>OX454334.1:17165972-19898326 GCA_949716465.1 Chalcosyrphus nemorum | reverse complement strand
GTGACGATGGTAGAAAAGAGGACTTGACTTATAGGATTTTTGGAAGAATCCAAGACTAAGATGGCAGGAAAGGATCCGAAAGGGTTCCAGTGCTCTGTTTATACATATGTTAGAGGACTTCAGTGGGGAGCAAAAATGGGGACTACAACCAGCAATGATGCACTGACTATAGTCAGACTGATATTCGTGTGTGTAGCTGTTGTAAGGTAGAAGGTATCGATAACAAGGACCAGTCAGAATTACCTTTGCCCTCGGCAGCACTCGAGTTACAAAGTTTTATACTTTCTGCCACTAGATTTACAAAAATAGTAACGAATAGGGATCAAATCAAATCACAACAATCGATAACGATGAACAGCTCTGGTAATCGAGCATTGACTATCGAAATTTGAGATGGCAGCACATGCCATTTCACAAGAACTGTCAATTCTTCGAGCGAAATATTCCAGCATACGGAATAGTACTGACAGGGAAGATAGCCAGAGGAGTATAGTCTTGGACGAAAGGTGGGTTAAAGAAGAGGTGCAACATAAAGAGATACTCGTATAAGCCGTAAGGGGGAGCTTAGAGTAGTAGAAGTGTGTTTCAAGAAACTGTGGCCAACTGTAGTAATCTGGCGGCCAAAACTGCTATAAGATTGAGGAAAGGCCGATTGTGGTCATCAAACTCTTACGGTTACGCCTCCAATCTGTCCCGATGGGAGGCTACCAATGGATTGACGGAAACAGATCATATGGACCCGATGCTAGCATTCGAAAGGATATTCAATGCAAGCATTCCTGACAGAAGTTACTGGAACAATTGGAGGGCTAAAAAGAAAAAGGAATTGGCATTCTATACCGACGGTTCTAAGATGGACATTGGTACAGGAGCCGGAGTTTATTGTGAAGCCCTAGGAATAAACCGCTCCTTTAGAATAAACGACGACTGCAGCGTCTTTCAAGCCGAAGTCACTGCCATTACGCAGGCTGCTGTCTATATAGACAGCCGGGCAGCCATAAAGGCTCTGGACACTGCCATAATTCGGTCGAGGCTGGTGAGAACCTGCAAATCACTTCTAAACGATATATCCAGAGCCAAGACGAGGTGACCCTCAGTTGGATACCAGGGCATATGAATATCGAAGGAAACGAGAAGGCGGATGAGCTAGCTAGGAAAGGGTTCACGCTGCCCCTTGTAGCAGCCCCAGTCAGTTCTTTAAAGAAAAAAGTAGAAGATGAAGCCATCGATCGTGCAAACAGACGCTGGTTTCATCTGGATGCGTAACGGCTAGAGCTCTATGGCCGGCCTTTAGCAAGAAGAGATCATCAACTCTGGTTAAACTCAGTCGTCATTGACCCCCACGGAGAGAGACTCGGGTTGCTGCATAATGATTATTGTAGAAGATTCAGAGACGAAGAATAAATCTATTCGTCACTTGCTGTGTGACTGTCCTTCCCTATCTGTTAGAAGAAAGAGAACTCTTGGCAGTCATTTCTTCTCGGAGCAGTGATCTTCTGGTCACAAGGCACTCGTCTACCTGACCGGACCTAGTACATATATCTATGCTGCCGTTCTCTGATCGACACTACGCATATTCCAGACATTTATCTGAATAAAGGCTTCACAAAAAGGGCTACTTTAAAGCTTATGTATAGATGTTAGCCCAGGACGCATCGTTTGCAAGTACACATGCCATTGGCTCCTTAGGTTATCTCTACTCTATTCCTTAGGAGATTTGAGTTACCTTTCCGTAAGCGATTCCATAACTTAGCGGTCTATAGAATAGAATCTGCTCTTGGCACATGGACTAAGGCTAGAGCGCATTTAGGTCTCGTCAACTGGCCAAAGGATGTTACTGTCAAAAGCACATCTAAGCTCATTACAGAACTGGAAGGAACCTCTTGTAAGGGCCGGTTGCCCGCATATTTTCAACTCTTTTTGGCCATGACTCACATGAGTACATCCACCTACTTTTGTCGAGTCCAAAAAACGTGACAATTGCCGTCACAGTTACGCAAAAAAGACAAAAACCTTTTTTTTTTTAACTCGACCAAAATGAGTTCAAAATAAATTCCAAAAAAGAAATTATGTCGGTGTTCCTCTGAACCAAACGAATTGGCACAACACATCGTAAAAACCAAAAAAAAAAAAAAAAACATTTACATTTCGTGGGAAATCTCATTGTTCATTGTTTCGTCTGTTGTCCATGTCCATCCCCGAAGCGATTCGAACCACGTTTCCAAAATAAAAACTAATGTTTGGCCCAAGAAAAGTTTGAGTTCTCCTATAACCCAGCTTACCTTCCGGAAAACAAAAAAAAAAAAAGAAACAAATTTTAATAAAATTAATTATTTGTTGCTGCTGCATGTGGTCGCGTTTCACTCCGACAGAGGTGGAGTAAGTGTTGTCGTAATTCCAAATGGTTACCTGCCCACAACACTCCAAAATCTAAGCCATCATTCAAGACAAAGAAGTCCAAAAAATTTCACCTCTTTTCTTCTTCTCTCGTAACAAAACAATAAATCAAAGTAAAAAAACGTAAGATGCGAACAAAAAACAAACACGCACACAAATGAAACAAACCTAAAAAAAAAACTCTGCCCAAAAACCAAACACGGGTGTGTGGGGTGCAGGAGGACCCCTGCGAGAAATTCAAATGATGAAATCTTCAATTAAACCATTTCAATTGGATTATTGCGGGAGCAGTTCAACTCCGGTTGAACTCCAGTTGACTCCACCACCATAATTTGGCCGTTTTTGGCGCGACGACGATCATGAGACGCAGTGGCGGCGGCGGGGGGCCGTAAGGGGTACACCTCTACACCTCTATCGCATGTGGAATGCGTGAGTACGTTTGGGGTCTCGTTTGCCTCAAATTGACACGTTTCTCGCTTTGTTATTTGTGAGATTTATTTTCAGAGTTTGTTATTTCTTCATTTTTTTTTCTTTCTTTCTTTTCATTTGTATCTTTTACCGTCTTGTGAATATTCAAATTCAAATGATATAAGTCAAGACGGGTGTCTTGTATGTATCTCTACCTGAGTTTAGCAGCAATTGTTCGTTAAAAAAAAAAAAAAACACAAGACACATACAAAAATTATCATAATCACGATCATCAGTGCTGTCGTTCGCGCGCCCTGAAAGAAGAACTGACGACAAAATTTCAAGTAAAAGCAGCAGCCCACCCCATCATCAAAATTTATGAAACTAATAAATAAAATTTGGCGGTCACGTTTGATTTTTTTGACCGAAATTTGGTGTTTAAATTTCTGGGAAGCATTTCAGACGAGATACTCGTACTTGTATCAATAAATTTGCGTCGCTCACTGGTTGATGATCACTTTGATCACTTTCAGGGTGGCTTTCGTTGAAAGGTTATAAGCGACCGAACAACAACCGGAATCCTTTGTTTGATTAACCGATTTATGGAATAGAATCGGTTCTTTGTGCTTAATGCTGACAAATTTCACTTAAAATTGCCTTTTTTTTTTTTTTTAAAAAACTCTATTTAGAGTGGCATTTTTATTGCGACAAGATCAGCTTGTCGAAAGTGTCTTTTGGATAAATTTTATTGAATTTAATTTGGGTGCTGTGGTAGAATTGAGACGCAAATTGGTTGGCGATTCTTTTAGGTTGGTATTTTGAGACTAGGCTTCACCTGCCATTTAAGGAGAAACTCCCTTTTTTGTTGGGATAGAAAACGCTTCTTGTCTTGTCCATTGTTTTACCAGAAAGCACCCCATTTCGCCCCTTTGACTGTATAAATTTTCGCGTATTCCTAATGAATTCGAGTATGTGTTTATATTGACCACATCCGCGCCTAGAATCTGCAGCCTAAGCCAATTAAGATGCTTAGCGAAAACAAAGTGTACCGAGAGACAGCAAGCATGCTATGGATTTCTCACTAACCTCTGGAAGCCCAGCAGAGACATCCCCCTCACAATTGTGTTCCTAAGGAACCCAATCAACAATGGATGCTCTGGCCGTTGATGCGTGTAATCCTAACGCAGGTTCAGATCCTGAGAGACTCTCCTCTGAGCCTTGTTTAGCAATCTCATTGGTTATCTCATTTCCCGTGGTACCAGAGTGACCTGGATCTTGATCTTGTGATCTTGCGACACAATTCAAGGCGCTTTCTTGCAACTCTCACCAACTAATCTGGATGAGGGTTTTAGTAAGGACTTAAGTGCAGCTTGACTGTCATGTGACTTGCATGTCAAGTCCTACTGCCTTGTTGGTTTTCAGTGCTTTGATCGCAGTAATAATGTCTTCCTTGATGGGGGTTGTGGTGCGAATTCGGGAATTGCTTTCTACGGACACTTCAGTCTGACTTGGGTGCATATAGCTGGCGAATACTCGGCTTAGAACCGAAGCAAAATGCTCCTTCCATTTCTTTAGTTAACCCTCATCCGATACTAGCAATGAACCGTCTAAGCCTTTCACTGGGTGTTGGGTAGAGCTTTGGTCACCTATGAGCTCTTTGGTGATTCAGTAAACGGTTCTGCTATCGCACCTCGATGCTGCTTCTTCTGCTTGCGTGGCCAGAGCTTGTCACGTCTAACGCTACACTGCACTTCTCTCATCTTCATGCGATATATGGACTCTAGCTGCTTACCTTGGCATTCAAGTCCCCCATCACAATGACAATGTCGCCGTTGGGTGTTGCATTATAAACAGCTGCCAACTGGTTGTAGAAGGTCTCCTTTTCTTCCTCAGACGAACCATCCGTGGGTACGTAATACTGTATAATGGTGACCCGACGTGCTCTCCTCCGGAATCTGGCCGTTAAAATCCTGTCACCGTGTGGCTGCCAGGAGATTAGGCCTCTGCGTGCTGTAGGTGTTAACAGCTATCCAACTCCATATCCACGGGGGCTTCCGATAGGTCTTTCGAAGAAGAGTAGTCCAGTGATACGCGTTGGGGATTGGTACTCACCCGCATCTAACCATCTTATCTCGCTTACTCCCAATATGTCCAGCTTATATCGCATGAATCTGGCGTTCTGAGGTCCTTCACTCTGAGAGTCAAGGAGCGTCTTCACGTACCAGAAACCAATCTTTGTCCGGGTACGATATCCAAAGGTCGCCAACGTGTTATAAGGATTTATACATCGCCATGCAGGTCCCATGATATGCGTCGTGCAAGATCATCAAAACTCCAGTGCGGCTCATACCAAAAGCTTGAGCCTGTGAATAGCTTTTGGCGAACACTAGTATTAAGAGGAAAAAGATTCAGCAATGCATCTAGAGCACAGCCCCGGGGACTCGGAATGACTTCCATGCTCCCGAACTCCCCTCAAACGTGTGGAAAGTATTAAAACATTTCCGGCTCAAATGGAGAACCACTTTGGATGAGCTTGAGGCCAACAACGCCCTATGTATTGGACAGAGTCATGAAAAACTGGACCCACTGGTTAAAGCACTTCCAGCAAAGCCGAGACGGAAATTCGAATGATGTCTTATTCCATATAAAATGGCATGAATGTAACTTTAAGATAAAGCAAAAATCAATTGCATATCTTACATTGTTATTCTTTTATTTAATTCTCTTTCCCTATCGTTCTTATCTGGCCACCCTTTGATATATGTAGGTACCACCCAACACTCCCCTTTCAACACAAGACAACAGAATTTATCAGACACATCTAATGTTCACATCTAATGTCAATGGAAAGCCATTGTGTCCCACCGAAGATTCGCTCTTGAATTTTAAATACTTCTTCCCCCAGTATCTTCATTTGGATCATGTTTAATTTGCTATTAAAGATATACAATTAGTTTGTTTGCCAGAAAGTCAAATCCTCACACGAAAACAATTCCACAAAACGAAACGAAATGCCAGCCAGACAGAACCATCTGATGTGATGTGAACTGCTCCTGCCGCCTTTTCCCTTAACTAGCCCAGATCCAAATTAGCATTTCATAAAAAAAAAAAAAAACCGACCGGGGAGCAAAAACCCAAGAAAAGAAAACTACGAATTCAAATTGTTACGCCTTATAGCGAACGAATTAACAAACAAACCACACTAAGTGCAGTCACTCAATTCAAAACCATCAACTGCCATGCAGAGGACGACGAAGGTGGCGGTGCTGGAGTTGGTACCTGATAAGTTGTTGAATCGAAACAGAAAAAAAAAAAAAAAAGAAGAGGCCACCATCATCATCTTTGCCGGTCTTTTGATGGATTTCCTTCAAGAAGCGATTTTCATGTGCTTGTCGGCGGTGGCGGCGGCGGCGGCCCCTTTTACGACTATCCGCTGGCCGCTCGTCTTATTGTACACGCTTTGTGGATACTACAACTTTTGAAGAGTGTATCTCTGTGAAAATGAGGGAAAAATTGTTACTAATGGATACGTTCGGATGCGGTTCAGTGGCTTTCTAGGCACAAAGATAGATAGATACCTACAGACAAACGTGCGCGTCTTACTTGACTTACTTGAGCTCCAGAAAATTGGGTGCGAGGAATCGAATGTGTGTTTGTGTGTGCGGCATCATATCATGAACCGCCAACGCCTTAGAGAAGTTTGAACTCCCGATTTCTGTTGGTGTTGGTGGTAGTCTCTTGTAAGAAGAAATCTACAAACTTATCCATGTAATTTCGTAATGAATTCAGAGTCGTCATCATGGTTGGTTAAGTCTCTCTCACTCTCTCTCTCTCTCTCGGTATCTGTTGTTTCTTCTTCTTTTAATTTTAAAAGACTCAAAGCTTAGTAGATGCCGGCTGAATAGAATCATGAGGAAGAGCACCCTCCCCCTGCGCCTCCCACACAGCCGAACCATGGTTCTTCCCAAATGAAGAAAATGTATCTGTATCTCTGTATATTAAAAAGAAAAAAAAACTGTTTCGACAATTCTCAGGAATTAGGTGTTCTGATGGTCGATTGTACCGGTGTCATCACCACTTGTGCGCAGGTGGGAAATGTTTTTCTTTATCTCGTCGAATGTATCTGCATAGAAGAGGAGAAGAATGAAGGTATAGTTGGATTCAGTTCTGAACTGTTAGATGGCAAAATGCGGAATGCATTGCCAACGATGACATTGATTCGGTTTCTTGATTCTTTGCTGCAAAGTTACACGCTGACGGTCTCTCTGCGTACGGTGCAGAGTTCAGTCGTAATAACGCAAAATCTATGCTGAATGTTAACTAACTGAACACTCTTGTGTTTGGAGTCGAATATAATGAGATACAATCCTAAGATATAAGGTAGTTGGAGTTCCGGTAAGAGAATGTAGTCTACTGATTAATGGGGAGTCTATTTGAGATATTTGTGGGCGATTATTTGGCAATAAATCGATTTGAACTCATAGAGGTCATTTGCTTTCAAATTTCAATTCGATACTCGAAACATTTGAGAGGCTAAACTGGTAGAAAGCGCACACGATGGCTCGTAGGCACTGTAGAGACCCACCACCAATTTGAAGATACAGGACAGGACAAGGAATGCAAGGTGTTTGACATTTAACGTAACGTTTTTTGGACTTTTCTTAAGCAGCGAAACGTATTGTATGTGGGAGTAAAATTCTTACAAATTGTTGGAGTTTCGACCATTTTTTTTATAATTTCGGCATGTTAGACAAGCTTGCAACGATGCACGCTTAAATGACAAACCTTCCTAAACTTTTTGACAGCTAAACGTCATATGTCGCTTTGACAACTGTTAAAATATAATAATTGGAAAAAAGTATCAATGCTATCTGGTCACGTCAAACGTCAAAATAAGTCAAAGTTACACCTCGAAGGGTCAAACGCCAAATGTCTCTCTCTTTGTTTGTCTATGGTCGAGAGCATGGCATCTAAATACAGTTAGACTTATTTCTGATGGTAGTAAAGTCTGATTCATTTTGAGGCACTTTTTTGACTATGGATTTTTTTAACAGATAACGCATGAGTCGTGTTTAGTTTTCATAAAATTTTTATAGAATATTTTTTGACATTTTATTATAAAAAGGCTTAGTTTGGTATAGTGTCTGAAAATTTGTGTTCTACATGTTTCTTTTAGTGACTGAGAACTAAACTGCTGGAAGTAGAGCATGATTCATTTTGAGGCACTTTTTTGACTATGGATTTTTTTAACAGATAACGCATGAGTCGTGTTTAGTTTTCATAACATTTTTATATAATATTATTTGACATTTCATTGTGAGAAGATTTAGCTTGGTATAGTGTCAAGAAATCAGCGTTCTACCGAAGACATAATTCGCTTTATCATCGAAAAGTTTTAAAACCACTTATGTACATGAATACATGCATAACCGTCTGCTAGGCAAATTGCACTCCTTGGCAACTATAAAACGGTTCAAAAGACCCAACACATTCACGACAGGTTCCATAATTGACCAAATCACATGAAATTCTTCATCGAAAAGAGTTTATTTGCCTCGTTTTTATGTAAAGAAAAAAACCATACTCGTATGTATGAAGGCCCATTTATAAAAGTCCACCGTTGGTCCCTTTTTGTGTCTGCAGGAGCCACCGTCATTTATATAGTATCCCACTATCCACACATGCGTAGTCCTCAAAACCTAAAAAAAAAAAAAAAAAGAAGAAAAACAATAATTTTATTAATCATGACAACTGCTTTGGAAGCTCTTTCATCTTGTTCTTCGTCTTTTACTTCTTTTGTATGAGTTGTGTATACCACAAACAACTTTGCGTGCCTTCTGCAATTCGGCCTTTTTATCGAAAACATATTCATGACCATGATCCTTGCACCGGTTCATCAGGCATTATACATACATATGTACATATTTATATAGAGCTCTTTTGTGAAACACGGCTATGATGAGGTTAATTGTTTCTGTGGTCCGTTTCTTCGATGCAGAATAAGACAATAAAGATAAATAAATAAATTCAGAAATAAAACGCACCACTCACTCGAAAAGGTGAAGGTAGGTAAACGTCTTTGGTTGGTTCCCATAAAGATAAATGGACACTGCAGAGGAAGTATGGCTTTAAGTCCTTTTCCTTTCCTTGAAGGACAGAGGTACCTAGTTTACCATTCAAAGAACTTGCTATCGATAGAGACTCGAAAGAAATCTGCAAAATTGCGGGCCTCGTCATGAGAATTTCGTACAAAAGCTTACATCATCTATCTACCAAGTTACAGCCAAATTAGCTCAATTGTTAAGGCATGATTGAGTGGAAAACATCTTCAGAAATAGAGACAGATATAGAGAAAGAGATAGAGACAGAGATAGACACAGAAAGAGAGAGTCCTCATAGCTCTGCAAATAGTTGTGGCCTCTCATTGGCGTTGCCAGCTTAAGTCAGTTCTTCCCGGCCTTAAGCTTAATCGTTGCTTTTGACTATTTGAGTAAGCGGACTCCACTGTATTGTGCCTTGTCTCCGGAGAGAAGGATGTTTCCAACCTAAAGCGAGAGAATGTTTGGGTAATACTACCTGAGTAAATGCTTTTTTATGCCCGCTGGGCATATTCATGAATAGAAACTGCTTAGGACTAAATTGGGAGTGGGAGCGGCAGTCCAACCATCAAGTGCAAAGCGACCTTAGGTTCAACAGCAGGCAGCTGTTCTGATCTCCAGATTCATGTAGAAGATAAAAGATCATCTTCTTAACTATTTGCCTCCAATTACCACTAATACCACAGATAATGTCAATGTCATCATATTAACCAGAGAAGAGAAAATTCCATTTTAAAATTCTTCACCTCACAACTTATCGCCTCACACATCCTCAAAAGAAATCAACGAGACATCTTCTACAGCCAATCCATCCCATCGAGCTATAGCCACACTAAAAAACAAATCGATGAATATCAATGCGCCACAATAATGGCCATGATGGCATTGTTAATATCCCACTTCACTCCACAAAACACAACCAAACAACACAAGATACGTATCTGTTCGATCGGTAAGCACACATCTGTCGAATGATCTTCAAAACGTAAAACCAAAAAAAAAAAAAATTCAAAGGTATAAAGCCCAAATGCAAGAAAGACGAACAACAAGAAGAGTCCACGCAAAGATACGAAAAAAAAAAGAAAAGGTGCCCCTGCCTGACAACAATGCATTCCAAAAGATGATCGGATGATGATGATCGCTTCGATGATCGGTGCGACAAACAAACAAAAGAACAGGAAAGACGCGCATACACACATAATAATAAATTTTTTGACAGTCCTCCACACATAATACACAACATATCAACAAATAAACAACAACAAAAAAAAAAAAAGTGAAAAGAAGAAAACAAGCCGCCACCGCCGCCGCCGCCGCCACTGAGACCGTTGAAGAGAAGAGAAGACCCGAAAAATGTTGATCGAAACAGGATGCACCCATGAGTATAATCGAAGACGAAAACAACGCTTAAGAGAACGTTTCGACAAATTTAATGGGACCCTAATAGCTAGTCCAAGTTCGAGAACACGCATGCACGCCCTCTGACGACAACTACAACTCATTCTCGCGCAGACAAGATGGTGGTGGTGTCCACATGTAAACAAACACATGCATGTTTCTCAGTTGAGATAAAAGGTGCAACATTGGGACGTGCCATCTACATGTGTTTGGTAAGGTGCATCTCTCTCTCTCTCTCTGTGTCACGGTTTTTCTTTCTTTTACTGGGGCCTGTCTTATTTACAACAGCAGCAGCCCCTAAAATAATTAACCGATGATATACAGCTCAAGCTGCGATGGAAAAATATTTGTACACGAATCGTTAATGGGGCTCCTTAAGGCTGTTTTGCTGTTCACTCTTGAAGGAAGCAATGGATGACGATCGCTAGAGTGAATCACAACTCATGGCTCGTGCCATGAGAAGATTACCAAAAACAAAAACAGGACTCTTGCTTTGCGACGAGAGTTGGAGTGGGGGTGAGATTTTTCCTCTACTGAATGGAGCCGAGTGTGTTTTCTTATTCACTAGGCGTAGCTGTGGCGGGTAATGAAAATCCCATTTCATTTGGTGTTGATGGTGCGAGTGGTGGTTTTTTTCTCTCTCTCTCTTTATGTGTATGACACTGTAATGGGAAGGGATGATTTATGTTTCAATTGAGAAGACAGTCTTATGCTAGGTAAAAGGTAACCATCTGCCGAAATGCCGAAATGAGAAAGGAAGGACATTCCGACAATACAGCTGATCCTTTTATTTTTTTTCGGGTACCTAGCTGTTTCAATGGAACTATTGCAGACCATTTGTTCTTCTTGGTTTCAGAACTGAAAAGGAAGTGATCAAGGATTTTGTTTTGTAAATATGTAGTTTTTTCAAAATTATGTCGATTGGTGGAAGAATGGTAGCTTTGGTGAGTGACTGTTGCAGAAAGCCGGTTTCTAGATTAATTGTTTGACTGGCTTAAGTCTCTTTTAGGTATGTGGCTTTTGACATTAAAATTAGCCTCAGCTTAGTGCACTCACGATATGCCACTATCAGGCAACATGTACTGTCTCAGACTAAGAAGAAGGTTTGGCAACGCCGCGACTATTATATCAATCGTTAAAGTGAACGAATTCTTTAAGAAGTAAGTATGTAATACATGACAGAATGCAGCGATCGGGTCTTCATTTAGTAGGCCTGGATCTTAGAGATCGTCACGAGGAACAGTAAAGGAAGTAAGATCCCTAAACGACTTCCAAAGACCTCCGAGACTTCCCTTCGTCTAATGAAGATCATCACGCAGATCAGTGAAGGCAAAGGCGCAGTGAAATCTCTAATAGACTACCACAGATGTCCAAGACTTCCTTTCGTCTAGTTAAGATGATCACTAACAAAACTTTCTTTCGTTTCCACGCTGATCGGGCAGAGATCGCCACGAGGATCAGTGAAGAAAGTGGAATCTCTGATGGATTCTCAAAAATCTACAAACGTCAACGATGATCACTCAAGCAAGTACAACTCCTGTTCGACTACCGAAGAATTCTACGACTTCCTTTCGTCAAGGTAAGATCATCATGCACATCAGTGAAAGCAGTGAGATCCATAATCAGCTCTCAAAGATTTTCAAGGCTTCCTTTCGCCTAGCTATCGTCACCAGGAGAATTCGGCAGAGATCGCCACGAGGATCATTGAAGAAAGTCGCGTCCTTGATGGACTATCACAGATCTCCAAGACTTCCTTTCGTCTAGTTAAGATCATTATGGAGATCAGTAAGGACAGGACTCTAATCAGCTCTCAAAGATCTCCAAGACTTCATTTCATCGACGAGCAGTGAAGAAAGTAAGATACCTAAGCAACTTCTTTTCGTCTAGTTAACATCGCGACGAGGATCAGTGAAGGAAATGAGATCCTTGACGACTTCAGAACAAGTCTCCAGGCTTTCTCTCCTCAAAATTGAAGTTTATAAAAAGAGTTCCTAAGAGATTTCCCCCTTTCCTAAAGAAGAAGGTGTTCTCGACCGTGATCGATATTCTGTGATCTCCATCACTGCCTTTACAGATCTACAAGTATAAACTGCTCCAGAGATCTATGTAAGGTATTCCAAGTGAACAAATATCAGGAGTGCCAAAGTTTACAAGGTCAGAAACCTTTACTCCTTTTACCCTCCTCTATTCCCTTTTCTTTTCCTTCGTCACCATCGATCGCAGGCACCCACACATCCTCTTTTATGGCCTCAAATAAAATTGATTCCTTTCCCACACCATCATTACCATCTGATAATCAGTAAAACTATCGCCTTATCAAATTTACAACCACCACCACTAACGACAATGATGATCAACCCCTCAACATAATCGATAGCATTTAAGCGGGGTGATCAGCAGCCGTGTCCGTATCCATGTCTGCGTGTCCGCACGCTAATGATCGTCATATCTACTCACTTAAACGGCTTTTCATTTCTTCGGCTACGGTACTTTGTCCACACACGGTTTCACTGCTCTGGCAATGCTCATCGGTGGTTTGTGTTTACACGTGGTTATTGGGGGAGAGACCGCGATGCGCCGCGCCAGTGATCATGTGAGATACGACATGCGATCACCCGAGGAGATTATGTGGTGATGATGATGATGGTAATGGTGGTAGGTGGTGCAGTGACGACGACCACGTCGGTGGTAACCGATGATTGAGATTGTAGACTTTCGGGCGTTCTCCTTGTTTTTTTTCTTCTTCTTCTACCCGCGCGATAATCCCACATCCAAAGCGAGATCGTAAGGGATAATTTCACTGCTAATTGATCAGCCTCTGGGTGGTGGTGGCGCTTGGCTAGTGTCAAAATAATAGGGGTTGAGTGCTATAGAGAGGTGTAAGCTTGACAGCAATTAGGAAGTTAGTGCGAAGAGTCTCTCGAGTGGGGGATTCCAATAAAATTCAACTCAAACAAATGCATAAAGACACGACAAAGTAGAAGCAAACAAATAGACTGGCAACAGAGACTCGAATCTGACAGCGATGATGAAAACGGCCATTGAATCCGTGAATGCATCTGTAAATCTCTACTTTGCATCTCTTTATGGAATGCGATGCTTCCTCGTGGGTTACATACTTACAAATCGATGCAGTACGACACTCGAGATGTGTTCTACCACATCCATATGCACATATGCATGTGTAAACCGGTGAAATACCTGTTTGCTGCCGCACCAAGTTCATAGCGAGATTCCAATGCAAACGAGCGAGTATGTGTGAGTGTGGGAAGAATGTGTGGAGGAAAATTCCTGCAATTAGCCCCGAAAAAAAAAAAAAAAAAAACAGAAAACCAAAACCAAAACAGACACACAGAAACGAAATGTTTCTTTCGGGAAAATTTATTTGTCTACCTGGATAGGTAGGCAGGTTATTCATTTTTTTTTTCTCTCTCGGTGATATGTGATACTTTTAAGATAGCCCCGAGGAATTTGTTTCTTTTGACAGTTGAACTATAATTGTTGGGAATGTAAATGGGAACATTGTTTATGGGAATTTTAATATAAAATGAAAGCATTTAGCCTTCAATCAGATTAAGGCATTTGGAAGGGAGATTCCTTCACGCATGTAGCAGGCGTTTTTGTGTGAACTTTTTAACGATTTACACCAGCAGTCTAATACATTACTCAATAAGATACATTAAAGCTTAAAGGAGAAGGAAAATTCAGTAGAGTAGTCTGAAATACCGTAAAGACTGACAAAATCGAGAGGACTAAGAGAAAGAGGCAAGATAAGTCACACAAACGCGAAAGACTTCTGACCAGAGAACTGCCTGCATGAATCCATTCATTTGCCATTGTGAATCATTCCCTAAAAAGCGAGCCTTTCACAGCAAAAACCACCGAGTATAAATAGTCTACAAAACGATAACGGAACGAAATGAAAACGAATCATCATGTCGCTGCCATTCATGAACCCTTGAGTACTTAGTAGGCACGGATTAAAAGTATTCATTCAATCCGAGTATTCACAAAAGCAGTGAAATGTAAAAGTGATTGACGAGCTTTCGAAGAAATGATGGACATCGACCCTACAGATAGTTACGGATCAGAAGAGGCACTATAGCATCATCTGATTCAAGCAATAACCACAGATTGTGATGCTGCTATGCCCAGAAGGACAGGGAGCAAAAGGGGTGGGCCTTGCTACGGCTGGAATGACGAAATCAGAGCACTTAGAGCAAACTGTCTTCGGGCCCGGCGAAGGTCGCAACGTTCAAGGGGTAGGCCGGAGTTCCAGGAACAACTATTTACGTTCAGACTGGCAAGACGCGACCTCAATAAGGCTTTCAAGAAGAGCAAGGCAAGATGCTTCAAACAATTATGCAACAAAGCAGATCTTGATACCTGGGGGTGGCGTATCGGATAGTGACAAAGAAACTGAAAAGTAGTAAGTCCCCACAAATATCCCATAGTTGAGCATCTATTCCCCCGAAGCATGCAGGAAACATGCAGGTGACAATACAGCGCCTGGACCTGACGACATTCCAAATATTGCTATCAAGGTAGCCGTCCATAAAAGACAGGACCTGTTTATAGAGGGAATCTTCCCTGAACCATAGAAACTTCAGCATCTGGTGTTGTTACCTAAGGGAAATAAACTACCAGGAGAACCTTCGTCGTATAGACCAATATGCCTGCTAGATACACTGGGAAAAATCCTTGAACGCATCATATATAGCAGACTACTATCAGCGGCAGAGGAAACAGGAGCTTTGTCAGACGCCCAGTATGGCTTCAGAAAATCGCGTTCTACCGTCGATGCCATAAAGACTGTAGTAGATACAGCAGCCGAATACAAGGGAGGAGATGGAAAGGAGGCGCAAAGAAATACTCCGCAGTATTAACACTAGGCAAGGAGAATCTTGCTATCCAAAGTGGTGAGCTTCATCCTTCTGTATGCTGCCCCATTCTGGGCAGCTGCACTCTCAACAAAGAAAATAAGGAGGAAACTTTCGTCTGCCGTGACAATGGTCTTAAAGTGAGGTGCAAGAGAGGTGGTACCATTCTACAAAGGCAGATAGACGTAGAGATCGATCCCCAACACAGTCCCTTGGGTCAATTAAAAGAATAGAGAGCTTGTGGGTTCTTCAGGGTCTACACAAGTATGATCACAAAGACAACCCTTCCTGTACAGAAAATGTCGAGTATGTAGAACACATTATTTGTTTTATTGCCCATGACATTTTGAGAAACGTAACCTGCTGGAAAACAGAAAGGGCGAGAATCTGACAGCAGCGAGCAACACCAATCAGATGCTGGGAATAGAAGAAGGAACCAGGCCAGAAAGAAAAATGAAGACAGAAGCGACAACAGAACGGAACGCAATCAGCTGTCAAGACGAACAAGGCGAGTCCGTAAGGCTGAACATTTGAGTCCAAGATTGTCACTAAGACCGTCACTAAGCTCGTTTTCGTCTTTAACTATGTGAGCTGGCTTCAAAAATAGGAGCACATTATAGCTCCGGCCATCAACATGCTTTCATTTAATTTCAGGTTCTTAAGTCTAACATTCCTCATAGAGATAGGCATGCAAATTGTTTTCCAAAGACTATGCTGACAAAGTGCCTTCCTTTGATATCTCATCGCCTAATAGTCTTACAGAAAAACAACTCAAAAGAATTCCACCTTAGACGCAATTTTTTTTTAAGCATAATCCTCTGGAGGTCAGCATTCCTTAATCCCATTTTGCTTTCATCTAAAAAAAAAAGATACAAATGCATAACTTCAAAAGATTATTTTCTTTTTTCAAACAATAGTGCCAGCGCTCCCTCATCATCTCGACTAATTTGTAAGCAAAATAGAAATTTTCCTTAAAACAAAAAATATCTCTCATCAGCTGACCTAATTGCTTTTCGCGGAATCTATAAACGAAACATTAACTTTACGTCGAATAACGAAGCCTCTCCAAACGTAAGACCTGTCAACAATCGCTTATCGCTCGCGTAATTTCTAAGAAATCATCACAAAACTTCTGTCACTCGATTTGTAAGCAAATTCATTTATTAGATTTTCTGTTTACTTATTTGTGTTTGGTGGTGACTCTACTAAGCAATTTGTCGTTTCCAAGGGTACGACGACGACGACAACAACGAATTTGTTGCAACAAATGACGCGACCGAGAAATTATGCTCACTCGAGCTGTCATGTGTCAGTTGGTAGCTGCCATAATTGCGTGCATATAGTATCTAATGTGAGTAGTACAACTTGTAGTAGTTGGGTAAATGATGCATTTCATGTGTGTGTGTGTCAGGTTTGGATGACAAAATGTGAACGCCGGCTAGAGCGTGTGCGCGAACGAGTGACCTTGTTCCAAATTGTTACCTTATTCACTAGATTTTCATTGTTTTTTTTTTTTTTTTTTTTTTTACATGCATAAATTATTGCAGAGGCTGTCATCGCACTTTTGACCAATAAGGCCAGATGACAGATGGAATACTCGTATGTGGCTGGGAGGGTTGCCACTTAATGCAGAGATTTGTGGTCGCAGATTGATCGATTTTATGCGACTGACAAGGAGTGGTGATGGAATGTCATTGAATGACTGTTCACAGTTGTTTGACAGTTGATTTTGATTTCACTCTTTTAAAAGTGATGAATTAATTTAGACAGCCCATTTGATTCGTAGAGCGGATGTGACGCAACCTCCCACAAACGTAGGGAGTCTACCTATACAATCTATCCTTTTCACATTTGCTTCCTCTTTCTTTAGATGGCACCCATGGAGCGTATACCTGCTTATCTATGCGCGTAAAATCAGGGTAATCTACCGGATTCACAACCCCTGATTGAGTGATAAGTGCTGCACTTGCAACTCAATTTGCACCCCTTCGTTCGGTGTACATGCTACACTTGCATCGAACCACAAGAATGTGGAAGATAACCAGCCACATTCCCATATTAGACACATACATATGTATGTATGTATATGTCCTTTTTGTTTTTCAAAAAATCGAAGAGAAAAAAAAACCGAGTAACAGGCAACCAGGAGCAATAACCAGCTTCGAAGCAACTTTCTCTACCCATGGAACGGTATTTTCTTCTATGAAAAAGGATACCATTCCATGTGTGTGTAGAATATCCTTCTCCGTACGTTTACCCATCTGAGGATTGTATATTCTTTCAGATGTTGTACAAACTTTAATGAATGTTCAAGCACATAAGGGAGTGACAACACACCAACCACTCCCATGTTCAGGCAAAAGGAAGAGGACGAAAGGCAGCTAACACAAGCCAACAAATTTGATTTATACCAGGATATCATAACAGGATGCAGTTCTACGACTTTTATGGCAGAAAATTCTAAGAATTTTATTGACTATATGAACCTTGGGGGTGGCACTCGATTTGACAGGGTGTGGTATCCCTCATACATAAGGGGTTTTTCAATAATATCTTTTCTCAGCTTAAGGCGATACAATATCTCTACACTTTCCGATAAAGCTTTTATGAAATATCCAATTGCGGATGATGAATTATGTTCAGGATTGCATTGATGGTAAGGAATTGCAGTGCAAGGGTTCTTTTCCAAGGATGAAATTAGTTTCATTGAAATCACTTGTAAGTAGTCCTTTTCGGTCTTTACTGGGGTTTAGGATTGTTTGAGTTGTGTAAGGAAGCACACTATGGCTGCATTGCACGACCTAGCTTGACTGTCAACACATAGCGCGGATGGATTCTTAGAAAATCCCAGTGGTTACAGAGGAAGTGGGTCATAAAATGTGTCGAATCGATAGGTTCAGCTTAAAAGGATCGCGCACATACCTATTGTTCTGCAATTGAAGCCGCCGAAAGAATTCACTAGCAACCGCAGGACTAGAGCTACCCATAGCATGTCAAACTAGGTCGCTTTTGTTAGAACTTGAATGCATCCCATCAACATTCTCGGAGAAGAGCATTAAGCCAACAAAATGCCAATGGAATGAGGGTGATCAAAATTGAAGAGAAGGCAGCATCTGCAGCTACACAGGTGGCAAGCTGATGGACAGACAAACGAACGAAGGCAATTCAGGACTCGATTTGGTCACAACATCTTGCTCAAATCTCTGCCTTTCTGTCACTACCCTTCGATCGAAATTGGAAAACAGAATTATTAAGTCAAGCTTAAAGGTATGAAGCAAGGATAATTGAACGTTTTAGGGAAAAGAGTCTTTATTTAGATGTCAACTTTAGCATCAGTCATGCATGTGCATAAAACTTTACAATTGCCATTTCTGTTCGATAGAAACCTCCTTGATGGAACCCAAATTGATGATGTACAAACCGCCATTCTTGTCCATTTCGATGGCCTTAATCAAATTGCTGGCCACATCCTCGGGCTTCTGCTGTTTGGCAGCCAACATTTTCTCCACCAATTCCTTGGATCCATCCAGAGTTGTATTGTCACGTAAATTCTGCATGACTTCCGATTGAGTTAATCCTGGCAAGATACCAATCACTGATACTCCTGTACGACGAAGGATACTTTCATCCTACAAAATGATGCAATAGAATTCAATTCCTAGGCATACTTGTGTAGAAAACTTACCCCAAGAGAACGAGTGAATCCAACAACACCATGCTTGGCAGCTGAGTACACAGCCAAGGCGGCATTAGGTTCCAAGCCATACACAGAACTGATGTTGACAATCAGACCGCCACGTCCCATTTGATTCTTGTCCATCAATGGTAGTGCCATCAGGGTGGTATTGATCAAACCAGTCTAGGGTACATTTGATTAATCTCATATCTCTCTCTCTCTTGTATAAAAGGACGAAATCCTTACCAAATTGACAGCAATCGTGGTCTCGACATCACGATCCATGAGCACTCCAGCTCCATTGATCAGCAGATCAATGTTCTTGATCTGTTGGGCAATCTCTTGCATTCCCTTCTCAATGCTCTGGCGATTCTGGATGTCCATGCGAATCGAAATGATGTTTGCATTCGGAGCTTCTGCCTGGAGTCTGCGTAGGTTCTCATTGTTCTCCGAACGGCTGGCAATCACCAGATTCTAGAAAAAGGACGTTAGTTTGAAAAGGGTTTACTGATAGACCAGGACTAACCGCAATCTTCTTCTTCAATAGGAGACGGGCGGTTGCCATGCCAATGCCACCGTATCCTCCGACAAGAACGACATTCTTTCCAGCAAGGTCCAGCATATTGATGGGATAGTTTTGAAGTAGTACTTGTTTGTGGGACGCAAAGAAGAAGATTCACTTGAGAGTGGGATTGCAACTGACTTTCACTGTCGATCAGTGCGGTATTTATTTGGGAAAAAATCGCCTATTTTCGCTCTCAATCGAGTGCAAAGTACCCCAAAATGGATTGTAGCCATGCAGTGATAAGGGTAAGAATCAAAATACTTAAAATACTCTGACCTCAATGGAATTGTTTATCAAGGGAGACAAGATACAATGTACTGAGGCCGATGGGTGTTTTTTTTAACAATATTTTGTTGCAATCTCTTGGTGAAAAGTTGCTTGTATTGCTCTGCATTCTAGACTCTTTTTGTAGAAAGGATAGCTATCAATCTTCATCCTCGTACTACTGAGAGAAGGGTCTGACGTCTCCCTATCTCATGACGTAAATCTCTGATCCTGACACATAAGCAAGTGTCCGCTAAGCCTGTAGTCAAAACGAGATCAAATTTCAACTCGGTTATGGTTTGTAAGGTGTGTGTCCTGGCTAAGATCCGGACCCACTTAGACCAAGACTAAGGTCCATTGTAATACGAGATATTTGGTAGACTAGAAGAAGGATGAGATTCCGCTGTGCCTTAAATGGCTAACTAGGCTGACTGACTCAATCAACCCTGAATGTGACGATGGACCGGGAAGGTAGAGAGTGGAAACGAGTACTGAAGTGACTGATCCCATTAAACCTTGGTATCGGGTTCAGCTAGCTAGGGTGACTAATTAATCAAAGCCTGAATGCCTAGCTAAACCTTGAAGGTAAGAGAGACTGATTCAATCAAACAAACTGAGATGTTATTGAGCTAACAACAATCTCATTTTGTCTCATCGACAAGGTGGTGACAGAAAGGTGGACCTTCTTCTTTCTTAAGACGAGGTTGTGATCCGGAGAAGGATCTCTATTTCATCTGTGGGATTTGCTGGTTTCAGATTTAACTGAGTCACATTGGAGTTTGGCACTTTCTCTTCAAGTAGAATATCAAGGACCCAATTGAATAGCAAGAGACAGAGGACTCCTGGTGTACACCGACCTTACCTTACCTTACTCTTCAGTGCCTTCAGCGGGTCATCTTACAATCTGAAGTGTTCAGCTAGAAGTCTCATTCTTAGACGAGCTAGTCCCTTGCGGGTGCTGAGTAGGTGGAGTTTCTTTTGCTCCTTATCCCTGGAACTTCTGCAGAAATCATTTGACAGGCTACCCATACTACCAGCAGATGTGAGAAAGGAGCCTTCTTCGTGTCATTAAAGAATAAGTGTTCCGTCTTTCCTTTTAAGGTCCGGAATACTAAAAATTGTTTCTCTAGTTAGGGCGTGCCAATAGGGATACCCTTCCGCTGATATACAGTTCATGGGTATCCACACAGATTGTAAGGAATGCCGTGGATCTGCTATAACCTTCCGCCAGGAGAATTGGCTAAAAACAGGCTGCGTAGCACTTGTAGCCTTAATACTTGATGGTCTTGTGTGACTAACGCTAGATGTAGTAGCTAATCTAGACAACTCAAGAATGGCTTACCACAAGGAACTCTCTTTAACCTATGCCCGCGATATATGCACATACCAACCAAAGAGAGTTCCTTGTGGTAAGCCATTCTTGAGTTGTCTAGATTAGCTTGAGCTATTCTTAAGAAATCTGTTTTTTTTTCGTTCATCCCAATACGCCAGAATATATCGTACGTAGTGGTGAGGACTCCCAAGACAGCCCAAGCCTTGTGCTTTCTTCTCGGAGCTCTCTTCGATGAAAAAGGTTGAAGTATGTACCTGTTCACAGCAGCTAAAAACCCAGCTTATTTCGCAAATAAAACTTTTTTGAGGGTCACTTCAATTATCTTAAACGCCTTGCTGGTCTTAAGACCCATTGAATATGACTCTGTGCCTCCGACTCCACTGTTTTTTGAAATGTTTTTCACGGTCCAACAGGTCTTCTACAATCAATCCATTGCCACCTCTCTGACAAAGATGTTCTTTGGATACCCGATTGGTGCAGAAGAGCCGATCTAACACTCTCTCACTCACCATCCACTTTGTAGAACAGGCTTACTCATACCTGGCATGCATCCAAAGGGATCCATTGAACCCTAGAGCTGATGTATAAGACTCGTAAAGTCGGCAAATCTCTTAAGCCTCCTCTTGAAAGTTGTTGTTGCAAACACACGTCTGGAATGGAAGCTCACTCGGGCATTGTGTGTCGACATTTAGTGTCAAATGAGTCCTACCCACCAAGTCTGAGTATTTGGCCTCCCTTTTCGCCATCCGAATGGACTATTGGTCTGGCTCTAAGGTGTTTCTGCCGTGACTGTTCAGAGACCAGTTTTGGGGATGACAGTTCTCTGTCCACCGCTTTGACATTAGCCCTACCATCGAAGACTGTCAATCTATCCTAGATGTTGATCGTTTTTCTCTGATTTATGGCTCTTCTCCGTCAAAATAATGGGACACTTAGACGTGGAATTGTTTTGCATTTTTGCCTTGGAAATAACCTAAGCATTCCATTCTGCCCAGCAGACACTAAGCACCTTCTAATCGCTGAAAATCTCCCATTGCACCTGCATGCGTACACTTGCTTAATTTTCCATGGAAATTCAATTTACTCTCCAAATGGACCGAACCGTCATAAAATTGTCACGAAGCCAGTGCACCACCGTTTACCGATCTCCCCTACAAGTCGCAACGATTGAATGACAAGAGCATCCAAGCCTCACGTATGAGCGTATGACGTAAAGTCTGTCAAATGTGTGTGTGTGTGTGGGGGGGGGGGGGAATATTATAATTGCCATTCGGACCGCCAATTTCGGAGCGACAATCAGCGCATATGACTAATCGTCGGTGATTTATTCGCTATGTGCATACAGCAGCTCAGGCGGGCGATAATGCACTCTCGACGTTTGCACAAAAATAGCCCACAACAACAAGTAGTCTCCCTCTGCTCTCCCAACTTGGGGGTGGTGGTGGGTATCATTGGCTTGTCAGATGAAAGGACATTAAACTCCCTCTCACATACAAACAGCCAACGACGACGACGACGATGAGAATCACTGGTTGAATGGCCGAGTGAATTTTTGAGTGAAATGCGATTTTTTTTTTGGGTTTTTTTGCCGTCAAATTGACTATAAAACACTTGTCTGTCGGTTGAGGAGGGGTTCTGGCGAATTGAGACCGAATTGACGGAAGGAAAAGTATTCCAGGGAAAGCGATACCCAATATCACTTTGGCTTTAATGAAATTCATTTCATTTGTTGGCATAGTAGTAATTACAAGCGGCACACGTTGACGTTGTATCTCGTAGATACTCGTACTCGTACATACCGTCAAGCAGCATATGTTGGCGTAGTAAAATTTAATTGTAACTAGCTGAGGTTTGGTTGAAGCTTATCGCTGTTGCACAACCGCAAAGTGACAATTGAAAGTGAACGAGAGAGATACACAAGCGACGGGTAGTTTTCCATTTTCCATCGATAAACTAAGACCGCAATTGTGTCGCCAATAAAGAGGGAGGTTTGGAGCGGAGCGTGCTGATTATGTTGCGGTTAATATTCGTATTCCTCGCTTTTAATTTGCTTATTGATTTGGCAAAACAACTAGAACAGGAAAAAACACTTTAGGAGGCACTTTTCAAGGCATTAAATGCCTTGGTGGGACACATCAGTGGTGTGCGAGTAGATAAGATACATTTAGATAGTCGCGCAGCTTGGAAGGTCATATTGCTCAATGCTTCTAACTATGGCGACAGACAAGTTTGTACTTGGATTTTCAACGAAATTTTGGGTTAGAAAGGGTTTCTCCTCGAAGTAACTTGCAACAATGTTCAGCTGTTGCTCTATATGCCTAGATACAGGGCAACACGTGGGGCTGCAAACCAACTATACTTTAGTAGACATGCCTGGCGCGGCTAATGAAGTTTCTAAATATGGTACTTGTGAAGCAATACCAATAACCGTCATCAAAATCCAAAGAGCAGCGTGCATCGCAGTCATGCGAGATCAATGCGAACAACACCAGCAGCGGCAATGGAAACAATGTAGCAGTCTTACGGCCAAAACTGATGTAAGACCGAGGGAAGACCATTTGTAGCCATCGATCTCAAAGAGCCATGTCTCCATATTGTCCTGATGGGAGACTACAAGTAGATCGACTGAAATTGGTCACACGAAACTGTTTCTAGCATTTCAAAATTGATTCACTGCAAGAATTTCTGACAGAATTTACTGGAAGGACTTGAGATCCAAGAAGGAAAAAGTATGCGATGGATGTTGGTACCAGAGTCGGAGTTTATTGTGAAGTCCTAGAACAAACGACAGCTGCATCGTACTTCGAGCCGAGGTCAAAGCCATCCTACAAACGCTGGGTTCATCTGGAGACATGTGAACGATCCAGCTATGGACAACCTTCAAGAAGAAGAGATCAAAACTTTCTGGTAACCATCAAATCAAGTCCGCTGCTATACCATCAAGTTGCGGCAGAAGTATTGTCCTTACTAAGTGCGGTAGTACATATTCGGATATTTGTTGTAATAGACAACTCAATCTGACTTGGGCTCTATCACCAGCGAACAGTCTTGAGTTGTGCCTCATCTGAAGTAAGCAGCGAACTGTCTTAGCCTTTCACATGGTATTGGTCAGAGCTAGTCCAACCACCTATTCTGCTTGTACACCTTCTAGCAGCATCCTTAGCTTCTGTAGCCATCACTGATGTAGGTACGATTGTTACAAGGTACTTCTCCCATCTTCGTGCCTTAATCCTTTTGTCAACAGGCCTTTAGTAGCATGTCTTGACCTACAAGAGAGTGCATGCTACCACAAGGCATCATAAAACTCTCATCGATGATGGAACACTAACAGCAAAGAAGAGTGTTGACACAATCGTCCTTACGGGTCCATGATGGAGGGCAGAGCTAGTTCAGAAGAACTCAGATCTAGTCTGTCATATTAGACTGGGGAAATACACCTCAGTCTATCAAGCCGAGATTTGCTGCATGCGTTAGATCATCTGAAAAGTGCCTGATCCCTGGCAATAGCATGTGTTCATTAGCTGAAAGAGTGGTCATCTCCAAATGAAGCGACGTTGTTCTGAGTTAGGAACTAGAAATGAAAAGACAGGCTTCCTGACAAAGCTAGGACCAATCTTGAAGCTCTCTGGTCTGGAAGCATTTGCTGCAACTGCCAGAGGAGTGGTAGGCACCAGAGAGAAGGTAGGCTAAAATTGCCAGTAAGATACCGATGGGCACCACGAGAAGTCCTATAGCGAGGAGAGTGCTAGCGCTATCTACAGAACATACAAATTTCGGGTATCAACTTAAGAGGATGAGACTTCAGGCCTATGAACTATGTCTGGAGATAATCGCCACATTTACTGTACAAATGTCCGGGATTAGCTACCAGAAGAATGAAGATCTTGGGGCGTCGCTGAATAGAAGCAGTAGCTGGCGTTGACACAAGGAATCAATGTCAAAGAAAAACTGTGGAGAAATCCAGAGAGTCTGTCGGACTAAGATAGATCGGAAATAAAAGACGAAAAGGAGCCCAACACTGTATCCACGTCTCAAACAAATTCAAACCTTTTCACAGTGCGGGAACGAAATGGATTTATGAATTCTGAAAACCCATTCTTTCCAGTTAATGACTTCGAAAAAAACCATGTCTATGCATTGCTTTGCATCGGTAACAGTCTAACAAATCGTGTGTGTTGAAAACTATGCTCCATAAAGCCTGAAGGGCGTTACGAACACATAAACCAAAACGGCAAGGGCACAACAAAAGAACATCGCCACTCATCATCTCAACCTTGAACATTAATATGGTTTCTATTATGCACCCGCATTCGGCAAAACACACTGGGCTCCTTAACACGATTGAAATATATCCACTTGCCCAGCCAGACATGACAGTATGCAGACACAAAATACTCCTTAATGGTTAATAATTCAAGGTACATGATTCCATCGCACAGATTCGTCCTCTGCGCGCAAAAACACTCTCACTGAGTTCAAATTTACAATTTCAATTAGAGAGAGAGAGGGTGGCGCACCACCATCCATGGGGCTATGGTCAGCGGACTAATTTATGAGAGATAACCTCAACGCGCGATTCTTTTCCCAAAAAAAAAAAAAAATGAAAAAACGACGTCCATATTTGCTAAGTGGTGGTGGCCATCTTAAGAAGCGGTATGCAGTGCCATCTACAGGCTTTATTAATTATGTATGCTCAGAGGCAGCAGTCATTGTTTTATTCCTCCAGCAAGACATGGTTGACAGAGCTCGCTCTAGACAATTCAAATAGGTAAACTATTTGCACTCGACAGTAAAATTTCTTATTTCATGGGAATTATGTTGTAGTCGTAATTTAATAACACAATTAACCAATGGGATGAGTTGTGTCTGTCTGTCTGTCGAGTGTGAGAAATGGGGAGTATTTAAATTTATGAACTCTTGAGTTGTGTACGCGGGAAATGATTTGCTGGTTGTTGACTCTTGAGACTATGATTGAGGTTGCATGGTCTGAAGGCGATGATCGGCTTCTTGAGTAGCAAAAAGTTATGAATTGTAAATTTTTGAGGGAGCAGAGAAAGAGGACAACAAACAATACGAGTACCTTTTTCTTAGCAGCTAGCATCTGACAGGATTTGCATTGTTTGCTCATGGCTCATGGCTTGTCATTAGTCTGGTGAACCATAGAGATATGTACTTACTTACTTACTTATGTCCTGCGTCCGCTTATACGTATTTGGTTCTCTATAAAACCTTTGCCCCAAATCCATCTCAGCTCTTGCCAACTCTTTGCTAGATTCCGCGCTTCCTTCTTGACTTTTCTGTGCCATGTTTTTTTCCACGGTTTCCATGGTAGGCTCTAGTAAGAAGTTGAAAGGGTCATCTTAACTGCATGTTTCTTCCAGATGAGTAGACTATTTATGTTAGGTATGCGGGATGGCAGAAGGAAATGCCTGAGAACTACTAAATGTTGCCACCCTGATGATCTGGTGATCTGATGATCTTTCGGAGAGATCTTTCTTCTAGATTTTGAAAAACATATTTGCAGATGAATTTGTTTCTAGAATTATGGATTCCAGGCCATTGCCGTGAAGATCCCCCCACAAGAATGGAAGGGGAAGGGTCTGTTTTGAAGCATAAGTCTCTTGATTCTTGCTTTGTCGAAGGATGACAATAGTTGTCTTGTAATTGCTGCAGGTTTCCTTGGTCCTTGTGGCTAGTTTCCTTGCTTTAAGCCTGAGAACGCAGGGTGGGATGCTTACAGAGAAAACAGTTTATTCTAGTAAGTCTAATGAGCCTTTCATTGCTTTCTCATAGCCAGTGACATCCTCGTGTCTAGGAACCCAGCAGAGCAGAGCCTTGTGCTGTGTTCCAATGTGCTTCAGCTCTTCACGAGAGGACTTGACACCCAACAGAGAGTCACCTTGTTGGCCTCTGAGATATCATCCAGCCTTTCGATGCACGTTTTTACGAGCTTGGATTGTATCGATGCTAACAGCAACGCTTTGATAGCTTCTAGCCAAGCCTTAGGAACGTGACCCATTCTGAGACACCATCCATAGATTTGCTTGGCCCATGGAATGATATGTTCCCCCGACTCTTGCTCATAGGATTTTCTGATCGCCAATTATCTTGTCGATTGTTTCGGTCTCAATGTTGCATGGCCTAAATCTGTCTGCCGGACAGTATGTCCCTGCGTCTTCACAGCCAAAAAAGTGACATTTCAGTAGAACTTCCAGTGTATTCTCATAAGAGTGTGTCCAGCTGCCGTCGCACTTCTGCATAGAAGAAACCTGTGATTAAGCCTTTGTAAGGACCTTCCTCAGGCGAGATGCCTCGCTGCGAATCTTATCTCTCTTTTGAGAAGTTTGACGTTTACTCTATGTGTTGGATATACAATAGCCCCGTCTTTAGCGAGATTCCAGCTATATCTAGAGGTACGCAGGCTATCTGCTATTTTCGAACTCCACCAGGGTGGATGCTTTCAATCACTTGTGTGCGCTTAACAGGGCAGGCCCTCCCGAATGAACGCTTCAGCTTGCTGGTGAGGTCATCTACCATCTTCGCAGCTTGACAAGCTTTGACTTGTTAATCATTCAAACGTCATCTTCATCAGAACAAAGGCATCATAGCCGCGATTCTATAAATATCCAAAAGATTTTGCCTATCCAATTCGTCTCCCCCATGACCTTTCATTCCGCCAACCAAGACATCGTTTTGATACTCATTCATCCATTCACGTCAACTAATTGTCCCCTAATGAGCGTAATTTGTTTCTCCTCTGGCAAATAGGATATTAAATAACTCCCGCAATTGCATGCGACTTGAAATATGATCGACCAATTAAACAGCTCAAATAAAGCTGTCATGTTGACATTCACTTGCTCCAAACCAACTGGCACCACAACATGCGCTCGATTGTAGTAGATACTTTCAACAACAAAAAACCAAAGTCTTTTTAACCGGTATCCGGCACCACTGTTCAGTGTCTAATTATAAATTCATAATTATTGCCATTCGAAAGACAACTATGGTATCTAATGTATCTAACGTTATCTACTCGTTAACTTATGTTGTATCCGCGAAGCAGCTCATAATATTCTGATTCTAAATTGTTTTCGATTTGTCCGCGTAATTTTTTTATTATTATTTATTTTGGCGTCACTTAGTCAAGTGACTGCTATCAGTGTTATGTCCGTCCGTCCGTCGTTGCTCCCCACCTCCGGCTTTAGTACTGTTTTTTTTTTTTTTCGTTTTATTATATCTGAAAGATACATTCGTGCAGCTAGTGCAAATATGAATGACGAAGATTGAGATTTGTATTTCCACTTTGCGACGCATTACTTAGAACAATAAAATCGGACGAAATTCGAGTTTCTAAAGTTTAGATAAGAAATATAAAAAAAACCGTTGCTCCACATGACATAAGTTTGCACTGATATCGCTCGGCTGGAGGAGTTTTTCTTTTTCTGTAAATTTGGAGTTCAAAATTTAGATCTCAAAAACTTTTGGTTTCACACAAATAAGATATAACAATCACCTTGCTGTAGGTATTATCTATTTGAAGGCACATTTTTGTATCTGCGTTGTCTTTAGACTCTTATCTCTCGGCGTTTAGAAATAATTGATAACAGCGAGAGGAGGTCTGAAGTGAATTCAGTGCAAAGGGGTTTCTCTCTCTGCTCTTTCTTATGAAAAATGAAATATGTATATTTTGTCACCACCATTGCACAATATTTTGAAATGTACACACGAATTACGAGTAAATAGTCATTATTTTTAGATCCTGAGTCATAGATGCGGTTTTCAGTTAGATTTTGGCACGAATAACACTTTAGTCATAGAGAGTTTATCAAAGTCTGTCGTTCAAAATTTAATGTTGCTGCGATGTATGTTATTGGTGCGAAAAATTTCACAGAATTTCGGTGAGATAAACTGCCTAGACTTTAGGGGATTGTGTGAAAATATTCGTTGAAAAAAAAGGGGGAAAGTACACATTTGAGTGTAGTCCTCGGGCCAAGTAGATGCCAAGTCATGTAGAAGGCTCGGGGCTCGGTCCAGCTCGGTCAAGCTCGGTCTTCCTAAGGTCACTTACAATCTACACTCTGATTAGAGTAAGCTATAGGAAATCATTTTCGGACAAGGTAGAGTGAACGCCAAGGTAGTATAGCTTTACGGATGTTTCCAAACCCTTAGAGGAATTTAGTGACGAAGGCTTCTAGAAGGATTTGGGCACTCATTCAGAATCATATGACAGAGCCTAAGTACTCGACAATCACTGAGAACTTATGCCTGAACAAAAAACCTTTGGATAAGAAGACATGCTGAAAGAATAGACATCCTCGTAACAGCTTCTATAGGAGCCACAAAGATGAGGACAAAGAAGGAACCATGGGCCATTTTCTATGCCGTCAGTCGCCAATATTAGAAAACCTCTTTCTAGATACACAATAGAACTTATAGAAAGCAGTTGCATACAACAGCCAGTGCAAGATTTAACTGTATTTTGCTTATATCAAATGAGGATTTGAAGGAACCAAAGTTTTGAACCAAATTCATATCACAACCTTCCATAAACTTCCACATAAAGGCTCTGAAACAAAGCGGTACGACTGTAACAGCTCCCCACGTGGTGGCAGAACCTTGGTGACCAAAAATATCCTCCGGATGAGTAGAAGAGCAAAAGCAATCTTAAGCAGTGCGGAAACTGGAGAATCATCTACTTGCTTCCTGCTTGAACTATCTAAGAGCAAATCGAAGAACGCCGAACGAGCTGGTTTCCGTTTCTGAAACTTCTTGGGTCGGCCGCATCAACAGTCTCAATATCAATCTTTACCTCCACCTACTGTTCATCTATTTCGAAATTTAAAATGATTTGAGAGGGATTCTTGATAAATTATTGTGAAATGTCACATTTTGCGCAGAGGACTGTTTTCTGTTAAATTCGATATCCAAAGTGGCATACAACAAGGTTGAATTTTGACACCAATTCCTTTTTTTATTGGTTATGTTCTTTATCGAGCTTTTTCGGCGAAAAAGACAGGAATCCCTTGAGCTCTTATGTACCGAATACCTTGACTATGCTAACGACGATTAGACATAAGCAACTGCCACGCAGAGGTAAGTGCTGTCACTTTTGACAGGTCATTGTCATTTAGACTAGATGTGGAAAGGAACGGGCGATGGGTGAATTAAAAGAGAGAAGAAGTGCTGATCCAATGGTATTTAAATCTCAGTTGGAAGGTGTTAGGTTTATTTATGCCCCATGGATGTTGCCAAATGTACTGGCGAGAATGTATGTATGTGATTTTTGTAATCGTTTATAATTCACAGTATTTTTTCGCGTTCGTGTTGGATTCAAATTCAATTAAATTCCTTATCTCATTGAGCCTTTTATCTCACCCATTTAATATCCCAGCCGATAACCAACTCATACCCCCTTCGAGGCAGACAAATCAGCTTCATTAATTTAATTATCCGCCCTTGGCACCGTCCACTGTTCTTTTCATCTTAAATTCACATTCTTTGGTGGTCCCACGTCCCACCATACACCAACAGCATAGCGTGTTGCAATAAGATCAACCAGTCAACAGCATCCGTCAAACGCACCCATACTCGGACAAGAATCGAAGAACCACACAATAAATCACTCAATAATAAAATCATTCGCCATTAAGACTCAAACAGACACATACGAGGAGTAACCACCTTCACCTTGTCTCGTCGGCGACTCCCTCAAGGTCCATTCAAGTTCCACTTTAAATTGTTTCTTTCAATGGCTGCTGTCGATCGTTGTGCAGACTCGTATTTCGCAGGACAATTAAGCGGATTTTGGCCAAACTCATACACAGCCACATTGTATGCACTTTTAGAAGCCACGCATAAAAAGACTGTTGTTGTCATGCATAAGAATGCCCTGCACTGATTTCTGTAGATGTGCCTTTCTTTCCTTGTGTGTGAACAGAAAAATTGTAAAAAAGACAAATTTCCCACGATAACAAAAAACCCCGATCCCGAACTCTCTGTTTACTTGCCTTCTTTCTGCCTATCAGTCAGGGAGTCAGTGTGAGATGAGATTCCCTTCCCGAAAAAAAACACACACACACAAATTCTATACCACGCTCAAGAAACCGATGAAAAAGAACAAGATGAAGCAAAAGGCTCTTCAGCGCTCACCCTCGTTTGGTTTGCTTCTTTTTTTTTTTCTTCTTCTTCTCCTTTCTTATCCCTGACTTCCTTCTTTTCATTCGGGTTGCTCTCTATGTGTTGGTTCATGGTCTATGGCTCTGCCTTCTCCTCGCACTTTAACGGTGTTAAGTGTGTGTGGGTATCGAATTTTCCAAAAAGAAAAAAAAATGTTTCTTAATCCGAATATTTCCCACAGGAACTGTAAGCAAGACGATGAAGTTGATGGGTTTTTTTTTTTTTTTTTTTGTGCCTCTCCTTCGCTGTGAGAATGGGAACACAGAAGAGAATAGGCTTCGCAGAGGAAGATGTCCTTAATTTACAAAACAAAAAAAAAAAAGGAAGTGTGAGAGAGTATGGAAATGCTTTGGTTAGTTGTGTGTTTCTTCCTTTTTTTCCAGGAAGTAGGACAGCTTACGGAAGGAAGAGAGAGAATACATGTGAGATGTCCATGCTGCACTGCAGCACCCTCAAGTGCCATGGAACTTAATTCATTTTTATTTGAATTTAATTTTTTTGACAAAAAATTTTATCGAGACTCAAATTGAAAGAATTATGTCAAAAAGGGGAAGTTGGAACAATTTTTTATTTTGTTATTTACGAGGAACACCATCTGCAGAGGGGGCTATTACCCTTTGATGTAAGCACCGCGAGAGACGTTGATCCAGAAAGAGGGTACACTTGCAGCGATACTATTCAGATGTGAGTACTTTAAGTCTGTTCTCGGATAAAGTGAGAATTCCCACGACAAGTGAAACTGAGTCAGAATTCAAATTTTATGGCAAAGAAGATTAATAAGCAAAAGGAGGATTCACCTATCAAATGCACAAAAATGCAGAGATATTAATTTCCCAGACAGTGACCTTTTAAGTGACAAACTACACTTTTTCCTACAAAAAATCTAGTACAATTTTTCTAATGACAGCACGCCTCTTTCGCTAGGAAAAGCTGTCAAAATATCTTAGCGAACACGCCCTAGGCTTCTGTCAACCTTTTCTTATGTATTTCGCTGGTTTCTAGGTCTAAAACAGTGTTTCCCTTTCCTCTTTCGAAATCTGTTTGTTAAAAATGCTGGCAAGTTCTGACATTTTTTTTTTGGGATTTTTGACATTTTCTGCGCATTTTGTGACAGTTGTAGGTTCTTCTTCTGTATTCTGTGAGTTTTTTTTTCTTTTCCGAATGCAGCGGCTTGTTCTTATCTCAAAGGGCAACGGGCAAAGGTTTTGAGAAAGCCAAATGAGCTCTCAAACCAGCAGCTTATCTTTAGAAAGAAGCGCAATTCAGGTAATAGAGGCAGTGAGCTACTACATACGCCTCACAGTACTGCAATACCGTCATAGACGTTTGACACAGCCAACTGGAACTGCATACTAGGAGCATAAGGCAACCTGCAGGCTCTAAATTACATAATGAATGATTGCCAGCTACTTCAAGCACAGAACCCTTTTGTACGACTCAGTAGAAGAGCCAAGGCAGTACAAACGATGCAAGATGTCCCCCAAGGATGAGTGCTTGGTCCAGTTCTATGGAATATTATTGCAACATTATTGATGATATTGTTGTGGCAAAAACGTTGGAACAATAGTTTGGAAAATGTAACTAGGTGATCAAAGGCATAAACCTGGAACTGACAGAGCACAAGCAACTTTTACAAGCAGTCTAGTAGATCTTCTCATAGTACACGTTGGTGAGCTTGAACATTCTTTTGATTGGCTACTAAGGCACAGATACACATAGAGGGAATGGACAGCAAGACTCCAGCCACCAGGATCTTCCAATCAAAGCCGCCAGGTTCGAGCGATCAAGTCCCTCAAGAAAAACAAAGCGGTTGGTATTGATGGCATCATTGCCGAACTATTTCAAGCGGCGCCAAATACATCGGCAGATTTGCTGCATCTGCCAATACGAAGAGCTTGGGATAGCGAAGAGTTTCCGCAGGAGTGAAAAAGAGGGATGATCATCAAGCTTCCGAAAAAGCGAAGCCTGATGGATTGTGGAAAGTGGAGATTTATACATATGAGTTCTGCCTGCCGTAGCCAAAATAACTGCAAGAATAATTCTGGAAAGAATCAGGGAGCATTTAGATTCTACTCTCGACATCGAACAGGCATGCTAACACAGGCCTTGCGCAGGAGAGGTATCCGAGAAAAACTATTAAGGCTACGTATGACCGCAGTAAGTGACACGTCCTGCACAATGACAAGGTGTCAGAAGAATTTGAAATCCAAAGTGGAGTACGTTAAGGATGCATACTGTCACCGCTGTTATTTTTAGTGGTTATCAGTGATGTTCTCCGTGCAGCATTGAAGGACGGAAACCATTGAATTCGGTGGACTATGACATCTTACCTTAAACACCTAGACTACGCTGACGATGTTTGTCTACTTTCACATCGGATAATAGACCTTCATCTTATGGTCCAGAATCTAGAAGCTGAGGCAAACAAAGTAGGGTTCAAAATTAACACAGCCAAAACAAAAGCCCTCAGCACTTCTAACACCAGCGCCCAACTTAACATTGCCGGACAGGAAGTCGAGAAAGTTGACAACTTTCTATACCTAGGAAGTGTGGTCTCGACAAATTGTGGTGGCACCGAACTGGATGTGTGCAGCAGAGTCGGGAAGGCCAAAGCTGCGTTCGGCATGCTGTCCACCATCTGGAAAAGCAATGTTATCGGCTTAGGAGCCAAGCTGAGACTGTTTCGCATCAACGGTACTGCTTTATGGGTGCAGTACTTTGAAAGTGGACACCATTAACACACGCCGGCTGCAAGTCTTTATAAACAAATATTTAAGAGTCATCCTGAGGATCTTTTGGCCGAACCGTATCTCCATCGAACAGCTTTATACGAGAACGGGCCAGGAACCTATCAACATTACAATGAGAAAGAGAAAGTGGCAGTGGATTGGACACACCCTACGGCAAACGTGGCGCAGAACAGTCGAGGAGGAATCGATCTCTTTAGGGATGAGTTGGAGAGAGCTCAAACGCGTTGCAGAAGTGCGAACAAGATGGCGCACAGGCGTTGTTGACGAAGGATTAAAGGTTGACGAAGGTTAAAGTAGGCTAGAGGTTAAAGTAGGTTAGAGACGGCAAAGAAGATCGAACACCCGGTATAGTGAGTCTGCAACTACAATAGATGGAAGGCAGCCATGTCTCAGGCAAAGACTCTTCAAGGGGCGAGAGCTTTCTTTTAAGAAGCAGAGTTCATATGAATTGGACAAAGATACCGACAGCCAGATTTTTAGTTGCCCTAATTGAATGCACTCTACAGTTACATCGACTTCTCTAGAACCTGCTATCTATCTATTACTTTGCGCGAATTTGCACAACGCACCAAGCTTTTCTGCAAAAATCCCCCTTAAACTCTATAAACTATATTATTGGCAAGGCACTGTCACCACCCACCTTTCACCCCCCTCTCATGCGCCCCACTTAACACGGTAACTGTGTATTGTATTGTCATTCAATTTGCTTATCAGCAGCCCATTCTATTTGATTCTCTATGCCCATTCAAATGCTTAACAACACCATTCACCACACAGTCGATACGATACTTGTTCAACAAGCGAGTGTACCCAAACACTAGCTGGATATTTATCGCCCTTGCTTATATTGCTAAATACCCTAAATAATATAAACAAAAAGACAGAAAAAAATAGAAACTTTGCGCGACATACCAAAAGTCATAATAAAAAAAAAAAAAATATCTAACAACAAAAACCGCGCGATAAAATAGAACTAGAGACAGCAAAAAATAAAAGTTTGTTTGTGTGCCCCAGTATCTGTATCTGGGTATCTTTTTTTTTTTTAGATTTTGTTTTGTCTAACGGCGTTTTGCCCTTGTCGTTTGCTTCGTTAGCTAGCAGCTTGTTGATAGTGTGCAGCACACACGGGGTCGTTATCAATAACGTGAAGTAGTAGCGCTTCGCTTGTACTGTACTGTTGCACTTACGTCACAGTAATTATTTGTTAATTAGAATCAACTTTTTTATTTTCTACTTTTTTATTTGTTATTCGAGGGGAGCTTTGGAAATGAATTTAAATTTTGTGTTATATCGAGATCCAGAGGAGGGATTGATATCTTCTTCGAGAATGTAGCCACCCCATCGGTTAGACCGAGTATCTACCTATCTATCTACATATATACATATGTTTATGTATTTCGAAAGCGAAGCTGCCTTATCTATGTTTGCTTGTACCCTGCTTGCTTCTGATACCTAGTCATGGACTTCCAAATAATTTCTGACTTCGTCGTCGGCGGCGGTGGATTTTCAAAGTATTTTTTCCTTTTGTTTTGGCCACGAGACATTCTATTTGGTGGAATGATTAAAAAAAATATATATATACATACATTTTGAAACAGACTTAAGGAATACACCACCGAACACACGAATGGCAATCGCTCTGGGGGGATGTACTCATGGCTGGAGGAGATAAAAGCAAGTCACATGAATATTGATTAGCAGTACAAAGTTTTTGATTTAATCTAACGGCCGATGAGTGAAGGGGAATTTATAGAATTTGAAGAATTTACAACTTTATTGATCCATCTACTATATTGGGAGCTATGACTTGTGGTGGTGGTGGCGTCGCCGGTAGTCATAACGAATGCACTCAGTCATAGGGTGAATTGTGAGTGGTTTATCAAAAAGTGCGGATAGTATTCATGCAAGTTCCTTCTATCATTCACTGAGTAGCATAAGCCAGTTGATGGCTCATCTTTTCATATGCGCTTGTCTGAAAGCCTGTTGCTGAAAACATCATAATCCTTAGCACTCCCCCGGCTAGACTGCTGCTGAACTGTTGGTCTCTGGGTAGTCCAGCTAATTCTGAGACACGGCCGCCTTCCATCCTCTGTGGATTTGAGCACGCTACTTCTAGTTGTGAAGACCAAGTTTTTGACCACATTTTTGGACCAGGAGTTCGGTTTTCTTTGCCGTCTCGAACGTAGAGACTGTGATTCAAAGATCATCTTCACTGGAGAAGGTATTGCTATCAATTCGTTCGATGTGGCCGAGCCAAATAGTGCAGGTTGTTTCTTACTTCCATTCGCCCTGTTTCGCTTGAAAGTGCCCAAAAGTTGCTCAACTTTTTTACTTATTGTCCAGCACTCGGCACCATAAAGTAGAACTGGTAAGATGACCGTCCTAATTTGGTCCTTCGAGCTAGATAGTGACCACAAAGATGACATTTGTAGGATCTGGATTTACTATGAGGTATGTAAACTCCTTGACTGGCTCTAAATTGCAATTATCAACCGCGAACTTCTTCCCAAAAGTTTGGACATAAAGTTTTATATTTGCTGATAGCATATACTTCGTCCTTTCCTCATTCACTTCAAGATTATCTCGTTTCGCATGCTCTTAAGCTGTCGGAAATGCTTTTGCGATGACGGCTTACTTTCTGTTCTTTCGATGATACAGAACAGATTTCTGAAAGATAGTGCCTTTCGTGTATACCCCTGCCTCATCTACTCCAACACATGACAATGCATCTCCTTGTCGGAGCGAAGTACACGTTTGGAAGAGCTGTTTCCAACTCGGGTGACTTCTAGTGTTACTCGACACATCTGGAAAAGTTTTGATGGTAAATTGCGCCATCATCTGGTAGAGCTCGAGATGATGAGTGCTCTCATAGACAGCTTTAAGGTCGATGAAAAGGTGGTGGGTTTCTACATGAAATTCGTTGGTCTTTTCCAGGATTTGTCTGAGTCTACTGTCTACTGCAGAAGGGATCAATAGGATCTTATGTGCTTCATTTAACAGGGATATGCCTTGGTAGTTCTTACAAGACATAGGATCGCCTGTTTTGAAGATGTGGCTTATAAAGCTGATACTCCAGTCTTTGGGCATGCAACCTATCAAGACATCAGCTCCGTGCTAAGAAAGCTCGGTCAGTTTTCTGAAGATTGCATTAACTTCTTCAACACTGGGTGGGTGTTTGGGTTCTTCAATGACTAGAGGTGGGTTCTCTTCCTGTTCTATACTTACTTTTACTTATTTGGGTCCTTTAACCCTTCGGGTGGCATAGGGCGTCAACAACGCCTGCGCGCCATCATGTTCGCACTTCTGCAACGCGTTTGAGCTCTCTCCAACTCGATTCCTCCTCGACTGTTCTGCGCCACGTTTGCCTATGGCGTCCTGCTGTTCTGCCTGCTTGGATGAGCGGATTCCACTGCACAGCGTATTTCGCAATGGAATTGTCTTCGCGCCGTAGGGTGTGTCCAATCCACTGCCACTTTCTCCTTCGCATTGTAATGTTGATAGGTTCCTGGCCCGTTATCGTATAAAGCTGTTCGTTGGAGATACGGTTCGGCCAAAGATCCTCAGGATGACTCTTAAACATTTGTTTACAAAGACTTGCAGCCGGCGTGTGTTAATGGTGTCCACTTTCCAAGTACTGCACTCATAAAGCAGAACCGATTCTACGTTGGAGAGGAACAGTCGCAGTTTGGTTCTTAAGCCGATAACATTGCTTTTCGAGATGGAACGCAGCTTTGGCCTTCCCGATTATGCTGCACACCTCCTAGGTATAGAAAGTTGTCAATTTTCTCGACTTCCTGTGTTAATTTTGAGCCCCACTTTGTTTGCCTCAGCTTCTAGATTCTGGACCATCAGATGGAGATCCATTATCCGATGTGAAAGTAGACAAACATCGTCAGCGTAGTCTAGGTGTTTATGGTAAGATGTCATAGATTGCTCTTGGATATTTTGAAGAGCTTGCCTACCATTAGAAATCCTTTGAGATATATTGGCAAAATCCTCGTTTAATACTGATCCTTTGCTTAATCATTGACTGCCTCGTTTGCCTCTAGGCTTACTATAAGCAAGCCTCTAACATAGGTACAATGAAAGATAATTTAGACCAAAGGAAGGAGGCTATAAGTCGCTCTATACATTCAAGAAGACTTCAGCGATTTGAGCAGAACCCATTGAAAAGTTTTCTCATCTAAAAGAAGCAATAATTTTCCCATGGATAAAACTCCCGCATCTATCTACGACTTCGATGGAAATTCACCGCCCTTGATCAGACAATTCAGCTGACCCGACAACCGACGGAACTTCATAATGTTAATTAGCAATTGAAGTATCGGCAGACTACATTCCGCCCGCATGCATTTTAATGAGTAAACTCATCACTCCCCCATCGGAACCATCAGCTTTTCAATTCCCATCTCACTTTCAATTTCAATTTCAAAGAAACTGTGCGATCAATTGAAATCGCCACCACCCTTACCCCAATCAATACTGATTACCGTCTCTTAATTTTACAGTATTAACTGTCTACAGTCACAATGGTCAAAGTTCAGTTAGCAAGTACCTACTCTTTCCCCTTAACACAGAGAAATATGTCATCAGTCATTCAGCTGTTGTGTGTGTGTGTGCGTGGAGTTGTAAAAGATTAGAATATAGAGAGCGCGTCCTTCAGAGGACAAAAAAAATGCCACAAATATTTGATTCTCGTGTGCGTGCGTGAGAAAAAACCTTTCGTCGGTTAGAGAGCGACGAGCGAGAAGAACAAAAAAAAAAGCACCACCCCCAAGGGAAATTCCTTACCTACTACACCCACATATACGATCTGCCCACAGGATCTCACTACACTGACACACAACCACTGTCATTATTGCCATCATCCCTGGGCTGGTGGAATTGGGTTCACTCGCAGCTTGGGTTTGATGATATATTTCTCTGGATGGAAGGCCGGGTCCAATCATGTGGGTTTTTTTTTAATACACTAACCAGGCGGCGGCGGCGGGTGGTAGGCGCCCCTCAAGTAATCTGACCCAAATTTGATGAGAAATGGGAACAGAACACACATCAACATCCAAATCATCATCATCATCCAGAATCTTGCTGCTCTCTTTCGCTCAGTCGAGGGGTTGTGATGTTAAAATTCAAGTGAAATAAATTAGATACGACAAACACACGACAAAGGACCACGTTAGGGGATTGTTTGTTGGTTTTTTTTTCTGTTCTTTTTGGTTTGGTTTCATCGGCTTTTTGCTGGTAAAAGTGAAGAATGGACTAGGATACGCATGGTCATCGATTTGCTGATAGCTTGGTTTGATAATGATGGGATTTGTTTGGTTGGAAAAAGAAGAAGAAGATGAAATCGACTTGGAAAAAGGGGGTTGAAGATTTTGAAAAGGACTACTGGGAGTTGTACTGTACTGTTGCCCAGCATGTCATGTGATTTCAATTGAAGATTCAACTAACTTTGGTTGCAAATCTCTGGGGAGACATTTCAACTCGAGTTTCTATTACAATCCACAGGGTTATTTAATTTAAAAGGTTTTTCGTGAAGGAGGACGAATTTTTCAGTTTCATGGTGGCTTATACCGTCCAATCAAAGCTCATCGTAGAAAAATGTGAGAAGAGGACACTGGAGATGATTAGCTTAAAGTATCAGCATTCACCATAAGAGTACTGGAACTCTACCACTGGCTATGCGCTCGCTCTTCTCTACCATCTATTCCCAGGCATTGCTGATTGTAGTGCCACTTAAGCCTAACAACGGTAAGTGGCCAATAAGTCGTCAAGCTGCTTTCCAACTGAACGAAAGCAGGGCATAGCTCGGAGAGACATTGTTGTCGTGTGATATCCCATTGCCAATGGAAGCTCTAACTGAGGATACTGGGAGATCTCTCCGAGTCCTAAGATCACAGTTTAAAATCGAACCCTGGCAAGAGTCATAGTGTTTATCCTTGTGACAGACTTAAGGAATTTCTTGTCGTTAAGGGATGAATCAGCCTGACTCTCACCGTAGACACACAGGCTATTATCCTTCCACTTCTTTCCTGAATTATGACATACGCATGCTGGCTTAAGCCATAGGAAAGCCTGAACGTGTTGCTCTATATGAAGACATCTAGTTTAGAGCGTTGACCAGTTTTGCACCCACCCTACTACATTCCATTCCACGCCTTGAGGCTGGATTTAAACGATTCTAAGGGCTTCCGCATTTGACTGCATATCTGTAAGATCTGAGTCAGAGAATATGTGAATCGCAAGCTCTAGTTTCGAGGTCTCCAGCTTATCTTATGAGAAGAGAGAGAAGGCTCTTAACTTGTCCACTTCTTGTCCTCTTCGATTCGTTAGCTTGCTTCATGTGATACTACTAACCAGAGTATATCCATAATGAGTAGGGACACTCACGACCGTTTTCGTTTTCTGTCCTTCTCACTAAATTACACAGATATGTGTAAAAATTCCTAACCATTCGTCTTACACAGTAAGCCGCATGTAGTGGTGCAGGTAAAATGTATTGTGTACTCTTTTTTTCACAAGGGGTCGTTGCATACGGGTTAAAATGTATACTTTTGATCTACTTCCACTTATTGTACAATTTTTTTTATCTTTTGTCTTGTGGCAGTAGGAAATGCATATCTAGAGAGAGTGTCCCTACTCATTATAATGGATATACTCTGCTACTAACTGCTTGTGATGGTTTTTATCTAGGAGCTGGGCCCTTTGCCTCTCTTACTCTTCTTTACTTAAAAACTACCTGTCTTGTCGGGCAATTGGTTCATGGGATGTCCACTCATTGTGGAAATGCACTAGCTAGTGGGCTTGTCGATATTCCAGAATTACTCAGTTCTTTGGAGTCCTATTTAGGTTCACCAGTAAAAAAGCTTTTAGGAGAAGGCTAACCTCAGATGCCCGCACCTTTGTTAGGCAGGAACGCAATTTGGTCCTGAGTCCAGCAGCTTGGTTCCAAACACTTTTCTTCCCTTTTAGATTGGGAGAGGTCCTTTCAACTTTGTTCCATGCTCGCTATCACTCTGCGATATGTTTTTTTGGTGCTTGTCCAGTCCTAATCCTATTCCTGTTCATCACCTACAGAACTGCCGTAAATCTCCTGTCTATGGCTAAGTAAATGACACGAGCCTCATCGCTTCTGTTATACAGACACAGGCCAGACTTTGCTCAGGGATGATCTAAATGTAGTCAGCCTCATTGAGCTAGAAGTCAGTCAGTCAGTGATCCTCAGTTCTCCCTCGATTATTCTTTGAATTCACCTCTTGACATAGTACATATTTATATATATGTATCGTCCAGCTAAACTCGACGGGTTATGCCTATACCCTTAGACTTATACAAGAGTTCGTCTAAGACTAAGCTTCCCATCAGAAGGAGTCCTTCTCACAGCCTCTAGTGGCGATTGTTTTGGTTCCCATCTCTGTCGCAGTTGGCCGAAGTGTAGTCTTCTCCTTTGCTTATACAAGAGTTCGTCTAAAACTATGCTTCCCATCAGAAGGAGTCCCTCCCACAATCTCTAGTGACGATGGCTTTGGTTAGTTCGCATCTCTGCCGCAGTTGGCCTTTGCTTTCGAGACCTGTTCTAATTGAATCATGCAATGTGTAAGCAAGGCTTCTTCCAACGAGGTCCAGAAAAACACATATTGCTGGTTCTTTGGTATCCAATGTTTCCTGGATCAGAGTTGCCAGAGCGCCATTTAGGTGGTATAGATACAATAGAGTCATTTTCAGATAGTTTTGCATTAATTTCGCTAAGATTTCTACTCAAACTCAAGTCTCCCAAGTGTCAAGTGGAGATTCCAGAAGTATCCACTATAAGGCATTGCGACAGTCAACCGCAGCGCAGAGGAGGTATCCGGCTCCTTAGGAAGAACTTGGAGGCGGATTGAATGGGTGACAGAACTCGGAACAAAAGGTCAGTAAATAAGAAGAGATGGAGAAGGGTCTATCTCTCTCTAACCTCACTCGGACTCAATTTCATCACGTGCTAAAAAAAATAAACACTCAACTTAAACTTTGAGTGAACGGATTCAACACCATTAAGCCGGTTTAATGGCCCAAGACACCCAGGTTGTATCTTTAATTGATTTCAAGTATCTAAATCTGAAAGTACGACGACGCGTCGCACGCCCCATTAACTAAGCACTCCTGTCAACAAATTACCACTCGCATGTGCGAAAACTTGTATCTGTCAAAAGCTGTTGCTGTTGCTGTTGCTTCCATTTAGCCAATTTGTTAGGGGAGCCCCGTTCTTGTTAGGGGGAACCAAAAAACCCATAGCTCTCGGCCTAATGACTCACTTCTTTAAGCCAGAAGCAACTGGCCAGGAGTAGGTACAAATTTATAACTATAATTAAATTTGATCGCCGGTTGTCGAACTACTTTTCGAAAAAAACCATTAAAGCAACTCTTTCGGTAGCCTCACCTCCTCACCGTATAGTTCTAATTACCAGGCTAACAAGCGGCGGCGGCGGCGGCGGCGGCGGCGGTGGCAGTGGCGCTTAATGCCACCGCATTCGCCTTCAAGTAATGACCGGGGTCGATGGTCTTAATGTCTTCTTAAACGACTTGGGCGCGATCTTTTTTTCTTTCTGTCAAAAGACACTCTCCCTCTCTCTCTCTCTCTCTCTCTTGGAACACATATCAATGCGTTTATTTAGTGTCATTTAATTTAGCGATATACAATTTTGAATAAATTTTTAATTCCGTCGCGGCTTAACAACACAACTCCCGTTTTGTACAAGGGGGACAGCCGCACACATGTCACATGCATACGTCGCCGTCGTCTGCGGGAGAAGGTACTATCTGTATCTACATATAGGCCACTTTGGCTACGCTAATTTAAAAATGTGCAGCGCCAACAGCAGGTGAACAGATAGTTGTTTTGTTCCGCAAGGTGTGTATAGATACATTCACCGAGAGAGGGTCTGCTTTTACACACAATTTTTTTTTTTGTTTTGTATCTTTTGATTAAACATATCTTTTTTTTTTTTTTGTAGTTTTAGAAGGTCAACGGAAGTAAAGCGAAGCAAAACAAAAAAAAAGTAAAAAAAATCTTTCTGCCTGTGTTAAGTGAAAGTCGGTCCGCGCCGCGCGTTAGTAGAAATCGTAACGCATTTCACTATCGAGGCGTTTTTGGCTTCTCTAATGATGCGACGTCGCGGGGCACATCGACCCAAACTCCAAGTTGACTCTCTCGACGACGACGACGACGACGACGACGATGATGATGGCGATTTCCAAAACAATTAGTTTATCCATTTGTTGCTATTTGCGTTGTAATTGTGTGCAGAGTATGTAGCTGCTGGCTGCTTTGGCAACGGATCCGAATCTGTGTCTATTGCCAATTGCAGTGAGCGGACAACGGAGGTGCATTGCATTGCATCCGCATGCCAGAGTGCTCCAAACGATTATTTTACAATTGTTTTCCACGCCAACAACTCGACGGGTGTAGTTGTTGTTGCAGCAGATACATTCAGACTGCACTGTACGATCGCCGGCCGTACAAGAAGAAGAGGCCGCGATTTTTATTCGTTTGCTGTTATTTAGCCTGATAAGTAGGCTGAGTGGCTGTCTGTCTGTCTGTTTGGTAGACATTGAAAGAGTTTTTTTTTTTTTTTTTTTATCTATTTGGTGGATGTATCTACGTTCACTTGGGTTGATGGTACATTATGCCTTTGTATTTTCTCCAGCAATTGCCTAAATGATGCTGATTAAGTATCAACAGAATGGGTACAGTAAGGAAAGAAAGTTGAGCGACATTTTTTAGAATTTCTGGTCACAGCCGGAAAAAATCAAATACTAGTCAGGCTCTAAAGAGAAGCAAACACTTGGCATTAGTAGTGCAAGAACTTCCCAGCCATAACCTAGTACTTTAAAGACAAATACAGAAGAGGAATGTCCAACAAGAGGACTGTGTTCCTTGTTCTGTCAGTTCAATGCACAGGATGAACCCGTTCAGAGACAAGCAAGTTAAAACGAGTGACAGATCAGTACTCAAATCGAATTTATTTAAAACGGAGGTCATTTTGCTCGTGAGTATCACCACGACAGAGAAAGAGAATGCAGAGAAACTGTCATCGCCCTTGACAATCAGCTGATTGATGTGACGGATTTTGTGGGGCGTCAACGTTCAACGGATCGACGGATTCTATGGGTTGGGACCAGAAGGAGGTTTCGAAATTTTCAAAAAAAAGGACGTGTAATTTGTTTTGATTGGTTATAATGCACCTTTTGTGGTTGTCGAAAGCAGATTCGCGGTAGTTTAGTTTTTGAATAAGCCATCACGGTGAAATTGGGCTTCACTCTTCGAGCCCACGACCCGTCGAATGGACGATTAGTCTTCTCCTTACTTTGTCATAAGGCTTGGGAGGCTAACTTTTCCCTCTCCAATGCAAAATTTCGTTCTCCTCAATTTCCTCTGAACATTCTGAGCAAAAGGAAGAACTGACATTTCCAAATCTTTGGAGATATTCCCCTCAGCTGTCTTGCCAGACAGGGACTGTTTCAGTCCCCTCTTCGCCCGGACCTTAATAATGGGAAGTAACTTTTTGACCATCTGACATTTGGGCTTGCCATAGTCATACAAATGTGTCTCTTTCTACTACTGGTAACACTGGTCTCTTACTGGCTTGTTTTTCACCAAAGGATAACGTTTTGAATCTATTTGGTGTTCGTGAGCATCCATGAAGACCATGACGTTCTGATTGAACAGTGCTTGCATGTACATATGTGAGAGCTTCCTTCTTGTCACCTTTATTGTAAGGGCCTCCGCTCAGTCGAGAGGGGTGGATGGATGAATTGAATATAACACTTTAGGAAAAACGATCCTGCTGACACCCTTTTTTTTCTAAATATCTAATGTGCGTTTTGAAATAGACCTGAGGGTTTCGTTCCCGAGCCTAGTCCAAGCCAAGTCCAGCCAATTTTTTATCCTGTTCGACCGGTAATCATGGCGACATCATTAGCCAAGCCGATCACTTTAACTCTGTAAACTTCTTCATAAATTGTCTTCCACCGGAGAGGCTCTATCGAAATGATACCCTGAACAAAAGGAAGCATGTTAAATCGAATTTGTACCTTATTCTTCAGAGCCTTCTTCCAACGAACAACGCCATTATACTCCTGCCAACACCAATGAAGTCAATGCTGAAAACTGAAATCAGTCCTTGAAACGATATCTTTAACGTCTGTGCCGCAAATACGAAGTGGGCTTGGCTTGGTGGTCTTGAAAAAAATCCTACTTTTCTACTCAACAGAACAAAACAGGAAAGGGCCAATGAGTGACCCCTGTGGGACGTAACGCTTTCGTCTGTTACTTCTCCAGCAGGTGGTGCGCCGTATCCATCCACATTGATAGCTGCAATGTTTTGTACGTTTGACAGTTGGCAAATGCAGCGAATTCAGCCAGACTTTTGCAGTTCTCTTGATTTCCTCAACCGCTGTATAACTTTTCGCCGCCTCTGTATGCACTACAAACAAATACATAAATTCCCAGTTAAACGATAGTTAGCTGTGTTTTGAACAAACTTCGTATCTTAACCTAAAAAGCATAGAAAACTATTTCCATTTTGTTGCTGTTTTTTTTTGTTAATTTTTCTGCACAGACAAAGCCCAAGCAAGCTGATGAAATGCCACAAAATCGAGGCGAATTATAAAATTGTACAAAAAAAAAAAAAAACCAAGCCACAAGATAGCGAATGGAGTTTTGAGTGTTGATGTCGGCGACGGAGAGTATGGCGCGAGGAGGCCGATATGACGGCGGTGGCCCCGAGAAGAAGAGGAAGAATGGCCGCAATTCGAGTGCCGCCGCAGTGCCAGCCTCAAAGTAATAGTTCTGCAAATTGAAATGAACTCTGATGTGCTCCAAACGGGCGGCGGTGGCGGCGACGACGGCGGATGGATGGCAGCAAAATAGCAAAGCAGCGGCCGGCGTGGCGGATGGATGGATCAACATCATGATCATGTTGCTACATACAGCAGCCAACTAGCGGGGAGATTTTGCCCACTTCAAGTGGCCAAAACAAAAATCTTTAAACTTATTCCAATAGAGCGCGCAAATAGTTTCGGTTTTGTATCTTTTTTCTTCTCTATCTATCTATCTCTCTCTTTCTCTCTCTCTGTCCACTGATGGATGCGAAATCTATGGCAAACACATTTTTGCGAGAAATAATAATAATTGTGTGGAAAATAAAAACAAAAATAAAGTGTTTGCCCCCGGAGTAGATTTAGTAGGACAACACAACAGGCAGAGGCAGAGGAAGGAGTGTAGCGGGCAGAACCTACTCAATCCAGGTAGTTGTAGCAAGTACCGTTCACTTTGCATTTTGAACCCTAACGATCCAATGTTTATAACCATTGTTGTGCCTTTCAAGTGGCCTGCGATGAGGTTTACTGCTTTCCCGGTCGTTTTTTTTTTTTTTTTAAATATTTACTTAATTGTATTTTTTGTCTATTTTTTGGAAGCCAATTGAACTCAATTTTTGAACGATTTTTGACTGCTTAGCAAATAGATAAATGTACAATGTATCTCGAGGTGGTTTGACGGATATCGTCGTTTCGTAAATTTTGATCTCAATTCGCAGATTTTGTATGTTTTGGTAGCAAAGATTATCTGCTTTGCTAGTGTATTGTGTTAGAGTTGAGAGGGATCAGCGATTTGAGGTGTACTTGGGGGTTTTTTGACGGCGCCGCTCGAGGGTACTCTCTCGGCGGGGAGGCGGAGATGGGCAGAAAAGGTCGAGATTACTAATTTTTGACACAGATACGCGGCTAATACTGGATAAATCAAAAAATTAACCATTTGTGGGGTAAACATTTTGAGTGATTTATTGGCCAAGACTGTGCTGCAGGTGAAATTGGGAATAGTGGCTGGCGACCTTCAGTGGTAAAGGATGACTTTTGTTTTCATTAGAAAAGAAGAAGTTTGCAGGTACAGGTGAAAGTCATGATCAATAGCAAACGACTATATATGTATGTACATACATCTCGACTCGCCAAAAAGACAAATCTGTGGAACCAGCTTTACACTCGTACCCACCCAACGACAAATCTTTCGCAGACAAGTAGCAAAATGCGTACTGCACATGTAAACGGAGCAAACGCACTCACCGTGTAAACACACGCCCCGTATAAACACACTAATCGTTCTCATTTTGCCGCGCTCAATAACTAGTCCTTGGACGAAAAAGAGTAGAAATGACAGAAACGATTTTACCGCACTCTGAAGGCCCCACCACAATTGAAATTCGGCTCTGGACGTTCTCGCACGTAGTCATGGGAATACAGACAGGCAATTTCGCTTAGTTTCGATGAGTTGTCGTTCACTTTTGACTCCATTCCTAGAAAGCGGAGAGTACAGAGGGCTGAGGATGATGAAATCGCGTGACGAAAACGATATGACATATGGCTGACGCTTTGTCTAATGCAATTATACCTGCGTTTACATTTTGACAGCGAGCGAGCAGAATATTCGTTGAAACTGAAGCTGTCACACGCTTAATCCAATTATGGTTGGGTCGGGGTTCAGTCATTTTGCACTTCCACTGATGCCACCCAGTTTCTCCATACATACATATGTGGAACCCTTGTTAGGCCTTTCCTAAGTTACAAGCTAGTGACATGTCTCTAGCTGATGTTGTCGCTCACAACTGGACCTGTAACTTTATGACCAACAATAATTTCGAACATTTCTGGCTGAATGAAGACTCAATTTTGTTTCTTCAAGCAAAAATTGTCGATTAAAACGAGGGCCAAAAGAGAGTAACTTCCATATGAAGAGCAACTACAAAGCTTATGAAACTTCTCATTGACTTGTCCAACTTAGGGACCAGATAGGGCCTCCTCTCTTGTGTCCTATATAAAAGGCATTTGGTTGATTTTTGCGATCTTAAGGATAAGACTCCAGCACCAACACCATTTGGTGCCGTGGCTCTGGAGGTTAGTTCGTTGGATGAATGTGCACAGGGTTCAAGGTTCGAGTGCCGAAAAACTCTAAAAAGCTTTCTTTCGACACCACCTCTTGCGAGCTTCACTTTTACAAAGAGCTGCTTTACAATCATCAGAAAGCTTCTCAACGTCTAAGAGGTAATTTTTACTGCGGTTATTGTCCAATTTTGAAGGCATTTACCTAAGTATCCAGAAGAAACTTGACAGCACACAAGTCCACTTCGGAGGTTAGGGAGAAGATCTAAAAGCTTTTACACTGGTGAGCGAAAATGTGTTAGTGAAAAGCACTATCTGTGAAAATCACGAACAGGAGAAATAACTAACACATTCTCGCTCACCAGTGTAAAATTTTTAGGTCAAGGAGAAGATCCCTCAAAGTGCACTATCTAATAGTGGGTTATTTGTGCTTGACAGCGATACTCAAAATTGTCGTAATTTGTATAGAAACTGTAAACTACCAGCGTAAACGGTGACATAACCCCCAACTAAACCATGCTTATGTATAATATCAATTATGTATGTCATGTAAAATATTCATATTGAACCACTTTTTTGCCCCAAAGAACGATATGCGTAAAGATAATAACCCAAAATCAAAACAACCTCGCGCACCCAACCCAATTCCATGGAAAAACAAAAAATTCTCTCAAAATTATGGAAAAAAAAGCTAAAAACAAAGCCAAAGAGCACAAAAATTTGTAAATCACTTCGCCCCGGGGCTATATACAGTTACCAAAAAAAAAAGAAGGCCTTTTTAGCCGACGCGACACGTCGCACCCAGCCAATAGACGACCATCGAGAAATACCATTCCGTTTGTCAACCTCACACACCACCATTCGGTGGTGGTGGCCCGCTTACCACAATTTTCTGTAATCCCAGTGCACTACTTAAGAAAATTCCCAGGCGCGCATGCGTGCATGCAAAAGACCCCAAAAAAATCCAACGAGAACCACTTGTGTGCACTCTCCTGGGCCGTTGTTTCGTTGTTTCGTTGCACGATTTGTCCAAATCACCAAATGTGGCACCAGAGATCAATGATTATGTATATTCGATCCTCGGTGTCACCCCCGCCGCTTGTATAATAATTCCGATGACTTCTTTCAGATCAGCAGAATGGAGGCACCTCTAACAACAATAACAACAACAACGACGACTACATTTGTTAACATGACCGAAATTGTATCTGTAGCTGGACGGCGGCGGCGGCGACGACGACGACGCACGGTCACATTGTATGGTGATTGGCTTTCGGGCTAATAAATCATTTCGCAAGCTAGTCGGTGGCGATCCTGCCATGGGCCACCATTTGGATAGAGTCACCACTCTTGTTCGATTGATGCGTGTGTGAGAGCTTTAAATCGATACGAGTATCGTTGCCTATCGTTGAGGTCTACGAGTCTTGTTGGTGGTGGTGGCGATAGAGTATCGATTGAATGCACCACTGGTATGTGCTGTTGAATGTCACAATGATTGGATAAATGTCATGTTTGACAACAGTTATTGACATATTGATTTCATTTTTGGTATTTTCATAGCGTTTTTTCTCCATGATATTTGGTAGTTATGGTCTGAGCTATAAGTGGTCTTGTGCAATAATAATGAGGCCCTTTAGACACTGTTTGCTTTGTGTAAGCAACAACAAAGTGCCAAGTTGGATACATTTAGATACTTTGAGTCCATAGTTCACAACACAAATATGTAATCAACAGTAGATCCGCTTTGTGTCCAATCTGAATCACGGACAATGGGAGCATCAGGACTGTAGGCAGTGATACAAGCCAATAGATGGTGTCTAAATTCAGGAACCAAACAGCTCGAAACCTCGAAAGAAGACACCGAAACATGAGAGCATTGTAGGATAGGTGAAACCTATCATCATCAAAGGGATGAATCAGCTACGCAGTAACGTTTATGCTTTTCTCAGTCGAATCCTGGGTGGAATTGGCTACTTAGAAGTGTCTTAAGAGGTTTGATGAGAAGAATGGATCCTTCATAGGCGAAAGAGGGAAAGTATTTTTGCATTTGCATTTCGTGAAGAACGCAGACTTCTGCAGTGAAGAAGCAATAGCTCTAGTGACACATTATAGCATCGGGCACGCAAAAAGATAGGCAGAAGAGAGAAACCAGAAATGGCAAAATCCGAAAACAAGGAGGGGAATTCAGAACTAGGACATGCGTTGGCACAATGTCGGCGAGAGTTATGCTATTCGTATCAGATGAACCTTGTTGGTCCAGCTCGTCAGCTTCGTAATTGTCGTAATGACCAACAAAGCGTCAGATTATTCTGACCTCCTATGTCATTAAGTCTCAATTTGTTGAGGAATCGAAGTATTCACTTAGTCTATCTTCTTCTCCTTCAACCGAGGTTATGATCCAGAGTAGAAGGATCCAATAGCAATGAGGCAATCCCCTCACTTCTGCTTGGGTTTTTTAAACTCAGCATGACGTGAGGATGCACTTAGACCAGGAGTTGGTCGATTGTGCTGCCGATGTGTAAGGGGGGTGGGTCACCCTCTTACTCAGGGCACCTTTTACTCCTGAGTATGAGGGAGCTAATCTTAGCCGTACAGGCATTGTTGAGATCACTAAGATCGTCGAACAGGTATTCACCTAATGTGGCCTTTATGACTGATAGTCTCCTCTTCTTCTTCATCTCAAAACCTTCTACAGAAGTCATTGTAGGGGATGCCCAGGCTTTGTGGATGCCTTCCTATAGCACAGTCCGTCGAGGGTGTTTACGATTTTCGAGAGGGTTCCTCTCTTATGTTTCAGAAGTCCGATGGACCTGGTTTCATTTAGCATGGGCCAGAGCAGCCTTGCAGTGTTCCAGTGGCCGAGCTGTTCTCTCACGGAATCGGCATGGACAAGGTATTTAGCATAGGACGTTGGCGCCTCGATGTCGGTGACATTTATGCTGACCTAAGGAGCCTCGTCGGTATATTAAAGTGACCCAGCACCTAACAGAGGGTGAGGTTATACTGTCCAACTATCTCGTTCAGAGATACGCGGCAGTCCTTCACAACCTTGGATCTCGTTGTACCTACTAGATCCCAGGGATTTGATGACCGCTTGGCTGTCGATGTATATGACAATATCCGAAACAAGACTTTGGCTTGGAAAACGCTGCAGTAGCTGGGAAGGCTGAAGGAGCAGTGGATGTCCAGATCTTTTGAAAAGATACCAGCACCGACCCCTTCTTCGGTTTTCGAGCCATCCGTGAAAATAGTCAGCGATTCATGATGAAGGACATCCCGTTGTGTCCATTTTGTTCTGTCGGATATTAAGCATTTGTAGCCCATGTTGAAGTTGTGCTCAGTGGGCACAAGTGGTCGGCGTGTCCAGTGTGTTGTTGCTTCCATTGTTTGGAACTTTTCAGTCTAATTGCTGAGCAGGCAGCCATTTGTTTGCTGCATGACGTGAGTGTACACCATCATTCATCGGCCAAGTTGTAAGATTTCAACGCAATTTTGGACTGTTCCAATATAAGCCATCTCACTTCCTCTGTTGGTGTTGATGTTAACTGTCAATTAACATCATTAACTGCATTCAATATGGTTGATCTTTTTGACAGATGTCAAGTAGAATCTTACACAATTTTAGTCAGGGAGTCAAAGGAGCATTCGGTATAGAGTCAAACTCCATATATCCAGGGATCCAATACAACGTCAGCTGTGGTTCGAACGATTTGAGTTGGAAGGATAAAGGCTTCCAACTTTTTTGCGAAAAGCTTTCTTCTACTGACTGTTAAATCATTATGGCGCCTTATTCTCTCTGACTTCTCCGGATTTTAAAAAATGTCAAAGGTTTTGAGGAAATGCCAGAGATTTGGCAGATTGTCGATATAAAAAAACTATCCTTATCATTTGGTAGTAGACTGAGACCACCTTCGTCTTGTAAGTATATTAACTCGGGTATCTCTGATCGTAGAGGGATCGACATAACCTGCAAACAAATGTCCCTCTCATCAAAGTGTTCAGTTTCTTTGGAGTTGAATACAGTCCCTGAACAAGGAGCAAAGGTAATTTTCCATAACCGCTACTAGACCGTAAGATTTAATTGCCACTTCCGTCATTTATACCAACTCGACTTGCTTTCATTTGAAAACGACTGCGCCAGTGGCTTTGACTTTTCACGCGACAATTCCAACTTACACCTTACATACATATTTACGCAAAAAAACCAGTTCAAGCTAGATACATTGACCCCATCTCAATAAAGAAATCCCCCCAGAGCATCAACAAAACAACACTGTATGCATTACTCATTCACCGTGTTATTTCGAAACAGCATATAACCTCATTGTCTTATCTGTAGGTTGCTCTACGATAAACAAAATTTCCAGCAAAACTTCTCTTTAAGTATTTTTTTTCGTTCAACAACAACAAGAAGCAGCAGCAGCGAAATAAAACAGAAAAAATTAACAAATAAACCTCAATCCAACTACCGAAATATGTCCATGTAACACTTTTCCTCCTCATTGCCCCCACTTGGCGGCGGCGCTTGTACCTTCACCTATTAGCCAGCCAGTCAGCCTATTCTTCAAGCTGCCACCTGCGAAATCGCTCGCATCCCACATTCGAGTTTAAAAACAATTCATCAATTGAATTTCTTCATCTCTCAGCGCGCTGGAACGGAATAGTACGCCGCTGAGCTCGCGAAACTTTTCTCCTCTCCATAGCTATATCATCATCATCATCATCATCATCATCATGATCATCATCGTCGTCTCATTGCACAGCCTCGCGTAATCGCAGTTCAGATACAAGATACTCGTACAAAAAAAGAAACGGTGAAGACGAAGAAGAGGTTAAAAAGAAAAACAACTAAACGAAAATAATAATAACAATACGGTCCCGCTTTTTGTATGTATGTCAGCGCATCAACAACACATAACCAATTAGAAAGTACACAGAATTGAGATACAAAATGTATCTAATATGCTGTATTTGTATCTACTCGTATCTATCGTTAATGCTTCGGCTTCCATATAGCCAAAATGAAAGGAAATCATATGAGAGATGCTCCTCCACTCTCTGGCTATGTATCTCAACTTTCGCAAAACAAAACAAAATAGATACATACCCAACAAAAGATCGTATACGTGATTTGGTTACTTGATCGGGGACCGTGCTCCTACGCGCGCAGCTACTTCACTCTTAGGTGAGAGGGTAGGTATTAGATACTTCGGGGTAGATACAAAAAAAAAATTGAATGAACATGGCCATATCAAGTCGTATAGTTCGTCGCCATAACTCACCCACACTTTCCTCCGGATCTAACTGATTATATATGCAGATGTGTACGGTGTTCAAGTTAGCTTGAGAGCTTTATACTAGATAGCCCAACTGGTTGACTTCGACTTGACCGAATATGTTAATTGAACACGCAACGCGCTTTGCTTTTTCTTCATCCGATTTTTTTGTTTATTCTATCAGACAGACTGACGGATGGATTTTGAAATACTATACATGGTTCTAGAACAAAAAAAAAAAAAAACCTCATCTACGTAAAGTCTAATTGAAGAAAATGAATAATTCTATCGTTTGAGGGTATGCATAGATACTTTTTGTGGTCTATGGAGTTGTAAGTCGGGTATATGCACGCCCATATTTGTCGTTTCGTTAGGGTGTCACTTGATCTTTCGCGCGTTCAGCTGCTTCTGAAGTTACCTTGTTTTTTACTTGTCTTTTTTGGATTTGATATTTAACACTTCAAAGGCGGTGAACGCATGCGCGCGCGACGAGGTACCATACAAAAAAAAAAAAGATACTAATTCTTGAGAATAGTGCTTATTGGCTTTGGGGTAAGGTATGGCAACACAACTTCCATCTTTGGAAAGTTCTATTCCAAGGACGTTTGTGTGCTGAATGCCAGTTGATTTGAACTTATGAATTTCATCAAATTTAATAAGATTTCATAAGAGTTTTTTTTTTTTTTTTAAAATGGCATTGAGAGTACAGACAGATATGTATGTTGAATGGAACGACTTTAATGAAGTCTATGGAAGCCAGGGCTTACTTACTTATATTCTTATTTGTATACCCCCTCTAGGACTTCTACTAAGAAGCAATAAGCTGCACTACCTCACCGACGATAAGGCAGTAAAACGTCACAAGCGGTGTCCCACAGGGCTTCGAACTTGGTCCACTACTATGGCATCTTATGTACGACGACGTTCTAAAACTTCCTTATTCGTCATCGTTTTTACCTAAGCCTGCGGCTGAGCCTTAGCTGCATTAGGAAGGGATAAGGCGGAATAACATAGTGTCCCTCTGGGCTCCGAACTAGGTCCACTACTATGGAATCTCATCTCAAAGTCCTGGAAAATAATTGACTTCGCAGACGATATCGCGATCGTTTTAGTGGCCAAACTTGTGAAAGAGTTAGAGCATGACTGCGATGAAGCTATCGAGATGTGCAAGACTGGCTAGTAAGCATGGACCTCTATAGACTTTAAGGGTGACCGTGGGCCATCACGTTGCAGAGTTGAAGAATCTAGTAGTTACAAAGTTAATTTTAAATCAAAATACTCTCTCTCCCAAACATTGGTCACAGACTAATTTACAAGTATTATCGTTCCTACGGAGGTAATTTCCAGTTCAACGAGGTCTGCTTCCCTCTTGAAATTAGGTCCTACTTGTTCCAGTCCCATTATCCTCCAAGAGAGTCGGCATACAGTGTAGTGTAGTCCAGGAAGCTTGATCTCGGATGTGAGGATTCATTGAACATCAAGCTAATTTAAAGCAGATCGGTTAGCTAGTAATTATATAAACAATATTGGTGAATGAATGCAGCCTTGCCGAATGCCACTTTGGACTTTGAATTCCTCAGACAGCTTTTCTTTATAGAATGCCTCTCTTGCGCAAGGGTGGGTGCCGTGACTCGTTGGTTCGAATCCCACCTCTTACTAGCATCTGACAAACATCCAAGAGTATCATTGTCTCAAAAGCTGTCTGTCCTTCGTATACGACATAAGACTGTAGGTCAGTGCAGAAATGTATACCACGCAGAACACGTACTGTCGTTAGAAGCTAGTAGACCTTAGTCTTCCATGGGTTGCTTATGTTCTAAGAAGGCGATCTGCTCAATGATGATCTACAGAGAGCTAAGGGGGATTCCTCCTATCAGTTCGCTCTGCATTAGGTTCCATTCTTAGGAATCTTGGCTATCTTTCCCTTTTTTTCGCTCATCTAGTAAACACTCCCAATAAGTGACTAACAGTGGCTCCATCTGTGCTACTGAAAAAAGCTCCTCGGGTATGCCATCACATTCTGCCCACCTTATTGACTTGCAATGCTTTGATCGTGGTAATGATCTTTGCTGGGAGTGGTGGACTGGAATTAGGACATTGGTCTTTACGGACAGCTCATTTTGACTTAGGTGCATGTTGCTAGCGAGTACTCGACTGAATCTTGACAAAGGGGATCCAATGTACCCCTACGGACGCTGTTTAAATTTGATGAGAGAAGGAGGAATAGGAAAGCGTTTGATGTAGTAGTGCTGTTTGAAACGGCTAGTGTCCAAATTAAATGGGTAGAGTTGTAAGGAATGTTTGCATTCGTTTGTAATTCACAGTATTTTTGCGGCGTCCCAGGAAAAGCATTCTCGCTTGTCCAGTCAGTCTTATTGCTGAGCAGGCAGCCAGTTATTTGCTGAAACAACATGACGTGAGTGTACCTTGATTCTCTTACTGTCAATATTGAATGAGTATAGTTAGGACCTGAACCTTTTATTCAAAGAAAGTTTTGATAGAACTTCGGTCACCTCTGAGCCTTTTTTGTGATTGTTGATGCGGTTTTGCTGCTGCATCTTCTGTTTCTGCAGTCAACGCTCGGTACAAAGTGTTTGCACTCTCTTTTGAAGTAGTGCTTCAGACTAGCTTCCGTGGTACTCCCACTGTATCCATTGCGCCTAAATCGTATCTTTCACTCAGTTGTCAACTCGATTAATGGCGTTTTGAATACTTCCTTAACTAAAGCCGTACAAAGGAGTATAATGTCTGACACTTCGGATCAATGGAAGGCATGCAAAGTCATTACTCCTTCCTAATTCAATGGTCAAATCCAATAAGTAGCCAGTGTTACAGAATTTAACTGTGCGCATTCCGTTTCGATAGTATTCCTTGAATAAACCTCGAAATACCTCGAGAAACGCAACTGCCCACTCCAAACACATCGTCAAATAGCTCGAATGATTGATATTGCGTTATGCCATTGGAATTTTATTTCCGCCTCGACCTAGAGAGAACCCCCAAAACAGTCGAATGCTTTCAGTGGATTAACACACATACACACACACCAATATATTTATTATCATTATTCTCTCTTTACACATTTATTAGCGTGCTGCGCGTAATAGACCTCCAGTCCGCCCCTTAACCGAGAAACCACTCAATAAAACCCGACCATCGTGTCACACAACTGCGTTCCACACATAAATTCTCTGTTTTTTTTTTTGTCGTCCATTTTTGTCCTTATGACTCCTGTTTCAATTTTTATAAATTATACCATCGCATTTGGGGGGTAGGTTTTTTCTGTTTGTATGGAGAGGGATGAATGTGTGGGAAATTAATAGAACATTTTCATTAAACTTCACTCCACCCAACCTCGTGGTTGGCATTCTTTAACACACGCATTATGATTAAGTAGCTGAACTAAATGAAAATGTCAACGAATTTTGGTGCTGGTGTATCCTTACACCCTTGCCGTTGACATTTTGGGCCGCACAAATTTGTGTGTGACTGTAGTGTATACCTTCTCCGGTGCTTCTGAATAAATAACGTGGCCCACATTTTTTTGTTGTTATTTTGTTCTTGACGTTTTTCTTTTTTGGATTTTGTTTATGATTTTTGGAGTGGAGGCTATTTTTAGTAGCGGTCAAAAGTTTTAGCTGGGTTCGGGTGGTGTCTTCCCCTGAAGCACGGTATGTCCTACATTTCAACAGTTGATGATAAATCGATTGGTTATCTGGCTGTGTTCAGCATGTTTTCGATAGACTCCTTGTGACCTTATAGTTTGGGAGTTTTGGGGGAATGAGTGAGCAGTTTTTTTTCTTCTTTTCTGGGTCAGTGTTGAATATGCAGGGGAATGATGGGGGGTAGTTTCAGAAATGGATCAGAGCCTAGATTCGGATGTCGCCATTAATATTGTCAGACACAAAAGGGACGGTTTCTTTTCTTTTTGGCAGAGGTAAGAAGGAGTGGGTTCTCTTCACACTATGGCATACAATAAGGGTAGATGGGTGCCTTCTACAATTACTGCCAGTCACTGGGAAAACAGAACTGGAATTCTTGAAGAAAGTCAGCCACCATAACCCTATAGTCCTAAATAGCCTTCTGGCAGGAAGTGGACTTTGCACTGGGCGCCTCATGTTCTTTATCTATGGCAAACATGCCTAGTCATTTGGTGCCTAGCTCTAAGTAAGCCTCTACTTATAGCCTTTACTGCTTAAGTTCAAACGGTCGCCTGGATGTCTGTCAGTGGCGTCTTAAAAACAACTTACTATACCTTAAGAACAACTGCATATTTTTACTTCCCACTGACGTAACTAATACATAAGTAAAAGCATAAGGCAGAACAGGGTGACAGATTACAGTGCATATCCAATCCATGCCATCCCTGTGTTATACTATTAGCATCGTTATGTCATTCAAAGCAAGCCAAAGTGATTTCTCGCTCACAGGGACTAAATCATGCAGTCACTGGATAGTAGCAGGAGTTGCTATTAAGGTTTATACGGCACATTCTCCGTTTCGCAGCCAAATGCCGGAGTGCGCTGTCTGTGACGAGTCCTCAGACTACACATTCCTACGCCTTTGTTTAAATGATTGCTCATCAGGTTTTACCTTGCTGAACAATTTACTATGAGTGATTGTGAATTGTCAATCACAGTGATTATATCACAGTTTGAGTTTCTTTGTTGTTTTGCTCATGGTTTCATATTTGGACTTTGGTTTAGACATCGGACAAGTAGATAAGGGCATAATCCTAAGTTGGGTTGGACGCTGTATCCACCCAAAGACTGAAACTAAATTTTTCCTTTCCTTGCCTCCCTGATCATAAGAACACATTTCAGAAGGAAAATGAGGCGTTGTCCTGTTTCACCACCAGATTCAGAGGCAGTCATGCTACACAAAGTTCTTCTGTCATACACGTTTAATGTCATCTTGTCGCTCATCTCTGATTAAGATCAAGTTAGCAACCACTACTGTTGGGTTCAAGGCATCATCCAGGCGGCACCCTGTACGATTTCAACAAAGTAATCAACCTCGAATTAAGGGGCGTTTACGCGTGACACGTTCAGCTCAGTATGTGCTTCAATATTGCTCCAATTCGTTGTTGCACAGATCTTTCGCTTATCGTCACACTGATTGGAGAATGATCAAAGGAGAGAGACAGTACTATACACATATTTAAGTTCGCACATTCACGTCTTGACTTTCACGCATAAGAAAATTGAGAGAACGCATTTCCATTGGTAGAAGCAGAGAGAGAATGTAGAGAACCTGTCATCGCTTTTGACAATCAGCTGATCAGCTGGCAATATGTCAACTTAAGTGTCAACGTTCAATGGAACAAGATCAATTTGAAAACAATTTCATTCAAGGTGAATCTGAGGAAGATACCTTTAGTTCATCTCTTCGAGAGTCGAAAAAGGAGTACAGTACCACAGGTGCACCCTTAGCTGGGTATCACAGACCAATCATTCATCAATTACACTCTGTCACATATCGTAATCATTAATTTCTAAGAGGAATATCCTCTTGTTCTTCAAGTGTCAAAGTGTGTGCTTCCCCGTTGTGCAATAATTTCCCTCACATGTCACTACCCTAAGCAAATTCGAATTTAAATCGATAACTTCAAAAACATCCCCACAACACTAGCCTGTGTTTCTTTTGAATTATTTTTCAAACTACAAAACAGCAATTCGCTCCATAAATGTCCACACATGTCTTAAAAGTTTCAAATACCAAAAATTGACACACAATTTGTCCCTGCATTTGTTTAGTATTTGCTTCCAATACCAATAACCCCCCCGCTGAGTGAAATTCTCATAAAAATCAAACACAAAGCCCATCGACCAACAGGTTCTTCTTTACATTTTTTTTGTGTGTCCTTTACCACCTCCACCATGATTCTTTTAAAAATTTCAATTGATTTGGAAAATTCTATTTCCCATTACATATGGCCAAAATGAATTCTTAATCCACCCCTTTTGCAGCGCAACAACATTCCGTGCGTGTGTATCCTATTATCCTTCTATGTGTGTTGGAACAACTTACAATGTCCGTTTTTCTAGTCCTGCGGGTGATTTCACCCAACAAAATGGGAAAAAATTCAAATAACGCGCGCACCTATAGATACAAACACGCGGCTGTGTCCTGCTACTACACACCACCCCCTTCCGTTGAGTCAATAAACCCTCTGAACGAAGAGGGTTATATCGTGAATACGTCAAAACTCAAAAAAGCAAACACCCTTCCTACGGGCTAACTCAAAAATAAAACAAAAACCCTCTTGGAAGGAGGACTCACCTTGTATACCATTATAAACTAACAGTAATAACGGTAATACAACCACCAAAACCGGTTCTATAACACACAGTAACACAATGTGCATCAGCAGGACATAGAATAAGGCAACAAAACAGGACAAGTACACCAATCAATAGTCGTCTTCGTCCTCGCGTCTGTTTTTATATTTCTTTTCTTTTTTTTATGAATGAGTTTAGCGTGAACAAGTTAAACGAAGCCGACCGTACACCACTGGAGTGATAGAGTAGACTAAAGGCAACCCCTTGCTATCGTCATCAACCCCCATCATCCCTCTTCCGGTGGCCGTTTTCACCACGAGTTTTTGTCCGGAGTTCTGACTTTTTTCTTTTTTTTGGTCTGAGCGCCGAAACAAATAGCGGGATGATACTAGGCGAACAGAACGCGTATCGGAAAAGTAGTAGGTATCCTTTGTCGCTGCAGGGGTTGAATACGGGAGAGGGCTGCTTGCTGAATTTTGTAATCGGCTGAATGGGAAACGAGGACGACTAATACAAGGAGAAGCAGTTTTTATAAGCACGGTGGTGTGTATGTACTGTCGTGCTGAAGGGTGGTGAGGGGTGGAAATTTGTAGAAACAGGCGAAAAGCGCACTTTGAACAACTTGGGGCGGGCATCATTAATATTAAATTGCTGAGAACCTTATAGAAATGAGTGTTGCCGTTGTGTAGTTAGTCGTGTAATGCCTTGTTGACTAGAGACGGGATGGGTTCATGCTCAAGGACTAAGGGTGGGTCCTTCATCTGATCAACGACTGTCAATATATGTCATGATGTTTCTCAAAGAACATTCATGACTGAGAAGCTGCTTGAGTAAAAATGAATCGCCTGAAGTCAATTTGACTATACTTAACCTCAAAATCCGGCTTCCTCGGATTTCGTGTTCACAAAACGTCTCTTGAGAGCCTTTTGGGTAAATGGAAAGATGAGTTTCTCAGATAAATCAAAACTGAATAAGGCCATACGCTCCAGTGTTTAATCCAAAGACCCAGCAATTGCTTGGTTCATAAAGCTTCCCAGCTTTAGGAGAAGTCCCATCCTCACTGACTTTTCATAATCTACTTAAAATTAGACAAATGCTCTAACGTAACTCTCTGTCAGGACGTAGAGGTGTTCAGGATAACGAAACGGCATTCGAAACTTGTTATGGTTTCCTATTGCTCAGTAGTCTAATACAGTCTAAGCCGTAGTGCAGGGACAGTGTCCTAATAAACATGCGACTAACGCTTAAACTTCTTCGTCTTCTTCTCCTTCTTCTTTTAATTCTTCTTCCTCTTCTTCTTCTTATTCTTAGACCGTACTTAAATTGTTCTTAATCCCCAACAAACCTACACAGGGACTGTGGCGACCAAGACCAAGGAACACATCAACGTTCACTCGTACAAACCTTAGTCAACGACTTGAGCGAATCAGAAAAAGGCCACAGTCTCTTTATAGGTTTTTTGAACAATTTAAGTACGGTCTAAGAATAAGAAGAAGAAGAAGTCTAAGCGTTAGTCTACCTTTAAAAATTAGTTTAAGCTTGGACTTTACTAACCTGACTCTTACTCGCTTTTCGCTATTCGCGACTTATTGGTCTATTCACATGCTTAGCGCCGACATATCAAAATAGCAACTTGCTCTCATGCTGCCTTGGAATAGTTCCTTAAAAAATCGAACATGTGTTCAATGCCTCAAGAGTAGATCATGTTCTGCAGTAAGATCACCTCTTAATATACTGCCCAACCAGGAAGTTGGAAGTCCTAATAAAAGCCATTCAATTTGGCATGAAGACGTTTACAAATGGCTTGCCGCAAGAGTCAGTGTTGGCACCATTATTCTTCAAATAGCCTTTAGATTTTTAGATAAATATATAAATTAGATCTTGTTCAGCTGAGATTCCTGGCAACTCAACATCTCCAGAGCACTACCTCCCTGTAGTTTGGGAATGGTAATCGAAATTTCTTATGGGACATTCTATTGCTGTCATTTTCAATCGTCAAATGTCAGTATTTCGTTAAAGAACAATTATCAGCGTTGTACTTTTAAGTTCAATTTTAGCAATCATCGCCATCTATTTACTAGGCAATCAAAATATTCATTGCGAAGCAAGAAGTAATTTAAAATAAAAAGCCAAAAAAAAAATCTAGTACATTTCTTGTTTCACTGAACTCACCCATTCAACGTTTGGTTCATTTCAGTCGCATTAGAAGTCCTGTTATCAACAGCTAAGCTCATTTCCAACTGTCACAAAAAAAAATGTAAACAATTTGGTTCCTCTATTCGACTGTCACGTATTCGTTCGTTTGTGTAAAAATATTTATAAAATTAGTACATAGTTTATTTTGACGCGTTTTATTACACAAAAGAACGTTTTTTTCTTTGAGTTTTTATAAGAGGTATCATTATTTATTGACGATTATCTTATGGGTGGAATGGGTAAACCGAATAGTCGCAAAATAGCATCCGCTTTTATTCTCCGCCGCTCATTAAGGCTTAAAAGGTTGAATTGCAACGACTTAAAAAAGTAAGTAGAACTACACAATTTGCCATTGAGTCCCGATAAATTTATCCTTTCCTTCAAATTTTATTCAGCTTTTCGTAAACAGATTCCATAGATTTTCGACCTAAAAGTGTACAAAAAGTGACAGTTATCCCTGTACGTCTGTTTGCTGAGATAGTACACAAAACTCACTCCTGGCCGGCACACAAGCGCATTCCTTTCGCACATTTAAGATGAGACACTTGTGTGCAAAAGACCAAAGTTTGTCAATGTCTGTTGGCAGAATATATAAATTAATTTCTCTCGAAACTTACTTTTAACATTCTTTCGTATGAGTAGCCTTAGAGGCTCCGCATTTTGTCTGTTTTTAAAATTGATCATCATCGCTCGTTTTTCATCATCTGTCACAGGTATTGAGTTTCCATTTGAGTCGTTAGTTATACCCTGTGGATCCTGGGGCCTCTACATCGCCTACGCGCCATCGTGTGCGATTTCTCGAAATGTGCCTCAGCTCCCCTCAACTCTTTCCCAGTTGCCGTGCTTCCTTCTCTACTGTTCTGCGCCACGTACTCCTAGGACCGCCTAGTATCGTGGCATCCGGGATAAGCGGCTTCCATTGCATAGCTGGATGGATCTGTTACCTTTTCGTAGAGTGTGACTCACACAATCCACTGCCACTTGCGTTGTCGTATGGTTGTGCCTCCATCGTCCGTTCGCGTACTTTTTGCACTAAAATTATCAAATTTCGAAGAGTGTGGGTAAAATTCTCCCAGAGAGAGCTAAAATTACGAAGAAGTAAACGAACGGGTTGAACAAGAAAAAGTTGAAAATAGACTGGTTTGACAGATTTGTCAGTTTTCACGAAACAGCCCACAGAAATTTCTTGCACTAAAATTCGTAGCAAATTTGTTACTCCCTCGTGAGCGCTCTTTTCTTTAAAAAACTACGAAAATTCTCCGTACGCGAACAGGTTTTCGTAAAACTTCGTAGATTTCCGTTAAAATTCACTGTTTTAGGAGGGTACGCGAACAGACCTAATGTTTGCATTCTTTTTCAGCACTGATATGGGCACATGATTCCCACGAGTATGGAAATGGATTTCTGATCTTTCCGAACTTTTTTAGGTCACAGTTGGAACAGAAATACCACCATCACGGCAACACTATACCTTCCATTTACCAGTAGCAGTACCAACATTAAATCACTCTATTCTTCTGTATACGAGCATTTTTCCTTTTTTTTTTCCTACATTGGTAGAGTATCCTTTTCTCTCTCAAGGCAAACAGTAGCCACCCACAGTAGGTATACTACACTTGCTCCTGATTGTAAGGTCCTTAGAGTATAAGGCAATGATACCCAGGTAGGGTCTCTCTTTTTTGCTCATACCACTGTCGTTGGTTCTATCTCTTTCGCGTTAGCCTCTCATCCATTGTTATGCTGCTCATAATAATGTCAGTGGTTAGCTGAAGTGCGGGTGTGATAAACATGGAGATAAGGGTGGATGGGTTGGGGGTCTGGGGGGGTGTTCAAAATTACGACTGACTCGACTGACTGGCTGACATTCTTGTTTTTTTTGTTGTTGTGTGTGATGAAAGTATAAATTGACACTGAGTGGGTGACGGGGTGTATGTTGGATATAGTACACGCTACACGGTTACGAAGCGGAGGAGGTCATGAAAAAACCGTTAAAGCAAAAGCGTTACCATATTGAATTTTCATGGATAACACAAGTGGAGTAGTCGCTGCTGCTGCTGGTGGTGGTGGTGGTGGTTGGAGAGGAATGGGCGCACATCACAATCCCCACATGAATAGATAGATCTGGATAGAAATGAACACATACAACGACGCAAAGAGAAATTCATGGAAAGGGATCTAGAGAGGGTGCAAAAAGAAGGTGGCACAGTACAATGTGCACAAGGATTGTCATTTTGTCCTTTTGTACATTTTCCTTTCGTTTTTGGGTTTTCGTGCTTAGGTCTTTTTTTTTTTATTTTTCTCTCTCTCTCTCAGCTTTGCAGGATGGTATCAGATTGGTGGCAGGGGGTGGTAGTAGTAGACAACTGTGTGTACATACATATACAGAAAGGACGACATTGAGATGGATACGGTACGGCGTGGAAGAGCCATCGTTGTGTCGTCGTCGTAGTCTGTAGTCTGTAGTCCTCCCTCCGGATCTTCTCGCTGTGTATGTTTAAATGTGTGTATTATACTTTGGCTAAAGAAACGTATAAACGAATTGGTAATATAAATACGGGGCCCGAAGGTGATGAGGGTGGCACTGGTGGTGGTTGGGTGACTTTTATCCTTCTTAGAGGGAATATTTTAGGTTATGCTTCTTCCTTTGTTTGTGTTGTTTTTTTTTTTTTTTTTTTTCTTTTCTTTTTTGCTGCTCTACTTGGGCTGTGTTCGTCGTCCTTTTTGTTTGGTCTTTTTGTGTTTGACTATTGTTGGAGTTGTTGGAGAGTTTTTCCTTTTTCGATCCCCAACCCCCTGATGTTTTATGGCCGCCACTTATACATTCAGGACTTTTATGAGTCCTTCGGAGGTGTTTTTTTTTTTTTTTCGTCCTTTTTGGTGTGCTCTGTTTGTTGGTAGATAGATGGATGATAGGTAGTTGGGTGGTTGGGTAAAATAATTTTTTTTGTAGCCTTCTTCGTTGTCGTCTTCGTGTGTGTTGGGTTGTATGTTGTGTTGTCATTGTTGCGTCATCAGAGAGTAGATTATTTTATATGGGATTGGGATTGGGATTGGGAATGGTTGTAGTAGGTAAGAATATCCTTCTATATCAATGTCCTTTAGCCAGTGTATAGTAGTGGCGGGTACACCGACACAGTATGTTTCACATTCAGTTGAGTTTGGATCGTCGTCGTCGTCATCGTCATCGTCATCATTCTAGTGTCCTGCTAGTTGTGGCTCTAGTGGTACTGGCGAAGGATAATGGAAAATGTGTTGTGTCGGTGTGTCTGAGGAGGAGGGCGAGGAAGGAGGGTTTGTCGTAGTTCGATTTGTAACTGTAAGTATGTGGCGCTGAATCTGTTTGTGTTCTCTATACATCAGTATCCTTCTTATCCTTTTTTTTCATTTCTTTTGCTTCCAACAGCGTCGACGACGGGGGGTGGTCGGGTGGTGAATTAATGAAAATGGAGGGTAATTTTGTTGCTTTTCTTCTTCGTTTCCCTTTGCACAGCAGCGCTAGCAGCAAGCAGTTCGTCGTGTATCCTTGATGCTGTGTGTTTCGTATTTTATGCACGTTAGGAAATTTCATTGTATCCTCGCGCTGGTGTGTCCTTTATTTTCTCTCGTATTTTTTTGGGGAGCTACACCTCCCATTGCAAAACTCTTCTTTACGAGTTGTTGGCAATTGTAATTTGTCCGCGTATGTATGCGAGGAGGAGTGTGTGTATGCGAATCAGAGGTGATAAGAGCCAAAGGATGGGGGTTTTCTTGATGTTTTCGAGATTGAGAATGATTTTATCTGCGCGTCTGTAGATATTTTAGATTTATATTACATTTTCTTCTTTGGTTGGTTATGTCGTCTCTTTTACTGTGTCTTTCGTCCTCTTTGTGTGCTGGGAATTTTCTATTTTTCTTTTTTTGCTTTCCTCCAGTTCCATCGTGTGTTTAGTGAGTATCATTGTAGCCCGTTTGTACCCATTGCCGCCCTTTTAAACGTTGGTGGATACTCTGTATCTAGATACTTACATATTTTCTTTTTTTCTTGTTTTTTTATCTTTTTACTTAGCACGTGTTGGAGATATGTATGTTGTGGGTGGTTGGCGTTTTGGTGGAGCATTTTTATAGTAGATGTCAGGATTTGTTTTATGCTGTACCTTTTTTTTTAGAAGGGGGGTTTGGCTGGATGTTTCTTTTTCTCGTCGTCGTCGTCTTTGGGTGAACAGTGTGTGAGTTGAAATTGCTCTGGGAAAATATTTTTAAGGATGAAAGGAGCTGATACCGTGTATGTATGGTGCTTTTTTGTTTGACATAAAAATGTGAGCGTTTATCCTGCTGAAGTGCGGACTTTTTGGTTCGCTAGAGTCTTATGCTTCTTTGATGCAAAAAAGACTGTCTGAAGTCAAGATTGAACAAAAGTAAATGGAGAGGAGAGGCATTAGGAGCAGCCTTTGAGGTTGGCTTGATTATGGTACTGTAGAAGTGAGAGACTTTTTGCAACGCAGTCCATTTAAAGCATTTCTTTTGGAAGCTAGAGTCAGTAATCTCCAAAGAAAAGGTGCAAGCGAAATACTTTTCTACTGAGTGAGACAGCACAATGCACTTATTCTTGGTTAAGACACAAAGAGAGGCAAGAGTCCATATGTCAGAATGACTTCCACAAGCAGTGCAGCCGATTCCAGCAAGTTGAACAAATATCAGGGTTGTTATTCGTGAAAAACAGCAGCCAAATATCAGACGCTATGCGCTGAACATGACTCCAGGAACATGGTGTGATCTCAGTGATGCTAATTGCTGTAGACAACTTCAACTTGAACCAAGTTGAGTGACCAATTCTCATTCAAATATCATGTTTCTCGTACCATGTACATGTATCAATCACTGCGACCTAAAGGTCTGTACCATCCCTGGATAGATCTTTCTTTCGCAACCCTTGGCTGCTCTGTTCATTTTGCCTAAACTATGTACATATGTATGTTCCAGAATCAAGCTTTAACTCCGGTACACAGTACGGGGATAAGTGGAGTCCTAATGAACACAGAACATGGCGTCAGCTTGGTTCCTGTCCTCAGAATCTTCGTAGAAGGTGATTCTGCTTCAGTTGAGCCACTAAACTCACTAGATGACACTTTGAAAAAACTTTACCACTGACTCTCAGAGGTCATCTTTCAAAATATTGGACAAGACATCCACCGCAACCTGCTACTTGTTCACTTGCTCCTTAAAGCAATCCCTCGTTGCCATATTATTCAGGGCACTGGCTCATATTATCCTGTGGATCTCCGCATGCTATCTGGATATGTCTTTGCTCTAATGACTTCTCAAGAGGCTACATGAACCTTGTATGCACATTCCTGTTTCCAAGTTTTAGGCTACTTGCTTAGCCAGTGTTCCTTCAGAAAGAATATGGGACTTAAGGTATACCGACACAGAGCCTTAAGGTACACATTAGTTGACTTTGCACGAGTCAAAGTCCTCTGAAGGTACTTGAACTGGCTTCACTGTTCAGACAGACTGCATAGGTTGATCAATACCCCGCCTATTTTTTCTGGAAGAGGCCTGTCCCATATAATGCCAACAGACCAGAGTATTCCACCCATGCAAAGGTGTTAAAATGTTTTTACTACATATTTGAGAACTCTTCGTTTCTTCAGGATTTTACAATGCTGGGGTCCCATCATAACCCTAGAGCAGTCACCTCTGGTATGTCTATGAGCTCTGTAAAAGGAGAATGAATGAATGAATGATTGAATTAATGTTTCAGATAGAAGCCTTGACCAAGTGGAGCCTTGATTTCTTTTTGATTTCTAGCAGATTCTTGTTTTAAAAGCCAAAAAGCATGATTCAATCTGCGACAAGCTGAGAGTACCCTCTCCAGCCAATCTATTTCTGCTGATAAGAAAGCCAAACTGATGCTACTATGTACACTCAATCAACAAATGTACATGCATCCACCTACAAGCTTTCTGATTATCGCAAGTACATAATTGTGTACAGAATCTCATAATTAACACAACAATGACTGCCCCTTTTGCCCCGGACAAGGCAGTGACGAAACCTTAAGTAAGTAAGTAAGTACTCAGCTAAAAGCCTTAACTTACACACCATCCACAAGTGTTTCGCCATTAGACTAGAACACCACTGGAAAACAATCTTCTTCTAATCCTCCAATCTAATATATGCAAATGACTTATACATATGCGCTCTCCCGGCACCAGAAAACACACACAAACCAATCACTGCCATTAGTCTCCGTTTAACGAAAAGTAGCTTAATTAAATTTCATCTCCGAGACAAGGGCAACACTCTCCCACACACACAGCAACACATAGTTACCAGCCTGGACAAAAGCGATTCACCAATAATGAAACAATGACCAACCAGCGACCTCAACTAAACCGACTCTCAACACCACCCACCTAACATAGCCCATCCATCCATCCAACCACCCTCTCATCGCGCGCGCTCCACCACCACCCAACTTGACTTCAATCTAAACAAGCATGTCCGCCCCGAATGCCCATACTGAGCCGGGTGCAAATAAACGTTACCAAGAGGCTAAAACAATAAGAGTTTACGGATCACATAATAATACAGTGTGCGGTAATGTATACAAGGATAACACTCTCGACCTCTTCTTCGTCCTACTAGCAGTGGTGTGTGGTGCTGCTCGGGGGCTTAGTGGGTGGCTATGCGAAGGAACCAAGTCGAAAGGAAAGGGTGACTAAAATCATCCAACAGAGACAAAAGCAAACAGCCAAGGCGATTTTATGCGAAACTAAAGAGAGAGACAGAGAGCGAGTATGTGTATCCTTGTTGAGGGTAACACTTCATGGCAAGTTAATTTTCAATAGAGAGACACACAGAGACTATGGAACTGTTGCAAGATGTTGGTGATTGTGAATATGTCATTAGCAGATTTCGGTTTATTAATAAGCCAAGGATATGGTTCTATTGCAGATTTATTGGTGCGTATTTGAATGTGTGACAGAAAGAAAACGTATCTTCAGAAGGTACAGAGGGATAGCAGCATATTCATCTCTGTAATCTTGTGGACAAGTGTATTGATTTGTCACATCCTCTTTGTGAAGATGCTTGAAACATTTCTTTAGAAAGAAGAGACGCACATTAGCTTCAACTTCTACTCTACTCATGAGAGTAAAGGGAGTAAAGGGAGTATCTGTGGATCCTTTGTCTCAGTTTTAGGGAAGAATTCTTTCATCGATCAAACTGCACGCAAACTAGAAAGGTTCCTAGGTCACGACAATCTTTTGAGTTCAAGCGTCCCTTACAGTCGCACCAATCCTTAGACCAAGGACCGGCGCTGCCGGTTTATTAGTTCTTGAGCTGTGAGGAAAAGTCTTTACTCGTCATACCCTAGCCCAAGTGCCGATTCCAGTCCATTCTTGACCCATTGGTACTGACAGCCAGTGTCTCTTTGCTTATCATTTGTTCCTTTTCCCATATCAATATTGGCTCTAAGCTCTTCCAACAACGTCGGCTTGTTGGCATAAACCAATGAATTAACGCAGCTCCACAGGAAATAGTCAAGCGGCGTTAACGCGGAAAACGCTTTACATGCATGCGACTGATTACTTGCAAATCAGGGTGATATATCGGTCACTTGAATAAATGAGAAGGTGGGTATAGAAATGAAGCGAATTCTCTATCTATCAAGACCTATAAGAGATCAGGGACCGAATTACCGGAATCGATAAAGACTGACTGAGCGTATAGACAGATGTTATTTTACTCTCGTAGAACAACTCGTTTTTTTCAAACAATGTTCGTATTCTGAAAGTAGCTAGTCGCGAGTTACTAGCGAAAGTGCTCTCAAGTGGACACGCACCTTAACGTGTACTCTCATCTCAAATTTCGATAGGGAATGCTCGATTATGCGAGCGGTAATGTCAAATAAGTTCGGTCGCAGTTCTAAGTCGCAAAGTTGCCAATACTTACTCTTTCATACGATCGTTGTAGGTGCATCAAGCGGGAGTGTGTTGCGAGGTGAGAGATCTGTGGAACCACTGGCGAGTTGTCTGTAAGGCTTGTAAAGAGTCCGAATTGATAGTGTTACTTAGAGGAACTCTATCTTCCTGCCCAGAAGTGCTGATGCAAATTGTATCTAACCGTCGAATGGTTGGGTTAGAATTAGGAGATCCCTTTGTGGCTACACAAACTTTGCTGGATACCACTCTTCCTCACATTGACCTCAATCGACCATCTAGAGAAGTACTTATTAAGATTTCTGACTGTGAAGACACTGTCAATTCGATGGATTTCATCTGCAGGCTAAACTACACTTTTTTTAGAGCTGATTCGCATTTATTTTCCAACCACAATGAGCCAAGTTTCTTTCCTCGAAGATGGAAAGTGATCTTCTGTTTTCCTGTATAAGTCTTTGATTTGTTTAAGGACGCCTAAAGCTTTCTTGTGGTCCAAGTTTCCATTGAGATCCTCCTGCTATACACCTCGTAAAGGCTAAATTCCTTGCAACAAACACTAGTGGGGCGATGCTCACAACTGGCAAATCGTTCCTTACTACTTTGTCAACCTTCTCCTTATCTGAGGAGGCGAGTATTCGAAGCTTATCCTCGAGTATGAACTTATCCTGCGCATGGGCATAGTGGATCCTCTACCACTGTGGGGTAGATCCATTTGTCTTCCAGATTTCTGTCCAAATAATCGATTGCTATTTGATGAAAGTTGCAATCAGCAACTGCCGTGCAACCAAGGCAAGTCTGTCCTCAAAGGTTGGCGTTGGGATCAGTCTCAGGAGATTAGGTGAGAGCCTATCGCAAATTCGACGTACAATATCCATTTCAGACTCAAAGGATCTTTTGCACTGATAAACCTTACATCTTTGCCAACATTTGCTGAGGGAAGTAGTGCATGAGTAGGGTCATGGCTAGGTCCCATCTCGTGCGTCCCATCCGACCTACAGTTTCATGCCAGGATACTCAATAGCGTTCCTATCACTTAACTTCTCCCATGAGTTTCTAGGAAATTTGGGAAGCCTTCTGCGTGTTCTGTGATCCGAACCGTGAATTGTGTGCTCAATTATCCGACGCACTAACCACTGAGTGATTAGAAAAACGTAATTTTCTACTCGAAAGCACTTTTTTCTGCCTAAATCTTCTCATAGGGACTCCTATTTCGATCTACAAGCTTAAAACTTTGCCAAGTTTTTCCTACTTCCAGTAATTTCTCACAAAAACATTGTAGACAGGATGCAGGATACAGGGTGACTAGGACTTTTTGAATCATCAGATCACCACATTCCGTGTTCCAATAGATCCAGGCCACCTGATAAGCCTCATCCAAATAAATCTTTCTCAAGGAAATTGTAACAAACCTCTCTCTGCTCCATCTACTTGTAACTAAATATAAAGATATGTATTACAAAGTGAAAAAAAAAAATCCTTTGGCAACCCTAATCACACGCAGCTAAGGCTTTTGCCATCAGATTTTTACCCTTCTTTCGAGGCGAATTCCACTTTTTTTTCTGCTGCTCATTCTTTGCTTCTGTTTTTGTTTTCCAAACGGTTAGTTAGAAGTCATTTGTATTGTTATCCTTCACTCAACACCCCCCTAACTCTGAGAGGACACAGTCAGCCCCAAAAATAAAAAGTCATCACAGTCTACAACTACTCGACTCCACAGGCGTTCAACTCGCTTGAGAGATTCGGTAAATCTGTTGGTTGAGAGCGGGGCCAGAGGGGGTTAGGATTGACGACGACGACGACGACGGTGGTTAACTGTACACACTTGTTATTCGCCCCATCCTGTTGGCTGGCATAGTCATCATCATCATCATCATCGTCGTCGTTCGTACTCGCTGTCGTTGTGTGTAGTAGTCTACCCTCGAGGGTTGAAGTGTAAAATGTACCCAAAAAAAAAGGACTGACCGTCAAATGGTTTCCACCGTCAGTCTGCCAGGGGGAATGATGGCGGAGACTATGACTTCTACGACGTAGGTCTTATCCTTCTTTCACATATTCATAGCTAAAGTTCAGCGCAATTTTTATTGATATTTGGGCGCGTTGCAGGTTCGATGGGGGGTGGGAGGGTTGTTGATACACTCGTGTGTTATTCACACACATGTATGGACACTTGCTAAACACGACAAGGACATGCGGCTCGGGCTCATCCCCCACAAATAAGTGGCAAAAATTATGGCCAGCGTGTTGATATTCTTTGAATCATTCACGAGTGTCTTATAGGCTTGGCTTACTCATACTTACCCCTTTCTCTGCGATGACTTGGGGGGATGATTAATAAGAGGAACGGGTTTGGTGGTTGATGATTAGATTTGAGATCACCATAATGCTGCCTAAGTAGTTGGACTACTCATTGTTTTGTTTATGTAGTTTTTAAGCAAATGAAAGGTAGTAGAAGTTCACCACCACAATGATAATGGTCACAGTGGCGAATTAAGGGTAGCCGACAGGGTATGAGGCGAAATACACACTTGAAAGGACCACCCGTTGGTTGAGTGGAAGGAAGGACTTTTCTTTTCATTTTCTTTTCTCTTATTCTTTGTTCCAGTTTATTTCAGTGCTTTTATTTTTGTGGTCTTTTTTTTTTTTGTGTTCTTCACTGTTTGCCTGCCTTTTGGATGTCCCGCGTGTTGTATCCTTCTTTGTTTTCTGTGATGGCTGACAGTAGTATACATTTTCTTGTGTATTTGTATTCTCTTGCCATCTTCTAGTGGATGATGATGGGCTGGTTGGATGAGGTGTGGGTGATGGTGGTGGGTTTTGGTGTTTCTTTATGTTTTCGGTATACTTTATTTATATTTTGCTTTCTCCCTCTCCGAGGTTGATATTACGTTTGTTCATGTCTGTACGTGCAAGGATTTATGTTTTTTTTTTTTTTTTCGTTTTTCTTTTGTTCTCCCTTGCCGTTTGGATGCGGTGGTTTTGTGGGGTGAAATGGTAAACTGTTAACGTTGACTGTTTGTACATGGATTTGTACAGTGAGTCAGAAGTTGTTAAAGTCCTTCCCAGTATTCCCCAGTGCAAAGATCATAGACTACAAAGACATAGACCCACCACTTGCTAAGAATGAAACTAACACACAAGAAATGTTCACATCAAAAATTTGTTGATCAAATGCTCTGACTTTAAAATTTTGAACGGAAGAGTCCCGAAGAATAGTTCAAACTCTTTCATGATTCACGTACTAACATCCTGTTTTCCGTTAGCAGCTCACCAAGCTCTCAACCCAAGCAATTCAATTCAAACTGAGAGTTTAAAGCAGGGTTGCCGAATGTACTACTAAGGTAGTATTCGTACTCCCTTCTCAACGGCAATACTCCCCTCATCCTGATTTTACTCCTTTTCAAACATTTTAGTACATTGTCACCCTTATTTCATTGAATTAGCCATCACACACTGGTGCAAGTACTCCTGGGTAAGACTGATTTTATAGAAGGGTGAAATGAAGTGTGGAGTAAGAAATGGGGTAAAATCTTCATCCAGTGCTGAAGCAGTTGAACACCGGGGTAAAACTAATACAAACACTAGTTGTCAATTTCCAGCTGAAACAAAAAATTATACCACTACAATTAAAGTCGGTTTATGTATACAGAATTTTCCCCCTCATTATTCATCCAGTGTGTATTGAGAGTAAAAGATACTCCGGGGTTATCACAGGGTATAATTCCTCCAGGGTGTGATGGAAAAAGTAAGCAGAAAACACTTTACTCCTGTACTCCCTTCAGACATAAAATACTCCTCTGTGAACTTCTAAAATACTCCTTTTCGAAATTGGAAAACGGCATCATGTTTTTGAATAATTGCGTCAGTTTTTCGAATGCGAATTCTGACATCTTTTAGTCAATGCGAGAGCATTATCTCTGCGTGTGATCTACTGACTTCAATTCTTGTCTCAACTAGACCTAATAAGAATGTGGGCCAAGATCGCACTACAAAATGCAGTGTAGTGGTTGGTGATGGGCCCAATTTCTGTAGCTGTCTCAAAATAAATGGAATAACCTGGGGTTTCAGTCACTTTAGCTGACCTTTCGGGCGAAACGTGTCACTGATCTATCTGAAACGTTCGTATTAACCTATGAAATTCTCTACGAAACTTGTGAAATATTTCCACGATATTTTCACCGTTTTGTAGTAAACACATTAGGCCCGTTTGCTTACTTTTTGCACTAAAATTCGTAGATTATCAAACTTCGAAGAGTGGGGGTAAAATTCTCTCAAAGAGAGCTAAAATTACGAAAAAGTAAACGAACGAGTTGAACAAGAAAAAGTTGAAAATACACTGGTTTGACAGTTTTCATAAACCAGCCCAGAGAAATTTCTTGCACTAAAATTCGTAGCGTGGGGAAATTCCTTACTCTCTCGTGAGCGCTCTTTTCTGCGAAAAACTACGAAAATTCTCCGTACGCGAACAGCTTTTCGTAAAAATTCGCTGTTTTAGGAGGGTACGCGAACGGACCTATTCATCAGCAGTCATCGTAAAGACAGTTGAAAACTGACAGTTTAAAACAATAACGCGAACTTCAGTGACAGCTCTTTTCAAATTTAATTCTATACAAGGTTATACTCTGACTCACAGTACATGAGTAGTATATCCATATGCGATGGGACAAATGTCAGGATTAACGTTGAGTCGCAAGGGCAACACCATGTCGCTGTCTCTCCACCTCAGGTCCTGTGGCTGTATATATGTATGTATGTGTGTGTGTTTGTACTTTTACATTTCTGCCTCATGAATTGAAATCGAGCGCGCGGTGCTTTAAAAACAAGGACATACAACAGGCTGGCAGGAAAATTCACCAGAGCAAGCACACTAGATGCTAGGCGAAGGCGACTCTTCCCCGAGTGCCAAAGCCACCCACAGAAAAAGCAAATAAATAAAAAGCTCATTAATTTGATAAATCGAATCGGCAACGAGAGAGAAGAAGAACACACTGTTCCATCGTTCGGTCGATGTTGCCGTTGGGTGGAATGTGGAACTTTACGCTCATGGGGTTGGTACTGGTACCTACTCTCTCATCGTCGTGTTTTGTTGGAGTTTCATTGCGCTTCGTCCTATTTTGGTCCTTCTTCTTTTTTTTTTTTTTTTGTTTTTGCAATCCTGTGCGGATTTTTTTTTCCCTTCTATTTTCTTGTGAATTTTATTGTTGGGAAAATGAAGAGAAGCAAGAAAAAAAAAGGCAAAAGGAACCAGCAATAGCAAGGAAAAAAAAAAGAACTAACAGAAATGAGGTCATTTTTTCTTACTTCTTCTCCTGCTTTGATATCAATTTAGTAATACAATGGAATAAAAACAGGAGCAACTCGGTGGGATGGAGGTGGGCGGGTTCCTTCGGGGGGGTGGTAGTTGCCTGTGTATTGGAGGGTTGTTTTAGGACTATGGCGCGGTGGTTCTTGGTTCTGATACTTTGAGGGAATTTATTATTTAAGTGCTGCGCTCTTGGAATTTAAGGTGGGAAAATTATATAGAATGTGCGCTCATTTGTTGTTATTCTTTTTTTTTTTTTTGCTCCTATTCACTGTTTGGGCTAGAATGACTGGGATTAAGTTTATTTTTATTTATTTTTTTGCTTTTTTTGTTTCTTGTTTTGGAGGAGAGAGTGTATAATTAAAGAATTTGCTTCTTGGAGTGATTTTTTGAAGATTCCTTGTTTTTTTTTTTATGAAGCTTGTAAATCGGATTAGAAATGTTGTTACTGTGCGACAGAGAGAGAGAGAGAGAGAGAATGATGACTTCTGGGCAAAGTTAGGAAATTGGGTCTAATTAAAATTTTGGGTATTAATGTTAAGAGCATGTGTCTGAAGATTTATTTGTCATAATTCAGTGGATTTTTACTAGTAAATCAATTATTGATGGCTGGCAGGTTCTTTAAGGACACTTGAATGATGATAATGACCAAGACTTTTTGGATAAGATAAGTAAGTATGTACGCGTGCCCGCCACTTATTCTCCTTTTGACGGGAAGGAGCCTTTGAAACAAATACATAACTATCCTTTCATGCTGTTTGGATAGACACTTAGTTTGACAATTTGTCAGAACTTGTTCTGAAGGTTTGTTCGTTACTATCCAAGATCACAGTAAGTAGACGCTAAAAAGAGAATGTTTAGCAATCGAACTCTGTTTTGAACTCCTCAAAATCCTAGAATAATTCATCATATCATCCTAGTATCTGTAATTCCTATCATCATACCTAACTAGATGCAAAAATTGACGCCTTGAAGAGACTAGAACCTCGATAACGCTTGGCTTTCTCATGTCCTGTATCGTCTTGAAGGTTCTACAGCTTCTAGAAACTCTCTAGTGCGATTTCGGGCAATTTTTCATAGTTCTGCCCACCTCTTTCCCAGTTGGCGTGCTTCCTTCTCCACTGTTCTGCGCCACGTACTCCTAGGTCAGCCTCGTATCCTGCCATCCTGGATAAGCATCGCTTGGTTAGCTATGGATCTGTCACACTTTCGGAGAGTGTGACCAATCGACTGCCACTTTCGTCGTCGTATGGTTGTGTCTATAGGTTCATGGCCCGTTCTCTGATAAAGCTGTTTGTTTGAGATACGATTTGGCCAGAATATCCTTACGATGTAGCGCAGGCACCTATTGACAAATGTTTGCAGCTTCCTCGTGATAGTGAGGGTCACTCTCCAGGTACCACATCTATATATGTAGCAGCACGGACTCAACGTTGGAACGGAACAGTCGTAGCCAAACTGTGGATAGCATCCCAAACGCTGATTTTGCTTTACCTATTCCACTGGCTATATCCAGTTCGGTTCCGTCATCGGCTGAGACAATGATCCCAAGGTATTGGAAACTCTATACTCTCTCAACCGTTTGTCCAGCAATGCATACCTGAGTTGATGAGTTCGGTCCTTGGTTGATCATTTTGATTTTTGCCGAGATAATTTTCAGCCCAACGACGTCTGCTTCCCTCTCCACATTTCCTGTCATTTGGTGAAGGTCCATTATTCTGTGAAATAGAAAGCATACATCATCGGCGTAGTCGAGGTGTTTGAGCTCAGATGTAAGAGTCCACCGAATTCCTCCATTTCCTCTTGTTCAGGCTGCCTTCAGCACATCGCTAATCACCAATAGAAACAGTATTGGTGAAAGTATGCAGCCTTGTCGAACCCCACTTTGGACTTCGAATGCCTCAGACAGTCTTCCTCGGTGCAAGAAGTGACATGTGAACCCATCATATGTAGCCTTAATAATTGCTATTAACTTATCCGGAATGCCTCTCCACGCTAAATAAATTCCCGATTGACACTATCAAACGCCTTTTCAAAATCGATGAACAGCAGGTGAAGTGGTGATCGATACTCAACACACTGCTCGATGATGATCCGCAAGGTGTTGATGTGGTCGACACAGGAGGATCCAGATCTTAAACCTGCTTGTTCGACGTCGAGTGTGTCTTCAAGCTGGTCTTTGATTCGCTTCAGGATTATTTTAGGTATTATCTTGGCCACAGCAGGCAGCACGCAGATACCTCTCCAGTTTTTGCCCTGCATTCGATTGCCTTTTTTAGGGAGCTTGACCATCATTCCCTTCTTCCACTCATCCGGAAAACTCTCGGCTTCCCATGTTCTCCCGACAAGTGGGAACAGTAGTTCTGCCGATTCTGTTGGCGCAGCTTGAAAAAGTTCCACAGGTATGCACTTATTTCAAATTGCATGTCCTACTACCCATAGTCTGATTCAATTTGTTGATTTTCGGACACTTTTTCCTTGCGAGTCCATTCAAGCCGATCTAGATTCTTTTCCTCAACAAAATCTTATTCAGAGTATAATCTGGTTAATCAGCAAGAACTACTGCGCATAACCTTAAGCTGATTAGTACGCCATACCTCATTCCCTTATCTGAACTCATATGCCATCCAGCAGATTAAAGGTCCAATGCCGTAGGATATAAATCACAATTTTTCCGACTAAATGTCTAATGAAATCACTGAATGTCTGGCACTTATTAATGGTTTCTACTTCCCTTTTGTGATTAAGAGTATTTTTTATTTTTTTTTTTGAAAAAAATAAAATAACTAAAACACTGATAAATTCTACCTCCAACCAAGCATTCATTCATATTTATAATTTTATGGTTATTCCAATGAAACAATACCAATTTGCTCCATATTTACACCTCACAACTACGATCTGTGACTCATTGACGATATGTAGTAGTAAAAAACTTTAGTCCTAAACAACAACAAAGAGTGAATCTTACTCGACAAGTAATAAAAAAAAGTTTTTCAGTAGCTCCAAGGCACGCGCACTGTGAATACAACTTACTTGACAGTTCTGATCTTTTTTCTTTGACAGTTCGTTTAGACTAAATTAAAATGAAAACGATACGCATTTTGAAAATATCCAAACTTAAGAAGGACGATAAAAATAAAGTACCCTACGGATCGGTGGTGAGAAAAAGAAAAATTGACAAATGCCTTGAGCAATTGCGTCAGGCATTCACAATAAGGTATGTCAATTTTGACAGAATATATCTCCTTTTTGACAGATAAAATAATGATCACGTACTACACTCTAATTAAATCGGGTAAATATTTTCTCGTCTCTGTGTGTTTGTGTGTGTGTGTATTTATAATTGTTTGCTCCCCCTCGGCAGTGATCCATTAATTTGATAAATAAACTCATAAATTGACGACTTGACCAGATGAGAGCCAGAGCGATGCGGAGGGGGAGGGGTAGAACCAGCAGCAGTATATGGTTGCTCGAACTTCCAATGCACAATCGACGACAGCAATTTCCGATCGCGGACCCGAGAAGAGTTAATTATGAGGGAGTTTGGGGTGTTTTTTTGTATTTGTTTTCGCTGTTCCTCATCAGGGTTTTAGTGCACAAATTGATTTTAATTAAATTTATTAGAGAGCACTGGACGATAGCTTCGTTCGTTCGGGGCGTGGTAGTAAATTTAAATTTCTGTTCGCCTTTTTTTTTTGTGTCATAAACTACTTTGAATGTTGAACAATTAATTAGGCTTGGAACCAAATTCATACTTAAACTATTTATCTAAGTTATTTTTTTGTAAATTTATTGCCCTCGAGTGATGCACTGTCCAATTGGGGGAATTTTAAAATTCTTGCGGTGTTTTGCACGAATTTCAGTCGGTGACAGGGATTGCGAGTCACACAAAATCGAGTGATACGTTATTTGACGTATTGCGTTCGACAGTTGGAAAGAGCTTCCGACCCTTGCAGAGAGTTCATATGTGACACAACTGCCTGCCACCAGTTCTGAAGACTAAGTTTTCTCCGACGTTTTCATTTATATGCAACCTCACCCAAGGATGCCAAACAGTGAATAAAATGCTAACCACGTTAAGGTCCATTCACAGTTCAGCGACAGGAAAATGGACAAAGGTGTGATCAAACCATTTAAAGGCACGTAGTTGGCAATTTTACTACGATCGAAGAAGAAAGTTTAATTGATCTATCGATTTATGCAAAAGAAGTTGCATTTGAAAAAAACTTAAAAAAATAGGCCCAATTTCTCTGATTATTTCGAGTAGGACACATCTTGGTTTTCAGTCACATTCACAGTTACTATGGCGACATTTTTAGCTGACCTCTTCGAAGGAACGTTTCACTAAACTGTCGGAGATGTTCAAATCTATCGAAGGCGCTTGACGCTTTCGCCATTCGTCAATCCGTCAAGCGCATTATCGCTTCCGCAACATATTCACCATTATTGTGGTAAATTTTAACTATTGCAGTGCAGCAACCTCCCAGGCTCTACTTGTCAAATGTCACCGCAATGACAGTTGTATGATGACAGTTTAGCAATGGGCCCACATGGGCGTGGGTCATTTGACATATTAAGTATAAGCAATGGAGTATTATGGTCTCTCTACTTGGGGGCGCGTTTGACTTGACCTGTTCGATTTCAAACAACAAGGTTAGTTATTGTGAATTCACCTTAAACCATGCATTGACACTCATTTTGTCATTGCTTTTCTAAAACACTCTTAGGGTTGGCTAAGAGTGTTCTAGAAAAACAGTGTGTAACCCGCCTTAAACAGAACAGAACTGCCTCCTCCGAACTGTTCACAATCTCAACTCACAGCTTTTGTTTTATTTTTTGTTATAACTTTTCAACTGCTAAACAACTTTTGAAGTACAATTAGCGCACTCGATAGTCTAAAACAATTCCCACTTCTTTTACCAGGAACTGCTCCCACTGCCCTTGACCATGAACCTTAACCTTTCTCAACCAAAATTAGAATTCTATTCTAGGAATTATAGAAATACGCAGTTTCATTGCATCCAGACAGCAGCTACCTTTGTTTTTTTTCTCAGAATTATCCCACAATATTAAAAATTTATTCCTGAAAATCCAACTCATCACTAAACCCACTCATAAAACACCCACAGGAACATGTATGGAATCCTTTTTTTCAGAGCCACCCATCTGTCATGACAAATTAAATTAATTTACCAATTCATTAGACAGATTCACAATGAAATCTTAAAATCCAATTCACAATAATATTTAATCCGAAGGCAAATATTGGAAATATTTTAATGCAAATTCAAGCACCTCGTCCTTGCACTACCACAGCTGAACGCCCCCCAAAACACTAATCGCTCACAAAGTAGCGTAATACTGGTGAAAATCAATCCCAAAGTGTGTGTGTGTGTGTGCAATATGTATCTCGACAGATCGATAGAAATCTTGAATTCAATCCAAAACGACAATTCGGAGAATTCCATCGTTTAACCCGTAGCCTCAGGAGGCGCATCAGAAATGATGATGCTATGTTTATTACAATTATTATCCTGACTACATCCTGGCTGCTGGTTTGTGTGTGCATTGTCTCATGGGGTATGCCCCGAAAACACTTTCGAGTTTCGGTACGTATCTACATATGCAGACTGCATGCTTAAGTGGTAAATTTTGTGTGTACACACACAGAAGTACATACATATGTAGTTCTTGACCAAATAATTGAACTTTACCTCCACCATCAGCACGGACATCCGTTTATCGACCGAGAGAGAGATAATTGTGAATAATTCATTTACATTTTCAGGGGAATGGCATCTAAATCATGAATTGGAAGAGTAACATCACATCGCTCTGCTCTGATGACCTCGGTGACTTTGTGTGCATTTACATGTAGCACTGCCTGATACCGAACTCCTTGAACATTCCATGTAGCCATGTAGGCAAATGGCCAGAGATTTCACCCCTTAAGTGATGTTGGCAATTCACTGTTCGGAAATTCGTTTCGAGATGCTGCTATTGTTATTATTAGTTTAAGTCTGGAGCTTATAGATGCAAGGCATACCAACAAGTATTGATGTATTCATTATGTTAATTTGTCTGGTATGGGTACAGGGTGCTGTAGTCGTGCCGAGTTCTATAGTTTTGCACTATGCATCACGATCAGAAGGATTGAGGCTCTTAGCAAGACGTCCTCAAATATGAACGTGCGGAAGCCTCTCTCACCACAGAATCGAAGCGGGTGACAAAATGAACTCAGGCAAGGTTGCATTATTTCGCCAATACTGTTTCTGCTCTGTTCTGTCATCGGGAACTGATGGAGTTCGTTACTATACTAGCGTGCGCCGCGGCATTTTACCAAACATGACCTCTACTCTCTCAACCATTTGTCCAGCAATGCATATATGAGTTGATGAGTTCGGTCCTTGGCTGTTGTTTCTGCCGAGTTAATTTTCAGTCCAATGTCGTCTGCTTCCCTCTCCACATTTGCTGTCATTTGGTGAAGGTCCATTATTCTGTAAGACAGAAGGCATACATTAGCGGCGTAGTCGAGGTGCTTGAGTTCAGATGTAAGAGTCCATCGAATTCTTCCATTTCCTGTTGATAAGGCTGCATTCTGCACATCGCTAATCACCAATAAAAACAGTATTGGTGAAAGTATGCAGCCTTGTCGAAACCCACTTTGGACTTTGAATTCCTCAGACAGCCTTCCTCTGTACAAGAAGTTACATGTGGACCCTTCGGAATGCCTTTCCTGCGCAAGGCACCAACGCCTGCATAGTTAAGATTAACTCTTCTGTTCTCTGTATATGAATCATGTGATTCCAAGAGTCCAAGGATGATATCCTTTTCCTCACAGCGCATGGCCGAACGAAAGCTACAGGAGATCGGAGATCGCTACTGCAATGTCTCATGGATTAGTGTGTGCAGTTCTGTGAGTTCCGTTAGCTGTTCAAAAAGCCAATGTTCGAATTATTGATTTCTGAGGTACCACCTAGGACCGGTTTAAGTACAAAAGGCGTCAAGCTTATCGGTGTATAGTATTTGAGCAGAACACTATGCCTATTGCCCAGTTCGGGAATCACATTTTCTTGTAGTTGCTGCCTCCAAATTTTGGCAGAATGAGGTCCAACGATTATTCGAAATGGGAGTAGGCTACCATCGCCAAGTTTAAAGTGTTTGATTCGCACTTTAAAAAAAAAATATTAAGTTTCATTTTTTACTTTTGAACCACCCTGTACGGATGGTCTTCGAAATCTGATACCATTTTAGCACCTAGCAGCACATCTTATACAAAGATTGTTTTGCATAAGTGCCTTGGCATGTCGACAACGTTGCATCAGTAATTACTAGTGTAACAACGCATTATGAATCCCCTTGTGTTACCCACCTAACTAACCACTACAACCACCATTTTGACTTTATGTGCGTGGAATCAATACTGATCTGACTAATTTCTCGTAACCCCTTTGTCAAGCCGTGATTTCGATATAATTATCATTTAATTCCAAAGCGAAGATGGTGCACTCAATTGTGATTCTGAGTGAATCGTGAATGCACTGAGCGTGAGGGCGTGGAAACTACTATTTCACGACTAGATGATGACATAGTCGACGCGTGCATTCCAGCCGAATGATGGTCATAGACAGATTAATCCTTGGTCACATCGATAGTCTACTACTATTTGTGTGTGTTGTCAAGCCACCCTTCGCATTTAATTAGCTGTCGCTTTGTGAATGAGTGCGGGAGTGCTATACTCAGCTAGTGCAATGTGGTGACATTTATATGCGCGAACTGACAGCGGCGGTGCGGCGACGTCGTCGGCGTCAACTGATTTGTCTACCTTCTTGTTGCATTTGTGAATATGAGGGGAAAAATTATTATTAATAATTAAATGATATCTATTTGATTTACTTTGGATACGCGGAAGTGTGGCCAGCGCACTTGCGCTTGGCTTCAAGGTTGACAGCACCGTGTGTGCAGCGCGCTTTGCTGATAATGTGTACTGCCAGACATGCACTTGAGAATCTGTTGCAGGCAGGTAGTCAATTGGAATTTGATTGTAGTTTGTGATTTACCTGCATATGGTGGACTTAATAGGAAAATAATAATAAAGAAAAAATATTGATAAGACACTACCTGACGCCAGTCAAGTGGGTGCGATTTGTTTGTTACACCGGACGGTAGTTTTTGACGTTGTGTGTGATGTCATTTGTGAAACTACTCAAGCATATATGAGCCGATAGATTACACTGCTATACAGTCATTTTGCGGAAGGCATACTTGAAGTCGATTTTGTATAAGACGAGTGTGCTGATAACGGGAAAAATACCAGAATGGTCAAATTGACTCCAGTTTTTGAGATAAACGCTTCTAACATTTTCCATAAAATGCCTCAATAAATGGGCCAAAAGATGTATTTAAAATTTATTTTTATTGTTTATCTTTACAAAAATACGCAAAAATAATAATAGGTACCCCCTTTAACTAGAATAAATAAATGAAGATCATGAAAACCTTTTTCTTTGGGATTTTCTCTTATTTACTTTGTCAGGACAATCTCTTTTCAAGGTCCAGCAATAGTCAGCCATCATATGGCTGTCCCATCGACCTTGATATCTTTCTTCCATTATCCTGATATCCTGATGGAACCTTTCTCCTTGTTCCTCACTGTAATCACCCAGGTTCTGCGGGAATCGGTCCAAATGGCTGTGTAAGAAATGCAATTTTATGCTCATGTTGACTCCTACTCTGTTAAAATTTTGTAGCATTTTTGCAACTAGTTCTTGATATTCCGGCGCTTTGTGATTCCCCAAAAAGTTTTTTACTACCAACACAAAGCTTAACCATGCTTCAGATTCAATCTGTGTCATATGGGCTACAAACTCAGTGTCTTTTATCAGTGTACGTATTTGCGGTCCATCAAAGATGCCTGCTTTTAATTTTTCCATGCTAAGGGCTGGAAATTTTTGGCACACATATTTGAAACAGACACCATTTTTATCAAGGGCTTTAATAAACTGCTTCATTAGCCCAAGCTTAATGTGAAGGGGTGGAAGAAGGATGTTTTCTCGGCTTATCAACGGTTCATTTATCACATTTGCTTTTCCAACCTCCATATTTTTTTTGGGTAAACCCAAGTACGTTTTTTGTACCGGTTCATACCTTTAACATTTACGGCACAAAAGTAACAGTCGTTTAAGTGATTACTTGGCTCACTCCACATCATCGGCACTCCAAATTGTAACCCTTTACGTCCTCCTTGGCTCCAGTAACGCAAAGATTCTACGCACGGCTTGCACACGATGTTTGGCACCCAATATTTATTCCTTTTCACTAATGGTATCCCGAAATATTCTCGGTAGACTGTTTTTACAAACTCTGTGATCCCTTTTCTTTGCTTTTGTAAACAAAACTTGCCACAAATAAAGCAGAAACTGTTAGGATCGTTTAAACAAGGTTTACGTGGAAAACTCATGTTTTTGAAAGGAAAAATGCACTTTAACACAAAACAACCGATTTATAACTGATAACTACAGGGTCTGATAGCTATAAAGTTAAGTTGTTGCAAATAAATCCGTGAAAAGATAACAAACGTAAGTGAAAACAAATCAATGAACCACAATGTTTGTAGGGTAGTTTGAAATTTTCAATTATTTCTTAGTTCCGTTTATCTCAATAACCAGAGTGAATCAAAAATAAATAAGCATGCAGCGTGAAGGTCTAATATGAGTATTAACAAAAACCATTAACAAAATCCCTGCCGCAGATTTTTTTATTTTTTTTGTATAGCAGTGTTATGCTTAGCAATGTCAACTTCAGTTATCGTATTTAACTAGTTTAACTGTATTTTTTTTAAAGAAAAATTGTTCATATTTAAAATTTACTGCTGTCGGCCACTTGCTGTCAAACAAATGAGTTCAAATTAAAGGAGTTTACCTTCAAATACCTAAAACGACTCGTGGAAATATATTTTCTAAGGCCCATTCACAGGTCCGTAAACTGGGAATACGAGCGAGCGGATATCCTCAATGTTTGACATTTCATTCACAGTTGCAACGATCGGCGAATTCCACTTGTCATTTACCAAAGATGGCGATTATTTTAATTGTGCGAATGTGGATTGTGGAATGTGAATAAAGTATGACATTTCGCAAGAAGCAGAGGAGGATTATAATTTAACTTTTTTTATATGAATCTATAGTCAAATTAAGCTGTGTTCTTTCGGAACAGTAAAATTGACAATTGGCTGCCCTTAAAATTTTCTAAAAATGGTTTTTTCACAGTACGCTTATTCACTGGTCGCTGTGCTGTGAATGGAACTTTTTCCACGACTTCGTTCACGTGAACCTGGTCAGCTGAAATATCGCTGTCATAGCTGATATCACGTAGCACCAAATTTCGCATAAAGATCTTGGCCTTCATAAGGTTACGAACCAGTTTACATAAGAATTGAAGTCAGTAGATCGTGCACAACATCAGACTGGAAATTAATGAACAAAAAAACTATTCTGAGTGATGAGGCTCATTTCCAAGTGCCTGGCTAAGTAAACAAACAAAACTATTCCATCTGAGGCTCCGAAAAGCAAAGAGAAATAGTGGAACAACGTTTCCATCCGCAACGAATGACAGTTTGGTACAGTGCAAACTTAGATTAGCCATACCATCTTCTGGGACTCAATAGAGGTCCTTGTCGAACATCTCTGTAAGTAAAAAGTGACGAAAATAATGACGATTGTGGAGACTACAGTGATCAGGCAGACGCAAGGAGATGCTTACGTTGAGTTCGTGGAAGGACACTGACACTAAAGTTGGATTAGAGTGGCTGACTGCAACGCGTGGTTTAGGCCCATTGTGGTACCAATCGAGTCGACTACCATCAATCTACCCGTTAAACCATCAGAAGCTTACTATGAAGCAACAGAGGCGGTTGATGTCCATGCCACGCCTAACCTTTCGAAGAAGTTTTCACCTAAGTTTTTTCTTCCCTCGCGTTGAGAGAGCTTGGAAGGGAGGGAGGCCTAATCGAATGACGTGCCTCCCAATTACACAGTGGCCTGTAATGACACCCATCTACTCAGTTCCGTGGGATCCAGCTTCACCCTGATCTTCCCAGTGACGGAGTAGGTAGAGCAGTTCGGCCAGCTGCGATTGGTGGCACTAATCGCCTTCTGTTTGATTATAAGTGCATATGTATCGAGTTCTTTCTTCATAGCAGAAACTCTCAACGAGATGATACACTAAATTATATTGGTCCTTCGAGCTGCATCATTGCTCATATCCACATCTTACTACACCAAAGCTAGCGTTTATTTCTTTAACTTTTGTTTAGTTTCACAGAATCCACAACAAAGCCTTGGACACTAAAATCTCCCACGTGTTTTCTGATTGCTCAGAGTCGTCCTCTATCCTCCTGACTTACTAAAGTTAATCCAAAAGGTTTAGTTCGATCAATACAATACGTACAGCCACCTCTCAATTCATTCATCACCCTAACTTAAGGTAATTCCAAATATTATACATCCTTTCAAAATCTACCAAACAGTATTTCCCAAACAAATAGCAGCATGTCCTTTTCAGAGAAAAAAAAAAGTTACTACCAAAACGGTCGAAGATCGGGGGTTGATATCCATTGTCCTTGTACCGCATAAATGAAAAATCCCCCAGAAGAAAAGAAAGAAACAATCTCTCTCCCAATATGACCCTTAAACGATCCACAATAGATGAAAAGATGAAAAGAACTCAACAAAGGACCCACACTCTGATGAATTTCAAAATAGTACGCACACAGAGAGAGAGAAAAAAAATCTCTCTAATAAATTCGAAGGGATAAAAACATCATCATCATAGTTTGCTCCTTGATAAATGTGTCCTTTTTTTTTGCTGGTGGTCCATTGATTCAATGCATATCCTTACTGTATATACACACATCCTCGCCAATCACTCGCATTTACCCTCTCTCGGCGCACACACAAAAGACGTTAAAATTAGTAGGGCTCACTCGGGATTGAATCGCAGGGGTTGTGTGCGCTGCGCGAAAAAGGATTTCCGAATAATCCGCGAATATCAATATCGACAAATTCTCAGTAGCGCTAGAAGGATACGAGAAACAAAAACAAATGCAGCCCAAGGAAGCCTCGAAAAACCGAATAAGGAAACTCATAATCATAAAAAAAAAAAACGAAATAATAAAAAGTGAATAAAAGGGTTGTCAAGGCGTTCAGCTTTCGGCTTGGGATTGGGATCTATCCAGGACGAAAAAAAGGGATGAATTTCAATATATTCTCTTCTCTCTGGCAGTGTGAATGGAATTTTTTTTTTTTTTTTGATGCAGCGTTGAGGGTAGATTTAACACTAACACATTTGATGGATTCCTGCGGACGTATGTACATATTTCGATCCTCGGTTATAGGTTGCACGTGTCAATTGGTTTAGGATTTGTTGCGTTCCTCCTTGTTGATGCCCAGTTTTTTATTTTCTTGTTTTTGACTGTTATTCGTCGGAAATAAAACGGAAAATTTAGAAGGAAACGAATATCCGATGTGTACACTCTGGTCGGAGTTATTGACGAAGGGATGTTTTACGAGTATCACCCCAACAGCGTCAGCGTATGTGCGTATTTCCTTGTACTCGTCGTAGCGTATGAGAAGGAAGGAAGAATTATTCGTGCACAGTCCTTGATGAAGGAACTACTTAGACGAGGGCATAGTGTGGTGGCTCGTTGAACTTTCTATTTTCTAAATAGCGTCCGCGCCGGCGACGACGATGATGAAGTAGATTAATGTTTTTCAATATTCCCTTCGCTGTTAGCTACACATGCAAACATATTTTTTTTTTTTTTTTTCTAATGGGGGATACATATTGTAAAATTGAAATTGTGTGCGGAAAAGCACTTTGGCATGCATAAATATCAATGTCCTGAAGGGAAAAGAGCAAAAGTAATATGCATGCATTTTTTGTGTCGTGATTGAGTGCATTATATTGGTTTTCTATAAGCAAACACAGGGGGGATAGTAGATTATGAGACACATTATAAATACAACAACCATATCCCTAAAAGACAGTAGGTACGTTTATTGGACACAGAAAGTATAAATATTATGACAGCTGATTCCCGCTGTTCATTGGATAAAACAAGGAAAAAAGGACTCAATGGCATTCCATTCAATATGTCAGCAACACGGTATGACATCGACTTCTTAATGCCCCCCATCATCAGTGATTTAGGCACACACCCCGTTAGAAATTAATTGGCAGTACTTATGAGTTTTAATTACCATTATCCTCGCAGGGGATGCTCATTGTTTTCAGAAGTATTTAGAACTCAGGTGTTGGTCTGCTTAAGTCTCTATTAAAAGAGGAGAGAAAAGGCAAATTAACATGTATTTTGTGAAAAAAATAGATTTCCTAGTTGGCATTTAAAAATATTCATGGAAACGTCCAACATTCCATTTGTTCTCCAAAAAAAAAAAGGAAGAAAGTTGGAACTTTTGTTGGGCGCCAATTAAAAATGATTAGACGCACGCTGTTTTCTTTTTTCTAATTTGCGCACGGATTTGGTCGGGTGTGTGGGAAACTGAGTGAATGATTAGGAAATACAGAACCTGGAAGATCAGATCCACATATGTGTTCCACTTAAAGTCGAATCCCTGTGAAACATTTCTTGGACAGTTGAAGGATTTCTTCACTAAGTCATCGTTCCCTCGAAGATGATTATTAATACACGTACCAATAATGGCGAGTCCTTCGGTTTCAGTACTATTCATGGGTTATTGTTGAGAAACTGGGTTTTGCTTGACAAACAGCAGGACGTTTTGAATTCATTGAAATCCAGTTTATTAGTTGAAACTTATTTGATTACGCCGTCAACTTAGGAACTTAATGAGTTTAACAAACGATGTCTTTCTTCTTTCATGGCGGAAGAGTAGAGACATAAGTTAGGCTTTTAAAGAAATGGCACTTTCCCAGCCGAACAGATAGCCTGATATTTGACTCTATCATGGTTGATTGACATCACGAAATTCTCTGTTGACATTGAATAGAGTTGGAGTTTATCCAGTTTTTCGTGCGGCAGCATCCTGTTGCACTAGATTGATCAGTGATTGCTGCTAAGTTGAAGAAGTAATTATATTTGAGTCACTGTTCAGTATGCTGCAATAAATAACGCGAATCAAAGTGGTCCTTTAGGTTAGGTAGATGGGTCCATTGTGCCCAATCTGATCCAGATTCCTTTACGTCATACAAAAGTGATCCCTGCTATTCTTAGGATTCTTCGTCCTCATTGTGCATTCGTGGTATTTTGCCATGTACATGAGATGTTGACATGGTCAACACGACCCGGGCTTATAAGGAATCCTGCGGTCACACGAATCTGACTGCTAGTGAGCTGTAGCAGTTGTTTCTTCTTTTTTAGAGGAGGGGTTTGACATAGTTTGGCTTGTCAGTTCCAGTGCACATGTTGTACTTCGTTTCCCCTGCCTTTATGGTTATCTGTTGTTGCCACCACTCTGGTACTCCATATGTGATAATTGGTCTTGCTATCACTGTGTGGAGCTATAGCAATACTTTTGGGCTTAGGCCACTAGTTTCTTCAGTTTCTGGTGCATAATAGAATCCCCGGTCTTACTATGGCTTTTGTGAGAGGAGATCGAAGGACCTCTTTTCAAAAGATCATTGACCACAGTAATGGAGAGGCCCTTCATCTTGAGTACCTTAAGTTTATTGCTGTTCAGGAAGATGATAATTTTTCTATCTTCCACCCAATTGCATGTAGTATTTTCTATTTCTGTATATCCTAGTCCTGTAAATTAGACGTGTGCCTATATTTGGCAGTATTCCGTGTTATCAAAAGATTCCGCTGTCTAGGAAGCAGCCACGCCCTCGATTTCTCGATCTCGATCCTTATTGCGAATTCCTGAAGAGCATGAAATATTTGTATTTTTCTGGCAGATAGGCATAGTGCAGCCCTTAAAGGGCCAAGGCCTAGCTTCTTACAACTGAACATACAGAAGGGACCGACAGTTTTATGCCATATCCGAAGGGCAGAGGGGCTTTTGAGAAGCTTTCTCATGACAGTAATACTCTTGAATGTTTGTCAGACAATAGGAAGAGATGAAAAAAATTTTGATGGTATTTTTTCTGGACTCGAACTTGGAACCCCTTGCGGAGTAGTCCAACACACTAACCATTGCGCCACGGCACCCACTTTTTTATATAGAGGATTCGTTATAAGTCCTCAAAACCCGTTGTTGGGTTGACAGGTTTTTGGAGTTAATTCTTCTGCAGACACTTTGGGCAACTTCCTTTCAATTTTTATAAGCAAAACTAGCTATGTAGTTCCAAATATTTTCTTTAGAAATGATGCAAGTTGAGGCTTACCTTTTCGTAGAAGAGCGTCGAAGCTTTGATTTCTCCTGGAGCCTTAGAATGCATGGGAATTTTCTTTTATTCTCTGTCAGACCGCCCTGTTTGGTATTCTTATCCTTATCAAGGGGGAGCTTTTTAAGTTTATTACTTGTTAGCAAGTCTTCTCTTTCATACAAATTCAAAAAGCCCTTCTTTTACGTTTGGCAACATTGTATCTGTCGTTGTCTGTTGTCTTCTTTTCATTCACTTTTGACAAATTGAGCTGATCTTGTCTATTCTTTGGATTCAAGTATCAAATGGAGGTTCTTTCTATTATTAATTATACAATGTGTACAAGAATACGTTATACAAAAAGTTATTTAGTTTTACATTCAAATTAAGTCTTTACATATTTTTTGTTTTCCATTTAATACAATATCTGATAGGAAGCTTCAACTCTTATAAAACTCATCAGTAGACAACTTACGCCATCTTACCCAAATCGATTTTTATACAAACCTCGTTTAGTTCCAAATAAATCCTGCAAACAATTATAGGTTATAAATCCTTTCTTTTAAATTTTCACATCAAATCATTCGACTTACCTTACACACATTAAGTGTCACTAATCACTTTGTCATCTAAGGATTATCGCATTACCGTAACAAATCACCTTCCTCCATCCCATTAATCAAATAATTCTCACTTAAACGCTGGCAACACCAACCCATAATAAACGCCATAAATGAATATCATCCAAATTTATCACTATAAACTATTCAACCACTTTACTTCCTCTTCCTACAAACAATCAAAAAACTTATGCATACATACACACAGTCAAACAACAAAAAAAAAAAACACTCGAAAGATACCTTTTCCATATAAGAAAACCAAAAAAAAAAAAAAAAACCGTAACAAAAACCAATTCGCTCTCCCTCTCTCCTTCTCACTCTTTACTTTTTCGGTAAGAAAAAATAAATAAAATCGAAGGAAACAACAAAAACTGTCCCAACAATCTGGCAACACTCAATTGGTATTCAACAAACACAAAGCGATCATAACATCGACCCTCACTTGAAAGTGCAATCTCTCTCTTCCACCAAATAAGCTAGTAAGCAACAGCAGCAGCAGCAAACACAGAACAAACAGGGAGCACAACACACGAGTCACACAACACAACACACCGGAACACATTTTCAAATACACAAACGATATGATTAACTAACGAACAAACAAAAATGCACCACAAAACGACACAACGATGACGGCAGAACGAACATTTTACACCAAAATATACACACAAAACAACAGAGCCAACGAGGAGGAGAACAGGATAAGGATTGAAGGGCTATTAATAACCCGAAGGGTCATACCTCGCGTCGTCTTCTTTGTATAGTCTCCGTCACACCATTCTTGTGCATTTCATTTCACCACCATTTACCATTACCACCACTACAATCATACAATCATACAACATCATCATCAATGGTAGATGAAAATGAAGCAGGAACCATTCACCACAGTCAGTTGATAGAGCGAGCTCTTTTCGAGCCCTTCTAACGCTTTTTAAAATTTTATGTATAAAATACCGTCAGATGTCAAATGACTTTTAGGCAAGTCTACTGTGTCTGCACCCCAAAAACGTCAGTGACATCGAAAAGTGCATGACAACTCTGTGAAGGGTCTTCACTATATGTGCAGTCACCCTAACTTTAGTCCCCGTTTACACATTCCTCCCTCAATAATTGAAAAAAAAAAATATTCAACTTAACAAAATCGAACGAATAAAACCTTCATTCATCTGAAATGTTTATGTTTTCATTACTTCGGATCTGTTTTTTTTTTCTTTTCTTATTCTATATGAAATGTATCTATCTGAATAGATACGTCGTCGTCTATATCCGCATACACAGATATTCCACTTATCTTTGTGTTTGTGCTTTGGCCTTTATCGGCACATACACCCGAGAGTGGAAGGAAGACAACACAAAAGTTTTATAAGGAAAAATAAAAAAAAACATAAAAATTATGAACAAAAAAAAGAATATAAAACAACCTCAAATATGCGATTCAGGTATAAGATACTGTATCTGTAGTTGTATCTTTTGTGTTTTGGATGTGTCGGTGGGAAGAAAAAAAACAAAACATTTTTTCTTATATTTTTGCTTCCTCTGTACCTTCGTAGATTTGTTTTGGCCTTATTTTGGTCAAAAATTTCTCTTAAAGTGTCTTTTTAAAGAGAGAAACGCATGCTAGTGTTAGTTTGATCCGACCAACACCAGCAAAGGGTTCCTCTTCCCACACTCTTTTATCGGAAATTCCTCTTTCGATGAGTAAGAAAGTATCTTTTTTTTTCCCTGCCATACCAACACGACAAACATTTTTTGTATCTAACACTAGTAAGACTGTGTGTAACTGTGTATCTTGCGCGAGTTTTCCATCTACATTGAATTTTGCGAATGAGAGAACGAAAGACTGAAAAAGAGAGAGATATTTCGCTCTTTTCTGTACACTGGTGTACACTCGATTCGCTGCTGCTCTGGTGTGTAATATGCCATATGTGTAATTATTGCCCGATGGGAACCATTGACGGTTGACAAATGATGGTCTCGGATCGAAGGTAGCACACAGTCAGGCAGTAGTTCCTTTTTGGCTGCTGTCAAATGTCGTCATGTTTGTTTCACGCTACGTACGGTTAGTGGTCGTCGGGAAATTGTTTTAGAGAGAACGCGAGACGCGGAAAATCCGGTTTTGTTTCTTCTTCTTCACGTCGTTTTATTACTTTTTTTTTCTGAATTTTTTTCGAAAAAAATATCACAACAAATCATCTTTACATCACACAAAAATTCTATCTTATTATATATATTTTGGATCGCACACTGTAACCATGATTAGAATTTAAATAAAAACAAAAATAATCGTCAACTTAAAAAAATATATATATTTTGTGCTGTATTATTTTAATTTAAACGTAAAACCATCATCAAATTCAAGTTGACAGTGCTTTTAAAAAATTCCCCAAATAAAGTGTAACAGTTGGTTAAGAGTTTTAAAATACAATAAATGTGATATAACAGTGTATTAAAAAAAATAATTCAAGATTCATATAACAAAACCACGATCTCAAAGTGATAAAACAAAAATTGCGAATACTTAAACTGTGTGTGACACTTGAGAAAATATCAAGTTTTTTAAAACGTCAAAACCTCACAAGGATTACCTACAAGAAGCAGAAAGAAACTTAAAACTTGGATTATTATCAACAGCATTTCCCAGCAAATTAAATTAATACACAAAAAAACAAAAATTGTTTCTTACTGACATATTAACTGTCAAACCAAAATGGATTAATACAAGAAAAAAAAAAAACAAAAATCAAAACAATTTTTTTAAACTGTGGATTATTATAAATAATGCAAATTTTAGTTGACAAAATTCCCATGTTTTCGAAACAACAATCGAAGCGAAATTTAAAGAAGTAAGTTTGTTAAAAAAAACAAGAAAGTCTTAAAAAAAAAAAAAAACAAAACGAAAGTAAACAGTGGCAAGAGAATTGTGATAAATATTTTAAAAAAGTTACCTATTTTTTTTTCTTTCAAAAAATAAGCAATCCCTAGTGTTTCCAGTGAAAAGTTTTTTTTTTCAAAAATAATTTTCAACAACTGGAATATTTATTAAAAATTGAGATAAAAATAGTAACGGGCAATAGTATTTGGCACATATTAGGTAAAATATCAAATCAAAAAGTTTAAAATAGATGTGTACTTGATTTTAAAAAACAAACATAAAAAAATAGTTTTCATTATCTTATTTTTCAATTGATGTCAGTGTTAAAAAGTTTTGTTTTTTTTTTTAAGTTTTCAGTTTTTTCCATATAATTTTGTTTTGTGTTTGCTTCAATGTGTGTTGTGTTTTTTTCTGCGGTGGATATTTAAATAGCCGATAGTATCTCTCTCTATCTCTATACTTATAAGCCAGACAGACAACAATGTTTACAAAATGTTGACCTTAAAGTATTTTAATTTTTTTTTTCTTTTCCATTTGTGTGTTCATGGGATTCATCACTTGCTCACAATCTTTTGAAATTAGCTTCACTTTTGGGTAGGGAATAAAAAAATTTAAAGTAAATATTGCTAACGAGATGATGGTGTTGAGAAATTTAGTTTGAGTTTTGTTGGTTTTGAAATTGGTCAGTCAAAATTGAGTGGAAAAAGTGTAAGCCACTTCTAAATTCGTCCACTTCGTACACTTCGAACAGAAGGCATGACCACTCAATTACAAAGTCACATAAATGAAATTCAACCTGACATTGCATCATAATATCTTATTTGATAAATAAAATTGAGGAACAGATTTAAAGATCTTCAATTAAGAAAATATTTACCTCCTGTTGTCACCCAGTGCAGGTGTTGAAAATGATCATCGTGTCATTATGGCTCATTCATTTGTCACAAATTTATTTTGCTTCCACAAAAATAGGAGTAGCTTTTCGAATCCAAAACCCGAAAGGTGTATGTCAATAAATCTTATTAATCTATAGACCAATTTGTCGTTGAAATGGAAACGCATTGCTCAGAAATTAAGTCGATATCGGATATTGTTCGAGAATTTCTCATTCAAATTTTACTTCGAAATAAGATTTTTGATTCTGAAATTATCCACCAAAAGCCCTTTCAAATATATTTCCTAACCCAATTGTATAAAAGTAGAGCACCTAAAAATCTTCCCAATTATCCTGGTCACCTATTTGTTAGAAGAAACTATTTAAAAGCAGATGACAGCTGTCAGCTTTACAATTCCAAAAGAGTAAAGTCTAACAATTTTCTCCTTACTTCCAATTGTTCACAAAAAACTTCCCAGCAAATTGAGCAATTAAGTATATAACATTTACAGTCATGAAAAAAGTATATAATGTATAAATACGTTTCCAGACCCATGGTGCACAATTTGCTCTCCCTATGCTTCCAACTGATTCACCGATAATCAATAAAGCTAACACACCTGCAAGTGTCAAAAGTTTAATGTCACTCTAATGTCAACCCCACCAAAATCAGAAATTGACATACCACATACCTACTCTTCATCTGTCTAACTTTTATCAATATAAACAACAGCATTTCTTAGAAACCATGTAAAATATCTCGAATTTTCTAGACCAAACAAGACAAGATTGTCAAAGCCAATTAGTATTACTTCAATTATGCATTACCTTTTCAAAATACCTACTGATAATATTTGAAATCCTTCGCAGTTAATTAAAATGAACGTTTTAGGTTAAATGTCATCAACAACTCGTCATATGGCACCACTTTACTTCATCATGGCGGAGATCATTACGCACGTTTTGTTTACTCCTCTCACAGTTTTTTTTTTATTTTTATTTTCTAATTAAAAGCAATAACCATGCCCTATACGATTGAAGTATAGCTTGTTACTTATTTATAATTGATTTCTGATGTGTCAAATCCTACTACGTATTTATGTTTGACACGTAAAGTTTGACGTAGGTGTTAGAAACTTATAATAAAGTCAGTTGTTAAGTTTTCTTTAGTATATTCTTACCAATTGAAATGTCAAAGAATTTCCTTTTAATGCAGTCCTGAACTGAGTTCTGGTAGACACAGAAAGGGGTTTCTAATTTGGTACACAGTTACACTTTTGATCATTTAACAAGAGGACACAAATGTCAACGCGATAGTTCTACACTCCTTGACGTTTAACGGCAGACATTTTAATAAGGGGAATTTTTTTGATCTTGTGGGATTTTTTTTAAACAAATTTATTCACCTTATTGAATAGCATAAAATTACATGTCAGAATTATAAAATAAATACCTATTTCGCGCTTTCTAATTTATAACCACTCAATTATTTTAAATTTATTTGTGATACTTGTTCTTACCCACTTAGGGCTCAAAAATCCATTCCTTAGTATCATTAATGAAAAGATCTCGTATAAGAACAAAAGCATTTATTCACCATTCAAGATTTATTACATCTTCATGATCAAAATTTAAGATCTATTTTGGTGGTTTCACCTTTCAACACTTACAAATTTTTCCTATCACAAGAGCATTTCTTAAATTATAATAGCGATTAATATTATCTTTTATCTGACGTTTACATAAATATTCATAACCTCTGAGAATTTAGAAAAAGAAACGACAATATTACATATGACCCATCTATATCGTGATAAATTTAGTTTGAACTGAAGAGCTAAAGCGGATCAGGTTAGATGACCCAGAGTTTAAAGGGCAAATAGAGGAATTTGTATATGTAAACACATTTGCTACGTTAACAACTAAACAAGTTGTATAACGCTTACATTAGTTTGCATTTTTTCTTACAATAATTTCAAACCATGAGCTGTCAACACATCCATCTGTCAAAAAAAGAAAAAACAATAAATTATAGAAACCAAAGCTGCCGAACACGTTTGAGGCCTTTTTGTGGTTTACTTCATTGAGATTCATGATAGTGTCACTGACATTGTCAAGTGGTCATTACTGTGCAAATAAACACTTCAAATTGCTTGTCAAACTGTGTTCAATTGTTTTGTGTTGTTTTTTTTTTGTTTTACGAGGAAGTGTGCTAATTCACAGTAGGATTGGAAAATTTTGTTGAAACTCCAGAAAATTCACATTTAAAAATGGCTACGTGATGATTCACAGCTACAAGCATTTTCTGTCAATGGAAGGCAAAATCCATTCATGGAGTACTGAACATACCCTCAGACTTTTATTGTCACTGTATATAGGTTTCATGAAAATAATAAAAACCCACATATAGAAATTCTAAGAAATATTTGTTATGCCTGCAATTCTATCCTTTATTCCATCTTTCATTTAAAAATGAAAATGCCATTGCGGCATTGATCTTTCATCTAACTTCATGGCCTCTTTAAAGGTATCGAAATTTCTCGATGTATTCCAAAAAGGATATTTCACAATTTAGCTACCTACAAGGAAAAAATACACAACAAAAAAGGACACGTTTATGTATGTATGTATATACCTACCCCAACGTTTGATCACCTATATAATGAGACAACATGTATGAAAACATTCCTTTTCTTTGTGATTTCTTTGTTGTCTCCTTTTTTGCTTAACAATGTTGGATATATTGTGGATTTTACCGAAAACAGAAAATAAGAAACCCAAAAAAATTCAGCAAAAAATTGAGATGAGAATGAAAAATTTTCTTTGCCTTCTTCAAATGTATAGTAGACGATGTTCGTTTTGGTAGAATATATGCAAAATTATCAGTGAAACGAGTAACAGGTAGACGTTACAAACAGGTGTCCACCGAGCTATGGGAAATCCCAATCTTGGTCAGGTGTTATACTTAGTGTTGAATCCTTTTCAGAAAGCGAAAAACGAGGATGTTTTACATAAGAAAAACTTGTTTTTGGCCTGGAAATTTCCCAGCAAGTCATGTTTTTGAAGAAATGCCACAAAAGAGGCGGTAAAAATGTCGGTACGTAGAAAAAAAATTATTTGTTCACGTGTGACATGATCAGAATGTCATTAATCTATCCTGTAATAGTGCCAATGCCACGCCCCCTTTTCAAACATGATTCATGTTGTAGCTACTTGGTGTAAATTTCATTCAAAACAAGAAAAAACAACTATTCTTGCCATCCCCTCAGAAAATATCGTCCAAAAACTAATTTTTGAAAATTCAATTTGCATTCGTATTTTTATCAGAAATTAAATATTCAATTCTAACCTCAACACTCAATCCCTATAAAAATTTCCAGATTCAAGTACCTACTTGTACCGTCACAACAGAATGTCACACACATTGTCGTTTCGGTCGTTTCAATAAATGTTAATTACATTACAACAGCATTACATTACACACCAATCCAGAGAGTGAGCGCGCGTCAACTTACTAACACATCAAATTTTGTGCTGTTAAGGAACTAAATAAAATTGAATTATTGAAATTACATGTTCAGCAGATTCACCCAAACACTCACTCACACATAAACGAAGGTAGTGTCACTTTTTTCCACCCATCATCATCCGTTTGTAATCATCTGTCATTAAGCCAAAAATGAAACCCACCCCGTTCGGGGGTAAAATTTTAATAATAACATGGCGCTACAAGAGAGAGATCTCAAATTCTTAAATGCGTTCATACATATATCGCATCACGAAATGTTGCAAAGTTTTTTGTTGTGTGAACATTTAATTTTGAAATTTTCTCACCCCTGTGGGTGAATTATTTCACTTACCACCGGTGGCGGATGGTGGTGGTTGGTAATAATGATAGAACGCTGCGTGAGACAAAATCTTAAAAATCCTCTAACCCCTAAAAGAAAACGAAGAAAAAAAAAAACAAAACATATACAAGTTATAGGTAAATAAACGTCAGTATGAGTATTAGTGTGTGTTGAATTGATTTCGTCACACATGCCACCCTGCCAACAAAAAAACTACCGAACTAACGTAACTCGATTGAGTTTTCATAGACAGTAATTCACTTTTGTTTCGATTGGATTTGTAATTGAATTTTTTTTTTGTACATTTTATGGATTAAAATAATAATTAAAGGGAGCTAAGGGTGCTTCATTGCTTCAGGGGGATAGAAACTTTGTTTTTATTGAATATAAAGGTCAATATTTTCAAAAGAAATTTATGTGAGTCGCGTGTTAGTAATCTGAGTTTCTACTTCAACTGATCAGTTACAAGATTTAATTATACAAAAGCATGTTTATTTGTTTTTTTTTTTTTTTTTTTTGTAGAGCGTATGCTTAATTATTATTCAATTAGTTTCCTAAACAAACAGGAAGACTATTGTTTTTTTTTTAATGATTATTATTAACACATTGTGGGGCTAAATTGTTATTCAATAACAAAAATCAGTGCGCAAAAAGAGTATTTAACTCATAACAACCCTGGATGTGCATTCCAATGGCGTCGTTCATGTGATTGAACCGTTATTTCAAATTCAATTTAAATGATACAAATTTGTAATAAAAGAATAGGATTTGCTGAACAAAATATGCAATAAAGATACAAGAGTGTTAATCAAAGAAAAAACACCACAGAAACGAATAGCAGATTACAAGAGCAATTAAAATTTAATTGTGCAACGATTATGTTCAGTAACTTAAGAGATAACTAGATTGAATGCAGATTTTGGACTCGATTTAACTAACCCTTGGAACTAAACAAGAGTTTAAACCTTTGAACGTCACAAAATTGCATTCACCTACCGGCTTTTGAAAGTAGATCATTCACTGATGGCAGGTGCTATATCTAATGAGGAATATAACTACAAAAGCATAGGCGACCAACCTTGAAGTCCTAAGCTTGGTATGCTACCAGTGAAAGAGATTTACAACATGTCCAAGAATGCTAAAAGCTAAGAAAAAACTAAAGGTTGGGATACAATCAAATGACAGATAAAAAAGTTGAAAAATAATGATGGTATCAAATGTAACCAAGTGATCGAATGATAGTCCACATTCTGACAGCTATTAAGCGTCAGGTGTCAAAGTTATGAGTGATCGTCATTTCAGCTTGTGTCACTTCCAATCTGTCAAGGGATTATGCTGCTCGCTTCTCTTCAGCAAAGATTAAAAATATATATTTATACTTAATGTATCTGCCCAGTCTATACACTACAGCCATATTGTTTTATATCATACTGATTGGGTAGATAAAATGAATATACGTCGTAACCCAATTGAAACACCAGGCGTTAGCGTGAAATCACATTAACTACTTACTCTTAATTTTTAGAATCGCATTCAAAGGTCATTCCCTTGAGAGTAATTAATTTGTACAGACGCTTTTACAATTGCGCGTCATCACAACATTGTTTTATTTATTTATAACCATTTATTCAACAATAAAAAATTCAAAAATTCAATTTACCTCAAATAAATCCCATCATATAACAATTACAAAACAAAAATAGTGATATCTACAAAAAAAAGAACTCCAATGACGAAGTCCAAAAGACAATAACTAAAAAAAGAAATCATAAATATCGCGAAAAAAAATCGTTCGTTATCACCCCACTAAACAAGAATGTGCTGGTCGAGTTTGCCTCACAAAATCGCTTCCAACAATATTATGATAACAAACGGTTGAAACCGGTTATTACTAAAAATATGTATTATTGTCAATTTAACCGATTTTCAAATAGAAAAAAAAAAAAAATATCATTTGATAAATGTAGAGAACACTTCATATACAGAGCAATATGAACGGAAAACCCCATCGCTCTCCTCCCTAGAGAGCGCCTTATATCAATTTACGTTATCATCCTTGATTAGATAGCAATACATTCAAATTATTCAATTAACTGTGTTCTATTCTCTTTCTATCTGTCTTCTATTGAATGGATAGAAATTTTTATCGTTTTAAAGAAATAAATCTAAACGCCAATGAGCATTACAAGAACAAACCGCTGACCGCTTTATCTTTGACAACTAAATGTCTAAACACATTCTCGAAAAATTATTAAATCTTATTTCTCAAAGGAATTCACCTCATATCACCTTGGCTTATCGCCGACTGATAATCAAAAAAAGTAAGAAGAAAAAAAAAAAGAAAAACTCAACCTGTTCACGTCAGAAGAGACACAAAATCGTTTGAATCCCTGTTTTCAGTCAACCAACTCACAATTCGATTAGTTTAATCGACTTATAAAAAGCAAATTACCACTTCAACAAATCAACACCATGGAACTAATTATTATTGTATTAGATATCTCGTAAAAGGGTAGTTGAATGATGTGTGGTGAAAATCGAAATCAAAATCGACGCGTGTATCTGGTATTTGCTTTCAAAAAAAAACTCGAACCTACTGATAAGATACCGATGAGACTAGAGAAATATGCAACTAGAATGTACTTAATCAGATTTATTTCAACTTATTATTGTTCAATTAATTACTGCTTTAAGAATTTAAATTAAATTCAATTCAAATACGCTTTTAATTACATAAATCACTTATTATTTGCATAGAATAAATACCTCAAGCCACCCCTGGCATTCATTGCGTAATTCCATATCCAAATCAAGTGACAACAACTGTCATTTCATGGACCACCGACTGTTTTTCGTCAGCTAACACCCCTTCCACAATGAGCTTCCATTTTTTTATCCAACACCCCCGAGTACATTGAAGTTGCTCTAAAACCTAATCTTATGAAAACGAAAAGCTCAGATCCATATGCTCAGAGTGAGTACAAAAAATACAAACGAATACTCTGTTGAATCTGTTGAAATGGAGAAAAAAAGAAAAAAAAACGAAAAGGAAAAAAAACCAAACAAAAGTGGGTTGGAAAATTTATGATCCAAAGGAATCATCTCCCATGGATTTGCAAATTGCCACAAATGAAAATCTATTTTGATTCCTTTTCCTGTTACTTCGCCTTCACGCCGTATGATTCTCCCTCTTTTGAGAATCGTCTAAAAATGGATTTTGACTTCGAACATATTTCAATACACCCACACTAATACACACAATCACAGGATGAGAAGGAGGATGAGTTTACGACAACGTGGTGGTGGTGGATTTCCTGGTTCGTAATTCATTCCCCTTTGGGCAGAATACTAAATGCTTGGAATGTTTTTGCGTAGTTTACAAGTGATTTGACGACAGTCAGGCGCTTGCTATTTGCGCAAACGTCAAAAATGTGTTGGTAAAAATGTCAAATTTTCACTCTTAATACACGCGGGAGAGATTATTTCCGATGACATGGATCCGAGTGGGAGGACATGGTTTTAGAGATAGTATGTATAAACGACAGGAGTACTTAGAAAATGCCTAGAGAGTATATTATAAGTTCATAAGTTCAACACGGTAATTTGCTAGAAAGTTGAAAAATTTCATTGAATAGGGTAATGAGTTTAAATGACAGATCAGACAAAAACTTAACCCCTATTGCAAGATTTTGTGATTGTTGCATTGAGATTGCAATGTGTGTAAGGATTAAACCGGAATTATAGGGTGCAAAGGATTCAATAAATCAAAATGCACCCCTTTTCTTGGTTTTCTTCGTTTCTCGCAGATAGTTCCCATCAATTCTTCTTCTTGAAGATAATCGATTTTCATTACCGTTAGTTGTCAAATCCATTTTGACATTTCTACACTGTGTGTGAGACTGTACCAAATATTTGAAAAAAAAGAAGATGAATATAAACGAAAAAAAAAACAACATCGTCCCTTGTTATTCAAATTCTTTTTGCTCTCTCCCAACTGCATTTTGTTTCTTCTTTCTTTTTTTTCACTTCATCGGTCCCTTTTTGTTCAATCAGAGAGAGAGAGAGATTTTTTTTTCATTTTGCATTGGTGCTGCTGGGAAGAGATTTCAATGACATACAACGAGACGAAAATGGATTGGCAAGGATTTCTGGTGTAGTTGCTGTCGTTGAATTTGGCCTTTTTTTTTTTTGCTGCTTTGCTGTCCTTCCGTTTTATAAGTCCCTCTTTAGTGAGTGCGTTTTCTTCGGACGAGTACTTTTTTTTTAATACAAAAAGATTTTTTCTTTTTTTATAACATCACAACACAATCACAGCGGGATACCTGCGCCTCTGATGTTTTCCCGGTATTTTGCATTTGCAGTGTACCAGTAGTAGTACCATTTTGGATGAGGGTTGTTGCAGTTTTTGCGTTGCTGCTGGTTGACTGTTGCCAGTAGTTAGTTGAACGAATGTGTGTGTTTGTAATATTTTGATCGAGGGTGAAATTCAATTCAATGAGATTTATGGCGGGAAAGTATAGAAGGAAGTTCTTTTATACATATATGTATATTTTTGTTCCAAGCCAAATTGCAAACTGAAGTAAAGTATGAAAAGGGTGGAAGTACATGAGTGTGTGGATTTGGGCAATATTGTCTACAAACATTTGTGATTTGAGCTTGAAATCAAAATTAAAACGTTTACATATGCCAATGCGAAGTAAATTCTAACGAATAAGATAAAAAAGAAATAAAATAGATAATGGCAATGATTCTGATAAAAAAAATTATCAAATGAACAAATAAATCATAAAATATTCACAAACACCTCATTGCCATACCTGGTGGCCGCCAACGAGAAACGAAAAACCATGAATACCGGATATGTCAAGTGGGATCCCAGGGTCGTTCTCACATCCGTTAGATGATTTTTCGTTACTTAAAGGTGCAAACGCATAATTTGTTAAATTTTTTCATCCATTTTATGATTGTTCGTTGAAATTTTTAAAAAAATTAGAACTAAAGCGCATTTTCTACCCCCAACTAGTAGAGAATAAAGTGACCACAAATAATATCTCCCTCGATTAATTGACCACACTTACGGTAAGCAATCACCATTGAAACCGGCTTATACAAGCGTTTAATTTACACGCATGGTTGAATGTTGCATTGGTGGTGACTTGACGATACCACACAGCCATCATTATTGTATGTAGGTATCTAAGTTTTTTTTTTTTTTATAAAATGTGTGAACATGTTTTCTCTCCTTTCTCTTTGCAATAGTGTTTTATAGTTCGTTTTCTTTTGGTCTTTCTTAATTGAAATTCATTCTCGCACTGTAACGCAATCAATCTACCGCTTTTGCCACTGTATTGCAGCCGTTATCATCATCTGCTGTTTTTTTTTTTTTTGGTTTCAGTTTCTTTTTCAAATATCAGTCTGTTCGATGGTGGTCAATATGCATTTCTTGTTGTTCACTTGAAAAGAAATATAATTTCTCCTCATTCATGTGAGTATGTTAAGGGGAACGCAGTGCATCGAGCGTTAAATATTGCAAGCGTTAACGCACTTGGTTTCGATATGATTTTTTTGTATGAATTTTTTCTTCATCTAAGGGTTGATTATATTTGATACCATTTGTACCCATTTTGTTTTGTAAATATATAATTTAGCAGCAGCAGCATCGTCATCTTGAATACGAGTTTGAGTACTCTACCCATATTCATTGAGGGTACGAGCACATTTGTGTATGTATCCCATTAGGGATATAAACCAGGGGTAGGTGGTTGTTTTTTTTTTCTTTTCTGATTGTATGACTAAATGCGTAAATGTTTTCACGAATAAGCGATGACGGGGAAAGGAAGATGGCAATCTGTTGGTTTGACGGTGGTAGCTTCTGCCATCAAGCTAAGCTCAACTCAAACTCTGTGTTTGGTTATATGGATTTTAAATGAATTTTCTGGTATTATAGTGACGCGTTAATTCACCAATCACTGTACATGTGTATATTTGTTGCGTAGGTTGAAATTGAACTTGGAATGGTTGATGGTTGACGAGAAGCATTCTGTCTGGATATACCCAGTTTTAACCCTTCGGATGGAGGCGAATTGCTGAAATATTCTCGGTAAATCGTTGAATATGTGATTAACCCTTCTATTCTGGGTGACGTCATGTGATTATTGTTATGTCCTGTTTATTAGGCAACAATTGTGGTGCACAAATTGAGTTAGTATATGCAGTGAATATGTTCTCTTTTTGAGGTATGATTTTGTGAAGAATGACTATGAAATGAATGTTACAAATTGTGAGATGTCACTTTAGGTCCATCCGCGTACCCATCCAAAACAGCGAATTTTCACGAAAATCTGTTCGCGAACGCAGAATTTTTGTAGTTTTTCGCAGAAGAGAGCGCTCACAAGAGAGTAAGAAATTTCCCCATGCTACGAATTTTAGTGCAAGAAATTTCTGTGGGCTGGTTTATGCAAACTGTCAAAACTGTCAAACCAGTGTCTTGTTAAACCCGTTCGTTTACTTTTTCGCAATTTTATTAGATAATTTTACCCCCACTCTTCGATATTTGATAACCTACGAATTTTAGTGTAAAAAAGTACGCGAACGGAGCTTTTATGTCCTTCAAACTTCGCTTTGTTAGTCATTCTTTAACTAGGTTACTATAGTCTTATCAATCAAACCATATTTTGAAAGTAGAACACGCCAAATTTGTTGCTAATTTACACCGCATTTTCGTATCTCTTTCAACCCAATTTACACGAAGTAGTAATTAAATAGATTGAGTGAAACAAGTAACGCCAAGACATCCATCAATTTGTACGATTATCCATCATCTGAAACATCAAATCAAACCACCAAAAGCTACTTAATTTAAATCTAATAAATTAGTATTCAATTAAACGCACTTAGGTTAAATCAAAATTGGTATAACCTTAAAGAAATCGTACAAATTAAAATCTTATCAGCAAAAATTATCTCTCCTTCTATTTCTATTCTATTTTTTGTTTCTACTTTATTTTTTTTTATTGCTATATAGATACCTTCTTAGATATTACCCTGAACATGTATATTTTCTATCCGAAAACGATAAGAGTTCTGTTTTTTTTTTAGTTTTAATAATTGTGAAACCACAGAAAAGCAGAAAAACTGTTTACCGAATATAGTGCATATAACAAAATAGAATAAAGACAATTAACCAGGGGGCAAAGGAAGAGTAGTAGCACAACCTCCTCCCTTAGCTTATCAGAATAAAAATGAAGTTTTTATTATACATATGTTTAAGTAAGTAGGTACCTAATAATTATTTCATTTTATCTGTTATTCTATTTTGAATAGGTAAAGAGTAGATAATAGAAAAACATCCGACAAAAGAATGAAGGCACTTGAGATTCGAATCTAACCTATACGCGATTTATTTTTTTCGAGAACTCTTTTTTTTTTAAGTACTTTCAATGTTAAACCAATAGCAATGGCAACCCTGAAGCATAATCACGTTCTGTGCTAATGAGAAACTTACACTAGCTGTCACAAAATTTTGACATTTTGATATCAGACATTTAACATTTTCATATCGTCACGTAAAATTTCAAGTGTCATTGAGATAATTAATGAGGCGGGAACATGGGTCGGCTTATTTATTTAAATGCTGTTTGATGTTATTTTTAGTATTGGAAGCTGTCACAGTTTTTGACTTTTTTACCATATAATTTTATGTTATAGTTAATAAAAATCAAAAAGAACTAATCGACTGTTTTGGCAAATTAAATGGAAACACGCAAATCATCAACCCACAGGACATTGACTTGTCAGAAAAAATATGACCACGAAAACGTTAAAAATATCAAATTAACCACAATCGTGTGGCAATAACCAATTAAATAAATAGTTTACTTCTAGATAGAGATAGATTAGGGCGGGATGATATAGCGTGTGAAGGAGTAAGAGAATATAGCTTTTATGTAAATTAAGTCGTTTTGTGCCACAAGGATTCAGGGTGTAATTGAGTGGTGGCTGTTTTCTAGGACACAAACGATATGGGAGTGCCGACGCGCGACAACGCCATCACTTCGCCGATGTGTTATGAGTGAATTAAAATTTTCACCGATTTTATGTGTCGTCCTAGATATAAAATATAAAAATAAAAAAAAAGAGAAGAAGTGGGAAAAAAAAGGAGCACAACATGCGACAGATGGATGACGATCCTTCTAGAGGTTCGTGCGTGCGTTTCTAGTTTTTTTTTTTTTTTTGTGTTTGCTGTCTTTTTGTTGTTACGTCCTAAAATTGAGGACTGACTACTACAATTTTGTAAAAGTGATTTTTTTCTTGCTGTTGTTGTTTGCTTTTGTATAGGGTCTTTGTTTGTTTGTAGGACACATTTTCAGCTGCGTAGGATATACGAAAAATATAATACATAAGGTGGTATGATAGTGAGTTTGAGAGAATGGTTATGAATGTGGATTGAGGCACATGCCAAGAATTGAGAGCAGGTGAGGAAATTATATCCTTTTTTTTTCTCGTCAAATATAATGGGCATATGGAATGGTTTTTTCTCTTCCTTTTTGTGTCTTTTTCTTTTAAGTGAAAGACTAAGGGTAAACTAATTCGGTTGATTGCTTAAGGAAGCATTTAAATTATGACAGTTTTATCTATGGCAACGTTAGGTTAGGTAACGATTATGACAATTAAGTGACGGTGATGCACGTGGTGTCTCGATCAACAACTGTCATGGTGATGTTATCAAAAAGAACATCGTTGTCACGTTGAAGCACAAATCGGGTGGACTGTTCGATTTTTCTTAGAATACGAAAGGAATATTGAATTCTTAGACTGAAGGGTGTCTTTCTGTCAAATTATGAGGATGCATTGGATCTTTTAAGTAATTTTGTTTACATATTTGATACATTGAATAACAAAAGGAGGTAGTGGGTACCTTTGTCATACTCTTTCAAGACTTTTTGCTGCGAATTATTCTCTCTTACATCCCTGGAATGTAGAGAACCCAATAGACGTCAGTGATTGTGGATTCAAAAATTAAGTATTCAGGTTCTATCGGCTTATAATTATGCTTATTTCGATTCAGATTTATTTATTACTTAAAATGTTTTATAATTTAAGTTTCTCATCCATCTGCATGAGTCTAGTCATCATGATTAGTGTTTTATTCACCAGCAAATTTACTAATGAATTCGGTTTTTGTTTTTCTTTTTAGAAAAGATGAAGAAATGAACGCCCAGGGGGGCTCCTCAAGGGCTCCAGCCTTAGGGGGCCAAATATCACCACCCGGGGCAGCATATACCGCAAGCGAACAGCATCTTCTTCATCAGCAGCAACAACAACAGCAGCAGCAGCATCAACAACATCATCAACAAGCATCACTTCATCAGCAACAGCAACAATTTTTGCAACAGCAACAATTCTATCAACAACAACATCACTTTCAACAACAACAACAACAACAACAACAGCATCAGCAGCAACATCTTGGAGGAGGAGGAGCAGCAGGAGGAGGTTTCCATCCGGGTGCCACTTATGATCCGGCGTTTAATCATGGCAATGGTGTTGGTACCCCCTACCTAAGTGGCAGCGCTAGTGATAGTCTAAATAGTCTAAAGAATACATTCGGACCAAATTCCGAATTTCCATATTCTAATTCAACAAACTCCAACGGAAGTAACAGCAACACCGGCAACGGTAACAGTAGTAATTCCTCCAATTCAAATAGCAACAGTATCCAACAGCAGCAGCAGCAGCAACAGCAAGTTGAACAGCAAACTGCGTCATCTGCAGCGGGATCAACATCCGCGACATCTGTTGGCAGCTACGGTAATATGGTAGCCGCCACAACTGGCTCCCAGCAAGCAATGGACACGATGGGTGGCTATGGTCAGGTGGGTGATACTCTTACACAAAAAAAAAAAAACCAAAAACTACTACGAAACCAACAAAAAAAAAAAACTTAAATCCTTTTTCTCCTCATTTACAGATGGGTATGCACAATAGTATGCATTCGGGTGGCAATGGCGCCGGTTTGATGGGTGTCGGGGGCGGTGCTGGTGGACAGTCCCACCACCCTCATCAGTATATGAACGGTGCTGGCGGTAATGGCGGCAGTACGGGTGCCAGTATCGGTATGAATGGCGGACAAATGCACGCCAATGCCGGAGGAATGGGCGCCATGACAGGAATGGCGGCGAATGGTGCCAGTGCTGGCATGATGAGCGCTGGTGGTGGTGGAGCAAATGGAATGCAAATTGGCGGCGGCGGCGGCAATGGCGGTGGTGCGATGCAAATGAATTCAATGGGACATATGAATGGGATGTCGTATAACGCATCCAGGCATCATCATGTGAGTATTTGCTAAAGTTTTTTCTATTTATTTTTGTTCCTTTCATTCTGTTTGTCGTAAATCCTTTTTACCTTCTTCGATCGAATTGTTATTTTGCTTTTTTAATATTCATTTTACTGTTTGTCCGATGTTTTTCTGTTTTTTTTTTTTCCGTCGAAGGATTGTAATTGCATTGATGCCGCGAAGGGGACTACATGGATTGCAATATCCGTCATTTGAAAAAGGATATTTTTTTGTTGCTTCTGTTATTTACTCTCCTGCTCAGTTGTTTTTGTTCCACAAATAATCTCTGATTCGTTGGACAGGACAGGAAATATTCCGTTCCCAATCAATGCGGCTGCTTTATGCATTTATATGTATCAACGATGATTGCCAATGGAGAGATTTCAATGTTACTGCAGATACTTTTTTGTTTTGCGGGTGACGTTTTTGAGATTTTATTGCCCTTACATGTATTTTTTGCACTTACAATTTCCTGTTAGTTGTAATCTAGTTTTGACAATTCTGCAAGTCATTTGAATTAATGGCATTTTGACAGCTCTATAAGTCATTTGAAGTAATGGCGGCTATACTTTCGATTTCACGCAAAAAATTAGAGACAGAATAGGTTCGTTCGCGTACCCTCCTAAAACAAAGAATTTTTACGAAAATTTACGAATTTTTACGAAAAGCTGTTTGCGTACGGAGATTTTTCGAAGCTTTTCACAGAAGAGAGCGCTCACGAGGGAGTAACAAATTTCCTACGAATTTTAGTGCAAGAAATTTCTGTGGGCTGGTTTATGAAAACTGTCAAATCTGTCAAACCAGTGTATTTTTAACTTTTTCTTGTTCAACCCGTTCGTTTAATTTTTCGTAATTTAGCTCTCTTTGAGAGAATTTCACAGCCACTCTTCGAAATTGGATAATCTACGAGTTTTTGTGCAAAAAGTACGCGAACGGACCTACTAATTCCAGTTTCATGTCAAATCATTTGACAGATTTAAATTATTTGCTCAGAATAACAGCGGAATAGAATCAAGTTAATTATCTATTAACCGGATAATTTGACACCTGCACGCGACACGTCTGTGAAATGTCATTCCTTCATCTGTCATTTTTCTTTGCAAATTTTAAAGATGCAAAAAAAATAAAGAAATCTTGACATTTTCTACATTCCAATACTGTCAAGCTCAAACCGAACGTAATGATTACTTTTAATGAGATCAATTGTGCCTGGCATTGGTGCCAATAAATATCACTGATTCATTGAATGAAACACCTCCCTTTCTTTAGTGTGTGTGTGTGTACCCATGCAATGGCGAATCTATATGGCAATTATACAATTACCATAGAAATCCCTCAGAAAAATATAAGCAAAACATGCAAATCAATTTCTTCGACTTAAATGCTCATTTAATTGTTATTAATTATATCGTCGTCGACTATAAATAACCTTGAAGTGTTTCTCTACACCTGATGCACGAATAAGCAACTGAATACTGATGTGTGTGTGTGCGTTCTGTTCTTTCAGATGTCACCGATGAATCAAATGCAGAGCATGAGTATGGGTATGGGACCGATGCGAAGTAACGGTAATGGTGGCATGGGTGCTGGCGGCGGTGTAATGCCCGACGGTAGCCAAATGAATCATCAAATGAACGCAATGAATCCGATGGCCAAGATGCAAAGCATGACGAATGGAGGATATCCACCACGAAGGATGGCACCTTATCCTAATCCACAAATGCATGCACAACAGAAGCGTGCCGCCATGTATCCTATGAATCATCAGCAAAATCCTCAAAATGTTCCTCAACATCATGCGGCAGCGGCGGCGGCTGCAGCGGCAGCAGCCGCTGGTCAAATGCAATATGGGCCACATCACCAGCATCCGCATCATAATACACATCAGGCGAATGGTGTACCAGTTCCTATGCAGGCCGGTTACGGACGGGCCGGTGGTCCAATGAATCCGTATGGTCGTGGTCCTGGTGGTATGATGGGTCCAGGAGGTGCGGCGGCGGGTATGATGCCCCAACAGAGGGCGGGACCTGGCGGCTATGGAGGCGGTGCACCAATGGGTGCGCATGCACAACAGTTTTATGGCGGCGGCGGTGGTGGTGGTAATGCGGCTGGTGGTATGGGACCAATGGGCGGCATGGGTGGCGGTAATGGTGGCCCCGCTGGTCCGGGTGCTGGAGCCGGTACACCGAATGCCTATCATCAAAATGCGCAAGGGTAAATATTTATCTATTCTTTACAAAAGCCCTTATATTGATTTTATCGACTTTTTAGTTTCCAACAAGACGTGCGGAATATGAATTACCAGCACAGTCCGGTTCCTGGAAATCCAACGCCTCCTCTAACACCCGCCTGTTCAGTTCCCTATGTTAGTCCGAATCCTGACGTTAAACCACAAATTGATCACAGTAAGTTTTAGATTTTGCTTTTTTTTAATCCGAATTTGGGACTAAATTGTCTGTCTCACTTAGATGAAGAAATGCGATTAACGTTCCCGGTACGAGATGGAATAATTCTTCCACCATTCCGGCTATTGCACAATCTTTCGGTTAGCAATCATGTCTTTCATCTGAAGCAGAATGTCTACAATACGCTAATAAGCAGGTTTGTACCCCTTAAAGAATGCAGTAACCCTCGATGTGTGCTAAATGTGTGTCTTCCATATCCATAGGTCCGATTTGGAACTGCAGTTAAAGTGCTTCCACCAAGATGACCGACAAATGAATACAAATTGGCCACACACGGTAACGGTGTCAGCAAATGCAACTCCTTTGGTCATTGAACGATCAGAAAAAACAGGCCAAGCACTGAGGCCATTGTATCTTAAGCAAGTATGCCAGCCAGGTAGAAATACCCTTCAGCTGACGGCCAGTTCCTGCTGTTGTGTAAGTTCTAAAAACAAATAAATAAATTGGCTTTTATAAATAATTTTCTTTTTATTTTTACAGTCACATTTGTTTGTCCTGCAACTAGTCCATCGACCTTCGGTACGGCAAGTCCTTCAAGGATTGCTGCGTCGTAATTTGTTGCCACGTGAACGCAGTGTTGCAAAAATCAAGGGCAACTTTGCCATGGGCATGTCAGGCTCAACACCACCAGCATCAGCTGGTGATGCCACAAATCCCAATGGCGGCAATGATCATCAACAACAGCCATTTGTAAAGATTTCCCTCAAGTGTCCGATTATGAAGAGTCGAATACGACTACCAGCTCGAGGTCTTGAGTGTAAGCACATACAATGCTTTGATTTGGAAGGATATTTATTGCTGAATTGTGAACGCGGCAGTTGGCGTTGTCCCGAGTGCAAGTAAGTTTTCTCTTAACCCTTTAACTTTCTTTTGAACGATTAAATTAAATTTGGATTATGTCTTTTTTTAGCAAATCAGCCATGACGGAAACTCTTGAGATTGATCAGTACATGTGGGCAATCCTAAATACCCTTAACAATGCCGATGTCGACGAGGTCATCATTGATTCCCAGGCGAATTGGAAAGTTGTACAACAAGGTACTGGTGGTGCAAGCATGCATGGTGCTGGAAATCCAACGGCAACATCAACCCTTACATCGAATCAATCGAATATTAAACAAGAGCCGAATATTAAACAAGAGCACATCGATGATTTATCGAAGGTGATGTCACCGGGTTCAACGACGCTACCCACATGGGATAATTCACAAGCGATGAGTCCATACATGAGTCATGACATGAATTCAATAGCCAACGGGAATATGATGGGACAAAGGTAAGTTCTTTAAACTTCTCCGCGAAGATTACAGCTTATTTGAAACAAAAAAAAAAAATTCTTATACTCAGTTGTAATGCCAGCAGGAATTCCTATGACGCGTACAGCGGGAATGGCGGTGGCGGAAATGGTGGCAATGGACAAAATGATACATCCGGCAATGGTAGTGATTCATTGGCTCATTTAAGTGAATCCGTAAATTCACTGGATCAATTGAATGCCATGGAGAAGTCCTTAAGTGATCAGGTACGTCATTAAACTTTTTATAAATCTGTATAAATTTTTTAAATAAACGATTTTTTTTCTAGATGCCTCATACACCGCATACACCACACACTCCTGGTGGTGGTTCTGGAACTGGTCATCCGCTAACACCTGGCGGTCCACCAAGTGTCAGTTCGGCGCATAATGAGCCCTCGAATAGCAGCAATAATAGCAGTGGCAGTAATTCAAATAATAATAATTCAACGGGTGGCAATGGCAGCAATAATAATAATAATAGTCAAAATAGTAGTGGCAGCTGTCATAATTCACCCCAACCGGGTACACCGACTAAGATGTCGGGCAACAATGATAACTCGCATCATCAGCAGCAGCAGCAACAACAGAGTCATCAGCAAATAATCAATTCGCTGATAAACTCACAAAATGATATGGTCAACTTGAATGACAACGATTTGAATGCAGAGCTAAGCAGTTTCGATCCCACATCGGTGATTGATAACGAGACAGCTAATGATTTGAATGTAAGTTTTTTTTTTAACATTTTTCAATAACAACAAGAAGATACAGAAAAATGCAGTGAAGAGGGTGTAAAAGGGGTAAAATTAAAAGTGTAGTTGGGTGCACACTTTTCGGTTCATTTTTCGATCTAAATTTGATTAACTGACAGCGAAACTGCAACAAAAAGATGGTAAAGGCGAGGAGAGATAAAAAGAATAAGCAAATACTTTGTGTTCCTCGTTGTGCGCCATTTGTATGCTCCACGCACTGACAAGCTAACCATTTTTGTGGGCTAATATTCGATGCCTTTGCATTTCATATATAAAAGACGGTAAGGCAGAGAAGAGATAAAAATAATTCAATAATTTGAGTAGATCCCTCGTTGGGCGCCATTTATGCTTGACTCACTAATAAGCTATTCATTTTTGAGGCCCAATTTCCAAATGCTTTCTATTGTTATGGTAGAAACCGTTGTAGACCAATGAAATCAGAGGCAGGCGACAAACATACAAACGAATTGTAGTGGGAAAAAACTTTAAGAAAGCCTTACCCTTAACCTCAAATGTTTAAACCTTAAGCGCTAATTAATTCTTGTTTTTCTTTTATTTACAGCTCCTTTCTGACAGTGTTGTCGATCCAATGGAAATTCTATCGTATCTAGATCCTCAACCGGAACTCAATACCCCGCCATCTAGTGGTTCCAGCAACAATCCCAATCAAGATGACATACTAGCATCTTTATTTGACTAAGGCATTCAAAAACCAATGCTACTTTTTAAACTTAAACAAACAACAACAGCAAAAAATGGTAAATTAACAAACCCCCCCCACTGTACATAAGAAAGGAAATTTTTTGTGTATATATAGTATTATTAAGAAAAAAAGTTTTCAACAAAACAAAAAATGGCTTTGAGAAGTTTAAAATGCTTTTCCGTTTGAATTTTGCACTCAAACAGAAAGGCACCCCCCCCCCCAAAAATTGTGATGTAAAAATCAATTTAAAAAATAGAAACTATTTTGTATGTAAACTGTGGCATTATTATGAATTTTGTTAAAAAAAAAAAACATGTAAATTATTTCGTATTACTATTGTTAGCTGGTTATTTAAAAACAAAACAAAAAAAAACGACGAATTCCTAAAAAAAAAAAAAAATATCTCTTAAAACAAAGCACAACGTAAAAGTATTCACACAATATTTTTGTCCTGTTTTATTTTTAATAATAATTAAATTTTATATAAGACTGTTCCTAAATTGCAAATTTAATCAAGCAAAAAAACTCTAACGAAATTCTACCGCAATCTGAACAAAATTTCATATTTTTGTTACCACTTTTTTACCAAAAAAAGTAAAAAAAATAAACAAACCAATCAATTCAATAGTATTTACATTCTTTTTCCCCCTTTTTTTACATTACATAAAAAATATTCATATATATATTTTTAAACATGTGGACAACAGCTAAATCTTGAAAGAAAAGTATTTAGAGAAAACAAAAAAAAAAAAGAAAAAAGAAGAAAACAAGCAGAATATTGTACAAAGTATTAAAACAACAATTTTTTTTTTTATTAGAAATTAGTTTATATATTGTTGCATATTTTTAAATATATTTGACAAAAACAAAAAAAATTAAGAAAATGAAACCTATTAACTTGTAAGTTGTAAAATTAATTAAATAAAAACAAACCTAAATGCATAAATAAATATATAAATATACATATATATATATATTTTCGTTTTTAACATTTTAAGAAAGAGATATTAAAATATTATAGTGTACATTTATGAAAAAAGAAAAAAAAAAAAAAACAAACAAAATTTGATTAAGAAACAAAAAAGAAAACCTTTCAGTAAACAAAAAGAAAATATCCCTTAGAAAGTAAAGAGAAAAACAATTAAACTTAAATATACATTTAGAATAATTTCTAATACTAAAGGAGAAGATAAAAATGCAGTAAATATTTTTAATTCCTAAATAAAACAAGAAACATATAAAACATAACATAAAACAACTTAATGTTATCCATTTTATTATTTTTATTATGATTTTTATATATATTTTAATTTTTTTCCTTTTTTTTTTTTGTTTTGTATATCATTTACGTATAATATAACACAAAACAGGAAAGAAAACAAAAACCTATACATATAAATAATACGACTAATTCAAGCAAATAAATGAAAATATTTATAATTTGAAAACGAATGATTGATTTTATTTTTATTTGATTTCTTTTTCTTTAGTTCACTTTACTATTTACTATTTCATTTTTATAAGAATTTGTTTGAGGAGTTTGGCGAGGAATTAAAAGGGGGATTGCTTAAATGTATTGATCGGTGTAGCATTGGTGACAAATTCCAATGAAATGTACTTGGCGTTATACCTTTTTGATATTTGTGTCGTTGATTTAATACGACTGATGGTTTTGACAGTCACTCTTATTGTCCACGCCTCTAAAAACAAACGACACGACTGTTTGGCATTGCCGATGAAAAATTAACGACCTTTCTCGAGGCGGTGATCGACAAAAGTCGCCTGAAATGTATGTATGTATGTATGACTCGTTTTAGTTACCCAATGTGAAATTTCAAGCGCCTCGACACGACAGATATCGCCAGTCGTGAGTGAGTGTGACTTAAGTTTACTGAACGTACTCATCATCATCCTAACTCTAGGCCTACATTTTGAGGTATTGCCTAACATGTGGTACAGCAAACGAATTTTTGACAATTTGTACATTGACTTCTTAAAAGGCAAGGACAAGTTTCATGTCTTCAAATCCAGTCCACTACCTCAAAAATAAATGCCTCACTTTGCAGTCAAAACTGAATCTCGCGACCAATCAGAAACGTTTGACTACCTAGTGCCTAGAATGCGGAACGCGCCCAATGGCATAAAAATGTTTGAGTTCAGTTCCTTTGTCTGCAAATACGTATTAATTTGAACGAATTTAAGGTAATTTAAACCAAGAGATCGTTAGAGTGTGCAACATTTAATTTTAAGAAAGTTCTTCTTCTCTTGGTAATAGGTTTGTTCGCGTACTTTTTGCACTAAAATTAGAAGAGTTTCCAATTTCAAAGAGTGGGGGTAAAAGTCTCTCAGAGAGAACTAAAATTACGAAAAAGTAAACGAACGGGTTGAACAAGAAAATGCTGAAAAAACACTGATTTGACAGTTTTCAGAAACCAGCACAAAGAAATTTCTTGCACTAAAATTCGTAGCATGGGGAAATTTTTTACTCACTCTTCTGTAAAAAACTACCAAAATTCTCCGAACGGGAACAGCTTTTTGTAAAAATTCGCTGTTTTAGAAGAGTACGCGAACAGACCTAATCTCTCAAAGCTCTATCAGCTGAATTGTTTGTAGTTGAGAAGAGAAATACGTACGTAGTCGAAATGACAACGCATCTAATATAAAATGTCTATTAGCGTTGTATTTGTAGTTTGTCAAGTTTTAAGGTACGTCGGTACACTTTCTATAAGTTTTGACTACGCATTTTGTGAAAAAAATAAAATATATATTTCAAGGAACTGTTACATAAAGTGAAAATACCGTCCTATAAATGCAGTCTATAAGAATTCGTTGGTTAAAAGATATATTCATAGGCTTTTGACACCATACATTGGCTTTGTTCAGTGACTCTGTACTGTCAGTCCAATACAGAAAATTACAGGTTTTTGCGTTCAATAAGAACAAATATCGTCCAAAAGTGTTCTTCTTTTTGTTCAATGAGCATGTACTGCACAGTCCAGCACACACTTTTGTACACCTACTTTTGGGGTAGAACATATTCGTGAGAAGTGTCATAACGAAAATTGTTTGACAACTTAATACTTTTGACTATTAATAAGAAGAATGCTTTGGGATACGTTCTGACTCATTGAACAGGAGGTTTTAATTTTCTGTTCTACTCTGTTCTGACAGTTTTCATAAGCTTGTGCTGTTCTGTTCTGTATTAGTTTTTCAGTCAGTGAACAAAGCAATTATGATTAAAATTTGAGATCAAAATGACAGACAAGTTTAAAGCCACCTTCAAAGTAAACGCCATTATATTTAAATTGGCCTCTTGCGAACGTCAAAATTTTCTGACTTTTACAAGGTATGAAACTATTATGACAGGAATCAAACATCAAAACTATTTTAAAGCCACATACACATGGGCTTTCATCTATAACTTTTTAAGGGAGCTAGCTTCAGTTCCGTAGTTATTTGTGGTAAATAATCGTATGTTCAGTTCTTGCCTCCGTTTCATCTGTTTTCTTTAGTTTTCTCCATTTCGTTCTTGATAAAGTCCGGGCGGTAATAAATCACACTACAGACAATATCCTAATTCGACCATTCGACCGAAAATAAGAGTTAACCTTAAAAATAGTTTCAACCCCAAGTTCAATATCACATACATAGAGCAAATAGTTTCTTAATACATATACTGATATGAGTTTTGTTTAGTTTTTATTTTAGTATTTCTTACAAATGGCGTCAATTCAAAAAGTCAATAAAACTTTACTTTCAACTAAAATTCCATTCTATATCATCAATACCTACCATTCCATTTAATTTCATTACATTGTGTACACATTTGTTTCCATTTATCTTTCCTTATTTTATTCAATTCGTTTCGTATTGAAAAAGGACCAATTTTAAAAGTTTTACACCATCACTCAAAAATCTTAATTTTTTCACGAAAATTTTTAAAATAAAATAAAGAAAACACAAGAGAAAAACTTTTACAATTTTTGTGGTAAGAAATAAATGCAAAGCTATAAACTAGTTAACTTAAACATGCATTACGTAAATGTTGCTTTTAAATGAACAAAAAAAATAAATAAATCTGCATAGCAATTCCTAATAAAAAAAGATAAATTCAAAGTAAACAAAAAGACAAAAAAATTAGTAAATAAATTAAACTTTTACTCAAATAGATCCATTTTTTCTATACTAGCTTCGTAGATAAATGCAAACAAGTAAAAAAGAAAACCCTGGTTATGACATAATAAAAAGAAAATTGTATAAATAAAATGTTTAAGCATTCTATTACAAATTAAATGGATGTAAGATAAAATTAATTATTTAGTAGTGGTTTCATTCTAAAATAATTAAACGAAATAAAAAAAAACTAACAAAAAATGAATATTTTAGATTTAAAATATAAAAAAAAAAACAACTATGTGTAAGTTCAGAAATATAATTATTGAATTTTTGAAGAAAACAAACAAAAAAAAAAACCAACACACAAATTATTATGTAGTTACATTCGACATTCAAAATGACGAATTATAATTTATTATGTAAATATTAAAATTAAAACTGATTTAAACAGAACAAAAATACAAAATGAATGCAGAAATAAACAAATATATAATATTTATCCTAAAGCAATGTTGTTTCTTTTTTACAACATGTATTTTGAATTTTGGAGAAATCGCCAAACAATGCCTTGAAATACTTGTTGTTCGAGTTACATATACATTTCTGCATGTACAGACTCCAGACTCCAAACTCCAAGCTCTATAGAACGCTCATCTTACCAGTCCTGCTGAATGGAGCCGAGTGCTGGACGATAAGTAAGAAAGCTGTGCAAATATTGGGCACCTTCGAGCGAAAAATACTCCGTCGGATATTAGGTCCCTCTATGAGCTGTACCAGGATGTAGATGTAGTCCAAAAAGCCAAGATACGCAGGCTACATTGGCTCGACCACATCGAGCGAATGGAGAACAATGCTCCAGTCAAGAGGATCTTCGAATCTAAGCCCCCAGGCCCGCGGATGCCAGAAAACTTGGTCTTCATAGCTGGAAGCAGCGTGACCGGCACCGCAGAGGATGGAAAGCAACGATGTCACGGGTAGGGACTTTACAAGGGTCGGGAGCCCTTTAAGTAAGTAAATAAGTATGTGCCAAATTTCTAAGAGTGGGGGTAAAATTCTCTTAGAGAAAGACAAATGTCCAAAAAAGCACGGGAACGGGTTAAACAAAAAAGCTACCTACTTTTTAGACGTCACTTTTTTTGTATAGGTATACATCAAATTATCTTGTCATCCAACAACAACACAACCATTTGACAGAACTAATTTTTTCGCCCAAAGAAATTTCTTGGACTAAAATTCGCAGCACAGGTCTCTCTTCTGTGAAAAACTACGAAACTTTGGCGTACGGGAACAGGAATTCGCTATTTTATCGTAAAATTTCTTAGACTCTTATGTCGTATCCGAAGGGCAGATGGTTGTTCTTCGAGAAGCTTTCTCATGACAGTAAATATTGGTGGGGAAGTGAAAAAACGATGATGATTGATCCTATCAGAGTAGTCCGGTGTAGGACTGATGTCCAAAACAGACTCCAAAGCGGTAAGCAGTCTTTTATCCTGACAATTACGTACTGTCCGATCCGAATATTGTCAGCTGGATTCCAGAATAGTGTAAGGAAAACAACGTCTGTTCGGGTACTTCTTGCACTAAAATTCGTAGATTATCGGACACACTCTAGGGCGGGAACACAACTACATTGCCATATATGCCTTGCGAGGAAATCCGGTCATTTGGCTGGTAGAATAGTGGTAATCTCTAGAATAGGAGAAATCTAGCTCTTAAGGAATGAGTTGCAGGCGGCTCAAAGACATTGAACTTCAACCAAGACGGAATCATTGACTCCCTATGCATTCCGAAGGGTTCCAGAGTAAGGATTTGTTGCACTTATTAGAGGTATTAAAAGGGGTTAGTTAATGATAAAAAAAACTGGGGAAGCCTAAGCCTCTCGGTATTGAACCTGTTGTTATTTAGCAAGTTCGAAAGGTTGCTATGCGAAGGTGTATCATAAGATGATGATCGAGACCCAACCGATCTTAAATTGGCGATTAGTATTGCAAAAGTCCACAAACCGCTCAACGTTGTCGTTTCCGTCTCCAAGCCCCTGAACTCCATTCACGTGTTTAAGCATATTTTTGTCGTTACATACCTTAGCATTGAGATCTCCATTCACCATTACGATGTCCCCGTTTGGTGTTTGGTTGATGACCATAAAAATTGTACTTTTATCTTCAGAGCTGGCTAGTCAATTTCCGAGGAAATTTCCAAATGCGACCACAGGGAGGTGGGAGTAGGGTTTACTTGCGGAGCTGTTAGGTTCTCGGCTGCAGTGGGTCTTTCTCGTTACTTAGTGGACCATCACCTATCGGGAGATGTTGCTCCTACGATGCCATTCCATTTGGCCGGTTATCACCATGAGGAACAATATTTCCATGGATAGATAACTAAGAACTAGGTACAAAACCTTTAAAAAACGTTTAATTTAAATTCATTTATTGGCAAAATATTGATAACATATAAAATCTATAAAACAGTACACAGCTTGGCTAAATTTTCTCTAACTAATAATCACTTAATAAATCCGATTTCTATTCATCGGCAGATTGAAAGTAATCTTCCGTATGGAACACGGGAACCGTCTGAAATTCACCATTTTTCAAATTAGTTCTAGGCTCATCAGTCGGCTTCGCTCTTGAGAAAAGAGGCTTGAATAGTAGCCCCCTCAAGCTGTAGTCTGTGACACCGAGCTCTTCTTCGGCTATATCAACTGACTTCTCGACTTTATCAACATTTTCCGAGACAACTTCAACGAACTTTTCTAGTTTATCGATTCGTTCGCAAAGCGATTCAAAGTTGTTCTTAAATCCAAGGATCTGGCTCACGTTGTTGTCCAATATCGTGTTTGACTCTATTTTAATCTTAAGAAGGTGTTAACATTGCTCGTAAATTGATTATATAGTGTCTTACATTTGTGAGGAGTGATTCAAATTCGTCCAATCTCGCCAGCATCTCTTCAATACTCAAGCAGAGCGGATTTATCTGCAAGGGAAAGTTGTTCAATTGTTACGATGAATTAGAGCAATTTTCTCACCTCTTTTTCGATATTCGAGTGTTGGAGATACTTTGAATAATCTTCTGCTAGTTTTTCAACCATTTTCTTGTTTGTAGTCGCTTGATTTAGTCTGAAATCTATATTTTGTGAACTTTCTATCAGAAATTACTGAGGAATGCAGCAAATAAACAAAAACAATGTCAAAAACAGCTGGCGATGTACAAGTGGACTAAGGTGGACACACAAGCATTAAATAATTTTAGGGAAGAAAGCGAAAATTTAAAAAATATTATGAAATAAAATTAGGAAATAATCAAAATATGAATACTTCAATTCATGATTTCAATTGATTTCTGAAGGGCTGACGCTGTGATTTTATGTTTTGTTAGCTGGTGGTATCCGCTTTATTATATATCCATTTTAGCTGTAATTGTGCGGGCTACCATATTAGATGAAAAGATATAGTCAACTTAAGTCGTTTTCCATTGGTTTCAATTCTCGTGTTTTTAGAATGAAAAATTGCAAGGCTATATGGCATTGACAAGAGAGAGATATAAAAGAGTTAATTTGGGTTAATGTGTTTGGAGTGTCTTCCGAAATTAACTCTGGGATCAATAAAGCTTTCCCTTAACATGCTTTCATAGAGCCAATGAAAGTTTGTTGGCTCTTTGGAAGACAAAAGGAAGACTTGTTTTCGCCGAGTGGAAAATTACAATAGATCTTTCGATCTTTATCTCGATACATTTTATTTCGATTGTTTCAATCGCGTACTCCGCACACGGATCCCTATATATAAGGACATTATGTGCCTGACAAAAATTCTATAAAAAACATTCGCGGTTGCTTAATTTCTTTATTAAATTGAGTATCGAGCGCTTAATAAAATTATGGTTGGGACTATATTCTATCTGCTAGAATAAAAAAAATGGGGTGCGCTTTGTAAAAGGACTATAATATGCAGAAAACCTTTCCATTTATAACTACTATACTCAATTCAATGTCACTATACCCACAAAGCCCATGTATCTTGACTGAATGCACCCATTTTGATGCGAAATTCCAGTCACTGAAATTCACCCCGAATTCGAGTGACAGCTCTTCTGACAGCAGGCGTTTGCTTTTTTTCGATTTGCCGATTTTTTTCACTCTTCTGGACTATTTTACTGAAAAAATACACAAAACTCCTTTTCTTAGGTAAGAACGTACCCTGCTTTCAAAGAAAATCTTTTTAACTCGATTTCCTACAGTTTACCGATCTACAAAAAACCATGAGTTACCGAGGAATAGGCGGCGGTGGTTATCCCTACAAGTCGACCGGCCGCAGTGGAGTCGCGATGAATGCTGTTCCTCCACCTCCTTCGACGTCGACGAGCAGTCGTCGTGGTGGAGATCGCAATGCAGTTGCAGCCGCAAGCAGTGGAGGTCTATCAAAACACGGCTACTCGACGATGGATGCCATAAGCCAGTTCGCGAACACGCAGCAGTCGCTGGGTAAGCGTAAGGCCCACACGGAGGACGAATATTTCGACGATGATGAAGAACCAACGCCAGAGTTGGCTTATATACCAGCTCCGGGAAGCCCTGGAGCGGTGCCGCAAAGAAAAGCGACTGCCCCAGCGCCTGATAGTGAAGACGAAGATGATCCCCTCGACCAGTTCATGGCCGGGATAGAGCAGCAGGTGCAAAAGGAGAAAGTTCGAGCACAGCGGGCTGAGGTGGCTGTAGCCGCAGTCGAGGAGAAAGGCGTTCGTGGTGACATAGACGATGAAGACGATGAGGAGAGCTACTATCGCTATATGGAGGAAAACCCAATGGCTGGCGTGCGAGACGACGGCTCAGACATTGAGATCGATTACGACGAAGACGGTAATCCGATAGCTCCACCAAAGAACCGGAATATAGACCCTCTGCCACCGATCTATCACTCGGAGATTGAGTACGAAAAGTTCGAGAAGAACTTCTACACGCCCCATGAGGATATAGCTGCTCTCTCCGAAGCACAGGTGACGGACTTGCGGCGAACTTTGGGCGTTAAAGTATCCGGACTCGAGCCACCAAAACCGGTGACGAGTTTCGGTCATTTTGGCTTTGATGAACCCTTGATTAAGGCCATCCGCAAGGCAGAATATACTCAACCAACACCAATTCAGGCGCAGGCCATTCCTGCGGCGCTGGGTGGCCGAGATATCATCGGCATCGCGAAGACTGGTAGTGGAAAGACAGCCGCGTTTGTGTGGCCAATGCTGGTGCATATTATGGATCAGAGAGAGTTGAAGGAGGGAGATGGGCCTATTGGTCTCATTCTGGCACCAACTCGAGAACTGTCGCTGCAGATCTACAATGAGGCGAAGAAGTTTGGCAAGGTTTACAACATCAATGTTGTATGTTGCTATGGTGGAGGTTCGAAATGGGAGCAGAGCAAGGCACTGGAGCAGGGCGCAGAGCTTGTGGTTGCAACACCAGGACGAATGATCGATATGGTGAAGATGAAGGCGACAAATCTTAGACGAGTGACTTTTCTGGTGCTGGACGAAGCTGACAAAATGTTCAACATGGGCTTTGAGCCACAGGTGAGTTGCTAACTGAACAGTGAGACATTCAAATCAGTGCACAGTGGTAAATAAAACCAAAGGTTTCACACAAAATCTCTATCTTTTTTGAATATGAAGCACTAGTCCTTTAATCACACTCCTTTCAGGTTCGTTCGATTTGCAATCACGTCAGACCCGATCGGCAAACCCTACTATTCTCAGCGACATTCAAAAAGCGCATAGAACGTCTGGCCAGAGACGTCCTCACAGACCCGGTGCGAATCATTCAAGGCGATTTGGGCGAAGCCAATCAAGACATCACTCAGCAGGTTTATGTATTCCATAACCCGCAACAAAAGTGGAATTGGTTGCTCCTCCGATTGGTGGAGTTTCTCTCACAAGGCAGCATTTTAATCTTCGTCACGAAGAAACTTGACGCCGAGACTGTAGCCAATAACTTAATGGTGAAGGAGTACAATTGCCTTCTGCTGCACGGTGACATGGATCAGGCCGATCGTAACAAGGTGATCACCGCTTTCAAGAAGAAAGATTGCGACATCCTCGTTGCCACTGATGTGGCAGCTCGGGGTCTTGACATTCCCCACATCCGGACGGTGGTTAACTACGATATTGCCAGAGACATTGACACCCATACCCATAGAATCGGTAGAACCGGTCGAGCAGGGGAGAAGGGTAACGCCTTCACTCTAGTCACCGAAAAAGACAAGGAATTCGCTGGACATTTAGTGCGAAATCTCGAAGGCGCCGATCAGGATGTACCAAACGATTTGATGGACTTGGCCATGAAAAGTTCATGGTTTAGGAACTCTCGATTCAAGAACAGCAAAGGAAAGCGGATAAACGTCGGCGGCACTGGTCTGGGCTACCGTGAACGAACTGGCTTCGGAAGCGGCGGTAGTACAGCCTCACGAAGTGAAATCCCTGAAAGTAGATCGCCAAAGTCAGGAGTTTCCTCCTTAACACAATCAGCACCATCAGCGAAAGCTTCCGGCGGACCCGCTTCAGATAGATACAGCGCAATGCGTGATGCCTTCCGTACACAGTATATGTCTCAGTTTCGAGCATCATCCGATCGCACCTGGGAGCAAACCGTGCCAGAGTCAGGAGTATTTACAGCGCCACCGCCACCACCACCAATATCATTTGTGTCCTCCTCAAAATCATCCGTTTCTTCCCCCACCTCCTCCTCGTCATCATCATCATCGTCCTCATCACAGGATGCCAACAATAAGCGTGCCAAGAAAAGTCGATGGAATTAGTAGATAAAAATCCCATTCTTCTCCTAGAATTTATAGAATTTCTATCTCCACACAGTGATCCTGTCTCTAGAGTACAGCCCGTTCTCGATTTATATTCTAAATAGAGCTTAGTCTTACCATGGAAACTGTAATCCGAATGGCGTATAAGTGTATTGTGTGTTCTTTTTTTTAATTCTCTTTCATTTCCTCCTCTTCTCTAAGTATATACATTTATTTTGTTTGTAATGTATTCGTGTAGCTTTTCAGGACATTAAAAAAAAAAGATTTGAGAAAAAATCTTGTCCGCCGATAATCTTCTATAATGTTTGTTTGATTGAAGATGACAAAAACTAATAAAAACTAAAATAAAAAGAAGTTTAGTTGTGTTTTAAGTTTCCACTAACTGGTGGTGTTGTTGTAGCGACTATTTTGATTCGCAGAAATGCGGCTACTTCCGCAGGGTGTTGGATAGATAGGACGAGAAGCTCTTGTCAGCTTCCCTGTGAGGATAAAGATCTCTTGGTGAAGGTAATAATGCGTAGAACAGCATTTTGACAGGCTTGGAGATGGATGCTGCATATTCATGGACCGATCTGTCAATATATGGCACGAAGAGTTTGTTTGGCCTTGGCCCATACACTCCCCGTTTAGTTTCTGAAGTTTCTTTCTTAGATTCTCGAATGATTGAAGAACGTCAAGCGATAGTCGAATGTGGCTCCTAATTGTTGACTGTAGAGCACAAATAACCTATTAGGGATCTTCCACTTAACCTAAAAATTCTACACTGGTGAGCGAGAATGGGTTAGTGATTTCCCTGTTTGCGATTTTCACAGATAGTGCTTTTCACTAACACATTCTCGCTCACCAGTGCAATAGCTTTTAGATCTTCTCCCTAACCTCCGAAGTGGACTATCTAAATAGTTGTGGTTTTTTGTGCTGTAGAGATTGTACTCTCATAAATTTCGATGTTGAGTTGAAGGTTAACGCCTTTCGTCCAGTTGGTGAAGCGTGTACCTAGCTGACGATTTTTCTGAGGACCGAATTAGATTAAGACAACTAGGTCGATGATGCCGAACGCCTTAGATAAATCTAGAAAAATAAGGACGCTTTTGAAGGCTTGCGAGATGTGATCTCCGAGAGGGCTGCAGCTGCTGTTATGCTCCGGTGCTTGCGAAAACCTCATTCGTATTTGGCTAACTGGAGCTTAGAATGGGCACGTTCCGAACTCTAGGAATACTTATTGAGGTAATGCCCAACATGGAACGGCAAACGAATTTTTGACAGTTTGTACGTTGACTTCTTAAAAGGTAGGGAGAATTTTCTTACCTTCAAATCCAGACCTCAAAAAGAAATGTCTTACTTTGTAGTCATTGCCTCGACCAATCAGAAACGTTTGACTACCTAGTGCCTAGAATGCAGAACGTGCCCAATGCAACTGCGGAAGCAGTAGTGCGTCAAGAAGTTTTGCAACTGCAGACAGAAGAGAAATTGGACGATTTTGGAATAATTCTGCAGACTTTCCAAACGTCAGGGATGTCCCATGTCTGAAGCAAAAGGTTAAAAGTTTGTGTCTACGATAAGATTCGATCATTTTGACACGTTCACACAAAAGTATTGGTGACCACAAACCAATCAATCACAAAATAAAATATTTGTCTCACACTCAGTTGTTTCGGAAAGCAACACAGCCATGTTGCAGAAACTGTTGCTTCGTGTGTATCTTTATTGCAGCGACAGTTGATACGTGTGTATCTAGCTTAAGATCCGATTGAGATTGGTGATCTTTGTTTTGAGCCAATACAATATATCTGTCTATATCATTGAACGATCAATTGAAATGACCGAATCATTTGCGAAACCAATACATGAACGATCCGGTTATCAAATTTGGACGAATGATACAGCTCTAGTAGGTACATGATGATTGATGTCAATCAATTGACCGTGTAAAGGCTGCTTTAAGCATGAATTTCAATATGTGAATGTGTGAACTTAAGTGAGAAACGTAATCAACATTTGGCTGCATATGCACGCAGATGTAAACCCACTAATACAAAAGATCTTATGAGCCAACACATAATAAGTCCAGCGTCGATTAGTTTAATTTTCGATCACTTTTGAAAACATAACCGAACATTAGAGAGAGCGCTCTCAGCCGCTCATTGCATATGCGAATTTGACAGTTGGTAGAAATTACCCACCCTTATGCGTTTACATTTGTGTTTTCTCTCATATTTGCTTATATTTTATATTTGGAAATGTGCGAATGATTACTGCTTTCATTCTCGTTTTTATAAATTTCTGCTTCTATCCATTTTTTACGCGAAAAATTAAAGCTAAAAACCAACAACGAGAGAGATTGTGTTTTCGGCTGGCTCAGTGGTTGGAGTTGACAGAATATAAAGAAGCATTTTTTCGGTCACTTATGACATTAGCTTATGCTTCCCAATGTTGATTATGTTTAGCCCTTTAGTCTATGAATGTGAAAACTGTTAACAAGTCGACAGATGGGAAAGTAGAAAGAAGTAAGTAAGTAGTTCACTTGTCAGTTCCTTTGGAGTAGCTGCTAAGAAAATAGACAAATTCCGCTCACAAATAATTAAAGACACCATCTAAAATACACGAAAGAATAAAACACATTGCGCATATCCTTTTCTTATTTCCATTTTTATTTTTATTTTCATCGATTTTACAAACGCTCCATCATTCCAATGTATGTATGTGTCTGTCTATGTGCATTTCATCACATAAATTACAAAATTGAACCAATTTTTCTCTTATTTAATTATGCAATTATTATTTTTTCTCTATCTTCTTCATTTTAAATTCCTAATTTCTAGTTTTATTAAGCATTATATACTTTAAATAAAAAAAAAATAAAAAATCCCCATTACAACTTGGTTAAATGCATTAACAAAAATTAACACATAGTTATATTTTGTATATAAATAAAACAAGAACCTTTTACAATAATTATATAGAATGACTTTTCTTTAACTTGTGTGTATGTGTTTCTGTTTTTTTTTAATATGTTGCTTTGTGAACTTGGAGGCAATAATACCTTAAAAATTCTTAAATTTAACATTAAACATCTAAATATCAACCTATTCTTTGTGAATAATAAAAAGAAATTAGGGTTAAAAAAACGTAGAAATATAAATTGCGTCTGTCATGTTTAACATGGTGGCAAAAAAAAGAATAAATTCAAATCGAACAGAACCAAAACCGTTAAAATCAATGGGAAAAAACCAAGTTAATTTGATTGAATATTTCGAACGCGAACATTTATTTAATATTGCAGTTGAACTCATTTGTTTGTGACTATTTCTCATCAACAAATAGGCATGTGTCTTTAAGGTTTTCTTTTAATTAATTCAACAGTTTTTTTGTTTTATTTTCTATTAATAAATATATTTTTTTTTTTTGTTTAAAAGGCTTTGTTTTTTTATTATTTGTATTATTTTAGACTGTACGGTGTTGCCGGTTGAATTTAAAGCAAATGAAGGATTTTTTTTCCCCAGCTCCTAAATACAATATACTTGTGTATGCTTTTATTTTATTTTATTTTACAATAAAATTACAAATAAATATTATATATTAAGTTTAAGTTTCAAGTAGTTTATTATTTCCACCGACAAGTTTTATTATTACAAGCTAAGATCTATTTTGAATAGAAAATATCAGAATGTCTCGTTATTACAGTTTTTTTTTTATTTTATTTTTTAAATAATAATTACGATAATGGTAACAAAAAAGAAAGAAAAAAAATAGATAATAACAAATAAAACCCATATAAAATTGTAGGAATTCATCTTTCTTTTTTTTTCTAAATAATTCAGCACAGAAAAATTAGGCAGCCAGGCCACTTTATTATTATTTTTTTTTATTTATTTCTATACAAATAACATTATATAAAAAAATTATTTAGCTTTTTGTTTAAAGTCTATTTCTGCATTTTGCAATTATATTGGTGTATAAAGTCGTGTTGATAACTGGTTTTTCTTTCTTGTGTGTGTGTGTGTATTGTATTTTTTGTGTTGTGTGTGTTGGTGTGCTGTAGTGGCAGTTTACTGCGCCTTCATTTTACCATTTTGTGCGAAGTAGTCTGAGGAGGCTTCTGATATACCGGATTTTGTTGCTTGTTTCGAGGCAGACAACGATGAGGTTGAGTGATGAACTGGTACGGATCGACTCTTTTTGCCACCCGTTGATAGGTAGGTCTTATAGAAGAACCTTGCGAATAGAACAAAGTAACTAAAGTACATTGCAATGGAGAGCTTAATGTTTGTTGGCGAAATGTTGCACGATTGCCGGCCATGGGTTTTGAGGAAGCCATGTGCCCAAATATTAATCGCACATCCGACAACCATTTGTGATAGCTGGAGGGATGTTATGATCATCGATATGAAACGGGGTGGATTGAAACGAGCCGCCTTTAGAGCGTAGTACGAATACATCACAGAGTGTACGCAATAGTTCATGACGATGAACCAACGTGCCGATGAGGTATATTCTGTGTAGGAGAACCATGAGTAGATAAGCACGGTGATATGGTGATACCAGTGGAGGAAAATCAAGGGCTGTTTGCGCAGCACTATGAACAGGGTGTCTCCCAGTTCGGGTAGTTTCGAAAGGACGAACAACCATGTCCAGAACCCGCTGACACGATCTTGTTCAATGAAACTGCAAAGAAAGAAAAAAAGAAATTTGTTTTCAAAAGTGTATTTTAAAGATAAAGGTTTGAGCTACGGATGATTCTAAAGGTTGATTGCAGAAGATGTTAAGCTTAAGAAGAACTGCGTCCTATTCCCTAGATAGCTGAAATCTAGTTCATTTAAGAAAGTAAAGGCAATTTGAGCTCGGTCCTTCAGTGTACCAATCTAAGGAGGATGAAGATTGAGGGATTTGTTGATTATACCATGAGCTTCGGGCTGGAATTACCACCTCGAAAGGGTGATGGAGATGAATTCTTATAGGTATGAAGTCTAAGAAGCATACTACTGGATTTGATAGCAGTACTTTCTACAACCTTCATGTGTTAAACTATGTTAAGGGAGCAGCTGCAGTCTTCATAATAGCTATACGGAGAAGTGGAAGATCTAAAAGAACCTCCAACGTAACTATCGGGCAGAAGCACATTGCGTTCCTAGGCATTCTAAATCCTTGAATCCTTTAAGGGAAGACCGTTTAGTTGGCCTTTTTTCCCACTATACTAGTAATGCATAGGTGTGATAATAGTAAGCTAAGTTCAATGGATTTTTTTTTTGGTTTTAATCCCCATGTATAGAGAAGGTCCAGAAGGCTTTAGTCGCTTTCTCAGTACCTCTGTCTACCTATAAGTGAGGCTTCCACTTCAACTTATCGTCTACACTCTAGAGTTACCCCAAAATACTTAGTTTCTTTAGAGAAATTAATTCGATTCGACGGGAGCATAACACATAATTAGTCTGGAATCGAATTATCAGAAAGCGATCCAGCGGATTGATCATATTCTTTGAAAAGGTGACAGGTTGGTGCATAGCTAACCACGTGATGTAATTGAACCCGCCGCACTGAATACTTTGAACTTTACCTCCTGAAGACTATAATGCGAAAACACTGCGTAAGCTTTACGATGTCGGTAAAGTAGGTTTATTTGCTACTTTTTCCCTCCGTCCATCTTTTGACAGTATACACATTCATACATTTAAGTTCACACACTCAAATTTTGAAGTTCACGCATAAGGAAATTGAGAGTACGCTTTTTTCTTGGTGGAATCAGAGAGACAATGTAGACAAACTGTCATCGCCCTTGACAATCAGCTTGTTGATGTGACGGATTTTATGGAACTGTTCTATCCGGCAATACGTCAACTTAAATGTCAACGTTCAATGGGACGACAACTGAATCACACAAATACAAAAATTGATTGACGAAGTGTATTCGAAAATATGGACAATAAAAATCAAAGTAAAAGATGGTCAATAATTTCATTGATGACTGTGATAAAGATGCTACAATAAAAAAAAAACGGGAAAATATAAGTAATAGTTCGTGAGTCTCATATTCACACCTTTGGAAACAAATTTAAAAGATGACATTGACATGTATTTGCCAAAGTGGTCTATTAATTCTATTATTAGTGCATTGGTTAAAATGTCAAGACCCAATCACAACCTGTTTTTACTACGTGATTATAAAAAAGATGAATTTTCTAAAAATAAAATACAAAGATAAAGCAAACGAAATTTTAAGGCCTGGTCACAGAGCATTGTTTTAACGCAACAAAATGTCCTTAACCTTTTAAGTCGTCTTTTTTGGACTGAGTTTTCACATAGTGTTGAGTTCAATCATTGTTGTAAGTAGCGTCGGTCGGCAATGCAGTGTATATAATCTCTATCACCTATAAGTTTTAACGCGCGCTTTTGAATCTTGTCTAGTAGTGGTCAATACAGGTTGTATTGAATGCCCCGAAAGGTAATTTCTAATCCATTGAAGAAGAGACTCGTCGATGCCATACGCACGCATTTTCGACAAAAGAGCCTGATGTCAAACTCTGTCAAATGCCTTAGAAATATCAAGCACAACCCAAGAGATGAAGTGACTGGTTCCACGGGGCACGTGTGATTGGAAGAGAAAAGAAGCAATGCAAAACAAAATGTGGTATATTCCAAACTCAGGTGATGGCAAACTGCGATTGCGATATCTCATTCGCAGCGAATTCGGGATTGAGATTCTAAAGGTGCTTGTCCAATTGAGAGTAAAATTTTGGCGAGTAGCTCTCAAGCCACTCTCGAGAGAAATTTCCTAAGTGGACAAGAACCTGAGAGAAAGCTGGCTTAGTACTCTCAACTTTCAAACTTTTAAAAAGTTGCTCGCAAGATGTTATCTTACTCTCGGTGATCAACTCGCACTTTTCAAACAATGTTCGTATTCTGGGAGAAGCTAGTTGGGATAGTAAATTACACAATGTTACCCTAGAGAGTTTACTAGCGAAAGTGCTCTCAAGTGGACAGATAGTTAAAACAGATTCATTTGATATGAAGTCCGAGAAACATACAACTCGACAACATAGCATTTTTCCTACGATCTTGAAATATCTAACTGTGTTAGTAACTTAAAGCTTTTGTCCACTAGCAGCTGCAGTCTTCCTACTGATTATGAGAAGGACATTGCATTGTGGCCCTAATACCTGCACACGCTAATCATTGTACTCTTTAAAGAGTGCCACGAAAATATGGTGTTGTTAGCCTTTTCCCATCATTCAAGTGATGCGTAATCGGAGTCTAAATAAGCCTATCAGTGGTTTTGTCTAAGCTGTTTATACCGTATTCTAAGAGCTATGGATTCTGAGAACCTATCTTGTGACAGTGATCCTCTTGGCTGTATATCAATCGTTCGAATTTTGGTATTTCCTCAGATTCGAACCTCGCATTGTGGACACAGTAATCCAGCACTAAGTCGTCCAATGATCTAAGCCTCACCTTTTTCTTTGACAAGGAATCCCGCAACTTTTCACCTTTTTTATAGGTTAAGTAGTTTCAAAATTAGCAGACAGAACCCTCTAAAGTTCCCCAGTATACCCTACAAGTTTGAATCCCAAAACACACATTTCCCAATTCATTCTACCCTTGATAATTCAATTCAAATTTCTTTTCTCCCAGGCTTATCACGTTCTAGACCTTCAGAACTGTTCACCCCAAATTAATACTAAATTCATTCAAACGACAATGAATACAATTAGTTAAGAATTTAATTGGTAAACAAATTATTCATAAAAGTCACCCATTAAGGTCGTATTTTATAAATATTTATCTCCTTCCAATTCATTGATTTGTTTCTATATTTTTTGACGAGTAGTATCTATGCAAATTGTACAAAAAAAAAACTAAAGCCAATATTGTTCTAACGAAAGTCACGTTTCTCGGCTTGAGCGGAAGTACTTTCTAGATTGACGTAGCTAACACTTTTTCATGAAACTCAACTAAAAAAACAATATTCACTATCTAAGGAGGTATTCTATAAATATACAAGTTTCCCTGGCTTGTCAACCCGCCAAGTAGCTGATTAAACTCGCAAAGTGTGACTACATAAAATAAGAACATTCCCTAAATGAGCGATCTGTTTCTGTTTTGTTGTGTGTAGTATGTATGTTTCAACAACGTGGACACGATTCATCCATTCCATACTATCTGTAGAGAAACCACTTAAAACAAAGAAGATTGTGGCGGTCCAGAAAAGTCAGGACCTTTTGCAAAATAATTAAAAAAAAAAATCTCCGAAAATTGTTTTAGCAAAGCATTGACCCTGGGCTATCTGCGAATCGATAAAAATGAAGCGCTTTGTTTGCTCCACAAAAATGAGAGAGATTAGGATGAACGTCCACCACATCTGATGCAATAACAAGTCGTAAATTAGACTCTAATTATAGCCACTGAATTATGCTTGCGATTAGATACTTTTTTTTTTTTTTGCAAGATTCTCAGGAATCTAAAGATTAGGTTTCATTGCTCACTCGTGTGCCACATTATCACCTTTCATACATGTGAATGGAAAATTTAACGACGCATAACATCGCATGAGTAATCCACATTCTATCCTTTTGACTGGACACATTCAAGAAGAATTTTAGCAGACAAACTCGAACGGATCAGGGTCGTCATTTAGAGCAGAGAAACTTGTTATTCGATGAGTTCTGGTTTTTGTGCACTGCTTTCAAGTTTAAATTGAATTTCAAGGATTAGCCAGTTCATGGTCATATTCATTTAAATGTCGTCAATGTGATTATGATGATTTAAAAAAAAAACCTTCAACTTACCTAGGAACACAAACGGAATGGAAAAGTCCATAGTGGCGAAGTACATGTATCAGTTCTGGAGCCGTCCTAAAGGCCCCCATAATACTAAACATCGCCAGCAGGGTATTCCATATTATCAGGAGACCACGCAGTTGGAATCTAGAAAAAAAAAAGAAACAGAAAGTTAGTACACAGGTGTGCTTTTTATTTTTTTTTATTTTTTATTAAATCAAAGTCAATATACACATGTCCGGCTATTGGGTGGGGAAGAACTCATGCGTGCAGAAGTGAGGTGTTAAAAATATCCATCACACACTCTGGTCTGGAAATAAATCGGAAAGGCAAACATAGAAACCAAAGCCCTTCTTATGTAAAAGCCACCGAGAGAGAGGATATGTGGAACTGACCTTTTGCTGTTTTATTTCAATCCTCGGTTTATAAAATATTTATTAGCAGGATGACTTGGATTGGGTAATGTTTGTGTATAATTACAAGGTTAGTGGTCGTGAGTCCTGGTCAGTGACTCTAAACGATTTGATCTATTTTTTTTTCTTTCAGCTCGTAGTCTTAACAATTTAGCTCATGGCGTGCTGACGTGCAATTTGCAAACAAAAGACAGAAAATGGGGTACGAGTAAGTCAATTGAAAAAAGAAATGAATTATGCAAGAAGCTCATTCAAATGACACAGGCGCAGTGAAATGTCAACTGGGGCGAGGCAAAATAAAAAAAAGGAGCAGGGTTTTACAGATCGTGGAACTGATAAAAGGCTTTTACAAATTAAAAGAAGTTAATTGTGATGACCAAGCGATAGGTGTAGTCAAGGAACTTGAGATAGTGGTTTAGGTGTTACACAAGCAACATATATTCTCACTTAAGGCAACAGTTCAATGGTCTATTTATCTACTTCGCATGATTTTGTTCTTTTTATTGTCCCAAATATGAAGATTGAAGAAAATCTGTCCAGCAGTTTAGGCTGCAGTCCAATAAACACGCACAGATAAACAGAATTTGTCAAAATCCATTAATATTAAATTTGCTTACCACTGTACAGTACCACAATTTATTTTCAAATTTAGCTGGAAAGCAGCAACAACAAGCAATAAAGTCTAAGCTCAATGCAGAAATGTCAAAAAAAAAGCTGCCAGCGGCTGATTATTGTGGTGAGAAGTACATTTTTAAAGTATATTTTTTTGACATTTTCACGTTTATGTGCTTAGTGCGTCCACACTCACACCTATTGGGATTTCAGTGGTGAATTTTTCATACTGCTCTAATTTAATATCAATCACATTAAAAATACAGAAAAAATGTAGTGGCATACGGGCTTAAGCAAATGGTTTTCCATTAAGCGTCTTCTATCTTTAAATTTCAATAAAACAATCATTCAAAAGTCCGCCGCGAGTACGCTGTGTGGCTCCTATCCAAAATGTCCAAATTTCCATAACTCTGGCGCATATATCAGGCTGAACCGTGGTTTACTGGCATAGACTTATTACTTAAGAAAATCCCCAAGAAGAAATCTAAAGGTCCAATTACAGCTCAGTGACCTGCGAATACGAACGAGTGGATATTCGCAAATTTTGACGTTTCTTTCCCAGTCATTTTTTTATCTAGTCTGCCAATTTCAATTGTCACTAAACTCTCGCGACTGTTTTGGTCGTGCGAATTTGGATTACGTATACGAGTACCACATCTGTGGGAAGTAAATAAAATTTGACAGTTCTCAAGGAGCATTTGTGTCATAGACAAACTGATATAGATGGTCGTCTTCGGTGGATTTGATCGTTGGCTCCCACAAGAGCAAAAGTACCACCGATTTTGTGTGTATTCTGACGTTTCCGTCAAAATCAAATCGGAGCTCACGCACACATTCCCAATTGGCGGTACATTTCAAGCGCGCACCCATTTTTCTGTACATTTTGTTGTTGTTAATTGAATGACAGTCTGCTGAAAATGTGGTGTGCAAAAGGAAAGAAAGGGACACCACGATTGTTTTTATAGTAACGTCTTGTTCGAACGTTCGTTCACATGTATTCACAGGTAGGAAATTTAAGCTCGGCGTACTTTACAAAATTTTTGGGTGGTGTACCGAATGAACTCGGTGGTCTATTCACATTACCTAAGCGAGAGATAACTATGTATGTTCGGAAATCGCGCTCCGTTGACGGTGATGGCCTGGTCAACGTCGTTCTCAATTAGTATGGTCATAACCGCCCGTCAAAGCTCGGAAATTGTTCTTGGAAAACTCTTTATTGCCTTAAAAGTGTTTTAACATCCTTCAGAAGCTATCTCTTTTTGGCTTCCTTATTTGACTTGGGTTTTGCTCATGTATAGTATTTCTGGCAGAATAACCCCTCACTCAAATAGAGGAGCATCATTTGAAATTTGAATTATTACAATTGGTTCTTGATTTTTACTAATAACATCTCCATAGACGACTCTATCTAAACTCTATCTCACTTTTAAAAGAGATTTTTTTCTTCCACCACAGGATCAGTAAAAAGAAACTAAACATCGTTATCTAATGTATAACATACGAGTACCTCACGTGAGATCATCCATTTAAATTATCAACAAATTGGATAAGAATCAACTCGTAGTTCACTGATTCTTTGGCAAATATTTGAGGTCTGTTGCCGCGCCGCCAAGATCCTGATTAGATTAAAAAAGTTTCTTGCAAATCTGGAGCAGAGTAAGCCACACCTGTGTTTTTCTTTTAATAATTTCCCCTGATAGCTATTGATAAAAATCGAATCCGCTTCTAATTAATATGAAATCCCCTTTGCGATGACTAAAGAGCTATGCGTCATTCGGGGGTGCAATGTGTTTTAGATTATACCAATTGAGACTGGGTAGTGTTATTGCATGTCCTACTTTATAGGGTATGTTAACGTAGATAGTTTATTTGTAGCGAAGAGGAAAAGAGTTTAGTGTAAGTGAGAAGAAACTACTAACTTCTGTCATACGCGACTTCTGTCATGTGCAAATTTTAGATGTCAAAAACGCGAGAAAGTAGAGAGGAGCTCCACTAAGACGTTGAGGTCGAGTTTACGATATCTACGATCAGAGCGTAAGAAACGCCTGAGATGACATTTTGGATTGCCCCATAAGAGCTCATTGTTCCTACTCATGTTAAAGCGAGATCGCGACATTGTTGCGTGCACGTCCGCAAAAAAACGAAAGAGTTTTTGACAGATCGTGTTGTTGAGCAGGAAAAGAAGTTGTATAACTTACCTGAAAGGTCATGGGGACAGGCAAAATTGTGCCATTTCTCCACAAGATTCCGACCAAACCACGACAAGACAAAGATTAAACTCATTTGAGATCTTTATAGAGACATTATCGTGGAGATTTTTTCTTGGGAATCGAACGTTGATTGTTACACTGAGTGCTTTCATAAACCAGCCACAGAGCTTAGGCTATATATATGTACATATATGACATGCAGGGCCATACGTTCACAATGAGCTTAAGTCAGTGTGTCCAAATCCCAGAGTTATTTGAATTGGAATTGTCCAAATTTTTCAAGATGGCAACTTTCTGCGAATTAGAAACGAATGCAAAATTTACATACAGTCCTCCCTTATAATTTAGACACCATCCATTGGAGAGTAAGTTTTTAAAATAAATAAATATTGGGCTTGGTCATAGAGGGGTAAGGACGAGGTTCTCACAGCTAAAAGTGTTGCGCGCTTTACATCAAGTGTTACACCATATTCGAATGGTTTTTGAGAAGCTTTCTCATGACAGTAAGGCTTTAAATGAATGTTTATACTTTGGTGCTATTTTCTGGGATTCGAACCTGGAATCCCGTGCATTCAATGAATTAACCACTGAGCAACTACACTAGATCTTTGTTATCCCTTTATCTTACAGTTTATGAATAACTTGTGGTATATATATTAGCTTGGTGACCGCTGATTATAAGGAACACTTCCCGGTGGTGGCTCAGCAATCCTCAGAAAAGTTATAGAATAATGTTTCGTGGGATTGCTACCCAGGGAAATACTTTACAACCTCAAAATAGGTTAAAAAGTATTCTCTTGGACTAATTTCAAATTCCCTATATGTTTTTGTTTGCTATTCCGCAAATTATGGTGGAAAAAAAAGGCAAACAAAAAGAAAAAATACAAAATTCATTTAATTCTACATTCAAGAGTGCTGATAACTTCTCAATGAGTTAGTCTCGCCGAGTGTCAATAGAACGGGTGGATGGTGGGTGTTTGGTTCGGTGGCTCTGCTTCTATTATCAGGGCGACTTATTGTCCATTGTTATGTGTTTACTCATTGCTCTTGAAATTAGACAGAACAACTAATGAAATGTTGAAATGATGAGAGAATATGTCATGTCATATGTGTCAAGGGGGTGGCTGGAGCACAGACGTACTAATTTTATTGTTTGTCCAGAAAAATGGGATGTTCTTTCTTTATTTATGGGTTGCTTGTGTGTTTTGCTAAATGTTAATGGTGTTATGATTGAGTGGATCTAATTTTACACTCTGTAATCGCATGGAAGATTTTTCGCCACGTGAGTAGTAGATGTAACAAAGGCTAGGGTTGACAATACAATTTGAATGCACCAGTAGTACATTAGATTCGAAGATCGAGAATCAGTCTGGAAAGGGTTATGCGGCTAAAAGCACAGAGTTTGTTTATAACTAGCGTGGCATTACCCAGCAGAAGTAAGCCAAGAAATGTTTTACATTAAAACTTAACTGACTATCACTTAAATATGCTTTAAAGGCACAACAAACAAACGTTGATGGTAGAAGAATCCCAAGAGAGCGTTTCATGACCGCATGATCATCATGTTTCTGTGAAATAATCGGTGGTTCTTAGATTTCAGCGTCATTTCTCACAAGATGAAAGCCGAGACCAGTTATATAATTTTTCATTGATATCGAACTTTCTTATTAGCATTATTGTCATTATTGATGACCAAATATAATTTCCATCAGCTATAACATTTTTGTATGCAAATTATATTGTATATATGTAGATATATTCGGTTTATGAATATGCACATGTTTAGAGAGTGTATAACTTGAATGACAAGCAGTATGACATAATAGTTAGGAACTGCACTACTAGAGTTTAGCTTTGTTTCTAAATGTTAAACTGTCGCACTTTCGATATTTACGTTTTAGCCTGGCAATTTGTTCATCAAATCCATTTTTACTTGCACCTATGTATATGTATAATATAGGGCAAGTATTTGATTCGAAATCGAGATATTAATCAATTCTGACATTACGATGACAGAGAAGCTCAAAAAAGTCGGTCTGCCAATTCTGTCTGTCTGTCTGTCTGGGTGGACGGATTTCGACCAAACTTCATATCTAGGATCTGTGTGATAATCCCTAGAAGCGAAATTGAAATTTTTGTTTTAGCCCTTATATTAACGGTACTTTACTTAAGGCCAATTCCACAAAAATTAGATTTTTTGGAAAACAGCTCTAACGATTTTGATCAAGTTTCATATTCGATTAACATTGAAAAATTCCAATCAGATGACATAAAAAAATTTTTTTACCAAAATTGTTAACAAAAGTACTTTACTTAAAAATTTGTTTGAAAAAAAGCCTTTTTTGCGCAAAAATGGCTCGAACGATTTCGTTTAAATTCTACGCTGAGAATGGTACAGAAATGTACAAAAAAATGAGGTACCATATTTTGGCTTGAAGTTGTTGGAACGATACTTATGATCAATTTGGCTAATAGACATTGGATTAAAAATCTCAAATTGTATAAAATGGCTTAAAACTATTTTGGCAAAAAGTGTTTTTTTTTTAAGGACTAAGGGGTTTTAGACAATTTGCTCGAAAACGGCTCTAACGATTTTCTTTAAATTTCATATTTACTCGTACACTAGTAAAGTTCTTTAAAATGGCGTACAAAATTTTTGGCCACAATTGGTAAGAATGATACTTTACTTATAGACGACTCAACAAAATGTCCTTTTTCTCGTAAAAGACTCAAACGATTTTGTTTAAATTGCATACTGACTAGATTCATAACGTCAAAGAAGACTGCATTCCACATTTTCGGCCAAACGTTAATAACGGGGCCTTACTTATAGCCAACTTGACAAAATGACATTTTCATATAATCGGTTAAAACAGTGTTGGTGAATTTTCAGATTTGGACTAATTTTCTGAAGTCACGTTTTTTGACAAAGTTGGTAACAACGGTACTTTTATTATAGCCAAATTAACAAAGCTTTACTCTAAAAATTTATATTAGTTTATTGTTCGTTTTATGGATCTTAACTGCACAAAAAACTTATGGATATATGTGCAAGTTTGTACGTGCACTCTATTTCTATTAAGAACAGTATGAGGGCGTCCGGCTAATTTCCAAGACTTATAGCTTTTGAAATTAATATACAAACCGAAATACTTCAATGGAACTCGAGCTCAATAGACTTACTCATCGATAACAATGAATAATTAGCAATTCCCCTATGATGCCCGTATGCTCCCATATGCGATATTAAAGATTCTTCATCGTTAAACTGATACTACCTCAACATTATTTTGCTTTTTTTAAATACCAGATTACTTTCCTGGTTCACGGTTTTATGTTGCACTCAAGGTCGCCAACAATTCTTCCCTTTGTTCAATGAGTTTATTTACCAAAAGCAATGCAAGCAACCAGTCAGCGTTAATAAAAGCGAAAATAGTTCGTCTGTACTGTATTTAGATTAAAGCTTTATCGATAGAGTTTTCTTTCAGCATTCTATACAACAAATACGAGTAATTTGCAATTTAAAAAACAACGTGTTGACACTAGCAATCAGTTGCCATGTGGTTTTGTCACAACAGATATGCAGCAGACAGTTGCTACCTTTTGCGACTAAAACAACTGACCTAACTCATATTTTAATAATAATTTCTTTTCCATGGAAACGCGATTAAATGTAAACAAAACTACAAAATTAAATAAACATGCAACAGTCTCTCGGTAGTGCCTGCTGCTTACTCATCAATCACAAAACGAGCACAACATGCAATCATAACACTTCAGCGTTGGCCGGCCTACATTCTCTCTAAATGAAATCACGCATCGTGTACTTATCATACGAACCATGAATTTAACTATAATTTAGTTATAAACTTAGAAAGAAAAAAACCTGAGCTATTTTTAATCGGAATGGAAAATGCTTTATCAGACGTTTTCGCAGCATCCTCATCTTTATCACTCAAAAAAATTACATAACTCAATTGGTAGTCGCGTGTATACTCGTATTTTTGCTCGACTAACCTCCAAGAAGATGCCTTCTTTACGCTACAGCCCCCATAAAGCAGGGGCGTGAGTGCACACGCAAAGCGATAAGCGGGAAGGAGGAGCGGTCGTCATACGAGTACATATCGCTCGCATTGTAATAAAACAGGGTTGTTACCGCGCTCTCAGTGTAACCATGTGTGCCGGATTAATTTATCATAAGGGAGTTGGAAAATAATAAATTAAATTAAATTAGCTTTAGTTACTGATAGAATTCCACACAGAAGTGACTTTAATTTCATTGAAATTGAGTATTTTTTTTTGTAATTTACAATTTAAGTACAGCAAATTGTTGGGTTTGTGTCTAATAGTTGCATACTTAAAAATCCACTTGCGCTCGTGTCCTAAAATTTTTTTACTTGCACCTATAACATAGGGCAAGTATTGGATTCATGCCGATTTTCGATCTCGAGATTTTTATGAATTTGGACATTACCAAAAAAGTGGGTCTGCCGATGCCGTCTGTGTGTCTGTCAGTGCACGAAACTACAGCCTAAACGGGTGGACGGATTTTGATAAAACTTTATAACTAGGGTCTGTGGGGTAATCCCTAGAGACGAGATTAAAATTTTTGTTCTAGCCCTTAAATTAACGGTACTTTACTTAAGGCGAATTTTACAAAAATTGAATTTTTCAGATGACATAAAATTTCTTACCAAAATTGTTAACAAGAGTACTTTGCTTATAATTTTTTTTTTTGTAAAAAGCCGATTTGCGCGAAAACGGGTTTAACGATTTCATTCAAATTCCTTAATGAGATTTGTAGAGACACATGCAAGAAAATAAGGTACCACATTTTGGCCAAAATTGGTTAGAACGGTATTTATGGCCAATTTGGCTAAAAGACGCTTTTCTTGAAAACGAATATAACGATTTCGTAAAAATTTATACATTAGATTACAAATCGCAAGAATCTATAAAATGGCGTTCAAAATTGTTGGTCAAAAGTGGATATAACGGTACTTTTCCACGAATTAAGAAGTTTTAGCCAATTTTCTCGTAAACGGCTCCAACGATTTTCGTTTGGTAAAGTCCTACAAAATGGCATACCACGTTTTTGGCCAAAATCGTTAATAACGGTACTTTGCTTATAGCCAACTGAACAAAATCTTACTCAGAAAATGTACATTATAAATAGAGAGTTGGTTTTATGTACCTCAACTGGAAATGAAACTTATAGATATAAGTAGATGCAAGTTAGTACGACCCAGTCGTGCACTTTATTTTATGTATAAAAACAAACGATGAAATCATGGGAAGCAGTTACAAGCTTACCAAGCCGACGACGAGATAGCACAAACCGATAGCACTTTACTGTCTGATAAAAGTGCTATGCGTCATGCGAACGAAAGCAAATTCCAGATGGTTAATACAAAAATTACTAAATTAGACAGCTTTTTGCAAAAAACAAAAAAAGGTAATGATCGGTGATTTGTCATAATTTGTGTTTGTTCTATCTTGGCGCGTGGAAGAACTTTGTACTTATCGGATGATAGTTTCTTTTTACTCACAGTTTGATTGTCCGTGGAACATAATTTATTGAGTAAAAAACGGTGATAAAAACTCACAAGATATATATATTGCGAGCTCATATCAGTAAATTGTAGCAAGCGCAAGCTCAAGGCTCTAAATTTCTAAACTTGTACTCAGCCTTAGTGTGCTTAATAATATACTTGGAATATTTAATTATTCTATTTCATTCAATGTCGTCCTCAATTTAAATCGACACATTTTTTTTTTGCAAAATAAATAAGTAGGTCAGGTACCTACCTTAACAATGAACAAAGGTATACTCGTTATGTATAATGACTAACACGAAGAGGTTCGTATTTAAATATTTAATAGAGAACTAACTAGCTCAAGGTAACAACTCAATAACTCAGGATCGATAAGGTAAATAACTTTTAGGAATATATTGACTTTGTCAGAAGTAGAAAGTGTGCGTCATGTTTTTGCGAAACATTATACAGGCGAAACCCTTCAGCGTGAACTTCAGAGAACACTCGTTGGATGCGTTTTGAATTCTATTACAAAAACTTGGTTTCAGCACTTGGTAAGCATTATGAGGAGACTACTAAGTACGTGCTGTGTGCTAGAGTTACCAACTTGGATTAGACAGACAGACAGTCACAAGATCTGTTCTAGGTATCCAAAGCATATCCCTCGCCGACTATATAGCGATTGTTGTAGTGGCCAAACTTCTTGAAGAGGTAGAACATGATTGCAAAGAAGCCACCAGAATTGATGCATTGAGAGTATGCAACGCCTTTCGAACAACATCATAAGACGCGGCGTGCGTAGTGGCTGGAATGGTGGCAATGGTGACCTCCTCGTTTAAGAAGCCGCATGGAAATATCGTGCCAACAGTATCGAATCGAAAAGATGATAAAATACCGCGAAGAACAAACTTTTGAAGAATGGCAAGATAGATGGAAGCAAAAATTGATTCCAATATCGACCTTTGGATCAACAGGAAACATGGCAAGCTGAACTTCTCCCTGTCCACGATATTGTGAAGTTGGCGAACAGGCTGGGTGTGAACTCAACCCCAGAGAACATCATGGGATCTATAGTCAACACAAAAGAAACTTGAGAAGCCGTAAATGAAACTGTGACTATTATCATGAAGAAGGAACGAAGACAGAAACGACAACGGTACGCAGCAACGAGCCGAGTATATAAGGCTGCAGTCCCTCCTCGCGATAAAATGCTTGACGGCAGTGCTGCGATAAACAGCGGAAGAAGGAAGAAGGTTTAGGTAGTGGAAATCCCACACCATCGCATACATATATTGCTGAACGAATCGCCGATTGATCCCAGGGAAGGCATAGGGTCTGGCCTGACTTTCCGAGGATACTTCGAGAAAGGATGGAAAGGTAAATTTCTCTCTGGAAACAAAAGCTGCAAGAAAAAAAAGTATTGGTGTAGTGATAGTTGAAACTGAGGTGTTATAAGGTTTCAATATTCATTCACCAATTTGACAAGGGGAGAGTTGTTCGTGATTTTTGCATTCGTTCATAATTCACAGTATCCTTTCCGCTTTCGTATTGAAATACGTGCTTTTTAAGCGAATTATATTTAGTACAGCGAAAATAGAATGGATATGGTCGGGAATTGATCACCAAAAAACCACCATAAAAAAATGATAATTTGCACCCAAAATCAAAAACAATTGCCACACCTTTATCATCCATAAACAATTTGCTTTCTCAGCTCAGCTGCGACGTAGATTTGCCAAAATTTTGCAACTCAATTTTTCCTTAAACTTACTGACTAACTTGTTGTTGACTTCATTTCGGTTTTTCTCACTTTTTGTTAGTAAAAAGAACACTACGCTATAACGTGCAGCAATAAAGGCTAATTTAAAACATTTTTGGATAAAGACTGGCTCAATGGGAGATCGAAATAAAAAAAAAACCTTAAACAGTAGAGTCATTTTGGAAATAACACTTTTCCGGTTTGCACAATTTTTGTTTCTCTTTTTTTATTGAATTATTTGTTTTTTCTTTACAAGTCTTCCACATCTACTTTAAAGTTGATTTTATATTTGTAAGAAGCGTAGAAGAGAAAGACAAATGTGTTAACCCCTTTGGCGGATGATGTGTAGTTAATTGTCACGAATCTCCCTAAATTATATAAAACAAGTATGTAGCTTTCTTCTTTTTATTTCTACAAGTTTTGTTTTGAAGCATTCTAAATAGGTTGAGAACTGGTTTCGATTACCATATAATTACAGTGCTCCCCACTTAAATTTGGCATGAGTCCATCCACCCCCTTTGGCTGAAAGCGATTTTGAATGCTTGCTAACTCCATTTTGAAAAAAAAAAAAAAAAAAACTTGAAGCTTACGTCAATCAATTCACATTGAACAAACAAGATAACATACCACCCTTGCAATTGCAAATTCTAATTTTCATCAACAATGGATGTTTATTGTAAAAAGTATTAAATTGTATACGTTGTGTTCGGTGTCGTTCTTTTTGGATCAGTGGCTCCGCTCCGTATCACAGTTGTAATTTAAGATCTTGTCACAGACTGATTCAATTTAATATTTAGAGCAACGCAGATGGAATAAGAAATTAAACGAGAGAAGTGTAGGTAATTGTTGACAAACTACATTAATTGACATTGTTCTTTTGGAAAAAGACTGTAAACAGTTTAATTACTTAAAATCCACTTTTCTACACGTCTTTTATCTGTTGCCTAGCGAATCTAGAATTTGTATTCTTCTCTAGCTGACATCTAAACGAAACCATAATCGGTGGCAGGCAAATTGCTTGCCATAAATTAGGCTTAAGAACAATCTGTTTTTTTTTTTTTATTTTTTCCTGTTTGCAACACAGGTGTAGATAATTTCTCTATTTTTATGAGTGACATTTAGATTTTATCAAAATAGATTACTGTGACACTGATGAGTCAAGAGGAAATTTATTTGAAATAGACAGAGGCACATTGTATGTACCTCAAGTGTATATTTACTGAACTAATTGTTGTATTAAAGATTCAATAATTTCTAAAAGATTGGCCTTGGATTCCAAGGAGCAAAGTCAAGATTTCCGAAACACCAAAATAAAAAGGCGCTACAATGATCGCATTGTGAATCAAACCAAATGGACCATCGTGAATTGATGTGGTGCGAATGCCATTTAACTTTTTATTACTTTGTGTTCTGTCAAAAAATGAAGCCATAGTCACCTGAATTGTAAGAAATTATTAATATTTTCCATAAAAACATCGCATTACAACCGAAGTGAAGCATTCACAATAATCACTTTTAAAAATGTGTTTATCCTTCACATTCACGTATGAAAACTATTAACAAATGTATATAGAACCACGATTTCCTAGCACATTTCTAGTACATCAGACTCGATGATTTTGACGAATGAATGACAACAAAGTTTGCAGAGATTACTTGTTTTTCTATTGAAACATGTAGCTTAATAGCGCATTATATCGATTTTGTTCCAGGAAAAGCGTAATAACAGTGAAATGTAATTAATTGAAATTGCACTTTTGAAGTGCAGAATTGCATTTAACCAAAGCACGCAACGTTATAGAAGAAGGAAGTAGCAGTGTCAGGCTTTGTCAAAAGGTCAATCAATATAAATGCCATGCAAAAAAATCAAAGCCTATAATGGAATAGAATTGCAATCGATCCACGATTCACAATGGAAATGTGTGTTCGTTTAAGCTGTCAGTCACTGTAACCTAACCTAACCGTGAAAAACTAAATTTAACTAGTTACAGATTGATTATACAACTTCATAACATGACCGATTAAACTTAAACTTTTAATTGACATTTAGTTAAAGTCAAAGTCCAATCGCCACTAATTCGAACAATTCCATTTTTTATAAGGAATCGCCAAATATAATTACCTTTGGTCTCGAAAAGCTGATCAAAATGATAAGCTGAGATTGAAGTACTACCCAGTAATTAGATGTAACAGTAATGAAGCAACGATACGGCATACAAATATATACTTTAAATTTTGATAAAATGAAACTTTGTATACAAAATTAATTATTATTTCTTTATAAAAAAAATAAACATAATCTACTTTATATTTAAATTTCTTTGAGGGAAATATTGTACCATCCCTGGTTTGAATTTGCACCCAAGTAAATTTTTTAAGGTAAATGCACGTGGGCCTTAGGTTTAGCTTATTACAATCAAATAAAGGAAACTATACAAGGGGATGCGGTATATATGTAGCTAAACACATTAGGTCCGTTCGCGTACCCTCCCAAAACAGAGAATTTTTACAAAAACTTAAGAATTTCTACGAAAAGCTGTTCGCGTACGTAGTTTGTAGTTTTTCGCAGAGGAGAGCGCTTGCGAGAGTAAAAAATTTCCCCATGCTACGAATTTTAGTGCAAGAAATTTCGTTGGGCTGGTTTGTGAAAACTGTCAAATCAGTCTATTTTCAACTTTTCCTTGTTCGTTTACTTTTTCGTAATTTTAGCTCACTTTTAGAGAATTTCACCCCCACTCTTTGAAATTGGATAATCTACTAATTTTAGCGCATAAAGTACGCGAACGGACCTATATTAGGTTAACCTTTCTTGTTACCTTACCCTTTTGCCACAGAGATGGCCAGAGCCAGGGGTCAACAACAGAATTAGTTTATAAATAACAACAATTCCATTTACAAAATTAATCAAATGCTTACACTTGAATAAACTGTCACTTTGACATTCCAAACCTAGCAACTACTACAATTTTCAATTCGATAAATGCAATTCGATTATCCTCTATTTATGTAATTACTTATGATCGAATGATTTATTGATGTACAACATCTCATCTATTTATCGGTGCTTTGTGTCGCGTCTCCACGGATAAATTATTACGAGACAATTATACGGAGCAATCTAATTAAATAAAAATGTTTTTCTTTCTGTTATCCGCACGTCTTTCGTTATTTAACACAGCACGCATGTACTCATCGCTTGTAATCGAAAAAAATTATTATGGATAATTGTTCCACGCGAATGTGGTACAATAAAGGCGGTGATATATTATGCGAAAACAAATCATGTAATGTCTGAAATTTACTAACTCACTGACAGGCATTTAGCAAATGGCACAACACAAACAAAGTAGACACAGATTCATTGTTAGTAATTAATTTGTATGAAGTTACATCGTGTGACTAAGACACATAAATAGGTGACCTAGAAAAGTAGGCGCCTGAAGTATGCCTAGTGGGTATTTTATTTGATGGCTTTTCTACAAGAAGGTGGCCGGATATACTTAGCGCTTAATGATGTCGGTGACTTCCAAACAACATAACTTATCTCAATCGGATATTCGACATTGTGTAGGATGATTTTCCATAAACAAGGCCAATTGCGGTTGCATTTATCCATATAAGGAGTGTTGCAAGGTCGTGAAGCTGTATATAGGTTTTTTCTTAAAATCAACATTGATAAGATGTTTTTTTTTTTTAAATGCTATAGTATGCAATTCAGTACGAATTCATTCAAGAGGTCGACAAAAAACTCTCTGAATGAATCCAATCTCAGTCATAACAAAACTAGAATACTTAAGTTGAACTAGGTGAGGTTATTAGGGTGTCCACTCAGAGACACTAAAAAGGTTCATTGTGCTTACCAAGACCTGCATCAAGTAGCTCGTTTTTTGAGCCATGAGTCGAAATATTCACTGATTTTTAAGTATTCACTCGCATTCGTATTCATTCACAAAAAGTATTTGGCGGGCTCGCATTGCAATTTCTCTCATAAAATGAATCTGAAGCTAGGATTATATACCCTTACACCTCGTTCCCTGGCATTCAATTTCGAAAAAGTTTTAGTTTAGTTTTTCGAGTGGCTCGTACTATCTTCTGTAAGTATGCATTTATTTACAGTGCTCTTTGTTTTTGGTTCCTTTCTGTCGCCTTTGTTGTTTATACTCTTAGTGTTCGGGTTTTTTACCTAGTTTTTATGAAAGCATTCTGAATGCTTTGTGGAGATTTCTTGTTCTGTCTATGTCTACCTTACTATCCCTGGCATTCTGACATTCTGAATGCTTTGTGGAGATTTCTTGTTCTGTCTATGTCTACCTTACTATCCCTGGCATTCTGACAATATAATTATATCCGTCCGAATGAGGACTCTTGGTAGTTACTTCTACTTGATGCTAAATAACCTAGGCAACGTTGAGCTACTGGATCTCCTGAAATTCATATCTGAGTGGTTCTAGCAGCGCACTTTCTTTCTACAGCATCTTCCAGGTTTAAAGGTACATTCACAGCTCAGAGGCCAACGAATGGGCGAACTGCGAACAAACCATTTATAGCACATTGAAGTGCAAACAATTGAAATTTTACTATTCTCAAAGAAGAGAGCTAAATTTGTCTATACAAAAGAAATTGTTATCAATTTATGCGAAGAAAGCAACAATTAGCTGATTTATTCGCGAATAAACGAATACTTCTTGCCAACTGTCAAACTGACATTCACATCCCACAGATGTGGAACGCAAGCCACATTCACCCGACCTAAACATTCGCGAGAACAATCCTTTTTTTCTTTGGTAAATGACAATTGAAATTCGCAGATTACAGCGACTAGATAAGTTGCTGTGAATGAAAAGTCCAAAATTGCGAATATTCGTTTGTTCGCTGTTCGCTGAGCTATGAGTGATTGGACGTGACTTTTCTGTGCAGAGGCACCCCCATCTACGTAACCTATCTAAAGATGTGTCTCAATTTAATATAATCTTTTCCAAAAATAAATATCAATATTATGACCTTTTAAGAAAACACTAGTTCACTTTGGACTATTAAAAATTTAGTCCCGAAAATTGACAAGTGAAATTTCCGGTAACCCACCTGTCAAATAATTGCTCCATTCCTACAAAAACAATTCCAACAAAACCCATGTTTGTAATTTATTTCAATTGTAATTCATCGGTGGTAGGTAATCTTAAATTTTCTATCTACCAACACGAGTGTAAAACAAAAATACAGTACCAACCAGTAGAGTCTAACACACTACGCTAATAATTTATTAAGTGAAAGTGTGCCCAAATAGAAAATCCGAAAAGCGGCAAATGCATGTGAACAAAAATTCATTTGTCGTTTGGAAAGTTTATTTTTTTTTTTATTTTTAGTTAGTCTGTCTTTTTTTTTAATTACCTCTCACATGTAAGGGAAACGTTATATAATAGTTTTTCTAATAAACCTATTTCTCTATTCCCAGTCCAAAAATCAAAGAAATTAAATCGATAAACAGTTGGTAAGTTTTCAGGAAGAAAAAAAACCTTGCAACTGACATCTGTCAGTGACAAACACTAAGTACTAGTGTCCTCTAGTGTGTTTTGTTTGTTCGTAAAAAAAGAAAAAAAATACAAGAGCCCTTTAGAAAAAATGCATGCTGCATAAAAATTATAAAAGGCTGACTGATGCAGAAAACTATGAACAAAAAAAAAAAAACTATATTTCTTTTCATATATTCTCCCTCGCAGCAGCAGAAAAGCTTTGAATGGGAAAATAATAAATGTATGGGCCTTGTAGTGCAGCACGTGGGTGCTTGGCCCGATGCTATACTGTTAGTTGTGCTCCACACTACCTCTGCTCTGACTGCAGTGCCATTGACATTGACATTGGAGCTTGGCCATTGATTTTTCCTCTCTCAACCACTTTTGATAGCATTTTTTTTCTTTTGTGTTTGCTTCTGGCATCACATTATGTGGAAGGAGAAAGCTTAAGGGTTCTTTGGCTTTTACCTCATCTCATAAATTAGACAGATAGTTCAGTTTGTTTATACAACCAACAAAACTAATAATGATAATGAGAACTATAATCTTATTTGAGTAGGGCAATGAATGTCAAAATGGAATGAATGCCGCGCTTAGGGAATTTTTAATAAAATTGAGTGCTGCCGGGGGTTAATTGAGCGATAAATCATCCGAAAAAAGGAGTCAATGCAATTCGATATCACAATGTCATAATATATTGGTGTTAACAAATCGAAAGCTAACATTATCTATGTCAAAATGTCATCTTCCGGTTGATTGGCGAAATATAAAAAAAAAAGCTTAATTAAAATGCAGGTTGCATAAACAGTTCCTAGTTTTGCAAACGAAAAAACTAGGTTTTTGGAGAATAAAAATAAAAACGAAAATGTTATTTTTTTTTTTTAAACATTTGCATAAGATTTACATACATTTAAACATGTGTTTGCATTAATTAGTGTTAAAGCGATTTTTTTTGCTCAATTTTTTGGTTTTAAAATTTGTTTTTTTTTTACGCCCGTATAAGTGTCAACTGTCAATGGAGACTCTTAGAACAACGACCTTAGAATTTAATTTATTTTACCAAAGAACATTTCTATAGGTGAAGGCAACATTTTGGGGTACAAATTTAAAGGCCACGCGTAAGCCGTACAGGGAAACAGTGACCCATAAACAAATTTTACGTGTGAGTAATTTAGTTCTGTTGGAATAGTATTTGATGAATCAACATTTTATTTAATGAGGTCCATTAAGCAAACAGAACTTTTGACCATAGATGAACTAAGTTAGACAGTAAACTTCGGGTTGTTTGACAGATTGGCTCGCCCAAGCTAATATCCGCCCAAAAAGAGCATCTGTGTTTTGACGTTTCAGCAAAATTAAACAGCATTTCAACCATGGATGTGCAAACTAATATTTGACAGCTCTGATGACGTGGCAGGGGAAGTTCAAGTTGACTAAAGGTCCGTTCGCGTTCCCTCCTAAAACAGCGAATTTTTATGAAAATTTACGAAAAGCTGTTCGCGTACCGAGAATTTTCGTAGTTTTTCGCAGAAGAAAGCGCTCACGAGAGCGTAAGAAACTTCCCTATGCTACGAATTTTAGTGGAAGAAATTTCTATGAGCTGGTTTATGAAAACTGTGAAAGCTGTCAAACCAGCGTATTTTCAAGTTTTTCGTTTTTCAACCCGTTCGTTTACTTTTTCGTAATTTTATCGAATAGAGAGAATTTCACGCCCAATTGGATAATTTACGAATTTTAGTGAAAAAATTACGCGAACGGACGTTAAATCTTTCAAATCTTTCACTAACGAACTTGGAGGCATCCCCTTACTCACGAGGTGATTTCAATTCGCCGCTTAGGAGCTTAGCTAGAGCGTTGGGCTACTCTCTATTGAGGGCTCAACGTTTTCACAGAAAGGAAACATCCAAGATCATTTCTGTAATGTTTCACAAGAACCATCTATCCTTCCGTACGATATTAAACTTTAGGCCCCTTTCATTTTTTTTTTTAATAAACAGCGCATGCCAAAGGGAATATGAATATCCCTTTACCGATAAACAGGACACTAGTGTTAAATTGGAAAAGAGAAGAAGGGAAAGGAAAGAGTAAGTGGAGTGGTATTTGAAAAACAGAGATGGTAGTAGTCCAATTAGACTATGGAGCTTTGTATGTGATTTTTACTTTCGTTCGTAGTTTACAGTATTTTTTTCATCTTTATGTCGAAATACACTAAGTATTTTCTGAGCGAATTACTTATTTTTATCGCTGTGGAAATTGAATAGATATTGTCAGGGCTTCAGCACCAAACCTTGCTATTCAAAGAAAAACGAAACCGCTGCGTTTTTTTCACGATTAACAAACATTCGAAACTAATGAAGCTCTGTATAATACCTATAAAAAATATTATTAAATACCCAACAAGAAAACGTCACTCAAACTGCGACACTGAATAACAAAATAAAATTCATAAATTTCTTAGATTTGTTGTAACAAAATATGACGATTCCTTTTACAGAAAAAGAAAACACGTTTACTTTACTTAAATTCATTAGAAATAATTTAATGTTCTGTAGAATGCATTAAGCTATTAACAGAAATAGAAAGATTGCACCATTAAGTGTCTGAAAAGTCAATAAGGCGAAGCACGGGCTAGAACTTAAACAAATATTTCCTACAATTGTCAGCTCATAATGTCCGGGATGTATGTGCCCACTATTCGAACAATGTCTAAGTGTAAAGAGCAAATTAGTATTATTTTTTTGTCATTAGCAGTGAACTTTTTTTTTTTATTACAACTTACGCAAATATTTGCGAAATTGTTAATAAATCTAAGATTTACTTGCGTTTATCATTTGTTAGGCGGAATTTGTTTAAGTCGAGAGTTGCTGCGTGATGTATTCATTAGAGGATTTTGCTAGGAAATCGATATATTTGCTAATGCAACAAGGGCTTACGTAAGTGTTGGAATATCTTACTGACTAGTGGAAAATTGTTTTTATAATTACAAATTAAAAGGGAACCTTTGAAGAGGAGAGCAAAGAAAGTCATCTGATACACTTGGTAAGGCTCTTACATTGTTTTTAGAATCAATAACAAAAAAGTTGTCTAGCATTGATCTTGGAGTAGGAAGAAATAGATACATTCAGAGATCGTATGGCAAAGAAAGCACTGATGCATGATGTGTGGTGGTCACATTGATTTGAATCAAGAATATTCGTGCGAAACAGGTCTTTATAAAGGATGACCAGACAGCAATGATACTTTTTCCAGTTGTTATGTTTCAGCAGCTTTCAAAGTTACCTATAACATCCAGTTGTCAAAGTATTAAGAAAGGTTTATCATTTTATCACGCATCATTTCACGTTTGCCGAGCATGCGGAAATTATTAAAAAAATATTATGGAAATTTCGTCGTGAGGTCGGGTCGGTCTCCACCATGGCTTCAGTGTGCTGGCAATTCATCGTTTGAGCGTGAGTACACTCTTTGGAACCGTAAGCCACCAGACGAGTTCGAGGCAAACATTCCAACCGCAGTTGCCATCGACTGCTAGTGAAACCGAGACAGCTATATAAAAATAAACGCTTATCACTACCAGTCAGGCTAAATTTTAATATAAATTTAGTCTGTAGCAGATTCGCACTCGTGCGTCTGAAAATCCCATGTTTTAGATAAGAAAAGTTATCTATTTGTACATGCGCATCAGTTTCGCTATCAGTTGTCCATATCATAGGTCGAAAATGTTAGAAGTACTTTTAGATAAACCTCATAAAAGGTGCGACTGGAATTTCGATATCAAACATTGATAAGAACTAATCAAACAACTTAAAATACAATATAAATCATTACTTATTGCAAAAATTTGCCTCATTTTCATGAGGTGTGCAAAAACTAATTTGGCTTGGCAACACTGAGATCTCTTCTCTGGTCATGTCCACCGATTTGGATACTACGGTGGAAATAATTATGAAAATAGGACACTATGCTGGTTGTCATTACTTGAGTGACATTTTTCAGAATTTTAAATGTCAAATAATGACTGCTATCTTCGCTCTTACACTTTAGCAATACCAAAATCACAGGACATGAGCAAAATGAAAAAAACGCAAATATTTCAAACATAAAGGGGAATACCATGCCCTATGGAATGTAATGCGTCAAGCAGCATAAGTAATGTAGACCAAGTATGCACTTCTAGTTCTCCCCAAACTTACAAACATAAACAAAGTGAATTCCCACTAAATTTGGACAATCTGTCAGAGAATTATGAACACGTTACCTAAAATTGACATTTACTGACATTTATCAATGTAAATTCTGATGAATAACAACTGCAAGCCATGATCCGAGGTATAATTTTCAGGTTCATATGAATTTTGCTTCTAAAATAAACATATATGCATTTTCGTCATTCGAAATCAAGTTAAACAAGTAAATTAAAAAAACTTAAACACATTCAACCTGAAGCACAAGACTTCAAAATGTTGATAACATATTCGTACAATTGGTAAGTACAGAGTTTAAAGACAATATAATCGTAAATTAATGGTATAAGATACATTTTCTACAGTATAAATTTAAAAAGATTACGGTTTTACCATGACATTTAATTTTATTAAAAAATATTTATTGGGAATTTTGCTAGTCTAATGTTAGGTAATTGGTGAGTGCATTGGACAGGTTTGGCAAAATTTCAAATGTGAATCTGATGCCAATATTGGTGGAAGCGTTCGAGTTTAAAATTAGTTAGATTATTGTAACACTCATTGTCTTTATGAGAATTTTGAAAGCTGGAGATTAAATTTGATTCAAAAATCAAAGCCTTTGAATGGTAATCGCCACATTAGTACATTAAGAAACGAATTTAATAAAATGGCGGTACATATATATCGTGTAGTTTCAGTTGTCCTGGCAAACCGTAAAATGACGTTATTGCAAATCATAGGTCCGTTCGCGTACTTTTTGCAGTAAAATTCATAGATTATCAAATTTCAAAGAGTGGGGGTGAAATTCTCCCAAAGCGAACTAAAATTACGAAAGAATAAACGAACGGGTTGAACAAGAAAGAGTTGAAAATACACTGGTTTGACAGCTTTAACAGTTTTCATAAAACAGCCCAAAGAAATTTCTTGCACTAGAATTCCTAGCATGGGGAAATTTTTTACTCTCTCGTGAGCGCTCTCTTCTGTGAAAAACTTCGAAAATTCTCCGTACGCGAACAGCTTTTCGTAAAAATTCGTAAAAATATACTCTGTTTTAGGAGGGTACACGAACGTACCTCATCTCATTTGTCGTTTCGGACACCCAGTTTTAAACATCCATTGACATCTCAGCGACCACCGAATAGGCGAACTGCAAATAAAACATTTTTAGCACATTTAAACGTACGCAGTTGACAATTTCATTATTCCCACAGGAGAGACCTTAATTTATGCTAAAGAAGTTGATTTTTGCGCGATTAAGTAAATGTTTTTAGCAAGCTGTGTAAATAACAAGGAAAATTCGCAGATTGCTGCAACTAGATAAAACAGTTAAAGTGAGTGAAATGTCAAAATTTGCGAATATTCGTACTTTTGTCCTTCCAATATGTGCCTGTTTAGGGTATATTAAGTTTGATACATAGTTTGAAACATAGAGAAATATTACAGATGTCCGTCCGTCCGTCCGCCTGTGTGTCAGCAGTTTTTGGGCCTTAAATTTTGAGCTAGATGGATGAAATTTTGTATACAAGGTCCTCGCAAAAGTAAGCAATACAGGTGTAAACATTTTTAGAATCCGCCCACTGACACGCCCACTTTTTTCAGAATTTTTATATGAAACTCGAAAAAACTTACTTAAGAAAATAGGTAGATGTAATTTTACTCTACAAATCTTCCATACATTATGTTCGGCCACGCCTTAATTCGAGAATTAAATCACACTTGTCATAGATGTCATACTTAACACTTGTGAATAGATCCATGTCTTAAAATAAACCTTTTAACAAACACACATGGCATCCCTGCCTACGATTTCACTTTCTTATTATCTCATAAGAGTACAATGAGTTCACAGAAAAAAACTTCAATATTGCCAGAGCCGATTTCATGACTGAACAGTTCTGAAAAAAAAACTATACCATTACCACATGACTTATAAGTTTCGTTGTAAAACTGACAGGTTTAACCAACAGCAATCCATCGATACTACCAACACCTGTCTGTGTCATAAAACCTCTACAAGTTGCATAACGCATGCAATGGTAGCAAGAAAATTGCGCTCCAACTGCGAACTTACTCCCGAAGTTATTTACTTAAAAGAAGACGTAAACCAATCGCAAATCAACTGTGCCTTTGTGTGTTCCAAATGCAGACCCGACTACATGGCCTACAAAGCCAGTGCACCCAATAATTGCCAATGATTGCAAAAAAAAAAAAAAATACAAAACTGACAACAACTGTCAGTAGCTCGCGCCAATACTGAGAACCCTTGAACCCTTTACATGCTCAATGTTGTTCACTCCATGCTATGGCATGGCCTTTCTTTTTGTTTTGTTTTATGTAATTTTTCGTGTGTGATCTTATTAATTTGTTTACAAAGTCTGAGCAAAAATTCCAATGTAAATTTTGATCGCCTCACCTGCTCTTTGTGTGGCGTGTTGCGCGTGCGTATGCACCTTACTTACACACCAAAAAAGGCGGAAGAAATACAGTATTGGCTGCTATTCAGCGCCAAAAGAAAGTTGTTAAGTTTTTTTTCTTCTCTCTCTTTTCATTTTATTTACAGTTTACCCAGTCATAGTGGTAAAGGTGTGACCTTTTTTCTGGTCTGCGTCAACCTTTTTATTGGAAAAAAAAAAACGAACCGAATTCGGTATAAATATTGACCGACATACATTCTTCTTTTGGGCATAAATGATGATGGCGCGTATCTTTAGAGAAATACAGAAAAAGAAGATCTTATTAAGCACATTGATTTTTGATTATGTCAAGAGTTGGTTCCCCACGCCACAGCACCTGTCAAAAAGTGCTACAGACGTTCGTTTTTCTCTTTTTGGTCAATAGCTAATTTATTTCGGATAAATTTCACTTTCTTCGTCTTCCGTCCGCAACGACGCACGATGGTTATGTTAGCTAAGTGTTGTATCGAATTGTGGCATCAAAGAAAGAAATGAAAAATAATGCATAAAAGAAAGAAAGAAAAAAAAACTTTCACAAAGTTGCGAATTGTGCAAATATTTCACACTATGCCATAACGGTGAATAAAAAAAATGATAATACATGAAAATCAGGTGGTTTTTTCTCAGGGTGATGTTGTAATTTTTAAGAAGTTATTTAACTCTGAGCAGTAATTGAATTAATTTACGCGGTATATTAAGGTTAAGAAACCATTTTGTAAAGGGATCGTTAGAGTGATGGCTTTATGATGGCAATTTTGTTTTAAACAAATCCTAAAAGCCTGTACAGAAAGTATTCGATTCAAATTACTTCGTTCTGAGGGGGGAATTTTGAACAGAAAATTCGAATGTTGCCTGATTTATTGAAGAAAAAAAAAAGTAAAATACTGCAGTTGCAGTACAAACTTACGTACGTTAAGAGAACCGAGCTAGAAGACCAATATCATGCGAGGAAGAAGGGAATGGAGCTGAGGAACAAGTGAGTAGAACTATTAATTGCATTACTAAGGAACTCCGCGCAGTTTCGTCGAGTTTTCACTCACTTTTGGCTCCATACGTAGATAGCGATTTTATTCGCACATTCAATTCGGAGAGATAAGGGTCACTTCATTGTGTGAGCCAGATAAAAACGATTCGACCGTCTCCTTAATGCAATTATGGGTGCGCTTATATTTAGACAGCGCGCGAGTAGAATTTTCGATCAGTTATGACATTCGTCATCGTAGGCTTCATGCAATTTGTTTGGGCCTTCAAAAGATGGCGGTATGATTCCGAATTCGAATGACTACTTTGTAGCAACAAACTGCCAAATCCGCTCTGGGATACTGAATATTTCCCACAGGAGTGAAAGAAAGGGGCTTCAGAAAAGGGGAAACTCAATCGAGTATGGAACCTGGACTGGTAAACGCATTCTTCCAACTGTAGCCAATATGATGGCCAGAATAATAGTGGAAAGAATCAACGAGCAGTTAGATTTAACTGTCGACGTTACTGAATCCTTCTGTATTCACTACTTCAATAGAGGACAGTGTGTGAAATACAGGCCTCCGTTGCATCTCCTATACATCGTCTTTGACAAGGCTTTTGACTGATTGAATGGAGATAGATAGTTGGCCAAGCCCCGAAAAACTTATAACTATTATCAAGGCTACATATGAGGACGATAAGTGCCTCATTTTACACAATGGCAAACTGCCGATAGATTGTCGAAGTCTAATACTCCATGTACATCAAAGTTGCATGCTGTCACCATTATTATGCTCTTTGTGGTTTATCAGCAACAGGGATGCCGTTTCCCACTTTGGAAGGGGAGTATTTTAGAAATTTACAGAGGAGTTTTTTGTGCCTAAGGGGAGTATAGGAGTATAGTTTGGGTTTTAAACCTTTTTTTCTGCTTACTTTTCCGTTTCGCAGTTTAAAAGACGCTTTAAAATTATCTCATCACTTTCAACGACAAAATATGAGACAAAGCGTATCGCACACTGGAGTAATTTTGCCCGGGTAATTTCTCCTAAATTTACAGCTCGCAAAAAAAAAAGAAAATGTAAAGTTTTACCCCGCCTTACAACTGCTTCAACATTGGTTGAAGACGTTTCTTACTTTACACTTCATTTCGCTCCTAAATAAAGTCAGTTTTACCCCTAAGTTAAGCTAAATTCAGCCGACAAAATTCGACTACAAAGGTCAAACAAAATTCCTATCACATACGAAAAATCTGAGAAAATTAAGTTTGGACTTAAGTTTTCACTGTCAAACTTATTCTCCTATTTAAAAGTTTGAAATGCTTCACCGAAGACGACACGAACACGTTTTGATAAGCAATTAGCAATTCTGTTGAATTCATATTTGTGTAATTGCTGTGACGTAGGCTGCACGTCACTATACAAGTAAGTGACTTTTTAAGTTCATGTTAAACATTTCATTATCGGGAAATCAACTAAAGTTAATCGCTTCTATTGAAAAATGTATTCTTTCTTCTCCTTTTTCAAGTTTTGTTAATTTTTGGAAATTTTAAATATGTAATTAAGCAAAAGCTTGTATGTACGTTTTCGTACAAACATTTAAACTGCTCGTATACTTTCTGTTCCATTCCATTCGCAGTTTGTCAAATTTCTAAGAATGTACGGGAATGTGTTGAACAAAAAAAAACTGCCCACTTTTTAGACGTCAAATCTGTCAAACACATGTGTTTCCAAGTTTTTCTTATTCAACTCGTTCGTTTACATTGTCGTTATTTTAACTCTCTCTCTTTCTGAGAGAATTTTACCCCCATTCTTCGAAATTTTAACCCATTTCGTAAACATACATTGTTAAATTTCCCTTTTTTGGAAATTTTAAGTTAATTTTAAGACTTCAGAAATTACCTACCTAAATAGCAAATCTTTAATCAATTCCAAATTATTTGAAGCTACAAATGTCTTTTGCACAAACTCCTAAATTTTACAACTTTACATGTCGCTACAGTTGTGTGCTTAGAAAGTCTATTAAATTTCCTCATCCAGTCAGTTTTATTTGCGCCATCACATTTTTTTTATTTTCTCAGCTGGATTCAGAAATCTAATAAAAAAGAAGGTCGATATGCTCCCATCAAGGGTTACATCTGCTGTGACTCTCAGTTTAGAAAAAAGCGTAATCTTTCCATTTGTTTACATTTAATAGAAATTAAATAAAAACCTAAGCATAAAGCAATTAACTCACCATTAACCCTAAACCGCATCATTTACGTCAAATTTAATTATCTTGCTCGTGCTCTTTAGTTTCCATTGCACGCTTGCGAGCAAAAAGATATAAATTCCGCGTATGCTTACTCATAATAATTCATCATTCATTCAAAAGATGTCACTCCTACATTGTGCTGGTACTTTCCCGCTCAACTTTTCTTTTTCTCATTCTTTGCCTCTTTTATTCAAAGAAAAGCAAAAAACCGGCATAAAGTAGTAAGTAAAAAAAATAACAAAAAAGAAAATGAACTACCTCAATAGAATCGATATACATGCGTACGAAAGAAACGATTCAATGCCAAAAAAATTGAAATGACGTAATCAGTCGTGTAAAGCGAAAGAATCATAAAATCACACCACCTTTTTCTAAGGTTTTTTTTAAATTATTTTTAAGAGGGAAAGGTAGGCACGAGCGGGTTAACAAACTCGTGGTTATCGTGAAGGAATTCTTTAATTGATATTGCAGGCTCTAAAACGGAGCAAAACATTTTGTATTGTCTTTTTAAAATTGCTGCATTGTATGGTAAAATATCTCATGAGAAATTTTTCACAGCGGCATATCGGTGTATATACCGTGAATCACACCCACCTGACTAGTACACGAGACAACTCATGTAGAACTGTGAGGCCATCCGTGGTTGATAAAAAAAAAAAAAAATCTTTTCTTTTTAAAAAAAAAAACATGACGCTCTACCTTGCATAAACAGAAATCTCCTGAGGATTATAATAAAACTTAAAAAATAAACAAAATTGTTTATGTAATATTATCACTTGGCGTACATTAATATTTTAAGTGACGCCGAGTGTCGCACGTCAGTCTTGTGCTGGAGAGGCTTATCTCAATGTTTTGCTAGTCTGATGAGTAAATTAGAAATTTAGCCACTATCTCTGGTTATAAACCATCCGTTTTAGGATTATAGAAATAATTAGGACCTAAGATAATTCCTTCCCAAGTGTTGAAAGGTTGATACAGACATAATTTTTTTACAGCGACGGTTCAAACTTCGCTCTTTTGACTTTCTAGTTTCATTCCAAAAAATCAAGGCCAGAAATCGCGGTTTTATTACAATCACGAGATACAGAAATGTACGAACGTGAAACGCGTTCTCAAAACTAGCTGCTAGAATACTTTTGCACCGCTAAATCTAGCGGTCTTTAGAATAAGGACCTTTTTCGACTTTAACTGATAAGTATTTTCTAATTCTCTCGAACCTAGTTTAGTCCAGCGGCTAGCTAATTCTATGCATAGGGAACGCGGCCATTGAAAAATTTTATGGAGCAGAGCAAGGGTTTGTCTCGTACCTTGGAGGGAGATTGATTATGAAGTTAAAAACAAAATGTCTGAAAAAGTTTTAGGCTCAGCGAAAAAGTAAAAAAGGAAACAGTTCTCCATGCATGTTCTGGCATTGTATTGCATACAATTCTGAACCATGTAATAAAAGCCAATTTAATTTTAAGTCTGAAATTATGGACAGTTTGTAATTTTAGAGATCTATTTTACTCTAAAAATAGCTGTTTACGTGCCTCAATTAAAAATAGGATAATTTGAGTAGGGTTATGCGGTCATCGTCAAACACTAACGCCTATCACGATCTTAATTCTGTTTAAAATATTCAGATACGGTTTGAAATCTGCCTGGTTAAAGTAGTTCTTCAGGTGAAAATTTAGAGCACTGATTGCAACTGTTTGCATCAGGATTAGTTGGTGACAAGGTTTGAATGGTAATGAGGGTATAGAATTTGCAATCTTCTCTTTAAAAAAAAAATAAATATTAGGCCATAAGCAGCCCATAGAGGGCCAAGGCCTAGCTTCTCATTCTTTTGAATGCTTGTCAGACACTCGGAAGAGGTGGGGCCGTGAAAATCTTTTTGATGGTATTTTTCTGGAAGTTCGAACTTGGAACCCCTTGCGCGGGACTCCACAAAATCTTCTGTTTTGCAACCGCAAATTAAGGAGTCTAGAAGAAGCAAGTTTTTCTTGTTACCTAGTAGGAGTAGCTGCTGTGACTTAGTAGGTATGATTTGATTAGTTTGGGTCATTCGGTTACCCACTGCTGTAAAAGCCTCATGTCTTAAAACTTGTCATAACAGTTTTAGTAAAAGGGACTTTTTATAATCAGCGTTTATAGTTTACAGCGATTGCCTCTGAATGGAGGCCTACTGGTTACCTTTGATTGGTTCAAAATGTCACAGTTTGGTAGTTTTTTTTCCACAGAAGAGAAAGCTTACGAAAGAGCAAGATATTAGGCCATGAAATTTCGTTGAGTAAAAATATGAGTTCTTTCAAATGATTTAGTTCATCAATACAAAAAAAAAAAGTGGCGTCTAAGAAGTGGGCAGCTTTTTCTTGAACCCGTTCCCGTACTTTTTGGAGATTTCTCTTTCACTGAAAATTTAACCCCCATTCTTAGAAATTTGACAAGCTGGGAATCTTAGTGAAGAAAGTACGGGAATAGACCTATTGTATCCTCAAAGTGTACACTCTAAAACTCTAGACTTAGATCGTTCCTGTATGTAGCACCAAAAGGACTACTTCACTTCAACTTGAAAACAAGGGACAGTTATTTACGACTTAATTTTTCAATTAATCCACCATAAAGGTAAAATGAGTCAGTATTTTAGTCTTTATAACGAATAATTCAATTTGTTTACTACATCCATTGAATTCTTAGTTTTTATTGTATTTCATGTGAATAATTGTTTTTATTAGACATTTCCTCCCCATGACTACGTGTGTGTCACACCTGACCATACTATCAGCACAAGAAAATGAGTTTGTCTTTTTCCAAAGAATATCCACTTTTTGGCACCTTTGCTTCCCCTTTCGATAACGTATTGCAAACAAAAAACAGCGCCACACGGCCACTCTCCTGCAAAAACTGGTTACTGTTCCATTTCCCTTCTTTTCCATAGAAAATTCACAATAATCATCAGCAGCCCTCCTTCCTGCTTTAAAAAAACATTCACAAAAATCTATTTTTATCATACAATCAGACCACGAGAACGGAGAAACACGAATACGATACACAAAATACAACCGACCAAACCAAGAGAACGAATAAAAACGAAACACTCCGCAAAAAGAAGCAGAGTTTAGAAGGAGTGTGATAGTGATGCAATGTGTGTATCCATATCCACACCATGTGCGTTTGATGGTTCGTTTTCGTTCCTTTTTTTTTGAATTTTTTCGGGGGTGGTTTGGTTACTCGCGTGATTCGATTTGCGCTGAAATGTACCACTGCCACCCCATATTCATTCAGCACCCCACCCCTCAGACGGATACACACTGTCAACACTTACCTTGGCCTATTTTGCATAAAATGCTGGCCGCCGAATATCACCAGCATATAGATACCGCAGTAGTAAAACACCCAGGTCCAGTTCTCCAGCATCCATTTCCGTGTGCGCTGATGAATGAAATCATTTTCGAAGTCGAAAATGTATGAATAATTCGGTGTCACGCTTATGTCCATGTTGATCATTTTGAAATGGGGGAGGAGGATTGGTTGCTGCTGAATAACCGTGTTACCAAATGCAATTTCCAAAAAAATATAATTAAAAATTTCTAGTTTAAACTATTGTTTCCGGTTTGTGTTGGGGGGGTTGGTTGGTTGGTTGGTTGGGACGACTCCCACTCACAGTTGGAATGGCGAAAAGAAGACACACAATAGAACACACTTTGGTCGCCGTCGCGGAATGTTATGGGGAAGCGAATAAAAATTATGTCACGAAATAACAGCAGCAGCAGCAGACGACGAAGAGAAGAAAAATTATAACCGAAAAGTACCGGGCAAAAATTACATACACCAACCACTATGCTGCCGCACACAGAGCGAATGGCCAGCCAGCGCCAGGGACGACAAGACTGAAAAGAACAGCCGGAGAGAGAAGAAAAAAGAAAGCGAAAAACTGAACTTTTTTTTTTTCCTCTACGAGGTTCGCATGCAGCAAATTTTTATCACTTTTTTCTTTAATTTCTATTTCTATAAGGACGCGCGATTTTTGCACATAAAATTTCGCGAAACACAGCCGACGAATGAACACGATGTGATTTCAAATTGAAGAGAGAAAACTAAAAAATTAAATAAAACTTTTAAATGTTCGAAGAAGAGAGATTCAAATCAGAAATTTGTGTGTAGCTTGAAGGAAAATTTGATCAGCTTTTTTTTTTTTGCTTACTCCGAAGGAATTTGCTTCCACACTTCACTGTGCTCGTTTCGACAGCCGGCGTCTGCGTCTGTCAGAAACGAAAACGATTCATCGGTTTTATTGTGAATGGTGGGAATTTTTCGAATTGGATTTTGTTTGACGGCCACGGCAGTCTGGTTCTCGCACGATGCGATGATTTTCAGCAATTCAGCCACCGATTGTGATGAGCAGAGATGCCACTTTGGAAGATTAAAGAATGAAGGTAGTATTTGATACTTATAAATTTATTTATCTGTTCTGATTGATTAATGAACATGAAATTCATGCCAGAAGGTTAGGTTTTCGGTCTGTGGGGAAGTGCTCCCTAGCAAACTGTGATTAGTATTGAACTGTTCTAATATTTTACTCACTTTAACTACGTTTATATAACCGGATTGAGAGATAGAATTAATCACCTACATGGATAAATTCATATGACGCACAACGCGTACAGTTGTGAGAAGCTAGGCCTTGGTCCTCTATACCCTGGTATTTTTTTTTATTTTATGTCCTCAAGTACTCCCTTGCCACCACAAAAGCTCTTCTTCCTCCCATACCGCAGAGAATTGTGCCCCCCTTATGATTTCTATGAGGATGGAAAGTGACGTTCTTTCTTTCCGAAAAATTCTTTTGGTCTTTTTTTGATGAGGCGACCTGGACTTCGATTATGTCGAAGCAACTTATGTAAGGTATCTGTCAAACCTTTAACACAATTTGCCGTAGATTTCGTAGAAAAAATTCATCTGCCTTCCATTCTACTTCGAAGCGCTCTTATAAGACATTTAAGACACAATGAGATGCTGAGGTTAAGACGAGATGTGCCGATCCAGCTATTCTTGCGTAGTTCCGACTGGTCAGCTACACATGAATAAAATATTTTGGCATACGCTTATAGTTAGTTTACTATTACGTAGCTATTCAGGGTACATTACGTCGAGATTATCATGCGACATTTAACCCGGGCTCCAATGTATGAATGTTTTAATATTTTATAATATTAATAAAAACGCGAGTAGCGTCAAAGCTTTTATTATATGTCTTCTAACCCTTAACATTTAATGCAAATACATTAAGTATCATTTAGCCATAAAAAAAGCATTTTGTTTCGTTAATTTTGCATCATGAGTTGTTGATAAATTATTTGTGAATGATAGAATGTGTTTTTTTTTTTTTTTTTATACAAAAATTACGTTAATGGATTCTCAAGGTTAAGAGGTATTTAAGTCCTATTCGATGACCTACAATAGGTGTTTGCAAAGCATTCTCAAGACATCAGAAATCTTGTTTCACCAAGAGTGAGCCAATAATATACATATGTAGCCTTGCGGTATATTTTAAGATTTGAACTTTGAAATAAAAAGAACGCAAACCGAAATTAAGGTACATTCACAGCTCAGCGACAAACAATTGACAATTTTACTATTTCCAAAGAAGAAAGCTTAATTATCTATCGTTTTACAGAAAAAAAGTTGAATAAAAATTAATTTCTGCGAAGAAATTATCAATTCGCTGATTTTTTTTTTTGCGAACTTTCAAATTGTATTCACATTGCACTGATGTAGTTTAACCTCACAAATTTTATTCTTCTTTGGCAAATGCCAAATGCAAGTCGCCGATTGTAGCAAGTAGATAAAAAGTAGCTTTGAATAAAAGGTCAAAACTGGCGAATATTCGCTCGTTCGTGTTAGCAGTTCGCTGAGCTATAAATGGACCTTTATATCAAATTCGAAACCACAGCATTTGTTGAATGATGCAAGCTGAAATAAAAAAAACGCAGTATCGAAACCGCGATAATGTTTAAACAACACAACTTCGAAACGACACCTGCCGAAGTTTTGGTTATACAGGTTGTAAGTAAATGTCAGAGAATCATCTTATTTTTGTAATCCTACGAGGCACCTAGTTAAGATTGTTAAGCAGTTAAGAAGTTCAAGTAGGTTATTAAAGTTCTGTTATGGAATTTCGAAAAGTAGAATCTAATAAGAGTCTGCTACGAAGCTGTTTAATCAAATAGATGACTACTTCATTATTTTTTCTTGCTGGTACTCATTTGATTTGTACCAAAAGCATTTAAATTCAGACTGAAAAAGTAGGTTTTTAATTTAAAAAAAAAATAATAATTGTGTAAGCATTTCCTAAATATATTTGTTTGATGTGAACTAAGCTTGGACAACAAGAATTTTATCCCACTTTTGAGCACCTGCTTGCCTAATCGGCATTTTTTACATCTGGTAATGCTTCACCATAACTTGTCAATGTTTGTTTTGAACCGCTCGTAGAGTTCAATCGCAATTTGAAAAGTGTTTCTGCAAAAATTTTCGAAAAATGCGACGATCTGGTGCACCGTCAATGATATCCTCCCTAAACGGGAGGAATAAAATGCAACCTACATCCATGTCTAAAGAGGTTCCACAAAATAGTGAAATCACTTCATCCATCTCATCATCTAGTGAAAAGGAGAATGGTTACAACCCCCGAACGGATTCCAGTAAAATACTTTTCAACATCGTTTGGCGCAAAATCACAGCAAAAAAACACAAGACCTGGGAAGGCGATGGCTCCCTTGAGGTAAGAAATAAAGTCTGTATTCTCAAGAGTGAAACCGGACAGTTTTTGGGTTCCTCCAATGCTGTCAAGGTCGAGGAACTGGTCGAAGGGAGTCTCTTAGTCATCAGTGGGAAGGAAGTTGAAATTCAAGATAAAGTCAAGGACTTTAAGGAGTTCCACGCGAATCGCAAGATATTGCAAGGCTCAACAAATGAATGGAACGAACCCGAAGAGAAGAAAAAGAAGACTCAACATAGTTTCTTCTTTCCCACAATGCATTTGAATGCACCTCGAATGCCTAAGAGTTTTTCAACAAAAAAGGTAGAGATCCCCACTGATGTACAACCGCTGGTGCTTCCAACTCCAGCGAATGAGAAGACGTTCAACAAATTGAATCGTCCAGTGTACGAAGTTCGAGTTGCACCGGCGTTGGTACAGCATCTCCGGCCCCACCAGAGGGAAGGCGTTTGTTTCCTCTACGAATGTGTCATGGGCTTAAAGAACTCGGATTATTATGGCGCTATCCTCGCCGATGAGATGGGATTGGGAAAAACCCTGCAATGTCTTACTCTTTGTCATACTCTCCTCAAGCAAGGACCATTCGGCGGAGATAGAGTCCTCCAGAGGGTTCTGATCGTGACTCCTAGCAGCCTCACAGCAAACTGGAATAATGAGATCAACAAATGGCTAAAGAATGAGCGAATGTACGCATTCGTGGTCGATGCAAAGCACAAACTTAAACAGTTCTCCCATCAGACACATATCCCCTTCGTCATTGTGTCGTATGAAATGTTTCTCGGTCATTCTGATGAGTTTCGCGTCCTTGACTTCGATTTAGTCATCTGTGATGAAGGTCATCGTCTGAAAAACAGCGCAACGAAGGTATCTCTCGCTCTACAACAGCTGAACATCCAAAGAAAGATCATTCTATCTGGTACTCCGATTCAAAACGACTTGCAGGAATTCTTCACTCTAGTTGACTTTGTAAATCCCGGAATCCTCGGCACTTATCAAGAATTCAAGAAGGAATTTGAGAACCCCATCGTTCAAAGTCAACTACAGGAAGCAGATGATGAAATCAAACTAAAAGGCGCTGAGAAATCCATAGAACTTAAGTCAATTTCGAGCAGTTTCATCCTCAGAAGAACGCAGTCGGTAAATAGACAGTATCTGCCAAAGAAACGGGAATATGTGGTCTTTGTCAAGCCATCAGAGCTACAACAGTTCCTTCTAGTCAGAGCATTGGAACTTTGGGAGTCACAGAAGGAAGACATTCTCAAGAATATGAACCCTCTTCAGATTATTACGATTCTAAAGAAAATCTGCAATCATCCGTCCTTGATCAGTGACTCTAAGACACCCAACATTCTTACAAAGAACCTGGTGAAATTTCTCCCAGACTGGTCAGAGATGGGGCCATTTGACTCGGGAAAACTAGAGCTAGTTCAGAACTTCCTAACCGACATCGCAGCCAAGGACGAACGAGTGGTGCTGGTCTCAAATCACACAAAGACTCTGAATATGCTCGAAGGACTTTGTGAATTCTTGAACCTGGAGTTTACCCGCCTCGATGGAAGCACAGCAGCAGGCGATAGAAACTCAATAGTTACAAAATTCAATGAGGAATCATCACCGGCAAGGGTGTTTCTGCTCAGCGCCAAAGCAGGAGGTGTTGGGCTTAATCTTTGTGGAGCATCGAGATTGATTTTATTTGACAACGATTGGAATCCAGCCACAGATCAGCAGGCGATGTCTCGTATATGGAGGGATGGGCAGAAGAAAGACGTGAAAATCTATCGATTGGTCACAGCGGGGACGATAGAGGAGAAGATTTTCCAGAGACAAATTGCAAAGACCACTCTTGGAGGTTATGCTATGGCAGATAGTGGCACAGGATCGACTGTGAATTTTTCTGCCGAGGAGTTGACGGGTTTATTTGGAGTTCCAACGGATTTCGATTCATGTTTAACTCATGAAAACTTACAGTGTGATTGTAACGGGACTGGAAAGACTGCAGCGGGTGTAACTTCAAAGGATTCCCTTCAAATTAATGAGCTTGACCAGTGGGAACATTATAGGAGCCCAATTAATGACGGCTTTTTAGAGGTTAGTACAGGGTCTTGTCTGTCGAATAATAATGGTATTTTTCTTGTTTTTCGTTCTAGGAAGCATGCCTGAGCTCATCGGCGGAAAATATATCATTTATCTTCTCTAATCAGACTGAATTCTGTTGAAAATATACCTTATTTGTTATATGTTTCATATATCCTGGATGGGTGTTGTGTTTTCTTATTGGGGACGACTTCTAGGGCTAAAACAAAAAGAAAATAAAATCCATTTGCCGTCGTTAAATCGATAAGCACTTGTGTATTTTCAGTTTTATGAGCTATTCTTATAAATTCCCAAATAAATAACGTAATAAATGTCATAAGAAACATTAGCGTGATTCATTGCACCCACGAGAAGCAACTAATCATCACTCTCGAGCGAGATATTACTTCCGAATCGCTGATACAAGTGCGCCTTCAGCTCGGCCATTTCCGATTTGATTTCATTGCTTTTCTTCTCGATGCTCTTGACTTCGTCTTTGATTTTTTCTTTCGCCTCGGCAAGGAGTTCCTAAAAATTATAGATTTTTATATTTCTTTTTCGTTTCAATTTCCAAGATTAATGTACCTGAGTCCTAGAGAGATTGTGCGAGAGGAAGACTTCACCAAACAAAAATGGTATCATCTCGTCTTCATCGAAGAGTTCGATTTCTTCTGATGCCTCTTCGAGATTCTTCAATTCATTGTTCCTCTGTTCAAGTTCGGCTTTCAGGTCGTCCATTCGGGCATTGTGCTTGGCGAAGCGATTGATTTTTTGTTGATCCTCGAACGAAATGTGTACATCATCCTATTATTTTTTTTTTTTTTTGGTGAAGTTGAGGTTATCGGTTAAAAAATTGGTATTTAATTGATTTTAAAAAAGGAAATTGAATAAGGTTTTTAATGTTTACTTACAGCGGGAAGGTTTGCTACTTTTGCAGCCATTTTAAATGCGAATATTTGCTTATTTTAATGGAAATAGTGAACAGATGATGAATATTTTCTATCGCAAGGATGGCGAGGAAATCGAAAATGACATTTGTGAAATGTCAAAACAATAATCGGTAGTGCCAACATTCAGGTTTTTATTTGGAGATATCTTTCTATTGGATGGCAATGATTCGGCAGCTGCAGCCATTTGCGACTTTTCCGATAGGCAGCTTAAAATGAAAATGAATAATTAATTAGACAGAAATATATGGAATTTGTGAGAAGAATTTCAAGAATTTCCTCTGTCCTGAAAGCGTTCAAATGAACAGATTTCCTTCAATCACCCAGATCTGAGAATTATTACTCATGTTACTACAGGACGCTATCTGATCGGCCTTCACGCTAGGTGCCTAAACAATGTTTGCAAGTGTATTCTTGAAACCTGCCCAGCCTTATCACGAAGAAGAAAACTCCACCTGAAGTCATATATTTTTTTGACGACTAATTTCAGTCCTTATTCTCAGCTTTGTAAAAAGTTCCAGTTTCAGATGGTCACTGTCCTACATGTCCCGGATATCTTACTATACCTGTGGCAAAATAAATGACTATTCATTGATCGAAGCACACTAAGATTGCTCGGTATGACAGAACAATCATTGTTGTTTTTCATTATTTCTTCTTCTTTCAAATGTGAAATCAATAGCGCTCGAATTTTCGCTCAGACTGCTCAGTCAAATTGTCTTCAGCACATATATTGCACTCAGGTAATCCTCTGGACGAAATTTTAAAAGCAATTCGAAAGTTCTGAACTGTCAAAGCAAAAAGAAACGCAAGCTTTTTTTTGACAATCCATGCTTTTCTCTGAGCGAAAAAGATCTAGGTCCTTTCACGTGCTTTTTGCACTAAGATTCGTGGATTACCGCATTTCAAATAGTGGCGAAAAAATTGAAGAAAAAATTGAAAATACATTGATTTGACAGTTTTCACAAACCAACCCAAATAAGTTGCACAAAAATTCGTAGTATCGGGACATTTTTTACCCTCTCGTGGGCTCTCTCTTCTGTGAAAAACGACGAAAATTTTCTGTATGTGAACAGCTTTTCGCTGTTTAGGGGAGAGTACGCGATCTAACCTATTGTGTACCTCAGTGTAATACCACACTCTCCCGTCATGCCAACCTCACAACCTAGATGACACTCCCTACAGTAGCTGTGCAAAAATTTCCTAACCGGCATTTATCAATTCAAAAAACACCAACAACAAATGATAAATTACCCATTGAAACTCTACAAATGCCTTTTGGCGTCTCCCCTTACAAAAAAACTCATAATTGACTGCTGTCAAAAGAAATTACAAAAAAAACGTCGTCCACCTCCTACAAAAAACGCATTTGGCAAGTGGTAATTTTTTGCAGACTTCCAATTACTTCGATTTCATTTCACGAGGACTTCATACTCTTCTTTCGTCCTTTATTATCCAGCGACCAATAATCGAAAGTCAATTGTTCCGTCTGCCTTTAGCAACGAATTTAACGCGCAAACTTAAGCAAAAAGGACAAAAAAAAAAAAAAAACAGAATGTCTTCACAAAATACCCCAGAGAAAAACCTCAGCAAACCGCCCATGTGCCCCCGTGCGCCAAGTCACAGTCCAAGCGCTTCACTTCAGTTGCCAAGTCCAATAATTACGAAACGAACAAGGACCGCATCAACGTAAGTAGATCCTTTAATTTTATCTCTTGCTTTAGTTTATCTGTTTTTTTGGTTAAAGATCCGCTCGAGCTCTCGAAAATCCAATTGAAACCGGAATCGTCAAGTCATTCAGCAGATCTAAAGGTCATGGCTTTCTCACACCCCATTCGGGGGGTGATGACATTTTCGTTCACATCTCCGAGTGAGTTTGGTTTTTTGTTTTTTTTTTCTTTGCATAGCAGTGTAACCCACACTTTTTTTTCTTTATCAGTATTGAGGGCGAATATGTACCACTGCCTGGCGACGAGGTCAAGTACCGTTTGTGTGCAATTCCACCAAAATATGAAAAACACCAAGCCGTTCACTGTCAGATAATCAATTTAACACCAGAAGTCCATCACAAGTGGGAGGAACGTTACGAGAGTACTCCCGATGCCTTTGAGAACTAAAAAGGTAGTCTCCAACCATCACCGACTCCGCCGTTTCCTCCTCCCATCGCTCGCCATTCGCAACATACAAATGACTTTCAGGGAGAAAGACACAAATAACAACAGAAACAACAACCGATGCTTATGAGATTATATATTATTCAGCTGAATGTAGTATTTTTTATAATAGTTTTAAAAGAAAAGAACAAACAAAATCAAAACAAAAAAAGAAAAACGTTTCGCGCAAAGAAGGAACTTGATTTTTTTTTTTTTTATTTTTGTTAGCAAGTTGCAGCATAGCATGAAACAACACTTCTTCTTTTTGCTATCTTGCACGGTATCGGTTATATAATTCGCTTAAATTTTTATTTTATTGTTCAAATAAACATTCTTCACACATTCAATAATGTACGGTTAATTTTTAATCAATTTTGTACTAGTATAGTGAGAAAAAAAGGTATTTTTAATAAAAATGTTGCATGGAGACTTGTTTTTTATACTCACGGTCTGACAACGTGCTCAAATTGTTTTCGAACGAAACACAGTTAACTTCAGGCGCATTTAAGTTATTTGTTGAAATTGTTTAAAACTGTAAATGACACAAACAGTACTTAATTGTTAATAGTGCTTGTTAGAAAGGCCTGTACATTCTTCTCTTTTTAAATATGATACATTTCAAAAATTGTTAATTGTAAAGAGAGATGAAAATAAATAAGAATAAAGTGTCACCATTGGAATAGTTTATGATCTTATTATTTACTCCCACGATGCTGTTTCGATGGGGAAATTAGTCCTCGTAGGTGCAACGAGAAAGAGGCCCTGCTCTGCTGCCGAAAGTCTCCAGTTAGTAAATCCCAGGTCACCGTGGAGCCATCTTCTGGGTATTCCCTCTGAAATCGCTAATGAGAGAAGTCGAATGACGAATTTTCTGCGCCAGAATAAGTATCGGTGGTCTGGGCCCAGTCAGCCTCAACAGTAAACAAGTTTTTACGTCGAAAAGCAACCCAATGCCTCGGATATGGAAGGATGACCTTTAAACAACGAGCAAGCACAACAATGAGTTCTGGAACGCTTTGTAAGGATAGATTTCTCCAAACGGAAGCTGGCAACCGAAGGTCCAACCGAACGAATAAGCCTCATATCCTGACCGCATATTGATGTCTAGTTTTCATAGTAGAGTAAGAAAAGTTGCAGTGTTATACTCCTTCTGGAGATGAGGCTGAAAATGAATTATTTTCATGATAAGGGATCTTAATGCCAAGTTAGATAACGACAACAATGTCTTAATCACCTGCTGGGAGTTCAGAACTTGGTGATGACAACAGTTATATGCCGCCAACATTCAACCAGATCGATCACTTTGCGATGGGGGTACCATAGTAGGCTCGTTTTTTATCAGCCTTAGCAGAAGACAGAAAGAGTCCGAGATACATAGAGAGAGAGAGATTAACAGAGCTAAAAGTAAGTTATCGGAGGAATTTGAAGTTCAACGTGAGGTACGTGAAGGGTGCATACTGTCACCACTATAAATTGAACTTGGTGGTTATTGATTGACTTCTTCGTGCAGATTTGACGGAAGCAATCAATGCAATTTGTTGGACTATAACATCTCACCTACATAAAACAACTTGAATGGGCTGAGAATGTTTGGCTACCTTCACAGTGGATAAGAGCCTTCATTTGATGACCCACAATCTATAAGTCAATAAATTTAGACTCAAAATAAACAAAGCCAAGGCAAAAGCCCTTAACACTTCTAACACTTGCGCTCAACTTAACATTGCCGGCCAGAAAGTCGACAAATATGACAACTAAGAGGTGCTCTCGGCTATCCGCAATCTAGAAAAGAAATCTTATCAGCTTAAGAACCTTTGGTGTTTCTTTATTGGTGAACACCATTAACAGGCGCTGGTTGAAAGTCTTTGTAAAGAGGGGTTATAGCACAAATAACCTCTTATTAGACAGTCCACTTGGGAAGTTAGGGCGAAGATTTAAAAGCTTTTACACTGGGGAGGGAAAATGTGTTAGTGAAAAGCACTATCTGTGAAAATCACTTACATATTCTTGCTCACCAGTGTAAAATTTTTAGGTTAAAGAGAAGATCCCTCGAAGTGGACTATCCAATAGTTGGTTATTTGTGGTTTTTAGCCTCACCGTATGTCCAAGGAAAAACTTTATAATAATAATGTAATAAGAACGGACCAAGAACGTTTAAACATTACTAAACGAGGCTCAAAGTGGAATGCATCGGAGTAAACTTAAGCGACGCGAAGACAACTGCGTTTAGAAATATGCTATGCTATGCCTTGAGACAAACAAGCAGAATAACAAGCCACCCTAGGTAAACGTCGCTTCAGAGGAGTAGAAGGTGTTATCGGCCTCTTTTGGAATGAGTTGGCGGCAGCGAACAAAAAGTGCGAACGTCGCGCAGGCGGGATCGAATATTAATGGATAGGATAGGATGCAGTAGTAATAATCGAGAGGGAAGCAGGGAAACTGGGAACGAGTTTGAGCTTATATGCGCTGTAGGCATAGGGAACACTTTTGAAACCAACCAAAACTTTCAAGTTGTCAGATGAAAGCTGGGTGACACCAATTTTAGGTCCGTTCGCGCGAATTTTTGCGAAATTTTAAGAATTTTTACGAAAAGCTGTTCGCGGACTGAGAATTTACGTAGTTTTTCGCAGAAGAGAGCGCTCACGAGAGAGTAAAAAATTTTCCGTGCTACGAACTTTAGTGCAAGAAATTTCTTTTGTCTGGTTTGTGAAAACTGTCAAATCTGTCAGATCAGTGTATTTTCTTGTTCAACCCGTTCGTTTACTTTTTCGTAATTTTAGTTCTCTCGGAGAGAATTTTACCTCCACTCTTTGAAATTTGATAATCTACGAATTTTAGGCAAAAAGTACGCGAACGGACCTAGTTTTTCACAGAAAAGAGTTTTAACGCTGTCTTCTTGCCAATCTTTCTGTTGTTCAACCCGTTCGATCACCTTTTTCGTCATTTCTGCTCAGCTTTCTCTGAGAATTTTGCCCCAACTTTTAACTTTTTTTTTATGTTTACAAGCAGACTACAAGCGAACTTGCGTGCGGTAATAGAGCCATTCATTTAGATAAGTTTTATTTAATTTAATATTTTTTTTATTTTTTTTTTATTTATAGATATATATATACATATATACTTTATTAAAATTTATTTAAATATAAGATTTATTTAAAATATTTCATATTATCATTTTTTTTCATTTTCCATTTAAGAGATATAAAAATATAATCGTACTCTTCGTTTGATTTGGTAAAGTTTTCTTGCGTTTTTTTTTTATTCATTTTTATTTTAGAGTTTTAAATCATTGTAATACAAGTGTTTATAATCTTTAACCTTTATTTAACAATAATAAAATAAAAAAGAAAACAAACTAAAAGCTAATATAATAAGAATAAAACTTTGTTTCTACATATATCTCACTTTCATAAGTTCTATTTAAGGACACGAATCTAATAACAAAATTGACACAAAAATAAGAAGGCATACTCTATATATATATTTGTCGCATATATATATATATATATATATATATATAAATATATCAAAGATAACAAGTTATTATACATATTGAAAGTAAAATAATAATAAATAACTAAATTTAGTGTAGTGAACTAGAGTTTCTTCCTTTCATTACAAGTGATTGATATATATATATGTATGTTTCTTTTGTTTTGTGTAAGAAATCTATAATATAAATTTGTTTTAAGATATATAAATAAATATTTACATTTTTTGCGATTGTTGCTGTAGTTTTAGCTTAAGATTTAATTGAATTATTTTATCTACGAAATAAAAGTACATTATGTGTATTTTCACTGAAAAATCCACGCACATGATCAAGCTTTATGAGAGGGGTATACTGACTACCGCGATAAAGGCGTTTTTTCGCTTTAAATTTTAAATATATTTTATTTGCGCATGCATTCGTCAGTGAAGGCTATAGTTTTTTTTCTTCTTTCTTTAGAATTAGTTTCTTTAGTTTGTTTTTGGAATAGAAAAATACATAATATGTTGTTGTCTTTACACTGGCTAGATGTAAAGAAGATAGTAGTAGGAAATGCTTGGAATGTTTTTAGTTTTTTTTTTTTTTTTTATAATTGTAAAGCACTGTTGAATAGTGTTAAAACTTATTTAGGAAGGAGTGTGTTTTTCTTGTTTAATTTAGAGAAAATGTCTTGTTGTCTTTTGCTTGTGATTTAGTTTTATTGGCTGGCATTTAGATTACAAAAATAAAATGCTCTTAGGATAAGTACAGGATTTTAACAAACATTTTTCTTCTTTTTTTTTGAAAAATAAAATACAAAACAACAAAAGAAAAAAACTCTAATCGACTCCAGCGAAACCTTGACTTCCTTCGATGGCTTTGATTAATTTATCCTTAAGCTGTAGATAATCTTCATAGGGTGGCAGATCCAAACGATTGAAACTAGAGGAAGAACGAACAAACTGTTAGAAAGAAATTCATAGAAATCAATATGTTTTGTTTGTACCATGTATGTGCTCTTGGATAGTTATTTGGTGTGCCCCATTTTTCAATGGTAAACATCTGTGGACCATTGGAACCGTATAGTTCTTTGAAACCATTCATTGGGACACGCGATGTACCAGTAACGAATTGTAGCAAACGCGAACGCATTTCATTGGAAAAGGAGAGCACAGCTCTCCAGAACCATTGAATTATGATGTGATTCATATGATAGTCACCCTTGTATAGAGTGTTGTCTCGCCAGTCTTTCACATCGATATTTTGTATGCCACACATGAGTAGTTCGAGTTCATGTTCATCGAAAATTTTCAACAAATTTAAAGGAATTATCGAGCCGAAACCGTCCAAGAAGGCGGTCATTTGTTCTTTGACACGCGACACAAAACGCCATTCGATCACTAATCTGAAAAGAATATAATTTTATTAGTTCTTATGAGTATAACCTGCTGTTAGTTACTTACTTAATATACTCATCCTTATTATCATTGGTCACATCAATGTTAGCACCATTGGCTTTTAGTTCACGCTGACTCGTATGACCAAATGTCTCTTCGTCCACACAGAATGTTAGCTCAAGTTCACTGGGATCGTTTTCCTTGATCCAAAGCAATGAATTATAGTATTCTGTATCGACTGATTCCATGTCCTTCAAATCGATTGGCTTTTGAAGCATCATCTTATAGAAAGGACGAATAAAGAAGGCTACACAAAAGAAAACCACATTTAGAACGAAAATATAAAGCTATCTTATCGTTTTATTACCATCTAATAGTTTTCCATGATAAACAGCCATACCAGCGATTCTTCCAATAAATCTACAAATTCATAAAGAATGTGTAACAATGGATATCTATAAATATTGCCAGTATAGACTCACTTGAAATAATTTAAATGTTCTTCATTGCAGAGACCACTAAATGGATTTATTTGTAATGTATAATTATCCATTGCTGAATACTCAAATAGTCCATAGTAGGGATTGAACATTTCTTTCGATAACAAATAGAACCATTCTCTAGCAAGGCCACCATAATCTATTCAAATTTAAAGAAATAAATTTGTTATTTTGTGAAAGAAAGGCTTAACTAAAAAAAAACTTACCTAAACCAGTCTCTCCTTCGAATTCTACCCATAATTTAGTCTTAAGTAAATCGGTCTTATTGACCGCATTAATGATCCTATAGGAATCTTCTAATATCGATGTACGCCTAATACGAATCTCAAATTTATTTGGTACATTTGTCTGTAAAATAAATATTCAAAATAAGTACTTAATGTGTGAAAGTTGGATCAGATAAAATGAATAAACGAAAATACTTAAGACATTACTCACAAAGCTCAAACTAAAATCTAATGACACCTAAATTTCATAGAATCTAAGAGCATCAAGATTTTCTAAATCCTTTCCCCGCGTTTAAAAACGAAATTGTGCTTGCTTCGGAAACTAGTTATTGCTCAAAACATTAATTGGGCCAGTAGTTTAATAGACAAGTTCGTAATGTAGTTTGTCTAAATGTAAACGGGGATTAGTGACGTTTTGGCAGCTTTCAAAATCACCAATGACGTCCAACTGTCAAAATATTCAGTGAGGTCTGTCATTGTCAACGTAAAAGCTTTATTCAGTGACTGAAAAAGTAGCACAGCGCAGAACAGAACAGCACAAGTTTGTGAAAACTATCAGAACAGATTAGTGCAGAAGAGTACAACCTCCTGTTCCATGAGTCAGAACGTAGCCCAAAGCATTCTTCTTATTAGCCGTCAAACGTATTAAATCGCAAATAATTTTCGTTATGACATTTCTCACGAACACGTTCTACCCCAAAAGTAGGTGCAGAAAAGAGTGTACTGGACCGTGCAGTACGGACTCATTGAACAAGAAGAAGGAACACTTTTGGACGATATTTGTTCTCATTGAACGCAAAAACATCAACATGGCTTCAGTGTCAAGGCAAAACTTTGTACCGTGGAAAAATTTGAGCATGAGTAAACTTTTTGGACCTTTGGTATAAAGCGATGTTAACTGACTTTCTGTAACCAGAACTACATTCTAGCAGTGGTTCCAACAAGACGGCGCTACATGCCAAACAAGCGACTGCATCATCTCACGATGAGCGTTCACCAATTGGCTACCGCGATCATGCGACTTGCCGATTATTTTCTCTGGGGCTACATCAAGTCCCTAATCTATGCTAGCAAGCACACCATTGAACGAGCTCAAAGCCAACATTCGAGATGCTATTGCCGTATATATTGGCCGAGTCATCGGTCACCCTATACTTATCCCAATTGTTAATCGCCACTTACCGGTTTCCTAATGTGACTCTTGAAATATTCATACTTTTGCTTATAGTCTCTAGAATATGGTACCGCTTGGCCAGCTATATTTGGATTAGACAGTCTTGGATCCTCCCATTGTGTTGTTCTCGTATCTAAACCAAAAAGTAGTTAAATTTTTCATTTTATTTAGAAAATTCAACAACTCACTATGATCTATGTAAAACACTCTGCCATCGGTGTGAACACGTTCTTCCCAACCCTCTGGCAGTGGTCCTAAATCATCTTCGACGCGACGCGTTTGATTTGGCATTGGACTAGCTCTGCCATTACGAGGATCAATCCATGTGGTCTTACGCGCCACATGATCAATGAAAAATGTCCTACCGTTGGGCGCCACTTGCATCGACCATCGTGGTGGCAGCCGTTCTTCATCATTATTCGTTGTTGTCTACAAATGGGTATTTCATGAAAACAAAATTCTTTCCTTTCTAAAATAATAATAATATTTCACTTTCTATCAGTTACATTAAATCTACAAAAATTATTTGAAAATATAGAAGAAAAAAAGTGCATTTTTACTTGATCGCCAACTGCTGTGTTGTCTTCGACAGAATTTCGTCTCGTCGATGAAGCTGAATTCTCCGATCGATTGCCACTATCGGCTTGATCTACATCCTCACTCTTTTCATGTAATCGTTTATGGGATTTTTGTTTTGAGGGGATGTTTTTATTTTTGTTTTGTTTTTGTGTTTAACAACATAAGAAAGAAAATAAATAAATAAAAAAATTGAAAATAATATTTTTTTTTTTAATTTTATTTTTTAAATTAAACACTATTTAATATATAACATAACACACAACGAATAACACAAAAAATACAAACTGAACAAACAAAGGGACATCAAATTTTTCGGTGAATGACAAAAGAATGTTCTTTTACTTACAAAGAAAGCACTTTACACCATTGTCCGAGGACATACCTTTTTTTTTTTAAGTATATTAGTAGGCATTTAGCAGGACAAAACTAATGATACCAAAGCCAGTGTTGGATGTAGAAATAGCTAAGCAGTGTTGATATGATAAGCTTTTGATAAAATATACAAACAGCATGTGATGTGATGCAAAAAAATGACAGGCTTATAAATAATTGTGTAAAGTGAAAAAAAGGAGATTCACAAAATAGAACAAGAAAACTGTGGAAATTTAGTAATTTACATACATAAATAGATATCCTTTTGACGAGCTATATATGTGCGGTTTTGATTTATAACGAAGGCTAACTCTTTTACTTTGCCTTTTCAGACATTTAACAACTTGCTCTTTTCGTAATTGCAATTAAAAGGCAAAACTTTTACATAAAAAAAAAAAATAAATATAAATATTAGCCCGTAAGCAGCCCATAGAGGGCCAAGGGCTAGCTTCTCACAACTGTACATGTTGTGCGTGGTATACATTTCGGCACATACAGAAGGGACCTACAGTTTTACGCCGTATCCGAAGGGCAGAGGGGTTTTGAGAAGCTTTCTCATGACAGTGAATACTCTTGGATGTTTGTCAGACACTCGGAAGAGGTGGGGCCGTAAAAAAACTTTTGATGGTATTTTTCTGGATTCGAACTTAGAACCCCTTGCGCAGTAGTCCAACGCACTTACCACTGAGCCACGGCACCCACAAAAAAAAAAACTTTTACATACTATAGGTACTTATACCAAGTGCGACCTATGACGTATCACATTATAATAAAGGGTGATTCATTTAAATGACCCTTTTTGTATGAATGAATTTTGACAGATGACGGGTGAGTCGTGTTAACCTGTTATGGTTTTATTGCTTGACATAATGTCGTGAGAAGACTTAAGTACCCAACCCACAGAATCTGTTAGTTTTTCTGTCGTTTTTAACTGACAGTTCGATAGAATACACACATTCTTATGGAAGGCATAGACAAATTAAACTAGACAGTCAACTCGAACTTCCCCTGTCCCCATAGCAAGGATGCCGTTTTCCCATTTGGAAGTGGAGTATTTTAGGAATTTACAGAGGAGTATTTTGTATCTGAGGGGAGTACAGGAGTATAGTTTGGGTGTTAAACCTTTTTTTTCTGCTTACTTTTCCATTTCGCAGTTCAAAAGACACTCTAAAATTATCTCATCACTTTCAACGACAAAATATAAGACAAAGCCTATCACACATTGGAGTAATTTTGCCCGGGTAATTTCTCTTAAATTGACAGCTGGTTGAAGACGTTTCTTACTTTACACTTCATCTCCCTCCCCAAAAAAATCAGTTTTACCCCGGGGTAATTGCACCAGTCTCTGATGGCCCATGCAATAAAATAAAGGTGACAATGTACTAAAATGTTTTAAAGGGAGTAAAATCAAGATGAGGGGAGTACGGGAGTACAGTCGATAAGAAGGGAGGACAAATACTCTTTTAGTAGTACATTCGGCAAACCTGCCCCTTAGCGCTGCAAATGGGAGGAGCTTAATTACCATGTTTTTGAATAAATGTAAAGTAGCGTGTGACCAAGCAATAACTATTATTTTGTCGGGTTATGTCTTTCATTCCTTTTGAGTTAACATTTATTCTCTGATTGTTATTCCAAGAACAATAACAAATTGTATGTACAAAATGGCTGCGGTCATAGATGTCAAAAATCGCAGGATTTTGTAATTGGATGTGTGAAATTAGTGAGCTCCCATTTGATTTTCCTTGAACGTCAGAATACAATGACAAAATCTAGGAGGTTTTAGTTTGGGGGAGCGAATGTGTCAAACGAACCGAAGTTGCCTGTCTAATTTAGATTTGTTTATGGCCCATAACCAGAGGATGGATGAACTTCAACGGATAAAGTGGGTTTACTTTCTACTTTTTTCCATCTGTCGATTTGTTGACAGTATACACATTCATACATTTTGATATTCATACTTTGAAGTTCACGCTTAAGAAAATTGAGAATGCATTTTCAATTTTTTAATTTTCATTGTTGGAAGCGGAGAGAGAGTGAAGAGAAACTATCATCACCCTTGACAATCAGCTGATTGATGAGACGGATTCTATGGGACTGTTATTGCGTCAATTTAAATGTCAACGTTCAACGAAGTAACGGATCGACGGATTCTATGGGTTAGGACGTTATACCTTGAAACAATAAATGAAAAGAAATTGAATCAATGATAAACCAAGACCTTGCGAGAATAAACAGAGCATTTTACAATGAATATCAAGGAGACAATGGAAAGGTTAGGTATGTCAGTATTGATATTTGCAAGGTCGATTGGAAAGCGAATGGCCGATTTAAAGGTACATTCACAGCTCAGCGACCAGCGAATGGGCGAACCGCGAACAAATCATTTACAGCACATTGAAAGGCAAACAATTGATTATTTTACTATTCTCAAAGTGAGTTTAATTTATCTATCGTTTTATAGAAAAAAAGTTGAATAGTAATTAATTTTTGCGAAGAAATCATCAATTCGTTGATTTTTCCGTGAAAAGACGAATACTTTTTGTGAACTGTCAAATTTTATTCACATTCCACTGATGTAGAATGCAATCCGCATTCGCGCGACCAAAACTTTCGCGAGAGTTTAACCTCACAAATTTATTTCCCTTTGGTAAATGAAAAATGAAATTCGCCGATTATGGCGACTAGATAAAAAAGTTGCTGTCAATGAGACGTCAAAACTGGCGAATATTCGCAGTTCGCTGAGCTATGAATGGACCTTAAGTCTTATGCGATTCCCAACAAACTCAACTCCGTTTGCGTACAGCGAATTTTCGTAGTTTTTCACAGAAAAGAGAGCTCACGAGATAGTAAGAAATTTACCTATGCTACGAGTGCAAGAAATTTTTTGTGAAAACTGTCAAATCAGTGTATTTTCAACTTTTTCTTGTTCAACCCGTTCGTTTACTTCTTCGTAAGTGAGAATTTCACCAAAGGAACATTGCGTTATTTTTTATTTGTTAGCATCTCAACTAAAGTAAATGTTAATAGAATATTTATTAGATTGAATAAATGTATTTATATTTCTTCTATAGATCAATTGTAGAACAATTTTGACCAAACATATTTCGATTTTAGTATTACTCTAATTTAATGGATTTCAATTTTGTTTTTTGTTTTGTTTAATGAATTAAAACTTTTCCACTATATTGTGGTGGTGAGAAAAGAATTACCTAATAAAATGTTAAGCAAATGGAATTTTGAACGAGAGACTTCGAATTTTGAGAATGAACGTAAAAGAAAAAAAAAATGATTCCGCAACATCAAGGACAACTCAGAATCTTAGAATTGATTCACAATAGAGTTCTGCCGTTTATTACTTACTCTCTCAGCATTCCTGTAGTTTTGACAGCGTAAATTTTCAATGACCCGCCTAGACATCGGTATAACTGGCCCCTCTCGCACCGGTCTAAGATCAGTCAACATACTTGTCGGTGGTCTAATCAATTAATTGGGTTAGTTGGTTTAAAAAAAAAATGAAATGACAAAAAAAAACCTTTCAACTGTATCCGCTGCTGGTGCAAATAATGACGTGAGAGACAAAGACCGAGACATATAGTCATCTGAATCCTAAACAAACATATGGTTTATTAGAAAAAAAGAAGACATTACTTTTCTTGTAACAAAGGAATTGGAATTATACAATTTAAGAATTTAAGGTATTCAATGAATAGAAATGAATTTGACAGTTGATTGAATTGAAATGGATTGAAGTTAAATGCATACAATGGGCAACGAAATAGAGGGACATCTGTTGGGTTCTTTTTGAATTAGATATAAGTTTAGTACGGACACCGTTTTTAAGCTCAAAGAACTGAAATAATACAGTGCTGGGAAATATTGCAAAGTGATTTGGAAATTGAGTGCAAAAACCCCAAAATTGTAAGAGAAATTTTATTCGAAATATATGATGCACCAACCGTGCTTGCTGTGTGCAAATTTGTCAACAAAGTTTATTTTATTTTGGAATCCCAACAGATAAGACGATTTATCCTAGTGAAGGAATGAACTTTGATAATCTCTGGTTTCAGCCAAAGGAGGCTACGTGCGATTTAAGGCACGAACTCTTAGTCTATGTGAGCCCCGTCTAGGCTGTTGCTTCAATTACACACATAAATATGTACGTCTTTCTACCAAACATCGCGAAAACAACTCGCGCTGAAAGTGGTCAGAAGAATTTGTCTGCGAAATGATTGGCCAGAAGCATGCAAAGTAGCAGCGGGAAGCATGCATTTGCAGTTTAGATCCACGAGAACTCGTGGGAGTTTTATATTAATAAATCTAGAAATTACATGTGACTTCTTCTACTTACGTCAGATTATCCAGCATTATCTGTAGATCTACTGAAAATGAGGGAGTTTGCGAATGCAAAATGAATACCAAAGTCCAACGTACTCCCTGAGATGCATAATTCGTTGCTTATTACTTTTAAAGCTAGCTTAAGACGATACCTACATTGATTCAGCTGTAAGTAGCTGAGGCATATACAATCAAGCTTGAGGAACCCAAAGGGGACATCAAAATTAACCAATTACCCTTGTATTCTAAACGATTGATGAAATGTTTAAAACAGATGACTTATTACCAAACTGTTCAACCAATGTACACTTTAGATCGACGATCTGCAAATCTGAATTGAAACATAAAGTTTTTCTACCCCTTGGCGACACTGAATCAGGAGCCAATCAGGGAAAAAAACGATTTCCCTACGACCAAAACCGAAGCTTAAATATGCGAGCTAATGGAAATGTAAGTTTAACACGGAAGAAAACTGTTTCAAAGGAAGTTCCAATTTAATCCCTATAAAATGTTTGGCGAGCAAATTCGTAGATAAACCTATTTTAGGATAGCTAAAACAAATAACATATTGAGAGAACTTAATTTATATTTCGATTTATGCAAAAGAAGTCGAATTTGAATTAGTTCCTGCAAAGAAATTAACAATTCGCAAATTTTTCAGCGAACAAACGAATGCAATTCACAATTATCAATTGATTTCTTAATAAAGTTCAACAGTAACAATCATCTGGATAAACTTTCATATATGTGTGTACCAGCACTGTTACCAGCTGGAAAATACTGCACAAGCTCGCAGCATTCAGAAGAGTAAAAAATAATCGACATTTCTAAAATCTGGTTTCAATTCAACTGGTTTAGTTTTTTTTTTGTCATGGTCCGTTCGCGTACCCTCCTAAAACAGCGAATTTTTACGAAAAGCTGTTCGTGTACAGAGAATTTTCGTAGTTTTTTACAGAAGAGAGCGCTCACGAGAGAGTTAAAAATTTCCCCATGATACGAATTTTAGTGCAAGAAATTTCTTTGGGCTGGTTTGTGAAAACTGTCAAATCTGTCAAACCAGTGTATTTTCAGCATTTTCTTGTTCAACCTGTTCGTTTACTTTTTCATAATTTTAGTTCTCTCTGAGAGAATTTTTCCTCCACTCTTTGAAATTTGATAATCTACAAATTTTAGTGCAGAAAGTACGCGAACAGACCTATTATGTTTTCAGTGTTTATATCGATTGCGACAGTCGTACTTAGATACGCTTTAAGCTGTAAAATTATCCATAATACAGTCAAATCTAAACATGCGAGAATATTTTTTCCTGGACATGCGCAATTAAGCTTTGGACATGCGTAGCCGTACCACGCCGTATGCTGGTGTATACGCTACCACAAGTGGTTCTTCATCCATTTAATTATTTGCTTCTGTTTTGTAAATTCAAATTATGTACTCTTCTGTCAAATCTGAACTTTCGCACTCGTTTGACAGTTTTCACTTTTTGTTACATCGAAATTTTGCCGAAGGAAAAATGAACGAAAGCGTTCGTTCTCTGTCTCAGTTTCGTTCATTCTCTTACTACACGAAGTCTGTCGTATGTGAACAGACCTAATATTAAAAAATATTTTCATTAGTTTTTTGGAAAGAGAGGTTTACTTATTTTCCACTAAATAGGTGCTATAAATTTCGTTTTTATGTATTTCCCTCCACCACTTTGGACAGATCACATCATGTGGATGAACATTTAAAACGAAAAAAAAAAAACAGAAAAAAAAAATCAGCAACATTTAGGACAACTCACATTAGCTAACATATCTAACCAACACAATTAATTTCTATTTTAATCTCTAACCGATTCAATAGAGTTCTGCCTGAAATCGTTGTTATTATTTGTATTATTGTCTGGTCCCCAGCTAGGGGCAGCAAGTATCCCTGCCGAAGTTTCAGCTTCCATATAATTACGATTACGTAAATTATCCATAGCTCGTCTGGACAAAGAACTTGGTACATTCGGTGCCTGACGACTCGGTCTAAGATCAATTACTGTACTTGTGTTTGGTCTGTTTAGTTAAATTATACGAATCAGAATAATGACATGAAATATTACAACAAAGTATTTAGAACAACCTTGCAGATGTCTCCGATGTCGAGGAATCTAATGAAGTCAACGATAACGATCGTGAGATGGTGTCATCTATGCTAACTTGACTGATGGTATCCTAAACAAAAATCACACAAATACTCAGTGTTAATGATTCCAATCTCTATTGACAAACATAAGACAACCTAAACAATTCTAAAACTACACAAAACAAAAATAATTGCAATTTGAAAATTGTCTGCTTTTAATTACTATAATTTCTGTTAATCGCGGGGGTTCAGCAAGGCAACTACAAGTTTGATCATCGCCTTCACTTTGCATTCGATCGCTAGTGCTAATATCTTCATTATAGACATCTTCTTCACCGCCATCATCATTATGGTCATCGTCTTCAATCGCATTATTGCTAAACGAACCTGAGTATGATGTACAGCTGCTTGTTCGACTTAATGAGCTACTATCATTACACCTAGATGGCGCTGCTTCATCATCCACCAATAAGGTTGTATTCTTTTGATTTTTTTTTTTTTTTGTAAAAACAAATAATTTTGCACACAAAAAAAAGCACAAGTTAAAAATAAATAAAGAATATTCAGTTAAAAAAAAATATTTTATGTTGCACATTCCAGTTAATTAAATATTATATATGTAAAACCATGCCAAACAAAATTTTGTTTTACACTCTTAAGAAAAAAAATTAAAAAAAAACATCAAATATTGTACAGAATTTTAAGAATAGAATAAACATATTACTTACCGGATTTCTTTGCGCTTCTGAGTCATCCACACTTATGTGGAACCGTCTTTGAAAATCTGATGCGGCAGCATCAACTGTAACTGAATTTGTCGCTGATCTGTAAGAGAAATAATTGGAAAGATCTCGGTTTAATTGAGTAAAATTTTGGTTGTTGTTTCTTTTTTTCGAAAGCATTCAGTTTACTGGGTCTCATATTTTATGCCTCCTACCATTTTCCATCGAATTTCTGAGGTTAAGGTGACAGCACAGGTTATAGTGCGTCACTTCAGTTTATATAAATGGATTGAGAGATCGAATCGAAAAAGAATTCAGTTTCAATTTTCGTTTTCGCTGTAAACGGATTCGGTTCGAATCGAGTTAGAATCGAATCGAAAGGGTAATGAGTTTAACACCAAGTATTTTTACCTCATTTTTTACTTTTTAGGGAAAAACTAAACTCGATCGCAGAAAATTTTGAAATCAGATCGATTCAGTTCTGTTTCAATCCAATCTGCGTTTACATGGCACTCAACACGTATTGAATCCGGTTTCAATCCGCCATCTAAACGTGCCGCATTAATGGCATTAACTGTTCAGCTAAAGGGTTAACAGATAGTAGGTACGTTCGCGAATTTTTACGAAAAGTTATTCGCGTACGGAGAATTTTCGTGGTTTTCCACAGAAGAGAGCGCTCACGAAAGAGTAAAAAAATTCCCCATGCTACGAATTTTAGTGCAAGAAATTTCTTTGGGCTGTTTTGTGAAAACTGTCAGAGCTGTCAAATCAGTGTATTTTCAGAATTTTCTCGTTCAACCCGTTCAACTTTTTCGTAATTTTAGCACTCTCTGAGAGAATTTTAGCCCCACTCTCGAACGGATCTAGTAATGATACTTTTTCCAATTGTTATATTTCAGCAGCTGTCAAAGTTACCATGACATCCAACTGTCAGAATTTTCATTGACGTTTGCCATTTTATCATATATCGTTTCACGGAAAGGTAAGAAATGAGCGTGAGTACGCTCTTTTAGACATAAAGCCCCCCAACCAGACAGAGTTGGGTTGAATCCACTCTTTAAAAACAGAGAGTAAAAGTATTTCTTTGGAAAAAGGGGGGAACAAAATACTTACAATAATGGCCGGTTCCACTGTGTAGTTCTTGCTGTATGATTTACAAAATATGTTCGTCCATTGGCATCTTGTCTCTCCTCCCATCCCTGAGGCAAAGGTTCAGCAGCAGTACTTGGAAATGGATTCTTAAAAAGAAAACGATAGCACTTAGTAGGCATTATTTTGTTATAAAAAATGTAACTTTTATCTAACCCCTGATTGTGTTCCAGTTATTGAAACATTCTCTACATTGTCCCAATCTCCATCGGGCGACGAATTAACTTCGTCACGTATATAAGCGTGATATATATCTAAGGTCCCCTTTATTCTTGATTTAGCGCTAATAAACGAACAAAAATTATTAGTAATTTGAAATTAAATACATTTTGTTTTTTATTTAAAAAATAAAACAAAAATAGATAAAAAGAAAAACAGAATAATATAACCAATCGAAGAAATGAATTATAGTTTTTCAAAGAGTATTTAGAATTAGATATAGTATACGAGTAGAGCCAACTAAATCTCAATTAACCGCCAACAATGCTTTTATAAATGAAATTAGCGCAACTGAATTCAACTGAAATGGAAAGAACATCAACAGCAACAATAAGAAGTTATTTTTTTTAGAATAAAACAAACACAGTAGTATCGCGGTTTTTTTAGTTTAATTTTTTTGAAAGGAGATGAAGGAAGTACGTTTTAGTTTTTTTCTCAGTTTAACATTCTTGCAAACAAACCTACAAATAATACAGAATATATCGAGCTTTAGTTTCTATGCTCAATGTTTGGGCTGGGTTTATACGATGAGTCTACACGGTGCGTTTTGTGTTATGCTTCAGATCGATTTGTTTGGCTGTCATTTGTTCAACTGTCAATACGCTCAGAATTTAAAGTGACTTTGGTGTAAATCATGTGCCGAGCCAGTCAACCATTTAAGAATAAAAATGAATAAATTTGAAAATTTGTTCGCAGCTTAAGTGCACTTGCATGGTGCACTTTAAGGCGATAGTATCATTGGACCATATTTCTTTGGGGATGCTGGAGGAAGTGCTATAGCAATCAGTAATGACAGCTACCAGGAAAACTTTCTTGTGCCTGAATTAGGTTGATCGGGGGTATCGCAAACTCGAGCTCAACGTCTGAGTAAAGCTGCTCTCTACTATAGACTACAACCCACTTTTTTTTTTTTAAGGATAGTGAGGGATAAAAGAAGGCGATAGGTCTATGAAGCACTACGACCCAGGAAGATCTCCTGTGCTATTCCCCAGCAGGTTTGAATATAATTAGTTTTTTTGGTTCAGCTCAAGTCTAGTGCATTTATGAATCTAAAGACATCTATGGCTGAAGCTGGGGAGACATCAGAGGGAGATGTGAAGCCTTTGTTAAAGCACTCAAGTCTCAGCCAAGCTTTGGCATTTTCTTGAGGTGGTAATTGAGAGAGCAATGACCAGTTAGGAAAGAGAGGATATCTTTTGTTCTCTTTTTTGAGAAGTGGATAAATTGTTTGGCGTGTTTTAAGCCATTTTGAGAGTTCCAGTAGGAGAGCGATTCTAGTCGTTCCCAGCTGCTGACCTTTATTCTGATTTGACTAGTTTGTGGGCCACAAAAAGGTTCAGGACCAGTGAAAGGAGCCTGAACACCTTGTCTGGTAACCTAATCGGCGGCTTCGTTGCCAGGGATGCCCCTGTGTCCAGGGACCCACGTTAGTGTGATATTATTGTGTGCAGCAAGCTGCAAGATGGATTGGAGACAGTTCAAGACTAGCTTAGACTCAAAGTTGTAGGAGTTAAGAGCCTTGAGTGCTGCTTGGCTGTCTGAAAGAATGTTGATATGAGATCTTCGGAGGTTTCTTCTAACGCATTCTCTGGCATAGAACTCGATAGCGTGGACCTCTGCCTGAAAGTTAGTGGTTGTTTGTCCTAGAGGAAGCTAGTTCTTGGCCCTCTGCTTACAGCCTAATATTTATTTATTTTTTTATCCGCTATAGAAGCACCAAATTGTCTTTAAAATGAAAAACTGAAACTACAAGATTGAATGGAAAATATCAAAAATATAATCTACTCGGTGAATGTAAATGAAATTAATTTCTATATCGTTATGTATGCGCTCTACTGTATTTATTTTTATCAGACTAATTATTACATATGTATGTATACCCTTATTGTTGCTGTTAACAATCGTATAATTAAAAATAAAATACAACAGAAAATAATAAACTGCAAATCATAAACATACCCTACTGACCTTCTAGGCCGCAATGAGTAACTCTTTGAATTGATAGTTCGTCCCTCTTGCTCTTTGGGTAAATTAACTAGTGTCAGCTCGACCATACCAAGAAAATCATCTCGGGTCAAGCGATTCTCATCGAATACCTGAAATACTAGTTTATGTTCGTTTGGTTTCACCTAAAAACAAAAAAAAAATCCATTTGTCATAATGCATCGACTTGCAAAGCAAAAGAAAAAAAAAATGTGTACCCACCCTAAACACAAATTCCTCATTCCACATTGGATTCAAAGTCTGCTCGTATGAAAATAAAAAAAGTGGAAAAAACAAACAAACCCACATTAATCCCGAGTTCGTATGCACTTATGTTTGTTGTCGGGGTGCGCTTACCTTCTTTTTTGTCTTAGTTAAGACGGAGTCGATATTTATATCACCGTGTATAGTATTCAGATCGATTCTGACATAAGGATCACTGCAAACATACCGTTAAAGTGTCTCATCGTAAACACATTATATCCATTGCACACTTACCTGGCTCCAAATATGTCTTTCTTTGCTAAAGATTGTCCGCCAAGTACCTTGATGCGTAGCTGGCTGGTCTCGGTGTCATTCTGAAGAAAGAAAAAAAAAAAAAAATTAATTGTAAGATACGCATTCAATGACATATTGTCAGTGTTATCTAATTCTATTGACGTAATTATGATAGTTTGACATTTTGATGTTAAGTGGTCATTTACATGAAGAAAAGGGCGGTTACTATGGTGTGTAAATGTGTGACGAGAAAACGAAAGGCTCGTTAATAGTATTATTCAAAATGTTGGTGCGTTAAGCCTTATCCTATTGCTAACACAGTAGATATTTACATACTGACGGCGGACGGACACGGTTTAATTACGACAAGAGAGAGAGACACAGTCATTGCTTGGTGCTGAGGGTGAGATTCGCCTGGACACTTAATTCAATTTGTTTTTGTCTGCTAAGCCGCATATGAATGTGAGTGGTATTCTTTTTTTTTTATTTGCTTGTACTTGTGAGATTAGGAATTTTTTTATTTTTTGTACTTGAATGAGCTGATGGAAATTCGCTGAAATATTCATGCTTTCTCTGTGCAGTTTCTCTATTGACGTAGGGAACATTTTTGCAGAAGGATTAGGACTTAAACCGACGTCCAACGTTCTCCAGGGAAAGCATAAGATAGAAATGAAAGAACGTCATTGAGACCTACAAAAGTGGTATTTAAAAGGTCACCCAATCGTATTCTCATCTCTGGAAATGGCGTTTAATGTTATTGTGCCCTTGACATTTGCGGGGTGAAAAAATAAGAAGACACTCAGAGAAACTTTTTAAGAACACGGAGAAATTGTGAAATGGTTTCTGTTTAACGTACATTTTGTCATCGATTGGAGTCATATGGAGCAACTGTTCGGTCAAGAATATGCCTTCTGTGGCTTCGAATGTCCAAGGGCGACAGCTTCAAACGGCAACCATATGATTGTTGATTATTAGGACTAGCTTCTCACAACTGTACGTGTTGTGCGTGGTATACATTACTGCACATACAGTATAAACCTACAATTTTATGCCATATTCGAGGGATAGAAGATCTTTCTCATGACAGTTATTATTATTGGATGTTTGTAGACGCCCCCAAGAGGTGAGATTCTAACCTAGAAATTCTTGCACAGTACCCCACCACAGTAACCACTCATCCAAATTACAGTGAAGTAAAAGAGAAAAAGAAGATGTTTTTCTTGCGAATTGGAGGATATCTATAAGGGCACAACTGTTTTCAAAATAACCATCAAAAGAAAGAAAGGAATTCTCAGATGGCACGACAATATTTGGAACGAATTTTAAGCAAACAGTTTCGCCGTGTATGTTTTTCAGGAATTACTTTCGAAGGTGTTAGGAATACGGTCAATTAATTAAAGGCGTTTTGAGTTCCAGAACCAAGATGAGAGACATCGGTTCAACCAGGAGTTCCAAAAATCAAGTCAGCCGCGATGTACTTCATGCAGCATGGACGGAAGGTAATCATTGAATTCGTCGAACTACGAACTACGAAAGACAAACATCTCCACAAAAGGCATGAGCACTTCTAAGACCAACGCTTAATTTAATACGTCGGACAGAGAGACGAGAAGCTAGACAAATTTTCCAAATTAAAAGGCAAAACTCTAAGATTTCATCCGAATTGCTACCCGAAGTCAAAAGAAGCTCTTAGCAAGTTGCCACCAATCCTCTTCAACATAAGTAGAGTGTACGAAAGCCAGTAACTCCTGCTAGCTAAAAGCCTTTCTTAGTAAATATTTCATTTTATAAAAGGGTTTTCCAAAAAGGACTTGACAACTTTTTTTTGAAATAAAACGCAAACCATTTGAGATATTTCAAAAACTTTATTATCGGCTTGAAGTACAATCAAAACATTTATAAATGGAACTCGACTTCGTTCATATGGCCACCGTGGGCACGTTTGCAGCGGTCGATTCGTTGGACCCAATTTTCTAAGACTCGGCAACACATTTCGGCCGAAGCGGCCGCTTAACGCAGCCTCACAGAAAATAGTCAAGCGGCGTTAAATCGCACGAACGAGGCAGCCAATCGATTGGCCCATTTCTTGAGATAACTCGCTCACTATACTTACTGGTCAATAAATCGATTGTAACGTATGCTGTGTGGCTTGTGGCACCATCCTGTTGAAACCACATGTCGTCCAGGTCCAGATCTTCCAATTCCGGCCAAAAATAAGCGGTAATCATGGCGCGATAACGCTGACCATTCACAGTAACGTGACAATCGTTAATAACGCCGCCGGCATGCAAACCGTACTAAACAGCTATTTTTAGTGGATGAAGTGGTGATTCATGAAGCACATGTGAATTTTCACCCGACGAACCCATTGAGCCAAAAATAAACTTCGTCACTGAAGATGATTTTGCAATGAAATTCATCACCTTAGCGCATCTTCTCCAGAACCCAATCGGAGAACGTACGTCGCTTCAAATGGTTCATCTTGAGTCAGCTTGATTTTGTTTGGGTGTAAACCAAGATCCTTACGCAAAATACGCCATAATGTGGTCTGAGCGATGCCCAATTCTTGAGAACGCCGTGGAATTGACTGATTTTAATAATTTTCTACGGATGTCTGAACGGCAGCGATATTTTCGACCAACCCGTTGTCTCACTGACACGGCAACATCACCCAATGAATATGTACATAGATTCAAAAGTTTGCACTAAACTTGTTATTGCCGGCATACTTGGGTAAAAATTACGACCGAAGATTGGAGTTAACGCTCTTAAAGTTGCGATCACCGACTCCGAGTTTTGGTAGAAAATTTTATAATTTGTAGACGTTGCTCGTTTGTTTTGAAAATGTTGAGTTTACTGAATAAATTGACAGTGACAGTTTGATGATTAGTGAAAGAGTGCGTTCACAAATTAAATTCAAAGTTGTCAAGTCCCTATTGGGAATATTCATTATTCTTAAATTTTCAAAAAAAAATTTTTCACTTCATACTACATCAATACTGTAAAACATCTATAATTAGATGCAAGTAAAAATTATACCGTTCAGATGTCCTAATTAACCCTTAGCCTAAATTCGCTGCAGAGAAATTAACACACTTCAAGTACTCTGTATTCAGGAGTCCCCTATCATTCAGTTCCTGAAGCAATAAATATTAAAAAAAAAAAAAAGACTACAAACGCTACTCCCCTTTGGCCGGTCAAATGGATTCTTCCTTCAAATTATTTATCATCGACTGCAATTTTATTGATTAAAGACTCTCAACCGAATAAATGAATACCAACCAACCAAGCAACCCATTACCTGGTGCTTTGTGTGTCAAGAAAATCAATAACCATACAATTACCAACATGATACATCTATTCCGAGAAGAGACATCTAATTTGGTCATTCCAGTAGAGACCTTTTGGGGCGTACAGATACAGACTACAGACTACGATACACATACACTGACCATTTTGTTTTCGTTTCAGAAATTTAATACCGTCCCGTATCTTGAACAAACCGCGAAAAATTTGTCTCCGCCATCGGAGATTATGTTTCTCTCGTGTGTGCGTGGATATACATATTTTCATTCTGCTTAATTGAATTATCACGCAAAACAAAAAAGAAACAACACACGAGCTTTTTTAAAGCTAAAGACAGTAAAACAAACAAAAACAATCGCCGTCATGAATTATATTATGAATTTGTATCTCTAAGCTCCCGCTTTGAATTCATTCAAATTTGTTTTTGCCTATTAAATTCGATGTACAATGATATCGAAAAGAAAAAATTTTCGTGAAATAGTTCAGGTGTTCTGCCGGCAAAGACAGTACACGTGGGACGCAAGCTAATACCAGAAATATGTCCCAACTTACTACTAGACGACACGACCATAACTTGAATGAAAAAAAATTAAATTAAAATTTGTTGATAGTGTCTATCGTGATTAACCCCTAGCCAAGTGGATTCACAATAAGAGTGAGTAGATTGTGCCGGTTTCATTTTACTGCTTCAATTATTTGCCTGGATAAATCGAAATGGTATCGTTGGAATGTTGATCTTCTATTTGAATGGGAAATTTATATTGAGTGAGGGTAGTCTCCAAGGTCATTGAACCATTTAAGTGTCTGGTGACACGCACACATGACGTAGTCAATTGGAACCGCGTGTGAGTAGACCAAGTTGACTTGATATCTAGTCAAAAATATTTGAAAAACTGGTATGCCAATTGGAGAATGACACTCTCCACTCAAGTACAACATAGTTGTCACTATAATAGGTCCCTTCGCGTCCTTTTTGCACTAAAATTCGTAGATTATCAAATTTCGAAGAGTGAGGTTAAAATTCTCTCAGAAAGAGCTAAAATTACGAAAAAGTAAACGAACAGGTTAAGCAAGAAAATGATGAATATACACTGATTTGACAGATTTGACAGTTTTCATAAACCAGCCCAAAGAAACAGCTTTTTATAAAAATTCGTCAATTTTCGTAAAAATTCGCTGTTTTAGGAGGGCACGCGAACGGACCTAATAGCACTTGGCCAATGGAGAATAAGAATGGGTGATAAAGGAATCCTAGGAACCCTTGCAATCTCTCCTTGACTTCACAAACTTCAAATAAAAATTTAGAGATGCAAATCCTAGAAACAAGCGGGCCAAACGCATGAATGCATTTTAGGAAGCGTCCAGGAATCATTGTTCAAAGATTTTCTTCAGCCAGGAGCAGGTCACCTTGTCCAAGTACATTACATCCCAATTCCATTCCAGGCTCTTGCTGGTTTGAGCTAAAAATTGACATCGTCATATTCGGGTCGAATGAAATGAATCCTGGCTATTAATTAACAATTTCAAATCTAAAGGTTTCAAAGCAATTCAGCATTCTTCAACGAAACCACGTTTTGGATTATTTTAAGCTTTCGAACTAAGGTCTTTCTGTTGTGAATAATCACGGTACACTTGTTGCTTTAATCGGAATGTTTCTGTTTACCAATTTCAAATTTTAACATCAAATGAAAAGGTGGTCTTGATTTTCTTTTGATGAACAGATCATGGACAGGGACCAGTCTCCTACTAACATTTTTGACATTCGTTTCTAGAGAGCGTAGATTGTCTTTCGGCCCTTTTGTTGGTAGTTAGCTGTCTTTACCACTCCGCAGATGACAGCTGAGAGCTCCAATTGTTGATGTCGCAGTCTCCCTTTAAACCAGTTGGTGTTGGTACTATAAACGAATCTAAGTAGATTCAATATCCCTGGTTTTGCTACCTCTGAGGTGCTAGAGAAGAATCTGTGGCATTGTTGTTGCAGGGCATGGCAGTGACACAGCATGTGTTGGATTGACTCTACCTACAGCTTATGCATAAAACGCTGGACTCTACATTCCATTTAAGGAGCACAGTTTCTATGGTGTCGTGTAATTACTCCAGTGGGCACGCGTATAAAGATGCGTTCCATTCAGCAGGGTCTTTGTGTCCAGTTTATTCAATTCGGGCCATAAGACACGTGAAGTTATGCAGTCCTCTCTGGATAACCAAAAGGCGTTGACCTCATTCTCTATTATGTGATCAATAATACTATATATTTTGCCGATCGGTGACAGTATGGATGACATTCATAACAAATCACAACCTTGCTAGGTTAGGTTAGGTTAGCGTGGCAGCTAGCGCCCAGTTACAGATGGGCACCAGGCCTAAAAGGCCCATTGTGGTAGTAGATCCAGTCTACTAAGGAAAAATCAGAACCAATTACTAATTACCACGATATTACAATGAGAGACAGAGGACCAATACAAAGAGATTACCGCTTAAAACAACACTTAGAAGAGGTTCTGCTACTGGGTCAAGAGAACCAACCGGAGCTTTTAATAAAGCGTAGAAGGTACTTAACGGGTAGACCTATCAGGTCGCTGAGGTTGTCAAAGAAAAAGGACCCCAAGTGGAGGTTTCTTCTTGACGCTAGAGCAGGGCAGTTGCAAAAAAGATGAGGAATCGTTTCTTCTTCTTCCATTCTTTTAGAATGCATATGATCATGTGATGATCTTTAGCAAAGTTGTTGTGCATGAGCCCACGAAGGTTTCTGATGGCGCCACCGTCATTCCAATGAATTTCATATATTGCCGTGACAGTTCATACTGATTTGAATTGAAACGACAACAGCGAACGAATGATGACGTTTCGAGTTGTGGGTGACATAAGAAATTATGTCAATTGTGAAATTCATGTCCGGCTCACATTGAACAGAAAATATTGTCGTTTTTCGAATAATTTTGTGCATTTCATTGTAAGTTCTATTAGTTGAGATAAAAAAATTAATCGAATTGAATTTTCGTAGTTTCCGTGAGCTAAAATCAGCTCATTCATTCATTCATTCGAATAAAAGAGGGAGATCATCGAGTGCGATTGACGTTTCGAATGCATTTGCTGTGCAGTTTTTTTCGGATATCATCGTGAGTGGAATCAACATCGATTTCAACAATTCTCTAATGCTGATTTTTTCATTTCAAACTTACAATTGGATTGGATACATTGTGAGATTCGGATTGCCGATTGATATTTAATAAATTCAAACTCATTTTTCACGTCGTTTTCGTACAATAATGCCTCCAAAGCGACAAGCAATTGGTCGATCTACACCTCAAGCACGGAAGAAAAGAGCATTACGAGCCCCAGAATCAGACGAGCAACGAGCATTAAGGCTGGAAAATCTTCGAGTACATGCCGCTGAGACACGTTCGTCAGAATCATCTGAACAACGAGAAGTAAGGTTAGAAACTGATCGAATACGTACTACTTAGGCCCGTTTATCTGAGACGAAAGAAGGCTGCAAAAGACGAACACTGCACGCAGATTTAAACCTTGGTGCATTCCATTATGACAGTAATAATGATAACAGTCTTCATCCAAGTGTCGTCATTGGAAAAATGGCGCCAGGAATATGAAAAATTTGACAACTGCAGGAATTACACAGCATTATTGCCTAGTTTAGGATTACACAATTTCAATTTGTCAAATTTCAGTTGTACTTGTAGCACTTGTAGTTTTGTGGTATAGGCTCCTGGTAGGTGTTATCGATGCACAACGGTGCTGCCAAATCACTATACTTTGAATAAGCAACTAACCTTGCATGGACATAAAAGGTTCCACATACGTCCCGTAGTCTGCATTTTGTGACAAATTTCCTTCCAAATCTATGAACTCAACTATCTTCGACTAAAATTGTAACAGAAACCACCAGCTAAGCTCAATTGTATACTGCAGTCCTATTGGACTGCAAACCGCTTCCAACTCGTTTATCCCCGCTCCAAGTCCAAAATTTACATTGTTTCACCGCCCTTCAACTTCAAATCCAGTTTAATCAATTTAAACCAAAAATATATATATTTTATTTTCATGAAAAATACGAAGAGAAGCCCAAGAAAGAGAGAGTAAAAGAGGGAGCGTGAATAATTTACACAAATATAACCCATTAGCAGGTGTCGATGATATACATACATACATACATATATATAATTTTTAAGTTTTACGCTAGAATAATGTGTAAGCACAAGATATTCGTGCGAACACTACATACAATATAACCATGTCCTAACTCAAATCACGAGAGTTCAAACCAAAGGAAGGGTACCTACTTGTATATAGAAAAACGGAGACCAAATACAACAGCGGAACACGCACACTTATGTCATCTACGATACGAATGAACAGTTTTTTCACTCAAGGACACGAGGAGAAATACTACAACTACTCATAACTGTATGTAAAGCCTGTGAAGACGAATCGATATACATACATATGTGTGTAGATGTAGACAGTGGAACGTGCACATTGCCACTTTCCAACAGGTAAAGAGGGTGACATAAGAACAATATTACCGGAAGGAGGGAGAAAATTAGGCTGCGCTAGAGGAAGGGTCTCTGCCTTGGTCTCGTTTAGAAATGCAGGCACAGTAGAATCTTGCACAATCTAACACTACTAAGTGGGAGATTATTTTATTAATTCATTGTTCGGTAAAATTTCTGTTGAACTAGGAGAAGCGGCCTTCTTGTTCTGGTTTGACAGGAAGAGAAATAATTTTTTTTTAACCTTCAAGTACATGAATAACTGAACAATTAAAGTACAACAAAAATATGAACGTATGATACAGTCATCGAGTTAAATTTCAATGGAATATCAAGGAATACTCGAAGGCTACTTGTGTAAACACAATTACCGCATTCCGCAGGCTCAGTGTAAACAATACTTGAAGTGATGCCAGCAGACATAATGTAACTTTTACATTTAGACTTTTAAAGCTGGACTCACTATTTACATACGGGTAAAAAGAGTAAGAAAATTGGTTTCGAAGACTCTTTTTGACGTTTTTCTTTTCTCTTCAACATTTTATCATTAGGTCTGTTGGCGTATTTTCTACCTATACAACAAAATAAGCAGTTTGTCAAATTTCTAAAAGGCCAACCTTAATCAACATTGGGAAGCATAAGCTAATGTCATAAATGACCGATATGCTTCCTTATGTCATGTCAACTCCAAAATGTAACCACATAAGGGTGGGTAATTTCAACCAACTGTCAAATTATGAATGAGCGCGCTCCCTCTAATGTTCGGTAATGTTTCCAAAAGTGCCCGAAAACCGATCCAATCGATGCTGGGCTTATTATGTGCTGGCTCATAAGCTTGTGTGTATTCGTGGGTTTACATCTGCGTGCATATGCAGCCAAATGTTGATTATGTTTCTCACTTAAGACTGGGGGTAAAATTCTCTCAAAGAGAGCTAAAATTACGAAAAAGTAAACGAACGGGTTGAACAAGAAAAAGTTGAAAATACATTGGTTTGACAGTTTTGACAGTTTTCACAAACCAGTCCAAAGAAATTTCTTGCACTAAAATTCTTACTCTCTCGTGAGCACCCTCTTCTGAGAAAAACTACGAACGTACGCGAATAGCTTTTCGTAAAAATTCGCTGTTTTAGGAGGAGCAGAGAGAGAATGTAGAGAAACTGTCAACGCCGTTCACAATTAGCTGATTGATGTGACGGTCTGACGGAACAAAGGAGCGGCGGATTCTATAGGTTGGGCCTTTAAGACCTCAATTACTCCTAAAGCCTCAGTTTCTTCCAATTGCGGCGCCTTCATCTCGGCCATCGTTTCCATGATTTAACGAATCTTTTGCATTCTTGGAGTTGCCTTGCGTTGCTTGGTTTCCAATGGCATGACAAATGCTTACATTTAATTAGTCGAAAAGTGCAAAGAAGAATCTGTTAGGATTCATTGCTTTACCTGGCCCACATATTCCTTAACTGAAAGTCCCTTCTCGAAGAGAACTCATGTTTGAATGTGTTTACATTGTTTTAGTGTTGTATGAATAATTCTAGTGCTAAGCACAGCATCTTTCATAGTTTTCCATACCTAACTTCTTAAGTGACTCAAGATTTGCATCAGGGTGTATATTATTATAAGCCCCTCTGTCTAGTACAGGGATGATCGATGTTCATCAATATTCACAAAGCGTAGTTTTGTCCTCCTTGTGATGCACGAATAATTCACGCATCCATGAGCCTACACCTTCTAGGTATAGAAAATACCTTCTTCAAATAGAAGCCCCGCCGCTAAGAGGTCAATGAAGTACACTTTTTCTAAACCCTACTGTATCCTTGGTAGATTAAATTTATCCGCAATTTTGTGTTATAAAAGATTTTAATCAAATTAAATTGCATTTCTCATGCACGACAAATAAACATTAAGTATTTTTAGACGAGGTATTCCCTAATGGCAGTTCAGCGTGCAAATTCATCTAAACTGGACTCTTCGTCATATCGTGTAACTGCATTCGTTGTTTCTTGGAAATTTAATCCATCATTATAAAAACAATAAAACTGGTTATTAAATGAAATAACCGCATAACTACATACTAAGTATGCGATCATCAAACTAGTTTGATTTCGGATGAATCACAGCAAAATTAATGAAATTAAAAACAAAACAAAAACATAGTTAATGCATTTGTTCTTTATGAATTTATTAATTAAACAAAATTTAATTTGAAATAACCCAAGTGAATATTTATGAATAGTTCGGGGACTTCCCTTGTGTTACATAACGTGTAGGAAGAATTAAAACTTATCTCTCAAGGAATTTCACAATCAGATTGTACTTTCACCTGAGCAAATTGAAACCGATTGCCAGCAAATATGTTTATATGTCAGCTTGCAAACCAGGTTTTACCAACCGTTACAATCGCGTTACTTTCATTAAAATGAACTGACTTGGCGTGTTCTCAACTAATCTAGCTGCTAGAATACTTTTCCATCGGGATTTATCCCTAACGAATTTAGCGGCCTCTAGGAAAAAATGGACTAGATTCTAGTGAATTCTAGCTGTAAAATAATAGAACGAACTAAAGTAAGCAAGTGAAAACAAATCAGTTCAAACTCAAACCACAGAAGGAATACATATACGCAAAGCTTCACTTGCCTAATATTTCTAAACGGTCCAAACCATAGAATCCGTCGATCTATTCAACGTTGACATTTAAGTTGATGAACTGCCAGATTGAACAATCCCGTAGAATCCGTCACGTCAACCATCTGACTGTCAAAAGCGATGACATTCTCTCTCATCGGGGAACGTTCCGCATTCAGGCACTAGGTAGTCAAACGTTTCTGATTCGTCGAGAGAGAGTTAGTTCTGACTACAAAGTAAGGCATTTCTTTTTGACGTAATGGACTAGATTTGAAGGTAAGAAAATTCTCCCTACCTTTTAAGTCAATGTGCAAACTGTCAAAAATTCGTTTGCCGTTCCATATATTAGGCATTACCTCAAAAAGTAGGCCTAGAGTTCGGAACGTGCCCATTCTCTCTCATCTTTTAACGGGTCTTAGCAGTCTAGGTAAGAGACGTCATGCAGACGTAATAATTCTACATCACTCAAGGAATAAAACGATTTAAGTAATACCATGTTTCCACCGAACCGAAATCTCGAGGTTTGGATGAACTTTTGCCGAAACCTCAGTAAGCCGTTCCCACCAAGTCGAAATCATTTCGAATGTCATTGTTTGTCTATTTTGAAGTGGCGGGAAACAGAAAAACAAACAGCTGTCTGCTGACTGTCGCTGTCAGTGTTGACATATAATATTTTGACGACTAAAAATGAACACCAAATAAACTAAAGTTCACGCTTAAGCTTGTTCGGTTTGACAACCTCTTTCGGACGGATGAGCTTAGGGAGATTTTATGTAGGTTTCGACGAAACTTCGAGGTTTTGAAATCTCGATAATGGATGGCGAAACCTCTGAGGTTTGTATGAATTTGACGAAACCTCGCGATTTTGTTTGGTGAAAACATAGTATAAGCAAATTGTGTGTTAGTTCAATCAATTTTCAAGTTAAAATGATTATTCAAATTTCAAATCGAATTGTACTCCCAATGAGTTCCGTTACAAAGTTTGAAGGAAATCGGTCGAGTAGTTTAGACCACAATGCATTTAGCGACAGAATAAACTTTGCAAAATAAAGTCAACCACTCACATGCCTTGTATTTATTATACGAGTATGTTGTTCCTTTTATCTAATCAAATACAGATTATACTTATAAGAAAAAACAAAACTTTACCCAGTGTTTCAAAAAAACATGACTAGTCAATCACGTGTCGCTCTAATCTTCAACTCAATTTGTCCAATGGAAAATGAAAATCATGAGAAAATATTCCTTAACTAAAACTTAGTAATTCTTCTAAACTCAAAGTAAAATCCGCGTAATGTAGCATAAAATAAATTGAATGACTCATTTGTGGTGTCGAAGTTTAAATGCAATATTTGTCCTGATAACGATTAATCTCATATGGCTAAATCAAATGAATGGATAAAGTTATTTGCTTCTTTCCTGTTTTTATTGTCTACATTTGTACTTAAATAATTTAACTTAAAAGAAACCAGGAAAATATCATAAATACTCCAACAATTGGCAATGGCGAAAAAGCATTGATAAGCCCCCACTATGTCCAATGATAAATTAGAGCAATTAAATCGGCATTTTCTTATCGTACAAGTATTCACTCTGACTTTGGCCCAAACCATAGTATTACAAGAATGGGATAGAGCGATAAATTTATCGAAATATGTAGTATGAAAATTTGATAATTATAGAGATTATAATAACTGATAACGATTTGGAAATAAATGGAATGAAATAAGTTCCGCACTTGAAATATTGCACTTTGTACGTAGACTTTAAGAGGCGCATTGCGTTGGCGTTAAAGAGATTTTATTTATATGGTAGCTGTAAGATTTTAGTGAAAAATATGTAATTCAGTTGCCATGGCTATAAGAACAGTAAAACTCTCTCACCAAACGAAATCGCAAGGTTTCATGAAATTTTTCAAACCTTCGAGGTTTCGTAACTTATACCGAGTTCTCGCTGGACGAAATCAAACCTTACGATTTCGGTTCGATGGAAACATGGTATAAGCCTGGTACACTGAAAGGCTTGGTATCAGGCCAAAAGTTAGTCTATAGAAAAATAATTCGAGGAGGACCAAGAAGTGTAAGAGCTGCACCAGAATATGGGTATAGTCTATAAAGACAAGATTAAATTGGCTTGACCACATCGAGCTAATGGGCAACAACGCTTCAGATAAGAGGATCCTCGAATCACAGTCCTATGTTTTAAGACGATGACGGGATTTTCCGTACAAGGGGCAAGGGTCGAGGATGTGAGAAAACTTGTTTTTTGCAATTCTTGTTCAACGCACCAACCACTGTTCCACCGAACACACAGAGTTCAAAGAATCGATTTCAAATATGTGCCACTCCAGACTTTAGGGTTCAAAATAATTGTTAGCGTGGACAACAGTCCCTCAAATACGCAGAGACAGCAGCAATCGCACGTATAATCCTTACCTAATCAAGGGCGCTGCTGCTTCATCACGGAGGACTATTAAGACCTAAATTCACACGAAGGACTTTGCTCACGGCATCCTTTCAAAGTTGTCCGCCTTAAATATATGTCTTAGCCATCTTAGTCGTTGAATGTACACCCTTTGGTATAGCTCACTGTATACTCTATACATATAGGTGGCGATTGTAACTTCTCCGTCACTTATAAGCTGTGCACATAGGATAAAATTTTACTCGGAAAACGTGGTCTAAAAGTAGCCAAAGGAATAGTTTTATTTAAATGATAGGCAAGACTCCTTTTTCCTAAGTGAAATTAGTCATTTCTACTTTAAAACTGTAAGTCTGCATCATGACTTATAACCTCCTTCAAATGTATTATGTATGTTGTAGAATGCTTCAACCTGTCTGAGACCTTTTCAAAAGGTTCGTTGGTATCCATACCGAGTTAGATGAAGCAACAAAAGTTCTCTATTGTCATGCTGATAAGCTTGGCTGCGATCATGAAACCAGACGATATCATTTGACATCATTTGGTGTTCTTGCATTGACCCCAAAAGCTGTCAAAATATGGCTCATCCTGTTTACGATGTTGCCTTTTACCCCTTCCTTTGTCTGAGAAGTTGGTCCATTTTCTTTAAGATATCTAACTACGGATTAAAAACAAAATCTATCCAAAAATCACAAGGGTTCCGAGAGAAATAAAGCACCAGGTTTTGCGGCACACATTACACATTATCACAGTTTGATTGAAAACGATATTTGAGGTCAAACCTGAGAAATGGACCAGTAGGAATCCAGTAAAGTTGGAAGGTTTTTGACTGCTGTTTCATTTTCGTCCTTGCAGCTTTGGCGTAATATTTGAGAGCCTCGCGAGAACTTCTCATACTCTTTCTTTTACCTTACGAGGAAAAACGGAAACAGACCTTTATAATTTCCTCTTAAAATCCAAAATTAACCGGCATTTGGCATAAAACTATTGGTTTCTTTGTCAGAGTCAAGGAAAACTAAGACTGGCATTTGTCATGACTTTTTGGCAGCCTAGCCATTAATTGCATAGCCCTCTTCATGGTGCCTACAATTTCATTGATGTTACTCAACCATTTTGTCAGTGTTTCTATTGTTTTGAATGAATATTGCGAGTTCCTTTAATCCTTTGACAGACAGTGACGTCTGAAAACGTCATAACACGGTTTTTCGATGGGTAATGACGTTTATAGACGTCACCATATGTTTTCCTAGTAACATCATAACGGGTAATACGTTTGTTGTTTCACGAGAAATTCTAATTTTACAAATAAAATTGTTCAAAATTTCTCTAACAATATGGGAGATAGAGCTGTTCGCTTTTCTGCGAATCTTTATTAAAAACCAGTGTTCGTCAAAGGGCTGACAAAAATTCTGCAGCTCAAATCATCTAGCTCAGTGGGGGTTGTCTACACAATCTTCTCATTCACATAAGAAAAAATATTTAGCATAAAACTGGTTACAAAATTGTAAAACAAGCAATAACCGGAAACATTCAAAGCCATAAAAAGGATATATCGAGTTTACAAAAGAAATTCCTCATTCTTATCTCTCTCTCCAATCCTTAAACGGTCATAAAATGTTCTGCTTCACAGTTGTACGCCTCTTCAGAAGCCATCCACATTTAAATTCAACAAGCGTTTTGCTACGATTCTTAATTATAACATTAAACCAATAAAATGCTTTCGCAATATTATTTCCATTCTTTTCCTCTTCTTCTTCTTCTTCATCTTTATGTAGGTGCCATCACTCAGAAGCAAAAATGTAAACAAAAACGTAATTTCGTTGTAAAAAGCTTTGCCGTGCCGTGCTTAACCCCAAAAAATTTCAGAAAAGACCCAACTAATTCTATGCGCCAAACATGTCTCTTTCTTACAAACTAAACTTACAATAACAAAAAAAAAAAAAAAAACAAAATGACCATCAAAAAGAAACGTCAAAATGCAGCGTAATGTGAAAATTATGCAGAAAATTCATCATCACCACCACCGAAAAAGAAACCGAAAAACCCACTGGAGCAAGTCCCCTCTCTTGAGTACTAGAGCGGCGACGGCGAGTTAAGGGAATAGTACAATACAACAACCAGCAGCCACACCAAATGCCAAAAAACATTCCAACACTAGCCAAACAAAGACAAAAATAGCCTCCAATTAGCGCCCATCTCACCCCTTTTCAGTATGCCCCACTAAGGTACGAAAGAGACAATCAACCGTTCACCACTGTCGGCGGGACAAAAACAGATAGTATCCCCCTCAGCACAATACAATCGACGACCCGACGAAATCGATTGAAAAAAAGAGCGAATTCCTTCGCAAAAAAATATGAGTAATAAAATTAACATTTTACTCGTGATAAAAACAAATGACTCGCCTCCTGTAGGGACTTACATATTCCAAGTAACCGTGAATTTGATCGTCCGTACTCCCCTCGGCCATGATTCCAAAGCACTAGTGTGTGGGTAGGTTTTTTTTTTTTTTTATTAAACTGGAAGTATTTTTTTAGATTTCTCACTCTGCCTGCACTACACACTCTAGCAGCGAGAATGTACTGCAAACACGAACCGAGGAAAAAATGAGAAAAAAGAATTGGGAAATTCCTAAGTGATTAGGTTAGGCACTTGCACTCTTATAAAATACCACACGAAACAAGTATTCTTTTTTTTTTTCAAAAACACAAAAATATTGCAATTTAATAACGATAATTGCAATAGTGCACTTCGAGAGAACCTTTGACACAACAGAAAATAAAAATAAATAATAAACTTGCACACGGGGACCCTTTCAAAGTGACAGCACTAGCACTCCACCGACTTGAGTGCGACCACGAAATAAAAATGTCATACTACGATGTTTTCCGAGTGAAAATTATCCGACGACGCGACGTCGGGGGGGAAAAAGCTCGTTTTTCTGGGGTTTCTTGGAGCATTGTGAACTTAGCTGAAAGCTATAATGGTGGATACAATTTGGGGCGATTCACAGTTGGCGTGGGGAATTCTCAGCAAGAATTTTAGAGATGAGTTAATTTTTCTAACGAATAACTCGTTCAAGTTTTCAAATGTCATTTCAATCAGCGAGACACATTAAGCCGGTTCGCGTACTTTTTGGACTAAAATTCGTAGATTATCAAATTGCGAAGAGTGGGGGTAAAATTCTCTCAGAGAGAGCTAAAATTACGAAAAAGTAAACGAACTGGTTGAAGAAGAAAAAGTTCATCTTTTATCTATTTGTGACAAACCATAAAATTTTTAGGCACCACTTCTACTGCTGCATTTGTGTTAAGTGTGAAATTTTGAAATTTAAATTTTGCAACTGACTAGCTGGCATATTATAAACTGTAATTATTGTCGATAACTGCATACTATCATTTTCCCTTTAATAGTAAAGGATTTTCCAATAGGGACTTGACAACTTTGAATTTGATTTGTGAACGCGATCTTTCACTAATCATCAAACTGTCACTGTCAATTTATTCAGTAAACTCAATATTTTCATCATGGTAGGCGAACAGGAACGAGCAACGTTTACAAATTATAAAAATTTTCTATCGAAATTCGGAGACGGTGATCGCAACTTTAAGAGCGTTAACTCCAATTTTCGGTCGTAATTCTCGCCCTAGTAGGCAGGCAATAACAAGTTTAGTGCAAAAATTTGAGTCTACATAGGTATTCGTTGTGTCAGTGTCAGTAAGACAATGGATTGGTCGAAGTGTCGCTGCCGTTCAGGCGTCCGTAGAAAACGAACCAAATTATTCAATTCCACGGCGTTCTCAAGAATTGGACATCGCTCAGACCACATTATGGCGTATTTTGCGTAAAAATCAAGCTGACTCAAAAGTTGAAGCCATTGGACCATTTGAAGCGACGTACGTTCTCCGATTGGGTTCTGGAGAAGATTTGGCGCATTTTTTTTTTCGTCGACGATAACGATCGTTACGTTACTCTAAATGGTCAGCGTTATCGCGCCATGATTACCGATTATTTTAGGCCCGAATTGGAAGATATGGACTTGGACGATATGTGGTTTTAACAGGATGGTGCCACAAGCCACAAAGCACACGTTACAATCGACTTATTGAAGAGTAAGTGTGGTGAGCGTGTTATCCTAAGATATGGGCCAGTCGATTGGCCGTCTCGTTCGTGCGATTTAACGCCTGTTTTCTGTGGGACTACGTTAAGCCATTGCTCCATGGCAACAAGCCGACGACATTGGAAGAGCTCAGAGCCAACATTGAACGCGAAATAGCGGCCGTTTCGGCCGAGTCGTTGAAAATAGGGTCCAACGAATCGACCGCTGGAAACGTGACCGCGGTGCCATATGAACGATTGATTTTGATTGTACTTCAAGCCGATAATAAAGTTTTTGAAATATCTCAAATAATTTGCGTTTTATTTTAAAAAAAAAAACTTGTCAAGTCCTTATTACCCTTTAAAATAAAGTAATGAACAAAATAAACAAACAAATATTAAAATATGTTGTACGTTGTACAGACGTGAACCATTCACAGTTTTATTACAAACCAAACATTCAATCATATACCTATGCAAGTATTCTCAAGTAGTTAATTATTTTAAATCTCTTTCGCACTTTCAATTTCAATTTCAAGTTCACTACTTCGCACACTTTCCATTTTTGAATCATGTTTCCACTTGAAAATTACAACAATCAACAAAAAATAAATCATAAAAGCCCCCAATCGATTGACTGGACTGACGACGACCCGCTAAGTTCTAAAGCAATAACTTAAGTGCCATTGACATCTTGAAAAATAAATAAATAAACATTTGAATACAGAAATTGTTTGTGCAATTTGATAACATTTCCAACGTGTTTGTTGGGGATTGTTCCTTCTAATAAATTGCGAAATAGCTATTTAACTAGATATTGCTATAAATTTATTTTTAATTGTTATTTTTCTGCATAAACATTAAAATTTACTAGAAAACTAATATAAAAGAGAGATTCTTGGGATTGAAAGACTGAGATACGTGATGTATAAAGTGTAAACAGTTTATAAATAGAATACGTCCCCTTCCTTGTGCTGTCACGTAGTTCAAATTAAAACTAATTGCTAATAAGTGGCAGACAAATTAATGAAATCCGCTATTTGCTCAGTTTTTTTTTTGTTCAAAAACATACTGGTACGTGGTACATTTGGTACATATCATATGCATTCTTCTGCATTGAACTCATCGTGGAAATAATTTCACAGGCGTTGATGTTGACGGTACATGAGAACTCTAGCCACACGCTTAAAAAACTTAGGTCATGGAAAGTGTTTGATTGTGCATCGACAAGGAAGATTTGATAGTTCTGCTCAAAATCTACACAAATATTTTTGCATATTAGGTCGGTTCGCGTACTTTTTGCACCAAAATTCGTAGATTATCAAATTTTTAGGGGTGGGGGTAAAATTCTCTCAGAGAGAGCTAAAATTACGAAAAAGTAAATGTCCACAGTCCACAGAAATTTCTTGCACTAAAATTCGTAGCATGGGGAAATTTCTTACTCTCTCGTGAGCGCCCTCTTCTGAGAAAAACTACGAAAATTCTCCATACGCGAACAGCTTTTCGTAAAAATTTGCTGTTTTTGGAGGGTACGCGAACGTACCTAATATTGCGTAATTTTGATACTTTTTCCATTTATTATGTTTTAGCAGCTGGCAAAGTTGACAGTGACAATTAGCTGTCTAATTATTTACTTATATTTTTTATACCTTTGCCTCAGGTATAGAGCGATGTTAACCGACTTGTTCGAGCTGTGGTTCCAACAAAACGACGCTACATGCCATACAAAAGACGCAACGCTCGAAGAAGGAAGGAGTTATTTGGCGACTCATGCCGCCGAACGTTCATCAATTAGCTACCCCGATCATACGACTTGATACCATGGACAAATCCGTTTGACGTTTGGCTCCTCCAAGCTTAAACTACCACCAATTTTGAATGTATTCTGACGTTTCCGGCAAAATCAAATCGGAGCTCACACACACATTCTTAAACGGCAGCCATTTTGGGAGTTGTTCTGTAACATTAATTCATTTATTTACATTTTGTTGTTGGTAATTCAATGACAGTCTGCTCAAAATGTGGCGCGCAAAAGGAAATTTATAGTTACGTTCTGTTTACACGTTCGTTCACATTTATTTACAGATAGTCTAGGCTGTGTGGGCTGGGGCATATAAAGCCTTGTGTTGCACCGAATTGTTTTCTTATTTGACATACGCATCTTTATACCGCGTTCTCACCAGTTTTTTCACCGAAATCTCGAGATTTCGCCAAATCTCTCCAAATCTCCGAGGTTTCGCATGCATTTTCTATGTATTGAAGTCTCGTGCTTTCGCCGAAACCGCCTCGAAATCACGCGTTGAGTTCATCTATCTACGAGAGGTTGTCAAACTCTTTCTTAACTTATGCATTATGCATTACTTACATACATACAAATTGTATCCATTGTTTAATTTGTATGTTGAACTAATGGTTGTTTCAAAAATGGATCACTTTTTGGTTTCCCAATGCCGACCCTCAAGTCCTAACACTGATAGCGACAGCCAACAAACAGCTGTTGGTTTGACAGACAATAGGTCCGTTCGCGTACCTTCCTAAAACATCGAATTTATATGAAAACTTACGAATTTTTATGAAGAGCTTGAGAATTTTCGTAGTTTATCACATAAGAAAGGGCTCACGAGAGAGTAAGAAATTTCCCTATTTCTGTGGGCTGGTTTATGAAAACTGTCAAACCAGTGTATTTTCAACTTTTTCTTGTTCAACCCGTTCGTTTACTTTTTCGTAGTTTTAGCTCTCTCTGAGAGAATTTCACCTCCAATTGGATAGTCTACGAATTTTAGTGCAGAAAGTACCCGAAAGGACCTAATGCTATTCGAAATTATCTCGACTTGGTGCGAACGGTTTACGAGATTTCGGCAAAAGTTCATCGAAATCTCGAGATTGAGAACGCAGTATTACTTCTTTCTGAGTTGCACCTAAGTTTTCAAAACAAACAGAACTAATTTTCAATATGAATTTACTGTATTATAGTAGAGGCACAACAAAAGCAACAGCGACTTTGACAACCGGAGGATATTTTTTAGGACCAATGCTTTTCAATGGAACAGAAAACATTGACAACAGCAACTTCAACGTTAGACCTAAGTTCTAAATCTGCTGTTGAAGTTAAAGTTGTTGTTGGTGTTATTGTGCTCAGTCTGTTGTGTTGCGTTGGAAAACAGCATCGGTCTTTTTGTGTATGCTATTGAAGTTGCTGTTGGCTGTTTCAATGTGCTTCTACTATTAATTACACATCACCTATTCATTTATTTGGCTGAGTAGTGAATATTTATACGGCTGCGGTTGAAACCTATAATTAAAACAGATAATATAATATGTAATTGCGTCTTCTTAGCCATTTCTGATAGTTCAAATGCAATTTTCTACTGTAATCTCTATTATTCCCCTTAAAATGGTTTTCCCCTTTAAAGCTCATCATCATTAATATGTCGACTATTTAACATAATGTCACGTTCGCTTTAAAAATAGTTTACTAGCTAGTGGGTACTAGACCACGATTGCATTAACTTTTATCTCGCAAAAAAAAAGCTAGAAATCATATAAAACTGAATCATTGCTGCAAAACAAGAAAAAAAATTGGAGAACTGATAGAACGGATGACGTAATTTGATATTTGTTATTGCAAGTTGATTCTATTTACAACGTAGCTTATCGAATGGAAAATGGATAAAAGAATTTCCAAAGAATAGACTTTTTCCCTTCATGTTGCCCTTTTAAAATGGGTTTTACTCCTAGGCCAAGGCTACATTGACTGCTTATATTGTTTTCAGTGTTTTTTTTTCCTTCCCAGCTCACGAGGTACCTGATTCCAATTTTAGGTGTTGTGCTGCCAAAAAAACATCACTTGCCTTGATAAAGAAACAAGACATATTAAAACAACACACGTATACATGTGTATTTTTGATTGTATCACTGGTAGTTCACCGCTCCGTTCCGCCCCAACGTTTTGATAAAAAGAACAATATAAGCCCAAAACAGACGACAGTGTTTCACGTTACTTTATTTCTTAATCCGATAAGATAAGGCACAGAGTCAGCTTCTCTCGAAGCGATTCGCATTTTCATTTTCACATTTTTATTATAAATTTATTTTTGTTGTTGTTTCAAGCGAAATTGAATTAATTGCGTTTCAGTCGTAGAACGAGTGGAGGGAGAAAAACTATTCGCCTAGTTTCACGAGCGTCAAGTCAATGTCGCTACGCAGCTAAACGTTACTAAATGGATGCAAATTAATTATAATATCTGTTTGGCTAGGTGACAGTCTCATTCATCGATTATCACACTTAGAGGACTTGGTCAGCACGCGAAAAATTCGATTTATTTTTATCAAAAGAATCGATTGAATGGTGTGCTTTGATAAATTGAATGCGATGTCGGAGATTAATCGGATTTGATTTGCTTGTGAGCACTATATATTGATTTTGCTGTCCACAACACTGTAAGTGGAGATTGACGGCAATTAATGGGATTTAAGTAATTGCCCGTTGGGGCTTAGTAGAGTTACACAATTGTGTGTGGTCATTAGGGCATATTACAGCGTATGTGGCTGTTAGGAAATGCATTTATTTGAAAATGAAAGGAGACTCCTATCGGCTACCTCACAGTGGATGGAGTACCAATTTGGTCACCTCTATCCTAAACCAGTTCAACTGCAAAGGTTTAATTCGGACAGAACATCCGGCTACTCGTACTCGAGATCATTGGAAGAACCCTGAAAAAGTGGATGCTTTATCTCCTGCCTTCCAAACAAATGGGTCAAAGGAAAGAAGTGGCGTTGGTAGGCTCCCTGAGCACTGTAGCATATATCAGGCGAAAATTTTAACAATTACGGAGGCGCTGTAGTGGCTCAAGTGTAATAATGACCATAGACGGCCAAGGCGTGTTGTGCATGATAGTGGTTCAGAGCTCTAACCACTGAGCCATGGCACCTATTTTCACTGATAGCTTAGAAGCAATCAAGTGACTATTTTCATCAAAAGTCGCCATCAAACGCCGTTAGTCTCTTATGGAGACGACGGACCTCAGTTGGGTGCCAGGCAACAGAGACATTATAGGAAGCTGTATAGCCATTAAAAAATGAGAACTTTTACTCAGGCTGGACGCTGTTAGCAAAATCAGACGCTCCAAGGAGGTGAGTTATATTGAAACGTACTTAGTATATTTGTAGGTGTGCTCACTGGACACTGTCCCATTGGCCTTCATGCTAGTTGCTAAAGCATTCCATCAAACGACTGCAGAAGCTTTTCTTTGTGTCTGTGCTGCCGTGCTCCCCAAAAGAAGACTCCATTTGGGATATCTGCTCTCTTGCGATCTTATAGATCTGTATCTGTTCGTAAATTATATCCATCAAGAGGAAAACAACTGGGTTCGAATCTCCTAAATCGATGGACGACATTGTATGGAGCCAACGATAAGTAAGAAAGCTGAACAAATATTGGGCACTTTTGAGCGAAAAATACTTCGCCGGATTATAGGTCACGTATGCGAGGATCACGAATGAATATGAGCTGTACCAGGATGTGGATGAAGTCTAAAAAGCCGACAACAAATGGACAACAATGCTTTAGCCAAAAGAATCTTCGAATTCCAGACCTAAATTCGAGACGGTGGAGAAGAACTAACCTCCGGTATAAGGACCAAATTGTGACGGATGGCGAAAAACTTGGTCTCCGCAACTGGAAGCATCGTGCCCGGAACTGCAGAGAATGGAAGGCAGCCGTGTCTCAGGAATAGACTCTACAAAGGTCGGGAGCCCTTTAGGTAAGTAAGAAAGGAATGGAAAGAATGGTGTTACTGGGCGGTCGCTTGTACTTTATAATATTAGATACCCAATGCTAGTCAAAGTTGTTCCCATTTCTCATCAGCTTGTGCAATATTCCAGTCCTCAATGCTGATCTAAGTTCAAATCTCCGCCAACAAAAGATGTCTTTGGAGTATTTTATTCAGTAAGTTTTTGTTTAGTTTTGTTTTTGGTTTTCCGGCGCATATTTTAATACTTTTCTTGTACATTCATCGACCTGACGCTTCATTGTTGAGTGAAGGTCACTGATTACGTCGCAATTTTAATGTTTACATGAGTAAACAAAACGTAAAACAGACTGAGAACGAGAACACCAAGTTAAGGATTTTCTTTGAATTTGTATACAGAACCAGAGAAGTCATGGCTGTCTTATAAAGGGATGACTAGAAGTTCAGAAGCGACGGTCAACAATACGGTCGGCCAAAGGATAAACGAACGCGTTAAATATCGATAAGTTAAAGGTGTAGTAGGTTGTAGTGACTGCTCCCCTTCAGATGCAAGTACACTTAAATCAGGTCCATGTGCTACAACACCTGATAAAGGACTGGTTGGCGGCGGAATACTAGAGAAGGTAAATAGCTTTTAAAATTTCGATAGGCAGCACTTATAGAAGAGGTGTGGAGAAGTCACTTAGTAAAAACCAAGAAGAATCAAACTCAGAGGAGACCTGTGAAGAAATCCAGAGTTTCTAGCGATAAGATGGTTGGTAGAGGACAAAAGACTCAACACTGTGGTTTGTTTCGAAATCTCTCAAAGTAATACTTACATCCCATGCTTATATAAATCTGGTCCGTTGTGAAACCACATAATGGCCGCGATCCCACCACCTCGCTAATATAGTACTAGAGGTCGCTAGATTCTCCAGGACAAAATCTGTCATCCCGGTGCAAAAGTATTCTAGCAGCTAGATTAGTGAGGGGTTGGGAACCCGCCCAATCATAACTTTTACTATGTACTACTCTATTACACTCTTAGATATTTGACAAACTGCTAATTTTTGTGTGAGAAAGTGCGAAAACAGACCTAGAGACGCAGATAAAAACATCGCAAAACTGTCAACAAATAGAAATATGCCACAACTTGGCAGCACTAGCGCGTTAAAATACTCAAATTCATCTGAAAAGCAACGGCCTGTACAAAAGAAAGTTGACAGAAGTTAAGAAGCTTTGACAGCTCAGCGAATTCCGAAGACGAACGAACGAATATTCGTAAATTGTGACATTTCATTCACACCAACTTTACCTAGTCCAAGTAATTTGCGAATTTCTTCTTATTTACCAAAGAAAACAGAATTGTGAGGTTAAACTCTCGTGAATGTTTTGTTGAAGACCAGCAGAATTAAGAAGATTGCGAAAACAGACCTAGAGACGCAGATAAAAACATCGCAAAACTGTCAACAAATAGAAATATGCCACAACTTGGCAGCACTAGCGCGTTCAAATACTCAAATTCATCTGAAAAGCAACGGCCTGTACAAAAGAAGATTGACAGAAGTTAAGAAGCTTTGACAGCTCAGCGGATTCCGAATACGAACGAACGAATATTCGTAAATTGTGACATTTCATTCACACCAACTTTACCTAGTCCCAGTAATTTGCGAATTTCTTCTTATTTACCAAAGAAAACAGAATTGTGAGGTTAAACTCCACATCTGTGGAATGGGAGTATAGTTTGACAGTTCGCAAGAAGAACACGGAAAAATCAGCGAATTGTTGATGTCTTGCAAAAGTAGGCAATATAAATTCGGCCCACTGACACGCTCACTTTGCGTGAAATTAACTTTTTTTAATGAAACACACTTGCTCTACATATCTCTCATATATTGTGTCTGGCCACGCCTACTTTTTAGGGGTTTTGTCATAAGAAACTGTTTTTTACTTCGATTTCCTTCAAATAGTATCAATTCTTAGGAACAAAGCTAAGTATACATATGTATGTACGTTGAGAAATGTTCATAGTCCGGCCACTAGATTGTGCTAAGTTTGTTCGCAGTTGGCTGGGCTGTGAATGGTCCTTTACTGTGTTCCATGATCCTTAAACGGCAGCTCTATGTAATTGAACAGTCGCTATCGTAAGATGGTAATAAAAACATTGAAAAACAAAGTGCAAACCTGACAGAGGTATGGGGATTTCGGGGTTACTAGAACTTTTAATAAAGCGGAGTAAATGATAGGGATATTTGTCAGACCTCTGAGGTTATTAAAAAAGTATGACCCTTACTGTAGGTATGTACATATTTCGTAAGGGACAGGGCCGAGCAGTTGAAAAAAAAGATGCAGAATTGTTTTATCCTCCTCTTCATCCCTGCAAAAGTTGTTTGAAAGAAGATCTTGCGTGTAGATCGGTCGGACAGTGTCTCGTAAGGAAGCCGACTGGACATCTTACATCAGTTCAGTTGAACGTTTATGATCCAGGCTAAGGCATAGTTCCAGTTACGTTGTGCATTGGTATGTTCTTGATTTACTTCTGTTATTCCCCTTAGTTTCCATGGGCACTAGCCAAATAATCCTACACTCGAAAGTACTTAAAACTAAAAGACAAACACTCTTCGCAGCTAATTATGATGATTTCCCTCCACATACATATAAAGTTATAATGAGTAAACTTATTACAGTTCTAAATGTAGAATTCCTAGTTCGGCTTAGAAACACAAAAAAAAAAGAACGACAACACACCAACCAACTCAACTGCAACGATGACAAAAAAAAAAAAAAGAATGATAAATGAGACGAGTAAAATTAACGGAAGTCGATCCCCAGTCGTTCATTTCTAATTGCTACGTATGTAGGCACATATGTTCGTCGTCAAATGATGACTCATACACTGGCTCGCCAGTTAAGTGATTTAAAAATGGATAAAGTGTCATCTAATCATGAAATCATTAGAAAGAGTCCACGTAGGTATTCTTACCGCGATTGCCAATGACCTCCGAGGGGTATGACCATTCCCGTATTCACTAGCCGAAGGACGTCTTGGATTTTGCTGAAACACCGATGCAGCACGCCGTCGTGGCGGTGGCCTTGGTGCTGTTCCAACTAGTCCTAGTACATCATTGTTACTAGTTCCACTGCCGCCATTTCCATTTGCCGCCGTTGTTGTAGTAGGCGAAGCTGAACTACTGGAGCTGCTCATTTTGCTGGAGAATTTGTTTTATAAAGAGGAACGACCGAGAACGAAAGACGCAACCAACCGTAAAGCGAGTTTTAATGAGGAAACGAAAACTTAATCTTTTTTTTTCTCTGTTGAGATATGCAACCACGAAAGAATCAGCAGGCAATAAACGAGCAGGGGCGCGCCGCCGATGGACTAGAGGGGACACAGCTTCTTTCTCGAATAATAGACACACACAAAAAAAATTAAGAATCTCACGATGTTATCACTGATTTTTCGGCACGAGACAGACTTTAACTTCTTAAAAATAAATTCTTGAACTTTGTGCGAAAAAAAAAAAACTGGGATTACATCTTTGATTTATGACGACCTGTGGGAGCAGTGGTAGATCTTTGCGCGGATGTGCGGTGGAATAGGAAACACTTTTTTTTTTGATGAAAATCACACAAAAAGACACTTGATTTTCTTAAAAAGATATGTATGAACACTTGGTTGGAAAATTTCTTCAATTTTTTGCACTCGGATTTCGACAGTTTAGCACAGAGAAGGGAAAAAACGAAGGAAGAAAAAAAAAATTATTAACCCATCTGTGCTGTGAACGGATGGGAGATGACTGGAATGTAAAAGCTCATTCCACATGAAACTGTCAGACAGACAGAGGTTTGATTCGAAAAAAAAGAAACTTTTTCGATTATGGCTGGCAGGTGGAATTTAGTTTTAAGTGCTGCCAATCCAGAGTGCACTACTAGAGTACTAGATTACTGGGTGTGTTTCGTTTGGAAAGAAATGACAAAACGTGTTTTTCTCCTTATTTTATTAAGGATATTTCGAATAAGATAATATTCAGGGGCCCAATTATCGCAATCGATAACGAGTAAGTAAGTATAATTAGTGTATGTATGAATACATACGTTGAATACTTTTAGACACGGAGATAAAGACACTCAAAAGTGAGGGAAAAAGAGCTTATGGCCCAAAGAGGGGCAAGACCTAACTTCTCCCACTTTACATGTTGTGTGTGATATACATTTCTGCACGTACAGAATGGACCTACAGTTTTATGCCGTATCCGAAGGGCAGAGGGGTTTTTCAGAAGCTTTCTCATGACCGTAAATACTCTTGAATGTTTGTCAGACACTCGGAAGAGGTGGGGCCGTGAAAAAACTTTTGATGGTATTTTTCTGGATTCGAACTTGGAACTCCTTGTACAGTAGTCGAACGCACGAACTCAACTTCGAGAACACAAAAATAAAACAAATGATCGAAATTGCGTACGAGGTAAAGGAGAATATGAAAAAATCGATCAAATTCTGCTACCCGTTCGACAGAGGCTACCCCGTTCCCGTTTACTTCTCATCTCTCGGTCCCTCACTTTGACACTCTCGAATCGGAGTCTTCCTATCAAAATTTACTCAAACAAAGAACAAAAAATATACTAGATTTTAGCTCTAGCGAGGAAGAGCTGCACTTGCTTATATTCCTCTGTCTCAAAATTTTCTGACTTTTATGGACAAGTATAGGTGCGTACTTTTAAATTCTAGGGAACCGTTTCGTTTTCTAGTGGGATTATACAGTCTAGCGTCTAGGGAATAGGGAAATACAGACAGCTGTTGTTTGTTTTGATTTCCTTAGTTGATTTAATATATTTTATTGAAGTACTAATGGAGCTTACTACTTTACAGAGAAGGTTTTCGTCGCTAGGATCTGCTAAAATCTATTAAATCTTTGGTCCTAGAGGGCGCTAGATTCTCTAGGACAAAATCTGTCATCCCTATTTTTTCTGCTTACTTTTCCATTTCGGAGTTCTAAAAGACGCTGGATGAAGATTTTACCCTGTTTCTTAGTTTACACCTCATCTTCCTTTTCTAAAAAGCCAGCCTTACCCCGGGGTAATTGCACCAGTTTTTGATGGCCCATTCGAAGAAATAAAGGTCACAACATCCTAAACACAATTAGAGTTACTTTCTAATACTATTTTGTGGAAAAAACCGAAATGTTTTAAAGGGAGTAAAATCATGACGAGGAGAGTAGTCTATAAGAAGGGAGTACGAATACTCCCTTAGTAGTACATTCGACAACCCTGCCCCGATTCGACTCGATATCGTATAAACTTCATTTTTTCGTTAACTGATGTCAGAATTCTGTTTGTGTTTACAACCAAATCTCAGCTGAAGTTGTTTACCACAGTAGGGGCATTAGTCTATTCTCTACTTATTAGGTTCCAACACAAAAATATTTTCTTTTTAAACTAAACTAAACAAAACTACTCACCCCAATTCTTAAACTCAAATATGATAGTCGATCCCGACCATAAGTCGAATCTTACGAACAAATATACGATTTTGTTATAATTGCGACTATGTTTGGATTTGACTGTCTCATACGAGCTCAAAACTTGGAGCGACCATAATCGCTAACGTTAATAGGGAATCATAATATGAAAAATGAGCTGAAGCGAACAGAATGAAACAGACTATCAAATTTGCATCTCTTGCTTTCACTTGTCAGATACATATTCCAATTCAATCGTATAACGTGTTTTTTTTTTTATAAATTTGGTAAATATGAAGAGAGTTTTGATTTTTGTTTAATGGATGAAGAAGAAGAAATTGCATTCATCATGTGTGTCTTGCACATGTGTTACCTAGTAATGAAATTAAAACAAAACTAGACGCAGACGGTGGGTTCGTCCTCTTTATAAGGTAAGAAAAGACAGAGGATTTTTTGAAACAAAGTTTAAACACCTCAAAGAGCACAACGAAGACTTTTTTTTTGCAAAGCAACCAGGAATTTGAATTTACTTGGTTGCAAATGTTCTTTTAAGAAACCCATACATTCAAGGCACTTCCACCCCGCTTCGAACTCCTCTGCACCCTGGTCAGAAACTTTTCGCTTCCCCAATTCCTTATTATAGCAATCTCGCAATTCTTTAATATTTTTTTTGCGCTCATCGACATTTTTGTAGTTTGGATTTGATAAATCCCATAAAATTTCATTGTTTCTCACAACCTCTATAAATTTACCGATATCTATTTTACGGTAAACATTTGTGTGTACAAATTCATAGACGTCAAATTTGCAGCGCTGCTTTAAGTTAAAGGGAACTCAACTTCACGATGCACGACTCTGACTCAGACTCACATTGTGTTGCATCTTATGGCCTTCCACACATTTAATATTTTGACAGCTAGCGACTCAGATTCAGACTCAGATGCACATTCTGTTCAGCCCTTTAAGTCTCTAAGGCTATTTCGTTGTACACCCCTGAAAATTATATTAAAAAAAACCAACTGACTTTTTTCGTTTCCAATGAGAAGGTTCTTATTTTTTATTAGATTTGATTTGCTTTCTTGTATTTGATTTTTTTTTTCTCTTTAAGCACTTTACTATAACCTTCTCACATACATTCATTAACAATCTTTTTCTTCTTCTTCTTCTGTCTTTTTTCTTCAAAATATTTAGTACAAAAATGTATACGTTTATATTAATTACAATTTTCGTTCATCGTTTTTGTTTTGTTTGTCAAAAAACAGGGGGAAAAATGCTCTTACAACATGACTTTTGAGTCTGCTCATATGGGGAAAGGGAAGGATTCAACAAAAAACCAAATAAAAATAAAAATAAAAATTCGAATGAGGTAGCCTTTTTTCGGAGGAAAAACATTCACAAAAATAATTAAAAAAAAAAAGCTTTAAATATCTCTCTATATCTTAAATAATTTAACAATAATATATAATTCCTAAAAAAATGCATTTTTGTCGAGAAAATTTGAAAATAAAAAATAGAAAAAAAAAGAGATGATTGACAGAAAGCTAGAAAGTCACGCAAGGGGGCGGCGGTTATGAGTCTGAAGTAAACTTTTGCCTCAACAAATTTAGTTTGTGTAAAGTGTGTCTCCATTAGAGCGGGTGTCTGTGTGTGTTGGTGTTGGTGGTGAGTGATTGTTAATAAAAATGAATGGGAAAATATATGTAATTTTTTTGTTGCAAATTATTGTATGTCAATGTTTCAGTCCTTCATGTGAATGGGTATCACAAATTTGTGTCCAAATGGACTTTTGTACTTAATGCCAGCTTCACGATAGAATTTATCCGGTATTCCTAGATTACATAGATATAATTTGCCACAGTTCGATGATATGCCATTGAGCGGTAGTGTTGGGAGTATTGAGTACTTAATTGGTACATCTTGAATGCCATTCGGTGGTGGATCAATAGCCAGAATTGAAGCTCTAAAATAAATCACAAAACTTATGTGCATAAACTCTTAAGGGATAACAGCTTCTTACCGATTTTCTTTTAGCCATTTCGTAACACTTGAAGACAAATTATTCGAACATGTCGACAATATCACAAGATCAGGTGTTGGTAAAGCTACAAATAAGTCGGTTGGCTTAACAATAAGTCAAGAAATAAACAAAGGAAACTCACCATCAACTGAGTAAACAATAGTGTTTCCCGTTGCCTTAAAAAGTAAAACTTCGGTGCTGTTCTTTTCAATGCTTGGATCCTCTTCCAAATAGAGAAGAACCTTTAGGCCATGTGATGCTAATTGACGTCCAGTCGCAGCACCAATTTCGCTAACTCTGCAAAGGAGAATACACTTCTATGATAATTAAAAAAGTTAACAATGAAAATTGTTTACCTAAAATTCTTTGATTTGTCGCAAATGATTGCAATCGTTGGCCATTGATGGCAATTGTTTGGCGTAAGCCTTCTAGCTCCGCCCAGCAGAAGAATCGCTAAATCAGTTGTGCCCCGTGCCAGTATATCATTCTGTCTTTGAACGGATAAGCCACATGATTCAGCGGCTTGTTCGATCTTCGAACGGACGTAATTCGGTATGGTTGGAACAATGAGACCTTCATCTGCAACAGAAGAGAACACATTTAAGAAGCCAATCAGCTTAGGAACCCCCATTTAAACAAACCTGTAACAAAATCCGTCGATCCATCAAACATCGTCTCGATCTGGCGCAATTGTAAGGGCGCACCTTCTAAAATATTCTCATCATGACGATACTTCTTGCCCTGGCCCGAATCGACTTGTCGCACCAAATCGGGCTTTTGTTCCGCCTCGATAACATCCCACAGGGCCTGCTTATCGAACAGTGCTAGATTCCCCTCAAAATCAAAATCCTCATTCATAATTGGATCGTCTACCGACGTTCCAAACGTCTGGTTCTGCTTCAGACTACCCTCGCGGCGGCACTTTTTTCGTTGCTTATTCAAATTAACACGATTGCATATCTTGCCATTTCCATTGGCCGCTGCTCCGTTACCATTTAACGAACTACTTGGATTAGTGTTCACCGAAGCAGATCGGTTGTTGGTGTTAACTATGTCTATGGGCCTGCTCGTGCTGCCGAAACTCTCGGGAGTCGTTGCAAACGATGCTCCCATACGTACTTCGACTTTTGGTGGTATTAAATTGCCAAAGAATTGCGCTACACTATTGGTCGTTGGCGGTGTATTGGTGGCACCACCGCCATTGGCAGCTGATAATGAATTGGAAACGGTTGTGCTGGAGCCATTGCCATAGCTCGAAGCGGCGACGGTGGGCGCTCTTGGAAATTTATCCGATGTTGGTGTTCTACAAAAGAAATTTGAAAAAAATATTCATTAGAAACGGAGGTTTACTTTTTGGTTTAAGGGCTTTCACAGACCAATTTGGTAATATTCCCTCAGTAATTTGTTTTAATTTATAAATCTTTGGGTGCATAATACCTAGAGGACTAGCTTATTTGGGAATGTACTGCCCAAGGAGGAGAGCTCTTATCAATCATACATTGCAAGAGCGGAATTGCCTTGAGCATCATCAAGCAAATGCCTAGTTTTCTAGCAGCAGTCTGTCAAATGTTACATGAGGACCATCTCTACTTAAAACGCTGTTCTTGTGGGCCTTGCTAAAGCTGCCACTTTTCTGGGCCTGGACATGCCACAACTCAACGTTAGGGTTGCGCGACTCAACATAGTTGCTACAACGAACACAAAAACATGCATCGACTACAGAGCAGAGAAAAATAACATTTGCTAAACCAAATGCAAGCAAGCGGCAAGCCTTCGTATAGTCTGAGAAACATCTTGATGATTTTAACGTCAAGAACCTTTGAACCTTCTGTACAACACGAAGAATAATGCAGACAGAAAAGCGGTTCGCCCTAAACAAACTTGACAGAATACAGTCGGGGCCATATAGAAAATAACTGAAGGCGGCCCAAACGCGTTGCAAAACTCTGAACAAGATGTCACTCAGGCGTTCTAAACGACACATGCCCTCCTTCTGAAAGTAGCGCTTACTATTCCTTCCTAATATGTACCTATGAACTCTAAAGTCTCTCTCTTAAATTGGCTAAGTTGCCACAAAATGCAAAGCTGTTTTTGGCGCCTCTCCTCCTCTTGGAAGTCTCTGACAAAGATTAACTGATTTGCTAAATGTTATGACATCAAGGGTTGTCTACATTGCTACTTGAATAATGCACGTTAGTCCAAGATAAACCTCCTTACTGCGTTGAGTAATGAGAGAGAATGACAGCACAACATTTACCCTTCCTAAAGTAATAAGTGTTTTCTAGATCTGCTTTGTTTGAGGTTTAAAAAGACAAAGCAGACAGAACAAGTTAGAGACTTTCTTATGAGATTCCTCCAACTGGAATATTTCTAAGGAAACTATACCATGGGATATTATAAAAAATATCCAATTTGAAAGCAATAACATACAAATAAAATATATGTTTATACAGACAATGTGCTTATGAGTCCATCATCTGCATGCAGTAATGGAGAAAAGGTCTTAAGCACGAAATGTACGTGTAGCGCCATCGACCTAAGAAACGGACAGTAGAAAATGAATTAACAAAAAAAAGTTACACACATCCCCAACAAGTTTTTTTTTTTTCTCTTCTTTTTGAAGTCATTCCATTTGGACCACTGAACATCACTAACCTTCTATGACCATTGGTTATCTTCATATTCGAGATTCTATTGGTCAGCGCTGACTCTCGAGAACCGCCACTGTTTGCCGCTTCCGAAGCAGCGGCAGCAGCCGCCAAAGATGCTGCAGTTGGAGCACTAGCAAAGTTCGGCTGCTTCACTGGTGTTGGCTTATTGATCACAGTTGGCGTTACAGTACTTTGGCCATTGTACGATGGTATCAGCTTGATATCAAATATATCCTGTGCCCTGCAACAATAAAAGCGTTACAAATTCGCACGTCAAAACTGTGAAACCAACGAACAGATGGAATTAACAAACCTTAGGGTTACTTCGGCATCTTGCTGCCGCAACGGGACCCCATTGCGGAACGCACGAATGATGGTTATGTGGTCGACACTTATGTCTTTGATCATGCCTTGGAAGACGCCTAGCTTTTCGTCGCATTTTATCGATACAGCTCGACCGATCCAGTCCTCTTCCATGACCGTTGTACCCGTTGCTATTGGCGGCTTTTCCTTTAACAAAATTCTTTAGGAACTCCAGCGAGGTTTCTTTCAAAAAACGAGGAGGACACAGCAAACAAGGAGGATGGAGGAACGAAAGTTGCGATTTTTATAACTTGAAACGCAATTAGAGGGGAAAAAAAAGCGAGCGCACAAGATTATTCGCCGATTTCACACAAGACGGGAAGTTTTTCACCACACCACGCACAAAACACACACACACACACAGCCACACACGCAGAGACACTTTTGGGGCGAGTAAACTTTGTAGTCGTCGACGTCGCTTTTTTTTTGTTTTATTGCGCTGAAAAAAGAAACACTAGGAGCAGAGGCAAATGCAATTCGTGTGCTCGCGACTGTTGGGTGAATGTTTTTGATGCCTTTTTAGGGCTAAATGCAGGTTTTTTGCACGAAATAGCTGGGCTGCGAAATTTTACACTTTCTCATCGAACACAATACTTTTTGACACAGTTCCAAACTTTCTTCATGGTGTTGCGCTCTCCTAAACGTGTGTGCTTTCGTACTAAACTTCAAACTTTGTGTGGGGAGTATGGTGGTGACTGAGAGTTACCAGCGCCGTGCAAATCCAGTAGATCTGGTACAATTTTAGAAGAAAAGTTTCAAATTTTGTGTCGCTTCCGAATTTAGGAAATCACTTATGTCGTTTTTTGTTTCTTCTTTTTGCCCACGGAAAATGACATAACTCGAATGAAACATGTAACGAATTTGTCTTGTGTTGGTGAACTTCCATATTTTTGGTTTTTGATTTTAGAACAGTAGTTCGATGAAAGAGTTATTACTACAACTTAAGCGCCTGCAGAAATTCCTTGCAGCGAAAAACTCTTTCAGAAGACTAGACGTCACTAGATTCACTTCCACATGCAACAAAAGGCGACATCTATTCCTAATTGTATGTTATGCAGTTGGCATGGCCTATTTGTGACCACGTGATTCTTTTTAAGAGGTGCTGCGTGGAGGGGATGGTGATCCCGTTTATTGGCGTGATTTCACGCTCCATAAATGGTTTTAAAAATCCTTATCAGTAGTGCAAAAAAAGATCCTTAAGAAAACTACATCGGAATGAACATTAACGAGAACTGTCAAACTGGATTTTTGAATTTAGTTTCAACGTGTTATAGTGCTTAATTCAAGAAATGAATGTTGAAAAAATAATTCGAAGATCGTGAAAGAGAAGCAATTTTGTCTTGGACTTATCTCTTGTCATTTTATTTCAAAATTATTCATTCAGTCAATTTTATAAAATGTTATTAAAAAGTATTATTCTTTTTGCACTCGCAGCACTTTTTTACTCCCATTAATCTAGGAAGTTTTTCTTACCTGTCACTTGCATGCAACTGACATTTCTCCCCTCAAAGCTGACACAAATGTGTGTATGGCTGTAAACTGAACGTTTTCGAATCGTTTTTCTTATTTTTTCTTGAGTTTTTCAATTAAAAAACTTAAATTTGATCGAAAAAAACTCGCGCCACGAGAAAATACAACACAAAATGTCGGACGAAGAGGATATTACTTATGTGAAACGTTCCAAAACCATTCACTATGGCTCTCTGGAAGAAACCGAACGAAACCGGCAAGCAACCCTCGAGGATATCGAATCGGATGAGGAAACCTACGAGCCTGATCAAAAGAAGGCTCCGCCACCTGTTACTGCGCCAACACCAAAGATCGACGACGATTACTATGACATCGAGACCGAGGTTTCAAAGGATAAGTTAGCGCTGCTCGAAGAATTCGAAAGGAAGCGTCGAGCGCGCCAAATTAATGTAAGCACGGATGACGCCGAGATTAAGAAAAATCTGCGCCAGTTAAACGAACCAATTTGCTATTTTGGTGAAGGGCCTGCTGAGAGAAGACGTCGGTTAAAGGAACTGTTGGCCAGTCTTGGAGAAAATGCGATCAAACAGAAGCAAACCGAAGAAGAAGAGCGGAAACAGCTGCAAAAGGAGCAGGAGACGACATGGTACCACGAGGGACCAGAATCTTTGAGGGTAGCTCGCTTTTGGATCGCAGATTATTCTTTGCCGAGAGCGAAGCAGCGTCTAGAGAAAGCAAAGAGCCTACTGGATCTACCTAGCGCAACTAGAGCCGGTCGAATGGTTGAACTACAGAAACGACTACAGTCTTTGGCGCCACTATGTAGTCAGGTGGGTGATACTCGGCCAGTGAGCGGATGTGCCTTCAATGCAGATTCAACAATGCTGCTAACATCCAGTTGGTCGGGTCTCTGCAAGCTGTGGACTGTGCCCGATTGCGCCTTGAAACAGACCCTTCGTGGCCATGCCAGCTACGTTGGGGGTGTTTCATTCCGTCCAAATGTCAGCGTTGATGATGTAAATGTTGTCTCAATGGCCTCTGGAGGTCATGACGGTGCGGTGAAACTATGGTGTTTCGGCAGCGAGGAGTCCATCGCCGACATAACCGGCCACATGCCCAATAGAGTCTCCAAACTGGGATTCCATCCATCTGGAAGGTTTCTAGCTACCGCATGCTATGACTCCTCTTGGCGCCTGTGGGACCTCGAACAACGAACTGAAGTCCTTCATCAGGAGGGTCACGCCAAGGCTGTCCACTGCCTCGCATTCCAAACAGACGGCAGTGTAATTGTTACCGGCGGCCTCGACGCATTCGGTCGCGTTTGGGATCTTCGCACCGGACGATGTATTATGTTCCTCGAAGGCCACCTGGGCTCAATCTTCGGAGTCGATTTCTCTCCCAATGGATACCACATCGCAACCGGCAGCCAAGATAACTCCTGTAAAATCTGGGACTTGCGTCGCCGCCAGCCGGTTTACACAATTCCTGCGCACACAAATCTCATTTCGGACGTAAAATACGAACAAGACGGAGGTAATTTCCTCGTCACCAGTAGCTATGACTGCACCACAAAGATTTGGTCTAATAAAACATGGCAACCATTGAAAACGTTACAAGGACACGATGGTAAGGTTGTGAGTGTGGATATTTCTGGCAACTCGCAGTACATTGCAACGACTTCGTTCGATCGGACGTTCAAGTTGTGGGCCCCAGAGAGCTGAGAGTGGGAGGAGGGTGCTGAGCGAATGGAAGATAATATTTTTTTATAACAAAACTGATTGTTATTGAGTGAATTTTTCGTATGCGAAAATGTTGTTAATACGTTGGCGATTGTGTTAAGTTATTGACCAGATGTTAGGCGAATAAAACAAATGAAAATAATAAAAAGTATGTACCTTGGAACGGTTTTTAGTCAAAATGATTTAGTAAACATTATTGCAATTCGGATTGGTTCATTTAGTTCTAGAGGTACTTCGGTGTGCGGTGAATTTGGCCCTAAACCAAGATGAATCGGGCTGCGATTTTACACTCCAAGTTGATTAATGTTGTTAATCATCGTTGGCTTTGGGTATTTTTCACAATATAGGTATACACATTACAATGAGCTGTGAGGTGATTATGCACCGAGATAATATACGGTAAGTGCTGTGTCTTCTTTAATTGAGCATCGAAGTTCTGATAGTCTGAACAATGAGAAGTCTCAATCATATCTACTAAATGTTTACCCTTAAATGGTTTAAATAACTCGCTCACTGGCATGTTCATTATGCTTTCCACTGTTCATGCAAGCAATTGGCATTACTCTCAACGTCAAGTGTTCAAAACGTTAATCGAACTGATGCACAAACATATAAATAATACAAATAATGCATAACCTAAAAAAATGCTCCGCAGTAAGGGTAAAATCACTAACGCGAAACAAGTACTGAATGCTAATAAGGCGACAAGTCTTGAAGACGACAACTGAATAGTATAACTGAATAAGTGGAAGAAGTTTTGCGATCAAAACACTAAATAACAACAAGGCGGTAGGACTTGACGGTATCCCCGCTGAGCTCTTATGAGCAGCGCCAACAACATCGTCAAAGCGACTGTTTCCTTTAATTTAAAGAGCTTGCAAAACTGAGATCTTTCCTGACGAAGTGGTAGTGGACTGGTCACACGTTCCATAGCTAATCATGCTATGCAATGGAACCCGTTAACCCAGAATGACAGAATACCCAGCGGTCAGAGTGGAACATGGCGCAGAACGGTCGCGATGAAGGCACGGCAGTTGCGTAAAGTTGGGGAGAAGTGAGGCACATTGCTAGAAAGCGTAGGCGTTACAGAGGCAGGTCCCTCTCAATAATACAGGACATAAGTAAATAACTACACTAGAATCTGCTAAAATCTCGTCTATTTTGTGTCGTAGAGACCGCTAGATTCGTTAGCGTTTTGTCAAACCCAGTGCAAGAGTATTCTACGAGTAGCAGTTACATTAGGTCGCTTCGAGTTCTTTCTGCATTAAAATTCATAGATTATCAAATTTCGAAGAGTGTAAAATTCTCTCAGAGAGAGGTAAAACTACGAAAAAGTAATCGAACGGGTTGAACAAGAAAAAGTTGAAAACACACTGGTTTGACATCTTTGACAGTTTTCCTAAACCAGCACACAGAAATGGGGAAATTTCTTACTCTCTCATGAGCGCTCTCTTCTGCGAAAACCTACGAAAATTCTCCGTACGCGAACAGCTTTCCGTAAAGATTTGTAAATTTTTGTTAAAATTCGCTGTTTTAGAAGGGTACCCGAACGGACCTACTATCAAAGTGACGGGAACGCGCCCATCATTATAACCTCCTTTTTGGCAAGCGTAAGCTAAAATTCTAAACAAAATAGTAGTCTGTTTGTCCGTACATGTGTGTGTGTATTTGTTTTTATAAGCAAAATCTTGTACAATATGTATATTTAACAGTTCAGGTTTATATCTACATTGGAGTTATATTTCTTAAACGCAAACTGCACATCGTAAAACGCCAAATGGATTGAAAATAATTTTGTTCAAATATTTCTCTAAATTTAGGACATCAATCCAAAGGTCTACTTACACATATCCATACATACATATGCATGTGCATACATTGATTTTCGTTAACATGCAATTTTAGTGAGATTTTTATTTTGTTATTAAATTTTTCTCTTAGTTGCTAGTAATTTCGTTATTAACAATATTTATATAATACACATAAATGTTTTTTTTTTTTTTTATATTTATAATAAACAAAACGTAAGACTAATATAGCAATTATCATAATTGTATACAAAAATATTATTATTTATGTTTGTTTGTTTAAGATTTAACCATAGGTACGTACATTCAATATTTAGTTTTATTATTACATATTTGAAAAGCCTTACATAATTACATACATATGTATACAGTTTTTATTTTATTTTATTTTTGTAAATCATTATCTTTTTTATACAAAAAAAAACAAACAGTATATATATATATAAATCTACCAAAGGAATAAAGAAAAACATATTAAAACAAAAACAAAAATCTATAAAACTAAACTAAATTTACTGTAAATTATAAAAAAAAAATTATATAATATTGAACTAAAATTTAACTACCACAGATAGGTTGCAATATTCTCTACAAAAATCTACAAAGTTTCACACTAAAATGTATGGATAAATATGTATTTTTATATATTTTGTATATAAACCATTTTTATATAAACTTTTTTGTTTTTCTTTTTGTTTTTCATGTTTGTAAATTTATGTTGAGATTATTAATTGTTTTATACATTTTACAAATAAACTATGTAAACAATATATATATAGAGTTGTGTATATACTTAGGCATAGACAAATAAATTGGGCAATGTTGTTTTTTTTTTTTTTTTTTGTTTTGTTTGTTTGAAGTTTACTTTTGTTTTTTATTTAAGATTTAAACAATGGCTTGAGGTCATTTGCTGGTTTCTTAATAATAAATTGTAGTTTGTAAAAAAAACAGAACATCTGACTTTGTGTGCAACACAATTTATACCGTTGTGTCGGGTGCTGTCATTGGTTTTTCACATTCGGTATCAGTTTTAACTTCCTCTTCGGGTGTTATATCGATGCGGTGCGCTTTAGACCATACAACTAGATCCATGAGAAATGCTAGAAACATTATACCAGCTGTAATGCCTGTAAAAAGAATAAATAGTATTTATTTATTAAAGGCTTAGACAAAATAAGAGACAGCGAGTATTCTATAAGCGATGTCGCACTAGTCGGTTGTACTGTGTTCATTTCTTAATTCGAAAAATGAAACAAGTTTGAAGTGCAAAGGCAGAACTTGTTGTTTTCATAGCTCAGTGACTTGCGAATTTGAACGAGCGTATATTTGCAACTTTTGACGTCTCATTGACAGCAATGTCATTTGTCATTTACCAAAGAACAAAAAGGGGCCCGTTCCGCATTCTAGGCACTAGGTAGTTAAACGTTTCTGATTGGTAAAGAGATTCAGTTCTAACTACAAAGTAAGGCGTTTCTTTTTGAGGTTGTGGACTAGATTTGAAGGTAAGAAAATTCTCCCTACCTTTTAAGTCAATGTGCAAACTGTCAAAGATTCGTTTGACGTTCCATATTTTAAACATTACCTCAAAAAGCAGGCCTAGAGTTCCGAACGTGCCCAATAATTGTGAGGTTGAACTCTCCTGAATGTTTCGTACTTCGAATGTGGATTGCGTTCCATATCATGCCGATTATTTGTAGAATCCGGCCAATGCACTGCGGAGGGAATATACCCCAATTTTAATTCGTTGGCCATTATAGAAAACGCCGGTTAGAAAGTGAATGAATGTCGGTAAAATACTGCCCATCCGCACTCCATATAAACTTTGAAGCAAAGACGAACTAAACTAGACAACGCGAACTTTCCGTGCCTCCTCATTGGCGGAGCTTACATTGCCCTGTTTGTGAATAAAAAAGACAGACTTTTCAGTCAGAATTTTTGCACGCCAAACTTTTATGCATTAGATAGGCGAATTTTGTTATAACTTTTCATTCTTCGACATGTCACCAACAGCAAAACAAGCTCACTTGATTTTAAAAAACCAACAAACTTATTGTTTCTGCTTGTGAAAATCAAAAATCTACGATCTTTTCACGTCTGGGAAGCACTAATCGATCACAGCACATGTTTTGTCTTATAAAAAACAACTGCCAAACTTTAAATGTCAAAGACAAGACAAAATGGCTGTTTTAGAAGTTCGACTGCAAGTCAATCCCGTAAAAGTGCATTTTACACGAGACATATTAATGTCACAACTTGAGTCTTGAATGAAATTATGTCTCGTGGAGAGTGGGTGTTACCCTCCGTTTGATTTAGTTTGAACGTCACAATACAATTACAAAGCTTGGGGGCTTTAAGCTTGGTGAAGCGAATCTGTCAAACGACACGAAGTTGACTGTCTAATTTAGTTTGTCTATGCCAAGTAATCTATCAAATTTCAAAGAGTGGGGGTAAAATTCTCTCAGATAAAGCGAAAATTACGAAAACGGAAACGAACGGGTTGAACAAGAAAGTGTTGAAAACACACTAGTTTGACAGCTTTGACAGTTTTCATAAACCAACTCACAGAAATTTCTTGGACTAAAATTCGCAGAATGGGGAAATTTCTAACTCTCTCGTGAGCGCTCTCTTCTGCGAAAAACTACAAAAATTCTCGGTACGCGAACAGCCTTTCGTAAAAATTAGCTGTTTTAGAAACGTATGCGAACATTAAGGGCGTAACCCATAGAATCCGTCACATCAATCAGCTGATTGTCAAGGGCGATGACAGTTTCTCTACATTCTTTCACTGCTTCCACCCTCAATTTTTTTATGTGTGAATTTCAACTGTTCGGATCGATGGATGGTAAAAGTAGAAAGTAAACCTCCTTTATTCTTCGAGGTTCATCCATGTGTTAGCTGTGGATTGCCTCCTATAAGATAGTGTGTATTCTATCGAGCTGTCAGTTAAAAATGTCAGTACAACCTATTCTATGGGTTGTCCACTTTTGCCTCCACTTGATTGCGATGTAGCGAGTTAGAATACCATTTAACAATATTGTTTACTTACCCAAAAAGTTGTGCCTAAATGCTTCCACATCGTACAACGAACAAGCACCATGCTTGCCACAAACAGTTTTCCACACCAAACATGCTGAATCTACCACTGCACCATAAATAATTGGACAAGGAACATTGCCAAAAAGTCCAATCGCCGATTGTATCACACCCATTGCCATTGCCTTATCTGTAAGGACAATTCCAATAAGCTTAATCTTAATGTATATATATATTTATATTTATTAACTCACCCTTTGGATGTGTACATCTCATAACAAGCAGCATACTGCCCACTTCAGATGTTGAATGCATAAAAACGCATGCAGCAAAAATCAGAATGAACAGCACAAAGTTCTTGCAACTACTATCGCAGTATCCACTTGTGGCCTCGTATGCCCTCTCTTCTAGTGGCACATCAGGAATGCATTCACAATTCGAGAACACCGTCCTATTGTCACGCTGTTCAAATGATGTACACCCAGCATGGCAGGATGAAAAGTATGTCTTCCCATCGCTACCACAAATCGGTGCAAACTTTTCCATATCACATGTGCAATTGAGATTGCATGTTGGCTCAAATACCGCCGTCCTTCATAAAACCAATGAAAAATAATTTCATTTAAGGAAAAAAAAAAAAAAAAAACTCTTGAAAAACCTCACGTTTGATTCGAGTCCTGTTTTAGTCCAGCAAAGTCACTCATATTACAGCCGACAAACATCAGAACGACCATTCCGCATGCGTACACGAATGCGGTAAATGCAATCCAGGCTGCCACGGATTTAGCTGTTGGTTTCATCTTGAGTATTACAATACCGGAGATTACTATTCCGAAACCCATAACAAGGATACCACCAAAGGCGGCAATTAAATTGGCATCAGCTGCCGGTAGGCGGAATTGTGTTTCGAGATACTTTGGCAGGAACGTTGTCAGACCAGCAATTGGCAATAAATGGAAAACACAAGATGCTGTGCGGAACATTAGAATATCATTGCTCAATTGGCGTCGAACTGTTTTTGGGAAATCTAAACAAAAAAAGAAAAATCGTAAGAAAAATAAGAGAAAAATTGTTGGCATCCTTACCTCTTAACCTGGGCTTCTCTTCGGGTTCGGCGAGCGCTGTTTTCTCTGTTGCTGGATCGGGAATGCGACGCCCGTGTAACTGCTTTGGAAAACTGAACATAGCAATTGATGCTAACATCATTAGACTTCCAATTATGACGGGACCTAGAAGGATTAATTTCAAGAGGTTTTCAAAAGGGGAAATGACAGATAAACTCTTAAGGTTCTAAGGCTGAATCTTATTTAGTCTACCTCGTTCTAAGAAACGCACCGGTCTTGATGCACTACCTACTCTTTGGCTTCATGGCCATGTTCAAGCTATAGAGAGCAATCCACTCCCCAATTGAGCTGAAGCCTTTTCAGTAAATACAATCGACTATCTATAGCCCTAAGCTCGCTTTGAAAACGTACATTAAATTCCTACTTACCCAACCACCAAGCGCCAATCCACCTTGGATCTGTTGCGTCAAAACCTGGCGTTGTGAAGTTGACATACCACCGCGTACATATCGATCCAACTATGAATCCAGCAGTTGGTCCCAGAATCCTCACTCCAATGGTTATGGCTGAAAAACGAAACGTCAAATGAGCACTCTACAAAAGACTTAAAGCTTACCTAAATAAATTGGCGACTGCCTGCTAGCAACATTATCATCAATATACGGTATTCCCAGAGTTGCCACAGCCGTCTGTCCAATGCCCGAACTCAGCAAACTCACAAAGAATATACACAGCACAATGACCGTGATCTTCGAGTGTGATGCCTGCTCCAGCTTAACATCCTCTTCACATTCGGCATTTGAATTGTGCGTTCCATTGGCCGAAATCAAACACAAATTCAAACTATTATCTGAGCTCATAGAGCTCAATGTATAACCACCACCCAGACCTCCGGTCAAATCGGTGGAATTAAACAAATGCTGTTGCGATGATGAATCCTTAATTTCTGCCACATCGCCATTCATAAATGCAGTCGATTGCATCAATTGTTTGCCGAAAATGAAATGCGGCAGGGCACAAGAAAACGATGCTATCGCAAAGATCACCATGCCGCATGCAATCCATCTCGGTCGATGGCCACGTCCAGCAAAATATGTTAACAACATTGCCGTACTTATTTGTCCCATTTCACTGGCACTCAATAGAAGTCCTGTCGTTCGTGACTTAATCTGGAACAGCTTCTCAATTGTCGTTATCACACTGACAAAGTATGTCATGTACATCCCTTGGAGCACCCACGCCAACAGGAATATCACCATAAAGACATGCGTCGAGGCGAAACTTCGAGCCCATCTTGGCTTAAAGCCAAACAAGCCACAATTCGAGGTAGAATCGACTTCAGGCAGTTCAACACCATCGTCATCGCTAAACTCATCGGATCGTGTCGTCGGTATTATTTGCGGTCTATACAGGCCTGTTAGAGGATCCTGTTCGTCATATTTATCGGTGAGTCCAAGGCCATTTTTGCCATTCATCATCGAGCCGTTATTATTACCTTGGCCTATATGCAGGCCATTTTTTAGATTATTTATCTCTTCCGAGGCTTTCCATTCGTTGTTATTGCTACCACTGTACAGTACTGTTGTCGGATCGGCCAGTGTTGAATCTGTCTGCAGGAGTGGTGACCATACATGACCGGAATCGCGCCGTGCATTACCATTTAGACCGTTATTGTTGCCATTATTATAGCCATTATTTGTAGCGGTGGCAGTTGCACCATTTTTATTTTGAGTTCCGTTCTGAGTCTTGCCATTTCGTTGATGATCAGCGACTTCATTATTTTGACCCGATGTCGGATGCATATTAAGCCACTTTTTCTTTTTGGTATTTTTCAAATCGATTTCTAATATTGACGGTGTATTTGGTCCCTCATTCTCGGGACTCATAGCAAGTTGGCTTGTACTGTGACAATGAGGTAGTTTGTTTAAATTGTGTTCTCTATTATTCCTGAGTTATATAATATGGCAGTTCTTTTTTTATCTGAAAAGATTAAAAAATAAAGAATTAGCCTCTAGGTTTTCTTGGGAACACACACCCACTGTTGTGGTTTGCAACACTTTCACTATTCCTAATCACTGCCAATTGAAAAGTGAATTGCGCGACGGAATGCCACCTCTAGGTCTTATCGTACTTTTCGCTCAAGGTCCTTACAAAAAAAAAAAAAAAATAAAGTAAAATACTAAGAAAACAGCAAAAACAACAAATGCAGTGGTGAGCGAGAGTCGTCTGAGTGTTATCAGCAGTTAGGCCAAAATAAAGTCGATTACTGCATGATGGTAGAAAAATGAATCCAAACTCATACAGAGTGGTACTAAGTGGGTGAGGGAAAATTTAGGAGTACCCTATGAAAATTTGAGCGAGTCTGCCAAGTCTATCATATTTTTGATGACCAGAAGGTGGCGAAGAGAAGATATTGCTTGGCACATTCATCGGGATTTCTGAACGTAAATAATAGGTCCGTTCGCGTACCTTCCTAAAACAGCGAAATTTTACGAATTTTTAAGAAAAGCTTTTTAAAAGAAAGCCCTTGCGAGAGAGTAAGAAAGTTCCCCATGCTACGAATTTTAGTGCAAGAAATTTCTGTGAGCTGGTTTATGAAAACTGTCAAGGCTGTCAAATCAGTCTATTTTCAACATTTTCTTGTTCAATCCGTTCGTTTACTTTTTCGAAATTTTAACTCTCTCTGAGAGAATTCTACCACCACTCTTCGAAATTTGATAATCTACGAATTTTAGTGCAAAAAGTACGCAAACGGACCTATTATAGCAATAAATTTCGTAGATAAACAACGCCGGCTCTCTGATCTAGAAACAAAGTGTTCCTTATACTTCAAAGGAAAAATGGACATGTCTGGAATGGCATTTCACTTCAAGATAGACTTTTTAAACCACAATTTAAAAATTCTGTCGTGGTAGCATAAATCTGTAAGGCTGTTCTAAGCTGATAACTCCTTATGACACGACGTTGACCGCGTTCACTTCGTCAGCTTAGGTGCTAGAATACTTTTGCAAAGAGATGACCTATCGCTAACCAATATAGCGACCTCTATTAACTAGATTTTAGTAGAATCTCGCGTGGGAGACAATTATCGCTACTTGTGTTAACCACCACATCTACTACAATATTATCTTTTACAAGAAATTATGACGTTTCTATCAAAATGGTGGAACTTCCATTTGCATCATTGCAGTACGAGAGGTGACTTGTGCCTTCCACAAAGAAGTATAGATGACCTAAAAAACTGGCGTGACTGTCAGAATGTTAACGACCGAGGAAATAAATAAATTGCGAACTTAAAGGCTGTGTTTATGGCGAATCGCTGCGCTATAAACTGATCGCTAAAATTGTGTGCTCAGACGATTGCCAGATACCTGACAATTCCATTGTCAGATGGCCGCCTGACAATGACCTGACAATGTGTTTTCTGCAAATATTGTCAGACAAAATTGTAAGATCACACGGTTGTAAGACATTTGGGACATTTTTTTTCAGTGACAGATCTGCAAATATTGCCAGATCTGGCAATCGTCTGAACATAGCTTAACAGCTAACAGATCGCAGATTTTGATTCCCCTTTTGGACCGCATATCTCAATTCAACTTAAAGAAATATCTTGGACTGAAATCCGCAAACTATGGAGTTTTTTTTCAACCTCTCATGAGCATTCTATTTTCCCCATAAACTTCGAAAATTCTTGTTTGATTTCATAAAAATTTGTGTTTTGCAAGGTAACGGGAACTTAAAGTTTTGAAAAATGGTATAATACTAGAAAATGTACATTTTTGGCACAGCTTAGCTTCGTCGAACTGCGAACGAATACATGTTCGCAAATTCGACAGTCTAGTCGCTGCAATCTGCGAATTTCAATTGTCATTTACAAAAGAAAAACATGAATTGTAAGGTTAGGCTAAAAATTCGTGAAGGTTTGTTCGCATTCGCTGGTTGCTGTGCTGTGAATGTACCTTTAGATCGAGACAAATAGATTCATAGCTGCCAACCTCATTAACACTCTATAATCAACGCCCCAAAAGTTATATTCAAAACATCATACCCTACTATTAGAGGTTATAAATTAACAAAAAAAAAAAGAACACACCACTGATAATGCACATGCATATGTGTGTGCAACAATCTACATTCTGCACTGGCTATTTTACCACGACCGCAATATCTTATCTTTTAGTACGTCTATCTGTATATTCTCGTACAAATAAGGGAGGAAACACAAAACACTATACCAACAAGAGTGCAAGAAAAATGAATGAAAAAAAGCAAACAAAAAATGCGCAATGACCTTTGATAACATGAATTCAACGAAATTTTTTTTAAAAAAAATTAAAACCAAAAAAAAAACGTTCTACAATCGCAATAGCCTAGTTAGCCTTGAGATTTAATACACAATTTTGTTTTGTGAATTTACTTGCAAATTAATTTTGCAATTTATTTTCGTAATCAAATGATAATTGCATGTCGGATGTTGCACATACGCCAGAGAATATTTTGATAAGAGAAAAAGATAGAAATTTATTAGAATTTATTTTTTCTGACGCAGGCAATTAATATAAAAGAAAGTAAGCATTTATTTAAGACTATATACAATCGGAAAGATGTGGTGTTTTTCAACAGAAATGTGGGGTGAACCACCTATTGGTCTGAAAACAAGTTAGGAATAACCTTGGAGTTGTTGTTTGGTTGTTGTTCACAGGAGAAATTAGAATTTTGTTGCAGATTAAAAAATGCTAGCGCACTCATTATAAACTCATTTAGATCGACTTTTTTCTGGCGAATTATATAAGCTAGAGCTGGCAACACTAATCTTCAACGTAGCTGCCCAGAGAAGAAAGTTCATCAGGAGAATCAACAAGGTCAGCTTCTTGTGGAAGACATACATACATATATGACAGTAACTTACTCGAGTATCCAGTTTTCCTGGATATAGGTACTTCCCTAGAACATGAAGAAGTATGCCACATTACTCTAAAAAACGAAAAGCGGTTGGACCAGTCGAGACACCCTCTAAGTTCTGCAAAGACATTGGTTCCAGATGGCCCGTGATTCTCTAAACTCATGAGCGGTGGTCCAATGCCTAATCAGTGGAGAAAAGGTTATCTTCTTCCTTTGGAATACTGTGCATTGGGTTTCAGCCCCACGACCACACTTCTTGCGTGCATTTGACAAATATCTAAGAGTATTACAATCATGATCATGAGAAAGCTTTTCAAAAAATGCCTCTGCCTTCGGATACGTCACAAAACTGTAGTTCCCTTCTGATATATAATTGTGAGCAGCTAGGTCTTGGGCCGCTTATAAGGTCTTCTAAGAATGGATCTAAGGCAAGAAGTAGCCCCAGAATCCCAGATGCGCATGATCATGAGCGAGTAAAACAAGAGTAAGCTACCTTGCAGGAGTCACCAAAGAGTTCCCAATCAAAGTCGGTGTACACCAGGGAAGCGTCCTAAGTCCTTTACTATTTATTCTAGTCCTAGATTATCTGCTTGAAGGAAACCTTACGGACCCCAAGGTGCATCAAGGGGAATAGGTGCTGTATTTGATAGAGTATCTGTTCTCTGATCTACACTCGCCTATTCCAGACATTTGCTTGAATAGAAAAGTCCTTTCCAAGTTTCAATATCGAAAAGAAGGAACTACTGAGGAGGAAACTTCGCTACGACAGAAAAAAGCTCCTAAATTGAAAGGAAGGCTCCATACCGAGAGCGGTTGGCCCTCACAAAGCTGGACAATCTACAAAAAGTAAAGAAATGGCAGCTGATACGAAAATGTTTCACATGACAGCAGGATTAACAGTAACAAGGTCCGTTCGCGTACTTTTTGCACTAAAATTTTTAGATTATCAAATTTCGAAGAGTGGGGGTAAAATTCTCTCAGAGTGAGAGCAAAAACTACGAAATAGTAAACGAACGGGTTGAACAAGAAAAAGTTGAAAATACACTGGTTTGACGGCTTTGGCAGTTTTCATAAACCGGCCCCCAGAAATTTCTTTCACTAAAATTCGTAGCATGGGGAAATTTCTTACTCTCTCGGGAGCGCTCTCTTCTACGAGAGCGAAAAAAATTCGTAAATTTTCATAAAAATTCGCTGTTTTAGGAGGGTACGCGAACGGCCCTACAATTTGCCAATGTCAAAATTCACGAATTGGTTGACCACCGCCCTTATTCACTGCTACTGGCTGTCAGTGGCTGTTCTTTGTTTACTAAGTTTTACCTGCAGGATAGCGGAAGTGCTTTTCGCTAGAATTCGCTAAAATATAGCGGCCGCTGCATTCTTTAACGACAAATCTAACATCCTTGTGCAATAGTATTCGATTCCAATGTTGCGAATGTTCTCATTACTCTCCTGATTAGTCAAGGTTTTCTGTTTTAAGCCTTGCTCCACTGGCTACAAACTGATTTCTGTTCAAGTGACTAATGAGCCTTTATTCAACAAAAGAACAATGAATTTAATTTACAATTTTCCGCTTCAATCGCTTGTCCTTGTAGAGAATTTTTATTATTATTCATTCCCCAACTGCGCATTATTTCTATTTTATTAAATATTTAGCAATTAACACCCGTGAAACTCAAGTTTTCAAGCCGACTCTTCACCTTATTAACTCTACCCGCAAATTGTTTTAATTCGAGCTTAATTTAATTTTTTCCAAAAAAAAAAAAAAGAAATCAATTCACACTTTCTCAAAAAGAGACAATCATATACCATTCTCGGTTATTTACTTTGATTGTTGTTGTTTAACAAAACTAAACAAACAATAAATTAACTTTAAGGTCAATTTTTGCTGACGCTTGCGGTGCAGTCACTTGATTATATTAATTTGCCGGCAACAAATTACGCAAAAACAAAATAAATGAACGAAAAAACAAATCAAAATGTGTTTTGCTTTTTTTTTTTTTTTTGGAGGTTCATTTGCCGGTCGAATTGGCTCATGGCTTTCGAACGGCCGAACTAAAATACGTTTCAAGTTCAATGCTAAGGTCAGTGTCAGATAACCAAGCAGCAGCTGCGATGTGATGTGCGCTCTCATCGTTCATGCAAAACTTTTCGGATCACACAAGTCGGGTTTTCAATTAAAAAAATCAAAAAAGGAAAAATTCAATTCAAAATTAGAAGAAAAGAAATCTAATAACCGGACAGACTGTGATGAAATGTCTAACTATATGTCTAACTAGAATGCACGATGCAATTTAAGTTTTGCAAATGTCAAAATGACATGAACGAACAGCGGTGGTCCTAATGATGCAAGGTTGTCTGTGTCTGTGGAGCTTGTTTATGGGACCGGTCTAGCCGGGCTCGAGCTCTGTCTTTGAATTGACAATGAAATGTCAACTTCACAAAAAGAAAAAAAAAAAAATAGTGTGCAAAGGTCTGTAAAAGTTTTCGGTTGGTTTGCTATGGTCACTTTAAGCAATTAAGCTCTCTGACTGGACGCCTCTTTGTACTGTGGAGTGATAGAGCGTATTTTCGGCACGTTGTCACTCCAATTAAATTTAATAATAAAAATAAAAAGAATTACAGCACAAATTATCAAGCTAATGCCGAGGGAAGAGAAAATAAATAGCAATAAAAACTATTCATTCATAGAGATGGCGAAATTTGTTTTGAATTGCTTTACAATCAGTTTATAAGCATCACTTTCGTGCCGCACTAAAAGAGAGTGTGTTATATTGTATAGGTATACCTACTCGACCGAATTTGGTTGTTTATTCACTCGGCGGCGTTTTGAATGGAACTGTTTTCTCCACTTGACATTACTTTTGCTTTCTTGATAGAATCCATTCAAAAAGCCTATTAGGAGACAATCTAGTAAGTTGTTATTAGGCCTACCATTGAAGTTTGTATTCTGTCATTCAAGTTCTCAGAAAGCAATTGACTGTGGGATCTTTAAAAATGCACATCCACGTGGAGGTGATCTTGGAACTGGGGACTTTTTCAGGAAAGAATCATTTAGACCATCGGAACTGTATTTTAAACATAACTGAGCTATAGTAGAAGTTGCTCGGTCAAATAAAACTTCTCGTGGTGCCATCTGCAACTTACTTACTCTAAAGGCTCAACTATAATTTCATTACTGAACAAAAACTCGGCGAATCTAAGCAAAATCTTTACAAATTATGTGCTTTCGTATGACCCTATACTACAGCGTAGTGCGAAAACTGGAGAGGTATCTACGTGCTGTCTGGTGTGGCCGAGATAATAGCTAGAATACTCCTGACACACTCGATGCCGAACAAGCAGGTTTCCGATCTGGATCCTCCTGTGTCGACCACCTTGCGGATCATCATCGAGCAGTGTGTTGAATATCGATCACCACTTCACCTGCTGTTCATCGATTTTGAAAAGGCGTTTGATAGTGTCAATCGGGAATTTATTTGGAGAAGCATTCCGCATAAATTAATAGCAATTATTAAGGCTACATATGATCGGTCCGCATGTCAGGTTTTGCACAGAGGAAGGCTGTCTGAGGAATTCAAAGTCCAAAGTGGGGTCCGACAAGGCTGCATACTTTCACCAATACTGTTTTTATTGGTGATTAGCGATGTGCTGAATGCAGCCTTATCAACAGGAAATGAAGGAATTCGATGGACTTTTACATCTGAACTCAAGCACTTCGACTACGCCGATGAAAGAGTTGGGGGGAGCTGAGGAACAGTCAAATATCTCCTCGACTCACTTAAAAAAAAAAAAACTTCAAAATAAGACGCACGAAAAAAAGTAGAAAGAGAACCTACTTTATTCATCGAAGAAGATGTTGGCTTCAAAAAGACTTGTGCTGTCAAAAATGATGACATTGACTTGCCACCCTACAAATGACACCTTTGTAGAGATCCGACGAAGAATAACCCTACCAAACCGCTGCTACTTCCGTAACTCCTAGCTCGACGGATCAAATTAATGCTCTAAAGAAAGCTCATCTTTCCAGTCCTGCTGTATGAAACCGAGTGCTGGACGATAAGAAAGAAAGCAAATACTGGTGCGAGGAGGGCGAATGGAGGAGAAGATACCAAGATGTGGATGTAGTCCAAAAAGCCAAGATACGCAGACAACATAGGCTCGGCCAGATCGAGCGAATGGACAACAATGCTCCAGCCGAGAGGGTCTTCGAATCCCAGCCCCCAGGTTCGAGACGGCGAAGAAGAGCGAACCTCCGGTACAAGGACCAAGCTGTCGCGGATGCCAGAAAACTTGGTCTTCAAAACTGGAAGCAGCGTGCCCGGGACCGCAGAGGATTGAATGCAACGATGCCTTAGGCAGGGACTCTACAAGGGTCGGTAGCCCTTTAAGTAAGTAAGTGACTGGCCACCCAGAATTCCAGATTTGACCCCGTCGGACTTATTTTTATTTGACTATTTAAAATGCAAAGTGTATGCCAGGAGGCAAGTAAATTTCTTACTGCAAATGGATTGCTTATCAAGAGTCGTCAGTCCACTTTGAAAATTCCCTGTGACTAAGTACTGAAGAACTACAGGTACATTCTCTGACTATAATATCCACATATTAACGTATGCATGAACTTCATATTAACCAGAAGAAAACAAGAAAACACCCAATCAGGCACCACTAGGATTCCCTATAAAATCCCCCGTATACGTCCACTTTAACTGTCCTGCCATTTAAAAGATTTATCAAGAACGGTACATTAAAACTGCATTTAACATTTCAATTGATCCTCGCCGTCATGTACGTCGTGTTTTTTTTTCCTCCTGCAACTACGATGGCTCCAGAACTCTTTGCAACAAAAAATTAAAAACAGATCGTGTTTTATCTGAATACAGGCGATATTCTATAAATAGCAAATTTGTTCTTATTTATCAATTAAGATTCTGCATCTAAACCATGGTGTAACAGCTAAATGACAGATCGACGAAGAATATCCCAACAGCAATGCACAATGACTATGACGACGACGACCACAAGGATATGAATATCATTTCGTTGGCAACGCAATCCACGAGCATTATAATACAGCACGCATCATCCATCCATGGAGTGTCATAAGATTTGTTTCTTTTTTTTTTTTTTACTTCTTTGTATTCGAAGACAGTATAACCTTGAAAGTACAATAACTAAAAGTTAACTTCAACAAAAAAAAAAAAAAAAACGAAGAGAGAAACAAGTGCAATTCAAGCATCAACCAGGCCGATTAAGTCTGGCGGACAATGATCGACAGAAGATAGATCCAACAGACGCATGCCATAGAGATGCTGATCACGATGGCGTTGATGATGAAGGGTCGCAATAACAACATGTTCCAAGCTAGATGCATAGATATGGTGGCATGTGTAAAAAAAACTAAAAAATAAAACAAAACCCTTGATGGATTTAGACTTCACTTGAGAAAGACAAATGGTAGTGATCGTCGAGCATACTACAGTGAGCGACATTTCTAGTTGAGTACTTCCAATTTATTTAAATAAAAGTGCACAAATGGGTCGTACAAAGTACGTACGAATAAATAAATTTCACATCTCAATTTTGATCGAAATTCATCGAACATTAACAGATACAATAACAATTACTATAGCCGTGTTTTATTGAAAAGTGTATAGCCAGTTCTCAATAAAACGTTCCATACTCACTTCTCATTGTTATTTTCAAAGTGACATTTGAATCTTAGATGGCGCTGAATCTGATTGTGGACAGCAACCATTAGCTAACAAATCGTATTATCAGCGTAAAACAATTTAAATTAAAAATTTACAAATTCTTATGAAAAGCTGTTCGCGTACGGAGAATTTTCGTAGTTTTTCGCAAATGAGAGCGCTCACGAGAGAGTAAGAAATTTCCCCTTGTTAGGAATATTGGTGCAAGAGATTTCTGGTTTATGAAAACTGCCAAACCAGTGTATTTTCAACTTTTTCTTGTTTAACCCGTTCGTTTACTATTTCGTAGTTTTTGCTCTCACTCTGAGAGAATTTTACCCCCACTCTTCGAAATTTGATTATCTACAAATTTTAGTGCAAAAAGTACGCGTTTGACGTTTATTTGACAAAAGCTGTACGAATGTACGATACGACTGAATATTATTATTTTTCTTTCAAAAAAATTCCGAAGGACTTGAAATTCAAAAGTATGTAAGTAAAAAGTCGATCTTAAAATCTCTTCTCCAAGCCACTGACCTTATGATCCACATTTTGAAAGCTCCCCTTTTGAGAGTGCACATGTAACTCCTGTCAGTAAGAGTGTTTGTCTCTAATCTTAAGCAACTCGTCTGTCATCAGTGTCAGCTCACCATCTAGTCACACAATTGACTTGAAATTTAACCCAAGAGCGCAACTTCCATGTAAATGCGTTTGTATCCAAACAAAAGTATATAAATAACTGAATGATTGATCCTATCAGACTGTAAAGATCTCTTTTTTTTTTTTTTAAAAACTGCAATTCAAACGAATACATCTTTCATTTTATCCAGCAGCGTGCTGCACTAATCTGCAAAATTAATCTACCACATGTCCAATGAAAACGACAGATTATTCCCCTGTTCAAATCATATTCCGACAAAACGTACACACATACCTACATAACCTCAACAATGGCATTGAGAATCAGAAAAAAATAAAAAGGAAGCTTCCATCCTTTACAGTGTTATGACTTGTTTCAGTCCGCGAACAAAAGGTGACAGTTTGAGACAGAAAAAGAACCCCATCCAGATTTGGTGGACAACATCTTCTCACCTTTCTAGAGAGAAGAATATAGAAAAAATTGCCCCGACAAAATGCAGACATCAAGAATTACCATAACGCGATTATTCTCTGACAATAATCTGATCAAGTGGAGGGAATAGTCTTACCCCTACTGTAAGCAGTAGTCCAGCTTTGATGAGGACAGATTCTGTGCACTGACCACAGGTAGCACATTGAACTTTCATGGAATGCATTGCAATCGTGGTAATGATGATGATGATGATGATCCTTCTGGTTAGGAGCCACCAGAAACAGACCAGACAATAAGAATGATTCATTCACACGATTATTCTTGTGATACCTTCATCATCCATTCCCAACTCGCTGGTGGTTTGTTGATTTTCTGTCCATTGAACAGGAGTGAACCTGCTTTGGCACTTGTGCCTGAAGAAGGCGATCCATCCATAGACCACATAGTGTCTAAACAAATCACTAAAGTAAACTTTGAATTAACTGTGAGTATTTTTCCTTTTTACAGTCAACAGCTGATAGATGGTTGAACAGAAGTTCTAACATTCCTTGTTGACTTAGTCACATCCGTGGACTAAAGGGTTTCTCTTGAAAGAAATGATGATTGCATAACTTTATAATGTTTTGCTTCTTTTTCTTTTTGTGTCGGTTTCATGCGTGCAAAAGATATTAGCTAAAAAGTTTATTGATCTTTCGCATCTTGGAAAGTAATATATTACTTGATAGACAGTCGGGAATGTTTTTACAGCACCACGTGTAGTTTTTGGTTCTAATAAAATCGAAGATAATGATAAAAACTAGACTTGAATAAATCAATAAGTGTTCGAGTTTCATTTGTCACAATCAAAAGACAAATTCTAAAATACGGGAGCGAAAACTCACTTTACCTTCTTTTTGGGGCGCCATCTATTGTTTGAACGCTACTATTGAAACAAATGTCACGCTTGCCTTTTGACAAGGAAAATGTACGTAAAAAATACGACGTTGTGATAATTTTTTTTAGAAATGCAGTTCCAGAGGAAATATTTATAGTAACTTATTGCCGTTTTAGTTGCCATTGCACAACTTCTTGCTAATGAAGGCCATATGACAATGGCAGATTGCTGGCAATGAATTTGACATTTCGCTTTTTTCAAAGGTGCTGAATCTGAGGTACTTTTTGCACTAAAATTTGTAGATTATCCAATTTCAAAGAGTCTCTAAGCTAAAATTGCGAAACGGGTTAAACAAGAAAAAGTTGAAAATACACTGATTTGACAGCTTTGACAGTTTTCATAAATGAAATGAAATTTCTTTCACTGAATTTTAATAGCATGGGAAAATTTCATAAAATTTCACTGTTTTAAGAAGGTACGCGAACGGACCTAATATGGATAGCACGGATATATTATATGACATACTCACATTTGACAGTTGAAATTGTCAGGAAGACATTTATTGCTTTTTTCCAAAAATATTACCTTTTGCTATGGCTTTGGGACTTGTCGCTTATCCTTTCATTTCAAGTTCGTATAACTGCTTGCATACGCCGACGATATTGACATAATTGAAAGAACTCAGCAGGCTGTGACAGGTGTTTTAGCAAGGATTGAATCAGAAGCAGTCAAAATGGTTTTAGCGATTAGAGCAACGATATTGGCCGTAACATCGCAGTGGGTAACCAACACAATTTTTTCAGGCTAATAAGGCGATTCAACAGTAAAGCCGTATCTCGAAAAGCTAAGGAGACTCTGTACAAGTCCCTGATCATCCCAGTCCTGCTTTATGGCGCTGAAACATGGGCTTCATTGAAAGCAGATGAAGGTATCCTTGGTCGTTTCGGGATTAAAATTGTCCGTAAGATATTAAGTTCCGTCGACGGGTTTTAGAGGAGAAGATTCAACAACAAAATTGATCGTCAGAGACGTAGAGGAGTAGAGGACCGCCTTGCTGCAGGTGGTGCTTACAAGGGAACCCCGACTAACTTGGAAGCAATAAGCTTAAGACCGAGTTAGGTGATGAGATGTAGTTTGCTTCCGACTTTTATAATTCAGCTATTTTGTACAATTACAATAATGAAATAATTTAGGGAATCTATGGTCCCAACCACTGGCCGAAATTATAGTCTAGCAACTGCGATTTGGTCAAGACGACAGAATTATCGTCCAGAAAGCACAGGGTGTGTACATCTCTGGATTTTCAATGGCCGAGTGCCCAACATCTCGCTAATTTAGCTGCTAGAATACTTTTGCACCGGAATGACAGATTTGTCGCTAACGAGTCCTAGCGGCCTCTAGGACAAAATCTGTCATCCCGGTGCAAAAGTATTCTAGCAGCTAAATTAGCGAGGTGTTGGAAACTCGGCCAATGGCTTGTTTTCTATAAAAATAACTTTAATTATTTCACACGCCCGTTAAAACACCATAGCACATACCATTTTCCTTTACGTACAGTAGAAACAGAAAATGCATTAAATTCTCCATTTAGTCATGCCAAATCTATGAAATAATTTAAACAACTACACCCTCAAAATAAATGTCCCAATTTGTACTGAATTAACGAGCATTTTATACACAAAAATGTCCATTAAAATTTTGCGACAAACACAAAAAAAACACATCATTATCACCATGGAAATATTCTGTAACGCAACATTGCGTTCCAGGAAACGATGTCAAAATTGAATTTTTTTTCTCTTTTGTGTCTTATGTCCACCATTATCTCTTTTTTTTGGTGAACAGAATGAGGAAAAAAAGTTAATAAACAAAAAATCGTGTAAACTTATAAAAAGCATTTCGCGTAAAGTGATTCACCACCAACAAACGGAAGGTGTGCCATCTTCGTTTTCTTTCTTTTTTTTTATTTCTGCGGTGTCCATCTCGCATTGAATACAAAATACTTTTTGGTTTCAAGTTAAAAAAAAAAAAACTTAATATTTGATTGTTTCATTTTTGGACGGCGTTTTTTTTCGACAAATAAATGAAACGGTTCATGTATGTGAAATGTGTTTTTTATTTTTTCTTTCTTTCAAGTCAGACTTTGTCATTTTAAAGGCAGTGTTTGACAGCCGCCCTACCTACCTACCCGTCCAGAGGTAGGCTGTGTTGACACAGTGCGGCACGAATACACGAACGGAGTGTTTCTCCCGCACAAATTTATTAACTTTTCTCCCCTTTTTAACTGTATTTCTTTTTGGATATTAAAAAAGAAAAACAAAGCGAAAAACTTTCAAATGTCATGACGTGTACGCTGAGAGGCTTTGTGAAATATTCGGCTCATGGAATTATCCTGGAAACAAGTTATTGGTGTAAAATTTATGCTACTCGCATCTGTGATTGATTAGGTTGATATTTTTGTTCTTTCGCGTGCGAGACTTTAAAAGGTTCCTTGTTCTTCTTCTTTTTTGCTCGTTAAGATCGGTGTAATATGTTTTCTTCTTCTTTGAAATGAAAGGAACCCGTTATATTTACTTAAATATTTTATTTATTGTTCCAATCAAGAGACGTGCACGAAAAAAAAATCAACACGTTAGTGTGATTATATTTATTGACATTTAAAATTTTATGCGACCCGTCGAAAGATACAGATTCGGGTGGCAATAAATGTTGGGAAATAACTTCATTAAGATTGTGCAGCATCTGAGTGTATTTTTAGCACATAAAGTCTGGTTTTTTATTAGTTAAGGTTTGGCAGTACTGTTCTGAGAAAATTTATCATCTTCCTTAGTAAATGATTTTCTTTTCTGACGGAGGAGTCATTGACAGTTACTTTTCTTTTAAAGATTTTAGGTCTGTTCGCGTACTTTTTGCACTTAAATTCGTAGATTATCAAATTTCGAACAGTGGAGGTAAAATTCTCTCAGAGAGAGCTAAAATTTCTTGCACTAAAATTCGTATTATGGGGAAATTTCTTACTCTCTCGTGAGCGCTCTCTTCTGCGAAAAACTACGAAAATTCACCGTACGCGAACAGCTTTTCGTAAAAATTCGCTGTTTTAGGGGGGTCCTTTTAACTAAATTAGACAATCAACTTCGGGTCGTTTGACAGTTTCGCTCATACAAGATCACATTTTGACATTTCACAAAAATTAATGGAATCTCACATTCAAGTGCCATTTTGTAGATGCTGGGTGTACAATTTGTTGTTTTTAATGGATTCATAACCTGCAGGAAATAGTTTGCTCAAAATGAACGAAGGAGTACAACACATTTATAGTTTGGTCTTGATAACACGTAAGTGCTCAAATAAACATTCACAGAAACGTGCGAGCAGGTGAAATACTAAGAAGTCTACAAACAAAAGTAGACGAAACGACAAGAACATGCCAAAACTTAGCGCCATCTAGTAAGTAAGCAAGTATACCATATCCTATATCCATATCTCTTGTGTCACTTCTTCTACATACATAGACTTCAATTTCGAATTTCCCCTTTTTTCAATCAATGAACATTATGCTTTTGTAAATAAAAGAAGATTTATTTTTAGTCAAAGCGTTAAACAATAACTCACGACCCAAATTGCTTTAAAGCCCAAAATAAATTCTTTTGAATAATTTTCACCCAAAACCAGACGCCGCAAAACAAAACAAATACAAAAATAAATATTAATCTGACATTAGTGTCAAACAAAAAAAAGCACCCAAAACTTGTAATCCGCATGATTAATAACCTCAAACATTTGTATTTGTTTTTTTTTTTTTTTAAATTGTTTTTACCTAAAAAGTGGGCGTTTTTTTGCCTGATTTAAGGCAAACCTTAAGCTCTTTAAAATTCAAATCATGTGGAAGATACCTCTTGCTTTATAAATTAGGCGAAACTTACAAAACTTGTCGAGACAAAAAAAAAAGGAAAAACTAAATATTTGCTGATTTCTAAATGCGCACACTGTGACTGTGTTTAGTTTGCTTAGTGATTCGTAATTACCTCTGAGATGGTCGCACAAGAAATTAAAAGTGGAGTGCCGCAAGGCAAACATATAGGTAATGTTTTATTTATGTAATGTTCTGAACGCTGTCGTCAGTCACGATGGTTTCCCTTTTTCTTCGTTTCTCTTCGAGCAATAAAAATATGTAAGCAAAATGCAGTGGCTCTTGTTTATTGCTGTCATAAAAGTGAGCCACATAACGCATTCATCAGACGCTATACTGGACAGATGATAGGAAAGAGCCAGAGTTTGTATGCTTATTTGTGCCATGATGAGAAACGAATAACAATGAATTTGTGTGAGGGTTATTAAAAATTGAAGGCGGACTCAATTGAAGGGACATTACAAATTAACATCAATCTAAGGTTCTGTTTTATTAGGATTGACAGTGATAGACACAACTAGAGATCGCGAAATTGAGGCATTCAAGTTGTGAAGCGTTCAAGTTGTTAATGAACGAGTTTCTATTACAGATCATATCATGGAAAGTGCAAACAATTGTTTCTATTAAATCATTTGGAGTGGCTTTGTGAAATTATTATTTTTTTTATTTTTAGTGAAAATATTGCAAATTGTTTTATTTTGCATTTTGATAGATGGAACTTACTTTAGATTTATTAATAAGATATGGTTAACGACATGTATCTGAAAAGAAATAAATAGAGAATTACAATTAGAATTAGAATTTTTTTGAAAGAAATAACAAAAAAAATAGTGTCAACCTTGAGAAGGGCTTAGGTGTTTTCCAAACAATTTCTTTCTAAAAAGATATGAAAATGCAACAATTCGTCTAGAGCGGAGCGAATGATACCCTATCACTGTATACCTACAAGTTTTTTTTTAATATCTCAACAAATTACTCAAAACGCAAATTTTCTCAAAAAGTGGGCGTGGTAGTGGGCGGATTATCAATTTTTATCAATATATACTGTATTTTGTTCCTTACAAGTGATATTGTTCTTATAAAAGCGTCGAAAAACTGTTTTTTGATAACAAAAAAAGCCTACCTATTTATCTACCTATTTGCTTAAGTAAGTTTTTTCGAGTTTCATATAAAAATACTGAAAAAAGTGAGTTTTTTGAAAAGTAGGCGTGTTAGTGGGCGGATAGATAGATATAGATAGAGTAGCTCATCTATAATATGCTTATACGATCGGATTGAAAATGAATTGAGATTCAATCCACATTTTTGCTGTAACCGGATTGAGCGATCGAGTTGAAATCGAAACGAAAGAGGATTGAGTTTGTCTCACTACAAACAAAAAAGACGAAACGATAAGAAATTTCTTTACCTTCTCAATTCCCTATCTGTCAAATTTAATCTTTTGATCTGTGTTCATTTGGAAAACTCAATTTGATTGAGTTGGTGATGAAGCGGTGATGGAACGGAAAATCCGACTCCCTGGAAAATCAAAGGACAACTTTGGAGTGCTCTGGTCCGGAATCATCTGCCATTGGCAGAGGAGTGATAAAGCATTTGATAAGCAACTGGTTTGTGACGGAACACCAGAGAATGTCAACCGTGGAAGGCAGGCTAAAATGGCTGAAATTCCTGGAGCGAGGAAATGGGTAGTAGCGCTATCAACAGATCATGGAAATTTCGACTATCACATAAGGGTCTTTGGGGGGATGATACCTGTGAACTATGCCTAGAGGAAATTGTAACGACGGCCCATATGCTAATATAGACATTAGGGCCATTAAAATTGTCAGGTACTGACACATTCTGACTCTGGAAATGGACACGAAAAAACACATTCTTTGCATTTGTTCAGACGCCAATAAGAAAAGGCACCTTCATCCAAAATGAACCTTGAAAAAACCTCTGGCAAACTTGGAACTAGCTGGGACTAACATGTAACACTCTAGCGCGTTCCAAGGCACAGTGTAATCCCAAAAACGATGTCGGATTAAGAAGATTTTGCTTCAGTAAGCACCTGCCTAGACGCTTTGTCCTTCTGCATTTTTTTTCCATTTTTTTATTCTCATCCCCGGACTGTACTCGTACGTCCAGTGGTACTTACACCCATCACCTTGCGTGATCTAATATAATATCCTTCCATCCTTACCAGCTTTCAAAGACAGGATAGCAGTCGACAAGTTAATTGCATACAAGGTCTTCCTTCCGATCTTAGGGCCAATCGTTGGCAAAAACAAAACATCATCATCAGCACTCTCCCTCTTCATAGGACCACTCTTTTGAAATATACTCAAAGTTGTAACAAAAATTCCATGGTCGTCGATATTATTAAAATGAAAGAACCTTCAGCACATTGCAACAATGTTTTTATCGACACGCAATTGCAATATTCAGAATTAATTAACCTCAATTTCAATAATTAGTCAATACGACTTGCTGTATGTGTGAACTGCTGGTGTTCTCTTCTTAGTAAGTTAATCGAATATCCAGGCAAACGTCAAAGCAGAATCTGTATCTGTCAGGTTGACAGCATTTCAGAAATGAAATCCCATTCGCTGCAACACCACCACCACCATCAACCAATAAACTAGGTCAGAAATATCTACGCAAGTGATTCACTCGACTCATTGCGAATATGTGTAGTATCTTGCAGTTTTTTTTTTTCTTTTTTAGTCCCAGGAGATGAATAGATATACACGCAGATCGCCAAAAACCAACAACTCCAATGAAAATGAAAACAGATTCACAGAAAGAAAATGTGTACATCTCGTTTTTTTTGGGGTCCGTAAACTTTTCCACTTACGCGAGATGCCTCGCCTTGATCTCAAATTATAAATACGCACTTACGTCGAACTGATTCAAATGGATTTTGTGTGGTATATGCCAAGTGAGAGAATGCAGGCGGCTAAAATCTGTGACTAAGTGTCTGACAGGCAGGCAACCACGACCACAAAGACAGACAGATGAGAAAATAATTACATATCTCATCTTTATGCAATTTGCATTGCAATAAACTGAATAACACACTGACCGGATCAATGGAACTTTTGGCAGACCACACTACACTTTTTTGTGGATGTTGCATCAGATACATACTGAATACAACTCTGAATTGCTTGGTGTTTCCATTTCCAGTTCTTTGTTTCAGAAATATTCTCAGACAGCAAAATAAATAAGGCGAAATGTTTACATAGCAATTCTTTACTATAAACAGGATGAGAGTTAAAATACATTACAAGGCTCTTGCTTTGTTAATTTGCATCGATGTGTTGATAATAAATCATGTATACATTTTTTTTTCCACAAGCCGCCCTGACCCTCAGTTAATCCGGCTTAGTAATTGTCGCTAAGAAGCTTCTTCTCTTCTACTACATTTTCTTTTCCACAAGCCGTCTTAACACTCAGCACACCCTACTAAGTAATTGTGGCTTAGAAGCCGGCAGTTCTCTTCTACTACTTTTTCTTTTTCACAAGTGGACAGCTAGTTGTGGCTGAGAAGCCGCCAGATCTTTTCTACTACTTTTTCTTTTCCACAAGCAGTCTTAACCCTCAGCACACCCTGCTAAGTAATTGTGGCTGAGAAGCCGGCAGATCTCTTCTACTACATTTTTTCCCACAAGCCGCCCAGACCCTCAGTTAATCCAGCTTAGTAATTGCCGCTAAGAAGCTTCTTCTCATCTACTACATTTTCTTTTCCACACGCCGTCTTAACCCTTCCACAAGTCGACATAACTCTCAGCTAGTTGTGGATGAGAAGCCAGCAACAAATCTGTTCTATTGCAAAATACAACAACCGATGCGACAACCTGTTAAGTTAGGTACCATATCCGCGCCGGTAAGTGAGGTTAATCATCGATGGCACCAACGGACCAGTCCATAGTCTTAAGACTATTTGACCTCGCAAATACTGTGAATTAAGATCGAATACAAAAATCACATACAATCCTCCCCAATAAGTTTAGAAACCACTCATGGAGAATAAATAAAATTAACTTTTTCCCCATCGCTTCTTCTCTTTTATCGCCGCTGCAGTCTCTACAAACTTTAGTCTAGAAACTTCTAACTAGAGTAGTCACCACTAGTACCCTCAAAACCATGTTTGTTCTTCGTGACGTTTATGTGGCAACTATTTACAAATAGCAATGCATATAAGGTTACGCTAAAGTAATCACTCTTTTGGAAGATGCTATAACTTTAGCAAATGGCGGCAAATGTCAGTTCTACTTTGACGTTTGTGAAGTAAACAGATACAATATGCACGTCAAGAAGATATGAATCGCGGAATATTTGTTACGATTTCCATTTCCGGGTCGCTTAATCTCTCGTTTAGGCAATTTGCACTGGCCGTCAAGATCGCCTGATTTAATCGGTCCAGATTTATTTTTATGAGGTTTTTTGAATTCACGAGGCTATATCAACAAACCTCAGACTCTGTTGAGAATACGAGGACCTATCGCCCGAAGTTCAGTCGAGAGTCATCAATTGACGGGTGACAACATTTGCGCCACCTTTTCTAGTTCCATTTTAGAAAAGTTCTCCTACCATATGTTCAGATACTTTTTTAAAAGAAAAAGTAAGCGCCAAAGTCTGTTGAAACCAAAAACCGAAAGCCGTAAGCAGTAAGCCTGTTACAACTGGGATCTACAGCACATATTTTACCGTATGGAGTTCGAGAATATTTCTGATGAATGCTTGACACAGGCTTCTAAAAGGCAGAACAATCAAAAAACTAAGAGATTTTGAAGGCAGTGACATTTCTGGAAACTTCTGTCAAAACTACGTAAGTTACCTGTCAATTATGTGTGGCTATGTAACCTTTCTTAATCGCCTTCCAACAAAAGAAATTTAAACAATCAAGAACACGTATTTCGTGTTACAAGTTACTAACACAAATTTTGGCATTTCTTTTGTATTTAAAGTCCAAGCTAAACTTTTGAAATGTCACAACATCGATTTATCACACTAACGAGCACGTGGTTTCACTTGTCAACATAAATTCAACAAAGTAATGCTTCAAGACAGCAAATCGTTCTTATTTCACTTGGCATACAATTAAGGACAACATTTTTGACACACGCACTAACAAAAAAAAATCATTTTGAAAAAAACAAATGCATTTTTCGAAAAAAAAAAAAAACAGAACTGCTTGCATTCCAAAAATATATTTCACACGATCCGACCGTATACACTGGGCTCTGTGGTATTTGTATTCCTTTTTGTATTTTTCTAGAATCACGCGCGCTCCCGAGACTTTCCCACACTTTCGCTTAAGAAGCGAGTCATCTTCCTACTCATGGTTCGTACGTCGTCGGTCGTCTATGTCTGCTTCCTTATTTTCAATAACTCGCTGGAAGACTGCTCAAGCGCGTCTGTGTTCTAATAAAAGTCCCGGCAGAACAGCATGCTCCTATGCAAAAAAAAAAAAAAAAAAAAAACAACAAAACCAGGTCCAACAAGCTAGAGTGAAGAAGAAGAAGGAAACGAAGAAATAAAAAACAAGCATACAAATGCTGCAGCAGAAAAGTAGTAGAGTCTGTGCGCGCTTCCATAAGGAAGAATATTTTTTTTACGATGGTAATCCTCCCATTTTGTATGTTTTTATGATTCTTATGCAACGCGCTCTGGCCGGCTCTTTTCCTCGAGAATGGTCTTCTTTTCTTTTTTCTTTTTCTCCTTAAAGAAGTAATGTATAAACATCATAAATGCCACGCATAGGGAGACGATGACGATAATGGTGGTGGACTCACTCACCACAACTAGTGAAGTTAGTTCGTTCGTTCGTCGAGTTGCGATTCCAAAGAGTCGTTTTCATAACGAGTATCACAGACTCGCTCTCGTTCTCTGTGATTTTGAAAAAGTGCGCGTCTACTACTCCAAAAAACAAAAAAAACGACAAGGAGGAGGAGGAAGGGAAGACGTAAAGACGGAAGATATACCTTTATGTATGTACATTGGTCTGTGCGTGATTGGAATGCTGAGGCTATTGCATCCCAAATTAAGTGCAATAAAAAAAAAGTTTAAATACCCAATACGTTGTCATCAACATCGGCGTTTCTTCTGGCGCACATTGTACTTTGAAAAATTTTGTTTGGCTGTAAAAGTGGAAATTAAAAACAACAAGCAACCAGCAACCAGCAGGAGAGGCGGAAAACAAAAACAATCCTTCCTTATGGCTTTTTTTGTGTAGTGTTTACGGCCGCCATATCTCTACAGCGAAGCCAGCCATCGGGACAGGATGGATAACAATAATAATGAGGAATAATAGGAAAGGAATTAAAGACAGTAAAGAAAAGTAGGAGCGGGGGAAGAGAAGAGGTATCCCAATACAGTTCCAGATGAAGCTGGAGGAACTGTCCAGTGGAAGAAGAAATGCCTGATCAGCCTTTAGCCTTAGTCACCATCGATTTTAATTAAACCACAACGAGTTTGGAACTATAGGGTGATGTTGTTGTTTTTTAGAGTTTTTTTGTTTAGCCCATAGAGTTGCCAGGTGTTGCATTTTGTTTTGTATAAAAGGGACTTGCGTTAAGTGGTGTGTATATTCTGAAAAATGGTTCGAGTTAACATGCTTTGGCTTTCAAATAGAAGATTCTTTAAGGGTAGCAGTACAGGACACAGGGTGTATCTAACGAACAGCTTTATCATACTGGCCACACTATCCAAAAACTTTACTTACCTATATCCTACGCCTACGCGCCATCGTGTGCGATTTCTGGAGATGTGACTGAGCTCTCCCCAACACGTTCCCAGTTGCCGTGCTTCCTTCTCCACTGTTATGCGCCACGTACTCCTAGGACTATCCTAAAAGGCCGATAGCTAACCACGCAATGCAATAGAACTCGCTTACTAAGGATGGCAGAATACGTGGCGGTCCCAGGAGTACATGTCGCAGAACAATCGAGAAGGCAACTGGGAAATAATTAGTTGAAAAGATCTGAAACAGTACACGTAAGCTAGGATCTACAAGAAGATACAGGACATTAGTAAGTAAGTAGTATAGGGCACAGTGCCATTCTTAAGAACACATTCCGTAAAACTCAATGGGAATCGGAAGACACAGGATGTTCAAAGCCTTGTGGCTGAAATTTGTCTCCGATAAGACATCATCAGAGCCATAATTGGAATACTCTCTGGAAAGCATGCCAGCAGATTAATTGGTAGTATGATCCCCTAAATCGACAACTGAAAACGGGTCATTTCTATCATCTTAGTCACTCCTCGGTGTCTGGAGAGACAGAATGACAAGAGTGGAGACCATATCATCTTGGTTTTTCATTGGTTTCCTAGTTCTAAGTTAAATGGTAGAGAAGGTAATACAGAATTCATTCATGTGCCATGTCATTCCTGAGTGTTCTGTTGTGTGCGTGAGTGTGAGTAAAGACCCAAACATAATCGTCATAACTGAACGAAAATTCTGCTCGCGCGCTGTTAAAATCTCAGCGTATCCATAATTGCATTAAGGAAACGTGACCGTATGTCAAATTGTTTTTGTCTGGCTCTCACTGGACGTAGCCACCATCAATGTGCGAATGAAACCGTTCTCTACGTATGGAGCCAAAAATGAACGAAAACTCGACGTAAATGTGCGAATTCTCATTATGGGTGCAGAGTACAGAGAGTGACAGTCATTAAGTGAAGGTTATACTGAATCTCTTCTGATCGAAGTGGTGTTCCTGAAGGTATAAATTGGAATCCCTTGTGTGCTTCTCAGCATCGGTTTTCTATGTCTTCTCAAGCTTTTTCCTTTATGCTGGCCAATTTTTCATGCATTCATTTCTTGTCAATTTTTCCTCGCGAATAAAACAAGAAACAACCTTTTTCCGCTCTTCTTATATGAATTAAAGCATTAAACCCATTTTCTAGAACATACGGCAACCCTATGGCATTGCAACGCACAACGAGAAGTGACAACTCCCTATAATCGCATCTCGCATTTACTACATCAACCCCACCGCACACAGAAGACAATTGCACGTCACTCTGTTCCCAAGCACCTGAGGCGAAAAATCTAATTGCATGCGGATCCGAGGGATGCACTCGTCGTCCGTCGGCGTCGCGTGCAGAGACAGCATGCCGCAGTTCGCCGCTCTATCGAGTGATTTTTTTTTTTTCCAGTGTTCGTGCGCGCGAGAGTAAACCGCAATTACTCTCAATTGCACACTATTACAGCAAAAAAAACAACAAAAGCTAGGTTACAATAATTTTCTTAGTGAGGTAGGTCAGCAACATCTAATTACCTGCACACAGCGACACTCAAAACCACTACATAGAACTTTGTTGCACTTTTTGATGCACTTTTCTGGTGCACAACCACTCCGCGGAGGTCATTGTATGTGTGTGTGCTTTTTTTTGCAATGAGTAAAACAAGAGAGTGCATACAATGCAATTGTGCATTCACTTTTCTTTGTGTCACCCAAGAGAGAGAGAGCGAATTGAGGAAAATACATTTTTGCTACGAAAAGAGAGAATCAAGAGAGAATGCAATTTTCAATTTCTGACAAAAAAAAAGGAAAAGAGCGAAATACTATGCATGGCCAATAGATTACACAAATAATTGCACCGATGCGCTTTGCGCATTAACTTTGCACGAGAGAGAGAGCCATTGAGAGCAATGTAATTGCTGTGAGATAAAATTTTGCATTTTTTTTTTTTTTTTTATTACAAAACCTCCCCAACCAAAGACGATACACACAGCACAACAAGTGAAAAGGACTAATTGGGACTAGGGTAATAAAAAGAACAGTGCCCTATACAAAATGGTGGGGATTTGAGGATCAAAATGTCGATGTCATTTGGCCCCACCCTGAACTGCAGTAAATTCTGATTCTTTTAAAGCGAAATTTTATGACTTTTATTTTTTTTTTTGCGTATGGCGTTCAATTTATTTGCATTTCAATACAAAAAATAAGCGCACCAAGTGTTATTTATTTATATCACGGGACAGTACGAAAAGGAAGTGAAAAAGTCATGAAAAAAAAAAACTGTAAATTTTAAGAATTTTTATTACACTATCGACACACTTTGTAAATGGTTAATAATTTTTATTTTTACATTTTGTGTCTTTTGGGGGATTCTTTTTTATTGGACAAATTATCACACTTTAAAACAAGACTGTCATCGGTTATTAAGGAGAGCAAATTTAGGCCAAAAAAATACCCAAGGATTGAAGTTTGGAAGCAATAAGATTAATATTTGGGAGCGGAGTTAATTTTTATGGAATTTTAAGGAGTTTCTTACAGCAACATGTCAAATGAACTAGTAAATTTGTCGACAGAGAACTTGGACGTCAAATCGCAAAAAAAAGAGTCAACTGTCAATCATGTTTATCAACTGTCATATGGAATCATAGGCATTTACAACTAAGCCACTTTGCACTACAAAAGTAGATATACATATGTAGTTCAACTTAACTGGTAACTATAAGGCAAATTTCCACTTCAATGGCTTAGTCGACTCTATGGCCTAAGTTTGTCACTTAAGCTGGATCTTCAAAAGCTGTCAGTTCGTTGTATCACACAGTAGATTTTGACTAAATTCTGTTCGCGTAGGAAGAAATTTTGTAGATTATTGCAAAACTACTAATTTCGGAATTTTTACTTCATCCTACAAATTTTTGGGGTAAAATATACGCGAATGAGAGGACAATTATTTGAGTACAGTTCTGACACTTTATTTTTCACACATTTTGGTTTTCCTTCGGAGAATTTTAGTCCCACTCTTAGAAATTTGAGAAGCTACAAATATTTTTTGCAAAAAGTGCTGCAACTGACAAAGCATTTAGTTTTGTTTGCCACTTTTTCGATAGATACAACGTTTATATGACGGATCGAGGGATCGAGCCGGGATTGAGTTGAGATTTAGATCTAGGTTTTTCTGCACGCCGACTTGAAATATTTAAAGATCGAAATGGGGTTGAATTGACAGATGAGTACACAGTCATTCTTTTGGCAAACAACAAAGAACTTATTCGCTACGAAAACAAATTGGCACAACACACACACAAATGTCATTTCGACTCCTCAGGTTTTTCGTACATTTTTCTAACGCGGCCAGCTAGTTGAATTGAGTTAATCCAGTGTTTACCTGGCTATAGTATAGACTATAATTTAATAAGCAATAAAATGTACAGAATGACTCTTCAAAATGGATGCTCTCATAAAACGATTAAGAATGTGTGCTTGACATTTGATTCTGCCGGGGACGTCAGATTGCATTCAAAATTGGTACAGCTTGGGGGACGAAATGGAAAAACTGAACGAAGATGTATGTCTGTTCTTTCGTTCGTCTATGACAATGTAATCGAGAGTCTCAGAAGCCTGGTTAAACTTACATAGAACGTTGATGTACACTTCGGAAGAAAATGAAAGGCTGGAGAGGAACTGATGACATGCGTTGGCTTCATGAGCTGTATGATTAAGTTTCAATTAGTAGTTATATATAAAAAATCATAAACGTCAACTTAAAGCTCGCGACAAGGGGATAGTTGCCGATGAAGATTCACAAGGGATTTGTCAAACCTAACGTCAAACGTCAAACGCTCCATTTGAAAGGTCTACATACTAAATATCACTTAACATCTTTTATCTGATGGTTAATTCTTTGTTTCAGAAACTTTAATTCTATTGAATTTTAAATGAGGGTACAAAAATAGTTAGACTCAATCAATATCATCTTAAGCCACATAAGCGGCAATTCATTAACCAGATAAGCTTTCTTTAATTGCCTCATAACACCGATAGATAAAGTTCCCTTGCTATCCAATCAAAAGATCAAAGGCGTAAGAAAGGTGCCAACAACTACAAATTCCTCAACTCGAGCTTAAATAAACTAAACAAATATCCCCCGTGTTATAAGAAAAATAAATAACTTTCGATTTTTCCTTTTGTTAATCACCTCACATATCGGTCGAACTGTCAACGTCCAGCAATCATCATTACGAGTTCAAATCAACAATTATTTCTGATAAAAAAAAAACACGCTATACAAACGTCAATCCCCTTCTCCATTAACACACACACACACCCACTCTCTTGCTGCAGCGGTGCATACAATATGCAATGCAGCCACTTCAAAAAATACAGATTTTTTTTTTATTATTTATATCAATCTCTGTCAGTGATATACATATAAAAAAAAAGAAATAAAACGAAACTACTGCATACTGTCACTTTACTTAAAACGTCACGAGATGACAGTTCCACTACTAAACTAGTTCCCCAGTGTGTTACATATGCTGGCCGTTAAAACTACTCAATGAACGTCTAGCGCGGCGGCAACGTGCATCGGTGTTTTTTTTTCTCTCTGATTTGTTTTTTGTTGTTGTTTATTCCATTTGTTAATAGGGTGCGTGCACCTTGCTTCAACATTGCAATAAATCAGAAAAGAAAAAAAAGTTTTTTTTTTTCAAATTCACTTTCACTAATTATGTCAGCGCGCAATGCACTTTTTTTTTTTTCTTATTTCTATTCTCTTCACTTTTACTGATGGCTTTGATCGCTGTTTTGTGTTTTTTTTTCCTTCCTTGCACATTGCACTTTTTCTTTCGATGGAATTTTAATTGCAATAGAAAATGTGCAATCGCCACTAATTATAGAGGACGAATGTACTTTAATAAAATAGAAAATATTTACATATGTATGGGGTAATTTGTAAATTGATTTGCATTTTTTGTTTATTAAATGACAGTTTCTATATAAAAAAAGGAAGAATGTGTTAAGTACTTACGTAAAGCGTTTTTTTATAGAGAAAGTGACAGCGTCTGTAACGATACAAAAAATAAATAAATAAATAAGTTAAAGATTTTATATTACAAAGTTCTGGAAATGTCAAAATTGTTCAATATACTTATGTCAAATAAAATGGTAATATGTCACTTCGACTTTAATTACATAATATATATGTATGTATATGGAAGGTAACCACGTTGAACGCTACATACATCCTTCACTGTGCAAATAATGAGCTATGGACAGTCTTAGCAGACTTTCAGCTTTAACTGTCATCAAACTGTCAAATTGGAATTATAAGGTTCGCGAACTTCATCCATTTGTCAAATAGAAAGTTCGAATGAAGGCGTTGAAGGAGAAGTTAAAAATACAGCGATTTGATAGATTTGACAGAAAGCCTAACGTTACCGCAAAAAGTGATGCAAAATGTATGCAGAGCTCAACCAGCTGAATATGGATTATTATATTTTAGCCAGCAGCAGTCCGATTCATCTACCAGTAAGTTCTTTGCGTAAGCAATGCGATCAATCTCAACTCAACGTCAATCCAATGCTATGTAGTAGATTCAAAAAAAATGTAGTAGTTCGTTGTAGTGAGCGCTTTCCCAGCACTTCGCTAATCCAGCTGCTGGAATACTTTTGCTTCGGCGGCCTAGAGGCCGCTAGATTCGTTAGCGACAAATCTGTCATCCCAGTGCGAAAGTATTCCAGCAGCTACATTAGCGAAGTGTTGGGAACGCGCTCAGTGTCATCTAAATCGAAAACTTTTTTAAGTCATTACTAAATGACTCTTTGCTGGTGAGACCGATTGTATTCTATTTTTGCTTGGCATTTAGTCAGTCTTTAATTGTTTATACACCTAAAGTAAGGTAATCAAAGAATAGCTTTCAGTGTTGCCATTTAGCTTTTCATTGAGATTATTCGATTTATTTGTAGATGAAGTAGATGTTTCTCCTCATGAAGTTTCGATCACATTCAGAATGATTTTAAGGATTTATGCACTTTTGGATTGTTTTGGACAAAAATATCCTATAGCATCTCCTGAACTGCTTGTTTTAGCTTCTTTTTATAGGTTCTACTACCTTGGAACTGAATCGACTGAGTTTGCTGTCTTTTTCTCTGATGGGGAGGGGACTTAACATTCCCAATCCATCTGCTAGCGCAAAAGGTCCAATCGATGGCTTATAGGCAGCTTCAAATTTAGTGCTACAACTGTCTACTTTAACTACAACTTATGCAACTGAAAGACACTTGAGCCAGAGGCACTCTTCGCTGCATAAATACAAGCTCTTGCAACATGCCATACACTGAAAGTGTTGCATGACAGAATACCACCACCCTTCCATACAATTTCCTTCCTCGTAAAGGTGCCTGACAGTAACATACCTTGCCATTAACTGTAATGTATGCCCCACACGTCATAAACTTGAAAAAAAAGAACCCACACTTCGTTTAAGAGCCACTAAAAGTTTCCAAAATCTATTACACACAGGAAGACATATACATTAAACAAAAAATACCGCTTTTACGAGCCTTTTTCATGGAAAAGATAATAAATATGTAAAAATAGACAAGTCCCTATCAGCGACCATTTTCCGGAATTCAATAAACTGCAACCATATTGTCTTATCGCCTGCAAATGATTTCCGGTTTTTGATTTTAAAAAAGAAAAATGTCAAAAACCCAACCGTCACTATCAATTCAAAGCGAAACTAGGTCGAAAACGACGGAAGTGCGCTGTCTATTTAAATTCGAAAAAAAGAAAAAAACTAAGAGAAAAAAGTTTGCATCGCTTAGTAACATATGTATTACGTTGATTATAGAGCCATCCGCCAATTGAACGACGGATGGACGGGGACCAGGCCACACAATAATCCCACACTCAATTGTGGGCTTCCTTTCAATTTCTTTGTAGATGTATAGAATAATGGCGATGATAATGATGACGATCATGTTGCTACTGACGATGATGATGATGATGATGTTGATCCAGATGAAGATCTCCATACAATTAGCTCAAGTAAACTGGTAAAACCGGCGCGGCGGTGGCGTTCCATTGCACATGACACAGAGTAGAGACGCGCCTCCACCTTAAGAAGAAAAATGTAATCCACCACATGCATCTGAATCCACAGGCAACTTGCAATTTCTAATCCCAATTCCAACAAAAGAGCATAGAATGCAACAGAGCATATGCTCTTTAAGTTTTCGCTCTCTCTCTCTCTCTCTCTCTCTCTGTCTCGTGGTGCCTGGCTAAATAGCATTCTATGTAGCAATAGTGTTTAATGTACCATGCAACATCATGAGCCAAGGCACTGAACGACCCAAACGTTCACTTTCAATCAGCATCATGGATACGTCGTTTTATAAAGAAATAAAATAAAAAGTACGAGTATCTGTTGTCGGATCGTTGTCGTTGCAGTGAAAGAGGAAGTGGTGGAGGTGGAGATCGCCAAGCGGAGGAAGCGCAGCAGCGATCGTCTTAGCGCATTAAATGAAAGAAAAAGTTTTATTGCATGCAACAGTAAGTTGCAGGCTTCAATACCAACACAACTAAAACCCCAATTTAAATGGGTTCGTTAAATTTACAACTCTTTACCTGTGGGTAGAGTGTTTTTTTTTTCCTCCTCCTGATCTGTACAGAGTAAGGAAGATCACTAGTATAACAAACAGGAGGCGATCTGCCACGATGGAGATTTATGTTGGCAATGATCGTAATCACTTTTCCGATAGGGTTGAGACTTTTGTGCAAGTCTGTCGATACAAAAAAAAGATTTCTATTGAGATATTGATCTATGGAGGAGGCGGAGTGGGATTCTAGTTGTGGAGGCTTCACCTGCTAATTGTGCTGCGAATGAAGAAGACGTAAAGGAAAGTGAAAGGCATGCTAAGTAATTGGCCTACTTAAATGAATTTCGATGTTCATTGCGATGGAATTCAAGGAAAGGTTTGGAAACCAACTGATCGATACAGGAAACTAGGTTTATGGCGAGCAAGTTGTAGGCTTGGTCCTTAGAGCCAATAGAAGTAAGTAGAAATAGGTCTTGACGAGAAGATGGTTCGCTGAAAGGGGACCCAGTATTTGTGTACCATACTTAAAGAGCTAGCGCATATATAGGCACAGCCATACCACGACAAAAGTAACAGTGGATTGTTCATACTCTTCGAAAAGATAACAGGTCCGTAGCTAGCCATGGGTTCCGCTTACATAGATTGCCAAGATACCCGGCAGTCCCAGGAACATGACGCAAAACAGTCAAGAATGAGCAAGAGCAAGAATTTGGTCAATATCTGCAGAGAACTATGGCCCAATCTAAACCAGGAACGCTCTAACAAACAGTAAGACTTTCGTCATCCAGCTTTGAGCATCATTATCTTCAAAGAGAAAAATCTCCACTTGGGGTTTTACTTGCTTGGTGACCTTGGTGATCTCATATGTATATGCTTCTGTTTGTTAAAATCTCTTTGTTGTTCTCTTTATAACCTTACGGTGTGCCTGAACGCAGCCAAGTTCTCCAACTGTAACCTAACCTTATGCAATAGATTGGCACTTACAGAAATTAAGCTCCAAGCAATTTTTGATAGAAGTGTTTTGGCTGAAAAAGAGGAAGAGAGCGCCTGAAGATCATTTATAGTTAGTATGAAGAGAAAGGGACCTAGATCATTGCCTTATGGAACCCCAAGCTGAGCAATTGTCAGATAGTTATAAGGAACATATATTGGTAGCTATTGAAGCACAACAAACAAAGAAATTACTTTTAAATTGTTTACTCACTTTGTATATACAATATATGTCCATATTTAGCTACTTTTTGCAACTACCTTAGTTTGGCTTAGCTTATGTCTAGCTTCCTAGGGGAAAATAATAAATGGCCGCTTCCAATCAGACACTACACACATCCACCGTCATAGACATTCTTAAAGTTAGACTAGAATAAATTAAAAGTCATTCATTGATATAATCAAATCTCTCTGCACTCAATAGCCCAATCTGTCATAAAAGTTAATAATTTTTATATTCGAACTTGTCTCTCCACTCTCATGGGAACAACATTATGTATGCGACTCCGTCGAACATCCTACTAATAAAAAACAATTTGCATATTTTTGCATCATCAATAGACCCAGCCATTTGTATGCATGTTGGCCGAGAAGAAAAAACCCCCAAATCGCATTTAAATATTTTCGAAAATTTCCCATCCAATTCATGTAATGCAGCCCACCAATAATACTGAATCTCGTTTTTCATTCATGATTCTGTTACCTCTGAATAATTTATACGAATTACTTGCCTCATTTCACACAACATTGTTGCCCTATTTCATAACTTAAAACAAAATATAAAACCTCATCAACGGACAATTATCACTACACCACTTCAAGCCAAAGATACAGTATCTATCTATCACTGGCTGAATATAACAAGTCGCCTTTTGCTTACCGTATGCAAACATATTAAACAGAGATTTCCATATTGTTTCTCTACAACATACAACATTAAATGAGCCAACTTAAACAGCGTTTAGACAACTTCCACTTCTGACACTAGACACTTTAAAAACAGTGTGCGCGCCACCACCCGCACCCAAAACAGTATTTTGCGCTTTTAGAGATACATCTTTCTGTTTCTGTCTGCAGCGCGATATATGGTGTGGATAATGTATCTAACCAGAGGCGGTTTTGGTAAGTAGTTGTTCGCTGTTGGCCTTTGGCCCCATTTCAGTACGAAATTTCCACAACATGAATGTCTAAACTAAGTTTGTGCGAGCACACGCCCCTTAAATATAACACTCACCACGATCACGACGACTCGACAACTACGAGTCCCATGCTCATAAGTTTTTGTCTTACTTACTTTTTTTGTTAACATAATTTATTTTCAAAGTAAAAAAAAATAAAAAACAAAAAGAAGAATTAAAAAAACGAAACCTGAATGGCGATTTGTTTTGCATTTTTAATCTCTCGGCTTAAATATGCCATTTTAAGAGTCACAGCGACTCACTCACAACATTTGTAAGACTTGCTTCCCAAATCAAGAAAATCTCGTTTTCTGTTCAGAAAATAAACGAAAAAAAAAAAAACAATTTGAAGCCAATTTCAAGCTTAAACGTTAATGAAAAGGAAAATCGGGAAAATTCACAGCAAAGTTATGTTTGATGAGAAAATTGCCATGTGAGTAGTAGCAGCGTAATAGCAAATAGTTTGAGTCACATTTGTGCAGAGACGTTCACTTTTTTGTTGTTGTTGTTTTTATTATTCAATGTAATGGCCAAAACAAGAAGAAGAAGAAGAAGAAGAAGAAGATGCAACCCAATAGAGGAGGTTGAAAGTGAAGCGCCAATACTTGCAGCAGCGTTTAAATGTACATATCCTCTCCGATGGAATGTACACGATCGGTGGATAGTTGGTGGAACAAAAGTGGATTGACTGGATGCAGTTGTTAGTCGAATAATTCTTACAAATTCAGTTTGTCAAGTTTTTGAAGCCGAAATTGAAGGTCATTTTTGGAAAATTCAAAATTTTTAATTGAGAAAGAAATTTTAAAAAGTTTTAAGTATTTATTAAGGCCACTGACGTCTACAATGATGACAACTTTTCAAAAATGTCATTCTAGCCGCCATGTCATAATTGACAAGCAAGTGACACTTTCTAACTGCTTAATAGTTCTGAACGTAACTCAAATCACTGAAGTTTTGTCTTACTCTAAATAATGAGAAGCCACTGCGATCATTACCAGGCACAGGAAGCACATGATGCAAAAAAGTCGAGAAGCAAGCATGACTATTGATGAAAAGTTGGAGACATCTAAAGGCCCATTCACAGTTCGGTGAATGGCGACCAATTTGACAATTGAAGAAAAGTTTAAGACATTTTAAGGCTCATTCACAATTCGGTGAATAGGCGAACTGCCATTTTTACCATACGAGTATTTAAAAGCACACAATTGACTTGTTTACTATTCCCAAAGAAAACAGCTTAGTTTATCAATCGATTAATAAAAAAAACAGTTCAATTTCAATTAGTTTTGTGAAGAAATTAACAATTCACTGGTTTCCACGAATAAGTGAATGCTTCTTGCGAACTGTCAGCTTTTATTCATATTCCCCAGATGTGGAACGCAATCCATATTCGCTCGACCACGAAGGTGATCAAGGACAGTCTCAAGGCGGTATGACGTCCTCAGCTCTCAGAAGCTACTGTTTTCACTGTGAGTGAAAATATACTTCAGACAGAGTATCAAAAAATTTCCCTGATAAGAAAGGGCGACCAGATAGCAATGATACTTTATTGAATTGTTATATTATATCTCAGCAGCTGTCAAAGTTACCAATGACATTCAGCTGTCAAAATATTTAATACAGTCAGCCATTTCATTGTGCATTTTTTTTTGCTTTTTTTATTTATTTACTTAGGAAATTTTTCGCACTCTTTTGCACCGTTAGGCATCAAACAGGTAGAGATCACTGCAAAATGAAGAAAACATAGCCGCCGTATTCATCAGTTCAGAAATTTCGATTTGGCGTTGATCAGCTGAATTGGGCATCGCCAGAGAATAAACCCGGCTTATTATTATACTTCTAAGCGAAACAAGTTGTCAAAGTTTCAATCATGCTGATCGATTTAACGGTGTTTTTTTAGACTACAATGTAACAAAAGAGCGATCGTACGTACAATTGGCAAGGCAAATCCAAACTAAATGACAAATGATCCATGATGGAATGTCTTGTTGTTGCTTTAGCTGTTGTTTGACAATAAGTTGCACATTTTTTATACAAGCGTTCAGGTTCGTAAAAGTAACGACATTTTAATTTGATTGCGCGAGTCTCTCCCCAAAGCGTGTACTACTGCGCTCGGTTAAGATCAATTTCACTTTCATTTCGATGCAGTTGGATGAGTTTCAATGCAATTTTAGATTCACTTTCTAGGATGTTGTTAGTTGGTTGCGACTGCAGCTATACAGCAGCTGCTACGCACATACATATGTACGTATTAAATGGCAACGTTTGTTGGCGGTTAAACTTGATTCGATTTACAACGACAATCTGTGAGTGAGTGCGCGGTGGTAGAAAACGAAATGAAAAATTGTGGATTAGATTATTTAACCTACGCATAAGATTTGAACCTGTTGCGCAGACGCATTGAATCGATACGATTGAAAGTGAGTTGAATTGAATTTGCTGCCAAAGTATACATAAAATGGAAGGACTCTGCTTATAGATGATTTTGCGTGGGCTATTTCGTTTTTTGTTTTTCTCATTCGGAGCTATAAATAGATGGTGGATGCATCTTTTTGACCGCGGTATCCAAGAGAAAGGTGACATATAGCATATCTTCTATTTAAGCCTAAAAATCGACTCTTAAAACGTACTTTTCTGTGTTTTCACTTTATCATTTAAGTTACTCTTGAGAAAATGAAAGCAAGAAAAAGTTAAGAATTATTCTGGGTTACTGAGCTGAAAGGCTTGCGTTGGCCTGGATCTCAAAGTCATTGCGTATCTAGAGAGCGGATAGTTCAACGATTCTTTACTTATGAGATGAGAATTTCGCCTTTCTAGACCTGAAAGTTTTGATCAAATGCGACCGAGTATTAATTTAAAAAGCCAATAGCTATGACTTCTGTAAACAACTTACTAATAACCCATAGAATCCGTCGATCCGATTGACATTTAAATTGACGTATTACCGGATAGAAAAGCCACATAGAATCCGTCACATCAATCAGCTGATTGCCAAGGGCTATTCCATTATTGAAGTTTCTTTTCAGTTTTGAGCTCGAATCCAAGAAAACACCATCAGATAAACGACAAGATCACCTAGGCCACAACAAGGAATACAACAAACAAGATCAACAATGCAAGCGATCCTCATAAGTTCGATCGGTGATCTTGTGATTAGTAGAAGCGAACTATTCCACTATTAAAGTTTCTTTTCAGTTTTGAGCTCGAATCCAAGAAAACACCATCAGATAAACGACAAGATCACCTGTGCCACACCAAGGAAGACAGCAAACAAGATCAACTCTGCCTCAACTTCTTTCGTAAAAAAATAAGGAACATCAGCGCCTTACAGAATAAGTATGAAGTGGACAACTCCAGGCTGCAGGCTTTTAGGTTATTTGTATTCTGCTCCAACTAGTTACCTTTACACGATCATCGGCAGTTAGAAATCCAAAGTCAACCTGTCAGTAAACTGCAAAACACACGGAATAAATCAGTCTATATCGCCAATATCTAGGCCTAAGGATGCAACCCATCGATTCAATCCGTTGTTCTGACGCTCTGTTGAACATTAACGTATAAGTTGACGTATTACCGGAACAGCCACACAGAATCCGTCACATCAATCAGCTGATTGACAGTTTCTCTACATTTTCTCTCTGCTTCCACCAATGACAATTCGTACTCTCAAATTTCTGATGTGGGAACTTCAATGTGTGTGTGTGAACGTGTATACTGTCAAAGGATCGACGACGGTTGAAAAAAGCGGAAAGAAACCTACTTGATCATGGACCTTCAACATTGACGTATTAATATATGGACTGCTAGTGCCCAACTTCACGTATGTTCCAACATCACTAGAATAATTTGAAACTGGCACTTTGTTTGCCAAGTATTCTATCGAGCTGTCAGTTTGAAAAGATGGAACAACAGATGGACGAATTCTATGGGTTGAACACTTGAGCGAATATTCGCAAATTTTTTATCTAGTTGTAATAATCTACGACCAAAGAAAAATAGAATTGTGAGGTTAAATTTTCGCGAATGTGGTGGTTATTCGATTGTGGATTGCATTCCACATCTGTGGAATGTGAATCAAATGTGACAGTTCGCCAGAAAAACAGCTAAATGTAGTAGATTTCTTCACAGAAACGAAGTATAACTAAACTTTTTCTTATAAATTGGTAGACAAATTAAGCTATCTTCTTCGAGAATAGCAAAATCGTGAATTGTCTGCCTAAAAGCGATTCATTCGCAGAACGCTCAATCGACTGCTGTGAAATGACCTTATACATGGATGATATGAAGAGTATAATTGTCAGGATGAGAGACCTTTTTAATTGCCTAACAGTGAGAATTGGTTGACACTGTTCCTGCAGAAGCCCTCAAGACCATTTTGCCTAAAATGTCTGAATTACTTACGAGAAGACACGCAAAATATCGATTTCATATCATATAAAGCTAACCGATTAGATTTTGCCCATAAATTACAATATGACACCACAAAAACCCAATCAATCAATGCTTGAGTTACCAGACTCAGACTCCTCACATCATGTTTCCTTATTCACAGTCTAGTAAGCATCCACCTGCTAAGAGGAATAGTCTCAACAAAAAAAAACTGATCACTTCTGATTTCTCTTCTTTTTTTTGCATTTTTCGCAAGGTGTCACTTTGATATGGGTCTAATCGGCAGGCAAAAAGGGTTACATTTGAATTAAAAAAAAAAAACACAAAAACCCAGCCATAAACAGTGTGAAGATGATCAAATTAAAATTCACAAAAAAAAAAGTGGGGAGGACAAGTATTTGACAGTAGTGTGAGTGTAAAACCTTTTTGTATTTGACAGCAGGTGCTTGTGTATAAAAACACACGATCTAGCAATAAAAATTAGACAACACTGATCGTTGAATAGATAAGTAGATACTCGCCACCTGGGTTTTTTTTTTTTTCTCAAATTTCGTTTACTATTCCCCCATATTCTTCCGTAACTATTTCCGTTTCGTGTTAATGGCTTTTTCCAGTTGTTTTACATATATGTATAGAATATTCGGGGAAAATTCGGAAGGGGAACTCTAGGCTCGATGCAGGGTTTTTGATAAGGCTTAGGGGCTAATACATTGGATGAAAGACGTATGAAGTTTCCATCTAATAGGAACCATTGTTTTTTAAACTGTATGTAGTTGGTTCCTTCATTAAGTTCATAGGGGGCAAATTTTAACAAATTATTCCGATTTGAAGTCGAAAATCCATCTGCCAGCGATCTTGCTTTTAAGATAATGCTGTACTTGGATCCTGAAGCGCCAAATGTCTTCAACTGAAAAATATTCTACCAATACAGTATTCTAATTGAAAAAAAAAAAAAAACAAGAAGACGTCAACTTAAAGAAGTAAGAGAAATAAAAGCGGAAGTTCCACAGGGCAGCATTCTCAGTCCAACACTCTGCCTTTTGTTCACCAAATAATTGTCTATTCCACCAGGCAACGAAAGAAGCTGTTCACTGATGATATGCGGGAGCTGAAGAGGAGATTTTTTTTTAAGGAAAAGGAGGGCTAAGAGAAGGCGATGGGCATATGAAGCACTACGACCGAGGAAGATCTTTTGTAATATTCCCTAGCAGGTTGGAATATAATTAGTTTTATTTATCAGCTGAAGTCTAGTTCATTTATGAATCTAAAGACATCTAAGTATAGCTGAAGTTGAGAAGACATCAGAGGGAGATTTGAAGCCTTTGTTAAAGCACTTAAGTCTCAGCCGAGCTATGGCAGGACATTCGCACAAAATGTGGTGGGCTGTTTCGGTCTCTTCAAGACCTAGGCGTCACGTGTCCGATTGGACACGGCCTATTCTCTTAAGATGGTAATTAAGAGAGCAATAACCAGTTAGGAAATCAGTGATTTTCTTAACTTTGTATTTTCTTATACAGAGGATATCTTTTGTTCTCTCTTTTGAGAAGTTGATGAATTGCTTGGCGTGTTTTAAGCCATTTTGCGAGTTCCAGTAGGAGAGCGATTTTTGTCGTTCCCCTCTGCTGAGCTTCATTCTGATTTGACTAGTTTGTGGGCCACAAAAAGGTTCAGGACCAATGAAAGGAGTCTGAGCACATTGTCTGGCAAGCTCATCGGCGGCTTCGTTGCCAGGGACGCCTGTGTCCAGGGACCCAAGTTTGATATTATTGTGTGCAGCAAACTGCAAGATGGATTGGAGACAGTTTCAAACTCATAGTTGTAGGAGTTAAGTGCTGCTTGGCTGTCTGAAAAATGTTGATATTAGACCTTCGCAGGTTTCTTCTAATGCATTCTCTGGCACAGAGCTCGATAGCGTGGACCTCTGCCTGAAAGATAGTGGTTGTTTGTCTTAGAGGAACAGATAATTTGTGGTTTGGATCAGAGATACTAGATACCAATCTATTGATGAGGACGTTTGGGGATTAGGCTGATTGTCCCAGAAACTCCGGATTGGGATAACGACCTTAAAAGGGTGATGGCGATGGAGTCTCTTGGGCATTAAGTCCGAGACGCACACTGCTGGATTGGATAGCCGAGGAACTCTTTCAAGGATTTTCAGGTGTCCGTCTAAGTCTAAGAAAATAGCTCATATTAAGGCTACATACGGGGGTGTTCAGCGCGTACACTAGACAACAGTCGGCCGACTGCTTTCGTAGGATTTGTTAGTTGGAAAGTAGATTTACTCGTAGCATAGAACATGTATCACTCATAGTAAATCGGTTACAACACTAGTTTTAGCTTTTGTGTGAGAAGGGTATGCACTTACATTTTTATGCAAAGGAATACTCCTGCCTTTGTATCACTGCTGGCTTGAGACTCACACAATAACTCAATCTAGATTTGGTGATCGATTAATGCCAAAATGGTCTCTTGCCAGCCACAAATACTGGGATCTTTTGAGGATCCAAAACCAATTCCAGCTTAATTTTGGACATATTTGACCCCAGTAACATAAGAGTTTCCGAATGAGGCTCTTTTAGTGCCTCTTAAGACTCTGTTAGTGACTTTGCCTGCTTCTAGTTCCAGTGTTTGAATCGGCTTCTTCAAGGCGCGATAGGGGCTTGAGTACATCTGAGCCTAGAAGTACACGAAGCTGAGTTTAGTAAATTCCAGAACGAGTACCTTCTTCAGCTGTTATTCTCTGTTAGAGGGATGCTGCCGCTGTCAGTGCCTGGTCCTCCTTCTCCTCATTTTTCTCTTCTGCTGACTCTTATTTAGGAGTTCTCTAGTACATCAACTTCCATGGTTAGTCTGTCACCAGAATTAGCATCTATCACAAGATAGACCCTCAAGATAGTCTCTCAATTTAGATCAATCGACCGAGTGTGTAGCTAGTATTTGAAGTATTTGAAGCTACCAACTACAAATCGCAATTACATAATCCATTCTTCCAACTAGCTTAGCAGCAATTAAATCTACGCACACTCACATCCTATTGGCTAATCCTATCACGTCTGCCGCAGCTCGAAACATATCTTTTTTTTTGTTAAAAATAACTTCAAAAACTAGGCCATGTTGAGTAGGTATACGTATTTTCAAGATTCCTCTGCTCTCTTCTAAAAACACACAAGACTATGTATGTATATTTATGGAAAGAATGTGAGCAAATTTTCACTTCAAAGATAAGCAATTCATTTTTATTTTTCACCATCATAAAAACTAATAGGTACCCAGGTGGGGGAGAGAGATACTATTTAACAAGTTTGATTAAGAAATTAAGTTTTGCTCTGACGGCACTATCTAGTGCAGGCTTTCCAGTACACCACCACTATATCTTGACGAATTGTTACGATATCAGAAAAAAATAAAAAAAAAAATTCTAAAAAAAAACCTATACACTTGAGTATAGAGTATCTGTGTCAATGAACTCAAGTGAACCCTTTTGCCGAAGCATATCAGTGTAGTCCCACTCTGATTGTGCGTAAGCCATTGTCAAACATTTGAATTGTGCTTGGTGCTTGTAGTGGTACACGACCGACACAAGAGTGTTAACTAATTGTTCCGGCAAATATGTCGAAATATTTGCCAAATATGAGATACAACAACCGATGACGTGTGTGGGTTGGGAGAGTAGAATAGAATTTAGAACTGACGGATCGAGATGTGTCAATATTTGGACAGCATGACTAGTTTCTTTTCTTCTATTTTTTTGCGAATAATTAACATAGTGTAACAACTTTCACGCATTATCATTATTAGCAAAGAAGCAGAAGATACGAGTACGAGTCCGTGTTTGTTCGTTTGGCGATTCATCTTATTCTGTCGGAGTTTTATATTTGAAGTTTTTTTTTTTCTTTTAGTTGATTGACATTTCCGGTTGTCAATTGGTATCAATCTATAGCTACTAAATGGGTTTATTTTTTTTTTTTTTTCTAGCGATGACATCAGAGAACTCCTCCTGGGCAGTGAACTCTTGAGGGTACAATATAGAATAGAACAAAGGACTTGGGGCTCACTCCTCAAACCACCCTCAAGTACAAGATTCATTTCTCTTGAGTACATATGTACCTATTTCCAGAACCAACGTATCTTCAACGTATTCATCCAAAGACCCTCAGTGAATAAGTGAACTGCTTCTTAATTTAATTCTAGTGCAAATAAACTCAATCTATCGATCCATATCGTATCTACTTTTGCTGTCACATAGACTAGGAACTAAATAATGAAAAGGGTCAATTGCCATGCTGGTAAAAGGATTACTTTGTCTCCTCCTTTATCGTACAAATCCATTGGATTGAGTGCATTGCATGTATACATCATTTCCTTCCTTCCTTTTGTGTATCCTAGTGTTTAGTTAGATGTAAATAAATCGTGATACTTAATCGCCTCCACGTGGAAGAAATGAAATTTAGTCTCTTGGGAATGTGTTTATCACGGCCGTAGTTAGTTATAAGCAACATCTATGCTTTTGCTTTGGAAATGTTCATATTTGGATTATCATGTCATTTACACAAATATTCATTAATCCTGGTGTCGATTACATTTCTATCATCTATTCCCCAAGAGATTTTGACTACCACTGAGATACTATCTTCATTCACTTCTGTCAAAATTCATCTCAAAGCCCTGGTTGCCAAATGTACTACTAAGAGAGTATTTGTACTCCCTTCTCGACGACTGTAGTCACGTACTCCCCTCATATTGATTTTACTCCCTTAAAAACTCTTTAGTACATTGTCACCTTTATTTTATTGCATGTGCCATCACACACTGGTACAATTACCCCGGGGTAAAACTGACTTTATTGAGAAGGGAGATGAAGTGTAAAGTAGGAAATGTCAACCAATGTTAAAGCAGTTGTAAGGCGGGGTAAAACTTATTTATTTTCTTTCTTATTTTGCGAGCTATCAATTTAGGAGATATTACCCAGCCAAAATTACTCCAGTGTGTGATAGGCTTTGTCTTATATTTTGTCGTTAAAAGTAAGCAGAAAAAAAAGGTTTCAAACCCAAACTATACTCCTGTACTCCCCTCAGACACAAAATACTCCTCTGTAAATTCCTAAAATACTCCCCTTTCAAATTGGAAAACGCCATCCCTGCCTGGAAACACTGGTGGCTTTCTATGTTTTATAGCGCCTTCCTTATATTTAATACACTTTGTGAAAATAGATCCAACTAAAGACCAACTCATAAGTGTGCGATAGATAGCTTATAACAAAATTGAACGAATATTCTGTTCTCCTGCTGTCAAAATCGGCGCGTAGACATAATGTCATAACATGTTTGCTTTTTACGACAAAAGTGAACGAAAACTAGACGAAACAGAACGAAATGTCATTATGGATGCCATACTCCGAATGTGTAATGATTTAGGTCCACAGCGTTCAGAACATTAAGACGTAACCACAATGGACTTCAGTGGGATTAACCTTATGTCACAACCGAAGTAAAAGGCCCACTGAATTACTTAAGCAAACTTGATAATCTGTCAAAAAGGGAGAAAAGAAAAAGGAAAATGGACGGGATAAATAGCCATTTATTTGCTTGAATCATTTGAATTAAAATGTTTATAAAATCGTATTCACAACTAAATTCTATTGCCGTGCATATTTCCATTATTTCCGTGTAAAAGGACAATCCATAACGCTGGCCTAAGCCATAGACAAACTAATATAGACGGTCGTCTTCGGCCGATTTGAAGAGAGCTAAAGTACCACGGACTTTGAATGTATTCTAACGTGTCCGTCAAAATCAGATAGGCCATTTTCTTTTTTTTTTTTTCCATCACAGAGCACACAGAACACTACGTTCTCTCAGTGTATACTCTCAGTATCGCTTTACACAGCAGATGTTTGCTGCGCGACTAAGGATCATCTTCCTGCACATTTCATGGGCGCAGCCATTTTCCTGTACATTTTGTTGATGTTGATTGAATGACAGTCTGCTGAAAACTTTACAAAATTTTCGGGTGGGGAACGTAAAGACGACCGTCTATATTAGTTTGTCTATGGCCTAAGCTCACTTAAGTCCTTTATGGTTGAGTATGGAACAAAGAAAAAACTTAACGAAAAAACACACAACGAAAGACACTTCGCCGTGCTCTGTTCGATTAAGAATTTTCTTTTGCTTAATAGGTATATATGTCACTAGACCGGATATACAGATCATGTAAAGTAAAAATTTGATCCTTTGGTTAAAAAATATCTATAATGTTCACATACAAGTAGAATCCAGAAGAAGCATGGAATAAAGCTCACGTAATGGGCTTCGATTTAGAGTGCAGAGCAGTTTGGTAAAAAGTTGATCCTGAGATCAATAAATAACCCAAAAAGACAATAGACCCAAGGATAAACTAAATTTTGAAAAGAAGTTGATCGAGCACAACCGAAATGTACTTAATATGGAATAGAGCGCACGAAACGGATCACATTCTTGGATTTAAAGCTACATACGTCTAAATTATGCATGGATAGAAGGTGATCTTGAATGAAAAGAATGTCATCATCTGCCAGCAACGAAGTGATCTCTAATGAATGAAGTGAAGTGAAGAGAAAAATTGAGACTAAAAAGTATAGGTTGTCTCTTGGTCACTTCTGTGTTTTACTATTTCGTTTCGATGGCGCCATCTAGTAAAGAATCACGATCTTAAAACGATCTTAGATTTGTTAGTGAAAATACTCTTCGTCGATACAAAGATCTCTAAAGAACACTCATTGATTCGTCACACCTTTTTTAATCACCACAACTTATGTCAAATCTTTGACCTAAAAAAAAATCTCTTTCCGATATTTTCACGCTGATAATTTCGCTCGCAAAATAACTGCATGCTAAAGTACCTTAACGTACCATCAGGGAGCAACAACTCTTCTCGCTGTCGTTATCACGTGGCATTCTTCCCAATTTATACCAGTTTCCAGTGCCCAAAGAGGGAGGAACGCATACCTACCTACCTTTTGCTGACCGATAAATTTGCCGATTAACTCGCAGTTTTCACAATGATGAGTACCACAACCAGCACCGCTGCTCCTCGTGTCCCATACAAAATATATATTTAGTTCATGTAATGACCACTTTCTCTCGATGTGTAGCAATGATCGTCTTTAAAATATATGCATGTACGCGTTGCCGCTTTGGTTTACTTGAGTTTTGTTGGTTTTTACTTTTTTTTTTTAAATCGATTTGCATGCTATAAATAAATTAAGATACGTGTATCTTTTTCTTTATAGGAAATAAAGCGTACTTCAAATATGTATCTCACTACACCTACTCCATATATGCAATTTAAAAAAAAAAAGAGTGTCGTCGATGCTTATAATCAGAAAAGAAATCAAGTGACAGCCGTTGAAACGATCGAATCGAACCACTGATCACCGTAAAAAGAAAAAAAACGAAAAACGAACAAAATTTGTGGCCAAAATATACTGTTGTGTACTTTTTTAGTTAGCACACACTTAATGCGGTGGTGATTTTTTTTTTTTTTTTGACTTTTTGTATCTGTATCTCAAGGGTCGTTGACATAAATTATTTTAAGCTCTTGCTCTGCTCGGTAGATATTTTTTTGCGCTATTCTTTTTGCGAAAGAAAAAGTTAAACTATTCGCCCTCAGGTGTATGCCTCTATTCTTGATACACTCAAGTCTCAACAGATACTTTTATACTTAAAAAAAAAATCAAAAAATAAAATTCAATTTCACTATGAAGATCATTTATCATCGATCAATATTAACCTCCAGGCAAATTGTTGCTTAAAATTAAACAAAAAAATCTTATATTTATTATTATTTGAAGTAGAAGATACATAGAGAGAGACAGAGACAGCGAGATAAGGTGCGTGTAATTGAGTTTTCACTTGGAATAAAAAATTTCCCTTTTCTTGGGATTTTGAACACAAATAAAAACTCGAATAAAGTTCTTAAAGATCGTATTTACTTAATATATTACCCAGTCCATTGTATCCAGATATATAGATAGATACGAGAAAGAGACGTCGAGAGAAGTGAAAACGAGTCACATGATTCGTGTGTTATTTATTTATTTTTTGTGTTTTTTTTTTTTTTTTTGGGAATTTCAACTCAATATAACCAAACCAAAGCAAACCAAACCGCGTCCAAGAAGAAGGGGAGTATGAGGTTTCATTATGAGTTTTATTGTGTTTTTCACATGATCTCGAGACGGTAGAGCTGATTCTGGTTTTGGCTTTGGCTTTGGCTTTGGCGATCGTGGTTTTCCGTTTCTTTTTGGGAAAGTGTATCTTTTCTTTAGTTGCTGGTTGCATGCAATGGTGCCTACCTTTGGGTTCTTCTTTTTTATTTCCATTGAGAAATTTTTGTGTGTTTTTTTTTTTTTTTTTTTTTGAAAATGAAGGATTAAGGTCAAGGTTTTGGTGGAAAGTGGGCAAAGTAAATTAATTGGTGCACAGTCGTAATTGGGTGTTTAATAATGAGATGAGATATATGTAGATAGGTCAAGTAAGTAAGATCACTTTGATACTTATGCTACTTTGACGTTTCTGTTGAATGTGTCCAATATAGACTGTCACTTTCTAATCAAGTCTGTATCGAGGCTCAAACTTAAATATTTCAACCGATCCTCATAAGTTCGATCGGTGATCTTGTGATCAGTAGAAGCGGGCTATTCCACTATTAAAGTTTGTTTTCAGTTTTAGGGCTCGAATCCTAGAAAACACCATCAGATAGGCGACAAGATCACCTAGGTCACACCAAGGAATACAGCAAACAAGATCATTTTCCAATGAACTTTTTTTGCGTGAACTTCAATATGTGAATGTGTGAACCTAGATACTGTCAACGGATGGAAAAATTGGAAGAAAACCTTCTTTATCCGTAGAAGTTCATCCATCCGTTGGTAATGTTCCACCTCCCATAAGAATGGGTGTATTCTATCGAGCTGTCAGTTAAAAATCGACCGATTGTATGGGTTGAGCACTTTAATAAGACATTGTTCTACCGCGCAATACATAGTAATTTACACAGACGGAGAGCAGTTGGGCACCGTACTACATATCGAGATCCCTACAAATGTCAGACCAGTCGAGAAGAGCACAAGGTCCTTGGCATAGAGTGCAATGTGTGCCAAAGGGGATGTGTATCATCTTTTACAAATGTACAGCACACGGGCTTGGAAGAGAGACGTAGAAATAGGAAAGAGTTGGTGCAGTGATACTTGAAACTCAGGTTTCAATATTTACCATCCATGGGTGTTGTCCAAATTGAGATTTGTATGCGATTTTTGTGTTCATTCCTAATTCACAGTAGGAATTATTCTTCCAACATACTAACAAACAAGATACTAATCTTTATGACATAAAATGCAGTAAGGTTGTATATAACTGAGTAGATTAGGTTATTGGAAGGTTTCCAATACGTACCTGATTACGACAATGAATATGCCTCCTCGCAAACCCACCTCTCTAATCTCGCCTTAAGTGTGGCAATCTTTTAGAAATAATCTTCAATTAAATTACCCAATGCTATTATCCAGATGTTTTTCTTGTTCTCGGATATCTTCCGTGTTGTAATATTCTTGCATATGTATGACGTCTCAGTGTAAACATCTGAAACGTTGCAACACATACAAATGATTACATTTAAACTACGTAGCCTATTACATTTTATTTATCGTATTTTCAAGAACGTATTTTATTATGTAACAAACCATTAAATTACATTTTATGATTTTTTTTAATGTTCATGGAAATATACTTAGTAATTAAGATGATCAATGTAATGCTACTGGTATTCTTTTAGGAGTTGTAAGAACGAACGTATGCAGTACTTGCCTTTAAGTGTTTAAATGTTAAAAAAGACTAAGTAGAAAGTGTTTCTTTTTTGTAGTTTATAGTCTTCATTTGACTACATCAGCAGCACTAGACACTGGCAACAAAATTAAGCAATTTTGGCAAACAGTGGCAGATCAAGCCTCGTACATAGACTTAATATTATAGACAGACATTTCTACATTACACAGCCTGGGTGTACCGAGCAACTCAAAAGGCAAAAGTTACTCGGGTCTCTCCAGCGATGACAGACTTAGCACACCTACATACCTACCCTACATCCCCTTCCAGCACAATTCGCTTAGAGTTTCAATAACCCCTAACAGCTACATTAACGAGGAAAACACAACATGCCAAACGGATGCCTTAGTGAAAGAGCGCAAGTCTTAAACCAACGAAGCAATGCTTTTAGCTCAGCCTGATTCTCACAACAGATAGAGCAGATGCTTCGACCTTTCAACACGCATCTTCCAATAGTTACCTCCACTTGGAAAACAGATGCGAGCTTGGCTTATAAAGATTGCAACTATGGAACCAGAATCATTGAAATCCTTTCTCTTTTCCGCACTTGTAAGCTGCTATAGATTGAGTGAAGGCCGATTGTGGTCATTAAACTCTTACGGCCACGCCTCCAGTCTGTCCCGATGGGAGGCTACCAATTAATTGACGGAAACATATCATATGGACCCGATGCTAACATTCCAAGGAGATTCAATGCAAGGAGTCCTGACAGAAGTTACTTGAAGAACTGGAGGAAGAAGCCGGAGTTTATTGTAAAGCCCTTGGAATAAACAGCTCCTTTAGAATAAACGATGACTGCAGCACCTTTCAAGACGAAGTCACTGCCAATACGCAGGCTGCTGAAATTATACGCGAGACTAATATCGTTGGAAAAACGATAGACACCTAGGCAGCCATTAAGGCTCTGAAATCTGCTATAATTCGGTCGAAGCTAGTGAGAACCCGCAAATCACTTTTAAACGAGATATCCAGAGCCAATATGGTGACCCTTACTTGGGTACCAGGGCATATGGATATCGAAGGAAGCGAGAAGGCGGATGAGCTTGCTAGGAAAGGATTGGACGTTGCACGGGCCCTTCCCTTTGTAGCAGCCCTAGTCAGTTCTCTAAGGAACAAAGTAGAAGATGAAGCCATCGATCGTGCAAACAGACGCTGGATTCAACTGGATAACTGCGTAACGGCTATAGCTCTATGGCCGGTCTTTGGCAAGAAGAGGTCATCAACTCTGGTTAAAGTCAGTCCTCATAACGCACGGGTCGTTTCTGGCGTAATTACCGGCCATTGTGTCTTTAGAGCAGAGAGACTCGGTGTGATGCATAACGACTATTGTAGAAGCTGCAGACACGAAAAAGAAATCGAATCTATTCGTCACCTGCTGTGTGACTGTCCTACCCTATCTGTTAGAAGAAAGAGAACTCTTGGCAGTCATTTCTTCTCTGAGCTGGAGGACTTAGGCAATGTGGAACTAGTGGACCTCCTGAGATTTATATTACTCTCTGTGTGGTTCTAACAGCGGACCTTCTTACAGCGTTCCCAGGGTTAAACGATTGGGCACAATGGACCCGAATTGTGGGTCTAAGTGCGCACTGACCTTCTGGTCACATGACACCCATCTACCTGACCTGACCTTCCGCGCTTGTATATCTGTTATTGTGGCAAATGGATATTTGTTCGTGCCTCTCCATACATTCATTGGAATGAAAGTCATGTCAGGCGAGATAGGTAGTTTGAATGAGTAGAAAAGAGAAGACATGCTTTAAAGGTCGGACATTTTTGGGACGAGAGTAATCCATATGTGACAACAAAAATCCAAGCTCTACCCAAATGCACGTGTTGTGCGTATATTTTTGCACAAATTTGAGTAATTTCTACTCATTTTCTAGCCATGTCGGCCTACAGTTTTATGTCACAACCCCAAGGGCATCCAACATATCGGAAGTTTGTCAGGCCTTCACAAGAAGTTGAGCCAACTTGTTTGTGTTTTCTTACACACAGTAAGCTAACCTAACGCACTTGTTATGTTATGATGTTATTGGTCCCGGGCTATAAAACCATAGAACACACTTCCTAAACTAGTTGGAGCCTAAATTGTCTTATTGGTTGTGTGTGACCAAGCCCTAAATCCTTCCTTCTTTCCGCAATATTTTCTGCAGCTTTTCTATTCTATTATCAACAACAAATTGTACACATAGCATCTACAAAATAGATAAATATTTTGTCCATCTATCGCATGCATAACAAATACAAAACTTCATTTTATTTATTATTATATAAGTCTTCTTAAAATGCACGCGTCGTAACTCAAGATTAAAAATTCAAACTTAAAGTTAAATAAAATTTTATTTTTATTTATTTATTTTTTTTATTCTCACCAACGAAAAAAAAAACTTCCGTATTATTTATAAAAAAAATTAAAACTAGGCACAATATGCTAAACCAAAAAAAAAAAGCTCAAAAAAATGTGAGCTCACTATGTAGACCGAGCCGGCCCCGCATTGCTTTATTTCAAATATATTCACTAAAAACTGAAAGTTGGCCTAAAAACACAGATACAAAATAAAAATAATAATAATGGTGTAGACCGAAACCCCAAGGTAGTAGAGGTACCACCAGAAAAGACAACAACAAACACGCATTTAATAGATACCGGCAGCAGCAGCTGAGCGCGCTTCATGTTCAAATAGTTAAAAAATTCGTTCGTTTTGCTTCAGCCTGTTTTCCGGCTTGAATAATCACTTTATCGTTCACAAAGAGACAATTTTATATCTAGTCCTCTTTTATTACACTTTTTGCTTTTTGCATAAAGAATGAGTAATTAAACTTGGAACCATCCCCAAAAAAAAAAACAAAATACAGAACAGGCTTGAGAATTTGAGTACAATTTTTTTTGTTTTTTGTTTACCAAAAATTAAAAATTCAAATATTCGAAATTCCACGAAAATAACCAGTTCTCCGTCAAATTGTGAAATACTGCATCGAAATTGTGAAAATTTTTCACGAAAATGTCTCCATCTTTTGAAATTTATGACATTTTGTAATAAAAAAAAAAAAAAAAACATAAAGAAGGGCTACGAAATAGTGTATCTATTTTAAGAATTTAATTTATTCTTAATTTGAATTTTCCCACAACAAAAAACAAAACCGCTATACATATATACTGTCTGTGAATAAGTATAGTTAAAGCTTAAAAGTTGACAGAACCGCAAATGAAGTTCTAGGTCAAAACGTTAAGCACATAACACACGCAAAGCGATTGTATTGGACTTTCATCTTCTTGTGTGAATTTGAATAAAAACAAAAAAATTGTAAAGGTATTTGTTAATAGAATCGCGTAGAGAAAGGAAACCAAAGAATTAGTGTTTAGTGGTGGAATGATTGAAGCAATTAGTGGCTTTTGAGATAGAAAGAGGTTTTTAATAAATAAGAGAGGCTAGCTATTTTAGAAATTCAAAGCTTATTGTCTCTTAAAAAACAGAGATGAGTTTTTTGTCTAAGATTTAGAAGCATAGCATGAATGAGTTGAATGTTTAAGCTACGCAACGTCTTGGTATTGATTGGAGAGGTCTTTGGAATAAAAACAGATTTTAACCAAATCAAATGAGTTAAAGCAAAAGTACTTTGCTCACATTCAATTGAAATGAAGACAAGAGCACTGAAAAGCAATTATCTAACATTTAAATGGAGTAGAATAGTGGTAGCATCAACACGAACGCGAAAAAAAATACTGTGACTTACGAACGAATGCAAAAACTACATACAAGTGTTCCCAGTCAATTTGGACATCAACCATAGAGACTAGTTTGTGTCTGTGCAATAGATGCAATAAAAAACCCCGGCCTATTCCAGCGCTGAGGTTACCAGAAGCAAGATTTAACTCCAACGAACAGCTTTATACGAGAACAGGCCAAGAACCTATCAACATTACAAGACGAAGGAGAAAGTGACAGCAGCAGGCAGAACAGCGCGACGCTGTCGAGGAGGAATCGAGCTCTTTAGGAATGAGTTTGGAGAGAGCTCAAACGCATTGCAGAAGTACGAACAAGATGGCGCGCAGACGTTGTTGACGCCCTATGCCCCCCGAAGGATTAAAGGATCCAAGTAAGTATAGTAAGATTTGACTCCGGACGACAGCTGCCAATGCAGTACCATTCAAGAAAAGGTCCGACCGTGACGAAGAGACCTGGCGAAATCGATGATAGGCTGACTGAGCTGTTACGCGAAGTAAATATAATCCTGAACCGATGGAATGTATCGAGACTCCGGACGGAAACGGACTATTACTTACAAACTGTAAGCGGAGATTCTTTATCCGAATTCCCAGCAGGGAAGAATGGGGTATAGGTACGGTCTGTACCGAAAATGAACTCGCCATCTATACTGATGGATCCAGGTGCCTACTGCGAGTCCCGAAATATAATCCGATCCTTCTGGACTCAGGGACAATTGTAGTGTCTTCCAGGTTGAGGTTACTGCTATAAAACAAACTGGGGATATGTTTATTGAGGAAAATATTTCAGGGAAAATAATCAGTATCTACGTCGACAGTCAAGCTCGTAAAAACGATATCTCAGAGGCCAACAAGGTGACTCTCTGTTGGTTGCCTGGCCACATAGAGATGAACTGGCCAGGGAAGGGTCACATCTAAACTCCTTGCAGGCCCTGCCTGAGGCCAACACACCGATTAGCACACTGCACAGGAACATAGACAGTGAGTCCTAGGAGGAGGCAAACAAACGATGGTGTCGATTAGACACATGCGCTACAGCCAAATCGTTATGGCCCGTCTACGATAAAAAGAGATCTTCTAATCTCATAAAACTAAGTCGCAGTGATATACGAATGGTCGTAAGTGTCGTGACAGAGAAGAGGAAATAGAATCCATTCGCCACCTACTGTGTGATTGTCCAGCTTTGGCCGTTCGTTCTGGAGCTGGACGATCTAGATAATTTACAGCTTAGCAAACTACTGAGATTCATACTGTTATCTGGATGGTTTAGCTGAGCGGTTTATTGGGTTTTAGGTTCCCATCAATCCTTGGGCACAATGGCCTCATGGTGGTCTAAGTGAGCTGTTGACACCTACTGTCAACAAGGGCACCCATTCACCTAACCTAACCTAAATATAATCCTGTGGCGGAGACCATATCAGGGAATCGTATACCAATCGTCAACGGAGTGAGATAGTGAGTGTAACAGTAGGGAGTAATAACTGTCGAATTTTTTTCTACCTTGTTTCCTAAACAGAGTGGGAGTTATCCGTGGCTCAGTAATTAGTGCGTTAGACTACTGTGCATTGAGTTCTTAGTTCAAATTCAGAAAAATACCATCAACCAATTTTTTCACGGTCCCATACATCCAAGAGTATAATTGTCATGAGAACGCTTCTCAAAAAAATCCATGCTGCCTTTGGTAGGTCCATTCTTCACGTGCAAATATGTATACCACACACAACACGTAGTGTTGTGAGAAGCTAGATCTTGGGCCTCTTTCAAATAAATTCGCAGTACCTACTTGCTTCAGAAACCTGCAGCTCGTTTTGTGAGCTACTCAAAACATTCACTGCTTTTCATATATTCACGCTTGCTTTCACAAAGGTAATAAAGTTTATAAGAGCTGTTATAATGGCTAGCAAATGCTCAAAATTTAGCCTTCATTTGACGCGTTTCCCAATCCAATTTAACTCAAAACATTGTGTACTTATTTTTCTTAAAAAAACAAATCCTTTTTGCATTAAATCACATAAAACCAAATTCAATACTTACATTATAATCCTTTCCTCATGGCTTGTATTGTATTTGTAAAATTTATAGTTGATCTCAATTAAACTTTTTCACTGCAAACACTTGTACATTAAATGCAACTTGAATTCACAATTTCAAACACTTTTTTTTCGGCAAATAAATTTCATTCAAATATATATGTTTAAACACTTAAGATGCAACACTAAATAACGGTCTTAAGAGAATAGTTCCATTGGTTTCAATACGATCTATAAGTAAAAATTAATTACACACAAACACATTAATTTCAAATTTTAAGTAAAATTTATTGAATTTTTTTCTGTAAAAAATGATTTCGTTTAAAAATAGAATCCTCTCGATCTGTAGCTGATCTTGTGTTTGAAAAGATTTATAGTTCATCTTTAAGTAATGCAATAAGAAAGTATTTCAATTAAAAAAAGAAAGAAAATTACTCAAAAGTAGATACTTATCTCATAGATAAAAATTATTGACTGAGAAGGGAGCGCGCAAATACCAGATAAACGTACGTATTATCTGAGTCTGAGAAGATACGTACTTAAAAATTAAATATATATTTATATTTGTGTTTACATAGCAATTGAAGTGTATTTGGAACAAAGAGCAAGAGAGAGAGCAAAATGTTTTGTTCAAAAATATTGCTTAATCGTAAAAGATTTACCTACATACTATGTTCAGTTCAATGGAATGAAAAATGTTGCTTTAGCTTTTGACAGAAAATTGATTTTTCTCAGAACAAAAAAAACATAGAAGAGGTAAAAATGTATTGGAAAATATAATTAGTTATGAGATCAGTGCGTAAATTAGTCGTGCTTTTCTGTGGATACGAAAAGTATTCTAGAAAATGTTTAATGAGATTGAATTTGCGGCCGACGAAGGACTTAAAGTGAACCTGTTTTTTTAGATACCAAAGACGTATGCTTGTGTTGAGTTTATGAAACGGAAGTTTTTATTAAAATTTGTTCTCAGTTTGGTCCAGTAAAGTGAGGTAGTATAATATGTAATTGGCGCCCGACGTGGGACATAGAATTAACCATTAAAAAAGAAAAAAAAAACATCGCAATTCCTATGGTATATCGGGCTGATGACTAGTGGGTCCAAAATTTCAAAAATATCGTATGAAAAAGATGAGAACGACGAAACTCTAAATACACAAGCTAATGTTCCTGCTGTGGGCGCCGTGGCTCAGTGGTTAGTGCGTTGGACTACTGCGCAAGGGGTTCTAAGTTCGAATCCAGAAAAATACCATCAAAAGTTTTTTCATGGCCCCACCTCTTGCGAGCGTCTGACAAACATCCAAGAGTATTTACTGTCATGAGAAAGCTTCTCAAAAACCCCTCTGCCCTTCGGATACGGCGTAAAACTGTAGGTCCCTTCTGTATGTGCCGAAATGTATACCACGCACAACATGTACAGTTGTGAGAAGCTAGCCCTTGGCCCTCTATGGGCTGCTTACGGGCTAATATTTATTTATTTTTAATGTTCCTGCTAATGAGCAAACAATCGTAGACCTAGAGCTTCCGACGGCCACTATGTCTTTGGTCACAAACTGCTTGGCTTGCTAACGAGCGGCGACCGAAAACTTACAGAGGTCTATGCCAAAGTACCTACCTTCTAGTGGCCGTTTGATCATAGGATCACAGCCTACCAGCGGCAATCGCCAAAAAAGCTAAGGCAGGCCCTTCATCTGACGCTCCCACCTCCAAATGGCCAATGTTTTCAGGTTGGGTGTTGTTGCGACAGACTTGAAGATCCAGCCTCTTTCAACAGAGCAGATGGCTTTCACCCAAGAGACTGTATTCTATATCTCTATCGAGCTGAGCAACAGATACCTACTTATGGGCACTTTTCGCAGACACCTGTCTGATGAAAATGCTTCGCATGACGGCAGGAGTAACAAAACTCCTGCTCAATGTAGCCGCAAGTCGTGAGAGGGTTCATATCTGCTTTTGGCAGGGATTCAAGATATGAGCTTCAGACTCACATTCTGTTTCGAGGAAGATTCGAGGAAGCCTTCTTGTAAAGGAGGCGAAAAGGTTCATATCTGCTTTTGGCAGCGATTCAAGACACGAGCTTCAGACTCACATTATATTTCGAGGAAGATTCGAGGAAGCCTTCTTGTAAAGGAGGCGAGATAGACCACGACCTGTTGAAACTATCAAGAAGATTTTTCTCATTTTAAGTCCCTTCTATTGGTCTAATTATCCAACCCTTAAACTTCCCATCGGCATATCGGTACTATTTATAGTCCTAGCTGTCTCTCCGTTCATTTGCACCCGTTCAACACAAACAATATCTAACCATGTGCACACATTTTTTTTAACGTCTAAACAACAACAGATACTACGACTATGTGTGCGAACTAAACATCAAATAATAAACTTTATCTGCAGCACGAGTCCAATAGTAAAAAACAAAAAAGATATTAAAACAAACGTCGAATTAGAAAGAAGAAAACTAACATAAAACCGAAGAAAAAACTTTACGTATGTACGAATAGGTATAAATTGTTCACAAAATATAAACTAGAACACATGTGTATCTAAGTATCTTTCAGATGGTTGGGTTTTCGTATATTTGTTTTCATTCTACCACTAACGCTACCGCCGCCGCCGCTAAATCAGCTGATATCTCTTACGCCAGGGAAATTTTCTTTGCCTTTTTCTTCTTCGTTCTCTGCTTGTCTTGATTATTTTCGAAATGAAAATGAAAATATCACTTTTGTTTTTCATCATCGTCGTCGTCAGAGTTGTCGTGTTCACCATTTTACCACTCTGTAACACACAACACAACACACAACTTCATCATCAACAAACAACATCATATCCATAATCATTGGCAGGTTAGTCTGTTTTTTTTTTTTTTTTTCTCTTCTCTTTATACACACGACTTCATCTCCTTCTTCTTCTTCTTCTTCTTCGTTTTTTATGTAAGAAAAAAATGAAAACTAAATATATATGTACGAGTACGACTGGAGATGGTGTATGCGGAAAAATGCGATAATCCGTAGCAATTGCTCTCAATTAACTCTCTGACACAAAAACGCACAATCGAAAGGAAATACAAAAACAACAACAAGCCCGTTCCGTCCGTCCGTCCGTCCAAACACAGAAACAGAACTACATTATAGACGAGAAGAAAAACCAAAACGAAAAAAAGAAAATTTCGAAAAACATATGATTTTTTTTTTTTTTAATACATTTTTGGAAGTCAAAAATACCGCTGTACGTCACGCACAACACACTGGTGTTTTAAAAATATACAACCATTGTGTATGGAAGACATTCGTTTTCAACTTGCATTACATTGGAAGAGATTTTCTTCTTCTTTTCAGATACAGATACAGATCTATTGGATTTTGTATCTAAGAACCGTACTTTGATATTTAAACGAAAAAACCGAAGATGAGGCGCGAAATAGGGATTCAAAAAATACATAAACTAAGAAATATTATTCTTTTGACGGTTTTTTATTCATTTTTTGTTTTACCGGGGGGCCCAACCAACGTACCTACAACGAACAAACAAACGGACAAATTTCCATCCCACACTCGAGCAAAAGCGAATTGAAACTGAGTCGTGAGTTGTATCTAGAATGAAAATTACTCCTCGGTTTTCGATTTTCGTTGGAGTATTTCTGATTTTTTTTTTTTTCTTTTTTTTTGTAATTTTTTTGTTGTCTCGTCTCCACAATATCCACCGAGGCGCGATTGTGTTGGTTTGGTATATACATATGTGTTTGTTTTTTCTACATTTCGTTTCTGTTTTGTTTTTCTCAAGTCGTTTTGTTATAGATATACAACAGAGGCATAAGGCAGACTTGCCCTAAAATTGAGGTTCTTTTTGGGAGGTTTTTTTTAGATATTTTTATTCCTCTATTTAGTTAACGTTTCACTCTCATTTGAATTTCGATTTTTTTTGTTTTTATGGAGAGCGAAAGAGAGAGAGAGTGAGAAATCAGCTGAATTAGAGTACCTCACTCACTCTCTCTTTCTGCTGGAGAGGTGGCGCGTGGAGATGGGCAGAAATTCTCACAAATACTAGTGGAAAGTTGGCTGATAAAAGGAAATTTTTTTTTTGTTTGTTTTCTTTCGAGTGTAAGTCAGAATTTCTGAGTGGAAAAATGTTGAGTGAGAGAGCAAGTGTTATTTTGTTATCATGAGATACTAACACAGAGATACTTTTGTGCCGGTTTATATAATGTATCTAAAGTGACAATAAGATATTTTCATCAGCCACATGTGGCTGGGGAAGGTCCTTTTAATACAATTGTAAACAAGTATTTATTAGTTTTTTGTTTGTTGTTTGGGTTTTGTAGCAACACATGTCCTGCGCGTTGTGTAGGTATAAATTTTGGGCTCTATTTTTGGAAGACGTGGGTATATGCATGTCCTTTTTATTTGAGATCGATACAGGTGCATAGACAAATAGCTAATTCTTAACAAGAATATTATGTTCTTACTCATGAACACAAAGTTGTGACACATAATACAAGAGGCAACTCGATTGACTTGTGAAGATAGTTACACTGTCCACCTACATGTAGAAACGCACTGCTACCCTCCGTAGATGATGACGCGGTGCAGTTTCGTACGTGCGATAAGCACGTCACCCACTTTTCTGGTCTCTTTTGGTGACACTGTGATTCACTTTTATTTTCACTGACATCTTCAAGGTTCTTCTGCATCTGTAAATAAGCGTAAAAAAACTGAGATATGTGACAAAAAGCATATTCGTAATGGCCACCATAATCCAGCTAAAGAATCTCGAATCCTACTGCTTCAAGTGGTCAGAGTTAACATTTGTCCATCTACTAAGCTCAGGTATCCTCTTATAAGATGACTTTCACCGATGACTTTCACCACTATTTTCCGTTAAGTTCCATAATAGCCTGACTGATAGTGGCGCCCAACACGGGGCTATTGCACTTACTTCAATACATGGATACTGCTTCAACTGGCCTAACCCGGAAAGCTTTCAGAGTTTCCATCCCTACTAAGCTCAGGTATCCTCTGACATAGGGTTTTCCAATAAGGACTTGACAACTTTTTTCTTAAATAAAAGGCAAACCATTTGGGATATTTCAAAAACTGTATTAGCGGCTTGAAGTATAATCATTTATGAATGGAATTCGACTTCGTTCATATGGCCGTTTGCAGCGGTCGATTCGTTGGACCCAACTTTTAACGACACGGCCACACATTTCGGCCACATTTCGCGTTCAATATTGGCTCTGAGATCTTCCAACGTCGTCGGCTTGTTGGCATAAACCAATGACTCAACGTAGCCCCACAGAAAATAGTCAAACGGCGTTGAATTGACTGGTCTATTTCTTGAGATAACACGCTCACCATACTTACTCTTCAAGAAATCGATTATAACGTGTGCTGTGTGGATTGTGGCACCATCCTGATGAAACCACATGTCGTCCAAGTCCATATCTTCTGATTCGGGCCAAAAATAATCGGTGATCATGGCGCCATAACGCTGACCATTTACAGTAACGTGACGATCGTTATCGTTAACGAAAAAATATGGCCCCAATTACGCCGCCTGTCTACTAGAGCGAGAATTGCGACCGAAAATTGGAGTTACCGCTCTTAAAATTGCGATCACCGACTCCGAATATCGGTAGAAAATTTTTATAACTTGCAGAAGTTGCTCGTTCGTGTACTTCACCATGATGAAAATGTTAAGTTTACTGAATAAATTGACAGTGACAGTTGGATGATAAATGAAAAAGTGCGTTCACAAATTAACTTCAAAGTTGTCAAGTCCCTATTTGGAAAAACCTTTTTTCTCATGTAGCAGAGGGTGGCACGCTTGCGGTATACTTACACGGCTTTAGCTCGAAGGATGAGGGGATTCTTTCTGCTACTTTTCTGTTACGAAATAGATATCGTACCGCATGTCTCAAAGAGTCAGAAAGCTGACTAATTTATGTGTTGAATAATATGTTGCAACAGTTGATTTATTTCAGATTCAGCTCAATCGAACGAGCTGCTGATTCTGGGTCTAAATAGCTATTCACAGCTCAGTGATCATTCACAGTTGCTTTCTTGTCTACGGATTTCACTGCGGATTTCACTCGTCATTTGCCAAAGAAAAAAACACGAGTGAGGTTAAATTCTCGCGCATGTTTTGATAGCTGTAAAGAAGCATTCGCTTATTCGGTTCTTGGCTTAAGTCGATAGATAAATTAAGCTCTCTTATTTGGGCTAAGTAAAATTGTGAACTGCGTGCTAAAAATTGATCATAGTTCGCTAAGCTGTGAATGGATCTTAATCGATCTACAGTTTGCAGCGGATTTTGAATAAACTGAGTGATTGGACCGTAGCTTTTTGACCGTAGCTTGAGCAACTTCGTGCACTTAAATTTAATGACGATCTGTGGTTCTATCAGGATTGTATTCCCTGACATAAAAGGAACTATTGATTGGACTTGCAGGCAAGATTGTTAAAATTTCGTTCTTACAATTTGGGGATTTGTGAAGCCAAAGACGTTCCTGATATGATTACAGATTTGATGAACAAAATTCGGTACATCGTCAGTGGTAAAGTAGACCCCAATTTCGGTGGAAACGTAATTAAGGAACTGTTCAAACAAGTGACAGTTCAGTCCCCTATCAACTGGACTTCAAAGCGGGCTCTCGATGGAGTATTTGTTGGAGCCATATGAACTCCTGATTACAAGGCCAGCAAACACTCCCACATCAAATGGTATATATGTAGGTATCATCAAGGGGTAATATCTGTATAACATGGCTCATGAGAACTCGTCTAACTGAGTCATGAAGGTGCTATTGGAACTGACTCCCTTACATTCTAGTTAGGTCTTGATCACAAGCTACTTCACATTTATAAGGCTCCTCCTATTCTTAGTAAAGAGGGGACAGGGGAAGTTCGAGGTAGTCTAAGGTGCGAAGTTTAGGAGCGTTTCGCTTACTAAATTTGAAATAAAATATCCTTATATCCTTGGTTGGTGTTGCTCTAAGAAGGAACAAACTGATGTTCGAAACATGTTGCACGGAGAGATGCTAAAGTATACTCGCACATTATGTGCATAAGAATAAAATTTGGGGGTAAATTTTCATGTAAGCGAATATAGTCTAGACATTCAATAAATAAGACACGTGTCAGCTGGTTCCAGTGAGAGCTTTTGTACCTGATGTATGTTACTAAAAAAAAAAAAAAAAACAATACTTCAAACGTAAAAACTCCCTGCTGTACAACCCTCGGTTGAACTGTGAATTAACCCCTCAAAAATGAAATTTAACCTCACCCTTAGCTACGCAGTGACGCATGAGATACGAGTACTCTATATCCGTTGTTTTATGAATAGTGAATTCCTTGTATCTACAACTTAAAAACATTCGTGTTTGATAATTTACACTAGAACAACTCGAATGTATATACAAATGTACACAGTTCACTCGATTGAAGAGGTGGTTGAAGAATTGATTAATTTAAGTTTCATTATGACTGACATCTTTCGAGCAACTTTACCGCGTGGGGGGACGCAAGTGTGCTCTTTTGATGGACGCCCATTTATTGTTTGTTAGGAGAGGAGAGAATTATTCCCAACCCACATGCTAATTTCGCCGGTACTTCTAATAATTGTGTGTGCTTCGCAATTCTAAGCTTTATTTGGGCCGAGATTATTGCGGGACCCGTACAATAGATACAATAGATTGCAAAATAAATTCACGGGTAAGTGAACGATTAAGTGATTTATACGGGGGCGGAAATATGATTTTTAAGACTTTTAATTTTTTTGATTGGCATTCGGAGCTGAATTTGGCAAATTAATTGGAAGACAATTTGTCGGCTGATGTCTATCTGGGCTCATCAAATAACACGGGTTGAATGAATCAGTACTTTCGAATAACTACCTACGAGAGATAGAGATTGTAGATACATTTTTCGTAGCGCTATTGTGTACCCATTTTGGCTTCAGTTTAGTTTTAGCTTTAAGTTGTATCTATATCGTAGTAGCTGTAATTTTGTCTGTTTGTCTTAGGTTTTTTTCCGCAAAAACGACTCTACTGTACGAAGGGAGTTTTCGCAGGCAAACTATTCAAAGTTTGGTCACATACTACGCATCGACTTTGCATCATTTACTTAAAGAAATAAAGAGCAAAAGACGGGTTGAACTGACTATTGGCTTGTTGCTCATAAACGACAAAGCTCCGGTACACATGGGACGTGTTTCTAAGCCTGCTGTGCGACATTGTGGTTTCGCAGAGATTCAGCACCCATTTTATAGTCTGGATCTGGCCCTAAATGATTATTTTTTTGTCCAGGTCTATCTTTGGGAAAGCGTTCGAAGAATGAGAACACTTGATGGTTACTTCAGAACCCGACTGTCCAACGAGAAGAAGCTGCGAGCCGTCAAGAAAAACAAGCTTAACGTTGGACGCCTTAGCACGTCAGAAGGAGCCAGAGCCTACAAAGTGCACCTGGCCGAAAAACTCTCTGCAGTGCATTCATTGAAGAAGAAGAAGAAGAAGTTAATGTAGCCATCAGAAAATTGAAAGACAACAAAGCCGCTGGCTCTGATGGGCTTCCAGCTGAACTCTTTAAATACGGAGGAGATGTCCTGGTAGGGTGCATGCATCAAGTCATCAACCAAGTATGGGTGGAAGAACGCATGCTCGACGACTGGCGTATCAGCTCTATATGCCCCATCTTCAAAAAAGGCGATCCTATGTCTTGTAAGAACTACTGAGGCATATCCCTGTTAAATGTCGCATATAAGATCCTATCCAACGTATTGTGTGAATGTCTAAAACCTTTCTGTAATACACTAATCGGCACGTACCAGTGTGGCTACCGGCCTGGCAGGAAAAGACCAACGAATTTCAAGTCGAAACCCACCACGTTTTCATCGACTTTAAAGCTGCCCATGACAGCATTCATCGTCTTGAGCTCTACCAGGCGATCGATGGCCCTATTCGGGATACCAGCAAAACTTATCCAAATGCTCTGTGCAACTTGGAAACAACTCTTCGGAGCTCTTCCAAACGTGCACCGGATTCAGGCAAGGAGATGCGCTGTCAACAGGTGTCAACGCGGAAGGCACTATCTTTCACAAATCCGTCCAACTGCTGGAATATGCAGACGATATTGACATCATCGGAAGATCCCGGCAAGCCGTCGTAGAGGCGTTTAGGGCTATTGATGAGCAGGTGAAACGAGTTGGTCTTGAATTAAATGAGGACAAGACGTGGTATATGTTATCAACAAACAAAAATTTATCTGTCCAAAACATTGGGCAGAACGTTAAGGAGTTAAGGAGTTCACCCACCTCGGAGCAAATATCAACCCTACAAATGACATATTTGTAGAGATCCGACGATGGTTTGGCGAAACAACTGGGTTCAAAACTCCTAACTCGAAGGACCAAATTAATGCTCTATAAAACGCTCATCTTACCAGTCCTGCTGTACGATAAGTAAGAAAGCTGAGCAAATATTGGGCACCTTCGAGCGAAAAATACTCCGTCTGATATTAGGTCCCTTATGCGAGGAGCGCGAATGAGTTGTACCAGGATGTGGATTTAGTCCAAAAAGCCAAATACGCAGATAGAGATGGCGAAGAAGACCGAACCTCCGGTACAAAGGCCAGAAAACTTGGTCTTCACAACTGGAAGTAGCGTGCCCAGGACCGCAGGCAAGGATGTCTAAGGCAGGGACTCTGTAAGCGTCGGAAGCCCTTTAAGAAGAAGATGTATATCCAACCTTTTCTTGTTCGTTTAGTTTTTCGTGATTTCAGCTGAAATTTGAATTTTAGTGCAAAAGGTACGCCAAGGGACCTGTATAATCTTACGTCTGTATACAAAACTTGTTTGCTGATTGATTCTTATCTTGACAGTTGCTTGAGGATTTATTTGAGAACAAATCACAATCGGCAACTAGTCGTCTGTGACTGCGATTATTTATATCAGACATCTGTCCACACGTGTAGACATTCTGATGACTAGGACCAGTTTTCTTTTTTTGTTTTGTTTAAACTCAGGCTTATTTTTAGTCATCATAATCAATTCATTTGTCGTTTTTTTTTGTTTTGAATTTCTGTCATCGTATCTACACGTATAGCATCGAATCACATGTGCTTCTGCTTCAAAGGGTCGCTTAAGTCTGACTGATGTCTTCTTCGTCGATTTGCTCGCTCTGTATTGTATTTCAAAAGCGAAGCGTCGCGTCGTCGTTTATTATTTTCGATTTCGGTTCTCTCCTGCCTAACAAATAATAATACACAAGAGCACAAGGAGAATACAAACGTCTTGTTGTGTTGTGTATTATTTGTTCTAGATTTGACCTTGAATTTTTGCGAATTTGATATAAAGTTTAGGGGCCCCAAAAAAACTCTCTGAATGAAGTGCTGCTCGATGGTGGTGGTGGTTGTGTTTTTTTGTCCGTAATGACTGTGTCGGTGCTATAGATGTATCTTTGGCCATGGAATATGTCTGTAAATGGATGACGGATAAAATGCGTATTATTTTCGTTTTTTTTTTGTTGGGTTTCGCGGGTTACGTGAGACCGTCTATTGATTTTGTCTGAGAATAATTCTTGAGTTGTTTTGCTTTTATTTTGTTGGCCGGTTATTGTTGCTGGTGGTTGCCGGTTGCCGGTTGGTGTTTTGTTTATTTTTTACATCCTTTTGGGTGGTAGGTATGCCAACGTGATGGGGGAGGGATATGGCCTCTTATGTACGAGAATATAATGTAAATGAAGGCAATAAGATGTGAATGGTAAGTGAGTACCTAGAGTTGAGCTATAGCTTTTGGTTGAGTGTTTTGGGGGATGGAAGACAATGGTTTCCTTGTGTTTTGTGTTTACTAAATATTAGGTAATTTTCAATTTGATAGATACATAACGCAAGGAATTATGTGAGGAATGTGGTATTTTGTTGTGAATGTAGCTCTTGACGATTACACATAGAGCGACCATGTGAAGAGCATGGTCAAGCTGCGTGGAATCTGACGCCAAGTTGGTACTTGGGCGATCATGTGTTTCTCCATTGGTAATTATCTTATTGCGTTGTTATAATTTTTTTTTTTGTTTTTTTCATGGTTAATTATGTGGAATTTTTCGGTTGATGGGCGGCTGTTAGCTGAAGGTCAGTCAGATGAAAACACGTGGCTCCTTCACCTTCCTTAGTAGTGAGGCTGATTTATGAGCAACGCATGTTTGATGATTACAGAACATTTATACGGTCTTATTGTTACAGTTCTTATTTTTTCCCATTTCTATTCATCTGCCTTTAACTCCATTTGGGTGACCCACTCGCGTACCGTCTATTGAAACCAACTGTCCTACATGATGTTTCACAACAAGGTACCTTGATGGAACACCCCTGTACTGTTGTGCTTCATTGTCCCATCCTCTTTATTGCAGACTACTGCCGGTTTGTGGGTTGGCAGTGGAAACGAAACACCTCTGCCGCATTGTGTCACCCATAAGGGGTTAAAAAGAGTACCCCTTGCCCATTTGTCCCCTATAACATCCTCATCGCCACATCCTCTGCAGAGTTCTTCTTCCGTCCAACATGAGTATCCCCACGAGCATGGAGAATAAACGTCACGACCTCCGCTTGGAAAACACTGCTGTGGTCTGGGAGTCCCAGTGCTATGGAGAAGATTCCGGATTCTACACCGGTGTCCTTTTTTGATCCATCAGGGTAAATAGCTATGGATTCGGCATTTGGAATACGGCTGTCTTTCCACTCTTCTCTGCTAGGGTAAGCTGAGGTAAATGGTATTTTGAAGTCAAGGTAAGGCGTAGTGTAGTCTGTTTTGCCAAGGATGGTCGCGTGCCCTATCGTACTTGACTTCCAGAACGCAGTCTGACTTAGTCTTAAGGCACTGATGGCTGCCGTTGATCTCGTGTAAATGTCTAGCGGTGGCAGGAGGAGAATAGCCTAAAGACCCGCAGTTGGAGTGGTTCTCATCGCACTGGTGGTACCAATGCATGCTAGTCTTTGTATTTGCATTTGTATATTCACTCACTCTTTTGGGAATTAATACCTATCTACTGGTATTTCTGAGTTGAAGATCAAATCACTCCATGGAGAGAACGAGAGGGTCCCTCATGGAAGGACCCCACCCAGACCGGATAGCTTACCATGTCCTTTTGCTAAAAGAACTTGTGAAGCTCACCCACATTTCTCGTTGATTTCTAGAACAGCCTTAGTCCCCTGGCCTGCCCAACGCACTTCTTCGTCTATCCCTGATGCATGAGATAAAGTTCATCCCTCCATCCTTCTTATTGATCCAAAGGCCTTTATTATGGGCAAATCTCTGCGTCCATCTACCTTTGTCAGAAAAGTTTCATCTATCTTAGCAATCTTTCAAGTTTGTTCTTCATAGTAATTCGGTGATGTTGGGATCTTTGTTCCTTTGGTATTTCAATATTTCCATGTGGCTTCTTTAACGAGGAGGATTCCAGCGTCTGAAATATGCAGTTGTTCGGAAGGCGCTATACTATCAATACATAAGTATGATTTCATCCTCAGAACTCCAGCCCATATTTGGGAGTCTTAGAACATCATCGACATCGCAAATCTTGCCTCCAATATTTACCATGATCATTGCCAGGCCAGCTGTTGTTATTGATGCCTTCTCCTAGGCCAGATGTTGGTTAAACGCCAAAGCACTTCAACTCTGCCTTAGAAACTACAACGTCTCACTAATTCATCTCCTGTTGATGAGTATAACCTCCGTCTTTTCATCTGCTAGTCCTAGGTCCATGCTCACTAGCCAGTCCTGCTCTAACTTTTGAAGAAGTGTGACCACGACAACGATCGCTATATCGTCGGTGAACCCAATTATTTTCGAGGACCTCGGGAATCTAAGTTTGAGGACATTGTCGTACATAAGATGCAGTCGTGGTACATATGATATTGGCTTGTGGTGATATTATATACTTCTCGCAAACATCACGAAAGCTTCTCGCATGGAATCGATCGAAAACAAGAGATTGTGTGCGAGAAGGTTTGCCAGAAGCTTCCACTTGCAGCTGAGATCCACTGTGACTACGCACGTAAACGCTTCTCGCATCGCTTTATCGCATCACAGTGTCCGCAACAGAAGTCTCCTCTTCAATGCAGATCCCATGAAAAAAAGAAAGAAAAAAACACAAAATTTTCTCAAGGAAAACCAAATAAGCATACGTACATATGTATGTATGTACCTCCAACCAAATAATTTAAAGCCCTCCTTAGAATTCAGGTAAAAAAACATAATTTTATATAAATAAGAAGACTTCGCTCTGCATGCTAATGGAATGCAAATTGCATTATCTATCCACAAGAAGACTTAAAATATTATTTAATCGTCGCGGATACTGGGACCAATGCAAGTGCATACACAACGCCTTTTCAAAACCAGGAAGGCAACACACTTCGGGGAATTCTGTGTCATCACGTACGTGTTGTATGTATGCATGTCTCCCGAAAAAAAAGGAAAAAAAAACAAACAACAAACTGAGACGACCAACAAACAATGACAACTCTTAAGGAATGTTTCACCTTAAAGCAATAATAATCAATTGTTGTGGCGTTTGGGCTAATGTGCACATGGAATAAATTATTAAGCCAACGCTAGGTTTATCTTGGGTGGGGTCGTGTGTTAAACAAAATGTGACAAGTAATTTCATGGAGTTGAAGTTGATGGTTCCTTTTGGAGAATTTATAGGAACACTGATGCCGCATTAAAAGTACGCATTCGCCACCGAGTACGCATTCATTTATCGTTTTCGAAAGAAGCTTTTCTAAGCCATTTGATCCACTTTCTTACTGAACAGACAGGGTTTAGTGACTCTTATTAGTTCAACTATTGGTCTTTTCTACAAATCATCCAAAAATGTAACTAGAACTGTCCTGAAAGGTCCATAGTACCAAGCTAGTAAGACTCAACGCAACAGACAAATTCAAAAGAAAACACAACCATCAATATTGGCGTACCGCTACTGGATCCCTGTGGTATGCCGATGGATTGAAAATAAATTCTGGCTTTGGTGCTGGTGAAAGTGCCACCTCCTTGGCACATGACTAGAGATAGCTTATCTGAGAAAGAGACTCCTAAGAGAATACTTCTTTGAATGTAAGTCTAACTAGTTAAACTGACACAACTCCTCCTTCTCCTAACAACAGGAAGTAAAACTTACTAACACCTTAAACATAGCAATAAGTTTGATAGAATCAGTCATCATACCCATCCTGACATCTTCAGCAAACAACTGGCTGCCTGCTGAGCAATAAGACTGAGAAGTTCGAAACAATGGAAGCAACAACACACTGGACATGCCAGAATACTTTTGATACACCGCCATCTTCCAAAGTTCACCGACCACTTGCCCACTGAATACAACTTTAACATGGGCTAAAAATGCTTAATACCCTCACACAACGGAATGGACACAACGGGATGTCCTTCACCATGAATCGCTGACAATCTTTACGGATGGCTCCAAAACCGAAGAAGGAGTCGGTGTTGCTATCTTCTCAAAAGATGTGGACATCCACCTCTCCTTCAGCCTTCCTAGCTACTTCAGCGTTTTCCAAGGCGAAGTCAAGCAGCTGACTGGCTGGCGGCTAATATCAGTATCAGTATCGGATATTGCCATATACATCGACAGCCAAGCGGCCATCAAATAGCTCGGATCCAGCACAACTAGATCCAAGGCAGTGAAGGACTGCCGCGTATCTTTGAACAAGATAGTTGGACAGCACAACCTCACCCTCTGCTGTATGCCGGATCACTGTCATATGCCAGGGAATTGTGAAGCCGACGAACTGGTCCGACGATGCTCCTCAGGTCTAAACAGCATAAACGTCACCGTCATCAACGTCCTATGCTAAGTACCTTGTCCATGCCGATGCGGTGAGAGAAGCCAACCATCGGTGGCAACAGCTCGGCCACTGTAACACTGCAAGACTGCTCTGGCCCACGCTAAATGAAACCAGGTCCATCGGATTTGTGAAACATAAGAGAAGAACCCTCTCCAAAAAAAAAAAAAAAACACCCTCACCGGACACTGTGCTATAGGAAGGCATGCCCAAAGACTGGGCATCCCCTATAATGACTTCTGTAGAAGTTGTAAAGATGAAGATGAAGAGGTGACTATCAGTCACCTCCTATGCATATGCACGTGCTCCGCACTTGCCAACATTAGACAGGCCACACTAGGTGAACACCTGTTCAACGATCTAAGTGATCTCAACAATGCCTGTACGGCTAAGATTGGCTCCTTCATACTAAGGAGTAAATGGTTCCCTGAGTAAGACCATTTACATCGGCAGCACAATGGACCTATTTCTGGTCTAAGTGCATCCTTACCGAGGGCCGGTTTCAACCAACCAACCAACCATCGTTTTGGTCATCACCTTCCCATGAGAGGTTCCTCTTGTAGTACTCTAAAAGTCACCTTCCAAGGACGGTAAGTGACCTTCTCAGTCAACTCTACTATTCTTATATATAACACTACTTTTACTATGTATAAAGGATTCGATCGACTGCAAAATGGCACCAAGATTTTGATTGAATCAGTCACTCAAATACTCCTTCACAGGATTTATCTCCACCTAGGTCACCTAGGCCCTGTTATCATCAAATGCCGATTACAAGAAAGAACAGGGGTTCAATTCAGTTGTCCCAATATATTCCTTTTGCACATTCTACCTTCATGGTTCCTTGACAGGCATGACTCCTTGGGTTCAGCCCCTCTTGAGATAGATAAAGACTCGCCAGTTGCCCGTGACTCCTCTGGTTCATGTGGTACCACAATGCACCTATCATTGGCCTAAGTGTGTCCTGACTCTTGCCAGGATAGCTATCTCACTTTTTCTAACCTAACTTTAGTGCTGTTAACGAGCTTTACGGTACTTAGTAACATAATTCAGATTTTTAACTTGAACTCAAAGTATAGACTTACTTACTTGTATCCTGTATCCCCTTGTGGGTCCTAGGGCCTCTACAACGCCTACGCACCATCGTGTGCGGTTTCTGGAAATGTGCCTCAGCTCCCTCCCAACTCTTTCTCAGTTTCCGTCCTTCCTTCTTCACTATTCTGCGCCACGTACTCCTAGGACCGCTGTGTATCCTGAAATCAAAGTATAGAGCAGCAACTTGATTAGCACAAAGGTAGTTTTAGCTGCATCGCACCTTATTTCTTTCGAAATGAGCAAGCATTTAATCACAGTATCTCTAAGACAATAGTCGTAGCTACAAGAGTAAAACTCAATTCAAATTCCACTTCATCTAAACAAGCTAGGATCAATGAACTCCGCATAAAACTGCATCGCATTTCTAAATGACCTTTTCTGTCTAAAAAAAAAAATGAAAGACATATTTGCATCTAAGCATTAATTTAATTTAGGCTAACCACCCAGCACCCAGTACCCGTTTACGTGATTGAATTAATTTAATATTGAATAAATAAATTTATAGACTTGATTGCATTGAATAATATATTTCTAAGAATTGCCCCAATAAAAATCAACAACAAGCGCTGAATGGTCGCCAAGTCCAACGAATTCTATGAACACCAATCTGTCTTTTCGAAATTATGTGCAACGTGTATGCAAGTTGCATAATCAAAGGAGCTAAAGTCGGTCGAGACTTTTTTCTTCTTATTTTGAATACTAACAAATGCGTAGCTGCAAGTATTCAATCGATTTAGAAACAGGGTGGATCAGAAGAAACGTTTTAAAAAAAAGAATTGATTTTCTGTCGCACACATAAAAGAATTTTAGCGTTTGTTTTAATGGTTAATTTAACTACTGGATCGAACTCCGAAATTGGGATTCTGTCCCTAAATGTTAAGAAAGCTTTCGTGCCCTGGGATCCGAGCTAGCAGACGCAAGACCGTTAAGCAAGTTAATGTAATCCCAAACCCAATCCCATACGATTTATGTTCACACTTTAGGCTTGTTCGATTTGATAACCTCTTACGGACGGATGAACTCAAGGAGATTTCAAGTAGGTTTCGCCGAAACCTCTGAGGTTTGGCTCTTTTGGGTCAATCTGCAATGTTACCTCAGGCGTTTCCAACACTTTTGACCCTTAGTGACCATAATAGGTTTTTGTGATCCTCCGCGCACTAATTTCATCCTTCTGCTGTGTAGTGCAATATTTGGCTAGGTGAAAACTTAAGATCTCTGTTCTTAATGGTAGCGCTGCTACTCCATCTACGGGTCTACAGTAACCAAGAGAGTTTAAGACTATGTGCAGAAGATAATCTTACGAGACAGTATACATCCACATCTGGTGTTCCCCAAGGTTGTATACTAGGTCTACTATTGTGGAACCTTATATAAGACGTCTCTAAACTTACGAGTAGGTTCCCGAGGTCTTCAAAGATAATTGGCTTCGGCAACACTTTGTCGTGACCAAACTCCCTGAAGGAGTGGACCATGAATGCAATGAAGCTATCGAGATAGTTCAGGAGTGGATACCAACAATGAAGTAGAGGAACAACGATAACAATAATAGACAAGTCGGCATGTCTGCGTGCCACCAGATGCGGTTTCTGTTAATCTGACTCAGCTCTCCCAGGAAAACAATGAAGAAAGTACCCCACTGGCAGACAACCTGGAAGCTAATCACCAGACATCTTTGCTTGAGAAGCAGCTGTTACTGTTGCTGTGGTCAATGTGTTCTGAAAATGCAATCTGTTACGCATTACCTCAGAAAGTAAGCCTAGAGTTCGGAACGTTCCAAAGTGTTTCTACTATTAGGCTGAAGCAGTATTACTATGGAGTATTCGTACTTCCTTCTTATAGACTGTACTCCCACACTCCCCTCGTCATGATTTTACTCCCTTTAAAGCATTTCGATTTTTCCCACAAAAGAGTGTTAGAAAGTAACTCTAATTGTGTTTAGTATATTGTCACCTTTATTTCATTGAATGGGCCATCACAAACTGGTGCAATTACCCCAGGGTAAGACTGGCTTTTTTAGAAGAGGAAGATGAGGTGTAATGTAAGAAGCATAGTAAAATCTTCATCCAGTGTTGAACCAGTTAAAAGGCGGGGTAAAACTTATACATTTTCTTTGCGAGATGCCAATTTAAGATAGTTTACTCGGGGTTACCCCAGAACAAAATTGCTCCAGTGTGTGATAGACTTCATCTTGTATCTGTCCTTGAAAGTAATGAGATAATTTTAAAGCGTCTTGTAAACTACGAAATGGAAAAGTAAGAAGAAAAAATAGTTGAAAACACAAACTTTACTCCTGTACTCCCCTCAGGTACAAAATACTCCGCTGTTCTAAAATACTCCCCTTCGAAATTGGAAAATGGCATCCCTGCGATGAAATATTTGACGGCAGTGAGGTAAGAGCTAGAGTTGTTACTGAGTACAGGTTCTGCTTATTACCACGACTGCAGACTTGAGGGTGTGTTCGTTTGTTGAACCATTTTACCAAAAAAAATCAAGCTAATTACAAAAGACACAGGCTGAGAGCAAGTACATGATTGCATGAAAGACTGGATACGTCATACATCTTCCCACGGTAGATCAACTTTATAAAAAGCCACCTTATACTGCGACTATGTTTACCTAGAAACTTGGTGCAAGACCATATATTAATCCTAACCAATTAAAGAATCTTGTCATGTGTCGACAAAGTGTCACCCTGTAACGCATTTGGTTCAAATAGTAGCTTGAATCACCCATATAATAATGTCATCGAGTATGAAATTATTAGACATAAATTAATGAAGTGCCTGCGCACCACACATGTGTGTCTGTCTGTCTGTTTGGCTGTTTGACTGTTTGTCTGTTTGTATCTGTGACGGTAGAACGCCTTGGCCAGGGTAAGAAGAAAATAATAAATGATTAGCAGGTCGGTTCAATGAACTGCCATCGTCGTCGTCGTCGTCGGTGAGTACATTACATAATGCACCAGCACCAGCCACACGATCCACATTATTGGGAGCAAACTACAGACTCTGCGTAGTATAGTACAACAACTATCATCGTCAGGGAGAGAAGCTGCTCTATAGATACTATTATAAGTCAATTTACGGCAATAGGCTTGGACAACATTCCATTTATGGTGTCGCATGTGTGTGGTGCTCGCCTCCTTATCTCGCGGTGCCCCTATGCTGTGCCGATCTCTCAAAATTGGGTTATTTCTTAAATCAAGTACGCGCTGCGCGGTGGTCAACTGGACCAAAGTTGTGTGCGCCCGAGCTCCAATTGAGAGTGATTTCAGTTTCAGTTGACAAATTCTAGTTTTGTTTATTTTTTTTTTTTTTTGTGGATAAAAATTTACACCGTACAGAGAGCGGTGATAGATCAGAAGCACGGGAACTCCTTTTCTGATGCAAACGAGCGAGCAGCAGATAGAGAGGAGATGGATTGTGCGCTGCTTGCGTAAACTTTAACGCAACGGACAGACGGACTTTGGGTTTTGTAATAAATTCAATTCTAACGCATGGACAATTTGTCATTTGTTTAACTAATTTCGATTGGGTGCGCGCGCTTTCGAATGCCTTTGGGAGGGGGGCTTAGGCCAGCTACTTTTTCTTTTTCGATTTTCGATCTGCGCGTACCTACTGGGAAAATGTATTGAAACTTTGAATTGATTTGAATTGGGAGCAGACAGATTTATTTTCGCAATCGTCTAGCGTACAGGATTTACTTCGTGGACGCATTGGAAGAGATTGGAAGGGCAATTCGATTGAGCAATCTGATTTATTGGGATATATTACAGTTTAATGGAATTCAGTTAGAGGAGCCCCTTCATGCAATTGAGAACAACTTTATGATGGCTTTGGCAGGGAGAGAGATATGTACAGTGAGAGTCAAAAATTAGTATACAGCGAATACTTACTATTGCAAACGATTCATAGAGCTATGTAACAACAATTAAGGAACAAGTTTTAGATGCATATACAAAGCTTATAACTCTGTTTTTTATTAGTTAGTATAAAAAAGTTAAAAAATATACGAATTCAGCAGTTATTCGCGATAGAAGAAAAAATCATCTGAAAATTGCAGTCAAAAATTAGTATACACTTTAAAAATAAACACTTTTTATCTTACATAGGCTTAAGAAGCTAAGTGTTAGTACTTCGTCGGGCCTCCACGTGCTTTAATTACTGCAGCCAATCTTCTAGGAACCGAAGTAACGAGGTTTTTGGTAACATCTGGAGAGATTTTGGCCCATTCTTCGGTTAATGCCGTTCGAAGGGCTTGTTTAGATGTTATGGTCCGTTTTCTGATATTCCTGTCCAAAACTTCCCATAAATGTTCAATGGGATTAAGGTCTGGAGATTGTGGAGGCGAGTTAAGCTGCTTAGGGGCATGGTACAGCAACCATTCTTTGACAATCTTGGCTGTATGCTTTGGGTCATTGTCTTGTTGGAAGACCCAAGGCATTGTGAGGCCCAATTTTTCCACACTGGGTTCTAAATTGTCTTTTAAAATGGTTAGGTAATCCTTACTATTCATTGTGGATTCAATGAAAACAAGATTTTCTGTTCCCGCAGCCGACATACAACCCCAAACCATTACCGACCCACCACCATGTTTCACGGTTGAAGTAAGATTTTGGGGAAGAAGCTCGCTATTCGGTGATCTCCAGACCTTATTCGCGCGTTTTGAGCCAAATATCTCAAACTTGCTCTCATCACTAAAGATGACATTATCCCAAAACGTTTGAGCGGTATTTAAGTGGCTTTTTGCGAAGGTCAGTCGCTTCAGGCGATTAACATTTGAAATGCATGGTTTCTTTCGTGGCACTCTACCATGTAATCCACTAGCATTAAGGGCTCTACGAATTGTTGAGGCACTTACTGGATTTCCACGCTCTTGAGAAATGTCTTGCGCGATTTGGACTGCACTGGAGGTCGGAGTTTTCCGTACTTGCCTGACTACTTTTCGCACTTCTGTCTCGGTCATAACACGAGGGCGACCGGATCGCTGCAGAGTCTCCGTATTTCCTCTCAAGTTATACCTCTCAATAATTTTTTGTACAGTTGTACGTTTTATTTTCACAATGTCAGCAATTACACTAAGAGATTTTCCTTCCTTACGATGCTCCACGATTAAATTTCGCAATTCTAACGGTATATCTTTTCCTCGCGACATTAGAAACACAAACTTTACTTATTTCTTGAAAATAAAAAAATATCGACCACGCACTACAACAGCTTACGATTAAATAGTTGTAAGGATTGCAAATATTGGGGTATTAAATTCTAACGGAGCTTATATAGTCAAGGATTTTAAAATAAACTGCGCTGTATACTAATTTTTGACTGCAATTTTCAGATGATTTCTGCTTCTATCGCGAATAACTTCCGAATTCCTATATTTTTTAACTTTTTTATACTAAATAATAAAAAACAGAGTTGTAAGCTTTGTATGTGTATTTAAAAATTGTTCCTTAATACTTGTTACATAGCTCTACGGAGCGTCTGCAATAGTAAGTATTCGCTGTATACTAATTTTTGACTCTCACTGTACATACGTATGTAAGTGATTGGTAATTGACATGAAAGTGGCTCGATGGTGCATAAGATATTAATAAAGATAGCAATAGAGTGCAGTGGTAGGCAACTGGAAATATTTTGACCTGTTAACTCGACAGAGCGTTATGCTTCACAGATGGCTCCAGGAGGGCTCTTCCTCTGGTGGTATGTGTCCCATTCAACCACCCACGGGTTGAAATCGCCTCTAATGATTTTTTCATCTTGCAGTGTCGGAACTATTCATTCGAAATTATTCGAATTCATTCTGTGTTAGACTGAGAGGGGTGTAGCACCTAAAGGAGTAAATGCCTTTAACTTTGGCCCACACAAAGCTGAATAAGTATGGCGTCAACTATTGCTACTCCTTTGTCTGCCCAATTCAACATTCTCTGAGTTGCTTCTGTCAAACTATGACAAGTGGTTTCCAATATATACCTGTACTCAGTGACAACCCTGGCTCTTACCGCACTGCCGTCACATATTTCATTATTTGCAGCTCCAATCGCAATTTGGAGTTGGACTCCCTCATGGATCCATTCTGTCAACTGTTCTCTTTCTGCTACTATCTAAAAGTGATTCATAACCTACTACTAAGCTCCAAGCCCGTTTATACAGATATTCTCAAGAGCCAAATGAATTCGCATGATTGCTATACATGGAGTATTTCTCATTTCACGACCTTCTACGTGTAAATCGAAAAACTAATTTTCACTCTAGATCCAAGACTAACCACATGTGGCGCGAATCGTTAAAAATTTTATCACCAAAAATAGAAACCACTTCAAAATGCAACCACATCCAGAAAGGAATACTTTTTCCCACCATACCCATGCCAATAGGCGGGCATATTCTATTTCATTAGAAGTTAACCACGAACGCACTATACAATCGCTACCCGGCACTGAATGCACCTGTTGCATAACTTTCTACTACCATTTGCGGTCAATTCGCGCGCACACTGCACAGGATCTGCCTGGTCTGGCGCACATCGCGCACTGAAACCATAATTAGATGGACATTCCATTCCCGCGATGGATAAGCTTCCTGTTTACGCTATTCTTGGCACTTTTCTAAATATTCTAATTCGAATGCAGACAACGCTGATGGTAGTGTTGAGCAATGATGATGATTTCAGTAGCTGCACCTAGAGTCGGTGTGATTTTATTATTCTGCACTCAGCGCACACATTCCCTACTGCGAGTACTTCTAGGTACGAATGATGACCACAAAATTGCCTCCGATCCGAACCGCAGTGTAAATAAGTTTATTTGTTCAAGCTCTTGTATATGTGGTAGCCCTTCCATAAGCCATATTGCAGAGGCGAATAGTGTGCAGATTCTCGTTTTGCGGGACAAAATACCTTGGCAAATAATGTCATAGTTGTCCTCATCATCATTATTGTCATCGTCGTCTGTGTCATGGTGGTGGTAGTTGTCAAACACTTGCGGTGCCAATAATTTGATTTGTATTGATGGTGTAAACAAGTGAGGTCTATATTAGGGCTTAAGGAATAGACTCATTGAAGTCTTAAAGGATTCAAAGATAGTAGTATTTCCCTTTGATAGGGAGCGTCACAATCTTTCCCTTTTTCAGACATTAGGAAAGCACTCACCTTCCTAGGCTTTTCCAAAGAATGGAAGCAATAATTCGATCGACGGCGTAACTCAATAAACCTCCACAGGTCCTAATGCCTTGATCTTCTGTTCTCTCACCTTCATGAGATATAGGCAATCTATGTAGCTGGATTCTTCCTACTGCTGCAGTGCCTCCAATTCTAGTTCTAAGGTCCAGTTTTCGTGCGTCGATTCTCCTCCAGGCATTTTCAAAAAGCCTTCCTTGCAATGTACGATGTAGAGATGGTCCCTTAGCTCTTGTCGCAGTGGCAGATCAAAAACTTAGTTGATGCTGAGCCTGGGTGATCTTCGAACGGCAGCAGTTCTTAAATGGACAGTCGCTATCAAAATAAAGTCATGTTATAGTCCTTACGATCGCCATCTATGACAAAATGACTTGCGCTGCAAAAATCAGCAAATCCCTTTCGCCTATAATTGTGACCAACCAATACCCTGGAGTTCAAGCCGTAGCAGTCCGTAGCGCATAACAGTCGGTAAGGAAGCACGGCAACTGGTGACGAACTAGGGAGAGCTTTAAAGTAGGTTCAAGTCCTCACGACGATAGATTGTCTCCTCTTTTCCTTCATCCAGAAATGAGCCACACTTGAATCTTGTAAGCCAAAGTACTGACGCAAAATTCGGCAAATTGTGGTGGAGTTCCTGTGCGCGGGGTGGAATTGTGTGCCTGGGACTCTCCTGCACACTCTTACATACTTTCGGCAGATCTTGCTTGTCGTTTACGTACGGCTGTTGGTGAACTGTTCACTCCATCGATCGACTCAATTTTATTCACCACTTTGCCACCATTTTTTTGTAATATGAGCGAAGCGCGCCCATTTGCATATATTAGGTCCGTTCGCGTACAATTTCTCAAATTCTCTTAAAGAGAGCTAAAATAAAAAAAAAACGTAAATTTTCGTAAAAATTCGCTGTTTTAGAAGGGTACGCGAACGGACCTATTGTTAAGCGCAACAACTCTCAATGTTGGTAAGACAGACTAAATAAATGTCACACTCCCACTTCAAGTTTGGTTCACCTCATGAGGCCACAGAACTTTGTTTTGCTCAAATTCTCGTGAAGAATAGTCTATTTGTTGATTTCTAAGACCTCTTCTCTCACGTTCTTTACGGATTATTTCAGGCGTCCGAGCTTAAACTTGCTTTCGTGTGCATTTGTCATCCTCCACAGAACGTTTAGGCCACTCGAAAACAACTGTCCTACTCAACCAATCAATCACTGTACACTTGTTGCATCAATCGAAATGTTTCCGAAGCAAGTTTTGCGTGTTATTTAACAACCGCTCATTGTTAATTGTTAAATGTCAACTTAATGTCATTAAATATTGACAGCTAGTAGAGAAAGATATAAGTCAATAGATGGCATTCTTGGTTGCTGAGACGCGGTTCGTGTCCGGGATATAATTTCTTGAACTCACGCGTCCAGAAAACATCTTACGCTATAGAGGTTGTGTGTCACCACCTGTGTGCCATGTGGCGCTTCTCCAGGTTCATAGTATCAATTTTAAGCTAAAAAAAAGTCAGACAATATTTGAGAACAAAATTTGGGCCAGGGATACTTAGGGATGGAGATGTTCTTCCCCTAGTTCTCGTGGATTATCTGAGCAACATATGCAAACTCAATTAATCGATGACGTCTCCTCAAGCGGATGCCACGCCATTCAATTTGAATTCCACTTTGGCAATCTCACACACTGTTAACGCGTTTACGGTTGGTGAATTTATTTAAATAAAAATAAAGAAAAAATTCCCACCAAGCGGCGGCCGTATCTACAAAGCATTATCCTCGATCACTGATCACCCATATCGTTTCGTGTGCCCCGCAGTTAAATTATAAATTTTTATTGACTTCAATTATTCCGATAAGAGAATAAGCGAGCTTCGATGTATTCTCGTCCGAACATAAATTCCTGAACTTACCATTTCCGTCAAGAAGAAGAAGAAGAAGAAGCAGTCGCATCGCAGCATGTTTGTTGCGCGTGCGCATTCTCCCAAATGGTCATGCGGAACTTGATCCTTTTCTTTTCGTATTATTATGTTTATTACTATCATTATTACGAAAAAAATGGAATAAAAATAATGTGAACGAAGATAAATTAATAAAATTGGCAAAAGGGTAAAGTGGCCAAGCGCCAACAAGCCAGCGCTTTTGTTTGAAATTAGTATTTTGCACCAAAAAGGGACCCACACCTTTTGATTGCGAGGCGAGATCTTCTGCATGCGGGGGAATACCCGCACAACATTAAGTTACTTTTTGGTAATATTCTTTTGATGGTTATCATCACGTTGTGCACCAGCAGCAGCAGCAGCAGCAGCACAGTCCGGCACAGTGTCCAGAAGTTTTTTGATACTCTGCTTGGGTTGGGTTGGGTTTTTCGAGGGATTTTTTGTGCTTGTTGTTTTTTGTTTTTGTGGAACTTGAGGTCAATAACATCTTAAATGTATGAAGTGCACCTGGAATATGGATTTAACGAGCTTTTATGCATTTATATAGTGTGATATCCATCTTTGTTTTGCTTAAGTTGATTGGAGGAGGGTTTTTCGATTGATGATCAACAGAATGCCTACCGCAGTTGAATGGTTTGGTTTGGTGGAAATTTTGATTGGTAAGTTTTATCTTTAATAAGGAAGCACACAAACAGGTTTCCAGTTAAGACACATGGATCAGTATTTGGCGCTAATAATTACAACACGGACTGGATCGGAAGGGGCTTTTTGACTCACATAATGGGGTTTTCCAATAGAGACTTTGACAAGTGATTGCGATTATATCATCATGTTGAAGTTATAGGTTTTCGTAAGGAGCGGACACTATACCTTTGGCAAATATGTGATGTTTTTGTGCTCTATGGCAGTGTACATTCAATGGCATTAATTTTGGATTCATACTGTATCCTTCGCCAAAGGTTCTGTTGCCGGTATATGGTAATATTGATCATAAGCGAATCATTTGTTCAGTACATAGATTATGTAGACCATAAGTTCCTCTAAGTGCACAAAACACCCTATACCAAGCTAAATCTTTCCTTGATGAAATGTCAAACAATATTAAATCAAAATATCATGACATGTTAGCACGACTCATGCGTCATCTGTCATAAAATCTATAGGCAAACAAGTACCTCCAAGTGAATCAGCCTTCACAAAAAAAAAAAAAAAACACAAACCATTCATTTAGGGTGCCATTGACTCCTGTTGCAATGCCTTGCCGCTGACAGTACGTCTTAATGGATCTAGTATTCACTGTATAGTTGTGAAAAGCGCAATAAACCAGAAAATCCAAGGAAGAAGAAGAACATTCTGACCAGATTTGGTCCAGATGTTCATCCCGTGATAGTTGGGGAAGTAAGCTGAACTCGTAGGTGTCAAATGTGAGCCATGGAATCCGCACAAGCCGAACTTTGTTTCAAGATTGAAATTAGTAAAGTGATAGGAAGTAACCTTGAAGGCATGAGCGCCAAATATTTCGTAACATAAATCGTCAAGGTTAGGAAATGCATTTTTAAGTGGAGCAACAGCAGGGGATCATATTCGCTTTTGTAGATCCACACGATGTTGGTATGGAATGAAAGAGTTCTGGAAAATCAAGAACGGTGGCGAGCGTGTGTTTGAATATCATAATGATTATGATCATGAGTTTGGTCCACCAAAAACAATTATACGGCTCCTTCAAACTGATCCATTTATGTTCACTGCTTCATTTTAATCCAGGGATTTGATTGCTGTTGCTGTTTCAGTTTTGCTTTGGGCAATTTGACAAATTTGTTGTTGTCATTCTCTCAAGGAACTCAGAAGTAACTGATGTCTCCATCTATTGAACTGATCCTCAACTGATATTTGCAAGTTACCATCTAAATTGAATAGACAATTGTCGTTACGTTGCATCTACTTGCTGCTGACATGAAATCAGTAAAAAGAAACCACAAATCACACAGACGACCGACACGTCAGAAACACAAGGTCCGTTGCGTACTTTCTGCGCTAAAATTCGTAGATTATCAAATTTCAAAGAGTGGGGGTAAAATTCTTAGAGAGGGCTAACATTACGAATTAACAGTTTTCACAAACCAGCTCAAAGAAATTTGTTTGCACTAAAATTCGTAGCATGAGGAAATTTATTACTTTCTCGGGAGAGCTCTCATCTGCAAAAAATTACGAAAATTCTTCGTACGCGAACAGCTTTTCGTAGAAATTCGTAAGGTTTCGTAAAAATTCGCTATTTTGGGAGAGTACGCGAACGGACCTATTGTGGTATGTGAATAAAATTTGACAGCAATCACTTATTCGCGCAAAAATCAACAAATTGTTAATTCGTCTGCAGAACAATTAAACTTATTTTGGATAAAACGATATAAAAAGTAAGATCTCCTGTTTGGGCTTAGTAAATTTGTAAACTGCGTGCCTTTAAGTGGACTAAAAATTGTTTGTAGGCTGGTCGCTCATTCGTCGGTAGCTATGCTCTGAATGGACCTTAACCTGATAAAAAAGTAGTAGATTTTCAGGCAAAAGAAAGTGTAGAGATTAAGTACGATTTTTATTTTACTAAAAGAGGGCTCTCTCTCTTGGTTCCTGATTTAGTTTTGAAATCAATTCTCTCGACAGTGTCTAGTCTGGAATCCAGAAGACAATATGAGGAGGTTCCGAGGTAATTAAGCTGCTGACATCAGTCCTTTGTTTTGGAGCAGCGTATATATGCCACATCCTTTTCTTTTATTTCCCAATACAGGCAGAGATGGCGTGGTGCAGGCATGTTGACCTGTTCGCTTACACGAGCAACGCACGGTATATCTTTTTATCTCTCATTAGTTTTTCGGTCATCTCAGTCAAAAATGTGTGGAGAATTCAAATTTTCAAATAGAAACCTAACAAAAGTCCTCTGTGTAAATTGAGTCCGTTCCATGCCTTGTTCCATATCGTGTTCCATTGGCCTCAGGAAGCTCGCAATTCAGTTTCTTTCGTTCTGCAAAAACTCTCCATTGTAGGGCCTGTAAATAGACCTGATACGTTTTCGATTTATTTGGTTACTTGCTTATAATCACTTTCTTTCTTCCTACTTGACGCCTAAGAGACTTTGTGTTTTACCTTTGGTTGATCTAAATTCTATCCAAGAAAGTTGCCCAGATGTAAAGGTTTCAGTTACCCTTTACAATACCTATACCACTTAATTTTGAAGCGAAAGTTTTTTTTTTTTTCGCTGTCCATTTGTCTACTTCAAATTGTATTCAATCTGTTCCATTTGTAAGCCCCGACGACGCACGGACGGACGTCCAAACCCTTACTGAATAATTCAAAGCCAAACAATTGAAAGTACAAAATGTTTAATCTACCCATAGAACTGGGTTAAATTACATATGTATTTATTTGTTCTTAACTAAATCCGCCATGTTGTTGGGTTGAATTTTAAGTGCATTTTGTCATAAATTTCCATTTCCGTGACGTCAGATTCAATCTCACTCAACTGAAGTAGCTTGAAGCCTTAGCATATATATAAAACTTTCAATTCCACCGAATTCACAATTAGCCATCAAATTCTGAACACTTTTTTGTCGTTCGCGCTGACAAAACACTTAACAAACATACCACAACGAGTACTTGAGGCTAAATTTTTCGATGTTGTCTGATAAATAATTTAAAAATAAAAAAATAAAAGGAACACACCTTTTCAAGGCGCACAAACACGTCCGAATGGAAATTTCGATATTTCTATTCCAAGCTCACTACATACAGATGGTTAAATTAAATTTAAAGCAAAATACAAAAAATAAAGAAAAATATGTTCCGTACGTGAAATTCGCAAAAGAAAGTATAATGTGGAACAAATTGTGATTGTAATAATCGGCCAGAGACGACGACCGGCCGAATTGTAGTTTGGTCACGTTTTAATTTTACAAATAAAACAAAGCAGAGCGCGCAACGCAAATAAAATCTAATTCGTCAAATCACCCCAGGCTTAAAAGCCTCTGCGAATTACAGACATAAAGCTAGATAGATAAATAGATAAGTACACACGTAATGGGTAGGTGTAAACGGATTGAGTAAAAGTTATGCAGAGAGATACACTTTTAAAAGTCTTTTAAAGGCCTTATATGCCTGAGGAGTAAAAGTAAAAATTTTGGCAGAAAAATTACTGGTTGCTCAGAATTTTGATTGATATCTATTGATTAGGGCATTCATAAATCATAAGTTGTGTAGGTACGTGAGTTTTTTTTTTCGTTTTTAGATGGAAATAAATAGAATCTCATAAGAAAATTTAATGTATGATAAGATACGATGTGCAGTTCTATGAATTTTAAATGAATTAAAGTTCGAGACTTTATGGCAACAATCTGCAAAATGGACTTGAACCGGAAATTGGCAATTACGTGCTTTCAGTAAGAGGATTGAGTGAATTTTTTGAGCGTGCCATATTACAAATTCCAAAACTTTGTCAGAGCTGAGCTGAGCCTTTAAAAAGATGACAGAATTGTGATGCATTCTGTCACCTATGTAGCTTGAAATGGAATTCAGGAACACAAAAAGAAGTGTCAAAGTATTGCTTTGTTCAAAACACCTGCAGCTCTAAATGGAGCAAAAGTTATTTATGCTCCCTCATAATAAAAGTAACTATTAGGCACTTTATCGGCCCACAATTGACACTTTTACTACCCCTAATGAAGAGAGCATTTATCCTTTATCGATAGTTATAAACAACGTTGAATTTTATATTGTTTCTGTGAAGAACCCAACAATTCTCTAATTTTTCTCGAATAAGAGAATGGGCACGTTCCGAACTCTAGGCCTACTTTTTGAGGTAATGCCTAACATATGTATGGAAACTAATTTTTGACAGTTTGCACATTGATTTAAAAGGTAGGGAGATTTTTCTTACCTTCAAATCCAGTCCACTACCCCAAAAAGAAATGCCTTACTTTGTAGTCAAAATTGAATCCCTTCACCAATCAGAAACGTTCGATTACCTAGTGCCTAGAATGCGGAACGTGCCCAATGGTACTTGCGAACTGTCAAATTAAAGCAATCCACATTCGCAATACTAAAACCTCACAATTAATTTTTTCTTAAGTAAGGGATAAATGAAATTGAAAAATTGACCAGACTAGGCAAAAAAGTTTCTGTCAAAATTTGCTAATATACGCTTGTTCGTATTCACAAGTCTCTGAGCTGTGAATAGACCTTAAAGTAATGTCTACTTCTTCTGATTACAAGAAAATATGCTGCCACGTGGCAATTCTGATTCTGGATCCCAATGGAACATGCAATTCACCATACTTCGTGTTTTTGTTTTTACAATGCTGTTCCATGTCCATCGTTGAGCCATATGGAATCGACAAGTAGTCCAATGAAGGAGTTTATGTGAATTAGAGCCAATGGCCTTTGAATTTCGCATTTTGAAGATCGCTGGCCTTCGTAGCCGGTTGGCGCGGATGACAAAAGTCGAAAGCTAACTTACTTTTTACGAGTAGCGTCAAGTCCAAAGATTCCGGTGGCCAATTCGGTGGCTGGCCTATTTCGAAACATTATCCTGTGGTTGAATCGCAACCTCTATAATCCTGCTGGTACTACATATCGTTCGAATCAATGTCATCCATTTTTTCAAAGAAATAACCACTGATCACTGTCCAATAACGTTGATCATTGTCTGTATTGGAAGCTGTGGCTTTAGTTTTTAAAAGCCTTATGAGTCTCTTTAGGGTTTGCTTTATTTCAGAAATGGCAATTTCGCTTGTTTGCAGACCCATTGACCCAAAAACGAACATCGCCACTAAAAACATTTTTCCGATAATACGAGTAATAAATTTCGACTTCTAGCTGGTTAAGAGCGGGGCCAAGTCATAGTCTCTCCTCGTTCTACAGAAGCTGAATTTACAATTGTGGATCCTTCGCCACAGCAACAGATACATTTTTCTGTACGCTGACGCCTTATTTGCTTTGCGTTATATAGAATTCTAGAGTATTATATCGTATGAATTATTATGAAAAAATGGTCTACGATTCCGCCCCAAAAAATATGGTCCCCACACTCATAACCTAACATTAGGTCCTTTCGTATTCTCATAAAACAGCATTTTTTTTTATCAATTCTACGAAAAGCTGTTTGAGTGCAGGGAATTTTCGTATTTTTCACTAAACAAAGTCCTTGTTCTAGACAAATCTGTCAAATCAGAATATTTTCAACTTTTTTTGTTTAACCCGTTCGCTTACTTTTTCGTAATTTTAGCTCTCCTACTCTGAGAGACTTTTACCTCAATGTATTTTAGATTTTAATGCAAAAATAAACGAACGGACCTATTACTTTTCCATCAACTATACATACCTACAGTAATGTTGTCAAGTCGGACTTTCTTACCATATCTGATAGATCACAAAATCTGATCCTTAATGCATATTATTGCTTAAAAAAACAAAACAACTTAAACAAATGCAATATCTTAAGTCAAACGTATAAATCTTCCAAAAATACGTCACATTCATCGCAAAGATAATTAGGTATTCCAATTTATTTATAAGAATCAACTGTTGACAAATTGCCAAGCTGACTGCACTTTTAAAATATGTTTCCATTTACTTTCCCTTGTTTCCAAAACGTGCGATGTTATTTCGTAATCAAAAGCCAATACATATCGAAAAATATAGATTGTATATCCATGTTATTAGAATTTATCCAAGAATATTGTTTTCGTTTGAATTTTAAGTGCATAAATTGTGAATGCGCGTGTTATCGTTTTCAAATTAAAATAAAATATAAAGTGCACGACTAGGTCGCACGGAATTGTAGTTATTTGCTGTTAGTTTTAGAACAAAATATTTTAAAATACAAACAAATATTAAATTCATGGAAAAAAAATGTTTTAAGTGCCATATTATAGCGAATATTACTTATACTTTACTTACATTTTGAAATCCACTGAGTAGGTATTCACTGAGAAGAGGCCATATTTCTAAAACTCCATCCATGATTGCTATATATGTATGTATATGGATTTCGAATGTTTTTATGAATCCAATACATGACCTAGTATACAAGTGCAAGTAAAAATGTATCCATACCTTGGATTATTTATGTTGTTATTTGTTTATACTTGGGTTCTGCAAAGTGAAATACGAGATTCTTCATTATCTGCTGTGTCATCAAATGCAAATAATATTTTTATTTTCTAAACACAAACACAACACAAAATCTAAGAAAGAAAATTGATGAGCTGAAATTCATTCACTCATTAAAATTTTAAAACTTGAGGACAAATTTGTCTTAAGAAATAGAAATAGACGTGTCTCAGGTTGGAATATATAGAGGGTGTTTTTCGCAAAGTAATGCAGCCTATATGCATTGAGAGAGGACATTCATGTAGAAAGTGTTCTGTAGTACGTATCATCGTCCTCAAGTGTTACAGACTAAGCTTTCGTTTTAGGCTAGCCTATAAAGATGCTTTGCAAAAGCCATGTGTCACATGAAAACCCCATTAAGCTGGTGTAGTCTGAAAACAGCAAGAAAGACCCATCCGCACAGGCCCTACAGCCCATCGTTGAATCTTTCTCATTAACGAAAATGTGATCTTGCTAAGAATTTTTACTTCCAAGCGACCAAAGATGTCTGCATCCACCTTCAAACAGCAACTGGATAACTGAGCGAGCAGTAACATTCAATCACATAAATGTCAGAGGATTGCTACCTCAAAATTATGACAGGATACGTCAAATAAGCGCATGGTACAAAACAGAGAATGATGCAAGGCGAATGGAGTGGGCCAGGTAAACAATAGCTTAAGGACTTTTACCAATTCCTGTTGCATAATGGAATAAGGGCCCTGGACGCTTACGTACGTAGGGCAGGCCACCAGACCAGTGTACATGAGCGGCGGCCTACTGCCTTTTTACAAATATATAGGGCAGCTAGAGATTTCCTACCACGTTCGACTATGTTATCTCTCCAAAGGAGGTTGCTTCAGGCCCAAATATTTTGCACTATTTGAGAGGACGAGGGGGGTACCTCTTAGCTTTAGGATATTAAAGTCGGGGTATTATGTTTTCTAGTGAACAGGACTAGCTCGGTCTTCGTCGGATTGACTGAAAGGCCACAGCTTTTAATTTGTTGAGGGCAACATCCGATGTTTTCTATTTGTAGGAGTGCTTCGTTTAGCACTAGGTTCTACAGTAATAGAGGCAGTACTCCCTCTTGGGGGGGTACCTCAGTGTGCACGTCTCTTAACAGTGCTACTTCCGATGGTTGCAGTGATCACCCTGCTTCTAAGCATGTATTCTACAAAGCAGCAGATTGATTCGCAGATGTTGAGCCTTCGTAGTGCCTTAATGATCGAGTCAGTTTCAAAGTTGTTGAAAGCTCCCCTATATCTAAAAAGGACACTAGTGTGAATTCCTTGATTGAGAGGAATTTTTCGATGGAGTAGACTATGTTGTGCAGGGCCGTTTCAACAGATTTACCTTTTTGGTAGGCGTGCTGTGACTTGGACAGTAGGGTGCTATCCACGGTGGCTTTAATATGTAAATCTAGGATTCTTTCCAGAGTCTTGAGAAAGAAAGACGTTAGGCTGATTGGTGTAAGGTCGTTCGGGAGGATGTGCGATGTTTTTCCTACTTTGGGTATAAAGACCACTCTAACCTCAGTCCAGACAACCTCTCAGAATACAGAACAGGTCATGCGCTATAATGCTGATGGCCGCCTGAATCTGTGCGGGAAAAATTCCATCACTTGCTCTCAACTTTCCCTTAGTTTGGTCTATTTTGCTTCTGATGTGTAGGGAGGTGGATCACTCCCTTACTCTGAAAGCCATTTACTAATTTGAGAAGATTTATTCACTTTTCTGATGTATAGGGTGTGACAGACGGTATCCTCTTCTTCTTTGTCTGTACAGCTTCTATAGAAGACATTGTAGATAATGCCCAATCTTTAACCATGTCTTCATTAGCACAATGTTCATGTATTTTCCATTTAGGAGATCGTTCCTCTCTTCTGTTTTATGAGTCCGATGGACCTAGTTTTGTTCAATGAAACGTTTATAAGGTATAAACGATACAATACTGTTTAGGCCAGGGGAGTCTCGTCTAGCCAGACCGTAAGCCTCGCAATTCCCTGATATATTACAGTCACCTAGTACTTAGATACACTTAAGCAGTATCTTAAGTCAACATTTGCATCGGCTCAGTCGATGGATTCATAGAGCAGTTTGAGGTCGAGCTACATTTACTAAATTCAAATAGATTACAGTTCCAAAGCCAAATTTCGAAGAGAAGCAAGTAACTTAAATTTGCCTCTAACTTTAAATGTTAACGACCGAATGAGTCTCCACTCCATAGTCCTCCTATCTAGCGCAATTTACGATCTAATTTTGTTTTTTTTTTCTATTCAGCGCACATAATAAACTTATTTCTGTCTAATTCAAATGTAAATTGTAATAAAAGAATTATTTAGCACGACTAGACAATGTACACTCGGGGCCTTATCAGTTAGTAACGTTGCCTTAATCGGTAGTCGGTTTCGCTGACTACACATAGCTTCTTTGGAAATGTTTTCTTTGCAGTTTTTCTTTTTTTTTTTTGTTAATCTTTAACGCTAGTGCTCACAAATTGTTTCTTAGAAAATGCATTCACAAGCAGCAGCAAATGTTATTTATTATTTTCGTTAGCAAAAGGTCAGCACCAGAATTGCCCAGAGGCCAGTGGGTCTTAGATAAGAGAAAAGTTCATCGGGCTAACACTTAACGAGCAGTCGTCGTCTGATGAAATATTATATGAATGGAGTGTGTAGTCCCGTACATATGCATGTATGTACGCATTATCTATAGCACATTAAGCAATTTAACGCTATAATCAGTTTCGACAATTATAGAAATAATAAATTGAAATAAAAAACTTGGAAAATAATGACCAAGAAAAGAATATTTGGAAATTTATTACTATTTCTAATACAACAACCTTGACATTGTGATAAGAAAGTCCGCGATACTATTTGTTTGAAATGAAGCTAAGAGGTGCACTTCAGGTTGTTCTATTATTCTTTTACTATGACAATACCAACAACGCGTGTAACTTACAAACCGAAGCAGCCATAAACATGGAAAAACGTGCTATACAGCCAATCGCTAGCCTTGACACGAACCCTAATATGGCCTCCCGTGGTGGGTAACATATTGATAATTCGCGTACTTTCTGCACTAAAATTCGTAGGTTATCAAATTTCAAAGAGTGAGGGTAAAATTCTCCCAGAGAGAGCTAACATTACGAAAAAGTAAACGAACGGGTTGAACAAGAAAAAGTTGAAAATTCACTGATGTGGCAGATTTGACAGTTTTCACAAATCAGCCCAAAGAAATTTCTTGCACTAAAATTCGTAGCATGGGGAAATTTTTTACTCTCCGTACGCGAACAGCTTTTCGTAGAAATTCGTAAATTTTAGTAAAAATTCGCTGTTTTGTGAGGGTAAGCGAAAAGTTCACTAAAAGAAAGGGGTTTCAATGTGACACTAATGACTTTCTTGTGGTTGCGGTAGGAAACGCCATACTTGTCATTCAGAGAATTTAAAGAATTAATTATAGTTATAAGAAGATCAAGAAGATTATAGTAATGGGCCAGTTATAGCTTTAAAATGCATCATTGGAACAAATCAGTGGAATAGTGGCTTAATTTTGTTGACCAGTCAGTGAACATAAGAAAATTGTAATTAGTTGACGGCACTAGTTTCTGATTGGTCGATAGATTCAGTTTTGACTACAAAGTAAGACATTTCTTTTAGAGGTAGTGGACTGGATTTGAGATAAGAAAATTCTCCCTACCTTTTAAGTCAATGTGCAAACTGTGAAAAATTAGTTTGCTGTTCCATATACTAGGCATTACCTCAAAAAGTAGGCCCAGAGTTCGGAACGTGCCCAATCATAGAAAAATTGCTATCAGTTGATGGCTCTATCAGTATAATGACAACAACAAAGCAAATGTTTTGAGGTTGGAGTTGATCATTGAAAGCAAAGCTGACAGATGAGAATAGAACGAGAAATGAACACATAAATGAAATGATTGAGTTCCAAATATTAAAACGAAAGTCATCTGTCCATTGAAATCGATTTTTTGTTTTAGGTAAAAAAATGTTTATTTTGATACCAATTAAAGCCAATTTCGTTTGCTTGATCGTCTTGCCCAATGAGTATTTCAGTCGTGTGTTGTCACATTTCACAAAGACGCTAGCACCTTGATCCTTGTCCGATTTTGAAGCTATCCGTAAAAATACTACTCCATCCCTGATTTCACAAGAAAATATAATCATCGCCGATTGTTTTTTACAAAAAATCCTTCAAGAGCCGTTGGCCAACTGTTGTCTAGTGTGCGCACTCACAGCCAACTCGACTTAATTATCGGCCGACAGAAAGTCTGCAGTGTTCGGGGGCTCCAAGAAAACAAAGCTTCCAATTCCAATGGCTACTTGCTTAGTGCATTCAATCTTGTTTGCAGATGCATCATTAATTTTAGCATTAAGTATCTTTATTACTTTCCAACCTCCTCCATGATCCAGATTTCAACTTCCAACTCAAATTTGTTCAGCCATTTATTTGTAAAACACCACCAACAATATGTATGCATGAGACCTTGAAAGTTAATTGCTAACGCACCATATTTCATCAGAACATTCTTGTTCACATGAACCTGACAGAATGTTCTTTCCTTCCCATGAATTGTCTTTAGTTTCTTCTTTTTTTTCTGTTTCCTCAGCAAACGCGTACTCGATCGAATTACTATTGGTAACGATAAACATTGATCAAATTTTGTTTACGAACGTTTAGAAGTTTGTAAAGATCGCCGATCTCCATCGTTGGTCAGCAAATTTCAGGTTCAAAATACAATTTAATAAAAACAAAAAAGAAGGAAATGAAACCAAACACTAACGAAGAATCCGAAAAGTTATTTATTTGTTATTCGCAAGGTTAGCACTTGAAGTCTTATGTAGATCACTTCATCATCGAGTGATCGTTTGTTAATTTTTTTTTTAGGGATCAAACAAAATGTTTTGATTTAGGCTTGTGTGTGGATATTTGATTATTAAAACGAGTACTCAAGCCATAATTAGTTTTACTGTGAACTTTATTTGAACTCATGGAAACCTATGAAAATCTTAAAGAAGACAGTCTATGCAGGTTGCAGTCTTTCTGACTTCACCATTCTGATTACTAAAAATGATTGCAACAGTCATGACTTTAAAATGAATGGCGATTTATTTTTTCAGTCTCAAGTCTTTATTGAAGTCAACGTGAATTCATAGTTTCAACGTGAATTCATACCTCAATGATTGCATTCTCTTACAGGCATGTCCCTTAACAACACCACTTTGACTATTTTATCTGGAGAGCCGTTGAGGACTCTGTCTATTCATTCAATTCTCCGGTAGTTGCTGTGCCTCGGGAGGCAAATGGAAGTGAATATTTATTGGGCTACTATTGGGATTGACCTACTGAGAATTTGACAAAAAGGCAAGCAAACATGACGATTAAATACAAACAATAAGATTCTGCTGATCAGCGCATCTGTTTCATTTTGCATTCGTTAAACTTTATTTTAGCTCGTGTATGCATCAGAAATAATTGGTGTCCATTTCTTCAATAATAAACCTAATAGATAAGCTGGCGTGAATTCCATAGTGCATCTTCCACAAGAACATCTGGACCGACACAATCTTTATCTTCCTCTTTCGTAATTAGGTATTTAATATCCTCCGTACAACGAGACAAATTGTATCTCAATACTCGGTGAACATTGTAATGCAACAAGAGAACCTACGAGTGGATTTCGAAATGTGATACATTAATATAATACACATTTACAGATATAATGAAGGCGCCCTTGTCGTTGTTTTGAAAGAATTTGAATAAGAAGATTTTTTTTAATAGTGGCTCGTAAAGTTCATTGTTTGGATCTTGATAGCGTATGACAAGTCTTGATTCTCTGCCACTAAATCTAACTCATAAGCGGAAATTGTCAAGCAAGACCAAAATAGCTATTCCGCTACCTGATATCATTAAAAAAAAAACCTCGAATTCAGTCTACGGACATTTGCAATACGTGGCCAAATCATCAAAATATAGATCTGTCCATTTAGACAAGTACCACTTGAGTCGCTATCGTACTCTACGAATTATTTTAGCAGCACTAACCGATTGTCATTCTTTTGGAACCTACCCTAAATGCACGACCATAAATGAGAGTCTTAAGGTCCATTCATAGCTCAGAGAACTTCAGACACGAGCGAGCGAATATTCGCCAGTTTTGACGTTTCATTCAATTTTTTTTTATCTAGTCGCTACAATCGGCGAATTTCATTTGGCATTTGCCGAAGAAAAATAAATTTGTGAGGTTAAACTCTCGCGAATGTGTATTGCATTCTACATCAGTAGAATGTGAATAAAAGTTGACAGTTCGCAAAAAGTATTCGTCTTTTCACAGAAAACTCAGCGAATTGATGATTTCTTCTCAGAAATTATTTACTATTCAACTTTTTCAATATAACTATAGATAAATGAAGCTTTCTTTCATTTTCTTTGGAAATGGTAAAATTGTCAATTGTTTGCCTTTAAATGGGCTAAAAATGGTTTGTTCGTGAGGCTATCATAAAACACCAAGCCCCTATTGGGATGCCTATCTTTAAAACTAAGTTCTGCCATTCTAATATTAGATCGACCAACCTCTCGTATAATTGCTCCACCTTGACCAACTTTACAGGGTAACTCAACAGACAGACAATTGAAATGTCAAAAAACTTTCAAAGTACGCTTTTTTTATTCACAGAAATACGAAAATTACAAAATACCAAAGGCAAACGATTTTTATCGAATCGTTCGCTGATCAACATTCGAAAGTCAAGAGGCGTTCACTTATGCAAGAACTTCCTCGTTCAATAAAAATCTCAGTCCATGCGTTACTTTAAACGGAAGTAACTGGAAAAGTCTCTGGGAGCCTGATCTGGTGAATGGTTAACCATTTCAATAGCTAACTAACCTATTTCTCTAATCTTGACTCGACGTTCGTTTAGTACCATTTGATGAGAGTGTTCAGAGCTGTTGCTCTACACTTAGTGGAATCTTAGATCAAATCTATCATTTAAACCATAATTGCATTAAGCGTATCATAATTGAACGAAAATTCTGTTCGCACGCTGTCAAAATCTAAGTACATACTTAATTGCATTAACAAAAGGTGTCCGTATCCATATCGCTTCTGTCTGGCTCTGATACAATGTAGTCACTTCAACTTCCGTACAGAAATACAGAAGGTCTGTATTCGCGAATTGTTACGAAAATTTACGAAAAGCTGTTCGCGTATGGAGAATATTCGTAGTTTTTGGCAAAAGAGAGCGTTCACGTGGAAGTAAAAAGTTTCAGTGTATTTTCAACTTTTTCTTGTTCAACCCGCTCGTTTCCTTTTCGTAATTTTAGTTCTCTCTAAGAGATTCTTACCCCATTCTTTGAAATTTGATAATCTACGAATTTGAGTGCAAAAAGTACGCGAACGGACCTAAAATATGCCAATAAAACTCGACGAAACTGAATATGGGTTAAAAAAAAAATTAGGTGTGTTCCCATAACTTCGTACGGCAACGTTCAGGGGCTTAATTCAATTATGGTTGAGCCTTAAGATTCCATATCATCGCCATGAAGCCTCTTTCGTTAGGCTACAATTTGCACAAATCAAGTTGCGAGCAGTTGACAGCTTTTTTTCCTCTCGGTATACAAAAATCAAAACCATTCTTCCACTCTCAATTGGTAGGTACTAAAAAGCAATCATGACAGTACCAGGCGTATTTGTAAATGGAAGGAAGCCACCACCCATAACAGCAGTTTTTGAGCCTCTGTTTAGTTTAGGAGCTATTTTTGAATTTCCAATGAGAGATGAAACGTTCGATGTGCCTACTATAAGTCCATGCCGTCTTCCGTCTTAATTTAATTAATGCAGGATGTATTAGACGTAAACTAAAATAAAAAAAAAAAATCATAAATTACATATGTACTTCAACAAAAAAAGAAAAAAAAGTACCTTGCATCGGCCGGGAATCGAACCCGGGCCGCCCGCGTGGCAGGCGAGCATTCTACCACTGAACCACCGATGCTTGACAACTTCATTCCCCACTTTCCAATAGTTGATTGCGTATTCTGACACCAGCTCCAGCAACATTTCAATGACAAATGCCTTAACTTCAAGTGCACACAATTAAATTTAAACCCCATGACGAAATGTCTCCCCCACTAATTGACAACCTTGAAGTGGTTTGCCTCCAAAAACAACTTTTTATCGATAGAATTACCTCATCAACGTCTGTATGTGGTGCAATTTTTCCTTGTTCTTAGAACAAAATGGAATAAACTCAATTCACACTGGAGGGACGGAAAAAAAGGGAGGTTCTCTGTCTGGCTGCATGGAAATTAAGACAAGCAAAAAAATCGATCAGACGAAAGAAAAAAATTGAAAAAAGCAAATAAAACACATGGCTTTTAGCGTTTTCATCTTCCGACAATTATTTTAAATTTATTTTTAAACAAAACAACAATAAATAGTACGCCAACAGCGATAGTAAACAATTGAACGTTTATGACTTTCGAGTCGATTAGTGATTTTAACATTTCTTTGAGTGATTGGTCGCGGTTATCAGAGCCGCAACAATTTTCCATAATATTCCGGGGCTAGACGGTCGAAAAACACATAAACTGCTGGAGTTTTTCGTGGCTTTTCTTTTGGCGGAAGAAAAATGTGTTTTCTTTGTTAAAACTGGAGTGGAATTTTTGCTTTTTTTTTTTAATAAATAAACCAATCAGCTGATTAGCGATGACACATGAAAAGTGTGAATTTTTGACAGCTGCATTGAGAGATGGAAATCTGTATATAGAAGTACTATGGAAAAACGTTGCTGCTTTGATGATGTGTTGCATGGTTTTAGGCGCGCAACAAGAGTTATACAGAGTTGACACTTGAATGAAAGGTAAAGTAATAATGTATTTGTTCCGCCCCGCTCCAAACGCATTTTGGATGTGTGGTTAAATTGGCCATTAATTCGGAGTGATAAAGAAACAGTTACTTACGATTTTTTTGCACGACAAGTTGAAAGAATAAAAGATCGAAATGGGGTTGAACTGACAAAAGAGTACACAATCATTCTTTTAATTTTTTTCCTATATCTTACGAACAAATATGTGACATTATAATAGGTCCGTTCGCGTACTTTTTGCACTAAAATTCGTAAATTATCAAATTTTGAAGAGTTTGGGTGAAATTTCCTCAGAGAGAGCTAAAATTACGAAAAGGAAACGAACGGGTTGAACAAGAAAATGCTGAAAACACACTAGTTTGACAGATTTGACAGTTTTCACAAACCAGCCCAAAGAAATTTGTTGCACTAAAATTCGTAGCATGGGGAATTTTTTTACTCTCTCGTAAGCGCTCTCATTTGCGAAAAACTACGAAAATTCTTCATACGCGAACGGTTTTTCGTAGAAATACGTATATTTTCGTAAAAATTCGCTGTTTCATGATGGTACGCGAACGGACCTAATAACTAAATGTGACTATAGTGGTATTCGACTGTTATATTCGAGTTCAAAAATTGGGGTGATTGTTGTAAATATCAGCACTTCAACAAATACCGAATATTGAGTAAAAACTCAAAGAACGAGGGAGTTCTCATCCGCTTTAGACAATGCCCATGCCTCTGCATCGTATATGTAACTGCGACTTTTATGATCTGAATCTTGTTCACTACCAGATAAGGTCCTGATACCTTAGTTCTTTGAAAACATCTCTCGACCCTTGTTAGCCCAAGAAAGCTTTGATCGGCAAGAGTAATACTAAGTGGGAGGTGTATGAAACCTCCAGACCACAACCTCCACCGTAATCACATAATTGTTGTCCCGGTTACCTGCAACCGTGAAATAGGTCTCTGCCGGTCCGATTTTATTCATCACCATGAATTCCCCCATCGACCAAATCCGAAAGGGCAGGTGATGACTTTGTATTCCGTAGCGCGCATAGGTAGAGGGACTTAGGCTAAGAGCCAGACTAAATGGGAAAGATTTTGATTGAGACACAGGTTTGCTTCAAACTGTAGGATAAGATTCTTAATTTTTTTTTTCTCCAAACAACATAGCTCGAGCTTATGTCATCTATGATGAAAAATAAAACTTTGTATATCAGAATTACTGGTCAAATTATCACTTCTACAAAAACGCAGCTTCTATCCGACAAGCTAGACGGACCTTTGTCACTAGGGAAACGGAGATAAATATTTAAACAAATACCCGACTACCTGGCTCTCATCCCAGCTACATAAGTGCTCTGCCGTCAATTATAACGTCTTTCTTGGGAATGCCATATTTCCCAGTAAAGGGGGCCAGTTCAGTTTGACATTGGATGATTCCCCGTCAACTTTGAATGGCCTATTTAAAAAAAAAGCAAAGTGAAGTTAAGGTCTATGAGCATTTAATCCAAACCAACAATAGGGACATTATTCGCATACGTGATCACTTGACATTCCATTTATTCCACGTCTATCAGCAGTCTAAACTCTACACATTCAATTTGAAAACATGTTTACACTAAGTGCTCTAAGAGTTCCCAAAAGACTAGCATTCCGTACCGCAGACTATCCCTTGATACTCACTTCTAGCAAACGCACATTACATTATCAATAATTGAGCTCCACTTTCTCAACTTTATTTACTGACCTCATTTGACTTTTGTACCAAACGTCTTCATTCATAGAATATACCCATAATTCCAAACATAATCTGCTACTTCTAAATTAGCTAAACTCGTCGCGATTAACGACACCAGTGCGTGCGGTTAATTGATCTCAATTGGATGCCCATAAAAAGACTAAAAAGCATGACTAACACCAGCGCCAAACGCAAAACATTTACACCAACGATCCCGAGAAAAAACAACAAAATTCAACTCTTATTCATCTTATCTTACAAACAAAACAAAAAATAAGAAACCTTAGCTTCTCGGAATTCGAAAGCATAAAAATCACCAACCAGCCGGGTAATCCCCTTGCAGTAAGTAAGAGGGGCTTTATCTCCACGGCGTTGGCTTATGGCTTATCATCTACCGGTGAACTTTTTGCACTCATTGTTTAAGAAAACACAATCTCGTCGAATTTATTTATTTATAAGACAAATCACTTTCAGCATCCGCTAGTTAGTACCTACACTGCAAATCGTTAACAAGTCAATATGAATTCAAAACTTCTTCAGTTCGCTGCCCTTTTAATTGGTAAATTTGAAGAAAAATACACCAGTTATCATTCGACAGAGTTAATTTGATTCTCCTTTTAGTTGTCCAGTGTTGTGCGGGTGTATCTATTGAACCGCGTAGCGCTTGGGGTGCAGCATCGCCAAAATGGAACACACGTCTGCGTGGACCAGTTCAGTACGTCATTATTCATCACTCAGACAATCCAAATGGTTGCACAGACTCTATTCGATGCCAACAACTGATTCGGAACATTCAATCGGATCACAAGGGTCGTCGTAATTTCAGTGACATTGGTTATAATTTCATCGTGGCCGGAGATGGTAAAGTCTACGAGGGTCGAGGTTTTGAAAATCAAGGTTCACATGCACCACGATACAACTCGCAAAGCATTGGAATTGTTTTCTTGGGAAATTTCGAAAGTGAGTTGTCATGTCACCCGCATACTTCTAAACTGGAGTAAAATGTTTGTTGTGTTGTTTTGTTTTGTAGATCAACTCCCATCGTCGACTATGTTGAACAATGCCAAGGAACTTATTGCTCAAGGCGTTTCGGGTGGACACATAAAAAGTGATTACACTCTGTTGGGTCATCGGCAAACTAAGGCGACTGCTTGTCCTGGTACAGAGCTGTTTAATGAAATTAAAACATGGCCCAATTGGAGGTCGATCTAAATGCTTTTAATTTCGGCAAATATAGAACTGATGATATTTAGATTAAGATTAAAGTAATTAAAATAGTAAAAAAAAAAACATCGTTTATATTCTTTATATAAATCTTTATGCATTCACTTCACGGGTACTTCTTAAGCGAAGCCACTTAGACCTTCTGAAGCGTCATCAAAAGCATTCTAGAAAATTTAAGGGGACTTTAAACCTGATTCAACAACACCGACTATCTCCCGCTGTTCCTCGATTTCAACCTAAACGCCAGAATAGTAGCATCGCCTTAAGGGAGGTCTGTGCAAACTTGAGAAACTACAATTTTATTTCATATTGGAAACTTAAAGGTAAAGTCATGCGAATGCACATAATTTCTATATTGCACCCATAATGACTTTTCGTTCAGTTTCGTCGACTTTTATCAGGGCTGTCGAATGTACTACTAAGGGAGTAGTACTCCCTTCTTAAAGACTGTACTCCCGTACTCCCGTCGTCCTGATTATATTCCCTTTAAAACATTTCAATTTTTTCCACAAATGAGTGTTAGAAGATAACTCTAATTGTGTTTAGTATATTGTCACCTTTATTTCATTGAATGGGCCATCACAAACTGGTGCAATTACCCCAGGGTAAGACTGGCTTTCTTAGAAGAGGAAGATGAGGTGTAAAGTAAGAAACATGGTAAAATTTTCATCCAGTGTTGAAGCAGTTGAAAGGCGGGGTAAAACTTATACATTTTCTCTTTTTTTTGCGAGCTGCCAATTTAGTAGAATTTTTTCGGGGTTACCCCAGGGAAAAATTGCTCTAGTGTGTGATGGACTTTGTCTTGTATCTGTCCTTGAAACTGATTAGATAATTTTAAAGCATCTAATAGACTACGAAATGGAAAAGTAAGCAGAAAAATTAGTATACTCCTGTACTCCCCTCAGGCACAAAATACTCCTTTGTTCACTTCTAAAAAACCCCCTTTCGAAATGGGAAAACGGCATCCCTGGCCCCTATACGTAGAGAGCGGTTTCATTCCCACATTCCTTACGGAGCGCTGAACGAACGACTACAACGTGTGAAAATATATATATGACATATGTACGTAAGGTCACGTTTCCTAAATACAAATTTGGGTGCGCTCAGATTTTGACAGCGCGCGAACAGTATTTTCGTTCGATTATGACATTAGTTATCCCACGCTTAATGCAATTATACTTGGGGGAGAACACCAAACGCGGATGAAAGGCCAGCTCGCGAAATTCGAAAAAATCCTGCCCATTTAGGATCTGTCTGCCACCATCTCCTTCTGGGAGCTCTAGTTAAAGAAAACATAATTTATTATTTTCTTTTTTTTTCTTTTTTTGCCAAACGGTATGGTACGGATTGAACAAAACAATTGTCCACTTTTTAGACGTAATTTTTTTTTGTGTTGACTTACTTCAAATTATTTTGCCAGCCAATAACAACACAACCATTTGACAGAACTCTTATTGGCAGCTTGTGGTAATTTCTTACTCTCTCATGAGCTCTCTCTTCCGTGAAAAACTACAAAATTTTGACTTGCGGGAACAGGTATTCATTTTTTTGTAAAATTTCGTAGCTTTTTGTAGTTTTAGTCAGTCAGGGGAACAGACCTTCTGAGGTATGTACGTGAGCAGGAATTATTTTTTTTTTTTTCATTAAAATTCGTACCTTTTCGTAGGGAACAGATCTAATAGGTCCGTTCGCGTGCTTTTTGCACTAAAATTCGTAGATATCAAATTTCGAAGAGTTTCGGTAAAATTCTCTCAGAAAAAGCTAAAATTACGAAGAAGTAAACGAACGAATTGAACAAGTAAAAGTTGAAAATACACTGGTTTGACAGTTTTGACAGTTTTCCTAAACCAGCCTACAGAAATTTCTTGCACTAAAATTCGTAGCATGTGGAAATTTCTTACTCTTTCGTGAGCGTTCTCTTCTGCGAAAAAACTACGAAAATTCTCCGTACGCGAACAGCTTTTCGTAAAAATTCGTAAATTTTCGTAAAAATTCGATGTACGCGAATGGACCTGACTTTCGGGAAAAGAAATTCGCTATTTTACGTTAAAATTTGTAGCTTTTCGTAGTTTTAATCAGTACGGGAACAAACCTAATATCGGGTCCAACGATTTTGATTAAATTTCATATGTGAGTTTAACTAGACAAATGCTATAAGGTGGCATACTACATGTTCAGCTAAAAAGGCGTATAATGGTATATTAATCACTCTCTGATGGAAAGAACAAAAAGAAAAGACTGCAAATCGTTCTAAAATGAATTAGAAGAAGAAGACAATTTTTTTATTTTCGTGGACTAATTTGAAGACGACTGTTACGAGCAGAAATCATTGAGGTTGCGAGAGACTTCGATGATATTTTTTTTCTGTCCCTTTTTTATTTCGTCTCAGATATCAGTCTCCTTTTCAAAACACAAAGTAATTTTAATCAGTAAATAAGTTATGATCTAAGTTCTGATCTAAAGTCCGGACAAAATTACATGTAATGCCTTGATAACAGTTGATAAGAATAAGCATATTATCATTGCCACTATCAATTTCTATAGTTAATAAAAAAACTATTTGCTAAAAAGGTCATTGCATAATGCATAAACATAAAAATAATAATAATTCAGAAGATTTCAAACGACACAACATTTTTTACTACACCAAAAATATCTTGCAACAAATAGACAATTTTAATTCATTGCAACACACCCAACACTCAATTGATTGCGACTCACAAAACACGCGCTCTATTTTTATCATTTATTTTTAAATGTTTGTTTTTTTTTATTGATAATTTTTAAAACCATGCGGTAACAGGTTGTAAACGGAAGTACACAGCACCTGTTGCGGTGGATCTTCTGCCTTCGTCACATACACCGGAAAGTCAACAGAGGCAAATTCAATAAGAAACTGCCGACAAACACCGCACGGTGATGTTAGTACATCTTTTTGATATGCAACCACTGCACATGATTGAAACTCTTTATAACCCTCACTAACGGCCTTGCATATGGCTGTCCGTTCGGCACACGAAACAGGTGAATATGCAGCATTTTCCACATTGCAACCACTAAAGATCTTGCCACACTTTGTACGCAACGCTGCGCCAACTTGAAAATTACTATAAGGAGCGTAGGCGAATTTTCTCGCAGCGATCGCGGCCAAGATCAGCTCTTGGACATTGGGATCTACAGATAAACAAAATTAGATTCAGCATTTGTTTGTCGAAAATATCAAACTCGTACCTAATTCACTGAATTGCTTTGTACTATCCATGTGCTTTCCGGTGTTCGTTTCCATTGCGTTGTTTTTATTTTTCCGATTTATACTGAGCGATTTTTTTATTTTTGCACGATACGACTACGCGGCGGCGATCAGAATCTAAATGAGAATATCGAAAGCAATGCAGTAGTTGAAAGGCATGTGGTCTACATGTAAGTTGAGGAGATCCCTCTCTTCTGTATGTATCCATGCAGGCTAGACGAAAAAGTCAACCAACCTGCACCCTATAGAAACAGAACGACTCATTGCGAGAGACAAATACGCGTATTAGATACAATGAGATACTATCAGTGGTATGAGATCTACCTTACACACCCTTGTCATATTAGTGTGTTGAAATTTAAGAGAAATACTGAGTTTTGTGGGGGAAAATAGAGTAAAAATATACACCCGCTTAATGATATAATTAGAAAGATACAACATTTTCCTAGTGAAAGTGTTTTAGATTGTTTCTTCCGTTGTTATGTGTGTACTTTCAAGGTTGGACGGTCAACGTGCCGCGGTTAGTTTTACCATAGAAAACATGTTATTAGAGGAAGATTTCACTTTAGTGCTATACGGCTTAGTACTTATTGATAAGAGTATTGCAGTCAATTAGTGTAATTACAAATTCAATTTGTTTCCACTGTAACTAAGCGACACAAGTTTTATTGGCTTGTTTTATCTTTGTGTTTCTATTTGCACTTGTTTTTATGAACCATGTGCGCGTTGCAAAGCCAAAACTATTCGAAAGACGACAATATTGTCTGTCTGAATTTCACAATTTACATAAATTCTTATGTCACCAACAACTCGAAACGTCATCATTCGTTCGCTGTTTTCGTTTCAATTCAAATCAGCATGAACTGTCACGGTAATATATGAAATTCATTGGAATGAAAGTGACGCCATCTATTGAAAATTGGTCGTACCAATTCGTGGGCTTATGCACAACAACTTTGCTAAAGATCATCACATGATCAAATGCATAGTTTACGATTCTACAAAGGACATACAGAAAAACATTCATTTTTATATATATACGATATATTTTATATATAAAAGATAACTAGGGCAACGTGTAATGTGTCAGAAAAGATGTATTGCGGGCGGAAAGATCTACAGAACTAGGCTACTTATTCGGTATCAATGTTTGTCATTGTTTTTCGTGACAGGACCTCAGTTACAGTTAGGCAGGACGGTCCAGGGAACTGTAAGGCCGATAAAGTTGCCAGAGTAGGAACAACCTTAACCATATAGGCATTGTACAATTAGTACAACATGTCGTGCAACTACTCTAAAGCACGAAAAAGTTTTAGTTTTTACAAACTAGCCCACGTAAATTTCTTGCACTAAAATTCGTAGCATGGGGAAATTTCTTACTCTCTCGTGAGCGCTCTTTTCTGCTAAAAGCCGTACGCGAACAGATTTTTGTAAAAATTCACTGTTTTAGGAGGTTATGCGAACGGACCTATTATCTGAACTTCCAACAATCTCATCCGCATTTACCAATGTGGCATATCGATGTTATTACGGCAAATCATTCTCTAAAACTAAATGAATATTAGCCAACAAGCACAAAGGGTCAAGACCTTGTTCCTCACAACTATACATGCTACTCTTATAGCATATCTGTAGGATGCTTTGAAAAGCCTACGACTATAGTACTCTTTGATATTTGTCATACAATCCCAACAGGTTAGGTCGTGAAAATAAACTTATTAGTATATTCCAAAATTAGAAACTTATTCGACGATTCTGCCGCACTAAACAGTAGCTATAGCGCGTCCTCTACCAAGCAATTTTCAGTAGTCACACATGAAATTCTATTTGTGTTATTCCTTGTCACTTGTTTTTATTTAAACAACCGTTAAATTTAACTGCCAATGCACTTCCTCTTTTCATTTATATTAAAATTAAATATCATGCGCATTTCGTTTGTTACAACAACCTCACTGAACGCACTTTTCCACTCTAAAGACAGCTTTTGACAGTTCTCTTCACCCAACTCTTCGAGTTTATCAACAAAAACTGCACTGCACAACCTCTTTAGCGACTATTTTGTACAAAAATTTCATAAATATGGAGCAAATAGACCAGCTTACTATTTCGGACTTCCACTCCATATGTCGTACATGCATGGAGCATCTGACTGACTCGCGACACGATATCTTTAAGTCGCCAGACCTTAAAGCGCAACTCATCCTTTGCACTTCCCTGCCAGTGAAAGTAGGTGATGGCTTCCCAAGAAGTATATGTCAACCGTGTTCCCAAAAGCTGGGCGAGTTGTACGCTTTCAACCAAATGTGTCTTGTATCCATGCAACGATGTCAGACTCTCTTGGACAGCCAAAAGGACCTGAAGCAGGAGGAACTCGATTTATCTATGAAAGAAACAAAACAGGAGCCAAATGAGGATACCATTTTTGCAGAGTATGATGACCTAATCGAGATGGAACCGACAGAAATCAAACTAAACGATAACAGCGTCATACAGGAACCGAACGAAGATGCGTTACAATCAGAAGAAGACTCTGGAAACGACCAGGAGGACAATATCAGTGAAGAACCGGAAAAGAAAAAATCCACAGAAACTGCTTCAGAAGGTAAAAAGCCCTGGCGAGGATGTGACAAGAGACTTTCCTGTCCGCACTGCAGCAAAACTTTCACAAGGCCTTACAGGGTCCAACACCATATACGCTCGGTGCACGAGCGCAAGCAAGAACGATTGTTATGCACGGAAGAAGGATGCAACAAGACGTACTCACTCAAGCAGACCCTACAAAAGCACTTGAGAGAAGTGCACGGCCGACGCGATCCTGATAAACCCAAGAACCCCAGCTCCTATATCTGTGAGGACTGCGGCAAGGTGCTATCTAGCTTGTTTAGCCTCAAAAACCATCGTTACATGCATACGGGACAGGAGCTGCCTTACGCATGCACAGAATGCGGTAAACGACACTTAACCAAAAACAAACTTAGGGATCACATGAACCGACATAAGGGCATCAAGAACTACGTCTGCCCGCATTGTGGAGCACGAAAAACAACTCGAACCGAGCTGAATGTTCACATTAACTATCACACCTTGGCGAAAAGATGGCCGTGCAATTTCTGTGACCAGATCTTCAATAATCCTGGCAATCATGCACGACATGTACGTATCGTGCACGAGGGAATCAAAGACTACGAATGTAAGTACTGCGATAAGGCTTTTGGCAAGGCAGAGACCCGAAATCATCATCAAATGACCCATACGGGGGAGAAGCCACATGTTTGCAAAATATGCCACAAGTCATTCATACAGACGATATCGTTGCAAAAGCACATGAAAAGGCATAATAAAGCGACGGAGGTTATATCGGAAGCATTGGCTAGGGTTTAGTAAGGCAAAAGTGTCTTCTGAAATATGGAATCTTTTGGGTGTAGTATTTATTATCTGTCCTTTGTTGAATAAAGCAAGTGATTATTAGTTTCATAAGAAAACAAGACGATGTTTTTATCCTCCCCAGGTTGTACGAATGGTTTGCACAAGTTTGCACTTGATAGGCAGCTTCTTCTTCGTCCGGAATAAAACACCAAGTATGCCCAACAATACTAAAAACTAATGACCATCCAGGAACCCATTTTTAGCCGAAATAAAAATACCATGAATTATTTTACGATTTTTTTTTTAGATTTTACTTTTCTTGTTATTTTATGAGTTGATGATGATGAGGCGATGATGATGATGATGATGCTGAGGAGGGAGGGGCATTAATAAATGAGCAGCCAACTGTTAGGCTACTTCAGTTTTAAGATTATATTTGGCTTTGATGTTGTTAAGCTCTTCCTGTTTCTTATCCACATCCAGGCGCTTAAAGGCTTTTGTCGATTGATAGTACAACACAACAAGATAGCGATTACAAACGTTAAATCCAGACAAATGATCACACGCATTTTTCGCATCGAAAATGTCCTCGTAGACAACAAAGGCTGTACCACGCGTCTCGGGTGTATTGCCACTAAAGAAAAAATACAAATTAATTGAATTCTAATATACAATTACAATTCAACTTACACTCTTATTTGTCGTATAGCTCCAAATTTACCAAATATATCGTACATTTCATCTGAAGTGATTTTATAGGGAAGATTCCTCACATAGAGCACTCGGTTCACCTCGGGGGGCAAGCGAATCTAGAAGAAATGCGTTGATTGGCTTGTTCTTCACGTTAAGAAGAAAAACTACTTACGTTATTCCGCTTGTTCATCATCTTGGCAAAGAGCTAAGAATAACAATTTACTTTGTTCAATTGTGGGCAGTGAGCTTGAAGTGTTTGATCCTTTGTCACAAAACTAGTTCGCGTTTGTTGAAGAAAAAGAAACAAGAAAAAAGGTCGCAAACCCAAATAAACGTTTGACACCTGAGTGGCAAAGTTGGTCGATGACTTTGGTGGGAGTATTCAGCAAGAAAAGAAATAAATAATTGTGGGTGCATCCAACCGTAGAAATAAATGTGGTGCTTTCCTTTATAACCTAAATATTCGGAGAAAAATATTTTTGTGTGTAAAATTACTTAACTTAACACGAAAATGGAATCCATTTTGCGAGGAAACTATTATTAACAAAGTAAGTAGCCATTTCCAAAGTTATATTTACAGATAAATAAGAATTTCTCATTAGTTGGCATTTCTTTGCATCACACTCTTTATTTTGAGACTGTAAAGTTTTATAATAACAGTACAATTAAATAAATAAAGATAATAAAAAACAGAACCTATAATTTATAGTAGAAACACCAGTATAGACCACAGAAACAACCAACAGCAACTTCAACAGCAGAGGCAAATTCACCGATGCTGTAATGTGAAACGTTGAAGTTGCTGTTGCTGTGGCTAATGTATTCTGTTCCATGGAAGAGCATTCGTTCTAAAAATTTCCCCACGGTTGTCAAAGTTGCTGTTGCTGTGTCAATGTGTTTCTACTATTACAAATTTTGCAGACACATTCGTAATTGCCTAGAAATATGCAATACATGAAGAAAACCAAACAACAAATATAAACTTTGCATATACCCAACCTCGCACCTATTTCAAATCCTACAGTGGGCCGAAGCAAAGGGGTTTGCGGGGGGGCAGCATCACCCCTACATATTTCACTGTTTATGGGATTCACTTATAAAAATGGCGAATTGTAAACTATATGTAACTCGCAATAGCCATGTTTCTCTAGAATATGTATGTATGTTTTTTTAGATCAATTATTTAACCTTAATCCAGTTCCCAAAGAATTATAACCCGCTTCAGGTAATAAATAAAACAAAATTATTATACATATAACATTTAATTTGTGTAAAAGTGATTCTTTATTAATACAATATAATAATGAACATATAAATTTTATTTGAACTTACACAATAAAATGATGTATAAAATATACTAGTAAATATTGGCAACAAAATTTTCGTTGTAGCTAACACTAATAATAAAGCTGCAGTTTAATTACACCAAAGCCCAATATAATACAATATGATAAGTAGTAGGGAATAAGATGTAGGAATTTAAAAAACAGTTTTCTCAAAAAAATTAAAAGAATTTGAAAATGGAAGAAACACTTTAACTACATATTTTGTACATGGAAATTAACTTTCTCGTATCGCTTTTCGTACCGTGTCGGGCTGAAAATAATCGAAATTGTTACACAAAACTAGAAATATTGTCTTCATTTAAATTGAACTTACTGTTCTAAACCAATATGAATCGGCTTTGAACATCAAACGGTAGGTTAACGTCATTTTTGATGCTGGCGCTATTGCATGCATATGCAAATGTTTGACACTTATCATTGGTGGCCAATGGAATCCATAGAGAGCATCTTTGGTATCGACTCCCATATTTGTCAAGTGATCCTTTAGTGATCTCTCCATGACATCAACTGAAATTAAAGGAAGTGACGGAAATATAAATAAAGTAAACTTGAATATACTAAGCACGTATTGCGAAGGAAGAAATGGAAACATCTGCAAATTCTTCCAGAAAAGCTAAAATATATCAGAGAAGTTCAAGGACTATCAAATCTTCAAAATTTATAAGACCACCCTGGTCAATTTTGAGTACAAGAACGGATTTCAATTCAATAAAACTCAGAGGCCAGTCTGTATAAAATCGAAGCCAGTTTAGTTGGATATTTTCCTTCGATAGTTGTCAGCTAGGTTCTCGCAGACTTTATTGGTGGCCTTCTTATACAAAAGGTAGGTACCTTCCTCGGTTTCTACCTGGACAGATAAGATGTATAATTAACTCTACGATGGCTGATAAGGGATCTTTTTGGGCTAGTTCTGATTGGTTATTAGTTTTGGTCAATTTAAAGAGAATGCATCGAGAGTAGGGGATTTATTCTGGTTAAGTCCTTTGTAAATGTGATTGCTGCTAATACATTGCATTCAGTAGTAACCGATGTAATAATTTCAATCTCTTTTTGTGTCGGAAAATGTAATATTTCAATTACCTACTAAGCTTCAAAGTCCTACAACTACCTTTCCCGAATGTTTTATTTCGAGAAACGATTTCTTTCCGACCAGAGACATCTAACCAATTATCTTTTAATAGTTTATAAGCCAAAACTATGTTCCTTTGCATCATATGCAAAACATCAGACAACTTATTATGGATTTTTCTCGGCACCACTGTGTATAGCCCTTTAGCCGCCTGTACCTAGATTTTTACCACCCCAACTTGAACTTTGTTCGTGGGTGACTAATCGTATCGTGTGTGGGGTACTTTAATATGTATAACATGCGTTGGATGCGTTCATTAAAATATAAAAAAAAAAAAAAAACATCGCACTGACTACACACCAATTCTATGTTATCAATTTTCTTTTAAAATACCTATGCAAATTTTTCTATTCAAATTCCAATGAGAAATTCACTTAATTCAACTTTCAATACTTACTCAAATCCACATGCTCCTTTCGCAAAGTCTTGGCACTCTCATAATGAATCTTGGAAACAGCAAGGAAATGATTTTCTGCGGCAGGTTTTACATCCCTAAAAATGACGATCTTATCGTTTTCATATTCGATATTAGTTTCTGGTGTTCGCCCGGCAACAATATCACAAAACACGCACTTGCTCATTTTGGTTTTTTTCTATCTCAAAATATTTATAGGCAGAAAAAAGCTACTACGCCTCGGATAAAATCCCCAGGACCACGTCCGCCGAAGAAGAAAAAAAGTGTTTTGATTTTGATAACAAATGTCCACCCAACTTGCTGCGCTCTCCTCAGCTGAGGTTGTTCTTTGCAGATTTTTCTACCCTTTGCTTGGGCTAGAGTTGCCGTAACTAGTTTTTTTTTTTTTTTTTTCAAAATAAAAATTTTTGTATTGAAATTAGAATTTACAAAACAATGAAATTGAAATTTCTAATAAATGAATTCTAAAATGATTAAATTGCCCTAAGTTACGATTTCGACGGAGCCCATTTGGAAGCTCGTGTGGCATTAGCCTGACAGTTTTGTTGGTTCATTTATTAGCCGGAATACGTTATTTGTTGACTTATGATTCATCCAATTAAGTCAATAGAGAATTGGGTAAGCCTAAACCCGAGTAAAATACATAAATTGAATTTGTATATGTATCTACACCAGAAGATTTGTCTTCCCAATAGATTAGGTTAGGCTAGTTTAGGTTAGGCCAAAGTTCTCGAGATATTCTGAAACGAGAGTTTTCCTAGAGAATGTTGGCCTTCCTGGTAACATCCAGTTTGAGCATTAGTTTACAAATAGCAAGTAGCATGCCAACTCCCATATTAACAGGTTCGATCGGGAGGGTTGTACCACGTATAGGTAAATATTGATTGGTGCGCAAACTCTATGAGAGATGAGCGACAATTTAGTACTACCTTTGATGTAATTGTGGGCGATTCCAATTATCTAATGGGTGCCTTAATTCCTGTCTTCCAATTTTAAGCAGTTTGCCAAATTTACTCCAAGATATTTGGTTGTGGTAACTTAACTACTATTTGGCTTCGCATCTCGGTGTAACTTACGATCCAACGGCAACCCGGTTTATCACTTTCTTTACAGAAGTTTGCAGAGAAAATTAATTCCAAACTGTCAAACACAGTCCGGCTGTTGACAGTTCATAAAAAACAGCAGTGGGTGTAGCAAAAAAATATTGATAAGATTCTACAATTCACACATTCATTGAAATTTATATTGTAATTTCCTAATAAAAAAAAATTAAATGCTTCTCCACCATTAGGGGTGGTGATAGTGTGTTCACAGACAAAAAGAATATGAACGAACTTAAAGCACCTTCGTTGCAATCGCTGTTGGAATCGGATCGTGGTTCTACCGACAGCTTGTTAGCCGAATCCCTTCAATTGGATATAGAAGATGTAATATTGAAGGTAAGGAGTACGAAAACACTTGGGAATACACTTTTCTCTTGCAGTTGGATGATGTAGAGTACTCTATACCACCGATGGGAGCTCTGCCCACTCTGGAGAGTGTCCTAAGCGAGTTCGAAGGTGACTCGGACATTACCTCTGAGAATACGATACCGGCGCCAACACCAACCCCCTCAATGGCCGGCGATGAAACTACACGGGGTGGTGGCTCTATTATGAGACATGTCCTTCTCCAGGGTGTTTCGGCGCAGACGTCCTCTGCAGCGGTACATAATTTGGGTAACCTATATAGACAATCTGTTTATGTTTGTGTTGTTTTTTTTTTTTTAGGACCGAGTGCATGCGGGTTTGGCAACAGCATGCGCTGTGTCGCAGCTTATTGCAGTTGGAACGTCTCACGGACACATACTCAACTTTGACAACACACAGACCCTACGGTGGGCTCATCAGGATAAAAATTCCCAGGGCGCAGTGACGGCTCTTGACTACAATCAAGACTGTTCCCGCTTACTGGCTGGCTTTGCCCGTGGCTTGGTTGTCATGATAGACACACATTCAGGCGATGTCCTGCGGAATCTATTCGACTCGGTTACACCGAACTCTGGTATACTGCATGTAAAGTGGACAAGTCGCCCAGCGTTGGCTCTGTGCTCTGATTCTGGTGGTTCCGTGTGGTCACTGAGTTTCACTAGGAAACTAGGAATTCGAGGATGCGCCTCTCGATGCCTATTCAGTGGCGCGCGAGGAGAAGTGTGCGCTGTCGAACCACTCATAACCGACGGAGACATGCAGCATGACTTAGATCAGTATTCGATAGTTGCCCTGGCAACACTCTCCAAATACTTTATTGTCACCATTCGACCACGACTGAGAGTCATCAAGTTCCATACGCTGACGGGGCCGCCGGATTGCTTGCCGCTGCTCGCCTGGCAGATGGTGCTTATTCAGGCTGCAGATACTACACGAACTATCGATCCTGTTATAGTAGTTGCACGTGGAAACCAATTATTCTTTCATCAGCTGTTCATTAACAGCGGACGAGTCAACCTATTGTTCCTTCGTCACGTCCAGCTGGCCTGCAATCTCTTAGCCGTCCATTGGTTGGGTCCAAAGTCTGTCGCCTGCTTGGATACGTCAGAAATCCTTCACCTAATCGACGTACGCTCCAGCAAAGAATCCGAATGTCTTGACATAGCCAATGCCGGTTTAGTATACGGCTCGGCGCAGTTCAAGGGATTGGCTACGGGTGGAAATGTTTCACCAGCGCTAGCACTAGCTGGTAGCTATGCCTGTTACAACACAGTCATCTCTCGAGGTACACAACTCTATGTGCTCGGCGCACGATCAATGCATATGATCACAGTTCGCACATGGAGTGAACGCATTTCATACCTGGTCAAGAACCAAAGATGGGCTGAAGCATGCGATCTAGCCATAGAGGGCTATAAAACTGCTGGCGAACGTCCACGCAAAAAAATCCAAGCCAAAGAACGTGCAATTCAACTTTTCAAAGAATACATTGCCGCATCAAGTCGTGCGCCAGAATACTGCTTGGGCTCAATAGTAAATTGTCTCATCGAAGTGAACGAGCTGGATCTCCTCTGGGATGAACTTTGGGATAGATTACACTCAACTGGGCTCTTTCTAACCCTTATCACTGAACATATAGAAAAGGATTCTATAAAACGAGTGAATCCCATAATATCGCAAGCTCTAGTCGACTTTTGGATAAACCTATCGCCACAGAAATTAGAAGAAATAATCCTCAAGCTGGATTGGACATGTTTAGATCTGAATCAAGTGCTAAAAGCTGTAAAGAAGAAGAAGCTCTTCAAGGCACAAATCTATTTGAATACACATGCGTTGGGAGACTATACAGTTTCGTTGACCGAATTGATTCCACAAATCGAAAGAGAAGAACCGTACTTGGGGAATTGCCTGCTGGTTTATATTTCGAGTTGTTTAGCCGGACGTGGCTATCCGAATGGAGATATTCCCCCAGAACAGGTGCAAAATGTGAAACATGAAGTGTTGCGTTGTCTTGCCTCGCTGCATTCGACGACAAGTGAGCCCAATGAAATGCCTTATCCGTATTTAAGAGCTCTACTGAGGTTCGATACACGTGAAACTTTGAATGTGATTTCGTTGGCATTCCAGGAGAAGGAGTTCAATGGAGAGCTGGGCTTTTCCCATCGAAAGAGAATAATTAACATTCTGCTGGAGATTATGACGCCAGAAAATGCAACGGTGAGTGGTAGTTAGTAAGATGTGCTTTCAATTTGGGCCTGGGATCTTTCTGAAGATGTTAAGTTGAGCCTATTAGACAGAGCGACTTCTGTCTTCCCTAAGCCAGTCCAATTCGCTTTGTTAGCACAATTTGTACTCAAAAAGCTTACCTATTTCTACTCGTTTTTACACACTTATCTATCAGTTAACACTTTTTCTCCTCTCCTTTCAGTGGTCAGAAATTGGATGCCTACTGAACTTCATCAGCCAACAAATCTCTTCAAATTGTTTGCCAGCCGACTCGGGACTAATCGAAAAAGTAATCAATTACCTCGTTATGGAAGATATAGCCGGCGAGACTGCTCGTCAACACTCGGAACGCGAGAGCGCTTGGCATGAATTGCTCTCTTCGAACTTTCTACTTCACATACCATTCGATGAACAGCTGCGTATGGCCCGTAAAGCCCAATGCTATAGTGTAGCCGAGTACTTGTTGGAAAGACTTAGTAAATATGATGAGATTCTTGAGTGCTATCTCAAGAATCCGCTGCGACATGACGCCATGTATGCTTACATCGAAAAGTATGCAAAGCAACCCGAAAGAAAAGTATACGATCAAATACTTAAACATTTCCCTCGCATTCTATCCATAGACGCAGAGAAAACAACACGAATCGTAGCAGAGCACTACAGTAATAATGTTGCAGATTTAATTGCTGCAACGAATAGCAATGAGAAACTTCTATTTGCATTCCTCAAAGGTCTACACCGACTGTCTGTTCCGCTGAATAGCGTTAACAGTGAAACTCTTCTCGAACTGTTGTGTGTTGAAGAGCCAGATAGTGTCGATTACTTCCTCGAAAAGTGCGATGCGTATCGCATAGAAACCGCTCTGGAGATCGTCAAGAAGCATCATCTAACATCTGCGTGTATATTGCTTTTCGAGAAACAGGGAGACTATCAAATGGCCTTCAATATGTCATTTGATTTGCTTAAAGAGGCCACAGAGGCCAATGCCGAGAAATGTGCCCTACAAGTGAGTTCGCTTTGTAGCCGCGCGTCACAAGTTCTCTCGGTACAGGAGCGTGAGGAATATTGGTTCGCTTTGCTTAAGCTAATACTCTCACGAGAATACCTTAAATCGATAACGAAAAGCATGCTTCACGAAGCTAGTCAACACGTAGATTTACCGCGACTTGTCCAACTAGTCATGAACACCAGCACAGTGTCGGGTAACATTGGTGACATCAAAGACCTCCTAATGGGAATGCTTTCGAATTCTCGCTACGAAACGCACGCCATGGCGACCACAGCTAAAATTCTCGGCACCGATTTGCACGAGAAATTTGTCAAGCGACAGAGAGAGGCACATCGTGGTCTTTGGGTGACATTTGTCAAGTGCGTCATCTGTCGACAGAGGCTCTATAATCAAACCGATGTACTTGTGCTCGGCCCATGTGGCCATTCAATGCACGTGAATTGCATTGAATTGGAGGACAGCACAAGAGAACAAGACTCTGATGCAGACAGTGATAGTGAACATAACAAAGATAATAAATTCAAATGCCCACGCTGTGGCATCGAATTGCCAGAAGCAGAGCCAATAGAACTGTCAAAGCCCGCCGTCAAGCTGATCGAATCCAATCAGAGCAAAGAACAACAAGAATTGGGTGTTTTGCAATTAAAAGCGCCGCCTAGGAAATTTTGAAAAACATTTCAATTGTTTAGATTCCCCTGTAGATAAGCAAATAGTTATATTCACAACAAAAAGTTTTTTTTTTTTTTTGTATTTTCCTTTAAACTAATTTGTGTGCAGTTGCGCGCTTCTAAGCCAGTTTGTTCGCGTAGTCGTTTGACCGGAAAGTGTGATTGTTAGACTTTGTATTATTTATATTTTGTATAAGTTAAAAAAAAACTATCAATAGTTTCACTCGTTGCTTGTTTTGCAATAATTTTTAAATGACAAAAATTGTACATAATAAAATATTTCATTGACCAATCTACTGCATGATTATGTCATCTAAATAGCTTTTAAACATCTTGCTTGTGTAATGCTGTTTAAATCTACAAAGCTCCACTTGCATAGTTACTGTCTGAGGTAGATTTGGATTTAGTCCTTAATTCAGTTGGGAACTGGTCTCTGTCATTCCGGCGGACCCAAAATAAAAAAGATAGAGCACGACTGACTCATTTGGTATTGTTATGTTTAAAAGAGAGATCCTTTGGATCCTTCATCGTTTGATGTCGAAGATATCGTTGCTAGAGTTTGGCTCATAGATAAACTAACACTTAGTTTATCTATGGTTTGGCTGAGTTCCAAATCGCAGTAATCCCGCAGTACTGCAACGTCAAGCGTTCCAAGTTGCCAATATATATAGCAGTGATGCGATGTATAGCGTTCTAAAATGCATCATGAAAGAAACCGCTGCGCAAACAAAAGCAACCAACGCATCATGAGTTATTGGGATGCGATGTAATTTGACAGCAATTTTTTTATACCGCAAAAAAATGAAATTGTTTCTTTTTTTATGCCGAAAACATTCTTAAATATACTGCTATTATATGAAGCAAAATTATTCATTGAAAACGTTTGAAAATATCACCGCCGCTAATTTCTTAGACATTTTTATTGTTTGTACAAACCGTTCCAAAACGTCAAGGATTTTAAAGCATCGCGATGCGTCGCAAAATGAAAACTTCGCAGCAACGCATCACAAAGGCAATGATGCGTTTACGATGCGCATTTTGTTGACGTTTTGGAACTCAGCTTTTATTATAGCAAGTTTCTACCTTCATGCTACAGTTGCCTATCGTAATATTTCACGGTGGAAGAAATCAGTTAACACCCGGAGCACCATCAAAATGCTCAATACAATATTAGGTGATAATTTTCAATAAAACTGGCTCCTTCCTGCGGCTCTGATTTGCAGCGATATGTGGTTGCTTTTTGAATATGTGGCTAAGTCTTATACTTAGAATAAACGTTTTAAACTTCTGTTTATCCCTCACGTCTTTTAATGGATCTGATACTGACCGGTTAGGCTGTGGTCTTTGATCTCCTACTGTTCCTCTTCCCTCTAACATTGCATGAATGATAACATGAAGTAGGTGGTGGCTGCTACAGACTCTATTTTCCGTCTTTTGAATTTGAATTGGAATATCAACTCTCTTCTACATCTCAGTCTTCTCAAGACTTCTTCATTTGTAGTCATATTCACCAAACTCTCAACTCAACTCTCAACTTACTTCCTGTAAGTGGTAGTCAAATTCAGTGAATCGATTTCTAAACAAATCGCCACAATGCGAAAACTTACACCACAATCAGGCTTTTATGTAACCTCAGCGATAAGCTTCAAATATTTGTCACCTAACGCAGAACTTGGATTTTATCAAAACATCGGGATATACTTCATCTTCAGAGGTAAGCAACCATCCCGTTAACTGTTTCTTTGACCTTTATACCTCTGTATATACATATCTGTTACCATTAGATGGAACCACTCTCATAGATTGGATATCCAGGACAATCTTTGTCTTCCCTTTATTCTAAACTATGACTCGGAGTGAGTTGTATTTTTGATTTCTTAAAATATGTTGGTTGAGGCCAGATTCATTTCGGACAGTGGCGCCATCTAAGCAATTAAGTAAGAAGTGAAATATGCCACAGATATTCTAATTTACTCCTCTTAACCATAAGATTGGTAGTGATTTTCCTTAGTAGATCTGGTGGTACTACAATGGGCCTTTTATGCCTAAGTGAGCTGGTGCTCATCTGTATCTGGGCGCTAGCTGCCACGCTAACCTAACCTAACTAAAAGGTATTTCTTTCGGTTTATGCGTCTCAATACTTCTGCTGTCAGTCCATGGGATACGAAGTATTCTTCTATAAAATCCACATCCCGAAGGCTTATAGTCTTCTAATTTCTCTTTTGCGTAGAGTTCATGTTTCTGCTCCAGATGAAGGCTCCTCTTGCTTGCTCCACTCTACATTGAATTTCTTTACTTGGGTTAGGGGTGTTGCTCATCATAGTACCCAATTATCTCTATTCCTTCATTTCAAACAGTCATATCTACTAAAAACACACACATTTTAGTATTCAGTATTCCTAGGTTAGGTTGAAACGCAGCTAACAAATATGTTTGTGTGATAACTAGAAAATTTATTCAAGAAAAACTAAGAAAAAAAAGGAAGACTTTAGCATTTAAGAGATCATAAAATATATATTAAATTTATTTTATAGACAATAGACATACATAAATTATATACAACAACATAAATGTTTATATAATAAAGAAATACATAAAATAAAACTTACAAACAAAAGGGAAATACGTTTAAAACTTTCAGGCGGCAATTTGTCTAGAGCTGTACAAGTTATTATAATACTGGACAAATTCATAGCACTGTTCACCTAAAACAAAAAAAAAACAAAAAAAAAACGAATTATTGAATAGCTAAGACAACAACATGTGATTACATACTTTTTAGGAAGTCTGTAGATCCTCGTTGGCGAACATTTCGCAACTGGAAGTACGTGAAAACTGTGTGAAAAACTAAATCATCGTTTGTCTTCTGTGCTGCTTCGAGATATTTGCGAGCAGATATCGAATCACCGTCGGGTAAGCTCATCGCTAATCTAAGTGCATCGATGACTTTACCTTGTCCAAGGAGTACTTCAATAATTATCTACAAAAAGAGACGTAGAATGTCAGAAGAGTTGGTCTATAAAAAGATTCCTATTTAAAGAGAACCTCATTGGCTTTGATTTTGCTAAGCATATCAAGAGCGATCTGTGATATAGCCGGATTGACGCTGGAGTGTGAAAGCAAAAAGCATGCGATTGGTTTTGATTCCAGTATAAGAGAGAACTCAACAAGTCGCCTGAGAGTATCAAAGTTACGATTGCGTATCAATTCGGATATTATCATTTTACTGAGGTCCTCCTGAGCTGAGATATTGTGCTTGCTAAGCGATTGTAAGTATAGGATGAGAATTGTTTCCGTGTATGGTCGTTCGGCGATTAGGCTGAATACATAGTTGTACATATCCAACTGGTCGACGAGCACTTTCGGAGGAGCTGGTAATTTTGGAACCGTTTTCACCGTTGACGGCTGAGCAGTTTGCGTTTGTAATTCCAATTGGACCCATGATCTGTGAAATGAAATGCTGTAATGGTAGACAGGAACTTGAGAGGTTGGTAAACTCACTCATAAACTTTGTTAATTTTGTTGAAAATATTCTCCAAAATCGGCAAAAGCGTTCCATTGTATTGATCGTCCACAAGCTGCCGAAGAACTTTCAGTAGAATAAGTTTCCCATTTGTTCGTTGGAGTAGGAACTCCACAAGACGAACTCGATCCGTTATAAGGCTACAGAGAGGTTCAATTTGCAGATACAAATACCACATACAACCGAGCTTGGCGTCGATCACAATATTCGGTTGGAAAAGCACCCAATTTGTAGAATCTAGATAAACTCGAACAATTAGTGTCTTAGCAATTAGTCTCGAACACAAAACTTACACAATTCGCACTGCATGGTCTGCCCATCGAGCGAAAGACTGGGTAACTTTAGTGCAAATGGTCTTATCGAACGTCCGGGAGTCACTGGAGCATGATAAGTAATGCCATTGTATGCCTCACCACTCAAAGCCACGTCGAATAGGAGAGATGTGGCCGATGCCTGATGATGAACCACAATCAAGTTATCGACCGTATTTATAGCGAAACGCCCACTATGTCCGAGGCGTAGGATATGACACTTTCGGGGCGCCAGTCCAGGGCCATTTAACAGATATACCTCAACTTCCATCAGACCATTGGCATTTGTTTGAAGAATTAGAACAGCAAGCGTTCCATACACTTGACCAAGAGTAACCTTGCTCTCGGGCACTTCTCGATTAGGATTTCCCACTAAAAACAAAAACAACTCAGCGTGTGGGTCTGCGTACTAATTTCCAGCCACTTACAATCTAGTTTCGGCAACTTGGTGATGGTTTTTTGCTTAATGATGACCGGAGTCAGTGTATTACTATCCGACGAGCATAGTAATGCAATGTTTCCTTCCGAACACCATGCAAACCATTTTACGCCCATTGCTACGGCTTTAACAGTCTTAACTTGTCGCTTCTCTACGATGACTGTGAAAATTTCCACCCCTGTGTTGGAGATAAGTGCACATTCTCGATTGTGAACCCACACGAAGCCATAGATGAATGCATTTTTCGCCTGATGGGTTATGATCTCATTCAGCAGAGGCTGATCCCCTTGAAAGCAAATGAATTCCACTGAATTATCACGTCGTTGTACAGCCAACACTTGGTTGTCTGGTGAGAATTTTATCGAACGAATTGTGCCACGATCGTTCATACAGAACGAGATGACGGACTCCTCGGTGGGTCCCTTTACAACGACTCCTGTTGCACCACCAGAACGCACCGCAAAGATCTTTCAATATGAAAGTAATTATCAAATTAGAAGAGGATTAGGAAACAGCTATTTACCTGTTTGTTGGAATCATCGAAGAAAACATTTGTCAATTGGCTTACAGAATCGAAACGTATTGCATTTTTCGATAGCTCGATGTAATGGAGGGAGTTTTCCATTGTTCTTGGTTAATTAGACTGATAAAACAACACTTCTTTATTTGAAAACAATAAAACTAATAAATAAAACGACGATAGAATTTTTTTATTTTCGGAGTAAACAGCTGTTGTTGACATACGACATGACAATTTGGAAGGGGAAAGTTTGTGGTGACATTTAAGCTATAAACACCGGGGAAAAGGCTGTGCGGTGGTCAAAAAATTCAAATTGGAAAAAAAAAACAATCAAAGGACTAGACAGAAGGAATTCGAAACAAAACGATACAGAAAGTTGGACATTACGAGGTGGTTAAAGAATTAAAAGTAGCATTAACCTATGTCTGATATTAGCCATCGCAATGATTGCTGTTACCTTCCTACTGAATGTTGTGTGCTGATGTGCTGAATTTGGACCCAAGACGGACATGTGAACTGTTATCTTTGAAGGTTCAACATCATAGTTCGAGAAAGATTTGTTTCTTCTGACGTCCATAGGAAGCTTCGCAGTTTTCAGCCTGCTCGGGCTATTTGGTGGTGAGGGAGTTCTTGGCCTTCAGATTCAGGTTACATATGGTTTTTATTTGGATTTGGATTTGAACACTATCTACGCACAACAGCTTTATGTATTATTGCATTAAGTGCTGTCAAGAAGATAAAGGCTGTAAAGAAACTTTTCAATACCACTACCATCCCTGCTATAGCAGCCTCTTCTACCACTTATATTCTAACCACTTGCAAACCTCATTGCTAGGAAAACCCCCTCATCTGTCACTGAGTGAAATTTCATTACAAACTTTTTGTTATCACGCATTTTCGCGAACATTTTTGTTATGATTTCCTTTTGATTCGCGTTTCTAGACAAATCCTTCCAATTCTATACCTCATCGCGCATCTATTATGAATGCCGCAATTGCTCTATGTAATTTCTGCGAGCAACACGGTCCGTGCGCTATATTCTGTACACAAACATTACGTGACACAAAACTCGATGATTTGAGCCTCGAAGCCCAACAAATACCCCACAAACTATGTTCAGCGTGCAATTCCCTCGGCCAGTCGAGTGCGATCTATAGCAAAGACAATGAAAGCGGGGCCACCTTTCTTAGTACACAAATTCCCGCCCTCCCCGAGGTAGCGAATCTCATTAAACAAGCATCGGTGCGCAGTTTGAGCTGCGAAATCAATTGCCACAAAGACGGTGGTTTTGTTTTCTTTGGTGACTCTTCACGAGGTCATGTGCTAAGTCATACGTTTCATGTTAGCGATTTGCAGGTAAACAAGGTTTTTTTTTTTGTTTTTTAATTTTTCGATACAATTTTTGACTCTCCCCGTTAAGGCTCGAGGCTTTTATCAGCTGTTCTCCATCATAATCCTCATGAAAGATAAATACTTTCTGCTGAATATCAAACCATTCCTTGCTGAACACCTTCAGGTAGGACGTGTACTACCTTCCAATTGCTTCAATATTTACAGATTTCCCTTTAGAAAATCTCAACAGAAATTCAAACATCAGCACAAAAGGTCAAGGAAGACGAAGAGGCTAAGGGTTCTCCCAGACAGCGACGTCTGTCGAGTACTCAGCTACCCGTCCAAACGCATCGTTCATTAGTGGAATTAACCGGCGAAAAGAATATCTTTGCCATCCTTCATTCGCACTTTTCGTGGATACTCTTAGCGGGCTCTAGATTCCTCACAGAACATGTCACATTTGGTAATTTGCCGTGGCTTCCACCAGCTCCATCAATCATACGTCCTCCGCGACAATTTATAACACTGCCATATAAAGCCGAGGAAGATCAGCTGGACGAGGATCAAGATGAGTTCCTTTCGCTTCGGCATGTAAAGCAAATGCTTAACAAAGAATTCCCAGCTGCTTGCTACTGTGCTCTGACGGGAATAAAGGTTATTCGATTGAGATTGATGCCATCCCCTGTAGATGCTAATGTGATTTCCTTTTTTTAGATTATAGTCCGTGGATCACCGGAGAAAACTTTAAATTTTATGATGTGCCTTAAGAAGCTACTGCCCGAGCAAATGCACAATTTAATACAAATTAACGCACAACAATTTCTAACGAATTCCGAGTGTAAAATCGTTTCGGTTCCCTCGGAAATAGCAGTTCCTATTGCCAGCAGTGCCACTTTTCGAATTGATTTTTTGGACAACGAAAATGAAGGGATTTCGATCAAGTGGCCGGGAGAGATGCCAAATAAATGTAAGTTGTGCGAGGAGGACAGAAAAGTGGGCTAAATTTTGTTTCCCTTTTAGGGCCCGATTTATTGATAAAACTTGTCAAAGCTGTAGATGAGCAACGCTTCACAGAGTTGGTGTTGAATAAGCAAACCAAAGTACTTGTAGAGGAATGGAAAAAGTAAGTCTGAGACTTGTTTTGTGATAGCGGTAACAGTATATCTTAATTTGCGAAGTCTTCCTTGGTTTAATTGTTAAATGGGCAATGAAACATTGCGGCGCCTGCACACTGCCGGTGTGGCCGATTTGGGCTGCTAGCGAGCACACAGGGCCAGTTCAACTAGTATCATTGTCAGAGTTGAAAGCAAAGCCATGGTAGACAAAGTATCTTACTAACCTCGCACTTGTAGCAGACGTTTTGTCCAATTGGTCGGTGTTGATGTCCTACTTATTGCCAGCTAGAAACAATATTGGTTAGTAATTTCTGCTCTCAATAGTTCCAATCTAATGCACGGCCGCTCTGACGGAACAGATGTCCAACCAGTCGTCTCCTAACCTCAACTAGAGTCTCTTGAGTGTTTCGGGCTTCGTAGATTCGCTATGCCTCTTGTAAAGCATTTTTACTGGAAGTTAATGTGCTCTTCTTCTAAGCAAAAGGTCGAGCTATCCTGCCTTTTGCCTTACAAAATACGATTAGACTTGCTTTCCACATAAATTCTAACAAATTCTTCTTTTATTTCTCAGCAAAGTGATATGCCTCAACCGAGCGAAGTCGTCCAGCGGGTTGGCCAAGCTCAAGCGAGTCCTCGGAGTGCAGCCGCAAGATCAGCAGCTACTCAACTATTGGAGTCCTCATCTGCAAGGCAACTAAGCGAAAACCTCTTGTTACCAATTAAACCAAAAATAAACAAATTTTCTATATTTTCCAACCAAAATAAAGGTTGTTTTATTTCTGTCGAAAAACACTGTTCTTTTTTGTCTTCTAGTTCTTATAAAACATTCATTTGTTGTTGTTAAATTTTTAAAAACACACTTTTTACTTCTTGTAACCACAGCTGCTGCGGCGACCACGAGCGCGCTCGAACTTACGTCCCTTTGACCGAACGTATGGGCGAGTGTGTGAGTGTGGAACACCAGGAGCCTTGCCGAAGTGCTTGTGAGCAGTACGAGCGGTACGCTTGCCTTGCAACAGCAAAGTCTTCTTGCCTGTGGGCGCCTTCAAGGCCAACTGATCAAAGGTAAGTACCTCACCGCCAGCCTTCAAGATGCGTTCGCGTGCCTTCTCCGTAATGTGCAGGGCACAAACAGTCATCTTTGGAACAACCAAAAGACGCAAATCGTTGGTCACGGTGCCAACAACAACAACAGTGGAATCGGGTTGAGCGGCCTTCTTGAATAGACGGCTGACACGCTGCAGAGACATTGGTGGCCGATTGATTTTGCTCATAAACAAACGTTTGAGCACGATTCTGTTGAACTTCTTGTTTGTACGACGCTGAAGGAAGCGGTACAACTAAAAGAGGGATAAAAAAATTTGTATGTTATTTGTTCGAGCAAATGCTATTTTTCAAAGGACTTACCTTAACAAGAAGCCTCAAGTAAACATCTTGAGATTTGGGCTCAGTTCGGCGAACTTTGCGATCGTATTTGTGGCAAATATCAATACCCTAAGGTGGGAAATTAAATGGAAAACATATTAATTAGAAACTTCACTTTAAGATTTGCGTAAGATTTAAAAAGAAACATGAACATTTTATTGGATGTTTATGAATTTATTTTCGTATAAAAATTCCGAACGATCCTTACCATTTTGGCGACCGGAAAAAGAAAGAGATGAAAGGTTGGTATCAAGATGCCAGATTTGACAGTTGGTTATTTTTGGGAGTGAAGTTGGATGGGGTACTAATTGGTGTTTTCTGTTCTAGTACTATTTAGAAGAAGAGTGCACACTTTCTAAAATAATTCGCATATTCGCCTGAGTACAATAAGATATAATACATGTTGGCAAAATACAATACCAAATATGCGTTATCTATTCACACAAATGGCATCTTAATAGATATGCTTTTTTGCTTAAAAATCGTACTTTTCACACGGAAATTATAATAGTAAGGAACCGTGGATGCTTATTATTCCGTCCTCCACCGGAGGGTACTTTTTAAAAAGAAATTTATGGTATGATATTGAGTAAACGAACGGGTTGCACAACTGAAAGTTCAAAATACACTTGTCTAACTGCTTTGACAGTTTAAAAAAAAAAAAAAAAACAGCCCACAGAAATTTCTTTTAATAAAATACGTAGCATGGGGAAATTTCCTACTCTCTCGTGAGCGCTCTCTTTTGCGAAAAACTACGAAAATTTTCCGTACGCGAACAGCTTTTCACTATTTTAGGAGGGTACGAGAACGGACCTTATAATAGGTTTGCTACCGTAATTCCTGCAATAAAATTCTCAGCTTGCCAAATATCTAAGACTTGGGATTAAAATTCTCTCAGAGAAAGACAAATATCCAAAAAAGTACGGGAACGGGTAAAAGAATTTGAAAGGTTTTATCGTATATCGTTCGTAATTTCATTCATTTGCTTTATTTTTGTGTTCTCGGCGTTAAGTTCGTTTCGTGGAGGAGAGTTCTTGTGAGAGTAGGTTGCGTGCGTGTGCCTGCACGCAGTAAAAAAAAGGTCTCTTGTGTGGTGTCTCGACGTATGAAAGTAACAGAGGGACACAAAAAAGAAAACGTCAAAAATCTCGTGTCGGAGTCTCCCTGTGTAAAAGTGTTCATACATGTAATCTTTTTCGATTAAAATTATATTGCTTGCAATTGTGGGTAGTTGAGAGCTAAATATGGACGAGAACAATTGACGAGCAACATTGGACTCTAGCCGAATTTAATTCGCAATCATTCAATCAATCAAGTATGATTTACTTGCTTGCATAACTCCTCGAATTTGAGCTTCCAATCAGAGCCGAGTGGATTGAATACTTTTACTGGTACTCACTCACAGTACACGGTTGACAGTGCTGCCAACGTTAGCGTCGAATTAAAATGTGGACTCACGAGAGAAAGTGAGAACCTTCTCTGGAGTTATATATGTAAGAAATTAAACAGTTTTTATACCTTACCGTGTTGACAATCAAAATTTATTTTTCTTAAATGCATGCACATTGGGGATCACATACAGAAACAATAAACAATTATCTATGTAGCCGAGGAAAATTAAAAAGAAATAAATTATTTAGAAATACTTTAGGGGGAATGATAATAAATGTCAAATGTCAATGTAGTTCCCGATTCTATTCGCCAAACCATGTATACAAATTCCTTCAAATAAGCCTCATTATGTTTTCTTTACAATTTTCATAAATAAAACCATGCCTGCAAAATAGAATAGTAAATTTTTAGAATTCAGTAATTAATAAATATAGATTACATATCAAAAAAGGACTCCATTTTTATTATAGTACCCGTTGCAGAAGGGTATATTATTGTCCTTTCTTAAACTGGTTCCAAATTTTACAAAATCGAAATGGAATCCTTTTTTGTAAATAAAAACTAATCGGTTCAATGTCCTACCAATAAAAATAAGAATAACCGATCCGAACATAAGGAACGTCCAGCATTTCCAAGCATTTTTTGAGTGTTCCTGAAGCTTTTCTGTTTCCTTTGTTAGAGAGGTGATATTCTTGTCGGTCATGTTCGTTGACTTCGAAACAACTTCAGTGTCTCGTTTGATAATCCGATTGGCAGTCTCGGTCTGTTCTTTAAGGCTTCTTGTTAGGGACAGCATGTGTTCGGTGATCTTTTCTTGAACATCATTGTGGTATTTTAGGACCTCATTAGAATCTTCTTGCTCTCGCGGCTTACGACGCCGTACAGTATCATCTGAAAGAGTGAAAACTAATAAGATTTAAATTCTTCTACTTAGAAGATGATTCTCACCATCTATAAGTTCCTTTCGCAGATCAGAATAGTTTTTGGAATTTTGCAGTTGACGTACTTCCTTGAGGACATCATCGACATTTTCATTGCCCATTCGTGAATGGGATCCTTTGGTCACAGACGGTGGGGTATCAATGTAGTTGGTTAGTGTCTTTAGGTTTTGAAGCCTTGTGCAGTAGTCCGAAATTGATGACAACGTCCTGGCACTATAAAGAAAGATTGTGTTTATCACGAACAGAGTTTTATGGGTGACTATTTTCGGCCTTACTCTTCGTATTCCTTGAGTTCCTCAACCATAGCATCGAGGGATTTGATGAATTTCTTTAGCCGCCAGAAGTTGCTTTCATCTTTTGCAAGTTCTTCACAATTGGCCATAAGGCTGCGCAAGTTAATCTCTAATTTGGTTACCATTATGCTTTGTTTTGTGTACAAAATTCAACTTAAATTAATAAAAGGATAATTAGAGAGAAATAATTGGGAAAGTTTTTTTTTTTTGATATGAATGGATCTTTTGGCACGTCATGAACAGCTGTTTGTAAAAAAAAATCCCTGAGGAGGGAAATTCATTGTATGAAGCTGGACAAATTCACCTCGACGGGAATATGGATGAGTGCAGTTAAAAGTGAATTCAATCGCATGTTGTTCAAGACCAAAGTATTTTTTTTCTAAAAGAATTCTCAAAGAGCTAAGTTTTGGAAATGACATTTGATAATCTTTTAAAGTAATCGCTTTCATCAACGATGCTGTTAATTAAAAATGATTTGATCGTTAGCAAAAAAGTTAATTAAAATAAAGGTTAATGTTTAATATGACGGGGTTTATCGTGGTTTAGTGTGTCGAATTATCGAGCACATGCATTGAATTTACAACACACTTCAGTTCTGGTCATTTGAAGTTTTGTGCGGCCAGGAGAATGTAGAAGTGTCTGCCTATTAAAGTTATATAACTAACCCGTCACATAAACTCTTATCAGGTTAAATCAGGATTTAGTCAAGTCGATCACAAAATATTTCTGGATTACATATTTTTAATCTGTATAAACTGAGATCGAAAGATAAAGAATGAAGAGAAGGAAGGGATATACATATGATGGAATAAAGGGTAGGGATTGGAAGATATGGACTTGGATGACAGGTGGGTTCAACAGCTACGTGTGGCTACGTTAAGTCATTTGTTTATGCCAACAAGCCGGCGACGTTGGAAGAGCTCAGAGCCAACATTGAACGGGAAATAGCGGCCGTTTCGGCCGAAATATGTAGCCGAGTCGTTGAAGATTGGATCCAACGAATCAACCGCAGCAAACGTGCCAGTTGAGTTCCATTAAATGTATTGATTGTACTTTAAACCTTATTATCGTTTAATAAAGTTTTTGAAATATCTCCAATGGTTTGCATTTTATTTAGGAAAAAAGTCCTTATTGGAAAGCCCTTTACATTCTTTATCTGTAGGTGAGGCCTTCATAACTATAGAGAGCTTTGTCGAAATGGATATCTTCATTCCCTCCTCCTATTCCGGATCATAACTTGTCCTAAAGGAGAAGATGAAGTTGCAGCATATTCTATTCTTGTACTTATAAGTATTCTCTTGAAAATAAAATCCATAGAACACAAAATCACTTGAATTCCAATTTGAAATGGCTTCATTCAGCCCCACCTATTTACCCAAAACAAGTACTCGCTCTGAATTCACCCTCAACATTTGAAAGATTTAAAACAAAAAAAAAAAAAAAATCCACTTACTCACCACATTACACAAATTTCCCTTAAAATTTTCACAAAAAGCGAACGAGGTTCACTCCTCGAGTCTTCATTTTGCAATTTTTCCATTGAAAATCTATTCAATTTAAGTGAAAATACTATAAATTTAATCAAGCTAAAGGGTGCAATTTATTTTTTACAATCATTTTCGGAGGTGGGTCTAAAATTTTCAACAAAATACCGCATTTCTTTTAACTTTTTCCCCCTCACACACCTGTGTCTGAGAGAAACCAAAGAAAAAAAAATCAACTCAGCCGATTGCAGTGAACCAAAGCCACTTTCATTGGTGAAATAAGTTGCTTTTTTTTCTCTTTTTCGACAAAAAAAAGACAACCAAATACATATGGCTGTACACAAGAAAGAGACAACAAAATGCGAGATGAATTTTCTTTTTGTTTGAGAAAATTTCCCTTGCAAGTGCTAAAGTCGCACACAGCAAATAAGAAAAAAACTTTTTATTAATAATAAATAAACGAATAATCAAATACTTGTTTGATAAATAGAAAAATTAATAAAAAAAAATATATAAACTTTTAGGCAGCAGACAAGAAAAATGACGTGGGAACCACAGGCCGAAGGTTTGCAGCAGATCATTACGATTCTGAAGGAGTCCCAGTCTCCAGACACCGCTACACAATTGGCTGTCCAAATGGTAAGACAAAGGGGGCCATTCTCTTGTACTTACGTACATATAATAACTAAATTATTGAGCAAAAAAAAAAAATGTCTCAGCTTAGTAGAGAGGAATGGGTCAGAGGTTCATTGTACCTGGCATAGAATTCTCTTTTCGTTTTTTTTTTTGCTGTAATTTTTGTCCTTCAAATATGAAGAAAAGTGAAAGATGAACGCGACTTTGATGTATAGATAGAAAAGTGTGTGTATATATTTGAAATGGGGGTGGTGTTTGCTAATTTTACATGGTAATGGCAAAATGCAAACAATTTTTACGAGTATTTGCTAATAAAATAAAAAATCGTAGTAATTATGAAACGTAGGTATCTACAATACAGCACAACTAGAAATTGTATTATAATTAGGCTTGTTGATGAGGAAAAAACCCATTATATGTAAGTGAAGCGGTGCTTTACCTAGAAATCGTGAGGAATGTAGGTATTAGGTCTTATCCAACGAATCTTAGCACGGAACGTCGTTTTTGTTACAGAAGTTTTAAGGTATTTAGTGATTGCCAAGGAATGAACCCTTGAGAAAAGTTCTTGAACTCTATGGGGAACGGTATCTGTTAATGGCTTGCATATATACGGATTTGTACAGTCGCTTACTCAATGGACGCATATAAAGGGGTTTCCAATACGAACTTGGCAAATTTTTCTTAAACCATTTGATGTATTTAAAAAAAACTTTATTATCGGCTTTAAGTACAATCAAAACATTTATGACTGGAACTCAACTTTGTTCATATGGCTGCCGCGGGCACGTTTGCAGCGATCGATTCGTTGGATCCAATTTTCAACTACTCGGCCATTCATTTCGGCCGAACGGCCGCTATATCGCGTTCAATGTTTGCTCTGAGCTCTTCCAACGTCGTCGACTTGTTGGCATAAACCAATGACTTAACGTAGCCCCACAGGAAATAGTCAAGCGGCGTTAAATCGCAGATAACTCGCTCACTTTACTTACTCTTCCAATTCGGGCAAAAATAATCGGTAATCTTGGCGCGATAATGCTTACCATTCACAGTATCGTATTGCCCAATAACGTGAACGTACGTCGCTACAAATGGTCCATCGGGTCCAATTCGATCTTGATCTTGAGTCAGCTTGATCTTGTATGGGTGTGAACCAAGGTCCTTACGCAAAATACGCCATAATGTGATCTGGATCGTTTTCTACGGACGCCTGAACGGCAGCGATATTTTCGATACTTCGACCAACCCGTTGTCCCACTGACACGTCAACATCACACAGCGAATATGTAGACTCTAAACTACTTGTTATTGCCTGTCTATAAGGGCGAGAATTACGACCGAAAATTGGAGTTACCGCTCTTAAAGTTGCGATCAACGACTCCGAATTTCGGTAGGAAATTTTTATAATTTGTAGACGTTGCTCGTTCGTGTACTTAACCATGATGAAAATCATGAGTTTACTGAATAAATTGACAGTAACAGTTTAATGATTAGTGAAAGAGTGTGTTCACAAATTAAATGCAAAGTTGTCAAGTGCCTCTTTTAAAACCCTTTAACAGGGCCCTGTTCTGTGAAAAACCACGAAAATTTTCTGTACTCAAATAGGTTTTCGTAAAAATTCGGGAGGGTACGAAAACAGATTATTTTTTCATCCCCCTTTTTTTCATAACAGATTAAATTACAATGAAGGTGGCACACACACTTCCAAGTCTTATTCTTCTCTTTCGTTGTTCGGCGAGGTTATGAATTATAAAGCCTTCCAATTTTTTTTATCACTGTGCACCTGTGGCGTTCCCCAATTTAACCTCTAAATGCCACTTCGTCCATCAAATTGTGCTGCATTTGCATTTGTGTTATTCGCAGGATATCTCCTTTAAACAAGACAATACTAAAAAACAAATATACTCATGTCTTTGGTCGACGTGGTTTAGGTCTCTTTCTGTAGTTTAGGCTCATCCTAAGGACCGCGATGGGCACATTATATTGGCTGGTATTTTATAATTTAACCTCATAACCCAATTTTAACCTAAGCTTTTGGTGGGGAATAATAAATAGGTAATTTTTTTATTTTATTGCGCGCCGTTCAATGGATAGTAGTCCTTTAACCTCTGTGAAAAACGCGCACATAATCTGCTTTGATTTTCATAACTAAGAGTTTTTGTTTTTTAAGCTATCATTCGATGTTGTGTAACTTAAGTTTACTATGTAACTTTAGCCAGCTTGACCTTAAAATTATCTATCGTTTTAAATATTTTAACTAGTCAGTAGATCAATGTAATCCAATAACTATTTTAATGAAAAACAGAAACTGGAAGAACTCAACCATTATCCGGACTTTAACAACTATCTAATCTATGTGCTCACTAAATTGAAATCAGAAGATGAGCCAACACGTTCACTGAGCGGCTTAATTTTAAAAAATAACATTCGTCTTCATGGTACCAGCCTGCAACCAGAAATCTTAGAATACATCAAACAAGAGTGTCTGCAAGCTGTTGGTGATCCATCGCCTCTAATTCGTGCCACAGTTGGTATTCTTATAACAACAATTGCCAGCAATGGAGGGCTGCAAAACTGGCCACAACTCTTGCCGGCACTCTGCGAAATGCTCGACTCACAGGACTATAACATATGTGAGGGTGCATTTAGTGCGCTTCAAAAGATTTGCGAAGACTCTGCTGATTTATTGGATAGTGCCGCTCTCAATCGACCGCTTAACGTTATGATTCCGAAGTTCCTGCAATACTTCAGCCATAATAGTCCCAAGATACGTTCTCATGCCATTGCCTGCATAAATCAGTTTATCATCAACCGTTCACAGGTAAGTCATTCAATTGAAAGATGTTGTAAACTTTTAATTGATTGGAAATGTTTAAATGTTTAATTTCAGGCGTTAATGCTGCACATAGACACATTCATTGAGAATCTATTTAATTTATCTTCGGATGACGACCATGAGGTACGGAAAAACGTCTGCCATGGTCTGGTAATGCTGCTCGAGGTGCGAATGGATCGTCTGTTGCCACACATGGGACAGATTATTGAGTACATGTTGATGCGGACGCAAGATTCCGATGAGGGAGTAGCTTTGGAGGCATCCGAATTCTGGTTATCTCTAGCTGATCAGAGTATATGCAAGGAAGTTCTCACCCCATATCTACCACAATTGGCACCAGTGTTGGTGCGTGGCATGCGTTACTCAGAAATTGACATTATTCTACTGAAAGGAAACGTGGAGGAGGATGACATGGTGCCAGATCGCGAGGAGGATATTCGACCAAGGTTCCATAAATCCCGCACTCATACAATTAATTCGGGCGAAGCCGCTGACGACGATGATGATGAATTCGACGATGGTTTGGACGATGACAGCTCATTATCCGAGTGGAATTTAAGAAAGTGCAGCGCGGCAGCTCTTGATGTTCTGGCAAATGTATTCCGCGAAGAATGTCTACCAATTGTGTTGCCAATTTTAAAGGATACCCTGTTCCATCAGGAATGGGTGATTAAGGAGAGTGGTGTACTTGCTTTGGGTGCCATTGCTGAGGGTTGTATGCAGGGCATGATTCCACATTTACCCGAACTGATACCCTATCTAATTAGCTGTTTGTCCGATAAAAAGGCACTTGTCCGTTCGATCACCTGCTGGACACTTTCCAGATATGCCAATTGGGTGGTCAACCAGCCGCACGATCAATATCTAAAGCCACTGATGGAGGAGTTACTTAAGAGAATCTTAGACTCAAACAAGCGAGTGCAAGAGGCAGCATGCTCTGCGTTTGCCACACTTGAGGAGGAAGCATGCACTGAATTGGTACCGTACTTGGAGTATATTTTAAAAACTCTAGTTTATGCGTTCTCAAAATATCAACACAAAAATCTGTTGATTTTGTACGATGCTGTGGGTACTCTGGCCGATTCGGTGGGTCATCATTTGAACACACCGGAGTATATCAATATTTTGATGCCGCCATTGATAGAGAAATGGAATCTGCTTAAGGACGACGATAAGGATCTGTTTCCTCTATTGGAATGCTTATCGAGTATAGCCACGGCCTTGCAATCTGGCTTCTTGCCATACTGTGAGCCCGTCTACAGGCGGTGTATTTCTCTAATTGAGCAAACCATCAATCAGGATATGGTAAGTGTTTTGTGTTTCTCCTATATTAGTCTTGCGCTAATAATATTTCTATATTTTAAGGCCTGCAAATCAAATCCAGGATTCGATCAGCCAGACAAAGAGAGGATGATTGTGGCGCTAGACTTGTTGTCAGGACTAGCAGAAGGACTCGATGGTCATATTGAATCATTAGTTGCGAATAGTAATATTATGCAATTGTTGTATCAGTGCATGCAAGATGCTCTGCCAGAGGTTTGTTATAAATTTTTATTTCTCGTTTTCGAGATTCTTATAATGTTTTTCTAATCTTTAAAGGTACGACAGTCATCTTTCGCATTGCTTGGCGATTTGACTAAGGCTTGTTTCCAACACGTCCATCCATTTATGTCAGATTTCTTCCCAATATTGGGACAGAATTTAAATCCAGATTTTATATCGGTGTGCAATAACGCAACATGGGCAATTGGAGAAATTTGTATGAAGTTGGGTGAGTTCAGTGCATTTTCTATTTCTTTCTCCTAAAACTAGGCGTGGCTAAGAACATACAAGCTTGGTGAATGGATTATTTGTTGAGGAAGTCGTTATTTTCTTTCAAATAAACTCGAAATCATTATACATTGGTGGCTTAGTGCCACATGACCTATTTGAGCTGGAGTTGTTAGCAAGTCAATCCTCATGTATGCAGCCCCCATATGGGAATCGGCTACAGCCATAAACTCAGGGGGATAAATTTGATACACAGAAGAGCATTTCTCAGAATATGATCCGCATATAGGACAGTATCGGGGGATGCAATTAATGTAATAATAGAATAGCGACAACGAGGAAAGAAGCACCATCAGAGCGACTGCAAAAGTAGAATGGCAACGACGAGAAACACTCTAGAACGAGAGATTGTAAATGCAGTAACCCCAAGGCGCCTAATAGGTTTCATGCTCTCAAGAAGAGCAAGAATTGCAAGCATAATGCAGGAGCTACGGCTGGAAAAACAAACCGAAGAAGAACAGAGACCTGCAACATAACGAAGAAGACATGACGTCAAAAACCTAGCCCTACGAAGGAATGCCTTAATCGGTGGTACCGTAGGGGCAACAGGACAGTTTTCGGGGGGGCGGTGGTTTAGCACGTAAACATGCTAGAGCATGGAGTCGGGCATACCTTGTAGCACGGCCTTCGAGTATCCATAAAGAGTCCATCGCCTCAAGCGCATCAAAAAAAAGTACCCACCCCCCATATTCCCTAGATGCTGTGTCGTCCGATTAATACGTTTTGCGTTCTATTGCACCCATAGGGGGGTTAAGAAAGTGTACCCCTTGCCCATTTAACCTAAAAATATCTGTAACAACTTCTCATGGTTGTACTTACTCGTTACCCGTGTATACAAACCATCCTGATGTCCTGATGAAGTTCCATTAGATGTCGATATTGACGTTGGAGAGTTTGTACCTAGAATGTTAGAGTCCAGGGCAGTAGAAGTGTCCTCTATAACATCCTCATCGCCGCATCCTCTGCAGAGTTCTTCTTCCGTCCGACGTAGTTTCTTTAGGTGGTACCGCAGAGTGTTGTGACCCGTGAGTAACCCCACGAGCATAGACAGTGAACGTCTGTCTTTGCGAATAATTCTCTCGGTCCTTGCCTTGTCAAAAGTTGGCCATAGTTTTTTTGCAAGTATCCATCTCAAGTTCGCCTCTCTCATAGCCAGTTTCCCTGCTTTAAGCCTGAGAGTGCAGGGCGGGAGAGGTGCTTATGGAGAGTTTCAGCGGGTCCGATGAAGATTTCCTTGCTAATTCATCTGTCTTTTCATACCCCGGAACGCCATCGTGTCCATGGACCCAGTGCAGAACCTTATGCTGTGTTCAAGAACATTAAGCTCTACGCGACTGCACGTCACAAGCTTAGTAATTGCTTTGATAGCTGCTTGGCTGTCGATAAAGAAAGCGATGCCTTCTGGCTGTATTGACTCACGGGCGGCAGACTCACGGACAGCTGTTGTCGCTGTCAGGACCTCCGCTTTGAAAACACTACTGTGGTCTGGGAGTCCCAGTGATTAGAATCCTACACCGGTGTCCATTTTCGATCCATCAGTGTAAATAGGTATGGATTCGGCATTTGGTATGCGGCTGTCTTTCCACTCTTCTCTGCTAGGGTAAGCTGAGGTAAATAGTATTTTGAAGTCAAGGTAAGGCGTAGTGTAGTCTGTATTTGACTTCCAGCACGCAGTCTGACTTATTCTTAAGGCACTGATGGCTGCCGTTAATCTCGTGTAAATGTGTAGCGGAGGCAGGTTGAGAATAGCCTCAAGGCCCGCAGTTGCAGTGGTTCTCATCGCACTGGTGGCACCAATGCACGCTAGTCTTTGTACTTTAGTGAGCTCTTTCAGGTAGGTGGACTTGTTCAACGCTGGCCACCATACAAGGCTGCCATATGTCAGGATAGGTCTTATGATAGCCGTGTACATCCAGAGAATTGTTTTTCGAGAGGGTCCACGCCATATTTTTACTTCCTACAAAGATCTGTCAACAAAATCCCTTTTAATAAAAACCTCCTCTTTGTATTATTCTCAGGTGAAGAAACGAGACAGTACATTCATCTTGTGCTCAAAGAACTTTTCGTCATAATCAACCGTCCAAATACACCAAAAACGTTACTAGAAAACACAGGTAAGCGTTGAAGATACAGCTTTTTATATATATATCTATATTTTTGTTACTTACCACAGACAGTGTACCATATCTATTATATATATCTGTTTAATTGTTTAATTTTGTTTCAAAAGCAGAGCTGGCCATTTATTTTTAATTCTCATAAAAAAATTAAATATTTATTCGAACATGCATACGTGTAACTATGTTTATATCAGAAACAAAGAAACTTGACAGAGAAACATGATTCTTTTTCATTTTATTATTTCCTTATAATCACGCAATAATAATGATTTTTGTGTTTTTTTATAAGTTTTTGATATGAATTGTTATATGTAAGCAAAGAGACAAAAAAAAATATTTATTTCTCATATATACTTGAATATGTTGTTTGTTTAATTTTATGTGATATTTTTATGTATATACATATTATTTTCTTTCTTTTCTGTTGTTTTTAGCTATAACAATCGGTCGTCTAGGTTATGTGTGCCCCGTTGAAGTGGCTCCTTATTTGCCAGAATTTGTACGACAGTGGTGTGTAACAATTTCTAATTATTTTATTTTCCTTTTATTCTTTGTTGTTTCCTTTCTCTGATTTTGATTTTTTTATTTATTTTTTTTTTTGTAATTGGTAAATTTATAGTCTTATTTTACTAAAATTCGAAATTTAATTTTTAAATTTACTAATAACCGCAAAAAGCAGACATTTTATTGGGAATGTTTTCTAATACATATAGTAATATCCTCTTTCTATTCACTTTCGATTTTATTTATTCGATTTTGGTTTTCGAACTTATTGATTTGACTGAATCGGGTTTTTTTTATTTTTTACTTTTTATCTATTTTCTAATGTTATTGGCTTTTTTACGAAGAAAAAAAAAAAAAAACAAAATTCAAAGGCAAATACCATTGTTACAAAAAAAAAAACTTTTATTTCAACACACTAGTTATTTAACAAAGTAATTGTCTTAACAGTTTTATTTGTTCGTTTGTGCTTGATTAATTTGGAGTATGTGGAGAAGTTGTCATTTGATTATTAAAACAATTGAAGGGAGTAAAATGCTTGGAAGTTCAGCGCGGAGAAGTGATGTTAAACAAAGGGTCACATGCGAATTTCTTATGTACTTGTGTACTGTATCGTCTAGTGGAAATCTAGAAAGTCTACATCCAAATGTGTGAGGTTATAATGATATTAGCGAAAGAAACATCAAGCAAGCTGTGTAGGCAGCGATTTTGGTTTAAAAATCAACACAAAAGAACAAAGTTCATTGTCTTCGACAGGAATTCTTGAATCACAATTCTGATAGTTGATAGTTGAAAAAGTAGATAGCATTAGAGACTTAGTTACTCCGTGCTTTTATCCGGAGCAAAAACATGGACTCTACGCAAAAGAGATCTCGGAAGACTAGAAGCCTTCGAGATGTGAATTTGTAGAAGAATACTTTGTATGTTCTGGACCGACAGGGTAACAAACGCAGAAGTACTGAGGCGCATTAACCGAAAGAAAGATCTTATTTTAAGAAACGAAAAAGTAGAACTTACTGCAAATCTTCAAGGGAAGAAGATGTAGAGGAAGACCAAAAACCTGTCCTGAACATTCAACCTACGAGAGTAGTTCAATCTTTCGTTCAAACAGAAATAAGGAAACACTTATCTGATTCTGATCCCCAACCTCCATAACATAGAGGAACTCTAAGGAGAAAATTCAAGTAAAATTGGTCAGGCTCTTCAATGTTTTGTCATCGACTATAATTTAGTTTTAATTTTAATGCTGCAACAGAGGATAGAATAGCTTTTGTGAACTTCTTTACTCCGGGACTCTGGTTAAACACTAAAAAGTATGAAAAGGCTGGATAGGGTTAGGTTAGGTTTACCAGGCAGCTAGCGCCCAGATAGTTACAGATGGACACCAGCTCACTAAGGTCTAAAAGGCCCATTGTGGTACCACCGGATCTACTAAGGAAATAATTACAACCAATTACTAATTACCACGATACTACAATGAGAGACAGAGGACCAATACAAAGAGATTACCGGGCAAAATAACACTTTGAAGAGGTTCTGCAATGAGCCCAAAGAGCGTTGGCAAATAACTAACCAGTCCAAGAACTCGGATGTTTCTTTTTTGACCAACTGACCGTCAATTACTATATCTATGAACTCGGTAAATTGTAACACTCCCTGGAGACTGAATTTTGATGTTCTCACTCGATTTTCAATGATCATCTCCTCACACGATAACTTTGTGAACATCAAAAACTCCTAGCACTTCCTTTTGATAGTAATTTACACAGTAAAACTTATATACTTTGAGTAGCCCCTTCAAATAAAGTTTTAATACCAAAATGACGTACTTTAATTAATTAACTTTAATGGTTTGTTTGTTACAAAATTTCGTAACTATAATAGCGCGATCGAAATTATTGAAGAAAAAAAAAATTTCTTTCACTCCTAGAAAGAAAGCCATCCAACAAAACAAAAACTAAATAAACCTCTCTCAAGCATATAATTAAAACGTGTTTTCCAACAATCTAGGTGCACATCCTTGCGTCACATAAGAGACAATGATGAAAAGGATTCCGCTTTCCGTGGCATGTGCCACATGATCACAGTTCATCCGGCTGGAGTCGTTCCTGACTTTATATTTTTCTGTGATGCAATTGCGTCGTGGGTAAATCCCCCAGCGGATCTCCATCAAATGATACAGAAGGTAAATTCACTTACTTACTCCTGATAGTACATATATATGTATATTTTTAACTTTTTTTTTTTTTTTTTAGATATTACATGGATTCAAGACGCAAGTTGGCGAAGAGAATTGGCGTAGATTTGTTGATCAATTTCCACCAAATCTTTCTGAGCGCCTAGTTGCTATGTATAATATTTAAACTTCATCACCAAACAAAGGAACTTGTTTTTTGTTATTTAGTAAATCGCATCTACTAACAAGCGAAACAAATACGCAACTGGTATAAACAAAATTATTGAATATCTTAACAAAACAAAAAAAAAACAAAAACTGGAGTTAAAATTTAAGAGAAATTAAGAAAGGTAACAAAAAGTCATATAACGCATCCATTCTAAAAACACAAAATCATATATAAATACTTAACATGTGTAAAATATAATAAGTAAATTTATATTTAACAAAAAGAAAGAAAAAAAAAAAACAAAACAACTTTAACAAAACTGAAATGGGTGTCTCTGGTATTTCTCGTATAATTATTTATATATATATAACCTATATAGCAAAAACTTATCATCCTGGATAAAGAAGGCCTTGGTGTATGCATATTGGAAGCAATTAAAAAAAAAAAAAACATATTTTTTATTTTCAATCAAGATCACAAAAAATAAAAATGGTTTCTTCTTCTTAGGTCTCTATCTCTACTAAAAAAAAAGAAACACAATTCAAATACATATGTAATATTTATATATATAGAAGAAAAAAAAAACAATACACACACCATAACCTAGCATTAATATAATTCGTATCTCAAATTATCAGAAAAATAAGAGAAAGGAAAAATATTTTCATTCCCCTCCTTTTCATATATACCTTTTAAATATTATTATATACAATATCATTAGGCCCATATATTTGATAGAAAAAAAAAAACCATGCTGAATTGAAAGAAAAGGTTTTTATAGAATGTTTTTTATTTAAGTGATTCAGTTAAAATCTGTTTCACTGTGTATGCAATCATTTGAATTTTTATTTCTTTTTAAAATTACGTGTCGATTTTTATATATTTTAGAATTTTACTAATAAGTGTGATATACAATTTTTTTTTTGTTTGCTATTGGTTAAAAATTGTTGAGCAGATTTTACAAAATAGTATGCAATGAAGATTTGAAGTTTTGCTTTCCCAATGAACACCTCTAAAGTAGGCGCATAATGAATTTATCTCTTAAATTAAAGGGCAGAAACTATGTCTGTTCATTACTATATGTACTTAAATTATCATTTTTATATACATAAATCAGGACAAGTTCTAAAATAAAGCAGCTGCGTCGCAACATAGGCTGAGTTCATAAAAGCAAACAAGTTTGCAGTAAATATGCCGCAACAGTTTTGCAAACCTTTATGAACGCAAAACTCCCTGCAATGTTGCAGCAACCATAACAATACGGGCAACTTTCGGCAACAAAATGAAATCTGTTGCAAATTTGCGAAACATTGACTGCATACTTATAGTCAATGGACTTTTATGAACGCAACTGTTGCAAAACTCTTGGATTGCATAAATGAACTCAGCCTTAATATTTATAGATAATTGTCCTGCAAGATCTTTTCAATAACTTCTTTGGATGGCCACGGTGAAGTGGTAGGTAGAATGAAGTAATCAAGTCCTAACCATATCCATTCAATGTTCACTAAATAAATTGCTTTGCAAAGCACTTAATGTATTTCAACACAACTACACTGTAAATTACGAAGGAATGCAATACATACAACTCTCTCAAGTCAATTTAGACACTATCCATTCAGAATAAATCACCCCAATTCTTTTGAACTCAATTACGACAGACGAATCCGACCATAATCGTAAAGTTAAAACGAAATGGCATATTTGTTCGCAAGATACTACTGTGGTTGGATAAAATACGACTTTAGTCGGATTCGACTATCATATTAGGCTGAAATCACACCAGATCAGATAATACGTCTTTTCTTGTCTTATCGAACAACCATCCATTGACGCTTATGACCGAACACACACCAAACAAGACAGACAAAAAATCTCTCCTTGTGTGGTTGTCGACAATACATGGGGTTGCATACAAAAGATGCTAGCAAAACAACACACTGAACGAGACGAACATGTCTGCTGCAACCACCGTGGTTGTCGTAAAAACACGTCTTGTCTGATCCGGTGTGTTCTCAGCCTTAGAGTTCAAGAATTGGGGTGAATGTTGGAACCTAATACCAACCGAGTATACCAGTACTCTTCCTATCTTTTCTGTTCTCTAATTAAAGCAACGCTCGTGGCCAGTATATCAGTAATGGGGTATTCGTATCCGATGAACTTACTTTAATACCTCCGGGGGCATAGAGCTTCAATAACGCCAGCAGCTAGGTCTTACCTTTGCAACGCGGAGCTCTCTTCAACTCATTCCTAAAGAGCTCGATGGTTCTGGGCCATGTTTACCTAGAGCGTCTTTTCTGCGTTGACCACAAACTTCGTGTGCTGCCTTGTCCTTGTCCTTGTCCTAAATGATTTTCGTCTGCATTATTAATTAAATGTTGAATTAATGAAAAACGGCCAAGAATTTGCAGCAGCGAACGTAAAGAATGTGTTTCAAAACACAGGTGGTTGATTTATTACCCTCCACTCATTAAAACGAAAGAACTTTTCCTGATTTATGTAAAAAATCGAAAGTCTACTTTTAGATTCTTATAATTTGCAATTTCTTTTCTTTAAAAACATTGGCCGCGTTCCATACGCAAAGATTTCACCAGATGCTAGACTGCTAAAACCCGCGAGAAGGCGGAACGGTTCGTTTAATTACGTAAATTGTACCTAGCAAGTGGAGCTCTGCATACATTCGTTGTATGCTTTTAGTTTAAACTGATTTGTCTTCACGTGTTCACTTGGCTTACAACGTTTCATTGAAGTCTTAAGCGCCTTCCTCGCTAGAATCTGGTAAAATCTATTAATTTTTTTATCTTAGACGCCGCTAGATTTGTTAGCGACAAATCTGTCCTCTCAGTGCAAAAGTTATAGCGAAGTGTTGGAAACGCGCTCATTGTAAAGAGAATCTAAGACTAGACTACTAACCAAGTTAATTTTCTGTAGCAACAATAGCAATAATCAAAAAAATGCACTCCTTTAAAGTACGTACATAAGTATCTATACTCCCATAGCACAAACATAATTTGTATATCCATGAATTAGCAGTTCATTTCATTTTTTATGTAAAAAAAAAAAAAAAAAAAATCATCTCGTATTTCTATTTCCTATTTCAGTTTAAAAAAAATAAAGAAGAAATTTATTTTTAAGGGGCTCATCAATAATATAAATATTATTTCTATATAGGACTTAAAGATTTTATGAACAAAATATTTTTATTGTCGTTTTAGGGTAGGTTTATATTCCGTGTTGATATTTCTTCGGGTTCGCGTCGCGTTTAAATTGAAACAAATAAACAAACAAATACATATAATAAAAACAATATTCAAAACAAAATAATATTTTATTTTCATCATCAAGCCGAAAAATAATAATAATAATTATAAATTCGTACAATTCGTAATATTTTTTCTTTGTATAGTGCCATTAGAATTTAAAATAAAAACAAAACAAAAAAATTAGCGCTGACCAGATAGATATTTCTGATATAAATTATATCATCAACTATTACCAATGAGAAACTGACAAAAACAAAAAAAAAAAACAAGAACAAAAACTACAAAAAAAAAGAAGTAAAACTTGATGAAATTAAGAAAGACTGAAATTTTCCTTTTTGTACAAATTAAAATTAATAATAGTTAAAAAGAAAAGAAAAAAAACATACTAAAACTAATTAAATGAACTAAATTTAACATTTTATAATGAATTTTTTTAATCAATTTAGATATTAGTTGTTTTTTATGTAGACAAAACGAAATTATGTATTTTATTTTTTGTCTATTTTAACGAAACTCTGTAGAGAATAAAAACAAAGGCTTGATGATAAAAATGAAATATTATATTTTGTTGCCATAATATCGCGTTTCGTCGTCGTCTGTCGTATTTTTAGATCTCGCGTATCGCGTTATAATATTAAAAAAACAAAAACTAAATTATTAATAAACAAACAAAGGAAAAAAAAAAGTATGAAAACTATCGTGATCATCTTGTGGTACCAAATTAGTATTATTCTTTCATTTATAAATATTTGTTCTCTTGTTTTTTTTTTCTTTACCAAGAACTATAATAAAAAATAAAAAACACACACAAAGTCAAGTTCTACTTCAATAGAAAATCTCACAAAAGAATTTTCTTTAAACCTTTTTTCTTTTTATGTTTTTTTTGTAATTTTTTCTGCTAATGATTTTCTGATTTTTTGTTTAATTTATTTATTCTAATTTTTAGAATGTCTGAATATATACGTTTTTATATTGAAAACAAATAAAATTAATTTACCAATTATACAATTTAAATTAAATTATTATTTTTATAGGTCAATAAATGCAAAACAACAAAATGAGAATATATAAGTTAATTGAACAAAGAACTGTTGTAAATTATCAAATTATACATATAATATAATAAATAAAAAGTAAATCAATTATAAAGAAAAGAAAAATAAAAAAATTGGGGAACAATCGTCGTATTCGGTTTCGTGTGTCGGGTTTTAAAATATGGACTTCCGCCCCAGGGTCCCAATACAGCAAAACAATTATAAAATGAATATAATATCGCGCGTTTCTCGTATAACAGCCAATTACTGATTTGTTTCTCTATACATCTGTCTGTTGTCTGTTTTCAAGGGGAAATTATTTGTTTTTGAACGTGAATCTAGTAATAGCTTAAGCATAAGTGATGAAAAATTAAATTAAAAAAAAAAAAAAAACAGAAAACTTAATAGGAAATTGCAATATAATAACTAAATATATTTGTATATGTGTTTACAGATAATATATATTTTTATATGTGCTATTACAGACAATTTCAAATTTTTAAATTTAAGGCCAATATAGTAAAATACCACCAAGAAAAAAAAAACAAAAACAAGAAACAAAGTATCAGTCCAGTAAATGTATGTATTTTTGTTCCTAATTCATAAAAAAAATCTCATCTTAAAAAATAGACAAAAAAATAAATGATTTCCCTTTGAAGATAGACAGCATGGATAGGAAGAAATCAGCTTAAAACAATAGAAGCAAGTTTTGGGGTTTTGTCTTGGATGAAAGTGGGCTTTGAATGAGTGGAATGAGTTCTTTGGGAAGTAAGTTGTTTCATTCTGTTTATAGTGCTGCAAGGTTTCTTCTTCTGATAAATCTTATAAAGATTTACCTTACGAGAGACAGTGGTTTGTTGGGCTTAAATATCCGTGGCTCAATCCCAACAAAGCACCACCTTTTTCATGGCTTCATATTTTGCGAAAGCTTGGCAAACACGCGAAAGTAATATGTACTACTTAACTCCCATTAGCCCCTTCAATGCGGCACTGCACTAAAGGTATCTTTTTTTTATTAACAGAAGGCCAATATCTGTTAAAGTTTTTCTTTGTAATTATGTAGTACCAAATTATATTGGGATGTGTGCCGTGGCGCTGGACGACTGCGCAAGAGGTTCCAAGTTCGAATCCAGAAAAATACCACCAAAAGATTTTTCACGGCCCACCTCTTCCGAGTGTCTGACAAACATTCAAGAGTATTACTGTCATGGGAAAGCTTCTCAAAATCCCTCTGCCCTCTACGTTTTGCTGCTAATTGATCCATTCACCCCAATTCTTGAACTCGAATACGACAGTCGAATCCGACTACAGTCGCATATTTTCGGATCAAAGTCGTATTTTATGAACAAATATACGACTTTTTGATATTTATACTCGTATTCGAGTTCAAGAATTGGGGTGACTGCTCTTGTTCGTGTTCGACGTCATCGTTCAATAGATGTTCACACACCGACTTTAATGAACAATAATTATCCCTCCACTGTGCTTAGACCAAGAACTTTTAAATATATTTATTTACCGGTACTTTCGCTCCAAAACCTTCCAGAACAATTGAACAGTCATTCAAACCAAAGAAATTTATTCATCAAAAGGTGACAGCAATAAACAAAAGCAACCAAAATACAATTCCCCAAAAAATCTTTGCAAACGGGTCAAATTAAATAATAATAATAAAATAAAATAAAAGCAAAAAAAAAAAAAATACTTAAATTAAAAATAAAAGCAAAAAAAGAAACAAAAAATAAATCGTGATTTCGTATGTACCTAAACCGAATTCGCCGGGAATTCGGTCGCGTCGCGTTTTTTCGCGTTTTACTCGGGTGATCTTTAACGTTTAAGTAAATTTATTCAAATCAAATTTAGGGTTTAGCGTTTATAATAATTATAATATAAAGATTTAAACTTAATAATTCTTATAATAAGTGAAAACAGTTTAATAAACACAAAGAAAATAAAATAACACACTTACATTTTAGGGGGAAACTATTTTATTTAAAACTAACAAAGAAACAAAATCATTATTGTTGACATTACTGTTCTTTCTTTTTTTCTTTTTAGTTAAATGGTTTATTTTTTAATAGTTTTTTTTTTTTTTTTTTTTTATAAATGTAATACGATTTCAAATATCCTGCATACACAGCTTTCCTCATAAGTAAAACAAAAAAAAAAAACACAAAGCAATACAAGACACACATTCATTACGTAATTATGTTTTTATATTATAATTTTTCATTTTTGGGTTAAAAGGATTTCTCATAACAAAATGCTCATTACACGAAAATAAATATTTAAAAAAAAAGAAGCAAAAACTGCGAGAATGTTTTTGAGTGTATAAAAAAATATGAATAATTTTTTAATATTTTAGGGCATTAAGATAAACTACATATTATGCAACTAATTATTAAAATATAAGCTTATTGAATGATGTACAGCTTTTGCCCAAAATACGAAAACAAAAAGAAAACATAATAATTGTTCCTAAATTTTTATTTTTTTTCCTATCTAACGTTTTATAATTTGCTTTCTTCTTTCCCATTTCTTTTAAGTTTGGATGGCAAAATAAGTAAATAAGACGTCTTAAGTAAATGTTTGTATTTTTAATTGCTCCTTAACCTTCTATACTTCTTCTATTTCTGGTTATATACTAATGAATGAATGAGTAGTAGTAAATCCCTTTTTAAACTACACTGTATTGAAAAAAAATAAATAAACTATTTTTTAAACATTTATTGAAATGTTAAAAAATAAAAAGAATTTGATGCTAAGAAAATAATGTAAGAAAAATAAAATTGAAATCGCTTCAGAACGTACTATTATACAAAATATTATACACATATTGAATTATCAAACTATATGTAATGGTAATGAGTATACTGGTAGTAGTGTGTTAGCAAAATTAAACTCTCATAATTGCAACTATGTAGCGAAAAGAAAGAAGCAAACAATACACATGCAAGCATATGAAGTTAATAAGTAAATCATAATAATATAAATAAAAAAATGAAAACTTAAACTTAATCGGTTTTTTTTTTTAATATAATTCTTTGTTAATATTTTCAGTTTTCTTTTTAGGTGGAAACAAAAATCTATTCAACATAATTTACGCTAATTGGTTGTTGATTTAAAACAAAAAAATAAAAAAAAATAAATATCAGGCCGTAAGCAGCCCATAGAGGGCCAAGGCCTAGCTTCTCACAACTCCGAAGGGCAGAGGGGTTTTTGAAAAGCTTTCTCATCACAGTAATACTCTTGAATGTTTGTCAGACACTCGGAAGAGGTGAGGCAGTGAAAAAACTTTTGATGGTATTTTTCTGGATTCGAATTTGGAACCCCTTGCGCAGTAGTCCACCGCACTAACAACTGAGCTACGCCACCCACGTTGATTTAAAACTATATTTATCAAATTTGATTAATTTTCATCCTGTTTTGTTTTCCTATTCTATATTTTGTGCAGATGAACGATCATCTATGGTAGGACTCAGGGAACTGCATGAATCCATTTATTTGCCGTTGTGAATACTTCGCTTATAAGGGGTGCCTTTCGCAGTCTCACGCACACAGAAAACAACCGAGTGTGAAACATGGTGTTGGTCTTCATGAATCTGTGAGTGCGTAGTACTTTCCCATTCAATGCATTCATTGATTCAAAGTATTCACAAAGGCAGTGAAATCTGCTGCTGATTCACGAGCTAGAACCAGAACACTGCAAGTACAAACAACAAGCGTGACCTTTTTTATGACAGGAAAAAAGCAAAAAAAAAGCTCGACACTTTAACTGCCTTTTTCCAAATACAGTGCCAGACAGCAAAGTGTAAGGGTAGAAAATCATTTGTTGGAATGAATATGCATAGGAGCTCGTTTGGGATTCGTTTCATGGAGGTAATACTTCTTGCGAAGGAATGTATGAAAAGCAGTGAGTAGCTACTTCTATTCTTGAACTCGAATACCACAGTCAAATCCGGCTATAGTCGCGTTTAGCTTTGTAATAGCTATAGTAACAGTCGGATTCGACTGTTGTATTCAAGTTCAAGGCAGCACTTTTTTTTTGACGTTCCATAAACATTCCATAAACATTCACCCCTTTTGTGGGATTCGTCGGGGTGAACGATCCACTAAAAGTGAGACTCTCATTTACATAGATAAACGCATTTTCATATTTGACTCCAGATCAAAACCGATGTCACTAAGGCAGAGCTGCCTCCCTTCTCTCATCCGATAATAAACTATCGATTTTAATACGAGATTTTTTTCCTGAGACGAGCAAAATTTTAGTATTATTAGAGGATCATTAGTGTTATCACGTTGTCTGGCGCGAAACACAGCTTCTTCTTTCCAGTGCATCACAGGTTTTCTTTAGATCATTCGTTGTGTAGATTTGTTGATTTTGTTGATTGTGAGGAAGAAGAGTGCTTTTCTGTCTCAAGTTTTTCCACCTGGTGTTTCAGCTTATTAAGAGAATGATCTATCTTTTCGGCGTATGTAGACGAATTTTGTTCAATGCTGGATATTTTCTGTGCTAGATTTCGGTGGAAAAACGAGACATGATGGCTTCCGTATGTTTGTTTAAGTGTTTCTCAAGCGCTTTAAGAGTTAGGGGCTTTGGATTCACGTTGCAGAGGCTCTTTGATGCGAAGAATGTTCGGTGTGATTGAAAGAAGAATATAAAATCTTTATTTTAAGACATCAGAATAACTTTGACGCAATGCTTGTAAGGGCAATGAAGGAGAATTGGTATATGAAATCCTACGTTGTTAAGGTAGTTCCAAATTATTTTCCATTTTTTCTTAGCTGCAAACGCTCTCTTCTTAAAATGCTCTTTCCTCATGAAAAAATAGAGCAACGCTATCCATTTTAATTTCACCAAAAACTTGAATTCATAAATATGAAAAAAAAAAAAAACACAAATACCAAAAAAACCAAGACGTCAAATGAGCACTTCCTTATCAAAAACATGCGTCGGTAAGGAAACGTAACCGACGTGTTCCACGATAGCTATGAGAGATGTGAGTGAGTGAAGATCCGTCGGGTTCCATGATAGGGGTGTTATATTCATTGATAGATCCACCCTGTTCAATTACCACCATACTTTTCCTAAAGGAAAAGCATCCAGCATCCAGGGTTTGAAGCGCATCCTCCTTGAATGGTATGCAAGCATTTATGCTTGTGAATAAATTCCTCCGGTGGAATTCACGATAGAAGTGATTGCAAAATGCCGAATCGATCAAAATCAATCTCACAGAAAAAAAAACAACATTTTGGCGGGATGTTCTCACGATGTAACGAGTTCCGAACTTTTGCACAGTACAGTTAATTGACAGTAAACCGAAAAAACAGAGTAAGGAAGTATTAGAAGTTGAGAAGTAACCTCACGCCTTATACTCGAACGCGAATACGACTATCGACATAACTGCGCTCTTCTTCTACTTATGTCCTGTATTCCCTTGCGGGTCCATCGAAGCGAAAAAAATACTGCGAATTACGAACCAATGTAAAAATCACACACAACTCTCTCCCCAGTCAAAGTTGGATACCACCCATGGAGAATAAAAATTTAAACATAATATCACCTGAGTTTCAAATACCACTACACAAACTCATTCCTATCCCTTGTGCTCTCTTCCAAATTATCAAACGCCCGTGCCGAGCAGTATAAGGGTATTCATATCCCCTTTGGCATGTGCAGATTATAAAAAAAAAAAGTCATCTCGGCCGTTCTGCACCATGTTCCCCTCGGATCGCCGGTTCAATTGCATTGCATGGTTAGCTATGAAACTGTTACCTTTTCAGAACGTGTGACCAATCCACTGTCGCTTTCCTCGTTGGATGATAGTGCCTATAGGTTACTGACCCGTTCTCTGGAAGAGGTGTTCTTTAGAGATACTGTTGAACCAGAAAATTCTTGAATTTCTCCGTTTTCCGTCAACAAAGCTGCACGAAGCAAATCGCCAATCACTAAAAGGAATAGTATTGGTGAAAGAATGCAACCAGATCTAGTTTAGATCTCGAATTCCTCAGAAAACCTTCCTCTGTGCAGGACGTAAGATTTTAACTCAGGTCTTAATAATAGCATAGTGAGTTATCAATCTAAACAGGCTCAAACGTAGTCGTTATTATTGGAATCAATCCACTAGATCTATTCAGTATTGGAACAATGTTCAAATTGAAATTAAAACAATATTAGTCTTTGTATAAAAGTCTTTCACGTAAAAAAAAAAACATTAATTTTATTTAAAAAATTCATACCTTATTAAATATTTACAAAATACAACCTAACTACAGTTTGAACTATTTTCTTAAATGTTTTTAGTTTCCTTCTGTTTTTTTTTTTTTTTTAGGGTGAGCATTTATCTTACGTATAATACAAAATCAAGGTGTTAATACCTGTAAGAAGAAAACCGGAAATTATTCAGAAAAGGATGAATATTAAGACAGTTCTTACCATTCTTTAAATCTACAAACTGATCTTTCCCAAATCTTCATTCTTTCTTGGTAATCCGATGTCAAATCTGATCTTGGTCTAAAAATTTGATCAATGACACGGAATTGCTTGATACTCTCTCGATTTTTCCAAATTCCTAGAAAACATTTTCAATGTACTCGTTATAATATACGATAGTATAGCTGCACCTACCCGCATTGAGACCAGCAACAAAGGCAGATCCCATTACACTGGACTCAGAATTGATAGCACGTTCCACACAGACCCCTGTTACATCGGCTAAAAACTGACAGAGAAAATTGTTTTTCGAAACTCCGCCATCAACCCTATTAAAGGAATATAGTATTAAAATATACCGTTATACTCCAATTATAGCTTACTTTAAACATTGTAGCTTGTAGCTAGTTTCGTTCTGCGTTGTCTCGCAAATTTGTGCAATACGAAAGGCTATACTCTCTAGAATCGCTCTAACCAAATGTGCTCTAGTTGTGGATGGGGTTATTCCCAGAAACCCTGATGCGGCTTTATAGTCATTCACTGGGGGCTAAAGTAACCCATAGGTTATAACAAATTTCATTCTAAAAAACAAAAATAAACTTACTCCAATTCCACTGAATGCAGGTACAAAATAAACACCTTCTGTGCTCCCTACTGATTTGGCTAAATCTGACGTATCAGCTGGATCGTTGAACAGTCCACACGACTGTGCCCAACATATGAGAGTACCCGTATCTTGTGCAGAACCCTCAACACAAAATGAAATATCATCTTTATCTTTTGTGCCACTAAAATGCCATGCAACCAACGGGTATAGACCATGAATTGAAGCTTGACAACGCTGACCCGTTACCAGATCTAGAAATGACCCTGTGCCCATAGTTATTTTAACGTCACCTTCTTCGAAGCAATTTGATCCCCATAGGGAAGCGGTTTGATCGCTTACAGACGAACTTATTGGAATTCGACTTCCAAATAAGGACTGATGCACCACGCCAAAATCGTGTGAGTTTGAAACAACTTTTGGTAATAATTGGGGCTGTAAGATACAAAATTGTATAGCTAAACAGTGATTTGTGATTTAAGAACTTACGTTAATGCCAAACACCATCTTCATTATGTCGGACCAACTGAGTGTAAACGGATCAAAGAGGCCAGTAGCTGTAGCTGATGTAATATCAATTATATGTTCGATATTGAGATTTTTAGCTGTTCCAGTTCTAATTAAGAGAAAAGTTTTGTCATTTTTGTGCCAGTAGACATGTAAGTACTTAAAAATTAATTTAAATCACCGCCACACACTCCCACTCATTAGAAATTTCCAAAGCGAGCAGGGCAGATGTTGGCTTTGATTCATCTATCAACCTTTAGGTCTATCTATGGACGGAAATAGTCTGAGCACTAGGGAGCAATAAGACCGGGCAATGGTGTACAGAAGGCCAGTAGAGATAAACCATAGTATTTAAGAACGCCATGCAGAAAGCCAAGCGACCGTTCTGCAACGAAATGACTGGTACCACCGAGGCGATCAGACTTAGGAAAGTCATCACTAGAGAATCGAAAACCCTGGAATCCCTAATAGATCCCGAAGGAGTCCTTTTCTGATTCTCTTAAGTTCTTACTGAACACTCTTCCGGGTTCTACGACAATGCCACGATATGAAAATGGGGCACGGAGGACAGAATAGAGCGAGCTATCGGATCATTCTCTCCCCCCAAATCAGATGGAATTATCCCAATCATGTTGCAGAAGACAAACCAGAATAATAACTCCTGTACTCAAAGGTCCTAAGTAGTTTGAGGCAGCAGTTTATACCAATAAAATGGAGAGAGGTAAAGGTGGTTTTATTCTTAAAGCAGGAAAAGTGCGAAGGACATCTGTCCAATCAGTCTGCCCTCTTTTATCCTCAAAAACGACTGATCGATTTATAAGCAAACTGCGCCAAGGGGACCTCTCTCCAGCCCAGGACAAACGTTGAAACAGCGCCTTACAGTGTCGTCAGTTGAATAGAAAAACCACTAAAAGACAAAGAGCACACGCTAAACTGGATAGTTAGCACGCTTGACGAAAGACACATAATCACTGAACTTGGAGGCACAAAAATAAATGTAGGTATATGCTTCTAGAGGTACCCCTCAAGACGGGGCATTTTCCCACCATCGTTTTAAATGACGCACTGCAGCTGCTTGAAACATCTGGTATTAAAATGATAGCCTATGCAGACGAAACGTGCCACTGATGGGAACAGACAAGTTCCTCCCCACTCTAAGGGGATGGAACCCTTAAGACGTTTGATAGATGGTCTAGGATTTACGGTCTTGCTGTTAACTGAATGTCAGCGAAAGAGTCCAAAAAGCCAGCATAGACTTCTACACGTGCAGCAGAATTTTCGAAAGATCCGTGGGACCTTCCTCTGAAATAATTCTTTGGATTTATGATTCTGACATATTCTGACCTATGGCAGCCTTGTATAGTGGCCAGCGCTAGAGATACCACGTTCTTAATGGCCCTTACCAAAGTACAAAGACTAGCATGCATTGGTGCTACCCGTGGAATGAGAACAACTGCAAGTGCAGGCCTTGAGGCTATTCTCACCTTACAATTATCAAAAATTTTAAGGCGGACAAACAAATATCGTATTAATTCCATCAAAACGTATACGAATAGCAAAAAAGTGTCAGTTGATCTAAGCTGAGTTAACTGCTTAACGGTTTCAAAAGAAATAATTCTATAGATTAGTTACCTCAATTTGAACAGTATCCACGAGTCTAGAGTCTCAACCAAAGCAGTCCTATTTTTCATTGCCTCTCTGAGTTTTGGATTCGTTTCAATTTCATGAAGTAGCCTCAACGTTACCTTTATAAGAGTGAAAATAAATTCAAAAAAAAATATAACAGCGCATGCCACAATATTCTCACCTGTCCATTCATCATTTTTACAACACTTCCCGCCAAAAAGCGTTTACTCCTCGTCACCAAATACAGTCCATACGATATTGTATTCAATGTTTTCAGAACGAACCCCGAATTCCATTTATTCACCAACCTGTCCGCTCTACAATCCTTCCAAGTGATAAAATTATGGAAATATTCATTGGTATTGCGATCCCACGTTAGAAACGTACAACGCTGTGTTGATAATCCAAGGCACGTTATATCTGAGGACTGTAGATTGGCATCTAACAAAATATATATGTATATTATCACTTAAACCACAAAGTACAAGTGTAATACAAACTCTTGATAGCATTTGTGATAACACTGATTATGCTGCGCCACAATTTCTCGGGTTCGATTTCGAAATACCCTGGTTTCGGATTGAGTAATTCCACCTAAACGATAAAACTTATTTGCTATAAATTTCATGTTATTTGTTTCAAAAAAAAAAAAATGTTTACCAATTCAGCAGCGGAACCTTTAATTTGGCAGTTTTCATTAAAAATAAAACACCGCACCGATGTAGTTCCAACATCCAACGATGCTATATACTTCATTGTTGTTCACTTCTGTTTGGAATAATCAATGGGAAACGACTGATTTCAGTTCGCAACAATCCACTATGCTGATAGCACTAAAGAATGTTTGTATTATCAATTTAACTATATACACCGATAGCTGGGCAATGACTGAGAGCAACTAGTTAATCGGACGTAGTTTCTCGTTTCTGATACTCGTTCTATTAAAATCTGCTGATAACCAGTCAGTCGGAGCAGCGTTATAACTAAAAATACGAAAACAAAACATTCTGTGCGCGCTCCCACAGAGAGCGAGAGAGCAAGAGAGTCAATAATTGTACCTACAGCACAATAATGTGCACAACGGCAGAACGCCACTTAAAGTTAATTATAGGTATCACTTTTAATAACAAAATATAATTAAGGGGTCACAGTCACAGTTATATCAAGGGCAATATTTACAGAAACTAGTTGTGTTTTTAATCTATGAGTACGACCTCTTCCTCATGGCTGGAGTTTGCCGTCTTGGCTAGTCTGCTTAACTAGCAAGCAGCTGTTTATCGACTATTCAAATCGCACGCTTTGCAGGCGGTCATTTTGGGTGTTATTCTGCCTTTCACATTTTCATTCATAACACGAATTAGATACAAAACGATATGAGAATTATAATAATCGGCGAATATCATTAGAAAAATATTTGTGAGATACATTAGTAGGGGTGCAGTTGCACTTTTGCCTATTGTATCTGTTTATTTACTTTGCTATGACACATTGGTTGTAACATTTATAATCTTAATTATGTATACTCGTTCTGAGTAAACTGTTTTTTCGTTTTAAAATGCCGCCGACACCTTCGGGATCTTTTATGTGGTTTATAGCTAATTTAGTAAAGATTCCAACAAACAACTTTGTCTTGATTCGGTTACCCTTTTAGTAAAACTAGAAACCAGGCATAAAACCATTTTTGTAAGTAGTTTTCGTAACTTGCAATTTAGTCAGAGGTGAATGATCGTTTGGTAGGTACTAACTTGGCAATCTGCTCTTTGCGCTGACCCATTAAAACAAGTTTTTTTTTGCTCATTTCTTGGTAAATCCGAAAAGGCCTGGGTGAGTAAGGCTATTTCAGAGAACTAAATAGTTTTGATTTCAATTACGATATAGATATCAGAATCTGTAGTAATATGAAACTTAGTTTGGAACCTAAGCCTTCATCAGTTTATATTCAAATCTGCTTGGTTGCAATAAAAACAATTTCATGATTTTTATATTTATTTTGAACTAGCAGACGTTGTTCTGTCCTTTCCTTACTCACGGCGGAAATCAATATGTATATTACTAATAAGAAACTTTCCGAACTAAAATATCGATCAGAAAAGGCTTTAGTGTTGAATAAAACAACAAACAAAACTGAAAGGTGGGCGTGGTTATGCGTGTACGAAGGATTTGTGGATTAAGCGAATCTACACATTTGTTTGTGCACGTTTTTCTCTATTTAGTGTAAATGTTTTTTGAAAATAAAAGGCGTGTCAGTATATAATATTTCGTCGCTACAATGCAGAACTAGTCTAAGTCCAAAATTTCTAAATTTATACATCAGATGAAAGTTAGTTGCATTCTGCGCGATTCTGATGTAAAAATCGCAAATTTCGAAATTTTTGACTGAGACTAGTTCTGCATTGTAGTGACGATTTCATCTACCAAGTTCAAAATTTAAGTTATATAAGAATCGCTTGCGGATCCAAACTTCATAGAAACACCTCTCGGGCGAAGATTTGAACTCAATTGGTTCGGTGGGCTCGGGGTCTATAGTTCCCATGGAAACAGTTTTCGTAAATCAGGTCCCAAACTATACTATCTTTCAAGCATTCACAAAATCTTATTCGGAGATAAGGGTGTGACCAACGAACAGCATTTAATTTTTATTTATATAGATAAAAAGGTAGAACACTTATCAAATCACATTAACGTGTACAGTCTAGCACAGAAAATTACAGGTTGGACCGGAGGTTGTACTTTTCTTTTCTAATCTGTTCTGATAGTTTTCACAAACTTGTGCTGTTCTGTTCTGTGCTGTGCTACTTTTTCAGTCACTGAACAAATCTAGTTACAGCATGAAAAAAAAGAAAGGGAATTACTTACATATTTTGAAATAGTCCCTTCTTACACTCTCGTATATGCTACACTCACTTAGTGGTAGCGGTGGTTCAGTAAGAGGGTTGAACTACTGTGTATGGGGTTCGAGGTTCGAATTTCGGAAAATACCATCAACATTTTTGCACAGCGCCATCTGCTAAGACTAAAGGAAATTCTACTCTGAACGCTATTGCACGAGCATTTTTTGGACATTTTTAAAAAAAAGTTTTCTTGGAACTAATTTGTTTTTTAATATTACAGACTATAAGTTCCTTTAACTATAGACTTAATCTTTGGATCTATCAGTATTTTACACAGGGGATTTCCTGGGAAACTTTGTTATAACAATAATAGGTCCGTTCGCGTACTTTTTGCACTAAAATTCGTAGATTATCAAATTTCGAGTGAGTGAAATTCCCTTAGAGAGAGCTAAATTTACGAAAAAGTAAGCGAACGCGTTGAACAAGAAAAAGTAGAAAATACACTGATTTGACAGTTTTCATAAACCAGCCCACAGAAATTTCTTGCACTAAAATTCGGAGAAATTTCTTACTCCCTGGTGAGCGCTCTTCAGCGAAAAACTACGACAACTCTCCGTACGCGAACAGCTTTTCGTAAAAATTCGCGATTTTTTTTTTTTAATATTCTAGGATATTTGTCAGACACTCGCAAAATGTGGGGCGGTGAAAAAAATTTGATAGTATTTTTCTAGCATCGAATTTGGAAACCCCATGCGCAGTATTCCACTAACCACGGCATCCACTGTAGATATACATACGTAGGTAATTATAGCTATAACAGAATGTTGAATTATTCAAAACTGTCAATATGGATGCACGATTTTTTTTCCCACGACTGTATTATAGTTGTTAAGATATGTGTGTTACTGAATATTGGACATTGGACAATAGCTGCCAACTTTTATATAATTTTTTTACATTCTCTTTATTGCAGCGCATCTGTGATTTGCTTTAGTGAATGGCATGTCATCAATTAAATTTATGTCAGACATAATAAAAATGCCTTCAAGTACTCTTAATAACCGCAATTAAATTAGTAAAAAAAAAATATTGTGCTTTTTTTATTACTCATTAATGGATTATGGTAATTACTTTAAAAACCACCTGCCCCTTAGAGTGCAAAAGCTTTGAAATTTTTAACAATTTGTTAAATAAAATGTGCATAAAGATTTTGTGTGTGATACCTAGGACAGAAGGTAATATTTTTGCCCTCCATCCCAGAACATGAATAAAAAGTATAATCGACCTAGCAAACAATTTTTGGCCTAACAACTAGTACACAACGAAGAAACGAATGATCGAATTGAAGGATTTTCCGTCAAGACCGCGGGTGTTATTTCTAATTTTTTGGGAAATTTCACTGCACCGTCAAATTGGCGGATGGTCGAATTTTCGGATTGGCGGATGGTCAAATTTTCGGATTGTCGGATTGGCTGATGGTCGAATTTTCGGATTGACGGATAATCGTATTGGCGAATGGTCCTATTGGCAGGTTGGCGGATTGGCTGATGGTCAAATTTTTGCATTGACGGATGGTCGTATTGGCGGATTGACTGATGGTCGAATTTTCGTATTGATGGATGGTCGAATTGGCGGATTGGCTGATAATCGAATTGGCTGATGGTCGAATTTTCGGATTGACGGATGGTCGTATTGGCGGATTGACGGATGATCGAACTGACGGATGGTCGAATTGACGGATATTCGAATTGGCGGAATTGCTGACGGTCGAATTTTCGGATTGACGGATAGTCGTATTGGCGGATGGTCCTATTGGCGGGTTGGCGGATTGGCTGATGGTCAAATTTTTGCATTGACGGATGGTCGTATTGGCGGATTGACTGATGGTCGAATTTTCGTATTGATGGATGGTCGAATTGGCGGATTGGCTGATAGTCGAATTGGTGAATTGGCTGATGGTCTAATTTTCGGATTGACGGATGGTCGTATTGGCGGATTGACGGATGATCGAACTGACTGATGGTCGAATTGACGGATGTTCGAATTGGCGGATTTGCTGACGGTCGAATTTTCGGATTGACGGATAGTCGTATTGGCGGATGGTCCTATTGGCAGGTTGGCGGATTGGCTGATGGTCAAATTTTTGCATTGACGGATGGTCGTATTGGCGGATTGACTGATGGTCGAATTTTCGTATTGATGGATGGTCGAATTGGCGGATTGGCTGATAGTCGAATTGGCGAATTGGCTGATGGTCGAATTTTCGGATTGACGGATGGTCGTATTGGCGGATTGACGGATGATCGAACTGACGGATGGTCGAATTGACGGATATTCGAATTGGCGGATTTGCTGACGGTCGAATTTTCGGATTGACGGATAGTCGTATTGGCGGATGGTCCTATTGGCAGGTTGGCGGATTGGCTGATGGTCAAATTTTTGCATTTACGGATGGTCGTATTGGCGGATTGACTGATGGTCGAATTTTCGTATTGATGGATGGTCGAATTGGCGGATTGGCTGATAGTCGAATTGGTGAATTGGCTGATGGTCTAATTTTCGGATTGACGGATGGTCGTATTGGCGGATTGACGGATGATCGAACTGTCGGATGGTCGAATTGACGGATATTCGAATTGGCGGATTTGCTGACGGTCGAATTTTCGTATTGACGGATGGTCGAATTGACGGATTGGCTTATATCATTGGCGGATGATCGAATTGACGGATTGGCGGATAGCCAAATTTTCGGATTGGCGGATGGTCGAAGTGGCGGATGAACGGATGGGTGAAAGCTTCAATGGGCGAAATGACTTATGAACAAATAACCAATGGGCGGATGGAGAGTAGACGGATGGACGGATGAACGGACAGACGGATGAATGGATATACATATGTATGGATGAATGGACAGATGGACGGGTGGAGAGAAGACGAATGGAGCATAGACGAACGAATGGATAGATGGACGGATGAACGTATGAACGTATGGATGAATGGACGCATGGATAGAAGGCGAATAGAGGATGGGCGGACGAATCGAATACTGGCGCTCTTTTAGTAAAGATCCTAACTACAATTTAAATTTGTTCGAGATGGAGGTACATATAAAATTATGAAGATCTATCAATTGATTATCGCAACCTAAGAATAAAATGTGAAAAAAAGAAATATAAGATATACCTATTGTGTGATTTATTTCCTGATACACTTAGAGATAAGGGTGTACTAACCCTTAACATGTATCTGTCTTCAAATCCAGAATTTTGTAGGCTGCCACTATCACTGAGCCACTGTACCTAAATGCATTGGACTTGGGTTATTTACATTAATTAAGGCTCACTAAAATCGTTCGCAAACACTAACTACTTCGTGTGCAAAATAGAATTTTTGAAAAGTTCAATAGCGCACTTTTCTATAAGTATACATTGACCGTGGCTCTTTCACTGCCGCCCATCAATTTCTACTGGCATGGAAAGATGTCACTTAAGAAAAAGAAACAAGGAGCAATGTCTTCAGGTCTTTATATATATTTTAGTTATTCATACAAACTTATAAGGAACAAACACAAAACACCGTGAACTATCGCACAAATTAGAAAAAAATAAAGAAGCTTTGTTTAAATAAACAAATAATTGACTAAATACTATGATAGATAAGCCATGTCAATCCTTAATAAGTTTTTGAACTATCGATTGCTTGAATGAAAAAAAAAAAAAAAAAAACAACAAGTTGAAATCTATATACAATAATTCATGTTCAACTGAATTTTAAACCACATATTGTTGCTGTAGCAAAGCAACCATCATATATACGTTAGTTTATGGAATTCGGTTGTAATATAGCGAGAACCCCTAGGCTAATATAACGGAGGAATCGAGTTCTTTGGTAATAGGAGGTTGATTGTCTGAATTCTAATCCACGAATTACAGGTCAATCCTGCTCTGGTTTCGAATGAGTGAGGCTATGGCAAAATAAAACGATAACACCAAATAATTTTTTCTGAAATATACTCGTACTTTATTCCGATAAATGTCTATTCTCGCATATGAAGACGTTATGTCTACAAAGTCTATTTTAAATATCGCCTATAACATAAAATACCATTTGCATTTGAAATTCTTTCCTATATATATTTTTAGAAACGTTGGAAGTTATTTTGCTGCTGGTTGAACATCATCTGCTGTTGAGAAGTCTGATGATGGAACTCCTGTCCTTGGTTGACTTGACCTTGTTGTTGTCCACCGCCAGGGCCACCCGAGAGTCGAACACGCTTATTACTCGGCTCGTGTTGATGTTGATTCGATTGTTGTTGCTGTTGTTGTTGTTGCTGCTGTTGTTGTTGCTGCTGTTGTTGCTGCTGTTGTTGTTGCTGCTGCTGTTGTTGTTGTTGCTGCTGCTGTTGCTGTTGTTGTCGTTGTTTATTATCAGACTTGTCCTCTTGATCGTCATCGGTAAGGAATTCACGTTTGGGATAAGGAATTGGACAACCGGCAAAGACATCTTGCGTTGGTAGGGGATCCTCTTGGAAATAAGGATCCTGCATTGCTTGTTCGGATGTTATACGCTTATTTGGATCCATTAGTAGGAGTTTTTGCAGTAAATGGAAGGCTTTACTGTCTGGTTTGATCTTATGTCGCTCCATATACTTAGCCAACGAACAGTTGGAGTAGCTCGAGCGCTTAAAGTCTTTGATGAGCGTATGATGCTCGGGCATCTTCTTGATGTCCTCCCAGTCTTTGTCCTGCGGGAATCCCATAACATTGAAGATTCTGTCCAACTGATCGTGATGATAGGGATTGCTCGTCTTGATGTCCTCCTGGCGACAATGGAAAATTGGCTCCGAGGTGAGCAACTCAGCAAATATACATCCAATAGCCCAGATATCGATGGCTTTGGTGTAGTGACGTGCGCCCAGAAGCAACTCTGGTGCGCGGTACCAAAATGTGACCACCACCGGGTCCAGATCGGCCAGAGGTTTCAGCGGGGCATTAAACAGCCTTGCGAAACCCATATCAGCGATTTTGACACGTCCACGTTCGTTCCCGTCGCCCATAACGAGAATATTGGCAGGCTTCAAATCCCTGTGCAGCACCCAATTGCTATGCAAATAGTGGATCCCATCAAGAATCTGGTATAGCAGACTCTTGACCATGCCGCGCGGCACCACAACTTGTTTCTTGGCCGCCTTCGCAGCCCTGTGAAACTTGATGATGTGCCACAGATCATGCTCAGCATAATCAATTAAAAGGAACACTTTGCGGTCGTTGTGCGAGAGAAAAACTCGAATGAGTGTGATGACATTGGAGTGCTTAAGCTCGCGCAGGAGAGCTATTTCACGGCACGCGGACATCGATAGGCCGGTGCCGTCGATTTGCTTTAAGGCATACTCCTTCCCGTCGCTGGCCTCCTTCCATTTGGCTTTGTAAACGTGACCATAGGTGCCGCGACCCACTTTGCAGCCTTCGTAGTTGAAGAGATCCTCTACTTTAGTACGCTCCAGTTGGGTTTTCATTTTGAAATCATAGTCCATGATGTTTTATATAGGATATTCACTAAATTTGCAAAAGAATCCGATGGTTTTTGGACGAAAATTGAGAAACACAGAAGAAAATTAAAAGTTTTTGTTTACGTTCGTGACAGTTGTGTGAATTCACCACCACAGAAAAAGAGAGGGAAATTTTGGCCAGTTGCTCTCAAATTGGTGTTTATTGTTGCAGTGTTTAGTGAATAAAAGCATCCCAAAGTGACCAAAACCTAGCTCACACATCTGTACGTGTTGTGCGTGGTGTACATTTCTGCAAGTTTAGAAGGTTCCTACCATTTTTTTTCCGTAGAAAAAAGAATTTTTTGAGAAGCTTTTTCACGGCAATAATATTCTTGGATGTTTGTCAGACGATCGCAGGAGTAGGGGCATAATGCTTCGTTTTCTATCCGTATTAATATTTCTATCTCTTAAGTATCTTAAGATAAAATATAAACTAAAGTTTAGTTCGTCTATGGCCTGTACCTCTTTGAACTTGTCGTTGTTCCTGCACACGTCCATCGCGGCCAATTTTCACCATAAATTTACCTAACCTCACATGTCTCAAAACTGACACTTCTTTGAAAGAACGAAAAATTTCCGCGACAAAATTTCATAATTTCAGAAATGAAAATAATGCGTTTTAACGCATAATAAAATCGATTATAACACAATTCAATAATTTTGGAATGGATCCCAATATTGACGTTAGCAAAAGGAAACCACGTCAAACCCGAGGAACACCATCGTTTCAGTATCGCAATCGCGTTGCCACTGGAGTTATTGTCGTCGGGATCGCAGTCTTTGCGGTTTTTGCGTGAGTCTCAAATACAAATTTCTTAATTTTATAACTCTAACTTTGTCTTCCAGCTGGACACCCCTGTTCCGTGAGGCGAACCAAAAACTCTACAAAGATATCTGCACCGAAACCCAAGAGGAGCGCGACAAGAGATACCTCTTCTCTATGCCAGCGCCGAGACGAGGAGAATTCATTCTGAAAACGTTGGAAGAAAAGAAAGATATCCATGCAGAACGATAAATAAATGAAAGAAGGCTTTATAATGAATACAAGAAAAGAAAATTTAAAGAAGTTACGACTTCCAAGCACAGATGCAGGCGCCAGCGACTCACGGTAGATAATACAAATTTTGTTCTAGTTTAAGTTGAATAAAAACAAATAAAAGTCGTTATGTAGAATTGCAATTGGTTTTTACTTGTCTCATTTCACAGGAGGGGACGTAGAAAAGCCACTGCTAAGGCGACGATTTCAAATTTTTTTCCACCTGAAACGGAGACCATGGAAGATCCTACTAAAGTGATAACGCATGAATATTCCCAACCAATGCCATCGCCAATAGCGAAACCGGAAGAAGTGGTAGTAAAACGTACAACACGAACTAAACTGTCCACATTTTTGCCGAAGGAAAAGCGGTTAAAGCCAGCAGCTGTTGAGCAACCTATTACAGATTTCCTAAAGAAAAGGATATCTGATGACTTTGAAACACTAGAAACACTAGACAAGAATATCAAGAAGGCACCCAAACCGAAGGCGAAACCACGTCCAAAGAAGCAACAGAAGATCAAGACAGCGTTTTTAAAGAATGAAGAACTTTTCACAGCAGTCACTGCGCAGCACTGTCTCGTGGATAACATCGATCCGGGCGAAATGCAATTGGCATTGGCACTTTCGATGTCTGAAGCGGGCGGCGCTGACAGGGTGATGGAAGTGGATAATGAGGGCAAGGAGAAACAAGAGGGTATCAGAGACAAGTTGAAGCAGTTTGGTTTTCGTGTCGCCGATGCGGAAGGTAAATTGCACGCATTTTTAACATTTCTCGCACTTTTTTTTGTACACTCAGATTCAATTTTATACATTGATAAATGCTTCCGATATATTCTCTAAGCTGGGCTCTTTTGCTGTCCCAAAATAGTAACTAAAAACATGAAAATTTATTTTCTTTTTAGATTACTCTATAACAGCGTTTATGCCAACGAATAGGAAGACGAAGTGGGCGAATAAATTCACCGCTCTAACGCTGCGTAATGCCGAACGGCAGCTGGAAAAAGTCAATCGTAGAGTAGAAGACTTAATTAACACAGAGTTCCTACCAACTGACTCAACATATAGCTATGAGCAGTGGGCTTACTCTGCAAAGAGCGAGCTTCTTTTCTCGTTAGTAGCTAAAGATAACATCATTATTCGGCCAGATCCAAATGAAAGGGTTAGCCTTGAGGACTTTTACGTGTTAAGCCTCTTCGAGGTATCAAAAACAAGAGCTGGACACTTGTTGAAAGACGTCCGGCGCATTGAAGGCCGCGATAAGTCACCTGACAGATTAAAATCGCTTCCTAAAGCTGAAGTTGTAATAGATCCCCAACTGCAGAGTCCCGCAATGAAAAAAAGTCGATATGAAGAAATTTCAGAACGCGTTGCACTTTCTCTTCCATGCAAAAGTGCCAGTGTAAATGGTACTGCAACCTTAGACAGGCCGCTATCAGCAACAATAAGCTGTTTTGGCAATCTGACCGAGGGACGTAAAACTAACCTGGAATTTCTGCCTATCGATGATGATCATGAGTTCGTTTTGACATTACAAAAGAAATCAAAGGATAAATCTGCTTCGAGTGAACTGGAGTTCTGTTCACATACAGCGACCTTTAATGATTCTACTCCTAAAGAAATTAACACATTATCCTTGTCTGAGTTGACACCAGCACCAGAAATTTCTATTGGAAAGTCTAGTACGATACGAGCTTCCTCCCCCGATATATTTGCCGATTCAGATGCTGAAATGGAAGCAGGTAAACGTATTTTTTTAATGCCAAATTGAACTGTGAAAATGAGTTGATTTTTCTTTTCAGAGGATCGTAGTGAAATGGAGAATTTGAATGTCAGCAAGTCTAATGGCCACCAGATAACAACTTATGAGATATTTTCAAATGATGAAGGTGAGTTTTAAGTAAAAAAAAAAAAACATCCGGACAAGGCTGTTGTGTAGGTTAGGTTAGATTGGTTGGCTCAGACGTCTGGCGTGCAGGGCGATCAGGCAATGTCCTGAGGCCCTTTATCGTTCTCTTTCGTCCAATTGAAATGTGCAACCTATCAGACAACTTAAAGTTATTTTTGTAAAACTATGCACAAAGTATTTCCACCTAAACAATTGCTAAACATTTTTTTTAACTTCTTATTTAGTAAAGACTTCTTCGGACAATAAAGGAGAATCTAGTGATATGAACCACAGTAAGTGTGCCAAAAATGCAACCAAGTCCAAAGTCATATTAAGTTTTTCTCCTTTTCGAATAGACTCATTACCAGCGGTCATTGATCTAACTCAATGTGAAAGCGATCCCAGCTCGCAACATTCTGAAAAACTTTTTCCATCACTGCCACTTCAATTATACCAAGGCTTAGAAGAATTTTCGACTACATCACTGGTTTTGGATTCGCCAATAGAAGCTTCTAAGGAACTCGATCAATTTAATAAAGATTCCGCTGACGACCTTCCGAGCACTTCAAACAGCTTCAAATACTTAAATGGAAGTTGTCACTCGCCATTAGAAGCTATGTCTACAAACAGTTTCAAATTGAATGGAAGTTATTTCTTAGAAAAATCAACAGAATCAAAAAGAACTTGCTTTTCTTTTGGCAGTAGTGCCTCAGAGGAGCTGCACAAATCAAAATCTTTCAACCAGTCTTCGTCGATACAAGCAGATGACTCAATTGATTTAACACAAAACAGCGATGATGATATCCAGTGCATCCATTTGTCCGATGATGAAGTCAATTATTCTATAAGGAAAGCCGATAGATCTTGGCACGACAAAGACGACGACTTGAGTCAAAATGTGACCAATGACAAGAATAGCTGTGGGGAAAAACACGACTTCTCATTTGTTGATCTAGTGGCATGCACGCAACCACTAGACGCCAAAACAAGTTCCAATACATCACTTAATTCACTAGATTTGGATCTGAGCAAACGTTCAGACTTTGGTATTCTCGACGAACAATCGCCATTCAAAACCCCAACGCAAACACCCAAAAAGACACCGAGAAAAAGAACTCCGACCAGTGGAGGCTCGAACAAGTGCCGCAGAGCACTTTCCGAGTCTTTTCTCACCTCACCAGGGGAAAGTTCAACTCTTTTAAGGCATTTTTCAAGTACAAAAAAGTTCGATGTATTCACAAAGAGTGACGATGATAGTCTCTCCGATTTGGATGACATAGATAAACTGATTTATGGGAGCCCTTCAAAAAAAGTCTACAAAAAGCCAACTGGTTTGGATCAACTCTTAAAAGGAGCTATAAGTGTGCAACTAGAATCACCCAAAAAGACAGAACCGCAGTCTCCAAAGGAATTTCAGTTTAATAGTCGAACGTATTTAGTTCGAACAACAGATGTTGAACAGAAGCCCAATTACGAGGCAATGGATGAAACAGCTTTGCTAAATAAACTTTATGAACACGGAATAAAGCCGTTGAAACGGAAACAAGCAGTTAAGATATTGGAATATGTGTACAACCAGACACATCCCTATTTGGTCGATGAGGGGGAGATGCCTTCGCAGTCTCTTGTGCAGATAAATGGAGACGAATGCAATGAAGAATTGGACGTCATCTCAGCTGAAAGTAAATCAAAATTTAATTTGAAAGACTGTTGGGGTCATGCCATGGTCTCGAGCACGAACATTCAAACCGAAATCCAAGATGAACAGTATGTAGTTCAAACAAATACCAGCAAAAAGGTACACACAAACTATATTTCATCCTCAAGTCAACATAAAATAACTTGCTTTTAGATTTCCACAGCTCTACTGCCATTCCACATTGCCTGGTATAATTTGGTGAAATCAAATAAACTCCTGCATGAGGCAATTTTACATTATGAACCAATAGACTTGCAAGAGATTTATTTGTTCTTCAAGGCGATTGGCTATAGATATGATCCGAAGGTAAGATGATCATTTGACTTGAATTTTGCTCTAAAATGTTCTTTATAGGAGCTCAAGTATTTCTTCGATAGTCGTTCGATTATATTTCGTTATGATTTGAATAAGGGAGATCCTTCGGCTGGTGCTAATCGGCATGTGCGCAAGAAACGACTTAAGTTAACACAAAGAAGTGGGAAGAATAAAATAAGCTAGCATTTATATTTTTATAGTATCTCTCTGTATATACTAGTAAACTGTGTTTGTTTATTTTTCTTTTTTTATACGGGAATGCGGAACAATTATTTTAAGTTTATATTTGTGAATCTTGTTTATTATGTTACAAAAGATAGAAGTAATAAATTCACCATAAATGACTCGAATCTTTTCTCAGTTTTTTATAATGAAACTAAGCAGCTTAAAACTGTGCATGGGATGCAGAAGCACCAGATAAACATCCAGGAGTATTACTTTTATCAAAGCCAAAGGATTACTCCTATGAGAGAGTTACAATTGATACCCCCGCAGTACTGCACCGTCAAGAGTTCCAAATCGCCAATATATAGCAGTGATGCGATGTATCGCGTTCTAAAATGCATCATGAAGAAACCGCTGCGCAAACAAAAGCAACCAACGCATCATGAGTTATTGAGATGCGATGTAATTTGACAGCAATTTTTTTATTCCACAAAAATTAAAATGAAATTGTTTCTTTCCGACGATAACAGTTAAGAGGTCGAATTGCAGCAACTCCAGCAGAGTCTCTATATCACATGAAGATGAAAGAAGTGCAGCGTAGCGTGAGACGTGACAAGCGCAGTTTCATCAATGCGCTGGCTGCGGAAGTAGAAGAAGCAGCAGCGAGGTGCGACAGCAGAACCGTTTACAGAATCACCAAACAGCTCATTGGTGGCCGAAATTCTACTCAACACCCAGTGAAAGGCTTAGGCGGTTCGTTGCTAGTATCGGATGATTATCAACTGAAGAAATGGAAGGAACATTTTGTTTCGGTTCTAAACCGAGTATTCGCCAGCAATGTGCACCCAAGTCAGACTGAAGTATCCGTAGAAAGAAATTCCCAAATTCGCACCAGTAAGGAAGAGATTATTACCGCAATCAAAGCACTGGAAACTAATAAGGCGGTACGATTTGACGGCATACCTGTCATCAACCGAGCTACTGTTCCCACTTGTCGAGAGAACATGGGAAGCCGAGAGTTTTCCGGATGAGTGGAAGAAGGGAATGATCGTCAAGCTCCCTAAAAAAAGGCAATCTAATGCAGTGCGAAAACTGGAGAGGTATCTGCGTGCTGCCTGCTGTGGCCAAGATAATAGCTAGAATCATCCTGGAGCGAATCAAAGACCAGCTTGAAGACACACTCGACGGCGAACAAACAAGTTTCCGATCTGCATCCTCCTGTGTCGACCACATCAACACCTTGCGGATCATCATCGAGCAGTGTGTTGAATATCGATCACCACTTCACCTGCTGTTCATCGATTTTAAAAAGGCGAATTTATTTGGCGTGCCCTGCGCAGGAGAGGCATTCCGGATAAATCAATAGCAATTATTAAGGCTACATATGATGGGTCAACATGGCGCAGAACAGTGGAGAAGTAAGCACGGCAACTTGGAAAGAGTTGCGGAGAGCTGAGGCACATTTCCAGAAATCGCACACGATGGCGCGCAGGCATTGTAGAGACCCTACGATCCATAAGGGGATCCAGGACATAAGTAAGTAAGCTAAATATGCCCGACGTTGGAGAGAATGAAGAAAAGCTTCTGCTCAGGTAATGTCATAGGACTAGTAGACCAGCAAGCGACATGTAAACTTTGTTCAAGCGATCTCAGGTAACTTCCCATAAAACTTAAAACACTGTCTACTGAAAAAAGAAAACACTTTGAAGTGAAACATATAGATTGTCTTGCTTTCATAAAAATAAATTTAAAATATTTATTTATTGCTGAATGCATTAAACTATGATGTGTTAATTTTACAATTTTAAACGAGTTTTTTTTTTTTTTTATTTAAATAATAACATTAAAGGACGAAATTGTTTCTGGAATAAACATTAAATAATGTTAGAGTTCAAAAAAAAGAATAAGAACTAAAACGTGATGAATAAAAATACGAATGCTTAAGGTAGCGCCACATAAGGACAGTCATATCAGTTGTTGTTCTTGTTGTTTTGGCAACGTGTTTTCTATTTCACTATAGGATACACTAATCTCTTTTGTATCGGCGGCGATAATATCCTTAAAACTACATACTAGACTGTCACTATACGTATGAGGTTACTTAAGACTATACGATCTAAATACGTACTACAAACTACAACACTATTAACTATTTGAATTCTATTGGTACACATGAATTGGGGTAACAATAATGTAACTTGGTCTCAAAAAATACATCTCACAAATGAACATAGAAAAATAAGTTTCTACTTTAATTGACATTACACATTGCATTTATGTTTCGTAAGATATTTTTGTTAAAAATTATTCCTTGTTAGTCTCGGATTATTTGTTTTCTTTGTAGCGACTGCGTATTTTTGTACTTAAAAATGGTAAAATGTTTTCTATTACAAAACAATGTAAAGACAATAATTAAACTAAAAAAAAAATAAAAAAAAAAAAACAAAAACAGACACTTAACATGCGATGGAAACACAAGTGGACTTTTTTCTATGTAAGATTGCACGAACTGCTGCAATTTTTCAACGGTTTACTCTGGCCTAAGTGAATGCCGCTTTCTTCCTGGTTTTCTACATCTAATGTGCTGTGTTTTCTCTGAAATGGTAAAAAGGGTCAAATGGTAAAGTACTACAGAAGGGATGTCTGTTTAGGAATCAAACCTTAAGTTCAGCTGCGAGGCAGGTGAAAGCGTCTTCAACATTGGTATTCTCTTTCGCTGACGTCTCCATTACGAAGAGAATCTCTGGAATATATTGGCACATGGCTTCGGCTTCTTCGAAATCTACTTCACGTTCGTCCTCGAGATCGCACTTGTTGCCGATTAATATTAGCAGCACATTGGATGCTGTATAGCGTCGAACTTCTTCGATCCATTTCTGGAGATTCGTAAACGATGAACGCTTTGTGATGTCGTATACTGAAATATCAAGGGGATTCCGTTAATAGATAGAAGAAGAGTAATATTTCTACTGCTCTAGAATCTAAAGATTGTCAAAGCAGCTCATAAAGTGGCCAAGAGCTATACTCCTTGATCGCACTATACATTTCTTTATGTGAAAGATGGAGGGTTTTTTTTTAGAGCGAAAGACACTGTATCAGATATTATGTCCCTTGTGCGGGACGAGCGAATGGAGGAGAAGATACAACCGCAGAATCTAAGAGCTGTACCAGAATGTGGATGCAGTCCAAAAAACGAAGAAACACCGACTAAATTGGCTCGGCAAATGGACAACAATGCTCCAGCCAAGAAAATCTTTGAATCACAAACCTCAGGTTCGAGACGGCGAAGAAGAGCGAATCTCCGGTACAAAGACCACCTTGTCACCAATGCTAGAGAACCAGGTGCATTCAATGATCTGTCTTGGAATGCCTTCTTAATTTTCTTTGAATAGAGCCTTGCTAGGCTCAATATGTGCATCTCTACCTACTTATCTAGTTGCGTAAGAATCTATTAACTTCGTTAACATTCACCGGAATGTGTAAATCGTACGAAAACCTTTGTATAATCAGTTGTACTCTGATACTTAGATTGAAATTGTAGACACACTTTCTCCGATAGAAGATTATGATAAATAATAAATGTTAGCATCATTATTTGTGCAGTTGTTATACGAATCGAAGTGCAAAACAAATCAAAGTCCCCTCCCTTAGGCTGCAGGTGATCGTAAATGAGTCATTAGCTGATGTGCAACGTGACATATTGCCACTTGTACATAACTTGACCCAAGATAAGTGCCTGTCTTGCTTCTGAAGGCTGATGTTTCCAGATTGTAGTAAAGCAAATAAATTACATCTTACTTTAAGGTCACTTCAACTCCAACCCAAAAGATCGCAAGGGAAAATTTAAATAATTTTTTTAATTGCTTTTGTGTGTACAGTGTATACAGCAAATAGATTAGAAACAATCAGTGCCCGCCCGTCACAATGGGAACTTTAGATAAAGAAGAGTAATTTCCCTATTAAATCACGCATGATTGATTAAAACGTGTCGCTTCGAAGCGTAGCACTTGTTTGTTTCCTCTTTTTGGCTGCGAGTCAGCTCTTTTTTTGTTTTGCTTTGCTTTTACGCGCTTCTGTGTTCTGTTACAGTTCATTTGCCAGCCAAGCAAATCGATCATCAACTGAATTTGCAGCAATGACTCAACCAAATTCAGTTGAAGGTTGACTCTTAAGAGCTTAAAATTTCAACAAAACTGTTGCGATAGTATAATCTCCCTTGGGGGAAAGTCGATTTACAAAATGGTAAATACCCGTGTGTACTTAATGCGTCCCTGAGAGTGGTGGGCGTAAAGCCAAAAAATCGCACACTTACCAATGATTACTCCATTCGCTGAGCGATAATAACTTTGGGTTATGGTACGAAAGCGTTCCTGACCAGCTGTATCCCATATTTGCAACTGAAAAGAAAATAATTATTAAGTAGGTAGAAGAAATGATGGCCAGTTTTGAATACCTTGACTTGTTTGCCCTCGATTGCGATGGTTTTCATGGAAAAGTCAACGCCTATTGTGTTCCCGTGACGCTCGACATAATTGCCTGTCTTGAAGCGTTCGACAATACACGTTTTACCAGTTCCACAGTCACCGATGAGAACGATTTTAAAGAGGAAATCGAAGCTCTCTTCGTTTGGCACAGCCATTAGAGTTTGAGGGTTTCTTGCAGTCATTTTTGTTGGGACACGATTCTACTTACATTTAGTGCGCAGTGGTCGAGTAGATATCACACCTGTCGCGGGGGCTAGTTTGTCTATTAAAGCAGGTGTGAAGCGAGCGAGGGAATACAAAATAAAAAAAAAAAATGTTTATGCAACTCGAGTCGAAACGATTGTTATGATTTTCTACTACACGACGACTTCAGCAGAGATGACATTTTTGTGACGTTCCCATATTTGGCTTTTGTCTAGGGTTTTGACAGTTTATATACGATTTGCTGTTGTTGGACAGAGACAACAATACAGATTGTTTGTTGATGATAGTGATGGGATTTGAATACTGGTTGAATTGTTGGTTATCAGTTAAGTAACGAGTTGAATAAATTTTTAGGCAAGGTACGAAGACTCGTGTGCGCACATGAAACTCATATTTCAAAGAGTGGGGGCAAAATTCTCTCAGAGAGAGCTAAAATTAGGAAAAAGTGCTCGAACGGGTTGAACAATAAAAAGTTGAAAATACACTGATTTGACATATTTGATAGTTTTCATAAGCCAACCCAAAGAAATTTCTTACCTAAAAATTCATAGCATTGAGTGGTGTTCTCTGTAGTTCAACAGATTTTCGTAAAAATTCGTTGAAATTATCTTTTTTTGAGAGGGTACGCAAATGGACCTTATGATTTTAAATGATCCTCAGATGAGTACTTATCTGTCACCCGTCCATATTTTCCTCGACCTTCAAACATCAAACAGCAGCAATTTCCAAGTTTGAGCAGAATTGATGTACTTACCTAGAGAGCCAAAAACTATTAAGCCCCGACCCAACCATAATCGACCTAAAATCCTGCTCGCGCGCTGTCAAAATCCTAACGCACCCATAATTGCATTAAGGAAACGTGACAGTATGTCATATTTTTTTACATGATGTACTCGTAGCTATATTTAGCGCTCCGTATGGAATGTGAGAATGAAACCGCTCTCTACGTATGGAGGCAAAAGTGAACGAGAATCGACGAAACTGAGCGAAAGTTCATCTTTATTATTCCAAATTTAAATGCATTTTAATTGATTCATTTTAATAAAATATACATTATTCACAAGTACACAAATAAACATACACTGTACAAAACTTTAGATATAACATAAGTAATTCTTGGTTGAACAAATAAAAAGTTAAATAAATAAACTAATTTAATTCAATATTTACAACTTCAGGGAATTGCTGTGTCTTAAGCTTAATAAATGACTTTCATAATCCACTCGTATTTTAATGTACAAAACAAGGAGTTTTCAATAAAATAAATTAAATAAATAAATAAATAACAAAACTAAACAACAATTAAATTCGTTCAATAATAAATAAATAACTTAATTAAAGTAACACGAAATAATTTACTTATGGCCATTTTGCATCCTAAGATAATAATATTTTCAAATTTTGTCAAAATTTTAAATTTACATAGAAATGATCTGCCTTCGGTGGATGGCAGTGGGTGAACTTCTTTTGATTTCATTTACTTCTTCCGCCTCTTGTTCGTGGTATTCATTGTGCTTCTCATTGCTACAAATTGTTGGAATTTTAGAAAACATTAGAACACATTGTAACAGTATGCGGTTACCTGTATTTTTTGTTTATCATAGCTTTGAAAACGCTCTTTGGACAGCCTCTGTAATAAGGAAAGCATTCTCCAGGCGCTGCCTTACCTTCACCGATTTCTTGAGCTTTTACATATTCTGGGATTAAATGGGCGAAGGGTGATCTTTTGACACTGAAACCAGAAAGTTTTTAATTTTGCATTATTCATGGATATTTATTTTCTTATATAAGAAAGTAGTGAACTAAAGGTGTGAAGAGAAACAAATTTTGTTCTGCCAAAGTTAAACTAACCAAACTAAATACTCAATAAAGTAGGGACCTTCTCCAACTGCAGGCCTTGATGTTATTCTCAACCTAGCTCTGCTAGATATTTGTACTAGATCAACGGCAGCCATTTATACTAAAAAATCTGACAAATAACGAACTGGAAGTCAAATGCGACAGCACATTCGACCATCCTTAGTCGATTTTTTGGTCATGTACCCGCTATAGACTACTAGCAGATAAGAATGTAAAAAAAATGGACACCTGCATAGGGTCCGAAATCTTCTCTGAATCACTGAGAATATCGAGATGTTTACGACTCCTAGGCTACAGCAGTGTTTTCCAAGTGGAGGTCTTGGCAGTGACAAGGGCCGCCTGTGAATCTGCATCTTTATCGGCAGCCAGGCACCTATAAAATAAATTACCGCCACAGAAATCCAATCCAAGTTCTTGCAACACTGCATAAGATTCTGCTCTGCTTGGTTGTTGGACACTCCCGAGTAATGAAAAAGCTAAATTCATCAAATTTACTAGAACAAACTGTTCTCTCTATAAACATCCCGCCCAACGTTCTCAGGCTTTAAGCAGGAAATCTAGCCGCGAGAGAGGCGAACTTAAGGTGGAATTCTATGGAAACTTGCAACATTGCCAAACAACTATGGTCATCCTTCGATAATGTAAAGACCGAGAGACTTATGCGCAATGACAGACGATCCCTGTCCATGCTTGTGCTGATTGAATCTTTAGGGGACACAACAGTGCGGAATTATATAAAGAAACTGCGTCGAACGGAAGAAGAACTTTGCAGAAGACACCATCCACTCCCTTTGCCAATGCCGTGAGCTCCAGCTTTCCAGAAACAAATTTCTCAGGAAACACTTCTTTAAAAATCTAGAAAAACTCCCTAATCCAAACATAGATAAGGTTCTGAGCTTCACCAGATCGTCAAGGAGGTTTGTAGACTCTGAAAATAAGTAAGTACCTCATGAAGTAGTTTTTAGACATTGTGAGGGTTAAATTGGAATACTTTTCTTCTTTTGAGTACGGTGGAAGTCTTTTTCTTCTTCCAACTCGCATACCAAACCTAACCTAACCAAATTTTAAACAATTTAAAGATTGTTTAATTTTCTTAAATTTATGATTTAAAAGAGACAAGAACTCTTGATATCTGCTACTTACGTCAAAAATAATTTGGTCATCTCCCCGAAAACACCAAAATGATCCAGACTTCTTGAGTGGACTTCACAAATTGTTCTTAGCAGGCATGCCTTACCGTCCATCCCAAATGTTGAGAGAAAAGTCTCAACGGCTCCGTAAAGCATTACTCTAAAATGATTAATCTTTATGAATTATTATTATAATTTAATTTTTGAAATAACTTCAAACCTCTCTCCTCCATGAAAAATATGTTTGTATCTCTCCGGAAGTTCTGGCATTTCCTCTTCCTCTTCGTCATCATCTTTAAGATGAAACTGGTTACTGAGCCTTGATTCATCCAATTGTGCGGATAGATCACGTTTCGCTTTGTAATTCAAATATCTGGCCATATAGCCACCTTGAAAGAATTCAATTCAACAGTTAATCGAGAGATTCAAAGATTTTGCACATCAAATACCCAACATTTCTCCAGCGGTATGACCAAACGATCGTGCAAAAATCGGTGGTAGATCACCCAATGGATTCTGATTGTCCGTCAATCCCAGCTTGTCGAAATCAACTGCAAAATTGTGTAAATTAATGAAAAAAGATTATCTATCTAATGAGTCAATAACAGCTTACTTGTGACTGGAAAACTAATTGTTAGATTGGAGAAAAACCCCTCGGGTGGATGTCGTACAAGAGGTAATGCTATCGTAGGCGTAAACGTAAGCGACGTACCAGGTGGGAGTGCTAAACGCCCATCGTCTGTGATCCAGACGAGACGTTTCTTTCTGGAATGTGGTTGATTTGAATTTTGATCTAGGAATTCTTCTGCTTCCGCTTTTGTGGATGAACTTGTTTTCGATGAAACTTCAGCGTTGGACGTGTCTTGTGTGCTTTGGCCTGATGTTATCTCTAGGATAAGAAGGAGTAGGCAACACGCTACTGAGGTCATATTACACAGCCTTGTTTGTGGCATTTTAATTAATCTGCAATAATAGAGAGATAAAAAAGAAAAGTTTCAATTATTTGTACAATTCCTGTCATAGGTGATCCTCATAAGAATTTATTAGAATTAGCTGCTCTGGCAACAATACTGGCCAATTGTATCCACATGAGTGTATAGATCGGTTGAATCCGGTTATGTAAGAGAAAGTTATGAAGATTGCGCATTTTTCTTTCTCACTAGAACTTTAAATTCTTTTTTATGCACTACACAGATGTGAAGTCTCAACAAAGGCCAATGGCAGAGGATTCTCAGAGAATACATGTTACATAAATGTTAAGGCAATTAATCATTCAGTAAGATGATATCTTTAGCCGGTGGTGGCAGGTTACACATGGATAGACGAGGAGTCGTAGAGAGGCTACTGTTAGGTGCAAAGTTATATTCAATCAGAATCATCCATAAGTATTTTTTTTTGATTGGTCTCCTAGCTAAGACAAAGATTTTGGCTATATAGAACAAAATCACTGCTGAAGTAGTGCTTAACAGAAGGTTACGCTTCAAGGCGTTGTTAATACAGGCAGTGCTTTTCCGAATGCTCTGGAATAACGGCGGACCAAGACACGCTGTTCAGAATGGTCAGAATGGTCAGATCGGTCGTTCTTTTCGCTGCAACGATATGGGTAGGTACACTGGCGGTTATTGACGTTCCCATCTATAGTGCTCTATCCTTATCTGCTCGAGCTCGATAGCGAGAACCTCTGCCGGAAAGATTGTGTTGCTTGTCCTAGAGGAATTGATATTTTGTAGCTTGGACCAGAGATTCCAGATCCAGACCCCATCGAAATCCTCGATCCAACAATGTTCCAATCGAATGAGGAGGATGCTTGAGGGATTTGTTGATTATCCCAGGATATGTGCTTAGTACGTAGACATTGCTTGCAAATATTTTAGACATAAACCCAACGATCTAAATTTGAATTTCAGAATTTCTTCTGCGCCAGTATTTAAAATCAATAGGTCCGTTCGCGTACCCTCCCAAAACAGAGAATTTTTACGAAAATTTACTAATTTCTACGAGAGCGCTCACGAGAGAGTAAGAAATTTCCGCAAATTTCTTTGGACTGGTTTGTGAAAACTGTCAAATCTGTCAGATCAGTGTATTTTCAGCATCCCGTTCGTTTACTTTTTCGTAATTGTAGTTCTCTCTGAGAGAATTTTACGCCCACTCTTTGAAATATGATAATCTTATTATTTTAGTGCAAAAAGTGCGCGAACGGACCTGATTTGTAAAGAAATCCAGTATGTGACAGCATTGATACTCATTGATATTGACTGATGTAAAGTAATTACAAGTCAACTTGTCATTGCTGTGTGTTAAGAAGCTTGGCACATGCCAAAGCAATCTCCATCCAAGAAGAAAACTATCTCCTTTTAATTTCTGAGTGCACTCGTAAAGAACATTAACTGGCCAATTGAATGCAAATCCGATGAACATCAGATGAGTAGATAGGCTTACGCACTATAATTGACATAATTTATATTGCATAATTATACCACGCACAACTTGACGCGACGCTCTCTCTTCGTGGGGTTTTCCACAGCAACAGCAAGTGATCCACTTTGACTCCTTTGATAGTTATGCAAATTAAATATTTATTGGAAACGCACTCCTTGCAAGCAAAAATGCTTAGTATATAGTTTTCACCCAATTATTGTCGACAAAAAATATGTCACAACGTAGGCGGGTTTTATGCGAATGCCTTTGGCATTGTTTCAAAATGCTAGAACTATCTATAACTTGTTTGCTTGTCATCTTGATAGACATGTATGACAGATATTTTTGGCGCAAAAAATATTTTTAATATGCAAGGTGATCGTTTAATGCGTGCTCAGTTGTATGCAGTCGAATTTGATGGGAAAACGCAAGATGCCGGGAGATTGGAGTTGAGGTTCCATGCAAATGAGATGTGCATAGGAACCTATTGAACTAAAAGAGTATATAATTTTGTGGACTTGACGATCGAGTCGGAAGATGTGCAACTTTCTCATTTTGCTGGTGGATATTGCGGTTATAAATTTTATGTGATCAATTTTGATATTTTTTTTTTGCTTTAAAATGAATGTGGTTTACATTTCATTGAATACGCGGCCTGAGAGTTCTTTTTACAAAATAGTCGATAGATTTAACGATATTTTGCGGATAGCAATAAAGAATTCAATTTCGTGAACTCCTATCGTTAGTCTTGTGATTGATGGTGACTCCATTTTTACTTTGATCTTGATCTTTCAGTGCGGATATATCGGGGGCTAAATCACCGCAATCGATAACAAGTGAGTTAGTAGGTGGATGCCGTGGGTCAGGGGTTAGTGAATTGGTTCAAAGTTCGAATTCAGAAAAATACCACCCACGTTTTTTATGGTCCCACCTCTTTCGAGTGTCTGACGAACATTCAAGAGTATAACTGTCATGAGAAAGTTTCTCAAACCCCCCGTGCCCTTCGGATACGGCTTAAAACTGTAGGTTCCTTCTATACGTGCAGAAATGTAAAGTTGTGAGAAGCTAAGTCTTGGCCTTCTATGGACTGCTTACGACCTAATATTTAGGCCTACGTAGCATCTTAAGGATTTTCTGACCCAACCGTATCTCTAATAAATAACTCTTCCAGAGAATGGGTCAGTAACCTATAGGCACGATCATCCAAAGACGAAAGTGGCACGTTCCGAAAAGTGACAGTTCCAAAGCATGCCATGTAATGGAACCCCTTAAATCAAAATGGCAGAATACACGGTGTTCCGAAGAGAACAGTTGGGATATAGTTGGGGAGAACTGTTTGACATTTCCAGAAACTGAAAGCAATGGCGCTTGGGCGTAAAAGAGGCCCTAGATTCCACAAGGGAATACACAATAACTAATTACGAAAGGAATTAGAAGGACTTGTAAATACATAAAACCTTTGTTGTTTTCATGAAATGGCTATTATTATTGTTATGTCAAATTTCGATAGTAAATGCTCGATTAAGAGAGCGGTAATGCCAAAATTTTACATTTCGATGACGAGTGTTATAAATGTAACTCGATCCCAGATGTCCTTCGTTAACTTAAAAAATAAAAGTTCCTGAGTCGTTGACTTAATCAGGACTCGACAACATTATATGCATTGGACACCAAGATTGTTCGATTTGACTCTACTCGATTACTTCTTGTTGTAAACCATAAATTAGTTAGTCATTTCAACGAATCTATGAAGACAGGTTTAAAATTCGAAGCGCTTCGTCACAAATAGTCGAGGAAGCATGAAGTCAAATTGAAGTCAAAATGAAGTCAAAATTTCTTGAGCCATTCTCTATAATGAGTAAAGATTTAAACGAAGTTCCTGTCAGTATTGTTTTCTAATTTATAAAAAAACGTCCTTTCGTCTTTACGTTTTGTAAAGTACGCCGAGTTTAAATTTCCTATCTGTGAACGAACGTGCGAACAAGACGTAACACGTAAGACAATCGTGGTGTCCCTTCCTTTCCTTTTGCACACCACATTTTCAGCAGACTGTCATTCAATTCACAACAACAAAATGTACAGGAAAATGACTGCGCCCATGAAATGTACCGCCGTTTGAGATGTGTGCGTGAGCACCGATTCGATTTTGCCGGAAACGTCAGAATACATTCAAAATCGGTGGTACTTTTGCTCTTGTGGGAGCCAATGGTCAAATCGACCGAAGACGACCGTCTATATTAGTTTGTCTATGCCTATAATTGCATTAAGGAAATGTATGTCATTTGTCCGGCTGTCAAAATGTAGTTACCCTCACCTATCCGTACAGAATGAAACTGAGTCTACTTATAGAGCCAAAAGTGAATGAGAACTTGACGAAACTGAGCTGAAAGTCATTATGGGTGCAGTATTGTGTATATGCGAATAGTTTCATACCGCAAATTCCAGATCCAGATCCTTAATTCAATTATGGTTAAACTTTCGCATGCATTATGAGTTTTAGGTTCTTTATTTGAAAAAAAAAAAACTATCAGGGGTTGAATGGTGCAAATCCAAAGAAGAATGACTCTGATCTAAATTCTGGCAATAATGGACCAAGTTTGTTTTCGTAAGTAAAACTTTTGTATTTTGAACTAAAGACAGAGGTTTAAAATGTGTAAAAAATCTTGTCCTAAATTATAAAACTTTTAAGCCTAACCTTTTATTAACAATTTAGAGGGCTACTTACGCGCCCTTTGGTATTGGTATTGGATTTGGCTGACTACGGAATTTTTGATCTATCAAAGCCCAATAGCTCACATGTACCAAATCATTAACACTTACTAGCTCTTCTTTTCTAATTTAAAGCCTAGAGTTTTAAAATTAATATATGTATGCGGCAATATAAACGTGGCACTATATTTTAGTCAAAAACCTTCTCCCTCTTTTTATTGAAAAGCGCTTCAAAATTTTGAATCAATTGAGATACGCTTTCTAATACCTTAGTCAAAGAATCTTTACGAATCGTAAATTATAAATCTTCCTCCACTTTCCACAAAAAAAGGACAACTTTTGCAGTTGCTTGCATTCACACACAAATACAAAAACAAAAAAAAAACCGAACCGCATCAATACTAGGTGTGGTATTGATGTCAGTCTCACTTAATATTCAGTGCTCAACCTATTTTCCCTTTTAATGCAAACGATAAAATGTTCACTTTTCAATCTTTAATTACTGATATTTATTTAACTCACTCATCACTAAACTACATTTCAAAAGGAGTTCAACGACTTCAATTGCGATTCGAAAAAAAAAAAAACAAACGAGATCTCCTCCATGCCATTTCCTCTTATTCTCTTCAATCGTCCTCCTGCACTTGTTTTTACCCCCATTGCAAGCCCCACCATACCAAATGTGACTGAACTTGTCACAATTCAATGTCTTCTTCACTCATTCATTGGAAAGAAGAAGAAAAAAAAATTCCACAACCAAAACAAATAAACGAAAACAGCAGAGGCGACACACTTTTTGGCCAAACCATTCGGGTTACCCCATTTCGTTGGTATATCCCTGAAGTTTTTGATTCGTTCGCTCGGACAGTCTACGCATGGAACCGTTCGCTCCACTTCTTTGGAGGTACGCGATCGCTCGGAGAAAGATCTCGTTTTCAGTTTCGATTTCTAATGTCAAGATCAAATGGGAGATGTCGGGCGGGTTTTGTTTTGTATGTACGCACTTGCAGCGTCTGGTTGGGAAACTGGTTCCATTATAACAAAAAAAGGAGAAGAACGTAATGAGGAAGCGATACTTCTTTTGCAAATCGCCTTTTGGAAAAAAAAAAAAACAGTTTATTTTTTTTCCTGATGTCGAATCCGTGTCAGTTGGTGACGATGCGGTGACATTGGACATGTTTTGTAATTTGAATTAATGGCTTGCATTCAATAAGGATCATTTTTCTGACAGTAGTTAAATATTCGGCAATCACAGTTTAGCGATCAGCAAATGAACGAAATCATTTGTACAATCTTACTAGATTTATTAACCTATTTATGTAATAAAAGTAAACTGTAATAATTTTCTGTAAAGAAATAAACAATTCGCTGATTTTTTCGCGAATAAGATAATGTTCGTTGCGAACTGTCAAATTTTATTCGCGTTCTCAGATTCGCGAGAGCTTAACCTCAAAATTCTTCTTTAGACAGAAAAAAAAGTTGCTGTGAATGAAATGTCAAAATTTACGATCACTGAGCTGTGAATGAAATGTCAAAGTTTACCATCACTGAGCTGTGAATGCAACTTCAGAATTTCTGCGCACCAAGTCGAATCTGATTGAATTCGATTGAAAAGTGGCCACAAACACAATTCAATTCATACACCATGCACAAACATAGAAGAACACAAACACATGAAGTCAGTTTTTCTAACTCGGTTCAACTTACAGAACTCATTTGAACTTGATATACATTTATATGGATTTCAAATGCATGAATCCATCACTTTGCTTTTTTAGAAGATGCTCTTAGCGCTCGATCGGTGGTTGGATTCTTTAGACTTTGACCGTGATGAAAGCTCCCGTTTTTAGAATTCATTTCTACCTAAATTTGTTTGAATATTTTATCTGTTCCGGTGTGATCCCAAAATAAAAACTTGACAGTTAATATCCATCTAAATATATGAAAGAATGTTGACGTAAGGCAATGTATGCATTTCACTTTACAGGCAACTGTCAAGAATATAACTGATATACGCTCTGACGTAGTACTAATTTCTAGATTTCGAAAAAACTCAGATTTTTGATTTTTTATGATTAATAAATTAAAATTGTATCTTAATACTTCATCAGCAGTGCAAAATAAGCTGTCTCAAAATGACATAAATAGTGAACATTTCATTCTCACAAGAAATATGTAAGCCACATGTCAAAAAAAAAATATTTAAAAAATACCTGATATATGTATCTGTTATTTCTGTTGACTGAGTTTTATTAATGGAAGTATATATTTTTTTGAAAGATTATGAAAACGTCAAACTTCTGTCATATTTGTTCACCACTGAGACCTGAATACATTGGGCACAACTTAGACTATTTCAATAAATCTATCAATATTCATGGCCGAAGCAAGTTAATTTTCTTGAAAAGCCTCATAAAAATTCACTAATCACACAAGTAGACCGACAATTTGTCACAACACTACCGCTGACAATGATGGATTAAGTTAGACTGCAATATTTAACTACAATTTTCATTTAAATTGCGAAAACCCTGTTAATCGAATTCTGGCTTCGATCCAATCTTTAACGCTGGAAACGCAATGGTCGATCGTAAAAAGATATTTTTTATTTGTTGTAATCATTTTTCACATCCATTCTAAGCAATTAACATATTTTCCCAAGCACGTAGCCGGTGTCGATTGCTACCAATTTCTCTTTCGGCTGTCATTTGATCATTCCTAATCGTTCGATCAAAACTTTGTTCCTGGACAGTATAAAATGTCATGTAAATCGACACTTGTCGTGGCAGGATGTCACATAGTCGTCATATGATACTGATACCTGTTAGTGAAAGTAAGAGTGCGAAAGCGCCATCTAGTTGTTCGTTGAGATTCCTTTATTTTGACATTGTGTCAGAATGAGTATCTACATATGTTTATTTTTTGTTTTAAATTAGTTCAAGGAAAGTGCGTACTCATTCAAAAATATTCGTGAAAAATAAATTTCTTAGCTAACACTCCTGGTAGGAAAGCAATTGAAATTAAATTGAAAGAGTCTCTAAAAGGAGTTCTTAGTGGTAGTGGACATAATAAAGAATCGCATTTTTAATAATGAGTAATGGGCTGTACAGAATGCCACCGATGTGGTGTGGGCATAGGCATAAACATAACACCCTTGCTGTCAAAAATAATTCGAAAATAACTATAATATAATCTGGCCGTCAGTCATTCCATCGAAGTCTTGAGGGTAAAACACATATATACATTCCGCTCGATGACTGAAATTGGAAAAGAAATTAGATCTGTTTGTTTTTTTTTTCAGATTCATTCCAGATACACCAAAGGTCATTTGACAGCAAAATCGAACAAATCACATATCAGTGTTGCCAAGCCAATAAAATTAATTTGAAATGACAAATAGTCAACCATAACATATAGTCCCTCAAAAAGATGACATCTTTCTATTCTAGCTCATCATAGGTATCTAATCTTTCTTTGGTTAAAGTTTTGTTAATGGAAGTTTCAGACAAGCAAAGTAATTTAGTCGAGCCTTTATCCATTACCTATAAAAAAAAAATGTAAGGCTGTGTCCCAATTTGAGATCTGACAACTTTCACCAGTTGTCATAATGAAACCAATCCCGCCAATCATGAAATGTCTATCTTACGCTTATTACTGACCTACGCAAGTTTTCACGGGATTAAGGTGGATCAACCTTTAAATTGGCTACACTCTCCGCAGCATCAATAACTCCATTATCTTCTTCTGAATGTTTGTAAACAGTAATCTCAATATGACAACGCCTGCGGTCAAAATATCAATTTAATTGACAAGACATTTGCTAATGAAATTTTCTCACTGGACATAAGTATTCTTACTCTGTACACTGACATGACAATTACTTTCATTTTTACAAACAAGTACGCATACTATTTCTTCTTTCATTTCCTCTTCTGCACCGGGTTCAGAAGCTCATCTCAAACTTGAGTGTTAAGGGGCATGACTTGAGCGCTTATTACACAATTGAGAACTGGTTCTTCTTAAGACGACGAATTACTTTATGTCTTAATCTTTGCGACATATTTCAAGCACGTCTGCTCAGGAAGCTTCTAACCCGGAATACTAAATACACCGATAAGCGCTTTCAATAACAAAAAAGACATGGCTAACGCCATTAACGACAATTAGGCGACACACAATAACCATTTAAAATGCATATCCTACCATTAAATTTAATTGAAATTCAAATAACTATTGGATTGCATTTACACTTTCTACTCGGTCTGAGCCAAATAAAAAATTATCTAACTACCAATTTTGGCAGACGATCAACGATATGAACGCCTGTCAATAGGCCACCGCTAGTCAGCCGAAATTCCATCATGGAATTTTAAATTGTACAATTTTATTCCAGATATAGTGCGTTGGTGAACTTTCTTTTGTTTAAAAATCTTCAGTTACAAAAACTCAATTCCCAATTGAAAGCGTAATTAAGTTCGTGTACGGCTTATTAGGAATTCACAGCCATGTCTGTTGGCACGGATGCCAGTGTATGAGTGACATGTGAACGATAGTATGTGACCGCTAAGCAGGAGGATTCTTCTGTAAAAGTAAGCTTGTTCGTTCGTCTGGTTGGTTATCGATTGCGAAGAGACATGGGTTTTATACAAATTTCCTAATTGATCATTGAGATTAGGCAATGCCAAAGAACTGTCAATGTAATTGACAAGCCAATCACGTTCAAGTGAAATTTAGTGCTATGACTGGAGTCGATTAGATTAGGATAATCAAAGTATTTGTTCCTTTAAACAATTTTAGTTGTTTTAAGGCACGTTAAACAGATTAACTGATAATGATACAAAATAAAATAAAAAATGTACTGTACGTTGAACCAGGCAAAAAGGATTATCTGGATACAGTGTACTAACAGTTTCCAAACTACGGTATGGTGTTTCAAGCGGAAGTTTTTTTCAATAGCAGAGGTAGCACTTGGCCTATCTATCAAACTACAATCTAGGAAAGAAAATTTCTTCATCTTCTTCGTCTTCTTTAGGCGAGGTTGTGATCCGGAGTAGGACCAGTATAGCACATAGCGTGATCAGACTTTAGGTACATTCACAGCTCACCGACCAGCAAATGCGCGAACAACGAACAAATTATTTCTATCACATTTAAATGCAAACAATTGACAATTTTACGATTTTTCCGCGAATAAGCGAATGGTTTTTGAAAACTGTCAATTTTTATTCACATTCTACTGATGTGTAACGCAACACATGTGTGTGGACACACAATTTTTTTTTTATGAAATTCACAGATTGCAGCGACTAGATAAAAAAGAAGCTGTGAATGAAAAGTCAAAATTTGAGAATATTCGCTCGCTGAGCTGTAAATGGAACTTTAGAGGGTGCATAAGGGAGCAAGAGACAGCGCAATCCTTCTGTCATTACCTAAATCCGTAAATATCTGAAAATCATATATACTTCGGGAGTCTGCAAATTTTCGACACAGAAATATTCGCTATCGTAATAATGCAATGACAACCATTACAAAACGCAAACAAAGGCAATGCCAATACAAACTATTTCAAAAGTCATTGTGAACAGATCTACTGTGCAAACAGAAGCAAACAGATAAAAGGCAAATGTCATGATGCAAAAGCATCACTGACATTGGGAACGTTCCGATCTGGAACAAAGAACAATTTTTAACAGTTTGCACATTGACTTAAAAGGTAGGCAGAATTTTCTTACCTTCAAATTCAGCATACTACTTAAAAAAGAAATGCCTTAAGGCTTAACTATATAATTCTACTTTCAGTTTCCTTCAGGGCAGTCATTTCCATAAGTTTCACAGAATAGGAGTAATTATTCGGAGGCATCGGTCAAGTAGTTTCCCTGGTTAATTTGGGGTTTCTTTAAAAAATCAATTGATATGAGAATTGGATGCTTTGGATGCACTTGCACGTTAATAGATTCGCACTTTCAGAAGTGAGCAAAAGTGACCGAAAGTGACCGAAAACTTAACGAATCGAAGCCAAAAGTTATTATGGTCTCACACTAAAAATCCTTTGTGGTCGTACGAATCCATTCTCCTATTAAAGTTCAGCCTTTACTTTGTAGTAAAAGCTGAATCTCTCCATCGATCAGAAACGTTTGACTACCTAGTCCTTAGACTACGGAACCCTATTGCATTTTATGTAGGGGAGCTTGTAGTATGATGGGCAATTATTTGACGTTTGGAATTCAATCTATGCCGTAAAGTGTTAAGAAAAGAAGAAAATTGATAGGAATCTCTCCGTTTCACTATGAAGCACGATACACGAAAGTTCGTGACAAGATTTGTCCGAATGATCTTCCACTTCACAAATATGATAAATTACTCAAATAAATTCGAAGGCGCTATCATCAATATCCTATAGTGTTCTCTAGTGCAACCAGGACAGTTAAATGCATCAATTAAACATTTTTATTTCCGAATTTATGACGACTAAGCAAACAATATTGGCTTTATTTGGTATCAAAATAAAGCTTATCACTTGTAGAATAATTCTGATTACAACTTCTTTTTTTTTTCGTTCCTATAATTTGGAACACTATCGCTTCACGAATGAGTTCATTTCTCATTCTATTCTCATCTGTCAGTTTATTTTTTCAATGATCAACTCTAACCTCCAAACATATGCCTTGTTGTTGCCATTTCACTGACAGTAACCTGTCAATGATTGCTATAACTGACTTGTCAAAAAAAATAAAACCACTGTTCCACTGATTTGTTCCAATGATGCATTTGAATGATAGCAACAACTGGCCCCTTAGTTTGTTTCCGAAAACAAGAGTTGTGGCAGTGTGATGGGATTCCCTGAGTCGCATTCAAAGTTTGACATTTGATTTGCAGTTTCACAACTATCTGTGTAGCTGTTAAGTACGACATTTCCTAAGAGTTCTTTCTAGAGACTGGGATCAGGATCTTTTCTGCCAATGGGTGAACGATCCATTGGGATCTTGTTCGTCTAGTTTACCATTGATTACATGCTTATTCCTTTCACAAGACCGTTATGAAGCATGTCAACCCAATTGATTAATTAAATTAACTCTGACGGCAACACAATAAATCCTTATCCACAGTTGACATTGCCATCATTCCAAACACAGAATTTGTGTATCCATTGCCACTGAATGTACAAATACAATTCTTTGCTGCAAGTGGCAAGACAAAAAAATGGTTAAGTAATGCTTGTCCTTATCTCATCGCGCTTTCAGAAAACCTGATATGCACGGACTGTGCCAACTGGTCCTATTAGATCACAATGCACATGAACAAAAAAAACTAGGACACGAGTAAAAAGAAATAAAACATCGCTCCACAATCCGACAACTTACATTGTTCAACTATTCAAACGTACAGCGATCCAGTTTAGTGTCCGTTGCATTTAGATAGTCCAGAAGAGATAATCCAGAATGTTTGTGTTTTTTTGCTTTTTTTTTAGAACCGACAATGAGCACACACGATCACTAGACAATTGACAAAAATCCTATCATCCTCTCGATAGAAACCGAATAAACAAAACAAAGTTTAAGGTTTAGACCATCATTATAACCGCTACGACGATCACGGCAAATATTTAAAAATTTCGCGAGTATTAACTAAGAACCGACACAACCGACTTTGCACACGATCAACAGTCAACTAAATCAATAGAAGCCCGTATACAATATTATTATGCGCCGTGGCTATGATCGGGTTTTTAGCAAAACCTAGGCTGCATTACTGAGGAGAGGTTTTTCTAGACTCGTCTTGCTGACCAACATGTGGCTGTGCGAGACAAGGCTTCCGGATGGCAATGCAGTTGCAGATGATGAGATAATCGTTCGGCAGAGGTCAGCTGCGCGTCAACAGTGGGAGTGGAACATTATGGTAGTCGTCCTTTTGGGCGGGCTTTATTTTTTTTACTCCATCCACTTAAGTAGGTGAGTTATTTAGTATTTCAAGCACGTAGTTAGTGCCACATGGAAATAAGGGTTCATAACAATGACTGACAGTGAATGCAGTCGGAAGTTTTATTCGTCATTAAAGACGCTACTGTGCGCCAAGAGTTGTGGCCCAAAGCCGAAGCCGAAGCAACTTTCGTTGAATTATTAATTGGAACGTGCGTTTATTTCAATTGTGTCGTCCGATTAAGGGCAAGACTAGGTGAAGCTATTATTTTTCGTTTCTGTTGAGGTGAAGCAGATTGTATGCATGGAGTGAAACTGACTGCGGAGTGAATTTTGATAATAAATTCAATATTTCATTGGGCAGGTGGCGTATGCGCGATTTTTTTTTTGAACGTATTCAATAATGAAAGTGAAATTGTTTCTTTGATTTGTTGAATATCATATGTACAGGGTGTAGCTTTGAGTAGTTATCGAACAGATACACAACTGAGTCATTTGTTATTCGATTGATGAGAGTCAGATGAAGGGAAGTGTTTCCGTTTTTGCAAATGATGCAGGCATCATTTAGAAAGAAATCTTTAGGTTTCCCTCAACTAGGCTTGGACAGATCTTATGTCTTAATTGCCATTAGATTGAGAGAATCGGAATCAAAAATTTATAGGTATTGCGCAGACCTACATGCTTCGGAGGACACTACGCATTGCTGTGCGTTGGTGAGGGCACTTCTAGAAATAGATCTTTATATTGGACATCCACCTCTTCTTCAGCCCTCCTAGCTATTGCAGCGTTTTCCGAGCCGAAGTCAATGCCATTCGTCAAGCAGCTTACTGGCTGGCGGCTAATGCAGTATTGAACAGTATCGGATATTGTCGACAGCCAAGCGGCCATCAAATCACTCGCATCCAACACAATGAGATCCAAGGCAGTGAAGGACTACCGCGTATCTCTGAACGAGATAGTTCGACAATACAACGTCACCCTCTGCTGGGTGCCGGGTCACTGTAATATACCAGGGAATTGTGAAGCCGACGAGGCTCATTAGGTCTAAACAGCATAAACGTCACCGACATCGAGGCGCCAACGTCCTATGCTAAATACCTTGTCCATGCCGATGCGGTGAGAGAAGCTAATCATCGGTGGCAACAGCTCGGCCAATGTAACACTGCAAGGCTACTCTGGCACTCGCTAAATGAAACCAGGTCCAACGGACTTCTGAAACATAAGAGAGGAACCCTCTTCAAAATCGTAAATACCCTCACCGGACACTGTGCTATAGGAAGGAATGCCCAAAGACTGGGCATCCTCTATAATGACTTCTGTAGAAGTTGTAGAGATGAAGAAGAAGAGGAGACTACAAGTCACCTCCCATGCACGTGCCCCGCACTTGCCAACATTAGAAAGGCAGACTCACGGGCGGCTGTTGTCACTGCCAGGACCTTCGCTTGGAAAACACTACTGTGGTCTGGGAGTCGTATAGCTCTGGATATTCCCAGCGATTCGGAAAAGATTCCGGATCCTACGCCGGTGTCCATTTTTGATCCATCAGTGTAAATAGCTATGGATTCTGCATTTGGTATATGGCTGTCTTTCCACTCTTCTCTGCTAGGGTAAGCTGAGGTAAATGGTATTTTTATATATTCGCGAGCCCTATCGCATTTGACTCCCAGCACGCAGTGTGACTTATTCTTAAGGCACTGATGGCTGCCGTTGATCTCGTGTAAATGTCTAGCGGAAGCAGGTTGAGAATAGCCTCAAGACCCCCAGTTGGAGTGGTTCTCATCGCACTGGTGGCACCAATGAACGCTAGTCTTTGTACTTTCGTGAGCTCTTTCAGGTAGGTGGACTTGTTTAATGCTGGCCACCATACTAGGCTGCCATATGTCAGGATGGGACCAAAGGAGTAAAGCATTACAATTTCTGAGCGGAGGATCTGATCTGGGTAGTTTCTTATGGAACATCATGTACGACGGAGTTCTTACTTCTTCTCACATGGCAGAATCAGCTCCAAACAATGCCACATATTTAGGAGAAACAAGCTTCTCAGGAGCGGCAACATTTTTGAATTTAGTGGTGAAAGAAGTAGCAAGCTCACCAAGAAGTTCTTTAGGTTAGATTAGAGTAGGTGAGGTGGCTATCCTGAAAAGATTCAGAATACAACTAGCCCAAAGGAAGGATCATTGTGAGACCACATTTTGAAAAACAGGGGGAACCATAAAGTTGCTCGAGAGCCTATCTCAATAGGTGTAATGCTGTAGATTAAAAGCGCCCTGGCTAAGTAGAGTGACTGACTCAATATTGGAGTGATTGATTCAATTGAAACCCTGTACTCTTTTGCAATAGGCATTGGCTGTTGCTAATGTGGCCTAAATGAACGTGAAGGTAAAGGCTGTATAAGAGTATTTGAGTGACTGATTCTGACTGAACTCTTAGTACCTAAGCAAGGATGCGTAAGAGCTATCAAGGTGACTGATTCAATCGAACTTCTTCTACCTTTGTGCAGTTGAACTATAATCTTTGTCCACTGAAACAACAAATTCTCAACTTCACACGGTACTACTCACCAAAACCGAGACATCAATAACAACAAAATCCCTCAATACATTTGTTACACCATTGAGAACAACACAGTCAGGCAGCCATTAAGGCTCTGGAATCTGCTATAATTCGGTCGAGGCTGGGTAGATCCTGCAAATCACTTTTAAACGAGATATCCAGAGCCAATACGGTGACCCTCAGTTGGGTACCAGGGCATATGGATATCGAAGGAAACGAGAAGGCGGATGAGCTTGCTAGGAAAGGGTCGACGCTGCACATATCGCGGCCCTTCCCTTTGTAGCAGCCCCACTCAGTTCTTTATAGAAAAAAGTAGAGCATGAAGCCATCGATCGTGCAAACAGACGCTGGGTTCATTGGGATACATGCGTAACTAGGCTAGAGCTCTATGGCCGGCCTTTAGCAAGAAGAGATCATAAACTCTGGTTAAACTCAGTCGTTTCTGGCGTAATTACCGGCCATTGTGTCATTGACCCGTACGCAGAGAGACTCGGTGTGCTGCATAACGACTATTGTAGAAGCTGCAGAGACGAAAACGACCTGCTGTGTGACTGTCCTGCCCTATCTGTTAGAAGAAAGAGAACTCTTGGTAGTCATTTCTCCTCGGAGCTGGCTAGGCAATGTTGAGCTGGTGGACCTCCTGAGATTAATATTACTATCTGGATGGACCTTCTTACAGCATTCCCAGGGTTTAATGATTGGGCCCAATGGACCCGAATTATTGGTCTAAGTGAGCACAAGGCACCCATCTACCTAACCTAACCTATTGTTCCCCGCTGCAATTGTTCCGAAAAATCAGTACTGTTCTTGGATCCAATGCTTGTATTCCGCATGTGAGGAATTTGTTAGCCCAATCGTATCTTTAAAGAATGATTTTATCGAGATACGGAATCGGACACAGCCTATGGCGGTAAAGTTCTTGTACGATCTGAATTGGGTCGGCGTTATAAAAGAACTCATGCAGAATTGGTTAGCCGTCATGAAATGAATTCTACAGCAGCCTTATCTGGCTCATACCATCATACCATTGGCCATCGGGTGAGATCTAGGTAAGTGTCAAATTCCACTAGCATCAGTCGCCATAAAAGCAAACCAGGATCCATGTCAGATTCTCCGACTTTTACTTATGTCGGACCTCGATCTCTTCTCGATACTTTTCAGTATAAGAACATCACGTTCGTACATTTTACCTTAATGCACACGCCTCCCTGATTTATTTGAATTTCGAACTGAAACCGCCATTCACAATAGCATACAACCTTATATAATACATCAACCATTGTAGGCGATTGTAAACAATGCCCACACCCAAATTCTCATGTTGCCTAGCCTGATTATTTGACATTTCTTTTTCGTGTGCAAAAACAGCAGCACTACCATCAAAATAACAACAACAAAACGCACATCAAACTGACAGCTCTACTTGTGTGTATGTCGGCCGTGTGTAGGTACTTTTGTTTTGCCATCACAATTATCAACTTTTTCATGCGTCTCTTTCGGAATTGTCTCATTTGTTCGCAATTTTATTCCTCTTTTGTATTTTAATTCTCGTTTTTTATCATTCACAAATCAAGAGCGGTCCTCCACAGATACGAGTGTACAAGTTATCAACCAAAAAAAACAAAAAAAACTTTAAACTTTATTGCCCTTTCGGTTAGCTTCCGCACGACGAAAAATACTAAATACGGACCGCTAATTCGATACCAATAAAAAAAAATTAAATAGTCTGTGCGCCCGCTCCAGTTCTAATCAAATGACTAAACGTTGCGAACAGTGAGGTCATCCGTTGTCCATCGAACGCAGAAAAAACACTGTGAAAATCACTAGAATCTCCTCGAGGTTTTGTTTTCTCTACGTGGCTCTAGATTGAACGACGAGCAACGAAGAAGGACCATGGACGAGAACACTAACTCAACGGCGGCGGCGGCGACGACAACAGCGACAAATCTAGCACTTGATGGGAATCTCTCCGGCGGTGAGGATTCAGATCAGGAATTTCTGGACAATACAGTCGAGTTGAGGGGATACCTAAGCAAATGGACGAACTACATCTATGGCTGGCAGCCGCGATACATTGTCCTGAAGGATGGCACGCTGTCCTACTATAAAAGCGAAACGGAAAGTGATTTCGGATGTCGTGGGGCAATTAGCCTTAGCAAGGCCACCATTAAGGTGCGTTTTTCTTTTACATTTCTATTTAGTCTCTGTGTTGTGTGAGTATGACAGTGGGTGATAAGTGAAATTACACCGGAAGACGGCTGATTGAACTTTTTAATCATTTGAGTGACCCCTGGGGCGGTGGGTAAATAAATGAAATACACTCAAGATGATGGCATTTAGTTTAGAAGTGGGGTTGCTAAATTTAATTGGACCTACGATGGAATGCGATGGGAGAATTAAAAAGAAAACGCCTTAAACTACTTGCTTATTAGTCTGACCGTCAACGAGGGTGCAAATTGATAAGTTCACTGACCTACTTATCGAACTGGTGGTTTCTGACGTCACTCCGTATGGGCGAACGATAAGAATGTATTGTTGGGCAGTTCGTTGCCTCCTGTGTAATGCAGTCTCCATCGGATGATGGAAATGCTAGATACCTACAACTCCTTCCAAGAGAATAGCACAACACATACGCTCTAAAAATATTCGACTATATTAATTGATTGGAATTGCAAAGTTCATGATCTCGCTGACTAGCTCATGCCGTTTACTTCCATACTGCTCCAGTTCACTTGTACTGCCGAATACAACATTGATTGAAGGAGTTTTGCGTTGCGTACGATGATAATTATTGTATTCAATGCTTTGTGTATTCATATGACATATCTGCCCGTTTGTAGCTTACTTAAAGTTGCCTTGGGAGCCGTGGCTCAGTGGTTAGTACGTTGGTCTACTATACATGGGTTTCCAAGTTCGAATCCAAGAAAATACCTTAAAAGTTTCTTCCGACGAACATCGAACAGATTACTGCTTTGAGAAGGCTTCTCAAAAATGCCTCTGTTCTCCGGATATGGCATAAACATACAGTTGTGAGAAGCAACATATGGCTTGTGCTCATTGTGACCGATTTTTTTAGGGGAAGAACAGCCGTGACTGTTTAATTGACATCATGTGTAGTTTTTTACCAATGAACCCCAACTTTCCCAAACTCTTCTTCAATTACTGTGCTCTCTTCTTGACTGCTTTGTGCCATGAGCCTTCGCGTATACTGTTTGTTTTTGGGTTCCATTGCCACGCTTAACTATCAGCATGCCACTTTTTTGATAAGTTTATCCTCTACCACGTTGCGTGGTGATGCTTATTGGTACTTTCATTAAGTTGTTGTTTCGCAAAGTTCCTTAAAATAATGCCCAGACAAAAAGTAACAACCATCTCGATAGAAGATGGTGCCATGTTCATGTATCAGTACTTGCTTAAGTATTTTATCATTAATGTCTTGTCATGTCCTTGTCCTTCACTCTTAGCTCAGGCAATACTCTTAAGACATAAGCGACTCGCAGTAATGAGAAATGGAGCTGATGAGTTGAATGTGTTTGTCATCCTCTCTCTCTACATCTTCTCTTCTTTCATCGTCATCCCAAACCTTTGTTACGTAGCACCCTACACTGTACATCTCCCATTTTGTCATCCCTTATAAGGAATCTAGCATATCTCCTGCTTGAGGCGTTGCCATTGGTTAATATCCCCTGTAAACCTAATCGTATGCGCCACTGCGATAGGAAACTGGTTTTGCAGTAAAGCAATGGTCTGTATATGGCGGATGAAAAGTGGTCCTTTAATTGCTCTCGCACTGTGGGATCTTAAGTCCCCCGTTCTGTAGCTAGGCGTTCGTGGGATCAACAACTATTGTTCTAAAAATCGGCGACTGTAAGCAAAGTGATCAAACTTGCCCTATGGTACAGCCCCATGCGTCGGGGACTGCCGCTCATCTCCTTTCCACCTTCTTATTATACAATAAATCCATTTAATAACTTCTTACCCAATCCATTCTTACTTTTCCATTTTTTAGACCTACGAATCAGATGAGTTACGTTTCGATGTTGTCGTCAACAATTACAACAATTGGTGCCTTCGTGCAGATACTCCAGACGATCGATTGCATTGGGTCGAGGTGCTGCAATTGTACAAAGAAGAATCGGCCAGCACAGATACAACATCATTGAGACGTCATGGAAGTACAATGTCCTTACAGTCAAACACACTATCCGTCGCTAGTGGTAGTAGTTTAAAGAAAACACAACGAAATCTAAAAGAAAAAGTCGGCGAAATCGAAACATTTAAAGATATCCTCTTTGGACAGATTGAAACATTGCAAAGGTAATTTACGAAAAAAGAATATTTAATCCTGATCTATAAATGTGTTTCATTTTCAGATACTTTGATGCCTGTGCAGATGTTAATAAAGGAACTGGGAAGCCTTTAGATCTTGGCGATGGATTGAAACCCATTGACTTTAAGGTAATTTCAAAGAAAACCTTTGTGAGTAGCGAACTACATAATAAAATTTTAGGGCGAATCAATAACATTTCGTGCAACAACCGCTGGTGTTATAACAACTCTACAACACTGCCTTGAAATAATCGCTGAGCGTGATGAATCGTGGCGAAAGAAACTGGAAAAGGAGACTGAAAAACGCCGAAAAACCGATGATTTGAATAGGTGAGCTTTGCTTAGCAAACAGATGAATAAGAATTCTAATTGATTGTTTTTATTTGTAGAAAGTACAAAGACGAAGTTGAGAAATTAAAGAATATCTCATATCCCGGACCAGATTTTGAGGTGAGCTATAGAATTAAGAAGAGAAAACAGAAGACTTGTAAGAAGAGAATGAGATAAATTCGATTCTATTCTATAAATTGTGGGCAAAATAAAGCTCTTGAGTGGACACGTTGGCAGTTTCTTAATGGTTTAGCAAATGTCCAAGCTTTCTCATTCGACAGTCGAAAGTTGCGAGCTACAGCATTGGTGCGAAGAGGATTTGCAAGGCCTTTTGTCATATAAACGCCTGTGCAATTGCACCACCATCAGGGTTAGATCAAACACATGACTAAAGCCACAAGCATGAAGCTGTTGAACCTTGGAACAAGTAGAATCTCCTCTAGATGATCATTCATACCTCATAAACGTCAGTTGTTTCCTTTTTGTAGACTAAACTGTACTATTTGTAAGCTCATGCTTAAGACATTATTCTGTCTGGCCTTCTCGACTGTTGGAAACAAACCTCTCGCAATATGCTATTGTCCTTAGTAGCTTCTGAAGATTTGAGTGGCGTTAAATCAGCAAGTCGTTGGTGTTATCTTTAGCGATGGTGCTGTGTGTTTGCGGTGTTCCTCTTCAGTCGCTATAGTTGACGCCTGTTGTGGTATAGTGAACTCTCAATCTGACCTGAAGAAAGATGGACCGTTTCACCGGAGAGTGCTGTCAATTAGGCCAATAGGTAGCAGTCAACGGGATGCGTAAGACGCTAAATCTGCAACAAAATTACCTACAGGGGGTGTCAGGATCCATGCTAATCGTCGAGTCCGACTACGCTGATGTCCTCACATTCTCCATCCTCAATACCTTGGCCAATAGCGTTGCCAATATCACCTTTTACTTTCGAACTTGTTGCTAAGTGAAGCAATTCGTTCATTAGCTACATGAGGCGCCACAGTCTACTGTCCTTGCTATGGCTTAGATAGCTATCATAGTTTGTCTAGTAAACAATGGATAATTGGTTCGTTAAGTTCTACATGAACTTGTCTTGAAATGAAGGTTCTTTTCATGATTTTACTGGCTTTTGTAGATGGTCCAATAAACCTTATCAATATTATTCCCAGTTATTTAAAGAAGCACTCAAATTCGTCTACATAAATAGCAATGCTCCGCCTCCCACAGGTGTCGTATCTTTTTTTGTGTGATGTTTATCTTAGTTCTGCATGGAAATTCGCAGTTTTACGTTATCATAGTCTAGGTGCTTTAAAATCTATTATTACATTCCTAAGCCATATCTATTCGTATAGCTTATCTCTCTCTTAGAGAAAACAAAAAAAAACAAAAAGCCGTAGAAAAATATATTCCCACTGCGTGCATAACCTCCATCCATCTGCGGTTTGTGTATTAAAATTTGTTTTGACATGCACTAATTGTGTTAGTCATAGCTTCCTATTTGATTTTCTAACTACTTGACTCGTGTTACAGCTTAAATCAACGCTGATTCATGGCGAAAACAAGCAACAACAAAACTTTGCTTATCACAGCAATCACTCCAAACAGAAAGACTAATATCGCTTAATTATGTGAACTTTTTCTTTTTTTGTAATCTATTGCACATGAAAGGTTTTTTCTTTTTAAATTGTTTATCATTTGATAAGAATGTGCGTACTCTTACACATATTTGGGGGTTACCACCTGTTTTTTGTGTCCAAAGGGAATTCCATTTTGCTGTTCTATATATAGGTACATAGAAATGTAGTCTCGTGCAAAGGTCAGGCGATTCATTAGGGGGAAATAAATAAATATATCAATCACAGAACATTGTCTTTTCAATTGATGATGATTCGTTTTAAATGACGCCAATGGAGGGAACTGTAATTTGTTTTTTGTGGACAATTTCTGATAGAAGCTAAGATGACATATGTTTGTACAGAAATACTCATGTGACAATCATGGGAAAATAATATTTTAATTTATTAAATGTGCTTGCTCTAAGCACCATTTGTGTGAGAATTTTAATCATTCTAATGGTGCTAAGCACGTCGGAATAACTCTTGTTGAAGTTTATTGAATTTAATTACCTAATTTAAAGTTTATTTGGTTAACGTAATTGATCCTAACCAGTCTATTCACTGTTTACCACCTTTCAGTGTTTGCCATCCACAGTTAGTAGATAAGTTGGAATGATGTTTACTAATAAATTTATTTGGTGGCAGTGTATTTACACCTTTTTCTCGATATCTTCTACCTAAGCTAATACACATTTTGGTTCAAAAAAATATTCTCTTCAAGTTCGATTGTTTGTTAGACCACACTAAGATGTGAAACTATTTGTTAAGAACGAACTGCTTGGGTTGATTCAGTCGTTAATTTAAGAGTAACCAAATTTTGAGCTCATATCGATGTTATGTAGGGTGACCAGAGAAGGACGATAGAAAAATAAATTTAAATAAAACAAAAACGGTTTGAGGTAGAAATTTAATTCTGACTTTATTTTGAAGCTAAATTCACGCCAATTTTTAATGACTGTCCAATATGTACGGCATTATTCCGGCAACAGCGATTCTAATGTTAACCTCGACCTCTTTCAAATTGGTTGGCTTGTCAGCGTAGACTAAGGAATTGACGTATCGCCACAGGAAATCAAGTCGCATGATAGCTGCGGTCAATTCGACCTGATATGACCCAGTAGCTGAATTTCTCCTACACAACATCGAGCGTTGCGTCGCTTGTTTACCATGCAGCGCCATTTTCTTGGAACCACAGCTTGGATAATGGATATATCTATGTTGTCGAGCTTTGGCCACAGATAGTTGGTTAACATTGTTCTATCTGAGACCTGAGACCATTGTCTGAACGAAGTCTTTCCTCATTTCGAAAGAAATAAACTCCGATGATGCTACCATGTGCAACCGCACCAAACAGTCAATACAATCTTTGTGGACACATTAATGCTTGGTCGAACAGTCGTGGATTGTGTAAGCTCCAATGACTGCAATTTTGCTTGTTGACATAGCCGCTGAGTCGAAAATGGGCCTCGTCCGAGAAGATGATTTTTATCTAAATCTTCGGTTTAACATTTCAGCACCCAATTAGCCCACTCAGGGACGAAGGCTCAAAATAAGCCTTTGGCGATGCCCAATTCAGCTGATCGGCGCCGAATCATCATTTCTGCGTTTTCTTTGATACTGCCAGCTACATTTTCTTCATTTTGCACCAATCTCTTGTCTGTTAGGTGGCTTAAGGTTTAAAAAAGCTCAAAAGTCTTCCAATGCGTTGATAACAAAGTCCTCTCTTGTGTTAGTGTTTCATTAAACGGTCAATACTTATTTTCAGGCGTTGAATCTCTATGTGCGATGTATTGTCAATGGCAAGGTACTAATTTGCTTAGTTCACAAACTCTTTCACCCTGACAACATGTATTCATGTAAATTGTGCCAACATTAAAACGAAACTTGCACATAATCGTGGCAATCGGTCTCCCAAAAGGACTCAGTCATATTCTATTGGGAGATAATGGACTTGCCTTTTTAGTTGTGATAGAGAATAAAATAGCATGCTAGTGCAGCCATTCGTTGTCATATATTCGTTACTTGTAAAGTATTCAGAAAAAAAGTTACTAATGGTGAGAAGAGCACCAATGCCATAGCTACAGCCACAAGTAGCATTTTAAGATTGTACTACCAATATGAAAGGATCTTCTAATAAGCGTTTTCTATCTTAAAATCTGAATAAAACAAACTGTGATTAAGATCTCATTGAATTATTTTATTTGTATGCCATTTTGGAATATACCATCATTCAAATGTCCGCTGTGGCTTCACTGGGTAGCGCGCGTTCAAAATGTTGGCTTTCAGGGCAGTGGTGGTTTGTAGCTTATTGGGATAGACCTGGGACTTAAGAAAATCCCACAAGAAGAAGATCGCATGCGTTAGATAACAATGTTCGGAAGTCGCTCGTTCAAAATCTCCATTGTGTCACGTGCTGTGTGGCGCATTGTGGCGTCCTAGTAAAACCATTTGTCGTCGGTATCCATATACTCCAATTGGGGCCAAAAAGAAATTGGTTATCATCGACTGATAGCGATCGCCATTGACGGTGATGATGGCATGGCCAACGTCCTTTCTAGAGAAGTATGGAACGCTGTCAAAAATTTACACCAAACAGTGAATTTTTTGACAGACTATGATAAATAAATTTGACAGTCAATTTGCCAGATCTAGCTTCACCAATATAATCGCAGTCACCTGTCAAAGTCAGTTATCCCATTTGGAAAACCCTATAAAAGAATAGGTCCATTCGCGTACCCTCCCAAAACAGCGAATTTTTTCGAAAACCTGTTCGCGTACGGAAAATTTTCGTACCTTTTCACAGAAAGTAATAAATTTCCCCATACTACGAGTTTTAGTGCAAGAAATAGGTCCGTTCGGGAACTTTTCTGAAAGAAAAATTAATAACGTCAAATTCCATAAATCGAGAGAGAATCCTCTCAATTTCAGATAATACTCGTACACTTTTCGTACTAAAACCTGAGAAACGTCAATACGAGGTAGTTTCAATTTTTTTTTTTTTTTTCGAACCTCGAGATTTTTGTGTTCGCAACACTCACCATCGGAACTATATGTTTTGATCTGATTTTTAGAATTTTTTATTTTCCTGGAAGTTTATTTCGAAATATCAATTTTCTATTGACATTTCACGATCTGTCAAAGTGGTTTAAATAAATGCAAACAATAAAAAATTAATAGAGAATATTTGGTTTTGATCTCGTCCCGACGGATCATCCTACAACTTGAAAATAAAACACTTCAATGGCAAAAAATATCACACCGGTAAAATTGCCTTTAATTTTGGATTTGGAGTGTACATACATATTACAATATTTATATTTATTTATGAAATTTTTATTTTTCAGGAATGACAATTATAGACATTCGAAATGATTTCGATTTGGTGCAAATGGCTTACTGAGGTTTCGGTAATAGTTCATACAAACCTCTCGATTTCGGTTTAGTGGGAACATAAGGCCCGTTCGCGTACCCTCCTGAATTAGCGAATTTTTACGAATAACTGTTCGCGTACGGAGAATTTTCGTAGTTTTTCGCAGAAGAGAGCGCTCAGGAGAGAGTAAGAAATTTCCCCATTCCACGAATTTTAGTGCAAGAAATTTTCACATTCTACTAATTTAAGTGCAAGAAATTTTTTTGGCTGGTTTGTGAAAACTGTCAAATCAGTGTATAAATTTTCACATTTTTCTTGTTCAACCCATTCTTACTTTCTCTGAGAGTATTTCACTTCCTCTTTTTGAAATTCAACAATCTACGAAGTTTAGAGCAGAAAGTACGCGAACGGTTATATTGATTTGATTGAGGCCGTTTGACGAATGTAACACACATCAGCACTATTTGTATTTATTTTATAATTTAACTAACTGTTCACTCGGAGCGGTTGCTAACGCTTTAAATAGTATCTTGTCGACATTGGTAACAAACGTGCGATTACAAAGATACTCACAAAGTAAGTGAAAGATGGTTAAATTTGCAAGCAAATCTTACGAGGACGTATCCTTCCTTAGAAGATGGAGGGAGCTTTTCATGACAGGTTTGTCTGTCACATTTTATATGACTTTTAAGTACAAAGGCTTCATATTTTCACCACTGTTATTTTTAGTCGTAAGCACTGATATTCATTCTGATGATATTTGTCTGCTCTCGAAAAGCATTCCGGATCTGCTCCAAATGGTCAGTAGTTGGAAAACCACAACAACGGAATAACAACCTTGGATATCTCTTGTGGTATCTCTTGCCCATAGGATATAAGATTAACCAGCATTAGTATTGACTAGATTACAAATTTTCGAGATGAGTGGGAGGGATGGAGCCATCCTTTAAAAGTTCATTTCAATGAAAACGTGAAATTCACTTGGAATATTCTCAGACGACAGTTGTTAAATTTTAACGAAAGACAGCGAGTGTGTTCTGTAAAACTAAATTCATTTTTGTGTTTTACCAAATCAGCTGTTACGTTGGAATTCCCACTGCGACCGCTTTCAGACGGTTTGACGCAGTACGCACAACGCAATGGCTCCAATTAACAAAATATTACAACCAACTTTATAAGATACCAATTGAAAACCCGTCACACTGTTTCCGGTTTGCAGTTGAAAAGTAGTATTTTTCATCAGCACTGACGTACTTAGTGAGGCAATTAATAAATATCCACTAAATGACCTAAATCATAATCGCTTAAATCCCAATTGTTGGATACCATTCAAAACAGTTCCAAATTTGAACAAAAAGAAACTTACTTGAACTACATAAATTACAAATTTTAATTATAAACATACTTACTCGGATGATGGCAGAATGTCTCAGCACGTGCCCACTGGCCAGTGCCAATCGCACTCAAGGGCATCATTAAAAATGCTTAAATAAATTTACCCAACCACTGGCTATGGGCTTAATTAAAATTTCTTTTACACAATACGAACATTTTTTTTCAGTAAAAAATTGCATAGATACTTTGACCATTTAGAAATGAGTAATACAAATGTTTACAATCGAGTAGATACAACAAAAATAAACTCAAAAAGGTCCAAATGGGTGGAGAGAAAGAGATAAATTAAGCAAACTATGCTTATTACGGTTATTTGTCAACTTCAAAAAAGCTTGGATGCGCACAATCTGTGTATTAATGCTTACATAACCTAGAGCCATGTTTGGGGGGGAGCAAAAGTACGCAACATAACTGACCTAGGTAAACAACGAGTTCACACAGAAATCATAAAGTCATTCTGTTTGACATCTCATTTACGTTACGAGGTTTGTGCTTGGTTGGATACTTGGGCTTTGGCGCAGGTAGTGACAAAACAAATTCAATTTAACGATAAGACGATAAGACTTTATGTATATGCGATATTCAACCCCTGAACTGCCAAAGTGCTCATAATTAAAGAAAGCATTAGACCGCAATGATGTAAAATAGGAATACATTTGACTACTCGTACTCATTCGTTATCTATCCATAAGTACTCGAATAAAAGTAACGAATACTCAATATTCGTGAGTGGCACCTATAAAACACAAATATAACGTTGTCTCTTTCTACGAATAAAATTCTTTTCTAACGTTGAAAAGTAGAATATAAAAACAAAAATACATCCTACTCTATAAAATTTTCCAGAAACAGTTTTCCGCCTTCATTTTCTCTTTTAGAAAGAAGTGAATTATTCTTCTGTAAAGAGTTTTCCAATAAGGATTACTGACTTTGGCAGGTGAAGCTAGGTCTGGCAAATTGGCTGCCATTTATTTATCATAGTCTTTAAAGAAAGTCGCTAGGTCCGTTCGAGTACTTTTTGCACTAAAATTCGTAGATTATCAAATTTTGAAGAATTCTCTCAGAGAGAACTAAAATTACGAAAAATTAAACGAACGGGTTGAACAAGAAAATGCTGAAAATACACTGATTTGGCAGATTTGACAGTTTTCACAAACCAGCCCAAAGAAATTAGGTCCGTTTGTGTAAATTTATGAATTTCTACGAAAAGCTGTTCGTGTACTGAGAATTTTCGTAGTTTTTCCCAAAAGAGAGCGCTCACGAGAGAGTAACGTATCGAGCCAAAAGTGAACGAAACTGAACGGAGAGTCATTATGGGTGCAATACACAAACTATCTGTATTCGCTTGACTATGTATGGCAGCCTCCAGAGCCCTAATTCACTTTTGTTTGAGCCTCGAATCGATTGTACTTTCGTTGCCTTCTTCAAACAGTGTTTTACAGTACTGAATTCAGCATCAATCACAACTGAAACGCTGCAAACTCAATCCTAAATTTCTAAGAAAAGTTCAATGGTAAACCTTATTGTAAATCCCAGTACAAAGGGTTATTTGTTCCTTTAATCTGCCCCTTTCTAGTGAATCCTTTGACGTCAAACACAGCAGGAAATCCCTTATATTCCAATTATGATTCCTCTCTTCTTTGTCTAATAAAAAAAATACCCCTCACTAGTTTATGAAGAGATAACTTTCCGCCACCCACTTATGTATTCCAACGGCAAAATCTATCTGAAATCTCTATCTGTCGGTACTCGGCACCATCATCCATTGAAGTTGATTCAATTCATTCCAAATTCATTCTGCTGCCATGAATCTTTGATATGGTAATACAAACATTTTTGTATCTGTTTTTTTGTTAATTTCCTGAAATCATAAATTCTCAATCCGGTCTATTAAATTGCAGTTATGTTTTTTTGCAAAAAAAGAAAAGCTTGAAATGAAAGAGTGGGTGGATAACCGGTTTATAGCTCGTTCATTGGCCTTATTTTCATGGCCCTTTCCTTTGGACAAACGAGGGATGACAAGGCAACTACCCTCACATTGCATTTGAATGGCTCCCCTAAGACCGAATGAGGAAGAAGTTTTCTCTGTCGAGAAAGTGGAGCAGAAAAAGCTTAATAGCGCTTTTTTGTGTTGACCCCATTAAGTTGAGGCGGCGGCGGCGGGTGGAGGATTGACAGATACATTTGGTCTCTCACCACTATGAATGCCTTCCAACGAACAGAGGCTTTCTAGCAAAAAAAAAAACCCAGAGCTTCACACCCCACTTGTAGGCTGCTGACACCTCGTAGAGTATTGATGGTGGTGGGCACAGTCAGCCAGTTGTAAGGTTGGCGCGTTCCCGGAGATTCGACGGCGCCAGGTAATCTTCTTCTGCTCGCCCAGTCAGTGTTGTGTACACTTTGCCGAGGTAAAGACGCGCAGCGGTTCATTCGTACGTATTTAGATACGTTTTTACTTGTTTTTTGGTGCAACAACGCGAACGGAATAAATTCACTTGTGTGTAGTGCGAAGTTTATTTTATTTTATTTTTTTGTTTGGTTTATTTTGTTTTAAATTTGTTTTCGTTTGGTTATTGAGTATTGTTTAAGCAGCTGCTGGATACAAGACAATGCCATCAGTTCGTTTCATTGCCAAAGCATTTAAAGTTCGCAACAAGAGTGGAAGTGTAAGTGATGTGGTGTGTATCTATGTCTATGACTATGACTATGACTATGAGAGTGGAATTATTTTGGGAGTGGTTGTTGGTTTCTGTTTTCGGGGGAGGGGGCGGCTGGGGACTAAAAGGAAAAGCAGCAACAGTTTGAGGGTGTAAATTTGTTTACATTTTCCCTCAAGGTGAGGTAGTTTACCCTAATTCTTGTTTACTGTTTACCTGACAGCTGTCAAGTGAATTTCCTCATAAAAATCAATCTTAAAACCTTATCTAAGTTAAAAAAATGCATATGCATCAGGTGATTCGGTGAAACCATTTGCTTGTTTGCAAAAAACTAATTCGTTCAGTTACAGGCATCAATGAGGAAGACAATAATTGTTTTTTTCCATTTTTATTTGTTTACACGAGAGGCATTGTGCAACGAATTGGATGATACACAAACCGTCACGAAATTCGCCACAATAGCAATCTCTGTATTTGGATCTCGGTTTTTTGTTTACCATTACTCTATACGATTCTGAAAAAAGTTGTGTTGTTGTTGTTGATGATGGGTGGTGTGATTTTATTACAACGGTTTTTAATTTTATGTGAAGGCATTATTATCCGTGACTCCACATCTAAAGTAAGTGTAAATTGAGCTCCATAATAGGCCCGTTCGCGTACTTTTTGCACTAAAATTTGTAGAATATCAAATTTCGAAGAGTGGGGGTAAAATTCTCTCAGAGAGATCTAAAATTACGAAAAAATAAACGAACGGGTTGAACAAGAAAAAGTTGAAAATACACTGGTTTGACAGATTGGACAGTTTCATAAACCAGGCCACAGAAATTTCTTGCACTAAAATTCGTAGCATGGGGAAATTTCTTACTCTCTCGTGAGCGCTCTTTTCTGTGAAAAACTACGAAAATTCGCCGTACGTAAATTCGTAAATTTTCGTAAAAATTCGCTGTTTTAGGAGGGTACGCGAACGGGCCTAGTTTTGTTTTAAAAGACTAAAATCGTACCTACGTCTGCATACATTTTGATCGGCTCGTTTCTTGTGAGTGTTAAAGGGAATAGCACCTAATAGTGAACCTTGTGGTACACCTGACAGAACATCTCTCTGTAATACATCTACGTGTACAGAATGTCTGTTCAATGATTTGTTTTATTGGTATAAAAACCTTATAGTACGAAGAATTTTTGCCGAACCCACTAAAACTGTAAAAATGTATAAAAGTTAATGAAAAATAGTGAATTCCTGTACCCGCACGCACGTCAAAGTATCGTAGTTTTTCACAGAAGAGAGAGCTCACGAGAGAGTAAAAAAAATGTCCCTAATAGGGTTGACGAATGTACTACTAAGGGAGTATTCGTACTCCCTTCTTATAGACTGTACTCCAGCACTCCCCTCGTCATGATTTTACCCCCATTTAAAACATTTCAAACTGATTAGATAATTTTAAAGCATCTTATAAACTACGAAATGGAAATGTAAGCAGAAAAAATAGTTTAAAACACACACAATACTCCTATACTCCCCTCAGGCACAAAATACTCCGCTGTAAACTTCTAAAATACTCCCCTTCGAAATTGGAAAACGGCAGCTGCGAATGACATCTGTCAAATAGTTGGGTTGTTGTTCGTTAGCAAAATTAATAGAAGCAAAACGATAGAGAAACGAGTGACATCTTAAAAGTTTATACATTACTAGGCACCAAACCATATGTCCAGTATCCCTCTAAAAGCCCATTTAGATCTAAGCGACCTGCAAAATTTTGACATTTTGACCTTAATTCTAGTAAACCCTTTATATCAACTGACTTTTGTGTTCAAAGACCTTTTACTCACCAGTCTCGTTTTAGGAAGAACAATTGTGAGCCTTCTAGTGAGTGGTTTACTACATCGGCATCGAATTCGTTTGGCAATGCTGTCAGAGTGACGCTTGCTGACATTTCCACATGTCAAAAGAAGTCCAGCCATGACGTAACATGTCAATACCCCCATTCCAGTTTAATGTTTACACCGTCAATGAACATTTATGAACACTTTATTAATTTTGTTTGCGAAAACATAACTATGCAACAACAAGATGTTGTAAACTCTTAAAAATAGGCCAAGATCTCTGTTTATGCAGATCAATGCCTTATCATTATAACATGGCATCAACCTCGATTACAACATTTAATTCGTAAAGCTGAGTAGCTTTACCCGGGCTGAACTTCCCCCCCAAAAAAGAAGTACCTACACATCAATGTCATACGCCTAACAAGAAACATAAACAAAATAATGCTTCGCTTAGTTTCAAGTTCATTCGACCGATCAAAAGTGTAACAATGTTTTGTTATGCTTTTCCCCCGTTCAAAAAGCTGGTTTTTGTGTTGGAAAATAAAAATATTTCTTTTTTTTTTTTATTGGGCTCGTGGGTAAACAAACAGTTGGCAACACGTAACTGCAATTAAATATCACAGATCGGATATCAGGTTTCGATGTGAGCATAGTGTGGTGATCCATACTGTAGAGTTGTCATCCTGAAGTCGGTTGAAGTGTGTCACGGCGCGGTAGCTTAAACGTGTCATAGTTGCATGCGTAACCGAATGACATTCAATGGATTTACGGTCTCAGTCTTAGCTCGAGCAGGTATTACCCGAATGCACACGATGAATATTAATTTCATTTTTGTGTGCAATTGTTGTCTCTTTGATGTGTGGTAATCTTGCAGACCTAGGCAAATGTCTGCGCATTTGGAATGTTTGTTATAAAGGTCAAGTAAAATGCTCTGAGCGTTTAAATTAGCAGCGATTAAGGGCGATTTCCGGGCAGCAAAATACACGATTGCAATGATCTCAAAGAGTAGTTTTGGTGAAGGATTAATGGCTTTTGCTTTCATGGTGACATAAAACAAAGATAAAGTTCGCGAAGAACAATTTATTCTCACAATTTTTAGTTGCCATCACTTTTAAATTTGTCTTTATGTTTGGAGTCGATATGACGACTTTTAGGAAGCGGGCAAGTCGAACGGGCTGGTCAGGTAAGGACTAGCTCTAGGAAACATGAAACATACTTCATTACATCTTAAAGGCGGTCGACTACTCATAAGTCGAAGATAAGCAGCTCATATGTAGGGGGTCAATGCCTAGGCTTGACCTAGTGTTGTACACGGTATTGGTCTCCTGACGGTAGAAGCTGAGGGATCTTCTTTAGCTGGGCAGAACATCAAAATATTGTGCCTCAATTTGTGAAGACTTTCAGCCGTACAGGAACTACCAAGCAGGCTCTCTTTCCGCCTACACTTTCTTACTAACACTTGGGCATTGGGAGTGCCCTCAAGATTGTCCTCTTGCATGGCGTTGTCGAGAATGTCGACGGCTACTTCGTCTGATATTGTTTGGAAACCCTCATGGAGGGACGTTTTGTTCAAACAAAGCCAAACAAAGCCTGTATATTGACGAAACCTTGCTAGACTGGAGCAGCGTATAAAAGGCCTTATGGTTCAGATCAGACCAGCTAAAGACCGGTAGAAAGTCGCTAATTTTTTACCTTTACTAAAAGTAAAGTAAGTTAAGGACTCTTTTCTGACGGAATAGCAGAGCTAATGACCTTATCTCCTTGTGGGAATGTTAATTACAGAACTTCGCCATACATGGTCTACAGGAGAGGTACAACGATCTTGTCTATGCGACTCCTGTGGTAAAGTTGTTGATTGTTTATGACTATATCTAGCGATTAGTAAGAAGTACCCATTTTGGTCATAGATTTTCTAATGACACAGGACTAGGTTTTGCTTAATCTTCCAACAGCAACATGCTTTGCAAAAAGAGTTTATCTTCTGAGAGAAATAATGTCCTGGATTTCTTATTAACGCCAGGGCACAACTCTGTAGTCAGCTTCGATGAATGAATTTTAGACAACTCTTCAATCACGAACTATTGTGTTTCAAAGAACAGCTCTAAATCACAGATCCTAAATCAGTTTTAAAATCATCCGTGATAAATCCATTCATACCCGACTAAGACTCTAGTTGGAGTTAGTCCTGATTACTAAGAAATGTTGAACATTACCGCTTAGTAGTGGCAGCTAATAGAAACAACCTGGACTTGGAACTCACGAGCTCCAACTCCGCACTTACGCTTGGCCAGAGCGTGTCCTTAATCCAATAGGAGAGCATAAGCTTTATACTGAATTGGATAGTTATTTATCTTATCCATTCTTGCACAACAGCTAGAGCCTAAGTGTCGCGGTATCAGAGTGCGTATTTCTAGGATCCAAGTCATAGGATGGCTTATGCTAACACCTTGTGTGCACCTCTTGATATAAGTGCGAGGAGGTTGTGAATTTATGAGTGCGCCTAGACCACAGCCCGCCGTTGTCAGAAAAACCTGGCTATTCCCTGCAGCTTATAGCAAGAAGTACCCCTTCTCTGGTTAACAATCAACTCATATTGAAAGCTTCCGCAATCCACCTTCCATTCTTAGAAGTGCTTTAAGCCATAACATTAATTCTGTTGATTTCTAAAATATCTATACCTCTGACGCAGGCGGACTTTCCTTAAGTTTAAGTATGGAATGTGTCATAAACTTCCTTGTACAAGATTTGATTGAGATTAAGGCATTGCGCATCATCAGTATCTCATAAAAACTTGCCTTTAAGGGTATTCAACTATAAAAATTTATTCGCTATCACTATCAACGCCTCCTCACTCACATTCCATGAATAAATTGAAATCAAGTGTCTAGACAAAATCTCTAGAAAAACAATCAACTGTTTTGAGAAAACTATTCCTCGTTTTGATAAAAAAGGACTTTGCTAATAAATGCGTCTGATTTACATACATGTGCCGCTCTTACTTTCGGATACCAGCCTCACTTCAGTACGCATGCGTACAATGTACGATTGCTTAATTTAGGATTGAATACTGAGTATTTTGTCGTCAATATTTACTGGACGTGATTGTGGTTTTGATAGTTGAACTTTTTGTTTTTTTTTTTGAATGAGTCGCTGCTATGAATTAACTATTAATTATTCTTAAAGAATACATAGCTCCGTTATGGAATCCGAATTACGTGATACGATCTACGAGATTTTTTAATTGCCTAGTCAATTAAGTGTGATTGACTCTCATTGTTATTTCGGTAGAATTATGACTATAGTCATCAAAAATCAAACAAAAAATAAAATTGTAACTTAAGCGCATCAGGATTGCAGATCACGGTATTCTTTGTTACCAAATTAGATGGGCGATTAAAATTTGTGTTTCGTATTATATATTCTCTAATTCAATGTTCACATCTGGGGATTTACGTGTGACTCGATTGATAAACCGCTGAAATATAGTAAACGAGAGTTTTATGACAATTTATACTCTTGGAATTGAACAACTGTTGTCAGAATTTACGTCATAAAACGTCAGCAGACGTTAGTAAATGTCACTGTAGAGTAAAAGATCTTCCATTTCTCGAAAATAATCTTCTATATTCCGACAAGCCCCTTAAAGAAAATAAACGCGTTAACTATTTTCTGACAGATTGTCAGAATTATAGTACACAAAATACAGAAAAATAAAGTACACTACCAGCTCAGTTGAACGGCCAATTCAGCTACATACGATTCAACTCAGTTGAACGACTTTGGATTCAACTTGGCAAAATCAAAATCTTTTAGTTAAGTTGGTTAACTTCTCAAACGTCAAATTGATCAAATGATTGCGGGTTAATTTTGTTTTGTGTGAGTTTGTTTACAATTGCGTCAAAGTGTATATAGTTTGTTATATTCCAAATTCGAAATTAAAGGCAGTTTTATCGGTGTGACATTTTTTGCCATTGAAGCGTTTTAGATCAAAACCAAATATTCTCTATTAATTTTCTGTTGTTTGCATTTATTTAAACTACTTTGACAGATCGTGAAATGTCAATAAAAAATTGATATTTCAAAATAAAATTTCAGCAATTTGAACTAAATAAAAAAAATTCCAAAAATCAGATCAAATCAAAGATCGATGGTGAGTGTCGCGAAAATAAAAATTTCGAGGACTCTAAAGTTTTTTGCAGGAATCAGTGATGGATGGTTCAAGGGAAATTCATTTGTTAAATCTTCCTTTTCATTGTGTACTACTATTTAGTAGCTATAATATGTATGCAGCCTCAATACTACAGCGAAGCCGTGGCGAAGAATGTTTTGAAGTAGAATTTAAGGATTAGTCATCTGCTTTTGGTCAGTATGGATCAATTCTAATAAAGCTTTGTCGGTCTATAGTTAGTTCAAATTTATATTTGCTTCCGCAGCCGAAAGGATATTTCTTTGGGGTATGGATCTATTGAGAAATTCAACATGTGAATAGCAGCTAATAGTTCGAAGTGAACGATCTATGGTTCCTTGGTTTCAGCATGCCCTCAAACCTGATCTCATCCCCAAACCGTGCCATAAATGACGTGCTGTCAGGTAAACGTCAGATCTAAAATCTTGGATCAAATTATGTGAGCCTATTCTCGCTCTCGTTCGGAGTGGGTTGTGTCTCGCTGGCGCAAGGTCGAGCGGTGAGTTCACCTGAGCAGATGGCGCCATAAGATAGTGTTTGAATTTTATTCTTTCTCGTTGAACTCTCTTCCTCTTTGCTGGCAATGATGCGATAGCTGGTGTATGCGTAGAGTTGCCATTTCATTGAATAGGGTTCTGAGGGAGGGAGAAGTATAATTAATATACCAAATAGTAGCCGAAGTATCACATTGAAGCAGAGAGCATTTCATTGCTTTTTCGAGTCGAAAACTAATAACAAACTACAGACACCAGTCGTGTATGCTTATCAGTGAATGGAAAATCTTTTTATTGACCTCCCACTAATGCTAACATCTACATATCTAAGCGCAATTGTGTTCATTTCTAGATTTAATTCAGTCTGTCTGTGGTAGATGATTACACCTTGTAATCGACTGAAACACGTACCGCCCAACTTACACAGATCTAGAGATAACCAGCTACAAGTTGGACATTGTCATGTTTCCCCATTCAATCTTTTTACACCCTATCACTTGATTGGAAGCGAAATGAATTCAATTTGTTTATCTCGTCAACAGGAAGGACCCAATTCTACTCTACCGGAAGATGAATTCTTTGATGCTGTTGAAACTGGTCTGGATAGAATCGAAGAGGACATGCAGCTGAGGGTGAAATTAAAACTGCAATCACAGCTGTCGCAGACGCTGGTGAATGTACCCCACCAGGCGCAGAGCGAAAGTGAGGACGGGCAGGATGATTTCGGATCAGGCGTCACTGCCAGGGAACATTCATTATGGCCAGAGGTATGTCCTTTCCAAAAAAAGTAAACTCAAAATAAAATAATTTTCTTCTAACAGATCGATCGAGTCTGTAGGGAACAGTTGCACTATGCCCGTGAAGGTGTTGGGCAAGGCGGCAACGGTTGGCAGATATTTGCCGACGAAGGTGAAATGAAAATGTACAAACGTGAGGAAGAAGTGAATGGCATGGTGATGGATCCCCTAAAAGCGTGTCATGTCGTTAAGGGTGTAACCGCCCGCGAAATGTGTCATTATTTCTTTATGCCAGAGTTTCGTAATGATTGGGAAAGTAAGTGTACAAACCGACTGATTGCAGAATGAAGTTTTTTAACTTTTTTGTTTTTGTAGCTACATTAGAGGACTGCACAATTCTGGAGAAAATATCTCCAGAGACTTTAGTATTCCTGCAAACGCACAAACGCGTTTGGCCAGCAAATCAAAGGGACGCCCTATTCTGGTCGCATATGAGAAAAATCACAGATAATTTGGAAAAAGATGCGACAGATGTATGGATTGTGTGCAATAATTCAACCGAACGAAATGGTTATCCGGTAAGAATGACAGATAGATTGGCACAGGAACAGTTTTTTTGAATGAATCTAATTGTTTTAGCCCAACACTGGCAAATGCATTCGAATATTCCTTACTGTCATACTTGTGTGTCAAACAAATTTGACAGAAGGAAAGACCAAAAGTGACGAGCTTAGACGAGATGATCTGACGTGCAAAATTACATACTGTTCAGTTGGTAAGTAAAATGGTTATGTTTTGGTTAAGTCTGGAAAGCCCATCTGACACAAGTAAAAGAGAGCCTTGACATAGATTCTCACAATATATGTGCTGTGCGTGGTATACATGTTTGCACAAATGGAGGAGGTGTCTAGCTTGCTGTCATATCTGATGGGCAGAGAATTTTTCACACGTCATCTGTCAATAAATGCATAGCCAAAAAGTACCTTTCGTTCCGTTGACATTCGATTTGACGTATTGCCGGATAGAACAACCCCTTGGAAGTGTAGTGTATTCTATCGAGCTGTCGAGCTGTAAATTTCCACAAAAGAGAGACCTCATAGGTCCGTTTGCGTACTTTTTGCACTAGAATTCGTAGATTATCAATTTTCGAAGAGTGGGGGTAAAATTCTCTCAGAGTGAGCTAAAATTGAACAATAAAATGCTGAGAATACACTGGTTTGACAGCTTTGACAGTTTCCATAAACCAGCCCACAGAAATTTCTTGCATTCGTAGCATGGGGACATTTTTTACTCTCTCGTGAGCGCTCTCCTCTTCGAAAATTCTCCGTACGCGAACAGCTTTTCGTAAATATTCGTAAATTTTCGTTAAAATTCGCTGTTTTAGGAGGGTACGCGAACGGACCTAATGTCATTGGATAAATTTGTAAGATCTGTCAATTGGTTGTGTTGTTATTGGTTGGCAAAATAAACAGAAGCAAATCAATAGACAATATTCGACAGTTTTTTGCTCAATCGCACATTTTTTGACATTTGTCTCTCTCAATCTCTCTTTGAGAGAATTAGCAATTTGAAAAGCTGAGAATTTTGGTGCAGAAAGTGTGGGAACGGATCTAATGACTCAATGAGTTTTAAGGTTCTTGGTGCTCGCCTAAATTTCGTCTGACCCTCACTCTCTATAACCTCACTATTTATTTGTTTAAGCATTTTATTTTCTGTATACAATATTTTAATTGTAAATGTTGTTTTTTTTTTTCTCAGTAAACCCTGGAGGTTGGGCACCGGCATCGGCTTTGCGAGCCATCTACAAACGTGAATATCCCAAGTTCCTAAAACGCTTCACTCAGTATGTGATAGACCAGTGTAAAGATAAACCAATTATGTTCTGATATTTGCCACACCTGTTCTAATTGGTTTTGTATTTATAAAAAAAATATGTACCACACTTTTTTGTAAGTCTACCTTAGTGTATTTTAGTATTTGTTGAGAGGAAAACTTTTTGTAATGATTTTTACTTTTGTTGTTCTTTTTTTTTTTTGTAATATCTACTATTTTTATACAATATGTGAAAGATAGATTAAATAAAGTATATATTGTTATATTCTTAAGTGTACTTTTAAGTGGATTAGAATAGATACATTCACAACAACAAAAACAACAAAAAAATTGGATATTTGGTACTGAATTCAACATAATTTTTGTTTTTATTTTTGATTCATTCGTCTGATGTACTATATATTTTTTTAATTTTGTCAAATGAACAATATACTATACACGTGTTCAAGTGTTTTAAGAAAATTTATTGTATTTAACTCACCACAACTTCTAGTGTCTTTATAATCATAAAAATAAAAATAAAATAAAATGCCTTCTTGTATGTTATCTCTCTGTTTGTTTATTAAATCTTTTTTCTCAAGTTTTATTCTCTACAAAAGGTTAAATGTATTTGTATTTTTAATGGTAAAGCACATAAACACACAAAATAAAACAAAAACAAAAAAAACTTTTTTTCTATACGCTATACATTGATAGCTTTAAATGTGATCAAAGGGTATATATATTATTATAATCAAGTTTTTTGATTAGAACATTTTTTTTTTAAATAAAAACGAAAACAAAAATAAATAAAATAAAATTCTAAACGATTTTTTTAGAACTCATTCTATGTTGATGATCTTATGCTATCCATTTTTACTGAGTTAAGTGTAATAAATACGAGTATGTATACAAATAAATGAAAACATTTATATTATATATAAAACCATCTATATAAAGAAAGAACATGTTTAAAGAATACTATTTGTTATATAAAAGAAATATATATTGAATAGTGTTAATGGTAAACTATTTAAAATAAAATGATAATTGTTTAAAATTACTGACATTTTGTATTGCTTTTTGCTGTTTTTGTAAAGGGTAAGAGTCCAGTGAGTACAGCATGGAAGAAATGTTTGTCAATTGTCCTTCTTCTTCCTTACTAAAAAGTGGAAACGGATCATTCTTCAGTTTTCATAACAACATTCTGATAAATCAAAGCGTGCAACAAATAGCAAAGGACTGAAGACGGCTCCATTGGTTCACACCAACAGATTGGGATCTCTTCAGCGACTTCGGTGGGGCATCTTACTCTCGTTCTTGCTAAGGTTAGGTTAGGTTAGAGTGGCAGCTAGTACACAGGTCAGCTCACTTAGGCCTAAAAGGCCCATTGTGGAAACACCGGATCTACGAAGGAAAATAACTACCAATTACTACGACACTACAATGATGAGAGACAGAGGATCAATACATACATCATACATAAAATGTTGTATTGTTCCGAGATCTCCATCAGAGATGAACGGCAATTTTGTACAACCGTTAAAATGTTAATATCCGTAGCAGATTGTACATTACACTTCAGCCATGACAGAGCTTTTGTGATTGTCATAATTTCCGCCTGAAAAACGCTACAGTGATTAGGGAGGCGGAAGGAGATGCTTGAGTTAAGCACAGAGGAGTAAACACAACCACCAACTCCGTCTGAGGTCTTAGATCCATCAGTGTAGATGTGAATCGTTCCGACACCCACCTGCTCCAGATTAGACCATATTTCACGAGCTGGGATTGATGTACGGAAGTTGCGACCAAAGCTGAGTTTAGCGGGGCTGTAGTCACATCAATGAGGTTAAATTCATTTAGAACAGAGGAGTGGCCATAGTTGAGAGACAGCCACTGGGAAGAGGCAGACAAACAAATTGCAGCTTCCTAATCGTGGGCAGACGATTTCTGATGGGCGTGTGAGTTGGATACTAGGATTTCGACACCAAATCATCGCTCTATACATGATGATTACTTTCTTTTCTTCCTCATTCAATGATGCCATAAACCGAACCAAACATTCAATTCTTGTGGATGTGTTGATGTTTGGTCGAACACTTGTAGATTGTGTTCTCTCCAACAACAGCATTTTCGCTTCTTGACATTGCCGCTGAGCGAAAAATGGGTCTCGTCTGAGAAGATGATTTTCGGACAAATACGGATCTTCGGCCAACAATTCCAGCAGCGCGAAATTTCCAAACTCACGGCGTTGTCTATGGTCGTCAGGTCTCAATTTTTTCATCAGCACAATCTACTAAGATAAGCCGAAGTGACTCTGGCGATGTCCACTTTAGCTGATCGGTGCTGAATGGACACTTTTTGGTCTTCATAGATACCGTCCGCTATATTTTCTTCATTTTCTCCAATCTCTACCTGTTTGGTGGCTTATGGTCCAAAAAGAGTACACACTCCCGCTCAAACTGTCCCACGGTACGACGAATTACTTGCAAACTGAAGCCATAATGATGACCGACCTCTTGACGAAATTTACTGGGTGTATTTATAACTGAGCCAGAATTTCGATATTTTTGAATATTTTCCGCTCATTCGGTCTAAACGATAGAAAAGCACGATATCGTCTGTAGATTGCCGCATGTAACTCCATCACTATCGTGTCGTCTATCGTTTATTTTGTGAAAAGTTTGAGAGCAATAGAGAAAATTGACATTGACACTTCTCCTCTGTGTATGAAATAAAGTATGACAGACTTTTTATGCTTATCTGTCATGTTTTGATTGGCAGAAGGAAAAAAACAACCGCATGACGTTTCTATCTGCGAAACTCAATCGTTTGAAATTGAAATGAAACTTGTAACAAATAAATTATTAATAATGTGTGCAGATGTGTATTATTAAAAACAGTGTACCTAGTTTTTTTTTGAAAGAGATAAAGACTCTGCTGCACCTTAAATGCTCTTTGCTGGTGCAGCACTGATGAAACATTTCCTTGTTGAATATATTTTCATTTAAAAGACTTTTACAAACGCAAGACAACAAATTAAATTGTAAGACGATATCTATTTACCTATCGCGCAAACGATGTCGTCTTCACGATAGTCAGCCTTATTTTCGACATTCGAATTCCTTCGAAAGTGAGTCGAATTCGCATGGAGGGTATTTTTACTATTCGAAAGTAAATAGAATAGAATAGAAAATTTATCCAAACTTTCGAAAGTTCATTGGTTGTACGTATTTTAAGATTCTATTCATTCGAAACAAATGTATATTATTTTATTTTGCTTTGTTGTCGTGCTCGATAATATTAAAGGTATACAAAATATGTATGCGTTATCATTCGAAAATCAACCTTTTTCATTCGAATCTCAAAATACACAAAAATCTTTCGAATGGATAGAGACATTTGAGAAAATTGACTATTCATTCGAATCTCAAAATAAGCATGAGTGTTTGAAAAACTCTGGGGTTGCGTGAGGAAAAGTATAATCGTCAAAACGATATCGCCTAGACGATTGTCGTCCTACGTGATGAGAGCCCGGAATTTGTTTTCTGCTGAGTGCGCAAGTTTAAGAGTTCTTTGCGGCGATATTTTTTGGAGATCAGGATGCCGGCTCATTCTCAAGAACAATAAAACGCAAAACATAGTTATTTTCATATATATATTTTCATAACAATATTTCCCATTGTCTGTGTGTTTTTTTCTTCTTAATACATTTTTCTTTGAATTTATTTCCTCTCCTTTATTTTTTTTTTAATTTTGCATTCTGAATCGTTATTTTAGTTCAATGAATGTGTTTCTCTTATTCTGTTTTTTTATTTTTAATTAATTACATTGGGGGCTGTTTAACCAAACTAATTTTCAATTTTATTCAAGAATCTTCTTAAGATGGGTGCAAGTTTTTTTTTGAAAAAGATTTTTCCCTAACAATAATTCGGTGTTTGATCTTAATATGGGAAAAACAGGTTTATCCGACTTTGAACTGTCGCTTTAGGTTTTTTTTTTGGTTTTTTCATTTTTAATATAATAACAATTTTAGTTTGAATAACACTTTTGTTTGCTCTTTTATTTACTAAAAAATATCCGATTATTTAAGGTCTTGTTAAAAAATGGTTTTATTTTATTTTTAAATTGTTATGTGAAACATAATTCATTTTCATGTATTTTGTGTAATAAGTTTTGTTTTACTTTATAACGGATATATATGATGTGTATCATTAAAAATAAAAAATATTTGTATTTATTTATTTTTTCCATTAAGTCCATATTGTCATTAGTTTGGTTTTCATATTTATTATGTTTGTTTTGGAATTTGTTTCATTTTGTATTTATAATTTACTAAGTACTATAGAAAAATTAATATATTTAGTTTTGTTGTTTTTTTTATTTCCTTTTGTTTTTACTGTTGTAAGACAATCTCGGGCTATTGTTATGGTTTTTTTTGTAGGTTTTATTGATACAAAATATTTAGTTATTGTTTGTTTGTTTTCTTTTGTTTTGTATATATTTTTATAACTATTTATTTTTATTGTTAGCTATATGGTTTTTTTGTGCGATTTTGCCAGATGAATATTTATTTGTTTATACTTTATAATGGTATGAAATAATTTGTTACGTGAGTAGCAATAGTGTTATGTTACGTGGAAACTTAAAAGCGGAGAGTTTAAACAAAATGCGTTGGTTTCTTTGCTGGAAGAACAATTGGTGGTTGGTGAAAAAGCAGAGGCATTCTTAATTACAAATGTAAATCTTTTTTTTTAATTTTTGTAACGAAATGTAAAATTAAAATTGAGATCTATCAGTTGGCAAACGCAGCTGTCTTAGAGGAAAGGGTTAAACACGACTTATGCGAGAGTCACTCACAATATCGTAATGAATCATTGAACCACAAAAAGTAAACATTCAAAAATTGAACGAAAGCATTGATTCGTAAGTGAATGATGGTTTAGAACGAAGTTGTGGTATTCTTTCAGTTGACTCATCAAAGTGAATGAGAAGAATTCATACTTCAAGCCGAGGATGAAGTCCGACTTATGGGTGTATCAGCTTCCAAATTAAATTGAGTTGAGTTGCTACAATCAAACTCCTATGAATGGTGAAGAGGTAAAATGATGTTGATTCCTTGAGGTACTTTTTGAGGCGATGAGCCTAGATTGTAAGACCTGTGTGCTTTTTGGCAAACTCTGTGTCTCTGTGTCTGTGATTGTGCCAAGATAATAAAGGAATAAAGTAAAGGAAGTTACTTCTTTATTTGCTGAAAAACGTGTGAGTTGCTTCTAGTTCACAACAACGACACAATCTCTTTTCTGTCATACATATGCACTATTCAAAAAGGAATCGAATTCAAAAACGTATGGGAATGTTCCCAATTGTGTCCCATAGAATTTAGAATATATTACAGTTGAGTTTTACAATCTGAAGATTTAAATGGCAGTCTTTCTTGAGGGCCTTTTTTTCTCACAACTCAGCGAATGAAATAAAATTTATATCTCTATTTATTCATCAGCTTCCTGGCTTTCACGACAATTTCTTCTTCATAAAGACTGTATTATGTGTGTGTGCGAACTAGGCATAAAAAGCAAAGAGTGGAAATCATATTTTCACTTGAAACGCTCAATTGAGTTGGCATAGAAGTCATAGCTTAGTGAATCACGAAGAAAGTAGATTAAGCAAGTTGATGAAATGAATCGACTCACTTGAAAGAGTTGCCATAGAAATCACAGCTCACTAAATCATAGCTCATCAAATCACAAATAGTAGATTCCGCAATTCAATGAGTAATTTGATTTGACGATTCGACTCACTGAATTGAGTTTGGCGCATTCTTTGAATCGACTCAGTGAAGTGACTCGTGGCTTTTCTAGTTCTTGTAGTAACTTAGTTCACTGAAAAAAATAATCGACATAGAACACAACAGATCATTGAAGCACAAAGAGTAATATGAGAGAGAAAGCAATTTAACTTCTTTGTGAGTCATTCGCGTGCAGCACTAGTTCACTGAGAGGACTATTTGCTCTTATCTGACAGTTAAAACTTGTGTATGATTCCAACTATGGCCTAAACTAAGTCTGTTTGTTCGAAATAATAAAATGATCGGTGTGAGTGTTGTTTTCTTAATTTTTATTGCATTAACCTGTTGTCCTTGGGTTTTATTATGTTACAAATAATAAATTCAATATTTATAAAAGTACAAATAATATTTCGTGTACGTGTTGTCATTGTTTATTTGCATTTGGCATATATTTATTTAGAAATTTACATTAATTTTTGTATATAATAAAGAATGTCTATAGTTTTTGACAAAAACAAAACCGTTGAGACTTAATAATTTTATTTATTCGTAATAGTTCACTTATTGTTTTTTGTATTTATTTATTAATATTACAATAATTTAATATCACTATTTACATCGTTTTGTTTTATTGATTACAATCGCATTTTATTTATGTATATTCTTTTAGAAGTACTTATGCTTAAATATATATAATAATGTTTATATTTATATATGTATATATACATAAATATTTTCATTATCTTATATTGTTTACAACTATCTAACAAATTATCATTACATAGTAAATATATCTATAAATTTTTAGATGTAACAAAAAAAAAGTTCAAAACCATGTTGAAATTAATTTAAAAAAATACAATTTGTTCCATTTTAACTTTAGAGTTTTCTTTTGTTGTTGTTATAATTGTTTTGTTAAAATTTATGTGTTTCTTAGATAAGTCTAAGGCCTATTTAAGTAGAGACTACTTTTCTTTAAATTAGTCTTTGTTTATATGTTTATTTATGGAATAATACCTAAGAGTTAAGAAATTAATTACAATTAATACAGTACATTCAGTAAAAAATGATTTTCTTGTTGTTTGGTTTTTTTTTGTTTATCGGTTTTTGGCATGCAAGATTTAATTTATTTTTTTTTAATATTTTGTAGTTTTTAATGATTAAATATTTTTGTTTAAAAATAGTTTTTTTTTTTGTAGTTGCAGTGTGTGCTTGTTGTGTAGGTTTTTGCTTTGAAAAGGTGAATTTTACACATTTATTTGAAATGTTTCCCTTTGAAGTTTCGGATTGGCACGTATTCGTGGTGAGTTTTGTGATTTTTTCTCACCACTGTCGGAGAATCTAGCTGGAGGATGTATTGGATCCTGATAATTTGGATAATTCGATATGCTGAAAGGAATCAAATGTAATTAAATGTGCTCATAGCGGGAGAGGCACATGATGATGCATGCAAAATAATTTAGGTCACAGAAGCTAAATAAGAAATTTTTGAAAAGAAACGAAAATAATGTGAGGCTATCGGAGCAACAGTACCATTTATATAATTTTATAGTTACAGATGATGTTGTCTTTTTCTTGTCTTTACAGCTTTAGTTCACTTTCTGTAAGAATTAAATAAAAAGGGCACTTTTAATCTTGTATCTGTTGCTCTGACAGCCCTTCAATCTATAAGAGAAGCTCAATGTTATAATGTTATAATTAATTAAAAATATAGAACCTTGGGATGAAACTGTCTCTATGGGACATGTTAATGATATCCGTAAGAAGCAAAACCCATTGGCCGAGGAAAAGACATCGCTCTTTCTGGGCAATGTCCTTCTGCTTTGCACTAACACAAAGTCTCTGGAGAGTATTTAACTAAAAACTCGAGCGATCTGTTTACTCTCTACATTGGTATACATGAAATCCTAACTAAAAAATCTCGATGATGCTCTACTCTAAAACCTTTAACCTACAAAAAAAACTAGATATCAATAAAGGCTTAAGACCTAGTATACTTTGGTATGTCCTCGAAAGAATTTGATGTTTTTTTTCCCAGGATTCAAAATAAATACATACAGGAGCTCAAGTTCATAGATCTAAACATTTGCAACAATTTGTTGCATTTCTAAACTGTCAACTTGGCAACAAAAATATGACAGCTGTCATCGTGAAAGTACAGCCAAGAGCATTTAGCCCCTATGCAAGATGAGAACAACAGCGTACTTTTTGCACTGAAATTCGTAGATATCATATTTCGAGGAGTGGTGGTAAAATTCTCTCAGAGAGAGCTAAAACTACGAACAAGTAAGCGAACGGGTTTAACAAGAAAAAGTTCAAAATACACTAGTTTGACAGCTTTGACAGTTTTCATAAACCAGCCCACAGAAATTTCTTGCACTAAAATTCGTAGCATGGGGAAATTTCTTTCTCTCTCTTGAGTGCTCTCTCTGCGAAAAACTACGAAAATTCTCTGTTCGCAAACAGCTTTTCGTAAAAATTCGTGAAATTTTCGTAAAAATTCGCTGTTTTAGGAGGGTACGCAAACGGACCTATTTTGTTTTGAAATGGAACAGAACAGACTGAACACGGTAACAGCAACAACCGATTTAGGGCTTAACTCTTAAGTTGAAGTTGCTGTTGCTATGGCAATGTGTTTCTGCTATTGAGGTCCATTCACAGCTCCGCGACCTACGAATGAGCACATTGAAAGGAATATAATTGAGACGCAGTTTATGACTCTCCAAATGGTCCAAAAGTTTGTTTTCTCTAAAAATGGGCGTGGTAATGAGGGGATTTTAAAATTGTTTGCACTTGTACTATAATAGGCAAACATGTGTGCTCGATATGAGGCTTGGCTGTAATCTGTCAAACTCCTCAGCTAAGCTTATGTGAAATTTTTCTTTTTTTAGACTGGGCGTGGAGTTCAACCTCCTTTCACGGATCTTCTTCAAGCTTTAGGCAGCATCCAGCAGGATTTCAGTACTATTGGTGTCATAATGAGGACCGAGTGGAGTCTGTAGGGATATAAGGAGTATTCAGTACTCTAACAGCACTTACGTAAAATTGATGTCACAGATACATACACGTATAACTTTTGACAGTTTTAACATGGATCAAAATGACAGCTAAGTCAGGAAGCCGATTGCGTGGAAATGCCCAAAAAAGACTATTCCACAAGGCAAATGGGAGAAGGGGCTACTGGGCCTACTGGCCGTTCCGTCCAAAACGAAATCATTTCGAATAACTATAATTTGTCAGTTCTGAAATTGGTTTAAAAATGCTCCAAAGATTGAGGATTATTTGGACAAATCCAAACAAGAAAAATTAAATTCAACAGGAGTCCGATCCCATGATCTTTATGAGTAAGTTGATTTCAAAAAATTTCGAGAGCCAAAAGAGCTAAATGGTTAGTATAAAATGGCATCAATCTGTCACTGCGAATGGCACATGGATTTGACAGAAGTTATTAAGCCTCTACATGATGGACCTTCAGGCCAATGGACGTCAAAGTAGGAGTTGGCCAAAAGTGCCAAATGGTTAGTATAAAATGGCATTTACCTGTCACTGCGAATGACATATGGATTTGACAGAAGTCATTAAGGCTTTACATGATGAACCTTCAGTTGGTAGTCATTTATGTATCAGGAAGGTCTTTCTAGTTCTGATTGGACGTTATTCCTTAACTTCAGGCATTAGTTGACTAGACAAAAGTCTTCTTGACTAAAAATCTTTAACAAAAAAAAAAAAAAATGAAAACTGATAAAAATAAAAAGAAAAATATAAAGCCACACAACACCGATATTATGAGCATGCAACTAGATATTCAACATCGCTTACCATATCTTACCTAAAAGTGGTTTCTTCGTTGTGGCTCGAGTACCCACTGGAGCTACGTACATGCCGCTTTGGCACATTTGCCGCCGACTTCCCAGACTTTCGTGTCGAGAATGGCGGTTTCGATTTACGCGACATACTCGTAGGTGTTGTCTCCGATGATGAAGATGTCTCATCTTGTGGATCTACAAAAAGAAACAATTTTTGTTAAAATAAAAAAAAAACTAAAAATGGCAACTTACCTCTTTGCGGTCGATATTTAGCCGAATTGACGGCACGTGAGCTAACATCGTTGTCTGACTCGGAGCCGAGCGTGTCATATTCTGTAATTGGTATGTGAAGTGTTAGGATTTTCCTAACTTCGGAATCTGTTGAACCTGGATTGTCCGATTCTAAAAAGTTTAGTACGATTTGATGGGCGATTTTTTTTTTTTTTTTTTGCAAGATGACATTTTTTTTTTTTTTGACATGTTTTTGACATTGAGTTTTTGGTAGAGGACAAGGAGAATGTCTCTCAGTAGAGAGAGAGAGAGAGAGAGAGAGAGAGAGTGAGAAAGAAAAAAAGTGACAGTTGACAGCGTCGGCACGTAGGTGTTGCGTGTTGTGTGTGTTTAGGCGGTGTGATGTGATGATGTTGATGGAACAGATGAATTGGTGAATGAATATGGTGTTTAAAAAATTTTGATAAATAGAAAATAATCAACAGTCCTTAATAGCTAGGGATGGGGCAATAATAGGATACTTATTGCATAGATTTGAAATTACCTTGACTCTCGGAGTGTGGATCCCTAAGCCGGCCGCCTTTTCGACGAACTTTCGTATACTCTGGCTCCTTGGCCTAAAAATGTTAATAGGTATAAGCTTCGAAGCTTGAGTTTACCTTTCTAGAACTTACATGATAACTATCAGGCTTGACGTCATGGTAGACAAAGGACCCTCGCACTGAGTGGTAGGGCCCACTATACACATTACCGCTATACGAACTTTCACTGTAAGTCTGTTTATTCAATTGAAAAGTCGCATAGGGACAGATGTCCTCGATGTATTCGTTGCCTTCGGCTTTAAAGCTGCCAGAATCGTTGGAATTTGAATTTCGTTGGCCCGGATTGCAACGAACCGCTAGGTATTGTTGATCCCGGTTTTGTTTGTTTTGTAGATTCGCCAAAGATGGTGACTCTGACATGGTTGATGATGGCACACGGGCTTGGTTATTCAGTTCTAAGGGGAGGAGAATTTTGTTAGAATATAAGATTTAAAGCTGGACTTGGGGTCTTACTTCGTTTTCGAATGAGGAGGACTGCTGCTATGAGGCCCAGGAGGATCAACATCGATAGACACACTGGAAGAAGGACCTTGAAGTTGGCATAGAATGGGCTGTCACTCATGTGAGATACTGGGTTTGAGTGGTCAGTGTTGTAGATAACTAGAAGAAAGAAAAAAGGATGTGGAGGGCGCCTTGTCAAGGTTTGTGTATTGGATTACCTCCTTGTGGAGAGAGGGTTGTAAAGTTGTAAACAGCTGTTGTGGAGCCAGCGTTATTGTGGGCAGTAACTTTCAACTGAAATGACTTACAGAATTAGGAGGACTTATTGAAGGTTTATGGACAGCTTACCTGATATTTTGTACCGGGATTAAGGTCACTAACAGTGTATATTCGTTCTGTCGGTGCTATGTGGTTCGACACTACGTTCCATTGAGACCTAAAAAACAAACCCATTTAGACAAACGACTAGGCAGAGGTACAGCGAAGCCTACCTTCCATACTGCCTTGACTCGATCATGAAATAGAGAATACCACAGCCTCCATCGCCCCAAGAGTCAAGCCAGCAAGTGACACTCGTCGAATTATTCGTAATCATCTGTGAGTGCTTAGGCTGAACCGGTGGATTGCCTTTGGTAAAGGAGTTCACAATATCACATGGCAGTCCCGTCCCGATCTTGTTATAGGCCGTGATGTACAGCTGATACCTTGTCCCGCACCAAAGATTACTCAGCAAATGTGAATTAGTCTTCGAATCGATTTGCAATTCCTCCCAATCACCATTGTCTCGCTTATAGTTGATGACGTAGCCAAGGATCGGGCTACCTCCATGATTGTTGTCCACCCACTCCAAGTGCAGACTATCCGTGTAGGTGGTGATCACAGTCAAATTGGGCGGCTCTGGAGGCACTTTGATAATCAAACTATAGACAATCTCATCCTTGCCCCAGGTGTTCTCCACACTGCACGTATAATTTCCCGCATCAGTGCTTTGACAGTCTCTTATAAAGAGTGTTCCATTCTTGGCTATAGTCTTTCTTGTATTTGTCTCCATTGAGTGTCCATCCTGTCGCCAGATAGTCACCGGAGCTGGTGCTCCCACCTTCCTACAGGGCAGCACTAAATTCTCCTTCCATGGGGTTACAATCCTCTGACTAAAGGATACAATCCTAGCGGGGACTTTATTATTTGGCGGCACTGTAACCACCTGAGTCTTTTCGCCTTCTCCGATTTTCGTGGAAGCTGTCAGCCAAAATTGATAAGTAGCTGCCTCTTGTAGTCGCTGGGTCTCGTGCATCTCAACAAAAGGACCCAGGACTCGCTTATGGGTACCCTCCTCGCGACCACCCTCTAACACTGACATATAGAACGTATAGCCCGTCTGTAAGGAAAAAAAAAAGAAAACAAAAAACTCAAATCACATGTCCTTTGCACACATCGTATCCCTGCATACAATATCTCCATTGGGATTCTCTGGTGGCAGCCAAGAGATTATTATTTTCGTATTCGATGCTGGTATAGCTTTAATGTCCTGCGGCGCTGATGGAACTGTATTAAAGGGTAAACAGAATCAGTTCGTCATATACACATACATATGTACAGCTAGTCTCAACTTACCATCCTCGTGAGTACGACAGAAGAACTGTTTTGTCTTCATGCCATCACCGACTTTGGTGTAGGCCAGAACCCACACGGTGTAGTTTGTGTACTTTCGTAAGTTCTCTATCGTGAGATACTGGTTTGTTGACTTGACTACTTCAGGATCTTTTTCTGTGAGTAAAAATACAAGGATTTACGTAGACTTTGTTTGATTTTAAGTTGAAGTTAAAGTTCTTTTCTTTCTAAGGAAAAAAAAAGGAAGAAAAAAGCCGATGCAACTGGCTAACATTCAGGAATTCAAGTTCTTCGAGACAGTTAAAAAGTTAAAAAGTCACTGAAATCTATATAGATGAGTTTAGCAGCGTCAAGTTGAGAAAGCACCAGCTACGGGTTCTTCTGCCTCTGTATCAAGGCATTCCATGCTTCACTTCTGTCATCCTCATGCCTTATAAGGACCTTAACTCAATCATCTCTGTTTCTGGAGTCGTTGCAATTACGTTATGGAGTTCCAAGGCACTCCTATGTCTTCCCTCTGATGGGCGGTCAGTTCTTCCTTATGTATTGCGAAAGTTGGCTCATGGCACTATGCATATGACTTTTTTGACAAAGTCGATCTCATTTTGGGCCACTCTTTCGACCATTTGGGGCTCTAAATCATCAATAGAGGGCTGAATACCGGTTTCTATGGTCTGAATAGAGCCCCTCAAGAAGTAATCAGTAATTAATGACATCTGTCATCTGAAGTGATGGATTCAACTTTGACGTTCAACAAAATGACATTTAACAAAGGTCTCAAGCTGCTGTGGAACTCATTTGATCAGAATAGGTGAACGGACAAAGGATAAACTCCTGTGATTGCCTCAACTCAGCCTCTCCAGTACAGGGGCTACAGTTTTTTCTGTAATCTCACCTTAACTATGTTAATGCTCTTCAGATTTAGCTCACAGAAAGCGCTGAACAAAATGAGAAAAAATTCTTCGGTAGCCAGAAACTCCTTGAGGAATTTTTTTTTTAAATCAAGAATCACAATGAAGTCATGTGCATAACTCAAGCAAAAATGGCATACGACTATCCTTGAGCTAAATATCTTATTCCAGGATTTTCAAATAGAATTAAGATGGCCATAGCTTTTTGAAGTTTTCAACCTTATCTCATGTACAAATGCCTTCTCTCCGACATGTATCCTTTGCATGGAACTTTGTACTTAGAAAACTTCTACTCAGACAGTAGACACCTACCTATCTACCTAATTCCCTTCATTGCTCGTTTACCTAAAACTTTTTGCACAAGAATCCCTTAATAGTCCTTTCAACCCTTTACCAATCCACCACCCAATTCGATTAATACTTTGCAACTGAACTCCTGGTTCCTGGCCATCTTCCAAACTTGCAATGACTCCCCTGCCAAGTCACAGAAAGAAAAAAATGCAAAAACAAAAAAAAAAAAAAGGGATGAAGGACCCCACAGCTTGGTAATAGGGTGCAGATGATTTTCTCATTACAGTTATTGCTCACTTACCGTACAGTTCATCCACTGATATGTAAAACACTTTGTATCCCCTAATTTTGCCATTCTGCCCATCGACATCCGGCGGTGACCAGGTGATGTAAATCGATGTCGAGCCCAGGACGTCGCATTGCGGACTCTCTGGTGGTGACGACGGAACTGCCAAAGGGTACGAGATTTATACGGTTATACTCGTACACGAAAATGACGAAAAGCAATTAACTAGAGTAACTAGAGTAACTCACCATCTTCTAGAGTTTGAACGGCCACCTCTTTGCTGGGCGGACCACTGCCCTGGCTTGTGTAAGCCTGCACTATGACATGGTATTGGGTGAATTTATTCAGATTTGCTAGGACTGTTTCGCCACCAAAATGTGACCTAACTTCGACCGTTTTAAAGCTAAATCCTTGTGTCGGATTGATTTCCTTGTCCTCGGGCGACGTTGACATCTGATAGCCCACATAGTAGCCAAGTAGGATGCCATTCCAGTGGTCACGATCGGGCGCATCCCATGTGACGGAAATCTCTGTTGAGCTTTTCGCCTCGGCGCGTACATTCAACGGTGGCCCGGATGGCACCTCTTCGAGGGTGGTGACCTGCACCACCTCCGAGAATTCCGACGAACCCAATTTATTCTCGGCCGACATACGTATGTGGTATGCCTTGGCGGGACGTAGATTCTGGATGTTCACAACCGTTTGTGAGCCGGTGATTGATATACGCTCGGCATTCTGCCAAATGTCTGCAACGAGAGTATATGTGTGTAATTAGGAAATGAAAGGATTCAGCAAGGAGGATGGGTTTAGAACCGAACCTGTGATTTGTTTGTAAAATATGTGGTACTCCTCGATGGGGCTATTGCCGGCGAATGGTTGGCTCCAGGTGAGCTGAAGACTGCGTGATTGCTGAGAATTGATGCGGAGATTCTTCGGCTGTTCGGGTACCTCTTGAACGATGAGTTGTATAGACATGTCGTCCTTGTTTTTTTCAAAATAAAAAGGAAGTCCAAATGTTTTTGATTTATTTTGTTTTTTTATTGTTTTTGTGTAAGAGCCTTACCTGTCCGAATGCATTGCTCGCTTGACAGATATAGATTCCAGTGTCCTGTCGATAGGTATGTGAAATACCCAATTCCGAGACCATCCCGTCGTCAAGGACCTGATCACGAATTGTGTACCTACACATGTGTGGGAGAGTGCATAAAGTTTTTTTTGTATGTGTATAAATCTTCTGTTTACCTTGAGTCTAAGGATTCATCGAGATACTGTTGGGTGCTTTGCATTTTCCATTTGATATCAATGGGATTGTCGCCCTGGACGTTGCACTGGACATGGACTTGTTTGCCTTTCGGTACGGAGATTTGTTTGTTTTTCGTTGTAAAATGGGCGGGCACTGTACACAGAACGAAAGGAGAAATGTTACATTTTTTTCGCCTTTCTTTTAAATTTTCATTTTAAGTCGTCCTCTGGGCGAAAAAAGGAAGGATGATTGGGGATTATTGTGTAGATGTGGAGTAGAAAACAAATTATCCTTTGTCGTTTCTTCGAAGAAAAAGAATTTTATTATCCTTCTTCTTCCTCTGAAGGTGGAGTTCTTCTTGGAAAGACATACAATCACTTTAAATTAAAGTAATGATATTCAGGAAAAGGATAAAAGATTTAATTCTATTTAAAGAAGATTTTCTATTCTAGTTGCGGGATTTTATTTGAGATGATGGATTTAGAATTGGCACAGAACTATGGTAATGGCTTGTAGAGTGTGTTGAATGGTTCAAATGGAGAGGAAATGTTTAAATGCCCTTTTTTTAAAGGTAATATGCTGATGCATACTCTGGTTACTCATTGGGTTTTCATATAAAAATGCTGAAAACGCCTAGCCATTGAGAAAGAAGAACAACTGAGGCTGCAGGATTAGTTTAACTAGTTAGCAGAGATCCTGTTTAGCTTTGTGTAAGGTTCCTGACAATGTGCCAAAACTCTCCCTCGTCTTCGAGGTATTTGAGCTCGGATGTAAAAGTCCATCGAAGTCCCCCACATATTGTTAACAAATCTCCTTTAAACACGTAAGTAATCAGTAGTGGAAAAAGAATCGGTGACAGTATACAGCTTTGCGGTACACCATTTTTGACCTCGAATTTCTCAGATAATATTCCTCTTTTCAAAATTGATGAACAACAGATGAAGTGCTGATTTGTATTCAACACACTGCTCATGATCTGCAAGGCACATACTAATGTTAAAACGTCAGACCGCATAGATGGACCCGTAAGGATGCAGTGGAATAGAACTATAAACATGAATAACGATCAACACATCATCAAAATGTGAGTATTTTATTTTGTATAAGAAGTTTGACAGCCCTATTTGACAGGTGCAAGCTAAAACTTTTGAAAGGCTATAACTCTTTTGCAAGGAAAACAAAAACAAGAAAGCGAGCTTACCATCCTGTCTAATTTATACCTTTGTGATTTTTTATGAAATTGTGGGTTTTTTTTTTTGGAAAGGAAGGGAATTGATCTCAGGAAGATTCTAAAACTTACCATTAACTTTCAAAAAGATCACCTTACTAACTCCCGATCCGATATTATTCTTTGCCTCACATAAAAAGTGTCCTTGTGATTCTTTGCTAATTTTCTTAAAATATATCGATCCATTGTTGAACAATTGTACACTTGGCTCGTAGAGAAAATCCTTGTATTCACCGGGGCTAGCACCGATTGCTTTTTTCCATGTTATAAGCGGTTTCGGATAGCCTTCCGATTGGCAGTGCAATAGTACATCTTGTCCGGCTTGTGCACTTGAGTCTTTCGGCTCTAGGATCCATTTTGGAGGAACATTAACTGTTAAAGGAACGGTAAATTTCACAGTACCAGCCACATTACTGGCAATGCATGTATAATTCCCTGAGTGTTCTGATGTGATATGTTCTATAACAAGACTGGCTGAATATTCATCCAAACGACGAAAAACTTCATTTCTATAAAGGACATCATAGGCGTACATATGTGAAGAATTTGGAAGAGAAAAAGGAAGGACAATATACGAGGTACTTACCCAGTCCCGATGAGTGGCTTTCCGTTCCTTTCCCATCGAAAGCTAACTGGTAGATCGCCTTCGAGAATTTGGCAAGAGATTGCTGCACGCATACCCTCGCGGAGCATGTCGGTCATTGCCTGAATTGGCATGATTTTCGGCGGAACTGAAAGGAAAGATAAGTAAGTCTTTGACAAGAGAAAGTCTTCCTTCCTAAGTGCCACAAGATGAAAGGCCCTTTAAAATGTTAAATTGCAGGAATATAGCCTCAAAGGATATGCAGCTGCTGTTTGTTGTTTACTCAAAGAAAAGAAGAAGAAACCAATTGCTCCTTGAAATCTTTGCATCCCCTTGAAGACGTCAATCATATAATAAAATGCCTGACAAATAAATACCTACATTATTGATCCTTTTCAAGTGTTCTTTTTGCAAAAGGAATGCAAAAGGAAGGAACTCTCCCTAGCCACCATCATCCTTTCATCACACAACTATACACTAAACACATAATAAATTTTTGCTTTCAAGCGAGACGAAAGAAGAACTCCTGCTCTGTACTCCAAACCTCGGCTCGTATTTACCTTTCAATCGGATTGCTGCTGCTCCTTCTCCTTTCCTTCAGAACAACAAGCACAGCGGCGCGGCGGCTGCGAATGCCGAACAAACAAGTTGCAAGTTCATTCACCTCAATGTGTTTTTTTTTTCTCCTGTTCAACATATCCTTTTTAAAAATGCAAAATCGTCACAGAGCAAGAAAATAAGGACGACGAAACATACAAGCAACCAACCCCCCATCACCATTGGAGAATGAGGAGGAGGTTGAAGACTTTGATCCTAGTTACCACCCTCTTGCCTTAGTGCTAACATCTCACAATCAACATGGAAACGAGAGAAATATTAAAAAAAAAAAAAAAAATCAGTTAAACAGGATAAATTGCTTTTCATCCTGGCATTGCTCATACAATTATGTAGGAGCAAAAAGAAAAAAAAAAGAAGCACAATCCAGCACAAGGACTCTAGCTATGCGGACAACTGGCATTGTTATTGTAAAAGAAAACCGGAGCGTAACACATCCCTAAACAATGGGCAAATCTATTATTTTTTCTTCAAATAGTATACCTGAGCTTCGGGGCGAGCTTTCCTTTTCTTAAGGCAGTATTGTGTATGTTTGTATGTAGTACTTACCCAACACATGAATCTCCACGTTTCTTCGGGAGGTTTGCTTCTGTTTGTTCTGCGCCATGCACGTGTACGTTCCGGCATCTTCGAGGCGCTGCAGCTGTTCGATAACGAGCGTCCCATTGTTATAAGCTCTCTGCCGTCGATTGATGGGCAGCGTTTGTCCATCTGTGGATATAAATAAAAAGTAAAAACGTGAAATTATTTGCATGAATGTCTGGACAGTAAGAGCAAAAAGTTTTCGTACTACTACTTTCAGACAAAAGGCTGTTTATAAGGTTGAGTGTGAAGTGTTTCAAGGAAAAAACTATGTGCTGTCCGAGGAGGAACCACGGCTTCGTTTTGGAGGGCTTTGGACGTGTCCTCCTTGAATTTCGTGGTCTGTCCATCGTTTTCCCTTTCCAGCGCTGTTTTCCTAATCCTGTTGACATTTTCTCCGAGTTCTTTAAGATCGGGGTTTGCTCTCATCCTTTTGAGGATACTTGCTTAGGACGTCTCACCGGTTTTTGAAATAATGATAGCATCAGGCCTTCCCGGGTTTCCTTCGGCTCTTGCTTTTATCCTCAGCTTTCTTGTTCTTTTTGGGTTCTTCATTAGGAGGCTCCTTTTTGTTTCCTTCTTTCTCTTTGGGTCTTTGTTTGACCACGTTAGTCCAGCTCTCGTTATCTGGCTGCTTTTCTTTTAGTGCCCCTTCGGAGTTCCTCCTCCAAGGGCCTTCATGGGGTGCTGTGCCAGAGCCAGATCAGGTGCTAAACAGGAATGTTACATCTGAGCCTACGCCACCAACTAGACATTAAGCGTTCTTTGAGTCCTGCCAAGGTTTGAACGGGATGGGGTCGTCTGTAGCATTAGCCTGAGAGCCATTTCAACCAGATTTCACTCCTGCTGTTTGCGGTCTAATATTTGTCTAATTTATTTTGACTTTTCCGTAAGAGGCGAGATGAACGGCATATCATCTAGTAGGTCTAGGATTCCTCTTTTAGGAATTACTACTGAATACTGATGAGTTAGATTTGATGGTTTATCTAAGCGGTCTACCATGAAGTATCATTAGTTCATTGAGAGTGATTGTGAGGAAAATATTTCTTTGCAATATTATGTCTTGTGGTTGAAGAATACAAAAGGAGAGATAGTTCACATATCATTTTATTCTCTTCTTCTACGGTGGAGTTCCGAAGTGCGATAAGACAATTATTTGGTTCGAACAGAAGGAAGCATTTTCGTCGAACATTCAGCGAGGTCGAAGTGGATCTACTTGTCCAATTTCCAGTCAGTTGGTCTCCTTTAACCTCTAATTGGATGAGTGTGGAATTCATAACTTCTTGAGCCATGCATAAGGGAGGCCTCTGCAAGGCTAATGCAAGTCATCCAAACGTCACCAAGTTCGCTTAGTAATCGGACAAATCCTCTGGTGCAATCAACTGCTCATTTTGGCGGCAAGAATTGAGGCAAGTCTTACCTCTTGTTTGCTTACCCCGCTTCATGATGATCCGGATAATACAGATAGGTAAATAGAGTCACTTCTTACGTGGATCAAGACTTCGGGCAGTTCGGGTCCATTGTACCTTGTAAATGACAAATTCGTTTTCAATTCAGGCGATTGTCTGGCCAGGGCCCCTTACGTTGCAGTGCCTGAGCCATAGACAAATCTAAATTAGACAGACAACTTCGGTTCGTTTGACACATTTGCTCCCCCAAGCTAAAATCCACTAGATTTTGTCACTGTATTTTGACGTTCAAGCTAAATCAAATGGGAGCTCACTAATTTCACACATACAATTACAAAATCCGGCGATTTTTTTGACATCTATGGCAGCAGCCATTTTGTACATACAATTTGTTGCTGTACTGAAATAAGAACCGGAAAAAAATGTTGCCACATACATGGTAATTAGGCTCCTCCTATGTGCAGCACTAAGGGGACAGGGGAAGTTTGAGTTGACTGTCTATAGTCTGTCCAACATAAATTGTCAGTACACGTCTTATGGGAGAAATCAGTAGCGTGTCATAGTTTTGCACCATACTAAATTGAGAGGAACCCCGCATAAAATGTGTATACCCGCCTGTGAATATCCATTTGGTGTGCGCTGATTGGCTGCTGCATTTCAACCCCTATTTATTTTCATGTGCATTCAGAGTTACCAGTGTCCGTTTTGTAACTCGTTCAGTTTTTTTTCCTTGGGTTTCTATTAAGGAGCTTTTGGTTTTAGAGCTTTGAAAAAAGTTCTTTTTTGATAAGTGTTACCATCATGTTTTGATCTGATATATTATTTCTTTTAATGTGTTGAAAATACGTTAAAATGCAGTTACAAAATTGTAAGATGTTTTCTATTCTAAAATGTTTTACTGTTTTGCACTTTGTAGGTACTCATACATTTTTTTCTCTTTTTGGGTTCCATTTTCAGTACGTTGAAAAATACCTACATAAAATACGCAATTGGTAAAATAGGACGTTTATTTTGTACTTGCAAGCAATGCCGTGAGTGAATAATTTAAATTTCTTCAGCATTGTTGTACATAATTTGTTTCCATTATAGGAAAATTAATTGACAATTTTTGCATTTCAATGGATAAAAAATTGGACCTTTGCCGATTCGCCTCTCATGAATCAAAAAAAAAAAAATCTTTGATAATGCCGCCAGTGTATATACATAAACTCGGCCAAAAATATTTTTGACCAACATTGTTAGAATATTTTAAGCAATAAAATATTACAGAAGCAGGTCAATTTGGTCATCTTATATCCTTACGCTCATCTGTACATAACTTTTATTGCTTTATTGCAGCAAGTGATTTTTAATTGTCGAGATTTTTCAAGACTGGGTTTTTTTTGTATTTTATCCTATTTCCATGTATGACTTAAGAATTAATTGCTTTATTATAGGATGTACGACATTTAGTTCCGTTCTCGTATAAAAACATAATACAGGGAGGATAGTCTTTGAGTTCTTATTTCGTTGCCAAAAATAGATACAGTTTTTTTTTCGATCCCTGGGTGTTAAGACGGGTAGTTTTTTAAGAACTGTTTTCAAATTGTTTTTTGAAGAAGTATTGTGCAATTTATATTGCTGGGGATACCCTTCAAAAACGCGCCTTTTATCTTACCTCTTGGTGGTGTGGAAAAAGATAAATTTGTTTTATATTTGATTAATAAAACAAATTAAATGAAAATTTCAATCTAAAAAAAACAGGACGGTAACCCTACATAATATTCTTTCACATTTTTCCTGGTTTGAAATGATACTGCGGCAACCCTGTAAGAGCTTTTGTTAGAGTAGCACCTTACGGAAAACAAACGAGTGCGAATGAGAGACAAACATCCCTATCTTCCCTGTACTGACAATTTATGTTGGACAGACTATAGTTTAGTTTGTCTATGGCCTGAGCAGAGTATGACCGAAATTTGTATGTAAAGTTCATGAGTGAAGAATATTTGTTAGCAGTCAATGATCGCTATCTATGTTCTTGTTTAGCATGAGAACTTGCCACTAATCTATTGAGGTTCATAAAAGCAGCGATGAATCAGCTCGGGACGTTTTTTTTTACCATAACTGCAGGATTAAGTAGTAGTACAAACTCTATGTAGAACTCTAAAGACAAAAAGGTTTCGAACCTAACCTGCGACGAAGTCTATACTTCATCATCCTCTTAACAACTTTTGTATGGCAACACTCAACTCTTGCCACGACAATTGGTAGCCCTGCTTTGATCTTTTTTTCTGGCTTCATTTTGTTTCGTTTTTCTTCTCTCTCTTCTAACTTTTTGTGCTGCAACCAGGTGGTTTGGAACAAGGACTTTCTTCTAAGAATGGGCACGTTCTACATTCTAGACACTAGGTTGTCAGACGCTTCTGATTGCTCAAGAGATTCAGTTTCTTTTCGAGGTAGTGGACTAGATTTGAAGGTAAGAAAATTCTCCCTACCTTTTAAGTCAATGTGCAAACTGTCAAAAATTTGTTTGACGTTCCATTTGCTAGGCATAACCTCAAATAGTAAGCCTAGAGTTCGGAACGTGTCCAATGACCTTTAAAAGCTGCTCAGTCTTTTTACATTCTGAACCTTGCCAGACCAAAGATTTTTTCCCGATGACAGCAACCTTTTATCCTCGACTGTGTAAATGCACTCAGGCGATGCAGCAGAAGGAATCCTTAAAACAATAAAACAAACCTTCCACATTCTCACATGCTCTGCACAAAAAAAAACAAAAGAAATTACTCGGCAAAATCATAATTAATGAAAGCAAATATAATTGTTCCTTGCAAAGGAATTAATTAAACAAGAAAAAAAAAAAAAACTTGCAATGCTTGCAATGTCAATAAGAAAAGGATATGCAACGGCATGTCCTGACCGCCCCCCTTCTAAAAAAAACACACAACAGAAACGTTATGTGAAACATTTGTTAAAATTAAACAAAAGACAGAGCAAATGTCATAGCAAAGAATACAAAAAGTGAAACTATGCGCATAAAAGAAACGAGAAAAAAAAAGAAATATTAAAATTCAGTATGTCCTTTGAAACAACTAACATGAAGAAGGAAGGAATTCTGCTCATGTGAGCATAAAGAGGACTTTTTTCTCTTCTCCTATGTGTTGTTTGCCTTTTGTCTGTATAATCTTTCTTCATATGTATGTAAAGGAAAAAAAAAAAACAAGCAACTTACCCCTTTCCCAGTGAATCTTATCGATTGGGTATCCAGCGACAGGACATTTAACTATTAAATCGCTTCCCGATATTCCCGTAATTTTTGGCATTTCCCGAATATATGGAAGACCGTAAATATTTACTTTAGCACTGTGCGATACTCTGAAAGAAAAAGATACAAGAAAAAAAGTAGAAAAAAAAAGAAACAAACACCAAAGACAGCAAGACGCAATGAAATAAAAAAAGAGTGTACGAGGACGAGGACACATTTTGACACTCCATTTAGCGGTGAAGCCATTTTCGTTTAGTCGCCTAAGAAGATGAACAAAAATGTCGTCCTTTTTTTCGATTGCTTTTTTGGGTTTCATGGTTTATGAAGTGTGATTGATATCAATTGCGGTAATTTGTTTTCACTGTTGGGCTGCGCCGTCGTCGTCAGTTGGTTAAAGAAAGGATGTGGTAGGATGTGTGTTATTGGATGTTTTTAGGGTTAAAGTTGGCGGAACAAATGCGTCGAATGTTTATGGCAGTTTTCAGTTGTGATTTGCATTTGAAGAGAACTTCAAGTTGAAGGCATATCCTGTGACGATAGTGGCTGTAGTTGATAGAATTTTATCGCTTTTGGTTGATAGTTTTTAATAGAAAGAAGAAGGGGATTTTTACGACTAGTTTGGTTCAGTAATTTCCACCAGCTTGGAGGATACTGTAGAGACTTGATGGGGGACTGGAAAAGGATGTGGAATTAGACTTGACGGCATACAAGCGGAATAGTTTCAGGCTGCGCCAACAGAAACTGTTCCCATTTGTACCGAGAACATGGGAAGCCGAGAGTTTTCCAGATGAGTGGAAGAAGGGAATGATCGTCAAGCTCCCTAAAAAAGGCAATTTAATGCAGTGCGTGCTGCCTGCTGTGGCCAATAATAGCTAGAATAATCCTGGAGCGAATCAAAGACCAGCTTGAAGACACACTCGACGCCGAATAAGCAGTTTTCCGATCTGGATCCTTCTGTGTCGACCACATCAACACCTGGTGGATCATCATCGAGCAGTGTGTTGAATATTGATCACCACTTCACCTGCTGTTCATCGATTTTGAAAAGGCGTTTGATAGTGTCGATCGGGAAAGGCATTCCGGATAAATTAATAGCCATTATTAAGGCTACATCTGATGGGTCCACATGTCACGTCTTGCACAGAGGAAGGCTGTCTGAGGAATTTGAAGTCCAAAGTGGGGTTCGACAAGGCTGCATCCTTTCACCAATACGGGTTTTATTGGTGATTAGCGATGTGCTGAATGCAGCCTTTTCAAAAGAAAATGGAGGAATTCGATGAACTCTTACATCTGAACTCAAGCACCTCGATTACGCCGATGATGTATGCCTTCTGTCTCACAGACAAATGGCCTTCACCAAATGAAAGTGAAAGTGGCAGTGGATTGGTCACACTCTCCGAAAGGTTGACAGATCCATAGCTAACCAAGCGATCCAATGGAACCCGCTTACATAGGATGGCAAAATACGAGGCGGTTCTAGGAGTACGTGGCGCAGAACAGAGAAGGTAGCACGGCAACTGGGAAAGAGTTGGGAGGGAGCTGAGGCACATTTCCACTACTGCCACAATTCTCTTTTAAGCCGCCACAATCTTAGGTGGCATTCAAGATGAAGGAGAAAACAGACTCTTTGCGATACGAACCAGACGAAGTTAGCTCTTCTTATTGCTCGACAAAGTGTTCAGGATTGGAATAGGGATAAACTTTAACGCCAATAGCATCAAGCTGATCAAAATTCAATTCCTTGGGCTCATACAATAAGAGCTACAAACTCATACCAGCAATCATAGATTAGACGTACTCGTAAAACTAAATTGATCATCAGTAGACATTCTCTTTTCTTCTCACTCAAACTCTACATTTCTCGCCGGATATGATGTTCATGGGAAAGCAAGTGTGGCCATGCACTTGGGAAGTTATATCTTGGAGGTCATGGACAGTGAGCAGATAATGGGATGGATAGCGAGATCACCAGCTGTGTTCAGCACCCGTTTGATCCGGAGGTTCAACACTGAGTGGTCAAAGCGGTTAAGTCAGGATACTGCCCTTGCTCAAGGGATCGAAGCAATAAGCAATTCCATGGCTGCGAGCATTAAGGACCATTGGTTTGCTGTGAAACATGTTTTTAGGAACTCCCGGGCAGAAAGCATTGTTTGAAGAATGTAAGCCTGCCTGTCTATTGAAGGGACGTTGAGCCTGTGGTCCAAGAGGACGGTTGACGATAAAGATGAGAAGCTACCATTTAGACTTGGACTGTACTGCTTTAATGTACGTGCTGTAAGCGCAGTACATGAAAATAAAATAAGATAAGTAGCCTATAGGTGACCAAGGTCCTCACAGGAAAGTTCCTATAGTTTGTGAACCACCTGAACAACTATTTTAATGACTGCAATAATCCCATCTAGAGTTGCAATATATTTGAAAAAGTTCTCTAGATAGCGATATCAACACCAAAGTTTACACCTCGCCAAAAGCCTCATTCTGAGCATGTCCTTGAATGATTTTCAAAAAAATAAAAATAAAATCAAATCTTTCTACTTACTTGCCAATAGCATTCTGTGCCGTGCATGAGTATTCGCCACCATCCTCCTCCTTAACATTTGACACATTGACATGACTAATGACATCGTCATGTATCGTTACATATTGCCCAACAAGAAATCTCGAATTGTCTGGTATCTGGCGAGCATCACCATTGGTTGTTCAACAAGTGGTCAATATGTGGGCATAGTACGATGTCCATCCATCCCCAAAGCACAATTACAGCAGGAGCAGCAGGCACACCAGTAACAGCAGGATAATAATTGTCGATTTCAAAATCCAATGGGAGTGATGTGTGTCCCGGAAATAATTCCATCACATAAAAAAAAAAGAAAAACAAAACCGGAAATTCGACATTAAAGTCAGAGGTTTACACAAGAAAAAAATAATAATGTGAGTATGGCAACACCCACTCCTGTGAAATTGATTTACATTATGGAATATAGTTTATTTTTTTTTTTATTTACCGGAAATCCGTCCAGGGACCATGTAAATTGAGGAAGTGGATTCCCCGTTGCCACGCATTTCAACGAGACCGTCGGTCCCGGCTGCAGCGTTTGCTCCGAAAACCAATAAAGCAGTTCCGGTGAGGCATCTGAAATGACAGAACACAGTTATAAGGATATTTCTCTCAACAAAAAGATATCCTTTTTGAATAGAGAAAACCTAATATCCTTCCTTGATTGCCCTATAAAATGTCTTGCTATCGATTGAATTCTAAACGTGGCTAGACTTTAGTCCTAACAAAATTGCAATTTCATTGCATTTCATCCTTTATTGATCCTTTTTCTCCTTATGATAGATGGATGCAATAGCTAATTTTTTCTTCTGTCATTGCAGAGTTCTTGCGGCTAAAAGTAATAACAAAATAGAAGACAGGATACTTGCTTTGTATGTATTTGCATGTGCACAATTATTTGAAAGTGTATTTGTGAAACTTTTTGTCTGTTTCTGTGCACAGACTGGAGGCAGTTTTGTTTTTTTTTTTTTTTTTTTTCCTCTTTATATCTAAACTTAATTAAAAGTCCTGACAGAGTGGAGTAATGGTTGCCGATAGAGAAAAGGATGCACACGGCGGTGGTATGAAGACTCCTTTGGTTCGGTTCGTATGAGGTAAAGTTATTTTGGAATTTTGGAATTTTTGAAATGTAATTGTTTTTTTCTTTTTGAATTTTCCTTCAAATTGAAACGAATGAGAAGTTTTGTCGAGTAAATGTGGCTTAAAACATGAAAGGAGATAGAGAGAAAAAAGTTTTAATTATTATTCGTAGGGTTGCCTCGGGATGTGAGAGAATAATTGATTGTTTTCTTTTGAGAATGAAAGACACACTAGCTTGAGATGTTGTGTGTGAATTCAGACAGAAGGCTGTGGTAATTTTGAGTGACATGCCAGTTGTTAGTTTTCAATTAAAATTAAACAAGAAATGAATATTTAATCCAAGCGAGTGAGTGCTGGTGAACTTTTCGACTACTTATGTCCGGCAGAATAAGTTTTAATTCGGTTTAAGTTAAGATTTTGGGGCATATTAAATACTGTCAAACTGATGAACATCTAGGGCACAAGCGACGGGCAAATAGGAAGAGAGAAGAAGGAATAGGAGAGACTTGGTGTTCTCCATGTATGGTGTCCAAATTGACTGGGGCGAGTTGCATGTGATTTTTGCATTCGTTTGTAATTCGCAGTATTTTTTCGCACTCGGACTTGAGCACCAAATCTTTCATTCAATGACCACAACACCATGCCCACACACTAATTTCATAAGAGTGATGATAAGTAATGTTATGGACTCTAAAGGTCTAGACGTATGATTTGGATGAAACATTTGTATCGCAGATAAAGCTAATAGGTCCGTTCGCGTACTTTTTGCACTAAATTTCGTAGATTATCAATTTTCATAGAGTGGGGATAAAATTCTTTCAGAGAGAACTAAAATTACGAAAAAGTAAACGAACGTGTTGAACAAGAAAAAGTTGAAAATACACTGGCTTGACAGATTTCACAGTTTTCATAAACCAGCCCACAGAAATTTCTTGCAATAAAATTCGTAGCATGGGGAAATCTTTTACTCTCTCGTGAGCGCTCTATTCTGTGAAAAACTACGAAAATTCTCAGTACGCGAACAGCTTTTCGTAAAAATTCGTAAATTTTCGTAAGAAATTGCTGTTTTAGGAGGGTACGCGAACGGACCTAATGCTGATGAATAAAACATTGGTAGTGGACGGAGAGTGTGGCCAATATATCCTCTGCTATGGTGGTATACTTTTTACTGACAACTCTCAAGGTAGGTAGGTAGAAGTGGACCCAATTAGCAACAAGGTGCCGTTTTGAAACCACAACTCAAGTGACCCGTTTGTTGGTGTTTATTTGTGAGAAGTCTTTCAATTCAGCCTGTGGAATTTAAGAATACTAGAATCTGATTGATATTCTGGTCTGAGATATCCTCAAGGGAATTAAAGAGTGGTTGTTCTAGAGGAGGCTAAAGCCGGACAGTCGCAAATGAAGTGGGTAACAGTTTCTGTTTCAGTTGCAATATGACAGCTGCGACAGTGTGCATTGTACGAGATCTCCAGTCTGGCCGCATGTACTCCAATGGGGCAGTGTCCGGTCACGATTGCTTTCATTCTGGCGATATCTTTGCGCGTTTTGTTTAGAAGGTCGTTTGTCTTTCTAGATGTGGAGCAGTTCAATAACCTACTCCATCTAAGATTGGCTTTTTTAAAAGGATTGAGGAAAGGTTTCCCTTGATTACCCCAAATAGGGATAGAGACATGCTCCGCTAGTGAGCAATGTAGAGCTGAATCATGCCTGGCCAGTTCATCGGCTTGCTCGTTCCCATGAATGTTGCTATGCCCTGGAACCCATATAGGAGTTATTATGGAATGATGTCCAAGCGAGGCTAGCTCTTTTCGGCATTCTACAACTAGTTTGGATGTGATGGTAACCGAATCAATGGTTGTCAATGAAAATGACGATATTTTGTCTCGGTAGGGTATTGTTGCGTTGTTTAATTTTACGGCACGCTTCACGGATAGCTAGCACTTCCGCCTGAAAAATTCTGGAAGCATCCGGAAGTCAATGGGATTTTGAAACGCTAGCATCGACTCCAGTCTATTTTTGAACCGTCGGTGTATACAGTGAGGTCACAATCATTGTGGGAAATTGTACGTTAAACCTCTTTAGGAAGTTTAATTTTTAATATAGTCCGCAGGGGGCGTTGCGAGTTATTTTGGTAGAGAATCTAAAATGCTGCTGTGCTCATAAGGTAAGGTCTCTCTGAGTCTGACCGCACTATGTCAAGTAATGTTTGTAATATGTAGATCGATAGGCAGGAGATGTAGGATGACTGTAAAAGCATCTGACGGAGTTGTACATAGAGGACGGTCTTGTAGTACCTATAGGTACATGCCGTTCTTTGAACCCTGCTCAATTTGTTGATGTTGTAGGCTTTCGTAAGGGCTGACTACTCTCAATAGTTTTGACATCTACGCTTTTTCTTGGTACATGCCATGTCTCCGACGTCGAGCTCTATATTCACAGCTGAATATTCCTCCTCTTATATCGTGGAGAGTTCGATGAATGCCTTTCACAGGCTCAGACTGCTACGAAACGGCCTTCCTCAACAATGTCGAAGAAATTGAATGTGAGTTTAGCGTCTGGCATTTGGAATGCTGAGCGAGTAATTATGGTAGAATATTTGGGAAAAGATAGCCACTGATACGGGCTCTTAGTGTTCCAAAGAATGAGGAACAAACTGTTAGTAGGAGTTCTATGTCACAAAGATAGCATACACGCCAAAGATCTTCAGATAGAAGGAGTAAAGGGTGACCAGATAGCAATGATACTTTTTCCAATTGTTGCGTTTCAGCAGTTATCAAAGCTACTAGTACTATCTAGCTGTCAATATATTCAATAAGGTTTGCTATTTTTTCTGCATAATTTTACGCTTTTTTAACTTGGAGAAATGGTTGAAAAATGTTTTTGAAATTTCGAATCAGTTGTAAATATGGCAGTGAATTTTGTCGTGTTCGGTCGGTTGGATCTTGGCTTTATTTCTATGCAATTCGTCGCACCGTGGAAAAGTTTGACCGTGAGTACACTCTTTTGCAGCTTAAGCCACCAACCAGACAGAGATTTGTGCGAAATAAAGAAAACATATCCACCGTAGCGGTCAATATCGAAGAAGACACAGAAGTGTCGATTCGGCGCCGATCAGCTGAATCGGGCATCGCCAGAGAGTCAATCCGGCTTATTTCGCAGTTCGATTTAGACCTAAATCCATATAAGACTGTGCTGATGCAAGAATTGAACCCGAAAGACCGGAAGACAACGCCATGCGTTCGATAACTGGGCGCTGAAAATTTTGACCGGAGATCTAGATTTTGGCCAAAAGATCACTGTCTCGGATGAGACCCATTTTTGGCTCAGCAGCTATCCCAACAAGTAAAATTGGCGTCAGTGGAGCAGACACAATTCTCAAGTGCTCGACGAAGTATCAATGTGTCCACAAAGATTGACTGTTTGGTGTGGTTTATGTCATGGCGGCATTATCGAACCCTATGTTCCCGGTTATAGAGCGATGTTAACCCACTTTCTGTATGTATATGTATATCTAAGCTGTGGTTCCAATAAGACGGTGCTACATGACAATGCAACGCTCGAAGTTATGAAGGAGAAATATGACGACTGGGTCATCTCACGACGATCGTTCATTGACTTGACCATGTGACTTGGCTACGTAATTATTATTTTTTGTCTCTAGGGCTACGTGAAGTCCTTAGTCCGGCTAACACACCGACCCCTTTTTACGAGCTCGGGACTAATATTTGAGACGCTGTTGCCGGAATATCGCCGTGCATAGTAGACCGAGTCATCAGGAATTGGACCGCCCATTTGAAGCATTGCCAGCGTAGCCGAGTAGTCTACTTGCATGATGTGCTATTTCGTACATAATGCCATGAATGCAATTTTAAAATAAAACTAGAATCAATTTTATATCTTACAGTGCTGTTGATGTATTCAAATTTGTTTTCCTATCCTTCTTATTTGGTCAACATGAAGCACACTTCATTGTAGTTCCTTGCAACAGAGACCAATTCTTTCTCAATTTAGAAGTACATATATTCTTTCATTGAAACTTGCGTTCTACATTTATATATACTTTTCTATATTTCTTTCTTATAAAATGTTGCCAACCCCAAAAACTCTGAATACACCTAAAACTTCTTCTTAATTCTCGCATAAAAAGTTAAAAATGAGCGAAAAATTTGTATTAACCAAAGACTTTTCCAAGAAAAAATGAAACCTTTGCATAACTTTAAAAGCAAATCCCCCAGCTTTGTCCTTTGTACAACCCATCCAAACTTTTGTTAACTAAAGTGTAACGTCAACCTTCAATTAAGAACTCACCTCCCAATTGTAATTCCGCAGTTGATTGTATTTGTTCCCATTCGTTTGATACGAAACACTGATACATTCCCGGATCGTCCTTAGTCACCTTTTTTATAATCAGTCTTGGTGGATCTGTGAGTATCTAGAACGAGAATAAAAGAGGAGAACCACTTCATCACTGAACGCTGAATAGAGTGCAAAAAGAATGAAATCCGTGCGCTCGCTCACGAATGTGGGTCAAAACCTTCTTCACCTCAAAACATAAATTTCAGTCATCTGCTGGATGGGAGGATGATCCTGTTTGCATTTTTTTTTCTTTTCCCCTCTCAAGCGTCATTATTTTAAATCTTATTAAGTGTCCTCCCCCCCACCGCCCCCGCCAAACAACATTGTCGTCAGGGAAACAAAATTATCCCGTTCTAATTCCTTTACTAGTTGCAACTTAGAGTGAGCGACAAAAATCAGGACATGCATCCATTTATGCAGTAAAACCCACATTTACCACAGGAAATTCAGTTATGCTTTGTAGGGGGGTGTGTGTTGTTTTTTTCGTCCTGTGTACGTACCTCAACTCGATTATCTCTTAGAATTGGTTTTCCATCATGTAACCAATTAATGTCATGCACAGGATGTCCAGATACGATGCACTGAAACTGTGCGTCCTTGTCTACGTCCACAGTCTGTACTTGCGGCTGTAGATGAGCGGTTAATGGCGCTGAAAGGATGAAAAACATAAAACGAAAACATCAAAGTATCCTTTTTCCATTTTCTTCGACCTTTCAAAACTGTAAAAGGGGGGAAGAGTTGGGAGTGGGGAGTAGGTTATGTCAAATTTCATTAGGTTCTTGGTGAACATTGATTATGACAGTGGGGTTGGTTGTGAGAGGAAAGGAGACTATATCCTTTACTTAATTAAATTTCATTGAATACCTGTGACAGTGAGTGACACTTGGATTGTTTCCTCGCCGGCAGTATTGTTCACCCAGCATAGATATTTGCCACTGTCCTCGAGACGGGCCTGCGAAACGAAAACCAATTAAAAGGATACACAGTATAGTTGTCCACTTACTTTTGTGATTTTTAATAGGCCAGCCGATATCATGATTATCCTATCGCTTAGTTGTAATGGCAGTAGTTGTTCGTTCTCTTCCTTGAACCATCTGAAAGCCAAGAGAAAAAACCCATTTGCATATTCAATTTAAAGTCCTTGTGTATAGCATGTGTAACTATTTTTTTTCTTTTTTACAGATAATAATCCTTGAAAAAACATACGAACGAGTTGAATTATATTTCAAAGGATGTATATGCTATCGCAAACATTTACGACATTTTATTTTTGAATAATGAATTATAAAGGACCTTCCGCCGACTAAGCTCCTCTTCTTCTTCTGTTATTATTCATTCCATTCTCCATCCTGGCTTCTTTCCTTCCGATTTTTTTATGTGCATCCTTTTTTTTTGCCTCTTCCAACTCTACCCTTACAGTATTTAGGAATAAAAATGTTATGCGAGAGAAGAGTAAGGGTTTGTTTGGGTCATATCCTGTTTTTTTTAAAAAAAAAAAAAAGATATCTAGGTCGAAAGGACACAACACAAACAGTAACAAAACAGCAGGGAGGCATATAATTATAATGTTTGATAAGAATAGAAAAGGATATATACTCTCTATTCCAGTGGAAAGGACAACCTTTGTATAATTTATTAATTGCATGCAATGTCTCGTGGTCCACGTAAAATTTACCACGAAAAATTGCCCAACTCACAAGAGTTGCTTACACAGAAAGGAGAGTCCTTCATTGTAGGGCGACTGGAGCGCGGAGGGAGTTGTGTACACACATACTTCCATGCATCTACTTACTCAAGCGATGTTTGGCTGTAGCACACAAAATTAGTGAACAAAGTTTACAGGAATTATTCATGAGGAATTTGCTGCTGCTTTTTTTCGGGTTACAAGGACAAAGAGTCGAGACCAGCAGCGATCTGAACTTTAATATTAAAAAATTGTTTTGTTGAGGAACTGTTCGGGAAATAGTTTTGGACTTTTGTGTTTTGTTTATTTTAATTATTTAAATTTATTTGATGATAGTTACAGAGAATGGAGATGGGCTAGGTTAGAGATGGGCAAGTAGAACCTGCTGTAGTTTGGGACAGGCTTCAAGGACGTAGAATTAAATAATGGACTGCCAGTTCTTGTGGCATTACAATGACAGGATTCACGGGATTGGTTGTTAAATTTAGCAGCAATAGAAAAATCGTCTACCCTAGCCTCGGCTGACTTCAAAAAGTGAAGGACTAAAAGATTCTAAGGAAACTTTATTGCAATAGATTCCTGACTATAGGTAGGTGTGTATGAAGGTAAAGTGGTGGCTCAAGAGGAAGCTTTGTAGTGCGTCTTTTTGATGCCATGGAACTCGATAGAGAAGGACTGCCACAAGAAAAGATATCAGGGCAACCATTCCGAGCTTTTAACAAAGTGAAGGAGATGTCTAATATGGACATCTGTCAGATCAGTAAGAAGTAAGACCCTAAGGCGATGTATGGTTTGAAGGAAGGCAGACCAATCATGCAATGATGCTCAGATCCAGACACTTCGTTTGAGGTTTTCTAATTCAGGCTAGGCCAAAGGTCTCTGGAGATTTATATTGATCCTCTAAGTAGCATCCAGTTTGACCATTAGTTTGAGCCAAGCTTGGATATTACATAAGCATTGCAGTGCTGGAATGTCCCTGAGCTTTCCATTTAGAAAGCAATTTAGTACGACCTTTGATGTGGCTGTAGACAATTCCAGAGATTCGATGGCTGGTTCACTGTGCTTGGCCCATGACAGGGCTTTTTTACTGCCAGTATTTCTACCTGAGATATGTTACAATAGCTGGGGAGGCGAACGTAGATAGGAGAAAGGCTACCACCAGAGATCTTTGATCCATCGGTGTAAATATGGATCGCTCCTACATCCCAATACTCAGGATTAAACCAAAGGTCCTGAGTTGAGAGTATTGCGCTCGAGATTTTAACAAATTTGAGCTCGGGTGGAGGTGTTATCCATCAAGGCGTAGCCCCTGTAAAGAGGGCCCTCAACAAAGGGTCGGAGGGCCACTAATTCCCTGAGAGCTTGAATATAGTCAGTATGTTATGTAAGACTCCTTCCATAACAGAAAGCTGGCAGGAGTACATTCCTTGTAGTGGAGCATCTTCTCAACCGTTTGCACTACTGTCGAGCTGCCCCTGAGTTAGGCATGCTGGGATTTTGACAGTGGAATAGTCTCTATCCTGACCATCATTAGCATCAGAATCAAGACTCTTGACCATTGAAGAGTCCCTCCTGTACAGTCCTGAGACATTGCTTCCAGTTGTGGAGACTCAGTGTTTTAGCATTCACAGCAGCTTAGTCTTTATACCGGCGGAGGCTAGTCGTTTTCGCTGGATGGTCGTGTACCCCTGGATATTGTATTGATGTTATGGTTGCCAGTGTTTCAAGATTTGTAGATTTGCCATTAATGCCATTCTAAGACCATTTGAAAGGCCTTTTGAAACTGCTTTCAAGGAGCCAAAGTCGATGATGGAAGATGGAAAACGAGGACGAGTTTGCCTGGGCAAAACTCCACCGAAACACCCATGGAGAAAGAGTGGAGTCAAATGTTCTATAGAAATCGGTTTAAAGGATGATTCATTTAGAGGTATTGTCTTCCCTATAGATTTTCTGACAGATGGCGTATGAGTCGTGTTAATTTGTCAGCTTCATCGAGACTTGGAACTTCAAAATGAATCTTGTTTAATCACAGTTATGGCCAATATTTTAAAGAAATAATCATAAACAAATAAATGCCAAGAGTATCTCTATTGCTTAATAATAAAAATAACTCAGTAGAATGAATTTTCTTCTGTTTTTTTATATTTGAAAAGCGTATCTCTAAATGAATCGCCCTTCACATTTAGAATTTTTTTTCTAAATTTTCTTCGAAACTGTTGAAAAGATTGTTGCTCCAAAGGGAGACTTGTATCGAGATGACGAAGATGTCACCGACTACAAAGACTAAAAGACTGATTCCTCATGTGGAAGCCTTTATACAGAAATTACACAACTCACTTTGTATCCTTTTTGCTTCCAAAAGAAGCCTCGTACCTTTACAAAGTTCCCCCTCACAAAACACCGATGTGTACTACACACAAATCTACTTGTTTTGCCTAAATCGAATTCAACATACGTACTTCCCACCAAACTCAATATGTATATCCTTACACCTACACACATCCTCGCTGTGAAGTGAAGTGAATGAAGAGAAATAAAATTTCACCGAGAAATTGCATTTATAGAACAAAAACATGAGAAACAACAAAAAAAAAGTTAATTCAAACTGAAGAGCAGTTAAACTCACCTATACGTTGGCACTGGATGTCCTTGGGCTATACACGGCAGCGTTGTCTGCCCATTAAGTACAACATGCCTCATTGAATGCTTCTCCACATTTATCCTTGGCTGTACCATACCCTTGGGTTCCGTTACAATGATTCGTCCTGGATATGTTGATATTTGAATTTCTCCTGTATTAGGATGAGAATCAAACACACACACACACGAGATTGGTTACACATGGATACGAAAGGGAAGAGAAATAATAGCAAGGATTATTGAAAGCGTATTAAACGACGTTTGCAGGTGGATAGGAATATCAGGATAACATTTACAAACGGACTGCACACTTAATTTATCACCACCAACCAGTTAGAGTTTGAGTGGGGGGGAACACGAAACGAAGGACACATTAATGACCCTTGAATGGAACACAAATTAATAGCTGCCTGCAATGTATCTAGGGCGTCGCCCCTCCCAAAAATTATGCTCCGAGATTTCATGTGCAAATATTAATGCCTTGCACTCGATTACACCACGACGGCGGCCAAGGATAAATGGCTCCTGCAGGAGCGAGAAACGGTGGACAAATGTTTTGCTGCTGCTACAACCACCATACGCCCACTAAATATGGGGGGTTTCTCTATTTAATTACAGAAATTCGAGTGGAGCAACGGCAACCGCGCGCGTTAAATGATGATAAATCATTTGGGGTTTACTTTAGGGGGGGTGGACTCGAACAGGAGTAGGCTTTTCTAATGAAATACAGTCGTGGTGGTGGCGGTGAACTTACTCTACTTGGCAGTATGTTATAGATGCTTTATATATACCTATTATTTTTTTTTTCGTGGATCGTAGTGTAAATCACTACGTGTCCTGGTGTAATAAAAAGTTATGGACTGGACTGGAGGGATAATTGGTGATTTGTGTTTAGAATAAGGAGGACTTTTATTTCCGCAGGATCTTCTTCTTTGCCAAGGAGTGAAGTTCTTAAGTGGAGTTGTTTTATGGAAGGTGGATTACATATTTAACGGCGTAAAAAGGACGAGAAAAGTTTTGTGGATCACATTAACTTTTAAATGAGATGCTCAAGGCAATGGATGTTTTGTTTCCTTTCGCGGATGGGGTGGTTTTTTAGCGACTAAATGGTGCTGTGTATTGATTTTTTTATTCTCGATCTAAAATCATTTCGATGGCAAGATAGTTCTTCAAGAGACGTCCATGAGAACCTACCAACTGAGCACGCAATATCAGACAGAAGAGTGGAGTTTAAGCAACGTAAAGTGAATCAATAACAGGCTTTACTGTGACGACGAAGTCTGCTTTGGAATCTTCTCAGAAACCTGAACATCCAATGTGTAAGCTTCTAAGCTATTGAAGCGTTTCTTAGGTCAAAGTTATCGCCTATGCAATTGCTCTGAACTCTCAACATTCAAAAGAAATTTCTGAGATTTACAGGCAAAATGAACTCCTTCATGCAAAAAAGGCAAACTATTGCAAGAGCAAGAGGGGGACCAATCCACCTTATACGTGTTACTCAGCTAAGTTTTGCGGCTGCAGGGTGTAACATCTGACAACGATTTCAAGCTAATCGAATTCGCCCCGAGCCGAAGAGTTGACTTAAGATTCTCAACTGAATATGGCCCTTATTTGATGCTAAGTTAGTGCTTCGATATACTGAGCTTTCTAACGAAGATTTGCACCATTATCTAGCTGTAGTTAGAGATTTTGGCGACTCTATCTAAACCTACGGCAAAGTCATCTATTCCTTAGAATGCTTTCTATTTTTTGCATTTTTTTTTTTTGAATTCTTTTGCATTCCTTGCAATCTTTGCATTCTTTTACACTCCTTGAGATTTCTGCATTATTTGCTTCGGATTGCTTGCTCTCTTTGTCATTCTTTCAAATTTTCTGTATTCTTTTGCTTTCTTTGTATTTTTTGCTTTCTTTGCACTGTTAGCATTCTTTTGCATTCTTTGCATTCCTTCGCATTCCGGTAATCTTTCACATTCCTTGCAATCTTTCGCATTCTTTTAAGTTTTCTGTATTTGCTTGCTTTCTTTGCATACTTTTAATTATTTGCAATCTTTTGCATTGTACTCTTTTGCACTCTTTGCATTCTCTTGAATTCTTGGCAATCAAAGGTAAGGACAAAGGCGAATCTCTGCAAGGCTTTAATCCCTAACGAGATGTCACTGCAGCAAAGTAACAACTTTTAAAGGATAAAATTTGACCTCTTGGAACCATAGGAACTAAGTATTGCAATTGTAAACGGCATTGCAATGTTGAACAACCGCTATTACCTTACTGAACAAAGGAGGTAATTAGGAATGTCGTGCTTATTATGGATAATTAGTGGATCAATCGGGTAAAAAAAATTAAAATTCTTTATAATCATTGAGTAATAAAACCGAACAGGTCCACAACCATAAACTTTGAACTGATCTTAAAGTAAAGGAATATTTCCCATCTTTTCTCGAAGGACCAAAGGACGACGAGATGATCTTCACGGAGTACCAAAAACTGATGGAACAGTATGCCTTATTACAACGAGCGCACGACTTGCATCTCATAGAAGGCTATTGCACAAGAGTAGAACCATTTACCAGGAGGCCTCACAAAAGGACTATACAACACATGGGAACCGCACCAGAGGGCTTGCAAGAAAAGCACCATGCAGAGTCTGAGTATTCAATCTCGCCAGAATGTGCTGCTAATGGCTGGAGGAGGGTTTATTGAACTTTTTTCTGGCTGGCTCTTAATCTGTTCGCCGCCAAATTCACAATGACATGTGCCACCTGAAGTTGGCTTCGGTTTCTCGATATTCTTCGAACCAACTTGAAGTGAGGTGCGGTTTGCGTTCAGGTGGAACAAAATAACTTTCAATCTACTACAATTTAAATAAAATTAATGAAGAAAATATTTCGATTGTTTTTTTTTATATAAAATTTGGAAAACCTTTCATTTCAAGAGAAGTTGCAGGCTTTCATGTAACTACTCAAGATCCCACAGACACCAATACAAATATTGATCGAGTCCTCCTAGCATTCCATTACAATAAGTTATTCATTTATCCACATCAACTCTGACTGCATCCACAACACAAAGGAATTCCATTAACTCCTCGACATCAAAAGTGAATATTCAATTTACTGCAAACTTTACTCAATCAAAAGCAATCTTACATTAAGTCTAAGTGGATTGGCTTTTGTTATTCCAGTCAAAAGGAAACAACGTCTGACCTAGAACGTCAAGGCAAACCTACAGTTCATCTGTACAAAAGTCAGAGCCAAATTCCATTAGAGTAGGTAGGTACCCCTCAAAAGTTGTCAAATAAAAATAAATAGGGTACATACGCCACTGAAATCCTTTCACAGTGCTCAGTATCGAATTAAGTCGATTGGCTGACGACAACCTTGTGTCTAACCTACACCTACTCTCTACTCTATCCACTTACAGAGAGAAATTCCTTTTGCTTTTGCAACTAAATGATACAAATTGTGTGTGTCCTTTAAGGTTGCAAACCACCTCCTTCATTCTAACCACAACCACCCATTGAGCACTCATTCATGCATTTAATTATATCGCACGGATACACTCACAAAGAGATAGATAAATTATGAGTTTTCCTATCTTTCATTCCAAGCGGAAGTGGTGGCCTTCTGCCTCGAAGAAATTCACAACGACGACGACGACGACGACGACGACGACGACGACGACGAAGAAACAGAGAAGTCAAGTGAATTTTACTGTGCAAGGATGTTCCCCTTCAGTGAGATACAAAAAACCGCACATAAGTGGCGTGTGGATGACGATGATGATGACTCCACCGCCATCTATGGGGAGAAACTATCCTATTAGTATAGAAGGAGCATCTTGTGTTTCCTGGTAAATGCATGACCTGGTTTCCTCCCGATATAGTGGTTTCGGTTACCATCTCTCTCCTCTAAACGTAAAGGATTGTGTGTGTGTGCTAGAATTTTGTAGGACACACATTTCAACAAGCAAAAACCGTTTACTTTTTAACATCAGGAATGACATGTTCTCATTTTCACCACTTTACGTTAACCAATCGTACCATTTGTCCCTTCCATCCATCCAACCATCCAACCATCCACCCACCTTGCATCCTTGGCAAGAATTTTTAGGTTTAGAGATCCGTTCTTTAACCCCCACCCTGTGCAATAGCATGTGTGCGATTTCAAGGAAATTAAGTATTAAAGTGGAACTAGGGATATGGGACAACATGTATGTGAGGGGACTCACATACAACCCTCCATGACTCACCTGTCAGTCTATTCACGGTTCGGCATGTGTAACTTTTGTATGCATCATTTGGTCCAGCGTTATTTATGTACAATTCCCCATTGGAAAGGACTGTGTACTTCCCACCGATGTCGGTGTTGGGATAGAGATGCATACCGCTGTCCTGTACCCATGCGGTAACCATGACAAACTCTGACATGTAACTGGGAACCTGGAATGTAGAATAGGAGGTATCACTTTAGAGTTTCCAAGAAAAATCTTGTTTTTTTTTTCGGAATATTGAATATGATAGGAGTTGTTAGTTAAGGTCCTTGTATAAAATTCACTCACCTGACATTTGAGCACTGCTGTATTGCCGGTCATAACATATTCATCGTGCACTTGGACTGTGTATTTTTGATTAACAACTGCAAAGAGATGTGAAATTATTGAAAAGGGTTAGTACTCGTAGTTAAGTTTATAATAAAAATGAATTAGGTTATTTGGAGGGAGTAGAAGGACCCATCAAAGCCATCGATGTATATCACTAAATGTCACAGCAGATGGTTAAAGCAAGAGGACATTAGGTGCTTTCATTTTTGATGTGAATCGCAGTAACAGGCTCTTGGGTTAGGGTATTGCAATCTCTTGCATTCCTTGTAATCTTTTGCACTCTTTGCATTCTTTGCATTCTTTTGAGTTTTTGTTTTGCAATCTTTTGCACTCTTGCATGTTTTAGATTCTTTTGCACTTCTTGCACTTCTTGCAATCTCTTGCACTTTTTGTATTCTTGACGTTCTTTTGTATTTCCTGCAATCTTTTGCACTCATACATTATTTTAATTCTTTTGCACTTCTTACATTCCTTACAATCCCTTGCACTCTATGTATTCTTTACATTCTTTGCGAAATCCTGCAATTTTTTGCACTCTTTGTATTCTTTTGAAATTTTTGTTTTGCCATCTTTTGCACTCTTGTGTGTCTTAATTCTTTTGCACTTCTTGCATTCCTTGCAATCATTTGCATTCTTTTCAATTCTTTGCACTTTTTGTATTCACTGGCACTAGCCATGCAATTAGAACGACCCCAGCAGGGGGAGAAGAGCTCAATGTTCTTGCAATATAGAACAAGGCATTTGTTTGCTAGCTCCCTGGAGACGAGGGCATTCAAGCCAACGAGAAGGCTCATCAACCCTACTAGAACAAACTGAATCCTCTGACTTGGCATAGATGGAGATGGAAACTTACACAACCACAAGAAGGAAAGACAGGACACTCTTTTCAATCCTAGTAGGTATCATCACGAAGATATTACTAACTTTGCAGAGGCTGTGGTGATGAGAGAGTCAATTCTTATGACACTTTCCTCGTCTTTAAGATTCCAGGAAATTTCCTACGAAACTACTTCTTCCAGGATCTCGAAGAGGTTCTTCGTCTGACACTCAGTCTGCTGGGTAGAAATATTCTAAATCAACCCACTGAACTGGTGAGAGATCCTACACCAAGGCCCAAAATCCTCTTCAATTCAACTCCAGGATAAAGAGAGCTCACAGATTGTACACGAGCCGTCGCAGAATCTTAGCCATCTAATGAATTTGGTCCCCGGCATTGACGAAGAAGTCTTGAAAGCACGCCTAGTGGCTCTAAATTCATTGAGCATTGCAGGTTCAGGCGAAATTGCTGACGAGATTTTCTTACCATCCCGTGTGGGGAAACGAATGATATTCACCGGCAAATGATTTAGTCGCCAACTGTCAACATCTCACAAACGTCATCGCCGCGATTCTTAAAGCAAGTCTTCGAGCGAATGTCACTCTCATGCCAATCTGTCAATTTCAGTAAAAACTCTATCAAAGTCAAAAATGGTGATACACGACTCTACACCCGCCTTCGTCACCGATAAAACACCCAAACAACAGTTTTTAGTCGACACTGGGTCTAAAGTTTCCATCACACTTGGAGAGATAGAACAGGCGCTCTCTACCTATCAATTTTCGCTGGCAATGGCTATCTCAATAAAACTTACAGCACAGTTACCCTTTACTTTTGATTTCTAAAAGCTTTCACGTGACAGTTCATCATTGGCGACGTTGGTTGGTTGATAATCGGCGCAATCAATTCAACATACGTTGAAAAAGCCTTCACGAACAGTAAAGTAGTCCTCGCTTCGGCTGCACTACGGGAACATCTTCACGTCAACGCGGAGAGGTCGATTGACACTGAGCGTTTCAATGTGACAGCAAGCTGTCAAATACGCAACACAGGACAGGGAACTAAATGCAATCTACGAAGCAATACGATTCCATAAAATTTTTGAAGGTTATATACTCGGACCATAAGCTAGCCTATCATGCGTTCAAACTGCGACCTGACAGTGTTCAAAAGATTATATTTCATCGGACAGTTCGAATTCAATTACCACCTACAGATGCATTTTAAAAAAAGAACGCAAACCGTCCTCTTTCATTAAATTTTCCATGAATAGCAGACAAAACAGATTTTTCAAATGAAATTGTCGAATATTTCAAGCGAAATTCATTTGAAATTCACACAACAAATGAAATGAATTGTAAACGTCAAATTGGAAAAAAAAAACACAACTCACCCTACAACAGGGTGGCAGCACAAACCAAACAAAAATATATAATAAAAACAAAACCAACACGCAAACTTTAATTTGAAAAGTTGCCTTGCACACATAACGACCATCGTCCAGCAAGTCATCCTTTACATAAATAGCCAATGTTCAGACGGAAGTTCATTTACACCAAAACTAGATAAATAACAGTAAAGCCGTTAGAAAAGGACGAGTTGTAGGAAAAGATAAAAGAAAAGGAGGAGTTTTTCATGGAAATTGTCATCATCACAACTGACGAAGTACACAATATCGCAATTTTAAAGAAGCCAACAACAATGACAGCAGCAGGAGCAATAGTTTTTCTAAAAGGAACAACAAAGAATCCACAAGAAGCGCTATATATACACTCACTCAACAGCTAGCGACATCTACGCAAACACCAAAGAAGCACAAAAAAAAAAATGCATACACTAAGATCCCCAATAGGATGTACTACCTACTACTGGCAGGAATGGTTGGATGAGCAATCGCAAGTCCTTTTTTGTTTGCATCAGTGAAAAGGATTATTTACACACAAGCCAGAGAGGAGCAACGAAAGAGAATGGCAAAGAAAGTGGTCGCGCAGTGGGAGTGATGTGGTGCATGGTGCATGGTGCATCCCATGCAAGAACAAAATTACCTATTCATCAGTCAATGTCATTTGGAGTGGTATGTCATCGTCGTCGTCGTCGTTGTAGTTGTCGTCCTTTTGCCTAACTACTTTGTCCTTTTTTTCCGCTCGCTTTTCATCATGAAGAATAGAAAAAGGTTTTCTTGTTGTTTTTTTCCTGTCGTCCTCGTCCTCGGTTCTTCTGCAGATGATATCCTCATGATGGTTAACTTTTTAACTTTTTAAAACTTAAAACTCAGCATGAAATGGAGAATAGAGGGAGAGAGAGGATGGAGCTGTAGGAGTTACTTTAAGAATTCATCGAGTTCTTAAGGGAAAAAGTGCTTTAAAGGCAGCAGTTGATTAGGTCCTGTCTGCGTATGGATCCTGGCGATCTACCTCTACTCCGTTCCCAACTGACGCCGGCCTTTTTAGTGTTCCGGACCGTAAAGGGAAAGACGGAACACTTATTTCAGATGTATTACCCCAAATCGCCCTTAGAGTTGAGTTGAAACGTCAATTGACTCAAACCAAAGGACATCATGATAATAACTGAAGTCGAAGGAGCAACCACCAAGGCGTGAACGAAACGTGTATCCTCTCAAGTATATCTTACCACCATCTAATTGAAAACGATTCCCAAAATGTCCTGACATTCCACAACTTCGTTTAAAAAGCGGAAAAGCCTACTTTAAATGAAGCCCCAAATGTTTAAAGACTTTCTTTCTATGTAAAAAGGTTCTTATTTGAATTTAATAACACCAAAGGTGCCTCTGGTATAGGCTAGGACATCCCCACAACAAATAAACCGCTCATAAAGCACTTTTCACTTCCCTCCTGCATTTTTCCACCTCATTTCGGTCAGTATCCTTCACTGCTTCACCCTCCAATCGCGCCGTTAAAAGAAGATCGCACTTAAGTTTCGCCCATCTGATGCTCTCATTAAATTAATTGAAATTACTTTTGCTAGGACACGCAGCTCTCGCTTGAGTGATTCCTGTCGAACCCAATTACCCCAGGGGTTGGGGGGCAGATGGCAACAACAAAAAGCAAAGAAAAAAGGAAAAATGCGCAAAAAAAAAGGAGCAAAATTCTGTGCGTGTAATAAACTACAAGAATTTAATTATCCTTGTCGATTTATCACCTGTTTTTCATCAGAAGTTTTCATACACAGGATATGTATTCATAAACAAGAGGGTAAATAACCGCAGGCGCCCTCCTACATCCTTTTTGCCAATAAAATTACTTTGGCAAAACAATTTAATTAAAGTATTCCTCCACCTTTCCTCCATCCGGATAGGTACTAATCAACTCACACACATACTTATACAGACTGCTGCATCACATATCCTTTCAGTGGAGGGAAGAGCTTCGGCTTCCTCAATTTGGTTTGAAACAAATAAACTGTGCGCCTGGTGGTTGCATTATTAAACCTCATGTTCATGTTCGACTTTTCCCAGGAAATTGTCTTCGCCGACTGGACAGGACACCCTCCAGTCCACCATCATCATCATCGTCATGGTTCTCTCAGCTGGACCGCAAGTTGCTTCCCATAGAAGCCACTACCATATCCTGTTTCATGTATGAGTGAACTTTTCCTCAATTTTGCGCTCATATTTACTTACGTTGGTGCAAATAAAACCCATCGAAAGGGGGCCGAAGTTAGTTGTTAGGTCATCGACAGGACATAAGCGGCGGCGGCGGCGTTGGCATTTGGTGGAGCGAATGTTAAATCGAGCTGAAGTTAAACTCATACGAGGACGAGGACGAGCGCGAGCAAGTGAATGTAGCCTCCTCCTGGGATGTGGATGTGATTAAAAGTTTTGAGCCTGAACATGTTCGTCCTTTATTTTTTCGGGGGATTCGAGTCCTTTTTTTTTTTTTGGTTGCATATCCGATATACCATTGAAATCATGCGGATGTAATTTAAACTTTTAAACAAACCGAGTATTTACCAAAGTTTCTCTCTCTCTGGATTCCCTGATGACACACTTTGTTTTTTTTTCTTTTTTGACGCCAAACCCGTGGGCAGGGAATTTATTTTTTAAAACAAGGGATTTTGCCCCGGAATTCGGAGGAAAAAAAACAGACAAATTTATTTGTATTACTCACCACCACGGACGTGCACCTCACGGCTCAGGACTGTGCCCACCAGATTTCGCAGTTTACATCTGAAAATGATAAAATTTTTGATTTCAATTTTATTACAAATATTTCAACAGATTTTTGAAAAAGAATTTCGAACAAAAATACCGATGAATTTAATTTGAATTTTTGAAAAATATGTAAAGACTTTTTTACAAGGAAAAGCTGAATCATTGAGTGACCAAATCCCAACCAAATGCATAAAATTTTCACAGAATACTGCATTTGCTTTTTTTACGAGAAAAAAGTTCTGTGAATTATGTTTGAAAATCGGTTTTAAATATATATACAAATCTAGTAATTTAGACACCTGTCGCAGGGAGTAAATATTGAAAACTAATTTTCTATTCAAATTCCACTTGTCCTGTGTATGAGCTCACGACCTGCGATTTAATCAGCGAGTGAGAAATCGCAATCGCAATCGCAATCTGCAAAGGAAGGTAGAATATGAGCTGCTATCCTTTAAAACGCGATTTCACACAATGAATTTGAAATCTTAAGTGATCGCCTGGCTGTAATCTGCATGATCACCTTTGGCTACCAACCAACACCAAGGAGGAGCCCTTAGTATGATGATGAGTGCGTTCAGCGGAAGAGGGTGACAGAAGATGCACACAAGTAAGCACTCCAGCGAAAAACACGAGCAGCGAGAAAGGAGTACCGGACCAGAAGAAAAGAAAGAAAAGAGAATCCTGCGTAAAAAGAAAAGGGACCACGCAGTTTCCCAGCTCAAGGATATCGAGAAGTCTCGCGAGCGCAACAACATCCGGCAATTTTAGTAGAAAGCAGCTGGCTACAAACCCGGAACGCAGGTTCTTAGACGCACAGGGAATTGTTGATGTGTTTAAGCAACACTTCCAGCTTAATGGGCAGCAAATAGAGAGAGTTATAGGGCAAGACAAGAACCCACCTGCAGTCAATGAAGAACCAATGCCTCCATTCAGTATTAAAGAGGTTAATGTAGCCATCAGAAAATTGAGGAACAACAAAGCCGTTGGCTCTGATGGGCTTCCAGCTGAACTCTTTAAATACGAAGGGGATGTCTTGGTAGGATGCATGCATCAAGTCATCAACCAAATATGGGTGGAGGCTCTCTATGCCTCATCTTCAAAAAAGGCGATCCTATGTAGTGTAAGAACTACTGAGGCACATCTGCACACACAGGCAGATCGACAATAGACCAAATTTTCACACTCAGACAAATCCTGGAAAAGACAAACGAATTTCAAGTTTAAACCCACCACATTTTCATCGACTTTAAAGCCGCCTATGACAGCATTCATCATCTTAAACTCTACCAGGCGATGGCCCAATTCGGGATACCGACAAAACTTATCCAGATGCAACTTGGAAACAACTCCTCGGAGCTCTTCCAAAGGTGTACCGGATTCAGACAAGGAGCATCTCCTTGCTGTCATGTGATTTCTTCAATATCGTGTTGAAGCAGGTGTCAACACGGAAGCCACTATCTTTGACAAATCCGTTCAGCTGCTGGGATACGCAGACGATATTGACATTATGGGAAGATCCCGTCGTAGAGGCGTTTACGGCTATTGATGAGCAGGCGAAACGATTTGGTCTTGAATTGAATGAGGACACGACGAAGTATATATTATCAACAAACAAAAATTTATCTGTCCAAAACATTGGGCAAAATGTCACTGTTGATAACTATAATTTCGAGGTAGTTAAGGAGTTCACCTACCTTTGTAGAGATCCGACGAACCTAACCCTAGCAAACCGCTGCTACTTCGGTTTATTTCAAAACTCCTAACTCGATGGACAAAATTAATGCTCTACAGAACGCTCAAGTTACCAGTCCTGCTGTATGGAGCCGAGTGCTGGACGATAAGTTAGAAAGCTGATCAAATATTGGGCACCTTCGAGCGAAAAATACTCCGTCGGATATTAGGTCCCTTATGCGAGAGGGCGAATGGAGTAGAAGATACAACCGCGAACTCTATGAGCTGTACCAGGATGTTGATGTAGTCCAAAAAGCCAGGCCATCGAGCGAATGGACAACAATGCTCCAGCCAAGAGGATCTTCGAATCCCAGCCTCCAGGCTGGAGATGGAGAAGAAGACCGAACCTCCGGTACAAAGACGGACGCCAGAAAACTTGGTCTTGGCAACGATGTCTCAAGCAGGGACTCTACAAGGGTCGGGAGGCCTTTAAAGGTGTTTGTCCACTAGAGAGTAAAATTTGGGCGAGTAGCTCACAAGCCACTCTCGAGAGAAATTTCGTAGATGAACACGGAGCGGGTTTACTACTCTTAGCAGAGTTGTTTGCAAGTGGGCACACTGGGAGTAGATAGTCGCGAGCATGGCTCAAACAAATTTAACTCTCATATGAAAAGCTACTCGAGAGTTACTCTTGAGAGTTTACTAGCTCTCAAGTGGACGCGCACCTTTACAAACAAACTCACAGAAAAGCAGTATGCGAACATAAATTGCGATTTGCGTTGAATCGTTCCTATGGAACGGTGAACGTGACTCGATAGTAGCTGTGAATGCGATTGGATGTATTGTACTACATATTTGCTTATCAGGACGAAATAATTATTGGTATATGTACATATGTATTTGAAAGTGATTATTGGATATGATAGTTAGAAGTTTTTAGTGGGTATTCAATCACTGCTACCCTGAACTGCTATTTTCTTGAATAACTCCCTTTGATCACTGTTAAAACAAAACTTTATCTTAGACTCTGGTCAGGACAGATTTTAAGGAATAATATCTTTATAAGACAACAGTTATGAATATCCTTAAAATTCAGTATAGGTACACAAAATTAATCATTTAACAATGTCCTTACCTATAAACTGTCGAATGAAGTTCATGTCGATACTTTTCCGCTGTAAATGGATAAAACATAAGGCTGCCATTAGAAAGGGTAAAAACCAAGTCCTGTTGCGGTGGTATTGGTGTCCATTCGATCTGCAAAAAATCATCAGAAAAAAAAAAAAATCTATTAATCCTCTTTTAATGGACAGTTAAGTAATCTCCTTCGAACAGCTGCTACACATAAATTTAAATAACCATAAAAAGCAAAGAGAAAAAATAAATAAATAAAACCTAAAGATAACAAGAACAAAAAAAAAGGACAAAAAAATCGATGTCCCTAATCAAATACTAATCGTTTTCGCTTACCTCCGGCTGTGGACTTCCGTGACCCGAACATTCTATCAGACCTCCCGAATTATTTGAGAATTCAACTTTATGCGGCGGCTCATGCAGAAATATTGGTCCCTGAAGGTCAAGTCCATTAACATAGGCTGCACACATTTACATACAAAAAAAAAAGGACGAAGAAAGAAAAAAAGAAAAAAGTTATTTAAGAAGAAAAAAAAACTTTCCAATTTTATTAGACTTTGAGAGGATTAGAGGAAACACAGGATTTTTGAACGAACTCTGTCTGGGACATGTCCTGGAGGAGGTTTTTATATTTTTATTTACCAACTCGTTGTTTGTTATTTTAATGTCGTTAAGGAAGTCTTCTTCTTCTTCTTCTTTGGATGAAAGAGGATTTCCCCATTCGTTCATGGAAATCAAATTCAATGGATTTCTCATTATCCTTAAATGTCGTCTCCTTGATACTTATACAGAACGAGCCTGATGACATAATCGACCTTTCTTCTTTCGAAAACAAATAAAATTGGTTGGCTTTTTTTTTTGTCCTCTCTCTGCTTGCAATTTAGTCCTTCTTTATTTGGAAAGTTAACTTAATTTGGACTCAAATCGTTGTGGGGCGATGGAGCAAGACATGTTAAAAGCTGTTGGTGCCTGGCAATGCTGCCCGTTTAGATGATGATGGTGATATCCTTTGAATTGACAACTGATTTTTGTTTTGTTTTTCAGTATCAGGTCCATGTGCCGCCGGATGTACTCAGTTAACGAGAAGGGAGCAGGGTAATGTTGATGTGGTTGCGTCGCGTGAAACACGACTTCTGGGTAATAAAGTATTCATTCACATTCCATCACCTCACTTGAGACATGGCCACAAACACAAACACACAGACGCACACACTTAAAGCAAAAGAGAGAGAGGACAAGAAGAGGGTGCATTGCTTCTTGTTCGTGTAAGAGGGTGGTAAACACACTTGAAGAAGCCCAAGAATATGTGATCCTAGTAAGAGTAAACTACTTTTCATTTTGTACTCAGGAATTCCGTTAGATATTCATGAAGGGAAGCATTTTTGGTAAATGACACAAGTTGCGATGCGGTTTCTCCAGTTAATGGAATTTTTTTTTTTTTTTTTGGCTTTGCACTTGAACTGTGTCGGTTTGGTCCTTGAGTGGGAAGAAGGATACATGGAATTATTTATGTGCTGAGTGATGTAAGCAATTTGAGGATGGAATCATATTTTGGTGGTTAATTTTATTGATTTTTGACATAAAGACGGTTAATAACTGACAGTTAAGTGTGAAAAGGGTGTGTTAGCTTTTGATTGATCTCTTGGGTCATAACTAACGATGATGAGGTCACAAAGATCCTAGTTCACACAGAATACTTTTGTTAATACTCAAAGGAGTCTTATAAAGCTTGTCACATTTGCTTTTGACGTTGATTTGGCGTCGGCACAAGGCTTGAGTCAACCTTTTCTTCTGGAGTAGACAACCAAGAGATTTTAAGATGGCTACACTTCAGAAGACTGACGAAAGACTAGTTCTCCAGAGAAAGGAGGAGCGTATCACTCCAAAGTGTGTGGTATCTAAGGCTCTTCATCTTGAACAAACTACGAGAACAAACTGATATGTTGGACAGTGTCCACAGTTCTATCCACGAACGTCAGGGGAAGCATAAATGCAGTCTACGATGTTTTGATGCACGAAGACCGAGAAGGTAAAGCGGAAAAGAATGCCTCATGAGAAGATTGAAGCCTAACGACGAAGTTCCAAGATAAAAACGTTGAGAAAAACCCCAAACTTTTGTGTATAAGACACCACAGAGCAAAGGAAGCCCTCAGAACGAAGGCAAAGTCGAGTGAGATGCCCAGAGTCTTTGATGGCTTATCCTCTTCCCTCTTCTGTCATTTAGCAAATGGTTTTCGATCTGTTCTTTTGTAGAAAGCGCGCAGATGGAGGAGAGAATAGGTCCGTTCGCGTACCCTCCTAAATCAGCGAATTTTTTACGAAAATTTACGAATTTTTACGAAAACCTGTTCGCGTACGGAGAATTTTCGTAGTTTTTTTGCAGAAGAGAGCGCTCACGAGAGAGTAAAAACTTCCCCATGCTACGAATTTTAGTGCAAGAAATTTCTGTGGGCTGGTTTATGAAAACTGTCAAAGCTGTCAAATCAGTGTTTTTTCAACTTTTTCGTGTTCGACCCGTTCGTTTACTTTTACGGAATTTAGCTGTCTCTGAGAGAATTTTACCTCCACTCTTCGAAATTTGATAATCTACGAATTTTAGCGCAAAAAGTACGCGAACGGACGAATATGTACAAAGTCAAAAAATAAGAGACAGCTAGGTGGTATAGGACAGCAAAAGCGAGTGATCCAGCCTTTTGATTCTTCGCAAAGAGAGAAACTATAACCCCTCACTCTGAAAAGATATAGCATATGTTCTTAAGGTGATGTCCTTTTCGTATATGACTAAATTTTCGCTTCAGGACATCACTTTCATCAATTAAATTCATTGACATTTTTACTCAAACTCCTCTCATTTTATAAATGTCATTCCATTCAATTTGAAAATTTGACATCCACGTGACAGGTCTGAAATGACAGCTGACAGTCATGCATTTAATTTCTCTAAAATGCCTAATGTCATGTCGCCACATTAAAGTCTCTTTAATGTTTTTTTTTTTTTAAACAATATACTGTCCTTTCGACCATTGACAAGTCATGGCGACGACGGCGAAAGAAGAGTAGAAAAACAAAAAAAAAAAAAGCGAAACTCCATTAATATCCGTCATTCAAGTACACAACATAGAACTTTTGAGAAAGACCGTAAAACAGACGTAGGGGGCGGGTCCAAAACAGCCAACCCTCAAAGTGGGCATTAATGTTAATGAAAAAGATTGCAACGAAGGATAACAATAAACAAAAGAGAGACTGCTTTCCGACATCCTTATGCCGAGTCATTGTGAAAGTGTGTTGAGCCGAGAAGGGAAGGGATTCATTCTGCGCCTCACCGATTAGGCTTGTTTGCAGGCGGCATACACTCTTGTGCATCAGGTAAGACAAATATATAACCCTCCCGGTTGGGTGACAAAGTTCAAGTCCTTATAGTACATTCGAAGGATTATATTCCAGCGATTTACTTTCATTTTGGTAAAACACAACAGCCTAGCCCCATTTGTTTATAAACCATTTCGCGTTCGCCTCTATTGTCTGTTGTGCACGTTTGTTAACCAGGATACATTGATGGGAGGGATGGTGGCTCTCTCTCTCCATGGAATGGAGAATTTACACCCCGCGTGTGCGTTGTTAATGACATCGTAGGCGCGCACGGTGCGCACTTGGAATGATGACACTTAGTAGCAGCATCGCTCGGTGTGTCCTTAGGTCCTTGTGTTTGCTGCTGCAATGAAATGCACTCGCACGTTGTTATGTCCCTGCAATTGTTGTAGGTGGTGACACAGTGGTGGTTGGTGGGGGGTGGTGGTGTTGGTGCCATTAAATTGGCAAACACGGTTCAACTGGTGCAGAGCCCTTTTAACCCTTTTTCTGCATGTTTGCCGTACTGAATACAGTATGTTGCACACTCGAGGGCTGTTATTCTACGCGCTTATCGCATGCAAGCATGCACACACCTTCATATATACAATTGAGGAGAACATTAGATGCACGTGTGCTATGCTCCTTCACACACACACCCACACATTCGCACACACAATAGTCGATTGTGTTGAGCGGTTTGACTATAAACTGCGTTTGCTTTCATAGGGACGACCATTCAAGTGTACGTTGCTGCGCCTAATGAAAGTGTTGTGCGCTTTTTTAATCTCTAATTAATAATTTTTTTTCCTCTGCTCTTTTTTTTTTTTTTTTAAAAAGGATTCCTCCATTTCGCACGATTGGTGAGGGTGCCATGTGATGCCTTTAATTGGTGATGCAGCACACAGATGTCGCAGTGGTTTGGGGGCTTCAGCTTAATGGCTCAAGTTGCCGTAAAATAAAACCGATAATTGGATGCGATTGTGTGTCTTTTGGAGAATTAATTCAGTTCATAAAAAGAGGCAAAATAGAACGGCAAAAGGGGTTTTTATCCCATTCCGCTGAGAGGCAGCACAAGCTGTTGAAAGAGCAAAAAACTAGGCGTGGCAGGTCTTTTGGGATGGAAACTTCAGGAGACGTCTGAGGACTTGCACCCTTTTTTCAGAAAAAATAGAACAGTGCTTGAGAAAAGGTATTTTAGTAAAAATGTTGTTAGAATTCTGATCTTGAGGTGAAGGGTGACCAAATAGTAATGATACTTTTTCCAATTGCTACGTTTCAGTAGCTGTCAAAGTTACCAATGACATCTAGATGTCAAATGCTTGCCAAACGTCGGAAAGTTGTTAAAAAAATATATTGAAATACCGGCTTAAAGCGCAAGTGCGTTGTCCTGAGGTCGGTCGTCATCATGGCTTCAGTGTGCAGGCAATTCGTCGCATCGTGAATAAGTTCAAACGTGAGTACACTTCTGTGACAGCAGCGAGATCCGATGGCCAGAGCTCCACAACAAGATGGCGCTACATGTCATACAAGCGATGCAACGGTTGTAAAGAGTTGTAAAGAAATTGGCGACAAGGTAAACTCACGGCGAGAGATGACAACGTTCAACAATTGGCGACTTAACACCACTCGATAATTTTCCCTGGAGCAACATCAAGTTCTTAATCTGCCCTAACCAAGCTAAGCAAAGCACTTCGGAACAGAGGGCGCAAATTGCCTGAACAGATGTGCTATTTCCCACATAATGGTATGAATGTAGCTTCAAAATAAGGCTAGAATCAATTTTATATCATAGACTTTTGTTGTTTTATTTAATTTTTGTTTTGCTATCGTTCTTATTTGGTCACCGAAAAAGATGCATTTAAGGACAAGAGATTCATACAATAGTTGGGACGATTCCAGTCGGAAGAGAGAGACAAACACAACACAGAATATGTGAGGGGGAATATGAATCTCTTTAGGGAAGAGTTGGAGCCAGCAGGCATTACTTTCGAAGGATTGAACTCCATTCTTTGTTAAATAGTTTAGAATATTCAGCGACACACAGTCCATTTCAATTGGATCATCATAACACTGCCAGGGCTTGTATCCATTAATATCCAATCCCACCAACAATTGCATCTAATATCCTGAATATTTATTGCACTACAGGGTGGCCCGTAACTCAAACCACACTAAGAAAAGGTTCTCGCGTCTCTGTCGGATTCCTGTGATGAAACACCCTGTAGATTGCAAAATATTGATAACAATTTCCTTTTTAAATGGAAAAGGAAACTAATTGGACGGTTTTCAATTTCACATGGAAAAAGTGTGCATGCATAAGGATGCCGTAATTACCCAACCCACACTTCATACACACACATACAGAGAGAGAGAGAAAGAGGCAGTAGACGAGGAAGAAACGTGGTTAGATGTTCGGCTGCACATTTAACTGATGCACGATAAGTCATGAAGTAATCCTTCGAAAGTGTCCTTGCTACTTTCGCTTGCTTGCCTGCATATACAAAAGCGCACATCGATGGGATGTGGGCTTTCTCATGCCGAGTCCTTTCAAACGAATGTGTGAGTGAGTGTGTTTTTATCATTTTTTGGCATCTTGTGGATGTGGCTGTAGTCGTTGCAATTCAATTCCACGTTTTGTTTGTTTCCCTTCTCGTCCTTGTGAAATCAACCAGAAGAAAGGGTAAAAAAAAGAAAAAAAAACTGTCATCACTGATATTGTCGTTGGTTGCCTTATTATTATTATTTTTTATTAATATCGTCGTCGTCCTTTAGCTGGTGGAGGATCATTAAAAATTCCTTCAACCAAAATGAAAAGGGAAATTAAAACGAAATCTACTGTCAGATGCTCTCTAGGTGGCTTCTCTTCTGTCTGTCTGTCTGTCTGTCTGTGTGTGTGTGTCTTCATTGAAATCTACTTGGGCTATTGTAAGCAGTCGAGTCCTGTAATAAGTTTCCAAGTTTGTATTTTCTCCCATCACACGCCATTGAAGGCGTAAAGCAAACAAAACTTAATCACGAAAAACAGGATGAAAGCAAAACGACGAAGAACGTGGAACGACGGGGCAGATGGTGGCCGGAAGCGTTATGCACTCATTAATTGTGGCGCAAACTATCGTGAAAGGACATTCACACCGTGAGGGTGTGTTGAACTTGGTCCATAGCTGATGCTGATGTTGCACCAGAAGCACCAGCTGTTGTTTCGTTCTGTGTTCTAAATTTTGCTTTTGCTTGCCATTGAATGTATGCTGCGGTTGCCAGCCGGCGTCGGGGACAGATAACGACGAATGAGAGGCAAAACGAAAAAGGATAATCATAATCTGTGAACGTTTGACTTTAAGGATATGTGTTGATTTGGTGCTCCTCCTTAGACATCGTGTATGTACAAGTGTTTGGGCGGTTCTTGGCCTTGGAATTAAATTCAAATGAGTAGATTGAAATGTTTGAAATTAAAGTATTCCACAATACTCCTGCGTAGCACTAAGAATCAGAGTTTCAATTGATTTTAAAGTCATAAAGCGAGGACAGGAATAAGAACAGGTGTCTTCACATACATACTTATGCATTTACCGACGAATGCAGTGCGAAATATGGAGAGGTATCTGCGTGTGGCCAAGATAATAGATGAATCATCCTGGAGCCAATCAAAAACCAGCTTGAAGACACACTCGACGCCGAACAAGCAGGTTTCCGATCTGCATCCTCCTGTGTCGACCACATCAACACCTGGTGGATCATCATCGAGCAGTGTGTTGAATATCGATCACCACTTCACCTGTTGTTCATCGTCGAAAAGGCGAATTTATTTGGCATCCATATGTCACGTTTGGACAGAGGAAGGCTGTTTGAAGAGTTCGAAGCCCAAAGTGGGGTTCCGTACGGCTGCATACTTTCACCAGTACTGTTTTTGTTGGTGATTAGCGATGTGCTGAATGCAGCCTTATCAACAGGAAATGGAAGAGTTCGATGGACTCTTACATCTGAGTGCTCAAGCAACTCGACTGTCTACACTCTCACAGAATAATGGACCTCCACCAAATGACAGCGAATGTGGAGAGGGAAGCAGACGTCGTTGGGCTGAAAATTAGGACCGAACTCATAAACTCATATATGCATTGCTGGACAAACGGTTGAGAGAGTAGAGAGTTTCCAATGCCTTGGGAGAATTGTCTCAACCGATGGCGGAACCGAACTGGATATAGCCAGCCGAATAGGTAAAGCAAGCTATGACAGTTTCGTTCCAACGTTGAATCCGTGCTGCTATATGGATGTGGTACCTGGAGAGTGACCATCACTATCACGAGGAAGCTGCAAACGTTTCTCAATAGGTGCCTGGCGCTACATCTTAAGGATATTCTGGCCAAACCGTATCTCTAACGAACAGCTTTAGCAGAGGCACAACCATACGACAACGAACGTGGCAGTGGATTGGTCACACTCTCCGAAAGGGTGACAGATCCATAGGCAACCAAGTAATGCAATGGAACCAATGGAACACCCGAACGCGGGGGTTCTAGGAGTACGTGGCGCAGAACAATGGAGAAGGAAGCGCGGCAACTGGAAAAGAGTTGGGAAGAGCTGAGGCACATTTCCAGAAATCACACACGATGGCGCGTAGGCGTTGTGGAGGCCCTACGACCCACAGGATATAAGTAAGTAAGTTACGCACGAAGGATTCTTAAATGAGTTCTGCATTGATGACGGAATTTGTCTAAGACCAGAATTTGTGCTGCCACAACGCTAGCAACGCCAAAGCACTCATATTGATTCGTTACAGGACTATAGACAGTCCTAAAGGAGTTGTAATATGCATTGGCTGATGATCTCGCCCTAAGTATCCTATGACTCCATGACTCTCCTGTCGATAAGACGACATGTTTGATGGTACGCTGCAGCGTATTTATAAGATCATCCTCAGAGTCAAAGAATGGTAGTCAAATGGATGTTTCCATTGCCTTCTAAGGATCAGAGGAATGTGACAACATAAATACGTAATAGGCAAAGATTCCTCTATCTGAGAGGCGAAGGTATTCGCAATCTGATCGATGACAGTAATAGACAAAAAGGTGAAGGACTATAAATAGAAAGGTAATCAACTTTAATCTCACTCGGACGGTGTTCCTAAATTTACACCTCTTGTGCTCAGCTTCAGCAGTATAAAGAGGCTTCTCTGATTCCAATGAAATCTTTCAATTTTACCGGAAAAAAAATCAAATCCTTATCATCATTTTTTCCTTCAATAGGGAGGTGCAAAGATAACATCATAATAGCACTTAAAAAGGATCCTAAATCCATCAGAAAAAAAATTTGCCACCTTCTTTACAATCGAATTATTTCCTCCGTACATTTCTAACGCCTAAAAAAGGACACGCAATGAAGGTCGCTGATGTATACCTAGATAACCGTTCTTCTTTATGATTAAAATCAATTCAATCAATTTTTCCACCCTAATAATTCGACAAACTGTACTAAGCCCTCTCCTTATTCAAGTGAAACGTGATATTCGCCTGAAAGCAACAGCCATCAACCTTTTCCAATTACTTCAGGCAAACGGAGAGCACCAGAAAAAAAAAAGAAACTCCTTCCATCCGCAGATCCTGTTAATTTCCTGTCTCAAAAAAATAAACCTCCTCCATCTGAGGCACAATAAATTCAAATCAAAGTGGATCATTGAGAAGCGATTTTTTTTTTTTTGTACGCTCCTTAAAAGCAACACTCTCTCTTTGCAGGACGAAATCTTTTTCAAAAATAAAGAAGAGAAGATAACCTCCCTAGCTCTACACACTTAGCAAACATATTTTCCAGCATTTAATTCGTAAAGCAGAATAAGAAAAAAAAAAAAAAGGTCCTTTTACAGCCGCCCCGCTGCCGTAGTCACGTCGATGCGATGGAAAGGTCCTCGTGAATGACAAATAAATTGTTATTTTATTCGGATTTAAGGCACACACACACACACACACACAAAATAAAGGACTAAATTCAATTCACGCAAAGTGTAGCTAGCATATTCAACGAAATCAACCAAAAGGACTAGAGGATATTATTATTATTGGTGACAAACGGTTGCTGGTTGTTGGGTGTTGGGTGTTTGCCCTCAAGAGAGACGCGGCGTGGTGTTATAATGTCCTTGTGGAAAATCAAGTTGTTTACTTACTTTCCAAATCCCAGACAAGTTATATCCATGTCCCAGTTTCTCGCCGCTCATATTCAAATTAAGGACACATACTCGTGGTGGATGAGGAAACAACAATTTTTTTTATGTAAAATACTGGATAACTCACCTCGAACGACATACAGGATCAGAACAGCCTTAAAAAGGCCGTGTAAATCCATTTTTTATGAAGTCTAATGCTTTCCATTACATTTTTTATGAGTGATTTTCGGAGATTGTTTTCTTTTGTCCTGGCAGTTGTCTTTGTTGGTTTTTTTTTTTTTTTTTTTGCACAAATCCCGTTTGCTTGTTTTGGTTGATAGAGAGAGAGAAAGAGAAAGTTGCTTATTAGTATCTCAAGGTGGGTTGTTTCTCCTTAAACAGATATCCTTTTTGTGTTTGTATCTAAATGGAGCCTTTCATAGTCACAAGTATCCTTTTGCAATTAACATAATTCCATTTGTAGTAGTAGTATGCTTCGGGTCAACACTTTATCATCAGTTCAGAGGATTTTTTCTGCAAAAAAAAAAAAAGTGTGAGTAGGTAAAAGGAGAACAGGAAAAAAATTGAAATAAATTAAATGGAAGACACACAAAAGTGACATTTTTCTCACACCCGACACACAGGCAGGCAGGCACACAACACATACAGCAAAATTAATTACGTAGGATCCTGAAAGAATTCATGTCTGTCCTGGGATAAAGGGTAGCTTTTTAATTAGAAGCCAAAAGAAGTAGCATCCACCAACGACTTCGTTTTTTGTTATCCTTCTCAAAGGAATTTGACCTGGTGAGAATTTCCTTAACAAATCTCTTTAATCCTGGCACATCATACGTTAGGAGGAGAGCTTCTTTTTCTTCTTTTTCTTTTTCGCTTTCGTTTTTATTTTTATTAATTTTTTTTTTTGTGTTTGCACTTCTGCTTACTGCTTTTGTGTCATCATTGTGCGAGGGGATGGGCGAGGGAATGGGAAAGGACTTTGTTGGTGTTTATTGCGTTTTAATCCAGACAAGATGCGGGAGCGAGAGATTGAGAGAGAGAGTTTATCTTCCGGCAGTTTGTTGTCATGGTTGGCTTTGCCATCTGCTGTGAAGTTTGTGTAGACGGGGGATGACTGTATATCCTTTGGGATAATGAGAACTTATTTATATTTAATTTTGTGTAAGTTGTGTGTGAAAGGTGCATATCTTTGGAAGGCAGATGTAGTTTAAGAGAGACTGAGGTGTGTTCATAAAAAAGATTCAACTTTCTTACAAATAAAGTGTTTTCCAATAGGGACTTGACAGCTTTGAATTTAATTTGTGAACGCACTCTTTCACTAATCATCAAACTGTCAGTGTCAATTTATTCAGTAAAGTCAACTTTTTCATCAAGATAAACGAACATGAACGAGCAATGTCTACAAATTATAGAATTTTTCTGTCGAAACTCGGAGTCGGTGATCGCCCTTAACTCCAATTTTCGGTCGTAATTCTCGCCCAAGTAGGCAGGCAATAAGAAGTTTTGTGCAAAAATTTCAATCTAAATATTCGTTGTGTGATGTTGCCGTGTCAGTGAGACTGTTTCACTTAGACAACGGTTCAGGCGTCCGTAGAAAACGATCCAAATCAGTCAATTCTCAGGAATTGGGCATCGCTCAGACGCACATTATGGCGTATTTTGCGTAAGGACCTTGGTTTACACCCCTACAAGATCAAACTGACTCAAGAATTGAAGCCGATGGACCATTTAAAGCGACCAAGTGTACTACTCTTAGTCAGTATATCATCGGTCCAACCCAATGGTACTTCCACTGTCTTGTTATAAGGTGTGATTCATTTTGAAGCACTTTTTGTTCTATAGATTTTTGGACAGGAAATGCATAAATCGTGTCAATCAGTTATTGTGATTTTATTTGGGATTTTTTGACTTTTTACCATAAAGAGACTTAGCTCACCACAACGTCTACATAGAATTCAATTGCAACTTGTGGTCGATTTTGTAGACTTACCGATCGCTATTCCATAGAAAAGTTTGAAATCAATTTGCATTATTGAAATTCGTCACAATACGTAAACAGATAGACCTGCGGTAGCTATCAAATTGAAGCCCGTGATCTCCAGGACATCAACAAGACCGCTGTCTGTATAGCCCGTCAAACAATAGCTTTATTGCGAGAACAATAGACCTTTTACATTGCAGCTAAGTAAACTCTCAACCGATGGCAGAATTGAACTGGATCTAGAAAGTAAAGCTTGCGTTCGCTATGCTATGCATCTCTACCTCTTTTGCGTCGGAAGGTGGGAAGTTCTTACAGATGAAACTAATCCTATAATTCATCTCTTAGTGCTGATCCTTGCGCCACTGTCAAGCCCTTTGATTTGACTGCCTGTGTGTCTTTGTCACTCCTATTTTCGTTTTTCCTTCCTAATGGTAGTCCCAGTTCCACTAGAACTCAAGTGTGGTCAGCATCTGCTTAACAAGTAAGTCTATAGCCACTACACAAGGAAGTTCGGAAGGCGCTAAATACTCTCATTGTCCTGTAAAGTGTCTCTGTTTTTCTACTGTAATACTTCGTCCTTATTGCTTCAGCCCATATTTGGAAGCAGTATAGACGTCGCAATTCTTATCAAGAGCAATCTCTGGGCATGATCGTTGCCAGGGTAGTCTTCTCCGCTCTATGTTGCAAATATTTATTGCCTCTGCAGAAATACCAGGGTACTTCAGGTGCAGGGCTAGTTAGTCAGCACTAGCCTACGATTAGCGGGAAGAAAAACAAAAGAGATTAGCACAAGAGTAGCAGGGCTTATAGCTTCCAAGCTCGACAATCATATGAGTATCTCAGGAACTGAAAAATCAATCTAATTGGCTAGACTGGGTTTCGTTCTTCGGCCTTTCCTGACAAAGAATATACCAAAGTAAGGATAGAACTAGAATTCCAAAGATAAGCAGATGACAGATGGATTTCTCCATAAGTGTCTAAGATGGCACGGAGAGGCTTCTGTCCAACAGAGGCTGATCCCTTTACTTTCAATAGTGTCTTTCAAGCTTTACTCCTAAAGGAACTCCTACTCATAGAGAGCCCAAAGGATCCTTTTCAGTTCCGAGTGCAGGCTACAGTTTCCCTTTGAACTTAAGAATCGCATTCCTCTGGTTAGCATTCAACATTCTTTCAGAGAACAGTCTATGGACTGCCGAAGCCAACCTAAGCTCGAATTGTTTATCACTTTGTTTCTCCTCCTTCTCCTTCTTCCTTTGTAAGTAAGATCACGACAATAGCGCCATGAGCTACTAAACTCGAAGCAATTACAGACTTGCCATCAAGCACCAACACAGCTCCTCTTCTGTGAAATATATATGTCCCTGCAAAATGTCCTTTTAAAACGGTTGTAAGCTTCACCTCTACAACCACGATTAAGTGCTATCAAACATCTCAGTAGCCAACCTTCTTCAACAACATGCTAGGACTATTTTAACCACCTTCCTTGCGGTTTCTTTGTTTACTAAAGATGGCACCTATTCAAACAGGACTTTTCTCCCTCTAAACATTTGCATTTGAGCCTTACAAACCAAACCCCCACTTAAAAGATTTGTGCTACGTCAGCTGGGAATAATTAATTCAGGTGCTAGGCGACTATATAATCACATTATACCGAGAAGAGAAGAGGTCAAAAAACTCTCGATGCTGGTTGTCCTTTCAACTGCATAAAACAATCAACTGTTTCAGTTGTGTTCCGGTCTTAATGGCTTTTACCTTATGCCCCCCACACATACATATACTTGTATGTAGACACACCGCAAGTCCATTAAATAATCCACACCATGTGGCGGCGGCGGCAAGCGGCAAGCGGCACCTCTTTCTAGGAAAAGTCCTTCCTATGTATCCTTTTAGAAGCACGCATACCGGGTAAGTAATCAAGTTACTTAAGTTATGTTAGGGTATGGCATACTAGCCCCATCTTAACCGCAATACCCAACACACACACACACACACACACATAAGTAAGGACATTCCGAAAGATTTCCTCATTTAATTCTCCCCACTCCAGGTGTTGGTTGTAAGCCTACCTCTTGGCTAACATTTAACTGCATGTAGCCCAAGGATTACAACCACCCACTAAGCGATGACAACGTCAACAACAATCCTCTGCTAGCTCTATCCTTGCAGCAACAAAATGTGCATAAAATGCAGTAGAACCCACCACTCTTTTGTTCACAATCACAACCCTTTCTCCACTTTTATGTGTCAGCAGCAGCAGCAGGACGAAAACAGCGAGGGTACAGCGAATCTCAGAAGCAGAACGAACGAATGCATGTGAGTGAGGGTATCCTCCTAGTTTTTTAAGTTCTTTTTTTTTTTTCTTTTTGTTTGTGTGTAACTTTTTACTTCTTCTAAGCTGAAATGTTGATTTTTATCCTGAGCCGGTGATGATATAGTACTTTGCACACACACACACACACTTGGGGACTTTCACTAACACTGGCGCTTATACCATGAAAGGGATGAGAGATTATGAATTATATGACAAGTTGGAGTTCGGAGGGAGGCAAACAACAAAAAAAGGCTTTAAAATTTGGGTCAAAGTTCAAAAATCCTTCACATATCCCTAGGATCTGTTTCGAACTAGAATGGTGTTAGAAAAAAAAAAAAAAAACAAGGAATTAGAAAAATTAAGGGATGAATGCCAAGTGGAACACAGTTTTTATGTCGCTGAGGATCTAATGTGAAGTGACTTTTAAATTTGGGACCAGAACAATGTTTATTAATTGCAACTGTCTTCCTTGACAGCGCAGGAGGAGGACGCTCATCATTCCCTCACTGCGCCTGGGGTCAGGCAAAAGTTAACGATTTCAACTGAAGGGGAGAACTATGACACGAGGAAAGAATTGTCGACACAGCATTTTGCTTGAATCCACCTGAGGGTGATTTTGGCTTTTCCTGATAACGTCCTCGAAATAAATTCACAACAAAATTTCCTGATGCCTTGAGCGCTAGTTAAGTTGGAAAAAAAGAAGAACGCTTGTAATTTTTTTGTTGCCCCTCGCAAGGATGGATTCCTTTCGCAGTGAAATAATGATGACGAAAACTTTAATTAACCGCACTAACACATTCAGATACACGGTACAGGCAGGGGGCAGCAGGGGGGGGGGGGGGGGTGAGTAGCATTTTAATTGAACGGAAGCCAAAGACAATCAAGATCAAGTGGGATAGTTAGTGAAAAGGAAGAAAAAATCCTTCAACCAAAGAAGAAAGAAACACAATGTAAGGAAGGAAGTACGGGAGGAAGAAGAAAAGGACTTAAAGTGGACACACAAGGATACACACACCCACACACATGTGTATCTATAACTTTCGAAGGATAAAAGTTAGTCGAACAAGAGATAGAGATAGAGATACGTATGTGGGTGAATCTCTGCGGCTGTCTGTTCAACTTTCAGAAATCAATTCGCCATCCGCTTAATGACTTTCGAAAGTGGAGCCCAATTAAGGACGAGATTATATGGACGAAGAACGAGCCACACACACACATACAAACAGATTGAAAGCTGAAAGAAAGTGGGTACCATGTCAGTCAGTCAATTAAAGTAAGAGCTAGTTGTCTGTAAGTTGTTTTCGTTTTTGGTCTTCTTGTGTGTGTGTGTCCGCCATAAAGTGGAGATTAATTAGGTATTTGCCTCTATGCGTGTGTATGTGTGTGTGGGATGGAAATGCTTTGATTTTATAACATTTTATTGCCAGATGATTGGAGAGATTTATCAAGAAAAACAACAAATAAACTGCCAAAAACAATAGAGAATTGTTGACTTTTATTGACCTTCGTCCTGGGAGGGATGTTGTGATACTACCGAGAGAATGGTATTTACTCGTGTATCCTTAGATTGACTGTTAATGGGAAAAACATGATGCTAATTGGGGCTTCAGAACAAGATATGTACCAGCACATGATTAACTATCGTGATACTAATGGCAGCTAGTCCATTCTAACCTTCAAGTGGGTGTATCTTTGTCTTAAATTGTTATTCGATTCTATATGGAAGCTGTATGAATCCTTCAACTTCAAGGCCAGTCTTTAATAGGAGGAATGGTATTCCATTCCAGGTGCCTGCGCTGCTGATTCTTCGCTGGTGCTCGAACATGCACACAGTGGCCAGCAAGGGCGAATATACTATCAACTGCATCATTGCCTTTCACTTGATATGAGGCTGATGTGTGACTGTGTCGATGGTAAAGAGAGAGTGTTTCGTCCCGCCAAATTATCTCCTTTTTGTCGTGAAAGAATGGTTTTGCCTAGTGTATTGCCCAATAGTACAATGGACCCGAATTGTGGGTCTAAGTGAGCAGTGACCTTCTGGTCACAAGGTACCCATCTACTTGTCCCTATGAAGAGTAGGCTTTGCTACTTAAAAGCATAACAACAGCCCAACAAGTCTATGTGAAGGGCCCATCCATCAGTTACAAAAGCACAACATCAAGTGTCAAGAGCGATCGGAAGAGCATACACTTTACGTGGTCTTCTTAGAGGTAGAAGGAGTCTCGAATAATGTGAAATCTGAATAAATGAAGACGAACATTATACCAAGTAAACATGAATAACTACTTGGATGGCCAACAGTATGTTGGGTCACAAAAGAAATGACCAATGTTAGCTTGTATAGGCATCAATGCCACCGTCAAAGTAACCCCACCATACCGACCTTCACGCCTCCACGGCTCAACAATCAGCTGCTTTCCTTATCCTCCAGGGCAAAGTATTTAGGTGTGGTATTTGACTCAAAACTTAGCTGGAAGCTCAACTTTCAGATGCGGGTTAAGAAGGCCTGTGTGGCTTTTTATGCCTGCAGCAAAACATTCGGCAAGAAGTGGGGACTTCGTCCGAATATGGTCTGGCCTGCTTTAGCCAAAGACTATAACATCAGACTTATTAGTAAAGTGCAGAGAATGGCGGCTCTTGGCGCAACGGTGGCCGAGAGAACATCTCCAACCGAAGCCTTGAGTGTTATGCTTCATCTGCTACCTCTTTATATGATGTTTTTATCCTCTTGTAGAGCGGTTAGGCTTAGGGATACAGAATGCTGGGTAACCAGATCATATGGTCACAGTAGTATCTTGAATCGGTTACCAATAGATCTGGTAGATTCTTTAACCGACTATAGTCTTCCCAAAGTGAACTTTAGTTACAGTGTTAGGGCTATATTCCCAACCAGGGAGCAACAATTTACGGGGGTTTTCTCTGACTCCCTCAGAATCTCCACTTCTTACCGGCTTCCGGACTCGTGCAGTGTCTACCAAGCTAAAGTACTTGCTGTGCGCGAGGCTTGCCGTCTACTTAGCCAAATCTCCTCACCCCCGAATACTATAGACATCCTCATTAGGCGGCTATCAAGGCTATTATATCTGCCACTACATCTTCGAAGCTGGTAAAAACAAAGAGCTCTTCACGCTGGCTCAAAGGCTCAATATCTGTCTTCTTTGGGTGCCTGGTCATAGCAACGAGGGCAATGAGCGAGCGGACGAGCTAGCGCGAAGGGGTTCTACCCGTGAGGGCTCCCTCGCGGAAACGGTGTGCGTCCCAATTGGTGTCAATTGGCGACAGTTGCGCAGTTGTGTTGTATGTAGGCAGATGTGGCCAAAATACCAACTCAAGCGTACATAAGAACTATTTAGATAGAAACCGTGCTGATATTTTGATCAGCAATGGTCACTGGCCCATTGGGATTCATACGGCCAGAATAGGCATTAGGTTTAATGCCCACTGCCCACTGAATGCTATGCGTGGATAACAATCGAACCCTCAGGTTGAGGTTGGCTTATTTAGAAGGTAGTACTGTCTATTTCTCATCATACCCGACTTCAAACATCGATATCGAAGGAAAACCAAAAGGCTGAAGAGCTTAGTAGGAAAGAGTCGAAGCTGCCCGTATCGTGGGCTCTTCCTTTTGTAGTAGCTCCAATTAGTTCACCGGCTCAGCAAACAGACGCTGGATTCATTTGAATGAACTTGGCGTAGCAGCCAAGAAGAGATCATTAACTCTGCCTTCACGCAGAGCAACTGGGTGTTCTGCATTATGACCACAAGTTGCAGGGACGAAGAAGAGATCGAATCGTGTGACTGTCCTGCCCTATCCGTCAGAACAAAGAGAACTCTTGGTAGCTGGAGGACTTAGGCAATGTTAAGCTAATGGATCCTCTGAGGTTCGTGTCATTATCTTCCCAGGGTTAAACGATTGGGCACAAAGGACCCAAATCGATGGTCTAAGAGAGCAGTGACTATATTAAAACTTTGCCTCTATCTATTATCCTTAAAACCTTTTTCACATGTAAACAGCGACCACGACCTACCTCTGCCTTAAGAGAGCATGAGGCAGAAGAACACCTTGAAAATTACCGTCAAAACGCTGCCATTCCACGCAGATAGATAGACTCTGATTAGCCTCCAAATGGTCACAGATAATTCGCAACCCTCAAGGCCAAAACCATGGAGAAACACGCCAACATGAGTTGACCGTGATCTAGTATAAAATCGACTGAATGCGCTGCATTTTAGCCATTCACAGACGATTAATGGATTTTTCACAAGCGTGCAGGGTGGGTTTTGAAAACAGATATCCATGTCATCAAATAGTCACCGTCTCTGAGAACATAACACCACCCTATTGAATTGTACGAGTTCAATAAAGACATATGTATACAGTACACCTCTAGTGAACTGCAAAAAAAAAAGAACGAAACAACTGAAATTCTTTGCATTTCAACGAGTGAATTGAAATATCCTGCCAACTGCATATCCTGCTGTGGAATTTTTCACAGAAACATTGCATTTTTTTTTTTCGATTCCATGTTTCAAACATACCTCCCTCTGTCCACCCCCAAAAAAAAAACACAATTGCACTCAAGGATTACACGTTTCACATTGAACGGAAACAGAGACTCACACACACACATAGGAACACCAAATGGCGATGGCCTTAAATCCGTCTTTACAAAATGCGCCTCATTAATGCTCTGGGGGGCGAAATCAAAGCCATGGCTTGGGGGTTGGAAGAGGTCCAACCACCCTCGACCATTAATTTCCGTCCATTTGCCTCCATTCCAGTGTTCGACTTTTTCCTTTGATTGACGAACGAGTGGAGAAAAGCAAGCAAAAAAAAAAAAAAAGTAAGTGGTTTGCACACTCACTCACTCGGTTACTCACTCAGATTGGTCGTATTATTGTGGGGTAGATTATCTCCTCTCCCGCGTTCTGTGATTTATTCCAGATCCTGCCGTGGCAATGTACCTTCAACAAGACCACCACACCGCGGCGAGTTTTCTCTGTTCACTTGTTTAAGTGAGTGAGATTTAAAGAGACAGAGGGAGGGGGTTGGTTGTGTGTCCTGTCCACCCGCGTACTTTATAATTTCGCACCCCTAAATCACGACACCACCATCGAGCACATGTTGCACGAAACTGATTTGATGGATGTTTCGTGGAAGTTGTTGTCAGCTGCCGTCAATGTACGAACGATGGAGTACTTTGCTTCGTTTTTTTTTTCGCCTCCCTTTTTATGGCTGCTTTAGGGGTGAGTTCAAAAGGGGGTGAGTTCTGGTAGGAAATAAAATCACAGAACAATCGTTTTAAGAAGAGCTTTTATATTTGGATAGAGCTTTAAGCTGATGGGGAGAGTTTTCTCGAAAGGGGGAAGGGAAGGAAAAAAGGATAAATTGATTGATCACCAGGACAACGCAGCTGCTGATGTAATTATTTGATAAATCATAATGCCGCTGATTTATATTGTATTTAAATTGAGCAAATATTTACTTTCGAAGCTGATTAAGCTGTAGGCTTTGCTGTCGTAAGAAGGGCTTTAAATTTGTATATCCTGTGCTCGTATGTTGATTGAAAGGATAGGCGGTTGTTTGTTTTAACTTTGGAGCTTGTGGGATGGATGAATGATGAGTAACTTGATAGGTTCGCTCTATTTTTAGAGGTTTTTTTTTTGGTCCTTCACATTTATCACAGAACTTTGTCAAGGATAGAGTCATTTAGCTCGATGACAGTTCAATGAAAGAAAGGTTGAGCTACAAGTACATACAACACAAACTGCCGTCAGACGACCAGATTTAGGCATCCGGAGCAATACAGGCTCATACAGAGCGAGAGAAAGGCGTTAAAGTCAATCGCCAAAGGTTAGGTTTGTGGGTTGGCAGAGGAAACGAAACACCTCCACCGGCCTCAGGTCACCCATAGGGGGGTTTAGAAAAAGTACCCCTTGTCCATTTAACCCATAAATATCTGTAACTACTTTCCATGGTTGTACTTGCTACCAACCTGATGTCCTGATGAAGTTCCATAACATGTCGGTGTTGGCGTTGGATAGTTCTCCTAGATCCTGAAAGAAGTGTCTGCCGAGGAATTGGTACCTGGAATGTTGGAGTCCAGGGCACTGGCAGAGGCAGTGGGTAGTCTCCTCCATAACATCCCCATCGCCGCATCCTCTGCAGAGTTCTTCTTCGGTTCGAAGTCGTTTCTTTAGGTGGTACCGCAGAGTGTTGTGACCCGTAAGTATCCCCACGAGCATGGACAGTGCCCGTCTGTTCTTGCGAATAGTTCTCTCGGTCCTTGCCTTGTCAAAAGTTGGCCTTAGTTGTTTTGCAAGTATCCATCTTAAGTTCGCCTCTCTCATAGCCAGTTTTCCTGCTTCAGGCCTGAGAGCTCAGGGCGGGGTGCTTATGGAGAGGTCGGTCATTTCATTTCCCGGGCCTCGTTCCCAGGGAGCCAGCAGAGCAGAACCTTGTGCTGTATTCCAAGAACCGTAAGCTCTTCGCGACAGCATTTCATGGCGGAAATTGCTTTGATAGCTGTCTGGCTGTCGATAAAGAAAGTGATACCTTCTGGCGGTATTGTTCTTACGGCAGACTTACGGGTGGCTGTTGTCACTGCCAGGACCTCCGACTGTCATGGAGGAAAAGAAGTGAATCTTCGTGCCTCATACAGACAGCAACGTTCAAATGGAAGACCAAACTTCTGGGAACGCTTATCTATTTTAAGACTTGCGGCATGCGATCTAGGAGAGGTAATCAAGTAATCACCTAGAAATCACAACGGTTGCAGGAAAATAGGTGACAATATGGCTGTGAAACCAGACGTCCATAAGAGTGGTTTAAGACTGTTTGAAGCCAGCCATCACTGAACCACCGAGTCTCCTCTACTCTTCTTGCATTCTTCAGGCAGGGGTGCTGTTAATTTGGAAAGCTTGGCAAAGATCTCTGGATTCTAATTCTACTGAAAAAGCTTCGATAAGTTGCATTACTTAGTTTACCGAGAACCTTTCTCACAGCGAAGCCCCAAACCATGTTACGCATATGTGAACTTGTCTATATCTCTTGCAAACAAAAAGGCTCCAACCAAAAGAGAGTACATTATGGATGTATGGACAACTTTTCAAGGATTACCACGCTCACTGAACACAACTTCAATTTGGGCTCCATTGAACAAAACAGGAAGGATATTCTGCACAAGGAATGGGTGTCATTTTCTATGGACGACGCGGAAATCAATGAAGTAGTAGCTATCTTCTAAAAAAATGCAACATTTTCCAAGCCAAATTGAACGCCATTCGCCGAGTCTAATCCGAATTGCTTAGTAAAGTAACGACAGCGACTGTTCCCACAGAATACATCGCAAGTCAAGCTCTAAGTACTCTATCCACTTCCAGGATTGGAGATAAATTGAAGCCACTGTCAGTAAGGCTTATCATCAATGTCAGCAACTAAGTTAGTGCAAGACCACCGAGGATATCTCATTCAATATCAATTTGTGCGAAAAAATACTGTGAATTACTAACGAGTGCAAAAATCACATACAATTTCCTCCAGGACACCAACCACAGAGAAAAGACATTGAAACCCAATACTACTGCTTTTCTATCCCTTCGTCTTTCTCCCTTTTGAAGGCTGTCTTTGGTATAAAAAAGATCCTTTTTTCTATCAAAATATCGAGTTAAGTTATAAACTAGAACCGAAAAAGGACATTTCTATTCAAAAAGAAAATGGAAACAATTTGTATCTATTAAATGCAAAACAGACAATGCAGATACTCTAAAAGTTCCAGACAAAGCGAGCGAGACGTTGAACCCGAAAAATAAAGGTTTGCTGTTCGCTTATTATCCTCGCATTAAAAAACCATTTCGACCGCGACTAAGCTTTCAAGTGCAATGCAGAGAGAGAGGTCGTATCCTGCCAAGTTTATAATGGCAAACATTTAATTCTGTTTTCTAAAGGTTGGTATACTTAAAAAACCACCAAAGGTAAGAGTATATTCATTCTGTGAGATGCTGCATCGTTTATCCTTTTGGTTTGCAATAGCTATCAGTGTGCAGGCAGGCAGGAGCTATTGATTTTTGTGCTTTCCATTTTAAAAGTCATTAGTCCGAGCATAAACTGAATGCATAATGGCACAATTTGAATACAAAGGCTAAAAAGGATGCGGCGCTGGGAGTTTGACTTTTAGAAAAGCCAAGAGGATGGAAAAATATCGAGGAGAGATGACTTCCTTTTTGGCTTCATTTTAGGATCAGTCACTTGTCCATGTGTCATTGTTTTGCTACACGAAAAGGACTCTTTAATACTTTCAACTTTAAGTCCGCACTGAGAGATTGTGTGCTCCAACTTTTCGACATTACACGAGTAATTTCATTCTATGAAAAGTTTACAAGCACCGAGGAGCAAAAGGACGAAGTCAAAGAAAGACGAACGAATGGAACAGAAACTGGCAAAGGAAATAAGCACATGTTTCGTCGTTAATTTTCCTCTTGCTACATATCCTTGCCTTCTCCCATGATGATGCTTTTGGCCTTACATTGTAACAGACGTACCTACGCACTTGCTGCAGGATATGCTCTTACACAACTATGTATAGTATACTTTCATTCATTTTGTTGTTGCCTTTCGTCCTCGCGACTGCAGAAGAATTCTAGAAAATTAAATGAAACTTTGCAACTTTTTCGAGGTCAAAATGGAGAGAGCACATTGTCTTAACTTGGTGTATTTTTTTTTGTGTTTCCTTCCGCGCTAAATTTTTTGCATGGTTACAAGGATATGCGCCCGAAACCAAAAAAAAAAAAAAAAATGGAAACACAAAGTTCAATTTCACAATGGAATCCTTTTGGCAGTCGCTGCTTCATAGAATTCCACTTGAAGTTGAAATGGACACAAACACAGAGAGAGAGAGAGAGAGAATTGGTTGCATAGGACATTCATGTCCTGGACGGACATTTAATTAGGCCACTAGTTGGAATTTTGTAATTATTTACGCGAATTTTGCGGTCGATTTGTTCGCTAGGATATTACTATACAACCAACCACCTTGTATCTATTCCCTCTACCCCTCTCTCTCTCTCTGTAGCTTTTGGAGAAAGGAGTTAATCGTTGGCGCTGTTGGTTAGTGCGGTTTGGCTTTTGATCCTTCCAACGTTTCAGTGTTTGCCGTTTTGTGCTGTGCTGGGCACGAAGGCTGTGGTGGTGTATGGCTGTAGCAATACTTGTGGTAAGTAGCAGTCATTTGGTGAAAATTGTTAATTTGCCATCGTTGCGTTTGGATGCGTTTGAATGATTTAGAGTGAGGAATTTTCAACGTGAAAATCAGGACGAAACAGTATGAAGAGCTGAGTGGATGTTCGGTGGATGTCTGTGGATTTTTATTGAAAGCCTTCACACGTTACAAAAATGTGAATAGGAATTTTAATTGAAGTGCGAGGAATGTCTGTAAAAATACACCTCGCGTATAACGGTTTTTCTTTTTTTAGTTTATTTTTAAAATGCAATTCTATTAAAAAGAAGCACGCATACCAATTAAAAGTTTAAATGGTCAAGTATCCGCTTTGAAAGTGATTTTTGAAAAATCAATTTTATTTCAAAATGAAAATTTAAATTAAATTTAAGACCGTAATGAAATTTTTTTCTAAAATCAATTTATAATCATCTTCTAATAGGTCTCGAGAGAATTATAAAAAGTGAAATTTTGTCCATAAAAAAACTTTTTGTGCAGAGGCCATGAAGTTTACTGGGCAGACACGTGGGCATAAACTTTAGAAATTTATGTCAAAAAGTTTGATTAAATCTGATTTGGGTTGAACACGTGCCCAAGTGGTAGTGGCATAACAATCTGCCTGAACATTAAAGGGTTTGAATTTATTTATATTTAGCTTAGGAGCCTTAAGTACATATATCCTTTTTCTTCCTATGTGGGGAGTTAGGGTGTATTCGGTTATGCTTTTGCTTGTAAAGTGTTCTTCAAGATGAATGTAGAAGACACCGAGGGGTATTTCTAAACAATCTCTTCAAATTGTCACATTTTTGACGTTTCGCTATACTTTTCTTCCCGTACAGTGTCTATAGTATCGGCAAATGGTTTCCACGAGAGGGCGTTCAAAACTTTTTGAGGTTGTGCACTTGGCTTTGTGAAAAAACTGTTTTTAGTGTAAGCTTTGAGCAGAATCTCAGTTTGGTTGTGATAAATTTATGCCCTCTACCGCTTCAACCATCCGATACACTATTAAACGGGATCCTTTTTGTACAATTAACGAGCACGCTGCATGGGCAATGGATACATAAGAAGAAGGAGCAGGATAGAATTGGTGTAATAGTATTTGAAACTCAGGTTACATTAGGTTTCAATACTCAGTCCCCATGGTTGGTGTCCAAATTGACTAGGGAAATGGTATGAGATTTTTGAATTCGTTCTTAATTCACTGTATTTTTCTCGCGTTCGTTAAAGATTGCCTGTGGAAACTAAAAGGATATGCCCTATAAAGTGGGAGTAGCCATAGAAAAAAATATGGAAGATTTGTAAAATAAGTAAGTGAATGCTTTCCTGCTATAATTATCGTTCTCAAATTAAGAGTCCAAATAAAACTTTGCCATTGCGTCATACTAGGTCTATTTCTGCACTTTCTGCGCCAAGATTCGCATCTTGCAAAAATTTCTCTTCTCTTCTCCTAAAACAGCGTAGCCTCCTAAAACAGCGAATTTTTACGAAAACCTGTTCGCGTACAGATAATTTTCGTAGTTTTCCGCAGAAGAGAGCGCTCACGAGAGAGTAAGAAATTTCCCCATGCTCCGAATTTTAGTGCGAGAAATTTCTGTGGGCTGGTTTATGAAAACTGTCAAAGCTGTCAAATCAGTGTATTTTCTTGTCCAACTCGTTCGTTTACTTTTTAACCCTATATTTTTACTACAGGGAATTTTAACCCCACTCTTCGAAATTTGATAAACTACGAATTTTAGTGCAAAAAGTATGCAATCGGATCTATTATTTGGAAACAAATTTGCGCGAACGAGTTGAACAAAAAAGTTGCCCACTTTTTACTCCCCACATTTACTTCAAATTATTTTGCAAACCATTTGACAGAAGTCATATTTTTTCTTGGACTCGGTGCATGGGGAAATAATGTACTCTCCCGTGAGCTCTCTCTTCTATAAAAAATTATGAAATATTTCGTTAAATTTCGTAGCTTTTCGTAGTTTTATTCAGTGCGGGAACAGACCCAATTTGACAGTCGATTGTCAGGCGTATACTCTTTTATGACGTGTCGGTAAGGTGAATGCATTAATGCTGTCAACTTTAATCTCCTAAGTGAAGGTTCAATGAGCATTTTAAAGACTTATGATTTGGACATAAGTATACATCCAACAAGACAACAAGGCTGGACTATAATATTGTTCGCTCCTTAGTGAATATAACCTCACAAATTACGAGAAGCGTTCGAATGATCCAGCCCGTCCACCATTAATGAGGACAATTTGGTGGCCAAATAGCAAGCAAAAGCTAAAAATATTTTCCAGCTAAATTCTGAACATAGGTCTTTTAGGCAGACACATTCTTTTGGTACAGTGGTGAGAGTTTGTTGCTCTTGGTGGTCGAACTTGCACACATTGGGTTATAAGCGAACACACTCTTTATTAGAAATTTATAACATCGGATGTTTTAGGAAGGAATTTATGCAATCTCCGTCTATGGAAATTTGCCAGAAAGTCCCATATGGGCAGCGTTCTTCTTCGTCGTTGATGCGAAATAGCTGCTCTTGTTTGACAAACTTCTTCTCCTTGCCAAGAGTTTTGTAGATTGCAATAATTCTGCTTACCACAGCAGATAAAGTACATTTTATTGTACTAATTTTATTCTGATTTAGACACACAAGGATCTACTTTTAGGCCTATTTTGTTTAACAAAACAACCGAATAGAGGCTGTAAATGCTGACCATCTTGAAAGTCAAGAATATAGTTTGAGTATAAGCAAGTCCTGGACTATGGCTTATCGACTTGAAATTGCTATTTTGTACTGAAAAACTTTGATCCAAAATTGTTAGTCCCCCCTTAAAAGAGTGATTCATTTAAAGGTACTTTTTTATTTATGGATTTTTTGAAAGATATTTTAAGAATTCTATTACTCTGTTGTATTATTTGTGTTCAATAATTTTAGGCATTTTATCATGGAAAGAGTCAGCTTCTTAAAGCGACTAAAAATAACTCAGTTGTCTTGCAAAAATCAGCCTTCTACGAGGAATGTGTTGCCTGCCCTAAGAGCAACTTATGGTCTACATAATCGCCCTTCCGCTATATCATTGAAAATGCACCACGTAAGAAGTAAAATATTGGACCGATAGCTGGGAGTGCACTCAATGACCGAAGACGAAGGATCAGTCTCTACCTCTCGCACCAGAAAAACGGACTGTTTGCTGCCTTAAATTGAAGTCGTGATCTCTAGGATATTTTATACCAACAAGAGCGAGGCGATACTTGTCACACAGCCCGTGAAACCATGTCTTTTATAGGCCTTAGACTTTTTCGTTTGGGGCTTTATAAAGTCTAAAGTCTACATGGAAAATCTGGGTACGATTGAGGAACTGAAAGTCAACATTACTCATAAATTTGTAACTTTAAAATGGACTACGTTAATCGCATTTAAGCTATACTCTTGAAAGAAATAATCTTTAAAAAATAAATGCCAACAATTTTTCTTTTGTTTGATAACAAAGATAACTCAAAAAAATGTAAAATATTTATTTTCTTTTACTTTAGAAAAAAGTACCTCTAAATGAAACACACATTACATACATGCATTTGGGGTTGTGATTTATCGCCTCTCGCCTAATATGTATTTTAAAGCCTTTCACTGGACTAAGCAACATTCAAATGAACAAAATCTCTTACTTTAATCGAATCCACGCTTAGTGCGGTAATTTTCACGCGCACTTTAAGTCCTTATCATCTGTTATCCTTTCAATATAAACTTTTATTATTATTTTACAAAACACATTCAAAATTGAAATTCCACAAACACACTATCAAATTCACAACCGAAAACTTGTATATTATCGTCTGGTATAGTACGTTCGGTCCTGGTAGTCATTTCATGCATGCAAATCCATTAAAAAGGACACACAATAGCTGCGACGGACGACACCGAGAAATTCTACCACCTCACACATACACTCGCATACAAATCACTCCCACACACACACACACACGGTCAACGAAAGAGACAGACAGAATTTATACATATGTGAGCCATGGTAAGCGTATTTGGCTACAAATTCATTGTTTGTATCCTTGTTGCAATCATGATACAGGAAACTGGACACATTTACTACGCGCCACATGCATACACACGAGGAATTTTACTACAGAATCGATTACAACGAGTGGATTTCCAAATCAGCGACACAGGATTCGTATCCCATTGAAAAAAAATAAAATTTCGGCCACGTTAACACACAAATGAATATGCAGCAGGACACAACACACAACAAACAGGCCACATGCTGGGCTGAGGCAGAGAAAAAAAGCGTTTCTTCTTATCACAAACGAACAACACACACGAATGCAAAAAGGACACACAATGCGAAAAGTATGAAAACAAAGGAAAAGAATAAAAAAAAAAGAAAAAAAAATCTTTGCACATAAATATGCACACGAAGGGAGAGGAGGAGGCACAGCAGCCGCCATCAGGATATGCACCGCACACACTATATGCACTATGCGCCTCTCATATAGTCACAGGACTTTATCGATTTTGTTGTTGTTTTCCTTTTGCTCTGATTTTCGCAAAATTTTTCTTTTTAGTTTGAATTTTTTTTTGTTTCCTTTCCACCCTCACAGTTTTACTTCATTTTGTGCAAAAGGCATATCCTGCAGGTAAGCACTAATTAAACGAACTTTTTATTCTTTCTGAGATTTTTCAAGCAAGGAAAAGCCCAGAAAAATGCCGGCAAAATTTCGATTTTATTGCAGTTTTCTTCGCATACACCGATGCAAGGATGCAATACACTCACACAGGATTGCAATCAGGCCAATTAGACAAATTGTAAAATACTACTAACCACATGAAGAGGAATTTGGTATCCTTTTTCTTTGATTTTGTTTTTTTCTTTTAAATTACTTAATCCTTTTTTTTTTTTTTTTTTGATTGCAATAGGGGAATGCACTTGTTATTTTTTTTGGTATGTCCTATGTCTGAGGCTTAGTGGGCCTTTTTTTTGGGGTAAGAAACGCGCGTATCCGCTTTATCCGTTTACCACTACCGACCGAGAGAGACGATGAACTATGACTGAGAACATTTTTGGAAAATTCTTCGTACACATGGCATTTGGGAGGCGAATTATTCTTGCGATGGAAATATTCCAGGATGAAAATTTGGAAGAGCAGAGTCTGCAAGGGAGAATTCATCTGGATGGTGTTTGCAGACTCCGTTCGGCTGTGCGTGGCGGCGCAGGTGCAATTTGGGGCTTTTGTTTTTCACTCAAGGATGCACGTTGCCATGTGATAACGGATGAGTGGGAATGATGAATGCATTTGTGCACCACTGTGAGTGGGATTTTGTGTGAGTGAAAAACCAGAAAAAAAAGGCACTCATACGCCGTTGGTGGCGGGAGTTGGATGAGATTTTGTTGCGTATACGCCGTAGTGCGTCTCTTGGAGCTAAAAGAAGGATAATAAGAGGAAGTCATTAGTATTTCATGGTTATATTTAGACTTTTAGACTTTCAGCCTTCGAAAGAACGTTCAATTTCCCTATCCTGCTCATTGGCAGAGTTTCTGCTGCTCCTTTGAAAAGTAACACCTATAAGAGCAGAGCTACTGGAGCATTCGTCGACTATTCTGGCAGAAAGCACAGCCTATTCGGTTAAGGATTCTGTGCACGAACTTTGGTAACAACAATTAGTACACCAGCAACTAGGAGCTACAACCTGAAAGCAGGACAATCGTAGAGTAAGTGTTTTGTAGTATCCTTGTCCACTCTACGAGTATTATAGACTGAGGTTTCTCTCAAGCCTAACAGCTGGCAGATTTAGACGTAAGCCGGCACATTGCTAGCTGGATTGAGAATATGATGAACAGCAGAGTCATCAGGTCTTTGAACCTAGTTCCATGAGGAAATCGACAGCGACAGGCACGCCACAAGAGGGGCATCTCTCAGAACGCGTCTGAGCTTCTTCTCAAAATCTTGAGGAGATCAAAGGTAAATTTTTATCAGACGAGCAGACTAGTAGTCAATCTCCGTAATCTCTGATCAGAGATCAGAGAGATCACATCTTACGATCCCACTCTCAGTCAAATGACAATCGTGTTGACAAGTTGGACGTCTTATTTGAGCTGAGAAACAGAGGCGCTTTGATGCATTTCTCTGGCTGGCAACACAAGACGGGATGGCTAGCTTTTGCCTTCTTAGATAGTGCCAATGCGAAGTGGATGAACTTTGAGACTACCCCTCTTGTGGACTATTACAAACCACAGAGAGTTAAGATGATCGACTTTGAACGCAGCGGTTTCTGGGATACTGTCATATATCAGATGAAAAGGTAGAAGGGCTGTAAAAGAATGCAATCATTGTGGAATGCATTCACATAAAGTCATACTTCGAATTCAGGTAGATTTGTTTCAATTCAATGACTTCAATAAAGACATAAAGACAGCATTCATTTTGAAGTCACGACTGTGGCAATCAATTTTGACATTAAGAATGGAGAAGTCAGAAAGAATGCAATCTTTTTGCATGCTCTGCATTCTTTGAAGTCACTTAAAGTCACTAGCATTCACTGAATGCATTCAGTTGCTTGAAGTCAGTTGAAGTTAGTGATTGCATTGTCTACTCTGCCTTCAAAGACTTCAAGTGACTTCACCCGACTTCAACTGACTTCAAGGAACTGAATGCATTTAGTGGGTTCAGTTGAAGACAGTGACTGCATTCACTTGAAGTCCTTGAAGTCTTTTGAAGTCTTTTAAGCCAGTGATTGCATTGCCTACCCTGCCTTCAAAGACTTCAAAATACTTCAACTAAGTGAATACAGTCACTGACTTCAAATGAACCCATGAATTGATTCCTAATATTGAGGCTTCAAAAAAAAAAAGACACAGGGTGACTGCAATAACCATTTAACACAGTGCTTATCGACAGCTCCAAAACGCGAGAGCTCGGTCTTATACTCAGAATGTCCAGATTAGAAGGAAGTTGCGGAGCTTGTAAGGCTCTACTGAAGACGCTTGGAAGAGGTTATAGCGAACCCAATAAATCACATGTTTGGAGCAAGCAGATGATGCGATGAGTCCAAAGACTTAGAGGACCCGGAGCGCCAAAGAAAGATAACAAAGCATAGTCTCTTCCACGGGGGAAAGTGGTTGAAGAATGGGTTTTCCTCGCTTCGATTATTCTAGGCTTTGGATCCTTACACAGCTAAAAACGCTGTAAGTCATTGCCATAAGTACTATCCAACTGTTGTTTAGCTTTAATCAATGTCTTCTAAAAAGTGTACCATATTTTGAATTAGGGATCTGGACGCTGCCGTACGTGGTCACTTGCTGCACCCATTATGACATTTTGCTCAGTTTCGTTGAGTTTTCGTTAAATTTCAGGTAGGCGTTTCATTCGTACGGAGTGCTGAAGTGAGAGAGCGACAGACATATCGCCGCCTTTCCTTAATGCAATTGTGGGTGCGTTCAGAGTTTGACAGCGTGCGAGCAGATGACAGATGATGTTCAATTATGACGTGAGCTATTGCATGGTTGATCATTGGTACGCGATCAGAGCTCCATCTGAAGCTGCATCTCGCTTCTGTCAGTATCGTTGAAAGACAGAATGCAATATATATAGAATTCTTTTTGCTATTTGGAGTAATTTAATAAAGTAAGTAAATATTCATACCGCGAACGATGCATTCCTTGCCAACAGGATGTTTATTATCCTTGCAAATAGGTAGGAGTATACATTCATAATTAATCGAGCACACACCGGCCACGGCCACATGTACATGAGAGCAGTGCGCTCTTATTAAATTGTTTCGCAACAATTTCAAAACGGAAACCGTACAGACCATGTTTGTGCATTATGCGCTCCGTTGTTTATCCTTGCCACACACACATGTCTTGTGTATATGCTCTCATGTGTATTCTGAGAGGTCCTTTACAATTATTATTATTATTATTTCTTTTTTTCCCCGTATCCTGTTCATAATGAGAATAAAAAAAAATAAATAATGTAAACAGTTTTTTGTGCTGGATTCGGAGTAAATGAGTCCAGGAAACTCGGCGAAAAGAACCAAGTAGAATGCGAAACATAAACTTCATTAAAAGTTCACTCTCCCATCATCCTTTCGACGTGGTTGAATAATTTTTTTTTTTTTTTGGTTTTTTGTTCCTTCGTTCTGACCAACCAGCAGCCAGCTGGAGTACTTTCATTACTTGAAATTTTCTTGATTTTAACATTATTTCCTTTTTTTGTAAGGATTTTTTTGCCTTCATTTAGTAATGTCGCAAGCAAGTTTGGATGGGTGGCCTGAGAGCTGTGTACTAGATAAATGGAGGAACGCTTGAATGGGACTACAACGGATGGATGGTTGTTGTCGTCGAGAGAGAGGGAGAGGGAGAGAGGTAGCTTTTGTGTAGATTTTCGTTGTTTTAAGTACTGACAGACATCGAGGAGAGAGAGAGAGAGGGTCCGGGATGAGCTCACGGCGGCGCGCGGGCGGTTGTTTGGCTTTAATTTTTGGATAATGACTTTCAGAGCCGTGCGGGGTTGATGAGATGTGGTAGATGGATGGATGGATGGATGGATGACGAGTACTTTACCTTAGGATGGGGGTAAGAAATTTGATTAAGAAGTTCGTAAAACGCTGGGTCGCTTTGGTTTTTATTATCTCATTTTGAAGTAGTTTGGGTAAAGATATTAAATTCGTGAGTGGAACGCGAGTTTTTCTCCTTTTTTTTTTGCTCGTAAAAGTTTAGTTTGCTTGGTTAATGGATGGCTGAGCATACTATTAACGGTATCAGTGGGAATAATGTAAACGTTTTTAGATATTAATGACAAGTATATGCTTAAATTGAAGGGGATCAGGCACTTGGTTGGGTTTAGCTTATTCCTCATCCCGTGTACAATTTTCAATGAAAAAGCTTGTACTTACCCATTTGATGGAACTTTACATCCTTTTCCACATAGTGTCTTCAAAAGAGTAACCTTGGACCTGCAGGAGTTCGTCTATGACCAAGAGTGATAGGACGCCTCTTTGTGAATAGCCTCTAAAGGCCAAAATAGTTGTGTGTGGTCCTCCTCTTCTGTTCTGTAGATAGTTGCACAACAAGAGCTCGAAATCACACTCCAGCTGATGATGGGTATGCATCAATCTATGAATCTGAAGCCGATAAAGCAATGTAGCTCTCAAGAGGATTAACAAGGGAAAGACTGAATCCACAGGGTCCTAGCACATACAGCAGCCACTCGCAATTCTATGGAAGATTTATAATCACTCGAAGCAACTTAAAAACTACAAAGACGGCAAGAAAAGAAGCTTCGTAAAACTGTGTAACGCTCAAAAATTCATGAGGAAAAGCCTACCAAGTGGTTATGACAAAGTCCACGTCCACAGTGTGCTGTGCTTTTTTGTTCCACTAAAAGAGGGAATAGGTCAACATATAGAGAGGAGACACACAACCACATGTACCTCTCGTCTCAGTACAGAATATTCTCCAAGTCTCCAAAAACATCAAGAAGCAAGAAGCGCCTGATATCGATGGAATCCTCAATTAACAGGCGCCACTTTAACAGCCTTGCAAAGCTTGCTTCAACTTGTTCTCTTTTCATATAGGCATCTTTGTATACTGGACTGGTGTGCATAGGAAGAGGCAAATTGGAGACTGCGATCGGAGAAGGAAGCTGTTGGAAGGGTGGGAGTAAATAGTACTGTTCAATTATCCTGCTGGAAGTTAGGAACTACTATGTGATCGCTCATGGTAACCTTTATATTTTCCATGACTAGACAGCTACCGATGGGTATTGTCAGCGTATTTTCCTCTGTTAGTCGTAGTTCCATGTTACCATCATGAAGGCAGGAGTGACAACGAAACGCAGATGGCTACCAACACGAATGAACCGAGTATGTGATGGAGTGCTTAATGGCGATGATTAGGGGTAGGAAGGCAGGTGGTTGAAGCTCAGTTGCGCCTTTGAAATTTTTCCACCTTCCAATCCAAACGCTGTATTGCTCTATTCCACAAGACCATTAGGAAGCACCTGTAGATATTTAGTTGACCTGAACGTCATGTCACCATTTAAGAGTGTTACGCCCCAATGGATAGTTCATCTGAGGAAGGAGAGGAAAGGATTGCTACAACCATTTGGAGGCATATTAATGCGAGTGATGGTAGGCCTAAAGGCCAATGCAATGAAGTGCTGAAACATGTCCTTAGATGTCATGGATCACATGAACTAAAACAAGAGGCAGGATTGAGCTAGAGTTCTATATCGCATGAAGAGAAGTAACAACAAACGGAGTTACATCAATGCAAAGGGTTCGGAAGAAGGAGAAGCAGAAGGCAGAATACCCAACAAACTGATTAGTGACTGAAGCTCTACTCAGTGAAAACGCTAGATGGTTGCTCATATCGAATAATGACTAGTTCAAGCGTTAAAAGGAGCATTGTGCTTCAGTTTTTGAACCACGTATTCGCCAGCTAGGATAAGATAATTACCGCAATCAAAGGACTAAAACCCAGTAAGATTCAAGGCATATCCGGGAAGCATTTCTAAGTTATTGCATTGGCTTTACTACAACTTCCAATTTTAGAGAGCCTGGGAAGCCGAGAATTTTCAGGATGAGTGGGAGAAGAGAATGATCGTCAAGGTCCCTTGGGTATCTGGCTTAAGTAATATCCCCAATACACACTCGAAGCCGAACTTCTGGGGATTATCACATCGAGCAGAGCGTTGAATATTGATTACCACTCCACCTGCTGTTCATCTATTTGATTTCAAAAGGACGCTCAGCAATTTATTTAGCAGAAGAGGCATTCCACTTAAATAAGTAGCAACTACCTGGGCTATGTATGATGAAACGTCTTGCAGACAGCAGGGTTGTCTAAGGAATTCAACGTTAATCAAACGTGGGGTCCCTCAAGGTTGCATTCTTCTATCGACATTCTTTTTATTGGTAATATAGCGCTGTGATAAGTGCAACTTTATCGAGGGGAAACAAATAAATTCCATGGTCTCTTACACCTACGCTATGCTGAAATGTACATACATATGCCTACTATCTGACAGAATAATGGACCTTTACCAAATGACAGCAATTGTGGAGAGATCGGCCTGTGTCCGAATGCATCAATTCAAATATGCGTTAGTGGACAAACGGCGATCTCGAACTGAATATAACCAGCCGAAAGGGCAAGGCAAAGTCTACGTTTGGGTAACGGCGTTATCATAGAAAAGTCTATGAACCTATAGGCACAACCATACAAGGACGAAAGCTTTCCAAAAAAGCAATAAGTCTATAGCTAAGCAAGCAAAGCAATGAAACTCATATGCGACGCTCCTAGGAGTACTTGGAGTAGAACAGTCAAGAAGGAACTGGGAAGTAGTTGGATAGAGCTAAGCCATATTGCCAGAAACCTCACATGATGGCCTTGTAAATGCTTTAGGATCCATTAGGCGATAAATTTCCGCTGGTGGTGTATACATCCTTTCTCTCCTTCTGAATTTGAATTTACTCCAAAACCTTCCAAACACTCTTCTGTCCTAAGCGTGCACTCCAGGAAACAGCTGCTGCATGGTAGTAGTAGTCTGGCAATGCTGTGTTGTTTAGTTAATGACAGATGTCATAAATGACAGATGTATAATGTATCCAGCTCTCTCTCTCTCTCCAAGTGTTCATTGAGAGACAAACCTCTACTACATCCCGCTAAAACACCTCATAAAACCCATAAAAGTTCAAACTATCAACAGGATATGAGCACAAGTACCTACCTTCATTGACGACACTTAAAAGGCATTCAAACCCTTAGCACTTAATGATCAATTCTAAAAAAGGTAAAAGCAACATAACGTTCCTCCAAAAAAACCCATCACAATCAATGAATGTTAACTTTTCTCCTTACGCCAACGAAACGTCAAACCACGACATTTATTTACTTCAAAATACGAAACGATATACTCCTTAATGCCGCCATTAACAAGCGAGACACCAACAAAAAAAAAAAAGGAGCTCCACTAATTTCTTCCTTTTTTTGGTCTTCTCCTCCTCCTCGTCGTGTCGGTCTGTTGTTTATTTGTTTGCCTTTTTGCCATAAATACAAAAATGAGAAGAAACTTTTCGAGAAACTTTTTAACAACAAAAAATGTCCACCCACTGTTTGAGAGATGCCTGGCAGCACTCTCCTTCGCCTTCTTTTACGACCGACGACGACGTAACATTTTTTTAGAAAAAATCATAAAAGAAACAATTTTCATCCCCCCAGCTCCTCTCCATCGCTCATTCACGAATTATGGTCTATTTTTATTATCCTCACCACGAGCTTTTGTTTTTTTCCTCCATCCATCCGACATCTATACTTTTGACGGCGTGGCGGCGGCGGCGCTCCCCAGAATATGAATGAAAATTGTCGCACAATGTGCGTACGAGAAGGAGTGACAGGACTACCTACAGGAAGGAGGAGTGCTATAATTCATTCTAAACAAAAAAAAAAAAAAACAAAAAATCCATTTTAATTGCATTAGATTGGAAGCAAGGATCAGAGGAAGGATGTTGATTGAGATATCGAGTCGGCAGATGTGAGTAATGATTGAAGTGACACTTTGCGTTCAGCCTGCAGCGCAACAAATGTGCCATTTCCGGGTGTCAAAGTTCTCGGCAACTAATCATTTGAACGTTGTTGTTCAATTACAGGACGAAGGACACAAATTGCACAGTGCCTACGTGCAATCAAATTAAAACAAAAAGGAAAAATCCTAGGCGAGGAGGGTGAGTAGCCGATGGTAATAAGTATTGATTTGTGGGCTAAAAGCCTTTTGTCGAATGTGTTTAGGACTAATGGCGATTGCATGAGACCGAGAGAGAGAGGGTGGGCTTGGGTTTGGGTGTGAAAACAAACTCTCGACTGAAAGCTGAGACGAAACGAAAAGGATTATATCGTTAAACATTGGCTGAGTAGTCGAGCAGGAATTACTTCGAACAATTTAGCAGGAATTCATTCTTTTTTTTTTTTGCGCAAAAGCAACGCACGAGGCCACATTCCGAAGGGATTGTGTTTCAATGGGAAAGCAATACCCAGTTGGGGGAAAGGCTAACGTGATTTTGATTGATGACAGGCTGGCTGGAGTGGGCTTATGAGTGACTGTTCCAAAGTTTCGGAAGAATGTTTCTTGGGCGAATCGAATAAAGCAAATAAACAACAGAAGGCATTAAGCTATAACTATGATATTTATAGAAAATGTCCTTGGTGGGGGTGACGGTGTTTTGAATTTCCGTCTCTATCAATGAAGAGTCCAGAAGCTGGAAGAAGCATATAGGAGACATCGGTTTGAGGAGAGGCCTATCCAACCAATGGCATCTATCAAGCAGACGGTCAAGTACCAATAGTGTAAGACGGATTGACTGACGCGAGTAAATCAACCACGGATGCTCTCCACAGTACAAGGACCATCAATCCAGCACTTGTAAGGATCATAAGAGAAAGCATGGCTCGATTTTGAACAGACATTCGGCACTGTCACAACCACGCTTAGACACAGAAGGGTTCCAGAGAACTACAACGACAGAAGGCAGGCGAACCTCAATGATAAATACTGGGTGCATTACTCGTTCCAATTACTTAAGACGAAGGACTCTAATATTAGCCAAAATATCCCGAAGGGAGCGATACCATGGTACCAATTGCAATAGACTACCAGGTGTAAAATGTAGTCCAATGAATGTGTGTCCGATGAATGGAATCCGAACCTTTGAATCGCTCTACCAATGGATGTACTTCTTGCTCACAGGCTGATAGGTTCTTTTCAGTCAAGCTTCAGCCCGGGAAAGTCCACCTTTAAACAAATATTCACAGAGCGGTACCATGGAACAGAAAACTTAGTTGGAATGCTAATATTCTTGAGCGTGTTACAAAAGTAAATACTGCTTGGGAAGGTACCTAACACGCTAATCCTGTACTCTTGTTTGGGCCGCCCATCTGCTGGATAGCCTTCAAATGATCCTTGAATCTCAATCCCCTGCGAAAAGTTCAGAGACCTGTTCATCTATTTATTAGCAGTGTACTAAGAACTGTCCCCCCCACCACTCAAAAGGCAAGCTCAACCCCTGCTTCCTCACAGGGATCTTGGTCCATCACCTTGGGTTACCACTGTGTAGTGGTAGGTATAGATGCAAAGCAATAAGTAAAAGTAAATAATTCACTCAGAAAGCACTCTCCTGTATTACAACACAATACGAAGAAAATAGGTACTGTGAATTAAAAATGAATACAAAATTCCCATACAATTTGCCCCAATAATTTGAACATCCACCACGAAAGTTCAACTTTTTCCCCTCATCCAATTTACCCATCGCCCATGTCGTGTGGATGTTAAGACTTTAGTGGAATCTAAAGGATGAAAAAAACGATTAAAAACAAAGATGTTAGCGATGACATCAACCCATATTAGGTTAGAGTTTTTGCACATCAATCCAAGCTCGAGGTTCATAAAATACCGCTGAGCCGATGGATGTCTTGTCCATGTCATCCATCATCATTCAGTGTGGGATAAGCGAGAAACATTCCAAGTGGGACAAAATATACCCCGGACACGAAACATATTCCATTAACCAAAAGCGCCATCTACATATGTGTTTTATAGATTGAATCTTTCCTTACTATCTGTCAAAATTGCTTGACATTTGAGCTTGGTAAAAATGCATCAAAGACATTCCACTAGATACAAAAAGTTTATCGTAATGATTGTTGGAGTAGGACAGTAGTTTTTGAGTGTTATAAACAATATTTGAGCATCAGGAGGATAACAAACAGAAAGGAAGTCAAAACAGACAAATATGGAAGAAGCCTTAAACATCAACAAAGAGACTATTCGAATCATTCTTCATTGGGATTTGGGTAAAGCAAGGGACTTTTCAAATTGATAAGAGTCTGGTCCAAAGCTCCTCGAAAATGGAATTAAAGTTGAAAGGATGCTATTTTGACAACTATGCAAGCAGTTTTGACACAGGAACTGGAGGCAATTCCTTAATAGAGCAGGAATTTGAGTCCCTGACATGTAAACGTCTCCTCATGCTAGATACTGCATTCTGTGGTAGAACCTTACCTAAGGAGGAACCTAAATTGTTCAGAATTGATGTCATCAACGAATCGTTTGGTATTTCCTGCGATTCGAACCTCGAGCCACTGAGCCGCACGTCCCACAAGAGCGCCATGCTAATTTTACGAAAATTACACTTTTGAAGGTTAGAATCTCTTTTAATTATCTCCTCTGATGGAATAAATTCTACAGAATGTCTCTCATTAGACTACGTCTCTAGCTAAATGGATTTCGACTTGAACATTCGCCTATTTGTAGCTCCTTAAGGAATCAACAAAAAAATGGAAGCTGAAACAATTTAAGCTTAATTAAATTATACCTCATAAACTACAAACAACTATCTACGTATAGATAGTAAAAAAAGGACATCAGATCAGCGAAGCAAGAAGTTCCTTTCATCCCCATCCCCCGTCGGTTCTTTGTACAAAAGCTAGGACGAGTAAATTAGCGTCAAGAAGGAATTTTATTCTATTCAATTCAAAGGCATCGTCTCTTTGTTTTTTTAGCATGAGCGCGTCCTTGAGTTTTGCGAACTAATTAAGGAACTTATTTCGTCCTTGTTTCAACTTAATTCACTTCTAACGATACAAAACTACACACACACTGTGCTATACATTAATAATTAGATCCAGTTCTAGCGCACCAGCTTCCAGTGGTGTCTATGAATACATAGAGCTTGGTTGCGACATGAAAATTGAAAGGATCCTTTTATACAAAAACAAAAAACACGAGATGAGGATAACTTTAGAGCCAATTAATCGTGCACAAAAGTTCGCAATTTCAGAACAGATAATAAATGTGTTGAATGAAGGAATTAAAAATGAAATTACATACCATCGTCATCGTCGTCGTGTGGGTGGGAGGATAGGATAAACGAGGATACACTCGGTATAATGACCTTAATCGGGTTTAATAAGCAATTGAAAAGGAGTTTTCGTTTCCAAGCGAAAACTTTGTTAGCCGCATGTGCGTCGTCGTTGGAGGTAAGCCAGAAAGGACCTCATTTAGTTCTACCTTTTGTTCCGAGTGGGAAATAGTGTGGAGAATGTTTTACATAAAAAAAGAACAAAATCGAATTCTCGGTTAAGGTGAGTTGGCTAAAACTAACTTTCATTGTGTTGTATAAATTGAAAGTTGTTTGTCCTTCCAGTAGCAGTAGTGATCAAACTGGGGTGACCCAGTTATTGGGAAGCTTAAAGCCAGTTGAGGATTTGGTCTGCAATTAATTTAAGATGTAACCTAACCTTCTTCTCTATTGAGAAAGAAATCACATTCACAACCTGTGAGCGATATTTGAAAGACCTACAATTCGGGTGCATTGTGCCCAATCGTTTAACCCTGGGAACGCTGTAAGAAGGTCCGCTGTTAGAACCACCCAGATAGTAATATAAATCTCAGGAGGTCCACCAGCTCAACATTGCCAAAGTCCTCCAGCTCCGAGAGGAAATGACTGCCAAGAGTTCTCTTTCTTCTAACAGATAGGGCAGGACAGTCACACAGCAGGTCGTTTTCGTCTCTGCAGCTTCTACAATAGTCATTGTGCAGCACACCGAGTCTCTCTGGTAATTACTCCAGAAACGATCCGTGCGTTATGACGACTGAGTTTAACCAGAGTTGATGATCTCTTCTTGCTAAGGGCCGGGAATACAGCTCTAGTCAGATGAACCCAGCGTCTGTTTGCACGATCGATGGCTTCACCTTCTACTTTTTTTCTTAAAGAACTAACTGAGGCTGCTACAAAGGATATGTGCAGCGTCGACCCTTTCCTGGCTAGCTCATCCGCCTTCTCGTTTCCTTCGATATCCATATGCCCTGGTACCCAACTGAGGGTCACCGTATTCGCTTTGATAGTGATTGGCAGGTTCTCACCAGCCTCGACCGAATTATAGCAGAGTCCATAGCCTAATGGCTGCCTGGCTGTCCATATAGAAGCAGCAACCTGCTCGTAATAGCAGTGATTTCGGCTTGAAAGACGCTGCAGGCGTCGTTTATTCTAAAGGAGCGGTTTATTCTAAGTGCTTCACAATAAACTCCGGCTCCTGTTCCACTGTTCATCTTAGAACCGTCGGTATAGTCCTGCTTTTTAGTCCTCCAATTCTTCCAGTAACTTCTGTCAGTAATCCTTGCATTGAATATCCTTTCGAATGTTAGCATCGGGTTTATGTGATCTCTTTCCGTCAATCCATTGGTAGCCTCCCATCGGGACAGAATGGATTGAATTGATGACCACAATCGGCCTTCCCTCAATCTTATAGCAGTATTGCCTGCCAGACTACTACATACATGGTTCTCAATGATTGCATGATTCCGATGCATGCCGCCCTCTGGATTTTGGTGAGGTTTGAAAGCTGATATTGCTTCTCAAGTACCTTCTACCATAAGTGAGAATGGGTCTTACAACCGCCGTATATGTCCTGTATACCACAGCTGGTCTGAAGCCTTTTTGCAAGAGTAGAGAGCTACGCTTGCTTTTCTGATGCTTCAGCAATGATTTCCTTCCAGTTTAGTTTGGAATCTAAGATCACGCCCAGGTGTCTGGCTGAACTCGAGATATTTAGCTCAACGCCGCCGAAAAAATTAAGAGAGTCCAATACTAAGAACCAGCCTCTTGACCATTTAGCCGATCATGACAAGTTGAGTAATTGACTCCTTCTCTCCTTTCAACCTGGTCCGGATGGTTACAAAGCAACAAGGAAGTCATCAGTAAACTGACCCATACAAGACCCAAAATCTTCCAGCCAATAAGCCTCTCATATTTTCCTCTCAAACCTTTGAAAGACTGGTAGACCTCCACATTGGCTCCAAATTGAGCGTCAGGTCATCTTTTGGAACATGCCTACACTAAGGGCCATTCAGTTGAAACAGCTCTGCACAAAGTGGGAACGACAATCGAGGGATGTCTTCACCTGTCTTCTATATGTAAAAGGAGCCTTTCTTCGACTCCAGTGAAGTCCAACATTGTTGTAAAGTATTTGTGGTACTATCCGTAAAACGCTTTGGTGGATTCCGGGACATAAAGGCATTTCTCATACATAACAAGAAGACGGACGAGTTGGCAAGAAAAGAATTGAGACACGACCTGCGGAAATCCCAAACATTTGCTTCCTTCAAACTTGCCAAATGCAAAATAGAATACGAATGCTCGAACGAAGATCTTGAAGAAGATTTAACAGCAGGACTATATCCTTAAATTCAAAAAATATCCTCTGACATCCACTGAAAATTTGAAACTCTTATCGAATCCATTCACCGAAGTCAATTCCGCAGAAAAATCTGCCAAACTATTTATATTCCTTGCCCCAGAATCAAATAACAAATCAGACACGTTTTTTTGCCCTCCAACCATTCAGCCTTGAAAGTTCTCCAATAAAATACACTGAAATTGGACTCTCTCTCGCCGATAAAAATTCCACTCAGCAATGTGATATATTTTTCAATAAAATTATTCGAAGCAATATTCCAGAAATCTACCATCGGAATAGAGTAGACTACTTTGAGCTACTCCCACTGCCCCGCTGGACGGTAGGTAACTGAATCCACTTAAACTTCCAGGCAAACTGTTACTGCTTCTTCTGCTTATAACAAATCAATGCTCAAGGAAGTCAAAATGAATAAAAGGATGCTCTTTAGTATTCAACGACGGAAGCAGTACCATGATACAAGTTTTCTCTCTCATAAACTTTGTATCCTTTTGAAGAGTTTTCTTCTTCTTTTTTTTACTCCGACTTCGCAGGAAAAAAAGAAGAAAAGAATCAAGGTAACATGATGTCGATTGAGTTGCTGGAACTTTAAAAAAGGATACTTTTTTTGCCCACAACTTTATCTCCCTTTAGGACAATTCTATTACAACGAGAACGCCCTCTATTGGATTTTTTTTCAGATTGTAACGAGTGTAGTTTGATTTTTTTCTTTCCTGAGATTTATTCGTGATTCTATTCCGTAGAAATACGCAAATCCAATCAACTAATCTGATTTGTTGCCTCGAAACATAGACACAAAACTTTGAGTCATGTTTTCCTTGGAGGATACAAGCGAGGAAGTTGATGCGGATAAATAGGACGTGGTCCCCCAAAGGGGCTGTGTGATATGATAAATCGTTCAACGCTTCGTCTTACATCCTCATGGAAGGATAAAGTTTCAGAGTAGACGACTGTTTGGAGGATGCCACACACACACAGTGCTGGTCCTTTGGCGAGAGCAGAGGGGAAACTGTGAAATGAGTTTTAACGAACGGACTTTGGGGACTGATTCGTGGAACACAAACGTCGAGTAGAGGATTTTAATGACAGCTTCGGGGATTCAAGTCCTTGTTTAATGCATTTTAATTGCTTAAGTGGTATAAGCTAGATAACTATGCCAATTTCAACACTTGTTGGTGGATCATGTGGTCATGACTATGACTAGTACTAAGTCCTTCACTTAGCATTACTTCAGACGAGTCCTCGCCTAAAAATCTCACTAATTAGTCATGAAGCACTTGTGTACGATTTGTTGATAAGTTTTCATCCGACTTCATCGCTCTCGAGTGTCCTTTAAAGTCTAACCTAAAAGTCTGTAGCCTTCCAAAAAAAAAAAAAAACGCTCAAATGATTCCTCAACCAGAACTTCACGTGTGTGTGTCCTATTTGAAAGCAATTAGTAGTCCTCCCAGTCTAAAGGTATCCTCCACACAAAAAAGAAGCAATGAAACCTCTCCTTCGCCTATTCATTGCCAGATACTAATGGGTTCCGATGTCACATTTACCGGGACGAGCGTCATCAAAAAAAAAAAAAGGCTAACAAGAAAAAAAAATTGTATAATCCATAGAACTGTGTCCTTTATTGTGTGGAATCTATCTACACGTATCTGTGCCGCTCTCGTCCCACTTGGGCACTCCCATAGGTAATAAGTGTAAGTGATGTTCGTTTCATGCGAAATGATCCAACGAGTAGCAGCAGCATCAATCCCCAACCCCACTATGACACACATGAAGGGATGACATGACGTCCGCATGTAACCAGGACTTCAATTCTACTCGTATGTGTGGCACGGCACCATTGGAACCAATTTAGCTCAGCACAAAAGTGCTCTCTAAACCTAACCGAAGCCGAAAATTACCTAGAATTTCTCCCGCCAATTCTGCTAGGTTGGATGGAACATGGAAAAGAATATACCGCTGCTCTCGTCAGGGGAGCCGAATCGAGCTGAATGGATAAGATCCTTCAGTTCAGCAAGCCAAAGCACACACAAGAATATTGTCCTCTCTCTGATAAGGCGCGTTCGTTATTTTTGAAGTGTGTGCTCTTTTATTTTTTTTTTTTGTTTTTAGTCCTCTGTATCTCTGAATACTGTGAGTGTATAGGTGTTTTGTGTAGCGCGCATTTGTTTTAATGCTTTTGTGCCACTTGGTGGTGGTTTGGGGTTAAGATGGTATCGTGACTTTTTATTTGCAACCCCTTTTGTTCGGCAAAATTACCATCGGTATCTTTGAAATGGTTCTTCTTTTTTTTTTTTTTTGTGGAGAAAGCGTCAAAAGCCTCAATGATGAAAAGGAGACACAAAGGAAAACCGATACAGAGAAGCTGGAATTGGGGCTTGTAGAGTAGAATCAAAAGGTTTCTGGTTTTGGAATTTGGCTTTTTTACTGAAAATTATGAAAGGAGGTGATATTGCTTTGTAGAACGGACTACGAACCCTCCTCAAGTACCCAAAAAAAAAAGTGCTAAGGTTGGCACTTGATGGACATGAGGACTTTGATCCAAAAAAAGGAGAGTTTGAACAGAAAATGATGACCAAAAATGTCCAAAGACGAACAGAATATCATAAGTCTCAGGACCCTCCTGTCTAGTGATTTAATCGCAACTTGACTGGCAGTAAAAACGGTGATATCCTCCGCGGACTTCACATTCTGATTCAGCCATGACAGGGCCGTCTTTATCGCCATGATTTCCACATGGATTGGGAAGGTGGAAGAAGGTTTAAGACTTCTGTTGGATCTGGCCGTATACAAGCAAATATCGTCTGCGTAACCCCTCATTACCCTTCCAATCTGTCCTTGAGAAAATATGGCGCTCCCGAAGTATTTATTGAAGATGTGGCCAGTATCTGCCGGGAGGCTGTCTAGTGGATCAAGAACGTATGAGTGACCTGTTTGTTAGACTACTTCACAGAATGGCTGCTTTTGCTACCACTTGCTTGTAGTTGACATCAAGCGGTTGCCAATCCTAGAGCTCGACTGATTAAACCGCATGCTCTTTTTTGTGCACAACTAAGTTGGTTCTGATGCTCATAATGGGTATTGACGCAATGTGATTTCTGCCCAATGTAATAAAATTCAAGTAAACGTCGAGTTAATAAGTGACACACATGAAACGATGCAATTTGAAGCTATAGCTTTGAGCTAGACTGCATTTTGAGTGGTGGTGCATCCTAAAAAGTTTTTAAAATCATGTATAAATGATATCCATCTCTAAGAAAGCGAATATTTTCATCCCCTCGTGTAATAACCATTCCCCGAACTCAATTTGAATAGTTTGGATACATTAAAGAACGAACGTTTCATGTTTATTTCGTTCCTAACCCATTCATCAACCCAGACCTAACCTTCCACAAGGAACCCTTAAAAAATAAACTTCTCTACCCATAAGATTAATGTTGATAAAAATCGACTTGCATTCACTATCGAAATCCTGAATAACCCACAAATAAGGTCACGAAAAAAAAAGCAAATGAAACAACATTTTCCAGAAATAAAACACATTCAGCGTCTGGGACGAAAAACATCTTGAATCCTTCTTGCAGCTTTTATCCTCTCTCTACACACAAATCCTCTTCGCGTCAGTACTTTCAATTCTCATCTTTTATTCATTTTTTTTCTGCTAGCTTACATTCTGGCTTCCTTTATGTTTCGATACAAGTTATTTCCAAAAAAAAAAAAAAACACAAAAAAAAAATTAAAAAGGATACCAAAGGAAGAAGGCGTTAACTTGAAAGCAAGAGCCACATAGCATAAATCCGATTCCATAATAAATGTATTCCGATGGCATTTGATTTATGGTAAATTCATTGTTCAATGAATTGATTTTCGGCCACCCTGTTGTTGGTAGAAGAATATCCTTTTTCCTTTTTTGTGAGTCGAGATGGTGTATACTCGAAAATAAAAATAAGCGAAACAAAAGTGTGTGTGTGTATCGTCGGGACTCGAACAACAGTCAATTCCAAAGTGGGTTCACTGTACAGGGTGGGTTGGCTGGGTGGTGAATCGTTTTTAAGAATTCCTACTCCTTCTCTCTCTCTCTCTCTCTCTCTGCTCCTTTTGAATGCAAAACTGTGGAAGAAAAAAACTCACAGGCAAGGATAATTGAAAAGAAATGAAAAATATCAACGATTTCCCTGTACAATTGAGTGGCTTTCAAGAGATTGGGAGTACTTTCCTGCGACTAAAGGATGCCATACAAAATAATTGCGACAACGATTTCAATACACGCACAAATAAATCGACGCATTTTAATAGGGATGCCTATTCCAATTGGCTTTTAAGTGCAGGCAATACCACAAGGGGTTAAAAGCCAAACAAATACTATAGTCGTCCTTTCAATAGCAGCGCTATGAGTTGGTATTTTATTTTTATAAGCCACTCCGCTTAGGGTATGTTGTGTATTTAATTCAATTTTTTTAAATATTTATCCTCGCTTTCCGGCCTTGGCTTAGGGCCCTAGCTTGTTATAATTTATCAGTAAGCCAACAAATAGACCGCTGACAAGGACGTGACGCAGGCCACTACAGCTAGTGGATAACTGGGCAGGAAGCAGAGAATTGGGAGTGAACCCCTAAAAGAAGAGATCAATCCCTATCTTCAGACTCCCAAATATCGGCGGCGTTCAGCTAAATATCTCGAGTTCAGCCAGACACCTGGGCGTGATCTTAGATTCCAAACTAAACTGGAAGGAAAACATTGCTGAACGCATCAAAAAAGCAAACGTAGCTCTCTACTCTTGCAAAAAGGCTTCAGACCAGCTGTGGTATACAGGACATATACGGCGGTTGTAAGACCCATTCTCACATATGGTAGAAGGTACTTGAGAAGCAATATCAGCTTTCAAACCTCACCAAAATCCAGAGGGCGGCATGCATCGGAATTATGAATCATTGAGAACCATGTATGTAGTAGTCTGGCAGGCAATACTGCTATAAGATTAAGGGAAGGCCGATTGTGGTCATCAATTCAATCCATTCTGTCCCGATGGGAGGCTACCAATGGATTGACGGAAACAGATCACATGAACCCGATGCTAACATTCGAAAGGAGATTGAATGCAAAGATTCCTGACAAAATTTACTGGAAGAACTGGAGGACTAAAAGGAAAAAGGAGTTGGCATTCTATACCGACGGTTCTAAGATGGACAGTGGTATGGGAGCCGGAGTTTATTGTGAAGCCCTAGGAATAAATCGCTCCTTTAGAATAATCGACGACTACAGCGTCTTTCAAGCCGAAGCCACTGCCATTACGAGCAGGCTGCTGCTTCTATATGTGGACAGCCAGGCAGCCATTTAGGCTCTGGACTCTGCTATAATTTGGTCGAGGCTGGTGAGAACCTGCCAATCACTATCAAAGCGAATACGGTGACCCTCAGTTGGGTACCAGGGCATATGGATATCGAAGGAAACGAGAAGGCGGATGAGCTTGCTAGGAAAGGGTCGACGCTGCACATATCCTTTGTAGCAGCCCCAGTCAGTTCTTTAAAGAAAAAAGTAGAAGATGATCGATCGATCGATCGTGCAAACCGACGCTGGGTTCATCTGGATACATGCGTGATGGCTAAAGATCTATGGCCGGCCTTTAGCTAGAAGAGATCATCAACTCTGGTTAAACTCAGTCGTCATAACGCACGGGTCGTTTCTGGCGTAATTACCAGAGAGACTCGGTGTGCTGCATAATGACAATTGTAGAAGCTGCAGAGACGAAAACGACCTGCTGTGTGACTGTCCTGCCCTATCTGTTAGAAGAAAGAGAACTCTTGGCAGTCATTTCTTCTCGGAGCTGGAGGACTTAGGCAATGTTGAGCTGGTGGACCTCCTGAGATTTATATTACTATCTGCGGACCTCCCAGGGCTAAACGATTGGGCACAATGGACCCGAATTGTGGGTCTAAGTGAACAGTGACCTTCTGGTTGTAAGGCACCCATCTACCTGACCTGACCGGTCAGTGAAAAAGCCTAAGTTTCCTTATCTAGGTCAAAAATGTCTTTGAGGGAATAGATTTTGGTTAAATTGTCATAGACCCGGCGCGCTTTGGGACAGTGGTCTAGACGAAGATTGTCTTCTCATCCATTAATAAAAGTTGTAGCTGACGCCCAAAGTAAGTTTCAGGACCAATGAACCCAGATTTTTTTTGAGTCAGCCCTGGAAAACTCACCTGCAGATAAGGGAAGTCACCCGGGTTCTATCTTCTTTTGCTTAGCAAGGGCTCTTAAGGGCTTCCGAGCAATACTTAACGAAGCAGCCTGTGCCATAAAGACTCTCCTCTCCTACTTTACTTGACAAAGATCTGGCAAATTATGACCTTGACCAGGGGGGGTACAGGAGGAAGAGAAAGACGAAGTTGATTAGTTGTGTGGCAAGCCTGCTTGCGCATGTATCCTCCATTCTCCTACTAAACTTATTCAACAAACAGCTAGAAGGACCAATTTATACTTGCTCCTTCCAACTCAACGGTGATTTCGTAAATTACTCAAAAACTCTCTAATGTGTCCCCAAACTTCCAACTCGGGAAGAGTAATTATCCGAAGCTGATAAATTATTGCCGAAAAAAAACGAAAAAAAAACGATTATCCCCCGTAGCCCAGTTCTCTCCATTCTAATCTAAACTTTCTGCATTCATCCTTAATGCACATCCACATCCACCCTCCCACACAGAGACCATCCAAGTCCATGTAATCTAATTTCACAAAATTTATTTACTCAAATGCTGGCTCGAGTCGAGGAGGAGCAGTCGACGTGACAAATTCACTCAAAGAAAATTTCCAGCAATTTCATTTTGAAATTGCGTCTCCCTAAGGACATTCGATGGCAACAAGCCCCATATACCACTCGAATGGTTATTCTCCTCCTTTTGCCCCATTATCATATGGAAACTTTTTATCCACACAATAAATCAATTCACTTCTTGTCTTTGGATCTCACCTCATCCATCTCTGAACCACCTTCTGCTTTCCAAGGACTCTTGCTCGCTCATCGTTCTTAGCTGCTGCACTTTCTCAGCCAACCGGAACACACACACCGAAGAAAGTAGAACAAAGCGGAAGAAAACTAAAAGAAAAAGACGACGACGAGGACGAGGACGATAATCGAACGGTAATAAAAATTTGTCTTCAATTTTTATTTTTTTTTTTCGTGAATGGGCTGTGCTCACATTTCCATTCAACTTAGAGCCGATTCGATTCGATTCGATCTAGATCCTTAAGCAAGGAAAATTGCAACAAAGAAAAAAAAAAAAAAGGAAAAAGTTCCTATAATAGAAATTGCAGGAATTGCATAGAGGAAGAGACAAGAGAGAAGAGAAACTTGCATTCACGTAGCCATTTCTCTGGCAAGGACGATAGGTAGGAGCACCAAAATGAAACCGGATGTTAAAATAAAATCGGAAGACAAAGTACCCTCAATAATTTGGATTCGCTCCCTGGCGATGGTGTGTGGAGAATGCCAGGCGCAACAGCATTTGAAAGGACACGGGGCTTGTGTGTCGTGTCGTCCACCACCCACTTGATGCGCGACAGCGGTAATGGTGTTGGGCAACAGGTGGATTGGGATTGGCATTGGGACATGGGTATATAAAGCTTAATCGATGGATTTGATTTTGTTGGAAAAGTTTTTCTTTCTTTCTTCGCTTTTTTTCTCTTTGTTTTTGTTCGTCCATTCGATTGTGTGTGTGTGGGGGAAGAGAGGCTAGAGGATAGTGTGTGTATGTGGGAGGATGTTGTAAACTTACTATAAATGGGAATTAAAAGAGGGGTGCTGTGCATGTTAGAGAACAATGGAGCATTCTACGAGTCATTTAGCTTGAACGATAGGAAAATTTGCCAAAGAGAAACTACAGGATTATTTGTCGATTTTAAGGATGGGAATTGTGCAGTCAGGAGGAATAAATCTATCGAGTGATATGATTCGAGTACTATTACATGGAAAGGGAATTACAATTATTGTCAGTGCCTGTAGGTCTGGGGAGATTTTTTAGAGTCTAAAAGGTTTTTATCGAATGAGAGATGTTGACATCCTGTCTGAGAGTATGACATAAGATTTACAGGAGTGACAATTAGTTGAATTCATTAATTTAATCCACATTTAGCAGAAAATCTGACACTCAAGCCGGGAAACAAGAGCTAACGTCACCTTTCAAACAGAAAGCTGCCATTCTTTGACAGCTGTCAAGAAAAAGTAAAGAAAAGCACACAAATTGGGAAAATATGCGACAAGAAGGCCTTTGCTGTTGAGAGGTAAAGTTCGTCGTTCTTAGGCTCGCTATGGAGCATTTCTAGCCCAGCAGATTGGACATAAAATATGAGTCAGCTTAACGGGCTCTTAGTTGATCGTGGAAGAGAGATAAACTGTACAAAATGACCACTCAGGTCCCTGCATTGCGTAAAGTGCAACGGCTTAAGACGAGGAGTTAAACAAGGAGTTATAAATACAAAGTTTTAGTAACTCTATGGGTCTACCTGACTCTAAGTGCAGCAACATTGAAAGAGGCAAGTGTCCTAGCATTTAAGGAAAGTTAGGAAGATTGGTAGAACATAGACTGTTTCAGAATGAACGGCCTTCTACGAAACACAACTTGGAGAGACCCTAGGAAGCTTATGTCAGCTATATGCGCTATCTAAAGTCCCGAATGAATTCCAATAATCCTAAAGTCTTTTGCCGTAGCATAGCTTACTATGTTCTTGACCTCTTTGATTGTGCAATCACAATTGGGCGTCAGGTTTTTATCAGAAGATTATGGCAGCAGGGCAGGATGACCTCTTTGCTGAGTGATGGGAGTTAGTCGTGATAGGTGATGTCTTTAGGCCTGCCCCCGAATCTTTCCCTGTTGATCTCCTACATTCCGCCCGATCAGGACAATCCTTAGTAGCCAGATGTTGACGTCCTGTCCTCTGGTTATTTTGTAGGGTTCACTTCTCCTTCAGCTCTCAGTGTTTGGCATACCGTCAATGGCTTCCCATACATCCCCTCGCGGATCGCGGAAAGGTAAAGGCGTTCCCAAAGGATGATCCTTCAAAGCCAGTGCACCTAACGTGCTTCGTTGGCTACAAGGCCGGTATGACCTACATTGTGCGGGAAGCTGATCATCCAGGCTCAAAGAATAACAAGAAAGAAGCCGTAACCGTATTGGAGACACCACCAATGATAGTAGTTGGAGCTGTTGGGTACATCGAAACTACATTTGGTCTTCGTGCTCTGGTTAACGTTTGGGCCCAGCATTTGTCTGAGGAATGCCGTCGTCGTTTCAGGTACTCGTACAAGAGCAAGAAGTGGACCGATGATGTCGGCAAGAAGAGCATTGAGAATGACTTCAGGAAGATGATCCCATCCGCAGATTCGTTTGACTAAGCAACGCCAAAAGAAGGCTCATATCACGGAAATCAAATTGAACGGTGGCTCTATTGAGGACAAAATTCAATGGGCCAAGGAACACTTGGAGAAGGCGATCCTAGTTTCCAATGTCTTTGGACAGGACGATTGATTGATTGCGTTGGTGTTACCAAGGGTAAAGGCAAAGAAATTGCCCCGCAAGACGCACAAAGGTCTGCGTAAGATTGCCTGTATTGGAGCTTGGCATCCAAATCGTGTGTCCTTCACTGTCGCACGTGCCGGTCAAAAGGTTTACCATCATCGTACTGAGATCAACAAGAAGATTTACCACATTGAGGCTGGCATTGGTGCACACTAGCCGCTCCGCATTGGAACAAATCAAACTTAATTTCGTCGATACATCTTCGAAAATAGGACATGGTCGCTTTCAATCTGCCGCCAACAAGTTGGCATTCATGGGACCACTCAAGAAGGACCGTATCAAGGAAGAACAAGCTGCGGCTACAACTGCACCAACTGTTTAAATGCAGTGTATATTGACTTCCATGAAAGAGTTAATCACTGGGTCTTTGTGGATACTTTCTTGCGGCTTCTTATGAGGACAGTCTACGTTTTAAGCTCCGCTAGATTTAAACCTGATGAGCGGAGCGACATGTTCTAGTCGCAACCACAAAAGCCACAAGGGTGGGCCCAACACAGGCATGTCCCTCTGCGCTCTCCTAATGCACCTCCAGTTGGTAGTTCTATATGTCGATCTGATTCCGGATATGGCCTCACGTGCTACATATGTTCCACACTGCTTGTATGGCATGAATAGTGCTTCGTATTGGTGATTGGAAAGCCGATTGGATCCTTCTATTCACTTTTCCCGGTCCAGTATGTCGCAAAGTATTATTTCTAGGACACTTCTTACTGTGTCTAGCACGCACAGTAGTTGATCCAGAGACTTGTCGCCTTTTGGAATGTGACGTTTGTGAGGGATACTTTTTCTCTGCCAGGCACCTTGAGCGAAGGTTAGCAAATGTCTCTGGTTGGGTTCAAATGGTCTTCTATAGATCATCATCATTCTCTTGGCATATCTCCTTAATCAGGTAATACAGAACCAAACCTAGAATGGTGTCCCACCCAGTCTTCTAATCTGGTCATCCACTTCTTATATTCCCTGCTGCTTATTCAAATATTGAATTGAATATTCTATATCCTCTTGCTTTCAACTACTTCTTCACAAAACGCTCCAATTAGCGGCGAAAGCACAAAACAAGGACATGCCTTGGTAAACAAATTCAATTTCCATTCGCGCGGTAACTAAGCCAATTAGATTCTTATTTTTAGCTCAAATTGAAATCGAGTCAAATTAAAATTCCAAAATTGCAAAATCCCAACTTTCAATTCGACAACAAATCCCGAAGGAATTAGTCTGGAAAAAAAAATAATTTCTAATTGCTACTACAAAATAATAAATGAATATCCTTCTGACTTTGGTATTCTCCTTTTAATTGCCTACTACCGAATTAACGGCATTTCATTGTAATATTGTTTCATTAATATAAAATCACCAGCCACAGGATACCACTTGGAAAAGGATATAAACTCCTTCCGCCAACAAATTGACTTTTCGACTTCGACCCGCCGCGCCGCCTTGGAGCTCGTAAAATTTTTGGGGATATTAAACAATTCCCAAATGGCCCATCAGGTAGACATATGTTCCAGAAAGTACTCTCCTGTTTTATTGCATTCCATAAAGTAGGCGGGGAGCATCCCACATGCAAAGGATTCTTATGAATAAAAAGTGTTTGTTTGTCCTGCCTTTGAATTTAATCCTATCAATCATAAGGCCTCTGGACAGAGTTAACTTAAAGGACACAGTTGATAATCCTTTTTTGGCCACTTCAACTGTGTAATGTCATCGCTCCATGAGTTTGTCCCTACAACACGGCGATTGATTTGGCTTAAACCATGGCATATCCTTTATCCTCTCGTTTCGTGTGTCATTAATCATTTTTCGCTTACGTTCGAAGGATGTCAAAATGCCATTTGGCATTTGTCGGTTATTTTTTGGCAATGACGCAGGATATTTGTTTTTTTTTTCAGCTGAGTGACGGGAAACATCTTGAAATGCCATTCAAAAGAAAGGACGACGGACTAAATTACATGCAAGGATATTCAGGAAACCAAATGTGGTTTTCTCTATCCCCCCCGACTGGTTCAGCGAATTCGGCAATCGATATGTTCGTTACCATCTGCATTTCAATATAATTTTTTTGTTTTCGAGGAATATCCTTCCTTTTAGAGCTAATTACACGATCTGAATGGGCACACAGATTGTGGAATAAAATTTTTGATACAAATACTCATACCAAGGACTCTATCGATTGGCAGGGGTTTGAAATTACTTTTCAGACTGTTTCGAGTGGAAAGGGAGGGAGGGCTTTTCATTGCCATACTCAAATAGATATTGTATCTGTTCAGTGTTTTACTTTTCCTGAGAGATTGAGGTTATAGGGTATGCAAGGACGTGTTGTGGGGATATTTTTGAGTCTGACGAGGGTTGTTTTTTTGTGAGTTTTAGTACGCGTTCTTGGCGTTCTACCATGGCGAACGTATGACAAGTTTTACCGTCAGGAAAAAGGTGCTGAATTTCCCTGTGCCAAGGAACAGTAAGCTGCTTCTTTTTGGCTTTTTACTAGGACAGTCTCTGTTAGCAAAGGTGTACAGGATGCACCACTTGTGGGATACGGCCCCGTGCCGTGGGTCTCTTATGCGATTGGTTGTGAAAAAGGCCTGCTCGCTGCACCTGTAGCTTACAACTCCCTGAGCTTTTTTTTGTTAAGAATCTCTGAGCCGGAAGGTCAGAGGTCTTAAAACTTAAAACAAATCTCCATACAGATCCAGGAGGTGCTGATAAGGAAGAAGTAGTTCCCATCTTCAATATCAGCAAAGATCCTTCTGCTTATATATTTGCCTCATGGAAGAGGGTATTTGTCAACAAATACTTCAGTGCAATGCATCTACTGAGAGTGCTAGTGATGAATGGTGGAAAGGACATGCCTTAAAACACCCTCTCCTTCAAAAAGCAGCCTTTTCCGAATCCAATGTTTGACATGTGTTCCCAACTCTGACCAATTCAAAAGCCATATTGTTTCTTAAATATTTTTATTTCCTAAACTTAAGCCTACGACGCGTCTTGGACGTTAAACATCCAGTCGTGGTGCACAATCCTTTGGTCCCATCCCAACCGTGTCCCACGGGACATTCTTGGACAATCAGCGATCCTTTTAAACAACGATAATAGTATCTGCAGTTGTTGGGATATTCAAAGAATCCAGTGAAGTCACCCGTGCACTTTGATAAAGAACTCGTGGCTGTTGTGGAACTTGAAGATTTTTCTGTTGTCAAAGTGGTATCTGCCTGAGTCGTTACTATTGGTACCTCTAAATCTGGAGTCTCTGGATCTATTTGGCCATTGCAGGCAGTAAAAACTAAAAGACACACGGTGAATCCAACTAAAGAGTTCATCTTCTGAGTATCAAGAATCGATTGGTGAAGTTCTCAGTTTCTTCATTTTCTTATATACCAGTCTGGGACAGACAATAAAATCGAGATAAGTTTTGAACACCATCCTCTGTATCTGAGATAAGAATGAGTAGCCAGTCGGCACTTTTTGTCTGATAACCTAAATGTTAAGCACGTGTGGTTTGTATCTACGACACAGACGAGGCCTAAATCGTGCGCCTTATTTAAAGATAAGATAGCAAGTTTTTCGCTTCTCTTAGGAGGAAGCCAAAATCAATTACGAGCATGATTCTGATAGTTGTGTCACTAAATTAGAGCACACTTGATGGCCCCAATAGATCTGACCTTGTGCCAAAATTAGGTTATCGCTGAATTTTGAGCTCTGACATAAGATACTGAGTAAGTTTCTTATCTCTTGACTTTTGGCAATTTCTTCTTTCACTCGTAAATAAGGTCATCTTTATTAAGAACGTTTTCAAAACTTGGAATCTCAATTTCTATCATTTCAATTTTGACCAAAATTCAAAAATATACTAAAATGCTACTATCCTATCCGCCTGTCGCTTTAAAGCCGCAGTTTGGGCAGTAGCACCATCCTGTTGAAAGCAGAGTTTTTGCAGACACAATTCGGAAAAACAATAGCCAAAAAAACATGTTATTCTGAGGCCCAAATTGTTCACTGGTTCGACGAATTGAGGTGCCTGACTGGGATCGAAGCCTTTCGCTAACATTTGTGATGTTTTGTCATGTACGTGCTGGCCAAGCAGTTCCTTCAAAGGCGATTGTATTGATCGGAATATTCACGAATTTTACAAAATATTACTTTAACAGATCGCCCATTTTCGTAACAAGGTGATGACTAACCAAAATGTATTTTAAATGACTAAAAATTGTTAATGATAGTAATTGACATATGTCAAAAAGATCAGCCACATTGAATTCAATAAATGACAGTAATTGACAGCCAACATGTACCTACACCATCTTTTGACTAACCGTTTATTTCTTTGAGTAAGTGTCTTTTTCGAGTCTCTTAAAAAATGAAAAGTGAAGTGTAGGCGTGTCAGTTGTTGGATTTACCGAAATACATCTGTCTATTCATTGATCTAGGTAAAAATTAACCTAGATTATAGACTAGACTAGACTATTATCACCCAAGAACTGGTGATACACAGACGAAATAAGACACAGATATTCAGTTAAACAGATCAATTTATACATGCATATCAGAGAACTGCATGAATTCATTCATTTAACGTTGTGAATCATTCGCTATGAAAACGAGCCTTTCACAGTCTCACGCACTCAGAAAAGAAGCAAGTTTGAAACGAAATGAAAAAGAATAAATTCTGGTGTTGGTATTCATGAATACTTGAGTACGTAGTATTCATTCAATCAGACATCAGAGTATTCACAAAAGCACTGAAATGTACAAGTGATTCATGAGCTTAGGTAGAAAACCATCTTGGAATGAATGATAGCTGAAGTCCCCCAATTCGTTTCCAGTTGCAGTACTTCCTTCTCAACTGTTCTGCAGCACGTACTTTTAAGACCGCCACATGTCCTGCCAATGTGAGTAAACGGGTTTCATTTTAACGCGTGGTTAGCTATGGGCGTGTTACCCTTTCGGAGAGTATGTGCCTATAGGTTCATGGCCAATTCTGTGATAAAGCTGTTGTATTTTTTGTATTTGGGAGAGAAGACCGGGGAACTCGCCAGCCTTGTTCAATCTAAGACCCAACAAACGGGGGATCTGTTTGATTTAGGATTCCGATGTCAAGAAAGCATCGTATGACTTGGCTAGCTTCTTGACGAGTTTCTTGTTCTTGTTCAGCTTCTTGAGAGCCTCGGCGTCCATGCATTCAACGTTGTTGGCCTTGGCTTCATCACAATGCTGTTGATCGCCCAACACGCACACCTTCATATTTGGGCGAGGAATGCAGACGGTGCCGGAGAAACGCTTGTCCTTTTGGGGATCGCAGTTCTTCAATCCAATTTGGAGTTCCACGGTTTCCAGGAATCCACGCTTCTTCTTCAGCGATAACTCGAGGGTGGCATTGACAGCCTCATAGACTGTTTGTTTGGCACTATTTGACGGCTATTCAACGAAAAAGCGTTAGAGATACGGTTTGGCCAGAAAATATAGCTATCAGAGGATGGTCTAATAATAAAATGGGGCCGGTTTGTCGAGAAGGGGGCACGGCAATTGGGAATGAATTGTGGAGAGCTGAGACACTTTAAGTATGAGCAATTTCAAATCAAATTTATTGTCCTTTTTATAGGGTGCAGTAAAATAAACCCAAACATCAGCCAGATTCTCCACAGGACATCAAAACCGCACCTTTCCAGGCTTTACCTTGTTGTTTATATGTATACCACCATAAAAAAAAAAACAGGACTACAAGGAATCAAGGAATCGCTAGTTTGCTGATGCCGGTGATGATGACGACGCTACCATGCCGATGGGATGGAATGGCTTTAGATAGAGGACTTCTGCCTTCTACTAACTAGGATTGCATGATAGTTTCGAATCATCATCATCATCATCGTTGTCGTCCTTTTCCCCCCTCACTTTTTTGCTGCATTTCCTGGCTCCGTGGTTTGGAGTATTTGAATGTGTTCCGAAGATTAAAATCTTTTGTTTCGTCGGTGGGTTTTTTCCTCCTCGCAACTTCCTTTTGTTTAGTGATGTGGTAGTGGTTGTTGTTCGGTAGTGCACAGCAGAGTTTTTGTGGATAGGAAGAGCTAGCACTGTTTACTTCGATACCACTCAGTGGTGTACCCCTTCCATGGCTGTTTAAGTGCTCTTCTTTTTTTTTTTGTTTTGGTTTTGTATAATTTCGATTCGAATGAAGAGACCGAGTAGAATTGCTTCATGGAACGGTAGCGTTGCTGATGAGACATTGATGCCAGTCATATTGTGCGGTGTCATCGTGTAGTCGATGGGCGAAATTGAGATTTCAATTGTGTTTTCTTGAAGAAGAACAAGAGACTGAGAAATGGGAAGGATTCCAGGAAATACTTTAATTCCCACTTTGAAACATTAAAGGACGAGAATAACCAAAGGAAACCAAGATAATGATTTAAAATTGCCTCAAAATCTAGAAGCATAGTGCAAGATTTATCTGCTCTAGGCTGATACACTCCGCAGGAGTTTCAATAGGAGTTCTTTGATGACCCAATCGACAGCTATTGATACCTGGATCAGTATCAGGTTAAAACCTTAATTAGCCAACAAATACTCAGGACGGAAGCGCTTCAGATTTGGCCTTGAAGTTCAGTGTGGTCGTGTTGGTTAATTTTTTATCTCCACAACCTTGGAAATTGGATTCCTGGAGATGATTTTCTGAAGCCCATTGATCTCAGATGCTCCTTATACTCACAGAAGTCCTTTTACCTCTCTCTTCTTGATTCAGGAGGATCAACATCATCCCTTCTCATAGCACGATTGAAGGCTTTGCTCACCTTCTTCCTTAGAAGAAGTTCTCTACGCCATCTGGATGTGGGACTTTTTTACCTTCGTCTTGCATCCATAAAGGTCGGTTCTGTTCCTAGTATGCCAATGGCGCTCTAGAATAGAATCTTTTCTAACTTACCTTACCTTGGGTCCTTTAACCCCTCTGGGGACATAGAGCGTCAACAACTCATTCCTAAAGAGCTCGATTCCTCCTCGACTGTTTTACGCCACGTTTGCCTTTTTTTTCTTTTTTGTGCTCCAGATTAAGTTACAGATTCGCATCTTTTCTACCATGGCTTATGAATGTTCAAAACTCTCACGAACTTACTCACTTAAAGGGCTCCCAAAACTTGGAAAACCTCTTGGAAGACACGGCTGCTATCCATCATCTGTGGTCTTGAGAACGCTGCTTTCAGTTGTAAGGACCAAGTTTTCTGAAAATTGCAACAAACCTTCTATCAACATGGTATAGATAAATTTCTCCAACTTAACTTTATAGACCTCAGACGGAGTTGGTGGTGGTGTCCACTCCTCAGTGCTTAAATTAAGCATCTCCTTCCGCCTCTCTGATCCCCGTAGCGTTTTTCAGGCGGAAATTAAGGCAATCAACGACGCTCTGTCTTGACTGAAGTGCAATGTACTATCTGCTACGGATATTAGCATTTTCACAGGCAGTCAGGCAGCCATTAAATCTCTGGAATCATCCACAACCACATCATCTCTGATGGAGATCTCAGAGCAATACAACATTCACCTATGTTGGGTGCCAGGCCACAGGGATATTCCAGGGAACTGTAAGGCTGATGAAGTTGCCAAACTTGGCACACAACCCTCCCATTTGAGTCCATAAGGACTTATAGCTCAAACTTGATGCTATAAGTAGGGCCAACGCTCTTTGGGCTCAGTGCCCCTTCAGGGTATTCTAGAGAGCTCTGGCCTAACTTTATCCAGAGACGTTCAACAGAACTGTTGCTTCTGTGTCATCGGTGTTTTCACAGGACACTGACTAATTGGCTTAGACGCCAGACGTTTGGACCTCCCATCATTTTTGTCGGTGTTGCAGGGACGAGGTGGACGAAGAAACGATTCCTCATCTTCTTTGCAACTGCCCTGCTCTAGCGTCAAGAAGAAACCTCCACTTGGGGTCTTTTTTCTTTGACGACCTTGGCGACCTGGCGAGTCTTTATTAGAAGCTCCGGTTGGTTCTTCTGACCCATTACCAAAACCTCTTCTAAGTGTTATTTTGTCCGGTAACCTCTCTGTATTGGTCCTCTGTCTCTCATCATTGTAGTATCGTAGTAATTGGTAGATCCGGTGGTACCCCAATGGGCTTTTTAGGCCTAAGTTAGCTGGTGCCCATCTGTATCTGGGCGCTAGTTCATAGAACCACCACTTCCAGAGCTGTAAAACTTAATAAACACCCCAAGTAAACACGCCTGCGATACTCTGACATTAAAAACAAACCCACACAACCCTTGCGTCCTCCAAAAAGAGAGAGTGTGCCACTCATCCCATTAACACCGCCATTAAAATCACTGACCCACCACTAAAGCTTTTTTTTCCATTTCCGATTCCTTTTTTTATTTCTAATTTACTCCCAACCAGGACGACTGGGATTGCAAAAGCCATTCCATTTAAAATCTGCTTCCAAACAAGAAAAAACCCAAACCACCAGCACTCTGGACAAATTTGCATAATAAATCGGTCCAGCGGCAATTCAGGAACGACTCAACGCTTTCAATTTGGTTGATTGCTGCCTTTACGCGTTTGGCCATAGGCATGTTCGGCTTTGGCCAAAAAAAAAAAATATTCAAATATATATCCAAACACTGGAAAGTATCTGGTCTCTCGTTTTTCGTCCCGACAAGTAGTTTATTTTTATTTATTTGAGAGAGAGAGTCCTTGCGATTTCTACCCGCCCCCGCCCCCGTAGCCGTGTCGCAGTAATCCATCATTGATACCCAAATTAATGGTCGATGAAAGTGTAGATACTTGTTTTTTTTTTTTTTTTTGTAGAAAATTGATTGCCGTCCATTAAAATGATTGGAAGGTGTTTTTTCTTGCCCCACACAGCAGACGTACACCTTTTGCAGTGCACAACCCGTGACCCATATCAATTGGCCGTCGGTTACATTTTGTCACCATCTAGAGTACAAATGGGCCAATTTGTTTATTTCATGGTTAAAATGCAAACTAACATAATTATGTAAAAAAAAGAAAAGAAGCGCAATTGGAAGCGAACGTGCTCAAGTGAGTGGCCGCGCCGCACTACACCCGAGTTACACTTTCGATTTCAACTGAAGGCGCGCACTCGCTTGGAATACTAAGTGCCAGCCAGGTTGGAGGTATAAAAACGAAAGTAACTAACGAGTTAGTATCACAGTTCGCTTATCGATCAATCGTGTAGTAAACCAACTCAACCCAACTCAAGATGTTCAAATTCGTGAGTTCAAAAAGGATTATTATACAGGAACAAGGATTAACTATTTCTTTTGATTAGGTTGCTGTCTGTTTCATGGCTGTTGTTGCCCTTGCTGCCGCTAAGCCAGGAGTTCTCTCCCCATTGGCATACTCATCGCCTTTGGTAGCCGCTCCAGTTGCAGCTGCTTATGCTCCATATGTGGCTCCGTACGCATCAAGCTATAACGCACACTCGGTTGCCCACTCTGCTGCTTTCCCAGCTGCTTTAGCCGCCGCTCCAGTTGCTGCTCCATTGGTTGCTGGACCTTATGCTGCACCTTATGCTGCTCAAGTTGCTGCTCCATTGGTTGCTGGACCTTATGCTGCACCTTATGCTGCCCAAGTTGCTGCTCCATTGGTCGCTGGACCTTATGGCGCCGCAGCTGCTTATGCTGCTCCAGCTCCTCTGCTCTTGAAGTAAAGTGGCAGATTGGATGTAAAGTTAGGACAATTGCTCAAGGATAATAAATAATTAGAAAAAAGAAAGAAATTTGTTTGAGTTACAGGGTTTCTAACCTCTTTTACAGACAATACTGGCAAGTATTCAAAAGAACCAAAACTTTTGAGGCTGAAAGGTTAAGCTGTCTTTAGGGAACATAAATAAGTACATATACCAAAATAGACAGATAGCTTCAAAGCCTGAGAGAGAGAGCCAACACTCAAGATTAGTTTCAACAATGAGTGCCAACATTCCATTAAAATTGAGCTCAATGATTACAGAAGAAGCCCGCAAAATAACAGTATTCCATTCAAATTTCAAAATTTTTTCAATTGAAATGGCCGATTTCAAACTTTTAAGACAAACCATAAATTTTGGAGAGAAATTTTGACCCAAAAAGAGCTTCAAATAGTCGTGAGTCAAAAGAAACTCATCTATCTAAGTCCCAAACCTAAGCGCCAAAAAGTATGTTGTATTTTTCATTGACAGTAGAAATAGGCGGATGAATTAGTGCCCAGCAACAGCGATACCTTTGAGAAGGCATGATATCACTCCCTCGAGCCTCTCTTACTTACCCAGGAGTACAATTTAAAGAGCTAGAGACCCCTTGATGGACCTGTCCCCTGCCGATCACTCATCGAGAAAAAATGTATTCAATAGAGCAGCATTAGTCGAAGAACTGCGTCATGTATAACTTTCAACAGTAGAGGTCCAAAAACCGACCCTTGTAGGACGCCCATGTTAACTGTCATTCAGCGATTCTGTGAATGCCTGTAGGTGCAGGTGAATTGTTTTGTTGTTGATTGATATAGGCACTGTGACGTGAGATGGTGGGCAGACTCTATAGGGAATGGTCTACCATTGTGCTAGGCATTGCCAGGCAGAAGGTTAGGATGCATAGATTTCTTCTAGTTTTACTGAGGATGTTCCTGTCGCCACGTCCTCTTTACATGTCTGTGGTCTTTCTTCTCATTCTTCTTAGATATACCGCTTGAGTGGAGAGTCAATTGAGGTCTGACCCTTTTGACTTTGTCGTTCCACTAGTAGCTTCTTTAACTTTTTCCACTAGACGTTTATAGGCTTTGCTTCTGATTGGTACCATGTTATTAATAGCTGATGTGTACCTGATGGTGGGGTCGGTGTTCATCACATCCTCGATTGCGTCTTTGTGGGAGGAGTATGAGACAGTTCCTTGGCTTCTCCTTGCCAACGTTAAATACAATTGCCATTTGGTTTTAAGCAAGTTAGACAGATGTAGAGGTAATGCATGTGGTTGACCTCGCGTTTTGAGTTTAGCGAATGGTGCGAAGAGAGCTTGCCTATCAAAGAACACTTTTGGATTCTCAGAACCTTATGACCATATGTCAGACTGAGGGAAATGTCAGTGAGATGTCAGATTGAGGGAAATGTCAATCGAATGTCAGACTGAGAGAAAGCCATGTTGGTTCCATAAGGTTTATCGCTGGTCTATCCTTGTCCACAGGCGGACAGCTTGAAAAATGCCATCAAATGCCGTCTACTAGACTCTAAGCCCTTGTCAAGGACTCGTCTTAACTTCAATGTTTGTAGGCAAAAGGCAAAAAAAAAAAAAAAATTTCCTCAAAAATTCCCACACAATTTTTTTACAAATTTACGAATCACCCTGTCTCACAAGGACTCAAGACTCAAGAGTAAACGAAAATAAAACTGACACATAATTTATGCAAAAGACTCTCGCCACATACCCTTTTTTTGGTGACGGGGGGAAGAGGAAGGAAGGACGAATTTATGTTCATTTAAATGACGTACGTCATTGCCATGATATTAAGGTAAGTGAGTTAGGTCCTTGTTTATTTGCTTGTTCTCCGTTCGAGAAACCTCAATAAAGGTCACAACTAAGGATTACGACTCGAAAATTTAAGCCAGATGGTGAGTGTATGTTTTTTTCTTTTTGATTTTAATCCCCATTCTATCCTAATCATCCTTGTCGCTGCTCGTTTACAAATTGAAAGTTCAATAACAAGATTGAGATGAAAATCGAGAAGGATATCCTCGCTCTTCCCTCGTGCACTCTCCACTCCACAGACACATCAGATTCAATTAACTCAATTGCTCTTCAAACGAGCGAACTTAGATTTCATTCAATCTGATTGTTGGAGGGAAAAAAGCAAAAACTTTCTCCACAGCAGCATGCGGAGGAGAGATAGGACTATTGAGAGCGCGCGCGTTTTATCCTTCGAGATGATGATTATGAGCTGCTGACGGCTGACGATGACTTTGTGTTATTTTTGTGCTAAATCGTTGTTTTATAATGAAATTGAGATGACATAATTTATGTTTTACGAGAATTAATCATGAAAATTTCGTGAACAAGGATAACAGAGTCTTTGTTGTTGGCTGATGATATCAAACACCTGATGTTTAGATATTAGGGGAATTAAGGCCTTGCGTATTTAATTAAAAGTTTCACTGATTTATGCGATAATTTGTTGGGAGTTTTTTTTTCTGCTTTGTTCCTTTGTTTTGTTTGAAGACATTTTTTGTGGAATTTATACACAACGAGGAGTAATGTAAGGCTAAGCCTGTGGTTTAATGGGAGGGTTTCACTATATAAATTAGTATAAATGACCTTAATTAAATTTGCTCGTCGGATTTCGTCGAGGTGGCCAAAGAAACACCCAAGACCTTGGGAAGGAGCAGCAAACTTTAGCTACAAGCTGAGCCTAAAACAATTTGATTTACTTTTCAATTTTTGAGTAAAGTTGGATTTGGACCTACAACCGTTGAGACTGTGCTGACGGGAGAATTGAAGCCGGATGACCATACACAACGCCGTGAGTTCCCGCTGGAAATGTCGAGGATTTTGGCCAAAAAGTCTTTTTCTCGGACGAGGCCTATTTTCGGCTCAGCAAGCAAAATTGCCATGATTGAAGCTAACAAAATCCATAGACGTGCATCCACAAAGATTGGCTGATTGACGCCGGGCCATAACCGACTTTTTGTGGTGAGACCCCGACTCATCAATATATCAAAGCAAGTCGGTCCTAGATGCCATACAAGTGACGAAATGCTGCGAGTTGTGGAGGAGTTGACTCTCACGGCGAGCGTTCATCAGCCATGCGACTGGGTCATGACTGGGTCTACGCCAGGTCTATAGTCTACACTAATAAGCCAACTACTTTAGACCAGCCCAAGGCTAATAGTCCAGACGCTTTTGCTGGAATTACGCCGCACATGTTGGACCGAGTCATAAAAAATTGGACCGATCGCTTGAGGCCCTGCCACCGAAGCTGAGATCGCTATTTGAATAATGAGCTAATCCATGCTTAATGGAATAAATTTGGCTTCTAAATAAAGTCAAAACCAATTTCAGATCTATAACCGTTATTGCTCTATTTAACTTTTTTTTCCTATCAGTCTTATCTGGTCACCCTGTAGTTTCTACATCTTCTCCAAACAACCAACTGACTGAGCTAGTCAAGTCCTTAAAATTCTTTGAAATCAAACGACAACCCATCAAAACATCTGTCCGCTCGCGTACCGTCCTAAAACAGCGATTTTTTACGAAAATTTACGAATTTACGTACCAAGAATTTTCGTAGTTTTTGAAAGAAGAGAGCGCTCACGAGAGAGTAAGAAATTTCCCCATGCTACGAATTTTAGTGCAAAAAAATTTCTGTGGCCTGGTTTATGAAAACTGTCAAATCAGTGTATTTTTCGTAGTTTTAGCTCTCTCTGAGAGAATTTTACCCCCACTCCTTGAAATTTGAAAATCTACCAATTTTTGTGCGAAAAGTACGCGAACGGACCTAATATTTCGCAAATATTTCCTACAATTTCGATGAATGAAATCACCTCCAAAATGGGCTAACATTTACCCAAGAATCTCTTCGCAAATGAAATGTCCAAATTTGGAATGGGAATTTGAATCCTATGCCCCTTGAGTGTTTGTGTTTCAAAAACAATTTCAAATAAAAAAAAAGGATATTTATCCATTTGAATAAGCAAAACTTCATAACAGCCACTCTGGCATGTTCCACGACTCATGACAAATCGCAAAGCCATTAGAAAGGAAACGTAAAACTTTTGAACTTTTGTTTTCTTGTGACACAAAAAATTAAGCGGGGAAATAGAGCCTCCATTATAACCAAATATTAGGCCATTCAAACTTGTAAATCTCAATTTATATTCGCGCAAATATTCTCACTCAATCACTCGAAAATGTCCAATTTAATCCGGCAAACATAACAAAAGTTGGGCCAGTTCATGTCCTCGCTGTGTCTAGAGACTCGCTTCAATTGGTAAACTTTACACAAAATGTCCGCCGAATTATTACTGTTTATAGTATCTGCAGTGAATAATTTCACACACTGTCATTGTGTATTTGTTTGTATCCTTGAATTTTAAGTAAATGACACCATCAAATAGAGAAACAACAAAAATATAAAAAACAAAAAATTCAAACAAACCACGAAAAGTTTTTTCATTAAAACTTCTCGCGTTTTTTGTTGTTTCTTGCGGCGGAAGTGACAATTTGTTAAACTTGTCCTTCAGAGGCAAGAGAGAGAGTAGGTACCTTCTTTATACCTCGAAAGGATCCAGACGAGCTCTGGGTTACAGATAAAATGAAACAAAGATACAAGTTACAGTCAAAGTGAGAAAAATGGGATTTGTTTGGCGTAAAGTCATTTTGTTATTTAAATGAGCACAAGCACCTAAGTGATATTTATTACGAATCAGGAGAAAGTTTTTTAGATGTAAAAAGGACATCATTGAGGAATAATTATGTGTACCAAGAAGATTGTACAGTCCATACTGAAATGAATAAAGCGCGGGGAGGATTTAGAACGGACTAGAGCAAACAGCAGCCAAAGAAGCACGTCAAACTTTTGTATGTTATCGGAAATGATCTGCCAAAAGACTATGTTTCCTTGACTATGCTTGACTTATTTTGATTGCTATTAGGGTCCCTTTAGCCAAACTCATTCGCTAAAAAAAGTAGTCATTCACAGTCTCACTTACTCAAAAAAGAAGCAGGTATGAATAATATTCGAAGTGAAAACGAATAATGATGTATTCATGAATGCTTGAGTGCGTTGTAGGCTCACATTTGAAGGATTATTCACAAAAGCAGTGAAATGTACAAAAGATCCACGAGCCTTCGAATGGTTTCATAGAAAGAAGGAAGAAAACGCAGAACACTGAAAGTACAAACAACAAAGGCGACCGAAAGAAGCAAAAACAAAGAGCCACTCAAAACATTCACTGCCTTTTTCCAAATTCAGTGCCAGGCAACGAGATGTTGCAGTCATTTCATTCATTCTGTTAATTTTTTGGAATGAATGAGAATGAGAGCTCACTTCAGATTCGTTTTATGAGAGGCAACAAAATGTGAGCTCAGCGAATACTTTTTGTGAATGAATACTTAAAAAGCAGTGAATATTTTTCTAATGGCTCACAAGGTATCTCTGGTTCTTATACAGCGACTTAGATGACTGGGCTATGTAGAGTGGATGCACCTAAGAACGTCTTCGTGTCCATCAAACCAACTAGAGGAAGCTGGCTCGTAATCGGGCTGGTTAGAAAGATTTGTTGGTTGAGGTCAAGGTCTAATAATTCACGATTCTTCAGAAAGCTGGTAAGAACAGAGCCAACTCCAATGGCACTATGAGGGATGACCAGAAACTGGTTCTTCTTCTGTTCGATCAACTGTTGGTGCCTTCTGGTGATCTCATTGCCATACCCATAATCTTCTGCGAATGAAGCTTCTTGGCAAGAGTCAATTCTCGGCAGTACATCTAGACTTGGAAGTGATATGGTAAACTGGTGAATTGGTGGTAGAACCTTAAGATTGTTTTGGCAGTCGACCTTCCAGTGCTAGATGCAGGAAAAATGGACCAAACGAGATCAAGTTAGTAATGCTACCCTTCTTGGTTACACCAGGTAGTCATATTGAACGTCTCGTTGACTTCATAAAGCTGCCAGCTCCTAACGAGCTCACATCATGGATATGTCGCTCACTGCTTCCTCAATTCCAAACAGAAACAGAAGTTTCTCTGCGATTTCTATCTCAGCAATCACTTGACATTTTAGATAAAGACCGTCACTATCAACCCTCCAGCCAGCAATATGTTCCTTTAGGAATCCCTGTAAGGTAGTACCAACAAATCGTGAATAGTTCTTCACAGCGAAGGTGAGAGTCGAGCTTCTTGGCCAAGTTGTGCAGTGAGGCCTTACAAAAGTTCTACCTCGGCCTTGGAATAGATTTACCTAGAGGGATTTTGCCCGGTTTCTAGGACAATAGCGTGAAAAGAAAGCCTTGCACAGATAGCCAGAGTTGTAGTCCATAACTTCAATTGGGGGTCTCTCTGTTAAGATAAGTCTGACATCAGAGTGGGTTTCATGGAGAAGAACCACGTCAATGGTTTTTTTTTTCTTTAGCAATGTGAAGCCAAAAGTCTTCCTCAATTTCCATAAGTCACTTTTGAGAGCTTATGGCCGGACTCATTCAGATGTTTTCGAAGAACATTGAGGTCTTTTACTGAAACTGCTAGAGCAGCCTCTAGTTCCCTGTAAAAAAAACTTCTTTCCAACATAATAAGTAGTTCATTAGCCACTGAATCCCAGAGAAGAAGAAAGGAAGAGTGCTCATATCCTTTTGAGAAAATTCCTGACGAACTGGAGCTAGTTTGAGAGTCAGTGCGTGCTCTCCTACTATATGGACTCATTCATGGAGCCTGCCTAAGGTAACCTTACATCAAAAGGCGTCATCTTTCAAGAGCTAGTCGAGTTCCTTCCTCGCATTTTCTTCCAGATGAAAACCGCTCAAGCAACATAAATGACTTTAAAATAATTAACTCCATTACTTTGCCACCAAAAGAACCCACAACACAGCTGGAATCTGCATCCGCATTTTGCCATTTTGCCAAAGCCATTTTCAATCAATTTCGCACGTAAACCGCCATCATTGCCCGGAAATTTCACTTAACCGCCCATCTCATCAAAAAGGAAATAATCAATGCAACCACAGGACAAAGTTTTTCCGCCTTCTTCGTCCGAAAATCATTCACTCCATCCTGTGTCTCGGTGTTAGAGTGTGTGTGTTTGAGAGGGCGGGCGGGCAGGATGTCCTCTTCATTGAGAGAAGTTTATTTTTATTTATTTTTTTTTTTCATCCAAACGGAAAGTGCACGACATGGAGGAGCTAGTGCTAGTGTGTAAAACTTTCTCAGAAACTTTCCCACAGCAACTGTGCGCCCCAAAAGAAAGTATTTAAAACGTAAAGCTTCATGTTGACAAGAAAATGTTCTTAACTATATAACTTCAGCTGGAGAGGGGGAGAAAAACAGAAAAAAAAAACTTTTTCCCTTCAGCTATCAAGTCCATTTCGTGAAACGACGAACAAGGATAATAATTTCTGGCGAAGAAGAACGAGTAAATTAACTGGAGCGCACAACTTTTTCACTTCAAAACTCAAGGACCACCTGCTTCGCTGCTGTAATCGATTTTTTTTTCTTTTCCTTTTCAGAGTATTTTTTTTTTTTGGTGCCTGAAAGGATAAATGCAGAAATTTTTACTCAAGTTATTGACACATATTCGTGGTGTTCTTGGAATAGCTTCTTAGATCTGCATCCATGCAGGTTATTCTCCTTCGAGTGGTGTCCTGAAAAAAGTCCTGAAAGTTTTCTGCCAAAGTTAATATCCATATCTTTTGCGGGATTACATTTATCCTTGGGAGTGCCAGGGGGAAAAAGGAGTACCATATTCGTGGTTGGCTGGTGTTGACTTTGTGGTACTTTTGAGTTTTGCTCTTGCGTGCGTTTGTGTGTGTGTGAAAAGGAACAGGAGCACTCACACATCACTCAGTGTCAACGCGCGTAATGTAGGTCTGGTGTAAAGTGTGCCGCATAAATTATTCAGGCATCAATCTACGCAATCAATAATTTAAGCCAAGTTAAGCAGTTAAATGGTGCCGTTAAAAGTGTCGGGAATACGTGATGCGGACAGGGTGTTTCTGTTGTCACGTAGCTTCGTCGTCGTCGTCGAATAGGAATTCAACGAGGCATTTGTTCTTTTAAGTGGGTGGGTTGAGGTGTAGCTTTAGAGAACGTGTAAGCAGATCGATTGATCTGGATTCTTTGTTGGTGTACTTCAAGGGATACTTAGCTTGGTATAGAGAAGGACTTACAGTGTTGTTGTGGGGACACTCATTCAATGATTTTTTTAATAAATCTTGGAGGAGCCTTGTCCGTTTTGGTTTTGGGGCAAGCATCTGCCAATAAATGTCAGTTCTGTTAGTAGGCCCCGACGGACGAAAGCCTTCTTGACTCATTTCAACCTCCAGGCTGAACGCAAGTTCACGCGTTAAGACATCTTAGGCTGAGGTAGAACCGTGAGATATGACAATCAAAAAAACACGGTCAAGCACTGAAATGTAGAGGACTGAATACAGCAGCACGGAGTAACCTGAGTGTCCAGATAAAGTTTATCGGCATATTCTTTGGGATAGATGGAGCTATCGTAGCACAGTCTCCGCTAGAAGGATCAAGAAACCCAATATCACATTAAGAAGAGTAGAGACCAGCTAAGTACTTCAAGCGACTCACTTGTCTTAAAGGCTAAAGCAGGTATGACAGTAGGACAGACTATCACGGGGCCTCATTAGTTGACGGTACTCTAAGCGACATCCCGTGAAGGATTTCAACAGTACCCTTCTGATTTTGGAACTTTCTGGGACGCACTCTTTCACCAATCATCAAACTGTCACTGTCAATTTATTCAGTAAACTCAACATTTTCATCATGGTAAAGTACACCAACGAGCAACGTCTACAAATTATAGAAATTTTCTACCGAAATTCGGAGTCGGTGATCGCAACTTTAAGAGCGTTCACTCTAATTTTCGGTTGCAATTTTCGCCCCTGGTAGACAGTTTTGTGCAAAAATTTAAGTCTACATAGTCGTTGTGTGATGTTGCTGTGTCAGAGAGACAACGGGTTGGTCAAAGTGTCAAAAATATCGCTGTCCATAGAAAACAATCCAAATCAGTCGAATCGAACATCGCTCAGACGCACATTATGGCGTATTTTGCGTAAGGATCTTGGTTTACACCCATACAAGATCAAGCTGATTCAAGAATTGAAGCCGATGGAGCATTTGAAGCGACCTTCTTTCTGCGATTGGGCTCTGGAGAAGATGCGCCAAGATGACGCCGATTTCATTGCAACCAATCAATTCATTTTAACATCTTGCTCTTTTAGAAAAACTACGTCGTTTTCTAGACTTCAACAGACACTGTGCCAGGAGAAGGTTTTTATATGTTAAAATGCCAAACAATACTAAACAAAAAAGTTATTATAACTTAACAGAAATCATGCGTTATCTATCAAAGAAAAGTTGAACAAAAAAGTATTTTTAAATGAATCACTCTTTCCCTTTCCTTTCACTCGAGCTGTCAACAATGTCAATGATCGTTAGATTTTTGATTTGCCAATGTTGATGTTCCTAGTGTCGTAAATCCTTCTGGTGGCGCATTTGCTGGTGATACTCCCACGCACACAGAGTTTCCCCGCAATGTCTAGGCGCTGTCTTGTTCGATCAATTGCGCCAATTTATAGACCAGACTTCCCAACCACTACTACTCACTGCACACGTCTAGTAGAAGGATATCCTTTGAGATGTTTTTCAACTCAAATGAATAAATTAACGCCTCGCCATTAATCTGCATTGCAAAATTCTAATTAAGTGCAGAGATAAACAACAAGCCGAAGGATGTATAAATACTGCTGGCAATCAGGTGTTGTGCATCAGATTTGTTCTCTACCTTCGCCTGGTAAGACATCCTTAAGCATGTCCTCATCTACTTCAAAGTTATTATTATGCTTTCGTTGGCTTGTTGTGCTGGCGATCTTCTCCTCCAATGCACCATTGTCTCAAGGACAACAAGTGTATTGTGGTGATAATCTAACAAAAGTCTTAGGTCTGCTATGTCAGGGCGGTTTTGTCCGAAAGCTCAGGAAGCCAAGTAAGTATATAAACTAAATCCCTTAATTGTTTTGAAATAGTCAGACAAAATGTCCTTTCAGTTGATCCCAATGATTACTACATGGACGATCCGAATGATTTGCCATCACCTTTCGAGCAGTTGCCATTCTTTTCTAACGTCCCAGCCAGTGTTATAGCTAAGACTCGCCGCCGGAGGTACGGTATTGTGAATGAGTGCTGCAAGAAACCATGTAAGACGTCTGAAATCCTACCATACTGTACAAAGTCCTAAAAAGGATATCAACTGTCGCATATATATATATATTTTATGGACTATAAGAGTGCTTTGTTTCGTTAGGCCTTTCACTTAATAAAGAAACAAGACTGCATAGTGTAATCCTGCATTAAAATTTCGATCGAAACTCATTCTAAGCCAAGTCCTTGGCCGTTTCAAAGAGTACTTCACCAGGGATGAACTAGAGAGCAAACTAGATGAACTAGACAGGATTCGGAGTGGATTGCTAGATCCTTCTTTAAGATTTCAAAGAAATCCGGCTTTCCCTCGAGGAACGAACCTGAAGCCAGCATCGACTCAATCCTTATTTTCATGTTGCAACCAATTTTAAAACTCAACTATCCAATGAGAAGAAGCTACGGAAACAACGGCTGGAGTTTGGATGGCCTTCCTTCTTCATAGGCCTGACGGAGAACATCTCCATCGTCGTCAAGAACTCAAAGGACATGGAACCGATCAGTCGAAACAGCTCTGCATGGAGTGGCATCTCCTAAATGCCAACAATTGGAACCTTAAGAACGGGTCATTAAGATGTGGACCGAACGTTAATCCCGAGAGAAAGAGGTTCTCCTCACCGTTGGGACTCATTTAACTAGACGGACTCCATTCCTACGGTACCTGGGAGACATACTCGACCGCAAATTGAGTTGAAGAGAGAGCACATCCCTTCCTCAGAACCAATGAGGAAGGCACCTACAAAAAACTATACTTCCAGCTTGGATAGACGCATTAAGTCAGACCCATTTTAGAAAAAGGATAATTTCGCGAAAAGAGACTAGAGTGCTAGCCACTGGAAGCTTCTGGAAAGAGGCACCTGGACTCCGTATAAACGCTGGTTGAACTGAATGAAGAAGATAGCGATGGAGAACAAAAGACTAATGTGCCACTAGACTACACTAATGAGCCACACTAGACATCAAGAAGGGTTTGGACTTTGAAACTAGGCCACGTGTAAAGGATTTTATTAAACGAAGAAACTACATATGTTCTTAGGATATTGTTTGGCTACCTTAGGAAACAAAAGTTAAGATTTAAAAGCTATGGAGGGGCCAATCACTATACCGTGCCGGCAGGTGTAACCCAAGGAAGAGCTGGCATGGATTAGGATGTCCCTAGGCTGCCAGAAGTTATAGACGTTGTGGGCGAGATCCAAAAGTAATCTCAAGAACTAAAAACAGATTCAAGAGAGCAGGCGGGAACAGTTCCAGTCACCAAATTCAAAGCAGTTTGAGCAGTTGCTGTTGCCAAGTGCTGAATGAAGGTATAAAGAACTAACATAGGATGGTGGTCACGTTCTTGTCCCATGACTGGTCCACGTTACTTGAAGAGACTGATGAAACTGGCGCTGCCTGTCGGCTGATATCCAACAGCTCTTGTGACAGGCGGTTTGAATAAACAACGTACCTCCAACATTTCGGCGGTAAGCATGAGAAAAGTCTTCAACTTGCTTCTGCTTTCAAGACCGGAAAACTTCGACCAACATTGCAGTATATATCTTCATTTTGACACCATGACATCATGTCTCAACACATCTCCTGTTCCAATTGTATATCTATCTTTCAAGGTGTCGCGCGTCTCTCGCGAAACATGAAATGTTTCTTCAATAAAACTTTGTAATGCTGGCAAAAGTTCAAATAAGAAACAACCATATGACAACTTGTCATCCCAATATCCCTGCAGTAGAACTGTCGCATCTTCTCCGCAGGATACAACACTCTTGCACTCTCTCAACATTGTGTCTCTTGTGAGAAGGACGATCCGCCAACTTACCACTAACTATTCAATTCAATTGTATAAACTTATATCCTTTCTCAAGCGCCTGGATGAGAGCGACGACGGGACAACTTTCCCGCAGAATAACTATAAATACCTCCCGTTGTGCACTGTCGTCCTTTTTAGTTAGATAGCAGTAGTATTTTTATTACACCCTCGTTGACATGAAATCATGGCTCGAGTTTTACAATTTTTATCATTTTGCACACATTTCCGGCTCCTAAGTATATCCTTTATGGCGGGAAACGTTTGTTTCACTTTGCCAAAGGATGAGTGTATGGCAACTAGGATGCAACTTAATAGCAACTCGCTTGGGTGGGATATAAAACGAAAAATTGATCTCCTTCGAGATATGAATGAATGGATTTCAAAGTTGGATATGAGTCTCGGTGGAGGATTTACTTTGGGGCGATAATGGAATCTGTCTTCATTTAATTTGTCTCAATATCCTGCCAGGGATTCATCACGTCTAAATCAGTTTCCATTTTAAACATTCTCTCGATGTTTTATATAATTTCCTTTTCTGGCAATTCACACAAAATGTCCTTGCAAGTAAATTGAACTCACAAAGTCACGCTCTGAAATTCACTTGAACGATTCACTTAGTTATTCACATCAATTTCCTCTTTGCTCCGGCGCAGCCAGAAAGAAACAGTTTCAATAGCAACACTTGACGTCGACGTCAACATCTTCATCTGCGCTGAGAACGCTGCTGGCAATAGCAATCGTCAGGACGAGTATATTGCAACAGCTTGGCGCTGAAGTCGCACTCTCGTCTATGATTAAACTGCTGCAGCGGCAAATGGGAATCGAAAATTTCAAACACGTTCACAGGACGTTTCTCCAATGTCCATCCAAGCGAATGGCCAGGATATTCAGCCCTCTTCATCCATTTTTACCGCCCAAAACATCTGCTATTCGATTAAGTTCTTCGTGCAAGGATATACCCATTCCAGCAACAAGCAGCATCATCATCATCGATTTTACGGATTAGAGGAGAGTAGAGGGAGAAAGGAGCACTTCCTTCAACAGGTAAACACGACGAGACGTGCCGAAGAAAGGATATGGCAAGAACAAATCACAGTGTCGAGAAGGTACTCTCAGCTCTGGAAAAAATAATTAAAGTGAATTTGTGTTCAAACACAATCCCACCACAGAAGGTATCCACCCCGAGGGAATGCATGTGCTGCGGTGGCGGATTCTATTGCATTTGGCGCTGCAAATTGTCCTCCCACCTACTCAAGTATGCTGATCCTTTGGCGCGCAATTAGACTTTCGTAATTTGGAAAAAAAATAATAAAACAAGGGAATTTCGAATTTCGAATTGAAATTGCTTTCGCATGAATATTCATCGATAAGGACGACATCGACATCGAGACAACGGAACGGGATGTGTTCAAGTAGCACGCTGGTGTTTGCATATCCTTACGTATTCATTCTTTGCGATCGCAAATAGAAGGTACATAGGTACGTGGAGTAGAGTATTCCATCGGTATCCAGGTGGATTGGGCGAACGAGGGAAAATAAACATCGCATCGCAGGGAAAAAAAAAAAGGAAATTCATAATTGAATTCCAATCTATGAATTTCTCTCTCAATTCCGTGTGCGATTTATATCGTTTTACTCTTTTTCTTCTTCTTCTTGATTATCGTTGGGTGTTGCCAGATACTAGGCAATATGTCTACTTGAAAAAATTGACAGAAAAATGCTTACATCTTGAAATGACTTGGACAACCTTATAGATCGAGATCAGCAGATGCTTATGTGTCAGCAAGTTTCTGGTTCTTAGTAGTCGCCATGAGTAGATTAAAGTTTCTATCCTCGGCGTTATATTCCATTGGATATATCCTACAAGATGAACACTGAATAGATGAATCAAAATGAGAGTCCAAACTCATGAAGCCTAAGTGATCTTAGCTGATCATTTTCCATGAACAAGGAAAGATAGTTGTTGCCCTGAATAGGAGAGGGGTCCTCATAGAAGAGAAATACTCCTAACTCATCAAGGTGATCTTGACCGATCCTCTTCTGAAACACTCCGTGATCGGGGAATGATGATTGTTGTCCTGGAAGAGAACCAAAGGTCTTCATCAAGGGAAGATCATATTTATAAAGCTTAAGTGGTCTTAGCTGATCCTCAACTAACCAAGTCAATATTCCATGAACAAGAAAAGATAGTCATTGTCCTGAATAGGAGAGGGGTCCTCATAGAAGAGAAATACTCCTAACTCATCAAGGTGATCTTGACCGATCCTCTTCTGAGACACTCCGTGATCGGGGAATGATGATTGTTGTCCTGAAAGAGAACCACAGGTCTTCATCAAGGCAAGATCATATTTATAAAGCTTAAGTGGTCTTAGCTGATCCTCAACTAACCAAGTCAGATCCCCATGACCAAGGAAAGATAGTTGTTGTTCTGAAAGAGAGCCACAGAACCTCATCACAGAGGAATATTCCAATTAGGCTTAGGTGATCTTAGCTGATCCTCAGCTTTGCAAGTCTATCCCCAACGTCATTATCAACTTAAGCATCGTTGTACATGATGTTAAGCAAACGTGAACGAGAGGCATTGTTGTCATAACTTGAGTAATGAAGGGACGCTACTGTTGTTGAAGAAGAAGAAGAGATGTTCTTCAAGTATGTGTTGGAAAAGTCTGATCAAATTTCGACTAAAGGATAAGTGTGCACCAAAGTGGCCCCTGACAAAGTTTAAGGCTCTTGCATAGCGTAAGGACCTCGTGACACCAGATCTATGGCACCATGGCCGGTTGGTCGGTACAGGATCAACCTGATTGTACAAGTGGTGTCATTTGAATATAGCTGCACTTGATCGCCATTGGTGGTCGATCCGTGAATGATTGACAACGTCAACATTGCCTAAAGGCGTAAGGTGGCTGAAATGCAGAGCGAAAGCAATGGATCTACGGGAATGATGGCGGCGTAGTCAAGGCTTTCAATAGAGGGAGGACAGCATTTGCTCAACTAACTGAAGTCGCATGGTGGCAACTCTCGGCTCGGGCATATCAACCTTTCTTTTTTCATCAGTCGTAGTCGTTGTCGTAGATTACTGTCGCACATTCATGCTGCTCATTGGGACAAGGAACTCTCGTAAGACTGTCAAGACCTATTTGGCTTTTTTAGGTATAACTAGCCTTAGACAATGACTGCAGTTATTGAGGTTTGTCTGCGCTCATTTTTCGATCATGTGTCTCCTGACCTTTCAGGCGATTAGTTTGGCATTGGTGTCAGTTGACTTTCTCATCGGGACTATACTTATCGACATACTGAAGCGGCAGTTCTACATTATCCTGGTCCGTCACGATGTTGTCGTAGGCTTGGGTTCAGTGGTGAGGAAGACAGAGAAGGTAGCTAGTAATGGACAAGCTATAACCGCTGTCGAGAGAATCTTCCACTGGCTCACTGGCGATTGGATCGAGTAGCTGGAGGCTCACTAGGTAGGGATGGTAATTCGAAACATCAACTTAAACACGAATAGAATACGTACTCGGTCCTGCCTTTTTCTGTCGGCAGGGCATATTTTACCGTGTAATAGGAGAATGTCTCAGGTCATTCAGTAGCATCCCTTCCTACTCATAATAGTCCTTTTCAAGACATTCCCTCTACTATTGTACAATTTCAATCTGGCAATACCCGCCCAACCATCAAATCGCTGTAACTACGAAGAATTTTCCATTTTCCTACTCACCCCCGGCGCGTCACTTTTGTGCAAGTGTGCATTGTTGTAGGTAGTTCTTTTGAAATGTAATATGTTCTACGTTCTAGATACACACTCGTGTACATACTACAATTGCTTTTACATCGTTTCCTTGTGCGAAATTATGTGCGGAAAAAGAAATTCCTTATTCGCCTGCGAGTGCAGAATGTTAATTCTCTTCCAAAGGACCGACTTCCATATGAACTCAGGATGCAATTGGTGTTGCGTCGTACGCGTACCTATGCCTTGCTTAGGTATATTTTACTCTCAGGCACTGCTGCGCTGGCTGTGGTGGGTGAATGGTTTGGTAACAAACAGGATTTGATTTCAATTCGTTCAGGATGTTTTTCTTTTCTTCCTGCTGAATATTATGACTTGGAAAGCATATTGTACTGCATTGCAATAAAGGTTCTTAGGTTCTCCTAAGACTAATCGATGTCGTAGCATGAAATGAATATTTTGATGGAAGATAAGTCTACAGGAGGAAAGGATTAATAGGAAAGAAGAACTGTAATTGGGGATTAGACTGAGTATGGCATTGGGAAATATAAACTTAAGGAAGGTAGCTTTAGAGGAAGGAAGCCAAGTTCTCTGCACAAATCATAGCTGCGAACGTTTCTATATCATGAGTCGACTCTAATGTGTGTCCTTAAACTAGCGCCTCTTACGCAAACTTTTTCCGTGAAAGTGGCAGTTGAACGACGGCAAACGTCTCTGGAGTATTTCCTGAAAGAGGACGCGGTTATTGCATTGCTACACTGTCCTAGTGCGCTGAACAAAGCCTCTCGATCCATTGGGGTTCTAGCTGCAATATTGCTAAGCTATCTTGTAAGTACCCATCTCTAGACTGGACTGGATGGCTAAGTTCTGGGCAAGCCCTTCTACTTACCTATCGCAACCGATTTCTCATGACACATCCACATGTCGTAGCTTGGTCTTCTTTGGATACTTGTTTACCCCTGATCCTACTTCCTGGTTCGCAGTAATATTTGTCATGTGCAGAGTCAGGAGATATTGAAGCTCTTGGGCAGCACTAAGGATGTATGGAGGTTGTGCTTGTTAGGTCTCAAGGCTTACTCATCATTCCATTCTCGAAAAACTCTTAGATGTCCCCCTTCTGCGACTACCTACTTATGTATCTCTTGGCTTATACCCCTGATAAGCTGCCTTCCTTTCATGTGAAACAAATATTTCAAAAGGATAAATGCAAGTAAATAACCCAAACTTGACATCGGTTCAATTATGCACCCCGACGATCAGATGGCGTAAACTTTTAATTGTCCCTGTATAGATGCAGGAATCACGGCAAAGTCCTTGCCATAAATCAAGTGATACTAAACAATTCCCAAAGATGTCAACACTTTCAAGTTGGGAACTTTAAACTTTGTTGTCTGGCCCCGAGGATGGATGTCTGCAAAAATGTTCCACCAAAGGACCACCAACACCCCAAAATAAAGGCATTAAAGGCTCTTTCCCCATACAAACATGTGTGTATGCATACACACTCCATCTGTGTGTGTGTAAGCACTTGAGTTGACAATTTTCGTCTCAAGGGTTATGTTGCAACGTTGCAAAAGCAACACCACCACCACCCAGTCAACCCTCACCCCTCCTTCGGGTTAAATTTCATAAATGCAACATCAAAGCGCATAAGTTTGCATGTTGCGTGAACAACACTGTAAAGGCAAATAGAGGACTCGACAAGGAGTTGTGTTATATGACAAAAATGGATGGGTGATAGCGAAACACCACCCATCGCCCATTCCATCCATATTCACCACTTTTGCCGCCGCTCAAAGGACCTGCAAGAGTTGACATTTTAACAAAAAAAAAAAGAACCGAGTTCCTTTGACACCTTTTGGCGAGAAACCATTCTTCTATTTTGTCCTGCCGGCGAGTATGAGAGCAGCAGAACTAGGAGAGCAGAAAAGAGTCGAGTCGAACTTTATCTTCAAAGTGAGTCGCAACCAAGCTATAAAAGTTTGCGGTGTTTGTACATTAGACGAGGATGCTACAAGGATACCCTTGCTTTGGCCCTAAAACCACACCGTCAACAGAGCACAATGTCGATGCAAATGGATTCGCAACCAAGTGTATATATCGAACAGGAGCCATGGACTGGGGTAGCAGGGAGCTCGTAAGTGCATTTTGTAATTTGAGTTTTTAATGTGCATCTTTTGCGTGTTTGTATTTTTTTTTTTTTTGGGAAAATAGAACCACATCCTGCAACAAAACATCGATAAGAGGATCTTGGGAGCCACTTCCTTTGAGGACAATGTATGCGCTTTTATTTCGTGGGTTTTATAGCGAAAGTGTTTTCACATCAAAGGCGAAGGGAATAGGTTTGGAGGGTTCATCTTAAGATATGGCAAGGACCTCCTTGTGTTACAATGTTTTGGAGGCTTTTTTACCTTTGAAGAATGTTTAGGGAAAAAGTTTATTCTAGTTTCTACTTACACCAAGAGGACTACATTGAGGAAAGAGTGGAGAACTTTGCAGGGAGTAACGTACGCCTGGAGGGCAAGGGACTTGTCTCTGATTCTTCTTCTCTGGTTCAGGTACTGGGATTGCGATCGCACATCTCTGTGCTGGACGATAAGTAAGAAATCTGAGCAATTATTGAGCAAAAAATACTCCGTCGGCAAGGGCCTTGTCTCTGATTCTCCTTCTCTGGTTCAGGTACTGGGATTGCGATCGCACATCTCTGTGCTGGACGATAAGTAAGAAATCTGAGCAATTATTGAGCAAAAAATACTCCGTCGGCAAGGGCCTTGTCTCTGATTCTCCTTCTCTGATTCAGGTTCTGAGGTTGCGATCGCACATCCTTGTGCTGGACGATAAGTAAGAAAACTGAGCAATTATTGAGCAAAAAATACTTCAGCGGCAAGGGCCTTGTCTCTGGTTCTCCTTCTCTGGTTCAGGTTCTGAGGTTGCGATCGCACATCCTTGTGCTGGACGATAAGTAAGAAATCTGAGCAATTATTGAGCAAAAAATACTTCAGCGGCAAGGGCCTTGTCTCTGATTCTCCTTCTCTGGTTCAGGTTCTGAGGTTGCGATCGCACATCCTTGTGCTGGACGATAAGTAAGAAAACTGAGCAATTATTGAGCAAAAAATACTTCAGCGGCAAGGGCCTTGTCTCTGGTTCTCCTTCTCTGGTTCAGGTTCTGAGGTTGCGATCGCACATCCTTGTGCTGGACGATAAGTAAGAAATCTGAGCAATTATTGAGCAAAAGATACTCCGTCGGATGCGAGGAGAGCGAATAGAAAGGAAGTTACAACTGCGAACTCTATGAGCAGTACCACAATGTGGATGTAGTCCTAAAGTCAAGATTTGCTGACTCTGACACATCGTAAGAATGGACTTCAAGGCTCCAGCTAACGAGAGTTTCGAAACACAGCTTCTAGGCTAGAGACGGCAAGGATTACCGAACCTCCGATACAAGGAGCAAGTGGTAGCAATTGCTAGATAGTCTTCACATCTGAAAGTAGAGTGCTCATGAGGATGGAAGGCAGGTACGTCCCCAGCAGAGACTCTCCGAGGGTCGGAAGCCCAATGTTGTTCAAGCGCATTTGTAAGTAGATCTAAGAGAAATGTTCAGAGAAATAATTGCGCCTCCGGAAGTAAAAGTAACAGGGCCGAGGCAATTCGAGCAATCCATGGAATCCTGTGGTGAGTATTGTTTTTTACTCGTTCCTCAAAGAACTGCTCCAATACAGCTTTGCCGCATTACCTACGCTAATGCATTAGTTCAGACGACCGGTTATCACATAATCCTTGATCTCTGCGACAACGTGGAAGGAAGTCATAGCTGGAAGCTTACTCGACTATGACGAGCAGATCTATCGTCAATAGACTTCAGTTTCCAAAGTTGGACTCATTTGCGATTGAACGGGGAAGATTGTGGAGATGCTGGATCATACTTTTGAGGTCCTTATGGAGATACACTTTCCGGCAAGCTTTAAGTCAGATCAGCCCTCAGACTCTGAGGAAACAAGGAGTAAACAGGATGAATAGAAGGGAGAGTAACGCCAGAAGCATTCACTGGAGCGATAGCAAACAAAGGAAACCATGGAAGGTTTTAGGTAGGCCAAATTGGCTATTAAAATGACGATCGTAGGGAGAATCTAAGCCTTAAGCGTGGGACAGTGAACGGATATCACCTTAAGAAGATGGGGCTTTCATGAGGATAATACCTGTGAACTATGTGTGGAGCAAAATAAGACGCCGGCACCTGGGTGTTGGGAAGGTCTGCGTGGAATCAAAGTCAGAGAAGAACTGTGGATAAATCCAGAGAGTCTTTTGGTCTAAGATGCACTGCACTGCTGAACATAAACGTCATCTTTTCTGCCGTATTTTGTGCGTCCAAGGTGTCCTTAAGCAAATGCCATCATCTCCCCAGAATCCTTAAGAATATCAGTTGCCTTCTGAGATGGCTTGCCGTCTTTCTACATTGGTAAGCCTTCTATACGTTGTGAGATGAGTACCCATCGCACTCCAAGGACCTTAAGCTTGTCTTAGATAAGATTATAACCCAGTTTATTCGCAGGATTATACACTGCAGTTTTGCCTCTTTATTGAAGATATATATTTTTAACAAACAAAACAAAGCATATCACACTATTTAACAGGCAGGGATTATCTATGTAAGCCTCCTTATGGGTCGAGATCATTTAAAGGCAATAGGACAGCAGTTCAGACTGTTTGCATGGCTTCTTGCAGCACTCATCGGCAACACCGTACCTCCTTCGGCGTGTCTTGGCAATAACACTGGCTGGCACCTTCGAGAAGAATGGCAATTGTTCGAATGGTGATGGTATATCCTCTGTATCGTCCATGTAATAGTCATTGGGGTCAACTGAAAAGTATTTTTTTTTTTTTTAATTTTACACTCCTTCCCATTGCACATTGCATACTTACTTGGTTTCCTGACCTTACGAACAAAGCCATTGCCGCACATCATCTCAAGAACATTGTTCAAGTGTTCACCACAAATTCTCTGTTGTCCCTGACAGATTGGTGCATTGGCAGAGAAGATCGCCAAAAGGACTAACCAACGCAAACACAAGAAGATCTTTGTTGTAGACGTGGACATACTTGATGCTTGACGAGAGAGAGAGAGAGAGAGAGAGATGTTTAACCAGCAAAAGACAAACTGAATCTAATGCTCTACACCTGGTTCCGAGGAGTATTTATAGTCAGACGATATTCGAGCCTATGGCAATTTAATCCTTAAGATTTAAAGGAAACCATTGCTCATCCCTGCAGAGCATTTGAAATTTTGTAATGCAGATTTATCGCCTAGTCATTAATTTATTCATACGAATGAAGGATTACCTACACGTGTGTAGTGGGTTACACTAATCTGTAAGTAGGTCTGGGAAGTAGTCTGCAAATCATCGACACTGATTGTAGAAGACAGCGACGACGTAGTGCGTCAGTTGACATAATGTGTGGGTAGTTAATTTGCAAATGATGGTATTAATCGAAGGAAGAGGGCTTTAAGCTTTTAAAAGACATTAAGTCCTTGAATAAATCGTTTTCCAGGAATAAAGCCACTTTGCCCTAATCGAAGGACGAGGACTTAAAGAGGCTATATTCTTTTAAATGGTTTTTTTCATATCTTAGGTGGGAATAATGATAGATGATCACACAAAAGAGGTTGATGGCAGGAGCAGGACAAGGGATGAACGCAGAGTTTTGTGGATATAGTCTCTGTTTACAGACTTGTCTGTCAAAACATAGGTAAACATCCTGGGTAAGCGGGTTCCAATACATCGCTTGGTTGTCACCCTTTCGAAGAGTATGACCAATCCACTGCCATGCCGGATGGTTGTGCCTTTGGGTTCATGGCCCGTTCTCTGACAAAGCTGTTCGTTAGAGATACGGCTTGGCCAGAATATCCTTAAGATGTAGCGCAGGCACTTATTGACATGTATTGGTCTGGAATGAGGGAAACATCGAGGGAAAAGGTTTTATCTAGAACCCTTAAGGAGCTTTTCCTTCAAGTCGAAGCACAAAATGTTCGCATTCCAATAGACATACTCACACTCTCTCTCTCTGGACTCATGTAAAACCTTGACTCAGTGGTTAATGCGGCGGACTAGTGTGCATGAGATCCTAGGTTCGAATGACCAAAGAATAACGTTAGGAAAAAGAGTGGAAAAAGAACCTAACAGAGCTCCAGAGAAAATAATCAAGTGGTGTCAAGTCGCGTGATCTCGGCACCAATTGATGGACGTAGATGACCCAGTCGCCAAATTTCTCTTTCACAACTTCAAGCGTTGCGTTGCTTCTATGGCACTTACCGCCGGCCGTCTTGTTGGAACCATAGCTCGAATGTGTCGATGTCGCTGAGCTCTGGCTACAGAAAGTCGGTTAACATCGCTCTATACCTGAGACGGTAACGATGTATCCTTTGCGAGAATTACGACCGAAAATTGGAGTTAACGCTCTTAAAGTTGCGATCACCGACTCCGAAATTCGGTAGAAAATTTGTAGACGTTGCTCGTTCGTGTTCTTTTCCATGATGAAAATGTTGAGTTTACCGAATAAATTGACAGTGACAGTTTGATGATTGGTGAAAGAGTGCGTTCACAAATTAAACTCAAAGTTGTCAAGTCTTTATTGGTGAACCCATTACATACTGGACCGTCAAACACAAATAAGTTTTTTAACAGTCATGCTTCACATGAACTTGTCCAGCGGTCAAAAATTTGCGTATTACTCTCTCTTCCTACCCATGCACACCCTCTTAATTGGTATTTTGACTTCAAAAACACGGGGGCAAGGCAAAATCCCCAAAAATTACAAACAGCTTTCGCTTTATTTTAAATACAAATTAACAGCTTACTTAGGAAATTTACAGTTCAGGGGATTTTTTTTCCCTTCATTTTTCTTTCATTAATTAATTTACCACCTCTCTCTCTCTCGCCTGATGGAAGAAGAAGTACATATAACAGGAATTGTGATTTAGACCCTACTCGCTCCCCTTCTCTGTCAGTTTGTGTGCTTCGCTCTCTCCCTCTATTTGCTCTGTTATTCATTAATTCAGTTCGTTCGCGAAATAAATTGCTGCAAATTGCAAACAGTAGAAGAAGTATAGTCACAGGAAAGAGAGAAAAAGAATTGAACAGTAGCAGCGAAAATCTACCAAAAGGAAACGAAGGCAAACTGCAAAAGCTTCAGAAAGACTCTTCATCATCAATTTAAATTTTCAATTAATTTTCCACACCCTCGCACGTAGTTTTTTTTTTTTTTTCTTTTTTGTTTTACTTTTTCCATCTGGCGCTGTGCCACTCCTCGTCCTGTTTTGCCAGGAGTGGTGAAAGTGCTTTCTTTCTGAATCCCATTCTTCCTCCTCGTCATTCATTTGCAAAGTCAACGTTCTTTCCCCTGTATTTGAACAAGGATGTGCTGCTACCTACACTGACTTATGTACTTCACACAACGCACAGGATAGCAAAAAAAAAAAGAAGAAAACTATATTCTTCTCACAAATTAAGGACGAACCAAGAAGAATGAGAGATAAAACTGTAAAAATGACTGACAAAAAAAAAAAAAAAAAACGAAAAAGAAGAAGATGGCTCCTCACAAGGATTACTTCTTATTTTCCATTCGTTTAAGGACGAACATCATGGAGCGCACGCTTAAGAAGTGTTCTGCTCGGTGTGCTGCATGCGATTTAATTAGTGTAAACCACCAAGGCAACCCACCTCGGTGGGTCCTTGGGTCCTTCTTATTTTTTTGCGTGGAAAACACACAAATTAAAATTGACTCTTCAAGACTCTGCAATCCGGCGTTTGCTCGAAGGTGGAGTAGTTTATATGTTGCCATGGGGATATAAGAGAAAAAAAACCTCGCGCCTGGACGTGATTTTTAATTCTAGGAGCTTGGATGGAGTCAACAAGTTTAGAGGGCTTCAGAGATTCCGTATTCATTAGCAAAGTTCTTGGTCCTTTAGTTTTAGACGGTAGTTTTGCAGGCAAACGAGAGGGAAACTTCAACTTCATTATGGAGGACTGACTTAATGAGGGAAACTCTTAAATTTTCCGCGTCCTTAAGGGACACAGAAAGTCAATTAAGGGAACCATAATTCGTGCGCATTACATGTCTAAGAATACATAATAAATTTCATGGTAGTGGCTCATTTAAGAAGGACCTTTCGGGTTTGAATTTAACTGGTGGATGTGAGTGGGGTATTTCTGGGGTACTGCCATTGTACAGTCAATTGGCATCTGGTCGTTCCTACTATGAAAACCTTAGAGAGGCTGTGTATCAGGGATGTGCATCCTTCTAAAACCTGTTCTAAGCGCACATGCCTGCCCCAAAGCTAAATCAATAGGAAGCACTCCACACTGAATGGCAGCATTTCTGGACATAGAACGCACCTTCAACAACAAGAACAGTGACGACTGTAGTACCAGATTACTGTAGTTAAACAGGTCACACGTCTTCAACCTAAGGAAAGGCATTTGGGCAAATGAGAACTGCTTCAACCACAACTTGAGGACAGGTCTCTAAAACACACTCAACCCCAGGAAATACGTGTATGTATCTTCTTTTACTTATGAGAGACATGAAGATTAAAAATATATCCTTTTGCTTGGCCCGTAAAAACTCCATCCTAAAAAAAAAAAGTTTACAACAAATTAAAACTTCAACTCACCCATAAAGCAACACATTCACTATTATAGCTCTTCACTTAGCTTTAAGTGCGTCCACTTAACAGCTTCGTAAAGTTAGTTTTACGACGACACAACAACGGGACAAAACACAACCAACCGAACCGCAAAGGATGTGGGACTGGTCATGCGGACTACCAAATTACCATAAACGAAAAACTATTCCTTTATTGCTGCCTCTACTACGAACTTTCGTTCGTTTTCAGGGACAACAGGACGTTTTACCAACCACCAAATCCTTTCCAGCCCATCTTCCGTTTGGTAAAGGACACACAAGAATTCCCATAAATACGTTTTGCCTAGATGAAATTGGTTTCGACTTTGGGTTAACTGACGTCTCATAAAATCTACCAAAATAAAGGACACGAACATCGATCGGAATAAAGGACGAGAGACACGATGACTGGCAGGGGTAGGGTCCTCAATGAGACAGGCCAATGTACCTACTAAAAAGAAGAAGCATGTTTCGTAATCCACGTCATCGTCTTTTTGACGCTGTTGTGTCCTTGTTACCGCAGAGCTTCCGATCATCGTCAAGAAGGATAATAAATTCCTTCTCGTCGAATATTGAGGTATGCGTTATGAAATTTAATGGTTGTAAGCAAACGGAAATGCGTGGAATACCTCCATCGTCGTCGTTGAGATGGCAAGAGGAGAATACCAGGTCAGGCAGGACAATTGGTAGGTGTGTATCGTAGGACTCGCACCTCACGGATCGATATCTAAGAATCAAACGAATGGAATGCGATTGAAGAATGCCGGAGCTGGAAATGAAAATTTTAATCGAATTGATGGCTGGGGCAGAAGGAGCTTCTAGAAACGGTAGCAGGACGATGTGTGTATGTGGTCTGTGGCTGTGTGGAGAGGATGTGAAGAAAGTTTCGGTATTCGACGATATTTTGTTAGGAATTTCTTAGTAACTGGCGTAGGAATGCCTATGGCATTTGGCTTGATGTAATTAATTGCTGCCAGGGGATTCCTTTGGGGTCCTTAATGAGATATTAATTGTAGGTTACTTGGCACAGGCACACACATATAATTCGACCACGAACGAAGGAACTGACAGAAACTTAATGTCATGGATTCCTGCAATTTGTGAAAATGCAGTAAAGCATGGAACTGTTTTTGGGGCGGAGATACTTTTTCACTTGGACATTTTGTGCGCGTCGGTTTGGGTTCGAAATTTATTTCTGACTTTTCTCTTGAAAGGTCAAGAAGGCACTATCAATTTAAGACTGACAATTGAGATGAAAAGGGAGTACCTACTCAATGGCGACTAATGAATAATGAGTGATCAATTATATTATCGACGAAAATTGTGATGAATGAATTAGTGAATAATGAACAACGAATAACGAATGATGAATTGTTACTGATGAATGATTGATTAGGAATTATGAAAGCTAACTAGTGATTAGCTCCGTGATCAAAAGCGATAACTGATTTGGGGACTACTCAAAGGAAGGATCTCCTTAGCTCCACATTAAAGAACATGACCAACGGGCGCGTGATTATTGCGCGTTAACATTGCAGTAGTTGTAGTGACGTGTATCCATGCTAGCCAGGGATATGAAATAAGAAAAAGCTTTAGATTACGAGCAGCACATAGACGGTCATAGTACTTGGCGCGGTATACAAACATTTCTGTAGGAACCTAAAGCTTTATGCTGCATCAGAAGGACGGAGGTTCGTACTCATGGTTGGCGTCCGAACTTACATCGAAAAACTCCTCAGGCGTTTTAGTATGAGTTATAATTCGCCTTAAAAGCATAAATTGGGAAGCAGTCACTAGAAGTGTCTTCTCTGTTCTGAAGAGGTTCTTTCATCAAAGAAATTATACTTGCAACCCAAAACTACAGTCACAACAGTGTGAATTTTTATCGTCCCAAACTCGTGAGTGGACACGGACCTGGGAGCAACTCGCGGAGAGCTGGTTTACTACTCAAACTTTTAAAGAGTTGCTCGCAAGTGGACAGACATCATCTAACTCTCGGAGACTAGCTCGCACTCTTCAAACAATGCAGCTAGTCGCGAGCATGGCTCACACAAATTTTTGTCTCACTTGGAATGCTACTCAAGAGTTACTCTCGAGAGTTTACTAGAGAAAGTGTGCGGATCAGTGGTCGATGCAGTAGATCTCATCCCCTATCTCTTAAATTTCCCCCAGTGCTGGGCAGTTCTTGGGCAGAACCCTCCTTAGGCGAGACGCTTCATTACTCAATTCCATAGAATTCCAAAGGAACCCTAACACTCCATCACACTTAAAGCCTCCACCTATTTGGGGCATCATTTCATAATCCCTTTAACGCATTAATTTAAATAAATGCACTTAATTAAATTATACCGATAAAATCAACAATCACTTAAGCTGCGCTAATTAAAATCATTTTATTCAACGAGGCATATGAGATATAATCCGAGCAATTTCATCAGGCAATCCTGATTGTAATTTGGATACGGCAAAGGACATTTATTCATCCAATCAACACCCGTGAGTCAGCAGCTGCATGTAATCTATCGAATTAAGCAGCTTTCCCACCCATTACCACCCAAAAAGATTGAGCGATTCAAAAAAAGGACCATAAAATTTGTTCCTGACTCAATCGATTTGATTAAATCCAAACCAAGTGACGATGAAGAATAAAAACAAAAAAAAAAAAAACAATAAAAACTCCGCACACGCCAAATACAAGGACGAAATTGCTGTAAATTGGTGCCACCTACTGTACGAAATAAAATTCCCCCTTAACACCGAACAAAAAGTTTCAAAATCAAAGGTCAAGACCAAGTAATTTCGACGAAAGCCGTAAAAAAAAATCCGAAATATCTCAATGAACGAGTAATGCGTCCACCGAGAGTGCCGCCTTGAATGCTTAATTAGCCTCGACGCGACGACTACTGTGTTTGCTTGAGTGACAGCAGAGCTATAAATTGGCTGGAACTGGAGTAATGAAAGCATACCGCAAGTTTACACCTCTTGGAGCAATTCAATCAAAAAAAAAAAAAAACCAATCAACATGTTCAAATACGTAAGTTGACTTACAAGGATTAAAGGGAGCTGAGAGTTCATAAATTTTGTTTTCTTCCTTAGACCGTTGTCATCTTCGCTGTCATTGCCTGCGCTGCTGCCAAGCCAGGACTTGTCGCACCACTTGCATACTCTGCTCCATTGGTCGCCGCTCCAGGAGTTGTCACTGCCACTAGTAGCCAGGTGATTGCAAGGAACTACAATGGAATTGCTGCTGCTCCAGTCGTTGCTGCTGCTCCATTGGCTGCTAGATACGTAGCCTCACCATTGGCTGCTCCTTTGGCTTACTCTGCTCCTCTGGCTGCTGCTCCATTGGCCGCTGCTCCTTTGTCTTACTCTGCTCCTCTGGCTGCTGCTCCATTGGCCGCTGCTCCCTTGGGATATGCTTCCGCATTGAACTATGCCTCAGCTCCACTTCTGTGGTAAAAAGTGTTGACGGAAATAAATGAATGGAATGTGATAGCATCTACTGGAAATTGTTTTCATTTGCAGCCTTAAGGGCTGCTCTAGTCACTTGGGTATCTAGCTTATTGCCTCGAGTTTCGTACGGCAAGTTTGTTGATGTTCCATGCCACCACATGCTCTTCCTTAGGAATGATCGCGAAACTACTGGCTGACCGAAATTGCAATTGGAAAAGGAGATTCGTTCACCAAAGTTCATAGACAATACCCAAGGCCAGCTTCTTGTGGAAGACGACGAAATTCTCCACAGGTGGCGACAGTGAAAGGCTTTTTGGGGCGAACAGTTCGGGTATACTCTTTCCAAGGGCATGGAAAATATCCGACATTACTGCACGAAAAAGAAGACAATTGCTTTAGGCAGACTTAGTTCTTGAGAAATGGTAAAAAGACATCGACATGAGTTGGCTTAAAACTTAGTAGTCCTATGCGGCGGAGGCATTCCGTTTCTTCTGCCAACCCATAAACCTAACCCAGTAGTCCTTAGGGCCACTTTCCTACTGTTGGAAGCATGTAAATATGTACTTTTACTTCCTCAGAGTATATACTGACAAGCGCAGGACAAGTGTCAGTCGGGCCCTAAATAAAGCAATGACCAATAGTCAAGGTTGCAAGCATTTGCTTTCCAAAAATGTCAGTTGGTTCAGACCGCTTTCATTTCGAATTCTTTATTTTATACCCCTTAAGCCTTAAGTTTTCATTCTTTGACAGCTGTCAAGTAAGAATTATGAGTTTCAGGCAAAATAATCGTGCATATGCACTAAAAACCCACTCAAATTCCAATTCCTTCCAATCCTTTAAGTCACTTGATTCGATTGTATTATACCAGCCCTATTGCTAAGAGGGCAAGCAAGATCCGCCAAAATGACAGAGACTAACCAAAGTGGCCTTTCAACAAAAGGGGTAGTAATCTGCTGCTGCTACGGCAACACTACGTATGAGGCTCCCACAAGGAGGAGTGTTATCTTCTCTTGTTGCAGATGAAGTACTTCAAAAGTTAACAAACCTCGGAATAAGTTGTCCAGCTTCAAGAGATCCTATGTGACTAGAACGAGTTAAATAGTAGCTCAAGGACGGTGCAAGACTAAGGGGCTCATTGAGAACTAGTGCGAGGAAAAGCTTACTTCAACTGGAGCCAATAAGACTGCCGGGCATGATACTGACACCAGTTCAAGAAGTGAGATTTTTCGGGCTACATCTAGATAGCAAAGTCATGTGAACAAACACACAGAAGAGCTCTAATGATGTGCAGGAGATTAGCGGGTAATGTTCACTTATAGACAAAGCGGATTAGTCTAGTCACGGTAAAGGAAACACTCACCAAATTGTTTGCCTCCGTATCACCGGAGCCATGAGAACATGTTGAGAAGAAAACTTCTATAAAAAGTCAAGGAACAAGAAAGATTGGAGCAACGAATGTACGACATATGGTGTACAGACGGTTTGAGAACAGGGCAGGCATGCTCAGGCCAAGGAAGAAGCACTGAAGTAGAAGTACCTTTGAGGCTGAAATATGTGCTATAGTTAAATTAAAATAGAGCTATAAGGATATCATAAGAACAAGGTACCAAAATGGGACCATCACGATCCCTTTTTTGTGGACATTTATAATGCCTGCTTGAGTGAGGGAGTCTTTTTCTTTGATCAGTAAATGGAACTGAAGCTCGTGGAAATAGCTGGGAAAAGTTCTGGAACGCATCATCGGTAACAGATTAAACGCAGTGACTAAAAAAGCAGGTGGACTATCAGGCACATCGGTGTATGGATTTAGATAGGCATCACCATCTGTTGATGCCATTAAGGAACTTGTTAATACAGCGAAAAAGGCCAGAAGAGACAGAAAATAGTGCTGCTGCGTCCTAATACTGGAAGCTTCGAAATATGAGCATACCAACATACATCAGGCGAATTCTGTGAAACTATTTACGGCACAGAGATTGGCGTGAAACAATACTCTGGTACTGGGAACAATCCTATGGAGCAGGTGAGGCTAAATTCTTTGGATTTACGGGGAAGCGAACAGTACAGTAAGAAGGACAAGTCTGATACCTTTGACATGGTGAAGCTAAATTCTACTTAACGCAACTACTTACGGGATATAGTTGCTGTAAGTACCAGTACATGAACACTAGCTCTCCCACTTGTCTTTAGTGTAGGGATAACCCTGAAAACGTTGAGCATATATCCTTCAACTGTCCACTTTTCCAGCTACAGAGAGCAGCACTACAAACTGTGCTGGGAGAAACACTAACCCCGAAGAACTTATCCCATGCTAGAGTCGGGAGACTAGAACAAGAAAGAAGAGAGAGTGAAATACTGGAACGTGACAAGGAGGCCCAAAGGGACCAACATGATCCAGACGATGGTGAAGTTAAAAACTCCCTACGATGAAATGGCGAGAAGGCGGTAGATACCGTAGGGGAAAAGGTTAAGAACGCAGAAAGGTAAGGATCCCACACTATTACCAGATCAAAGTTTGATTTGTCATACAACCCGGATATAAGTGCTCGGTTCTGCCATCTTTCCGAAAGCCTATACGCTTTCATTTGCAATTCAAAATGCCAATAAACCAATCGACACTTAAGTACATAACTCACTAGATTCCAATCGCTTATTTCCCCAAAAAAATGCGCAATACAGAGCATAAACTTTGCTACCGTAATCAGGTATAAAATTGCATAAGCTACCGTCTGTCCGTCTGTCTCCATAAAAGCCAAATTGCTTAAAGTGGTCCGCAAGGCCAAGGGCATTGCGCCCCCAAAAGACGACCACCACTCCACACAAACTATTCCCCAAAAAAAACAAAAAAACAAAAACAAATCGAACCACATAAAGGTCAGTTGAAATTCGACAGCTAAACGGTATTACGCCTAACGCAAGAGAATCACTCGAAGAATATCAATGAGTCGCCAGCGACAGACAATAGACAGACCACGTCTCGCTTGGATATAAAAGTCTCGAGTTGGCGTTACCCAAAACAGACTTCAAATTAATATCTCTTGGAAGACATCAATCCAAACAAATCTAAAGCCAATCAACATGTTCAAATACGTAAGTTGACTTACAAGGATTGAAAGGATCCGGTAGTTCATTGATTTTGTTTTCTTCCTCAGACCGTTGTCATCTTCGCTGTCATTGCCTGCGCTGCTGCCAAGCCAGGACTTGTCGCACCACTTGCATACTCTGCTCCATTGGTCGCCGCTCCAGGAGTTGTCACTGCCACTAGTAGCCAGGTGATTGCAAGGAATTACAATGGAATTGCTGCTGCTCCAGTCGTTGCTGCTGCTCCATTGGCTGCTAGATACGTAGCCTCACCATTGGCTGCTCCTTTGGCTTACTCTGCTCCTCTGGCTGCTCCTCTGGCTGCTGCTCCTTTGGGATTAGCCTCACCATTGAGCTATGCCTCAGCTCCACTCCTCTGGTAGAAAATTATGACCGAAGAAATATATGAATCTCCTTGAACTAAAATATAGATTTGTACCTTTCTTACTCTCACTTAAAAGACAAATCCTTAGATCGATTTAAAACCACAAACACTGCACAATTAAGGACGAATCCATGCACTCGACATCACCTGCTCTCGCCTGGATTCGTGTCGTGCCACTGGCACCCCCAGCAACCACGTCTATACTACGAAGATCGTTGCTCCCAATTGAACTACACACACACAAGTCTATCCTCGGTCGTGCCGGGTGCTCCCTGAATAACTCAGGCGTCTAATTGCATTATACGTGCTCACCTTTTTCTCTCTCAGTCTATCGTCGTGCATCGGAACGAAACTTCTTCTTCAAACCACATACTACTCTCAAAAGACCAGACTAAGACGAACAGAATAGAACTTTGCCAATCGCTTAAGGATATTCCAAGGAGCACCTTTCTTTCCCAGGCGACAATTTTTTTTAATTTGTTTACACAAAAACACAGAGTCGCTTAATTAAATTCCCAGAGTTGTGTTGTGTTATCCTCATTAAATTCTTCCTTCGAAGGAAAATCTGTTCTGCGGGCTTTAAGGAAACACACACGCAGAACATCAGTCATTCTTAAGGACTCCTAGTCCTACCATCCCTCCCGTGTGTGCTTATTCAGATACACTCCTGTTTATTGGAGGACCATCTGCCGTCAACAACAACAACAACAACAACAACAAGAACATCATCTTTATCATCGACTAGCAACATAATCCAACCATTATCCTGCGAAAAATGGCAAAAAGAAATCTCTCCCATCTTTCCCATTTCGCCAGTCACAGGTGAGTGAACGTGTGTGTGGGCTGTTTTGACACGAACGCCATATTTTCTTAATTTATGAATAAGGACGACGAGGAGCGAATATGAGTGCGACGCTATTGTTTCGCCATTTATCCATGATGAAGTGAAGTTCGAAGGAGTCGTCCTAGAGCGAAGGGATGCGGCTGATCTGAGGTAATGTAGACATTAAGCGAATGTGTAATAAATATCCTTTTGTTGTTCTCCCTGCTGTTGCTGTTGCTGTTGCTGATGGTGGATGATGGTGTCCTTGTTAAATAAATCTATTGTCCCACACTGAAATAAGATGTATGTCACAAGTGTGTTCCAAATCCCGCTCATGGCACGACCCCGTTTCACCATGATGATGGTTGGCGTGACTAGTAAAGGTTTACACGTAATTATGTCTGAGAATTTCCTTTGAAAGGATCTCAAGAGAGTTTTGTTTTTGGCTGTTTGCACTGCAAATAATGACGTAATTTAATTATATTCGGTTGCATACAATACAATGTTTGTACGCTCAAAGGATATATGAAAGAAAATCCTATTAAATAGACAGAATTGTACGTGAAGGTACCTACATACATGTTATATCCTTTGCTTGGGGTTGACGGTTTTCGGTTGACATAGTTTCCCAGTTGGGAATTAGTGCGCCCGATGGCCCATATTGTCAGTTTGAAATTAAATTAGTTGAACTCATGCTAATAACAGTGTAATTTGGAGTAGAAGTTGTAAAGTTTTGGGTACCTACCCGAGATTTAGGGTAACATCTGGCAAAGGAGCTTAGACAAAGTTTATTTTACGACATGCAGCGTGGGGTATTATTGCGCTCAAGGCAAGGGAATGAGGAAATTGCATTTGGGAGAATGTTTCTTGCGTGTTCCGTATATTCGTGAGCATCCTTTAAGCAACTTTGCTTCTTCTCCTGTACAGGGAAGAGCTAAGAATTAACTTGCAGCCCTCTTGTGTGAAGAACCGATTGTCTTAAACGGCGAGTGAGAGGACCAATCAGATCTTCCTAGTGGCAGAGTGGACTTGCCGGCACCTACATATATACATCATCGAACGCTGATGATACAACATTTTTCAAAAGGACTTTCTCAACACAAGGACAAGATCTTCGTCAAAGTCTGTCTATAGCAGAAGGCATGTAACAAATATGAGGAGGTCTACAGCACCTACATAAAGGCTTAATTGGAATAAGTTGACTTTATCTTGTCCTCTCCACGGTCAACCTACTTTCCCCGGTCAGCATATTCGTGACTTCGACATCTTTTGTGACCAAAAGTCGAGTCAAAAAAAGAAGGAAAACGGAAGAAATTGCAAGGAGAGCTACAACAACGATAAACGTCGAATTACGGACAACAATTAGTCAAAATTTCTTCGAAACAATTTGTGAAAGATCAACGTCTATGATTCCAACAGTTTCCCAGAGACTAAATGTCGAGAATCATTCAAGAATTAAAAAGAATGCAAAGAATGTGAATCAACTGAATTAGCTTACTAACTCATGTCAAGTGGGTCTGGAGCTGGAATCTCTGGTCCAAACTACAAATTATCTGTTCCTCTAGGACAAACAACCAAAATCTTTCAGGCAGAAGTCCACGCTATCGAGCTCGGTGCCAGAGAACGCATTAGAAGAAACCACTCTTGTGAGCACTCAAGGCTATCAATTGGGACTGTCTCCAATCCCACTTGCAGCTTGCTGCACACAATAATATCACACTAACTTGGGTCCCTGGACACAGGGGCATCCCTGGCAACAAACCCGCCCATGAGCTTGCCAAACAAGTTGCTCAGGCTTCTTTCATTGGTCCTGAACCTTTTTGTGGCCCGCAAACTAGTCAAATCAGAATAGAGCTCAGCAGATGGGAACAACAAGAAACGCTCTCCTACTGGAACTGGCTTAAAACACGAAAAACAATTCATCAATTCTCAAGGAGAACAAAATATGTCCTCTCTATGAGGAGGATACAAAGTCAAGAAAATCACAGATTTCCTAACTGGACACTATTCTGTCAATTATCACCTTAAGAAAATGGGCCTTTGTCTTGAAGACACTGAAATAGCTCACCACATTTTGTGCGACTTTGCTTCCTCCTTATCTTCTTTGTCGTCGTTGTCATCGTTATCTACATCTGAAGCAGCTTCCTTGGGTAGACCATAAGTTTCTTCATCATCTTCTGGCATAGGAATGAAGCCCTCATCTTCAGAGGAGCCTTCATCCTTTAATGTGTTCTCCAAGAGATCTTTTAAGTCAAATTTCTTGACTTCCTTTATTGGTTTTTCAAGTTTGACTTCTTTGCGGACTTAACTGGTTTCTCTGCAGGCTGTCTTCGTTTCTTAACAAAAAGGAGACTTCCTGGTGCTGGTTTCTCATCGCTAGTTGGTGATTTTTCCTCTGATTTCTTCTGTTTTTATTGTTCTTGCTTCTGGGAGGCGCGGCGGCTTGAATGTTGGTCAAAGCCGATTCCGAGATGTGCGTATTTGTCTTTCAATTTATTCAGTTTGCAGCTATGCGTCTTTGATATGCCTCTTCGGTACAATTATTGTGTTCGATGGCTCTCCTTTGAACAGCTTGTGTATGACCAGAGACACAGATTGGTTTCCCGACCTTCCTAATGGAGGTCTTGGGGTAGTTGTATTTCTGATTCTCTGGCGGAATGTACGAGGCTTTTACCACTCGTTGGAACATCAAATAGTTGTCCATTGTTTCGGTCGCTACTTGATCCACTTCTGGATATTCAAATTCGACAAAAGCAAAGCCTTTACTGCCGCCGCCCGGTATGCTTCTGTTGAAAGTAATTCTTCAGCTGTTCCTCGAAGAAACTATGAACAATACCACGTTCCTTGTCAATCAGTGCTCGAGACCTTGTCATTTGTTTATCCAGCGGGCCAGAGATTGCAAGCTTCTGTCCAGTTCTACCGGGAGATTTCGCTGGAGGCACTGGTGGATTTTTAGTGAGCTTTCAAATAAATCTCTTCTTCACTTTCCTTGCAAATGTCCCACCCCGACATACAGTGAGAACCAGACAACGTACCAACTCTGGGTGAATTCTTCTGCGACGACCTGATTGGAATCCTTTACCTAAACTGAACTGAAGACTTCATCCTACAAGATGGGGATACATGGCTTCGAGCTCTTATTAAGACGAAAACTAGAGCTAGCCTTGACTTGCTTAGACCTAAGCTGCAGTGCCTTACCTCAGAGTTGAACTACAGCGCTCTTTCCTTTAGTTCTATTCACCACCAAACCATTTCAAGCACTCGAATACCTTTGGAAATGAGTGACGTCTGTGATCGCGTTCCAAGGCTGTTCCCCACACTTCATACAATATCCTGACAATAAACAACTCACTCAATTTAAAAAAAAAGCTACACAAATCTCTTGGAATTCTATTTCACATCAATTATTGCATTTAACACATAAATAGCATTCACTTTGTTCTCAATTATGATTTACTTTCAACTTATGGGATCCACCCGCTTCCATTACTTGCCATTGGCCCGATCCCATGTGATCATGGCCGATCGCCCAAAAGCATAGATATTCCCAATTATGGCTCTCCTGGCTCGTACAGCATCCTCGTTCGAACCAAACACAATCTGGTACTCGAATTTATCTGCGCGGATGGGTCGTGCATTCAAGTGGCGGAAGTTCACAAATTTCTTGAGGGTTTCCTCCACCATCTGGGGTGTCATGTCGGAGACATTTCGCAGGACAAGCTTCGAGCAATTCTTCGATTGTCGGACGCGAATTTGTCCCAATCCATTCAGACTGAAGAGTTCTGGAAGGCTATAAGGCAATATAATCTACTCAAATGAAACATGAGATGCATCCTTACCGTTGAATGGCCAAATTCATCATCCCTGGATTGGTGTACTGCATGTAGGCGAATCCCCGAGATTGTCCGGCGAAATTTACCTTAAATCGCAGAACATACAGCTCTCCGAGGAGACATGCGATAGTTGCAATCTGCTCAGCAGTGGCATTGTCCGGAATTCCGCTTAGATAGATCTAAAAAGAGCTCAAAGTTTATTGAAACTAGAATCCTTAAAATATTTTGTTACCTCTCCAGCGCATTGGACGAGTTCCTCTAAAATACTGAAGGGCAACGGACGATTGTTTTTCAGATATTTTGTACCATTTTCTTGGTAATTTTCAAACAAGTTACCCTGAATCTCTTCCAGGAAACTCATTTTTCGTCGATGGGATGGATTTCTTTTCTTCTACTCGAACTCAAATGGGACCGTACGTAGCACTCGTTCTCCGGTAAGAAATTCAAAATTCAAATGCAAGCGAAAGCGAATGAGGAGAAATGACGCTAAGTCGCGAAAAATTCCACGAATTTCCCCATCGAGTAGTGGGGAGGGTGTGCAATTTTGAATGATGACAGATGACGGTGAGATGCTCACGAGGTTGCTGCGTGATTTTGCGGTTGCTCAGCGTTGATTGGTTGTTGATGATCGGATCGTAGTTCGTTGGAAGATGGTTATAAATATTGTTCTGCGGAATCGGAAGGAGAAGCTAGGGCGATAATGTAGTCCACAGGGTGTTTCTGTAAAATATTAGAGTTCTGTTGAATGCAAATTAGGTGAATATGAAATGACTTGGTGTCTTTCTTCCAAAAAATGTGTCCTATTGGTGGACACTCCATTGGACTGTGCAGAATATCAATAGCTACATTGAGGAGACTTGAAATTAGATTCAATTGAATTCTCTGCAGCACACCAATAGTGTTTACAAAGTGTAACTATTCCTCAACTTTCGTTGCAACAACTTTTTCGTTAGAGAGTAGTCCTATCATAAAACGACGCAAATCAGGGTTTTGGGGTACTTGCTTTGCTCGGATTAGGATCACGCACTTTGTACTCGACTTCAATGTCAGTGTTTACCTCACTCTTGTCGAACAATCCACAGACATTGCACTCCCAACGAGGTTTGTAAATGGTTTCCCAATAAGGACGGCCGATTGTAACGTGTATTCTGTGACTTGTGACACCACTCTGTTGAAGCCACATGTCGTCCAAGTCCATATCTTCCAATTTGGGGCAAAGATAATTGGTAATCATGGCGCGAAAACGCTGACCATTCACAGTAACGCAACGATCGTTATCGTCGACGAAAAAGTATGGCCCAATAACGCCCCCGGGATGCAAACCGCACCAAACAGTTATTTTTCGTGGATGCAGTGGTGGTTTATAGAGCACATGAGGATTTTCACCCGACCAATAACGCAGATTTTGCTTATTGACGAACCCATTGAGCTTCGTCACTGAAGATGACTGCGATGGAATTCATCATCTTGGCGCATCTTCTCCAGAACCCAAACGGAGAACGTACGTCGCTTCAAATGGTCCATCGGCTTCAATTCTTGAGTCAGTTTGATCTGTATGGGTGTAAGCCAAGATCCTTACGTAAAATGGGCCATAATGTGGTCTGAGCGATGCGCAATTCTTGAGAATTGACTGATTTGGATTGTTTTCTACGGACAGCGATATTTTCGACACTTTGACCAACCCGTTGTCTCTCTGACACAGCAACATCACACAACGACTATGTAGACTTAAATTTTTGCACAAAACTGTCTACCAGGGGCGAAAATTGCAACCGAAAATTGGAGTTAACGCTCTTAAAGTTGCGATCACCGACTCCGAATTTCGGTAGGAAATTTCTATAATTTGTAGACGTTGCTCGTTCGTGTACTTTACCATGATGAAAATGTTGAGCTTACTGAATAAATTGACAGTGACAGTTTGATGTTCAGTGAAAGAGTGCGTTCACAGATTAAATTCAAAGCTGTCAAGTCCCTATTGGAACCCTTTATTTTTTAACTGCAAGGTATACCAAGAAAGTTGAAACGAACTTTTGTCGCAGCTGAAGTCTCGGTGTCATAGCATCAGACGACATATTATGTAAGTATGTACGTATGGCCGGAGTCATAGGATAGGTGTCACCATAAGCTCTTCAGCACACCACATGCCTGTGGACAGCCCTATTTAGCTCACACATCACATATTGCCCACACTCTGCGATTATTGTCTATTGTTTGCGATCTCGATGTTCCTATTGGGTTCTCGTATAGAATGACCTGGTACTTGTTGACGTTATTCCGCTACCTTGTTCAGCTGATAATCGATACTGCCACAAGAGGGCATCAGAGATTTGCTAGCTTTCTTGTGGTTGTGCACTTAGCTAGAGTGACCTATTCACAATGGATGTAAGAATTTTTTATAAATCCTTTATATGCGCTGAATAGAGAATTGACCAAGTCTCCTAGAAAAAACGCCTGTGAGTTCTTTTCAAATTTAATTTATTTCCGAAAGCATTTAAAGGTATTTTCAAAACTTGATTTGCTGCGTCAAAGCAAACCTAATTAACCCTTTTCTCTACCCACAGCTGGTAACAACTCATTTTGCCTCTTTTAATAAACGAAATCTGCGCATTCATTTGTAGATTCATAAAAAAAAAAACCCTCGCACAAAAAAAGGACAAGAAATCCTTTCCCACTGTTTTATATCGCACGTCCTGTAATTAACCGAAAATAACCACAGCAAAAGCCTTCTTACGCTATCGGCGATGGCTGGAAAAATTACACTCTCACTCCTGGACACAAGGACAATGGAAAATTTACACAAAAATTCGTCCGACTAACTGAGAACAGAAAGGACTAAGCTACGTTACCGCCAACAAAACTGGACCCAACAATTTGCAATAATCAGGCAAAAAAACAGAAAAAAAAACATTCTTCCGAGGGTCCTGCCGGAAGTACATATTTGCACATGTAAACAAAGGTATACAACCCACAAAAGTCACACGAAATAAAAGCTACAGTAATGAGCTCTTACCCTGTGGTAGGTAGGTAGGTAGGTCCTTAAAGGAAAAATAACCAGGACTTTTAGCTATCGGCGTTTTTAGGGATTAAAAGTACGAAAAACAAGACCACCAAAACGGTCCTATGTTTGTGGATTAACTGAGAAATCACCGCCACACCCCATTGTTCATGCAGCGGTCTCGAATGAAAGGATGAAAGGATGAAAGGACCCCCAGAACCAGGAGATTTATGTATTATATTCGAGAAAACTTGCAATGTAAGCTTAAGGCAGCACACCAACACCAGTACCTAGTCTCTCTCCTAAGTCCTGATAGCGCATGCAGTTTTCCCAGCAATAATCTGCGAGGAGAATAAATATTGTTCTCACTCCTTCCGGCGGCGCGCGTATATGTATAAATCCTTGTTGACTTTTGTCTTTATGGTGGGCTGGCACTGGCATTCGCGGAACGGAATTACTTCCGTTACTTGGTTAAGCATGTGTAATTAGACCGCGTCTACTGGGGTTGATGACTTCTCTCATTTAAGCGGAAATGTTAATATCGCCAAGTCTGAGATTATAATTGCGCTGTGCTTTGCGAAAACACCTTTTTAATTGTTTTTTTTTTTTCTTTTATAAGCAAACGGATATCCTGTGTGTCGCGGACGATGTAATGCGTTATGTGAATGGGATTAATGGAATTAGCACGTTTCCTGGAACCGAAAGTGGAATTTGTACGAGTAATGCTTGTCATAGTGAAGTTGAAGGATCTAATTGAAGTTACTTTCAAAGGAAAGGACACGGGTATCGTAAAATCAGTTCGTTTATTGTATCTTTCAGTTCAAAGTTCTTACAACAGAATTGGGGCTGGGGCGGCATACCTCAGGGGAGAGGCATATCCGTAAGCTGAGGCATAACCCAAAGGAGCAGCAGCCAAGGGCGCAGAGTAAGCAGCTAGTGGTGCAGCTAATGGAGCAGCTAATGGTGAAGCGACGTATCTAGCAGCTAGAGGAGCACCAACCAAAGGTGAAGCAACGTATCTCGCTGCCAAAGGAGCAGCAGCCAGAGGAGCAGAGTAAGCCAAAGGAGCAGCGGCCAATGGAGCAGCAGCCAGAGGTGCAGAGTAAGCCAAAGGAGCAGCCAATGGTGAGGCTACGTATCTAGCAGCCAATGGAGCAGCAGCAACGACTGGAGCAGCAGCAATTCCATTGTAATTCCTTGCAACAACTTGGCTACTTGTAGCGGTGACAACTCCTGGAGCGGCGACCAATGGGGCAGAGTAAGCCAGTGGTGCAACAAGTCCTGGCTTGGCAGCAGCACAAGCAATAACAGCGAAGATGACAACGGTCTGAAAAGGATACAAAAGGCACGAGTAAATATACATTCTGTAAGCAAGGATATCCTGTGATTCGTTCCAACTTACGTATTTGAACATATTGATTGGGTTTTTGTGTTTGTTTGTTGCTTGAAGAAGCTTTTTGGAATTATGCGTGCCGTAGCATGATATTCGTTGGCTTTTATACTTAACGTTGGTACGTGACGTGAAATTTTTTTTTTTCTTCCACAGAGTTCAATTGCCCTCTGGCGCATTATGGATGAATGGCTGTTGTACGTGGATCAATATGGGCGAGTAATTAATATGCTGGATGCGTTTAATTTAGATTTTATGAGCCATTAAGTTACTTGACCACAATTGGTCGGAATTTCTTTATGCAACAAGCGGAGTAGATGGATATTTTCTTAAGTTGGACAGATTGGAATTGGTTGAGAAAAAATTAATTGAGGATTTTCGGGAAGCAGTAGAATGTATTTGGCTTAGTAAAGGGTAGGTTCTAGTAGGTACTTGTTATATTCCTCAGTGATCACAGAGTTATCCACGAAAAGCACTACAAGTGCAGATGCTCTACTTTGTGTCTCTTTAATGCCTTGGCTCATTGTAGTGCATTGAGTGATCCAGGTTGAAAAATATGCTTGGCCAAGGATTGTTATGCATCGGAGCAGCATTTGTCAGTTTGGGAGTCTAGCAGGTTAGAGAATAGTACCTATCGCCCATCGCTAATCGCCTATCGCCATTTATCCCAATTAGAAGATTGTCTGACCTCAAAGGCAAGGATTTCAGTTTGATACACTGTGCGAATCGAATCTTTCTGGTGGTTCGGACCAATGACCAGTTTTCAACCTCGAGTAACCTACCGAGCAATGTTGCCTGATTATAATAGCTGATGCAGTGCAGAATTTGTTTCTTTTAGGGAATGTGGTAAGTATCTTTAAACGTCTGACGTTTCCTCATATCATTCTTGGATGTCCGTCGTCACGAGGTCCACGAGGATAGGAATAGTTTGTAGCAGGAGCTGAGAAGAGCAATGGCAAGGGCTTTGTTAGCTTCAGGAGCGTCGAGTATAAGGTCCATCTTATTTAGGACAAAGCAATAACTTTCTCTTTTTTTTTTTTTTTTTGCATTTGAGAGCACATTCACTGACAAATGGCTGCTTTGCGAGTAATATTTTTTGAGATTTTACTATCACGAGTTTTTTGAGTTTATTTCTTGATATTACTCTCTCCACTTGATAGATCTCTTCTGCTAGTTAGTAGTTATCACTTGGAAGTGGCGATATCAACATTGTGTGACTCTCGAAAAGTTCGAGTGTCGAGAGTCAAAACTCAACTCTCCGTCTCCGCGAGCTACTCTCAAGAATATGTCTACTTGGGAGTTTGCTCTCGTGCGACATTTTTCTTGATTGCACTGGTGTCTTCTGTCATTCTCAGATCTCACATGACTTTTGTCTGATGGTGCTTGAGACAATTTTAGAATGACATTGTGTGCAATCATTTGGGTTATGTGCTGGGTTTTTTCGCTGAGGACATTTCGGCCCCGCAGTTTTCATAACAGATAACACACCTTGCGGCCTATGTTTGCCATTTCCTCAGGCCTTTATGCAATCGTGTTCTTTCAGCGTTCATCATCCAGAGATACGTTTATTATTTACGAGCTATAATCCAGCAAAGTGTCTGCAGTTAGATACTTACATCAATTACCACTTTTTTACATGACATGACGGTTCTGTAGGTAACTAAAGATACCAAAATACCCCCCGACTTCAAAACAAAGTAGGTACCCGCCAGGCATCAAAGCTAAAAGCTTCCTTAACAAATTAGATTGCACAAAACTACTCAGATACTTATGTGGACCACCTTTTATTTGAACAGGTTACCGTCTTAAATAAAACGAGAGACTCCCTCTGGCAAAATGTCTTGCTAAAAACAATCAGAACTCCATAGAAAGCACGTTCCTCATAAACTCGATTCTGTATCTGCATACATTTTTCAAATTCTACATTTTCATCTCTCCCGTTGGAGATAATATCATTCAAACTGCACACACGTCCCTTTCTCGTACAAAAATTCCCATTTAATAGCTTCTCCCCCCATTCTAAGTGCACGGATCTAAACTACTTCACTTAAAATTTAATAAAAAAAAATGGATTTACCATTTGAAGTATCTATGAAAGCAAAATGAGGACACGTACATATGTGTATAGTGTGTGCAGTGCATCTCGCCCCCCCAATATTGCATTGCAGTTCAACAAAACGTGTCCACCAACAAAAAGAAGCAAGCCCTCGCGCGCCCCCACCAACCAACCACACACAGAGAGGAGATTCAGATATCCAAATGCATTTTAAATTGCAACCATCAGCGACACGGTTTGTAGATGCGTGTGCCAAATTCCACATTCAGCGAACGTTTCTACTTATGTTGCTGCACCAACCAAAAATGGGTCACCTGTCTGTTGGCAATTGGAGCTCCTCTTTGTTGTTGCATTATACCTATATAAGTAAATTGATTTTTTATAATTTACCCCAAGCAACCCGTCCGACAATGTAATCGCACACATGCTTGAGAGGGGGAATCCCCCAAAAACACCTTCTGCAAGAAGTGACCAAATTGTTTTCAGACGTTGGGGCTTTTCAATGTCAATTTTCTTTACACTTCTTTTGTTTACACGTGACGTGTCGCATACTAATTAGTTGCAACTTTGAATTCGGTCAAACAAATGAGTTTAGCTGTCAGTTAAGTGGCGGATTGGTATGTTTTGTTTTTATGGAGCAGACTGTGGATTGGGAAATACTCTTACGTTGCGCTAAATGGTGTAATTGAGACAAGGACGGTTTTAGAGGCATATATTTAGAAATGTTGCAAAATGTTCGAGGATTTACGATTGAATCGAGTTGGCAATCAGAGCAGGTGCGTGGGGTAGTATATATAGTTTAAGACAAGCCAAGTGTTCAAGGAAGGTGGCAAGACTTGAGCGCATGGCGGAACTAACAACAGAGTTGACGATAGACTAAGACGTTCAGCTGGACAAAGGATACCAAGACTATTTGCGACTGGCTTGTTACACTGGACATCGTCATCGTTGCTGACAACTTGTCAAGGGCAGTCACTTGTTTAAGCTCAAATATAAGCTTAAGCTTGCTACCACTTGGTTGGTAGGGAACGACAGTTGATGTGGCTGCAAGTAATCCACAATTCTTCCCCTTGTATCCTCTTGTGGGTCCTAGGACCTCTGTTCTGCGGCACGTACTCCTAGGACCGCCTCGAACCCTGCCATCCTATGTAAGCGGGTTCCATTGCATTGTATTCTGTATAATGGCACTTTATGTCGGGCCATAACACTTCGCAACCTTCAAATCTTCTTGTTTAAGTTCCTTCGGCATTGAGTGGGAAGAGGATCTTGTCCAAGGTGCCAGGCGATTTGTAGGTCGACAACATCTTCTTTTAAATACTTAGACTATGCTGATAAAGTTTGAAAACTTTCACATCCGACAAGGGACTTTGATCTCCAATGTATGGGGAGAAAAAGCTAAAAGTAGAGCTCATCACCACCAGCTGACAGGTCTTTTTTTCCTTCTTTAGAAAAGGTTGTGATCCGGAGTAGGAAGATTACAATTCTTCCACTCGTCTGCCTATGAAGTTTGTCGACTACTAGCATACCAGTGGTGGATACTACAAAGCAGAATGGAAGGCCCTGATGCGAGACCAGCAGCATCTACAATATGCAGCTAAGAAGTTGAAAAGACCACAGCTGCTTTGGCAAGCTTCATGCCAAATCTTGGCCCAGTTGTGACAATGACAAGGACACATCTCGAAAAAGGGCATGTGAAACTGTATCACTTTGTCATAGGCAGATGTACTAGACATAAACACTTGTATCAGCAGGAATCCTGACCCAGTTTTTTCTCAGTCTACCACGACACTGAACTGAAGCAGTCGAGGAGGCCATATTCTACTGTCTATGGTATTGTGAAGAAGACGACTTGCTAGTGACGAATCATGGCTGAGAACGACAGCATTACGGGGCAAACAATGAGCACAGAAGATTCTTATGGAGTTGTAACCGACACTTTGGCTACAGGAACAGTGAAGACAGAAGCGGCGAGGAAACTTAGACCAGCAGGCTGGCAACAAGAACGAATAGAAAGCCCAACCGTCATGCTCCACTCTGGTTCTTGTCGCAATCTAGAACTCAGTCAGAGTGTTAAACTCTGCTAGCTGCCTGTCGTAACTTACATTACTGCCACAAGGTCTAAATAGATCTTTAGCCTTTCTGGGTTAAAGTGTTCCATTGCTTTGACAAGTCTCCTATTTTCAAAAGACAGGAATGCGTCTAATCCTCTACCGATTGCGCTACCCAGGAAGGGAAATTTAAGCCGGTGAGTTCAATCATCTTTGGTGGAAGTCCATAGTGTTATGACAGAGCAACATTGGCGGCATCACTTTTCATCCTCAACATGTACATACATATGTATAGTGGCAAGACAAGCTGCATTGTCTAGAGGGAGAGAGAGAAAGAAGGTGCTCGTTTCATAAAAATGTAATGCGAAGAGCAGACGATGGCCTAAGAAAAGGAAACATTATGCTGCCTAAGGACCTAAGGTTTCACAGTACATAGAGGAGAAAAGGAGAGTTGAGATGGAAGAGTTACGATTATGCAATACAGGACGAGAGTACCTCTGCTGTGCGATACGGTTTATCTTGATCATCTCAGATCCTCTTAGTTTGACGGAAAAAAATTAGGTTATTCCAAGGCCGATCAAGTAGGCGAATACAAAGGGAACATGCTGTTTCAGAGGTTCCAAGGCGGTCAATGGAGGGCCAATGAACCGTATTCTAGGAGAAACTCAGAGTTTAACAAGAAATAGGTCAGGTGAATCAATGGCAACTGAATATTCTTGGTTAGAATGTACCCAACCTGATTGAGACTAGTTCAGTTGGGCCTTAACGGAGTCCGAGATTCAACGATGGGACCTTATGAATGCTCTTCTTACCACTCAACTAAAACTGATTGGGTTCGAGGAGCCCTACTGCAGAGAAGAGCGCCGAAATCGGATAGTTCAAAACGGTAACGAACAGCAATGGCCTTTGGTTACCACCCTGAGGTATTCCAGAAAAAAATGCTTCTAATGAATTTTTATTTTCCTAATAAAATATTTTCAAACTTAACAAAGCCTTACACAAGGTTCTCAACACAAATCTGGCAGTTTAAAGCTAACAATCCATCGTCCAAACTATTCCACTATCATGTCCTTGGACAGATATGAGCTGAAAATCGCTTTTCATTTCTTATGCCTAGTAATTGCGGAGCACTACGGTTCGACGACGCGTGCTTAGCTTTCCATGCAAGGAAGCCCTGGCCGACAGCATGAAAGGACTTTACCTCCGTTGGGGGCACCTCCAGAGAAGCTTTCCTCTTCTTAGCATTACGATCGGCGACTTTTATTGAGGCAATATACTCCATTTGCTGTCTCTTTGTCATCACAGTATGGCTGCTTAGATATCTGAGTTTTTTGGAAGACTTAGCTGAGCGTGGCTTGGTTGGAACAACGTCCTTCTTAGTATTGGAATTTATCTTAGGCGAAGTGATAAAGTTGTAACAACTTGTTGGGTCGAACTCTGCATCCGGTCCGTTCTTTTGAGGGTCCGTTTGCCTTTGCCTAGCCAATTTGATGATTACGGCGCGTCTTCGAGGAGTCAAGGGGGACGATTTCACCGGGCCAGATTTGAGCGAGTTCCTATGCAGATCAGCGTTAATTTGTCCTCGGCTCTTTTGAGGGCTAGCGCTCTTTGGATTCAAAAGTAAGCGATCTCTCAACACAGAGGAACTATCTCGTGGGCTGACGGCGAGGATTCTCTTGGAAGAACGAGTCTGCAGAACTCTTTCAAGATTCTCGGTTGCATTGTAGGTTGGCATTTCCTTTTGATTCACTGCCGTCACACTCAAGGCATTGACCGTAGCTGTGGACTGAAGAATACGTCGGTACTGGGCAGTGCTTGCAGCACGGTCTTTACGGATTTTTTGTTGCTGTTGATAGACAGTTTTTGGTAGAAGCTGCTTGCCCTTTATAAACAGATTCAGTCCCATGTAAGCGGGAGATGGAGGAATCGACTGGCGGTAGATCAATTCGAAATTTCCCGTATCAGCTTTGTGGGTTTGCTTTCTGTCGATTACAACTGTAATAACAAGGGAAAAACATGTACAAAATCATTTGGAAGCCAATTTCAAAACTCACCTCGTACAACGTCCTCCAAACACTGTGGGCACATCCTCGCCGTAACACTGGTGGTAGCTCCAAAATCAGGACTTGAATTCACCTCAATGAGCCAGGGGTAGAAGTTCTCACAAATCATGAAATCAGCTCCGAAGACTTCGAAGGTGTTTTGTCGCCGTTCCATGTTATCCTGAGACGCTAGGACCGTGCCAATAATGGCCTTTCGCATTCCGGGATATATCCTTTCGGACCACATCTCGTGCTTGCCAATTTGACGAAGGTACGCCTGGAAAGAGTAACAGTCCCACATGTTCTCGGTTGGTAGACGCTTGTCTCGCTTGCCGTTCGTGTATTTCTTCTGAATCGCGTGGTTAGTCAAGTGCACCGATTCGTGATGATTGCTCAGACTGTACTCCTGGGAGCTGAATCGAACATAGCTCTCTTTGTACATCCACAGGACAAGAGGCTGGACATTGGTCACCAGGAACCATTGGCGTATATCGAATTTTGTGTTGTGGATTATAAGTGGCCGTTCTGAAAAGAGGAACTCAAATAGATTATTTGGACTTGAAAATGTTTAAAGGTAATGACTACATGACTGCGATTATTGTTGCGATAAGTGTCTTTGCTCTTCGCCGCAAATCTCTCGCCACTGTTAAAGTCTCAGCCCAGCAGCAAGAGTACAGGCAAGAAAATGGAGCAGCAGTATCACACCAAAGAGCAAAACTGATTCCCCAAAGATGCTCCACACTACCGCCAGACGATGACTAAAGAACAGTTGGTCTCAGACATGTTTACTGAAAATGAGGTCAGTCACCCTTCAACGATTCTATAAGGAAATTCTATCAACGGCGAAACTCTCACGACATTTCAACAGGTGAGAGATGAGAGCGCTCGTTTGATGTCGCTGAATTGAAGAGAGAGACCACAAGCATGTGGGCAGTGGATTACATGATAGAGATCGTTGGTGTACCTAGTGTCACGCCGAAGAGTGTGTGGGCATAAAAATACTCATGACATTTTAAGTTGCTTCTGTCACTGCTGCTGATATTCACCAAAGTATTGTAATACAGTCGGGGGAAAACGTATCTCTGGATTTGAAAGGATGTTAAACACCGAGTCGCTTGCTTAAAAGTGCCAAATTTCCACACGATTACTAAGCTTGGATAATTTTGTGGCTAGGACTTGTGGTCAGGACTTCTATTAGCCAAGAAATGATGGTCTACTTCCCTTATGATTCGATAATGCAGCCTCCACCACCGAAAGCATAGTCGGGAGCTGGGGTTTATCATCTGTTGTGATGCTCATGTCGAGAACACCATCTGAGGCAGCATCTAAGGCTCCATGTTCTATTTCACCAGATAACAAGCAACAATGTTGGCTTTTGGCCAATTTTGTGTTACTTCAAGAAAAACTGCCACAAACTAGAGAGTTCTGCCAGAGTTGTCCTTGTTAGATCGTAGGTGTATCTTACTCCAAATCGAATGAGAAAGAAGAGGAACCCGCAGCAAACTAGGTGCGTTCTAAAGACGAGTTGTCCTCCTCCTAGGCTCAGAACAAAGTGGAAAGAAGAATATTCTGTTCTTAATTTGATCAGAGCTCTTATCTGATGCTTTGAACTGATCAAAAAGGACTTAAGATCCCCAGTTTTCTGATATAATCCAGGCCTACATAGACTATTATAGGAGACCTAAAGGCGTCGCCAATACAAAGTTGATTTTCCTGATGATCAGAACTGCCTTCGACCAGGATCAGAGTAGGGAATGGAATTTCAAAGACTCTAAAATCATCTCAGGCGACAAGAAACTAGAGGAATATCAGAACTCAGGGCAGATGATATGTGGTTTAGCTTCAAACAAGGCGACAAGGCACATAGGAACATCCAGAGAGATTGGTTACTTTGGTAACGGATTCTCTCACAAAACGACTTGCAACTTTCGATCTGAAGGGCGGACTAGGCCGCCCTCAAAAAACGCACAGTAAAACAATTGAAAAGGACATGCAACACACAAATGTGGACAATCAGACAACACTTGGGTATGAAGAGAGCCATCTCTGGATAGGCAGATGCCTAGGACAAAGAAATATGTGAAAATATCAAATACAACTGCAGGTATGAACTGTCATACACGATATACCTCACAATTCGATGTCACGCGAAACAAAATCTAGGATAACATCAGAGCAATTGACCTACCAAAAATAGTAAGGCACATGCTCGCCTTGAACATTCTCAAAACCCATAAGTGTTCTACGCCAAGACCACAAACACGGAAGGCTTTCACTTCAAGGACATTCTTCTGCGTGTGTGTATTTTTTTTTAACAATTTGTCAAGGAACTGATTTACAGTGGCAGTTTGTAGCAAAGAAGAAAATGATTACCACATGACGGAAATAACTTGTTAACCCTTTTAATTTCTACACACGCTAATGTCACAACAACGACGATTAATGTCCTCAATTAACGGAACACACTCGTTTGACATTCACACGCACTCACACACACACACACACTTACCAATATACTTTTGTATGACGAATCGGCTCTTGGAGGCCACCGAAGGATTTATGACACCCATAATCTTTTTCAAATTATCCATCAGTTGTATGCCCCGTCCACGACACTTGTTGGCTGGTTTTATGATCCAAATATTCTGATATCCATCCAAACAGTATTGAGGCCAGTTCTCTTTGACATTCTCAAGGATTGCGCTGGCTGTCTTGATGAGGTTCTCCACCAGCCTCTGGGGATCGGAGAGAATCCTTGCATTCTGATTCGCCAGCATGTGCTGTTGCGTCAAGAATGCATCCCAATCGTACTCCCAAATATGCGGCGATTCATCGCTATCGATGTCCTGATGATTGCAAGTGTCCACAAAGTCATTGCATCTTTTGAAGGCGAACTCAATCGAACTGAAGGGAATCTTTCCCGTGGGCGAGAAAACTGCATCGAATCCACCCTCGGTGAATTTATCGACCATCCACTTGATAAAGGATATGCAGGCGGTGGTTTTGAAATTGTCGACAAACTCTGCCAGTTCCTCGGGACTCCAGGCGTTATAGCATCGAGGGAAGAACAGCTCCGCAATGCCTTCTTCATAGAACCAATGAAAGTCCTTCAAATTGCTGCACAGGCCTTCCTTTGAAGTGAAGGGAACTCCATGGATTTTGTTTATAGTCATCAAGGGGTTCCTTGCCAGGTCAATGTAGTCGCACTTCTCCTTTCGCGCTGTCCACAGGAAGTCTATTGGGACGTGCTCCAAGAATCGCGACATGATACTACGTTCACACTTGAGTATGTACTGGCGACGAGATTCGGTGAATTTTCTCTTCGGCAGGCTTTGCGCTAGGTCCTCATAGGTCACTTGACACGTGCCCGATGGCACCTGCTTCCTATGCAAATCCAGCTTCTCCACCCAGCCACGAGAGGTCAGTGCATTGCGGACGGAGTTGAAACAACCCCTTATCGTGAAGGTTTTATTCGAATGGATAGCCTCTTGGGCTAGCTTCCTTAGGCTATTCATTCTCTCCACAGATATCCATGTTTTTCGGTTGCAGTAGGGACCTTCCGGGTTTCCATTCTCTGAATTCTCATTGGAATTTGCTTTTTGGCTCATTTTTTTTTCTCGTCCTCTCTCCAAAACCAAGTTAACTCTTCGCGGAACAGATGTCACGTAAGAACTAATTCGATTTTCGTTCTATTCTGTCCCGGAATACATCAGTCGTCCTAGTAAAGCTCGCATAGTTCCTGGCTATAAATATACCCTCCCCTCGAGCATATGTTCGCTTTTACAACACGAAGGACGAATTGAAATAAAAAACAATAACAAGGCGAAAGTAAAAGGAACTTGAGCAACCTAGTTTCTGTTCGAACTATTAAAGCGCACGAACCGAACTGAACTGTAGTAGGCCCAAATACGTTCGATAACAGTTGCCATAGAGTTATCAACTTAATTTTGATGGTATTTGTGTGAGTGTGTGTGTGTGTGTCAGGGGGTGGTGCATATGCTAATTACGAATGTAGGTCAGTTCTTAAAACGTAAACAATTAATCAACAGAAGTTGAGAGAGGCGAAGATACTCGTCCTACCTTCGAGGCAAGTTTGAAGGAAGTTTTGTAATTTGTTTTTTTTTTTTAATGACGTGGATATTTCGTGCTGTTAACTGGGAAGAAATGTCCTTTTAACTGCAAGGAGCGTGATTTGTTTAAAATGCAGTCTAGCATGACTCTCTTTATCACGTGCAACAAACTTTAAGAGTCGAAGGGTACAGAGGACAGAACCAAGTTGGTTTTGTCGGATCATAGAGAGAGCTCTTCAAATCTGTAAGACTGGATGAAGTCATCCCGATCATGGTGGAGAAAATTAGCCAGGATCATTGAGAGAAGTACCTTAGGCTCACAAAGCAAGTCAAGTCACACGACCTCGGAGGGTTTCAGGGACGTGTTCACCTCTAGAGCAACTAAGGCAGGGTAGGGACTTCCACATTGGACAAAGACCAGTTCAAAAGCTTTACTAGATCAAACCAATCACGCTGTAGGTATCCTTGAAGCAGAGAAGTTACCTCTTCGAGATGCGAACATTGGGCGAAACTCCATGGAAGCTTGTACCACCATAAGAAAACTTTGACGACGGAAGGACCGAGAGGAAGAAGATCCCTTTTGCGGTAAGAACTCTAAAGGGGCAGCTGGGAATATCCACATTCTTTGCCACTGCCCTTGTTTCTAAGTGACATGGAAAATTACATCTTCCAAGACCACGATGATTTTATTTTTGTTCCACAGCATAGACATCGGCTTGGAGGATGCTGAGATGATCTACACGCTTGCTTTCTATTTCATTCGGAATTTATCGGCTTCCAGCTCGCTTTTTATGCGCGATTCACTTACTTTTCCCAACAATGCCTTTTATGCCAATTATTACACATTCTATTCATATTCTACTTCAAAAATGAGTACCTTCATTTCTCATCAAGTAAATGAAACAGATTTCGCGGATTCTAATCCGCCCCAACATCATAGGGCATCCCTTCGTAGGCGGTCTTCCCACACAGAACGTCAAGTCATTGCAGACTAATTCCCAGACCAAATTATTGATTCATGTTATCCCTTTTACACGTGTAGTAGATATGAAGGATTTAGTGGTTAGATTTCTCGATAAACTGAATAAATTAACGATTCGCGACAAATCTGCATTGCAAAATCCTAACGATGTGCAGGGATGAGGATTGATATCCTCAAGTCAAAGAGGTGAACTCTGTTTTATGTCTGACTATAAATACTCATAGCAATCAGGTACTGAACATTAGATCCACTTCATCTTCCACTGGTTAAACATCTCCAGTATCAAGAATGTCCTCGTCTTCTACCTCAAAGATCTTCCTGTGCTTGCGTTGGTTGGTCCTCCTGTCGGTCTTTGGCGTCAATATGCAACTAACCCATGGACAGCAACATTTCTGCGGTAGGCAACTAACCGATGTCCTTAATTTGATGTGTCCAAATGGTTTTCGCAGAAAAGTCAGGAAATCAAGTGAGTATACTGAAACATAACTTTAAATGTGTCTGACAAATTATTATCCATTATCCCGCAGTTGATCCCAATGACTACTACATGGACGATCCAGAGGACTTGCCATCACCATTCGAACAGTTGCCGTTCTTCTCAAAGGTCCCAGCCAGTGTTGTTGGCAAGACTCGCCGAAGGCGGTACGGTGTTGTCGATGAGTGCTGCAAAAAGCCATGCAGGCAGTCGGAACTTTTGTCATACTGTAGGCATTAATCGAATGGCTCTATCAATTTAACTAAATGCACCATGGACTTTTGTTGAGGCTTGTTAAATAGTGCCGTGTGCTTTGTTGTATTTGTTATTTTATTTTGTTGAATAAAGAAGCAGAATATAACCCTGCAAAAAATATCTTCTAGTCTGCATTCACTTTTACTACAAATTCAATAAATTTACTAGCTTTTAAGTCTTGTTACTATCCATTAACCTTCTCTATATACTCGTTTACATATAAAGTTTCTTCGTATACATTTTGAGTACTTTGGCATCACTAATATCGGTTTATCATCGACTGGCAACACTATTTTCCATAGGTTCCCCTACCTTTGGTTTGAATCTATTAGCCTTTGCTATGCGTCTAGTGGCAGCACTTTTCTTTATTATCTGCTGGAAGAAAAAGACGACTCACTACAAAAAAGAAATGAGAGAGAGAGAGGTGCGTGAGGTGAGAGATCCATAGCGCAATGATGATGCAATGGAGCACGAAACAAAGCATGCTCCTCGTCAAAGTTAATATGAATGCACGCCCCAAAGAGGATATGAGTACTTCCATACTGATCTACAGGGCATTGGTGAATTAAAAGATGGAAAAATGGATAGAAAATTATCAAACATGGGTGGTGCCCAGATTGATTGAAGAGAGTTGCGTGTTCTTTTTGCACTCGTTCGTAATTCACAGTATTTTATTTTCACCAAGTGTTTTACAAGTTAGCTTCGAAGCATTTGATGTGTCTATATGTCTGTCACAGCCCTACAACTTTTCAACCATTAAGCATAAGGAATAAGTTGGATTGTTCGCGTTAAGTATACATTACGTGGTAGCCCATATATTCGCAGCTTATTTAAAGGATAACACGTTTTTTCCATCATGTGGCATATCAAATCAAAGAGAATTTCACAAGGGCTTCATATTTGTAGACTCCTTTTTTTGCCTAGAAATTTTGTAGAACAAAAAAGAAATATTTGAACAATAGCCCATTTAGTTAGCAGTTCGGTCAATATTACAAGATCATATTTTCAGATCAGGGTCCTTAGTAGCTTGATTGACATCCATCAGTCGTGTGACAGCTCGGACTAGTACTGGTTGAGTTTCCAAAACTGCGATGTTCTCTATTATGTAGCCACCTAAGTAGGCCATAAGATAAGGCCCGCTTGCGAGATTCACTGATCGTGGATGGCTCCTATTTGACAAGACCGGATCATCCAATTTATAAGAGGATGGCTTGGCGATTCCTCTCTTTCTAGCACGTACTGACAGATACTCCGCCGATCTCATTGGCTCCTTTGATTCATATCTGCCTGATTCGCCGATTCTACCTTTTCAAGCTCATGCAGTGACTTATTTTGCAAGATATTCCGCAGCGCAGGCATCAAGAAAATCTCCTGATCGGCTGCCTTCGTTGTGGAACTTCTTGGTGTATGTAATCCTCGTTAAATGGTTCCAATTCTATTCTTCCAAGCGAGAACCCTTTAGCGCTGCTATGTCGAATGGTTCCATCGTACGACCTGGCCGTTTAATTTCACTGGCCTTACAATGACATATATTCAAAAAGGGAATCGAGTGCCATTGCCACATTGTATATATGAGACCATCCTCTTCATGTAGTACCTCGTAGGACCTGATGAATTAACCAACAGCAGCTGATCGTGATCTCGATCAAAGGCGTTCGAGCAGTATGTGAAATTGTTCGCAGGAGTGGTTGCCAACTTATCCTCTTTGACTCTCCTTAGCTCGTTTTGCACGCTCGTTAAGAGGGAATAGATCTCCAATTGGTTGTCTCTTGACCTCATCAAGTGGCTTGGCAAAGTGGCTGCCATAAAACGTTGAGTGCTCCACGAATTCTTCTTCGTATGGGTATGACCTCTTGTGGCTAGATTTGCCGCAGCTGTGTATAGATAGCTTGAGCTTATCACTGGATGGCAAGATGCTTCTGGTCGGTTCGCAGGAGTTGGTGATACTTTGGATAATTAACGGCGACTTTCTATGTTTGGTACGTGTCTAGGGTTAGAGCTACATTTAAGTCACAACTTAAGTTCGTAGAAAAACATATATGAATTTTATTTTTTTAGGCAGATGTGCCTTTTTATTCAACAAAACAAAACAACAAATACAATAAAGTATACCAAACAAATGTACATTTAATCCATTGATCGTTACTGGTCCTGTCCATTCGATTAATGCCTACAGTATGACAAAAGTTCCGACTGTCTGCATGGCTTTTTGCAGCACTCATCGACAACACCGTACCGCCTTCGGCGAGTCTTGCCAACAACACTGGCTGGGACCTTTGAGAAGAACGGCAACTGCTCGAATGGTGATGGCAAGTCCTCTGCATCGTCCATGTAGTAGTCATTGGGATCAACTGCGGGATAATAATTTGTCAGACACATTTAAAGTTATGTTTCAGTATACTCACTTGATTTCCTGACTTTTCTGCGAAAACCATTTGGACACATCAAATTAAGGACATCGGTTAGTTGCCTACCGCAAAAATGTTGCTGTCCGTGGGTTGGTTGCATATTAATGCCGAAGACCGACAGGAGGACCAACCAACGCAAGCACAGGAAGATCTTTGAGGTAGAAGACGAGGACATTCTTGATTCTGGAGATGTTTAACCAGTGGAAGATGAAGTGGATCTAATGTTCAGTACCTGATTGCTATGAGTATTTATAGTCAGACATAAAACAGAGTTCACCTCTTTGACTTGAGGATATCAATCCTCATCCCTGCACATCGTTAGGATTTTGCAATGCAGATTTGTCGCGAATCGTTAATTTATTCAGTTTATCGAGAAATCTAACCACTAAATCCTTCATATCTACTACACGTGTAAAAGGGATAACATAAATCAATAATTTGGTCTGGGTAATAGTCTGCAATGACTTGACGTTCTGTGTGGGAAGACCGCCTACGAAGGGATGCCCTATGATGTTGGGGCGGATTAGAATCAGATTAGGTGAGGAAAAAGTTAAGAAATTAAAGTACCTACACATTTTTTAAATAGAATATGCATAGAATGTGTATTAATTGTGGTTTTGTCTCGAGGCTACACCACTGTACGCAGACCAAAGGTGACCGAGCTGCCACTATAGTGCGACCTTATAGATGTTTTGAATCGAAGACTGAAAGGTTTAGACGGTCAATTGGAGGAAACTGTCTCAATATTGGACAGTAGTAGACGTGGTCGGCCAGCGTCGAAGTAATTCGAAGACTCTCAGACCAGACGCTACGAGCAACGTAATTCAGGATATTATAAGGCTAGAGATGATAGCGATAACTACTTAGACTTTGTAGTGCTTTATCCAACATTCGAGTGTTGCATAAGTTTTGGGATGTTTCTACCTTCGGAGACCGAAACAGGTCTCTCATATTTCGATCCATTTCGATTAGGGATACTTCCCTTTGTACCTGAGAACCCACCAGAGTGAGAGCGCTTGTTTTGATTTCATATTCTGCAAGTTTGAGTCTCGATTGCGGCCGATAATTTGTCGATGACAGCGTTGTCAACACTATTACTCTGAAGCGGTACATTAGATTGACACGATCAGTTGGTGTTTTGTTTATGTCGACAAGATAAGACCTTAGCACTCATTCGACGAAGAAAGGAGATAAAAGGCAAAAGGAAGTGGTATTTTAATTTTTCTTCTTCGAGAATTATGTCCAAATAACTGGGGAGAATCGTATGTGGTTTTCGCATTCGTTTATAATTCACAGTATGGCCATATAATACCTCTCACTAACTTCTATTGAGCTACAGGCTGAATCTGTTCACTATAGTTACCTCCAACCTGACGGCCATTAGCTACAATGTTAGCAACAGGTTGAAGAGTTGGAATTTCTGCGTATCTTTTATTTTTTAAGTTTTTCAAAGCTTGTTAATGAGTTCAAGAGCATCTTGGTGTTCCAATCTACCGAAGTTGTTGGAAGCAATGAAGAAAGACTGGGCTCCCAATCTAGCAAGCTCATCGATAGCTTCGTTGCCAGCGATGCCCTTGTATCCAAAGATCCTCATAAGTGTGCTTGGCTATCTGATAGTATGTTTGTATGTGATCTAGGTCGATGGCGACAATTTCTGCTTGGAAGATGTCCTAGATCGATAGAGAGTTTATAGTTTGTAGTTGAGACTCCAGCTCCTATCCCTTTCCACATCTTCGAGTCGTTGGTGTACTAATTTACTGAAAGAGATATTTGAATTACGACTCCGAAAGGGTCAAGGAATAAGATTCTTTTAGGCAGAAATATACTGCTGGAGAAGATAGCAGTGGCATTCTTTCTTGGATTTGCATGTGTTCAGCTAGGGTGGGATAGATTATTTGCACTATCCGTTGGCCTTTTTATAATGATTATGGAGGGTGGGTGGTCTAAAAGAACTTCCAATTTGTACACTGTTTAGTGACAAGGTTAGTAAAGGTTAGTAAGACGGTTTTGGGTTAGGGTATCTGTAAGCCCTTCGATTTGGCACCCTTTACATTCTTTGTTCAGAGAAAGTTGCAGCAGACTGATAGGCCTGAAGGCCTTAGGAATATTAACCTTCCTCCATATTTTTGAAATGTTCATAGCTGGATATGAAGATAGATACAAATGATTCAATAAGACTATCGATTTCATGCTGAAGAAGGACAGGAAAGAGGAGCCTTGAGGAGATGGCCCATCAGCTGGAATCAGCTAAGAATCTCTAAAGAGATCCCTAGTTTCAGGGAGGATCAGTTATGTCTAAATCTGGAAAGAGAGCTTGAAAGAACAGATTCGATGTTTCCATGTAGTTCAGAGTGAAACTGCTGTCGCTCTTCTGTACGAGACCGGTTGCCTTGATGGGATTTTTGCCAAAGGCCTGTTGATCTTGGTTTTGATCTCTTAATAGCAGAGTTAGTCGTAAGAACTCCATGAGTTTGTGCATTTAAATAGCTTCCTGACCTAGGTTTTTAGTGTATCGAGCACATCTGTCCTTCAGCTACATTCATGTGGTAGGGGGATCATTGATCTCAACTTTAAGGCTTCTTCTTCAAGAGAGTTGGAAGAATCAACGTCCTCCCTGATTAAAGACTTCGAGAACAAAGACCTCTTTCACTGCACTTGTGCTTCTTTATTCAACAAAATAAAAAACAAAAACAACAAAGTATAACACACCAATTAGTATGCGTCGATATAAGTAAGTAAGTACGCGGTAGACATTATTTTATCCATTGGTTGAGTGTGCAGCCTTTTAATATCGTTCCGGCAGACAGTATGGATAAAGCTCAGACAATGCGCATGGCTTCTTGCAGCACTCATCGGCAACGCCGTAACGCCTTCGGCGAGTCTTGCCAACAAGGCTGGCTGGAGCCTTTGAGAAGAATGGCAATTGTTCGAATGGTGATGTTAAGTCACCTTCACCTCCACTGTCCGGGTAGACGTCATATAGGTCAACTGAAAGATCCTTTATCATTTGAGCAAAGTCTTGGACTTAGAACAGTAAACTTACTTGGTTTCCTTATTTTCCTAACAAAACGGCCACCGCATACTTGTTCGAGGACTTTGTTCAATTCTGTGCCACAGATTCGTTGCTGTCCATCGCACATTTGAGTGTTGAGGCAAAAGACCGAAAGAAGGACCAACCAGCGCAGGCACAAGAACATCTTTGCCGTAGATGAAGACATTCTTGTTACTCTAAGATGTTTAACCAGCAGAAGACTATCTGATTCTGATGGTAGTCAGCTGATAGCTTTGAGTATTTATAGTTCGAGTGCAGCTTGTTCCTCCTCAACTTTACATTATTTGCATTTTGCAATGCAGATTGGATGCTAGTCGTTAATTTATTCAGTTTGCAAGGAAGTATAAGGACTAAATGCGTCGCTAATTTAAGAAGACAGGGCGTAGTCATGTGGGATGGGTGTTCTACACCCAGTCAAGGACTTCCGACATTATGTCAAAAAAGAAGAAGATTGTCTGCGGGTTTTGTGCTCTAATCCGATTGCGAGGATGAATTTCGATTCTTTATCTGATTATCCTCAAAGGAAAGCATCACATTTTCTTTGTCAAACTTTTACACTTTCATCCACTTAAGCCGGCTCCGTCTGGAAGGTAATTATGATCAAAAAAATTGATTCAATCCGTATGAAAACTCGTAGCCACATAAACGTCCTCCAAATTGCCATTCTGAACGAAATAATAAATCCTGATCCCAAATGTAAGCAAAACCCACCTGCCAGCCCTCAAAATCAAGGATAATCTCATCGGAAAACAGTGCGCACGCCATCAGCGATTTCCAATCAACCACTGGTGGTTTACTCTTAATCCCATCAACATTTGTAGTTACCATACATCGCAGCTGCAAGGACATCATCATCATCGAATGACGATTATTCAATTGAGAGATTAATCAAATTTCTGTCACTAATTTTATAATTGTTAATTTGCCAGCTTTATATACGTAGAGCAGTAGCAATCAATCCCGTCCCAAAAGGACATTCAAACTAATAGTCGTGTGTGTGTGTCGAAGTCATTAGCATTAGCAATTCATGGGTGGCAATATCGATTGCGAACGGGATGTGCAACATGTGAAAATTGTCCGGCATGTATATATATGTGTTGTTGTGACGCATCCTTTCACATCCTCAGACTCCAAAAATAGTAGCTTCACCGCCCCGTTAACACAATCGAGTTGTGTAGTACTACGACGAATTAATTCAAACATGACCGTATCCATACACAGTCAGAGCAGAGAGCGCAGTCCATTGATCAATTTTGGTCGCCTAGTAGAACGCCAAGTCGAGTGCACCCGCTCCCAAATGGTGTACACCCTTCATTCAGACATTTCCTCTCTCTCTCTGGGTACCATGCTGCACCTTCGAGAGATGGTTGCTTTATCAGTTCCCAAAACTTCCTACTCCTTGTTATGGAGTTCAGATTTGAAGGGAAGCATTTGCAACTCAACCATTGAGGAAGGACCATGTCCGCGTGAAGGAATTTTTGAAATCTATGAATCCACGAGAAGTACTACGAACCGTTCCAGTTTCCAGATTGGAAGGGTGCGTGACGAGAATGAACTCTCACTTCCATGGCAATTTGCCGGGGTTGTTAGTGCGCAGGACTTGGCAGAATAAAAAAGGATGTCAGCAAAGGCGGCGGAAAGGGATGCTGCTTGAGTTGTATGTAATATGAAGCCATATCGCTGTGAGTGAAGTTTTCATTCAGAGAGTTTTTAAGTGTGGAAAATCATTTTTTAAAAGGATCTCCTTCAATTTTGTGGAAGGAGGTTTTTTTTTTTTTTTTGGGAAAAGATTAAGTTTGTTGACTCAGGATGTGCAGTGTCAGTGGCAGGAATGTCGGCAAACATATGGTAGGAAGTGTTATCTTTGCCAACAGTAGATGTAGTATGTACTTTTTATAGCCGGCAGATTAGGTTTCGACAGAGGCGTCGATTGAGTGCAATTTGATTGAAAAATTCAGTCGAAATAATTGCGAACTATGTCTTGCATGTTGTTTAGTAAGAATTCGCAACCAGTCTGCACTTCAAAAGTTGTTTAATCCTAGGGGGCCTAGGCAATTGCGCAGCAGAACAGTTGAGGAGAAATAGAGTTCCTTGGATGTGGCACAAATGCGTTGCTGCCAAAAGTCTGTGACCAGATGGTTGATTGGTTCAAACCGGCCCTCGGTGAAGATGCACTTAGACCAGGAGTAGGTCCATTGTGCTGCCAAATAAGACCAGATAAGAACGGTAGGAAAAAAAACGAATAAAGTATGAAATCTAATCTGAGTTTACTTCAAAGCTCTATTTATGCCATTATGTCTGGAATGCCATGGCTACCTCGGCTTTGCTTCAAGACGTCGGTCCAATTTTTGATGACTCGCTCTAATACATGTGACAGGCATTATTCTGTCAAATTGCATTATCGCGGTGGCCAATTGATGAAGCCGTGAGAGGGCCCAGTAGCCAAATTTCTCCTTCATAACTTCGAGCGTTGCGTCGATTGTATGTATTGTAGCACCATCTTGTTGGAACTATATCTGGGCATAAAAAGTCTGTCAACATCGCTTGTTGACTATGTTCGCTCCAATAAGAGAAAATATGCTTCTTGACACAGCAGCTCCATCGCCCAATTAGTGAACTCATAGCGTAGTCTAAGTCTAACACAATCTCATACGGATGTTGGCCCAACTCCACCTGCAAACCAAACCCGATTGACTCTGGCGTTTCCCAATTCGGCACCGAGTCGATATTTCTGGCTCCTTTTCGATACTGGTCGTCGTCATCAGCTATGTTTCCTTCATTTCGTAGGAATCTGTGTCTATCTAGTGACTTAAAGTCCAGAGAGTATAGGTACTCACGCTCAAACCTTTCCACGATGTGACAAAATGTCGGCACACTGAAGGCATGATGACGAACGACCTCAATTCACGTTGCGTATTCACTGATACAACTGAGCTGGTATTTCGATTATATTTTTTAAATAATGTCGGTACCTTTGGTAAGCGTGAAGCGATGCATGATGAAATGGCAATCTTTACTGAATATTTTGACAACTAGATGTCACTGGTAACTTTGACAACTTTTGAAACATAACAATTGAAAAAAGTATCATTCCTAACTGGTCTGACTTGGCTGGTATGTGGCATATAACTAAATCCTGCCCGCCCAATGACATATGCGTCACTTTATGACGCACATCAAGGCTTTTTGGAAAGTCAATGAAATGATTGTATCTATAGCTATGATTATACCCTATCCTAAGGGTATATTAAGTTTGATACATAGTTTGTAACATAGAGAAATATTACAGATAGACCCAATAAAGTATATATATAAATGATCAGCATCACTAGCCGAGTCGATTGAGCTATGTCCGTCCGTCCGTCCGTCCGTCCGTCCGTATGTCACCAGTTTTTGGGCCATAAATTTTGAGCTAGGTTGATAAAATTTTGCATACGAGGTCTTCGGAAAAGTAAGCAATACAAGTGTAAAAATTTTTAAAATCCGCCCACTGACACGCCCACTTTTCAAAAAAATCACTTTTTTTCACTATTTTCATATGAAACTCGAAAAAACTTACTTGGGCAAATATGTAGATATTCACTTAATCCACAAATCGTCTATACATTGTATATGGCCACGCGCACTTTTTAGGGGCGTTTACTTCAAAAATTAATTTTCGAGTAAAAATATTAGTTTATAAGGCGAAATAGAAAATTTTGTGAATTCATTTTCCACCGCCCACTGACACGACCAAATAAGATAGGGATAGGGTATCATACGATTCGCTCCAGGCGAACTGTAGCATTTTTCACTGGTTTTTAATAAAAAATGTTTCCGCAAATGCATGGACGAGGCATTATTCTAATGATCTCCTCTACCTGCTCGTCATTTTAATTTCCCCAAAATGTCAATGTCAGATCGGATTTCCTACGAACCTTCATTAATCTCTTATGCAAACTTAACGGAAATTATTTTGAACGTAATGAATTTTAATAAAGCCTTTTACACAGTCTTTCCGACCTCCTTACAAGCAAAGCAAAGTCCTGGAAGTAGAAATTCACAAAACAAAACTTCACTATCTAGTGAATAATGAATTTCCATCTGAAGCCAGGTGCTCAGCAGCACTGTTGGGTTTCTCTCTCGTTGACAATAGCTAGTAATAGGTTTCCATCCTTTTTTTTTAATGTTTGCAACACTTTCAGTGCATCCTGTGTTGCAGCAGCATTTCTTCTCGCTCCTTTTCAATTTCCCCGAAGGAACCTATTTTCAATTCACGAACCCTTCTTTCGGAGACGGTAAAAGGGTAAAAGCGCTGTTCATTGCAAACGGTGAATGGTTTCATACCTCAGTGGTGCGATAAGGATCCGTTGACGGGGACTATTATGACGATGATGAGGAGGACATCTTTATGTGCGATGTTACTTTTAAGAATGTCATTTCTGTGGTGGAACGTTCTGCCGGTGTTGATGTTTGTTTTTTTTTTTTTTTGCGAAAAGTGACAAAGCCAAATGGGGTTGACATTTCGTTTGTTCTTATTTAGCTCTTGGTTATGTGTAATTCACTTGAGGGAGAGAGAGACAGAGATGCAAATGGAAAGGGAAAGGATATCTTGATTGTTCAAATTCAGGTCTGATTTTGATACCAGCGGATGGGTATCGCGTTCGCGATGCGCGCATTGTGATTACTTTTAATAAGAAATGTCATCAGCAGTGTACCCGATTGTGGCGAGTGTTTTTTTTTTTTTTCTTTTCCTATTTTTTTTAATTAAGGATGATACAGAAAGATTTCCTTTCTTTTGTTAGAGAAGTGACTGAAGTTGCTACTGATTGTGATTTTGTGTTTTTTTTTTTCAGGAAATGCCTTTTATAATTGAAACTTAGGAAAGCGTGCTTTGATTGTGAGTTTCTTCTTTTCTACTGGTGTACCTATCGAATTGAACTGGGAAATGATTTGCAATTGGATGGTTTCTGTTCTTTGAACTGAGGATAGGCATCTCAAGATGGCAAGTTGTAAGACATTTTTCTTTTAAGTCGACATTATAATGAGAAATTGCCCCGAGCACAACAAGGATTCTTTGATGTTGATAAATGGAGGTATAAGTAAAGATTTCATTTTTTTTTTGTCTCGGACAATTCAAAGCAAGGCAGGGGCTGGTGGGCTAGGGCTAGAGACTCTTTGGAAGGTGATACTGAAGAAGTAAAGGGTGACCAGAGAGAAATGATACTTTTTCCAATTGTTATGTTTCAGAAGCTGTCAAAGCTACCAATGACATCTAGTTGTCAAAATATTCATCATCTGGTAAGCCAGCTGGAAGTCAACGGAGGTCAGGAGTGGCACTGGTGTTGACTTCAGCAGCGCGAAAAAGCCTTATATCCTGGAACCTTCACAGTGACTGTATATTGAAGGCCAGGTTTCAGAGCAGACTAAGGAAGGTCACAATAATACAGTGCTACGGATGGAAAGGATGAAAAGGAAAATTAAATTTCATTTAGGCGCCATCTTCAACCAGACACCAAACGGAGACATCTTAATTGTGATGGGGGATCTCAATGCCAAGGTAGTGACAACACTATGCTCAAATACGTGATTGGAGTTAACGGCCTTAGAACCCGAAACGACAACGGTGAGCGATTTGTGGACTTCTGCAATACCAACCGCCTAGTTTTTGGAGGTACGCTGTTTGAGCATAACACCTGCCACAAGATCAGTTCGGTCTCGACTGATAGGCAGCGATCATCCAACCAGATCGATTACATTGCAATCAGCTGCCGCTTTAGGAATTGCCTCCTAGACGTCCGAAACAGACATGGAGACCTTATGGCAGCAACCGCTCAAACTTGCTAAACTACGCCAGGTTTAATACTGACAGGCTCAAAGTTCCCCAAGTGTGCCAACAGTTCAGGGACCACCTTGCCTTACAAGCAGAAGTAATCAGCTGCAGGAGAACATGCTTTATGGGTCCAGTACTTGAAAAGTGGACATCATTTACACACCCCGGCTGCAAGTCTTTGTAAACAAATGTTTAAGAGTCATCTAGAGAAACTTTTGGCCAAACCGTATCTCTAACGAACAGCTTTATACGAGAACGGGACAGGAACCTATCAACATTACACACCCTACGGCACGAAGACAATTCTATTGCGAAATACGCTATGCAGTGGAATCCGCTCACCCAAGCAGGCAGAACAGCGGGACGCCCTAGGCAAACGTGGCGCAGAACGGTTGAGGAAGAATCGGGTTCTTTAGGAATGAGTTGGAGAGAGCTCAAACGCGTTACAAAGTACTATGCCCCCCGAGGGGTTAAAGGACCCAAGAAGAAGAAGAAAGATTGACAGTTTTGGGTGGTTTACGGCATGGACACCATTAATGTCAATAGTCTCAGGTCTAGAGCGATATCAACAGACTTTCAGTGCCTAGAAATTGGAAACTCTGAAGAAAGCAGGACTGATGGAATCATAGCCAATGGAAGCGAGAATGTCAGGCTTTTAACATTGGCACATCATAACATCGCGGATTCATTCCTGTAAAGAAAAGGAGGCTCATGAGTTCGTTCAAAATGGAGTTGTCTACGGTTCTTAGTTTCAAATTCAAAGAAAGCTTTAATCAGGCGCATACTACTGACAAGACTTCTAGGCTTCAATACCCGTGTCCAGGGTATTCATAGACAAAGACATATGTAAGAGTAAGCATCAGACTTAATCTCGAAATCCCTTCACCCCCTTCGTATGGTTCTGAGTTCGCATCAAAAGCTCTCCTTTCACTTTGATATCTTTTGAATCATATTTTCCATACAAAGGACTCGTCTGTCATCTGCATTTGATGGTAGTTCTGCATCACTGTTCTCCAGGTGAAAAAGTCCCCCCATCCTGCTGGGGCTTGTCAAACTCGATATACCTTCGAGTACCGAGAACATATTTCGATTTGCTTTTAGCTTGAAAGTATTGAATTGACTTTAAAGGATTTCAAAACCACTTTAATCCCACACTGAAGATAGACAACGTAAAAACCACAATCCGCTCCAGTTTCCAGATAGCACAACATTTGCCATATTTTTTTTTGGTTTTTGTCCTCCTCTCCACCTTTCTCTCACTTATAGTAGAAGGATGAGAAGGAGGATTAGTGTGAAATCCTTTCCTAAGGATTGTATTTGCTTTTGCCGCACTTCTTGCCTAACCAACAAAATAAACCGAAATTCGAGTAACTGGGTTAATGGAATACTTATCCATCCCTCTAAGCAAAAAAAAACGAATATTTTCTATTTTTTTGTTCTCTCAAAGCCAACACAAAGAAACAAGGAAAAAAAAAAAGAATGGGGCGAGGAAGGGGCAAAGAAGAAAAAACAGAGCGCGCACAAAATCGTTGAAGAAAATCTTTCAAAGGACGAGATGCCTTCTTAGAGAGCTCAAGAGATCTTTATCCTGCCACCATCACCATCATCATCATCATCGTCCTCGTCGTCGTCGTCGTCATCGGCAACCACAACCCAAGATAAAAATTCAATACAACTTTCCTATCGATGCGATGCTGGTGCCGCTCCGCACGATTGTGGATTGAATTGTGAATTGGGCTGGGCACAAGGATGTCAACAGGATTTAAATTTTGTTTTTCTATTTTCTATTTATTTGTTCTAACGCTATCGGTGGCGGCGAGGTGATGGCTTACGAATTGTACGTTCCTAGTTTACAGTTACAACACCTACATGGTGCTTTATGCCCTCTATACATAGTGTAGTGGCATCCTTCCGGTTTGACACGCCCCAGATACGGATCTAGGCTTTCAATTGAAATTTGTTCGTCGCGCGAAGATGGAATGTCTTGCCGATGGCATTTGTGAGGTTGTTTATGGATTTCGTGGAGTCTTCTTTCGGCTTCTCGCCTCGCTGAAGGACTTTTAGGCGTGGATGACGTGTTGGTGATGTAGTACACTCGTATTTATATGTATATTTGTTTCGCGCGTTTATTGCTTTCCTGTGCGACATCTGTTTGCGTTACGTAGTTTCGTGGACATAGACTTGTAAAATTTTATGACCGCCATAAAGCAGCGCGAGAGATTTTCATAAGCACTCAAATTGTTTTACTTGTTTTTTTTTTGGTGAGCGCCTCTGGAGGCTTTTATTAAATTTTATGCGTCCATCTTGGATATTGATGGATGGATGGACAAAGTGACTTGGCTGGTTAATCAAATTCTGACGCACAGTTGCTGGAAGGAGTTTATAAAATATGGATGTCCCTGTGAGGCTCGCCAATTTGGGACGCCACTTGACAGGGTAGTTACTCCAAATTGACGGTGGCATTTTAACGAGTCTTTTGAGAATGTTTTGCTGCAGCACGATTCGCAAATTTCATTATGAAGGTCATGCTGCGGAGTGGCTTTAACTACTTGGTTTCGTTTAATCAAAAAGGAGCATGAATAATATATGGAGGTGTTACACATTTGTAGATCCAAGGATTTATGGGCTTCTCCTTTGCTTTTGGTGGGTTTTAAGCATTTCAAGGTTTATCCACATTATGCACTTGTGCTTTGACTCTTTTTCGGCGCCGAAGCCGTGTGTGTTTATAGATACAAATAGTAGCTTAGGTGTCGGTGCCAGGAATACGCTTGTCCTAAACATACACCCTACGCACTTCAAACCACCCTCCCCGTCCGACTGCTGGTTGAGAGCTCTGAGCTTAGCAATCCATGCTTTGTTACTTCAACTTGCCCTCGTCCTTCTTAGAGTTTTGACCTGCCGCAGCTTAATCTGCATGGTTCTTATGATGGAACAGATTTTTAGCCAATGTATGGGCTTGGTAGATTTACCTATACTATTCTCTCTGGAACGTAAGGTCCTTTGTGTCTTTTTTCTCTGAGTAGGGGCGATCTGTGGTCACCATAAGATGGTGGTTACAGTTCCCGTGGGTCCTTTTTGTTCCTTTTGAGTCCATCTACCTTTGGTCGTGTTGTCCCAATTGCCTAAACAGATTGCTATAGATATGAGCCTCGTATAGGTTTGCCATAAGGCTACTGTCGGCTATAACACCAGCTGCTTCATCCTAAAATTGTTTGGAAACAGAGAACCTGTGGGCGACTAGACCTATTCTGCTTTATGGTGGCCTTCACTTGAACTCTGCCGTACATAATGTACCTATGGAAGTATGCTTTGAATGCTATGCTTCCTGTCGATCGATAGCGGGATCAATCCTTGCCTCCATCTGCCTTTTTTAGAGTGTACTCTCTACCTGCTCTACTGCTCTTGTCCTTCAGTATCACTTTCACACGTCCTTGCTCTATTGGTGGCCACTTGACATGCCAAACTCCCGGAGGTTGTTCACTAGGCGGTGTATACTTTCAATGTAAGCTGCCTCCGTCTCCTTTCCATTAGACTTGGCACAAGTCCATTTTCTACAGTCGCCTACAAAGTGGAGCCCTTGTGATAGCCTAGTTTGCTCTCTCTTGGGCAAAACGTTTAAGTTAAGTTGGTCTTCTAAAATGCCTCCGTTTCCATTGTCTGTACTCTTTGTTTTCCTGCAAAGCGGCTTAAGTCTTCTATTGACTTCGCTGTAAGTATTCTTCGAGAAAAACGTCATTCAAGCGGTGGTACATCTTTAGCCTCACATATGTCAAGTTCATCGTCCTCTTGCCTTGGTCATGAACCACGGATCCATAAATTTTTTGTCTGTTTGTACATAAGTTTGAGGTAGACTTGTGATTCATTTAAAAGTACATTTTTTCCAAACAAAAAGTCTAGAGAGGCGATCTAGGCAAGGATCGATCAATGAAAGTCAACCTACGCAATATCCCGAGCTCTGGTGGCATACAAGCCTGGCGTCTTCTTAGCCTTCAGATACCAAAAGTCAGACGAAAGAAATGATGGCATATGTAGACTGAGTGGTGGTCTATGATCAGATCAGAATCAATAACATAGATCTAGGTGGAAGAAGGGCGAACAAACTCGGCCTAAGAGGTATGTTAGTTGACGAAAGAAGAATCTGAAAGGATCTGTGTCCCAGTCCTGAAAACCTAAACCTTGTTTCTATCTCTCACAGCACGTACATAATCCTTGTTTGCTTACATGAAATCATTTCAACAAAATCCAAAAAGGATATCGCCTTTAAGTTAAATTATACTCATTCGTCTTTGGAATGTCCTCTGAGTTAATAAAACTTCAGTTGTGTAGTCCCTTCCTAATGCAAATAGTGGTATTCCCCCCGCCCCCCCATAACAGATCAAGTCTCATAATTTACAACAAAACCCATTGGCAATGACGACAAAAATCAACTCGAGTCTTCCTTTGGTCATCCAAAAAACAAAAAACACTTTCGTATTCCAGTCACAGTCCTCACTTAATCCAATATGATTGTCCAATTGTGTTTTACTCGAGACACGATAGACCGAAGAAGAAGTGCTGCTCTGTCATCCAAACCAATTTACGGAAAATTCGGCAATTTTCCGCAGCTTAATTTGATTGTCCTACCCCTTGAATGTCCTGCCAAAGAGAAGAAGAAGAAGAAGAACAAGAAGATGGCATCTTGTGTACACAAGCACAGCCCAAAGAGCATCTAATTGAATTGCCAGCTCCGATTTCTTACAAGTTTCTATTATTAAAATTTGGACAAGTTATGTTACTATCCTTTTTCTCCCGAAAGGATTCCATCCCAACTTTGCTTTTGACACGACAAGTAGTATTTAATTTTAATGATGGTGATTATATGCATTAGGTTAGGTCACATGTGAGCAGGAGGAGGTGGAGGCCAAAAAACATATGCTCCTCGAGGGTTTTAAGGATGTGTAATGACCTACATAAAGTGGGCCAAACGAGAAACATCATGTAATCCCTTAAAATTTCCTTAGCCCAAATGAAATTAAGTACTCTAGGGGCGGACAGGGTTGAAGGACTCCACCAAGAAGGCGAACATTCTCTTTTGGAATGACTTATCTGGATTATTTATGTTTTGCGGTAGCTCTGCCAGGAAATGAAAGTCATGAAAAATATGAAATTTATGCTGCGATACCCCCTGGCAATTTATTATTTTGGCCTTAGTCTTTGGCTATAAACAGGAGCTTTTCGTGTGTGTGCGCGCTTAGCTGGAGGAAAGCTCGAATTTGTGGGAACACATATTTTCGGTGGTACCTACATGCATAAGTGTGTGTCATGATAGTGAATTGGCTTTCGAGTGGCATCTATGAAGGAAGTGGAAGCATTCATTTGGTGGACTAGTTTAAGGAACTGGTTTTGTGCTCTAATAAATTCTTTTACGAAGAGTGTCGCGTCCTTTGGTCATACACTGACGGACTGATGGTAAATTTTTCTCTCAGGAGCCATGCCCCTAAATGACGTTAAGAAAAACAAAAGACTCTCATACAGAAAGGCAAGTCGTTAGAATGACAGTCATGTCAAATGATTTCTGTAGAAGTTGCAGACACGAAGAGGAAGAGGAAAGCGAACTCCACCTACTTAGAGCATGACCGGAGCTAGCTACTCTTTGAACTGCCAGGAGATCTGTCTCAGAACAGTACCAAGAGTTTGGTTGAGTCAATCAGTCACTCTAATGCACTTTTACGTCACAGAAAAAGAAGAAGAACAAGAAGAAGAGAGTACAGTTGTTTGATTGAATCCCCAATACTCCTTTGCATATTCCTTCCTTGAGTCACTCACCCTACTAAGCCACTTCAGGCACTGTTAATCGTCAGACTTCTCTCCGGAGTTAGGTAAAGATTCCCAAGTAACCGGTGACTCTTCAGGTTCATCCACATGTGGTATCACAATGGACTTCCCTTTGATCTAAGAGCCAGTTCACCTAACCTAACCTTACCTTGATGGAGGTCATAGGAAGCAATTAGCATCTAGTACCTGCTGACGTCGTTTAAGATCCACTTGGGTGCCAGGGTTCAGCTCTGAGCCCATTACTATTCACTCTTGAGATATTGAGCTTCTTCTGGAACCAGCACTCGGTATCACTCTGTGTCAGTCTGCGAAGAGCTTGAGACTTTCCCTGCCGGAAAGTATGAAGTCAACAAAGAAACTAGTCATCGGAAGTGGAAGTGGATATTTCTTTTGAAAGATCATCACATCCTGGGATAGAGACGGGTTGAGAATCGGGGTGAGAATTGGCTCAGCAGGCAACTGAATCACTGGATCGACTCAGGATGGCCTATTCCCAGCTTGGTCGCCGGTCTCACGTCCTAAAAACCACGTGGATATGGCTTCCTTTTGATTGCAAAACACTCAACCAACCTGTGGCAATGACGGTGACTCTGTCAGCAGCCCAGAACAGATGGCTTGGTCTGATGTCACCACGAAGAAACTGCATGCCGCTGAACAAGAGGTATACATAGTGAGAGCTCTACTAGCAGTAGAGAAGAGGTAGTCTCCATACACTTAGCTGAAAGTAAGGAAAAGAGCACGAAATGCGTTCGTCCAAGGAGACAGAAAGATACGATTCTATGCATAATAGGCGACTGGCAAAAGAATAGATTTTGGACACCTAATACCACTGCAACCACTCTTCAGTGATTCATCATCGAAATATTTCTTGCTTACCAAACCAATATCCAAGGTCATCGGTGTGCGGGCTTATCCAATCGCACATCCAGACATGGTAAGCCATCCTACGACACTGTTGTCTTGTACAATCGTAACCATTATTCAATTGGTTAAGGTCGTCTCACTGTCCGTATACCTACGCAACGAGTGTGTGCGTTCTTTAATCGGGCGGGCAGTCCATAAGCCCACTCGTTGGCATGTGTCTTGCATATTAATTCCTTGACACGAAATGCTGTGGTAAATACTCGTGCCAATGGCTCCATTGGGAACAAATTGATGGTGTACCTTTTGCCCCTAAGAAATCAATTAACAATTAATTTTTTTTTGTATAAAAGAGTCTCACCGGTTGTGGACTATCATCAGTTGGAGTAATCTCATCATTCAATCAACAACAGCAATAACCTTAAATATGTTCAAATACGTGAGTGGGATTAAGGACTCTTCAAGTGCAAAGGATTAACTTGATTATTTCTTACAGACAATCGTCGTCTTCGCCTTGATTGCTTGCGCTGCTGCCAAGCCAGGATTAGTAGGACCTTTGGCATATTCTGCGCCTTTGATTGCTGGTCCACCTGTGGTGACTGCTGCTAGTAGCCAAGTTGTTGCAAGGACGTACAATGGAATTGCAGCTGCTCCAGTTATTGCCGCTCCAATTGCAAGGTATGCTGTTGGTCCAGTTGCTGCGCCATTGGCAGCTCCTATTGCCGCTCCAATTGCAAGGTATGCTGTTGCTGCGCCATTGGCAGCTCCTATTGCCGCTCCAGTTGCAAGGTATGCTGTTGGTCCAGTTGCTGCGCCATTGGCTGCACCACTTGCTGCACCACTTGCTGCTCGGTTCATTGGCTCTCCATTAGCCGCTCCTATTGCTGCTCCATTGGCTGCCGCACCTTTAGCTGCTAGGTACGTTGCATCACCTTTCGCTGCTGCTCCACTGGCTGCCCGATATGCTGCATCTCCATTGATCGCCGGTGCTTCTCCTCTGGCTTATGCCTCTTATGCATCTCCATTCGGTGCTCCTTTGAATTATGCTGCTGCTCCAGCACCTTTGGCCTATCCAGCTGGTCTGCGATATGCCGCAGCTGCTGCTCCAGTTCAATGGTAATAGTTCGATGAACTGAAAACTGTGATATTGTTAGAATGTATCTGAATGTATTGAGCCTAGTTTTATAACCAATAAATCAATATTTTGTTAACGAATTTTAAAACTTTCTCGAGTTATGTCTTCAAAACTTATCCCAAATAGACGGTACTATACAAAGCAGGCTGATGATGCGTTAGAATGCACAACAAAGGCGCATCTATTGGACTCTTGAAGCACAAGGAAGGTACCTCCTTGAAAAGAACAAACGTCTACGTCGGACTCTATGGAAATGTTCACAAAAAAGGCATACCCTGCAATGATATTAGAGTCAACGTCTTGGATTGAAGTCAATCAACTGGGGAGTTCTGGAGAAAACCAGGTCAGTCGCACTCCTTCTATGCCTTCTTCAATACTCGCAGCTCAGGTGGTCATGTTTTCTCCATTTCGCATCAATCTCTATCTAGTTGGTGGCTTAAGATTCGAAAGAGTGTACTCACGCTTAAATTTTTCCATGGTGCGACGAGCTGCCTGCACACTGAAGCCATGATGACGACCGACCTCATGACGAAATGATGACATTGCGTGTTTATAACTGAGCCGGTTTTTGGATAAAGTTTTTTAATAATTTTCGCATATTTGGAAAAAATTAAATAACGCATAAAAAAATGGCAATTCTTACTGAATATTTAGACACTTCAACGACATCGATAACTCTAACAACTACTGAAACATAGCAGTTGGAAAAAGTATCATTTTTATCTGGTCACCCTATATTTTGTACCAAAAGTCACAGTAACTTTTCGAAAAACTTCCTTCGGATTTTTCTGTCTACACCTGCGGCAGGACATCAAGTTACCCTAACGACATAACTATCATTTCCCCATTTGAAACTAACTTCTTAGCTACCTGTACACATCCATTGAAATTGAGTTAACACACCATCCGCCCCTACTTTCGGCAGTTATATTCACTTAACGCCCAAATCAATTTAACTACCAACAGACGATGAGTGATGATGATGTCTCAGAAGAGTATCCACCCAACAGTTCTAAGACATGTGCAAGAACGCCGCGCAATATAGAACGAGAAACGAGAAAACTTTCATTCTGATTACTTAACACTCAACCATAGGGGAGTAGAGTATCTCTACAACTGCAGGGGTATTTATCAATCTGAAAAATAGCGCAGCAAAAGTTTTCACTTCCTATAGAAGGAATGTAGGTACACAACTAGGTAGTCTATATCCACCCCAAGGGAAAAGGAACAGGAACAGCAGCCTTGAATAAAAACTTTTCGATTAGTACACAGCCAGACATAATCCAGAAGATAGATGTTCAATTTAATTAACGTTAGTGCTCAGCTGTGTGAAGTTTTCGAAACTTTCGAAAATTTTTCTCCAGGTGGAGATGAAAATACATAGTAGTTTCCCAGGTGGATGCCGTTGGAAAGGAGTATCTAATGCATGAGAAAATAGTAAGATTTATCCTGTCATCAGGTAGCTATGAAGACTTGTTGGATAAGGATTGATGCAGGGGTTGAGAATTTGGAGGAGAACTGCTGATAAAAACACAATTAAACCTTTTAATAGACGTGTTTTATTGGAAAGTCTATAGCCAGTTCGGTAAATGTTTGCACACAAAGCAACAACAAAACGAAAAGTGAATATAATTGACTAGAGCGAATGCTCCACCAATACTGACCCACCAATGAACCTTTTAATAGACGTGTTTTATTGGAAAGTCTATAGCCAGTTCGGTAAATGTTTGCACGCAACAGCAACAACAAAACGAAAAGTGAATATAATTGACTAGAGCGAATGCTCCACCAATACTAGCTCACCATTGAACGTTTTAGTAGACGTGTTTTATTGGAAAGTCTATAGCCAGTTCGGTAAATGTTTGCACGCAACAGCAACAACAAAACGAAAAGTGAATATAATTGACTAGAGCGAATGCTCCACCAATACTGACCCACCAATGAACCTTTTAATAGACGTGTTTTATTGGAAAGTCTATAGCCAGTTCGGTAAATGTTTGCACGCAACAGCAACAACAAAACGAAAAGTGAATATAATTGACTAGAGCGAATGCTCCACCAATACTAGCCCACCATTGAACGTTTTAGTAGACGTGTTTTATTGGAAAGTCTATAGCCAGTTCGGTAAATGTTTGCACGCAAAGCAACAACAAAACGAAAAGTGAATATAATTTAGTCAGTAATCAAAAGTTAACATAAATTGTTGATAAAATCCAGTCATAGATGGCGTTGACTCCGATTGTAGACAACAACCACTGGTAGTAGGAGTTGTTCGTTAATGGTTGTTGTATGCAATCCGATTCAGCGCCATCTAATAAGAGTCAAATGACCGTGAGTATGAAAGTATATGCATTCCAATAAAACACGCCTACTGCTAGTAAAGGCCCTAGTTTATAACCAGACAGGGTCTAAGGGGATATGAATACTCTGATACATGCCATACAAACGATTGAACGCTCTCTGTCTCTATCATCTCAAGGAATAGAATGCCAGGATCATGCGATTATTTTCTCTGGATTAACGTCAAGCCTTTAGTCCATGCTAACAAGGCAAGTAGTTCGAACTAGCTGGAGACCAACTTTGCGAGTCATAAAAAATTGGGCTGACCGCTTAAGACTCTGCCAGCAAAGACGAGGCGGCCATTTGAATGATATTCTATTTCTCATTTAATGGCTTGAATGCACCTTCAAAATAAATTCAGAATGAAATTTGTATCTCACACCGTTGTTGATTTATTTAAATCTCTTTTCCTTTCGTTCTAGTTCGGTCATTGTATACGTCAAGCTCGCTATAGATGATGAAGAAAGAGCAACTCATTTTGAATCACTGGAGAAGCTCGGTGATAGGTAGGAGAGATAACAATCAGCACAATGCATGTGACAGAGCCTAATCCATCCTCCTAGCCAACCCTGCCAGCTCTCTCATGACCTCTGTCACCTATCACATTCCTTCAGAGGGTATATTGGGCGGTTGCACCCATCCTTATAGTTCACCATTTTCCTGCAATCACGCCTCACATACCTCCTTTTCATGACCAATAATGACTTCCTCACAAAAAGGCTCCATATTTGCTGAAATCATTTCCCTGATTGAATGCTTTCGTTAGAATGTGTTCCACCAATTTACCTCCTAAGTCTCTCCACCTGTACCTTAACCACATAAAGCACACATGCCTCCTTTGGAAGAAGGAAAAAAAAAGGATCCATCCCTATAAAAAATCTCAGCGTCTTCATAAACCGAAAATTGCTACCAATTCTCAGGAATCAACTTGAATGTGAATTTGGCCACGTAACCAGCCTTTTGACAAGAGAGGTCGTCCTTTCAAAAGGAAAAACTCTCCCAGACCCACCTGTAGCCACACACATAATTTTTTTTTTTTGCTAACCCTTCACGACTCTCGGTGTTTTTATGGAGGGTTACCTACCAACTGATTATTGAGACCGCCCAGGACTAATGCAGTCGACTCTACAGGACTCAACACACACACACACTGAAACGATTGCCATTATACTCAAGATGATGGCGGCGATGATGATGATGATGGGAGATGAAGTTGATAGCATCATGATGATGGCAACATACGAATCGTGACTGGAATGCTAATCGAGTCCTTTTCGGCGTGTAGACCTGTTCGAAAGGAGGACAAAGAAATTTGACTTCCAGGGTGCACAAGTATGTACATACAGTGAGAGTCAAAAATTAGTATACAGCGAATACTTACTATTGCAGACGCTCCGTAGAGCTATGTAACAAGTATTAAGGAACAATTTTTAAATACACATACAAAGCTTACAACTCTGTTTTTTATTATTTAATATAAAAAAGTTAAAAAATATAGGAATTCGGAAGTTATTCGCGATAGAAGCAGAAATCATCTGAAAATTGCAGTCAAAAATTAGTATACAGCGCAATTTATTTAAAAATCCTTGAGTATATAAGCTCCGTTAGAATTTAATACCCCAATATTTGCAATCTTTACAACTATTTAGTCGTAAGCTGTTGTAGTGCGTGGTCGATATTTTTTTATTTTCAAGAAATAAGTAAAGTTTGTGTTTGTAATGTCGCGAGGAAAAGATATACCGTTAGAATTGCGAAATTTAATCGTGGAGCATCGTAAGGAAGGAAAATCTCTTACGGTAATTGCTGACATTGTGAAAATAAAACGTACAACTGTACAAAAGATTATCGAGAGGTATAACTTGAGAGGAAATACGGAGACTCTGCAGCGATCCGGTCGCCCTCGTGTTATGACCGAAACAGAAGTGCGAAAAGTAGTCAGGCAAGTACGGAAAACTCCGACCTCCAGTGCAGTCCAAATCGCGCAAGACATTTCTCAAGAGCGTGGAAATCCAGTAAGTGCCTCAACAATTCGTAGAGCCTTAAATACTAGTGGATTACTTGGTAGAGTGCCACGAAAGAAACCATGCATTTCAAATGTTAATCGCCTGAAGCGACTGACCTTCGCAAAAAGCCACTTAAATACCGCTCAAACGTTTTGGGATAATGTCATCTTTAGTGATGAGAGCAAGTTTGAGATATTTGGCTCAAAACGCGCGAATAAGGTCTGGAGATCACCGAATAGTGAGCTTCTTCCCCAAAATCTTACTTAAACCGTGAAACATGGTGGTGGGTCGGTAATGGTTTGGGGTTGTATGTCGCCTGCGGAAACAGGAAATCTTGTTTTCATTGAATCCACAATGAATAGTAAGGATTACCTAACCATTTTAAAAGACAATTTAGAACCCAGTGTGGAAAAATTGGGCCTCACAATGCCTTGGGTCTTCCAACAATACAATGACCCAAAGCATACAACCAAGATTGTCAAAGAATGGTTGCTGTACCATGCCCCTAAGCAGCTTAACTCGCCTCCACAATCTCCAGACCTTAATCCCATTGAACATTTATGGGAAGTTTTGGACAGGAATATCAGAAAACGGACGATAACATCTAAACAAGCCCTTCGAACGGCATTAACCGAAGAATGGGCCAAAATCTCTCCAGATGTTACCAAAAACCTCGTTACTTCGGTTCCTAGAAGATTGGCTGCAGTAATTAAAGCACGTGGAGGCCCGACGAAGTACTAACACTTAGCTTCTTAAGCCTATGTAAGATAAAAAGTGTTTATTTTTAAAGTGTATACTAATTTTTGACTGCAATTTTCAGATGATTTTTTCTTCTATCGCGAATAATTTCTGAATTCCTATATTTTTTAACTTTTTTATATTAAATAATAAAAAACAGAGTTATAAGCTTTGTATATGCATTTAAAACTTGTTCCTTAATTGTTGTTACATAGCTCTATGAAACGTCTGCAATAGTAAGTATTCGCTGTATACTAATTTTTGACTCTCACTGTATGTAGCATTCATTTTGGCAATTCCTTGATGGAATTTTCTTCCTCCTGGAGAATACCACGACCTATAGCCACTGCACTGCTCTTGCAGTAATGTTGCAAATTATTTATCCTACACCAGGAGAAATGAATGCAGTTCCTGCAGTCCTTGTGGTCTCCGTAGAAAAAAATTCCATGCAAATGCAAATTTTGCTGTGCGCGCTGCTGTAAAAGCCTTCAAGGCATTCCTTCCAGGATGACAAATAATATTCCTTCTATGTCCTGGTTTATAAATATATTTGTGTGCTCGTTTCGCTGCAGGAAGCTAGCGCGTTAGCTAGGAAACTTGTACCAATTAACTGCCATGCAACTTAGAGAGGAAAGAACGATGAAAACCACCAAAAAAGTTTCCCTTTAGTCGATTAGGCAGTTGCTGCTGCTGCTGTTGTTTTTCTTTTCTGTTTTTCCTGTTCAACCAGCAGGACATTAAAAACTTTGGACTGCTGCTGGAATTTGCGTAGCCTTTCATTAGTCCCCGGGGCTCTATATACTATATAGTAGAAGTTGCTTCAACTTTATGAAGGCAATTTCAGAACTTTTCCAATTTTTTAACCATCAGCCTTTTGCTGAGAAACTGATGAGAAACTCTGCCAGGACATAACGCAGCAACGCAAAAACAAACAAAGGAGCCATTTGGTTCAGTTTTTCCCCGGTATTTTGGTGTCTCCTGGTGGATTTTAAGTAATTGGCTGGGATTATGGATTAATTTCTGTAGGCGTTTAGCGTGGCCATGGGGCCAATAGATCTCCTGCGAAAAGGAGTAATATTTTAATTAAAATTTTCCAAAGGAAGTTATTGCGCGATTCAATATAATTTTTAGGGATTGGAAGGGAGTAAATTGCTGGCTTTGTTATAAATCCTTAAACAATTGGGTGGTGGTACATATAAACCATCTTTCGGGAAACTTTTTTGGTTGATGTTTGCTTCAAAGGATATTGTGCCGATGGCGAATTCTGACTAGACTTTGATCTGGGTAAAATGTTGGGAGTTTTTCCTGTTAAGTTGTTTTTTTTTCATCACCAAAGTTCGAAACGTTAAAAGAGCCTGAAGAAGAGTAAATTTTATGAAAATGAGTTCTTGAGATTTTTGTCAGTAGAATCTGTTCTAACAAATAGGATAGCATCTGAACTAATTCGTTGGTTCTAGTGGTACTCTAGGTCATCGACTACTATTCCCAAAGTCTGTACTGACAGGACATGGTTGGTTGGTTGGTTGAAACCAGCCCTCGGTGAGGATGCACTTAGACTAGGAGTTTGTCCATTGTGCTGCCGATATATAAAGGTGGGTGGCAACCATTTACTCCTTAGTATGAAGGAGCCAATCTTAGGCGTACAGGTGCTAAGATCGTTGAACAAATATTCACCTAGTGTGGCCTTTCTAATGTTGGCAAGTATGGGACACGTGCATAGGAGGTGACTGATAGTCTCCTCTTCTTCTTCATCTCTACAACTTCTACAGAAGTCATTAGGGCGGATGCCCAGTTTTAAGGCATGCGTTCCTATAGCACAGTGTCCGGTGAGGGTGTGTTTACGCTTTTGGAGAGGGTTCCTCTCCTATATTTCAGAAGTCCGATGGACCTGGTTTCATTTAGCCTGGCAGAGCAGCCTTGCAGTGTTACAGTGGCCGAGCTGTTGCCATCGATGGTTGGGTTCTGTCACCGCATCGGCATAGACAAGGTATTTAGCATACGTTTATGCTGTTAAGACTTGAGGAGCCTCGTCGGGTCAGTTCATCAGATTCACAATTCCGGTGACCCAGCACCCAGCAGGGGGTTAGGTTGTACTGTCCATTTTGTTGTGCTGGATCCGAGGGACTTGATGGCCGCTGGGCTGTCGATGTACATGACAATATCCGATACTGATGCTGCATTAGCCGCCAGCCGCAGTATCTAGGAAGGCTGAAGGTGATGTGGATGTCCAGATCTTTTGAAAAGTTACCAGCACCGACTCCTTCTTCGATTTTGGAGTCATCCGTGAAGATTCCCAGCGATTCATGGTGAAGGACATTCCGTAGTGTACATTCTGTTCTGCACATAGTAGCTGGTATTTGCGGGCAGAAGGTGGATCCCAGCATTATTCGTTCTATAGCCCTTCAGTTTGGTCATCATAATTCTCTATGCTAAGCTCCACGGGTTGGCGTTCAAAACATAAGGATTTGCTCTCCTTGATAGCCCTGTTTAAGTTGCGTCTTGCTAGTTGATGACTGTTCAGACTGTTGCCCTGTGCCGAACTTGTAATCATCTTGCCGAAAGCGTCCTCATCTCCTGGTTCCACGAGTAACCTGGTGGTATGTTCCTTCATCTTTTAGCCATGAGGGCATCCGTTTCAGAATTAAGCTCACGAGGGTTATGTCGGTGATAGAACCTATTTCACCTTCCGTTTGCCCGAACCTGGTTGACCATTGTACTTAAGGACAGTGGAGTGAATGTTTCCAGTAGAGTTCTGGGGTCCACGCTTTAATGTCTTCTCCTTTAACCACTTCAGTCCAGCCAGGAATATATTCCTTGCGAAAGCATTGCGAAATATGATTTTTTTGGTAGATGCCGTCGCTATTCCTTGGTGGATTCTCACGAGTCGAGCTCGTAAGAGAAGTATCCTATTGGCCCTTGGTAAAGTAAAGTTTCAACTCTATTTTGTGGATTCCAATATCGCTCAAAACTTTCCCGTGCTGGCTGTGCGAGAAATCTGTTGGGACAGCTCTAGAAGCAGGGATTGTAGACAGATTGTAGCCTGGGTTGTAGCCTTTGTATCGCAGATTAGATGGAAGAGGTTTGAGTCTACCCCTACCATAAGCAAGTCACTATTGTCGATCACTAGTAAACGGAAATGCAAAAGGTTGCCACTTGTAGTGGCGGCGCACAATAGTGTTTTGACTTTCAGTGGAACTGTTTGAGCTGTTACTATCCCCTTCACTCTCCTCAAGCCTCTTTAGTCCACCAACCGTTAATCTACCAATCCAATAGCTCATAGAGCAGTTTTAAGCCTTGATGATCTCTTAAGATTAACAGATCGATCAGTAAGTGCCAGTCCCGTCGTTTTGCCTATACAGCACCATCCATTCCTTGATGTTCAGGCCATCATTTTGCACTCCTAAAAGTGGCAGGAAGATTGTGATGGAATAGGCAAGGGGGATGTCCGCACTTCCACATCTTCTTCGCATTCGATCATGCTTCCTAAAACGAATACCCTACAGAAGTCTTAGGTAGCACACCCATTTCAAAGCTGATTCGGCCACAATAGCGTTCTCGAGTGCGACTAGCTCGTGTGCATCGAGCATTTCCTGTGGGTAGTCCATAGAAAGTACAGAGAAGGTACTACGGTCCCAACAGCTGTAGCTGGAGGCAGTACTCCATATTGCAAGGTTTTCTTCTCTTTTCCTCCATTCTCAGTTTTTTTCTGCATATTACGAGTACATGCAGGAGGTCACTTGGAGCTGGGCTTATCCTTATGCTCTTCAACTTTTTTTCCAGCTTCCTCAGGTTACGAGCACTTGTCCTGGTACCGTCGAGAGCCGGCTTCGCTTAAACACATCCTCAGGGTGTCATCATTACCACCGGTTGTCCAAGTGGCGGCAGCAGCGGGCCCACGAGATGCTACGCAAACGCTCGTTCGTTGTCAATAAAATATTTTGTAACTTTGACGGATGAAGAAGGTCCTTGTCGGCCTTTTTTTTTCCTGCGGATGGAGGAGTTCAGTTACGACAGATCTTGACCTTTGCAACAATATCCTTCAGCAAAACGTGAGCTATACATCTCCTGTATGCACATATGTTGTAAAGTAAGTCCCTTCTGCTAACAATCCGCCTAACCTCACTATCGAATAATCCTCTTCAACTACCACAAGCTATCCTTTATTCCACCCCCAAATACTGTCCGACAAACTGAAGAATTTATTCATGTCATTCATGTATCCCTAAGGAGACCGGACATTTTTATCCAACCTCGACAATTTAATAAATAATTTCTGTCGTCCCTTTGAACTTTGCAACCTGTCTTCTCTCGCCTTCCGTCTCTTTCCCTTGTCGTCCGACATATTTTCCCTCAGTAAGATGAACCAAAAAAGCTAAACGAAAGGACAAAACTTATTGAAGTTTATAACACCGAACTAACGATGTAAGATTTCCTTAAAATTTCTACATGACAAGCTGCTCAAAGGACATTAGTCGTCCAATTAAATGTTTTTTTTTTCCTGTAGGTTCCCATAGGTTCCCGTTTCTCTCTCTCTCCCAATTCGAGTATATTCCTTCTAATTTGGGGAAACATTCCTTTTTCGGCGTCAGTCAGCTCTATGTTCGTTTAGAAATAAATTTTCAAAAAAAAGGAGAAAAGTTTGTTTGACTTGCAGGACGACAAAGAGCGAGAGAGAGAGCGAGGATTCTCCGGAGATACAATCCAGAAAATTTTTCCTCAAGTACTTTCACAGACCGGTGGTTTCATTTATTAGTTAACAAACATTTTCGGTTATTTTTTTATGAATTTTTTTTGTTCGTCCTTTTTTTTTGTGAGTGTTTATATAGTCTGTGCTGGTGCTGGTGGATGTAAAATTTTATTCACTTCAGAGGTTCGTAAAAAGTTTATCCTACTTCCGGTCGGGATGCACCACTGCTTGATATCCTTTTTATTAAAAAAAAAAAAATGCTGTGCATAAAATGTGAATGCAGATAGAAAGGACCGTCGACGCAATATTGCGCTTGCAAATGACAAAGTTTTTTTTGAACCTGGCGGAAGCCACACAAAAGAAGGACAGTGGGTCTGTTTTTTTTTTTTTTTTTTAAGGAAAAACTTTTTCATAATTAATTTTAATTAGTTTTTCAATATTTTCGGGAGTCAAGTTTATCCAGGTTTCTGTCGGGGGAAAGGGTTTGTTGTAACAGTCATCAATAAGGAGACGTGTTTTTTTTTTTTGTCAGGCGAAACGAATTGGTCCTCCCAGCAACAACTGGGTTGGAAACTCCCAGCTCGAAGGACCAAATGAGTGCTCTATAGAACGATCATCTTTTTAGTTCTCCTTTATGCCCCGAGTGGTGGACGATAAGCAGGGAAACTAAATATACATATGTTGGGCACCTTGCGTTGATAGTTCCCATATGCAAAGAAGCAAATGGAGAAGAAAATACTTCCGTGAACTCTATGAGCTGTACTAGGATGTGGATGCTGTCCAAAAGCCCAAGATACGGTAGATAGATTAGCTTGGCCACATCGAGCGAACAGTCTCCAGGTTCGAGATGGCGAAGGAGACCGAACCCCCGGAATAAAGATCAAGTTGTTGTGGATGCCAGAAGACTTCGTAGAAGCAACGTGCTAAAACCTAGAGAAAATTAAAGGCACTCGTGTCATAGGAAGAGACTACCCAAGTGTCGGAAGCCCTCTAACTAAGTGAGCTTAACAGCGTAAAAGGAAGCATAAAACACGTCAAACACATACCGCAGGACCTGAATTGAGAACTGAGAAAGAGACTGTCAGTAAGGTAGCACAATGACTTCATAGAACTTCTGACAATGGTGATCTAGAGGACAAATTGAAAGGTTTAAAGGATTCTACTGTAAACGACGGAGGAAGTCTAGAGAAAAGTTACACTAGACACAAGGATAAAGCTGGAAAAAGAAACAAAATATTTGAAGCTATACGCCGCTGTCCAGGAAGAGACAGCCAAAATCATACTCTTGATGTATGACTCCTTAACATTTATAAATATTGTCCTTGACTAATCTCAACCATAAAATTATTATCAAATGAGAACAGCTATCGCCAACGCTTAGTAATGGCGCTAAAGTCGTCCATACGTCCAATTCAGGATCATACTCCTCGTCTATGTTCGACCAATTTTCACCATCATGTCCGCCGGAAGCAGCAAGTTCACATCCCAGTTTTTGGATCGTAGAGCTCTACGACTTTGCTTCTGATCTCTGAATCCAGGGCAAACTGTGCTGAATTCTCATTTTTTGTTTAGCAGTCTTATGCATTTATTGACCGCGCTCCAAGAAGCGATTTTCACTGCAATATCCATCGAGAGCAACTGCTTGTACGTTCACCAGTTCGGCAGAAATGGGAGCGACTTTTTGCCAGGTGCATGTCTTGAGATTGTATTTTATCACAGTCTTTGACCACATGTTGTCAAAGCCACCTATGGCATATAAAAAGCCATCCAACTCTACCATTGCCAGGTATTCCCATCGAGGGGAGGATACTCCATTTCATGCTCTGTGAAGATCAAGGCACTTAACGCAGTTTACTGTAAACGAGAGTTAGGACACAGATACCGTCTGTTCTTAAGAATGCATCGTACATCAACATAGTACTTAATCCGCGCAACTAAGCTGCGAAGTACTGACTTTTCAGAAGGCACACAGATGTCGCCCATCATAAGGAACCTGGTCAGTTGCTCTGCGTCGAGTTCAAGAAACTCTGGTCCAGTACAAACCAGAAGCGCTTCTATACTCAGCTCTTCATAGTTCTTTGGCAGAGAACACTGTTGGCCAAGTCTAGCTCCTTAATCATAAAATCACTCTCTCAAGGTATCCATCTGACAGAAGTCGGCTGCTTCTAGCATTTTCTCAATGTTATCGCTTCGAAGATCAATCGAGGGCATGTATATGAAGTTTTTGGGATTCCCCCATACCACTGCACTAGCTTGATCTCTCTGGCTGTGGCTTCCTTCAGGTTACGTGGAATATTGGAACGAAAGTAATCGAAACCATTCAGTTGAGCTTCCACCCTGAAATCGTCAATGTGAGGGGAGGAGAGGACCTCTTTTCCAGTGACAGCATAGAACATCACTACAGTAAGACTTACTTATACTGACCTGTAACTATCTAGTATGAAGGCTGTCTATGAAGAAACCCTCTAACTTTACGGCAATCATCAAAGTCCAAGGACTAGCATTTAATGTCCATGCCAGTGCAATGAGAACTACTCCAACCACGGGACTAGAGGCCATTACCTAACACTACATAAATTCACACGCACATCGGTAGTCATTATTGGCATGAGGACATGTCATTCAAGGATCTAAGGCCATACTTAGACGCCGCAAAGTTTTTTTCTACTACCTACCCTAGCGGCGAAGAATAGAAAAGCGGTTATATACCTAGAACCTGATCTGGAACGATCTAATATCTACGGGCGCGTAGGACCTGGCATCTTACTAAACTTATCGACATCCATACGACTTCCAGGTCATAGCAGTGTCTTCCAGTCAGAAGTCTTAGCAATGACAATTAGAAGATGAAGCCATCGGTCGAGGAAACAGACGCTGGGTTCATCTGGAGTATGTCCTGCTCTTTCCGTAATATAAATGAGAACTTTTGGTAATCATTTCTTTCCTCGGACCTGTGGGATTTAGTCAACCTTGAGCTGATGGACCTCCTGAGACCTCTTCCTCCTCCTCCTGTTCTTGTATATATGGACAGTATGCTTAGAAGTGAAAGTGACTCTGATTTGATCATTCTTGGTTCCTCCCTAGGAAGCTTATAAATGACAAAGTCCATGTTGACCTGGATTCTGCCTATTACAGCCCATCAGCTGATGTAACACCTGTCAGCCATTTGACATCCTTGAAACTTGTCCAAGAAATCGCGTAATATTATGTATCAAAGTGCATTCTTTCCCCTGCTAGTCACCATGGTATTGGACAACACCCGTACTGGGCCTAAGCCAGAGTGCATTTCATGCATAAACTAAATGCGGCGCATAAATTAAATGCCTTACCCGAAGTACGTGCGTAGACGCGTATAAAAGTGAGTCTTCGCCCAGTAAAAGTCGTATTCCAATCACAGCTCTCAACCGTCGCTGGACAATTAACTAGAATTCGTTCCGAAATGGCCAAAATCGTAAGTTCCTTTGCACACTAAATAGTGGAGAAGTTATTAACTGGAAAATTTCTTCTTTCAGATCATTGTTCTGTTCGCACTTGTTGCCTGTGCTGCTGCTAAGCCAGGTATTGTGGCTCCTGCTGCTGCCGCCTATGCTGCTGCTCCATTTGCTTATTCTGCACCTTTAACGGCGGCCTACTCTGCTCCACTGGCAGCGGCAGCCTACTCAGCTCCTTTGGCGTATCCAGCACCAGTGGCCTATAGCGGCGCACTCTTCGCTCCAGGCGGCAGCAGCCGTATTGACATCCAGAATAATTACAATTCTGCTCTTGTAGCCGCTCCTTATGCTGTTGCTGGTCCAGCTGCATACGCTTCACCAGTTGCTAGACTCACTGCCGCTTATACCGCACCAGCTGCTCGCTATGCCTATGCTGCCCAGGCTGTAGCTCCTGTGGCCGCTTACACAGCTCCAGTTGCCAGACTTACAGCCGCTCCTTATGCCTACTCCGCTCCAGTTGCCACCACTTTGTTGTAAATCCAAGCCTCAGTAGACCTCTTATAATCCTTTAGAAGCTAAAATAAAATCCCTTTCCCAGCTAAAGACTTTTCTTTCATAATTTCTTAAACCGTTGAGTGTCCTTAAAGCACTCCACTGGTGCCGTGCAGATATGTCGTGGTTATTCTTAAGCCCACCCTTGTGTTTCTTCTGTGCACGCTTACCAGTCATGCAGAATGGAATGCTTGCTTGGAGCAATATATATAGGTATACCACCAAGCTCTTGGGCTCACATATCAGGATAATTTGTTCAGCGAGCCATTCAATCGGATTAAGGATACACCAGGCGGTATAATGCGGTGCAAACTAAACGCCTAACACCGAATGTGCACATGTGGCGAGAATCACTTGCTGACGTCGTCGTCGTCGTCGTCGTTGGTCCGCAGGATTTTTTTTTTTTTTCTACTAACCTAGCCACCCTTCTGCGAAAGGGGAAGGAAGGACGGCGGATTTTCCTACTCGAAAAGTGAAAATTTCCATTATTCATAAGTTATTTGGAAAAGTCCTTATCGTTGCGGACAATTCGGTACTTTCGTGAGACACAACCGACTAACTATGACGACGTCAGCGATGAGCAAATGAGATTTCCTATGGATTTTCTCGTGAGACTTGGAATCATTCTCCAAGGATGGAGAAAACCGAAAAAAAAAAATGCAAATTCATGCAAAATTTTGTGGCAGATACATGTGCGTTCCGGTGACAGGTGATGATGTTTGACAGAATTCATTAATTTTAGTGTTTGCCAGTAAATTGGTTTTACCATATTTTTGGCCACAGAGTGACGCTCGGTTTTTCCTGCTTTTGGGGGGAAGAAAAATGTGGAAGAAAACTGAGCTAAAAATAGGAGTCTCATAGGAACACAAGCTGGAGGTGTTGTTCTATTTTGTGTCAGTTTGTTCACTGTAAGATGTACAGTCCCTTTTAATGCATTTTATATGATCAGGGATGGTAATGGTGGCAGGAAGTGTGCTTACGTCCGTGGTTAACATAGGAATATGTAAAATTTGCAGGAATGATGTCGTATCACCAAAGTATTGGACTCCCTAGTCACACGGTACTAGGCGGATATGGTTTGAGTCTAAAAGAAGCAAAAGAAAACTTCCTTAGCTGGTATGAAAGAATATATGCACATGCCTCTGTGTATAAAGAAAACTAAGTAAGGAACTGGCAACTGGAAGTCAAAAAGTATTCCTGTCCCACCAAAAATTTGTGAACAGACCCTGGTTTGACGAGGAATGCAAAACAGCAACTTACTTACTTACTTAAAAGTTTCCCGACCCTTGTAGAGTCCCTGCCTGAGACATCGTTGCCTTCCATCCTCTGCGGTCCCGAGCACGCTGCTTCCAATTTTCTGGCATCTGCGACAGCTTGGTCTTTGTACCGGAGGTTCGGTCTTCTTTGCCGTCTCGAATCTGGGGGCTGAGACTCGGAGATCCTCCTGGCTTGAGCATTGTTGTCCATTCGGTCGATGTGGCCGACCCAATGTAGTCTGCGTATCTTGGCTTTTTGGACAACATCCACATCCTGGTGCAGCTCATAGAGTTCGCGGTTGTATCTTCTCCTCTATCCACCCTCGGAGTATTTTTCGCTCGAAGCTGCCCAATATTTGCTCAACTTTCTTACTTATCGTCTAGCACTCGGCTCCATACAGAAGGACTGGTAAGATGAGCGTTCTGTAGAGCATTAATTTGGTCCGTCAAATTAGGAGTTTTGAACCCAGAAGTAGCAGCGGTTTGCTAGGGTTATTCTTCGTCGGATCTGTACAAGGGTGACATTTGAAGGATTAATATTTGTTCCGAGGTAGGTGAACTGGATAAGTTTTGCCGGTATCCCGAATTGGGCTATCGCCTGGTAGAGCTCAAGACGATTAATGCTGTCATAGGCGGCTTTAAAGTCGATGAAAAGGTGGTGGCTTTCGACTTGAAATTCGTTGGTCTTTTCCAGGACTTGTCTGAGTGTGAAAATTTGGTCTATTGTCGATCTACCGGTGTGTATATTGCCGAAAGGTTTTAGACATTCACACAATACATTGGATAGGATCTGATATACGACGATATGCCTCGGTAGATGTTACAAGACATAGGATCGCCTTTTTTGAAGATGAGGCATAGAGAGCCTCCACCCATACTTGGTTGATGACTTGATGCAAGCACCCTACCAAGGCAGCACCTCCGTATTTAAAGAGCTCAGCTGGAAGCCCATCAGAGCCAGCGGCTTTGTTGTCTTCAATACTGGGTGGAGGCGTTGGTTCTTCATTGACTGGAGGTGAGTTCTCGTCTTGTCCTATCAGTCTCTCTATTTGCTGCCTGTCAAACAACTGGTGGAAGTGTTGCTTGGTGACTAGGTTGCCTTTGCTATTTCGAAGAGTCTGCGTTCCGGGTTTGTTGCCAGTTGCCAGCTGCTTGGCTTTTCGATGTTGTTGCGCTCGCGAGACTCCTCGATATCCTTGAGCTGGGAAACATTCAGAACAGCAAGGTGGTGGTTATTTGATGACTGATCCTCTTCAGGCGATCATTATGGAAATATGTTTTGTCCTTCAGCAACCCATCAGTCAAAATCTCAGACTAGCAGTGCAGTACTTCAAGGAACTACTAAGTCTAGAGATGAATAGCCACATTTTTTTAGTATGCAACACTGGTTTACTCCAACAGTATCCTGGATAGCACGATAACCCACGCAGAGGTCTTTGAAGCCCAATATGGAAATGCTAAAGCAACGGTATGGCTGGAGGCAAAGCCTTCTGTGAGGCAGGAATGTTCACTTCTAATCAGTTCATGTAAGCTGTCTTTCAAGCCATCTATCGAGTCCAAACTCCTTCTAAGGACTCTTGTTAGACATCTGAGACGCATTTCAGTCCTTTAGGTCAACAAAAGATGCCTCTGCCGGTACCAAATGAGTTCCATGAATAGACGAATTCCCATGGAGGAACCACCGCAAGCAGGTGATAATATGACATTTTTCCCGCCCACTGTTCGCCGTCGTCCCTTCCATCGTGTGACCTTCACGTTCCCTCCTATCACATCACTCTGATCATTTAAAGAAAAAAAAAACCGCTTATGAAGTAAAGCCTCATTAATAAATTATCTCTTGTCCCGTGCCATGCCTACTCCTCTGCAATACTCCCACTTAAATGCTTCTCTCTGTGCCGATCCGATCAAAATGCACCGCAAAATGCAATCTCATTAAAATTCCGTAAATGAAAAGCTGAAAATCATTTCACAGTCTGGCTAGATGGTTATTTTTTTTTATTTTGTAAGTGCAGTAGCACTTTGCGCCATTATACAGTTTTGTATGCCAGTGTAGTATGCAATGGTTGGATGGCAATACGCTATCGGATGAACCTCATCGGTAGTTGGTAATGGCGCAGAGTCACAGTCAAAGTGAGAGTCCTTTTGCGAATTTTTTTTTTCAATTGGCGCGCGTATAATTGCCACACTCTGTGTCTGTTTTTGTGAGTGTGTGTGTGGGTGGGGGTGTCCTTGTGCGGACTTTTATCGTATTTGCATTTTAATTCGGAATGAACGAATGAAGAAAAATATTCAACTGGTAGGAGAGTTGGTTGGCGCGGTGTATGTCTGTACGGTGTCCCAATCTTTTGCTGAAATTTTAATTGAATCCATTAATGAGATGGCAATGCTGCTGACAAAATGGGAATGTATGTGACAAAATTATCAAATTCAATAAAAGCAGGATAATTGTAGAAAGAAAAGAAATATTCTCTTTTGAATGGGAAAAGTTTTTCCAAGAGACGCTCTTTCTCTAACCGTATTGCAAGGAATAGTGCTTGACATAGTGACAAGTTTGTCAGTAAAACTGACATTATTTGGCTTTGGTGGTCGTGTGAAGAAAAACCCTTAACCAGAGACAAATTCTTCAAAATTGGCAGGCGGTAAGTGCGGAGTTACTCTCCATCAACCTAAATAAAAGGGTGACCAGATGAGAGTGATACAAAAAAGAATTCCAATAAAATGACAACGGTGTTAGATATAAAACTAATTCTAGTTTTATTTTGAAGTCACATTCATGCCATTTTATGTGGGATAGCATTTTATTCCAATGGTATGACGTTATTCCGGCAACAGCGTCTCAAATGTTGCTCTACAACTTGCCGGAAGTGATTGAGTAAGGACTCGACGTAGCTGTAGAGAATAGAATCCAGTAGTGTCAAGCCGTGAGAACACATAGTCGCCAATCCTTCACAAGTTCGAGCGTTTCGTCTCTTGTAAGATATGTAACGCCTGTGCTGTTGGAACCTTAGCTCGGATACATCGATGTTGTCAAGCTCTGGGGACAGAGTTAGTTTAGTTTTGTGGGTTAGCAGAGGAAACGAAACACCTCCGCCGCACTCAGGTCAGCACTGACCCATTGTGTCACCCATAGGGGGGTTTAGAAACCCATAACTCATAAATATCTGTAACAACTTCCCATGGTTGTAGTTACTCGTTACCCGTGTATACAAACCAATCTGATGTTGGTGTTGGCGTTGGAGAGTTCTCATAGATCTTAAAAGAAGTGTTTGCCGAGGAATTTGTACCTGAAATGTTGGAGTCCAGGGCACTGGCTGAGGAAGTGGGTAGTGTCCTCTATAATATCTCCATCGCCGCATCCTCTGCAGAGTTCTTCTTCCGTCCGACGTAGTTTCTTTAAGTGGTACCGCAGATTATAGAGAATAATACTCTTGGTCCTTGCCTTGTCAAAAGTTGGCCATAGTTGTTTTGCAAGTATCCATCTCAAGTTCGCCTCTCTCATAGACAGTTTCCCTGTTTCAAGCCTGAGAGCGCAGGGCAGGGTGCTTATGAAGAATTCAGTCAGTTCAAGTGGTTCCGATGAAGCTTTCCTTTGCTAATCCATCTGCCTTTTCATTTCCCGGGACGCCCTCGTGCCCAGTGACCCAGCAGAGCAGAACCTTGTGCTGTGTTCCAAGAACCTTAAGCTCTATGGTAATTGCTTTGATAGCTGCCTGGCTGTCAATAAAGAAACGGCAGACTCACGGGCAACTGTTGTCACTGCCAGGACCTTGGAAAACACTGCTGTGGTCTGGGAGTCGTTCGGAGAAGATTCCGGATCCTACACCGGTGTCCATTTTTGATCCATTAGTGTAAATAACTACGACTTCGGCATTTGGTATACGGCTGTCTCTCCACTCTTCTCTGCTAGGGTAAGCAGAGGTAAATGGAATTTTGAAGTCAAGGTAAGGCGTAGTGTAGTCTGTGGTGGGTGCATGGCCTGTTGAGGGTCACGTGCCTTATCTTACATGACTTCCAGCACGAAGTCTGACTTATTCTTAAGGCACTGATGTCTGCCGTTGATCTCGTGTAAATGTCTAGCGGAGGCAGGTTGAGAATAGCCTCAAGACCCGCAGTTGGAGTGGTTCTCTTCGCACTAGTGGCACCTATGCCCGCTAGTCTTTGTTTTGTACTGAGCTCTCTTGTTTAATACAAGGCTGCCATATGTAAGGATGGGTCTTCTGATAGTCGTGTACATACAGAGAATTGTTTTAGGAGAGGGCTGGAATGTCGAGGAAAGCGACGTCAGTATAATCTGCAATACCTGCGGACAGACTGATGAAACCCCGGAGTGTAGTGGGTCTTAAGTGAGCTTGAGTTGATCGAGAAATTGTCCACAGAATAGGAAATACAGGATCTGCTTCTGCGATAGTTGTATCCGAGGGATAGCTACATACATATTTTTGTATGTACATCAGAACCCATCCCATCTAATTAAAAGAATATCCTTATAGCTCCTGCACTCGTGCTGTAAAAAATAATGAAACAAAAAGCATTCGCTCATTTCCATTGAAAATATATTCTGATGAATGCATTTTTCTTCCACTTCTCAAGGACCTTCCAATCCGAATTTCATTTGTGTTTCTTTTCCCCCACCAAGCATATGTATGCTCTGCTGTATCACTTCAAATCTTTGCTACCGTGTGTCACAATTTCTCTCTCATACATAATGCATTAAAAAATTGCTTCCCTTCTTATCCTTGTACAGAATAATTTTTCTTTTTTTTCTTTTTAGCTTTTTATCGATTCCAATCTGATTTTAGAGAGAAAATCCTATCAATGTACATGAAATTAAATAAAATCAAAAAATCAGGACATTCAATATAATTCCCTTTGGCATGAGCAAAAAAAAAAAAATCCATTTCCTTGATATGACATAGAGCAAAAGGATAACACACCACATTTTGTGCTAGATACACCTTCAGTCCTTCACCCTTTTATGCTTCACTACGCCTTTGAATTATTGATCAGGAAAATATGTACCAACACGAGTCCTTGAAGCTGTCTGACTCTGAATATTCATTATTTTTGAATTTTGTTTTATTAAAAATTACTTTCCATGGTAATTTGAGGGAATTTAGCGCACGGAAAATGAGAAAACTTCCCTCGAGCGCGTTTCACATTTACCTTGAATGCTTCCGCCAAAATTTTAGACGCAAAACCTGTCCAAGTTAAGCATCAGTGAAAAATTACACCACACTCTTTTCTCTCTTCTGCTCGCGAAGGATACTCGTAGATACTTTGCGGCTCGTAAAGAATATGAACTGTGAGTTCATTGTTTCAAAAGATTCATGGAGCAGTTTTCAGAGTCTACGTTTGGAGCTTAGCTCTCAAATGAAATTATGAGAACCCGGCAAGTGCACATATTTCAAATGTCTATGCTTCCTGTTGAGGAGAATCCTTTGACTTTTTCTTTGCATATGTCCTGCTTGAAATAGTTTTGGGTATGTATTGCCAAAAAATTGCTTGGAATTTTTTTTTTTTAGTCGAAAGGACTTATTTGCAGGATGCCAGAGCAGTCATCGATGAAATACGGAAATGGTTTCCAAGGAAGATCACTTGGGTGCCATGAGGCAACAAAAAAATTGAAAAAATAAATTTGGCACAAAACTGTGCCATGAATTTATGGTGACTTCCTCTTCTTGGAATGCGAATCGATTTCAGTTTCACATTTCCTTTCGCTGGGGTTGAGTGTGTTTTTTCTTTGGAAGTCCTTTTTAGATTGACAGAATACTCTATGTCGATACCACTTGTGGATACATCAATTTCCAAGGAAAGGATGCCATTAAACTATGTCAAATGCCAAAGATCCTGATGGTCCTTAATAAGAATCGAAATGTGCAACCTACCAACCGAGGTCAGGAATACATTAATATTTGCAGAGGGAAGGGAGGAGTTATTCTATGCTTCTCATGGAGGATAGGAGATCCGATAACGAGTTAAGGACCACTGGGTGCCTCAGGACACAGGCGTTCGTTAATTTGCAAGAGAGGATAAGAATTATTCAGTGTTAGGGTACGTCAAGTTTTTGTGGTCTTTGGCTTTAATTTAATCTCTCTTAGGGTGGTGTCTAAGATGGAATGTATGCAATTTTTGTATTCGCTTCCAATTCACTGAATTTTGTTCCCGTTCGTGTTCAAGTGAGGGCGTTCTTTACTGGAGATGACTGGGTGGGAGCACCTAAATTTTCATTAAGTGACCGATCACTACAGCGAAAGTCTGCTCAATAAAAGGATGTAAGGCATAGTTATATGGCGTTATCATGGCGTTATTCTCTGTCTATTTTGGAAGAACTATGACTGTTCCTATTTAGGAACTTAATGCTCATGCCAAAATACCAATGATGCATCGACATCTACCCAAGATCACCGACCATCTACCCACTGAATGTAACTTCATCGTAAGGTACTAGTATACTATACCAATCCATGCAACGAATCGCTGTCAAGTCGAAGACAAAGGCCAAAGTCGATACCGGATTCTGGACATCACAGTCTCCTTTAACCTGACTGGTTAATGCAGTCCCAACATCTGACTTTGTAATATGCCTAGACAGTCAGAGAGCTATCATATACCACGTATCAGCACTACGAGATCAAGAGCAGTCACCACTACACCTATATATGCAGCAGGACGGTACCTATATAAGTTCACCATCTGCTCCAGGTCCTTGCAACTTCGTACTCGAGATTTGGGAAGCTAAAGCGTCGCCCGAATTGGGCCCATGTATCAGACTACCTTTACCCTTGCATCGCGTTGGCTTCTGTAAGACAGACTCTTTTTATTAACGAATAAATAAGCCTGGGCTCTGGTCGGAGCAGTAACAAGGACTCTATTTTCCATGTCATGGTTCTGGCGTCAGTAAACTGTCTATGCCAGCTTTTAGTTTTGAAAGCAGTTCACGTTTGGTGCGTTGATTTTTACTTAGCATACTTTCAGGCTTCCAGTGGTTTGAGCCTTAGCCTTGGCGTTTTCTTCATGGATTGTGTCTTTACTAATCTAAGCACCATTTAAAGGCAATTTTGCTTTGATTTTATTGAAAATAACAAATAACAAATAAAATAAAGCATATCACATGATTTGACATAGCAGCACGATGGGGGATTATTTCAGCTAAAATTGGATTTCATTTTTAAATCCTCTACTCTATAAACAATATGATAAAAGTTCAGATTGGTAGCAAGGCTTTTTGCAGCACTCATCGGCGACACCGTACCTCCTTCGGCGAGTCTTGGCTATAACATTGGATGGAGTCTTTGACATGAACGGCAGCTGTTCAAAGGGCGATGGCAAGTCATCTGGATCGTCCATATAATAGTCATTGGGATCAACTAAAAGGGATTTTGTTTTTTCCTCAATTTGAATGCACTTGTGTTTTATACTCACTTGTCTTTCGGACCTTTCTGACGAAGCCATTTGCACACACCAAAGATAGAACATCCGTTAAATGTGGACCGCAAATTTTAGTCTGACTTTGACACAATGGAGCATTGGAGCAGAAAATCACCAACAGGACTAACCAGCGTAAGCACAGGAAGATCTTTGCAAAGGAAGAGGACATGTTGAGATGTTGAACGTCCTGTAGTTGAGAGACTTCTGATGCTCAACCTCTGGTTCTTGAGAGTATTTATACTGAGTCAGGAACATGTGTCCTCATACCTGGTAGATTTTTGAATTTTGCAATGCAGATTGTTGTCGCGAATCCTTAATTTATTCAGTCAGCGGGGGCGGCGCTCATTCTACAGCTTGAGTGCAGATTTTCTCAAATTCTTGGAAATGTGCTAGAAATTAATGCAACTGATTGAACAAGACAAGTGGTAGACGTTGTTCACTTCATGTGGGCGATATAAATTATCTTAGAGGAGAGATGCAGGAGAAAATATTTAAAACCATGAACTGTACCACAATCCATCGAAACATTGTTGGTAAATTGGGAGCTGTGTGTGCGTTTAAGTACTCCTGTTTCTTGACCTTGTTAATCTTAGGACAAGACCATTAGAACCGAGGGCAAAAGGAAAAGACAGAGTGTCCTTTTCAAACCTTTTCCAGAGCAAACACTGGTGGCTAATTGGGTTGAAGAACAGGATTCCCTTTCACATTCTCTTAGCGAAAAGATGACCGCCAGGTTCGTAAGTTGACTACGTCGAAGGAGTAGATCCAACTTTCATCCTTTTGGCTACTCAACAACGTCATTTGGTCTTCTACTCTTGAGTGCTTCTCTCATAGCCTCAAGGTCTCCCCTATTGACTTCTGGTTCGGTTTTGTAGGAGGATCGTATGCCACTTATTTTTGCCTTAAACTACTTCCTTATGGCAGCCTCTAGAGCCTTATCCCATTAATGCCTGCTGTAAGATCTAAGAGAAACTCTCCGATCGCAGTTTGAAAGGGGTATAATAAAGTCCCTTTTGAGCCTTATGTCGAATCAGAATTAGGGCAACAGATCACTGAGGACTGTCAGCAAAATGTCTCAAAGAAAAAACTCCAAAAACTGACTGAAAACACAAAATTTAATTGAAAAATAATCGCATTCTGTGAACTCAAGAGGAAGCAATAAAAAAGCCACAAATTTGACACCTCCCATTGGGCTACTGCACAACTTCTGATGAATTTTTAGAAAACTACAAAACAGAAACAAAAACAAATACCAAAATAGTTGCATGCAGAAAAATTTCAACAAATTTACCCAAAGGTCAACTCGTTTGCCCATCAATATGAACACGTGACTCGAATGCCAGCCGTTTCTTCGGCTGCTTCTCCTACTCAGTTTCCATTTGGCTGTCTTTTTGATTTTGTTTTTTGCATAAAAGACGATTTCTGAATTGAAATTAACCATACAACTCTCAAGCCTCCGCCAGCTACAAACAAACCAATCCAAACCAATTCAATATGTTCAAATACGTAAGTGAGAGCGCTGAAGGGATAACACTGAAGGATTCTAACAAGTTTCTTCTTCTTCCTTTATAGACCATTGTCGTCCTCGCCCTCATTGCTTGTGCCGCTGCCAAGCCCGGACTAGTTGCACCACTCGCCTACTCAGCTCCATTGATCGCCGGTCCAGGAGTTGTCACTGCCACCAGTAGCCAGGTCATTGCAAGGAATTACAATGGAATTGCTGCCGCTCCAGTGTTGGCTGCTGCTCCTTTGGCTGCCAGATATGTATTGGCTCCTCTTGCTGCTAGCTACGTGAGCTCTCCATTGGCTTACTCTGCTCCATTGGCTGCCGCTCCTCTGGGATATGCCTCCGCTTATGGATATGCTTCTCCATTGAGCTATGCTGCTCCAGCTCAATATGTGTTGTAAGGGCTTACGACGAACTGTGATACTGTGATGTTGAATAAAATTATTTAAACGAACAAATTGTTTTACTTACTTATGTCCTGTATCCCCTTGTGGGACCTGGGGGCTTTATTTCGCCTACGTGCCATCGTGTGAAGTTTCTGGATATATGCGTCCGCTCTTCACAACTCTTTCCCAGTTGCCGTGCTTCCTTTTCGACTGTTCTGCGCCATAAACTTCTAGGACTGCGGCACATCCTGCCATCCTCAGTAAGCGAGTTCCATTGCATCTCGTGGTTATGGACACCCTTTTGGAGTGGTTGTCATCCCTCCCTTACTCCAGTCATATTATAGATAGGTGATGGTAAGTCCTAACCTTGAGTTGGTAGCTCACCTCCACTTTACTTCTGAAAAGGACTAGCAAGACACCATTCTCCAAACCAAATGACACGACTGTAAACAGAATAAATTAAGAACACGCGACAATAATCTGCATTGCAAAATTTGTGATTTCCAGGAATGAGCTGTGTTCTCCTGAAATTCAAGGACTAAATTGTTGTTTGTCTTCGAGTATAAATATTCGTACCGAGCATATGTTGAGCATCAGAATTGTATCATCTCTTGCTGGTAGGACATCTTTACATTGAGCATGTCCTCTTCTACCGAAAACATATCTTCATCATGGCGGCGGCTAGTCCTTTTGATGGTATTATGTTCCAACAGTACATTATGCCAAGGAGTAAAACACAGACTGTGCGGCCAACAACTTGATGAATACCTGGATTTTGTGTGTGAAAAAGGCCACGTTAGGCAGGCAAGAAGTGAGTATATCCGTTACACCTTGAATGGAATCTTAAAACCTTCCTCTCCTAGGTTTGCCCAATGACATTCCCGCTGACAAGAAAGATGATTTGACATGGCTAATGGATCAGTTGCCTAGTGTATCGGTGAACATTATTGCCAAGACGCGTCGAAAGAGATACAATGTCGATGATCGGGGCTGCTGTTTGACGCCTTGTACCCCAGAGGAACTTCTGTCGTATTGTATGTAAGAAAACAGATGCTCTTCCAGACACTTTGGAAGGTTTACCCACTCTTAAACTTACTCCGCCTAAAGTGTCTAAAGATTAAGGGGGTTTCTGAGGTATTTCGAAAGGTAAACTTAACATGGATTCGAATCTAAGTTAGAAATTTAAAAAATAAAATCTCCCAGCTGCTTTACAGCTGCTCCTTCCATTCTGAGTATTTTTTTTTTTCTTTAAATTTCGCTAAAATCTTCAAAAAGTTCACGACTGGCTATACCACGTGTAAAGGTGCGTGTTCACTTGGGAGTACTTTCGCTAGTAAACTCTTGAGTAACTCTCGAGTAGCTTTCCATATGAGAGTCAAAATTTGTGTGGGCCACGCTTGCGACTAGTTACTTTCAGAATACGAACATTGTTTAAAAAGTGCGAACAGATTTCCGAGAGCAAGATAACATCTGTCAACTTGCGAGCAACTCTTTAAAAGTTTGAAAGCTGAGAGTAGTAAACCAGTTCTCTGCGAGTTGCTCTCAGGTCTGTGTCTACTTACGAAATTTCTCTCGAGAGTGGCTTGAGAGATACTCGCCCAAACTTTACTCTCAAGTGGACAAGCACTTTAAGAAATTTAATCAAAATCGTAAGTTCCATTTTCGAGATAGTGGCTTGTAAGATTGGGTTAAAGTAACTCAGATATGAAACTCTTTACACAGAATCGGTGACTTACTTTTTCGATCTCTTCCATCATGGATTTTAAAAATCTCGAAAAATTTAAAAAACAAAAATAACAATTTCGTTTAAATAATTTTATTCAACATCACAATATCACAGTTCGTTGTAACTCCTTACAACACATACTGAGCTGGGGCAGCATAGCTCAATGGAGAAGCATATCCATAAGCGGAGGCATATCCCAAAGGAGCGGCAGCCAATGGAGCAGAGTAAGCCAATGGAGAGCTCACGTAGCTAGCAGCAAGAGGAGCAGCCAATGGAGCCGATACATATCTGGCAGCCAAAGGAGCAGCAGCCAACACTGGAGCGGCAGCAATTCCATTGTAATTCCTTGCAATGACCTGGCTACTGGTGGCAGTGACAACTCCTGGACCGGCGATCAATGGAGCTGAGTAGGCGAGTGGTGCAACTAGTCCAGGCTTGGCAGCGGCACAAACAATGAGGGCGAGGACGACAATGGTCTATAAAGGAAGAAGAAGAAACTTGTTAGAATCCTTCAGTGTTATCCCTTCAGCGCTCTCACTTACGTATTTGAACATATTGAATTGGTTTGGATTGGTTTGTTTGTAGCTGGCGGAGGCTTGAGAGTTGTATGGTTAATTTCAATTCAGAAATCGTCTTTTATGCAAAAAACAAAATCAAAAAGACAGCCAAATGGAAACTGAGTAGGAGAAGCAGCCGAAGAAATGGCTGGCATTCGAGTCACGTGTGACGCGATCGTATTGATGGGCAAACAAGGTGACCTTTGCGTAAATTAATGGACATTTTAATGCATTCTACTATGTACTTTGGTAATTTTACTTGCGCACACTGGATTCCAAGTTAGACTGGGAAATCAGCACTGGCAACCGATCCGAGAAGTTACCAATTTTAGCGTAAAGTGGCAGCTTAAAGAGGACTATGCCTAAGAGAAGCTTGCTATTTCCTAGACTAGAGTCACACTTCAATTTGATGAAGGAAATAGGGCCAAGACATTCGTATTTCATCCCTACCATGGTGAGTTCATAGGCATTTTAGCCTAAACCAGGGAATTACCGCACGCAGCAGAGCAGAAGTCGAAGCCAATGGAGACAAGGTTAAAATTTCATGTTGATCCGTTGAATGACTTGGCAGTCTATAGCGACATAAGTACATATATGTCAACATTGTGACTCACCAAACCTTTGTCTGTATACATATGTTATTTCTTTGGGTTAAAACTAGATGACATTCGAACTCGATAAAAACTGAAACTCGAAAACTACTTTTTTAAGTAAATAATGTAGACACTCATTTGGTCTACAAATCATTTCTATACTTTGAATAGCCAATCCCACTCTTAAGGGGCGGTTTTCTTAAAAAAAAAAGACTTCGATTTCAATCAAATTCAAACAATTCTCAGTGGCGCAATTGAGTACATATCCAAATAATTTTGAAATCCGCCCACTACCTTGCCCACATATTGCGAAATTTGTGTTTTTTTCCGCCAATACACTTGCCTAAATATAGTAATACTCAAAAACGCGAATTTTTGCTAAAGAAAAATACGTGGTAATGGGCGAATTTTGAAATTTTTTCAACATATAGTTACTGTGTTCCTAATAAGTGATAATATTCTAATTAAACCATCGAAAAGCAGGTTTCTTTTTAGAAAAACGCCCCTAAAAATTGGGCGTGGCCATACATACGATTTGGAAGATTTATAAAGCAAGAGAATTTTTTCGATTTTCATGTAATACTATAAATAAATAATACTGAAAAAAAAATTACTTTTCGAACAGGGGACGGATTTTAAAAATTTTTACACTTCTACTGCTTACTTTTTCCTCGTATAAAAAATTTCATCGAGCTAGACCAAAGTTTAAGGCCCAAAAACTGGTGGCACACAGACGACTAGACGGATCAATGGGATCGGCTATGCAATTTTTAGCAAATGGTTAAAGCTGTTCTTAAGATAAATGAAATTTTTTAAATTGGCTATAAGAAAATTCCTATTATTAACAATTTTGGCGAAAATCTTGTAACGCCATTTTATAGAACTTTACTAAAATAAATTTGAAATTTAAAGAAAATTTAACTTAAATGAAATCTTTTCAAGAAAATCGTCTTTTAGCCAAATTAATTACAAAAAATGTTGGCCAAATTTATAAACGTCATCTTATTGCATGTGTCTGTAATAATTTTAGAAGCGAATTTAAATGAAATCTTTTGAACCGTTTTCGCGTAAATCGACTTTTTGGAAAAAAAAAAATTTAAGTAAAGTACCGTTGTTAACAATTTTGGTAAGAATTTTTATACGTCATCTGATTGAAATTTTCTAGTCCAAATCGAATATAAAATTTAGTCAAAAGCCGTTTCGAGAAAATCTAATTTTTGTGTAATTGGCCTTAAGTAAAGTATCGTTAATAAAAGGGCTGAATGAGAAATTTCAATTTCGCCTCTAGAGATTATCGCACGGACCACAGATATGAAGTTTGATCGAAATCCCTCTACCCGTTAAGGCTGTACCCTCATGCATACTCAGACAGACAGACAGACATCTTAATCGCGTTCGAATTTTCGCACGAATCCAATACTCGCCCTCTGTTAAATCAAGTTTAATGCCATATGCGTTCAATTAATCAATCTGTGTCGCACTAAAACTGTAAACAAGATAAGACAAGTGCATCTGTCATTGATGTTGACAAGCTGACGCGACTTTTTTCATTTTTGACATTAGCTGACGTGTTTTCTTCTGACTCTGGTCGGCGTGTGATTTTTTCTATTCGAAACCAAATACTGGTACAAAATACTTTTTGGGAGAAGAATTTCTTTACAACCAACATGTCTTCGTTGCGCTGGACGGTCCTCATCATAATTTTTTGTTCCATTACCCCATTTTGCCAAGGAGAATCGCGTACCCTGTGCGGCAATGACCTTCGTCAATACCTTGAGGTCTTGTGTCAGCAGAACATACGAAGAGTGCGCAGTGAGTCCATCCAAAACAGCTTTAATATATGGGTTCCTAGAGGCCTTTCTCTTCCAGGTTATCCGAATCAGAAGGTATGGCCTTTGGATCAATTAACTATGGCTCGTCCCAAGAGGCACGGAATTATTGATGAGTGTTGCAGGAAGCCTTGTACTTCGGATGAATTTCTATCGTACTGTTTGCCTACAAATACACCTAATTAGGACAGCTATTGGAATTTTGGAACAGCTACAGGAAACGTTCTAAATGAGTTTTTGAAAATAAAATTGGAAAATTGAATTGGATTGAAAGAGTCTTTTGTTACCTACCAACTGGCATAGCCGACGTTCTTTGGAAAAAAAGGACCTAAAGACACTGTGTACTTAAAGTAAGCTATCCCCTGTCGTGCGATATCTCCAAAACATTGCTCGACATTATCTGTTAAAGGCGACATTTCTGACTCTGCAGCGATTGCTTTTATTCTTTTGATTCACTCATGTGCATCACTAGGTGGGAATATGTCCTTGAGGTGGGATCAACTGAGGATATTTCATTGACTTTATGCCTCCCTTAGCATCTTGGAGTCGTATGTCATTGAGTCTGAGCACATCCTCATAAGGAATCATTCAACAGGACTAGGGATATATGCATCTCCTGCAATGAGATATACATAGGCTGATGATGAAGAAGGTTAAGTTGGGAAGCGGAGTTCTGACTGAGTACTTTTTGAGGGACAAATAAACTGAAAAGCTACCTAGTCCTTGTTCAGGGAGATAGTTGTCTTCTGGTAGAGAAATTTGGTCTCCTCGGTGTGTGTAGCTAAAATGAGTAGATTTTTTAGCTAGAGAATGAACGAGATCTAGACGGCTTTCACTTGCAGTTAAGTGAACATAAGGAAGCTTAAACTTCCTTATAATGGCTCAAAACTAAAGCTAAGAGGAGATGTACTCGTGTTGAAGGATAAACATAAACACACTCAGAAAAATCTCAGAAATTCAAGTAAACAATTTTATTCAATATTACTATATCACAGTTCATCGTAAATCCTTAAAACACATATTGAGCTGGAGCAGCATAGCTCAATGGAGAAGCATATCCATAAGCGGAGGCATATCCCAGAGGAGCGGCAGCCAATGGAGCAGAGTAAGCCAATGGAGAGCTCACGTAGCTAGCAGCAAGAGGAGCAGCCAATGGAGCCGATACATATCTGGCAGCCAAAGGAGCAGCAGCTAAAACTGGAGCGGCAGCAATTCCATTGTAATTCCTTGCAATGACCTGGCTACTGGTGGCAGTGACAACTCCTTGACCGGCGATCAATGGAGCTGAGTAGGCGAGTGGTGCAACTAGTCCAGGCTTGGCAGCGGCACAAGCAATGAGGGCGAGGACGACAATGGTCTATAAAGGAAGAAGAAAAACTTCGTTAGAATCCTTCAGTGTTATCCCTTCAGCGCTCTCACTTACGTATTTGAACATATTGAATTGGTTTGGTTGTTGCTGAATGAAGCTTGAGAACGTAATACCTTATTTCCATTCATGAGCTGCCTTATAAGCAGAAAATAAACGCAAAGGTATGAATCACGAACAGTAGCCGGCAGCAGTGCTTGCAGCAATAAGCATTCAAGTCACGTGCGTCGATGGAAATCGCAATGATTTGTTAAGTTTTTTTTTTTTTTCTTCTTTTTTGTGACCTCTTCTGGGCATTTTTCAATAAATTGGGAAATATTTGCAATTGGACAACTGGCGATAGAAGCTAGGAGCGTCATCGTACCATTTCAGCTTTATGGCGCTGAGTTTTGGTCAAAAGTAGGAAAGCATTGAGTATCTACGAGCGAAAATTCGATATTAGGTCCAACATGCAAGGAGGGCAAATGGAGGTGAAGGCGGTAAATTGATGTACCGCACAAGGATGTCCAAAAAGTTCGTCGACTACTATATAGGCTTGGCTATATTAGCTTGGCAACAATGGCTCGGCAGGATGGACTTGACAACATTGTCATGGAAACAATGGGTCGACAACAATGCCTCAAGCACATGTTTCCATTCACTCGGTACCACTTTGAAACATTAGCTCAGCAACATTAACTCGGTCGTATTGACTCGGTTACAAATGTTCGGGCACATTTACTCGACAACAATGCTTCAGCCACAGGTGTTGACTCGGTTACACTGACTGAGCAGCATCGGCTCGGCAGGCACATTGACTCAGGAACAATAACTTGGCAACAATAATTCGTGGTCACATTGTCTCGAGTACGCAACATTGAATCGGCCACAAGCAGCTAATAGACATCGACGTTCCATCCAAAGGGGTCCTTAAATGCCAGCTCCTAGGACCAAGGCGACGAAAAATCCCAAACGTCGGATAAAAGTACTAAGCTGTCGCAGATTTGAGGATACCAGTTGGCGGCTATCCACACTTGGAGGGAGTGTAAACACAAAGGAGAAGGTGACCGTGCCAAAAGCACGTTCCCTCACTCTCTAGTAAGGACCCCATGTGGGAGATAAATTCTAAAAATTTCATGTTAGCTAAACTCGATTTGAGGGCAGCACAGTACGTTGTTCCGCAGGGAAGGACGCAACGGAAGGACGCACACAAGGAATACTTCCTCGTTTATCTGCTACCGCAAAACATTTTTGTGCAAACGCCAAACTCTATTGAAATAAATGCAAACCCATGTCCTTTGTGGTGTTCCCCCGCAGGACACAATAATAAAAAAAAATAAAAATACCTCTCCTGTTGCAAGGACTACGCTTTTAACGTGTAATGACATCACGTATCCTTAGAAATGGTAAACTAAATATGAGTATGAACTAAGGACAGCATTTATAGAAAAAACCACAGTTTCCATTTCCAGTTTCCAAACTAAAAAAAGGACTCCACACAGGTATGACTCTCTGCTCGGTGGTGGTCAGTCGAAAGTTCCAACACATTACTGGACCAGGTCTCCCCAGGCACCACTATCACTAACAAACTAAACTATTCGCCGAATGGAGTTGGAACGAGTTTTCTTTTTCCCAGAAGAACGCATACCATCCTGCATGCTTAATTAAGTTTCAAGTGAACAATCCTTCTCCAGCAGGATATCCCTCCCTTATCGGGTGATGGCTTAGCAAAAATGCACAGGCACACACAGGCAATATCGTGCTTCATTTCAATCTTGTATGCAAATAACTAGCGGAAAACTTTTGTCTACATAGTTCCTCGTGATGATTAGGACGAGGATTCATATGAGCACGCACACATCCATATACTGAACGACATCAAGTTTTGTGTATGTAGTTTCCTGAGTCCTTCCGAGTTTCCTTGCAGAGGGAGTCAAAATGTCAGTATGCGTACCTAAGAGAGTCCCTTTTCTTTTCTTGATGAATGACTATGCGAGTGTGAAACTATTCAGGGTTTTTTATTTTTCGTCTTGGATTTTTGAGAAAAGGAGGCTGGATGCCTTTGTTGGGAACTTTTCCAATTAGTAGGGAAATTTCGACAAAGTTTGGTAGCCGCACCTAGATTAAGGAGGAGTAAGGAGAATCGCATTGACCGGCCTGTGAAACTTTAAACAAAAAGAACATGTGTTTTATTTTTTTCTAGCATCGTCCTTTCAACGTTTTATTTATCCTTTTTCGTGTTTGCATTTACCAAAGAGCGGGGGCAGCGTAGCTCAATGGAGCTGAGTAAGCCAAAGGAGCAGCTAAAGGAGCAGCCAATGGAGAGGCTACATATCGGGCAGCGAGTGGAGCAGCCAAAGGAGAAGCAACATATCTGGCAGCCAAAGGAGCAGCGGCTAGGACTGGAGCGGCAGCAATTCCATTATAGTTCCTTGCAATAACCTGGCTACTGGTGGCAGTTACAACACCTGGAGCAGCAGCAACTAATGGTGCGGAGTAGGCAAGTGGTGCAACAAGACCTGGCTTAGCAGCAGCACAGGCAATGACAGCGAAAAGGACAACGGTCTATAAAATATTCAATATAATATGAAATATCCTTTAAGCGATCCTTCTTACTTACGTATTTGAACATGTTGATTGATTTTTGATTTGGTTTTTGCAGTTTTGATTGCTTGAATGATTATGATGAACCCAAGTTCCCCATGACAAACTTTTATACCTCCATTTGGTGGCTCATTTAAATTCGAAACACACAAAACACTAAAGTGTATCTTAAAGTGCAAGACAGTCAAATTTACTCAACGAGCCGCGGCGGCCTTGCTCGAGTTAGACTGATGGGCGAAGTTATCCAAATATTTGCTGGTCTTGTATACCAATTGTGGCCGCAAAAAAACTTGCAATTTAGTGCAAGTAGATCGGATCTTGCCATTCAATTGGAGCGCTTATTTCCGTTAGTAATTTGGAACTACTTAACAAAGAGTTGCGTGGAATTTGGGTTTGAAGAACGCGGAAGAGAATAGTGAAATGTTAGACGTTCTTGGACAAATTTGTCGAGGATAATCCTAAGGCTATAGGCTTCTCTATACGGTGATAGGCCAAGAATCCACACAGCATCCTGGCTTTCCTTTGATGGTGAGCAACCAGATCGACCACGTGCAAATCGACGCGAGGCACGCATCCAACATCTTGGATGTGCATATCTTTCGAGGGGCAAACGTTGACTCTGACCACTATCTTGTTGTAGCTAAATTCAGAGCCCGACTGTTTAACGAGAAGAAGCTGCGAGCCGCAAGAAAAACAAGCTTAACGTTGGCTGCCTTAGCACGTCAGAAGGAGCCAGCACCTGGCCGAGAAACTCTCTGCAGCGCATTCACTCACCACAAATGCTAACAACCAGTGGACCGAATACCGCAACATCATCAAAGAGGTAGCCGTGACCACCATTGGCTACCAACCACCACCAAGGAGGAGCCCTTGGTATGATGATGAGTACGTACAGCGGGAGACGGTGACAGAAGATGCACACAAGTAAGCGCTGCAGCGCAAAACAAGAGCATCGAGAGACGAGTACCGGACCAGAAGAAGGGAAGTCCTGCGTAAAAAGAAAAGGGACCACGCAGTTTCCCAGCTCGCGAGTTCAACAACATCCGGCAATTTTATCGAAAAGCCAAGCAGCTGACAGCTGGCTACAAACCCGGAACGCAGGCTCTTCCAAATAGCGAAGGCATCCTAGTCACCGACGCACAGGGAATTGTTGATGTGTTTAAGCAACACTTCCAGCTTAACGGGGAGCAAACAGAGAGGATGATAGGGCAAGACGAGAACCCACCTCCAGTCAATGAAGAACCAACGCCTCCACCCAGTATTGAAGACAACAAAGCCGCTGGCTCTGATGGGTTTCCAGCTGAGCTCTTTAAATAAGGAGGTGATGTCTTGGTAGGGTGCTTGCATCAAGTCATCAACCTAGTATGGGTGGAGGCTCTCTATGCCTCATCTTATAAAAAAATACTCCGAGGGCGAATGGAGGAGAAGATACAACCGCGAACTCTGTGAGCTGTACCAGGATGTGGATACTACATTGGGTCGGCCACATCGAGTGAATGGACAACAATGCTCAAGCCAGGAGGATCTCCGAGTCCCAGCCTCCAGATTCGAGACGGCGAAGAAAACCGAACCTCCGACCCTCCGATGCCAGAAAACTTGGTCTTTACAACTGGAAGCAATGTGCTCGGGACCGCAGAGAATGGAAGGCAACGATGTCTCAGGCAGGGACTCTACAAGGGTCGGTCGTCCTCTACGTAGATCTGACATAATTTTGTGATCTCAAGTAGCTCATGGGCGGACCATATTATGATGAGGATCAGTTTTCAAAGCGAAGAGATCATTACGCTTCCGCCCTTATATTAGGTTTGGTTAGGGTGACTGTCTATACCCACAACGATAGGGATCCTTAAGAGAAACCTCATCCAGGATGCCAGTGATATTGATGAAGCAACAATTTTTGAATAGAATTCTCTCAAGTGATCTTTCTGCTTAAGCAATCACAGCGACATAGTAAATGTTTTGTTGATCCTTCGTCTTCATTGCAAAAGTTGTCTTCTGCTATTCCCACATCAATGGAATGACTGTGAGCTTTGGCAATATGAATCGGAGTCCTAGTGAGTTGGATTTGTTTTGCTTTCCCAATTTCCGCTCAGTAATGCTGATCTGCTTCTGTACTTTTTGATGTACTTGGTCTAGACATCATATAATTAGATGCCAATTCGTCCGACTAGATTTTGAGGATAAACTTTGAAGAGAATCACGTCACAGGAAGAACAATCGCCACGCCTTTCTATCCTTTATTTGTTCACCTAGTTTGAGTAGATTTTATCCCAAAGGAACCCTCAATAATCTTCTTTAATATGCTCCTCACCATAGGCGTGTCCTTAAAAGCAGTAATGTCTGGCTTTCTTCGCAACAAAAAAGGGTTTCTTAAAAAACCTTTCAACTAAGTGCTTTTCTTTTAATCCACTTTGGATTCACTCCCCGACATTAGGGTATAAAATTTCCCTTAAATGTCCCTTTTTTTCAAAAAGAAAACCCAAAACAAAAGTCCGTCCACTTATAGTGCCTTATTAATTAGCTAAGAACAAAACTATTTTCCCTTCAGCCTCGATGATATCCTTAGCGAAACTAATTCTTCAAAATGGAGAAAAGTTGAAAGTAAACTTGTTGTTTGTTTTCTTGAAAAAATAAAATACTCCTCGGTGGGTGGGTCTGATGGGAAATAAGAACTCATTTTCGCCTCGGGCCGGGGGGTAGATGAAGAATCCTTGACAAAACACGCATAGAACATTGCTCCGGGCGCGGCGGTGCTGCCTGCTGCACATTCATTCGCCTGTGTACACCCGACTCCATAGAGCGAATAATTTTCACATTTTCCTGCGCTCAGAGGAGTCCTGTTCCTCCTGTTCTGTGTGTGTGTTTTATGAAAGGCTCCAAAACAAAAGCAAAACCAAGAAAATACCGTGAAAAACAACGAGAGTCCTAGCCATTGTTGGTGCGTTTATTTGCATGAAAGGAATTTTCACATTGAAATTACCATTTTTCCTTGAGTTTTCGGGGCAACATTTCGGAGGCGACTGCTGTATGTATTATGTACTGGGAGCTCCTAAATGCTATGTCAATGACACGGCATCTTATTAAGTCCATAATGGCTGCCTGAAGAAGTTCTTTAAGTGGTTATGTGATAGCTGAATGCTGAATGTTTCTCTCGGTCGGTTGTCTTGTTTGTGCGAACGAATTTAGTAGGTTTAATTAAAAAAGGAACCACCTGGCTGGGCTTAACTGCGAAGTGTACGAACGAGGAGGTGGAAGGAATTTCCACAACTTGTATAATATCCTTGATGGGAACAATGGTCCTTTTTTTTTTTAATAGAGAAATAAGAACAAAGCAATTGTCGACGTTTTCGCATTTTCATTTTACGATCTCGGGCTTTTAATTAGGAAAGGCCAGGCGGTTCAAAAGGAGGTAAATGGCTTCAAATGTTAGTGTAAATCAAAGTGAACATAAAATAGTCATTAAGATCCTTGTCACTTTTCATTTTTGCCTTTTAATTGAAGATAATTATAAGGAGAAATGCAAATTTAAAAACCTTGCATTCTAACACCAGTAACGGCATTGGTCTTCAACAAAAATGCGACGGCAGTTTTACTTTGAACTACTCGGATACATTGAGTCTTCTCGGCACCCACTCACACTTACCTCATATGAAGGTATGCAACACCTACCCAATAAACGTACTAGGAACTCAGCCAAAGGAATTTTCTCTCCGCTAATTCCATTAGATGGGCCATCTCCTCTCAAAAGCCATACAAAGTTCCTCGCGGTGATGGAATCTTCCCAGCCTTTCTTCAGCATGGAATAGATATTCTCATTGAATCCCTAGTACCCATCTTCAGATCCAGCTGTGAAGTAAGCTACATTCCGACAATCTGGAGGAAGGTTGACGTAGTTTACACTCCTAAATCTGGCAATAGATCACCTTCAGACCCTAAGGCCTACAGGCCTATCAGTCTCACCTCTGTCTTTCTAAAGGTAATGGAAAAAATCATTGATTTCCATATTAGCAATAGCGCCTTGATTCAACATCCACTAAACAATTTACGTATCAGTCTGTGAAATCTACAGTCACGGCCCTACATCATCTGCTCCATCTCTTTCAAAGAAGGAAATCGCCTTATGCTCCTTTCTGGATATCTCTGACAATACGACATTTGATTCCATTCAATCTGCTGCGGATGCTAAAGGTATTGACTCGCAGACTATCAGATGGATACGTTCCACGCTTAGCAGCAGAATTGTCACTGCCAAACTTGGACAAACATCAGTATCCATTAGAACAACGAAAGGTGGTCCGCAAGGGGGTGTTCTATTCTGTCCATTGTGGTCGACAAACTTCTAAACGACCTTAACAATTGTGGGTTTCCAACACAAGGATGCGCTGACGACGTAGTCATTATTATAAAGGGCAAAGAAGAAATCCGTACTAAAGATCAAATGCAACGTGCCCTTAACAAAGTTGGCAACTGGTGTCAATCAGAAGGGCTTACCAAGACTGTTATCCCACCCTTCATCAGAAGAAGATACTTAAACGTCCAAACCTCAATTTCTCAAAAGAAACCAAATATCTTGGGGTAACTCTTGACCATAAACTGAGCTGGAAGCCGCACGTAGCCAGTACCACTAAGAAAGCGACTAGAGCCTTCTGAGCCTGCTCTATGCTTTTCGGCAAAACATGGGGACGAAAACCAAAAATGATACACTGGACTTACCTCACAATCATCACACCAATTATCACCTACGCTTCGCTAGTATGATGGGAAAGGGTCAACCAAACGGTCTCGCGGTCTGCCCTCATAAGAATACAACGCTTAGCTTGTTGTCGCGCTCCTGCCCGAAGTTGGAAGTTCTCTTAGACCTCCCGCCCCTCCACATAACTAGGTATTATGAAGACTGCAGTTGCTTGTGCAGTAAAGCTTCAACTGCTATGCAAACATTCCTCCCCATGAAAATCCTTGCAAGATTTCCTCTGTCATCCAATCCAGCAGTGTGCCTCTCGGACTTCATGCCCAAGAGAATCCATCTCTATCATCCTTTTAAGGTCATTGTCCCAATCCGGAGTGTTTGTCCCAAAACATCCTCATCATTAGATTGCTATACTGACGGATCTAAAATGTCAAGTGGGTCTGGAGCTGGAGTCTCTGGTCCAAACTACAAATCTTTCAGGCACAGGTCCATGCTATCGAGCTCTGTGCCAGAGAATGCATTAGAAGAAACCTCCGAAGATCTCATATCAACATTCTTTCAGACATCAAGGCTTTTAACTCCCACAACTTTGAGTCTTAGCTAATTTGGAACTGTCTCCAATCCATCACAATAATATCACACTAACTTGGGTCCCTGGATACAGGGGCATCCCTCGCAACGAAGCCGCCGATAAGCTTGCCAGACAAAATGCTCAGGCTCCTTTCATTGGTCCTGAAACTTTCTGTGCCCCACAAACTGGTCAAATCAGAATGGAGCTCAGCAGATGGGAACGCTCACCTACCAAACAATTCATCAACTTCTCAAAAGAGAGAACAAAAGATATCCTCTCTATGAGCAAATACAAAGTAAAGAAAATCACTGATTTCCTAACTGGTGATTGCTCTCTCAAGTACCACCTCAAGAAAGTGGGCCGTGTCCAATCGGACACGTGTCGCCAATGTCTTGAATACACCGAAACAGCCAACCACATTTTGTTCGAATGTCTTGCCATAGTTTGGCTGAGACTTAAGTACTTTAACAAAGGCTTCACATCTCTCTCTCTGGTATCTCTTCAGCTTCAGCTATATATATGTATGTCGTCCCTGGAACGACTCTATAGCCATTATGCAAGCACACTGGTCGCTCCACAATACACGAATAGCCAAATATTTCTCTAGTTCTTCCAGTGGATTCTCTCATGAGCATCCGGCTCATGTGACCAGTTTTCGTCGTTCCTCTGGGAAGCCCACTGTCGGAACCTAAGCGTTCGATGACCTTCTATCAGTCTTATAGTTCTTTTGGCCATCCGACTGCTACAGTAGATATATTATGTCAAGCAGAATGAAATTAAGCATGGTTTCCATTGCCGGTGTCCGTGACAGTGTCATTCTCATTGATCCCATGATCCCGAAGCACGCTGAAGCACATTAGGTTCAGCTCTCTTATAGGTAACTCTTCAATGATCTAGACTAGAGGAGCTCGGTTTTGTTCTGCGGCCCTTAAGGTTCCATCCTAGGGCCCACAATAGTATATGCTATTGCAATGACATCTAGTGTCTCCCATGCAGCCTTCACACCATTGGCACATACTTGAATCCAAGCGAATGAATTAAATTGCACCTTTAGCCATTCTTTCACTTTTTTTTTGTCCAAGCCAAACTTTAGAATAACTTAAGATACCAATCAGCATGTTACTCTGCCAAAATTAGCAAACAATGTTGGCTAAACATTTGTCTGTCTGTCCTACAATCACCCACAGTAATGTGCTTCTGTGACTTTGACCGTTGTTGGTGGGTCTATTTAAAAATTCAAAAAAAGAAGAAAAAAAAAACAAAAACAGAAATTCCGTTTTGACCATTTTCACCCATTAACCACCGAATGGGTGGTGGACAGAGCGCGGGTGATAAAGCGCTTCCACTCATGCAGATCACGCACTCCCGATGTATCTAAGACCGAATTGTTTTTTTGTTTTTGGTATAAAAGCCTGTAACGGACATTTGGTAAAACATAATCAATTCAAGCCTGTTACCAAAAACAGTAAAAAAAAAACCTCAAGCCCCTAACGAAAATGGCCAAGTTCGTAAGTAAACTGAAAAGGATTTTAATCCTTTTTTGAAAGAGTTTCAATTTTTGTATTTTTTTGTATTTTTTAGATCATTGTCCTCTGCGCTATTGTTGCATGTGTTGCCGGACACCCTGGTGTAGTAGCTCCATTGGGGGCACCCTTAGCGTATACCTCACCCTTGGCTTATTCATCCCCATTGGCATACTCATCGCCCTTGGCTTACTCTGCTCCATTGGCTTATGCATCACCAGTGGGTTATAGTCTTGCTGCAGGTGGTAGCAGCCGCATTGATATCCAGAATAACTATGCTCGGTATGCTGCTCCTCTAGCCGCTGCTCCAGTCGCTGTTCCCGCACCATTAGCCGTCCGAGCTCCATTAGCTCTATCAGCTCCAGTTCCTCGTGCTCCTTTGGCTCTTCAAGCTCCAGTAGCTGTTCCTGCTCCAGTTGCCATTCCAGCACCATTGGCTGCTCCCGCACCTCTAGCCGTTCGTGCTCCCTTGGCTCTTCAAGCTCCAGTAGCTCTTCCTGCTCCAGTTGCTGTTCCAGCTCCTCTTAGATACAACGCTCCACTTCTTGCTTCCGCTGGTAGCAGCCGTATTGATATTGTGAACAACTATGGCAAACTCTACAGTGCTCCACTGTCATATGCTCTGCCAGCTCCAGTACAACTCGCTGCTCGTTATGCTGCTCCAGTTCCAGTTGCTAGTCGTCTGGCTGCTGCTCCACTTCCAGTTGCTGCTCCTCTGGCTGCCGCCCCAGTTCCAGTTGCTGCTCCTCTGGCTGCCGCCCCAGTTCCAGTTGCTACTCGCCTGGCTGCTGCTCCAGTTTCTTATGCCACTCCCGTTTCCTATGCTGCACCAGTATCTTATGCTTCTCCTCTAGGTGTTGCTCGTTATGCTGCCGCACCAATTGCTGCTGCTCCAGTTTCTTATGCCGCTCCAGTCTCCTACGCCGCTCCACTTTCCTATGCAGCTCCTCTAGCTGCCGCTCCAACTCCAGTTGCTGCTCCAGTCGCTGTTTCTGCTCCTTTAACTGACGCTCCAGCTGCCGTTGCTGCTCCAGAACCCTCTGCTGATTCAGAATCGATCTCTGTCTCGGCTAGGCTCTCAGAAGCACCAGCTCCAGTCGAAAACCAAGCAATCTCAACTCCAGCTCCAGTTGACTCATCAGAAGCACCCAAAACCGCTCCAGATGCTGCTCAAGAATCACCTGTTGCTCCAGTTGGTAACTACTAAGAACAGCTGGAAAGACTGACCCAATGATTGCCAAATAAAATAAGTTTTTATAGAATAATACCGTTATTTCACTCAAGAATTCACTCCGAAATTGCAAATTTCAGCAGAATCTGTAAATTTTTCAAGATCCTTACAAAGGGAATGTATAGAGATTATCAGGAATTGCATCCAAAAAGGACTTCGCATTCAATTGCCTTTGAGTTAGAAAACTTCGTGGCATTTAAGTTAATTTCAGGTGCATACCATCTGTAACTAACTGCAAATGGTTTCTCTCTGGTATGGAAGTCCTTTTTAATATTTCATAGAAACCAAAGGAGTAGGTGGATGAATCTATAGAAGGCCAAGGCATCACCACTCCACGTCCTTAATATCGATTTATTGCTTTGCACTTTGTTAGGTTATAACGTTCAATATTATGATTGCATTCCAAGGTAAAAGGATCCAAATTACCATAAAGAGCAGAAGCATACACACACACACCAACAAGAGCACAGGAAGGAGCTGTTCAGGACTTGTGAACGATGCTTTGAACTATACAAAATGAATGTTGGTTGGTGCGGTTTTTTGTTGTTAGAGAAGTGGCAAAGTGCAACGTCAGGTAAGGTTTCCTAATGGGAAAATAACCACTATTCCTTGATATACAGGATGTGCGTGGTCTACATGTAGATGGGAGTGTGTTGTTAAATGTTAAATGCGTTCGATGTGCAACTTTTATAGTGAAAAATATGAGAACTTCCTGATATGGGTTTAGCACATCGCCTGGAGCTGTGCATCCTTGGGTTTTAATAAACCACTCAGATAGAAGTTGGAAGCTTTAAAGTCAGAGATGATCCTTGACATATTGCATCAGATGAGTGATGTCTACTTAAAGGTAAGTCGGATATAAGGAGTAGAAAGTTTTTGAATCGGAAAGAGGAGAGTTTAGAGTGCAGGAGTCTAAAGCCTGATTCCAAAGGACTGGACTTTGGTTGCCGATGCATGTTGGATTTGGCTGATGGATAAGGATAAGTGGTGGCTTTGCAGGATGATACATTGCAAGCCTTTCATCGGAAATGTTCCCAATTATAGAGCGAGATGTGTGAGTCCATGTTATCCTAAAAAGGAGTGAGTGTTCAGAAATTTCGTGGGCTCCTGCTTGAAGCAAGTTCTCCTTGTGGTAGCTGTCTTATACACTTTAGGCGAGCTTAAAGAAAGAGTGTGGTGTTTCTGTGGCCAACTATTCCTCAAGCGCTCACATTTTTAGAGGAAGCGATGCTAGAAGAACTGAGGTTGAAAGGCACTCCAAGACCTTTGTGTGTCGATTTGTGCTGATTCCTAAGCTCCAGATATTTGTCTGGTAGCACCCATCAGTCTTTTGGACTCCTTCAACAGAATACGAAAGTCAAAGGACTTGGAATCTTTACAGATCACGACAGGTAGAATCAGTATGGTCACCATGCTATGGCAATATAAATGCAAGAAAGAACACACGCCAATGGACCCTACCAGGACCTATGATCACGGAAGGATGCTTTACTTTAGAATTAGGCAACGTAGAAGTAAGCTCCATCAATTTTTGGAAGGCCCTTGGTTGATTTATTTATTAAAAGAATCTTGAAAGGCACCACTTTCCTTTGCAGCTCCTCTAGCTGCCGCTCCAACTCGAGTTACTACTCCAGCTGCCAGTACGCGTCTAGACGGTAGAATTTGTCGTATGGCATATGTCACTGTCGCCTACGCTACTCTTAGAAGGCGATTTTTCCTCCAAGAAAACTTAAGTTACTCTCCATCTCACTCAGGAACCTAGATACCAGACTTTCCAGGGGGTAAAGGAGGAAGAAGTCTGGCAACTCAGGCGGGCTATCGAAAATTCCTTCACAGATTTGGGCACAACAGCTCAGTTACAGTGCAGACGCTTCACGAAGCTCGGAGCTCCTAATAGACCACAGAATCAGGTCAGGAGACCACTGGTTGTAGATCTCTTCTGTCATAAGTCTCGGGAAGATTGAGTTGTGTCGAAGCGGAAAATAGAGCCACGAGAACACCTAGACAAAGCAAGCAAATAAATGAATCTTGAAATGCAGGAAGCCAGTGCCAAGAGCGGCGTTCCTCGTCAGGACTTGGGTCCAATAACAAGTCGACTGTCGGAGTGACTAGCTTTTACAGGAACAGTGGTTGAAATGTTCAAGGATTTGTCCTCTGGGTTTTATAAGCCTCTAGTGACCCTATTGCTAGGAGAGGGGAAATGCGTAGCCCATTTTATTTTGATGACTAAAATACAACTTAGACTCTTTCGTAAAGGAAAAAAAAAAAAATTTAAATGCATTCAATGCACATTTAAAATTACGAAGTAAAAATCGAAATTAGTTTTCAACACCAGCAATTACTACGACCAAATGTCTTTCTTAAGAGAGGCCATCGAACGTTGAGTAAATTTGACTATCTGCGCAGTGAAAGACCTCATCGGACGTTTGACGTTTTGAATTTTAATCAACCGACTGCCGCCCAGTTTGTGGGTATAAAAGTTTGTCCCCAGGCGTTGGCTAAGCACAATCAGTTCAGCAATTAAAACTGTCTAACAACAAAAATCAAACTCAAAATGTTCAAATACGTAAGTCGTTTGGAAATATTTACTTTACAGAGGATTCAGAGGATAAGATTGACGGTTTTTTCTTCTTTTTATAGACCGTTGTCCTTTTGGCTGTCATTGCTGTGGCTGCTGCCAAGCCTGGTCTAGTTGCACCACTTGCCTACTCTGCACCATTGGTTGCTGCGGCTCCAGGAGTTGTTACTGCTACCAGCAGTCAGGTGATTGCAAGGAACTATAATGGAATTGCTGCCGCTCCAGTTGTTGCTGCTGCTCCACTAGCTGCCCGATATGTTGCCTCTCCATTGGCTGCTCCTTTGGCTGCTCCTTTGGCTGCTCCTTTGGCTGCACCATTAGCTGCTAGGTACATCGCCTCCCCATTGGCTGCACCCCTAGCTTATTCAGCTCCTTTAGCTGCCAGTCCACTGGGTTTGGCTGCTCCTTTGAGCTATGCCGCTCCAGCTTTGTGGTAAATTCAAATTAAAACGGATCAATAAAGGCATTTGAGTGATAATAGTACCTAGGAACAACTGCGTTTGCTTATATTTACTTAATTTAAAATTAAAGTGCGACATGTGTTGATCCCAACGGATTCAGTCGCATAGAAGCATAGACATCTTAATAGATCCCTTTACATGTCCACACCGCATAGTCGACATCAAAGTTCTCGAAAATAAAAAGGATACTAAAAATGTTTCAATCCTTTCCGTTTCTCCACAGAAATACGTTCGTCCCTCTTATATTTTTTGATATTGTTACAGCCAGAGCTCTGAGCAAACGAAACGCCCTCTTATGGGAACTAGCTAGTAACAACAAGTGAGTGAGTAAGAAGAAGGTCAAGGAGTCCCAAGTTATTCTATACGATAATCCAACCAAAACATCGAGATCGTGTGTAGCCAGCTGTCAATAAATCGTCCATATTCCCATTCACACTTACACTTGAATCTTAGATAACGCAGACACATCTGACATCTGACATTTGCAATCACATTCCTGACCTTACACAGTTATGTACTACAACATGCGAATTCTAAAGGTGCTTGTCTATTTGAGAGTAAAATTTGGACGAGTAGCTCTCAAGCCCCTCACGAGAGAAATTTCGTAGGTTGAAATGAGTTACACCTGAGAGCAACTTGCTTAGAGCTGGCTTACTATTCTCAGCTCTCAAACTTTTATAGAGTTGCTCGCAAGTGAACAGATGTTATCTTACTCTCGGAGATCAACTCGAACGCGATAGTAAATCACACAAATTGTACTCTCATATGGAAAGCTACTCGAGAGTTACTCTTAGTAGTTTACTAGCGAAAGTGCTCTCAAGTGGACATGCACCTTAAGTTGTCCTATTTGCGAAACGTGTGACTAAGACGTAATTACAAGTGCGTCGTGCTGTTTCTTTCCTTCCAAAAATTCAATTTTTTTTAAAGATTTTTTCGGACTAAAAACTATGAAATGTCCTTGACCAGTGTTATGAATTGGCACGTGAGTTCTCACTTTATTTTGCCAGAGATGTCAGAACACATTCAAAAACGGTTATAGTTTAAAGACTAGTGAGCCATATGTCAAATTGACAGAAAATATCTGTCTACTGTTTACAAAATCACTGAAATACTTAGCCAAATGATGCGCGAGTTAGTTCCGCATTTGAAGTTCTTAAAATCTTCGTTTTGGTGTGAATATTTCTTTAATTGCGTCAGCTGTTTGCGAAATTATTACTCTATGTTACCATGATGAATTTTAAATATTTTTTCATGATGATGAAATTTGACTCTCAAGTTTCATTCGAATTCTATAAAACAAAGAAACTAACTGTACCCTGCGCGCGTCACAACGTCACAACTTTTCGAAAAACTACAATATTGTCTGCTCAATGTGAGCCGGACATGAATTTCATAATTTACATAAATTCTTATATCACCCACAACTGGAAACGTCATCATTCGTTCGCTGTTTTCGTTTCAATTCAAATCAGCATGAACTGTCACGGCAATATATCAAAATTCATTGGAGTGACAGTGGCGCCATCTGTTGAAACTTGGTCGTACAAACTCAAAAACCTTCATGGGCTCATGCACAACAACTTTGCTAGAGATCATCACATTATCAAATGCATATTTACGTAGAATTTTGACATCCGATTATACAAGGTCCGTTCGTGTACCCTCCCAAAACAGCGAATTTTTACGAAAACTTACGAATTTCTCCGAAAAGTTGTTCGCATACGAAGAATTTTTGTAGTTTTTCGCTGAAGAGAGCGCTCACGAGAGAGTAAGAAATTTCCCCATGCTAAGATTTTTAGTGCAAGAAATTTCTGTGGGCTGGTTTATGTAAACTGTCAAAGCTGTCAAACCAGTGTATTTTCAACTTTTTCCTGTTCAACCCGTTCCTTGACTTTTTTGTAATTTTAGCTCTCTCTGAGAGAATTTTACCCTTACTCTTCGAAATTTGATAAACTACGAATTTTAATGCAAAGAGTACGCGAACAGACCTTATATCTGTAAACTGTAAATTTTGAGGTGAAAAAAAACCCAGCGTTACCCCAGTGTAAAAAATTTCTCCAGTGTGTGATGTATAAGTTGACAGAAGCCGAGGGTGAGTTCGGTGAGTACCTTTCACACTTAGAAAAGTTGTGGTAGGTTTCTTCAATCAATAAGTTGAAATCTTTTCATATTCCCTACGACTAAACTGTAAAATATGAAACGCTCTTCTGGAGTAGCTTAAGTTCCTCCAAACTAAGACTTGTCACATCAAGGATTATCCCGAAAGTATATATTGTACGTATTTAGGTCATAGCAAAACTCCTTAATCCACCTACAAGCAGCAATAACTTTATCCATTTATCTGCGACTAAATTTCAAAACTATTCATGATTTACTAACTCGCCCCGTTAACAACTAGACTAGAACGTAAAACGCGCGCGTGGAAAGGACACTCCACAACAAGATAAAGTCATTAAACAGAATTTATTGCCTCAGATTATCCACTTAAGTTCTTTTCTTCTCCTTTCTCCTTCTTTCTTTTTTGCTTTTTTTTTTTTTGTTTATGGAATAAAAAATTCACGTGGAGTGTGCATGATTTTAAACGTAGCTCCTTACTCGTTCCATTATCCCCGAGAACAGTGCATGCATTCAAATTATACCGAGAGACGTTTGGGTCATTAAGGACTTTGTATAGAAAAAGGACTTAACCGCTTATATTTTTATCGCCCATCTAGGAGGCGACTGCTTAACAAATTGCAAGGGAACCATAAATATGTTAAATTGCATATGACTTATTGCTTTTGTTCAGACAAAAAAAAAAAAAAAGAAAATAATTAAGGATACCCTTCCAAATAGTATAAGAAAGTTGAAAGGACGATAAAGATGGGGAAATTGAATGGGTGTAATTAATTTTCGGCAGAAACTTTTAAAAACAATTATCCTTAAGCAGTTAGGGCTTTAGTGGCGGTTGAGTAACGATCGGAATTATAAACTTTTAAGGACATCAAACCAATGATCGATTGCCTATTTAAGATTCTCCACCCAAATGTCCTAAGCCATTTTGTGTAACAAACTCAAGCACAGACTGACCCAAATACCATTCGTCGTTGAAGAAATATTTAGTCTGGCCTTCGGTTGAGACTCATACCAATTCGGGTCACGCACATTGACGCTTGAGCCACATTCAGCTGTGGTATAAAAGCCACACATCGAGCGTTGGTTGGACATATTCAGTTCACAACTGCAAGCAAAAACAACAAACCAAGAAAAATGGCCAAATTCGTGAGTTCAAGATATTAATAGCACTGCTCTTTGAGGATTCTAAGATCGTCCTTATCTTTTCAGTTCATTGTCCTCTTCGCTGTCATCGCATGCGCTGCTGCCAAGCCCGGAGTACTTGGTCCACTTGCTGCTCCACTTGCTGCTGCTCCACTTGCCGCTGCCCCACTTGCCGTCTCAGCTCCATTGGCATACTCAGCTCCTTTGGCTGTTGCCGCCCCATTGGCCTACAATGCTCCTCTCCTTGCTTCAGGTGGAAGTAGCCGCATCGACATCCAAAACAACTATGGATACGCTGCCCCATTGAGCTACGCTGCTCCTTTGGCTAGGATTGCTGCTCCAGCTGCTGTTGCCGCTCCATTGGCTTACAGTGCCCCACTTGCTGCTCCCTTAGCTGCCAGGATCGCCGCTCCATTAGCTTACAGTGCCCCACTTGCTGCTCCCTTAGCTGCCAGGATCGCCGCTCCTTTGGCTTACAGTTCTCCCCTCGCTGCCCCAGCTCTCTGGTAAATTTTCCAAAAGAAAAGAAAACAATGATGACTGTTGGACTGATGGTGCAATAAACTATTCTTGTGATATACTTACTACGTAAAAACCTTTGTTTTCTTTCGATACACGAAAACTTCATGGGAAGTGCCTTGGTAGTTGGGTCAAGGAAGTAAGCATAGTTTCGATTCACACCTTGATGCAGAAGTGGCTTCAGTCAGACAGTAAGGCAGGAATGAAGTGCAGTGGGTACTTCACAGATATATGGCATAGCCAGACCAATATAGGTCCATTGTGGTGCCGCCGGTATTACTGTGTATATGTCTATAGCTGTAGAAGAAGTAGTCTCCAAGCTCTAGTTTTCTGTGAGAGGGTAGAGTTTAGCATCTCTTAGTACTACTCGTCTATGCAGAATCTGCAGAAATCATTAGAAAGAAGGCCTAGTCTGATAGCGTGTCCTGTAATGACAACTACAATATTGCACTTTAAAGCGAAAGAATTTTGCTCCTTTTGCTTTTCTTCCAAAATGATTGTTACTGCTTCGTATTGCTCTTTCAAAAAAATCACTGACCTGAACCCTTGTCTGAGTCCATGGATAGTTTAAGGGATTTTGCTTTAGAAGTAGTCCAAGACTTAACACTTTCTTTAAAGATATCTTGGAGTTTAAATGATGGTAGCTATGACTTTTCTGATCCAGAGATCTCTTCTTAGAGTATCCACGACTAACATGAGGCATTTCTTAAGTTCGTTCTATACTCGTATATTCCGAGAGTTTTTTTTGGTACGAAGCCGAATCTAGTGTCACGAGATGGGTAGGCATGACTAGAGAGCTGGCTGAAGGCTTTGCAGAAAGACAAAATCTCAAGCTTTCACCAAAAATAGACATCATTAAGTTGAACTGGAGTCACAGAAGGGTTACAAGGACGAACCCCTGCGGTATTTCTACTGTCTTGTTAAAAAATCTGTGATTCATTTGGAGGTACTTTTTTGTCTAGAGATTTCTGGAAAGCTAGCGCATGAGTCGTGTTAATCTGTTATTGTGATTTTGTTTGGGATTCTATGACATTTTATCGTGAAGAGACTTAGCCTAGCACAACGTCTACAGAGAATTCAACTGTATTACAAAAATCATCATTCTACAGGGAATGTGTTTCGTGCAACTACAACTACTAATGGTCTACATAATCAGCTGTGTGTATACGTAAGAACAAAGGCTGGTTCAAATTGAAGCCCATGATCTCCAGAACATTTGGTATCAACAAAAAAGCGCTATTTGCCATACAGGCCATCACACAATAGCTTTTTTGCGAGAACAACAGACTTTTTACTTTGCGGCTATGTAAACTCTGGCAGAACTGAACTGGATGTAGAAAGCAATGCTTAAGTTCGGAATGCTATGCACTTACAGATGAAACTAGTCCCATAGTTCCTCTCTCAGTGGTGATCCTCTTACTTACTTACTTACTTATATCTTGTATCCCCTTGTGGATCTTAGGGCCTCTACAACGCCTACGCGCCATCGTGTGCGACATCTGGAAATGTGCCTCAACTCCTCCCAACTCTTTCCCAGTTGCCATCCTGGGTAAGCGGGTTCCATTGCATCGCTTGGTTAGCTTTGGATCTGTCACCCTTTCGGAGAGGTAATCCTCGCGCCAATATCAAGCACTTCGTGACGGATGACTTACTCAAATTGACAGCCATTTTCAAATTCAATCTTATTTCGCTTTTCCTTCCTTCCTAATGGTAGTCACGATTCCACTAAATGCTTCCCTCCTAGAATTCATGTGCGCTAAGCATCTGTGCTTAACAAGTAAGTCTATTGGCACTATACAAGCCACTACACATAGCTATGAGGTAGTTCGGAAGGCGCTGAATCCTCTCGTTGTTCTGTAAAGTGTCTCTGTTCTTCTACTGTACTACTTCGTCCTCATTGCTTCAGCTCATATTTGGAAGTCGCACAGCAGTACAGACGTCGCAATTCTTATCAAGAGCCGTTTCTTGGCATGGTCCTTGCCAGGGCAGTCTTCTGCGCTCTATTTTGCCACTACAAAAACACAAAGGTACTTCAACTCCGGCTTAAACATGATCGCCAACGGTCCTTCATACAGTTTCATCGGGTGCTGATGAGTACTAAACCACCAAAGTTTCCTTTGCTGGGTCCATGTTTACTAGCTAGTCCTGTAGACGATAGTTTCATTGCAGAGATGCTCTTCTGGTCCACCCTCAAAAAAGGTTCATTGAGTCAGCCACCCTATACAGTCACTGCCTTATCCTTCAGACGAATGAGAACAGTAGGTAGTTACTTCCTTTTTGTGGTCAAGGTTTTACTTTGAACAGCTTAGTCTTGCCTCTCCACGTAACCTAACCTACTTCGTCTCAGAGCTAGAGAACCTAGCTAACGTTGAGTTGATGGCTCTCATCAGACCGGCCTTTCTTAACAGCATCTCCAGAGTTGAATGATCGGGCACAATGTACCCGAACTGTTGGTCTAATAAACCTTTGCTATCACAATGGAGCTATTATTGATCTCAGCGTGTCCTGACTCTTTCTAGTCAACTCGCCCATATTAAATATATTTCCTTCACGTATGAGTGTTTGCTTTTCAAACAAACGAAATGGTAATGTATCTTTGATGAACAAGATATGTAAACAAATTTTGTAGCGCACGTATACGACAACGTGTTGCTTTCAATTTTTGAAAAACAATTTCATTCATCCAACGCAAGGCTGAGCAACCAATCATTGAATACTTGGTTCATTGACGCTTTTCGAAAAATTTTGCACATTTTCTTACTACACCCAATTAATTATGCAACTCACGCCGACCACGTCCAATACCCAAATTTTGAGTATAAAAATGGATCGCCACAGCCCAAGAAGGCACAGTCAATTGACATCACCTCGCTCAAACTAACTAACCAACAAAAATGTCCAAATTCGTAAGTGAATTAGTTACAGTTTCAAATCGAAGCTAGGATAAGATAAAACGTTTTTTTTTTCTCTCTCTTATAGATCATTGTCCTCTTCGCTTTGGTTGTCTGTGCTGCTGCCAAACCCGGTCTATTGGCACCACTCGCAGCTGCCCCACTTGCTGTGTCAGCTCCATTGGCTTACTCAGCTCCTTTGGCTGTTGCCGCCCCATTGGCCTACTCAGCTCCCCTCCTCGCTTCAGGTGGAAGTAGCCGCATCGACATCCAAAACAACTATGGATATGCCGCCCCATTGAGCTACGCTGCTCCTTTGGCTAGGATTGCCGCTCCATTGGCTTACAGTGCTCCAATTGCTGCTCCATTGGCTGCTGCACCTGCTCTCTGGTAAAATCCAATCCAAGGACTCATACGACTCATGACTTTGAATAAATAAATCACACGAAACAGTATTACCAACATTTGAAGGATATTTTTCATTTTTTTTTTCCCCTCCCTCAACTCACCCCAACCACAACCACACGTTGTCGCGACATTTTCTTGTGAAATGCTAATCCTGAGGTAATTTCCATCTAGAGTGCGCGCTCTCCTTTCTGGAATCAAAGACGTGGAATCATGAGGCGACATAAATTTCCACTTCCTTGCTAAATTAAGGAGCAGGGCGCTCTGGTTGTGTGGTGAAGGATATCTACACTCTCGGTGAACTCATTGAACCCGACGACACGACGACGACGACGTGATGCTTTGATGGATTCATAAGATTGAGTGGGAATACACGTATTTGTGTGTGTGCACTCCGCCGCCAGAAAGAAAGCTTTAAGCGAGGGTGTCCTCTCTTGAGATTTGATTAATTTGATGAAATTTCCACGACGACGACAACGTACACACTGATTCATGATTTGGAATTTTTCAAAACGGCTCGAGGCTGAGCTGTTAATTTATTAAAATCAAACGGTGCCAATGCGTAAAGGTGGCGGTCGGCGGTGGTGGTGACAATTCAATGAAAATGCTAAAGGACCTGGCCAACAACACTGTCAGGATGGTAATTTAGTGTAACAGCGTTAAATTGATGAGGGTTGTGAGTGAGAGCTTGTTATGTAGAACAGAGATCCTTTTGTTGGCCGAATTCGGTATTCATGAGGTCCAGTGAGGGCGCCATCGCTTAGATGTTCTCTTTTTGAGGTGTTTTTTGGCATAATAGAAGTGGTATCCTTGTCTAAAGGACCTATAATAAAAGGTTTAGAAGAAAAGACGTACCTTGGATTTGGATATGAAGCTTAAAGCTTCACAGCATCGGACTATAGGGTCACAATACAATTCAGATACTAAGAATTTTTGTGCAAATTACTGCTTGGGATTTAGTTCAATTGGGACTGCGTTCATAATGACAGAACGCCACTCAATTCGGTCACAATTTGAGACTCGACTCGTTCTGAAGTTGAAATTTAGTTCCTTAAACCGTTGACTCTTTTGGAAGCTAGTGCGTAGGGCCGACACCTGACAAACGTATTGACAATAAATGCCCCAGCTACAGCTGCAGAAAAAGCAACGAGTGATTGCTCGCAGCATCACCAAAGCATGATAGCAGTTCCGATGAAAGACCAGGTTGCTTATGTCGCTCAAATTATGGAAGAAGTAGTCAACTAGGAGCCCTTTCCTTTCAGTTGAAAGAGCTTGACTTGACATAGAAGTGTTCAGCCATCTGGATTCTAGAATTAAAAGGGACAAGGTCCAGAAATCCATGTACCCACGACATGGGCTTCAGTTCGATTTTAGATCTTGGGGAAACACACCCTCTCTCACTCCCGTTTCTGTTTTGGTTCTGTCTGTACAGAAGCAGACAGATTGTCTCTCAGAGTAAGCCTAGATACTTGCCAGTACAAAAAGAGCACCAGAACGATACAATCTAGTTTCGGCATATCAAATTACATACTTCCATATAAATATGACTAGTTCTGTTTTCTGATTCACCCCCAGACTTAAAATTTTAACCCATTTGGATCCTAGCGTCTCTAACGCCTACGCGCCATCGAGTGCGATTTCTGGAAATATGCCTCAGCTCCTTCCAACTCTTTCTCAGTTGCCGTGCTCCCTTCTCCACTGTTCTGCGCCACGTACTCCTAGGACCACCACGTATCCTGCCATCCTGGGTAAGCGGGTTCCATTACATCGCTTGGTTAGCTATGGATCTGTCACCCTTTCGGAGAGTGTGACCAATCCACTGCAACTTTCGTCGTCGTATGGTTGTGCCTATAGGTTCATGGCCCGTTCTCTGATAAAGCTGTTCGTTAGAGATACGGTTAGCGAGAATATCCTTAAGATGTAGCGCAGGAACCTATTGACAAACGTTTGCAGCTTCTTCGTGATAGTGACGGTCACTCTTAAGGTACCACATCCATAAAGCAGCACGGATTTAACGTTAGAACGGACCAGTAGTAGCATGGTACTTAAGCTAATTGCACTACTTCGCCAAACTGTGGATAAATGAACAACAAGTGAAGTGGTGATCGATATTCAACACACTGATCGATGATGATCCGCAAGCTGTTGATGTGGTCGACACAGGAGGATTCAGTTCGAAAACCTGCTTGTTCGGCGTCTTCAAGGTGTTCTTTGATTCGCTCCAGGATGATTCTAGCTATTATCTTGGCCACAGCAGGCAGCACGTAGGAACATTGTGCCATTGTTGCATTATAAACAGCTCCCAATTGGTTGTAGAAGGTCTTCCTTTTTTTCCTCAGACGAACCATCCGTGGGTGCGTAACACCAGAATCTGGCCGTTAAAATCCTGCCACCGTGTGGCTGCCACGGAAGAAGTTTCTGATTTTGGATGAGAAATAGCTCATTCGATAGATCTCCAGTGCTTAATCACATAGACGAAGCAACAAAGTCCTGAATCATCAAATCCCTCAAAAAATGCAAAGCCAAACAACAGCAGAAGTGGAAAAGGGGGATAATCATTAAGTTTTCTAAAGAGGGCAACATCTATGCCAATTATCTGCTTGGTCAGGAGAACATCCTTGCAACAACTGAACCAAAATCAACCACTGAATTGCAAGACTCATAATGTACATGTGTTCAGCCAACAGAACCCACATGCCAGGTTAAATTCATTACCTAATTCCACCAACATGCACACGCACACACCAATTTAACCCTCTCCTCACGTAACTCATATCAGGAATCAAATTTCTCCCAAAATAAATCAAATTTCTATTCCCAAAAGCGCTCCAAAAATCTCCACGAAAAATCCAAACCCCACAAAAGGCACAAATGTCAAACAGTGTCATCAACCCATCACCACCAACGGTCGACGCGAATTATTTCCCTCAAATCCCCAACCCAAAAAGAAAAAACCCCCAACCCTATCAACACTAGCAGTCCACAGAAGCAGCAGTCCTACTTTAGTATTCAGCTCACATTCAGCAGCCAGAGCCCAGAGTGCGTATGGGCCATTGTGGACATTGCGCTCCAATTGGCTTCTCACAGTCGTCGCGTCGTCGGTCGCAGTTGGTCTTACTTTACGCCTGAGAAATTTATTACCTATCGGTTACCCGTGTTGCCGCCTGAATGCCAATGAGTCAACGAATTGACGCAACTGATGGTATTATGCAATTCCTCCTCCTCCCTAAATTGAAGGAAAGAAAAAAGAGACCTTTAAGCTGCAAGCACAGCGTTTTATAGGTCAGTGGTTGCGGCGGCGTTGACATTGAAAAATTGCCGAGAGGTGTTTATAGTTCAAAATGCATTTTTATTCAGTCAGTCTTTGGTTTAGATGAGGTATGAAGCTGGAGCAGCATAGCTCAGTGGAGAGGCATATCCATAAGCGGAGGCATATCCCAAAGGAGCGGCAGTCAATGGAGCAGAGTAAGACAATGGAGAGCTCACGTAGCTAGCAGCAAGAGGAGCGGCCAATGGAGCGGATACATATCTGGCAGCCAAAGGAGCAGCAGCCAACACTGGAGCGGCAGCAATTCCATTATAATTCCTAGCAATCACCTGGCTACTGGTGGCAGTGACAACTCCAGGAGCAACCAAAGGAGCCGAGTATGCAAGTACTCCTGGCTTGGCAGCGACACAACCAATAGCAGCGAATAGAACGACAATGACCTAAAAAAAATTAAGGTTTTGGTAATCCATAAGGACTCAGGCAGGACTACTTACGAATTTGAACATTTTGGACTAAGTTTTGGTTGGTTTTTCTGTTGCTTGCTCCGCGGAAGGTGAAAGAATTGAATATGCCTGAACAGTGGTCAAGTGCGTGTATTTATATTCAACACTAAGGCGGGCATCAGACTTTCCTCGATTAGCATTCAAAGCGCTAATCCCCCAAGACGATGGCGACGAATCGAATTGGAGCGTAATTCGCTTGACCTTCGATTGAAAGTGAAGACTTGCGATTGCGCTTTATGGTAATTTTCATTCAGAGTTTCGGTTGTTGTGTGTTGCGCCATGGGTTTGGGTAAACCCGGAGGAGGATTGCATTCAAAATACGCTATAAAAGAATGTCGATCAGGGCAGACTCTCTGTGTGAATGGGCAACGTACTGAGATCGAAGATAGTAAGCTATCTTGCCACTCGATAAAGGACATGCTTAGCGTCTTAAATGGTTTCGATGGTCTCCTTTTAATTGCATAAGTACAGCTTGGATACATGGGACAGAGAAGCAAAACCCATAAAGATGACTGTAGAGATGCAAATGATGGTGATGTCTGCGAAAGGCCTCGGATCCTCCTGCACACTCTCACGGATAAAGACCATATTTTCGACAGATCTTGCGTTGCGCTGACGTATTTACTTACTTAAATCCTGTATCCCCTTGTGGGTCCTAGGGCCTCTTCAACGCCTACGCGCCATCGTGTGCGATTTCTGGAAATGTGCCTCAGCTCTCCCCAACTCTTTCCCAGTTACCGTGCTTCCTTCTCCACTGTTCTGCGCCACGTACTCCTGGAACCGCCGCGTATCCTGACGTACTGGTGTTGGTGGTTTGTTCACTTAACCCATCGACTCGAATTTGTGCACTACGTTTCGGATAGTCCTCTCGGAAGGACGATTATGGCGACCGTAAAATGAGCGAAACTCGTGAAATGTTGCTCGCATAGAAGAGCACATTAGCTTTAACAATATGGCCGCAATCACCTGTTATAGTTTAGAAATTCCTATTGAAAAAAACTCCTTTTATACCTAAATAACTCCCGATTCAATACATATGTATGTACATCTCCTAAGGATCCTCTAAAAGCGTAGAAATAACTCTGTGTGCCTGACTGCAAGCAACCATACAATCAAAAAGCAAATTCACTTCCTGTCCACTCAAAGGAATAACTAAAAATACCATCGACAAGTGGTAATGTCTGTCCGTCACAACGCACAACCATTTAAGGAGCATTCCTTCGTCAAGGATGAGCAATGCCATTGGGTAGGTACTCTCCAATCAACAGCATAAAGTCCGTTAGAGTCTTGTTTTTCTTTTTTGGGGAAAATTGAATATACTCATGAATAAAATTCCATATCCACTCTAGAGGAGTCAAGGACTCATATCAGTTCCTTCCGACGTTCATTTATATTCAACAAAAAAAAAAAAAAAAAAAAACAGGAAACATCCTGTGCGTTTGTGTGCGATGTGAACACATTTTTGTCGTCAACCTTTGATCCGATTCTTTATTGCAAGTTGGGTTGAGTGCTCTGATAGTCTATACAAAAGGACCCTCTTCTCCTCCTGTATGGTGTGCTCCTGTGTCAGCACTTATTTCGAAAGGACACAAATGAAATAAAGAATTATTGGTATAAAACATAACTGCTTGGGGAAAAAAAAGGGACATTGCCCGGCAAGATATGGTTAATTTGAACCCTTAGATTTGTGTGGCCATTTTTTTTTTTGCGTTCTCCTTTGTGCTTTATTCCTTTCGTCTACTTTCACACAAAAGGCCGGGTGTCTGTCCTTCCTGATTTAGGGATCTGGATCTATCGTTTGTTCGTTGTTCGTGCGCTTGACTTAATTTTAAAATTAGTGCGCCAGTTATGCCAGATCACGTATTTGCTATTCGCTGTTTCACTAATTAAATTTTCCTTGCTAATTTATTGGTGAGCACTGAGCACTGTATATCTGACAAATTTTAGCAGGATGATATCTTACGAGTATGAAAAGATACCATTAAGAGATACAAAATGAAAATGGGTACCTTTTTCGGATGGGCGAGAAGAAGAGCTTATATCTTAATAGTCGACACAGGAGTTTTGTTGTATCTATTAGATGCTTTGTTCTGCATTAATTAAATGTGTAGATAGACGCACAGTGAAACATTAGCATTTTGTGAGAAGAGAATTTACAGATACTTTGGCATGCCAAGTGTATTGATAGTTTTTCGGAAATAATTTCAGTTGCCTTCATTAGAAATTATGACGACGGCGAAAGTGCTGAGGAAGCGAGAATTTTTGATTGCTTTTATGGCTGAGAGTTGGAGTTTGCCGAGAGCTATAAGTTTTGATAGTATCAGCGAAAATTTATCTATCGGTTGTTTACTGTATCTGAAAGTTGTTAATTAGAAAAGCAAGTCATTAATGATATGAGCATTTGAATGCGGTGAATGTACTGTATGTATATTGCGGTGGGTATTATGACATATAGTCAGAATGTTATGACATTAGTACGGGAAGGGACAAAATCCATAAGCAGTATATCTTTTCGCTGACTGCATTGCTTAAAAGGACTTGAACGACGCGAAGACCGGGAGCGGTTTGCTGCAAAGTACCCTTTCTAAGAAGACATTTGATAATGACATAGTAATAATGACAAAACCCCTTTACCCCTTTTTAGAACTTAAAGTGACCAAGTATCTGGGCGTATGCCTATATTCTGGACTAACATGGAGCTCTAACATTGAGGAGAAGATCTGGAAGGCAGAAAGGGTGCTTCATCAATGCAAATAGGTGGAGAATCTTATCGAAGCCAGAATACTGGATGTATAGAACTTTAGTTGACACATATGCGTCAGTTGTATGGTGGCAAAAAAGCCTTCCCAAGAAACTGTAGAGAACTACTGAGATGGGGTTCAACGTGTGCCATGTTCAGGGCCAAACCGTATCTCTAACGAACAGCTTGCTCAGAGAACGGGCCATGAACCTATAGGCATACCTAACCATATGACGACAAAAGTGGCAGTGGATTGGTCACACTCTACGAAAGGGCGACAGATCCATAGCTAACCAAGCGATGCAATGGAACCCGTTTGCTCCTCATAAGGCTTCTCCGCAGGGCAAGAAGCCCTTCTGCACACACAATATGTGCACCTAATCCCGTCATTTGAGTTAGGAGATTGTCTGCTCTGCACTTAGCAGGTGTCCTCTAAGTAGAACACTGCACCTACTCCTCCTTTTTAACATTCTGGGCACAGAGGCGGACTATTCTGTCTAAATTTTCTGAACAGCAGAATGTTACGTTCGTATACCGGTCCGCCAAAGCTCAGGAGCATTCGGGAGACCACCGCTCGCATCAGCGCTGCCTTCCTCCTTGCGCACTCGACGTGGGTTTGAAGCATAACCGATTGTCGAGCATGCTCTAAGTTATTCCAGCGATTCTTTGGAACCGATTGTGTGATTTCCTACCCGGAAGTCCGTATACAGCGCCACTGGACTTGCATTTGGCAGTGCCTTGTCATTAAAGGTCTTCGACTTTAAACAGCAACCCCAGACATGCCATGACTCTAGCTAGGTAGGTAGCTCACTTAAAGAAGCCTCATACTCTTGTTATAACATTTGAATTAAAGCACCCTTCTGCAGTTGAATGTTCCCCTAACTCTATGCAATAAATCAGACCCTTCAAATCTATAAATCACTTTATAAACGTCAGAGTTCAACACCCGACGCACACATGACCACATCCAACCCCCCATCTCCCATTCATGCAATCACATAAAACATCCCCCCCAACTTTGATCCTAATTAAACGTCCCTCCGCCTAAGTCCTCGCGCCCACTTTAAACTCGATAAGTACCGCTCTACTGGAGCATAACACTCATTACCACTTCCCAGATGGTTGCCCTCGCCCGGATAAACGAACAAACTTCCTGCAATTTAAAATCAATCACCTCCATCTCGCTCTCGTCCTACAACTTGGCCATCAAATGACCGCCATTAAGGTGTGTGTGTGTGCACATTAAAAACTCCAGCACTTACTTTTTAGCTTTAATCTTTAAAAAGAAATGTTTTTTCTTTCGTCCTGGTGAATATGTCCTCGCCGTCCTCGTCGTTCTCGTGTGTCTTGGTTCATTTCTCAGACACGGCTTTTATTTGGCACGGCAACAAAGGAAGGATCAAAATGGATTAAATTTCACGTCCCATGAATCCTGCGAACATTTCCTTAAAAGCTTTTAAACTGCCTCTCCTGATGCTCACATGAATGACATCAAAAGAGTCTGCGGTGCTGATGGTGGTGGTGGTGGTGGTGGTAATGGTGGTGCCGCCAAGTCGTACCTGATCGTGAAAACCGTCCGGAACCTTGCAATGCGACACCACAATAATGCCAAAGCACTTTTGGCCATTGTTCCCCTAATTGCATTTTAATGTTTAACCGTCTAATAGGGCACCTGTGGAAGGACGACAACGACGTCGAGGACGATTTTGGGAAGAATAGAACCTTTCATAATGGATTGCTAAGCGTTTCTTTATTTTTCACATTGCATCTTTGAACCTAACCTAGCAACGACTTACACTATGTCTAGGTGCTGTTGAAACTCTCACCAATAAGTTGCGCTAGGATAACGTACATATGTTGGTCCGTATGCACCCCAAGGATACGTGTAGCCATATCTATACACCGGTGTGTAGGGATAGTATCCACTGGCATATGTTGGTATATACGTGGGCGTACTTATCGGATAGAAACGTGGTGCTGGTGCAGCTAGTGGCGGCACCAAGGATACAGTTGGTGTGACTATTCCATTGTAGGTCCTTGCTACGACTTGATTACTATGAGCTGTTACGATTCCAGGACCCAGTATAGGCACAATTCCAGACGGCTTGGCTGCGGCACAAGCGATGATTGCGAGAACGATTGACAGTAACTGCGGTGAAAATACCAATTAATTGCTATATATCCTTTCAAAGGACTATTACACGTCACTTACATAAGAGTACATGATACGTGAGTTGAAGTTGATGAATGAAACTTAAATTATGAACTGGTTCATTTGTGATCGATGATTTTACTTTTATACGAAACGTCGAGTCTAGCTGCCCTTTTTTGGGAACGGAATCTCTAGCTGGGGTGGGTGACTACGCCTTTTATGCAAAGTCACGCACGCAAATCTCTAATGCAATTGTGCAGCGGTGGCATCACCGTTTTGATTCATAAATATGGAGTAGTCGATACTAAAGTATTCAGTGCAGCAGCTAGTACGTACATGCATTGCGAAAATTATTAGATTATACACAATAGTTTAACACAATTCATAAAGGAATGCATTTATGGATGTGCAGAGGAGCCGATGTGTCATGTGATTGCCAGTAGAATTGCTTGCAATACATTTGTGAATGAAGGAGAAACTTTGTGATAGAACAAGAGTAACACTTTTGGATACCAAGTCCACATACGCACTGGCAGATGATAGGAATGCAAGTCATGATTCTTATGACTGACAGATGTAAGGCAAACGTTCTTAAAATGGATGATAAATTTGTTGGCATTTACGGGGGTCTACACTCCTTTAGTTGCGCGAGTTTCTTGCTAAAACTGAGTGATCTTGTGTTTCCTTATAGTCTTTCGCACATAAACAGGGTCCTAGTCCTTTGAGGGTAAGGCAGCTAGCTTTACGTCTCAACAGAGATGCAGTCTGCAACACGACACACGAAATGAAGACATTGTCATAGTGATGGGGGATTTGGATGTTAAAGTGAGTGACGTCGGTGCCAATCATCTTGTTAGAGGTTTCATCATGTTACTGCACAAGTTTCACAAACCATCAACCGCCAGTTTATACTCGTAAGTAGTCTACTTGAGGTCTCAACCAGACATGGAACAGATGTGGGGTACTCTGACTACGTCCTGCTGCAGTTCGAAGACCCAACGACAAGACAAGAATGCGCAGGTCCAATATCGACAGACTAGTGGATCCTTCAGTTCGACAAGAATTAAGGAACCATTTTTCGGTCAAAGCAGCCAGTAGCTGCAACTGGTTACAGATAGTTCACCCTTCTAATGTGCTGCTAATAGCACAGAAGACATAGAGCGCGGCAAAGATATAAGGATACCGATGGAGACCGATGGATGAACGAAGCCAGCAGAAAACTTACATGACTTCTGCCCAGTAGAAGGGAGGAGCTACATACCTAGAGTCCTTATGTCGCATATAATGATGAGAGACATGACAATAGAAGCAGAGGAAGCCACACATCAAACTGTCTATAGAATTACCAAAGGGCTGATTGGTGGTTGCAGCTTCTTTGGACCGGGATCAGCTCAAAAACTTTTCAGCGATGTGCTCTCATCAGATCACTTTTACGATTAAAGCACTAAAAACCAAGGTCGATGGGACTTGATGGTATTCACGCCGAGATCTTATAAGCAGCGCCAACAAATATTCCCTTTACTTGGAAGAGCTTAGACAACTTAGTGCTTTCCTGAGGAGGGAAAGAAGTGAATGATCGCCAAGCTTCCTAGGAAAGGAAACTTAGTGCAGTGCTTAAAATAGAGAGGTGTCCACTTGCATCAAACACTTGAATCTCGAAGATACACTCGATGATCTTCCTACGTCGACCACATCAACAGCCTGCGGATTATCATCAAGCAGTAAGTTGAATATCGATCGCAACATCACCTGCTGTTTATCGGCTTTAAGAGGCTTTCAATAGTGTCATGCACAAGTGAAGGTTGTCAGTGGAATTTGTGATCCAAAGTGGGGCAAGACAAGGCTGAATTCTTACACTAATACTATTCCTTTTGGACATACTATTCCAACAACATCGTCTCGTGTGTACTTGAAGTCAAACCTGTAAAGTATTTAATGATTGCAGGCAGTCCTCTCAAGTGTACTATGTACTGGTACTTGTACTTCAGTAGCCTGGTACTGGTACTTGTACCTCAGTACTCTGGTACTGGTACTTGAAAAAGTGTAAGTACAAGTATTTTTCAAGAATTTAGGTGCAAGTACTCAAGCAGTACTTCCATGTACTTGAGTAGTAATTTCAAGTACTTAAGCAATACTTTCAAGGATATTCAAGTATTTAAGCAGTACTTCCAAGAAGTAGAAACTAGAAGTAATAGAATGTACTGCTCAAGTACTTTGGTACTTCAGTACACGGTACTCGGCACATGCGATGAAGTATGTTCTTGAAAAGTACTGAAAATTACCTTTTTTCAAGTACCATTCGCAGAGTACTGAAGTACAAGTACAAGTGGTATTAGTACGTCCAGTTGAAATTGCAAACCTCTGCTCGAAGTAGTTCAATGGCCCATTGAAGGAGCATAGCAATATAGAGTATATCCCTCCTAAGGTGTTTAACAAAACAAAATTGTTAGTTCTTCTTCTCAATTTGTGCAATAAATTATAAGTCCATTCGCGTACCCTCCCAAAACAGCGAATTTTTACGAAAAGCTGTTCGCGTACTTAGGATTTTCGTAGTTTTTCGCAGAAGATAGCGCTCACGAGAGAGTAAGAAATTTCCCCATGGGCGGGTTTATGAAAACTGTCAAAGCTGTCAAACCAGTGTATTTTCAACTTTTTCTCGTTCGTTTACTTTTGCGTAATTTTAGCTTTCTCTGAGAGAACTTTACCCCCACTCTTCGAAATTTGATAATCTACGAATTTAAGCGCAAAAAGTACGCGGACGGACCTTATATAAATTTAAATATGCCAGCGTACTCTTCTACTAAGTGAAAAAAGTACTAAAATACAATTTTCCGTATTCCACCAAGAGAAACCATTTGCACAACATACCTGAAGAATGTCCTATTCCTATGCAAGAAACAAGAAAGTCCTTACTTTTATCTGCTCTTCTGTTATATACCGAAAACCTAACGTAGACTCCATATTATAAACATTGCCACGTTTTGGAATTACTTAAGAGCCCGACAGATTATCGTGCACCACCTGCGCGCCACCACAACATGAAAATCCATAAACCACGCAGCGATGATAAAATCCCATAGACAGAGAGAGAGTCGTCCTTTTGGAAATTTATGGCGTTTTTTCTTCTTCTTTTTTTTTGTTCCAACGCAACGGCGGCGCGACCAAGTGGCTACATCTTGCTAGACTAAGGACTAAGGACGACCCCCACAAGGTTGTATCTGTGTGCGTTTTTCATTTACAAGCAACAAGACCTTCACACTGAGTGAGATTTCGAAAAAAAACCCTTGAATTGTGGCAAAGAAGACGAAGGACTTCTTAGCTTTCCATTTCAGCCATAAATCATTTTGCCCAAGTGTCGAGGATAAAAGGATCTACCAAGAACACTCATGAAATTCTTTCCATGTGAATTTTTCAGGGTGACTTGTCCGTTGTTGGAAATGAAAGGGTTTCTTGCACTAGGGAATGGGAATTATTTTCAAATTTTTTGATAAATGATATCTAATGGATGTCAACTGGTTGGTTACAATCCGATGACCTTCGAACTAGAAATCAATTTGCCAAGAAAACCCACAAAATTCAATTGGGGACAATTTGATATGACAAGGACCTTCTAAAGGGACACATTCTGTCACACTCAGTTTAATTGCTGGCCTCGAGCGGAATTTTGAAGTTAATCCTATAAGACGAGCACTCTTCGCGTATCATTGTGGTGGAGTTAACATCCTTAGGCAAAATGGCAAATCATATTCGCATCCTTGAATCTCATTTTAACGCGTAATTAAACTTTTTCTTTCTGCGGGGTAAATCAGCCATAAAAGAAGAGACTAGCTGTGTGGTAAGGACTATTTTTTTTATGATTTTAGATGAAGGGGTAGTGAACAAAAAAACAAGCAAGATTCTGTCATCCGGAAAGTGAGTGGCTGTTTTGGTTTGATGGATAAGACTTAGCATTTAAAAATGAGGGAGTTCATTTTTAATTGAACTCGATATTTATACAAAGTGAAGGATTAGATTGGTAGATTAAGGGAGTAGGCAGCAGCTTGCATATTAAGGGATCTACTCTATGCAAGCTTGACAAATTGCCTGTACTTTCATGAGTTATAGGGGAAAGAAGAACCTACAAATAGACTGCCAGAGTGAGGTATAAGGACAGGTCTATACCCACTGAGATTGAAGCCAATTTCCCCTCAGTAACGTTCTTGCCAGTACTATTCCAATTGAGGAATTTTGAAAGCAAAATTAAGCAAAAGAATAGAGCAATTTTAAAATAGACAATATACTGCTGCATATCCTATTTTTTTAACAAAAACAAATGATTAATCGAAATTTTTTTTCAGTGTAGTTTCATCCTTTACTTGACACATAGTATGTACAGTACGAACTCGAACGGTTCGGACATCCGCTACATGCACTTTCTGTTAGCAATGATTTCAAACCATGGAATGGCAACGTAGCAGTTCATATTCAAACCACAAAGCTTTTAGAAAGCTTTGTGCTAAGCTCAAATCCATCAGCAATGAATGACATATGAGGCGATGTGGTAAGTATACAGTTTGTCAAGAAAGTATTTTTAAAACAGAAAATGTTGCTTTGATTTATTTTTAACTTTAACATTAGAAATATATTTTAGTAGTTTTTTCACTCAAATTGGTAGATTATCAAATATCGAAGAGTGGGGGTAAAATTCTCTCAGAGGAATAAGAAAAAGTAAACGAACGGGTTGAACAAGAAAAAGTTGAAAATACACTGGTTTGACAGCTTTGACAGTTTTCATAAACCCGCGCATGGGGAAATTTCTTACTCTCTCGTGAGCGCTATCTTCTGCGAAAAACTACGAAAATTCTCCGTACGCCAACAGATTTTCGTAAAAATTCGTAAATTTTCGTAAAAATTCTCTGTTTCAGGAGGGTACTCGAACGGATCATACCCAACACCGCACCAAACAATGATTTTGGGAGAATGCAATGGCGGATGCTCATTAATACCTACGTCAAATCAATGCCATCGCGGTAGAGGTGTTAGGCCTTAGCTATTAGTACGTTTATATGACCGGATTCAACAAAAATTGAGTTTCAATCCACGTTTTCGCTGTAACCGAATTGAGGGATCGATTGAGGGAATTGAGTTTGACACTGCTTTTCCAATTCATTTGCATGCGTTCAAATATTTTTGTCCCTCAATCAAACTCAATCTTTCCATCCAAGTTTATATGGAAAAACTCAACTCGATCGCATCGATTCAATCCTGTTTCAATCCAATCTGCATTTATATGGCACTCAACCCAAATTGAATCCGGTTTCAATCCGTCATATAAACATGGTATATGATTTACACACGATTTGCGGCCTGTAATGGCTGATGGACTGCTTACACTTTATACGGGCATATCTTCACAAATGCCACCAAAATTGATGATTGATTGATGTCAAATTATGTAGGCCATTAGTCAATTGAAATTTCAGACATCTCTATCCGGCAACTTGACCACGAAATCTACGGCGAAATTCATCTTCACCACAATCTACCGATTGATTATGTCAAAAACATTGACCACGTTTTTGAAGTCCACGTCTACGTCAACAAAAACTCCTTAAGTTTATTCCTGAGACACGTCAAAGTGAAGGAAAGTCTTTCAACTTAGAGCTTGCATATCGAGGCAGCTTGATCGACAGCTGAGACTTGTTAGTGTAGGTCTAGCTCCTCTGTAGTAAATAAGCAAGTCAGAAATTCAAGGCAAGAATGGCAAGTGGAATCCCCATTGTATTAGTGATACGGATGGACAGCTGCCTCTGCAATTCCTGATGGCCAATATCCAAATCTTTGCATTCAAAATTATTTGTTATTTGGTAAACATTAATTGACTACTCGTACTCATTCGTTATTTCCCATAAGTATTCATGAAGTAACGAGTACTTAATGCTCGCGAATACCAACTCATTGTGAGGGACCAAGGACTAGCTTCACAAAACGGTATGTAATTTGCGTGGTATACATTTCTGCCGGTACAGGAGGAAGCTAGAATCTTATGCCGTATCCGCAGGGTAGAGGAACCGATATCGGATCTTGAAACGATAACACAAGCAATTCTCTTGGAAGTTTATTCGGTGCTAAGAGGAGGTGAGTTCGCGAAAAACTGATATTTTCCTGGATTCGGAATTGGATCCGCATGCTTACTGCGCATGAACTATCCACAGAACCACGACACCATTGGCGTATAAAGTAATCCCCCCTAAGATGCCACTTGCAGTGCGAAGATAACGAGTAATTGAATACAAGTAACGAATACGAGTACGAATACCTCGTGGACCTCAAGTAAATTAAAACAAAACAACAATTTTTTTTTATATTTAATTTATCTCATTCGTTTCTTTTTTCTCAAATTATTTTTTAGCTTTTTTTTTATTTTTATAACTCCTTCACTTTGAAATATCAATCCGATAATCAAATGTCAAATGCTTTACATTTTGTTCATCGTTATTCAATGCTTTTCTCTTAGTTTATCCATTAATTTGTATTAATTTAGTAATTTCTTGTACAGAAATCAACAAAGTTAGTTTATATTTCTTTTTTAATTAAGTTTATCCATTTGTTTTTGTTTTAATTGTGCAAGTTTTACACAGTGTTTTGTTCTGCGATTCGTTTCACTTCACAGTTGTTGTTAATTATTATCTGTTTTTAGTTGTTTTTTTTTTTTTTACATAATATCCTTTTGTTTAAATACAAAACCAAAAGAAGTTGCAGTTTTAGATTTTTATATGAATTATTAAATATATATATATTTATATGTATACATATGTAAATAGAAGACATGTGTTTTTTTTATTTTTCAACTTCTACTAATGAATACTTTTAGTATTTTATTTAATTTTTTTTTTCTTGTAAGCAATTCTATAAATTATTTTTTTCTTTTTGAGTTAATTGTATAGCGCGATTTATTGATTTCAAAAAAAGTTTCATTTTTTTTTTTAAAAAAAGTGTATTTTCATCATTTAAACTTGCAGTATATGTAGACAGCTACAATAATAATTTTATAAACTTTTTTATAAACTTTTTTTTACAATCATAGAAAAAGTATCTCATTCATAGAGCACAGAATTTTTATTTGTTTGTTTATGTGTGTGTGTGTGTGTTGTATGTTTGGGTGCGTGTGTCGAGGAAGATACGCTGATTATTGCTCGTTGCAAACATTTTTCATATTCATTGAAGTGTTAACTATTTCGGTCCATAATTTCGGGCTTAGCTTGAGACCGTTTCGAATTTTTGGTTCCAAAATTCCAATCTTTCACAAGATTCAGAGATACTTGATACTGTGTTTAATTTTTTTTGTTTTTAAAGGGTTTTCTATAAAAATTAATAAGTTAAATGGTTGTTTTTAGTTTTTTTTAATTTTTTTAATTTTTGTGAGGGCTATCTTTGTTTTAAGTTAGTTAAGATTAAGCAATTAGAAAATATAAATTTCTTCTTTTCTTTTTGTTTACTTAGGTTATATGCATTTATAATATTTTTTTAAGTTTTTATTTGAAATTTTGTTTCTTCTGTTTTTTTTAAGGATTAATCGATATGTACAAATGTTTATAACCATTACTTTAGGTTTTCTTTCTTTTGTTTTTGGTTTAAATTTGGGCTATATTTTTTAAGAATATTAGTTCTGCTAGAGTTTAAAATTTGTATAAATCTTTTGGGGACTTGAGGAGAGTTTTTCTCTTGGTTTTTTTTAAAAATCTTGATACTGACAATGTTTGTACAAAGTTATCAGTGTACCGATTCATCTACTAAAACCAACTTTGCGTTACCCAATTATTCGTTCAAAGGCTTGTGTTAGTTGGGGGAAGAAACAGCGGGGAATTTAGAGACTTACATATAAAAAAAAATAAATAAAATTAGGTTAGAAATAGATCTGCAAAAGGCTAAATGCTCACCAACAATAAATCATCGATTTCAAAACAAAGTATTCGACTGACATGTGTCACCTAGCGAATTAACAATTTGGTATTATGTAATTCACCGCAGACACTACGCAAACAATCAGCAAATGCGGCTCAAAACCTGAATAAATGTACCTTCAACTATCAAAGCCATCTCTCCAACGTCTATTCGATAAAGCATATCAGTTACGCATAACAAATAAAATCTCTCTCTTTTTACACATAAGCAGGTACTTCAGGGTTAAGGGAAACCAGGGGCCGAATTATAACAATCGATATCGATTATCACGTAATCTAGCATTCAATATCGAAATTTGAGATGACAGCTGTCAAGACTGTCCATTCGTCAATCGAAGAAAAAGATAAGAGTTCACGAGTTTTACCACAAGTTTTACTCGTCCCAGTGCAATTACAGGTTTTTGCGTTCAATGAGAACATATATCGTCAAAAAGTGTTCCTTCTTTTTGTTCAAGTCTGTACTGCACAGTCCAGCAGACTCTTTTCTGCATCTACTTTCGGGACAGAACATATTCGTGAGAAGTGTCATAACGAAAATTATTTGCGGTTTAATACGTTTGACTGCTTACAAGGAGAATGCTTTGGGCTACGTTCTGACTCATTGAACAGGAAGTTGTACTTTTCTGTGCCAATCTGTTCTAAAAGTTTTCACAAACTTGTGCTGTTCTGTAATGTGCTATGCTACTTTTTCAGCTACTATTCCGTTTGCCCTGGCCGGTACTGAGACTTGGGCAATCGCTCAAGATTGATTGAATTGTGCTTAGTGTCCATCTCACGCCTGAAGGTTTAAATTTTACTATTGATATTTGATCATAGTTATATTCTAGCTCAACTCACAAAATAGGAATTTCTTTCCCCCGATTTCATTATGTGGGCTTTCTCTAAGTAGAAATCGTAGAAAAATGCCACTCACTCAGTTCCAGCTAGGAACTTAGCTTCGCCCAGACAACGTGGACGGAAGACGATGCAGTTTTCATGTCTAAAACTTGTGGCAGATCTTAATTAGAGGACATATGATGAGTGATGTGGACGATTGTGTTTCCTTTGCTGTGGAAGTAAATTCCAAAAGAAATATTTGTCCTCATAATCCTTCAATTTTATTTTTCCGAATTCTTTCTTGCTCGTGCAGAACAGAATGAAGTAAGCAGTTCAATCCAACCCTTATGGTATAATTGATGCTCATCACTCTAAATCAAATATGTTTTGTTTTGATTTTCGCCAATTAAATTCGATCAAATATGTGTGACGCATGTAGGCACAAATTAACTTCACTTGATTGCCGTGTAAGGCTGCTTTCAATTCAGTAGAGACGAATCAATGTAATTTCGAAGTCCGTTCGCGTACAATCAACTTGCTGAGGTTTAACGGCTGGATCACAGAGGCAGTGGGATCCTCCTATTCTGGACCATAATCTAGCTTAAAGAAGAAGATAGTGAAGGTCTTCCTCGTTATATTCTGCTAAAATCTAGTCTATTTTCTCATCCAACCATAGCTGGATTTATTAGCAACAAATCTGTCACTCTGATGCAAAAGTATTCAATCAGCTAGATTATGGATGCAAATAGTAAACTTGCTGTGTATAACGGTAATACTACTAGTTTTAGCAATTAAATTACTCAGTATTTAACTCAAGATCTAGTTATTGTAATCTACTTTATAGAAACTGAACTCGACGCAGAACAGTAACAGTTACTGCCCCTCTGAACAAATTTAAAAAAAAAAAACACGAGTTCTTTGACAAAGGAAAGAAGAAGACTTTGCTCTTTACTATCAATCTGATTTCAAACAAAACGAGTAACAAACTGAGAAGAAAATAGAAAAATAAAAATAAATAAACTCAAAATAATGAAAACAAGTTCATAAATAAATTTGTTTAAATTTATTTTATTTCCTCTTTATTATTATATTTGTTTGCTTGTATATTAATATTAAAAATATTATAAACATATTTAATTAAAATGAATCATATGGAAAAAAATTATGAATAAGAAAAATAAGGGATTTTGCTTTAATTTTTTTTTTATTTTAAAGGAAAAAAGAAGAATAAAATTTACAAAATAATAAAAGAATATTTTTCTCAAAGTGGAATTGAATATAATATAAAGAAAAAAATTAATGAAATATTTTTGTTTTGTTTTTTATAAAAAATTATAAATTTACATTGTCTTGTCTCGGCTTTGTTACGAAACTAAAATTAATTCTTTCTTTTTTTTTCTATGACTTGTCAGAGCCATTCTTTTATATTTATCACTATTCCTTGATTTTTTTTTAAAGTAAATAGGACTGTTTTATTTTCTTAAACATCTATTTGAAATGTTTGATTGAAGTAGATGCATTTTTACAGATTTTTAATAATTTTTTTTGATATATTTACACAATAAAAAAAAAGAACAACCAAAAGAAACATGAATAAAGCAAAAGAAAAAAAAAATAGAAAAAAAGATATAATATTTATATTTTGTTTATCATTTAGTTTTAATTTTCTTTTTTCAATTTAAATTTAAAATAATTAACAAAGACACACTAAAATTAAGAATTCTTATAAATTTAATGGAATTGTTGTTTTTTATTTATATTTTGTTGTTTCTTCCCCATTTTTTTTGAATGGATTTTTATTTTGTTTCGTTTGTTCAATATTATGTTCATTTTTTTGTTTAAATTTTACATTTCCTTTTTTTTTTTTTTAATTATAATTTTATGTATGTATAATTTGTTTTAAGTTTTGTTAAGATGCTTGTAATGTTTTTTCGTATTTTGTTTGTTTGTTTGATCAACTTAAGCTTTTTTTTTGTTTGAGTTTTAAATAAAAAGAAAAGTAGAAGGATGGGACATTGAGTATAACGGTTCCAAGTAACCAAACAAAATTTAATATCAACTTATATATTGCTTTTTAGGTCTTAAAGAGGTTGAAAATAAAGGAAAAGTTGGCAGGACAGTTTAATAAGATATCAAGAGCGTAGTTGTATAGCAAGGTTGTCTAGATCTAGGCCATGGTTGGCAAATGAGTCTGTTGAGAAGGATAGAGTAAGACTACAAGGGGATAGGACAAGCGATGGATTTGAAGAATCTGAGTAGCAGGCTGCCAATCATAATTGGGAAGTCTGAGTTAGCTTTCTATGTTTCATCCAAAAATCACCATGAATCCAAAGACCCAATTGAACGAAGAAGTTCCTTTGGGTTTAAATACATATGCTCAGGCATTCAGGGTAATTTTTTTCTTCTCAAACCATACCATGGAGTACAGCTTAGGCAGAACAACGAAAAAGAGATTATTATTTATGGTGTACTTATGATGTACTCGGTTCACATCTTAATCTTTTTTCGTTGGAAAAGAATCTGGTTTTGAATTTGGCTATATTTCATGTCACAGGGTTATCATTGCTTTCTTTTGAAGAAACAACTCCTTATAGTAAATCATTTGAATAGAAATACAAGAAAGATTAAGCTGTCTGTGACTGTAAAGTTGCAGTCTGTTTTTCCTTCTGGTTCAGTAAATTCTCCTAATTCACAAATAACGAAGGAATAAATAAAATAAATGTCTAGGGGGTGATGAGCAATGCCATTTTCGGATACAGATTTGCTAAAAGACACGACATGCGTTCAAGGACACAATTTCTTTCACAAACCATGTCACAGAGGTGGTTTATTTCAATTTACTTCATACCTTTTCGTTTATTGCTGACATGTATACATATGTATATCTTGAAGCAGTGAATCAATCTGAATAGGTGGCCAAATATTTCTGGATCTTCGAAACGGCAAGGTTCCTTGCAAGAGAGAACAACATGCGAAAGCAAATGAGGATCTGTGTAACATATAACTTTCTTGCTTAGACTTAGAATGGAAGGAAGAAGAAGGATGTTTTGCATTTCTCATATCAAGGAATGATTCTCATACTAATTCTGATTACAAATTGGTAGAAAGAGTACAGAATTGTGGAGTAGAAGTCAAGCTACTTGAGAATAAGTTAGAAGCATTTCAAGCACGTTCCAGAACTCCAAACAAAAGAGAGTTGTTGCTACTTATACCAATCGAAGGGTGAAAGGATTTAAGTTATATCTGATGCTCGTACCATCTATATGACTGAAGCAAGACATATTCTAGCTACCAACGAATCATGAGACCAAATTGTCGTGTAAACGTTGTCGATTTGACAGAAAATTTACTGCATTCGATACAGTTGTCTGTCAAAGAACAATGAGAAATTACTCAAATGGGTTTGTGTGTGTGCTGGCACTTTTTTTTCTATGTTTTTTTAAAGAGACACTCAAGGCGCTTCGCTCTCATTATAGCTCCATTCACAGCTTAGCGACCGGGCGATTTTGGCATTTCAGTCACAATAACGTCTTTATCTACCAAGAAAAAAAGAAGAGGTTAAGCTCTCGCGAATGTTTTGGTCGTAGGAATATGAATTGCGTTCCACATCTGTGGAATGTGAATAGAATTTGACAGTTCGCAAGAAGCATTCGCTTGTTGATTTCTTCACGATTACAATTTAACTTTTTAGTGTTCCAGACCTTAAAAGGAAAGACGGAACACTTATGGGTTTGATACTTGTCCGTCTGTCCGTTAGTCTGTTTTTTATATAAATCGTTAGATAAAGTAAAGTAATCTCTCTTCTTTGGAAAACAGCAGAAAAGGTTTGATCGCGGTTCGCCCATTCGCTGGTCGCTGAACTGTGAATGCGCCACGACTTAAAATAAGACAAGAGTCTTAAACACTAAAACACTACTCCTGATAAGGGTGATTCGTCCTTCTAGTAAGTAAATACCTCTCTTCTAAGATGTCCTACTCTAAACCTACTTGTTCAACGCCACCTTGACCCTTAAGTTCATGACATAACAGTTTCTTTTATATTTTTTTATTGTAATTTTTAAATCAAGTGTCTATTTCGTTTTTGGAAATTATTTTCAACATCAAAACGGGATTTCTATCACAGCATCTTTGCTTTTTAAATACAAAGTGTTTTACTTTTTATGGATTTTCTATTTCAATAAATTATTTTTTTTCTTTATTGTTTGGGTACTGTGTTTTGTTTTCGTTTTTGACAAAAAATTTAAGAATTTTACTGTGCTTTTTTCATTTTATATTAATACCCCCTTCCTGACGGTTTCTAATACTGTCTTTGCTATAATGTTTCCTATAAAAAACTCCATCAATACGATGTGAGCTTTTAGGGTTTCAAAAATTAGAAAATATTTGCAAATACCATAAATTGTTGTCAGGATTTTATTTTTCAAACAATTTTTTGAAACACTTAATAAGTTTTGGATAAACTTTTCACTTTGTTGTTGTTGTTGTAGTTGTTGTGATTGATGCTTAACTAAAACTCGATCATTAGTAAGAAGAGAATACGTTTTTAAGGATTTGATTTTGTTGTTAAGCTTTTTTTGTTGGAAATGTTTTTTGCCTTCTTGTTCTTGTTGATGTGAATGATGATGAGAATGATGAGGATGAATGTGATGATGATGACCGTTTGGTAGTTGAAACCCATTTCTTTGTTGTTGTTGTTTTAATAATGAAATTGATAGTAGTACTAGAGATGAGAATATATCGATGATGGCATTTTCTATAATTACTGTTGCTACTGCTGCTGCTACTTCTACTGCTGCTGTTCTTTTTGTTGTTGTTGTTTTTGTTTTTGTTATTATTTGAGCAGCGGCGGCGATGACTTCTGTGCTGTTGCATTTGTTGTAGATTTTAATTACTATATGTGAGTTGTTAATTTGAACATTAACAAAATTGTAACTATATTCTTCCCATTGCAACTGTCATGGCCTATGGAACCTGAAGGAGAAAATAAGAAGAAATTATTAACAATCGGAAACTTTTAACAAAAGAGAAGAGAGAGAGAGTTTGTTTATTTTGTGCAAACTTACACCCAGCAAGGTGACTGTGGATTGTGGTTACACAATCGATCGATGGAAGGGGATAATTTAAAATTACAGAAGGCTTTCCATTGGCATTGAACTCGCCCCACTGTTAGCTTACTTCTTACAGAAGTAACGCAAACAAGGTGTCGTATAAGTTTGTTCAAGTAACCGGACTCTCAGTATCGATGACTTAAGAGTCATTGAAACTTGGCAAGAACTACTTTTGGTTATCGATTGCTATTGTCAGTGGAGCATTGAACTGAGTACATATTCGAAGAATTCGAGTTCACACTTTTCTTTTTTACTGTTGACTTAGGTCACGTGCATTTGAGAAAAGGGAAGAGAAGAGCAGAGGAGATATGTCGGTGCAAGTTGGTTTTGAATGCTTAAAGGGTTTTCCAATAGGGACTTGATAACTTTGAATTTAATTTGCGAACGCACTCTTTCACTAATCATCAAACTGTCATTGTAAATTTATTCAGTAAACTCAACATTTTTATCATGGCAAAGTACACGAATGAGCAACGGTTACTAATTATACAAATTTTCTACCGAAATTCAGAGTCGGTGATCCCAACTTTAAGAGCGTTTATTCCAATTTTCGGTCATAATACTCGCCTTAGTAGACAGGCAATGTAAAAAATTGAGTCTACATATTCGTTGTGTGATGTTGCCGTGTCAGTGAGACAACGGCTTGGTCAAAGTGTCGAAAATATCGCTGTCAGTAGAAAACGATCCAAATCAGTCAATTGCACGGCGTTCTCAAGAATTGGGCATCGCTCAGACGCATTTTGCGTAAGGATCTTGGCTTACACCCATACAAGATCAAGCTGACTGAAGAATTGAAGCCGATGGACCATTTGAAGCGACGTACGTTCTTCGATTGGGCTCTGGAGAAGATTCGCCGATTTCAGCGACGAAGCTCATTTTTGACTCAATGGGTTCGTCAATAAGCAAAATATGCGTTAATGGTCGGGTGAAAATTCACATGTGCTTCATGAATCACCACTTCATCCACGAAAAAGAACTGTTTGGTGCGGTTTTTTCGTCGACGATAACGATCGTCACGTTACTGTGAATGGTCAGCGTTATCGCGCCATGATTACCGATTATTTTTGGCCCGAATTGGAAGATATGGACTTGGACGACATGTGGTTTCAACAGAATGGTGCGACAAGCCACACAGCACACGTTACAATCGACTTATTGAAGAGTAAGTATGGTGGGCGTTCTATCTTAAGAAATGGACCAGTCGATTGGCCGCCTGACTATTTTAATGGGGGCTACGTTAACTCATTGGTTTATGCCAAAAGGCTGACGCCGTTGGATGAGCTCAGAGCCAACATTGAACGTGAAACAGCGGACGTTTCGGCCGAGTCATTTCAGAAACGGACATGTGTACAGTGTGACCAAATAACTATGATACTCTTTCTGACGGTTATGCTCCAGCTGCTGTCAAAGTTATTAATGACATTTCCCTGTCAAAATATTCAGTTAAGTTTGCCATTTCATCGTACATCATTTCAGACTTGCCGAACGTGTGGAAATTATTAAAAAAAAATTATCGAAATTTCAGCTCAGGTGTAAATACGCAACGTGAGTTGGGTCGTGAGGTTGGTCTTCATCATGGCTTCAGTGAGCCGACATTTCATCGCATTGTGGAAAAGTTTTAGCGTGAGTACACTCTTTTGGACCTTAAGCCACTAATCAAATAAAGAATGGTTATTGGCTTAACATATTGGACCAAGTCATCAAAAATTGATCACAGTCACAGGAAATGAGAAGGCCATTTGAATGATGTTCTATTCCACACATAATGGCATGACTGTAGCTTCAAAATAAATCTAGAATTAATTTCATATCTTACGCCATTGTTGTTGTATTTAACATTCTTTTCCTATCGTTCCTATCTGGTCACCCTATAGTAAAAGGTTATTACATAGTCACCTTTTGTTCCAATACATCTCTCCTTCAAATGGTTCCTTAGTTCTGGCCATTAGTTGTACATTCTATTATCTGACAAAACGTGTGTTCCCATTTAACCTCATTTAGTTAAACTATATCTTCTGCTATATTTTCTGGTTCCCAATACACCAACAGCAGCTAAAGCTCTAATATCGAATAAAAATTAATTAAACCACTGAAATCGTTTAGTGCCCCAAATGGGGACCACTGTAACTGACTTTCATTGTATTCCCATCAAAGTTCATCTGATTAAAAGTGCCCAACCCAAAAAATAACCTCCCGTCCACAATGACCCAGCAATTCACACAATCATCTGTCCATTTTCATTAAGGACTCCCACACCCACCCAAACTTGCAATCCTCTCTTCGGTCATTTAATTCCGTTTAACAACCGCAATACAAAAACGATCCAACTGCAATTGTTGCATATTAAATGATACGACAACAAAAAGTTAGAACCAAAAAAATAAGGATAAAAAAAGTCCCCATTCAGGACGAGAAACTACTACTCCCCATTCGGTTTTAATTGCTTTCTCCTAAAATTCAAATATTTGCATGTTCGCTCTCTCTCTTTCGTGTGTGTGTGTGTGTCTTTTTGATGAATCCTTGTTTACTCTAATGGCGAATGCATACTTTTTTACCATAAAAGGACGACCATGATGGTGGGATCCTTATTCGTTAACCTTCTGCGGGTCACAAATGTCCAAACACACAAATTTACATTCGCTCCTAATTTCCCTAAGTGCACTGTAGAGGACTAATTTTACTAAAAAGCGTCATTGTATCCTGTTTTTTTTTGCTGTCCTTTGCTAGGAATTTTAAGCGCAAAGTAATAAAATTCCTTCTAATTAAAAGCAAAAAAGGATACACGGATAATCTGCTGTGTTGACAAACTTGCTCAGGTTAACCTCTCACCAGAGGATGCAATAAATTTACGCAGACATGAAAGTGGATTCATCCTGTGCACGTGTCGGATGGTGATATCGGAAATAATTCTCAGGACACTCCAAAAATTTCGAAGGAGAAATGAGAAATTGCAGCGCCATTGACTCAGGTCGATTAAATCATAAAAAAGAAGAAAGAAAATAACAAAAAAGGAAGAAGAGGAAGAAGAGGAAGACGATATCCTCGCTACTAGATGTAGTCCTTGCTTGGGTAATTCAATTTTGAAAGCAAACACCCCACAGGACGACCGGACACACAATGGAAACAATGGTTAATGGGAAAGAACAAACTATGTACTACTCCGTCTTTTACTAGTTTGAAGAGCACAAATGACTTAAGGACATCCGCCTGCCTGGAGGAGGTAAAGGACTCTCTTCTTTTTTTGTTTCTCCTTCAAACATTTGAATAGTTTTAAGATGATCATTGTTCAGGAGGAATTTATATTGAAAAATAGTTTCATAGGCCCGATGCCAAAGGATGGTGTCCTTTATTCTTTTTTTGAGAGTAAAATTCTGACTCTATCATGCCTGAAGGACTTTTACTTTGCATTTAATTTTGTTTTTTTAGTGGAATTAGTCGGCACACGGGGATGATGATGGAAGAGTCTATTTAATGTCCTTTGGTGGATATACATATTCATAAAATGTTGCTTATTTGGTTAATGATGCTTCTCGGTACTCCTTGGATGGTGTAAAGGACTCTTACACGTGTCTCGAATGGGATAGTAAAATTAATTTGACAAAAAAGGGACCGAATTTTAGTTGGTCTACAGACTATTTTATTATTTAAGTCCAACTTATGATGGCATTAAGGCGAAACATAAATTATTTAGTCCTGGACTTTATTAAACCGAGTTCTGTAATGAATTGCAGGATAAAAATATTATTTTTGCCACTCTACGTGGCAATTGGTTCCCTACAAAGAGTCGGTAATGTAGTTTCTTTGAAGCTATTTTTTTTCTTTTTTGACAAAGTTAATGGCAATACCTTTTTGACGATGATGACCAACACTAAATGCCCAAAGCGTTGGGGATGATTTTGCACTGAAGAGTCACCCTGTGCTTAGTTCGGTGCTTAGGTTCCAATTTTAGCAGAAAAAAATTAAACATAAAGGAGAAAAAAATCTGCGAATTACAAGCGAATGCAAGAATCCACAGTAATTTGGAGAAAATCACAGAGAACAAATATTGCATCCACGTGAATTTGTAATGCACTCCTTCTATCTCCTTTTCTCTTGCAATTATCCACAGCACGTATCCTATATTACAGTATAAGAGCATTCATATCCCTTTGGTTTGTGGTGGAACTGTGCTTGGACTTGGAAAACAATGGATTTGGAGAACTTATGATACCCATTCAATCTTTCTATCGATCCAACAAGCCAACTTATGCCACTTGACACCGGTAAAAGGACCTTCCACCGAAAAGGACGATTCAAATTTAAGGTTTTCCCAAATTTTGTCTCCCAAAGTTTATTCATGGGAATGAAAGCCTGTCGGACGAGGCAAGTATATTTAAAGTGTAGCCCATGGCAAGGCAAAATCTAGGTGAAGTAGAGTTCAAAGCTCTGGTTGCCTTAGGTTGCAGTATATGCTCTCTGTGGTTGGTGTCCGAACTGTTTTATAGAATAATTGGGTTTTTTTTTTACATTCGCTTGTAATTCACAGAAAGCTTTTTGCGCTTGAGTGAGAAATTTAACCGTTTTTACTGAGAACTTTTTTAATATAAAAACTCACCTCGTTAAATGTCGACTGCCCTCGTGCACTGCCATCTCGGATGATTTAAACTCATTCAATTCCTTTCGTATGGCAGCCTTATCTTTAGGCGTCAGTCTTGTCCATGGCTTGTCGGCCCTCCGATCATAATCGTGCGCCTGTGTCACTTCAATGTAATCGTTAAACCGGATGATTTTCTTCTCCTTTAATTCCTCGACAGTGGGTCGAAAACTAAGCTTTCGCAATAAATAGCTCTTCTTCTCTTCCTTTTGTTTTTTCTCTTCGGCGGGTGATTGTGCTAAATAATCGAAAACAAAAAATTGGGAAGAAAAGAAAAGAAAGGGTGTGCCTTTCGGTTAGCAAGCAAAATCCAACCGTTAAGTTGCAGTTACATTTACTCTTTAGAATATTCCTTTCCACCAATTCCTCGGCAGTTGGACGCATCGATAGTCGACGTATTAGTCGGGCACCGATCGCTTCCTTGGATTCTTTTATCTCGTTGTCTGTCACTTGATGCAGGATATTACGATTAATTAAATCCTGTTTATCTGGCCTTAATTGAAGTTTCAATGAGAGACTCTCTTTGCGGGCGATTTTCGCCTGTCGATCATTATCATCTTCACGATAAAGGATTCGTCCATCACCTTCGTCACTATCGCTATTCTCGCGTATCACAAATGGTCGAGTGTTTTCTTTATTTTCCACGGTACATGGCAGATTTATGTTGAACATTTGTTGCCTACTGTTATTCAAAAACAAAAAAATAAATAAAACCAAATTAGTAAACGAATGTTGTATGAAAGTAGAGGAGAAAATAAAAAAAAAGGACATGCAAGCAAAAATTCAGGACTAGCTTTAGTCATGCTTTGTGTGGTCATATTCTCTAGCGGAAGTGCTTCTTCTTTTTATTTAACTATCATGCTCAACATCAGTTGCATCCCTACCACAAAGAGTCTTATTCTATTAGCGGATTGAAATGTTTTCGACTTGAAGACCATTAAAAAACTTTTTGAGTTACAATTTCAATGAAATATTGCATTCCACTGCATTTGATTTATTTATAGAGAAACAACAAGAGCAAAAAGATCCTTTAAAATAATCCAACCATTCCGATCTGTTTGAGTTTCAAGGATGCTTTTTCGCCTGAACTGAAGCGTAACATCAAATCCTTTTTCGTATCCTCTTGTCTGCCAGAGTTGTATTGTATGATGTGTTTATGCATGGCACTCTTCTTCTTCTTCTTCAACCAAAGAGTGTCCTTCCATCCAGACAAGTTTCTTGAAATACGATAAATAATTCAAATTCCTTTTTACAAAAGGACTAAGAGTGTGTGACATACATGTATGCAGGGCCGTAGTTCCGTTCCTAAGCCAAAGTGATTTTCCTCCTTCTATTTCCATGAACAAAGACAACAACAACAAAAAAGGACTCAACAGTGCGTTAAAATTGAAATAAAATTTAACAGTACAAGAAGGAACAGTAGGAATCTAATAATAATAATCGTCGTGGACCGTAGTGAACTTTTTACTCCTTTTGCTGCTGCTCAACCGGAAATGGCATTGAACCTTGTAAAATTCGCTTTTCAAGGATCTTTTTTTTTTCTAATAATTTTTTTTTTTCAAATTGCAAATCTATGCGCGATGGTGTAGATAAATGTGAACGTGTCTCTCAGGATGTCCTTGCATCTTGGGGAAAATTACATTTTGCATATTTTTGCTGTCGCGTTGGAAATTTTGACAGCTCCAAGGATTAAGACAGATCCGGAAGACTTTCACAGTTAGGTTGGGTGCTTTCGACATAGAAATCAATTTGATGCTCAATTAGAGCATCCGTAACGGAAGAAATGGCGAAGCGGATTCAAGGTGAATTGAGTGTTTCCGATTCGCAGAATTTGTGCACAGGATGTTATGTCAAATTGATTTCGCTGTTGGAAAAAAGGACGAAGGCAATTTTTATGAAACATAATTTTGCGTCTGAGAGAAAAGAAACAGGATCAAGAATATCCGAGATCACAAGTAATGACAACAACAATATCGCAGCTTATCCGGTCACTTCATCTCTCTACGGATGTGCTTAGAATCACCACAACAGTGGTTCTTCAGCTGAAAGTGGCAGGTACGGATTTCTGTATTAAGTTGTGAACAAGTTTATCAAAAGAAATTTGAAATTATCCAATTGACGAATCAGTGACACCAGTTCCAAATATGCGTTAAGAATCTTTATCCTATTCAAAGAAACATTATCCGCGCCTATCCGAAGGGGAAACAAAATTATCCGGATAACAGAAAACACTGACACAAGCCTTAAAAATGCATACCTATGGCTTCTTTTGCGGCTCAAAAATCATATTCTAGTTCATTTGAATGACGCGAAACTATCCAGATGGGCGACAAAATTATCCGGATAACAGAAAATAATCTTATTCGAGTTCATTTGAATGATGCGAAATTATCCGGATGACAGGAAATTAAGTGAAAACTTTATCCGAATTGAACTAAAAGTGCCCGGATAACAAAAAAAAAAAACTAGACACTAGATTAAAAATATTGCCTACGTCGTTAAAGATTGATATGTATCTACATATATGATATGGAGCTAAAATTTAATAAAAAAAAGGAAAGCAGAACCAGTAGCTACAATATTTTTCTTAGAAAGTTGAGAAAAAACTTTATCCGAGTTTATCCGAATGATATAGAGCTGCTATATAATACAGAAGGCAACATGAAACATGAGTGAACAAGGTTCTAATTGTTTTCCGAACTTATCCGGGTGCTGCTGAAATTATCCGGATGATAAAATCTGTCACATATTGCAATTTTGCATTAAACATAGAAAGAAAGTTCAAAGAAAGTTCAAAGAAAGTTGAAAAAACTTTATCCGAATGATATAGAGCTGCTATATAATACAGAAGACAACAGAAACATGAGTGAACAAGGTTCTAATTGTTATCCGAACTTATCCGAGTGCTGCTAAAATTATCCGGATGATCAAATCTGCCATTTTACCAACTTGGAGATGTTTTTTTTTCTGTAAAGTGACAACACAAAAACCATTTTTGGTTGAAAAATTCACAAAATTCAGACTTTCAGTGTACTGGCCGTGAAATTATCCAACAGTGACGGTTCGCACTTTGAACAAGGACGCTCATTTACCCGCAAAAGCAAAGCAAATCCTCTTTAATAAGTTTTTCAACACGACATCCTTATATCAATATTGTATCTTGTAATTATCCAATAATTGCCTCTAACAACACAACAATTTACCACCCTCCACCGCCAAACCCTTCGCATAAATAATCCTTGTCTTACATGAACATTACCATCATTAATTTCCCATCTCTTAGCCCGTAGGCATTTAACACGAAACAAATTTAGCCACCCAAAAGTGTATCCAATCAATCTTCGGCACTGTCGTAATTCACCTTTAATTAAATTAATTATTTTTACCCACCATGATAGATTGCTCTCGTTCTTGAGGGCATGCTACAGTCTAAAACTTAGCAGGCTCAATTGGGAAATCTTCTTCTTCCTTTAAAAGTATTAATAAAGCGTGCATCCTCTTTGGTGTGAATTAAAAATTCCCTTTAATTGAAATACGAAACACAGTCACAGAGGGGGAAAAGGATTGGATGGATTTTTTCTTCATTTTAGATTGCTTTTGCGGTGTTGTGTTTGCTTAGTATCCTTTGTATGAATAATAATTATCATCTCCTCCAGTCGGATCTCTTTTCTGGTCTCATGGAGAGCATTTGAGATGGCGAAAGAAAATTTATATTTTGTTTACTTAGAATGCGAACAAAAGAGAGTTCTTCTCACTGTTTCTGGCGGCACGGATGGGGGAATGTTTGCATTTCAAGGCGAAATGACTTTTTAGGAAATTATATCCATTTCTATTGTCCTCCGCTGTGCCGACGCCACCAGTCAGAAATTTTTCACTAATGAACTGGAGAATATGCGTAGGAGTGTTTCAGGACTAAAAACTGGCAAGACAACCACTTTTGGGAGACAAATTAAAATTCACATTGAAAAGAAATTAACGAAATGTTTGTTTTGCTGTCGGGCAAAGTGTGTACTGTTTTGCACAGAAGAGGAAGAGTAAGTTGTATCACTTGAAGTTATCGCAAGGAAGAAGCATTACATCATGTACTTTTCACTAATGCACGTGCCTGTCCTTAATAATATGAAAGTGGTTTTCAAGTTCTCTCAATAGCTGTGTACAATGGTTTTTAAAAGGAGTTTTGAAAATGCTCTTAAATTTAGGACAAGAAAAATCAGAAAAGGAGAAAAGCATAAACTTAACTGAGAATGAATATGAACTTGCATAGTTTTAGGGACACTATAAATTATATAGCATACTTTTCGGCACTTAGTAGGCGTGTCTACGTTTACGACATTTCAAATCAAATTACTCTCTTCAGAAGGACGAAATGGTAAGACTTATTACTGTAGTCGCAAAAAGTAAAGATCTCAAGCTCCTTGAAACAAAAAACCCTGAGTCAGTAAACTTATCCTAGCTCAAATTGTATAAATGGCTTCAAAAGTTGCAAACTGTATAGTGCTGCAATCTTGGGCAACAAAATTTACTACGCAAGCTTAGAATATGCAACAATTGATTACCTAACCAAAAGGCGTCAATATAAGAGATGTCCTTTCAAGTTGACTTTGACAGCCGAATCTCAAGGATGAGGTGTCATTTCTGGGTCCATCGGAGTTAACTAAAGAGGCTTGTGTTAATTTAATTCTCATTCCTCGCTCCATAACTCCTAAAAGTATGCTCTCTTTTAATATCCCAAGTTTAACTATGCAGAGTTTTAGGAGCAAAAAATATGAACAAAAATGGAATATCATTTTATCGCTTTGAGACAAAACCCTGAGTCCTAGCTCAAATTGTATGAATGACTTCAAAAGTTACAAACTGTATGGTGCTGCAGTCTTGGGCAACAAAATTTAGACGCAATATTTATCATGCAAACATAGAGAAGGCAACAAAACCAAATCAAAAGGTCCTTTCAATTTGACTTTGACAGCAGCATCTCAAGAATGAGGTGTCATTTCTGGGTCCATGGCAAGGTACATTCATCTGAGTTAAATAGAGAGGCTTGTTGGTTGAAAATGTACTTTGTAAGCTCCTAAAAGTATGCTCTCTTTTTTTAAATCAAATTTATCTGTGCAGAGTTTTAGGAGCAAAAAAATGCCTACAAAATTAATCCACTCATCCTAAATCAAATCAATTAACTCACAAACAATAAAACACTGTTATTTAACATTTCAACAACAAAAATTTAAAGAAGAAATCTCAAACAACAACAACTTGATACCTTTTAACCTCCTCCCGTCCTAAATTAAAATGAATTCTACCACAGAATAACTTTCCATTTGCTTTATTCCCCAAAAGTACCCACTTCTACAATTAAATCCCTAAATACCTATATATGTATATACCTACACCAAACCGAACGCTTTCATTTTTCAATTCTTCATTTAATGGTTCTTAAAGGATTTCCTCTTGCACACTAAAGTACTGAGCCCTTTACAGCAGCAGCAATAACTCGTACATTCACCCTTCCAGTCTATGGGTGTTCTCTTCAAGAGAAAACTGTGTGTAACAAAACACTTATTCGTCCTAGAATAAGGAAGCGAAACTTTTTAATTAGAACAAATTGCTTACTTAAAACTTACTTTCGCCCTTCGTTACTCTCTTCATCTCTCTCTCCTTTCGTCGCACACTCACTCACATTCAAAATAAGAAGGAAGGCGAAAGTTTTTTTTTTAACGTTCCTTCAGTGCGTTATCGTAAAATTTTATTCGTACGGTTTTGTAGTCCTTTTTCTTTTTTTTTTTTTTGAAATGCGATACAACAATCTCTCCTTGGGGTGAATTTTTTTATGAGGGAGAGGACATTTTTGGGAAGAGCTTTATAAATAGAAAATGGGACAATTCAAAAATATCTCCATTGTAACTGGAAACTTTCTTCGACGACACCAGGTGCATGTATAAATAAATCCTGATCAGCTGAAGGATAAACAGCTGAGTGCGGCTGTCAGAAAATATCAAAGACGAAGACGGTGACAACTGATGCGTGCTACATAAAATCGTTTTCATACAGAAGGGGAAGGGCTGAGTCCCCACATTCCCTTCACTGTCAAAGTCCTTGTGATCTTTTGCCGCGCTCTTCCCCCTGATTGAAGTTATTATTTTTATCTAATGGAACATTCGTGCTATAAGGCATACTCGTATCTCATGCTAATTTGACAAATACAAAAGCAAATAATAGAAGCAGAAAAAAACACTTCGAAAAAATGAAAACAAAAACCAAAAAAAAGTCATCATTACCATATCCTAATCCGAGGTCGAAGAATTGGTCTACGCATCGTTTAAACACAAAAGAAAAAAGATAGACAAAAACAATTTCCATTTGAATATTCAAAAAAAACCCAAGTATCTAGATAGAGAGTAAAAGTTTTTACGGGAATTATACTCACTTTAATGAATAATTATTAGCCTCCTGCCTCACAACCAACGGCCTTTGATTCGCTGATGTCGATGATGAGCCACCACCACCACCACCACCACCGCCGCTATTGCCACCGCCTGATGATGAGCTACCACCAGGATTGTTAGCTTGCTCTTGGGTTGGTGTACCAGGCGATGAATTAGGTTTCTTTTTCAATGCGGATTTAAGAGGAACTGCATTTGGTTTTGGCTCTTTGGCTGGAATTTCCTCAATACGACAAGTGTCTATATTTTGATTTGGTTGTGACAATTGGAACATGTATTCCTCATCCGAATCTAGTTCATCTTGATCACCGTCTTGATCTAAGTTTTTTTTTTTTTTTGTAAAAAAATTGTTATAAACATTTTAGAATTTATTTAGAAATGGTGTAAAAAATAGAAAAAAAAATATTTTGAAAGCCGGGAAATTATAATATAAAAAGGATAGGAGATATGTTACATTACCCTTAAAAGCACAAACTACAAATATACAAACAAATTAATATAGTATTAGTCAATTTAAGTAAGAAAATAAAGTTATACAGTATTTATTAGTAAAGAAAGAATATTAATGTTATTAACTTGAGAGAATATATAAGAGTTTAGTTGGACAACAACCATGAGAAGAAATGTGAGCAGGGACTCGAACCACTGGCTTTTCTCCTGAATGGAATAGTGGCACTCTGGGAGCGTCTCTGGACATCGGGGGGGCGTTCAACAACGTTAGCTCCGACGCGACCCTGAACAGCCTGCATAGAGCTCACATAAACACCGGACTTTGCAATCGCGCTGCACAAATGCTCCAGTCTAGGATAAACTTCTCGACACGAGGAAACACAACCATCCAGAGAAGAGCCTGCAAAGGAACACCCCAAGACGGAGTTCTTTCTCCGCTGATATGGTTCCTTGTAGTGAACTAGATCCTAGTAATATTTAAGGGAAACGGGTTTAACGTGACGACGATGTGGTTATCCTGTTCTTAGTGAAAGACTCAATTTCGCACTACAGCTAGTGGATAACTGGGTCGGAAGCAGAGGATTGGGAGTGAACCCCTCAAAGACGGAGACTGTTCTCTTCACTAAGAAGACTTCAGACTCCCAAATATCGGCGGCGTTTTAGCTAAATATCTTGATTTCAGCCAGATGACTGGGCGTGATCTTAGATCCCAAACTAAATTGGAAGGAAAACCTTGCTGAACGCATCAAAAAAGCAAGTGTAGCTCTCTACTCTCGCAAAATGGCATTCAGCAACACGTGGGGCTTCAGACCAGCTGTGGTATACTGTATACACACGGCGGTTGTAAGACCCATTCTCACATATGGTGGAAGGTGCTTGAGAAACAATATCAGCTTTCAAACCTCACCAGAATCCAGAGAGCGGCATGCATCAGAATCATGGGATCATTGAGAACAACACCGGCGGCAACAATGGAAACCATGCTTAGTTTCATTCCGCTTGACATTTATTGTAGTAGTAGATGAAGGCTGATTCTGGTCATCAAACTCTTCTGTCCCGATGGCACGCTACCAATGGATTGATGGAAACAGATCACATGGACCCGATGCAAACATTCCAAAGAGATTCAATGCAAGGATTCCTGACAGAAGTTACTGGAAGAACTGGAGGACTTCTATACCTACGGTTCTAGGATGGACAGTGGAACAGGAGCCGGAGTTTATTGTGAAGCCCTAGGAATAAACCGCTCCTTTAGAATAAACGACGACTGCAGCGTCTTTCAAGTCGAAGCCATCGATCCACACAAGCGTTATGGCTAGAGCTCTATGGCCGGCCTTTAGCAAGAAGAGATCATCAACTTTTGTTAAACTCAGTCGGCATAACGCACGGGTCGTTTCTGGCGTAATTACCGGCCATTGTGTCATTGGCCTTCACGCAGAGAGACTCGGTGTGCTGCACCTGCTGTGTAACTGTCCTGCACTATCTGTTACAAGAAAGAGAACTCTATGCAGTCATTTCTTCTCTAAGCTGGACATTGACTTGGGCAATGTTGAGCTGGTAGACCCCATGAGATTCATATTACTATCTGGGTAGTTCTAACAGCGGACCTTCTCACAGCGTTCTCAGGGTTAAACGATTGGGCACAATGGACCCGAATTGTGGGTCTAAGTGAGCAGTGAGCACCCTAAGTGGCCACCGTCAGAATTAATGACCATTTGGGCTAAATTTATGGCATTTTCCATCCAAATTTTAATTGAGTGCTTCAAAGGCCACGAAAAGAAATCTGGAAGAGTTAAATCACGCGATTTTACCCGCCACTGCTAATGGCCAAAACAAGATACCTAGTGTACGACCCGTACTGCCCTTTTGGAACCAGATCTCCTTCAGTTACGATTCATCAATTTGCGGCTGCCGAAACGTACGATGGCCAATTTCGTGGCACATCATCTGTTTGACGTTGACGGCTAATCCGCGACATATTCAATCAGAGCGACGAAATTCTTGTCCTTGTTCGAACGAGCACTGGAAGGTCTTCTGGGCTTCTCAACCGGAAAATCTGTGCCAAAATTTACATAGGGCCAAAATCACTGACGAATTATTCCACGTTCCTTGAGACCATAGCGATTCATGTCTTGTTGATGTGTATTTCGTATGTCTACTCCACAAACGTCAAAGTAGAACTGACATTTGCCGCCATTTGTAAAAATTATAACACCATCCGATAGGGTGATCACTTTTGCGCCACCTTGTATAAGCCCTTGAGCCGTGTTTGTATATATTTTGAAATTAAGTTCTCTCCTAATACAGGACATACTTCCTTCTTTCTTTTATAGCTTTTACTGGCCTTGATAACTTTTAGAAAAGTGTAGTCGCCATACTCGTATACTGTTACTCTTTACAACAGACGTGTAGTTTGCGTTATACTCGCAGGTTAAGAACAAGTACATAAGCATTTTAAATTTAAAAGTTAATTTAAATTTTAAATAGAAAATAAAAGACCTTAAATATATCTGCGCAAAACTATAACCAGCTAAAGTAGATACACTTTTTCGTCAAAGTATTAAATACTTAGCATGGAGCAAAGCTAATGTGTCATCTGTCATTTAAGTGAAAGCAAAAAAGAACTGTCACTTTAAGGTCTGTTTGATTACGATTTGTTATGCTAACGGCAGGTTAAAACGTGTATCTTATTGAATAAAAGTTAAAGCAATTTAAGTTGACTATAATTTTGCGCAATTATTTATAAAATCTACAACCAAAGCATTAAAATAAATTAAATTAAAACAAAAAAGGCAACTTCTTACAAAAAAGGCCACAAAAATGATGATGAATGGAAAAAGGAAAAAACAAAAACCCACACACACACATTTTCAATAAATAAAAAGGTAGAAACAAAATAATCCAGAGGATATTTAACCCTTGACCAACATAAAACAGGATTAACAGATAAAACATTTATTATACAAGACCAAATAGAAGACGTAGAAGAATAACAGATAATTGGAAAAAAAAGGGTTAACAAAAAGAAGAAGAAGAAGAAGGAATATAGTCTAGAATTCGCCGACTATGCCCTACCATCATAGTCATAATCCTGATAATCCTGATCGTTAACAGCTCCCGGTCCGTGTGGTCGTCCAGCTATCAACGTTGGACTTGGCGTTGAAAACATCGGTGGCGGTGGGATGGGTCCAATCTCCGACAATGGTATTGGAGGCTCTGGAAGGTCAGACAATAAAATATGCCCTGGAAGTTTATGATGACCATCACCTGTGTACGGAGGTGGTGTACTTCCTGGTGGGCCACCGCCTTCAGGATCTGCAAAATTATTTCGTTTTTTGGTTGCTTATGCATGAAAATGGTTAAAAATTTGCGATTCAAATGGATGGATGGATATGCGAATAGTAAAAAAAAAAAAAAAATAAAACTCAAACAGGACGAAACAAAACGCACAAAAATTTGTTAGCAGTTTTTAGATTTATTTTCCATTGGAATTTCAAAAAGGATAAAGAGTGTTTCTTCTTTCGAATTTAGAGATGCAAATAGTAGGAGGAGGAGCAATCGCAAGTTTCTAAAAGGATATTTATAGTTCAAGGATAATTGTACTTACAATGATCATTGTGGTAGCAAATGTTGACTCGTCGAGCTAACTTATTTGTCCCCAATGTGTTTGGACGTTCTATTTTGGAATTCTGATGCGAATCCATTTGACCGCCACAACCGCTGCCCATGTTTGAATTCATACCACCACCACTGCTTCCGCCGCCACCGCCACCACCTCCTGGTGGTGGCAGCATTGAGCCTTGACATGATGGCTGCTCAGTGCTTGGTGATAGTGTGCCATTACCACCGATTGGTGCATCAGTCTTGTCTTTTCTGGGTTCTGCAAAAAAATAAGAGAAAAAATTTAGTCAGGCTTACAATAAGGGAGCCTAATTAGTGGACATTATTTGAGACGTAAAAGGATTAACTCACTTCACCTGAGCACCTATATATTTCACATGAAAATAATCTCCCTATCTCTCTCTCTCTCTCTCAACCCCTTACTCCTGTTCTTAATGCGATTTCGTGAGTGCGGTACTTAAAAGCCATTTCTCATGTAAAACGGAAGCCTTTGACAGGGTTTGAAAGGATTTTCTTTCCTTCTTCATTCGTTTGCTCTTTCACTTCGTTGTTCCATTGAAATGTTAGTGAAGTGGGAATTTTCATGGTGTGGTAGACAATTTCCAGAAGAAGGGTAATTATTTTGGAACACGAAGGCAAGAATTTTTTTTCAACCAACAATGGACTTTTATATGCGGAAATTCGTTCGCGAAAATACTTTCTTTGGATAATTCAGATCACAAGTATACTGATCCGCTGACATTCACGGCAAGTGGGTGTTTTTTTCTTTTACTTAACTGATGTTTTTTTAAACACTAAAAGGTCAAGATTTCTTGTTTCTATAAAGAAAAAAAAAAATGAATTGTAGGCCACGTACCATTTGAAACAAGTCAAACTGTACCTAAAAGTATGCAAATAATTTCGATTTCATTGAATACTTTTAGGTGCAAATTCAATTCAAAAACTTAGAAGCAGACAACCTAGTAGGACGTGGGGTACAGAGCTAAGAGCATAGTGCATAACGGATAGGGACCAATCAGCTTGTTAACAAATGACGTTCAGGCAACATATCGGGAATGATATTAGATATAAGCGATGTTTGAAGGACTGATGACCCTGTAATAGAGCTTTCATTTTTTGAAGCATATACTTTCATCTGACAATATTTTACAGATGAGTTGGTGGATACTTCCAAATCACCTCTCCCCGCTTTAAACAGTTCGGCGGCTAGGCTGACGTTGAATCAGGTTTATTCTACTTTAGCTTGAACATTACTATCCTCACCTCCATCATATGTCACGGGGATTTCGGAAACTCCTGATGTGTTCCTTTCAGATTCCATTTCATATTTGCATTGTGAATGTCTTAATAGAACAGTAAATTTTTAAATACGAGCACCAAAGAGTATACAACACATTTGGAATACATTGCATACTTTCAGGTAGCAAATATCGAAGACCTTAGTTCGAGCTTCTAATACATATATCTGCCATCAAATGAATAAACTTGCCATCAAAAGGACTATCATGACAATTATAGAATCCTATTTTTAACAGATCGTCATCTTTCGAAGAGTCTACTCAAAATTGAATACGAACAAAGTGCCAAATCATCCAAATTTCATTCTCGGTAATAATAATTAGTTGGGAAATTTATATCCTGTCAACCGGATTTCAGAAAATCATATATTGCCCCCCCACTGTCACAAATTAAGCCTAATCCCTGACCTACAAAACAAGAGACCACCATTTCTTTAAAAATTTTGCACAAATTAAAATTTACGAATTCGATTGAAGCGTTAAATTGCTCGCATAAAAATCGTCTTCCGGAATTTGTTTGTCGCTATCGAATCGAATAGATACCGAGAACCTGATTGTACTGGTTGCTCTCAAGCCAATATAAATTCCTTGGCCTATCTCCAACAACCTTGTTGTTATGTTCTTGCTAAATTATCTGTGTCAGTTTCCCCACTCGTATCATTTAAGCATCGCTAAACGATTTAATTTATCGCCTAGTCGCTTGATTTTATTTATACTTTTTCACGCATTTTTCTCCCTTTTTTCGATCGACAAAAATAAATTCGAATAGAAGCAGCACCCTCAGGATATATAATCACTTTGCACAGATTTAACGCTCCCACGTTCGATGAAAATCAGTTCGCTTTTCCAATGTCCAATGAATCGTTTATCAAATTCTGATTGAACATCATAACCAAACAAAAGGCACAAAAGTGTCGCAGTAAAGAAAGTATCTAGAACCGCACAAAACAACACTCTGGCGTATACGTAACGTTTTGTATACCCACGCTGCGATCCCGGCGAACAGCGGTGACGCTGTTGATGAGGATTGTGAACCTGAAACAAACATCCATTTGCACGTACTCTCTCTACTCATGATCCATTAATGAGTGATGAACAACAGCAATCCCCTGGATAATGGAGTTCTGTATGACGTCACGGAGTAGCATTATCCGGGTACGAATACGAATTCAAAATGCTGAAGGTTATCATTACTGGGGATAAACAATTTGGTTTTGTACAACCCTAAAGGTAGGATATGAATGGGAATACAACAACGACGACACAACCAAACAGGACATGTACACGTGGACGTGTATCTCTTTGTGAAAAGTGGGTAGGAGAAGGACAACGTTAGGAATTTGCTCTTGACTTTGGGTTCATTAAATTTTCATCCGTGTCGTGTTGTTCTTTTGGTTAATATTTTTTCATTTTTGCTGTTATGACGTCAGTTCACAACGAACCGGAGGAAGAGTACAGAGAAAACAGAAGAAAAATGAATGAATTTCTGAATGGATGTATTCATGAGGGCGTTCCATGCACACAGATCTGTCAGAGATACACCAAAGCCATTCATGGTTACCAGATAATCGAGTGTAGGAGTATGGCTACTGCAATCCATCGATTGATCTCTGGAATGTAAATAAACTTCAATGGAATTCATTTTCTTGTTTTTTTTTTTTTTTTTGATTGACGTACGAGCGATGTTCTTGACATTCAACGCTAAAAAGTTGCCCAATTGATCATGATCTCTGGCAGGGTGACAAAGCGTTGCCACAAATTTACTTAAAAATAATAAAAAACTTAGATAAAAAATCCCACACAAAGGATGACGACAGCAGCAAAAAAAAATTAACCTATTGCTTACGCATTTTCATGTCGCGTTTTATGACATTTAAATTGCGGATGCCTTTTCGATGTCATTAAACAGCTATTCCGATAAAGAATCGTTAAAAAATCAGAAAGAGACACAATTAAATCGGGGACGGTAAGTTCTATTCTTGGGGATACAATTTCGGTTTATGGGCACTGAACTCTTGAGAAGTCATCGAAGAGCTTTAAATTGAGTCCATTGTCCATTTGAATGTATCCTTGTCTCTGAAAAGCTATTTAAAGCAACTTTAAAAAGAAAAAAATACTGCCAATAAGTATGCAACAAAATACAGATTCTTTGCATACTTCTAGGTACCCTCCATAGGACAGAATGAAAATCGGAAAATAGTAATTATTTAGCCTCTTCAACGAAGAAGTGATTTTTTTAAAAAGATTTTAAAGAATAATTTGGACAAGATACACAGAGATTAAATCTTGAGTTATTACCTCTGAAAGTTGGGACCTTCTGTTCGAGTCTTGGTGTTTTGTAATTTCTTTTAAAATGTTTTTTTTTTTCTAATCTGCCTTGATTTTAAGACACTAGCACTCAATGAATTCGGAAAACATTGCATACTTTCAGGTAAGAAAAAAACAAATACACCAGCTAAGGAATATGCAACGAAATATAAATTCATTGCATACTTGTAGGCACAATTTAAACATGTATTCTCTTCCAATTTAATAGCACAACTTAGCTACTCCTAGAGTCACCCATCAATTTATCTATCTCTTAAGAAACAACTTAAATATTTCACTTGTGTGAGAACTTTCTGACAGAGTGTGTCAATTAAAATGTCACCCATAAGTCATTAATATCAAGGAAAATTGACACAAGCTTTTTCTCACATATCCACATCCTGTCACATTGATCGATTCTATCCCTATGCCTAGTATCTACCAATATCCAACATCTTCCATCATCATCTTGGGAAAATAAAATATATATTAAGTAACAATTTTCTCTTCCAAGTAGGCTAGGGCACACCAACCAACCAACCAACTTTTCCCAACTAACAATCTCAATGAAATGCCATCACTTATGCAATAAATAATTCATCATCATTAATAAGCCAAGTCTCGGAAGTTCTTACGTCAGTTATCCTATTCGTCGTCGTCCTTTTACTCTCTCTGTCTTATGTAGCACATATGCCTCGGGGAAAAAATTTCAGGCCCATCATCTTCTTCTTGTTTAAGTGTTTCCTGTGTCTTCTGCTAAAAATAATTTTAGACTTGAAGCTTTCCCCAAACGAAGCAATTACGCAGAAACTGTCTTGAATATTTTATCCCTTCATATCTCCTGGTAGGAATGGGTGACCTTCCTTTAACCGGTGAACTCTCTAAATCCCCAAAATGTCCCCACTTTTTTTTGGAGAACTTCAAACGAAAAACTTTAGGTGACAGGAAAACGAGGAATGACATTCCTGAGGGCAAGGAATCTCTTAAAACAAAACAACAAGCTGGAAAAATTCCGAAAGGGGGATTTATTTATTTTCCTTTGTGACGTCGAACGAAAGTACTCGTATCTTTTCCATGACGTCGATTGGAATATGAAATGTATCTATGTGTGTATTTTTTGGTGTTTGTTTAACTTTTAAATACCAGATGAGGTAGACGCGGATAAATTCCGCATCTAAATCTAATTCAAGTGGTCATTCCGGCGGTGCCATGGTGGTTTGTTTTGACTTGTGACGTTTTTCCGGTCTTTTTTTTTACACTGTTTGCGTTATGATATCATGTAGCCGCGTTTGTCAAATCTAAAACGCCCACGACAAAACAAAACAAAGCAAAACGAAAAAAAAGCTCATGAAGAGAAGGAGAGATATTCAAATAAATAAATTTTGTTTATGTTTTCTTTTTTGCATGTTCTGCGGTTGATATACGATGACGCCAAAGAAAATGTTCTTTTAATTTTCCAGAGGACGACGGACAACTTGCTGTTGGGGGCGGACAACTTCTTACAGGTGGATTCCGTTTGACGGAGGTGAAATTAAATAAAACAAAAAATTTTAGCCCTGACATAACAGATACCTACATAGTAGAGCTCGTTTGGGCCTTGTAGTTTAAATCAATTAATTTATTTATGAGGGGCGTTTTAAGGGACTGCCACCGGTTTTATTTCTTGGCAGCAGCTGAAGTTCAAGGAAGGCCAAGTGATTTATCTTTTGAAATTACCCAGGAATTTACGTTTTTAAAGTGATGGAGGTCATTACCGAGGACTAATTTTCACAGAGAATTAGCTTGGTGACTGGCGGTTTTTTTTTATATGGAGATTGGGTATCTGTGAAGGAAAAAGATAATTTTCTAAGAGGTGGGCTTTTAAGATAAGGAAAGCCACTTAAAGTACCTACCCTTTACGACCTGAAAGCAATTAAGTTGACAGTCTTTTAGGATTGTGGACTTTAAGTAAAGTTTTTCTTTTTCGTCGTCACGTGGTGTGTTGGTTGTTACACCCTACTCGATATCTTTAAAAAATTGGGCAAGTGCGAGGAGGGCCTCGTGCAATAGTGTTCCGGACATTTGATATTATCATTAAATAGAAGGCAAATTATTCATATCCTGATACTGGTTTTGATATGAATAATGTATTGTCTTGTACGTAGGTACATATGTCCTAGTAATACTGAGCTGACATTCCAGTCCATTTCAATTTGCACTTTCGATATAAAACATGTATTGTATTCGTGCAAAAATTGGAACTCGAGATATTAAACAATACTGAAATTACGTTGATAGAGAAGCTCGTTATAGTGTGTCTGCCGTTTCTGTTTGACTGTCTGTATGACGAGTGAATTAGTTTATTTCAAACTTCATGGTAGTGAGCTATTGCATGGCCACTAAAGGGGACAGTAAAATTTTTGTTCTAGCCCTACTCTTAGAGCTCTTTCACGTAGCGCCATTTTCACAAACACGAAGTTTTCTCCAAAATGGTTTCAACGGTTTTGATAAAATTTCATATTTCAGTTAGTTTAGGCGAACCAAGCTTTTGGATAAAAATGCTTGTAACGGTACTTTGCTTGTTAAATGGCTTAAGTAAATCAAAACACTGGCAATACTTGACATGCGAAGGAATACAGCAATTAGAGTTTTAAAAATTTAAGAAAAAAATATTTAAAAAATTAAAAAAAATTTTAGTTTTTTAAACTTATTTAGTTTTCAAAAGCGGCATAGAGCTAACATATACGATCCATTCGTGCAAATGACTTATTTTTTTCAAAAATCGAAATGGAATGCAGTAGCAGCAAGAGAAGAGCTTATAGGGAAGTCCATGCGCTTTTCTAAAATCTGTATCTCAGGAACTACGTAGCGGATTTAGATGAAACTTGAAACTTGAGCAAATCGTAGTATCAAAATGATCTACTGTAAAAATTATTTGGATAACATGAAAACTGGGGGAGATACAGTGGGGTAACTAGATACACCATTTTTTAATTTTTCTCAGAAAATATATAAGATACAGAAATTTTCGTACTTATTTCACAATCTACACAAAATTCTACGTATCTCCAATTTTTTTCATATTTTTAGCATTTATGGTCTGGCCGCTAGGGGGGGGGGGGGGGGGGGACAACATTTTTCAAATGTTTGGCAAGCTTTTTTGTTCAACAAATTTTGTCAGACAAAAATATTTCTTACATATATGGAGCCATTGCAAAATTCTCTTTAATTTGATATACCACATGATGGGGAACAAAAGAATTTTTTTTTGCCCTTCATACAAGGTGCCCGAAAAAGGGCTCCCAAAATGAAATTCATTGCCGCCATCTTGTGCAGGCTTCCACATAATGTATACATAGCGAAAGTTTCAGCTCTCTATGTCTAACGGTTCAAAAGTTACAGGGCTGTGACAGACTGACGGACAGACGGACAGACGGACAGACAGACACCGTATCAAACCCATAAGTGTTCCGTCTTACCTTTTAAGGTCCGGAACACTAAAAAGATTTTTTTTTGTATTTGCTTTTGGAATATGTTAAAAGAACACATTCATTTTCAAACACTAGCCCCAAGGAATACTCAATGAATTCGGAAAACATTGCATACTTTCAGGTAAAAAACAAATACATATAAGACGTGAACACTAAGGAATATGCAACGAAATATAAATTCATTGCATACTTTTATGCAATTTATTCTATATCTTTAAAATAGAGAGCCAGATTGTAATGATACTTTTTTTAATTGTTATGTTTCGGTGGTTGTCAAAGCCACCAATGACATCCTGTTGTCAAAATATCCAGTATGATTTGCCATTTCGAAAGAATGCAGAAGGTTCCAGAATGAAAACATCCTTCCCATTTTTAAGTCCAAAATTCCATTAGAAGACATCTTCTTGGCAACTTGACCACAACTAAGATGGTATTAAATATTTCTTGACATAATTTTCCTCATTTAACGTCTTCAAGTTTCTTTCTTTTTCTTTTTAAAACAAAAAAAATAGAAAATATTCAGACTCATAACTCAGTTAGTCAAACAAAAGGCAAGAGAAAAGAAAAAAATAAACATATTTTTATTATTAAAAATAAATTGCCTTAGAACATAATAAAATTAAGCTCAAAATAAAAACAACCATCCGCCTACAAAAGTATTTAACACATTTTAAGTATATTTAACACTCTCAAGTGGGTTCTTTGATGGGCCAAGCATACATCTAAAGAGGTGAAAATGTCTAGTAAATAATAATAATAAAAAATATATAAAAGTATCTAGTTAACTCATCCATTGATGATAATATTTCTGGGTTGCTTAGAAGCCATTCGTTGTTTCATTTAATTGTCCATGTCAAGAATTTTACGACACCGAACACAGTAGGAGAATAATTTTATTTTATTTTTATTTATTTATTTTATTTTTTTGTTGCTTTTATTTGGATTTTATTTTTATAGTTGACCATCAAGCAATGGGTATACGTATTTCATGAATGGGAATGTGAGTCAAGATCCTGTGACAATGTTCGCCGTAAAAGTAATTAATTAAATAAAAGATGTAAAAAGCTTTTAAAATATTTAAACAGAAAAAAAATATATTGACATCAAGAGGAGCATGATACCGTTGGAATAGTCTAGGAGCAAGTGAAAAACTTTAAGGCAAACAAATAGCAATTTGCAAATTAGGATTTCTGAAAAATTTCCACAAAAAGAACAGAACAGATTCTGTTGAAGAACATGATGAACTTCCATCAAAGAATCATAACAGACATAAGGCATACGTGTGGATGGATTTTGTAATTGGATTTCTAGTTGCTATGGAGATGGACTATTAAAAAATGCAACAATTCTCGAAAGGTTGCTTTTGTACATAATTCAGCAGAAAGGCATTTACATCTGGCAATAGCACACAATTATAAGAAAAGGGTAAACGATGATTGAAATAAAAATATCATTAGCTTGAAATGTTCCTGGATGCCGAATAACCTGCCTTCGAGTAGTTTAGTTGCAACTTCTCATACTGTAGAGTCCATCTGTAATAGAATCTATCTGCAAAGCAGTAGATTTTACTACTTGTCTGGAAGTATGCAACGAAATCGATACGAGACAAATTTTGAAGCATATTACAAGGTGCTATATGAGGTAAATTTAGTTAGATATCTGCGTAAGAGCTGGAACTCCAGCCTTCGTCTTATTTAATTCGTGTTCTTCTCCACGGCGATAAAATGGAGAAACTTGTGCAGCCAATATAGAGTCGTTTTCAATAGTTGACACTTACCAAAAAAAAACTCTCACTGTGAATCCTCTTGTCGACCACATACACACCCTGTCACCATCACCATCGAGTAGTGTAGTTACAACTTCTCATTCTGTCCATCTTTAATATAAAAATTAATTTCCCCTATCAATGTAGGATTTTAATGTCACGTCCTTCGGTAGTCAGATGAAATAAAGATCCAACTTGGGGTAAGACAAGAGTGAATTCTTGCACCAATACTATTTCTTTTCGCAATGTGATTTGCACAGCAGCTTTGTCAATGGAAAACGGAGGAATTCGATTGTATTTGTATGAGTATTGTCAACTGACGGAGTGACCAAACTGGAGATACATCACAGTCAACCAATGGCGGAATTGGTAGTGTATTGATCACATGGTACTAAAAGGTGAATAGTAGAGTACCAATAAGACGTAGAACAGTCGCGAAGGAGGCACGACAGCAGAAAAAAATTAGGGAAACCTGAGTTTACTGTAGCACATAAGTCACTAATATCAATTCCATTCAATTCTGACCAAAATAGTCTTCCAACATGCATGACGAGTATATAGTATTTTCCCTGCCCCCTTAGCTGAAACAATATGCAACAAAATACAAAATTTATTGCATATTTTCAGGTAAAAGATTAATATTATTGTTCATAAGTTTGAAGTCTCTTGCACCTGCAATTTGAAGATGCTATGAGATATGTACATGATATTGATGTTCCAATTCCAAACTAGAAAGGATAAAATGTTTTCTCTTCAATTGCCAGCGACAGAAGGAGGAAGAAAACCTAGCAAACTGAATGAAAACGCAATTATTTTTCACAGCGTCTTGTTACATAATAATGTGCTATATGTACTTTCCACATGACGCACACACATATGTTTCTCGGCCAACTGAAGAGGAAAAATAAAGCAAACTCACTCCTGTCGTCTATTGTATTTACCTGGTACTCATACAACAGTGCATCGAAACTCATTTATTTGTGAAAAAAAAAAAAAATAATAATAAAAATTATTATTCAATCCAGGCATGCAATTTGCAACGCCCGCACATACTCAGTCACCCAAATTAAAATTTTCCACCTCAATTCATCTGCCACTACCTGTGCGCCTATTGTGTAACACTTCACAGAGGATCAGGGAGGAGACGAACAGAAAAAAAAAAACGTACTCTACACGATGTAATGCCAACCAACCAACCAAACCGACTACAACACAACGCGACGACATCCTGCGAGGATGTTTCCGTATTCAAAAATTAATTTTCCTACCTATAGAATATTCAAATTGAATTATAAGTGCACAGGGAGAGTTCACCCTACACAGTCGTATCCTTGCCACCTTATTTTTCATTCTTTGCCTTGGAAAATACATATATATTCGAGGGAAGAAAAAAAGTTCCTTATTCCAAAAAAGGATTTACGTACTTATCCTGACTTGTGTTGGTTTTTTTCTCGCTGAGATTACTATTCCGCGGATATGCCTAGTTAGTCGTAGGCTTTGCATTATTAAAATTGGATTTAAATTTAACGCAGCTCCTGGTCGTTGGTGTGTAGGATAAAAAAAAGGACGCAATTAAGTGTCAAAAAAAAACATCGTTAATGCGAGCAAAATCCCAGGACGACACCAATTAATTGCGTTAAAAATTAAATACACAAAATTCGTTTATCACCTTTTAAATGGAAGGAAACAGGATGATGAAGGTAAATTCGAATAAAGCCGTGTGGGGGGGATAAGAGCAAATAATCGAATCCCCCAAGGCAACCCAATTAAGTTCAGATAAATTTTCAGATAGGTTTTGTCCCGCTGACCATTTCCTATGTGTAGTGGTGGGCGAGTTAAGTTGTCACCAAATGTGTGTTTTTTAAATGCGAATGCGATTAATTTTTGCCATCTCGTTAATTGGGTTAATGCAAAGCGAAATCGATGATGTTGTGGGCTTTTTTTTATTTTTGCCACAAACAAAGGGGTGGTGCTGAGGTGTTTTCATTTATATCTTTCTGCGTAAGAGCGGAATTTTTCGCGAATTTTTATTTATAGAAACGGATTTTATTTTTCGAATGAATTCAAGACGCATTCTTGAGATTCTTTTGTTCTTGAATTGTGTTTACCTCCAAATCAGGTGATAAAATGAATTTTTTTTCATTTTCCATTGGGGGGTAGATAATTTTAAAACAAAGATGGGATAGAGTACGGGTATCTTTAGAATTTTTATTGTGTTTACACGGAGATAAAGTACACAGTCGTTGAATATAACAAAATTTACGATTGTAAACAGATTTGGTGAGTGAATAAAATTACGAAAAAAAAAAAAAAACGCAAGATTTGATGGACTTAAAGAAGGAAATGGACGGATTTGTTTGTTGTGTTTTGAAAAATTAAACAAGGAAGTGGGTTAAGAGTGCAAGGATGTCAAGCAAAGTAGGTTTTTATTTCGAAAAAATGTATGCGAAGCGTCTGGTGTCTATGCTGAGCAGTAGATTTAACTACTTGTCTGGGAGTATGCAACGAAATCGATATTAGACAAATTTTGAAGCATATTACAAGGCGCAATATGAAGTAAATTTGGTTGGAAATCTGCGCAAAGAGTGAAGCCACTCACCAAAAAAGATTAGGGCTTTGGCATTTTGCGAATTTTATCAGTGTCAACCTCTTCTGCATAGATACACACACATAAAAAATAAATTAAATGCTTTACTGTAAGCAGCCCATAGAGAGGCAAGGCCTAGCTTCTCACAACTGTGCGTGGTATACATTTCTGTACGTACAGAAGGGACCTACAGTTTTATGCCGTATCCGAAGGGCAGGGGGTTTTGAGCAGCTTTCTCATGACATTTATACTCTTGAATGTTTGTCAGACACTCGGAAGAGGTGAGGCCGTAAAAAAAAAAACTGTTGATGGTATTTTTCTGGATTCGAACCTGGAACCCCTTGCGCAGTAGTCACTGATCCACATCTCGATAGTGATGAAAGATTTCAACAACTTGACGTATGTAAGTATGGTCTCTTTGACAGATGGAAAATGGTTAACCTAGAACGACCCTGAGAGTATGCAACAAAATGAATACAAACGGAATTGCATGGCATACTTTATAGAAGAAATTTAGAAAGGTAGATTGTTTTCTTCGCTGTTTTATGTCACGCACTTTTCTGTTGCAATGATTTAATATATATGTATATAATCCCAAGAGAAATTTACATATTAATCCAATCAATAACTTTCTAGGTTCTTATTATGCTAACTAAAAAAAATGTGGACCATCGCCAGCCAATCTATAATGGCTTTTTGAAAGATAAATAGATAGTTCAACAACATTTGAGATATCAATAAATTAAGAGAAACAAATCCTATTTCTACTCAGACATAGGCTGAGTTCTAATGAACTCGCTTAATTAGCTCCCGATGAGATACAAATTCGTTCCCCTTACAAACGACAAGTTTATAATTTATTTAAAATTTATTAGCCCCTAAAAATTAAGTATTTAAAATTAAAAAAAAATATGTACAACAGATGCCAAAAAATACATATAAAATATTTGTATCGGCTGAGTGGTAGAAATTTTCTGCATGTGCACTTGTTGATTCGACAAAACAACAATTTATATCTCGCATAGTTAAGTCTCTCAGAAAACATCTTAATTAGTCATATGGACTACCACTACAACTACTTTCGACACCCCATCTCGCAGACAGACATCACAAATAGCAGCATTTGTACAATTTAAAGAACGACGAACGAATCCGTGTGATGATTGCTCTCGTGGTACATGAAACATTTTGTATCTTTTTATTCTTGTGCTCTTTTTGAAATTCTTTCTTTTGCAAGGATGTCTTGCGTGTAAAGTATGAGGAATGCTATTTCAATGGCGCCGTAAAAATGAACACGAAATACTCGTAATAATAGAGAGAGACTTCGCATAAAAATGGATGAGAAAAGAAGAACGAAAAATGAAAAAAAGGTGGCGATTAAAAATTGCTCCAAATGTGAATTTCATGGCCAGAGAGAGTGGAGGATTCTGATTGTTTTTATTTTTCTTATAAACACAATTGTTTCGAAATTCATTTTTTTTAATGATTTTTTTGTGTAAGACACTAAAAAAAATAACAATTGGATGGTTTCAAGGTTAGTAGAGTGTATATTTATGGCAGATTTATAACGCTAATGGATGAGAGTGTGCTTTAGTCATATATTTTTAGGCGTGACAGTGAATATTTGTGAGGGGAGAAAAAAATGTTTCTAAAATTGTATAATGAGCGGAAGACTAGATAAAATTCGTGGGCGGAAAATCGAGCGATAGCAACAGCTGAATTTCGATGCGTTTTTATGTTCAGAAGGATGTGGTCACTGAACTAATTAATCTAGTGCCAATGACTCGCTGTAGATACCTAAGTATAAGTTGAGTTATGAGGTGGCGTATTATTATATTTACGCTAAGTTTAGTTCTAGACCAGCGGTCGATAGAGATTGAACGAAACTCAAGATTTCTTGCGAAATATAAAAATATAAACACTTATTAAAATAAATATATATGGCACTTAAAAGTATACAAATGCTTTTGAATTGATTGAAGTTCATGGCATACTTTCAGGTAGTACCTGTGTACGCATATCTTGATCAATACAAGTTAGCAATGGAATCAGGAGGCAGAAAATATAGGCACATCCCATTAATCACCTTTGCGGCCAGAGTTTCATATTCAAACTATTAAAATTGAAAAAAAATGTATGCATCTTAAAGTATGCAACAGAAATTTAAGCTTGGATTGGAAGAATAGTAATGAGAAGCAAAGAGTTATTAGCGGCATGGGCTTCTTGAAAATTACCCAGATAAAGAGGGCTGTAATGTACACACTTGTGGGAGGTTTCACGATTTAGTGGAGGAGAATCTTACGCAACTAGGGCATTGTAAACTATGCAACAGGTCTCGAAGACCAGATGAAGTCCTAGCTTAGCGACAACAAAACTTCCAATGACGGCGTAGTAGAGGTCGGTCTTGCGGTAAATGACGCGAAATATGTTGTGGAGGGGACTGCCTAGCTGAAAGCGGTCTCGGTGAAAAGGTTTGCTTACTTAAGACCTACATATATTCATTCCAGACTGCATCTGAGAAACTTGATGTTTCGTGCAAGCAGAGGTATAACACGGACACTAAAAAGTATGCAATACAAATCAAAGTTTACTTATTTCGTCAAGTTGTTTGATGCCAATCGAACATGTCGATCAAAGTTTGAGCACAGTGACACAAACACCAAAAAATATGCTATAGAAAATTTCAATTTGATTTAAACATATCGAAGAACAACTATGAACCTTCGGTCAACATGATTGACATATATTTAATGAGTTAGGTGAAAAATCTCTTAATAGCTCACATTATAGACTAAGAGGCAAAAATTCCGTTTAAATGCCACCTCGACTGTTACCTGTGACAAATCTCCCTGAGCTTACGTAACAAATAATAAAAAAGCAAATGTGTCGCAATTGTGACACTGAATCCCCTAATAGAATTGCTCCCCAGGGAACCATACATTCGAGTTGTTTGGCTATTTACTATGAGCAAATCTTTTGCCTGTCATAACTAATAAAGGTTCCTGTCAAAGTAAACAAGGCCTTACCCCCAAAAAAGGGCAAAAGGCGTTGTCGTCGTCGCGGCAGTGAAGGAAGAGCAAAGGCTTAAATATAAATGGCAAAAAAAAAATAATGTCGCTATGACATTAAACCCTATCTAACGAAAAAATGCTCTTCCTACTTACAGCAGCCATACCATCAAATAGTATCCTTCGCATGTTGATGGCCATAATGTTTTGATGATGATAGAAGAGGAAGCGAGTGGGAGAAAGAGAAGAACGCAAAAAGGGAAACAGTAGCACACAGGCATTTTCATCATATAGAAAATGTATGTGTTCCAATAGAGTACAGCCATCATTCCTTGTTCCTTTTGCCTTTTGCCTCCACCACTAGCACAAGGAGTTGTGAATTTATGATTAGGACAAGGCCAGAGGCTTGATAACAAACCTTTTCCTCATCATCATCATCATCATCATCATCATCATGCTCGTCATCTTCATCGTTGTACTTTTCATCCTCATCATCACCACCACCACCACCACCACCACCACCACCACCACCACCACCATTATCCTCATAACTCTCATCAACTAGATGATTGTTTTGCTTTTTGATCCTTGAGGACTAGGCGACTGTACAGTGTACATATATGTATGTATATTGCGTTTTATGGCGTCAAGGATTACACATTTGAGTGTAATGCCAACGCTATCGGCCGCCAGAGTATACTACCAAAGGACCACATATGTGGCAAACTTTTGAACACACCCGTCATAGTTGTAATCAAAAATGGAAGAGATTTGTCCACACTTAAAAAAAAAAAAGAGAATAAAATTTAAATAAATGAATATAAGGACTTGTGAGTCGAAAGTGGAATTAAGTTTGAGAGGACTGAGACTTTAATTGGTTCCGGACTTCAGCATGCAAATTAAAGGGTTTATCCTTAATCCTTTTACAGTAGGCAATTTGAAAGGATTATTGCTTTTTCATTAAAAACAAAAAAAACTGAACTTAAAAGTCACCCAGGACAACAAATATTTTATTATGAAAATGTAAACAGGCTTTCGGTGCTATATTTATTCGGAAATTAAATTGACCACACTACTGGTCGGGGTCACACACACGCGAATGCAAATAAATTCAATAAAAGGCAAATAATATTCCACGGATAAGCTGTACGAAAGACCCGACCCCGTGCATGACTGCCTCTCGCTTGCTCTCCATCATTGTGTCCTTTTTTTTTTTTTTTTTTTGAATATTTTCCACTGAATAAACCAACAGCAGTATTTCGACAGTAGGAAATCAGAGTTACTCTTCCACGAGTGGTTGAATATTTTGTTGTTTTATTTTTTTTTCTCTAACAACAACGGCAGCCAAATAATAATAACAACAATGTTGTTTACAACCAACCATCGAGTCGGAAGCATCGATGCTGAAAAATGTCCTTTTTCCGTTTTGCCCCTGTTCTGCTTTTTTTGTGATTTTCTACTTCACAATTCTCGGCATCCATCCACTAAATGCCACAAATTAAATGAATTTTTTTTTTCTTTTCCTTTTTCTTTTCTTTTTTTTTCTTTTCACCCGCCCACCCACTTGACACTGCAGGATGATGAGGGAAATTGAAATGTTTTTTGTATAAATTTAAATTCTGGAAAAGTTATGATTTTGAATGAAGTTTTCTTTTTAATTTTTTTTCAGTCATTATCTGACAGTTGAGCAAGGATGCGTAAACTTGTAAAAGTTTACGTCTTTACGTTTTTTTTGTCGTTGTGTTTGTTTGTACACAAATTGTACATTTTATTGTTTAAGTTTTCAGATTAGTATTCTTAAAAATAAACACCGCTCAAAAGTATGCAGAGGTATTTAGAAAAAAAGAAAGTTCATGGCATACTTTCAGGCAGTAGATCTCACTTTAGTGCAAGTTTCGGTGAATCGAACGAGAAAGAATTGCATGAAACGACGCACTGTGCCGTGCAGACCTCGGATCCCATTCCCTTCAGTCTCCTTAATTAAGTCCGATTTGCAATTTAGGAATATATACCTTTCTCTATTTCAACGTTTTGTTCAACATCATTTACACCTCTAATAATGTCCATAATTTAATGATCTACTTACTACTTTTCCCATATTCACTGAGCTTACCTAAAAAAAAAAGAAGAGAAAACACAAAACTTTAATCAGATTTGTTCAAAGTACATCATTAAAAATTAAACAAATGGAAATTATAAGAAGAAAATCGTCTTTTTGAAAATTTTATCATGTCCAATAGATTAGATTTAAGTCTCAAATGAAACAGAATGGAATGAAAGTCCTTTGAGTAATTACAGGAAATATTATATATTGCTTTGCATAAGACAAATTCCCCAATTAAATTTCACATTTTCCGAAAAGGAATTTTCTGTATTTCACTTACGAAATTCAATGTGATTCCTGTTCTGTGTGGAGCAATAAATTTTTAATCAATTTTTCGATTAAATTTCCAACCCAACCGAGATAGTGTAAGAGTCCCTCTCTTTAAATAAATTATATTCTTCAAGGATAACAAAGCGACCAAGCATAAGTTGTTTTCAAAAATACGAATGCGGCTTGACCTTTTATGTGCTTTCTAATCCTTACATGGAAGGGATCCGACACTTTTCCTCATTCAAACACATAAAACCGACACATCGATACCAATTGTCAATTTAAATCCTCTTTAAAAGGCAAAGATCGAGCGAGGATATGAAGCTAAATGGATTTTAAAAATACTATACTTCCACATGTAAAAGTAGGCAAAGGTATTTGAATAGACTAAATTTCATTGTATACTTTCAGGTAATAGCTCCTCGCTTTAATGCGCGTTCACATCGGAATTAAGAGTCAAACAATACGACTTAATATATTTACCGTTCAAAACTATGCAAGGGTATTTGAATTTACTGAAGTTCATGATATACTTTCAGGCGGTAGATCTCGTTTTTATGCGGCGAGTTAACAATGGAATTAGGAACCAAAGGATTAAATTCCCTTTAAAAGGGAAAGCCAAAACATCGAGTTAACACTATTAATGTTTCTCTCAATATTTCTATTAATCCTTTCGAATAAAAAAAAAGGATTTATATTCAGTTCATGGTCATGGATAAAAACCATTTGCCATAGACATACACAAGCACACAAGTCAGATGTCAAGTGTGTTGGGGGCTCTTGAACATTATTAATGGTTGCCGTGTCAACAGCAGATAGAATGCTTCTCTTAATTTTTTAGTGAAAACAATTTCGAAAATTTTCTGTCAAACAAAAAACAGAGTTTTGTGTAAATTAATTACTTGGCGGCAGAAGGATACAGAGTTACTTGCATAAACATCATCAGCGACAGGACGCGAAACAAATCATGTAACAAATGTTCGCATTGTTGACTGGTGAGTAGTTTTTTATTGACTTTCGTTTCTTTGCTGAAAGTTTTTAAGGAGTTTTCAGTAAGATTTCGAGCGTAAAACAGTCGAGAGAAGTGGAAATTCATTTAAATAGGTTGCAAATTGCTAACGTGATGTGACTGCTTAAGGGGTTTTGTTGCAAATTAAAATCAAATTAAGTGCACTTGTGATGCAGGTTGTTTTAATTTATTTTTCTTTAGATGAAACATGTAGCAAAAGGGAAGGTTTTAACTTCAAAATGAGAATGGGAAATGCTACAAATTTTCACCTCGCAAAGGAAGGACTATGTCTGAAAATTTCATAGAATCTGTGCCTCAACCACTAAATCTTTCCTTTTAACTTATGTCGCTGTATCAGGCTGGAGATTTAAAGTGCTGATGCTGATGAAGCAATCCCTCTGAGGACAAGAAAATTTCACTAAAACTGGGGCTGTAAAAAGGCATTCTCTCTGGAAGTACTATCGATTATTTGTGTTAAAGGCCAGCGTTTCCTATCCCGATACAAAAAAAAAAAGAAAACACGATCGATAAAAAAAAACTGTGAATCATAAACGAGTGCTAAAATTTCATACAATCTTTCAAAGTGAACTTGGACATCTTCCATCTAATATAGGGTAACCAGATAGGTTAGGTTCGGTTAGAGTGGCAGCTAGTGCCCATGCAGATGTTCCGAGATCTCCATCAGATCCATCGTCCCGACATCCACCTGCTCCAGATTAGATCATGTTTCACGAGCAGGGATTGATGTACGAAAGTTCCGACCAAAGTTGAGTTTAGCGGTGGTATAGTCAGTGGTTACATCAATGAGCTTAAATTCATTTAGAACAGAGGAGTGGCCATAGTTGAAAGACAGACACTGGGAAGAGCTATTTGTTTGCTGACGATGTCTAGGGGCAGTAGCTGAAGAATAGTACCTGTACTGACCTTCTTGACGCGTTCTATAATATTGGCTTTCCAGCTTAGTTTCCCGTCCAAAATGAGACCCAAAAATTTGGGTAAATAAAAATAAATAAATACGAGGCCATAAGCAGCCCATAGAGGGCCAAGGCTAAGCTCCAGGTTCAGAAGGCACCTACAGTTTTGTGCTGTATACGAAGACAGACAGATTTTGGGTTCCTCATGACAGTAATACTCTTAGATGTTTGTCTGACGTTCGGAAGACCTCTCTTCCAGGATTGTGAGCTATTTGAGGTTGAAACTACGCAGTTTTCAGTCTGAAATTTCGAACTCCAAATTAGTGTAAATATTCACAAGAAAACCGCTTACATCCCATCAGATTAGGTACTTGTCAATTGGCACACCACCATCAACATCTGTCGCATCAAAAATGCATCCGTTTCAGACTACGGCTGAAATACTCATATCTCATCGCTTACTCATTTGGAAGAGCCAATTTTCCACACCGCTACTAATTATCCCTTGGCGCGAGGAAATATTTTTGGCACCAGAATTTCCGTCATCTTCGGTTGGTTGAATCAATGCAATTCATTATGCATCTTCTTCTGCCATGAATTTTCGAAAATACTCGGCAGTTTTAGCACCTCAGTGCAAGAATGTGTGGGCAAAATCAAAATTGACACATCACTTACGTGAAAACTTATTAAAAATGTATTCATTCCACCCTCCCCCCTATTCACATTATGACAAGTTTTTCTTTTTTTCTTTTTTTGGATCGAGAGAGAACCATTTTCGGAATTAGTTTTTTTGAAAATATGGCAGCCATTAGTTTGTCGTTGAAAGATGTAAATATTTTAGTTTTGGGCCACGCGAGAAGACACGTTTATTCTCCTGACAATTCCATTTGATTGATGGATTTTCTGGAATTAGTTTGCGCAAAACAAGTGGAAGACATCATTTTGACGTTATCAATGATTTGTTACACTCAAAGGCAAAGATGATGGATTACATTTTAATGCAAGGATTCTTTTTCTGTTTTTTTTTTTTTTTTTTTAAGAAAATTATGGCATAAAGCAAACAAATCATGATTGAGCATAAATTGATTTGTTTTCCATCGGCCGTAACATTTTATTTGTCGGAAGATACTATGTAAGCACTTGTGTGTGTTTGCTGTAAGGATTCTCATGGCAATCAATGGGAGACCATCGAGAAATAGATAGGATAGGGGAATTATTGGTATTCAGCAGTCCTTGAGTAATGGATCTCGTTTTGTTGTTGAACAAAAAAAAAGCGAGGTTAATTTATTTTCCATTTTCGTGCAGTGATTTAGAAAGTCATTCAACGATGATGATGGGAAATTGAAATGTCCTTGATGGAGTACCTACCTATCTCTCTGGAATTTCATTTTGCATTCAAATTTTTTTTTGATTAGAGGAATGCTTTGAGAGTCCTGTTCGGGAGAGTCATTAATAAAGAAGCAAATAAGTTTGTGGGGGGTACTTGAATTGAAGACAATACTTGAGAAGGCAAGCCACAGCAGACGGAAGGTTCTCTTGACTCTTTTGATACTATTAGCCCGATTCCAGGAATTCACCTACGTACTAAGGGCAAACTAGTCATTCATTGGCAAATCGGCCAGACTATCTGGTATAGATTCCCAACCCCCAGGTTCGAGACGGCGAAGAAAGCCAAACCTCCGGTATAAGGACCAAGCTGTCGCAGATGCCAGAAAAGGGGACCGCAGAGGATGGAAGGCAAGGACTCTGCAAGGGACGGGAGCCCTTTAAGTGAGTAACTAAGTAAAGATAGTGATTGACTACTTCAGCAACAGGCAGCTAAACACTACAAAGATTCCACAGGAGTCCCACGAGGATTGGTTCTTGGACTTCTCCATTATGTATGACGAAGTTGTACGACTATCGCTCTGCCCTAGGTGGGTTAAAGTGATTGGTTTTGCCAAGGTCCCAATCGACCCTCGAGTAGAAGGGAGGAGTAGTCTTGGCGACGCTGCAACAAACTAGGTGGGACAGCTCTAAAACTCTTACACAGTTCCTGTCCAGGCACACCGCGACTATTGCAAGCACCTTCATAGATTTGGACAAGATAGTTATGTGTATGTCCTCAACATTTCATCTGCAAAAATGTCGAATAAGCCAAAAGCGTTCTCGTCCAATATGATTCGAAACCCGCTGATTGTTCGTAGCAAGCAGTCTGTTTGTTGGTGATAATCGTCCTCAGTGCCTGCGTACTACGAACTCAACATTTCAAGTACATGACTCTTACACGCGCTGGTATAATCCTCATCTCAAGATTTTACATGAGGCAAAATATGCGCAACATCTACGGTAGGTACTTTGGCAAACCAGGACAACATGACCAAAGGTTCATGGACCCACAGCTGATACCCAACAATGAGACTTGAACAAAAAGGACGCATGGGGTTTCGCTTGAAAAGGTCAGAATAGAAAGAAGAGCCCTAGCACGTTATGTTCGAGTTTAGACGCTTTGCCAATAGCATGCAAGAACCTAGACCTAGAACGACTGGGAAGGAAAGCAGAATCGCTATGTGACATACTTTTTGGGCATCCTGGTTTTGGCTAGGACGTGTTTGTAACGTCCTAGCAAAACGGCAAAGCTACTAGGACTGCATCAGCATTGAAGGCACTTACCTTCTAAACAATTTCTTTGACAGTTCCGCGTCCGCAAACCATAGCATCGATCTTATGATACGAAGGCTTTAGTAGAAGGTAGCAACAGTCGAGGTTCAAGAAGCTGAGGTAAAAATATGGGACAAGCCAATGAGCAATCTCAGTTCAACATTGTTCTACATACGGAAAAGTTTATACGAGACCGGCTATCCGTCTCTATCCTCTATCTATCCGCCTAGATGTCGGCAGAATCGGGAAGGCTAAAGCTTCTTTCTTATACAAACCAAGCAGCCACTCTTACGCTCCAATAAAGAGCGAACAATAGTACCTGAATGGTGGACAACACCAACCTTCGAAACCTCCAGAAACAGATTGCTTAATCACGCCCAATCGTATCTTCAATGAACAACTTTACCAGAGGACAGACCGTGGATTAGATACACCCTACACTTCAGGCCAGACTCCGTTTTTTCCCGGCAATCAGAAGACTTGTTTACCCCAACAAAATGGTCAAGGTTAATACAGTCGCAGGGCATAAAAAGTCCTCCAGACTTCAGTCGACTTTCTGGCCAATGTACGTCCCCCTTGACGGTGCATTCAAAATTGTGTCTCGCCAGAAGGACTCCATAAGTTTTTTGCCAAAATCTGGTGAACAATAAAAAGCTGGCAATGCCAAAAAACTTTGACTTACAGTACTTTTTGAATTTATGACTTTTCAATGTTTATCCCCTCTCTCTTTTGTTTTCTATCCTTCTGTTTGATTTATGTGGCATTTGATTCACCTTCAGTTGAATTTATTACACTTGCTAAGTACGGACCGCCGGCCGTTTGCCTTTTATAATTCAATTAATGGAGGCGATGTCGTGTTCGCCTTTCGTGTAAGCAATTAACCAGAACACCAGTAGTCCCAGAGACCCCGTGGTCTGTTTTCAATTAGCGACATATTTTTCAACAACTTTCAAGAAATGTGATTTTTTCCTTTTGGTCTTTTGGTTTTTGTAAGGAAGTAAAAAAATGTGACCGTAATATGCGGCACGTGTATCTATAAACAAACATTCACTTGACAGAGGATCCTCCTCTTCTAACAAGTAATAAAGTTGTATAAAGATAAACATTTTCCGCGCGTTGTCATTGGTATCTTGTGACACCAGCAGCAGCAGCGAACCGAAACCTCATTACAAACTTGATATTCAGCGAAAATGTAAAACCATAACACACAGCACCGCACACAGGAGAAGAAAATACAAGAAAACATTTGCTCTTGGCTTCAAGGACGAAAGTCCAATAAAAAAATTTCCCATCTGTTGTTTGCTTTCCATATTTGTTTGAGCTTTATGTGTGTTTGTATATTTATTTTTTTGTATATTGGCTTTTTGTGTGTTTTTTTTTTGCTGCTCGAGATTTTATACCATCGACCGGCGAAAGGCAATATAAGAAGTAGAAACTGATTAAGATACATGAGGATGGAGGGAAAGATACTTTTTTTTTCTTCTTCTGTTATTCAGATTTTCACGATGTGGTGTTTAATTTAATTATCTGTTTTCATTTTGAGCTGTTTTTTATTCATTAACAAATAAACAGAGAGAGAGAGAGAGACAAAGAGGGGAGTGTGAATGAATTACGAATGAGGTGGTAGACTTTTAGGAGTTTTTTGGTCTCTTTAGACGCCATTTCCCATTACGATCGTTTACATATGAGGAACAGTAAAAAGAAAATTGGGGGAATTAAATATTTTGCTGCTGAAAAACGTCATTGAGTTTTGATTTTTTAGGTCGCAGCTTAAAAATTGGTCTCAAATTTTTCATTACTTTTTGTAGTTGCTAATTTAAACATTGAATTTGTTGAATTGTCTGCTTTTTGGCTTCTAAATATGAGGACCATCATTGAATTAAAGTTCTAGACGCAGAATTGGCACTGAACTCGTTCAGTTTCGTCAAGTTTTAGTTCACTTTTGGCTCCATGTTTAAAGAGTGGTTTCATTCGGACCGCAGAGGGTAATTACATAGTATGTGAGAGAAAGACAAAAATGACATGAAATACCGTTGCTTTTAGTTTCCAATTTTTGCAAATTTTGACAGCGTGCAAGTGACAACATCCAGCAATTTGATCGAAAAGCCAAGTAACTGGCAGCTACATCCGGAATGCAGGCTCTTCGAAATAGCGACACTTCCAGCAGTTGCTTAACGAGCAGTCAATGAAGAACCAACGCCCCTACCCAGTATTGAAGAAGTTAATGTAGACATCAGAAAATTGAGGCTGGCTCTGATGGGCTTCCAGCTGCACACTTTAAATACGGAGGTGATGTCTTGGTAGGGTGCATGCATCAAGTCATCAACCAAGTATGGGTGGAGGAACGTATGCCCGACGACTGGAGTATCAGCACCATCTTCAAAAAAGGCGATCCTATGTCTGGTAAGAACTACTGAGGTATATCCCTGTTAAATGTCGCATATAACGTCAGTGTGGCTTCCGGCCTGTCACACTCAGACAAATCCTGGAAAAGCCCAATGAATTTGAAGTCGAGACTCACCACCTTTTCATCGACTTTAAAGCCGCCTATGACAGCATTTATCGTCTTGAGCTCTATCAGGCTATGGCCCAATTCGGGATTCCGGCAAAACTTATCCAGATGCTCTGTGCAACTTGGAAACAACACTTCGGAGCTCTTCCAAACGTGCACCGGATTCAGACGAGGAGATGCGCTGTCATGTGATTTCTTCAATATCGTGTTGGAGCAGATAGTGCGCAGGGCAGGTGTCAACACGGAAGGCACTATCTTGCACAAATCCGTCCAACTGCTGGGATAAGCAGACGATTTTCACATCATCGGAAGATCCGGGGAAGCCGTCGTAGAAGCGTTTACGGACAACAATGCTCCAGCCAAGAGGATCTTCGAATCCCAGCCCCCAGGTTCGAGACGGAGAAGAAGACCGTACAAAGATAAAGCTGTCGCGGATTCCAGAAAACTTGGTCTTCACAACTGGAAGCAGCCTGCCCGGGACCATAGATGATGAAAGGCAACGATGTTTCAGGCAGGGGCTCTACAAGAGTCGGCAGCCCTTTAATTAAGTAAGCAAGTGACAAAAGACGATCCATGGCATGAGTTATATGCTTTCCTCCTATTCTCAGTCAGTTGCTTAATAACGATGCCATTTGGGAGTAGATGAAGTATGGTTTGGAGGAGGACATCACCCCTCTCCTATGTGACTACAACCACTTCAGCAGAACAAAGAAAACAGCTCTTTAAGTCGGCTGGAGTTGGCTCTTGTTGTTAGTTCACATACAGTGGATCCGAAAGAATCAACACCGCAACCCCTCAGGATGCTAGTGAGTTCTTTTCAAGATGCCAACATACATCCCCATCTCCTTCGAATAGAATCCAATTCCAATTGGTATCTTTATTGATTCCAAGACATTAGCTATGATAATCAAAGCCAACACTTGAAGATTGGATTAACCAAAATGACCTGCGAAATAATCTGGCGCGTGTGTGCATATCAAATAGCCCCGAAGTGTCTGGCAAAAAAATCAATCAGAAAATCTAACTAATACCACGCCACTTGTGAACGCCATAAACAACGCCATGCCGTTCACTATCTTTATCTTTCCCTTCATCCTGATGTGGTAATAAACACAAAGTCCTCTCGCGAAGATCCTTCTACCCCTACAGCGCCTGTATAACTTTTCATTGGCAATAAATTCTGAAATCTACCATCTGAGCCCTAACTCCCAAGTAGCATGATCCTGTCAAAGACGTCGACAGGAGTCACAAATAAAAATACTAATCAAGTGCGAAGCAAAAAAAAGAAGCCAACTATACAACGAATCAAAAGGAAATAAAGGATCCAAGCAGAACAACAACATTTCCGCTGCCATAAAACGCAACTTCTCCTCCATTTGACCTCCGAGATTCGAGGATTCAGAGTGTATTTAGGCTCCCACAATACTCCTCCTTACAAACTCTCTCACATTCATCTGGCTTTCGCTTCGCGTAATTCTTTGGAACGCAGAACACAAAAAAAAGGAAAAAAAAAATAACAACAAGGATGTTCAAACACACGCCTCTGAGATTTTCCATGTACGAGTATGTACACAAAATGCCGACGACGAAAGGATGTGTGTACATGCAGAAAATATGAAAACAAGGATACTATGTTTCACACATGAGAAGAGGTCAACGTAACGTTAGGAGGAGTTCGTTTTTCCCCCCACACCCAACCCAAGTTTCAAGGACGTGCGGGACGACTGAAGTCAAGAGGATTTCCACACGTGTCGCTTAATCCTGCAAAGAATTAGCTATCCTTCACGGTGGTTGGTCCTTTTTATATATTTTTTTCTAGCTATGTTTTGTTTCGCCTGAAATTATGATAAGCAGTTCATAAAAGTCAGCAGCAGCTAACAATGTCGTTTTATCGAAACCCTACACAACACACAACACACAAACACACACACTAAAAGTGAGAGGAGCATCCTTGATGGCCAAGCTGTTGAATGCAAAATATTTTCATCGTTCTCATCGCTCTGGAGCACCCTCCAATAGTCCTTTTGTTCCCACCAACAGCCTCATCATGCATTATATCCTTTTTCTCTTTAGAAAGGATATAAGCCTGTGTGGGTATACATATATATAGTTTTGTAGCCGAAGCCCTTAGGGCTGAGTGCTACAGCGCACTCTCTGTGCTAGAATTAAACAGATATCCTCTGCCATTTAGGGTAGTTCTAGTGTGTGTCGTGGCACTTGTTACAGCAGGACCTTGTCTCTCTCAATAACACACACACACACACACACACACACACACACACATACACACACACACACACACACACACACACACACACACACACACACACACACAGTATAGTGTGTGCCCTTGATATTTTCATTCTTATATCCTGCTATGTGTGGGGGCACTATTTTTCCCCAATACTAGAGTATTGGTAAACCTTCACCGCAAACGTGTGGTTCACAGATAAAACCACTGTGTGTCCTGTTATCATTGAAATATGCACGAGGACATTGTGTATATGGCGGCCTCCTACAGGCAAACATGCCTGTCATCCTTGATCAAAGTCGGAAGGACACAAAACTTTACATCCGCGTAGCGATAATGAATATTTTCTTTTTCAATAGTTTTGTAATAATAAAAAAAGAATCCTTTCACTAAGGAGTTGTCTATATACTCTCATTGCTAACCGTTTTCATACGGTCGACATTGGCGGTGGAGGGTCCCCTCGGGCTAAATTGAATTATATTCCAGTTTTCTTTTATTTCCTCGTCGTTTCTCGCCCTCCCTCTTTCAAGGACAAAACAGAGAATTAATGGGAAGGACGACGATGACTGCGACAAAGAGAGAAATAATATAATGATTTCGTAGCAGCAGCAGCTGATGATGGTGGTGGCATTTACAGACGGAAATGGCAATTTCTTTCACATTTTCACCAACACACGCATAGATACCGAGTCCTGCCGATGGTAGGTAGATGGTAGATGGCTTTGGTGAAGTTTTATCTGCGCTTTCTTCTACCACGGCGAGTTTAATTGTTTAGAAGTCATTTGCTGGTTTAGTGCGAGAAACATTAAAAAGGAGGAGGGCAAAACGGGGACTGATCCTGTGGGCTATAAATTAATTGGCTCGGACGACAAGGATTAGCTAGGGAATTTTTTCTTTTCTTTTTCGCTGCTGCTAACATTTCTTCGTTATTCGCTGGGGGATTGTTGTTAGTGGCATCATAAAAATTAAGAAGAGAAATGGAGGCCTGGAAACATAGTAGGTTGCGGGTTTGAAAACGCGCACGTGGCAGTAAAAGAAAAAGGAAAAAACTTGATGAATGTGCAGAAGAGAGAGGAGTTCTTTGAATTTATTGCAGTTGAGGCTGAGATTTTAAAACGGGGGGACTTGAGTATTTAAACTGGAAATGAATACTTAAAGGGGTGTGACTTGCTCGGATGAATAACTATAACGAAGACCATTGGAAATTCTAGAAAGATTTGCTCTGAAGTTGGCAATCAAAATAGAGCTTCAGCATAGCTTCAGCTGGGATCCCTCTCCATATTTTGAAGAGGTGTTCTTCTACCCTACCACTTCGGTTTTCCTGCCTGTCCTTCTCCGAAAGCATTCTTCCAGATAATGCATTGCCTACCTATCTTCCAGTTCATAACGAAGAGAAGCCTTCTCTTTCTAATTACGTATCTGCTTTGGACCGTATGTGTCAGTTCCAATCAATCCATGGTTATGGAGATCATTTTCAGATGTCCATAATGTCTTGAGCAAATGTAGTACTAAGGGAGTATTTGCACTCCCTTCTTATAGACTGTACTCCCGTACTCCCCTTGTCCACATAATAGTATTATAACTCTGTGCTTAGTACCTTTAATGGGCCATCACAAACTGGTGCAATTACCCCGGTGTAAGGCTGACTTTTTTTTTAAGAGGAAGATTAGGTGTAAAGTAAGAAACAGGGTAAAATCTTCATTCAGTGTTGAAGCAGTTGAAAGGCGGGGTAAAACTTATACACTTTCTCTTTTCTTTGCGAGTTGCCAATTTAGAAGAATTTACTCGGGGCAAAATTGCTCCAGTCTGTGATGAGCTTCGTCTTGTATCTGTCCTTGAAAGTGATAAGATAGTTTTAAAGCATCTAGTAAACTACGAAATGGAAAAGTAAACAGGAAAAATGGTTTACTCCTGTACTCCCATCTGGCACAAAATACTCCTCTGTTAACTTCTAAAATACTCCCCTTCGAAATTGGAAAACGGCATCCCTGGTCTTGAGTTCTTATATCGCATGCAAACAGAAGGACAGCGTGCAATGTGACAAGCACTGGTAGCCAACATAGGAGCAGTAAATAGATGCGAAAGCTGAACTGTTTATTTTAAGGAATACAAAATCAAAGTCCGAAGAACCGCGGCTCCTTGCTAAATGCCACTGAGGCCAATTGGACATTTTCAATTGAAGTCTTGAAGTCTGCACATTTTACCTCTCGACCTTGACATTATGTGTCACTAGAGAGAGACTAAGAGAACAAGATCCAACAATAACCAACTACATAACTCCCAGAGTGAACTTAAGAAATAACGTCAACCAGGGCGAAGTGGGAATAAGGCGATTAGACTAATAGGTATCCTCAATGACAGCCAGGCCGACTGCATCCTCGAAGCTAGTAGAATAGAGCAGAGAGGAACCTCCCCTGCTGGGATATCAGTTCATGATCAATCTCCTTTGGTTGTCGTGTCGATTCATAGCGACATTGAGGGAAAAGAGCAAGTAAGGCGGGGCTCTGCTATTGTGCAGGCAGTGCCCTTAAGGTTAAAATCTTTGCGTACTATCAAATCCTGGTAGAAGATGAAAGAGGGTGCATAATGTGGGCCCAAATACTACTGGAACTGAATACAGTTGAAAAAGGTCTCGAACTGGGGAGAACAGTCGAGAAAAAAGCACAGCAGCTGGGTCAGTTTTGGGGAGATCTGAACACATTTCCAGAAACCATACACAAAAGGATATAAGAAAAAATCCTCTTCTTATTAGTCAACGCCTATTTTATGCACCAGAAAGGCATTAGCAGAAGGCGGTTTAAGTACTGCGTCCACTGATAAATAGGCTGGGATACCGAAATCTGAAGGAATAGAACAACGATCCCTAACCTAATCTAACCTATTGGATGAGTTCTTTAAAATCACTACTCTGCGGAGCACCAGCGAGCCGATCGCTACTTCACATTTGTCAATTGAAGTCGGTTCTACTCTCATATCCAAGACCTAAATGACCTAAGGGCTATCGGGCGGCTGGTTTGGAAGTGACAGAGACGCTGATAACATATGCATGGCATCATTCTTCAGTGCAAGAAGGTCTTGAACTGTGCTTATTTCAAAATATTAATAATGCCACATTGGTCCTTCTTACACATTCTCCTTCAATTGGTAGTTAATTCGATCATGAGCACGAAGCGTATTTCTGTTGTTAAAGCCCTGCTGCTATTTGGATGCGGTACCTGACAAGTGTTTGCTTTTATCCCGAGAAGGGCTTTATAAATTTTCTGGGAAAAAAGGTCATTCGTTCTCCTTGTGCCTGCTACAAGCATGTCCTTATTTACAAGTAGGTACCTCCCAGATGAACCAATCATATATGCCATTGTGAATATTAGCAATCAACTTCTTCTTTCTTCTTTTCGTTATTTTTTAAAAGAAAAAAAAAGAAGAAAAAAAACAGAAAATAAATAAGTAGAGTCCTGTTCCAAAAACCACTGTAAATTATAAATTGTAATTAAGTGTAATTCCTTGTGTAATATACTAAGTTTCATAATTCTTCATTTTTCGTTTCCATTTTGTTCTCTCCTCTTCTTATTTTCATAATTTACCAAAGTTTTCTCTTTCAATTTTAAACGAGAAGGACGAAAGAAAACTATATTTTTTGTTCCCCCCCGTCAACTGGCTCTTCATGAAATGACCCTACACAACCGAGCGGAAGCTGGATAACGAAAGCACCCATTATCACATTACTTAAAATGCACTCCTGTTACCATCTTAAGGAGCTAGTTAAGGTCCTTTCGTTTCTCTCTCGAGAGAGAGAATACAAAAAAAAAGGAACGAAACTCTGAAATAATCCACAAGTGTACACAAGACCAAGGAAGAAAGAAATGGAAGGATAATTTGAACTTTTTTTTTTTTGTACTCAATTTAAGGATACTCTCCAGCTGCCATTCACAGCGACTGATTACAATGGAAAAATGTTGATTTAAAGTTTATGTTTTTGTTTATAACTCTAATCCTGCGCACAAAAAGGAACTCACTTCAAGTGGATCCTTAATTAAAAAAAAATATGAAAACAAGTCGCGTAGGCAGGCATTAGATTAACCACATTCTCTCTTTCAAGTTGAAATAATCCATAAATGCAAACAAGGATTGAAGGATACACTAGTAACATTGAACTTGAACTATAGAACTCACTATCGATCTGTTCGGTGCATAAAATCGCCCCCCTTTGTGAAACTTTCTCCATTCCTGACGCAGAGGCGTAGAACGAGAATTTTAATTATGTTATAGAGCAAAAGGAGCGCACCACGCTCAACTGGAGGCTTTCATCAAAAAACAAAAAGGAAAAAGATAACAAAATAGAAAATAAAAAAATTTTTTTTTAATTTTATTGTTTACGATTGTCTGCCGGATTATTTGCATTTTTATTTCATATATCTGACTCAGAGGTCTGTGAATCCTTTTGTGTGCGGCGATATAGAGAGCTATTCAGTGGGTCAAAGGATACACAGCAGAATAAGATGCTATAAATTGGTTAATGCTTTGCAGCCGGAAGACAGAGACTGAAGGAGTGAGAAAAAGTGGTCTACGATAGTTATGCGAGACGGGGTTAATTGTGTGCGGCTATTCAACAAAAGATATAAGCAAATATAGATGGAAGACAGCATTTTTAAAAGGGGGTTAAGTTTATTTTTTACTGAACTCTGCCGTTTGACACGTGTCAGTGGAGTTTGTGGCGTTCCTTTTCTTAAAAGAATGTAAGCAGGAAGAGGCTTACGTTGATCCGGATAAGGGGATTGCTTATTCATACTTATATGGTGTCCCGGATAACAAAATGTTACCTGTTTACTTATTCTGAAATTATTAAGTATCATACAGACAATATTTAGTTTTATCCGACAGCATATTAGGCCATCCAAAGCGATTTGTTCCCTCTACATTAATCCCTTCGACGTAAAATTTAAATTGACGTTAGGAAATGTCATAATGGCATCAAATTTAATACTTAAATTATTATCCAAATTTATCCGAACACTTTTCTGACTATCTTCATTTATCCGAAATTGATTTTGAGCCCCAATGTGGAGAAATTAATATTATTATTACCTAGATCTTATTTATCAACATTAGCCTGTTTTATCCCGCAAATTAATTGAAGAATGTGAACTTTACGCTACAAAAGATGGGAGAGGATTAATAAAAACTCATCCGATGGCATAGTCCGCCTCCCGAAGCCAGTATTTTTCAGAGAACACCATGAATCCATTCATTTGCAGTTGTGAATCATTCGCTATAAAGCGAGCCCTTCACAGTCTCACACACACAGAAAACAAGCGAGTATGAATCATGTAGGAAAAGATAACGAAGTTCACTTTCCGAAACGGAAAGAGAACGGATCATTATGGTGTTGGTATTCATGAATCTTTCAGTGCTTAGTAGGCTCACATTCAAAGTATTCATTGAATCAAAGTATTGACAAAGGCAGTGAAATGTACAACTGATTCACGAGCCTTTTTTGGATTTCAAAAGTAAGTAGAAAACCCACAACATTGAGAGTAAAAACCACAAACAATGACAGGAAAAAGGCAAAAACAAAAAGCAGTGCACGCAGCAATGGAAGTATTCACTGCCATTTGCCAAATACAGTGATAGGCGTAAGGTTAGATAATCATTTCCTGGAATGAATATGCACAGAAGCTCGTTTAATAATCGTTTCGTTGAGGCAAAAAAATGTGAACCCAGCGAATACTTCCTTCTTGTGAAGGAATACGAATGTGTGTGAATACGTGAAAAGCAGTGAATATTTCGAGTGGCTCACAAAACGAGCGACTTGTTTTTTTTTTTTTAATTTTGATAGAAAACTATTACTAGTTTACACCTCACAGTCTTGTCGGAGTATAATGAAAGAAAGTCAAACAATTTATTTTCTTCCAATCGTCTAAAAAGTGTTATCCAAGTTTATCCGCGTACTTTTGTGATTATCCGGATAAGGGAATTAGATGTGAAGTGTTTTGGTTATTATTAAAACAATTTTTACTCTGAAGATTTGGGGTATCCGTGTGAAGAAAAAAACACAGGATATAGGGCTTTATCCATGAGAATGGTTCTCTTGTCATGTCATCATGTCAGCAATGAATCATACGAAATCTTTACTTCAATGATGGCAAGGAGAGGAACAATTTTAAGTATTTAAGTTGCTTTCAAAAGGAATAGCGTATGCACGTGCTCTCTTTAAAGTCCTTCTACTCGCAGAAGACACAGGCTTATTGGCATACGCATCAGAAGCGTCCTAGTGACTACAGCCATTCGGATAACAAAAGCAGTGGCTCATCATACATCTCTTACCATCCTCAACATGTGTCACTAAGCTCCACGCTTGGGATTTTAAATTCTTCCTGTCAAAAGCAACAATTTGCAGACTTATGTATTGTGGTCAAGGTTGATTTGTTTTGTTCAATTGATTCTATTGAAAAATTTCAAAAAAACGCCTTCTAAAATTATTTAAAAAGTTTGCATTGGGAAAATACGTGTGAGGTTAAGGAAAAGTCACAACTTTTCGGGTTCATGCACGTACTTTGAAGGTTATCCTGGAAAAGTTGTAATGGCAAATCACAATATTGTAGCCTGTATTATGAATATTATTAATATTATTCAGGATAGTTATATTAAAAAAAAATCCTTTGAAAATCATTAAAATTTCCAACCTACGTCACACAAAATGTCACTACTCACTTTCATTTCGTAAGAAGGCGGAATACCAAAATGCGTAAGCAGACACAAAACATACCACAAACAAATGTATGTTCATCCCTCCCGGGGGTTGAAGGAATATAAAAAAAAATGAATAAATTAAATCAAGCATCGCGCTCAACGCAGACAAGGCCGTCACCGTGCGTCGGTCGGTCGGTCGTCTTCATCGTGAGCAATTCTTTTGAACAACAAAAAACACATAAATACCTAAGGCAACTGTCGTTTAGTTTCTTTCTTTTTCATAATTAATTAACAAATCAATTTGAAAATAAGAAGAGGCGCAACTTTTTTTAAAAACAATTATTCCCTCACTCGATTCGGATAAAATTTTATATTTTGATAAATGAATTTATTTTCCCCCACCAATAAATCATGTCGAAGTGAAACAATCAAAAATAAAATACAAATTTAAAACTGAAAAAAAAAAAATAAATAAATTTATAAATATAGGAAAAAGCACCGGCATTTTTAAGTGGTATAAATAAAAATTGACTCATTTTTGGCGAATTTTTCGCAGAGGAGAAAGCTATTTTGTCGTGTATTTTGTTTTTTTAAACATATTTAAAATTGAGAGATTTTTTTTTCGAAAGAGACAAAAAGTTGACGAAAAATTCTTTTGTCGTGAGAGGTAAAATTTTTAGACCAAGTGAGTGAGTATAAGACGATGAAGTTCATTGCTAGGTGAGTGTATGATCGACATTGCCGGCGACAAGGTGAGATGGTATGTTTTTTTTTTTTTTTTTGTAAAATACCATTCACATGAGTCGTGAGAACACTTGGAAAACAGTCATATGAGTGTCATATGCTTATAGCCCTGAACTTGAAAACAGTGGGTGGAAAGCTAAGAAAAATATCTGAAAATTCTAAAATTAAGAGGCCTTGAAAGGGGGATGATAAATGGTGACTTGTTTTTGGAACCAACGCAGTTTAGTTTTTCTTTTAAAAAAAAATAATTATAGAGGTGAGTAGTACTCGTATTTCGTATACTTTAAAAAAATTTAGAATGACTTTTCCAAACATGATTAATTTTGAGGCAAAATTTCTTTAAAAGCAGAGCAAAACTCCTGCACCTAGAAGTATGCTATCTTTAAGGTTACTTAGCAAGTGGTTTGAAACTCGGATGGATGGTGTACGAACTATTTGAGACGAGGGATTCATCTTTTAAAGGGTTTTTTTCTACATCATTCCGTAGGGACTAAACTTCGTGGAACGAAATTTCAAACCCCAAACGAACAAAAAGAAGACATAAGTGAACAAAACGTCAATGACATGTCACTGATTTCGATGGCGGAAGCTATCGATTCTGTGGCATCAGAAGGCAATTGCTTGCCGATTCCGAGGAGACAGTCCAGAGTGTAAAACGCAAAAGATGAACGAACGGCAGAGACTTAGTCTGTACAAGAAAGACGTTCATCTGAAGCGCATACTAGAGAGGAAGGGCACGTCCTCACTCTCTACGGAGGATGTAGCACGGAGAAAGAAAAGTTCTCGAGACCGGAGGCAAGTAACAAAACGTGCTAGGATGATAATCCAGATGATGATGCCAGACTGGACGATATCTCAGAAGCCAACAAGGTGACCCTCTGTTGGGTGCCTGGCCACATGGAGGAAGGAACCTGCAGTCTTTGCCATATATAGTTAGCGGAGACATCTTCTTCTTCTTTAGGCGAGCATGTGATCCGGAATATAGGGATCTGAAGCCTTTCACTTAATTGGTTCGTGTCTGCGCTTTGTCAACTTAACTCCAGGTTGTACAACTCTAGGACGTTTGGAAGTCATCCGCAAAAGGCGGATTTTTGATATTTTCTAGGATTCAAACCGTGGTTCTGGCATAAGTTTAAAAACAAAAAAAGTTTCCTCAAACAGTAGTAAAGGCCAGGAGACCAGCGCTAAGGAAGGTAGACGAAATAAAGTCTGACGATTCATCAGCAATGGGTGAGTGTTTGCGAAATTGATCGCAGGCGAAACATATCTTAAGTCAGCTAGCGGAAACTGAGGGAACAGCTTTCGGCAGTCGCTCGGATGCCCCTAAAAAACTGACAAGAAACTAACATGGATCGAAGTAGTGCTATCGAGTGTTTAGCATTGACAAAAGGTCCTTTCTGAGATCCGAACACAGTACGACAGAACTTTGAGAGTAAAAAGCAAAAGTGGCAGTGGATGAAATACTTAAATTCTTCCTCTGTACACTGAAGGAGGATCATCACAATGTAGAAATATCTTGGACTTATTGGTGTAGAGACAAATGAATGAGCAAAGTGAGGATATAATCGAATCTGGAATGCCTTCAAGGGTTCAGCCACGATACCCATTTTTTTTTTACTGAATACAGGTTATATGTTCTGAAAACAAACAAACGAGTGGAAACTATAATATAATAAATGCGAGGATAGTTTTGAAACAAGAAAATAGTTGAGGCACTTAATTTTTCGAAACAGAGTTTGACTTTGTTTTCATTCGACGCCAATTAGTTAGAATATTATTTGCAATGACTGTCATTCAACCAGTAGAAACTAAAAACTATGTCGCAGTTTAAATAAACCATCTTTTGTTCAAAACATATGCCAAAAGTTCATACAATTAGAATCCTAATTCATAGAGAGTACACATGTCATTTTCAATGTCAATCCCACGCTAGGAAACATCCTCCACTTTACTTAGACCGGAGTGGAACTTTTGCAAAACTAATATTGAAAAAAATGTGAACTCATGTCGTTAGAAATTGTTGGAAAAATTGATTAAAATAAAGTGAACAATAAACTCGGGTACAAGGAGACAGAATGAATAAAATTGTTACTGAAAGGAACCATAAACAAACAAAAGGATAAAGTTCATTGTAAGACTGGTGTTTGAAACAGTCCGACCGTCATATGACTAAGAGTATAAACTACTTACGATTCCTTTCAAACACAATGCCAAACTTACCTGAAAAAGAGAAAGAAAAAACAAATTAATTTTGCTTAAAAGAATGTAAGTCAGTGTAGCTTAAGGGCCTGAGACTACTTTTCCGAAGACTCTTACGAATCTCTTTTCCTCTTAGGGGCAGCATCACGATTGACAAATAAGTGAGGAGTAAGGTATTCCTTTTTGCCATCCCAATCTGGGGTCTTTGTCATTAAACTCAAGTCCAAGGGATGCATAAGGAACCGTCGTGGACTACAAAAATATCAGATAGCAGAGCAGCCTTTGAGTCATGCAGTCTTGAGTCAAAACAAGTGACAGGCGATTCGTCACATTCTCTGAAAGGGTAACAGGTCCGTAGCTTATCACGCGATGCAATAGAACCGGCTTATTCAGGATGGAAGGATACGCGGCGGTCTCAGGAGTACGTGGCGCAGAACAGTGGAGGAAGAAGTACGGCAACTGGGAAAGAGTAGGTGGGAGTTGAGGCAAATTTCTAGAAACCCCTAAGGCGTTGTAGAGGCCCTAGGATACACAAGGGGATACAGGACATAATTAAAGTAAGGTACCAACCAAATGATTATAAAAAGCACTCACATTGGGACTAGTGAATTTCTACATGTCTGAACAAATGATCGAATGAGACTCTAGCCATGACCAAACAGGTGCCGAATCATATCACTCGATAACGAGCAAATCACACTCGAAATCGACCATCATCTATCGAGCTTTGAGATGACAGCACTCGTTACTATGGGTTGTCATTACGTTCGAACACTATTGTGCTGTCGAGAAGAAGCAGACTATTCTCAGAAAAGATCCTTATTCATATTGCAGAGGCTCTGAATTACAAAATAGACCACAATCAAGGAAACCAGAAATACCAACCAAACATACATGATCCACGAAACCCAGCCTCAAGGCAACTCCACTTCAACACTGAAAATTCCAAGAATACACACAATGAAATGGATTTCTTTGAAATCCATCGACTAAAAGCTGTGGAAACAATGAAATCACTGACCGCCATACAATATCAAGGGGGATATACAATATTTAATATCCTTTCAGCAGACATTAAATTAAATTTCCCGCGCACTTTTCTCCGGAAAGCTATTACAAAGGGAACATATCTTATCCCGCAAAGTATTTCTCATGAAAACCCTATGAAAAGGTATAATCCATTTAAAACGTGTATTCTTATGTCCCAAGTCCAGTTTAAAATAGTTAATTTCATCGATTTTACAGAAAATACGAAAAACGGTGGATTTATTTAAGTCTAAAAGTGGGCGTGGCGTGAAGTTTTCCTCATAATTTAAAGACTTTATAGTGAGTTTGAAAGGAAGCAACAAATATCGCATTCTGTCTTGAGTGATTTTCATAAGCTTATTGCACGATGCAAGGACCTTCTTGAGCAAGGACCCATTGCTTTATTCATTTCTTTTTTTGAATTTTTACGATTAAAAAGTGTGCTTCAAGAGAAAACCTTTTAAGTAATCCCCATCTTTCAAATGAACACCACCATACACAATGTAATTTCCTTGCTTAATTTTTCAACAAGAAAAGGATCCCTTTACAGGATATTCTCGCTATACTTCAAACAAAGTGAAAGCATTATGTGTCATAAATCCTTGGCTAAAAGTACCTCCTATTCCAGCCGTACGACTACCTAGAGAGTGTAACACTCACTGTGTAGATGAGAAAGAAAGAAGAAGGACTTTCTTATGGTCCTTGTGTGATGCACGACCAGATCAACAAAACCGCATAAAGCAATATTATCTTGAGAAATTCACTGCTACCACTTTATTCCGGATGATGGTCGTAATAGCCAACTGATATGGGGTTCACTCGTGGCGAACCAAATGGAGAATAATGGGGGTCGGGTGGATTTTCTACGAAAACCCAAGGACGAGACCTTACTGTTCTGTATACATTTTTTTCTTTTTTCTGAGAGAGAAATCGTGACAGCCTTACTACGATGAGGATTTGTGTGACATTGCGTTCTGCTTATTGGGTGGCAGGCGGCGGCAGGCAGTAGCTTCTATTGCGTAGCTTTACTTTTAATTTAATTGAAAATGTCGCGCAATGAATGTGGATTTTGTTCTATTACTCTCGTCCTTTTGTGCATAAATACAATTTTCTTCAGCTAAGCTATGTGCAAACAATTTTTGTTTGGCAATGACAGTGTGTTTATTCTGTAGGAAGGATCGCGCGAAGGACAATTTGCTTAATTCATCTTATAATGGTGTGGGAAAAATGACACCAGACGATAAAATACAAAATTCACAGAGAATATGAAAGAGAGGATTTAAGGCGAATTAGTAGATCTAATTATGTGAAATTTTTTCGGGGTAAATAAAGTTTCAAGTGTACATCTTTTGGATGGAGGGGGGAGGATAAGGATTTTATCTTTTAATGGTGGATGGCGATGTAATAAATCTATTGGATGTCTGGGAACTTTAGGGATCTATTCAATGAAAATTGGGAACCCTTTTGAATTTTATACGATACACGCAGATGGATTGTAAAAATAGCTTTAAAAAAATTAAATTAATTTAAAAAAATTCTTGGAATTAAATTGCGTAATTTTTTTTCTAGAGAAATGCAAGTGTTTAAAAAATAGACGCCCATTAAAGGTCATATTGCTTAGTCTGTGCCTGCTTAGGTATTCATGCTTGGAGAGCACTTAAACTACTTTCAAGCTGCGTATGTGGGGGATTGCCATGAAGAATAGTTGAAAAAAAATTGAAGATACTTCATACTTGAGCATAGAAAATTTGTTTCAGACCAAAAAAAAGAGACCACGAAAGTATTTAAGTGGCACACTGAATTATATTCGAGTCAAGCGAATGTTTTTCCATAAATTCTAAACAATTCTGAACATTTCTAAACAATTCTAAACACACTGATTTTAGTGATTTAATTGATGCTCAATAGGTTTGATCACAATTGAAGTGTTTTCACGCATATTATGCATTAATTCTATTTACAACTGAGCCTAAAAGCATGCAAACAAAACACAGTCATGCTACATCTCACGTGCTTTAGTAAAACTCTCTTCATGACAAGCAACTTACAAGAACTAGTTCTACTACCAACATACTAAATTCAATTCACCCTGTTGCATACTTCCAGGTGCTATAACACCAACAAAAGTGGTTACAAATGTAAAACCCAAAACGAAAATAAAATAAGAAAAGGGTGCACCCTCGAATGGAACCAAATATTCCAATTAAATTGATATATCTCAATTCATCAATCGATTATGCATCACGTCTGCTATTTACGATGTACTTAGGAAATGATAAACACGTTTTCTGTCAATAGTGTTGTGGCTCCCATAATCCTCTTTAGACCGGCCCCGACTGTCATAAATTTTCCTCCTAACTGGACCCATCTTAATACTTTATTGCAATCGAAAAAGAAAAACAAGTATCCATCAAGCCCACTCATCTAACACCCCCGGGCACACACATAAAGTGAGTTATGCTTGCAATTTCATCCCCCAAACCAAGGATTTATAGAAAAAGGATCGAAAGTCTCCATGTATTTTCATGCTGCTGCTGCACATCTAAGATGACGAGCCACAGAAAGGATTGGTGGGTGTTAAGCGTTGCCACTTAGAAATTTCATATATTTTCATTTTTAAAGACCTCTTTTGTCCTTGAATTGGATACAAAGTGTAACACACACCCCTAAGCCGATTGAGAAGCAACTAATCTGGTGAACCTTTGTGTGACAGTAAAATCGGTTTCCATCCTTGTGTATAGAGGGACACCCAAAAGTGCCAATCAAAAATCAAACATTCGTCCTTTCGTCAGGGACGTGTCGCAAACGTAAAAAACAAAATTCATCGTATAACATTGGAATTCGATTGAATTGAATTCGACTCTCAATGCCATCTGTTATACAACGAACCAAAAGATAACAAACCGTGGCGGTCCTGGCACACACGCAGCAGGCATTGAAATTCCATTAAAAAAGGATTCACTCGCCCCGAAGCCTGGGAAGTAGTGAAAATAAATTAAATTCTTCTCTCCGGTCACACGCAGGAAGAGAACAGGCAACAAAGAGGAAAGGAGAGAGAAAAAAAAAAAAACAGTCCTTAACCAAGGAGAATACCAAATGACTAAAAAGGGAAGCATTGGTAGGTGTATTTGATGATGGGCTGTGTGGTGTCGATGGCGGCAGCAGATATGGCGTCCTTGTCGTCGTCCATGGTCTCTAAAATTTAATCAAGAACTCATGTCGAATAGGAGTCCTTTTGTTATTCTAAAGGAAGGAATACGCTTGCTTGTAGGTATCAAACCAGCAGGAGGAAGATTGACATTAAGCTCTTGTATGAATGGTGGTGGTTCAGGATGAAGCCCAAAAGTGATGGTAGCTTTCTCTTGAATGATAGCTGATGGGGGCAAACCAGTAAGAAGATGGATTTTGAGGTTTGGATGACATTTTGAATGGAAACATTATTGTTTTGGGTTCAAGATTTTTTTTTCTCCTTTTTGTTGTTTGTTTGAGAGGGAAATTGCTTTGCAGATGGATGTCATAAATTTCTGATCGAATTGTGATGTGGATTCGCTTTCATTTTGATTGAAGAGGCTGGCTTAAAATAGGAGATTGGGAAAGGAATTAGAAAGCACTTGAGTTTGGATAGCAATTAGGGTTTTGCAGAGCCCAAAATCGAGAGGGGACTTTGTGGCGCCAGGAAACGACAATGGGACTCAAGGAGGAACTACGACAGGATCCATTGGGAAGCGCATACAGAATAGTTATAAATAAGAAGAAGAGTAGCGTGGCAGCTGCATCGATACGGCCAAGGATCATGAACTCATTTGACAGACCCAATTGGCGATTTATGACATCAGTCAAAAGCAGAAGGTTTTAGAAGCTTCCAAAAGGTATTCTGGACTTTGATCCAAAGAAGGGAATCAGTCATTGAAGCATGGATTTATGGACTCCAAATTTCTTCCCATGCAGACCAATGCCACATTATGCGAGATCAATGAAATCCTTAAACAGTCCAGGAGCAGGTCAGCAACGTACCGTGAGACAGTATATTGAAGGGGTAAATTCGACGCAAAGAAATACATTTCAAAAGGTATCCTGCAACTTAAGGTGCCATAAGTACAATCTCAAAGTCTTCATAGGGAATAGAGTATATCACCGAGATGATAGCAGAGTTGTCTTTAACTTCTCGTCATTTAGACTGGGCACCATGGGCCATCAGGCTCTGGAGAAAAGGCATTGTGTCACCCAAAAATACTTACGTACTTATTTAGGTCCTTGAAGCGTTCACACAGACCCATCTTTTTCTAAACACCGAGTTAGTGACAAAGTAAGTGAGTGCCTTCTTTTGACTGACACGCAAAAGAAGCAACTCTTTTGAATCGACTCAGTGAGCAAGTGAGTCGAAATAGTCGAACTTTGATTAGGAATACATTTTGCCTAATTCTTCGACTGTCAAGCAGTAGAATTGGTGGAGGATGCTGTGGATATGTACGAAGGACTGTGACTAAGACAAAGTAATAACCTTACTGCCATCCAAAAGAAGCAACCCTTTTGACTCGACTCAGTGAGCAAGTGAGTCAAAATAGTCGAACTGTGATTAGGAATACATTTTGCCTAATTCTTCGACTGTCAAGCAGTAGAATTGGTGGAGGATACTATGGTGGAGGATGCTGTGGATATGAATTCAATTTCTTTCTCGACTGATTGCCAACCGCAGACTCTGTTTTGACTCTGTTTTGCCAAGAACTACATGACGCAGTTCTAGTTCTAGTGACGCACAAAATTTGAACTTTACCCATTAAAAGAACTCATTTACAGTAGCCGTCATAAAAAAAAAAAAAAAAGAAAAAAAATGATGCATTCACAAAGATTAAAAGGACCCTGGACGCATTAATTCAATTTTATTGTTTTTAAAATCAATTTCAATTTTATCCCAAAGAACATTTACAATTTCCCATAAATTTAATCAAACGATTTTTCACTCCCCATGTGATCACTTAAAATTCCAAAAACCCCAAAACAATTTATTTACAATCCATGTAACCATGTCAGGACATTCTACGCTCTTCTCTCCTTGACTGGGAAATGTATGTAAAAAAAAAAAAACCACAAAAATTTTCTACGTAGTAGACATTTTCAAGGATCCTCCTCGCACACACATTTGTCTTGCTTTGTGGTTCGGCAAAAGTTTTCAACAAAACAAAATATCCTTTTTTTTCCCGCTCCAAGGAGCGAAGCATTACTGTGGCGTATGCTTCGTGTGTTACTTTGAGGCAAAAATAATCGAATAAATTATTTTAAAACATACATTAAGAAATTGTGTGTGCTGTGTGTTGTGGTGGATGTTGATTTATTATTGTAGTCATACCCCTTGTCTGCTTACTACGTACTCACGTCATGTGCTGGTGACAACTTCCCTGATGGAGAATCCACTCTCTCAGAAAGATTTCCCCCGGAACCTTTTTGAAAGGATCCAACCAGTCAAAACCAATAAACCACAAAATTCCACACACCAGTCACACCAGTCTACACTTTAATCCTAAAAGCAGTTTCTTTTTTTTTATTTTTTTTTTCTGTGGCTTGTCCGAGTTCCTTTCGTTCTTCCTCTGGAATTAGGTACCGAAGGACACTAAAGTTTAGGAAAATATTTAGTGCTTCTTGCGGTATTCGCTTGTGTGAGCACCGGATCACAAAAATGGGAGTGTTATTTCGGATAATAGTTCAACCGAAAGGGTGGAATTATTGAGATTCAAGTTCGTCCAGACGAAGAAAAACATCCTTTCAAGGATTACGATCGAGAGTAAATGGACATACCATACCCCACCATCAATGAGTGTGGTTTCTGCAAAACACTAACTCTCCACATAGTGGTCGAGAACAATTTGGATTGAGTAAACAATTTCAAGGAGCGAATTGGAAAATGTGTCCTGTATTATTGTAACCAACCAAAGAGACGAGGAGGAGAACATCTGTAAACATTCATTCCAATGAATTGTCTAATAATGAGTGGGGGAGATCTCGTCCTGTATGTGCTCGGAATGTCAATCTCCTTGACGATATATGAATACAGAAGATATTTTCGTTCTAATAAAGTAATAACCATGAATGGACAGGACAATCCTACTGGATGAGGATAATAATGATTCAAGTGTTTGATACGATGATTACACGTTAGAAGAAGGAAGGACAATTTTACGAGGCACACACCACACGTTGTGATTTCAAGCGTGCCGAAATGATAAAAGAGGGATCTACCAAGGGCGTCGAATCAATATCCTAAACCACAATTTGAAGGCTGACAACACACAATACACACAAACACACTCAAACTGTAGATGGAACCAAAGAGGGGTTATAAAAGCATTAAGGATTTTCGGGGGGATTTTCGTGTGTATATTGAAATTGGGGATTATTCGCTAGATGAAATCGATGCGGGTATTTACGGATGTAAACTGATTTAATTAGAACCCCACCGGGTAATTGTGGTATCTGTATAGTTTTGGGTAGTTTATCTAATCTAATCTAATCAGGAAGTACGAGTAAAGGACGAAATTCTATTTTATTTTAATGATCTGCGGTGATGTTGTTTGAAGGATTTCCTAATTGAAAATGAACTTCTGTATGCAAATATTGAGGCAAACAAAGTTAGTATTTATTCAAGTAATAGGTTGGGAAAATTTTGAAGCTGTCCAGAGGTCAATACAGGATGGGTTCCACAGTGAAGCCGTGACCAAGAACGCATATTATGCTTATTGACGAACCCATAGAGCCAAAAATGAGCTTCGTCATTATGAAAATGTTGAGTTTACTGAATAAATTGACAGTGACAGTTTGATGATTAGTGAAAGAGTGCGTTCACAAATTAAATTCAAAGTTGTCAAGTCCCTGTCTTTATACAATTATACCTCAAGTTATACTTACAAAATAATTTACTTACGATTACCTTGATGAAGATCATTGCAAAACTTACCTAAAAGTAAAAGAAATAAAAATAATAATATTATCAATTTTATCTTAAATATTTGATCATAAACTGAATATAAAAATTAGAAACTAAAAATAAATGGGTGCAGGAAAAAAATCAATTGATCGTAGCGGATCTCTTAAGTTTCTGAAGATCAGCTCGGTTGACTTAATATATCAATTGATCGTAGCAGATCTCTTAAGTTTCTGAAGATCAGCTCGGTTGACTTAATATATCAATTGATCGCAGCGGATCTCTTAAGTTTCTAAAGATCAGCTCGCTTGACTTAATATAAAATATCAATTGATCGTAGCGGATCTCTTAAGTTTCTGAAGATCAGCTCGGTTGACTTAATATATCAATTGATCGCAGCGGATCTCTTAAGTTTCTAAAGATCAGTTCGGTTGACTTAATGTTCAGATGTATCATATATCAATCACTCTACCCATCAATTGTCTCAATTTGTTTTGGCAACTTTTACGTCACAACAAAGTACTTAGTTTAGACAGATTGTTGCGATGACAAATGCTAGCACGCAGATATTTGAAAATTTCAAATATTTCAAATATTTTTAGAACCAACCTGCTGACCAACTGGCGCCAACTATTTACACGCTTCTTCTCTTTTCGTCCATCTATTTGTCATAAGGAGCATGATATGAAGAAAATAAACTTCAACCTAAATATTTCCACTTCATAGATAAATTGATGTTTCACTTCTTCAAAGCAAAGGAATAAATTCGCTTTGAATCCAGAACAACAAACAGTAATACTTATGATTAATTAGATTTTTTTTCAGTCAAAGTTTGTAGAATTTATGTCAAAATTATGATTTACAAGCAACCAAAAGAAAGCGGGATTTAATTGTTGAGCCCCACACCATAAATACATCCCTAAAACTCCCACTAGTAATAAATTTGTCACAACCACTGGATAATGTATATAAATAGCTGCAAATAGTCAGCGGATACGTGATGACAGCTTTTCAAAAAAAACCAACGACGACACGGTAAATATGGAAATTTATCAAACGTCAAAAGAAAAACACACGTAAAGTACCTTCTTGACATTTACGATCACAGAAAAGCTAAAATTAATTAGAGAATAAAAAACAAATATTTATGAGAGTATTTTTGATCATTTCCCACGCTGAAGTTTGGGTGATTAAGTGATGGAACTACTGTCACTGCTCAAGGACAATCGAGTTGCCTAGTTCCGGGATAGAACCCTTGAACTTGATAGGGAAATTGTTTGACGATCAGTAAGATCGAAAGGGGATCATCTGAGCTGCAAGACAAATTGCTTTGAGGAATTATTTGGCAGAGTTCCAACAGTCTGACGTATATTTTTTTTTGAAGAAGAATACAGGAAGGATCGGCTGCCGTCTAGGATTAGCACCGATCTACCTCAACTTAAACGGATTTGATATTTTGTTTTACAGTTTAATGGACAGCTTTTTAAAATCGACTGAAATAGAGCGATAATCAGTTGGAATTATTAAGATAAGTGATCGTGTAGATCAGTAATGAAATGATTTCGTATTAATTTCCATCGATCGTCATTCGAAAGATCACATGCAAAATTAAATTTTCTCAAAAGAGTAAGGCACCATGATCACTTGTATTTAAGGAACTGAATCTGATGATAATGATCCTTAGAAAATTACAGTCTTGCACTGTCAGCAGTCATCGTCAATAACCTCAAAAATGAAACAGAAAAGTCATGACGATGGATATGATCAGTTCGCGATCGCTAGTGCCACTCATTTACTGATTTTCGATCGATTTTCGAAAATTACAGTCCTGGACTAACAGCAGTCATCGACAATGGCTTCAGAAATAATCCAGAAAAGTCGATGGATATGATCAGTTCGTGATCGCTCTGCAATTCATTTACAGATTTTCGAAATTTTTGGAATTCTGTCAAGTTGCAATTTTAGGACTGAAGTCGATTTAATGAGCCTTATTAATACAAAAGATCATTTTGCGATCTTGTAGTCATGAAGATAAGATCAGTATAAGGTCAGTAAAAGATCTAAATAAATATTTAAATAATTAAAATTTACACAACTTTTTTAGAAAATTAATAAACATGAACCAGAAGATCAGTAACAGAGCAGCTGTTTCCAACTTTCTCTAGAATTCTGATCCTACTTATGCTATGATTCTAAAGACAACAAATCTCACCTTTTCTTGATGCAGACGATCGTTTAAAGCCGACAGGTAAAAATGCCGGTGGTGGTGTGATCGGTGGTGCTGGGACAGCATCCCAACATGGCACCACATCTGGTTGTTCACGATATAATTCCAAATGATGTTTATCACAACGTCGACGACGTCGTATATTCGGCGCAATAGTTTTCATTTTACCACTTGGTGCCGCTGAAGTATGACCACAATCGAATTTAATCATTGAAATTTTTTATTTTTTATTTTTTTTATTAATATTTTAATTTATTGCCACTTAAATACCCTTTTCTTATCAAAATAAAAAATCCAATATTGCTTACACAAAATACTTCTTCAGTCTCTTTTCACCGAGGTATCTCCTTTCCGTTTTAACTTTCTTTTTGTTTTTAACTCTATACTTAATGTCTAAACTTTATATTTTTTTGGAAGAATTGAGTTTTTGTTGTTTTGCACTTGATGTGTAGAATAATTCTTTTTAATACGTTAGAGGACATCAAAAGCAAGTTTTAAATATGTTGCACATAATTTTTTTGAATTTTAATTTTCAGAAGCACTTGATTTTTTTGTTTTAATTTTTTTCTTTTTGTACAAACTGTTATAATAGAAACTTGAACAATTCTCAACAATTAACAACAGGTAGTATAATATATAGAATTTTTGTATGTATATATATTTTTATTTATAGTTATTTGAATTTTTTGTTCACTTAAAGTTCTATTGAGAAGTAAAATATATATATGCAGAGTCTTATCTATTTCTGAAAAGAAAGAAAGGTATTAGCTTTGAGCAGGGATTGAAGCTATTGGATCTTGTTTCTTGCATTTACACAGAGAGTAAAGAGTTTTGAAGAGAGATTTTGTAGGAGAGAGATACATCAATATCTATATTCTACTGACGCAGGACTTCAGGAGGTTCATAGTTGCAAGATCATTTGAAGGGCATGATCACCTGGTTGTGGATTTTATTGCAAGGAATCAGAGCTCAAGAAATTTAGCACTTGAGATGAAAAAGGTCGCCTTGGTGCTGCGAAGGTCTCGCGAAGAAGTGTGTCCAAATTTAAGTCAAAGGTATGGCAGGTAACTGTTAGGCCTGATGGGAGCCAGCCAGACTATCCAGGAGCTTCGGCTAAACAAATTGAATAAGGGCGCAACTATCTTCAAAATAGCCACTCGGAAAAATAAGAAAAGCTCAGCAGACTCGTTCATTAACAATGCTTCTTGTGGAAGACAATCAAAAGATTTTAAACGAACAGTTCCCCCGGATGTACTTCTCGAGAGCCGCTCCTAACCACGACGAAATAGATCTGATATGAATCCCATGATCATGGACAAGAGTTCCCAAACAGTTATCAATCCTTTGCTATTTACAACTTGCAGACGAAGGAGCTATCGCTGCAAGGAGCACTTGATGTTATGGACGGAAATGGGTAAGACATAGTATCTGTGCTTCCCGTTCTTTGATCTACGGCATTTACTTGAGTAGAAAATCACTTCCCAAACATCAATCATCAGTCAGAGTAGAGTGGATAAAGTGCGGGAGAACTCAGTTATCTTTGTGACCAATAAATGCCTCTAAATTGAAAGTTAGGCACCGAAGTGGACAAAATACAAAAATGTTAGCAGAGATACAAAGCCTGATAGAACAAGATGTTCCAAGAAGCCTTCGTGTAAAAGAACCCATTACAAGCAACACAGAGCAAAACGAGCTCATATTCAAAGGAGAGATCCTTCGACAACAAAAGGAAAGAACACAAGATAGACAAAAGGACAACTGGATCACACAAATGCAAAAACACTAGCATTTGATTGACCTGAGTTTTGAAGTGATTCGAAACCGGCAGGGATACTACTTCAGATCAAACGGACAAATCCCACAAGTGGATGCTGTAGGATGGTGGTGGATTATCTCATTGTGGCTGAGTGCTTTGTGCGTAGTATGGGGTTCCAGGTTAGAGTCGCAGACGACTGACAAACATCCAAGAGTAGGCAGTATTTTACTGAACCTTTCCAAACGGATTGTCGCCAAAACAGACTAGACACAAACATTCAACCAACCCAAAAGGTAAGCATCCATGCTGCTATCGAAGCCACTGAACCGGTTACCATATCATCCAAAAAAGGATCTACTAGAATGCCGAAAAAACTGCCCTCGCTCGGTGGCCAATTCATGGTAATTCATAAATAAAGAAGCATGCCGACGAACTAGCCATGTAAGGGCTAGTCACTTGCAGAGACGCTTCTCCTAAATTTTCCTTAGACAACAGTCAATCTCTGATGAACTGCCAGGCTATAGCAAGGGATATAGGCAAAAGAGACCCGTTGCATACAAGTATGTATTCTCTTTGAAATGGATGTTCGGATGAGTCGATAAAACTTCCCAGAATCCCCACCTTTTCAAGCATGATAAGGGTGCTCCCTTCTTCCTTTCTTAAGTTGTTATCTCACGCCAAATGTATCCATCATAACATTTCTCTTCCTGCAGGAGTACAACAACTTTACGTGTCTTCTAAATATTATCTTAGCACGTCAAAACATCTTATCAAGTAAATCCTTCAAGCAATTCAGGATTCGTAGAAAAATTTAAGTAATCCGAATGGAATCCTTAAACTGGCTTCATTCCTGGAAATCTAAAACTCATCCTCATACCAATTTTCAAAACCACAACAAAATAAAATTCCTGGAAACCAATTATTCCACCTCGTGATGAATTTGAAATTCGAATTTCCACTAAAAATTTGTGCGCCTTTTTAGTAGACAAACAAGAATTTTGGTCAGCTTTTTGCCTAGAATTTAAGGACACCCCTAATCTCCTTGTCCTATAAATACCTAATGCAATAGGCTCTTTAAAACTGTTAGCAGTTGGTGCGTCGTCGTCCTGTCACCATTCACCATAAAAACAAAATCGAGTAAAAAAAAATAATTGAATGTCATAAAAGGATATTTGTGCAAATTGTTCTATACTCCGGCGCTCGCGTTGTCGGTCAGGACACCCATTTTTACGATTTCCAATTTTCTGCCTCTTTAAGTACAAATAAAAAGTAGAACTCATATCCTTGAGCGAAATGGTTCCCCTTTCTCTCTCACTCGCTTCTGGCAACACCAATGACCTCGCATTTATTTCCATCTGCAACACAATCATAATTTACAACCGAATTCGTAACTTTCTGAGAAATTCACTTGCAAAAAAAAAGGAAGAAAATGTTTCCTTTTTTGGGGGGTTTTCCTCTGCCTTGAATGGAGTTCATCAGTGGGGATGGAGCGAACCAGTAAATGCCATTAGCCCTGAAAGGCCAGGTAACCGGAAGATGAAGTTTAAAATGCTAAAAAAAAGGAGGGAGAAATCGAGTGCTTTTTTTTTTTTGGAAAGGACAAATAAAAATTAAGTTGCCAACAGGAAAAATGGTTGGTTGTCCTTTCTTGACTTTTGAGCGGAATTACGGTTCACAATTTATGGTCAATAATTATCTTATGGGTTTTATGTTTGCCGAAATAAGTTTTGGGAGGCATGACAGAAATGGCTAAAAGGTTGTAGTTAGCCGTGTGGAAGTTTTACAATTGAGAGAAATGGTAGTTTTGTGTACAAGGATGAAACGAGGTCGAGCTTCATATATAAAGACGTAAGGGGCATCCTTACTGAAGTGTTTGTCCAATGAAATCAATTTTTTTTAAAAAAAGGAATGGCTTGCATATTTCGAAAGCTCTGGATCTCAGCTTTAATTTGATATGCAGAATGATGGGGATCAAAAATATTTGTGTGCCGTTGGTACAGGTTGCCACAAAAGTAAAGATTTTCTATTTTTCCCATTTTGCTAACACTTTTCTAGCTAACACTTTGGAATCAGTAAAGTTATTCTGTTCCCTTCAATTCTTCGTGCGACTTGACCAGGAAAAAGGAGTTTTCTTTCTCGTACAGGGTGTCACTGAAACAGCTTTCAAAACTCAAATTTATACGAGAACTCTCCTTAAGAATTGGCAGTAGGTACTCAAGTTAAAATTGACGGTTTTTTTCTGAGATGAGAGCGAGAACACTTCATACAGGGTGCCCTGAAAGGAAGGTCATAAAGAAAATCTTAAAGTTGAATCCAAAATCCGCGCCTTTAATAACGAGATACAGTATTTGACTGAACGGATTGGACTGTCCGTCTTATTTAAGTTCCTCGGAGAACTTATAAAGACCATCCTTATTTATCTATAGGGACAAGCCCATTGTCATCATCCAAAACACGTGCCGTCATTAACAAAGCGAAACTGTGATTACAACGACAGATTTCTATCACCTACCATAACAAACATTCACCCAACAAAAGACAAAAGATTTCTAAGAAATCACCACTTCCTTTTTCCTCTATTCTCTCATGCTCCTGCGCCTGCCTTCTCGTTGAACTACTTAATTATTTAATTGAATGGCTAAAGACAACCAGTGTTCTCGGAATCCCATAAAAGGTAGAAGGAATCTCACACCAGTCACAGTGATTCAGCCTCCATTCAAAAACAAAATTAGCAGCTCGTTTGTAAGGACAGAACAGAGGAACCCGCATCCTTTTTTTTTTTTTTATAGAATTCATAAATTAGATCTGTCTGTATACCACCTGATGACCACAAAAACACAGTTCTAAATTAAAATAATCCTCGACCCTTTTTTTCTCTCGAAATCCAATTTATCTCCATACTTCTACGTCGTCCTTGTTGGAAGTTTTGTGCTTTTCTCTTCTGCCGTTGGAGAGCCATTCAATTCGTGTCCTTTCCCCTCTCCGAAGATAAACCAAAAACGACCCGAAATTGGGATACATCTATCAAAAGAACAACCCACCCTTATCCTGGCAAACGAAAACTAAAAATCTAATTAATCAGAAATGTATGCTTATGTCAAGGGTATTAAAGGACGAAAATAAATCATTCGAGAGCATACTTCTAATTTCTCAGCCTGTAAGCTGAATGGGGTGGAGGCAACAAAAAAAAGGCAATTTCACTCACAGAGGATAAAAATCTTGACAACAATGCAAGGATCTACTTGTTGTTGTCTCTGCAAAACCCCATCAATTGAGTGCAACGAGAAATAACTTTTCAGACGTTCACAGGACATTTTCAATTAGACCTCCCTTCCCCCCCATATCAATTCAAAAAAAAAAAAAAAAAGAAACGAATCCTTATCTCTGTCTATTTGCACCTTTTAGTCCCCAATTTAAGGTTCTATTCTCCGACTAGCTGAAAATAAACTCCACAACAAATTGTTTTATATTTCAGACAATTATTTATGGGTGTCCTTATGCCAGGATTCGAGTAGAAGCTATACAAATAAAAAAAAAATCAATACCCAAGTCCACACCCAGAGTTGTAGAGGACGACTACTTCCACCCAAAAACTGAGTAAGATGAAAGGAGAGATGGAAGGCGAAGGTCGGCGGACGAAAAATCCCCAAAATTATCCTTGTTTCTCTTCTAACATGTGCCGTTGTCGAGTTACACATATAGAAAGGAAGAACTGGTAGCGCATATCTTAATGGCATCATTAAGATTCCTTTCGAGAAATCTAGAAAAGTTTTCTTTTTTTTCCTCCTTTTGCTTCCTTCGTCCTTTTTTCCTTTAAGGAAGCCAAGCCACACGCGAGAAAGTACACGTTTCGTGTTTTTTTTTTCTTCTTTTTTTGTGTTCCCGTATTTATTCCTAAGACTAAGAGAAGAAGCTGGATTTGGTGATTACCTTGTGTGCCATTGGTTTTGAGTCTAAAAGATCCTTGTATCTATGCGTTTTTTTTTTTTTTTTTTCGTTTAATTAAATGCGAATGAAGATGATAAGATCATTTTCCCCTCACAACAAAGTTGAGAAGTTATTTAGAATATTTGTTTCTTTTTTTGTCATTTAAATTAAGAAATATTAGGGGACAAATCTAATTTTCTATTAGAATGAATCGCATCTAGAGTTGTCAGTTGTAAGGTATCATATTTCGAGATATGAATTTCAAGGAAATTCTTAATCTAAGTGACATTTTACATTTAATATGCTAAGCTGTTTGTCTTGTGGTATAAATGGATGATCCTTAGGGGGACAGAGACGTGTCCTTCTTTTTTTTTTATTTGTATCTATTTTGTTTTGTGACTTGAAAAAGTTAAATGCAAAGTGTTAATCGAAAAAAGGACATCTGCTTTAATGTTGAGAAGTTGAGAAGACATCATTGGAATTTGGTTTTGCTCTTGGAGGGGGGCTCTATTATTTTGGTATACAAATCAAATTAAGAAGAAATTTTATTTACGTCTGAACAAAGGATCGTTGGAAATTTTTTGCAGGAGATGACGTTGATTATAATTGGGGCCAACCAATTGAAGTAGAGCCAATTAAGGATTCCCTTTCGGATGAGTTAAACTCGTGGCAAATTGGAAAATAACGAGATGTTTTTTTTTTTTTTTGAGTAAATGAAACGTTCTTCATGAGCAGAAAAAAGGATGTACTTACTACTTGAGTATGTGGAAGTAAGGAGTGCTCGTCTATACCCTCAAGCCTTACTCCGGTCTAAATATTCACAGGGTAATCCATGAGCTGAATGTCTCTATCATCTGTGCTGATAAAAACAGCAGTATTTTCATTTGTAAATATTACAAAACTTGAGTATTCATAAGTATCATATGAAGTATCTTAGTAAAACTAACAATGGGGGTAATATTTACAACTGACTGATAAATCATCTTGACTAGGCGGCAACTTTACAGCAGACAAATGAACCAATTCAAAGTATTTTGAATAACAAACATTTTAAGACAGCAAGTATTTGCAAGTATGTACATATGAAGCAGCAAATGTATTATATTTTTACAAATTTTGTTTTAAAGAAGTAACAAAAAAATGATTGGAATCTGTGTCCAAGCGAGTTGTTTTCTCTAGTACCACATAAGTACTTGTAAATACCCCTGAGTATGTTGAAGTATTTGTCAATTTCGTGCAGAACCTGGGCCATTTTATGTATCAGGCACTAGATATTGGAACCAGTTCAATATTTTTCAATTGAAAGTTCAGAGTATACAAGTATGTTCAAGAAAAAGTATGAAGACTATAAATCAGTATTGAGAACATACAAGAGCCTTCAAAATAATGAAGGAGAAATATATGTTTAAAGTACACTCAAGTACTACGTAAGTATTTTAAAGTACTTGTAAGAATTCCGAAGTATTTTTCAGTAGTTTACTTGAGAGGTTTTAAAATAAAAAAAATTAGCAATTAGAAGCTTAAAATTTGCTCGACTAGAGTATTAAAAGAGTCCTTATGTAGTTCAAGTTCAAGTTCGGGTGCCGTGGCTCAGTGGTTAATGCGTTTGACTACTACGAAAGGGGTTACAAGTTCGACTCCAGAAAAAATACCATCAAAAGTTCTTTCACGGCCCCAGCTCTTCCGAGTGTCTGACAAACATTCAAGAGTATAAATGTCATAATCATAAGAAAGCTTCTGAAAACCCCTCTGCCCTTCGGATGCGTCTTTAAACTGTAGGTCCTTTCTGTACGTGCAGAATTGTATACCACGCATAACATGTACAGTTGTGAGAAGCTAGGTCTTGGCCTTCTATGGGCTGCCTACGGCCTAATATTTATGTTTTTTTATGTAGTTCAAGCTTAAAACTTCTATTCATAGAAGAGAAACAAATATCACCAAAGTATCTTACTGAATACACCCATTAAAAGTTTCTGCCTGGAGTTTCCTTTGAAACAGATGTAGCACTCGTCTAAAGGACCGAAAATCGTCTAACCGTCCTAATCCATCATACCTACCATCGCTTTAAGGTTTGATAGGTTGGGTCTTTTGTCCCAACCAAGGACATACTAATGAGTCTCACAGGCTCACATAAATGGCTGCATAAAGGCCTCAAAAGCATTCGTCAAAATGGCAGTTTTGAATCAGTTATCAAGTTTCTGTCTCACTCAAACTCGACCAAAAGGAATGCCAACCATTGACTGTTTTTATTTTCCCATCAAATACTTAATAGCCACTCAATTGAATTGTAAATATTTTGATTTTGAAAAGCCACTTCAAATTTCCATTTAGAAAAAAACCTTGGTAAATGCAGGAAACAAGATTACAAAACCCAATATAGTCACGAACAACCTTCAACCACTTGGATGTGGCCAGACCACCCTCAAAGTTTTTCTCTCTCTCTCTCAATATAATACAAAACAATTTCGCACAAATATTCGAAACAATTAATTTTAAGATTAACTGAGTGCATGAAACAAAACAAAACAAAACACTAATCACTTTCAAGTGAGAGTGTCTGGAATGCTTCTATTTTTTTTTCAAAAAAATTCCATCTGTCAGAATATTTTAAAAATTTGTTCACTCCAGTGGTTGAAGATTTATTTCACTAATTTAACTTACAAATTTCTGCCCACAAAAAAAATATATGTTTTTTTTTTGCAAAAATAGTCCTTGAAACATCTAACAAGTAAGTTTTTTAATTAATGTTTCTCTTAACTATTTATATATGTTTATGTATTTTTATAAATAATTTTCTTAAAATTTAAATTTTTGCCTTTTGATTTAGAATAAACTTTGCTTTCTCTTTTTTGATATATTTTACAGCTTATATTTAATATTTATTAATTTATTTTGTTATAACGTTCCTGATAATTATTTTTATTTTATACTAGGTACATATGGTAGCCACTTGTTTTAAGAATTCCACACCGAAGACGACGATACTTTTCACTTTTCTTTTTTGAGTAGATGCGATACTACAGAGCAACAGATAGTGTCACAAGTAGACAAATATTTTCACTTATAAGAACGTGGGATAAAAACAAAATTTTGAAAAAAAAAAAAAAAACAAACTTTTCGCTCTTTTTGTCGTTTGTTTTGGCTTTTTAAATACGAGGGGCAACAACAACCAAGGGAAATTAAAAAGAAAAAAAAAAAACAAAAATAAATATTGTCCACCTTTCACTGAAGTTTTTCTTTTTATATAAATTTTGTATTTTCTTTTAATTTAAAAACAAAAAATTAATAAAAAAAAAAAACCGAAACGAAAAATAAAAATCAACCAAAAAGAAACAGAAAATTATATTTCATCTGAGGGTTGTGTCTCTGAATCTCTTAGATCCGATGGATTTTATTGTCTCTTGTGATAGGAGGAGAGAGATATGTATCTTTTGTGGAAGAGGTGATTTTTCCGCACCGGGACCCGTCACCAGTGAAAAGTTAAACTAAACTGAATTTTCATTTTCACCCACCGAGAGATTTTACACGAGGAAATTCTTCCTACAAACAAATTTTCAGGGTGAGCTGGCCTAAATGTGTGCGTGGTGTGTTGATGCTGGGACAAGAAAAAATCTTCATCTTCTCTCTGTCACTGTGTGTGTTTGTGTGTGGGATAGAGAATGTTTGTTGCGCTCAGAGTTCATTCAGAAAATTTTGCAGTTCTAGTGGGCGTATCTTTTGGGGTGGCTTTTGTTTGTATGTTTTGATCTCATACAAGGACGTTTGCAGTTTTCGCTTTTCACAGAGATTTTTGTGTTCTGTTGCTCGAGAGAAATATAGTTTCTCAGATTGGGGAAATGTTCACAAAAGGGGGGAAGAGCTTTTTGGGGATTTTATTTTAGAGTGTGTGTGCGTGGGGTTTCTGCACGTGCAAAGAGTAGTATCTGTGGTGAGTATAGAAACTTGAACTTTTTTTTCTATTCTCTTGTACCCTTGGCATGAAGTGTGAATGTGATATTTAGACTGCGAGAGATACATCCACAGGCGGGTGTGTTTGATTGCAATGCACTTGAGATAATTTAAATAAAGTTGTACGATACTTTATTTTATTTTGGAAGGATAAGCAGGATAGCACTTGGATGCAAGTTGGGACTAGTAATTTGAACTGATTATTTGGACACCTTTTTGCAGGTTTTGTCACACTTTTGATCCTATCAAAGTGCTGAGGACTAATTAAAGCAGTCATTCCTTTTTTATGTCCTTTGAATGGTAGCTAGGTGTTAAAATTGTCTTCCTTTGCTCCTTCCTCTTCCTGATATCTACAGTTTCAGTGAATATCTCCTGTGAAAAGACCTACTGTTCAGGCTATTGGATAGTGTTGTCTTCACGATCGCGGTGATGCTTCTTATTGAGATTGTCGTCTGTCTACTTGCTTCCAGAGAAGTAGGAACGAAGCTGGTTCGTCGTGCTTATTGAAGCCTGAAGCTCAAGCAGAACCCTTTTGTGGAGAGGCCCAATACTTTCTGGTATAGACCAGTTGAAGGCGTCTGACGTCTTCAAAGCATCAAAGAAGGCCATTTTCAGCTTGAAGTGATGTCAGTGATTCATTGGAATTGGTTTTACGGTATGTTCTAGAACATGTGCTAAATTGGTTGCCTCAGTTCTTCGGTCAACCGAATTAAGCCCCCTCATGTATGAGTTTATGGCTGTAGCCGGTTCCCATATGGGGGCTGGATACACGAGGATTGACTTGCTAACTGTCGCAAGCAGGCTTCTTACAGGCTGCTTCGGTCCTTCAATATTGGGCATAAGCCTCCGCGCTTGTAAGGGCTAGGTGTTCTCTAAAGTTTAGCCTATGGTCAAGCAGTACTCCCAAATACTTTATGTAAGGCTTTGACTCGATAGTGTGTTCGCCTACCTCTATTGTCAGGCGCTCAACTTTCTTGCGGCTGCTTATGAGGACGGCCTCCGTTTTATGTTCTGCCAGTTCCAGGCCAGATGAACGAAGCCATGTTTTCACACAACCACTGCTATATCGTCGTCAGCGTAGCCGATTATACGTACTCCTCTTCGTTTACGGATCCAGAGTACATAACTTCCCACAAGGCTGGGCGCAACACTGATCCCTGTGGTACTCATCCTGTAATTCTATATGCTTTGGGCCCTTCTTCCGTATCATAGTGAAGGGTCCTACCTCAGATAGTTTGGGACTGTCCCTCAACGCTCTCATAATGCAGCTCCACTTGGCAGAGTTGAAGGCAGATTCTTTACGTCGAGGGTCACGACGGTGCAGTGCTGCTTTTTTCCTCCTTTCCATCTGGTCCCCGATATGGCTTCGCAAACTGCTTGTATCACATGGATTGTGCTTCGTTTCTTTCTGAAACCGTATTGCAGGTTGGACAGTCCATTTTCTCCTTCGGTGTACTGGTCCAGTCTTTTCCTACTGTGTCTAGCAAGCACAGTGGTCTATATGAAGACGGTTGCTCTGGAGGCTTGTCGCCTTTTGGGATTAATACCAACCTCTGTCGGAAACTTTCTTTCTATCAGACAAGCTGTATAGAGGTTAGCAAAAGCCTCTGGTTGGGCTCTAATAGCCTTTTTTAGTACAAAGTTAGTGATGCCGTCCATTCCAAGAGCCTCTTGATTGAATCCACTAACTTAGGGACTTCTCCAATTGTGACGGTTGGTATTATTTCCCTACCCGTCATTGTTGTTTGGGGAATGCGGATACTGGTATGCCTTGGGGAAATAGCTCGCTCACTATAGTATCCATCATTCTTGGGCATGTCGGTGCCGTTGCTGTGGCGCTTTTTAGTTTGCCCATGACTATCTTGTAGGCGTTTCCCCACGGATTGCGTTGGAGGTCTTCTCTTAATGTGCGGAAAAATTCGGTTTCACTCCGAAGTTCCTTTCTTTTCCTTAGGAACTCTTCGCGTATCTCGTCTGAGTCTTCTCTTCGTCTTCGTCTTGCTGGCTGCTGGCGGAGTCTGTAAATTCAGTAGCTACACGAATTTAATATTCATTCATAAAATTCTACAATTACGCCAGCAGACTATTCAACTTACAAAAAAAAAATCATTTAGAAAGTTTATTTATTTAAATTGATCGTACAAGCGAGCAAAAAAATTATATTGATAAATATTTTTAAAAAAAACTTTACTTATTTCATATGCGTTTAATGAATTGCTAAATTTGTTTATTTTTTCCAATTATCATTTCCGCTTTTTGTTATTCGTTCTTCTGTATTTTTTATGAGTTCGAAAAGTGCGCGTCTTACAAAAAATGTTTGCTTAAGATTTTTACATTTTTCAACACAGTATTTAAATAAAGGAAATAAAAAAAAAATTAGCACAGAATTTAAGTAGGTAAATAAAATATAAAAAATTGTTTTCAAATTCGGAAAGCGGTTTCTTTCAATTATACTAATCTCCGTAGTACCGACCAATGGAACATTTTTCAAGGAACTGAGTAAATTCGTGACCTAAGAGTACATTGGTACGACATTCGCTTGAGTATTTCTAAATAGCACTCAGAATACATATTTCATTTTTGAAGAAAGTGTTCTGTTCCACTCCACGCTCTGAAACTAATATGTTACACGAGTGACAGAGTTCATCAGAATTTGCGTCAGAAAATGTCAGTAATGGCATGGCAGCCACGTTAATGGCTTTATGTATATTTGTCAGAATAAAAGCGGTTGGTACTAGTTCAAGCGGCGCCAAATATATCGGCGGATTTGCTGCATCCGCTAATACGGAGAGCTTGGGATAGCGAAGAGTTTCCGCAGGAGTGGAAAAGAGGGATGACCATCAAGCTTCCGAAGAAGGGAAACCTGATGGACTGTGGAAACTGGAGAGGTATATGTGTTCTGCCAGACGTAGCCAAAATAATTCAGGAAAGGATTCAACTCTCGACGTCGAACAGGCAGCCTTCCGTTCTGGATCCTCCTGCATCGACCATATTAACACCTTAAGGGTTATAATCGAGCAATGCGTTGAGTACAGGTCTCCGCTACATCGACTTCGAGAAGGCCTTCGACAATTTGAATAGAGATGCTATCTATAGTTGGCCTTGCGCAGGAAAGGTATTCCAGAAAAACTCATAGCTGTCACGTCTTACACAATGGCAAGGTGTTAGAATAATTTTAGGTCCAAAGCGGAGAACGTCAAGGATGCATACTGTCACCGCTGTTAGTTTTCGTGGTTATCAGTGATGTTCTCCATGGAATTCGCTGAACTATGACATCTTACCTTAAGCACCTAGACTGCGCTGACGATGGTTGTCTACTTCCACATCGGATGATGGAGGTCCATCTGATGGCCCAGAATCTAGAAGCTGGGGCAAACAAAATGGGCCAAAACAAAAGCCCTGAACACTTCTAACGCCAGCGTGGAATCCGCTTACCCAAGCAGACAGAATAGCGGGAAGCCCTAGGCAAAAGTGGCGCAGAACAGTCGAGGAGGAATCGAGCTCTTTGGGAATGAATTGGAGAGAGCTCGCGTTGCAGAACTACGAACAAGATGGCGGCAGGCGTTGTTGACGCCCTATGCCCCCCGAGGGGTTAAAGGATCCAAGTAGTAAGTAACCACTATTGTCAGCCTGAAAGGCCAGTTAGGTGCAGAGCTCGGTACAGCAGATGAAGCAGTCTCGCCCCTGTTTTTGTGTGTCAGACGCCGATCATTGTCAAATGAGTGAGTCCACAGGCCTGTACGTGTCAGACGGCTGCAAAGAGCCCAGGTAGTGATGACAGTACCTCGCCAAGTCTACTCCAAGAAAACAATTACCGCTTTTGAGAATGTGCATCCTACTGGAACCTTATCGCCCCACAAAGGATACAACTGGAGCCCACTAGAGCGCGACATTACACAATCACCATTGATGACCAAACGAATTAAAATTCGAATTCGAACTTAAAAATTATTACTTCCCGTGGACTATATATATGAATTAATGATGTCGTCCAGGATGCAATGTCAAAATGTCAAGTCCTTCGTTAGCCAAGGATTACTCATCCATTTCGCCCTCCATTTTCGTCATTCAGTCGATGCAGCCATTTCATATCTGCATTGCATTAATGTATCTCTTTTCGATTTTGTTTATCTTTTCTCATTTTTTTTTTTTTTTTTTAAATTTTCACAGAATTATGCTTCAATGGAGCAATAACGATTATTAAAAAAAATAACAGCAGCAGCAAGTCTATGTGTGTTGGCTTTGGAGTCATCAGTTTATGGGTTGAAGCACACACAAATCGTCCTCTCGGTTCAAGGTTGGATTTCACCTTCATTCTATGCATCCTGGCAGTGGATAAAAAGGAGATCCCCCGCCAGCAGCGATGGCAACAAATATATGAATGCAATTGTACACGTGTGGATGTTTGTTCTTTGCTTTTATTTGGTTAGGTCGCCAGAGTGGGAACGATGCCAAATTGGAATACACCACCATCACCAGCCAGTAGACTTTATAATTAAGTCATTTTTGGCGATGGATTTTGTTGGTTCAATTTTTTTTTCCCTTTTTTTTTGTTGCACAAAGATTAAAGGCATATTTTTTTTGCATTTTTTTTTTTGTGGTATTTATTATTAAAAATAATTATTTGGCGGGAATAACGTGTTTCGATTGATTGCGCATAAAGTTTTGTGGATTTTTTATTTTTTTTTTATGCAAATCACTATGAGGATGGATTACACATTGAAGGGTCGTGATAAATTTTCATTTCATTTTGTTGAGCTCGAAATTAATTTGCTGAAAGGCCAGGGATTTGGTTTCATGAAATTTTTTATTAAATTGCGGTGGCTTTTTAGAGTAACATAAAAATATGGGAGATTACTGTGGTTAAGCTTTTGACGAAATGTAAATCAATGAAATTGAGTTGGTAAAGTCTCTTCACTAAGAAGAGATCAATCCCCAATATCGGCGGCGTTTTAGCTAAATATCTTGAGTTCAGCCAGATACCTGAGCGTGATCTTAGATTCCAAACTAAACTGGAAGGAAAACATTGCTGAAGGCATCGAAAAAGGAAGCCTAACTCTATACTCTTGCAAAAGGGCATTCGGCAGCACGTGGGGCTTCAGACCAGCTGTGGTATACTGGACACACACGGCATTGGTTCACTAGTATGGTGGATGGAACTTGAGAAGCAATATCAGCTTTCATACCTCACCAAAATCCAGAGGGCGGCATGTGCATCGGAATCATAGGATCGTTGAGAACAACACCGACGGCGGCAATGTAGTAGTCTGACAGCCAAAACTGCTATAAGATTTAGGGAAGGCCGATTGTGGCCATCAAACTCTTACGGCCACGCCTCCATTCTGTCCCGATGGAAGGCTACCAATGGATTGACGGAAAAAGATCACATGAACCCGATGCTAACATTTGAAAGGAGATTCAATGCAAGGATTCCTGACAGAAGTTACTGGAAGAACTGGAGGACTTCTATACCGACGATTCTAAGATGAACAGTGGTACTGGAGCCGGAGTTTATCGTGAAGCCCTAGAAATAAACCGCTCCTTTAGAATAAACGACGACTGCAGCGTCTTTCAAGCCGAAGTCACTGCCATTACGCGCAGGCTGCTGACGATAACTGACTATATAGACAGCCAGGCAGCCATAAAGGCTCTGAACTCTGCTATAATTCGGTCGAGAACTTGCAAATCAATTTCGAAGCCAATACGGTGACCCTCAGTTGGGTACCAAGGCACATGGATATCGAAGGAAACAAGAAGGCGGATGAGCTTGCCAGGAAAGGGTCGACGCTGCACACATCAATGGCGCTTCCCTTTGTAGCAGCCCCAGTCAGTTCTTTAAAGAAACAAGTAGAAGATGATGCCCTCGATCGTGCAAACAGACGATGGGTTCATCTGGATACATGCGTAACGGCTAGAGCTCTAGGGTCGGCCTTTAGGAAGAAGAGATCATTAACTCTGGTTAAACTCAGTCGTCATAATGCACGGGTTGTTTCTGGCGTAACTACCGGCCATTGTGTCATTGGCCTTCACGCAGAGAGACTCAGCTGGTCACTTGGGCAGGCGAACTCCATCTGGATCTATAGGATCTAAGTGAAACATGTACAGAACAGTGAGAAGGAGATATAGGCTGCAGGAAACATAGGTCTCATATGCTGAATTGGAGGAGACGATACGAGAAATTGAATGAAGATCATTGAATCTAAGCCCACAGACCTTCGCTATGAAGACTAAGCTATCGGCAAGGATGCAACGGGAACGCAAGAGGTATAAGGCAGCCAGGTTCCGGGCAGAGAAGGAAGGATGTCATACAGCGGATGAGAAGCTAAATTCCTAATCAAAAGAAGTGGCCCCCCTCTACTAAGCCCAAATTAAATCAAAGCCCCCGGCATGGTCCTCGTTTTCTAAAAGGTTATCTCCTTTCCACTATTCCCTTTCAGCACTTAGTTTGAAGCCCGATTAAGAGACCTTTCTCCTTTTCAATTATCATAATGCACAACGCCTACAATTACATATTTCAAAAGCGAAACACCTCGCTGTAAAAGTACATCTAATCTCTGAAATTCTCCGTCCGTTCTATTGCAGAACAACTAACAGTCTCAAGGACTACATCCGCCTAAAGAAGAGTATAGAATCTTCCTCAATACACAAGTGCTGAACAACAATCTCTCTCTTTGGAACGCATCAATCACAAAAACGCCCTCGAAATTGTGAAATTTCCAACCACCCACCCACCATCCCTCTTAACCTTCTCAACAGGGGCTACGTTCAGTAAGGACTCGAGTGATTATGCAGCCGAAAAAAATTACAAAACACACACTTAAAAACTATCCCAGGCCTTCTCTCACAGAACATACACATAGATGATGTAAACAACAACCTGTTTGGCCCAAAATGTATCACAGTGTGCGTGCAAGGCTATCTACGTCATTCCAAGTGAAAAGAGCTTTTGATTATACGACCGGCAAGGGGGAGAGAAACGAAGTATTTTCTCTTACTTCCACGTTCAAGTTCATGTTGCAAGTTCATTCTCAAGTACACACCCACACACAGCTACACAGATACACACGACGACGTTCCCCTCTTTATTTTGCAGAAAACCGCAGAGTTTTTCCCCAACCACTTTGCAAAGAGGAGCATTACGTAATCCTTGTGTCCTAGAGTAGGTACAACATCTTTGTTGTCCTTCAATGCTCTCGGTAGGGAATCGAATCGGTTTCTGCTGGCAGCAAAAGCGAGAAGAGGAAACAGGAAAACCAAAAAAGAAAAAAGAAAAAAGAAAAAAGAAAAAAACTCCTTACTTTGGAGCGAAAAACAGTTTTATCTTGTGGCAGGACGAAAAAAAAAAAGAAAAACCTTGCATTTCCTTTCAGAGGAAATTCGATTCGTCTTCTTACGACCGCCTGCCCGCCTGTCCGCCCGCCCGTCAGTGGTATTGAAAGTTTCTTCGTGGTCATGTGGGTAGGAGTCAAGGTGCATCACCAGGAAGGATATTTCGATTCTCATTTGCCAGCGAGAAAGGAATGCCTAATGGCCATTCTGCCATTTAATAAAAAAAAAAAATCATTCCTCTGAAGGATAATACATCATGGCATCCTTGAAACGCTCCTTAATGCGAATTAGACGGCAATAATTGCTTTTTTTTTTTTTTCCTGTGCCCGTGCGAGAGTATAATTGATTTGCCTAACTCGCGTGGCAAAAAGAAAGACACCAACTCATCATCATCTGGGAGAAGACGTGTCGCATTAATGTCACAGGATACCAAAAGGTTCAATGAGGAAATTGTGATGTGCTGCTGCTGCTGCTACGAGAAGATGTGATGAAACGTTTTCTTTTGGGATTACTGATGATAGGAAATGAAAAAGTCTTTCGCACCCCAATTCAAAGTAAGGGTGCGAACGTGTGTATGTGCCCCCCCTTCCCCTCTTCTGTGTGTTATAGATGAACTTTCACTCTCGTACAAATAAATTTCCTGACTCCTGGTTTTCTTCAAGTGCTGATGATATCTTTCTTCTTTCTTTTTGTGGAGGCATTTTGAAAGGATAACGGCTGAGATGGTTGTCGAAAAAAGTTGATAGGCTGTCATTTTTGGGGGAAAGGCGGCAAGCAAAACAAACAAGGAAGTGTTGCGTTAAGTCACCTGAGGGATTACAACGAGGGGGAGAGGGGGCAAATGTTAATTGGCAATGATAGATCGTACAAAGGAAGGCAATTAGCTTATATGTATGTCTGGCAAGCAAAGGACCATTGAGAGTTGGTATTTGACCTTTAGAAAGTGCGAAACAACAAATAAACATGAGACTACATAAAAAGGAAAGTAATTAATTTGGTTACATGATTTGGTGGAAGGGATGGTACATGTGCTCTACAACAAACGTGATCGGTAGGAGATGTAAGAGATTACGATGAGCCTCACTTCCTCACTTCAGCTTCACGTTCGAGAGTACTGACTCAAAGGAATGAAGCATAGTCCATAGAGCTTCAATCAAGAAGCAAGAAGTTGATTCAAGCGAAAGTATATCGTAATCTATCCCGGGATACAGTAAGCCCTTCTGACTAGAATTTCCACATGAAAGCCAAAACACACATAGCTAAGGAGTCCGCAGCCTCTAATAAGATGTATGACGAGGTCGGAAGAAGAAGATCTGTCGTTTGTAATATAATGTCCAAAGAATACGTCGCTACTTCCCAGACTTAGAACCCCGAGCTATTTATAGATAATTGGCTTTAACGACGACATATCAATCGTCGACCAGTTAGTCCATGACGACAATGAAGCTTTAGAGATAGTTCAGGACTGACAAGTACGCATGAGTCTACAAATTGTAGAAGCAGTGTTCTTTAGAAGCAGGTGAGCCGTGGACTACAAATACTTAGTACGCGATAGAACAGAATGGACACAACTGGATGTCATTCACCATGAATCGCTGACAATCTTCACGGATGGCTGGTATCTTTTCAAAAGATCTGGACATCCACCTCTTCTCCTTCAGCCTTCCTAGCTACTGCAGCGTTTTCCCAAGTCGAAGTCACTGCCATTCGTCTAGTAGCTAACTGGCTGGCGGCTAACAGCCAAGCGGCCATCAAATCCCTCGGATCCAGCACAACGAGATCCAAGGCAGTGAAGGACTGCCGGGTATCTCAGAACGAGATAGTTGGACAGTACAACCTCAACCTTCTGCTGGGTGCCGGGTCACTGTAACTGATGAACTAGCCCGACGAGGCTCCTCAGGTCTAAACAGCTAAAACGTCACCGACATCGTCCTATGCTAAATACCTTGTCCAAGCCGATGCGGTGAGAAAAGCCAACCATCGGTGGCAACAGCTAGGCCCCTGTAACACTGCAAGGCTGCTCTGACCCACGCTAAATAAAACCAGGTCCATCGGACTTCTGAAACATAAGAGAGGAACCCTGTGCTATAGGAAGGCATTCCCAAATACTGGGCATCCTTTATAATGACTTATGTAGAAGTTGTAGAGATGAAGAAGAAGAAGAGGAGACTATAAGTCACCTCCTATGCACGTGCCCCGCATTTGCCAACATTAGAAAGGCCTGCACGGCTAAGATTGGCTCCTTCATACTAAGGAGTAAATGGTTCGCCGAGTAAGAGGGTGACCCACCAACCTTACACATCGGCAGCACAATGGACCTATTCCTGGTCTAAGTACATCCTCACCGAGGGTCGGTTTCAACCAACCAAGCCGTGAGCGATCGCGTTAGAGTTTTAAAAGAGTATGCAGGCCTTTTCACACACACCTAGCAGAAGAATAGCGGCATCAAAAGCCAGGTCCTTCAGAATAAAAGAATGAAGACCGTCAGACGCAGAAATATAGACATCAATTGGAATCATGTGGAGTTGACTTTTGGTTAAGACATGGACACACGACGTAGGAGTCAAGTATGCACAGTCTATAGACCAAACAGGACTTAACCCCAGACAACATTACCAGGGCACGAAAAATGCTTGGGAAACAATAAGCGACACTGTAACAGAATGGATGCCAGGCAGAATGGATGAAAGACAAAATGACTGAAAGATAGAATGGATGAAAGACAAAATGGATGAAAGACAGAATGGTTGAAAGACAGAATGGATGAAAGACAGAATGGATGAAAGACAGAATGGATGAAAGATAGAATGGATGAAAGACAGAATGGATGACAGAAAACCATAAAGAGGCCAGCTTCTTAGAGCTATACGTGTTGTGCGCGGTATACAATACTGAAGGGACCTTTAGTTTTACCCCATATCCAAAGCGCAGAGGAGGTTTGGAGAAGCTTTTTGATAGCAATGATACTTTTGGATGTTTGAAAGAAGCTCGCAAGAGACGGCCGTTTTGATGATATTTTCTGGATTTCGAACCTGGAAAATGGAGCCCCGTGCACAGTATTACAACGCACGATTTAGGAGATTGAAACCAAGTAAAGGTTCATTTTCGTTTTTTAAAGAATCGCGCGGAGAAGAGCAGGACTTTGCTCGTAGATCTTGAAGCCACTGGCACGTTCGGGTTTTTTACATGCATTTCATGTCACATATTGAGATCATTCTGTATCACCGTGTAGTGTGAGTCTAGACCTAGTATAGACAACCACTTAATGGAAATGGTTGCGAATGGAAACGAAAAGTGCTCTTCCTTTGCGAATATACATATCTTAGTCTTTGTTGTTAAGCCTTCGTCGACTCTCTCCTTCGCTTCCTTTCTCAGTCTTTATTTTGACAAAATTTAACACACATCTACTTATGTAGATGATCAAAGGATTACTGCACTCACCTGTTGTGTAAAGGATAACTGAAAGGGCAGTCGCACTCATCTCTCGTGTAGGTGTCCTGCTTCATTCGTCCACAAACGAGAATACAATTATTATTCTTTTCAGAACTGAGAGACTTAGTAAAACAGGAACTGACAGAGCTCATGAGTCATACTTACCCTTCCTAGACTACAAATCCCTGCTTCAAAGGTCACAGAACCTATCTCCGCCCGGCGAATTAAAGAAAAGATGACTCAAATTCACCTAAGACTCAATTTTCTATCTCATCCGTGATTCGATTCCCAAATCCTTTTTTTTTTTTTTAAAAAAAAAAAAGGCGTGAGTGAGTCTTGCTTCGAAACAAGCATTTTTCAGCTTCTGTTTAGAATATTAAAAAAGCGCTTTTTCGTTCACCTATTCAAATTCAGGCAAACACCATTTATTCCAGGAAGTAAGCATCCCGAAGAGGCTCACTTAATGCATAATAAAATCACCCAAATCCTAGTTAAAACCAAAAAGTTCTCGACAAAAGATTTGTCTCCATCTAAAATCGCTCTCTATCTCTTGTATCTTTAATAGAAAATTTAAATTTACTTCAAAATATAAGAGCACAGAGCCTACTTTATCTTTCGATTTTTCCACGGCACGTGTCCTTGTTTGAACTCGATGGCACGTGTAAAAATATGACTTAAGACACGAAACGCACGAAAATAAATAAATTGTTCCCTCTCCTTCCGCAGAAGAAGAATATAAAATTATTTGCTACTCGCCTGGAATAAATAAAATGTCCTAGTCACACCCCTTTGTTTCAGCCCCTAGGACAACCCTTTCGCTTCTATGCAAAGTGCATCACGTTCCTTAGCTTTGTCATAATAAAATATCCCGTCGTGGCCCAAAAGCCAAAAAGGAAATTGTTTGCATTTCATCAAGTAACTTTAAGGACATTTAACCAAAAAAGGTAGACAAATAGAAAGAAAATAAGGAGGAGAGTAGACAGAATACCACCAACCAACCTCGACCTAAAGTGCAACCAAAAAAAAAAAAAGCAAGGCCAAGGCATGCTAAGGACATTTCCTTGAAACTATTACACAACACACACAGTGTTTTCTTCGTTGCTCCTTTCTCTTTCTATTCTCTTGTGTCGTTTATCAAACAGACGACGACGACGACGACGGTGAAGGACTCTTCCTCCTCTTCCTGACTCACCCTAGAGGATGAGTTGGAAAAACAGATAAAATACCCAAGGGTGGGTGGTGGAATCGTCGACGACTGACAGTGGTGACAGAAACCATGCAAGACAAAACCGCTCGTTAAATGTCCCAAACAAGGACAACAACGACGTCGACTATGTCAGAGAACGAAACGAAAACAGGACATGCTTGGAATTCCTTGGAGTTTTTTTGTTTTTTTTTTTTCCTCACCACCAACGTATGTGGCAAAGGATACCGAAACTGGAAAACTTTCTCTCTGTTGTGGATTCTTTTCTTTGGTCCTCGTGAGTGATAAAGTACATAAGTAACTTTTAATTCAACACACAAACACTAAAGGACTGCTTTCGGCCACAATATTGTAAAATATTGTCCAAATCGCATCGTTTCAAAACTAATCTCTGAAGGATTATGTCCTAGTGTTAAAAATGAATCCATCATCCGTAGCTTGTGTTTGCTTTGGCGTGCAGTAAGTGTATCTGTGTTTATTTTTGAAGGAAAACTTCTTGTTTTTATTACCCTGACGAGGTTGTCAAATTTATCTATTTGTCTGTATTGAGGATTATGATTTAATGACACATGATTCTGATTTACTGATGCCGATGAAACGGAAACTTTTTGAATGGTTTTTTCCTTGTTTTAATGGATTGGTGGATGAAAATAGATGGAATAGACTTTTGAACCAACGACGTCAGTCTAAATAAAAATTATAAACAAAAAGTCAACATGTCGTAAATCATAGATTTAATTGGCGATGTGGTAAAGGGGGTGACATGTTGTCTATTAAATTTTAAAAGGATTAGCGTGGACCGTCGTAGAAGGTGTCTCCAAAATCTGAGATGGAGATGGTCGCAGATCGAAAGCACATTCACTTTAACGAACTCTGAGTCACTCTGTTGGATCGGAACGAAAAGGAAGTCGTGCTTGAGTGGAAGTTGTGTTATTCCACGGGGTGCCACATGTGCTTCATGAATCACCACTTCATCCACTAAAAATAACAGTTTGATGCGATTTTTTCGTCAACGATAACGATCGTTACGTTACTGTGCATGGACAGCGTTATCGCGCCATGATTACTGATTATTTTTGGCCCGAATTGGAAGATATGGACTTGGACGAAACGTGGTTTCGGTGCCACAAGCCACACAGCACACGTTATAATCGATTTATTGATGAGTAAGTATGGTGAGCGTGTTATCTCAAGAAATGGGCCAATCGATTGGCCGCCTCGGTTCTGCGATTTAACGAACGCTTGTGGGGCTACGTTAAGTCATTGGTTTAAGCCAACAAGCCGACGACGTTGGAAGAGCTCAGAGCCAACATTTAACGCGAAATAGCGGCCGTTTCAGCCGAAATGTGTGCCCGAGTTGTTGAAAATTGGGTCCAACGAAGTGGTAGCCAAAAAAGAATACTTGGGCAAGTGCGAGAAGGTCCTCTAGAGAAGTTGTTTAACTGCCTTCTAGTTTTGTACTGTCACTTAGTAGAAGACAGTACAAATTGCATCCGTTTTGTGAGAGGTCCTACATAATACATATAAACTAAAAGGCGAATTCTTTCAGAGTTCTTATCTTTTCTATAGCTGATGGGCGACTGAGTGTTGGCAACACAATAATCCGCTGGAAGGCACCGAAAGAATGATGGATCCTTGCCTGGATGGTACTGTTCGAGGATATATGAAAGGCGAAGATTTGGAGTCTTTTAAGTCAGTGATTGGCCTGTCTAGCCTGCCTTCAAAGACTTCAAGTGACTTCAAAAGACTTCAATTAAGTGAATGCAGTCACTGACTTCAACTGACTTCAATGAACTGAATGCAATCAGTGAATGCTAGTGACTTCGAAGAATGCAGAGCATTCAAAAAGATTGCATTCTTTCTGACTTCACCATTCTGAATGCTAAAATTGATTGCTGCAGTCATGACTTCAAAATGAATGGTGATTTATTTTTTTCAATCTGAAGTCAATATTTTTCGGGCCATTCCAAGGAATTATATTCAAAAATTATTGCATTCTTTTACAGCTCTAGCAGTATGTATTTATCTTTTTGGTCCATTTTAAACTCCTACCTACTACTTTATGATAATTAACGCAACTGCCCGAATGTCTATAAGTTGTTTTTTATTGAGGTCGCACTGTAATTATATTCAAAAACCAACCAAAGTGTAATCATACCGCAAGACGTCAAATTACAAATCGCCTACCTATCTAAAAAGCTTGAAAATAATTTTAAAGCTCTTTATTTTTAAGAACTTTACAAACTTTCACCCACCACAAGCTTTGCATGAATTGTCGTTGTCGAAAAAGTTTCTAAATTAGCGCTTTGAGCTTTTTCGAAATTAAGAGAGCATAAGAGCTAGAAGAGAAAATCAATTTGAAAGTTCTCCAATGAACTTTTCAGCAAAAAAAAAAAGCATTTCAACTTAAATTTTTTAAATCTTTTGAGAACTATTTCCGGTAATAGTATTTGAAACAATTTTACCGATGAATAAAATAAGGCGTCGGCCGCCATCGAAAATAATAAAAAAAACAAAATAAAACTCTTACCATTATTATCATCATCGGTATTAGCAATAAGCTTACCTGTAAAGAAAAAAAAGACAATTGTTTGTTAGTTAATGCGTAACAAGTTTAAATAATTATAGAGGACCGTTTCAATTCATTAAATGAAATGATTTTTTCTTCAAGGAAAAAAAATTGGAAAAAAATTCAATTTTGACCAAAAATTTGGTACGTCATTTTATAGAACTTTAGTGAACCTTAGTTTAGATATGAAATTTAATGAAAATCGTTGGAGCCGTTTTTCAGCAAATCTGCTTTTTGTTAAATTGGCCTTAAATAAAGTACCGTTAATATAAGGGCTAGAACAAAAATTTCAATTTCCCCTCTAGGGATTACCCCACAGACCCTAGATATGAAGTTTGATCAAAATCCGTCTACCCGTTTAGGCTGTAGAGCTATTTTGTCTGCTCCCGTACCTTCTGCACTAAAATTCGCAGATTTTCTAAGAGTGGGGGTAAAATTTTCTCAGAGAAATACAAATCTACAAAAAAGTACGGGAACGGGTTGAACAAAAAAGCTGCCCACATTTAAAACGTCACTTTTTTTGAAAAACTACGAAACTTTGGCGTACGGGAACAGGAATCCGCTATTTTTCGTAAAATTTCGTAGATTTTCGTAGTTTTAGGCAGTACAGGAACAGACCTATTATTTGACGTTTTCGAAATAATAAAAAAAAAATATCATAAAATGTCAGATAAGTCCTTTTGAGTACACAAAAGGCGGACAAATAGTTAAGTAACTGATTTGCTGTTCTCTCTGAAGAAGAATAAAGGAGCCCATAAGATCGATTCTTTTTATTCAAACGTTCTTCCTTTGTTCGAAAAGGTCGACTCTAGACGTCGAACCTCCAACAAAAAGAACTATTCGTTCTGCTTTAAAAGAGGAGAAAAATCGAAAAGTTTGACCATCCGCAGATGAAGAGAATCTCTCTCAAAGCCAAGCATCTAGCAATGATCCTTGAAGGTCACATGGAAGAGAAACGCAGTGAACAATGTAACTTGCGATCGATAATTATCTGCATGTAGACTGTGATCGAAAGAACCATACTATCTGAATGCTTGGTCAGACTTATCTTCGTCGAGATAGGTTTAGTGAAGAGAAAAGAGAAGACTGGCGTTCATGGGAAGAAGCCCAAATCGTCTCAGGAAATCAAACCAAGTTCCCATATTTCAAAGACAATTCAATCGACATGGTCATGGACGTGTACTTTTCCAAGGTTACCTGGTGCCAATCGAAGTATCCCTAGGCTTATAAGCAAATGATCTGCTTAGAAGACTTATCCAACTAAACAGAGTCCTCACATAGACTCTATTGCAAATAAGAACAAGATATTGACGAAGGCCACCTTATCACAGCTTAGTTTTGTACAACCCTATACAGTTCTGCAGGAATAGAAGGGTCCCCAAGGTTTACTAAGCATCAGCTTCTGAGAGATCTCTCTTGGAAGTTTGTTGAAAGCTCGCAAAATGCGAAAACAGCTGTTCTTTGTACTTTCTGGGATTCGAACCTTGAAACACTACTCGCACACAAACTATAGATTAATAAGGAGGTAGTGGAATAGTCTGTTCATATACGGTGTATGGGTTAAGAGACGGAGAATAAATTCTAGGTCCTTGAGGCAAGCCCCAATGCTGCGTTTCGCGAGTCTAATCGCGTTTCTGGGATTCAAATCACAGGCATTTCGCAATGCAGAAGAGTTGGGCTTCTACTTTTAGAGTTAGGTGAACAGGCAATAAACCTTAAACTGAAAAAAACTGCCGCGCATCTTTAATTGAAATTTTAGAAACCCCAAAGCATGTCTCTTTAAAGCTTATAACTACTTGTACTTAGCTAGTGAATGGCAAAAACAAAACCCTCTCCTGACAGTGATTGATATTTTTTGAGCTCCCTTCCCCGTACTCGCCACAAAAACAAATTTCTGCTAAGCCATTAATAGTGCCACACAATCGAACAGCACAGCACCACATGGGGTTGACTTTTATCCTTGACAGCATGTAATTAAACCTGCTGACTACTCTTTCATCCTGGGTCCTTTGCGTTCAAGTATAAATACTAAAGGCAAAAAAAAAAAAGGACAAAGCCCATTCAAACCCCTTTCCTCATGAGAGCACACAAACACACAAACGCACACACACAAATCTATGTATCATTAGCACAAGAAAGAAGATACTTACACAAAAGGATTGTCCAATATCAATGCCACTTATGTATATACAACCCCATCCATGGTAATTTAAGATGACACTCTTATGTCTCGTATCTCAAGTGTCCTTTAGGCATCTTTGGACATAAGAGGCTGAACCTTTTATCGTGCAATTAAATGCGTGTGACTAGACACTGGCATCCTTATTGGCAGAGGATATCGATTCGCGACAATGTACGAGTATTCCTTTCAATTAAGCCAATCGCTTCAGTTTCTCACGCAAAATATGGTATCCCTCCCTCTGACCTAGATAAAAGGAAGAAGCCCTCCCGAAAAACAGAACGAAAAAAAAAATCAATTCAAATGAGACTCCCCAAGGCTCGAGACGATGAACTGACTAAAACTGTGTTAAGCACCAAACCAGAATCAAGTTACAGGCAAACCAAGAGGAAAATTCCCTCTCACCACCTTGCTCCTCTAGGGAGCATTTTCTCCGCAGCAGATGAAATTAAGTTCATTTATTGTCCTTGCGTATGTGTGTGTGTGTGTGTTTGCTTTGAAGGTATGGAGGCCACAATTACCTTGGTGGCTTGAAATCACATTTTAGATCTAACTAACAGCGTACACCTACCAACAACTTAACGTGTGGATAGAGTGGCGGATCGGCCCCGGTACAGGACGACGACGACGACGACGACAGAGAGTTAAATTAATACGTGTGGTGTATATTTATCTATCCATCACGGGCTTGACGTAAAGGATTTACGCTTGAGTGAATTATTATCGTTTGACGAGGATATTCCCTCGATTATAAAGGATTATATGGTATAGGGAGCGAAAGACGCCGGTCTGGTGTTTCAATTTATCCTCATGACATTTAAAAGGATGCCCACAAGTGTACGTCTGCACGTAATCAGGGTTTTAATAAAAAAATGCAAGGATTTACCACTAATACAAGTTGGCAAGAGGAAGGTCTCGTTGTATTAAGGACTTTTAAGTGATTCGACTGATTATAAGTCCTAGCACATATCCTCATTACATTGGAAGGTCTTCTCTAGCCGGTAAAGCTCCATCTGTTGTTAGATAGAAGATGCACTACAGCATACACGTCTTACAAGAATATTTTAAGCGCGATCGATTGCTAAGCAACCAAATGAGCTCAGGCACGAACCACACCGATCCTCGAAATCATATCTTATAGCATGCAATAAGCTAATCTGTCTACATCAAAACGCGCATATAAAAGACTGACTTAAGATACATTAGCTAAGGCATGAACCCGATTTATAGCAAACCTAGATAATTTTCTTACTAATAAAGGCTGATTCATTGAGAGATACGTTTTTGTCTATGATTTTTTCGACATATGGCGCTTGATTCGCGTTAGCTTTTTATGGTACTTTTGGTCAGTATAATTTGACATTTTGTCATGGAAGGACTTAGTCAGCTAAGACACGAACCAAATCGATAGTAAGCCTAGACAATTCTCGTACTAATAAAGGGTGATTCATTTAGAGATTCTTCTTTGTCTATGGATTTTTTTGACAGATGGCGCTTGATTCGCGTTAACTTGTTATGGTACTTTTGGTCAGTATTATTTGACATTTTATCATGGAAAGACTAAGTCTTCACAAAATATTCAGTTGTATTGCGAAAATCAGAGTTCTACAAGGAATATGTTTCGTGCACTTACCGCCTACCAAGCCCACGATTCGCCAAAGGTTTGATAGCAAATTTTCATTACTAGGACAATACGCGACCAAATAGACCACATCTTGCCGGTAGTGAAGTTTCTGGACTCAGGTGATGTCCAACTCGACATTTCTGGGTCTTATCCCATACTGTCCGCTACGGCGGCGGGTATGTTCCTTCATTTTACACCAATGTCTGCTGTTGGTGGCTTAATGTCAAAAAGAGTGTACTCACGCTCAAGCTCTATCACGTTACGACCAACCGCTTGCACACTGAAGCCATAATGAGGACGTGAAGTCATGATGAGGACCGACCTCTCGGGTTAACTGAGCCGGCATTTCTATAACATTTCCCCACGTTCAACAAGTGTGAAATGATGCATGATGAAAAGACAAGCTTTAGTGATTATTCTGACACCTAGAGACCGTCCGTAACTTTGACAGATGCTAAAACATAAAAACTGAAAAAAGTATCATTGCTATTTGGTCTTTAAAGTTGAGCCTTGCAACAAGTTTTCTCACTTTCTGCTAACGCCGCTCATCTACGTCATTTGTTTGAATATATTCAACCCGCCGCCCGATTAAGTCGGTCATTAACTCAAGCACCGCATAAAAGTTTTAATCTTTTATTACATGGCTCTTAAAATTTTACACGCGTCTCCTTCTTCTTTACAAGCAAACAAACTTGCTTTCAAAAGAACAGTCTCCAATAAAAAAAAATGGCTTGGGCGTGAACACACGAATGTCACCCAAATTACCGCCATCGTCGCCCGCACTCTAAGGGCGCAAACACAAATCCATTGAATGCGAGATGAACAATTAAAGTCATCATCATTTAGAGCAAAAAAATTTATCACAATGTTATAGCGTCATTAAGAGATTATCTTTTTTTTTTCTCGGATCAGTAGCAACGATTCAAAAAAAAGCAGGTGCCGCCACTGATTTAACCCCCCCACTTGTTGGCGGCTGTGTGTGTTCAATGCAAACACACATAAAACATGGAATTATTGCCGAGAGTGCGGTAATCATGGAGATTTATCTAACAAATTTTAAATGCAAATAAACGAATTAGTGGGCAATGAATTTTACGACACGAAAATAGATTCCAGGGAGTTCGAGGGAAGGCAGCGATAAAAAAAATGTTACGTGGAGGTGGCGCATTCATGTTAAAGTTTAAGTGTCAGTTCCGAGGTTTTTCAATAATTAAGGAACACTTTGACCTGTGTATTAGAGTCACGTGTCGAAAAAATTCGGTCAGGTCCTTAAATCTTAACTCCAGAGAATTCCCAACTTGAAAATTGAATCAGTTGAGGTACTTAACGCTCAAATTAGAACTATACAAGGTTATTGGCCCATTAGAAGGGCCAAGTCTGTGGCTTGGATGGACTATTTTCACTCCATTGAAACCATTAAGGAATCAGCTAGGTTAAGAAAGATCCTGTCCAAGGAGCACTCCAGTCCGTCTTTTATTAAAAGGTCGAATGGGACTTGAACGGACTTATCCAGCGAGTCACTGGAACTCCTAATGCAAACTCACTTTCCAGGATGCACAAAGTATATTGCCAATCCGCCAGCTTTTCAGGCTGAGCAATCAAACTCTTGGAATGATATTATGACAGTAATTACAGAAGTGAACACCTCATGAGCCATCACCAGCTTCTCTCCTTATAAATCGGGTGGTCTCGATGGCATGCTTCCGGTTATGCTTCAAAAAACACTGGACCAGGTGGTTCTGTGGCAAGTTCTGATAGGCAGAAGCTGTATTCTTCTCAACTATATCCCTTCTAGTTGGAGACGTGTCCGTTTAGTATTCATTCCGAAAGCTGGGAAGCGCGGGCATGAAGCCTGTAAGCTTATCCTCTTTTCTCCTAAAGAAGAATACCCTAGATCAATCCCTTCCACCATCTCCGTCGTTAGAGGAACTCCCCAGGGCGAGGCCAATGCACAGTGGATCAAGTGGTTCAGGTCCCCTTCCAGTTGTATGCGCCCTCTATCCCGAGGTCGTCTTCTGCTGCACCGTCCATCCGTTTACATCCTGTATCCCCTTGTGGGTCCTAAGGACTCTACAACGCCTACGAGCCATCGTGTGCGATTTCTGGAAATGTGCCTCAGCTACCCCCAACTCTTTCCCAGTTGCCGTGCTTCCTTTTCCAATGTTCTGCGCCACGTACTCCTAGGACCGCCTCCGGGGTGGATTTGAAGATGTTCTAAGCTGGCACGTTGAGCTCCATCCACTCTTCATGAACATACAAGCTTAGTCGCCGTATAAGGACAATTCTTCTAACCAAGGCGATGTTCTTGTATAGGTCGTATAGCTTGGCATTGTAGCGTCAGTGGAGTCACCTTGCGGCGCATTTTGAAAGCTCATTTGCGTTTATTTTCTTAAGAAGTACAATTGACTTAAAGAATATTTCCAAGAGACCGTCCACGTCGCTTGGAATACAGCGAAACAGTCGCCCGAATGGTTGAAACTGAACCTGCATTTTGAACGCAAAATTTAATGACTAATGGGACCCAACCATATCCACCCACTTTACACAGTTACAAGATAAAATAATTCGCCTGAAGGGCAACATGAACGCGAAAAGAAATTCTGCGAATTACGAACGAATGCAAATATCGCATACAACTCTCTAAAGTCAATTTGCATACAACCCAAGGAGAAGAAATATTGAAACCCGAGTGTGTAGCTACACTTGCTGACGAGACGAGGTTACAGGTTGCCCGTGCCCTGCACACCAGTTAAAGGGTATTCATATCCCCTTTGGCACATGCTAATTAGAAGAAAAAAAACTGAAAGCGAACATCCTTACAGTAGATATGAAATAGCTTTAAACAAAAACTTCCCCGTAAAGCGCGTGCTAAATGAGAACACTCCGGTCTCATGCAAACCGGTGCTACACAAGTTTCCCCACTTGAACAATCCATAAATAGAATATTCCGCGGCAATTTAATTATCCTCATTTATTATTTATTGGCGAGAAAAACCTTCCATGTCCATGTCCCTGCAAAAAAAAAAAGGAAAAAAAAAAAACTCAAAACAAAACCCCTTCACCTCATAAATGTAGGTCAACCGATTTTTTTTTTCAACCAAAATGCATACTTCGTGGTTCGTTAATTCCCACGAGCTTGTGTCATGCCTGAAGTGGCTTTGGTTCAACCAACCCCTAAACGCAACGGTGGTAGTGGTTTTTGCTTCCTACCACCTCCTGCCAGGCGATTTTTCTGCAGCAAATTCAAATCAATGTGGAATATAAAAATTATAGAAGCCAGTTCCCTCATGACTATTGAGGGCAACCAATCTCGAACAGTCCAGCCCCCCCAACCACCATGCAAATCCCTTGATTTATGAAAGATTCGAGTGCTCCCTCTCTTCTACAAAATCCTCAAACACACAGAGGAAGAGAGAGAGAGAGAGCGAGAGGAGATGGGGAAAAGAAATCATCATCATCCCTACGATTGCAGCTTCTCTGATTTCTCGAGTACTACTCGCTTTAAACTGAAGAAGAATGGCACTCTTGGAGCCAGAGCCACCTGTCTCTGGTACTGCTCCTGAATTAATTAATGAATTTGATTAATTATGGCAGCAAATTGGAAGAAAACCTCCCGAGTGCTTGACGAAAAGAAGGGATTAAGGAACTTATGCCGAAGGGGTGATCCTTGATAATGTGTTTTTTGGGGGCTGGGTTCTTTGCATGAATGGAGTCCTAAGTAGGCACAGGGCACACATAGTCACGTACGCGGTGGGAAAAAATGATTTTCGAAAAATCTGTTTGCCTAGAAATATCCTCGCTCATGTGAGCAAACAAGTTGAGCGCAATTAAACCATGGGATAGGCTTTTGTTTTCATAAAAAGGATCACAGAGCTTATTGGTTCTATACGAAAGGGAAATTGGGTTGAATTGTGCTTCTGGGTATAGGTAATCAATGACGTCTAGTGGGGCATAGTGTAATTGAAGGGACGGCACGTGGAGGATGATTGGTGAAGAAAAAGACAAAATCCTTCGACAGGACTTTGTATACAGTTTGAGGAACTATTGAGTTGGATACGGTAGCAGCTAAAGCAAAAGCGATTCAAGGAACATATGCAAAAGACACTCGATAGTTACTTACTTATATCCTGTAGCCCCTTGTGGGCCCTAGGGCATCTACAACGCCTACGCGCCTCTGGAAATGTGCCTCAGCTCCCCCCAACTCTTTCCCAGTTGCCGTGCTTCCTTCTCCTGTTCTACGCCACGTACTCCTAGGACCGCCGACACTCGAAAGTGTGTTGACCACATAGAAGCTCTTTGGATTATCCTTGTGCTGTATACTGATAGACACTTTTGCTATTAATCGGTGGACTCTTACAGCCGAACTGGAGCTCAAAGAAACATGCCTATCATCAAAGTTATAAGCCCGAGATAGAACTTATGTATAAGATCCAATACGCATTTGATGCAGATGATTAACTTGGTTACCCACTCACCATTCTACATATGTGCAATTGTGGAGCTCTTCAGGCCGAAATCACCGTCGTTTGCCAAGCCCAGATTAAGACAATGGGCAGTTGGATAAAAGGTCACGGGCTAGAGATGACATGCCAAAGGTATCAACCACCAATTGTTGGAGCAATCCCCGGACGAAAAAGATTCTGATTAGTGTGCGCTTGAATGACAAGACTCCTTTGATACAAATAGGATGAGCATCACGCCCATAAAGACTCCACCAACAGTATAAAAAAGATGAACACGTCGAGGGTTTTCTGAGCTATGCAATGGAGCAGATCTGGATTCTGGAATTCGAAGCTCGATCGGATATAGGAATCGCTAAGCTGGTACTGTCTTATCCCGGCTAGTTTCTACACTGTGAGTCTAGTTGAGCATACCTACTTACTTAAAGAGCTCCCGACCCTTGTAGAGTCTATGCCTGAGACATTGCTGCCTTCAGCAGTAAAGACCAAGTTTTTTGCCATCCGCGATAGCTTGATCTTTGTTCGGTCTTCTTCTCCGTCTCGAACCTGGGGCTGGCATTCGAAGATCCTCTTGGCTGGAGCATTGTTGTCCATTCGCTCGATGTGGTCAAGCTAATGTAGTCTGCGTATCTTGGCTTTTTGGACTACATCCACATCCTGGTACAACTCATAGAGTTCGCGGTTGTATCTTCTCGTCCATTCGCCCCTTCTCGGAGTATTTTTCGCTTGAAGGTGCCCAATATTTGCTCAGCTTTCTTACTTATCGGCCAGCACTCGGCTCCATGCAGCAGGACTGGTAAGATAAGCGTTGTATAGAGCATTAATTTGGTCCGTCGGGTTAGGAGTTTTGAACCAAAGTAGCAGCGCTTTGCTAGGGTTGTTCTTCGTCGGATCTCTTCAAAGGTGCACTATCTGCTCCAACACGATATTGAAAAAAATCACATGACAGCGCATCTCCATGCCTGAATCCGGTGCACGTTTGGAAGAGCTCCGAAGAGTTGTTTCCAAGTTGCATAGAGCATCTGGATACGTTTTGTTGGTATCCCGAATTGGGCCATCGCCTGGTTGAGCTCAAGGCGATAAACGCTGTAAGAAGGCGGCTTTAAAGTCGATGAAAAGGTGGTGGGTTTCGACTTGAAATTTGTTGGTCTTTTCCGGGATTTGTCTGAGTGTGAAAATGTGGTCTATTGTCGATCTGCAGGTGTGTGTATTGCAGAAAGGTTCTACACCTGAACACAATACGTTGGATAGGATCTTAACTGCGTAATTTAACAGGGATATGTCTCGGTAGTTCTTACAAGACATATGATCGCCTTGGGACATAAAACAGGCAATAATCGCCGAATATTATGTTCCATTTAAAGCCCATCAATGTCTTTGTTCCAAAACTCAAAAAACTTTTCTTCAACGAGGAGAGTTGATATTCCAAATTTCCATACAAAAAATATCTCACAGGACAAAAACTGCTTTGCGCATTCTGATGAACTCCTTCGTCTGTGGTTCTTTGGCCTAAAGAACCGAATTCATGTATCCTTTAGCGCCCACTCGTATAACTTTTTTCAACTTTTGCTTGTTTAAATAATATTTCACCTGAATCTCACCACTCACCCATATATCAACACTCATTTCGCCAGAAGCAATCAGCAAAAAAAAAAAAAAAAATAAACAAGAACCACTCTAATGGATGAATCTGAGAACGATGACGATGGAGGAAAAAAAAATATAAAACACAAATTTCAACCTATAAAAAGGACATTCATCCGAGTCCGTACCGAAATCATAACGGGGACGATTCAAAGCATCCATATAATTAAAGTTCGTCTATACTCCTCCCACCAGTACTACTACTCAAGTAAACGATAAATACTCCTGACTGCATAAAATGATGATAGTCCTTCAAAGCACCCATCCAGCAGCCAGCAGCCAGTCTACCACCCCACTGTCGTCGCTTACTTGTGTTGGGCGCCACACAGGACACACATGGCGATGCATATTAAATGCGCTCTGCTGCTGCTGCTATCCTCTCATGTGTTCACACAAAAGTTATTGACTGCATTTTATAGTTTTATAGCAGCAGGAAGGATGACATTAAAATGGATTGCATGCCGGTTGTCCGCGTCCATTGTTTCTATGAAACAAAAGGATTTTGCGCGATGAACAAGGATATTAATGCAAAAAAAAATAAAACTAGTCCTTTCTAGTGTATCTCTTAATTGAAAAGTCATCATCAATTTTACAGAGAGACAACAATCAAATCAATTCAAGTCTGTGTTATACAAGCTCATTGACATTTTGCGGGCTCAATTGATCAGGCAAATACTACTAACAAAACAACCCCTTGCTGTCTGTCTGTCATAACAGAGACAATTAATAATATTGTGACAGTTGAATCACTTCGTTGCGCCGCCGCCATTATTCAATTTAACTTGCAACAGCGGAAACACTTGTTCACACTAATAGCGGCGTTCCATTGTCATTTTTGATCAAACATTTTCACGAAAAGACATTCATCCCCTGACAAAACCCCAACAAAAAAAAAATCTACTACAATTCCCAACAAGAGAACGAATACCATACCATATCATTTTCTGTGAGAGAAAGCTCCATCTGTCATTGTGACAGTTTCTATCAAATGCGCATGTTTCTCCCAGCCCGGCATGACGTAAACCATGACGTTGCACTTGACAGATAACCAAAAGCAAAGGCAACAACAATTCACACGACGTAAAAGCAGAAGAAAAAAAAAACGGCGAAACATAATTCAAATTAATGATGGAAACGCAATAAAATGTCAGGCGAAAAATAAATGGCCCACTGGTGTCCAATTTTGACAGTTAAATTATTAAGAACTTTTTTCGAGTGTAAATCAATTTCTAGCTGTTTTTTTTCGTTAAGATTACTTTTGACAGACTATCGAGGGAGTAATTAATATTTCGCCGATTAAATTGTTGTTTTTCTCTTCTCTTCTTCTTTTTTGAGCTAGAAACAGATTAGATTGGACAGGTATATCTTGTGGACTTGTTTTGAAGATAACAAATGTTATGTCAAATCTGTAACAAGAACGGGGGATGGCGCGGAAGAGAAGTGTCACATAAATAAATTTATTCTTGGGTAGAGCGCACATAATTTCACACTTGAAGTACGATTGATATGTTTTGCAGAGAGTAGACAGCGTGCGTAGGACGAGGACATTGTTTTCGTCGCATTGAATGGAAAAAAAAGACAAAACTTTAGGACACACACAGCCATTGTTTTCAGATGAGACTAGGGATGGCAATGAAATTTGCAAAAAACCAAGAGGGGAGAAGTCTCGTTCCAGCATAAAGATGTCATGGTCCTTGCATATGTTTCAACGCGAAAAAGTTGAGTAAAGGGCCTAAATAGTTTTTTGTAAAGGAGAGGAGAAATTGACATCCAAGGAAAATTAACTCGTCACTTTCTTACAGAGTTCACTGTACTAGCCTAATGGCTACCTTTGAAGGTAATGGCCTAGTTAAATAGGCGCCCACGAGAGCTTACCTTCAAATTTGCGACATTTAGCGTGGGTTTAGCGACGGAAATCAGGAGCGACGATGAAATGAACAACAAACAGTCTCCAATGGATGCGATGGGGTTACAAAGTAAATAACATCGAGATGGTGAACAGTCAACAGACAGGAATTTGCACATACTCCTTCTGGCTAATGGATAATGGTCCACAATGGTTACAGTTTAAAGACCCATATGTTTAGAAAATAGAAAACAATAGCAAGACAATGCATAGAATAGAAGGCTACATGCGAGGTTGTGATCCTTTAAATGGCATACGGAATGAAATTGCCTAATCTTCACAGATGACGTAGAAAACTGTCAATGACTAGTGTCTATAGGAGGAGGACTAGCATGCATTGGTGCCACCAGTGCGATGAGAACCACTCCAACTGCGGGTCTTGAGGCTATTCTCAACCTGCCTCCGCTAGACATTTAGACAAGATCAACAGCAGCCATCAGTGCCTTAAGAATAAGTCAGACTGCGTGCTGGAAGTCAAGTACGATAGGGCACGCGACCATCCTTGGCAGATTTTTCTGACAACAGACTACACTATGCCTTACCTTGACTTCAAAATACCATTTACCTTACCAGCTTACCCTAGCAGATAAGAGTGGAAGGACAGCCGTATACCAAATGCCGAATCTATAGCTCATCGGATCCAAAATGGACACCGGTGTAGGATCCGAAATCTTCTCCTATACAATCTATACGACTCCCAGACCACAGCAGTGTTTTCCAAGCGGAGGTCCTGACAGCTGCCCGTGAGTCTGCCGTAAGAACAATACCGCCAAAAGGTATCACTTTCTTTATCGACAGCCAGCTATCAAAGCAATTACCGTAGAGCTTAAGGTTCTTGGAGCATAGCACAAGGTTCTGATCTGATGGGTCCCTGGGCACGAGGGAAATCCCGGGAAATGCAAAAGGCAGTTGAATTAGGAAGGAAAGCTTCATCGGACCCACTTGAACTGACTGACCGCTCCATAAGCACCCCGCACTGCGCTCTCAGGCTTGAAGCTGGGAAACTGGCAATGAGAGAGGTGATACTTGCAAACCTGCAAAACAACTATGGTCAACTTTTGACAAGGCAAAGACAGACATTCACTGTCCATGATCGTGGGGATACTCACGGAACACAACACTCTGCGGTACAACCTAAAGAACCTACGTCGGTCGAAAGAAGAACTCTGCAGAGGATGCGGCGATGAGGATGTTATAGAGGACGTTACCCACTCTCTGCCAATACAAATTCCTCGGCAAACACTTCTTACAGGATCTAGGAGAACTCTCCAACGCCAATACCGACATCAGGATGGTTTGTATACACGGGTAACGAGTAAGTACAGCCATGGGCAGTTGTTACAGGTATTTATGGATTAAATGGGCAAGTGATACACTTTCTTAGTGTTAGGTCAGTGCTGACCTGAGTGCGGCGGAGGTATTTCCTAACCTAACCATAGAAGGAGGAGGGAGGACTCCCCGTTGCGTTTAGCTGCAAGTGCAACAGAGACAGAGACAGTCTTCAGGAGGGGAGGCAATATGTTTGTTCCTTGAGACCTAGACTATGAGCCCATTTTCGGTAGACCTGACATTCTGATAGAGGTCAACGAGTATATTCATAATTTAGCGATCACACTCTGTTACATATGTTAGAGGCTAAGGATTTAGGCAGTTCACTAGACTTCAAGAAGGGAATCTTAGTTATCTGCCTTCAGAAAGATGAAAAATAGTCCTGTCTCTCAAGAGAGAGGTCCTAAGGTCGGTCGGAGAGTAGATCAGAAGTATGTCCTATACAAATCCTCGGCACGATGACAAAGGCAAGCCTCAAGGGCCCGTTCAGTGTCAGTTTAAGAGGATACCTTTCTCCAAATGAAGTCTCCATTATGTAAGGCCTTCTTCTCCTCTGCACTATAACCTACAAATAGTTTTTTTTTCTTTTTTGGTTAACTAAAGTAAAATCAGCTTTCCAATCTCACATTCATTTGTTATGATTAAATTATGATCTTCTTCAAATTGAAAGCAAATCCCAAAGCATATTGGCTATCTTTTTTTTTCTCCCTGAATTCCTATCTCTCTTCCAGGATCTAGCACAGAAGAAGAAAGAGAAACTTATCCAACAACTGAGCATCTTTTTGCGGAAAGCATATCAAATCTTTTTCCATCGCATAAATAGCAGATAACTCTATATCCGTATCGTAATCCACTCTACTATCCGAAGGCATTTTTATTCCTTCTATTTTTGTAGCTCGGTTGTATTCCTTCTCCCTTTTATCCACATTGAAACTTATCTCGATGTATAGCCAACCTTAAAGCCACTTCAACTTATTCACCAGGATTTATAAACTAGCGCACATAGACACACGTACCGTACCATACACATATTCTCATAAAAAGCAACGGCGCTCAGCTTCACAGGAGCATCAACACAGCAGAGAGAAGGACATAATGTCTTTCCCGTCAAGATTTTTCTCGCTCCTCTTGAATGCTAGTTAGTGCAAAACAACATCCTCCCTGCTGCTAAATCCCCCTCATTGCATCATAGAGTACAGAGAACACACACACAGTGGTGCAAAAAAAGGACGAACAAAAACAAAACAACAAGAAGGGAAAAAAAACTCATGAAAATTTGTATATCTCAAGAAAAAAGGTGGCGCTCTCAACGAATATATATTCCGCCCACCAAAAGTGCCACTAAAAAAAGGATCCTTTTTAGTTTTTTTTTTTTTTTTTATTTTATTTTTATTTCTTACCCAGCCCTATTGCCTCCCTTTCCTGATGCTTCGTCCTTTATTGTGCACATGTTTACATTAAGCTAAACTTCAACGAGCACAAAACATCTGCATACAAAGCAAGACACACACACACAGACACCTTCTTCGAGTGGAGACGACCGACGACGAGGACGAGGACGAGCACGACGTTACAATCATTTGTTTAAGGACCCAAATGGCGTGACAGAGTCTTAAAGTAAATTAAGGAAAGAACAAGAATAACAATTGAAGCTTGCTTTAAAAAAAACAACAACAACTCTGAACTTATCCTTTGAGGATAATTAAATATCGATAAAAAAAAAAAAAGCGAACGAGGCGACAATAATTTTCTCCTCGCCAGGAGTTCAGTAACACTTCCTGAAGCTGTTGCGTGTCTACAACATTAAACAGTTTGTTGTTGAGAAAATTGTTTAACAAAAATAAACAATTAAATTTAATTGCAACAGACTGTTGCCACCACCATTGTAACTTACCGCCTTACCCGCCACCGCCCCCGCCTCGAGGGCGACATTGCTTCGGGCAAATACACAAACAGAAAAGAGAAATGGAACGCCAAAGTTGGCGCGTCAAAAGGATACTACTCGTATGTAATGTATGATGCCAGTCACTTACCTGAAATAAAAACAGACCAAAGGATATTTGTTAATTAAAAATTCATTAAACAGGATGAAAACTTAGAAAAGAGAAAATATTTGAAAAGGTAAATACCCTTTGAGGTTAGGCTGTACTAAGTGGCATACATTTTTCAAAGCGATGTTGGTTATAAGGTTATACGAGACTAGGTTATAGAATTTCACTGTATAGCGGTTTTTTTTAATTTTACAATTAGAGGGGAACAAATATATTTGCCTTTTATGTTAAGTATACGCCTACGGTATGTACTTCTACAAGGTGCGCCATCTTTCATGTAAAACTTTGACATTTAGCAAACGAGACATGTCACATCAAACGTCAATTCAATACAATTGTAAATAGGTCTGCTCCCGTACTTTCTGTATTAAAATTCGCAGATCTAAGAGCTTGCGTTGGGGTAAAATTCTCTGAGAAAGTCAAATCTACAAAAAAAAAAAAGTACGGGAACGGCTGCCAACAACACAACCATTTGACAGAAATCATATTTTTGCCCAAAGAAATGTCGTCACAGCATGGGAAAATTCCTTACACTCACGTGAGCTCTGTCTCTTCTGTGAAAAGCAACAAAAGTTTGACGTACGGGAACAGACCTTATATGAATCGCTTGGATATATTGACACTGTACATGAAAATAGTCGTTCAGTCGTGTTAACCCAACGAAAATATCGTGGCCAACAGGCATGGTCTGGCAATACCATACGTCGTTTGGCGTCGTCTTCTGTTGAACAGATGGGAGTTCGTAGACAAGCCGTTCATTGACACCCAAGACATGCCAGTAAACTGGTTGCAACGGTAAAAAAAAGTGTTGCCGAGAATCCAAAATGTCGTATCGTAGCCATATTTTGGAAAGAGTGTTGCAGGGAACCCAAAATGTCGTATCGTAGCCATATTTTGGCGTCAGTGGAACCACCTTGCGGGACATTTTGAGGGAATTTTTCCAAGAGACCGTCCAAGTCGCCTGGAACATAACCAAACAGTCGCTCGAATAGTTGACACTGAATTTGAAACTTGGAAGCAAATTTTGTTGATCGACGAGGCCCATTTCGTACTCTCTAGCGCTGGCCAAAATTTCCCCATTGGGGAACGGAGAATCCACACAAGATCCATTGTATGACCAAAAACTGAGTGTTTGAGTCATCTTTGGGTTTTGTTTGGGCCATTTTTCTTCAGAAAGAGCGAAACAGCGAATAGAAGCCGATAAAGGTGTCTGATTCTGGATTTGGACCTGGATTTCTTGACCTCAACCTATCCATGGCAATGAGATCTGTGACAGACACAATCTTCTGCAATCTCTTGTCAAACGTAATGGGGTAAAGCTCAGCTGGATCAGGGGATTATGGACAACGAATCTACAGATGAGCTTGCTAGTGCTGGCTCAGGAACTAACAAATGGGAGAACAAACTTTTTTAAGACTACTGGGCCAGAACTAGAACCGTCGATTAGTCAAGCCATATTTCTACAAGGAAAACCTTTACTTACTTAAATAAGGAGAACAAAAGGAAGCCTAAGATACTGCCTAAACAAGTTGAATCTATGCCAGAAAAAGGACTGAATGTCGGGCACTACACTGGTTAAGGAAGCGTATTCTGAGCAGAGAGATACTGACTTCAATGGAACTCGCTTTTAAAAGATCTCTCAGGGGTCGCAGTGTAGTTGCACGGTTAAATTAGATGAAGAACGCTCCTTATTGTTGCAGAAAAAAGCTGACGGACTCCCTGGATGCAACCCACTGTGGCGTCTACAATTGGACTTAGTAACCACTATTCGCAAGCTAAGTTAACAAGGAACAGTGCAGATTTTCCATGGAAACAGTGAGTGGTGAAAGCACGTGTTCCGATGAACGTTTGCCCGCGACCTAAGGCTAAAATGTGAACAGCTGATATCTCTGTTGCCCTGATACCGTGTCTGGTTTACTTTCCTTCCCTTTAAAATTTTTTTTTCTAAAACTTAAGGTTAAATTAATTTCTAAATAACAATTAGACCTTACCTTTAAAACAAGCACACCCCATGATGTATCCCATCATCAGAGTAACTTGTGAAGAACTTTGGCGATAGGCAGTAATTTAAATTATTTTTCTAATTTTTTTTTTCTTTTTTTTTATAAATTTTTTATTTTATATTTTTACTTTTTAACTTATTCTAATGGTTCAACGTTAGGCGATAAGTTCGTAATTGTTTTCGTTTTACGAAAATGTAAAAGACAATGAGTGCACTTGGTAAAATTAACAGCGGAATATTTAACATTTATATTTTAAAAATTTTTGGTCGATAATTGAATTTTAGCGACGAGTATTTTTTATTTTTATTTTTTTAATTTTTTTTATGCTAAAGCTACCACAATGATTATTATACATTTATTTATAGAAAACGCTATATGCACGTCGATTGATTAATATATACATTTATATTTATGTATTTATATGTTATTTTTTTGGAATTTGTATTATACACTATCACTTAATTCACTTTATGTTGATGTACGCTTATTTTATTTATCACTAATTAATCTAGAATGGGGGAATAGGTAGAAAGACATTAGAGGAGAGGTTCACATTTTGCATGGATTGTAAGTCCTGGATTCCTGGCTTAAAAAGAAAAAAAAAACGAGAAATGCTACAATGCGTCTGGAAGGTATCGTGTGATACCCTATCCCCGTCCCATTTCACGGGATTCCCCTTCATTCACGGGATTCCCATACTTTCACGGGATTCCCCTCTTTGCACCAATGTACTTGCTTAAAATAAAGTTAAAACGAATTGGTGTTGGAAATCAAAGAAAACAGATTTTTAGGAAAAACGTCCCTAAAGTGGGCGTTGAATTACATAAAGTACGAAAGATTTAAAGATCAACTGAATATCTACATATAAGCTTAAGTACGTTTCACGAGATTCGTGTCTCAATACTGAATAGAGTTCATTTTTCGATAAGTAGGCGTGTCAGTGGGCAGATTGTAAAACAAATCAGCACTTGCGCTGTTAATTTTTCCAAAAACCACATATACAACATTTCATCGAACTAGCTTAAAATTTAAGTCCCAAAAACAGACAGGCAGACATGGCTCAATACACTGGGCTTTTAGTCCCAAAAACAGACAGATAGACAGACAGATATGGATCAATCGATTGGGCTTTTAGTCCCAAAAACAGACAGATTTACAGACAGACATGGCTCAATCGATTGGGCTTTTAGTCCCGAAAACAGACAGGCAGACAGACAGATATGGCTCAATATACTGGGCTTTTAGTCCCAAAAACAGACAGATTTACAGACAGACGTGGCTCAATCGACTGGGCTTTTAATCCTTATGAGTTTGACATGGTTTTGATGGCTTTCGGTGAGGCGTTATGATCTGGATTATAGGGATCGTAATCCTCCCCCTTTACGCCATTCCTACTGATTCGCCGGGTTGACTAAGAGTACCTGCAGACCTCCTAGTTTCAGATCACTTACGCATGCTGTTGCATTTGTGAAATCCAGTAGTTTTTAGGCCCCACTCTCTTCCGCGCTTGACATTGCCCTCTTAATAAAGTTTGTAGGATCCCTCCTTTGAACATGACAATGTCAACTTTATTGGGCATCAAAGTATCAGACCGATAACTTCCTTAAAGGGCATATTGTCTGCCTGGAGGCTTGTGTCGCTGGGGACATACATTTGTATGTCTAAGAAATCTTTCCAGTCTTAAAAATATCCCATTTAAGCCCTAGGAATCAGATCGTCCCCACGGCAGTAAAGAGTGAGAACATCTTATTGGAGACCGACCGCAGGACACATGAGGACTACACATTTCCAAAATACAAAAAAAACCTCAGAGGGAAGAACATTTCACCCAGTAGAACTTATCATGCGATGACTGAGCAAAAGATGCCTGCGAAGGAAGGAATTATCCTGCGGGCGCTGCTCACCATGGAATTTCTTTAATTAAACATAATGTATTACTAAGTAATGGCTTTTGTGTTTAATGCACATTCCACCGCAAACATCCGCTGTCCGACTCATCGGAAATACACATGTCCCACGCGCATTTCTGAAGCAAAAACACCGCACACTGTAGCATCCCACCATGGAACCTTCTATATAGGTATTTTTAGATCATAGCTCTATTCAAGATTAAAATAAAATAATCTATCAATCAACTTAAATGCACACACATTTGTTCCATTCGAATGGGCCTACGGATGCACTCGATCGCGTGCATTCAAACTCATTTCATGTGTCACAAAGCGAAACTAATTTTTCCTTTTGAATATAATCGTCGTCATGCTCACTTTGAATTTGTGCCGCCGCGAGCCGCCGGTCCCCACCAACAACAACAAAGACGAAAATTTTCGAAAATTTGTTGTCTATTCCCAAAAATATATACAAATTAGCGCCACGCCATCACTTCAACCTGCGGCCAGCCGACTGCAAGTCGTCAGTGCGGAGCAGAGCGGAGTGCCTAAATTTTGTGAATGAAATCTATTTTTGGAAAATTTATTTATTTTTTTTTTTTTTTTGAAGCAACACATGTGTGTGTCGTCTTATTTTTATGACAGTGGCAGTGACATTCTCGCCAAAAATGTACCGCGCACAATGTGCTGTCGGCTTTAATTAACTTTCAACGCACATTCCTTGAGAGAAGGAATCCGCTGCTTCGCTCCATACTTGGAGTGTGTTTTGGATGGAATGTTCACTCTCACATATGCTCGAGGGTGTTAACTTCTATTTTATTTACTTAAAACATTTATTTGATTTAACAAACGAAAAACAATACCACGCGGTTTATGGTAAGCTATTGCGTGACCTAATTCAGCGTAGAATTTTTAGAATTAGTACAAGGGGCCGCCACTAAGTGAGACATCTTTTGGTTGAAAGGGGTGAGGTACACGTACTCATGTTCAACAGTTTCGTGTTTGCCTGTTCTTCTTCCAAACACTATTATGGTTGATGGTTTCCGATGAATTTCCGCTTTTCACCAGACACATTGACGTGTGGAACACTTTGGCTGTGGAACACAAAGTTTTTATGGCAATAGGGTGCAGGCATGTCGTTGACTTTATTGGCGGGAATTCCTAATAAGAAAGGCGGGAAATTATTGCTTGCATTTGAGTAACTCGTAAGAGGAAATTCGTTTACTTTCACCTGAAGATGGAGAGTCAATAGTTTCGCCTTTCCTGGCATTTGTCCTAAAAAATTTCAACTAAAAGGTCTTCCAAAAGGGCTTGACAACTTTGAATTTAATTTGTGAACGCACTCCTTCACTAATCATCAAACTGTCACTGTCAATTTATTCAGTAAACTCAACATTTTCATCGAGGTAAAGTACACGAACGAGCAACGTCTACAAATTAGAAAAATTTTCTACCGAAATTCGGAGTCGGTGAACGCAACTTTAAGACCGTTAATTCCAATCTTCGGTCGTAGTTCTCGCCCTAGTAGGCAGGCAAAAACAAGTTTGGGGCAAAAGTTTGAGTCTACATATTCGTTGTGTGATATTGCCGTGTCAGTGAGACAACGATTTGGTCGAAGTGTCAAAAATATCGCTGTCCGTAGAAAACGATCCAAATCAGTCAATTATCAAGAATTTGGCATCGCTCAGGCCACATGATGGCGTATTTTGCGTAAGGATCTTAGTTTACACCCATACAAGATCAAGCTGACTCAAGAATTGAAGCGACGTACTTTCTTCGGTTGGGCCAAGATGATGACGAAGCTCATTTTTGGCTCAATGGGTTGGTCAATAAGCAAAATATGCTTCATTGGTCGGGTATAGCTCCACATGTGCTTCCTAAATCACCACTTCATCCACTAAAACTAACAGTTTGGTGCGCTTTTGTAGGTTTAGATAGACATATGAAGAGAAACTGAGATATTCAATCCAGAGCTAGAAATAAAGCATTTCTGGTGGCAAAGTTCCATACTCGGTTCCCTTCTGTGGAACATCGTGTACGTTGAAGTTTTAAAGGTTATTCTGTCGCAAAAATATTGATAGAGAGCAAGACAAATGTAGCTTCTCACAACTGTGCGTGTTGCGCAGGGTATACATTTCTGAATCAGTTACACTGAGAGCAGTTTAACTACTCCAAGATGGCAACTGACGTCGGTGGATTTCCTAAAGGGCTCTAGACTTATTTGATGAACGGCGTACTAAAAATAGTCTCTCTTTACAAAAAGATTGGTCTGACTCAACAAGCACTAAGAGGCATTACTATCCTGCTATCAAATGTTAAGAAACTTCTTTGGACCAAGTGAGTCGAAAGCATTAAAAGCGCCCTCCGAGTTTTAGGAGCATAAGGCCTTCGGAAAGACATGGGGTTTGTCACTGCATTAGGAGCATTAATTCTACAGTGCTATGATAAGATGACTCTTTGCTTATACATCAATTGGTGGATGGAAAGCACTTTCATGAAAGAACGTGGCTGCTCTTTGCGCCAAACTCCAAAGAACTCTATCAGCAGACTCAACAAAGCAAGAAAGTTGTCTCGAGTATCTCTTGCTTTTCTCTAGCTCTAGATCTACTCTCAAGCCTTTTGATACCTATACCAAGGAGAGCACTATCAAGGAAGAATTCTCACAACCTGAACCTGCGTTGTGCCCCCCGAAACTCACGATTGGCAGGTCTAGTAGTTTCTTTGTGGGACCTGAGCCTTCACAATGATCACAGTCGACATATGGTTGTATCTGCAGCTTTAGTTTGCACACAGGATCTTATAGTTCAGTTCAAGTTTGTTCTATTCTTGTTGCATTCGTGTCCAAGGATCCAAGTTATAGCGACTTGGTTTGGGGACGTTAGACTGTCAGACAGACTCCTTAACAAGGACCATTTCTACCCAGTCGAATGATTTTCGTTCGAGTTACTCATTACATCCTCTCAAAAGTAACTGTTGGGTGCGGCGTTTGCGGAGAAAAGGTGACCGAATCGACGCTTGTCGGGAACACTTTTAGTTTGACTGATGCACCCTTCAGAGACATGACGAATTAAGTTCGGAAAACATATGATTTCAACTTCCAGAAGCACGATAGGTTAAGCGACCGTAGACTTCTTTTTGTGGTGAAGTGTGTGTCTACACAAACAACCCAGAGACCTTAGAACACCTGAAGGAGGACATTCGGGCAGAAGCAACGAATTCATCGTCAGCTACTTCTCCAAATGAAAGGACCTATGCTTCAATGGTTCAGTCACTTAGTGCGGATAGCGCCCAAACAAAGATGGTGGGATTGACAAAGTTGGTTGGGTTCCAGACGAAGATTAAATGACGGACGCCTGAGCAAGCACGCTTCTCTCTGGAACGAGATCGACTGTGCATCACCTCTCGTGGTAGCTACATAGCCACAGTGACTTTGTTGAGTTCCATCGGACTGTCTCGCAAGACGTCCCCCCGAAGCTCAGTACCAACAGAGGCTTCTCTGTACCCTTCGACCATGCATCCCCTCTCGTGGTAGCTTTTTGATCACAGTGACTTTGCTGAATTCCATCGGACGTCCCCCTGATGGCTTCTCTATATCTTATGACTACTTTTGCATACATAAATGCCCCGACACGTGACTGTACAACAATGTGAGTCTCATCCAAATTACCCACTTAAATCGGAATTAAATCTCGTGCATAAATGAGATGAAAAACAAACTGAAATCGTTTTGTTATGCTTGTGCTCTAATTTTAAACATGATATACCTATTTTCTCCCACCAAAATCTAATTATCTCTTCAATTTGCTCGAAATTTTTGCCCAAAAAGTTATCATCCGCGCCATTATTTATTATTAATTTTCCCTTCCCCCTCATCCGCTACTCCTGTCCCCCGCTTCCAAACTAAAAGCATCTGGCTCTTGTTGTTTTTTTATTTCTACACGCCGCCAACGAATGGATGGTGTTTTTGTTTAGATACGTTTTTGTGGGATAAATAATAAAAAAAACAAAGAATTATTCAATAAAAATTGTACAAAATTTTTTGAATGCTATTTCCTTTAGATACTTGCTATCTAGATACGAGAAAGAAGCTTTTAGTTTGGAAAACGAATATTTTATTTAGTCTAGTCGCTTAATGTTCAGTCTTGGCTGGTGACTAATGAAGGAAAAATTCAATTTTCTTCCCTCGACCTTTCGCTTCCTTGGATTTCCATTAGTTTTTTTTTGTCCCGGTGAGTATGGGTACACAACCTTGAGGCGGCGAAATGTTGTCCTCCCTGATGATACAACTGCCCACACAAACTCTGTCTCTGTGTGGAAAAGAATTTTACATGTGAGCCTTAGTTAACCACCCACACTATGTGCTGCCCCACACACCCAGTCCCAGTCCCCTATGCCCGCTGTTCCCTCCAAACTGTGTATCTAATGACATCGTCTTAATTAAATTTGATTAAGTTCAATTAAACTTCAAGTGGAGAGACTATACTGCAATAGTGGCGACGATAATCGTGCTCAGATACATCTCTCTCATTCACATTGTAACGAGAGCGAGCGACTTGAATGCAAAATGTTCCTCTCTGGCGGTCGTTCTACTTCTTAATCTCAATTAATATCAAAGTTATTAGCGAATTTAATAATCAAAAAACCGAGGGAGACAGTCGCACCATCAGCGTCACATCGTCGGAGGAAATGTTTTCGAACGCGATGATGATTTATGATGGGATGTGGTGACGGCATGCGCGATTTAAAAGGAAACTTTGTGCCCGTACTTGTTGACTTAACTTTGTAAAATTGGCTGAGGGGTTTTTCTCTTGTTTATTTATGAATCTATTACGAGGAATGAGCTCTCTTCGGAAGTAATAAAGGAAAGTGTTTTCGAATGAGTACCAAGAGATGTATTATTGAAATGAATAGCAAGTGAGATGGTGTATTGAATGAAGGCTATGGGGTCAAAGTATGTCTCTTGTGGGATGTCGTTTTAAAATGGCACATTTTTGGATGACGATTGGTTCTCTACTGCTTACTCGGTATAGCTCTGACTTTGAGCTATTCTATGGCAAGATGTGCAGGGCTATCAGAAGCTTACAACATCTGCCTCATGGAAAGAGGCCTACAGAGCAACTGGCTGCAACTAACACAGGCAAAGCAGCAGACGAGTCGTAAGAAAGAAACTGTAAGAAAGCGATCACGTTGTAGATTTTAAAGGCGACCTGAAGTTACTTCCATGCAATAGATATCTGCAGAGAAGCTGCCCTGGTAAGGACCATGCAAAATATTGGAGGAACCAAGCCAAAGAAGAGACTACTCTTGACAAGGGAAACGACGTCGTCTATGATGCTCTACGGCTCCCAAATATGGATTGGTCCGATGAAATAGAAAGACAGAGACAATTTACAGAGTTGAGAGCATGCACCGCCTTTCAAACAACCTCATACCGGACCCGGAATGCGTAGTGCCTGTTATGGTATAGGCCTTCTTGTGCCCGTCGAACTATGATGCCAACACCAACGTGTCGAAGTGATAGTGAAGGGCAAACCTCGAAGAATGGCAAGATAGATGGAACTCTCCATACAAAGGTATATGTCCCTGATATACAGCTAGACCTTTGGAACAATAGAAACCATGAGGAGCTGAACTTTTACCTGATACTGATGCCAAGCATACTTCCGCAGAATTGGGCACAGAAGCAGTTTAAAATAATTCATATTCCACTGCTGGCAAACAGACTGGCTGAGGACTCCCCTTGTGATGCAATCCTTGACGCCGCTACCACGAGGATCAGGAGTAGAAGGGGAGGTGGGTTTAGTGAGTTCAACGCTCTTAACGATGCATGACCAGTACTGGGGGGTAAACGACAAAACCAATGGCATCCTCGGTGAATAACATCCGATCTGCAGAAAACGGGTGTGCTCTGACTTTAGTGGATCCCAGCTAAATTGCAAACAATTCGTTTGAAAGTCACAAAGTTGACTCTGTTAGTGGGTTCCTCATCAAGTCTTCTCCTTGGATCGTTGGGAGACAGCATTCTCTGAAACAACTAAATGGTAGAGTTTAAGCTCCTTCACCATTCCATCAAGGATCATCGGTTTCATTCACGGACAATTGCTAACTTTGAAATCACATCTAAAGGAGCAAGGGAATAAGTAGATTCCTGAACCACAGCTCTCTTGATCTAGTTTGTTGGTAATGAGCGCCTTTTCTGTAATACAGTGTGGTCCCAAAAAAACACAACAATTCAGTCAATTGTCACGAATCTGTAGGACTCATTGTATGTCATGCTCTGAGAACGGTAAGGACGAGTACAACCATTAACTTAAAATACCGTTCTCATCAGCTATTAGTCAGCTAGTAACAATATGTTGAACGGACCTATAAGGATTCTCTTGTCAGCACAACCTGTCACCAAAGAGTCACAGTGAAACGTGTCAACTGCGCAAGAAAGTGAAGGTGTCTCTAGTTTAAGGTTCAGTGGGTAACATCTTCAAACCAAGCTATCCATGTGAAAGAGTATACTGCGTGCCGTTGTCCTGGTTCACTCATTTCGACTGACAGTCAACAGTGAACAGCCAATAGTAACAAGACAGACGATGCATGTAAATCTAATCGTCCGATTTCAGTGCTAAAGTTTTACTGTCATTCCTTATCGGCTTTGGTTTTGATAAGAGTGGCTACAAACGTTCTCCCTATCCTGCACCTTTGGACTTGGAACAACTACATTCTCTAGTCAACAAATTATGCAAAAACTTCTTTCTTTCTTTATAGGCACGACGGCTTCCTGAACCTGAACCCTGCTATTAAACTCTAGATCAAAAACCTCATCCATTCAGTGCTGTAAAGCCCCAACACCCCAACCCATTTCACCCTTAACAAAGGGGCACAGAAAAGAAAAACAAAAAAAAACCATTTAATGCTCTAAAGAGCCTTTCTTTTTATGTCTGCCCGAGTGTGTGTGTAAGTGTAGGATAAACCTCAATCCATTTTCCATTAACTACGCTCGCTCTTTCTCTCAGTGAATTGGTCAACACGGAAGCGGCCCCAAAACAAACCGGAAATCCAAATAATTTTCCAAGCAAACTTTTCCATTCAATGCTCATCGCTTGATTGAGGGCACACCAACCACCTCGGGCACCTCTCACGCTCTCCTCGTCGTCCTGTGCGCGCCTCCGCTTCGCTGCTGCACCAAACTGTACTTTTAAATTCTGTTTGCTTTTTTCCTGTTCAGTTCATTCTTCCGCTTTGGCGAGCTTACTTTTGCAAGAAGAAGAAAAAACTAACCACTTATCTGGTTATCACATCCTCGCCTACAGGACTCCATGACGTATGTGTAATATTTCAAGATTAATGGCACATCGGTATTGGATTTAAAGCATTTATCATTTTCTACTCCATGTCTTGTCGGTCTCTCGGACTCCTCATCTTTCGTACGAGCGATGCTGATGATTTAAGGCGAACAGACGTCTACATATGGCGCAAAGTATCTAGTGTCTTGTTGTATCTTTCTACATCCGAGATGTATATTCTTCTCGTTTTGCTTTGTTGAAATGTCTGATTAGCACAGGCACACGAGAAAGCTTAACTTTTGCCAACAAAAAAAGTATCTCAGACATTCCATCCATTGACACGGGTAATTTCATGGCTCGTGAATGCTGGCAATAAGTTTTGTATCCGTCTATCACGCTCGGTGGTTGGTTTAAGTATGAGAATTTAGTTTTAAAAAGATATAGCTGTAATGGTTCTTTAATCATTTGGATTTCGAGAGATAAGTTGTAAGAAAGTTCAGCTAAAAGTATCTGTGGGAAGGGGAACTGTGATAGGCGTTTAAACTTTTGTAATCATGGGAAAATTGGTTCTAAAACTATTTTTGCGGTTGAGAGATGTGCACTATTTGAGGCCAAGAGGACTTTTACGAGCTCTCACATAAACACCGGGCTTTGCAATTGGATAGCACAAACGGTCCAGTCTAGGATAATCTTCTCGACACGAGGAAACACAACCATCCAGAGAGAAGAGTGTGCAGAGGAAAGAAGAGATCAATCCACACCTTCAAAATCCCAAATATCGGTTATCAGATATCTGAGCGTGATCTTAGATTCCAAACTGAACAGGGACGAAAACATTGCTGAACGCATCCAAAAAGCAAGCGTAGCTTTCTACTCTTGCAAAACGGCATTCAGCAACACGTGGGGCTTCAGACCAGCTGTGGTATACTGGACATACACGGCATAGGTTCACTAGTATGGTGGACGGAACTTGAGAAGCAATATCAGCTTTGAAACCTCACCAAAATCCAGAGGGCGGCATGCATCGGAATTATGGGATCGTTGAGAACAACACCGACGGCGGCAATGTAGTAGTCTGACAGCCAAAACTGCTATAAGATTGAGGGAAGGCCGATTGTGGTCATCAAACTCTTAGGGCCACGCCTTCATTCTGTCCCGATGGGAGGCTACCAATGGAGTGACGGAAACAGATCACATGAACCCGATGCTAACATTCGAAAGGAGATTCAGTTGCAAGGATTCCTGACAGAAGTTACTGGAAGAACTGGAGGACTTCTATACCGACGGTTCTGCGATGGACAGTGGAACAGGAGCCGGAGTTTATTGTGAAGCCCTAGGAATAAACCGCTCCTTTAGAATAAACGACGACTGCAGCGTCTTTCAAGCCGAAGTCACTGCCATTACGCGTAGGCTGCTGACGATAACTGTCTATATAGACAGCCAGGCAGTCATTAAGGCTCTGGACTCTGCTATAATTCGGTCGAGGATAGTGAGAACCTGCAAATCACTTTCAAAGCCAATACGATGACCCTTAGTTGGGTACCAAGACACATGGATATCGAAGGAAACGAGAAGGCGGATGAGCTTGCTAGCAAAGGGTCGACGCAGGCCCTTCCCTTTGTAGCAGCCCCAGTCAGTTCTTTTAAGAAAAAAGTAGAAGATGAAGCCATCTGGATACATGCCTAACGGCTAGAGCTCTATGGCCGGCCTTTAGCAAGAAGAGATCATCAACTCTGGTTAAACTGAGTCGTCATAACGCACGGGTCGTTTCTGGCCATCACGCAGAGAGACTCGGTGTGCTGCATAATGACTATTGTAGAAGCTACAGAGACGAAGACGACCTGCTGTGTGACTGACCTGCCTCATCTCTGTTAGAAGAAAGAGAACTCTTGGCAGTCATTTCTTCTCGGAGCTGGATGCCTTAGACAATGTTGAGCTGGTGGACCTCCTGAGATTTATATTACTATCTCGGTGGTTCTAACACCGGACCTTCTTACAGCGTTCCCAGGGTTAAACGATTGGGCACAATGGACCCTAATTGTGGGTCTCTAAGTGAGCAGTGACCTTCTGGTCACAAGGCACACCCATCTACCTGACCTGACCTAGGGGCTATGTAAGCCCGAGAGCCTGCAAAGGAATAATGGATGTAGTAGACTATACTACAGCTGGGGTTAGTTGAGGTACATACATCGCCAGGCACATAGGTCTAAAGACCCAATCCAAGTACGTTTTGGAGTCTGTTTCGTATCAAAAGGAAGTAAAAAATTTACTCCATTTATGTGGTTCTACTCAAGCACATGATCAAAGTCTAAATTTAGTTGAAACTATGACCTTTATCAGCAAAATAACAGAAAACTCTACTTCCATCAATCACTCGACCGTAGGCAGGCACACTCTCTCATAATTGCCAACCTCATCACAAAGGCCGCTGAGAGTAAACACATGTAGACAAAAAAAAAAACTGCCTAATCGAGTTACAAATTAAGAGCAAACTTTCCGCATGGTCGACCGTTAAGAATAAATAAAATATCACAAAACGTCAACCATAATATTTTCGCGCATTTTTAAAGGTTAACTGGAGCATTAGACTGTCTTACTGCACCCGGCGCCATCTTATATGACAGTTACTCGCCGAGACAGAAACTACAAACATCAATTAGTCGGCCTGTTTTCGATTTGGGGTTAAATCCGATTTACATGACAACTGACATGAGTAATACCTTGTTTACACACTCCACTTGGTAAAACACCCAATGCACTGCATACAGGTGATTATTTGCGTAGATATGCACCCACAGATACATATTAGGGTTATTGTAGGCTAGCCAAATGGAAAAACCAAATTTCATGGCCCAAATTTTTAAAAATGTATCTACCCAATCGATAGTCAATCAAAATGTAAATCACGTAATAAATTTCCAATTAAATTTTTCCTTTCGTACATCCGATACATAATTATTGAACGGCAGAATAAAAATTCACATTAATTGCTGAAAAGTATCTTTGTACATAGTATCTGCACATATTGTGAAGCGTATCTATGGCTATCTGTCAGTCTTCATTAGCCCACAAGTAATTACGTCACACAACTAGATGGGCAAATTGGTCGCGTGGAAAATTATTACTACAGGCACAAGCAACGCCGACGATGAGGTTGAGGTTGATGAAGACGTAGCGTAGGTTGTTAATTCTACCAAATTGATAAGAGAGTGCACTGAAGCAAGTGAGGGGGGATAGGGGAGCGAGACGATTTAAAACAAATACAAGAATGAACCCATGAAATTAAAAAGCGCAACCTTAATCTAAAAGCCGCAAAGGCAATCCAATGGAAAATGGTTTTAGCGCGCGCAAATGGGTTGTTGTTGTTGTTTTTGTTTTTATCTTTTTGGGCTCTGGGTGTTTCTCTTCTTATCTGGTCGATTGATTTGGGGCTTATCGGGGTAAGAACTTTGCTCTAGTTCTGGTGATTTACGGGCGCGGACTTGTTTGGGGTTTTCTAGGTTGGATGATGAAATTGAAATTAGTTTACAGAGGGCCTATTTAGAGCAATATAATGACAATAATCAGCAGAGTAACTTTACCCACACCTATAGCAAGCCGTAGCAACGCCAACGCAGCATAAGAAGATACAAGTCAAGCCTCAGCGAAACCAGAACGACAGTCAGTCCTCGGACTGGCCCATATTGTCAAATGACCCACCTTAAGATCATCTTGAATACAGGATGATCAAGAAGGTCTCTAAGAAGCCCTGTCTATGCTTTTGGAAAGCTATCCACAGTTTGGCAAAGTGGTGCAATTAGCAGCAGAAAGAAAGTAGAATCCGTGCTGCTATAGGGATGTGGTACCTGAGGAGTGACCGTCACTGTCACGAGGACGCTGTAAATGTTTGTCAATAGGTGTCAACGCTACATCTTAAGGCCAAACCGTATCTCTAACTAACAGAGCTTTATTAGAGAACAGACCACGAACCTATAGGCACAACCATACGACGACGAAAGTGGCTTTGGATTGGTCACACTCTCCGAAAGGGCGACAAATCCATAGCTAACCGAGCGATGCAATGGAACCCGCTTATTTAGGATGGCAAGGCACGCGGCGGTCCTAGGAGTACGTGGCGCAGAACAGTGGAGAAGGAAGCACTACAACTGGGAAAGAGTTTGGGGGAGCTGAGGCACTTTGCTTTGTGCGTTGTAGAGATCCTAGAACCCACAAGGGGATACAGGATATAAGTAAAAGTAAGTAAAATAACGAGTCCACAGATAACAACTAATAAAGCGAGGGAGCATTGGCACAAACCCCACCCATTAGCGTGAACGCAATAAGGTCTCTACCTTCACCAGAACTTGTAAAAGAGAACGAGCAGACCAAAGGTAATGGAAAGCTTCGGCAGAAATATCTCATCGTTCTAAGGAGCCCAAAAAGTGGCTCGAGGCCTATGGTAAGACACATGATCTCTACTTCTTCAATAATCAGCCACCAAGCCGCCAATTATAATCCTGAAATCATAAGTTCCTTAGAATGGTTTCGGGGTGGCCATCTAAGCCCCATTCAACTCATAAAACTTAGTTTCTATGTAGTCGTTGAATTAGTAGTTCCTATTTCATAAAGAGCCTAGGGAACCTTTTGAGATCCGATTCGCTGCAGCTACCCCCTTTCAATTCGTTTCATTCAAGGGCAAGGGCATATGGTTTGATGTACAGGACACGGGCGTTGGACAAATTGAAAGAGAGAAGAATAGAGCAGTATTCCAACCACAGAGCCACAGCAAGCTTCAGGTTTTATTAGGTTTTAGTCTAAATTCTCCAAGAGATTTCCTTTCGTCTAATGAAGTTCATCACGCAGATCAGTAAGGACAAGACCCTAATCAGGTCTCAAAGATCTCCAAGACTTCATTTCGTCGAGGAGCAGTGAAGAAAGTGAGATCCCTAAGCGACTATCAAATACTTCCAAGGTTTCCTTTCTAATTCGACCGGGGGAAATTGTATGTGATTATTTCATTCGTTTGTAATTCACAGTATTTTTGTCGCGTTCGTGTGTTTCTTCTAAACGAATTACAGTGAACTCTCTCATAAGCGGACACTGACGGTAGCAAAAAATTTGTCCGCTTATGAGGAGTGTACGCTTGAAAGAGTAGGAGGACTTAAAAAAAAATTCATGGAAGCACCCTGTAAATTTCACTATTCCTACTCCTCGCCAATAGGGTGCAACGAGCCTAGTCAAATGTACTAAAGATGTTGCTTTGAGAATGAAGATATATGGCGTCTGAAAGCTCCCAACTACCCAGCTTGCTTTACAGGGTGCAGTAGAAGAAACAACATTTTATATATATATTTTTTTAGCGCTTACTATGGCGTATACGCAACAAAACCCAACTTCATATCCACTATATAGTCCTGTCTACAAAATTTCAATTCAAAAAATCCTGCAATCAAAAATTAATCCTTTTTTTGTTTGCCATTTTACGGCTCTATGAACACAATGTCAAGTGGTCGTAAATATTTTACTACTTCACCCACTAGCAAGTATTTAATTTTTGTTTCATGCTTTTAATGTCCTTCTTATGATATCAGTTCACGCTTCATTTAATTAATGACTGGTGCGCTCTAAATTTTATGTGCGTTTTCTATTTTCATTTTTTTCAAAAATAAACCGAAATTACTCACGAATACTAAATATAAAAATATATTTAAGATTGTTTTATTATTTTTAGTACAAATTTTGACCTTAAAAATGCAATAAACCGCAGCAGAAAATTTCGCGAAAAATTAACTAAAATTTTTATTTTGTAAAATAAATTTTATTTAATTAGTTTTTAAGCAAATCACGAAGAGCGGGAGTATTTTTTGATTTAAAAATCAACATGAATTAATTTTTATGATTTTCATAAGTTTTTCGCAGAATTTGACAAAACTTGTCCTTGAATGTTTGTTCCGTTTTGAGTAATATTTTGAGAAGAAGAAGGTCAGGCAAACTTTAGTAACTATATTAGTTTGCTTAGGTCCAAAATTTTCCGATTTAAATGTTACTATCGGATGAGGATCAACTGAAGAGATGGAAGGAACATTTTGCTTCGGTTCGGAGCGAATCAAAGACCAGCTTGAAGGCACACTCGACGCCGAACATGCAGGGTTCCGATCTGGATCCTCCTGCGTCGTCGACCACATCAACACCTTGCGAATCAGAGGCATTCCGGACAACTTGATGGGTCCATACGTCACGTCTTGCACAGAGAAAGGCTGTCTGAGGAGTTCCACGTCCAAAGTGCGGTTCGACAAGGCTGCATACTTTCACCAATACTGTTAGTGAATAGCGATGTGCTGAATGCAGCTTTATCAACAAGAAATGGAGGAATTCGGTGGACTCTTACATCTGAGCTCAATCACCTCGACTACGCCGATGATGTATGCCTTCTGTCTCACAGAATAATGGACCGTCACCAAATGTCTGCAAATGTGGAGAGGGAAGCAGACGCCGTTGGGCTTAAAATTAACTCGGAAAAATCACTGAATTCTGAAAAATTAACTAATGACCAAGGAGCCCGAGAGAAGACACCTCTTCACCCGGCTTAGAGGCATCAGACTATATTCGCAGTCCAGTCATGTCTACTAGAAATACTGGTATTGTAATTGTTCTTGAGGTATTCCATTCTATTAGTAAGATTAAGGATATGAGCTGAGCGTGTCCCGTGTCACTGGATTTCCAATGCGAAGACTACATCAGTCGCAACGCCGAGCGCTATTTCTTTCTAATAAATGTCCACAGGATGTGCAGCAAAATTTCTAGCGCTTCTGATGGTGTTTCGCGGAGAGCACCAGTATTTCCGATACACTCGACCCTAGTCTGTCCATCAGACTACAATACCATACAGCCGTCTACAGCCCAACGCCCTTTTGTATGACAAAGAGAGAGTCTCTATGGGAAAAGGAAAGCTTAAGCCTTATGTCGTCCCATTCTCTTCAGTAAGCCAGACTTTCACACAACAAATACAGGTCCAACACAGATCTCTTGAGGTACTCCAAAGGCAAATGCTTTCAATTGCTTTCTAGGTCTTGTTATTTTTTACCAAATGAAGGAGACCGTTGAAATATTAAGAAAAAATTGTAAAAAGTAATTAAAACGTAAGAATTGAGGTGAAATCCTTTAAAGCATTGTCCAAATGAACTGTAATCCACTGTTCTTATTCCTTCGTTTGACAGTAATCCTTTTAATCCATGCAAAATGTGAATATTTCTTTCTCTTTTTCTATTATTTTAAAGCACACTCCTATGTATCCTTTTTATTTGGTGAAACACATTTAAAACTCCCATTAGTTTTTATTTATTAAACACACGACAATCACTCTGGGATATCCTTTTATCCACTCCATCAAAACAAAATTTCTGGACTAGTGCCAGCTAAAAAATATTTGTAATTCTTTTTTTTTTTTTGTAATACAAAGGATATATCCTTTTTTTACACTAACAACGATGAATACAGTGAATTTCAAGGGTTCACGACCTCAGACACACCGCGCCACATACCAGACGACGACGAGATGACGAATCAAAAAGGGGCGGAGGGGGTGCGACACAGAAGAAGGAAATGTATGCGACGAAAGAACGGGTGTACGACAGCGCACCATAGAGTGCATTGATATTCCCACAAATACAAATGCAAATTCACAAATTCACTGGACACAGAGAGAACGTCACTCGAGATACGATTTTTCAAACTCGCGCGCTCTTTTCCTAAAATTTTTTTCTCAAATGTGTATCCTTTTTTTCGGGGGAAAAACAAATTAGTAATCAATTTTAGAATTTTTTTTTTTGCCTCGTATTACGATGAGATTTTCGCGTACACTTTTGACAGATATTCACTGAAAATTTTGTACTAGATTTGCACACGCATTTTATTCTTTCCTTCAGGGAATTTTTTCGTCCTTTTTTCTTGCAAATTTTCTCTTCTTCCGCGGTTTTAGAACGAGAAAGAGATTATTTATTTTCTTATTTTCTTACACAAAAACCGAACCTTTTTTTGTGCACAAGGATGTGCTTTAATAGAGTGAACAAATTAACATTAATTTAGAACCTACACACAGACACAAACACACGCTGTACAACGGAGAATTAAAAACGACAACGGGACTAAAAACAAAATCAGACTACAAACATCAACAGACTGTCTATTACTAACAAAATAACATGTTCTCTCCATACACAAATGTGCGCGCTACTCTCCGCCGTCTCCACCACAGTTGTTGGGAGGGATTGTGCCTCTAGAAGCGCCCCGAATTCTATTCTAAAAAAGAGAGCCGAAGCCGAAGAGAGAGGCAGAGACAATAACGTATACAAAACAGATAAAAAATGTGTGCAAAAATAAAAATTGGAGTAAGAAAACGCCATCAAGCTGCAACTAATGACATTCCATTGTATTGTCAAATGGAAAATCCATAAATTAGTATGCAAAGCAAAAGAGAGAGAGAGAGAGCGAGACACCCAAGTCTTAAGGATATATTTGGTCTAGTGGACACACTGACTGTTATCCTTCCTCTCATCCGGTGGCGGACACTTGACATTAGTTACCGAAGAACTACCCTTCAAAAGACAAGAGCGCCCCCACCCTCTTCGCGCTGAAACAAGAAGAAAATGAAAACATTTTTCCTAATAAAATGTCAACAGGAAAGTAAAGTGGAAAATAAAAGAAATAAAAATAAAAAAAATCCAAGAATTATATTGGGAGAGAGTAAAAATACGATGACTCTATAGCCATGCGGCGCGGCTATTCGAGAAAAGAGTAAGAGAGAGAACGACAACGAGTGGAGGAAGCTTTTCGCTATTAACTCTCTGATGAAAGCTTTTTCTTTATAATTTATATCATTTGCGAGAGGGAGAAAATGTATTAGAAGTGTAAGTTTACAATCTTCTAATACATTGTTGCACCCTAGGGTGCAATAGTGTTGCCAATGAATATTAAATGATACTCAAATATTTAGAACAAACATTTAACATTTAGGTGAGTTACTTTTTGCATAAAATGGAGGCTAGTTGGAGAGATTAATTTAATATTTTATATTTTACCAAATGAAAGAGAATTTGTAAATATTTGTGAGATCGTACTTAAGTATTTTATAAGTTTAAATTTAATTGGATTTAATTTTATATATTTTAAGTCGAGCAAAGTGGCATAGAAAAAATAGGTTAAAGTAAGAATTTTAGCGGCTATCAAAATTTTCATTAAGCATCGTTTCATGGAACTTCCGTGCATTTTCTGGTGAGGACTGGGATCATTAAGGCCCGTGGAAATGTCACCAGCTGAAGTACATTTCCAGAAATCGCACACGATGGCGCGTAGACGCTGTAGAGCTCATAGGACCCACAAGGTGATACAGGATACAAGTAAGTAAGTAAAGCCACAAGCCAGGCAAAGATTGGTGCAAAATGAGGAAAAGACAGCCGCCGTAGTCGCCAATATCGAAGAAGAGCCAAAAATGTTGATTCGGCGCCGATCAGCTGAACTTAACAATGTTTTACTGACCTTTTGCGACCCGAGCTCGGTATATCCGAGTTGTGGTTACAACAAGACAAAGAACCACAAATGACGACGCATCGCCCGAAGTTGGGAAGCAGAAATTTGGTGACTGAACTGGCTTTCATGCGACTTGATACTCTGGAGCTACGTCGAGGCCTTAGTCTACGCTAACATGCCAACTACGCCTCTACTTGGCTCGAGGCCAAAATTCAAGATGCTATTGGCGGAATGACGACGCACACATTAGACAGAGTCATTAAAAATTGAACCGAGCTCAGCGATGACGCTGGATTCATCTGGATACATGCGTAACGGTTAGAGCTCTATGGCCGATCTTTAACAAGAAGAGATCATCAACTCTGGTTAAACTAGTCGTCATAACGCACGGGTAGTTTCTGGCGTAATTACCGGCCATTGTGTCATTAGCCTTCACGCAGAGAGACTCGGTGTGCTGCATAATGACGAAGAAATCGAATCTATTCGTCACCTGCTGTGTGACTGTCCTGCCCTATCTGTTAGAAGAAAGAGAACTATTGGCAGTCATTTCTTCTCGGAGCTGGACATTGAATTGGGCAATGTTGAGCTGGTGGACCTCCTGAGATTTATGTTCCTACCTGGGTGGTTCTAACAGCGTTCCCAGGGTAAAGCGCTTGGGAACAATGGACCCGAAATGTGGGTCTAAGTGAGCAGTGACTTTCTGGTTAGAAGGCACCTAACTACCTAACCTAACCTAGCCAAGAACAGTCAAGAGAAATTAATGAAAAAGTTGACAGGAGAAGGACCTGAACCTACTTGCCGTACGTAACTATAAACAAGGCTCAAATGAAGAAGCTGCAGCACCACCTACGCAGAAGACCGGTAAGCAAAAGGTTGACGTGAGCTTGCCTTTCTCTTTTCTTTTAAAAAGCTACCCTTCCTCCTCCTTTTTGTATAATCCCTTGAACCAAAAAAAAAGTCCAATGAAAGCGCCATTTATCCCCAGGAATTTAATAAAGTCTCAAGTTAATATCCCTCCAACTATATAACAAAGACGTCGACTATTTTTACTGACCCCTAACTTCTCTCTCTGTGACCATTTTTCATAGTTTCTTATCCACCGTTCACCGGTGGAATTACATGAGTCACTCTATTCAAGGACCTTCCCCTCCCCACACAGAGCAAAATCCAAAAACTAAATCTCATCGTACGACACTAATTCCCACAACGAATCCTTTGTCACTATAGTTTTAGTTTACTACTCCCTTTACGCAGTGATTTTTTTTTTTTCTTCTAACTAGGGTAAAAACCCAAACATAAAATTGTACTAGATTCACGTTGACAGGAGAGAATATAACTTTTAGAGCACAGCCTAGTAAAAAGCTTACTCTAGCCATTCCCTAGAGGGATGCCAATAAAAGCGATATTTTTTTACTACCACAACGGCAACAAAATTCTTTTTTTGTTTTTAAAGGGATTTTCTCGGATTTCGTAGACGAATCCATAAACCTGGCTATAACATCATTATTGCCATTACATTGCGGATACGCGGGGTGCAGATTCTCTGCCGCCCCCCTTTGTTTGTTTTGACTCATAGAAAGACACTGAACTTTTAATCGAAGGACGATGAAACACAAGTGACAGGAAGCAAAAGAATGGGAAACAAATAGTAAATTCCTTTTCTTTTCGATGTCATGACCTACGCTTCATATATCCTTTAATAAAAAAAGGAAAAAAAAATTCTTCATCTTCTTGTGGTGTGTCCTTACGCAAGGGACGCTGTTACAGGTGCAAGTGAATCGATAAAAATTCAGTTTTCTAGGCCTACCACGGGGAGGGGAGGAGTGGCAACGGCAGGACCCTCTCAGAGGTACTTTTGCATAATAGACGCGGTTTAAGGGTTAATGTTGACTTGACTGTACAGATCTTCTTTCGCTCATTCGTAGTTCATGTGAAGGAGAATTAATTAAAATTTAAAGCTTTGAATCCTTCAAAAATGAACGTACAGTTGTGGATAAATAAAACATGTTTACGTTTTATAGTACACGAGTGTGCGTATCTAGGATGCGTTTGAACTAATTAAAATTGTTTAAAATGGTTGCAGATATGGAGCCAATTGGACTCAAAAATAATGAAATAAGGTCAAGTGAATGTTGTACATCCTTTGGCATCATTGTGATTTATAAGTTCCAAATTAGTATTCATTTTCCAAGCTTAAAGACCTGCTCGAAGTGTATTTCAATTGAAGTGCAACCAACTTCAGGCTGATGTGGCTTTGAAATGTCATTTTAAACGTCAAATGGAAATGTCAAACGCTAGTCGGCATTCACTTGCCATTCAATTTATCTGTCGAAGACAAATATTGTTTTGAAAACACCAACTGTGATCGCACTTTATTTGGGAACGAATTAGTTCATGAGTTGTGACATCTTAACAAAAGAAAAGATTAAGACTACAGTGGCGCCCATCGAGCGACTGTAACGTCACCTGTGAACGTAAAGAAGGTGAGAGGCATTTTGACGCGAAATCCACTAGATGGCATAAGAGGTTGTCGCTAGCATGCATTGGATTTTACGAAGCTAGTTCATGGTCAAGACCTTAAAACTGCGACATTGAATTGTGGCAGACTTGAAAACATGCGTAACCACTGATGATGATGATGATGATGATGTTTGCACGCTCTGCTATAAGTTTGGACCGATTGCAGGCATTTGAACGTCAAAAAATATCGTCCGTGATGGAACAGTGGATGTGAATGCAAACTGCCCGCTGGTGTACCAACGAAATTTAATATTAACGCGACTTTTTCAAGAATTGTGGAATGACAGTCAAGTCACTCTTTGTCCGAATCCAAGGCCAAGGCAACTAGGGCTTAGCTGTGAAACGTTCCTGACTCTCTTTCTATGGCTGGTCCACTACCGTTTTCGAACGATATCTAGTTGTGATCATTGTCGTCCGAACTTACACACAAACTGGCGATCGTTCTAGCGAACACACAGTCAAGCCTGAAGCCTAAGAGTATGCAGCAGATTTGCAGGCGCTTGAGTCTGTAGAGTTCAGGTTAGTGTACACCAAGATTCAGCAGGCGATCATGAACCATCGGTGACTATGTAGTCCAATATGCCGATAGGAGAAGTCTCTTAAACAGAATCCCCATTCCTTAATATAGAGGGTGTTTCAACACCGTCAGCACACACACAGCAGTTGCTGGCAACCAGCCTTGGAGTGAAGCTATTTAGCTAGCGTTGTGACATGGCTGGCTTAGTTAATACCACATTCGCAAAATTAAAGAAGCTTTCGTGTACGATGCAATGTCCATCTCACGTTCCTGTAGACTGTCAACAAACCATGTCACAGATTAAGGTCTGATACAACCGCATCACGTCCCAGTAGGGTCTCAACAAAACGAGAATGTCATTGACCCAAGTGAGGACATTCGTTATGCCTTAGTAATGATGTAGGACACAAATGCACAGACATCTTGCAGCTCCTACCCGCCAGTTCTTCGCCATTTTATTCCGGCTTTACTGGGATAGGTAGGACAGCTTCCAGGCATCCTTCACTATTCCCCAAATGTCACTGAAAGGAACCCAGTTCGAGCCAACATTAGGCGGAACGTAGCGGACGAGCTGAACACCAATTCACAGGATGTGTTCCCAAACAATGGCTTACTCTAAAGCAAATTTGTTTCTGTTAAATATATATCTAACTGTTCTTTTATAAACCCCAACAAAAACCTGAACAAAAATTTGTAAAACTCCTCTCAAAACTTCATATAAGTTTAAACTTTTTCCCCTGAAAAAGACCTACCAGTTGAACACTTAGAACACAATTCCCTTCCATTGAGTCGGAAAGATAGTCAATTTTATATTTATTATCCTAGAAACCATATCTTCAAGGTTCACCTGACTGCTGCTGAGCACCATGCAGCGCAATAACTTTTCGAACGAAGCGTAGCTTCCTACTCTAAAAGATAACGTTTATAACCATCTCATCCAAAAAGCAATCGAGATTTACTACCCCAACTCCTCTGGCAAGTACAAATTTGATATTCCTTCTCAAACTACTAACCGACATTATTGAGGAAATTCCTTGTGATGCAATCTCGGTGCATTTCTTGGAAGGTACCTGTGTGTGGTTAACAATTTTGCCTTAAGGCTACACGAGTGTGCACGTCGCTCTTGTAATTCCCTCTTGAGATAAGCCATTTCTTCTGTTTTCTGTTGACATTTCGAATTGACATTTGTTTTACAAGTGATGACGTTTAATTGACAGGTATGTCAGATATTCTGTCAAAGATAACATTTATCTTTTCTATCTTTTTTTGTTAAAAAACTTAAGAAAATTCCCAAACAAAATTAAATCCATCCCGACGGTGTAACAGGGTGCGAAATTTTTTTTTAAAAATAAACCTTATTGCGGAGTCTATGCGCCAATTGCTTGCTCTAATTGAAGATAAGATATGAGACGACGATGGCAAAGGTAATTCGAGATTAAAAAGCAAAAAATGAATCGAAAAACAAAATTCATATCGCCGCAATTAAGTCGGAAAATAGAAAACTGATTAACGAAACTACTTATCAATACGAAATTATGCAATCGAATTTCAATTGAAATTATTTTTAAAATTTTTGTTTTTTTTTTTTTTTTTGCACAAAAGATAATTGAGTTCAAAGAAATTGGAAATGTCACGCAGGAGCTGGCGCTAACCACAATAAGTTTTATCTGTAAAAGTATCTAAACATGACAAATAGAGCCTAGTACAAGTACTTGAAGTCATATATTTGCCGTGGGATATAGATACGAGTAAGTATTAGTAGACACAAAGTTGTTAAATAAATTTTAACTTATTTAATTTGTTTATCTTAACAATTTAGTACAGCTTACCGGTGATAACTAGATATTTTGCGCAAACAGAATGGAACTTACCTAGAAAGAGAGAGGAGGAGAGAAGAGGCAATTTGTTAATAAAATTAATCAATAAACAATCGGTGAGATACGTAACATTCGCCGAGAGTGTCAAGGGTAAAATTTAACGTGTCGACTGAACAAGGAACCCGCGAATTCATTTGCACAGACCAGTGGAATATGCACCCATAGACCTGGCAATCTACAATCTCTCTGCAACGGATCGTGTGATGCCCCATTAGGTCCTAAAGAGCTCCTTCTTTCGCTTGAGAATGTTATTCTTTCCAATTCATGATCAAATTATACTGAAAACGTAACTTTTTTTCAAAAAAAGGGGCGTGTCAGTGGACGGAATTGTGGGTTTTCTTTAAATACCCTATTTTTCCCAAAGACAGACTGCTAGTATTGATACAATGGAATACTGAGTGTATACCATGCCCTTGAGAGGCTGCATTCCATAGTGGTACCAAAGAACGAATATAGATGCCGCCCAATCGAGCTTAACAAGCTTTACAAAGCTACAGTAGTACAGCAGCACAAACACCCATATATTAGATGGTCCACTTCGGAGGTTAGGGAGAAGATCTAAAAGCTTTTACACTGTTGACCAAGAATGCGTTAGTGAAAAGCACTATCTGTGAAAATCACGAACAGGGAAAATCACTAACACATTCTCGCTCACCAGTTTAAAAGATTTTAGGTTAAGGAGAAGATCCCTCGAAGTGGACTATCTAATAGTAGGTTATTTGTGGTGTCAGCCAAGTAGCTCTCGACTTGGTTGACGCAGATTCGAGTTTGTTCCACAGGATTTTCCATGGTTCTTCCCAAAACTTCTGATGAGAAACTCTCCACTTCTTTGTCCTTCTTTGAGTTGGCTAAGAGCTGGGGGTTCTTTGAAAAATAAGTCAAAGAAAGACGTCTTAAACGGTCAATTCAGAAGGTCTTCATTGCGAATCTACGGGTCTATTGCTAGTTGTAGTATGGGTTTTGCACTTTGTTTCTGTAGCGCTCAACAGTCTTAGTCGTCGGCCTTAAACAATCACTATTCCTTGTTAAACAGCGTTCCTAAGACAGGAGTTTCAGTAACTTGACTTCTCTAAGAACTGCCTGTTCAGCAAAATATACACCACAGTGCGATGTTAAGGCTTGGCTTGGGTCCTTTAACCCCTCGGTGGGCATAGAGCATCTTGTCCGAACTTCTTCAGCGCGTTTGAGCTCTCTCCAACTCATGCCTAAAGAGCTCGATTCCTCCTCGACTGTTCTGCGCCACGTTTGCCTAGGGCGTCCCGCTGAGCGGATTCCACTGCATAGCTTATTTCGCAATGGAATCGTCTTCGCGACGTAGGGTGTGGCCAATCCACAGCCACTATCTCCACAAATTCCATGGTTTCCTTCCGTCAATGCTGCACGGGGAACATCACTGATAACCACTTAAAATAACAGCGGTGACAGTATGCATCCTTGACGTACTCCGCTTTGGACTTCAAATTCTAAAAAAAAATGTAGCTTCCCTACTATAACGATCTATTTCTAGAAGTACCTTCAGAATCATCCAGTATGTAGGTAACATCCTCCGTTTTCGACGATCCTAATCTGCTGGCATGCTTCCTCAGAAGTCAATGTCCAGAGAGAGCTTTTTGGCCAGTCTATCGGTACATAGGTCCAGTTTCCATGAAGCGGGTGGGTCAGATTAGGTGAGAATGGATAGAAGCCGTAAAAACACTGCCAAGAGTCCTAGAGACAATTGGAAAGAGTCTATGTTCTTTGTTAATAAGCAAGAGATTCCCGACTGCCTCAGACCTATCTCCTGTCTTACTGCAGCTGTCACAAAAGTCAAAAATTGCACGAGATTTTTGCAAGAAAGAACTGAGTTTTGACAGAAAGGTTAGCTTGTGTTAAGTTCTTAGACTTGTACACGGTTGCCTTCATCCCCTGATACCTCACTCGCAACTTCTAGTTGTTAGGAGCATGGCAACTAGATCTCCGGTCCTTCTCTCACTCAGGAGGATGATATTCAAATAGCCTTTTAGCTGGAGCATTGTTGTGTTGCGTGCCCGAGCCGTTGTAGTCTTGTCTTAAGCCAGTATATAGAATACAAAAGAAAAGCTTGATGTTCCACAGATCATCGTCATTTTGAGCTAATTTTTGAAGCGCTTCTTAGGCCTCTTTACAGACCGAGAGTTTCACACAAAAACCTACCCCACTCCCTCCTTCGTTGGTTCATTCGCATTCGCAACCACCCGGAACGTGTCACCTTGTCTGATATGGCACACGAAAACCACACATGTGATTCGGTCGCTTAATCAGCTGAAACCAAAAAATTTTCCCAAATAAATTAAATTCCATTTATTGTTGGCGATAATTTATCACAGACCGCACACACAAGTCATACAACAGATAAGTAATTACATATGTTTGGTCCTTTGACTGTGCTTTTGTTTCTCATCCCTGGCACGCAATCCCGACTTGTAACCATATTAATACGAAATTAGACCCCGGGATTGCGCTGTGATTACATTCCTATGGTCCCAAAATGGTCCTTTTGGCTTGGAACACACCTTCAAAGGGGAAGAAATAAAATCGCTTCTAAGCAAAAAAAAAGGACGAAAGCGTAAAGGTGGATTAATTATCCCCCTGACTTCCATTAGTACCTGACAATTTGTCATTGAGGGACACAAACTGTGAGGGTGGGCTAAAAATGCATGTTGCCAGTCGTATCCTGGTGTACACATGCGGAGGAGGTTATTGCCACGTAATCAGTTCTGCATCAGTGCGGATGGTGTAAAACATTCTTTCGGTGTGTAATCAGGACCTATGACGACTTACAAGCTCTTGCTCCCTTTTGGGAGGGTGCCACTGCTAATGGAACTGCACAATGTGTGCCGCAGTAATGTGGTGTTGGCAGATTGAAACTGATTAATTGTAATTGTTCGATTTACGACGCGCGACAAATGGAGCATAACGACACATGTCAGAGCCAAGGCATCGTGGATTGACGAGCACTTGATGAGAGGTAAGTTGACTACTGTTAGCACGTTTCCTGATTACATTGTTATTTTGCCAGCCAATAGTTCCTAGTGAGGAAATGCATGGCTTAGAGGGATACGTGTGTGATCCTAAGTTGGACAAAACGTCGCCCGCAGCTCTCAAACACCGATGAAAAGTGAGCACCTTCAGAAACTTAACCTCTTATCCCAAATTAATGAAACGAACGACGACGCAGGGCAGAAGAAAGTCCTTCAAACAACATGTCTGATCCGTAGTATCAATCGGCGTAATATATGCATATCCTTAGTCCTGCCGAACCGTATCTCCAACGAACAGCTTTATACGAGAACGGGCAACATTACAATACGAAGGAGAAAGTGGCAGTGGATTGGACACACCCTATGGCGCGAAGATAATTCCATTGCGAAGTACGCTAGGCAGTGGAATGCGCTCACCCAAGCAGGAAGAACAGCAGGACGCCCTGGGCAAACGTGGCGCAGAACAGTCTAGGAGGAATCGAGCTCTTTAGGAATGAGTTGGAAAGAGCGGGCGTTGTTGACGCCCTATGCCCCCCGAAGGGTTAAAGGACCCAAGCCAAGCCAAACCTTATTCCTTAACATCGCACTGTGGTCTATAGTTTGCTGCACAAGCAAACTTCTTAGAGAAGTCAAGTTACTGAAACTCCTGTCTTAGGAACGCTGTTTAGCAAGGAATGGTGATTGTTTAAGGCCGACGACTAAGACTGTTGAGCGCTACAGAAACAAAGCGCAAAACCCATACTACAACAAGCAATAGACCCGGAGATTTGCTATGACCCAGAAGACCTTCTGATTTGACCGTTTAAGACTTCTTTCTTTGACTTATTTTTCAAAGAACCTCCAGCTCTTAGCCAACTCAAAGAACGGCAAAGAAGTTGAGAATTTCTCATCAGGATTTGTGGGACGAGCCATGGAAAGTCCGGTGGAACAAGCTCGAATCTGCGTCAACTCTGGTGGGAGCTACTTGACTGACACTGGGTTGACTATTGCTCAGTCTCAAGCCTCCCATTTTATAGTTCGTAGATTTGGCTCTGAACAATGGGTTAAAGCTCATGGAAAGTCAAAGTAAAGTCTGAGTAAAAGGAACTCCCTCAAGCTATATTCGATGTGGTTTTGCAAACTTTTTGCAAGCTTCATGAAGGCTTTTCGCACACAAATTCTTCTGAGGACTTGTTTTTAGGCAGTTCTACGCGAGAAGCTTTCGTGAGGCATTGAATATAGCCTTACTGTTCGCACGCACTTTTATCGCAAGCAAACGCTTATCGGATCGCTTTATCGCGTCACTCATTTTGGAGTAAGATATTATGAGTGTGATAGCTTTGACGAATGCCCATCTATTTCTTTTACAGATCACGATAAACCCCGGGATCGGTGAGAAAATCTTCATCGAAAACTCTTCCTTGGTTAAAGTTGAAAAGTTTTATGGACCAAGCGATTGTCGACCACAATCTCGTCCTCTTTTGAGTGGAATTAAGTTGGAAAGTTTGGTGTCAAATAGTCAGAGACATGAAACTTTGAACGTTAAATAGTGTCCGTCATCATATGCCTTCTAGCTTCGTGAACATTTGATCCTGAAAGCAACTCCTCGATCTCCCAAAGGCATCTTCCCCCAACTAGCTTTCTAAATTCAGAAATCTGTTAATGGGAACTGTAGCAAGAGCACCGAAAAGCCCCGCATAGGAGAGAGAAGGAACGCAACTTGTACCTTGAACTGTATAGTTTCTCATCAAATATTTGTGCAAATCCAGATACTCAAACGCATCCTAAGTCCATTAATTATTCGAGTGTAATATGTCAGGCAATTTTCTCTCTGCATATTTCATCCTTTCTTCAGACACACAACACCAAAGAGATCTATGTACATGGATTCGTTTCTCGTTTGGAAAAACATCCATAAGATGCATGTCCTACAAAATTCGACTCGGCTAACTGTGCAAGAAATTCCCTGAATTCATTATCCTATGATTTATTACTGCACCGAGAGAGAGAGAGAGAGAGAGATTGCTTTTGCTTACAACCCTCTGCCCGAAGATATCATCTTACTTAATCCGATTCCTTGTGCGCGCCGCATCCTCTTATAGTGCATCTTTCATGTCATGAATTCAGGATTACAGCACCGTAACCCGACGATGCCCCAAAAAACACTCCGTAGGTGATGCTGATGGTTATGGTGATTTATGATTATCATCCAAGAAAGGATGATTTTGAATCCTTGAAGCAAAAATTCATCTCTCAAAGGATCATCATCATCATCATCATCTTCATCGTCCTACGTGCTTGTCGATGGCTCATGTACTTGCTTTTTAGCCCACACTCGCGGTATTTTAAATTCTCAAGTTTTATTCGTACATATACTCATCTCGTCCTTTTTTGTAAAAAAAAAAAAAGGAAGCCACGATGGTGTTGACTCCTCCAATCACATTGAGGAATATTGATTTGGTATTCAAATCAACGGAAGGAAGGATTTTGTGTCTCTCCGTGTGATCATCCAGGAAATAATTTCGTTTTCATTATTTCAACAACGTTACGAGGGTTTTTTCTTTGCCTTGTCCTAGGATGAAGGAGGAGAGAATTCTTCCTTTAATCTCGATTTTTTTTTGTTATGCTTAAGCAACAAGCCGCGGGGCTAAAGCGTGCTAATAAAATTCTTCTCGAAGGAATCCTTTGCTCAGCGGAAGCTTTGCTTCTCTTTTCTTTTGAGATAGTTATGGAATTTTTACGCCTGTTATCCTTAAGGATATTTAATTTTCTTTTAAATCAATATTAAACGCCAAATGCAGAGAATTGTGGTAGGTATCCCTTTTTTTCTTTGCGCCTTAACATGACCGCAAAAGTAATTACACTTCACATTCGAGTGGGTTGTCGTCCTCTGTGCAAGGATATAGACTGTATCCTTACCCTGTTGCTTAGCTGCCTGTAATTTTTTTTTTTTCTGTTTGCTCTACTATCGACATTCTCATCATGGATAGCGTTCTTTTGAAGTTGTACCGGCATTAGGCGCCATCGTTGCAGAAAGCCAGTAGGAGGAACCGCGAAAAGGATAAGCAAAAAAAAAAAAAAAACCAAATCCACAGAGAAGGACACCCAATCGAGTACTCGTACTCGTTGGTAGGCAGAAATGGAATCGATAAATTGCGAACATTTTCATATTCACACGAATGCCCGAAAGTGCTTGAATGAAAGGATGTGCATCCTGCATTCTAAATGCGAACAAAGGATTGCAATCTGAAACGGAATTGTATTTTTAACGATTTTGTATCCTTTTTTTTTATTTCTCTTATTCAGGCATTTATTGGAGTTTTTTTTTCTGTTCTCCACTTTCATCATGAGCTTTGAATGAATGAGTGAAGTCCTTTGACGGGAAACAGATTGGAATTGAATGCAGTCAGTTGGGGTTGTATACAAATCTATGGAACTATCTGGATGGACTGGGACAAACCTTTTCAATTACTGTTCGTCTGAGTGGTTCATCTTTTGTCGTTCTTCGTTTAGGTACATGAGTAAGCTGGAGAGCAATGATGCTGGTAGGTCAATTCAATGTAGGCAGATAGTGAGGACAAGGAAATGCAAAATAACCATAACCAGGATCAGGTATGAAGGTACTTTTAATCATCAACAGCATGGTCTTATCTTATCTCTAGAACCACGACATTTGCAACTACTCAAAGTGAAAAAGAGATCAAAGAGAGTGGTTCCAGCTGAGCTTACGAGTATACATCAGCCTCATCGAGCCAATAAATCCACCTTAAAAGGAAACGGAGCACAGTAGTCCGGAGAGCCAAGGCTCCAACCTGACCATAACAATTGCAATATTTTCCGAGATTCGAACCTTGATCCCAAGCACAGTAGTCTAGGGAACTGAGCCCAGGGCCAAGGCTCCCACTTGACCATAACAATTGCAGTATTTTCTGAGATTCGAACCTTGATCCCAAGCACAGTAGTCTAGGGAACTGAGCCCAGAGCCAAGGCTCCTTTTCTGAGATTCGAACCTTGATCCCAAGCACAGTAGTCCAGAGAACTGAGCCCAGAGCCAAGGCTCCTTTTCTGAGATTCGAACCTTGATCCCAAGCACAGTAGTCCAGAGAACTGAACCCAGAGCCAAGGCTCCTTTTCTGAGATTCGAACCTTGATCCAAAGCACAGTAGTCCAGGGACCTGAGCACAGAGCCAAGGCTTCTGCCATAACAATGCAATGAAATGTCAAACATTAATTAATGTAGCCTTCACCTCTCTCTTGCATTTTGCACAATAAAATTTAAACACAAAACAAAGCAGGACACAGAAAAACGTTTTGGCAACACTGTTCAGTCATCATCCTGGACACTCTCTGCCCAATACATCACATATCCAAACCTAAAATATATTCTACCACAGAGAAATAGACTATTCAACTCACCGATATTGTTGTTGGCGAAGTGTTGCTGCAACTGTGCTGCCAATGCCTGGTGATGTTGTGCCAGTGGGGTCAATGGTGGTGGCTGACCCAATTGATGTGGTGCCGACTGGGAATGTGGTACTGATGAGTTTATACTTAAACTGTTATTTACGCCTCCTCCGCCTCCGCCTCCTCCGCCACCGCCGCCACCTCCGACTCCAGAATTATTATTTTGATGACTGTTATGATTGTTGTTGTGATTACCAATCGAATTTGAACTGAATTGTTGTACAGAATGTGACGAAGGCACATTCCCTTGTTGCTGTTGCTGCTGCTGTTGTTGTTGTTGTTGTTGATGATGTTGTTGTTGCAATTGAGATATTATTGTACCAGCAGTACCAGTTGTGGTGGTTGTTGTGGAATTATTTGTTGTCGTCGAATTATTATGGACGGCAGATAGTATAGAACCGTTGACATTGGATGATGTGTTATAGTAGGATTCTTCACCTAAAATTATATCAAATAAAATTGATTTTAGAAGTCAGTGTAGAAAGCTTCGCCTATAACAAAAAAGCTTTTCCTACAGGTTGTGAGATAAACTATATTATGTCGACAGCGACACCTATTGAAAAGTAGAAAAAGCTCCATATGTTTGTTTTGACATCAAAATTAATATATTTTTCAAATGCTAATAAGTGGAAGGAGAGAGCGTGCAAATGTGTCATCGCATTTTATAGTTTGTAATAAAAATTGATTAATAAATAGTTGTCACATGGAATTAGGTAAAAAGTAAGTCACTGCGCTGGAGGAGTCAATTTTAGTTTACCATATTCGTGGTGAGTTCAGCACGGGGGTGGATGTTACGGTTTTTTATTGTGATTTTCACATTTGATTTGACTAAAATTAGGCTTTTAAGGCAGTTAAGATGGTCTTCTGAGTATGGAGAGCAGTGAGCAATCTAATGAAAGCAAAGTTCCAAAATTGAGAACGAAGGCACTCATGGCTATTGATATAGGAGACGTGCCTTATGACAAATTTTGATTCAAAAACGTGAGAGGAAACGGGCTTTTTTGAGCGAAATTCCACTCAAAAGGTCGTTTTACGTAAATGAAATTTACTTACAAGAAGGCTTACGAAAGGAGCGCCGAATCAAGTTATAAGGTGACAAGATATCAATGAAACTTTTTCCAATAACTATCAGCTGTCAGCTACCAGTGCTGTTAGCTACCAGTGCTGTCAGCTACCAGTGACCTCCTACTGTCTAAATAGGTAGTAAGGTATGTCATTTCAAAATTATTAAAAATTATTAACGAAATTCCAACTCAGTTGTAAATAGGAACCGTGATTTCGTCACGAGGTCGATCGTCATCACGTCTTCGGGGAGCAAGCGATTCGTCGCACCATGGAGAAGTTTGAGCGCGATTACAATCTTTTCAAAATCAAGCGCAATAAAGAACCGTAGCGGCTCGTATCGAAGCAGATTCCGAAATGTCAACTTGGCGCCGATCTGGCTCCGGCCAAAGCTGGACAACATCGATATATCCGAGCTGTGGTCCCAATAAGATGTTGTTACATGACAAATAATCACAAGCGACGCAACGCTCGAAGTTGTGAAGCAGACATTTTTCGACTCACGGCGATCGCTCATCAATTTGACGTCGTGATCATGCTATTTGACATCACTCGATCACTTTCTCTTTAGCTACGCCAAGTCTACGCTATCAAACCAAGAACTTTGGACGAACTCGAAGCCAATATTCGAGACGAACACCGCACATATTGGAGACCAAGTCATTAAAAATTTGACCGATCACTTGAAGCGCTGCCAGCGAAACCAAGGCGGTCGTTTAAATGATCTGCTACTTCACACATAATGGCATCAATGTAGCTTCAATATAAAGGAAGTTTCAATTTTATATCTCAGACCGTTTTTATTTTATTCTATTCTGTTTTTCTATCAATCGTATCTGGTCACCTTATACATAGATTCTGGAAGATCATAACAAATTTCAGTGATCTGGACGATCTCTCTAAGGTCAAGGGTTCTAAGGACGACAAATTTAAATCTCCTGCTCTCATTACATCGTCCCTGACTGTCCTCATAACCAAAGCATTGTGATGAACCAGTTGACATAAAGCACCTGCACCATTTTGTATTATTTACCAACGGAGGCGTCAGTCGTCTTTTACCATCACCACAAACTGTCCCAGACAGACGGCAACAAATTTATGCAGATTTTGATGAACTTAATGACATTGCAGCAGTCTAGGAGGACAACGTATACGAAAAAGCGATAACTCATAATCGAATCCTGTCCAGCAGTAAGCCTGTCTCTTGCCCTTTTTCATGAGAAAGAGAGAGAGAGACAGGGGAAAAATTATTTCACAACACCAACAGGCTTACGCTTAGATGCGTTCAAACTACACTGCTGTTCCTTACCATGAATAGAGAATGGCCTCTGTTGATAAGTAGCGATTTAGTACTCAATGTCAGCAGCCGGATATGCAATCAGGAAAATGCGTCTCTTCTCTCTCTCTCTCTCTACTGTTGGCTGGCTGGGGTTCATGTTTTCCTAATGAACTTGAGTGTGTATATAGTAGCGCCAACAGAGAGGACAACTCCACTCCAAACCAACTTCGACTGGACTTCCTGTGGCGTCCTCTCGTGCTGCCTTCACTTGCAGATTGTAGAGTTGTATCTTAAGATCTGACTAATTTGTAATTAATGACTGCATTTGGAGAGACAGGACATTTTACTGCAAGTCCTGCTTGGAAAAAACTTTCACGTTGTCTTTTTTCCAGTCAACTGACAGATACAGTATCTGGCTGGTAACGCAATTAGAATATCTAAAGAGGGTAACTAACCTGCCCTGCGATTGGTTCTATTGTGACAGAAAGGAAAGAAGCAAAATGCATGCACGCACAAAGGACGCCTTCGACATATGAATAATAAACTTTATTTCTGTTTTCAATTGAACGCTGGTTCCACGACTCTGGGCACTGATGACGGCGGCGAGTCAGTGTCAAGAATTTGAATGAGTCAGAGAGAGGAGAGGAACACTTGAACAATTTATTACTCCATGAGGGTGCTTAGCTTCGTTTTTTTTTGTTTTGTTTTGCTGTTCCCGACGAACGCCCGTTCAATTTGTAGCTCTCTGATATAGCCACATGTCACAGACGGAATTAAGTATCTATAGATCGTTTTTTTTTTTTAGCAAAGAAACATGAATCACCCAATGGAACATTCTTCGTTCTTATCGTTCAAACGAAAGTGATTTTTTTTTTCGAAATTATTTGAATTTGTGGCTTTGAATGATGACCGTGACATTGGGACGCCAGGTAGTAGGTATCATTCGTGGAAGCGGAAGTGAGTATTTATGGGTTCGGGATTTGTTGTGAGTGCACGAGCACCGCTTTTGTTGACTGAGTGGATAGGAGCGGGGTGGAGGTTTGAAAAATAACTGGTGCCAGATCTGTTAGTTAGAGTAGGACTGCATCCATTTAGTGACATACTATTGTGTCAGTGAAAAATGTTTCAAAGGATACTACGTGTGTCCCACAGTTCAACACCTGGAACTTGTAAGATTATGCCTTCTGTATTCCTTTCACGGGGAAATTGGTTCGAGGCTTAGAATCACGTCCGAAAGCAGTTTACAGAATTACTAAACCACTTGTAGCTAAGCAGCTTGTGACTATGGAGCTTGTAGCTAAGCAGCTTGTGGCTAAACAGCTGGGCAATGGACCAAATTTTCACACTCGGACAAACCCTGAAAAAACTCAATGAATTTCGTCCCGAAACCCACCACTTTTTATGGATTTAAAGCGGTCTCGAGAGGGCAAAGGAGGCCGAAGCAAATGCCAGAAAACTGGAAGCATTGTGCCCGGGACTGCGGAGGATGGAAGGCGTCTAAAGGTCTTGGCAAGTATCGGAAGCCTTTTCAGGTCTGAAGAAATGTCTTGAGATAGTCTTGTCTTAGATTGGAGCAAGACCTATAGATAGGCAGTGAATTGGACACAACCTGCAGCGCAGAGACGGCTTCGTTACGCGATATGGGGAATGAAGCAGAATCCTTTCATGTAGGTAGGGATCAAAGTGAAACGAACCTTCACCAACCGTGGAGCAGGACATTTAAGGAGGATTCAAGCACTAAGTAGTAAAGGTAAGTGGCTTCAATTTAAATTCGTTTCCTATAGGCAGCAGTCCGTCAAATGAATATTGGATCCTTTCTTTTGACGCTGACTGTACTTTATCCAGGCTATACACTTTTTGTCGCCTACGTCACATTAATCTGAATTCGACTGTCACATTTAACTCACCTGGTTCGGGTATATTCCCCAATGGACTCTCTGGTAGCAGGATACCTTTTTGGACAAGTTCCTCCCTATTGGCACGTACTGATATTTTTCTCTCGAGCGCTGTAACACAACAAAAAAAAGAAAAAAACCCATTAATCATCATCTCTGCAAATTACCGTTAAATAAAACGAATTGCATGCAAAAATAATTCTTGTTCTCGCTCTTTTTGTGTAGGTACTCACACTTTGAGGCAGCTTCGAACTTTTCACTTTTCTTTTTTCGCCGCCATTTCCATGGTTTGAAGAACCGTCCCAATGCGCTCAGCTTGCTCTTTCTCTCCAGTGGCGGTGTACGTGTTCCCGATCCCAAACTGTTTGTTCGAAGTGCAGCACCATTTTGTTTTTTCGCTAAAAAGAGAGACACAAAAAGAAGAATAAGAAACTATTTGTAATTGATCGACTCTTATGGTAATTTCTTTTTCTCAGGACATTCATCAAAAAGTTCTCTCCCCCCTTCTCTATTATTCTTCGGAAATAGTTTCAAAGTTTTCATTTGGCAGAGAAAAAAAACCCCAAACTCCTTTTTCAACTTAAATCGAGTGGAATCCTGAAAACTATGTTCAATATTATTTGTAACCGTCACTGAAGGAGGATGCGTAGCTAAAAAAAAGAAGTCCTTCAAATTAAATAAGTTCCCACTAGAAAATGAAAAGCTGGTTTGAAAAATTCGCCAAAACTTTATCACTTGCTTCAGTCGGATAAGAAGAAGATTAGAAGTAAGAGAGTGTGGGCGGATGCGTTCATAAAGTTTCGTCCTAAGGAAGTGAATACTTTTTGTTCTTTTATGAGCAAGGCAAAAAGGACTCGAGGAAATAGATTTATGACGGACATTTCTTGGGAATAATACAAAGTTTAACCACAAAACCATCGTGTTGTAGGATGGGATGTATTGAAACAACGGTTTCATTGTTTTTGGCAGGTTTAAGTGTGTACCCAGTGTTGCCGTTCATTGTTCGGAAATTTCCATTGAAAATGAACTGTTGGACAAGTTGTGGTGCGATTAATGAAGAAGTAAATAAACTATTGAAAAGTTGCGTGATGAAATCCACTTTTAGGACAACAATGAGGTAAGTTTCTTTCATTGAAGAGACGGACCAAGGATTGGGGGTAAATTGATTTAATTTAGGTTAGAACCAGCTATCGCTTATAATCTAAAACTGAATTGGTGAAGAGTAACTTATGTACTTAAAGACAAATTTAGTCTCGTCTTTAAATAGAATGAAGCTCATATTGAAAATTTTAGAAAAACAAAGCGAAATATTTCAAAGAATAGAAAAGCTCCTCGCTCCACTCTTGGTTAACCCAAAAGCTGCAAATAATATCCCAGACATGAACCATATCTCAGCAATCAAGGGCGCCATCTATATGTTCATTTTAAAGCTTGATTTTTTTGTTTACTATATGTCAAAATTATAGACAAATTTAAATTAGACAGACAACTTCAGTTTGTTTTACACATTTGCTCCCCCAAACTAAAATCCGCTAGATTTTGTCATTGTATTCTGACGTTCAACCAAATCACTTATTTCACACGATTTTTTGACATCTATAGTCGCAGCCATTTTGTACATACAATTTGTTGTTGTTAATGGAATAACAACCGGAAAAAAAAGTTTGCTCAAAAGGAATGAAAGAGATAACCCGACAAAATAATAGTCAGGTCTTGGTAAACTATAATGTAGTAGTTTTTAACATCAGAGATGCCATCTGTCAAAACTAGATGGCGCCGGCGGAAGAAGAACTTAAAGAATAAGACTTTTTCCTTTACCTTTTACAAAATTTTTACAAAAAAGGTGTTTCAATCGGTCAGGTAGATAGCAAGAGAAATAAAAATAAAGATAAAAGTGTCATCTTTACGGATGTTGAAATTTTAAAATAGATAAAAGAACGGTCTTTAAATACCAGAAAAAATGTATCAGAAACATTCTGATTGAAGCGAGAAGTATTCCCTGAGTCGAACAGTTCTCGATTTTCGGGCGGCAGAGTGACGCTGGAGGATTGCAAACACACAAGACACAATGACAGTTCGGACGCCTGAAATGTTCTAAAAAAGACGTGATTTTGTTGCAAAGCGTTAGTGAGAATGATGAATGAGCCCTTAAAGATTATTTGAATCATTCTTCGCGAGGATTTGGGCGAAATAAAATTTGTTCCACACACATTGAATGATGTTCAAGAATTGATTAAAGTCTGACATTCAAGAGACGTCAAAGCGGCCCTAAGAAATTTAAATTAAAATGTTATTTGCAAGAATGCTTTTCAGCGATGCCGTTTTCCAATTTCGAAAGGGAGTATTTTAGAAGTTAACAGGGGAGTATTTTGTGCCTACTTTTTCTGTTTACTCTTCCATTTCGTAGTTTACTAGATGCTTTAAAATTATTTCATCGCTTTCAAGGACAGATACAAGACGAAGCCCATCACACACTGGAGCAATTTTGCCCTGGGGTAACCCCGAGTAAACTCTCCTATTGGCAGCTCGCAAAGAAAAGAGAAAATCAATAAGTATTACCCCGAAGATTTTATCATGTTTCTTACTTTACACCTCATCTTCCTCTTTTAAAAAGCCTGTCTTACCCCGGGGTAATTGCACCAGTTTATGATGGACCATTCAATGAAATAAAAGTGACAATATACTGAACACAATAAGAGTTGCTGTCAATGTCACAAAGGACATTCTGTTCGAGTCTATCAATCAATCTTTAAGAAAGCGAAATGCGAGAATCTGTGTCACCTTTCAGAGGGAAATAGAGTCACCTCTAGGAAAGATATTACAAGGATCAAAGCTGCAGCTTCTCTCATTTGCTGCATAACAGATTCCTTTATTTCATTTTCACATCTATACACGAATTTTAATAAATATTTAATTGATGGACACTAATTCATGCACTGACCGAGCTATGTAAGCCAAATACATTGAAAACAAATCTCTAAACCGAACACAATTTGAACGCTTCATTTGGGATATCGTTGTGCGCAACCGGAAAGGGGTAGTTAAATTATTCATGTCAAATATTTTTGTTTACAAATTTGTATTGAATGCTGGAGATTAATAATTTTACATAGGAAGGATGCCACAGGAATATATTATTTTGTCGATGGCCCATGACAAATTATAGTTTTTTTTGCCGACGCACGGGTAACATATTTGCACTATATACATATATCTACGCATCCATGCCATGCCGTGCCATATCCCTGACGAATGGCAGTTTAAAGTACCTTTTCCATACTTCATGTGGCTTTGTGTGAAATCATATGGACACGCTGCAATACGTCTGGAGCAAACCGTGTAATACCTTATCCCCTATCCCATATAAGTAGCTTTCCTTGCTTAAAAATTATTTTTTCTTAAAATTTTCTTCAAATTATGTACTGAAAAACCGAAATTTCCTCTAAAAGTGGGCGTGTTTGTAGGCGGACTTTGAAAATTTTGCAACATAGACCCAAGAATTGATCTATTTTATAGAAAAACGCCTCTTAAATGTGGGCGTGACTACATATATATATATTGTACGTAAGATATGAAGAATAGGTGCTTTTATTTTAAGTAAGTTTCATTTAAAATTACTGAAAAAGTGAACTTTTTCGAAAGTTGGGTGTGGCAGTGGGCGGATTTCAAAAATTGCTACACTTGTACTGCTTCCTTTTCCAAGAATCTTGTGTACAAAATTTCATTGATCTAGCTCAAAATTCAAGGCCCAAATATTGGTCACAGACAGACGGACGGACATGATTAGATCGACACGTCTAGTGATGCTGATCATTTATATTTATACTTATCTACATATTTGCTAAAGCAAGTTTATTCGAATTTTGTATAAGAATATTGAATATATCGAAAAGTAAAACTTAAGCCAGCGGTCCAAGGACCTCATATCAAAAATTTCATCCACCTAGCTCAAAATGGAGGCCCAAAAACCAGGGTCTGTGTGATGCTGATCATTTATATAAAGAGTGATTCATTTAGAGATACTTTTTTGTCTAAGGATTTCTTGACAAATAACACGCGAGTTGTGTTAAACTGTCATAGGGTTTTTATTAAGTATTGTTTGACATTATATATTCAACAATTTGGCGTATATTGCGTAAGGTTAACGTGCTTTTATGTTAAATTTGAATCGCCACCGCTTTAGTTCTCAGCTGGATCAGCAGCAAGATGGAGCAACTTCAGACTTTGGTGTCTAAGAAGACGGCTCAGAAGAAAGAAGGCAGACAAATTCTTATGATTCTTCTTTTGGCAGACACCTAACATGATCTACGTCGAACTGTGGTCTGTTAGGATAAGAAGTCTCTTGGCTATAATCCAAGAGCAGTACTGTCATGAGAAAGACTTTGAATATAGAAGATCCTCCAGGTCGTGCAAAAATCTAGAAGGAGAAGCTAGACTACCTTCAGTAACTAGAAAGGCAAGAAACACCATTTCAAAACCAGTCCAAGTCGTTTATCCTATGCTTTTTGGACTCCAGCTGTCATATAAGTTTTGAAAAATGTTGTTAAGAAGCAATACCCACCTTCTTTGCGGCTCAAGTGTGGCGTTGACACCGTAACGGGGATAGCTTTCAGCGAACTATGGGTTTTTCGTCCAACGATTTTCATACCTTAGAACATTTCGAAATAGAAATACGAAAGCACTTTAGGTAATTTTTAGTAATTGAGCTAAGTTTGTTATGTTTTCATTTCTGTCTAAGCCTAGCTAAGACTACAGATGCTACTGAAGCTAGTCTACAGATGGAGGCTTTATCTAATGACTCGTATGAGAATACGGATACACAAATTCCATTATAGAATCCCTTTTCCCATCTCCTTTGCTCACCACGACATGCTGTAAGGAAAGACTGAAAATAATCACCAACATCGCCACTCAAAATGCCACTTCTAATTATGGATCAGCTTTCAATTTCAAAGTTTGACGTTCCCCACAAATGCCATCGTCCCTAAAACGTAACTAATTGCGAATATGTCGCTAATAACTAGATGCCACTAGCCAGTCTTTATTTACGTTGACGGCAGCCATCCTCCATTCCAGCGAGTTATGATGCACTCTGCAATTATCTATCTTTTCTTTCAAAGAGGTTGTAAGCCATCGTCCCCCTTAGCTGCGTTCTTCACACAGCCAAACAATAAGACGAAAATGCAACACAGATGCACAGAAGATACCTACATATGTATCTATAGATACTAAAGCAAGTGCAAGTCTTAAGATACCTACTTTATTCCAAGTGCCAGTAGAGGGAGCGCTTCAGGTATGGAAAAGAAGAAGAAAAGTGTGCGCCATCATAAAACTGGTGCGAGCATGAGTGTAAAGTATCTTTAGATAGCCAGTCACTCATCCGAACCATGAAGAGAACCGCAAATTATTACCTCATAATTTTTGCTGTTACAACTGTAATTCGCGCATGATATAAACCACAATCCAGCACTACCAACACCAACACTACAACCATCTGTTACCTGCTGGATAGATGGTTAGACAGATAGATGCACGGGTGGATTGGACGGATAGGAGCATAAGGAAACCCATTAAAACGCTTTAACTCGTTTCTCCATGAGGTGTCTGTGTAGAGTGGGCCTCTCTTTTCTCCCCCCCGTGAGATGGTGTAAAACCGGAAGTCTTTACTTCCATTGCAAATGAAAGTAAAAATCATAATGACTTAAGCTAACATTGATAATTGTGTCAGTTGCTGGTGTTTTTCTTCTTCTTTTCTCCTTCGCCGGAACGTTCCGTCAATTGATGGTGCAAACTGGTTGTACATCGTGTAAATGGGCGGTTTCAATGGTTTCAATGGTTTCAATGCGTGTTATGTCAAGGAAGTGCTTATATGTCAGTCTTGTGACTAAAAGAACTAGGTGCTAACAGGAAAAGTGTTTTTCTTTCAGCATGTCAACAAAAGATAGTTGATGTCAATAAATCGTTTGATGGTCGCTGTCACTGTTGGTTGGAGTGTGTAGGTCAGAGACATGAACATATTTTCCACAAATTGAGGTCGAAGTTGGAAAGTTTTGGCTTTCTAAACGAAAGAAGTTGCATTAGAGGGACAAGTCTACTGTACGCATTAGTGGAACAATCTTTACCGGAAGCTAGACTTTTTGACTTCTTTAAACCTTTTCTCTGCTAAAAGTCAATATCTTGAGAGGGTGAGGCCTTGAGAGCTGAAATGTACCAGGAACAAGATAGGGAGTCATGGTATACAATACCAACCGTCGTTCTAAGAAGCACCACATTACAGGTGGAGTACCACAGGGCATAGTACTCGGTCCACTGCTTTTGAACGACGCCCAAGAGTAGAAGAATACAGGCAGATGAAGCATACGGTGGTTTGCGCTGATCATAGAAACAATATACAATACCAACCGTCGTTCTGGTGAACTGAAGAAGGTGAAGTACCACAGTGCTTAGTACTAGGTCCACTGCCTTAGAATTTTAGCCGTTTGCTTCGAAAAAAAAAACAGTACCAAAGAATGGATATTCCCAGACAGTATAGTGATATCACTGCTTTGGGTGCACACGCCTGAAAGGACCCTTAAATATCAAATAGACATTAAGTCATGCAATTGACTATCAACAGTCGGCCTTTGCAGGTTCTTTTGTGGAAAGATTTGAGTATAATTCTCAATTGAAAATCTCGAAGAGATCGTCAGTAAAAACACTGTTTGTGGCAGGACAATGGTCGAGCGCTCTTTACACTCAAGGTATCTCCATTGTCAATCCACTGCCTTGACCTAAGAGCTCACAAAGCATTTCGTGCATCCATTGTAACCGGAGATCTACTCATGCTTGGCTAGTTTGCCAAATACTAGTGAGCTCAGGACGTGCCTTCAGGGTTAGAGCGTTGAACTACTGTCCATGGAGTTTCAAGTTCGAACTCTGCCTTTGGGATACGGAATACATTTGTAGTTCTCTACTATAAGATCCTGCACCTCTATAGGCAGTATCTTTTGATCTCACTCCTCTTTCCAATACTGGTTTAGTAACCTTAGCACCAAGAGTTGTAACGTGTCTGGCCAAAGAACTCTCTTGAGCTATGTCAACCTATTAGACTACAAGGTTATGGCAAGAAGCACGAACCAAGCTGTAAGTTGTCTGGCCGAAAGACTCTCTAGAACTGTGTCAATCTAATAGGCTACTAGGTTATTGCAGTAAGCCAAAATGCCTTTCCCTTATCACCTCAAGGAACCTATCAAGTTCCATTCTACAAACACAGCCTCTTTGTTATAAATTTCAAATTATTTCCTCGCAATAAACCACTTAAGACCCATCCCCAGATGTACAAAGATACATCGACCTTAAGTCGGCCTCAAAACTTACACCGATATTTCACCAACTTAATGTATCCTTGTGTAAGTAACCAATTACACAACCCAATAGTTCTATAGACCTTTTCATGACCACAATAGCAAGCTCTCCTCCTCCCCATCATTTAAATTCCCTCAATATTTGCCCTTATAATTCACAACACAGATATAAATTATATCCCATCACTGAGTCGAGTCCTGTGCGTTTGTTTGTTAGATACTTAAAAAAGGACCTCACACAATATACACACGTACTCGTCGTCGTATAATGAAAAATAGTTTCAAAGTAATTGCACAGGATTAAGTGAAATAAATATCTCTCCGTTTGTCACAAAGAAGTACACACACACAGAGAACAGAGACGAATCCTTGCTGTTGAATGAGTTAAATGACTTCCCCGATGGAATAAATTAAACACAGCAAATTACTCAAGTAGAATGAGAATCAAGCAATAAAAAGGATCTGCTCTCTGTTGTTTATGTGAGACATAAGAATATATGTACATCTTCGACACATTATGTCATCATGACTTTGAAAATATCCTTGAGTCGTATCTGTTGGAAGGATTAGCCAACATTTAGCAAGACAATTATGCCTGCCGGCTGATAGTATATGTGAAAGGACGTGATTTTGTAATTTGAGCAATTATTTCAATTTTATGGAACAAATAAATCAAACAAAAACAATTCTAGAACCGGATCTGGTATACATACACACACACGTCCATCGGATGGAGACAACATTTGAGTTTAATCACGTAATAGCCTCTGAGGCGGCGCCAAATTTGGATGCTAATTGGAACGTGATAGATAGATAGATGCTCTTAATTTATGGTTCTACAAATTGTTTTCGTCGTTGGAATTTTGTTTATGTGTCTTCTTGTTGACTGGAAAGTGGACGTCAAGAGGTGACGGCTGGGGCATAACTTTGGCATCAAAATAACAACAGAATCACACAAAGGCTCCACGCACTAGGTAGGGATGAACTCAGAGTCACAGCCATCAAAGTGACCTGCACTACAGTCTATCGTATCCTGGGTCTATGCTAGGAGTACGTGGCGCAGAACAGTGGAGAAGGAAGCACGGCAAGTTGGGGGAGCTGACTCACATTTCGAGAAATCGCACGCAGAGGCTATAGGACCCACAAGGGGATACAGGATATAAGTAAGTTCTTAAGACTGTAAATCAGAGGACAAATTGAAGAAACAATCCAAGATAGAGCGAGCACCGTATGGTAGCCTTATAATCAAATGTTGACCAGAGTCTGACGGTCCATATGGACACCTAGGTCGCCCTTCAGACCAGCTGAAGGACTTGATTTGAAAAGGTTTTGATAAACTCTGAGCTGAACTTGGTATTCTAGAAAAAGGACGTCTCAAATGCGACCTGTACGCTGCCAAACATCAAATGGATTGAGTCTTGTATCCCCAATAATAAGCCATTGCTGAACGGAAGAGCTTACATTCTCGTCAACTTATCTGCAGCAACGTGACAGCTCGATGGACCCACCAACTGATCCTCTGCCTACTGATCCTCCACCAACTAACTGATCCTCCACCATGCTTGTACGCCATGACTGCAACCTCGAACTGGGCACAGACGTCCATTAGAACGAGCGCGCACAATCAACTGACAACAGTCGAAGCACTAAGAGTCAAATGCTTCTGTTCAAGTGTGAAGGATACCGATGATACTTTCAGACTATTAGTGAAGAGGGACCAGCTAGCAATGAAACCTTTTCCAATTGTTATATTTCAGCAACTGTCAAAGTTACCAATGACATCTAGCTGTCAAAATATCCAGTAAAGTTTACCATTTCATCATGCAATGTGCAAGCATTTATTCGAAAATTTTGAGCGTGAGTACAATCTTTTCGAAACTAAGCCACCAACCCGACAGTTATAGGTGCGCAATACAGTAAAGTTTGCCACAGTAGCGGCCCGAACCCAAGAAGACGCTGAAATATCGATTCGGCGCTAGTCAGCTGAGTTTAACCAAATTTTTATGGTCGGAGCTCGACAACATCGATATATCCGAGCTGAGATTCCAAAAAGACGACGCTATATGCCATACAAGCGATGGAACGCTCGTGAGGACTGGACCGACCTCTTGAAGCACTGCCAGCGAAGTTCATTTGAATAAAATTTGAAGCATATTTTTAGGAAGCATTCAAAAAGATGACAAACTGAACTGAACCTAGTGATGAGCGGGTCATTCAAACGTCAAACGTATCGCATGGCAATGCGTCTCCACGAAAGCGCATCAGATAACACACAAACAGACACCACATTCATGCTCATCGATCCTTGAAATTGTCCGTCCGCCCCACGGCTTCTGTTACAGCACTCGAATTCGTAATGTGGAAATGCTCACCGGTAATGTGTTGGCAAACGTAAGCCATCTCAATTTCAAACAAAAAGAGTGTCACATTCCGAACAACACACAATTGTGGACACACCACCGCCTTGATGCAATCAACAGACACATCTCTTTGGACGCTTTGGAGTCTTTCGCCAGAGAAGACGACTCAACTGGAAAAACCGTGTAAAAGAAAAACCCTCTGTCTCCTTTTTTAGGGATATTAAAACCGAGAGCAAAAAATCAACCCCCACGGGGTGAGGCGGCATTCAAATAAAACTCGCAAAAGGAATTTCCTCTCTTTCGATGTGAAAAACTAATTTCCGTAATGTCCTCTTGCTGGTGTGTTTCGGTACTACAAAGGTACTTTTTTCGTTACACACCCCTTCAGCTCCTGATTTAAGTCAACCCATCACTCATCAAGCTACTTCCAACCATTCCTGTGAAACTGCAGCCTTAGGGGGTGGATGCTTATGCTGATAGCATCCTTACTACACCGTTGTCAAGACTGACACAGGAGAACACAGAGAGAGAGAGAGAGAATTTTTGGTAGAATGTAAATTAGGTTTTTCGCTCCTTCCAGGGGTTTCAAGCTTGTGTCAAGGTGTTTTTCAGTCGGTGGGTGTGTTCAACTCATGCACCGGAGGGCACAAATTTTCAACAGTGCATGTTGCGGCTGCAATACAGTTTTATGTAATTAATATTCATGGAATAGTTAAGCCTTCCTTTTTTTTCTATAAAATGTTTTAAGCGGGCCGCGGGAATACATTTGGAGGGTGTGTTAGCGTGTTTTGTTCCTCGTCTGTGGTCTATGGGCCAGTGGGAGAGAGGTGAATTGTATTATGTAAATTTTCCATGGCTAATTACATTATTTAAGGTACTTTTTTATGAAGGATAATGCATTATATTGTCAGTTTTGAGTTCGAAAAATATAACCCACTAATGGAGGAATTAATTATCATGAATAGATTTTGTGTGGAAGTCATGTTGTAACAAAAGAGAATGATGTACAAATTGTTAACAAAAAATAAATTCTAATTCGGGATTATTTTACGAGTATAAATGCATGTTTATGACTTTAAGCAAAGTTTAAGGTTACTTTTAACAGATGATTTATTTCGAAGAACTTTTTTGTTTGTGGAGTTTTTGACAGATGACACGTGTTTCATGTTAATCTGTCATAGTATTTTTGTTCAGAATTGTTTGACATTCTATCATGGAGAGACTTAGTCTGGTACAGTTTCTACAAATTATAAATTTTTTTAATGAAAACCAGCGTCCTACAGGGTAACAGTTGAGGAACTTATACATCGATCCAATTGATCATTTTTACTGATCTCCAGGACATTTAGTATGATAACTGACACATAGCCCGTGAAACCATGGTTAAAAGTTAACATTAACGCTTCGGATCGGTAGAAGCCAAAATTACTCGCGTTATTTGCAAAAAACCACTCAAAGTGCTCGGACGCGTTTGCAGAAATTTTAACTTCAGATTGGACCAATTTATACGCAGTTACAATGAACATGTAAAAGAAATAATCTTTTCGAAATAAATGTCAAGAACGGTTCTTTTGTTTGCTACTAAAAATAACTGAATTAAATTGAATTCCTCTACATTTTTTTATATCCGAAAAAAATACCTCCAAATGAATCACCCTTTAGTTACGCCCCCTATCAGTAGGTCTGCGTGAGAAGACCTTTCCGTTCTTCGAAAAAGGAAAGTACACGACTGGATCCTATGTACTTGCTTGTTAGTTAAAAATAAATTATTTCCATTATTGTTTCTTTTTTTTTTTTAAATTTTCGAAATTTTTTTTCGTAATTTTTCAAAACTTTGAAAACATATTCTAGAATTTGCTAATTACTGCCTGCAGCTCGATTTTTAACAAAATCCATGGAGTAATAGCCGAGTTATAGCGAAAATAATAAAGGGGAAAAGTACCGTTATACGCATTTTTAAGCCATTTTTTCAAAATTAGTGATACTAACTCAAATATGAAATTTCAGCGAAATTCTTAAAGGTATTTTCGAGAAAATTGGCTTTTTTGTGAAATTAGATATAAGTAAAGTACCGTTAATAATAGGACTAGAACAAAAATTCCAAATTTGTCCAGAATTTAGACCCTATAGAGCGCAGATATGAAGTTTGAATTAAATTGTTTAAGCCGGAGATAAACAAAGAGGCAGACAGAGTCGGCAGACTTGATTGACCCAATACTTGTCCAATATTTTAGGTACAAGTAAAATACGAAATTCTTCAGAATACCGAGTCATAGGTAATTGTACGGCTGCCGTAAAATTCTGCTGGAAAAGGCTTACTAAGCACATTCTCAAAATGGACCACATGCTTCATCACTAAACAGATTTGGCCAAAGCTGGATCTCATTCGACTGCAAGCTCATACGCTGATGTGATGCACGACCAAAAATTGAGGCAAAAAATTCTATAGTGTCCCAAAGGTAGTAAACATTTTTAGTCATTCGTCAAAAAAACATTAAAAATTCTGTCCCATCAGCCATCCCAACGCTCATTTACAATGACATCCCAGCTGTCAGTTCCTGAGACAAAGCCAATCTGCTCGCTGCACAATTCGCAGCTATTTCCACACTGCAAGATAGTGCTATGTCTGTCCCTGTGCTTAAGGGCGTCGAATTTTCTATGGGACGAGTCCTTTTTCGCACAGGAGTCCTCAAAGATTTAAACATACACAAATTCGATGGTCCAGATGGTGTTCCCCTTTTAGTTCGGAAAAGGTATTCTTCCACGCTTTTCTGTCTATCCTACTATTCTGTGCTCTTTCCGAGTAGATGGAAAACAGCATTCGTCCAGCCTGTCCCTAAAAAAGGTCATGGAATCTCTGATAAATCGTCAGCTTATGAAATATCTTAATTCACGAAAACTTCTCAATCACCGGCAGTATGGCTTTCATAGCAACAGGTCCACTGGTGACTTGATGGTATATCTCACCGAGAAGTGAAACCAATCTCTCCATCACAACAATGATTGTTGAGCTTGATATTTCGAAGGCATTTGACAGAGTCTGGCATCAGGCTCTTTTGTCGAAAAGTGTGCATATGGAATCGATGAACCTTTCGGGCCGTTCAATACAAGTTGTATTGGATGGCTTCAAGTCTGCTATTCACCACGTAAATGCTGGTGTGCCCCAGGGCTCAATTCTGTCTCTGATTCTCTTTCTCATTTTTATAAATGACCTCTTGCCTGCTACCTCTAATCCAATCCATTCCTTTGCTAATGACCATCAGTTTTTCATATTCGTTCCCGAACTCATGTCCCTGCCCTTCGGCAGTAGAAGAGGCACGGCAACGTATGTTTAACTCATTAAATTCCGATCTTGACAGCACAATCAAATGTGGTTCCACCAACAGAGTGGAAGAAGAAGAAGAAGAAGAAGAAGGAGAAGGAAGACTCTCGACCACCATCCATTAATGGTACTTGGATCGCGAGATCCGAAAGACTTGCCATCCTCGGCATGTGTATAAATAACTATCTCCGATGGAACGGTCACATATTCGAGGTCGCCAAAAATGCAGCAAAATGTCTAGGATTCCTTAAGCGATGCAAGAAATACTTTACCCCGTCTGATCTGGCCAAAGCTGGAATACAAATTAAAGACCCATGCTTACCAGACAGCCCTGGACTATCTCGATGGCTTCATTGAGATGAATAGGGTGGGGGGTTAAGCTATCAGATCACACAGAAGAACTGCCAAGAGGCAATGACTATAGAACAACTATGCATTCGTACAGCAATGATTCTTCTCAGTCTCAACTATATTGAGATCTAATCCCCATCAAATGGACGCGATTGGACTCTTTGAAAGCATCAAAATGATTGACGCACGTTGACGCAAGCTCATTCTCATTCCTGTCACACAACTTTACCCACTTCCACAGCTCATTTAGTTCTAATGAACTACAACTTACTACCCAAGCAGATGCAACAACAATCGACAATAGCATTCCTTACCTGAAATGAAAGGAAAAAATAAAAAAATAAATTAGAATGTGGTAGTCAACAAATGAATCACAAAAAAACAACATTCTTATAGAAACAGATACATAAAACTGTTTGACTTTGTCAAGCTACCATCCAATCAGTTCTACTTTCATGTTGTAAGTTTCGAAAATTTATTTCCGCCACCATTTACAAGCTCCTTAACGAAATTGGAAAACTTCTGAATACTTATTTGAAAGGAGAAAAAATTTCTAAAGATACTTTTACACAATTTCACGCTGGCAACGATTTTATCAATTTGCTTATGAAAATTTATGAAAAACTTCTTGGCAAACGACAGACGGTTCTTTGTGGAAAGAGAAAATGTAAATTACGGTTAGGTTCGACCACAAGCAGTTAGAAAAGATACGTCCATCCGAGGCCAGAGTATCTTGTCTCATTCAAGTAATAACATTTCGAGTTCCCTATTCTTGTTCTTTTTTTTTTTTTTTGTAGACATCATCTACTCAAGATAACGATCATCCTAAATGGTGCATAGATGCATCTAATGGGACACAAAGAAAGAACTCTTCCCATCTAGCATCTGTTGTATGTGTGACCAGTGACCAGTGTCGACCACTGGCTAATAATTTGCATGCAAATCGAATGCACAAACTGACAAAATAATAAAAACCTTCTTTGCAATGCATTGAAAGTGGCAATTGCGAGCGTATGCGTATCTATAGATACCCTATGCATCTGTAGGGTAGTAAACCGTAAAAGGAGATTGTAAGCAATTATTCTGGTCATCAGACCGATACACTATAGATGGATGGAACGACCAGTTGGTAGCTTCTAGCTAGCTACTGGCGTCGACGATATTTGTTGATCGAAAATTATTTCCTTATTGAATCGGTTTAGTCGAGCAAGCGAACGAGCAAACGAGTGAGGGAGGAATGCACACCACGCGATTGTATAATAGTCGCAGTTGAATGGAATGTTCAATTGTTGCAATGTAGGTTAACACTGTGCAAGTTGTGTGTCTTGAAAAGTGCAAGGAAATGCATTAAACGCAAACGGTGGAGGGGCGACTACAATTGGTAATGTGGTAGTCAACTGAGGCATGTGCAACTTGTTGCTGGCTATATATGGTGCAACGGGCTTCTGGAAATAATTATCAAAATCAGCCACGCACATAGCTAGGAAGGAGTTGAATTTAGGTGAATTTCAGAAAGCCATATGAGTCCATGCGGCCACTTCAAATGCAGGACTAAGCCAAACAAACCCTATTTTAGTAATGGTGTGAAGTTGGAAGACATTGCAACCAGCTAGCGAGCATACAAGCTTGCCGTCACTTTCAAACCACAGAACTACATGAATCCATTCATTTTCCGTTGTGAATCATTCGCTAAAACGCGAGCCTTTCACAGTCTGATACACACAGAAAACAAACGAGTAGGAAACTGTAACGAAGTTCTCTTTACGAAACGAAGTGAAAACGAATTATCATGGTGTTGGTATTCACGAATCTTTCAGTGCGTAGTAGGCTCACTCTCAAAGTATTCATTAAATCAAAGTATTCACAAAGACAGTGAAATGTACAACTGATTCACGAGCCTTTAAATAGTTAAAAAAAAAGAGGTAGAAAACTCATAACACTGCAAGTACAAACAACAAATTAAGAGCGCCGCACGAGCCACTCGAAATATTCACTTTTTTTCACAAATACAGTCCAAGGCAGCTGATAATACTCTTGGAATGGTCCGTGAAAGGCAGTGAATATTTCGAATGGCTCACGAAACGGGCTACTTGCTGTAGGTCTCTGTTCCGGACGTAGCAAAATGTTAGCAGAGGATGAGGATAGAGGTCGAATATATCGACGGAAAGAGCTGCAGCAGCCGACGAAATAAAGACCAGAAGGAGGGGAGGCACAAAGAAATACTGAACCTAGTAGGTCCTTGGTCAGAATACAGCCCAGTATCTGTATAAGATAGTCACGAACTTGCTTAGCTTTTTACCCAAATGAGCTCGAACTTGTACCAACTTAGGAGGTAAGCAAACGCGTGTCAGTATTCGTCATTAATGGTGTGAATCTTTAACTATTCATCCCTGTTGTGATTCCTACGAACTATCCTGCTATTCACACCAGAAACCTTTAATGTCTAAAACGTTTAACATAACACAGAACAAAAAAGAAGACCTAAACCCCATTAACACCTTCATAATCTCTCTTCTGATTATGACTGAACCATAAACATTCTTCCAAACACATGCACAGTAGCACGCAAATTCAAATTCAAACGAATTGGCACGTGCTACGAAGCAATTTAGTTTATTACGCGATGCATAAAAGGCCAAAACGTGTGTACGGATCCGTTCTTTGGCAGAAAAAAAAAACACAACACACACAGAGAAGGAACCTTCTGATCCCAATGTGAACCCTTTGCTTATTAGCCATTACCTCCACCAGGCCTCCCAGACAATGAACTCGGTCAAAAGGCTGAATCCATTAAATTAAGAAAAAAAAAAATGGAAAAAGATACTTTTTGCCGTCGACATTAATCTTCGAACTTCTTTCGAGGAAATTTTGGGGAAAGAGACTGATTGTTTGTGGGTTTGTAAATCTTTTTACGCGCGCAAGGACTTGGGATTTTTCCTTGGGAAAAAAAACCAAAGATCATTGTTATTAGCTTGTAATTGATAGAGGGTTCTTCGGGACTGTGAGATGGATTTTCACTTGCAAGTGTTGCTGTGTAGTTGGCTCGTGTGACGCTCAATGGCGCATGTAATTATTGAGCTGTCAGGGTGAAGTGATTGATGTTGAGTTGGGTAACAGGTTGGTGTCTATTGAATGTTTAGTGGGGACGTCAAAAGGCTAATGGTACGAGTATCTTGTGTCTGGCGTCTTGGGAAAATGTTAATGATTTTTGGAATCTTTTTTTTTGGAAGTGGAACATAATAGTCGCGTGAAGCTGATTTTGGTTTCTAGGGACTGGTAGGAGTCTTACAACAAAAGAAGCTCGAAGGATAGTTCAGTGATTCATAGTTGTACCGGGATGCCACAAGATGGAGACTAAAACCTCCGTTATCAGACATATACTTCTGTATGGCGTGTTCGTCTGGTGGACAGCTCTTCTAAAGACTGTTAACCTCTCTCTCCTGGAAAAAGTTCAAAGAGCTGCATGTATTTGTATATATGGAGCCCTCAGAACTGCTCCCTCCGCAGCTCTAGGTACCATTCTTCTTCACCTACTGCCCCTAGACATCGTCACTGACAGTGCCCACTGTCACAGTGACTGTCTCTCAACTATTGCCACTCCTCTGTTCTAAATGAATTGATGTAACCACTGACTACATCCCCGCTAAACTCAGCTTTGGTCGGAACTTCCGTCCATCAATCCCAGCTCGTGAAACATGGTCTAATCTGGAGCAGGTGGATGTCGGAAAGATTCACATCTACACTGATGGCGCTAAGACCTCAGACGGAGTTGGTGGTGGTGTTTACTCCTCTGTGGAATCATCCACAACCACATCAACGGTCGTACAAGATTGCCGTTCATCTCTGATGGAGATCTCGGAACCAGGCCACAGGGATATTCCAGGGTATACTTGGCACAACCCTCCCAATTGAATCCGTAAGGACGGGAATCGGTATGCCAATTACCTGCTCAAACTTGATGCTATAAGGAAGGCCAACGCTAATTGCCCTTTTGGGTTTTCTAGAGAGCTCTGGCCTAACCTTAAACTGAGACGTTCAAAAGAACTGTTGCTTCTGAACCATCTAACGATTTCCGTCGGAGTTGCAGGGACGAGGAGGGAGAGGAAACGATTCCTCATCTTCTTTGCAACTGCCCTGCTCTAGCGACAAGAAGAAACCTCTACTTGGGGTCCTTTTTCTTTGACAACCTTTGCGACCTGACCCATCCGCAGAACCTCTTCTTAAAAGACCCAGCTTGGTGTTTAGGCGGATTCCATTACTTCGCCAGATTCTGGGCAGCCTCCATCTCACCACCAACTGAATTTGGCCATAGTTCTATGAGAAAGAAAGCATAGATCATCAGCATAGTAAAGCTGTTTGAGTGAGGGTATAGGATACCATAGAAGTCCTCCACCTTCTGGAACTGCATGAAGAACGATGCTACTCATTATTACAAAAAGAATCGGTGCCAGAATACAGCCCTGTCTTACACCAATTTCGACTCAGAATTTCTCAGACAAACTTCCTCTCTGCATGGTATAAAGTCTTGATAGTTGCTATTAATTTGTCGGAGATGCTTCTCCTGTTTATGGCATTTGGCTGTTAACACTGTGTAACTGTGCTCGACACAGAAGAATCCTGACTCCGCTCTTTAGTAGCGTCCTAGTGTCTTATGGTATCACAAACTCACAAGGCCGCTGAAAGGCTCAAAGCAACCGCTCTCTCGTCTTACGATTGAAGTGATGGGTCTAGGTTTCTTCACAGATCGCAAGCTTGGATAGCAATCGCGGCAGGATCTTCCTCATATGCAGTTCATTGGTAAAAATCCTTTGAACTCTTCTTTTTTCTCAGTTCAAGCTCCTTCCACCAGCCTGTATGACTGTAGAGCATAACATAAAAGAGTGGGTAGTTCCCAAAAAAACGTTACTCCATTAGTGAACGACTGTCCAACAAATCCCTCCAAAGCAAGTTGGAGTGGCTTAGCCGTGTCCAATGGCAAACTCCACAAAAGTCCCTTTGAAAAAGAATATACCCCCGCAGATATGGTTTTTTGAAATAAAAACTAATCTATGGTCCGCTCAAAAAGAGTTCAAAAGCAATTTGATCCTGCTCAAAGGACCAAACAAATTGAAAAGGTTTCGATTTCCTCTCGCAAGCAAACATAATAGTCATTATCCGTCTGTTAGTTCAACAGTTTTATTTTTTTGTCCTCCCCCCTTTGCATTGCGTCCTTAATTTTTATTAAAATTTTGATTAAATTTACTTTTTTTTTTTTTATTAAATTTATCAATAACACACTCCGAATCGTAATCGAAAAATATTTACAATTGAATGCCTTCATTCAGTCAACACAGACAGACCGACCCGCCGACAGATAGGCAAACAGCGGCGCATCTCGTCCTGTTTCTGTCGCCACACGCAGGAGAAAAATGTCCTTAATTTCAATTCCATTGCGGAATAACTTTCATCTTTCTTGGTTGTAGTTTTGTAGGGACGTCATTCTGGGGAAAAAAAAAATCAATGGGGTTAATAAAAGGATGCTACAAGGATCATTTGCGAATACTTTCACAAGCCACAGCGCATCGTACATCAATTTCAACGAATACACATTAAATTTAATGACTTAACCAAACCCAGGGTATATTTAGATACTCGTTCCCTGGTTCGCCATGTCATCTGGAATTAGTATCTATACTTGGGTTTTGGGGTTGGCAGCCGCTGTATTTTTTTGACAGCACACATACGGTGGTTCAGCCTATAGTCAGAGAGCGCCACTACGTGTTCTAGTGGTAGGAATGTGTCCGTGTATCTACTCCTAGTGTAACGCGTGTTTGAGTCCTTTTTTGCTGCTGCGCCTCAGCTCCCTTGGTGAATTATAAATTTATTAGATGGTCTCAGGAATGCATTCACCTTTGTGATGCTAATGCGATGGCATCCTCTTAGTGGCGATAGTGTGGTTGGTGTGGCATGGCGCTTTGAATAAACTGAATCCTTGGTAGACTTTTGTTTGCTTAGGTACGAGTATCTGTGTATCCTTGTGTGATATTTGCTCGACATACTCGTGTGCATACTTTTTCTATATAAAGTCCAATGAACCAGTTTGCTGCTGTTGAGGAGGAATAAAATGGAACGAATGAATGATTATCCTTGTACACAAGGTGTACACAGAAATGAGTGTGGCATGTGCTAATCCTTGAATGTGAATCCGGGGTAAATGTTTTTCTTTCTTTTTGTTGTTTGTTTATTTGTGTTAAATGTGTCGATGGGTTATGTTTGACTGGCGGATACGATTCGAAAAAATATGTAAATATTTGCAACGCAACGAATATAGGGCGTGGTACACATTTTCAATTGAAAAAAGATTATTCTAATAGACTATATGGAACCTGACGTTGGTTGTGTTATGTAAGAGTACTCGCAAGTACTCGCAAGTACTGACAAGTATTTTGAAAAACATCAAGTGACTTCGATATGTTGTCTACTTCGATCTCTATTAAGTAGGTGTACGATGCCACAAATTCAAATTGAGTCTACTTAATAGATACTTCAAAGTATTTCGTATAAATAAGAGTACCTACTTATAGATACTTGTGCACAGTTGCAAGTATCAAGAGTATTAAAAAGTACCTATTTCATTCATAAAATTCAGTTATTCACAATTCTTTCTTCCAGTAGTTACGAGTATTTTGAAGTAGTTACGAGTATTTACAAGAATCTGGGTGTTTCCAAAGACGAGACGCTAAAGCAACCGGAGTAATCGAAGAAGTACTCTCTTAGATGCAGTCTTTTTCGACGAAAGAAAACTTGGCATGCACATAGAAGGTGTAGTATATTGGCTCTTCGTCCATGTGGGTTCTTTAGATGGCCTAGCTTGGATGCGTGCTTTCTTATGATGCAGCGAGTGTTCGGTTCAACCACTGAGATACCAAGAGATACCCTCGCTGTCACCAATTTCTTATAAATATCTAGAGGCAGCATATATGCAAGCCGGTCTTTATAGACGACTAAGATAGTTTCGAAGGATGGCCTCAGCCAGAGCTGTCTACCAGACAATCACGTCGCCAGAATTGGCCAGACGTCGGATATACACAGCCAGTACAATAACTCATGTTTTAGTTATCATTACATCCTTCTGAATGATATGTCCTTGCCCTAGTTTTCGATCTGGTATGAGACTCACAAATGTTGCTCTGTTTGTGAGTTATAAGGAGATACCACTCTTTCGTTTTCAAAATACTTCATAGCGTTCTTTTTTTTCTCTCATTATACAATATCAACCGCTATAAGTATTAAAAAATAATTATTTTTTGAATTAAATCTTAAGTACTTGCAAGTACTCAAAAGTACTTTGAGTGTATTGCAAGATACTCTTGTCTGTTCAAGTACCAATACTTGGAAGTACTCACATGAAACTTGATGTATTTAATGCGCATGCAGATACATACTTTGAAAGTAAGTATTCCAAGTATCTTTAAGAACTTCAAATAGAAAGGATTACTTACTTTGGGTAAGAGGTTTGAAGTGAATATCTTTTCAAAAAAATATACAAAAAATGTCATCAAGTTGCATACTTCAATCAGTGCGAAGTTACTACTTGATATAACAGAAGGTACTTGTAATTTTTCCAGTGAACTTGGGATCGGTAAAACTGAGCTTGAACTCCCTTTGGTCCCCAAATAATTCACTCCTTCATCTCATTGAATGGAGAAGGTAAAAACTACAAATTTGTAAACATCCTTTGAACTTATAATTTCCCACCCACTTTCTGTCATTCTCCTCATCATCGTCCACCTGAAGCAACTTAACACGATACATCAACTCACCATCAATCACCGGCCTAAAATTAGAACCATCTAATCTATTTAGTAAGTTAAGTATTGGCCACAAGGATTCCATCATCATCATGGTTGACAATTTGTGTTTGTGTTTCTATCCTTTCTTATCCACTTCATCATCGGATGATCATTAATCAAAAATTATTCCTCGTTTTTTTACCCACCCAATCACCAATTTAAGGAGTGTGGATATTATTTAAAAAAAAAAAAAGGATAGGATTCCTGCTCTCTGTCATGCTTTTTTGTTTTCGTGTAAGGTTCAACAAACTGGATTATGACCACACCCCCGCCGAGCTAACCTGTGCCAGACAGACACAGACTACTACACTCTAAAAACGGAGAGGAAATGAGAATGAATATCCGTCAGGATAATAATACTCGTACTCTTGTTCTTTGTTTTTTTTTTTTTTTTTTTGTTAGAAGATAGTGGCAGTGTGACGAGTATTCCGGCGGCGAGGACGTTGCTTCTGACAGAAAACAAGAAAATCCTTTCAACAAATTGTGAGAAATCATTTTAAGGATTAGATGTTCACACACAAGTACAAATAGACTAAAAAACAAAATGAAGCTAGTAGGAGTGAAAAGGAGTGAGAAGGAGTGAAATATGTTCGAAATCCTGCAGCGACTAAAGTGTGAAATACAAAACGTAATCGTCCTTCTACCCGCCAAGATGGGCAGATAGAACTTTAAAGGTTCATTCAACGGAAGTTCGTTGGTGGAGAAAATATGAATAGTGTCTGCCTAGTGGATAGGAATATTGAATTACGAATTATATTCAGTGAGAAGGAAAGATTTCCGTATCTACTTCGGTTGTGAGTGAGTGAGGAGTTTCAAGGATCCCTGGGACTTCTGATTGAGCGATTATTATACCTCTTATTGAGGGATTTAAATAGTGCACTTGGGAAAGGATATGTTAGAAGGTAGGCTACACCTTAAACTGATTTGGATGCAATCCAAGTACTGTGATTCAAAAAGACGTCAATGATTTCCATTGTCCAACAGGATGTTGGCAGGATAATGCTTTTGTGAATATGTAAGAACAGCTTTAATAAGCTGGGATACATTGACTAGGACCAGCAAAAGCAAGGTATTCCTTGATAAGGTAGGACCGACAAATTTGTTCCTGCTTCACGAAAGGAGCAAGTGGATTGGTCCACATTGTCCCATACCCAACCAAAGAATGACCAAAGAAAAAGCGGATTATAGGAAATTTTATTTGAAATTATTCATAAAGATACACATTTTGCGAAAATGTAATTACACTTTCTTCAATCGGAGTTTTTAATTGACAGCTGTCAAGGAATGAAAGTTTATTTGAAAGCCGTCAAAGTATGGTAGTTTCTTTAACAGTCGGAAAGGAAAGACAGTTTTTTTGACAGCTGTCAAGGAATGACAGCTTTTTTGATAGTTCTAAAGGTGCGTCTCCACTTGAGAGCACTTTTGCTAGTAACCTCTCAAGAGTAACTTTCGAGTAGCCTTTCATATGAGAGTGAAATTTTTGTGATTTACTATCGCGACTAGCTACTCTCAGAATACGAAAATTGTTTGAAAAGTGAGAGTAAGATAACGTTTGTCCACTTGCGAGCGACTCTTTAAAAGTTTAAAAGCTGAGAGTAGCAAACCAGCTGTCTGCGAGTTGCTCTCAGGTCCGCGTGTCCACTTACGAAATTTTTCTCGAGAGTGGCTTGAGAGCTACTCGCCCAAATTTTACTCCCAAGTGGAAAAGCACCTTAAAGGATTATTAACAGTTTATTTGACAGCTGTCAATGTGGTGACAGTTTACTTGACAGATGTCAATCAATGAGTTCATTTGACAGTTATCAAAGACTGACAGTTGTCAAAGAATGACAGTTGGCAAAGAATGACAGTTGGCAAGGACAGTTGACTTAGCAGTAGAGGAAATATAGGTAGTTTACTTAATATCTATCAAGGAATTACAGTAAGCGGGGACACAATCAAATTTATGCCGTCAAGAGGAAGGGACAATAAACACCAACGAATAAGCCAATTTCAGAGTGGAAGACTACTACGTGGACGGTAGGGACTTGGTCCATCTTTGGCAACGCCATCAGCTCGGCGTAGATGGTTCGGACATTCATATACATCATTGCATCAACCTCTAACCTAGACGGATGCCGCAATATACATATGTATGTATGACACATTCCTTCAGCAAGGCCTCGTCTAATTTGAAAGTCAATCAAATCCTTTGTTCAAGCAAAGGAGCTCCAAATTACCCCTCAGTGTAACAATAGATCAATGGAATACTAAATTAATCCTCTAGCATATCAAATAACTTCATCTTCATACATCAAAGTAAACAAACAGTCGCAACAAAACTCATTACAACCAATTGACAGTAAATAGATTTACTTCCACAAAACAAACAGAAGCCCATTTCTCCCCAATTTGCCGCATCAAATTTTAATCATTTGTGTTAATTTAATTGAACTTCTCAATAGCTGCGTGCAACCACCACAAATCCCCAATCACAATCGGAAATTTAATAAAAGCGTCTCACACACACACATATCACTCTTGTGTCGACATTTACAATCCGCCCTACAGTCGATTTACATTATAACACCTCTGAGTACAGTACAACCCAAACCTTGACTTTGGACTGTCATCCCCATAATGCAACCATAAACCAACCACAAAATTTCCCACCAACGAGATTACTCTTGTGTTGTTCCCCATAAAATCGAGTGCAAAAAAGTATCACGTATCTATAAAGCGAAAACCTATCGATTCCAATTGAATACCTTCTGTGTTTACACTATGTAGATCGACCGAGTTTAGACGAGGGCGTTTTTCTTTTTTCCCATCAATGTCAACCGATTTTACTCTCATAAGTGGGTCAATCGCTGCTTCTGCGAGAGAAAATCCGCGCTTCGCATCTGGTGGTCTTAATCTTAATCTTGTGTACTTCCATGAGATAGGTTTTGATATCTTTTTTTTCTTTAGAGATTATGTACCTTCTCTCGGATGTGCTTTCAATCAAAGAATCTTTATTGTCATGCCGCAGATCATGTTCAAGGCTACAACAGACACAATGAATGGAATACCTAGACAAATGTAAGTTTTCTCCACCGGAGATGATGATTATGACGGGCGGATGGGGGAACAAGAAGAAACAAAAGATACTCCTATCGTGTGACTTTTTTTTTGTGAAGATGCGCAGGCTATTGTTTCTCATAGTCTTGAGGTCTTTGGAGCAAGTGGAGGGAAGAATAGAAAAAATACGAATTCATGTTGACATGACACATTTATTTGTTCCCGTCGCCGCGATGTTGCTGCTAAGTAAGTAGTTAGTGCAACAAATTTTCATTTCAAGTCAATTTGACGTGACAATGCCCATTTGGCGTAGACGCAGAGTCTCTATTGTTGGCAGATGCAGTACTCCATGGAGGGGAGGAGTTTATGCCAAGAATGAGAGCTTCTTTATAGAAGTCAAATTTGATCTCAACCTTCAACGTTTTGCATCAGCAAGGGCAACAAGGTACATCAAAATTCTTATTAAAAAAAAAATCGACTTCCCTTGGCCGCAGATACTTTACGTATGCACTTATTTCGAAGGGAAATCAGTAAATACAACCTCCAGCCAGCGGCTATTGAAAGTTAATTGAAAACTACTTTTTGTTCGGGCTGAATGGAGCCACACTTGAATGCTCAACTGGATGTACTTTACCGACAAAATTACCCTTTTAAAGGTGCGCGCACAATGGCCAAGTGGTGTTCATGATGAATACTATTTATTTGCCGATCCATTGGTAGGCATTTTAAATGCCCTAGACTTTTACTACTTGGCATAAAGGCATATGTTTAAGTATACCTTCATGGGAAGGTTCACTCGAAACAATATATTAAAATTAACGCTTATTATTGATAAATCACTTGAATAAATGAATAAGGGAAATTCTCTATATCACACGAGATGCACAATGGAGTTCATGGTGAAATAAATTAACAGAACACGAAGAAACAAGTGTATGGCCATGTAGTTTGAACTTGGGAAGTTCATGGATAGGAATGAATAGTGAAACTTATTTCTAGAGAATCATCCAATGAACCAACAAGTACCTACATATGAAAAGGATAAAGATCACTTCGGTGAGCATATTTCTCAACTTACAATCAAGCCTAGTCACTCAAAAGAAACAGAGCTAGCACCTAATGTCCATTATGGGACTTATATCCCTCTTAAATGGGACATAAGTCCCAAATGGAGATATCACGAAGAGTAAGGCTAGCACTACTTAAGTTTGGGAAAACAACTAGCTTCAAAACCTCGGACTCGACGAATATACGTGCTCTGTAGAATAATCAATCTAATGGCCCTAAGTGCTAGACGAGAAGTAAAAAAGCCTCATTCGTGAAGAGGGCGATTAGACGGAGAGATAAAACCTCGATCTCGAAGAGCTATAGCCAGATGTGGACTTAGTCCTAAAAGACAAGACACACCGACTAAAGAGGATCTTTCAGCTATGAACTAAGCTACATTCCGACAACCTGGAGGAAGGTTAACGTAGTTTTAATTTCTAAGCCTGGCAATAGATCACCTTCAGACCCTAAGGCCCACAGGCCTATCAGTCTCGCCTTTGTCTTTCTAAAGGTAATGGAAAAAATTATTGATTTCCATATTCGTATTGACTCGCAGACTATTAGATGGATACGTTCCATGCTTAGCATTAGAATTATCACAGGACAAACATCGCTATCCATTAAAACAATCAAAGGTTGTCCGCAAGATGCTAGTGCATTAAAGCTTCAACTGCTATGCAACAATTCCTCCCCTAACTTAGACAGACACAAGAAAATCCTTGAAAGAGTTCCTCTGCTATACAATCCAGCAGTTTGCCTCTCGGACTTCATGCCTAAGAGAATCCATCTCCATCACCCTTTCAAGGTTGTGATCCCAATCTGGAGTTTCTGTGACAATCAGCCTACTCCCCAAACTTCCTCATCACTAGATTGGTATACTGACGGATCTAAAATGTCAATTGGGTCTGGAGCTGAAATCTCTGGCCCAAACTACAAATTATCTGTTCCTCTAGGACAAACAGCCACTATCTGTCAGGCAGAGGTCCACGCTATCGAGCTCTGTGCCAGAGAATGCATTGCAACATTCTTCCAGACAGCCAAGCAGCACTCAAGGCTCTCAACTCCCACAATTTTGAGTCTAAGCTAGTTTGGAACTGTCTCCAATCTATCTTGCAGCTTGCTGCACACAATAATATCACACTAACTTGGGTCCCTAGACACAGGGGCATCGCTGGCAACGAAGTCGCCGATGAGCTTGCCAGACAAGGTGCTCAGGCTCCTTTCATTGGTCCTGAACCTTTTTGTGGCCCACAAACTAGTCAAATCAGAATATAGCTCAGCAGATGGGAACGACAAGAATCGCTCTCCTACTGGAACCAAAACACGTCAAACAATTCATCAACTTCTCAAAAAAGAGAACAAAAGATATCCTCTCTATGATAAGAAAATCACTGATTTCCTAGCTGGTCATTGGTTTCTCAATTACCACCTCAAGAAAATAGGCCGTGTCCAATCGGCCTATTTCTTGAAGACACCGTAACAGCCCACCACATTTTGTGCGAATGTCCTGCCATAGCTCGGCTGAGACTCAATTCACATTTCCCTCTGATGTCTCCTCAGCTTCAGCTATAGATGTCTTTAGATTCATAAATGAACCTAGCTTAACCTGCTAGGGAATAGCACAAAAGATCTTCCCGGGTCGTAGTGCTTCATAGGCCTATCGCCTTTTCTTATCCCTCACTATCCTTAAAAAAAAGAGGATCTTCGACCTTAGGTCCGAGACGATGAAAAAGATCGAATCGTAAAGCCAGAAAATGAAGTCTTACAGCTGGAAACAGCGTGCACTGGACTTAAGGGTATGCAAGACAGCCAATTAAATAATGGTTCCATTACTTGGGATGGTCAGATCAGGTAGATGGGTGTGCCTTGTGACTTCTACAATAGTCGTTATGCAGCACAGCGAGTCTCTCTGCGCGAAAGCCAGAAACGACCCGTGCGAGATGATCTCTTCTTGCTTAAGGCCGGCCATAGAGCTCTAGCCGCTACGCATGTATCCAGATGAACCCAGCGTCTGTTAGCACGATCGATGGCTTCATCTTCTACTTTTTTCTTTAAACAACTGACTGGTACTGCTACGAGATATTTAGCTCAAAGCCGCCGATATTTGGGAGTTTGATATCTTCTTAGTGAAGAGAACAATCTCCGTCTTTGAGGGGTTCACTCCCAATCCTCTGCTTCCGACCCAGTTATCCACCATCTGTAATGTGAAATTGAGTCTTTCACTAAAAAACTCCGCCTTGGGGTGTTCCTCTGCAGACTCTTCTCTCGATGGTTGTGTTTCCTCGTGTCGAGAAGATTATCCTAGACTGGAGCATTTGTGCAATCCAATTGCAAAGTCCGGTGTTTATGTGAACTGTATGTAGGTTGTTCAGGATCGCCCCGGAGCTCACGTTGTTGAACGGTCTCAGGTCTTTCGCTTTCCCTGCTTTGGGAATAAAAACAACACGCACCTCCCGCCATGCTTTAGGACCATATCCTAGCTTAAGACATCCTGTGAAGATATACTTGAGCCATGGAATAGCAATATCCACAGAATCTAAACACAGGGCGAATGTTATCCATTCTGGGTGCCTTATATGGAGCAAATGATTTGATTGTCCAAGCTATCTTGTTGTTACCATCTTGTTGTACCATCGCTTTTCCTAATATTGGATTCTGACGTTGGTGTCTTGGCCAGGATCTTTCTTAGTCGGGACGCCTCGTTTGTTGATTCTATAGATGCGCAAAAAGGCCTCCAAAAGTTCCTCTTTGCGAACCTAATATCTGTTTTAAGGAGCCTTAAACTCTCTTTGTAGGTCGACCACTCGATGATCCCCCTTCCTTAGCGAGGTTCCAGCTTACTCTGGAAATACATTACTTGGAATACTCAAGGATAAGGTCTGAGTCAATCAAGTGCGACAAGATTTCATTCAAGCTTTGAAGTCTGAGATGAATTTTCTCTAACAGCAAACAGATGCTCACTGCAAATGCTCGTGCTCGCGAGTAAATTCTCTATTTCTTTAGCTGTTTATTCGTTTCTTTGATTTTCGCCATTCAATTGAAGTAAAAGTGACTTATTTTTTTACACAATCTTTTTCCCATTTAAAACAAAAAGTTTTCTACCTCAAAATACTCATGTTCAACCGAGTGACTCACGAGAAACTATTTCCTTGTGCGTCCATTGACTTCAATTTTAGCCAATATCCGGTGACTTAATGCCTTGGATACCTACTCGCGCGTACGTTTATTAACTTCAAAGTAACTTGCCATCAAATAGAGATAAAATGCACAAAAAATACCTGTGCCACAAGCGCATTACAAACAAATGACTTTTGTTTTTGTGTTTTGCTAAAAAAGGCTATAAAAATCGAACATAAAACCACAGATCGAGATACTGATAGGGCCTTAGAAAAACTGCTTTATTGGTAGTCTGAGCAAATTTTTCTTTTTGCTCAAAAGGCACGATAAAAACGACCTGCTAAGCCCCCCCGAAACTCTTGCGAATCCGTTGAGATACTTTTTGTTTATTTTGTATTCCATCGCCATCACCATCAAGTTCAAATTCCGATTGGAACGGGTTCCAAAGCACAATACAGCATTCCATTGGCGCTCCCACTTCCGAATTTACAACAAAAATACCTACACAAGTCTTCTACTACAATGTAGAGGAATCCATCCAACCATCCGACCATCCAACTATAGGGCCAAACAAATTGTATCTCTCGCACTCGTTGATGACGAAAAAATTCCAAAAGTTCAAAACACGCTTTTTTTCGGTTTGTTTTTATGGAATTAATCAAAAAAAAAAAACTTTAATTTGCGCGCAAAAACTGGTTCTCAAAAGGTTCGTACAGATACAAGATACTCACAAGTTGTAGTTACGTTTTTCCTTTTAGAAAAACCAGTTTTCCGCAATGGCACACACCTACAAAACAACAAAACGTGTAAAAGGAGAAAAAAAACTATCTAGATACATAACTTCAAAACCAATGATCACACACAACGCCAGACGAATGTAATAAAAGAGAGATTCCATCCCAGATGCCTCCTATAGTTTTTCCCACAATCCACACAAATGCATCTACACAGCCTACAACAAGTCGCAAATAGGGAGAAAAAGCCAAAGATACAGATACGAATACGAAGAATATTCATCACTTGTATTGGTGAATAAAAGATTTCATTACAAAAAGAATCCAGAGAGCAATTCTCTTCTTTTCTTTCGCTGAGTTTTATTCTTTTGCTTTGCATGTGTTGTGTGGCGGCTTGTGGAACGTATCTTTTATGAATTTTAAGTATCTTTTACCTTTTATTTATTTATTTGTTTAATGATAAGTGCTTCGCTTTGAAAACATCCCACATTCCACTTTCAAAGCCAAAGTCAAAATGTCAAACGCAGATACATCTTCGCCGCTGATTTGAGTGGCTTGTTTTTTTTTTGTTGGGTAGGGCCTCCTCTCCAAAAAAAAAGGTCTTAAAATGCAAACAAATTATTGAAATATAAAAATAAACATCGCACGCGCTTCTTTACATTGGAAACCTGTTGAGATTCGATGTATGTAGATACGAGTTGGGTACAATGTATCTAAAGGAAGCGACGCGATTCTTCCGCTGCAAATATTTTATTTGTTTTCTTCGAGACTCTTGCTATTCTTAAAATAGATTCGGATACGCTGAATGAATTTAAATTGGTCAACTGGAAGAAGAATATATTTATCCCTGAGGAAGAATTCTTTTAAGGAGACGAAGACGAAATTTATAGACTTGTTTACAGGTTTTGAAGATTATACGATTGTGTCAGAGATACAAATGATTAATTAGAATCCACATATTAGGGTGTAACGATGATTTATTTGATATGCAAATTTTCGTCGATTTTAGATCCAATAATAGTGCTGTTGCTGTATATAACTTACTCATCCTCTTGCTCTGTCTTACGCATGTGACAGAAGGTAGACATTTTTTTCAGAATGGGCCATTAAAGATTGATTGTTTTAGATAAAATCAACTTCTTTGGCGACATCGTAAAATGCGATAGAATCCAACTAATTAGTGGTAAGTATCTGGGAAGATGAATCAGATAAGAGAGCTTAAGTTTATAGATATAATTGGAGAAGATTGTGGAGTAAAGTGACAGGTCTTTAACCTTCTAACCAGTGACTGGTTGCAAGCTCAAATCAATTTCACTTCAACCGATCTGTCTTGCGTTAAGGAAACCCTCGACCTCGATTTCGACCTACGGCTACTGCCAGTATTATGCTACCAAGCGCAGTAAAGAAGAAGGTCTAATAGTGGAACCTAACCGAGGTAACAAATTTGATCATTGACATGAAGACTTACAACCATATTAATGAAAAAAAAAATACTGCAAACTTCTGACGAATGACAAAATCACATACAATGCCCCGCCATTAATTTAGACACAAACCACGGAGAATAAATATTGAAACTTAAAAGCAACTGAGTTTGAAATTCGACTACATCAAGTCGTTTCCATACTTTTGTCTCTTTTCCAATTCAGAATGACATAGCAATTCGCCGACTAGTACCGAGTTATAGTTTTTGTGTTTCATTCTGAAGGTGTCTTAGAGAGGACACCAACGCACGATGGCTTTTACAGCCCTATCGTACTGACTTGAATATCCGCGAAGAACTGGAAAGGTCTATACTGTCCAAATCACACAAGTGTACCTTAAAAGGCGGTCGACAGACTCTGCATATCCTGCTAGATTGCCAAAGGTCTTACGCCTAGACTGGGGTAACCTGGGCCAGCAATCCGCATTACTGAAAACCTTTAAGCTACGGAAACCGACACAATGCCTCGGATAAGGACTGATAACAAGTTGGGGACCTTTTGCTATCGTACCCGGACCCGGTTTCTGGAACGTGAAGACGCTCCTTTATTCTCAGAGTGAAGGACGCCAGAATGCCAGATTTCTTCAACTAGAGCATGAGTTCATGCGATATAAGCTGGACATATTGGGAGTAAGCGAGATAAGATGGTTAGATGCGGGTGATTACTAATCCCCAACGCGTAACAATGTACTACTCTATTCCGGGGGCCCCCCGGATATGAACTGCTTTTAATACCTACAGCACGCAGAGGCCTAATCTTCTGGCAGCGGGACGGTGACAGGATTTTAACGGCCAGATTACGGACGAAAGTTACGCACCTACAGTTGGTTCGTCTGAGGAAGAAAAAAAGGACACCTTCTACAACCATTTGGGAGCTGTTTATAATGCAAGAGCTCAAACATGTAATGGGAGGGCACGGATAAGTCAATCACAATGACAACGGCGAAAGATTTGTTGACTTCTGCAACGCAAATCGTCTTGTCATAGGTGGCACCAGGTTTGAGCACAAGACCTGCCATAAAATCAGTTGGGTGTCAACTGACAGGCAAGCAACCTCCAACCAAATTGACCATCATTTGCCATCAGTCGCCGTTTTAGAAGTAGTCTTCTAGACGTCCGAAACAGGCGAGGAGCGGACATGGGGTTGGTACGAGATCACAATTTTATGACAGCCACTGTCAACTAGAGTCCATATATCACATGAAGATGAGAGAAGTGCAGCCTAGCGTGACACGTGACAAGCGCAAGCAGAAGAAGTGTCACAGCGAGGTGTGACAGCAGGACCGTTTACAGAATCACCAAAGAGCTCAAAGGTGCCAAAGCCACACCCAGTGAAAGGCTTAGAAGGTGCATTCCTAGTATCGGACGAGGATATTCTGCTTTATCAGAGAACCGCCCATGAACCTGTAGGCACAACCATACGACGACGAAAGTGGCAGTATATTCGTCACACTCTCCGAACGGGTGACAGATCTATAGCTAACCAAGCGATGCAATGGAACTCGCTCACCCAGGATGGCAGGGCACGCAGCGGTTCTAGGAGTACGTGGCGCAGAACAGTGGAGAAAGAAGCACGGCAACTGGGAAAGAGTTGGGGGGAGCTGAGGCACATTTCCAGTAATCGCAAACGATGGCGCGTAGACCTTGCAGATGCCCTAGGACCTTGACAACACAGGGCATAAGTATGCAACTAGGCCGTGTGAAACTATCATCACAGCTTTAACCTACAATGAATGGTGGTATGTCACTTTTTTTCTATATAGCGAAGTTTAAAACCCAGTATTCATGCTCCATGGTTGGTGTCTTACAGAGAGTTATATGTATTTGTTGTATTCGCTTGTAAGTCGCAGTATTTTTGTTTCCTTTACCTACAAGTAGTTATAGTCTCTAAAAATGCAGAGTAATGGACCGTAGCTAATGCATTGATGTCCTAGAATGTTTACGCAGAACGAATCAAATCAAATGGATACATTTTTGAGCTCATAAAACTTTTGTACCAAACAACAAGTGGCCTCCTTACAGGAAACGAAAAGAAATAAAAAGCGAGTCAGTTTTACATGCCTCAGAAAGGTTTAAGGTTAAAGTTGAGGTTGAGGTTAAGATCTACAATTTTGGACAGCCTCACAAAAGACCCAAGTTAAATGCAGAAAAAAGCATCAAATTGTGCAACACATCTTCATAGATACAGTCAAACGCAAGTTTTCAAATACTATACATCTACAACTAGATATTCACAGTTCTCGTCTTTATGAGTTCAAATGGATAGCCCATCGTTTCAAAAGAGACTCCTCAAGATGGTAATTTTCCCGTCAACCATTCAAACCATCCAACCGAATGCCACATCAAAAAGTATCTCTCACTCCCTGCGCAATCACCAACGTATGACGATTCAATTAAATATAATTTGGTGCAACGTGCATTTAACGTGAATTGCCTTTGAAGTGGTTTCCAAGTCTGCAGTGAGGTCCTTTTGGTTTTGCCTTCTTCCCTCCAGTAGGGATCACAACAAAAGGTCAACACATGCGTATCCCGGATTCGTATTTATAGCCAACTCGCGTACAATTCGCACAAGAATTGGAAAAACATTGATTTTTCATTTAATACACTCGGTTACTCTCTGAACAATACCTACATATATACATATGTAGAGAGAGATAGAGAGAGAGAGAACAGATGATGGGGATGAGTTCAACAACATTTCTTAAAACGTTTCATCCCCCGGCTGTTGAGAGTATCTAAAGATAAACTTTTGCTTTCATCCCCCAAAAAGCGCGCACAGAGAAACCAACAAAAAAAAAAACTTCTGATCAAAGTGAACATAGAATTCTGTCGAGTAGTCAAAATACTAAGCTGGGTTGTTACAGGACAATCTGTTCCATATGGCGGAGGAAACCAAAAAAAAAAAAACAAGAAATTGTCGAAAATTCATTGACTTTTGTGGCGCTTTTAGCGATGGCCCAGTGCACATTGTCTTTCGCTGTCTCTGTCGAGCTAAAAATAAAGGGGAGCACAGGGTATCTACTATATAGTCGTCGAAGTGGAAATCGACTTTGCACGAACGAAAATGAGCAATTTCGATAAGGCATTCGTTACGGATGCGAGTGTATATTTTCGGCCGACAAATTTCGTTTAAATTGTTACCACACGTGCGAATAACTGACATTCGAGGCCGGGATAATGGCAAATCGGATGAAATGTGGTTTTACTTTAATTCAATTTGATTTTTGTCTTTAATTAAAAGTTTTATTTGAAGTCGGTGAAAGGGTAGATTCGAAGGACTTTGTCTCAAAAAACCAAACGTCCTCTCTCATACTTTGAACGTGCATTATGCTGACTTAAAGTGAACAAAACATTCTTCCATCTTGAGAGTTCCTTGTAAGGACTCCATCTTTTTCAAGTGAATCGCGCTTCCACCATAGACCATAGACAGTCCGTAAGCTTATGAACTACGAGATAGAAGTGCTTCTTTGTAAAGACCAGAAGAACCTGTACACAAACTCGATCCTTTTCTGGTTCAGAAAAGTGAACTGCGGTTCTTCCATCTTATAAGTCAGTAGTACTTCTTTGTGTTGATACTTTTCTGATTCATGGAAGAGAACTACGATTCTTCCATAAACAAATGGTTCATGAACTGCAAGATAGAAGCACATCTTTGTTGAAACTCGATCATTTCCTGATTCATGCAAGTGAACTGCGATTCTTCGATAAACAAATGGTTCCTGAAACGCAAGATAGAGCCACTTCTTTGTTAAAACTCGGTCATTTCCCGATTCATGCAAGTGAACTGCGATTCTTCGATAAACAAATGGTTCATGAACCGCAAGATAGAAGCACATCTTTGTTGAAACTCGATCATTTCCTGATTCATGCAAGTGAACTGCGATTCTTCGATGAACAAATGGTTCATGAACCGCAAGATAGAACCACTTCTTAGTTGAAACTCGATTATTTACTGATTCATGCAAGTGAACTGCTATTCTTCGATAAAAAAATGGTTCCTGAAACGCAAGATAGAGCCACTTCTTTGTTAAAACTCGGTCATTTCCCGATTCATGCAAGTGAACTGCGATTCTTCGATGAACAAATGGTTCATGAACCGCAAGATAGAACCACTTCTTTGTTGAAACTCGATCATTTCCTGATTCATGCAAGTGAACTGCGATTCTTCGATAAACAAATGGTTCCTGAAACGCAAGATAGAGCCACTTCTTTGTTGAAACTCGATCATTTCCTGAAGTTAGCTGGAAAAATGTTTCATAAGCTGTAAGATAGAACTTCGTATGAGTTTAGACTCAGTATTTTACTGATTCATAAACCTTCATTCATGCTCAATTGACTCAGTAAGAAAGTGCTTGTTTGTAAGGTCGATCGATCTTATTCTGATTCATAGAAGTCAAGAGCAGTTCTTTGGAAATGGTTCAGAAACCTTAAATATACTTATTTGGAAGAACTAGTCTTCAGACTCATAGAATGTCGTTCACCCGTAGTTAAGAAGAAATGTTATTGAAGCGCTTCGGTTTTAAGAATGAGTCTGATCCAAGTCATTTGGCGAAATGAAGCATTTTGGGGTTCACTACAAGTTAACGCCCTGCAGATCTGTGAACGTAAAGACGAATTAGACCCAAGAGGAGTTGACAGTTCGGTGTCCCTTCTAGAATGCACAATTTGAGTCCGATATACAAAGGTTAAGGCTTATGCAACAAGCTGTGTTGTGTGATATGACGGGATTTGAGAGAATCTTTCAATTTCTATGGCAGCAGGCCCGCAAATCTTGTTTTTTGTGTATTCAAGCCAACACTCACAACAGCTCTGGAATCAACCATAAAACTTCCTTCAGCTGATATCTACCACCGAAGGCTTGACATCTGCAACTCACTAAATATGGCTAGTCTTTGGACTCACGATGAGATCAACACCAGCGACAGGTCTAGAAACAATTTTGAATCGCCTCTCTAAGCTATAACCTTCTTCTACTAAATGGCGTAAAGCACGAACGAAAGAGAAAGTCTCACTTTAGAGGAGAGATTCCAAAAGAAGGCCAAAACAGAACATCTGTCTTCTTCGCTTTACAAAATCATTATTTCTGCGAAAGCTTTAAAAGAACGGGTCTACATTTACAGCCCTCTGGCACTCCATTTTATTTGAAAGCAGCAATAAAAGAGTTTTGTGACCTCTCATGGGAAAGTGTATAAGAAAATTCCACTGTGCATTAAACCAATAAACTGTAAACAGTTACTGTGTGGAAGCTTAATTTCTCCATAATAAATCTGTTCCGTTACCCACGATGTCAAATTGAAAGATAAAAGATACCAATAACCGCTTATAGATAACAGAAAACAACAACAACACTCACACAAAATTTTCACTTTGAACAATAAAAAAAAAAAATAGAAACTGTCACTCGTTCGGAAAGCAACAATTACCCTCTCATTAGCAATTTAACTCGCTCACTTGTGTCAGACCGTCAGACCCCATTAGGTCAATAGTGTAAGCTATTCATTAAGTTGTCGGTCGACACCCTTTCCCCCCTCCCCCTCGCCTTTGGATACTTTTGATGGATTTAATTGGGTCTATTCGGGTGCGAGTTTGTACTTAATACTAAATGTCTTCTCTTTTATTTCTTTTTGGTCGTTGCGGTACTGTTAAACCGTTTAGTTTTTGTCATTTCAATGACTCAGAGTGCGGCATTTTCTTTGGCATAGATACAGATACAATTTGTACTTGATTCGATGGCGCTGCGGCGGCTGCACGCTCGATTTGAAGTGAGAGTGTTTTGTTGGTTTGTTGAATGAATGTGGTGATGATGTAAGTCTCAAGTCGGTTAGTAGGCCCGTGCGTAGCTACTTACAAAACAAATTTAAAAAAAAAGATACACGTCCAAGGTGAGGCGGCTTATTGTTTGTTGCAGTTGACACGTGTCAAATATCCTTCAATGCAATCGGACTTAACCTTCAACTAGTACTCTAAAGGACAAGATATTTCAACAACAACCACACAAGGAAAAAAATCTTTTGATTTATAGTCGACTGAATGTGCCACCACTTGACCCCAACCTCTTTGTGTTGACACTGTCAAGTGGATTTTTCTTATGCCCAACAAGGGAGGAGCCCCAGCCCATATCCTTTTATGCAAATGAATGAAAAGTGCACCATCAATGAAGTCTTCCGGCATTTATTTCGTTCGGTTTGCATAAGGACAACAGGCACAACAAACGAATGCGACACAAGCTATTTGGAAAATAATTAGTATAATAAAGCGTACATCAGTTCAAGCGAAATAGTTTGCTACAACCATCCTGCCAAAGGACTACTTGTCGCAAAGCAGAGAATTTCCCCCCTTCAACAGCTCTTTAGAACTTGTGTATGTGGGTACAAAATTTTAATTAAAGACACAGTCAACCTCAAAAGGGTTCTACACACGTATGGCAAAGGATTGGATTGGTGCACACCCCTCCAGCACCTTGCTTGGGTTCATATTTGGTCAACACTTTCCTTCTTGATTATTCACAGAGGGAATGAACTTTTTCCAAGAAGAGCTCTACCACCCAGTCCCAGAATCCTAGGTCCAGCATGAATGATTGATTGTTGGACAAAACGAAATCACTAAAGCAAACGGTACGGGACAGAGAAGAGAGAGCATAATGGAAAACTTGTACATGTTTTTTCTTGAAGTGTCATTGAGAAGAGGAAGGACAAGGACACTTGTGCCGGTTGTGACTTGAGTTCAGTGTACTTTTTGAAGATGTCGTCGTCGCTGTGAAGTAGCTAACATTTGGAGATTAGTTTTTAATTTAACTCTTTGTCTATATATCCATAGACGTATCTCGAAGAGGAAACCACAAACTTTTTGGAAAGACTCCTTTAGTTACCAAATGTACGCTCAAATCTCTAAAAATAGTACTCACTCAAATAGAATACATCTAACCCCCTGACCACATTCATTCATTCACTCAATAGCTATTTTGAGATATTCTAAGTCTTCACAGTCAAGTTTAGGTCAGTCTAAGTGAGAGACGAACCTAAATTCCTCACAGAAAGACGAGAGGAATGCAGCACACGTTCTAGTACTTTTTTGTTTTGTAAGTTCCCGGCGAATTAATTGACATTCATTGAACAGGATGCTATTTAGGGTTAAACTCGACTCTAGGCTGTCATTCATGAAGAATAGAGCTGTAAAAGACTGCATTCATTGAAGTCATTCTTAGAATTCACTAGCAGTCATCTTCAGTCATTGAGGTCTTTGAAGTCAACAAACTCATCTGCAGTCATTGAAGTCTTTGAAGTCATCTTGACTTCATGAAGAACAGAGCTGTAAAAGAATGCTTTCATTGAAGTCATTCTTAGAATTGAATTCAATGACTTTATTCATTTTGAGGTCATAATTTAGCAATCACTATTTTGAAGTCAATATGAATGCAATCATTTTGATTGCTCTGCATTTATTGAAGTCACCTTGAATTTACTAGCAATCATTGCCATCCAGTTGAAGTCTTTGAAGTCAATAAAGTCATCTGTTGTCATTGAAGTCATTGAAGTCCTTAAGGTCATCTAAAGGTATTAATATTCATTCAGACTTCATTGACTTAAATGACTTCAATGACTGTAGATGACTTGAAAACCATAGTTACTGTGACTTTTAAGTAATACAGAACAATTATGAATGAGTTTTTGTTCCCGCCAACTGACGAATTGTGACTGGGAATCATGTGATTTGCGATAGAGAACTGAGGGCAGTGAAGATCACTAACGATCACCTAATGAAGGCCTTCAGTGACTCAATAACTCAGCTTTTGAGGCAGTGAGGTTCGATGACGATCACCTCATCAAAGTCGTCTAAAGTCTTTCTTTCAGATTTCATTGACTTGAATGACTTCAATGACTGTAGATGACTTCATTGTGACTGAGACTCATGTGATTTGCGATAGAGAACTGAGGGTAGTGAAGATCACTAACGATCACCTAATGAAGGCCTTCAGTGACTCAGTAACTCAGCTTTTGAGGCAGTAAGGATCGGTGACGATCACCTAGGGCACAATAGGTAAAGGAGAGTCGCCCAGGGATCAATAAAGATCACCGATCAGTGGTCTAAGGCGCAGTGCATAAGGGTTCCATAATCCTGATGAATTTAGGGGGTATTGAGCAGTAGCCATTCAATGGACCACAATTAATCTACTACTCACCTCAAAGCCAATTTTGTACACCAAAAACCGAAACAATGTTTGAAATTAATTAGAAAACAAATTAAATTCCCATCCGCAGGATATACAACTAAATCCGACGGAATTAGTAGTTTCAACCTCCCCCCAGGATGTTTAGTGTTATTACCGAGATTAATTACAACATTACACAGATGGGATATTCAATATTTATCTCGATGCAAATATTTGCACAGCGGGCTATGAGCAAACCAATAATCTATCTGCGACTTTAAATCATGTATCTGTTAAAAGAATTTCATGTAAATAGCGCGACTGTGTCTGACTTGTGACCCCGTCAATTGACCTAAACTTCACTGCAAGTGCACTTACGATGGGTGGGGACATTAACATCAATTGTGTGAGCAAAAGAGAGGAAGAAAAAAACAAGTCTCCACTTAATAAATGGTGCAATTAATTTTTATAGCGAAACAAAACTGCAACACACAGAAACTGTTTCATTGTAGGAACCAATTTGCAGTGTGCTCTCTCAGCTTCCCCTCCACACGAACCAGCGCAGCGACTGGCACAGACAGATCCCAGAAAAGGGGACGACGACGGTGCCACTGCCTGCTTTTTGATGGTAATTATGATGATGATGATGATGACGGTGATGATCTGTGAATGAATTTAATTCATTTCTCCTCTTTTTTTTTTTTGTATTTTATTGTCCATGCAAATATGTGTGCAATGAAACAATGGAGCATGGCAATGACTGCGGCGAATGCGAAAAATTACAATTTTCCTTCCCTCTGATGATCACCATCATTGTATGCGTGTGTATGCATGATTATTGAGTTTGACAGTGAGGTGAAGGCGAGTTGGACAGATTAATATCCGAGACGACACACACATGTGAAGTAGGGCGGGTTTTCAGCTACCCCAAGTGCGATCGTGATGATCGTGTTGAATCTTGTCGTTCGGTAGCAAATGAAATAATTGAGCTGGCAATGATCGCATTGTGATGATCTGAGACGACAATATAGAATCGTCGTTCCAAATATTGTGAATCAAGTCGAGGTCGAGGTCTGAAACGAATGATCGCTGACGATCGTTCTTCAAATTAAAGTCCTCCTTTAAAACTGAGTTGACTGGTGTCGATCTCTTCCATAAACTGCTGACCTTTAACACCAATCGGTGAACAAAATGATCTTCGAATAATATTTGACAAGGCGTGAAGATCGCCCACAGACTTATTGTGATAACAAGATCTTCTCCGATCTCTTCTTAATTAAACAGTCGACGATCAGGTGACAATCATTACGGATGATTTTGGCCTCATTTAATTATTCTGTCACCGAGGTCTGAAAGGAATGATCGCCGACGATCGTTCTTCAAATTAAAGTTTGACAATGACTGTAAAGCGTTGAGGATAGGTATTGATGAAAACAACCTCCTTTAAAACTGAGTTGACTGGTATCAATCTCTTCCTGACCTTTGACACCAATTGGTGAACACAATGATCTTCGAATAATATGTGACCAATGAACTGAAAGAAAAGGGGCAAAGTAGTAAGGCGTAAAGATCGCTCATCGACTTATTCTGATGACAAGATCTTCTCCGATCTCTTCTTGATTAAACAGTCGACGATCAGGTGTATGATCGATCATCGTGAGAAGCATTACGAATGATTTTAGCCAAAAAGCCGCAGAATAAAACTGCTCAAGCTCGACAGTGACTTATGAACAATATTCAGGACTTATGATCGCCGAAATGACAGCCCAGGCTACAAGCCATTGCATTAAAAACAAAGCCTGTGTAAGTCTATTGTGAAGGCTTGTTGTGATGGTGACATGACTCTAATCAAAACTTGTGTGTGTCTCCTTTATGATCACTTCCAACAGGAAACAGCATTTGAAAGTCAACCCCACTGTCGAGGTTCCCATAATTGTGCTCTTACAAGCTCCTAGAGTTTGTCCTTTGACAGTTTTAGCTCTAAGTGCGGTATTAGTTTCTGTGTGTCACCTTGATTGTCGACCTCTAATCAGCTACTTGCTTACTTTGTGGCCACTTGACTCTAGCAAACTTACAATCTTACTCGCCAAAGATTTTGTAGAAGAACTGAAACTTTATAGACGTCAGCCCAATGCAAGAAAGTTCGCCTGAGTATCTGTCTCAAAGTAGTTTAAAGAAGGAAGTGAAATAGTGTCACAAACTACTTACAGCTAGAAAAATTCACTATCCAAACGCACCAATGTTCATTTGCGACTTACCTAGAAAGAAAAAAAAGAAAAGAAAATCAAATATGAGTCACTGAGATCATAAGTACCAATTAAACTCAAACAAAGACAATTTAGCAAGAGAAACTTATAATAAAAGTCAGTAGCTACTAATTTCTAGCGTATTCCCATAAAATATCTTCTGCCTCGAGAGATTTCTCCACCAGATTTAGTTTGAGCTAAGTATTTAACTAATTGATAGTGACTCGACATTAGTTTCTTGTCATCAACTTTATCGCAATAAATAGCGTCACATTCGTAGAATAATAATGTAGCTACTGAGTAAGGTCAGACTTACACTCATAGATACTTATAGAGCCTTGACTACGCACAACAACCAACAATATATTCGCAGTTTGAATTTCAATTACATGTAAGACCAATACAAGTAAATCAATAAGACTTACGAGAATAAAAAGGAAACCCCCGTCAAACAAAACAACATTCCACTCCAGCGCGTGTAACAATTTCTCAGTCGCAGTAACCAATTCGATTACTAATTTAGAACCACCCTGTGTCATGCCAATTAATTTGCGAGGCACTACGACTATGTTTGTGGTTGCAAGATAGAAAATTCTAACGAATTACACGATGAGATGATCAAACGAGATGATGAATCAACTCTCGACGAGATTAGTAATGATCTCTTCAATCTAGCTAGCGAGTTATAGTAGGCTCGAGGGATCAGTTAATTTGAAATTTAAATTACCGGAAAGTACTTACAATTTTTTGTTTGTTTATGTCTTAATTTGTTGTGTAAGTTACAATGAATTTGACAGTAGGCCTTTTGGGTGTGAGCATTGACTTGTGTTTCAGTATCTTTGATGTTAATTTGCACATTTATCTTTCTATTTACACATTGTAATGTGAGTAGGTATACTTTGTTGGGTAACACAACCTCGAATAGAGGAAACAATGAATTATGATTCGATTATGTCAGAAAGAGGATATTGTGTGGACGTTATTATGTCGCTAATTGGCTTAATGTGAACCTTAATGGATGCAAAAAGACTTGATGACATTTACACAGTTCGACTTATGGTTTTATGTCGATTTTAGGATGTGACATGAAAATGTACACGTAAAAGCGAGCAATGTCCACCTCAAAATGGATTCTTTTGACAGCTGTCAAGTACAAATCAGGATTCTTTTGGCAGCTGTCAAGCACAAAATAAAGTATTAGTTTGTAAATTACTGTCGAGGAGAACTCATACTTTTTGGGGTTCACTACAAGTTAACGCCCTACAGATCTGTGAACGTAAAGACGAATTAGACACAAGAAGGGTTGACAGCTCGGTGGCCCTTCTAGAATGCATAATTTGAGCCCAATATACAAAGGTTACGGCGTATGCAACAAGCTGTGTTGTTCTTTTGACAGCTCTCAAGTACAAATCAGGATTCTTTTGATAGCTGTCAACTAAAAAACAGGATTCGTTTGACAAGTAGAAATCATTTTTGACAACTGGAGCTGCATTATGAGAGCACTGAGAGACATCAGTGTTCCTATATATAAATATACGAGAGGAGTAACACAGGAATCAGTGTTGGGGCCATGCCTTGTAGAGCATTAAGTGCGATGGAGTACTATGCCGATTAAGACGATGATATCGCGGTATTGGTTGCGGCTAAACAGGCCTGAACTTATCAGCCCTGGAATTTGCGTAACACAAAATGAAGGCGGTCCTCATTAACAGAAAGTTGAGCGTCTGACTAGACAATATAGGTAGACGATCACACTCTTGAGTCAAGGCCTTGCTTGACTATATCAAATTAGAGAACACTTAGTCCATAGAGGCGCAAGGGCAACCAGTAGAAAGCCCACTTGCTGCAGTGAGCAAGTCAATCCAAGTCACTGACTACACCCCCGCTAAACTCAGCTTTGGTCGGAGCTTCCGTCCATCAATCCCAGCTCATGAAACATGGTCTAATCTGGAGCAGGTGGATGTCGGAACGATTCACTTCTACACTGATGGATCTAAGACCTCAGACGGAGTTGGTGGTGGTGTCTTCTCCTCTGTGCTTAACTTAGGCATCTCTTTCTAACTCCCTGATCACTGTAGCGTTTTTCAGGCGGAAATTATACCAATCAAAGAAGCTCTGTCATTCACAGACAATCAGGCAGCCACCAAATCTCTGGAATCATCCACAACCACATCAACGGTCGTACAATATTGCCGTTCATCTCTGATGGAGATCTCGGAACCAGGCCACAGTGATATTCCAGGGAACTGTAAGGCTGATGAATTTGCCAAACTTGGCACAACCGTAAATCCGTAAGGACAGGAATTGCTATGCCAATTGCTACCTGTAAGCACCTGCTCAAACTTGATGCTATAAGGATGGCCAACGCGCTTTTGGGCACATTGTCACTTTTTCGTAACCTGCAACTTCCTTCCTCGAATAGTTGGCTCCTGACCCGTTCGTTAGATAAAAGATCCTGAAGATCTTGTGTAATCACCGGCACCTGTTAAGGAAAGTTTGCAGCTTTTGTGTGCTCCTGAAGGCTAAGTACTACTATCCATGCCTCAACTTGGTGTTTGGGCGGATTCCATTACTTCGCCAGATTCTGGGCAGCCTCCATCTGACCACCAACTGAATTTGGCCATAGTTCTATGAGAAAGAAAGCATAGATCATCAGCATAGTCAAGCTGTTTGAGTGAGGGTATAGGATACCATAGAAGTCCTCCACCTCCTGGTACTGCATGAAGAACGACACTATTCAATCAATACAAAAAGAATCGGTGCCAGAATGCAGCCCTGTCTTACGCCACTTTTGACTCAGAATTTACCAGAAAAGCTTCCTCTCTGCATGGTATAAAGTCTTGATAGTTGCTATTAATTTGTCGGAGATGCTTCTCCTGTGTATGGCATTTGGCTGTTAACACTGTGCTAACTCTCCTCCACACAGGAGAATCCAGAATCCGCTCTTTAGTAGCGTTCTAGTGTCTTATGGTACCACAAACTCACAAGGTCGCTGAAAGGCTTAAAGCAACCGCCGTTTTGTCACATATCGCAAGCTTGGATAGCAATCGCGCCAAGTCCTTCCTCATATGCAGTTCATTGGTAAAAATCCTTTGAATGCGGCCATATGAGATCTCTGTTACTTCAGTTCAAGCTCCTTTCACCAACTTATGACTGTAGAACATAACATGAAAGAGTAGTTCCCAAAATCCCATCATCGGTGTCCTTGGGCCTCCCATCTAACGATTTCTGTCAGAGTTGCAAGAACAAGGAGTAAAAAGAAACGATTCCTCATCTTCTTTGCAACTGCCATGCTCTAGCGTCAAGAAGAAACCTCCATTTGGGGGCCTTTTTCTTTGACGATCTTGGCGACCTGACAGGTCTGCAGTTGGTTCTCCTGACCCATTAGCAGAACCTCTTCTTAAGTGTTATTTTGTGCGGTAACCTCTCTGTATTTGTCCTCTGTCTCTCATCATTGTAGTATCGTAGTAATTGGTAGATCCGGTGGTACCACAACCGGCCTTTTAGGCCTAAGTGAGCTGCTGCCCATCTGTAACTGGGCACTAACTGCCACTTGATGGGTCCACAAACAAACAAAAATTGTTGAAATTTACAGAAATTTAATAGATTTCGCGGATTTGTTGCTCCATTCCATGGCCAGCTACTATCAGCAGACGACTCACTCATCCTTTCGTGATCCTGTTCATTCCAGCAACTAGCTGCAGAAGGAATTCTGTACGTCCACAGTAGGTACTAAGTAACAACTGCTTATCGTCGTTATCACAGAATAAATATCAGCCATGACTACTCATTACGTGGTCACGCTGACCAGCTCGCGTGTTTAACTGAAGGCATTTATGCGAATGTAATTTCCCCCATAATTACCTTTCCCGCAATAAAACAAAATTAACACTTTCTGTGGTTTAACTCATTAGTCATGTTGTTTTAAAAAAATAATTAAAAATCAACAAAAAATAAAGCACGGAGCATCAAAGGGCAATAAATTAACTACGCACTTCAACTGCACATACACTCACTCGCATTTTATTAAATTAAATTCGCCAGCTTGGCACATTCGTTCGGTCACAATGAGTGTCAGTATTAATTACTTAAATATATATCAGATTGTTTCCATCTGTGAATTTATAAATTTTTATACCAAAAGCCCAATGGATCCTATTTTTAAACAAAAAAAAAAAAAAGAAAACTGCCAAAGAGGGGAACTTTCTCTCTTCTACTATTTTCCACTCAAAACAAAACCGAAAAAATCAATTTAATTCCCTTAGCAAAGGTATTTGCAATGACAAATCAATCGATCAATCGGCTGTTGGCAATTTCAAATGCCTATACAAAGTTACAGATACTTTACTTCGTGTGGTGGTTGGGAATTTTATTTTGGTCCTCCAAATTCAAATGGCATTCATATTGCAATGGAAGGATGGCGAAGCCATTAATAATACATATTTCAATCCCATGAGAGAGAACGAGAGAGCTAAAAGAATTTTATTGAAAAGAAGAAGAAGAAGCCTACACTTCCCATTCATACATTCCCCGAACGATGGCGCAAGTGTATGTGCGCCACTAATGGAATAATTTTAAATATTTCGCACGAAAAAAAAATCCAATTGAAAGGCATTTTGATTGAGCCAAGAAGTAGGCGGTGGATTGGTGGGATGGGTAGGATGGGGGATCTACTAGAAAGCAAAATAGAAGATTACGCAATTTTTATAGTATTTTTGGTCTGTCCTATCTTTGGCGGCCTTGAGATTGCTATGCTACTGAAATGTGCAAAAAAAAAAAAACACACACACACAAAAAGATATAATAGACCACTTGCGAGATACATTCCGCACATAGTTTTGGTGTTGTGCTTTGGCTGTTCGCCTACATAGGAACGAGAAACAGACGTCAGGTGTGTGGTGTGTGCATTCTTTTGAAACAGATGTCATAGGAGTTTTAATGTTCACAAAACAAAATGCAAATATTAGAAGTTTATTTGAAGAGAATGCCAGTGAACTGGAATGTTATTTGAAGATCCAAAGGAATGTGAAGCTACATTTATGTAGGTCAAGGGGTGAGTTTCAAATTAATGGAAATACTTTTGACTAATATGACATAGCTATGACGAACCATTTCTTGACATCATCGCAGGATGTCCATCATCTGGAAAAGCAATGTTATTAGTTTAAAAACCAAGCTGCGACTGTTTCGCTCCAACGTAGAATCGGTACTACTTTATGGGTGCAGTACTTGGAAAGTGGACACCATTAACACACGCCGGTTGCAAGTCTTTGAAAACAAATGTTTAAGAGTCATCTTGAGGATCTTTTGGCCGAACCGTATCTCCAACGAACAGCTTTATACGAGAACGGAAAGAAGGAGAAAGTGGCAATGGATTGGACACACCCTACAGCGCGAAGACAATTCTATTGCGAAATACGCTATGCAGTGGAATCCGCTCACCCAAGCAGGCAGAACAGCGGGACGCCCTAGGCAAACGTGGCGCAGAACAGTCGAGGAGGAATCGAGCTCTTTTTGGGAATGAGTTGGCGAGAGCTCAAACGCGTTGCAGAAGTAGGGTTAAAGGACCCAAGTAAGTAAGTGAGTATCGCTTGACTTATGTACACAAATGGCCTTCCAAATGCCAACCTTTGGTTCCTTATAAGAGGGCACTCTACACGAAATTTAGGGCAAAGCATGCTACTAAGAGAGAGCAGCTTAGAATGAAAGAATAAAGCAACATAGCCTTTTACATATTCAGCAAAATACTGTGTTATTGGAACCCAAACATACCATCACTGTCATTGGCGATCTATCCCATCATTTGGGTATGCAGGCCGGTAGCCAGTGGCAGAGAAAGTTACCAAGCTTACAAAGATTCAGAGATTAGCGTGCAGACCGCGAAATTAGCCGCAATGAGTGCCATTCGCTTAATGGATTTCGACCTTCAAAGAGAGGCCCATATCAACCACCGCAATAATTTAGGGTGGTCTCACCTAGACATCATCAGAGACTATCTCCCGCCATAACCTGATTTCAGCTTAGAAGTTAGAAGTATTCCGATGAAGGGAGGCCTAAGGAAAAGGAAGGACCATCAAACCGCATGAAACCTCCATCGTTACTGACAGATCGATCCGAACCATCCGCAGGTCTTCGTTCAGGCCTCTAATCATCAGAACTCTGAATACTCACTGTCACTGAGACTTCCCAACCATGATAGTGCGTATTGCAACAGAAGCGTCACAAGTTGACCTTATGACACAAGGAAATCTCAGGAAACCAAACGGCCAGGCAAACTTAGCGCTCTTCGAATGTTTCATTGCCTATTACAAGAAGTATGCATCCAAGCACAGAGCAGACAGAGAAAGATTCAATAAAATTCTGTATGTCGACTGCTTTACCAAAAAGAGGGCTCTAGGAGAGTTCTTCTGCAAACCATCAGCCATCAAAGACAGCCCTCTTTTTTTGCACTATCTTCTCACCTTCACTCATGCTGAAACTGCCACATATGAGAAGAAGTGAGATACATTACAAGCTCAGACTAGGAGTACGACTAAGAAAACAAACATCTTCTTCTTGCCCATCAAGTCGGAAGCAAGAGCTTGTTTTTTAATCAACCTAGTGGACTGAAACTCAGCGCTAAGCACAAGACTTGGTATCGCGACCAAAGACTTTTGTCATAGCTCTAAGGACAGGGCTTCTTTTTTCTTTCTGTTCAGCTACCCAGCATAATCCACTTTGACGAAGTTAGTTCTACTTCTCATTAAAAGAGGATTCTTAATGCCTAATAAAGATTGAAGACGACACGGTCAAACAATGCTCCTCTCTCTGAAGCTTATGGGTATCGTAGGCTTAATTTACATATTAATGGAATTTTATGTTCTAAATGCGATGCCAACCCAACGTTTCAAATGCATAATTTAACAGAACACGATCACCTGCTTTTACACTCTGGATAGACTACATTAACATGCGTTGAGTCATCAATGAGTCGGAGCTCAGATACATATATATATGTACATGTCTCGAAAATGTTAATCGAAAATTTATACAGACCACCTACAAGGATTGTAGATGACACATATCTTACTTCAAAAAAGACTGGGGGAAGTGATCTAACCTATTCTTGACTTTTCCTCTTACTCGATGAAGAGAACCTTCAAATCTTTGGCTTGGTTCATTACATTGCGCCTAAAAATATACACTAAGTGGTTTGAAACTCAGCTATATTCATGAATCAGTAAGTGACAAGTACTTTTAGAAGACTGTTGTGGATGTAATGATATAACCTGTCATGTATTGCCTCCATTTCGAAATATACTTCAATATCGACAAAATTGAATTCTTTTTTAGCTTGTTTCCAGTCGGCATTTGAACCTGAGGACTAGTTTAGAGAAACTATTCAACCGCCTCCAAGTTTAAACAGCAAATTGAGTACAAATTGATCCAGTTGAATCCACTCACGGAAGAGTTGAAGATGTCCAATTGTAAGCAACAAACTGTGAATACAAAACAAATCACAGAAACCTAGAACTGAAGCGTTCAAATTTATGCATCAAATTGAGCGCAATCATTGAAAGTGGGAACTAGTTCAGTTGTTGAGTAACAAAAGGATTGCAAATTGAACAGCGAATTGAATGCACTCACTGAACTTTGTTCTTTTTCTTGCGGCCCGAGCATACAACTAACAAATTGAATGCATTCCGTTCCATAAAAAGTGTTCTATTAAAAAAAGTTTCTGTATGACTGAAGCTGAAGGCAAGGTGAGCAAATAATCGCCCGCCCAATTAGCTCAATTTTCTAAAAATCAATTCGCAACACTATCGCACGTGACAATTAGCACAATGAATTCATTGACCTTGTGTTCCGAGTGTTAACTTGTTCGCTTTGGCATCAGTCAATTTTCACAGTCATTGACAGCAAAAAAAAAATACAAATATGAATTGTTGTTCTGTAAACAAAATAAAAATAATAAGGGTAAGTTCGGTAAGAAAACAATTTCACCCCCCATTCCAGGGGTTCAGAGGTTGCCATTCATAATTCATTTCGTAGATTGAACGAGAAAATCTGTGTGTACTCTCTCAAACAACCCCTTTTTATTATTATCCCCTCATCTTCCGGTCGATTCAACGCTCCCAACTCCAGACCCCTTCGGATGAATGATGATTATTTGCAAACAAAAATGGAGAAATATTGACGGAATAAATTCATTATAATCCGTGGAGGAGAGTGAATTGTTTACACATGAGTGGAGAACAACGAACACAGGGGGATGAATCCATCCATCCATCCATCCATCCATCCACCTATATAGTCTGTTTGTTATGGACTTTTAATTGAGAACACTCGTGTGGAATTAAGGAAAATTGGATGAGGTGTTTTTCTTTTTTATTTTTTTATTTGTTTTGTTCACACGCGAGTTAGCGGTAATGAAAAGTTACCCATAAAAGGCTAGATCAAGTTAAAATCACGCTAAATTGTCAGATCACGTAGCCACTTAAGGCGAAAATTACCGCTAATTCGAGTGACATGAGCCAAGAGATACATTTCTGACATTTGAGCTGAAAAAAAAAAATAGAAAGATACATCTTGAAAACCTTTTACGGAGAGCTTCTCTAATTGTTACCAGTCTCCATAAAATAAAAACAAAAAAACTCCCTGATCACATTGAACTTTTAATGGAATGTACACATCAATCTGTTTCGGGGGAAACCGTATCGAATCTAAAAATAATTTTAAATTAATCTAAATTCGAAACGTAAACATCACAAAAGCAAATTTACTGAATGAATTTCACGTGAGCTGGCTAAATTTATTCACAAAGCAAGATTTAAGGGGAGGAAATCAATAAAAATAAATAAAAATAAACCACCTTCTGAGAAACAACAGCAGAATTCGGAACCAGTAGCCACCAGGGAGACTGGTCGTCGAGACCGATATTATGATGTCGAACTGCTGACTGAGTCATCGGCAGGCAGGTAATAAAAATATATCTTCATCGTCGCCGTCATCATTTTGTGCACCACAGCATCAGAAAGATCATGAACTTGAAAAGTTTTTTTCTTTTTTTCTTTTTTGTGTTTCATTCGAAGAAACAAACAAAATTTCAATATCAAGTTTAGTAGAACAATAAAATTGGTGACAAAGTAGGTGGGGGGCATCATGGCATGGAAAAATTCAGAAACAAGTTTTTTTTTTGTCACGGATTCTTTTCTGTTTTAAATTTGTTTTTTTAAATTCCAATTTGTGTGCCTAAAAGTATGCATCCAACAAAGCAATGGTTTGAGGCTTGGGTTCTTCTATGAGGTTAGTGTCCGCACTAGAAAACCAGAAAATTATTCAAAATTTCGCAGCAATTTTAGAAAAGGTAAAAAATAAAAAGGGAGAGGTCCCTGTACCAAGTGGAAACACCCAATGGAAGTTTCAAAGGAATGTTCTTTTAAGGGGATTTGTCTATCAAAATTCCAAAAGAGTCGCGAAAAAACGCAGACCAAAAGTTTACACCTCAGGAAACTTTAAATAAACACACCCGCTCTCTTCAAGAGGCAAGTTGAATTTTCAAATACAAATGTTTGATTTGACGTTGGTTTGGTATATTACATTGCGCCTGAATATATACGCTAAGTGGTTTGAAACTCAGCTATATTCGTGACTTACTAAGAGAGATGTACTTTGAGCATACTCTTGTGGACGTACCGATACACCCTGTCATGTATTGCCTCCAATAAGAAAATTGCTTCAATATCGACAACGTTGGATGTTTTTTAGCAGTTTACAGAAGCCATTCAAGACCTCCAAGTTTAAACAGCAAATTGAGTACAAATTGAACCACGAATTAAGAGCACTCAATGAAGAGTTGAAGATGACCAATTGAAAGTAACAAAGTGAATGCAAAACAAATCACGGAAACTGAAATCTTGTTCACTGGAATGAGCCACCTTCTCTGGAACATAACCTCATCACCTGATGAAAAAGGAGAAGGTTAAGTTAGCTTAAAGGGATAAGTGTTCTTTGTATGATCCGTTGGTAGTTTGTCAAACAGGTTGGCTACGTCCATGAAGGAGTACGAGCCGAGCGCCGTTTTCCTGACAGTGGAGTATATCTCTCGTCGGCTTGTCGTTGAAAGTCGAGTGATACGGAGAATTCAACAGGCAAAAGGGAGGGATGTAGAACAGAATTTATGACCATTTGATAAGGAATTCATCTGTTAGTTCGTTACCCTTAAATGGCACTGCGTTCATGAGGAGTTATGGAGTCCTTAATACTTTGGTCAGATCGAGATTTAATGCGAAAAAATTCCATTTCTTCTCTATTTCTGTCCATTCACAACAGTTTGCTGTAAAGTATGCACGCAAAGCCACCAATATTGTAGTTTCATGGGTTTTCTGTTGGTTGATGCCGACAGGTGCTACAGGTGGCAATAGTTCGGTGATAGTACTCAAAAATTCCCCGGCAACTCAGCCCAGGCAACTAGTTTCAAAAGATGTCTAAGTTTTCACGGAGGAAGCTCTTCAAAAACATGCCACAATCTTGCTTCTTTCAAAATTCTTTGCTCAGAATGCTTTAAAATCTCAAAAAACAAGTCGCACATATGATTTCCTTTGCAAAAACATGGTTTAGAATAGTTCCGAATTGCTTAGAATTGTCTCGAAATGTTCCGAATTCTATTCAAATTCTTCCAAAACTATTTAATCTTGCATTTAAAGAGAGTTAAAATGTTATTCATACGACAAAAATGTCTCAAAACATAATATTTGTCTCTACCACACCATTTCTTCCTGCATTTGCATGTGTGCTTTCGCTTTCTTTAATCCAACACTGAATAATTAACGGAATATATCCATCTGATACGAAATATTTCACTATCACCTACTAGTTTAAAGCAACAAAATATGAATAAATTTTCTCTCATCATCTATCAATGCGGATTTTGTTTACTTCAAGCTATTACCTAATTCAACTAATTAGCATACAATCGTATGCTAGCCGCTCCCATATATTGAGACTACATTTTATAAATTTTTCACGTGCTCATTGCATGTTTATCTCCACTGCAATCCAATACACTCGTAGCGTCACCGCTGTTATCGCTTAATACACACCAATTAACTGTTTTTTTGTTTGAGAAAGTCATCGCGTTTGGAAAAGCGTTTGTTGTCTCAAAAAATTTTTCGTGGAAAAACGTTATTTTCCAATTGTGCTCAATCTAATTCGCTTTTGTAGATACTTTTTCTTTGAATCATAATCCAAGCGCGCAGTTATTGTTAACACTTTTTCCTCATCTCATTCTTATTAGATACGCAGTGTTAAATTATACAAGAGAGAGGGAGAGAGAAGAAAAAAAAAAAACGGTACAAAGAATAGATGATCAGGAGGAGAAACATGATCTACGACCGGCAATTCATCGAAAGTTAACGAGTAAAATAGGTTTTTGTGACATTTGTCTTCTTCTTTCTTTCTTTCACCTCATCAATCTTTGATGCGAGTAAATAAATATACAATACAATAAATTATTTTCGCAAAGAAAAAGACAGATCGACAAAGAAGATACAGCAAACAGGAGAAAAAAAAGTAAGAGTTTCTTGACAAAAAATCCGAAAGGAAAACCCGCTTAAAAGCGTTACAGCGGCTGCAAGAGATCAAAAGGTTGAAGTTGGTGGTGGTTGCTGGTTGCTTGGAGGAAAAGAGAGAAATCAATTAAAAATGAAGACCTAGATTCACTTGTTTACTCGCTCTGCCCCCCCCTCATCTGTCAGAAGTCAGAAAATAGGGCGAGCAAAAGGTGTTGCCAAGGAAAAATACCTCACTTTTTATGCTTTTCCATTTTCTCATCAGTTTATCTTGGACTTTTCTCTCTTCTTGAAGTTTTCTTTGCAAAAATAAAAAAAAAATGTAAATATTTTATGGCTACGGGCAATATAATTTAAGTGCTATGACCGCTTTTTGTTGTTTAAATGTTATTTACTTTTATGTTGGCCATTTTGTGGTGAGGGTGTGATTTTCTCACTTTGACAGAGATTGAGGCGTTCGTTTAGAATTCCTTTAAAATGGGATGACAGTAACAGGTCATACAAATGGAAATTACAATCTAAATCGGTGGTTGTTCCTTTTTGGCAAACGACTGGGGGGGTTGAGTGGTATTTAGATTTTTCTATGACACAATTTGGGGGGATGATTAGACCGGAATATGATATCTTGTTATGAGAGTTTTTGTTAAAAGCAAAAAGATACAAAACTTTCCAATGGACAATTTGGTTGGTGAGAAACTTAGACGGCTTCCAAATTACCGTAAACAAATGCTCATGTTTCAGTCCAACAATGGGGGTCTGTCATTGATTTATGATCCAATGATGTAACGACGCCTGTTGGCCGACAAGGGAAATAAACAACGAAACTGACAGCTCTTGCAATCACCATCCTAATCGTGATACATTTGGAGGTACTTTTTTTAAAGTAAAAACAATGAAAAAGCTTTAGTCTTATCAGCTTATCTTTCTCATCAAACAAACGAACTTATCTTGACATTTATTGCTAAAAGATTTGGTTTTTCAAACGTTGGCCATAACTGCAGTTAACAGGGTCCACTCTAAAGCTATGTGTGGCATTAGCGAATAAAGCGAGTAATTTTGGCTTCCAATTCCCGGCTTATCCATGAATAAATCCAACCTTTCCTTGAATACAAATCCTCTCCCTGACATTTCTGTTTTTAAGCATGTAAGAGTGCTATCAGACGAATAACATACCCTCTCTCTAACGATTGCTGCAACATAAATATTCAAGTCCATACTGTATGAAAAAGAAACAAAATTATGAACGCATGTCTGAGCGTCATTACTTTATCCATGCAGCACAGACAGAAATACAAAAAAAAAGACAACATTATCATGTGCAGAGCACGAAAGCACCCTTGTTTCCCTCTGTCAGATAGCACAAAACCAAAAATTTCCACTCGAATGGCGCGCATTCGGAAATGCAGCACTGCACTGCAAGACCATCATCCATCCATCGAATCGATCGATTAAATAAATGAAACGAATGAAATGCTGCCTGCCGCACCCAGAATATGATGCCGCCTCCTTCTCGTGCGTCTTTGTTGGGTGCCACCAACCACCAACCATCACCGCTACCGCAGACAGAAAAGACAGACAGACAAGTTACAAATTTTCTGAATATGCAATTGTACTTATAGATAGATACAAATGAGAAAACGTTTACTCAACCTCACACTCTCAGTCAATGAATCACAAAACACCAACATCCGACCTCGTCTAGTGTTGTAATTTATCTCACCAAAATTCCAGGAAGCAGCAGATAAATTCATCGGATTTCACTTACACCGATGCATTTGAATGGACACACAATGGAACTCACCTGCATACAACCACTGAACGCAAACAGTCTCCCACACCAACCGACCGACCTGACCCAGTGCATTCAGCATTCAGCATTCAGCATTCACAGCATTCAGTGAATAAAACTTTGACAGGCAAATTACAAAATTTGAATTTCATTGGATATTTTTTTGGAGGCCGTCGTATTCCACTCAGGTTCAGGATTATCTAATCGTTTATTGGTCTGCATATTTATATTGCGGTTGAATGGATTCATTTCAATTGATGAACCATGGAATGCAGTTGATCCGTAACGTGATATTGATATTTTTAATTTTAATTGAAAATATTTAAACCAGCGTTAGTTGTCAAATAGTTCTGGGGTTCGCATTCAGGAATAATAATTTATGCTCGAAGGACATCCCACTGACAAAGCTAATGGAGTTCGTGACCACAAATGTAAATGGCAAGTGTTTCACACTGAAATGGGTTAGGAATTTAGAAAGGGAGACGAACTGTAGGCATATCCGTCTCTTCACTGAGAGATGATGATATTTTTAGGTGCCTCTATGGTGCATTGGTTGGTGGGTTGATTGGTTGATGGCTAGACTGTTGCCGAAAGGTATTATAAAACTCTCATCGACGATGGAATACTTTCGGAAGCCAAGACTGAAGACATAGTCATCTTTACGAGTGGTTCCATGAAGGATAGAGCGGGAGGTATCTTTTCAGCAGAGCTAGACCTAGCCTGTCATATTAGTCCCGGAAAATACACTCTAATGAGTCAATGAGTGCTCATGCCAAAATAAGATGACGCTGTTCTCAGTGAAAGGGCATCTAGAAACCAAGGGCAATATAAAGGCAGGCTCCATAGCAAAGCAAGGGTTCTACTTCAAGACCATTTGCTGCCAATAGCAGAGGAGTGGTAGAGCACCTGATTAACAACTGGGTTGCGGCATAACACCAGAGACGGTGGTGAACCGTGGAAGCTTGTGGGCTTAAATTGATATTGAAGATGAACCAGATTTCTGTTAAAAAAAGGACTCAAGTGAAAGAGGAACTATGAAGAAATCTAGAGAGTCTCTGGGGCTTAAAAAACGGCCCCAAAATTGTGGTCTGTTTCTGTGTCTCTCTTCGGTGTATAGTGTGAGGGTCAATGGCTTATTTTTAAGATCATTAAAATGATCATCCATTCAGGGTAGCCTTCCGGATATTGGAGTGCAGGTCTCGTGCACAGAAAGTGACCGATGACATTCTCTTTTTCTCCATACCTTCAGCAGCTTCTACACAAATCATAAAAGTGGACGCTTAGACTCTAGATAAGTCTTCCTCTAACGCAGTCGACACAAGCTACTGTCACCTACTCACAGTCGAGGGCCCTAATTTCACCCCAAAAAGGCCAATTTCTAAAAGAAATATGCAAAGAGGAAAGGCCTCCGCTAAAGAGCAAAGATTTATGGGGTTACATTATCAAAGGCGATCAATTTAGCTTCCACATTGTTCCAAGTTTTGAAATAGAACGCCTCCATCTACTTTTCCTTATTTTATCGATGTTAGGCGACCCAGGCATTCTCTATTCAATTTCTAGTATTCTTGTGCAAAGATTATGATATAAACTAATTGTTCCGAATTGTTTAGAATTGTTTAGAAATCATCGAAATCTGTTAAATCAATTCATTCGTAATCCTATCTCACTATAACAATTACAAAGGTACCATTTTCTCTATAGGTCTTCCTTTTTTAGAAGAAAAGCAAAGCAAAAGCTCTATATTTCATATCTCATAGAATCTTTTCATCAAAAAAAAATGCTGAAGGACAGGATTATAGTCTCTTATCTCTTATAAGCTCTCTCATCCTACCCTTCTAATCGAACAGCGATGCCACTTTACCCGACTTCATCGTCCTTTATTTTTTTGTCAAACTGTTTGTGAACTGTAAAACTTGGTTCTTATAGAACAACCATATCCATATGCTCATTGTGTACTCCATCACAAGGCGCCTTGGGCCTTTTATTCTGTGGAAAAAACGTTTCTTTTTTCTTTCTGACAGAACTCATAAGGAATCCTATGTTTCGCTTTCGTGAAAGTCCTTCCCAAAGTATGTGTGTGTGTGGGTAAAGAAATGACAATGAAAAATTCCACTTCGTAGCTTATGCTGAACACCAACATTCTATGGAAGAGAACAATTTTATCGATGGCTCTATAAATATACTCCGCCGCCGCTTGCCTCCCAGAAAAGAGATATAAAAAAAGGGACAAGAGTCCTTGCGAACAAAACCCTGTGGGAGTTGGGCAATAGCGATTTTATGAGAGGAGTAAGGGGTTTAGCACGTCATTGGAACGACAATAGCGAGAGGATAGACAAAAAAAAAAAAAACCAAAACACGAAGAAAAATCATCCTTCGTCCTGGAAGGCATTTTATATTTATCTCCGAATCAGTGGCATACTCATCGATCGTGTTGACGGATAGATATTATCTCAAGGCCCCCCTCTTCATGGATGTATGTCCTTTTATTGAGAGAAAATACTTGCTTTTTAAATTTACTCAACAAAGGGGGATGTTAGTCCTTATGAAAAGGGATGAGGACGAGAAGGATTCGCTATATTTTCGCCCTTTTATTAGCAGTACGAGGGAGATTGTGCATTGAACTGAACTTGACTTGCATAAACTAATCATGGTAGCGATGGATGCTAACTGCTGCCACAAACAACGTGACTTACTACAGGGCAATGCCCTAAGACACAAAAAGGGTGTGTGCAAGATGAGCTCTTGAGACGACACATACTGGTGCGCTGAGAGGGAAATATTAATTCAATCGATTGACGTTCAAGTTTAAGTGCGATTGTCGAATGGATAAACGGCGTGTTCGTGGGAAGTGAACACCTACAAGGTTGAGCACTGAGCATAAAAGCGCGATTGAGTGTTTTGTAAGTTGGTATAGACGCAGAAGTCGAAGGTGCGTGGGTGGTTAAAGTGGTACATAGGAAACGTGGAGAACGCAAGTAGGTACTTATGGCCTTAAGCGGAAGTCGTAGCTTTAGAATGTAGCCATGCAAACAAATTTAAGCTTTATGGAAGAATTGTGCTTTGTTTAGCATAAAACTTGTTCTCTAGGTGTGAGCCCACATAACTGCAATGCTGATTGGAATGAAAAATCGTTTAAAGCTGCATCATTAGCAGAGAATGCACAGATGAACTGGCCACCCTTCTCTATCTTCCGCCATCGACTCAAGTAAAACAATAGTAATACAATCCAACCATCTGCTTCAACATCTAGATCGACCAACCCACCTTTAGTGGAGGGAATCCTCTGATTCAGCTTAGTTGAAAGGCGATACAGTATCATGCCCTACACCCTCATCCGCATAGTGGAAACATGCGAAAACGGTTTTCCAAACAAACAGTACTCACTTGAGGATTATTCTGCCAGCCCTTTTCTGTATAACCTCCGGGGTACCACAAGGTAGCCATCTGGGTGCCTCTCTCTTCATTCTGAGTAGATGCGATCTGAAAAATCTATATCCTACTTGCTCAGTACTTCTAATCTGTCTATGCTGACGACAGCCCTTTTTGAACAAGGTTTGCTCTTCGAGATCTTTACAGTAAAGATTTCACTCGATTTTACTTTGAGAAATTTTCCTTTGAGATCTGTCTAACAATTTCATCGGCGATCTAATTTTGCGAGATCCCATTGTGACATCTTGAAAGCTAAACAGAAGTCTATGAGCTAAGATTTGCCACCGAGTTCAATAAGCGTTGGAAGAGTCAAGCCCAGTCTGGCTATCGCTACAGAAAACAAAATAAGCAGGCCATGTAGGACCGCGGCGTAAAGGTATAGAGCGCGATTATTTACTGAAAGGTTTGATGTCCATTTAATCCATTAAAAGCAGTTAGTGTCTTTCAACACGAAAGCAAAAAATACTGCGAATTATGAACGAATACAAAAATCATATACAAATCTCCGCAGACGATTTGGATACTACCCATGGGGATAGACGCTCACAAGAGGTTCGACGGTGAAAAAAAAGAGATCCAAACCAGGGATGCCGTTTTCCAATTTCGAAGAGGAGTATTTTAGAAGTTAACAGAGGAGTATTTTTTGCCTGAGTATAGTTTGTATTGTAAACTATTTTTTCTGGTTACTTTTCCATTTTGTAGTTTACTAGACGCTTTAAAATTATCTCATCACTTTTTAAGGACAGATACAAGACGAAGCCCATCACACACTGGAGCAGTTTTGCCCTGGGGTAACCCCGAGTAAATTCTCGTAAATTGGCAGCTTGCAAAGAAAAGAGAAAATGTATAAGTTTTACCCCGCCTTTCAACTGCTTGAACACTGGATGAAGATTTTACCATGTTTCTTACTTTACAACTCATCTTCCTCTTCTAAAATGCCAGTCTTACCCCGGGGTAATTGCACTAGTTTGTGACGGTCCATTAAATGAAATAATGCTTAAGACATACCCTATCTTCGGATTGAGGTCAACAGCTTAAAACTGGAGTAAATCTTAACTTTGTCTACAAAAGTCGACTTGAAAGTGCTCGAAGATCGTAAAACTTTGCGCCAAAAAAAGGTAAAAACTTTAAATTTTGAATAATGCATTCAAAAACGTTGATGGAGAAGCATCTCAGTATCTTTTTTAGCACACAAAATAAAAATCTGTGAACCAGAACCATATACAATAAAATGCCAATCATTTGTTCTACTAGTTCGGCCACGAACCACTGAGAGCATATACTAATACTTTTGAATTATTTTCAAATAACTTGACGTCTCCTGAGTTGGATTTTGAAACGAACTTACAGACAGAGAGAAAAAAATATATACTATCACCACTTACCAGCAATAACAGTGTTGGCGGCGACCTCTTTAGCAGCAGCAGCTGCTGCTGCCGCCGGTCCACAGTGTAATATATCCGACAATGACAACGATGAAGCGATTAGCTGACGTTTCTCCTCAAAGTTCAGATAATCCAACGAATTACTGCGCTGCGGCGTAACCGTTATGGTGACAGATTTCTGCATTTTTGCAACAACACACACCTGTTGAGTCTGATCGTCCTCCGGATCGGTGACGGGTGAACTCAACTCGACCGGATTCGGGCCGTACTGACTGCCGGGCCCGATAAATTGAAATTGCTGCTGCTTGTGCGATTCGGGGAAATTTGGCGAAACTGGTGAGAGTTGATAGCAATTTTCATTGTTTATGGCGGCAACTAAATTTGCTAAATTATTTCGACTATTGTTGATTACATGCTGTTGTTGTTGCTGTTGAGATTGCTGTTGTTGTTGTTGATGATGTTGATTATGCTGAAGCTGTTGTTGTTGCTGGTGCTGTTGTTGTTGTTGCTGTTGATGTTGAAGGTATTGTTGCAGGGGAATTTGTGGACCGAAGGTGTTATTGTTGCCGTTGCTATTGTTGTTGGTGAATTTATTACTTCGCATAGACATAACTCTTGATTATCTCTCGAACCCGACTAAACGACACCTGTTTTTCTGAAGAGAGTCGTTCGTATACTTCAACACGAGTGTTGACAAGCGGCGACGGTAATTATTCGCTTAATGCACGCACACGAAACAAACAAACACAAAAAAAAAAAAGCACGCGATTCATTCAACTCAACATGCAATCTCAAGTAGATACTTAGCAAAATGCCTGCGACTAATGAGACACACGGGGTTGGATTTGCTTGCTGTTTCCTGACACTGATACCTCCACTCAGTGCGACGACGACGACGACGACGAAGACAATTTCACTTTTCCAAAACCCGAAACTAATGGGTTTTTTGGCACAGATGCTAGGAGCTTCTCATATGACGTATCTATGTATCTTTTCTGTTCTATTGCAAGGTCGAAGAGTATCTTTTCTGTTTTATGTCATCTAAAAGGAGTAGAAAAATATGTCAAAATTTAATAATTTAATTCGCATGTGTGTGATATATGCTCTTGGCTTCGCATAGAGCATTCATCATGCGCTTTCATACCTTTCCTTCGAATGTTTTCGTTTTATTTTTTCTTTATTATTTGCGGTGAATTTTTTTTTTTTTTGTTGTTTTTTCAAGTCTAGGCGAGAAATCTTCTTCTGATTTATTACCACGAAAAAAAAAATTCAGACAGAAAAAAAAACAGCTTGTGACGTTTCTATTTTCTAAAAGTCTTTGGTTGTTATGTGGCATTTTTTGAATTTTTTTAGAATGCAGTGTGAGTTTTTTTAGTTAAATAACAAATGAGTTGGATAATCAAAGAAAAATCATAACAAATAATAGACGAAGACTGTGGTCGGAGATTTGTCTGACAAAGCATTGGGTTTTGTGGATTAATTCGAGTGGAATGACACGCCAAGAGTCAACTAATCATGAGATGTCATTGGACATAAGTCATAGAGAATAAAGGATGGTATCTAACGGGATTATCACTTTCATAAAGTAAGATGAATCAGATGTAGAGAAACACAACATCACGCGATAGAGAGTGAACGTCATGAGCCACAAATAACCATTACGGGGCTGCAAAATAAAAATCAATCAGATGCTTGAAGTCACAAGTAATATCATCATCATGTTGTTGCAAACATGTGGTTATGTTCCTTAGAAGAATTTCAGCAAATTGGTTACTCACTGGGAGTGGTGACGTAACGTGAGTGCTCGGCATCAAGTTGTTATCCGAACTCTCTGAGTACATTTTAGGTGTTAAGCCTCCTTACTCGTACTCATCTGCCGACCAAGCAAACCTCCTGTTCGGCGATGAATGACGGACGTAGTCTAATTTGAATTCCAAAAAGATGTAAAAGAAGAAAATGGCGACTACCGGGACTCGACAACTTTGACTTTAATTTGTGAACGCACTCTTTCACTAATCACCAAACTGTCACTGTCAATTTATTCAGTGAACTCAACATTTTCATCGTGGTAAAGTACACGAACGAGCAACGTCTACAAATTATACAAATTTTCTACCGAAATTCGGAGGCGGTGATTGCAACTTTAATACCATTTTTCGGTCGTAATTCTCGTCCTAGTTGACAGGCAAAAACAAATTTAGGGCAAAAGTTTGAGTCTACATATTCGTTGTGTGATGTTGCCGTGTCAGTGAGACAACGATTTGGTCGATGTGTCGAAAATATCGCTACCATTCAGGCGTCCGTAGAAAACGATCAAAATTAGTCAATTCTCAAGAATTGCGTAAGGATCTTGGCTTACACCCATACAAGATCAAGCTGACTCAAGAATTGAAGCCGATGGACTATTTGAAGCGATGTACGTTCTCCGATTGGGCTCTGGAGAAGATGCGCCAAGATGATCACGAAGCTCATTTTGTTCTCAATGGGTTGGTCAATAAGCAAAATATGCTCCATTGGTCGGGTATAGCTCCACATGTGCTTCATGAATCACCATTTATCCTAAAAATAAATTTTTGGTGCGGTTTGGGCCAAATTTCGTCGACAATAACGATCGTTACGTTACTGTGAATGGTCAGCGTTATCGCGCCATGATTAAAAAATAAATAAATATTAGGCCGTAAGCAGCCCAAAGAGGGCCAAGGCCTAGCTTCTCACAGCTGTACGTATTGTGCGTGGTATACATTTCTGTACGTACAGAAGGGATCTACAGTTTTATGCCGTATCCGAAGGGCAGGGGGGTTTTTTGAGAAGCTTTCTCATGACAGTAAATACTCTTGGATGTTTGTCAGACGCTCGCAAGAGGTGGGGCGGTGAAAAAAACTTTGGTGGTAATTTCCTGGATTCGAACTCGGAACCGCACTAACCACTGAGCCACGGCACCCACTCCGCGCCATGATTACCAATTATTTTTGGCTATAATTGGAACATATGGACTTGGAAAACATGTGGTTTCAACAGGATGATGCCGCAAGCCACACAGCACACGTTACAATCGATTTATTAAAGATTAAATATGGTCCGAGTGTTATCTCAAGAAATGGCCTCGTTCGTGCGATTTAACGCCGCTTGACTATTTTCTGTGGGGCTCATTGGTTTATGCCAACAAGCCGACGACGTTGGAAGAACTCGAAGCCAACATTGAACGCGAAATGTGTGGCCGACTAGTTGAAAATTGGGTCCAACGGTCGGCCCGCGGTGTTCAAATGAACGAAGTCAAGTTCCATTCATAAATGTTTTGATTGTACTTCAAGCCGATAATAAAGTTTTTGAAACACCTCAAATGGTTTGAGTTTTATTTAAAAACAAAAATTTGTCAAGTCGTTATTGGAAAACCCTTTATAAGGCTATGAGCAGCATATAGAGAGCCAAGGCCTTCATTCATTCAATTATGTGAATCATTGTCCCCACTTTTAGCCAAGAAGAGTTGAATTATTCAACTGAAGCATGTAGACTAAGCTTCATTAAGGTGAACTGTTTTATCAGCCATAACCTTAGATACAATGTCGACTGACTATCGTGGCTTAACGCTCTTCAGAAATAAGAAAGTTCTGAGAGTTGAAACAGCTTTCTGTGACTTGCATTCGTTTGTGAAAATCACATACAATACATATTCCCCGATAGTCTAGACACCAACCGATTTCCTATCCTTTTTTAGTATTCCAGACTTATAGATTTGAGACGGAGTTTGTCTGTTCACAGACATTTATTCTTTCTTCTGATTTTCACTGTCACTTCGGACTGCACAATTACCATTAACAATCTGTCAGATTATATCTTGAAGCAGTAAAAATGAGATGCACCTGAGGGTAGACTGTACTTAACCTTTCAAAACTCAAGTACTTCAGACATCAAAACTCGAATTAAGCGTTTATTTTAAGCAGAATTCGCGATGAAACAAAATCAAAAGAACAAAAACCATAAAATATGCTCAAAAGAATACAACACAGGCCCCCACGCTGTTCACTGTGGCACCCTATTTAATTGGATTTAGCTTTAAAATGAAGACTTCACCCTCATCGGACGGACAATTTTCATTGAAACTCAATCAGAAACTTTCAATTTACAAAACAAAAAATGAGAAAAACAACAGCCCGACCCCTAACGGTCATTTGTTTCAAAACCAAAACGTTCTGCTGTACCATCTAGGCGAGCACGTCTCTCCCTGAAAGACCAACATAATTTAATTTCCCCTTCGTCCTTTGGCTATGTGTAGGTAGAATGTTGTCGATTTTTGGCGGTGGCATGGTGGCCGGCAAGTACTTCAGACATCCCATAGGGCATCCTTGCTGGCCTCATCTTATGATTTGTTTCCTTTTTATTATTATTATCCCTCTTAGTCCTTTGTTATTGATTGCATTGCCTTCGTTCTTATGTTGTAGATGTGAACAGTTCACGTTCGTAAATAATTTCTATCAGGTAAAGGAAGAAGAGGGTCCTTTGAATACCTATATGTGTATATAAAACGGTTTTTACCTGCCCTGAACTTGAAAAATCCCCTCCACCAAAAGAGGACGAAAGGGCAACCAACTCAGGAACACAACAGACGGCTTAACAGAGAGAAGAAGTGAATCGTTCCTTTGGGAATAGTGTCTGTGTGCATTTAGGGATAACAAAAGTTCAGACGAAATAAAACAGGTGTGCGACTTTATTGCTGCAGTAGTCCTTCGTGTGTGTGAGTAGAGTATAGTTATCTATTTATGAATGCACGTCCTGTTCTTTGTTTTCCTTTTTTTTTTTTTTCATTGGTATTTTTTTCGAGAACCTAATTAGAATTTATTTGAAATCCTTAAGGAAGAAGTGCTAGCCGCCATCCTGCTCTTAAGAGGTTCATTAAAATTTGTGAGTGTGTTTGACTTTGACCTTTTTTTTTTTCTTTGTTTGTGAGTTTGGATGAGACTTCACTAAGGAGACGATGCCTGCCACCAATTTTGGCGGCTTTAGATAAGTGCCCAGCTCATTTATGGGGGGAATTATGGTGCGGTGGCAATCTGGAGAGGGTCCCAATCTGATACAGGCGTTAGGGTGTGGATAAATCAGTGTTTGGGTTGGTGTAAGCCTGGGGGTTAATGTTTGGTAGAGCCGTTAAAAAGTTGTTTTCCAAAAATGGATAACATGTATGAATGACTTTCTTAGAAAGGATAATTTTTCGGGAGTTTATTTGCGACGTTAGACGGGGCTTATGCGATAATGGCTCGATGTAAGTGCAGCATTACAATTTTTTATTCAAAATTAAGACTGCTTTATGCTTTGAAAAGTGGCAATTAAATGTAAGGACTAAGTGTTTAGGGGGTTCTGAAGGAGAATCGGTGAGACAGTATTTTGGGGAATTAAAGGCTCGCAAAACAGAAAATAAATACTCTACTTGGAGTACCTAAAAGTAAAGGCACACAATATCTTCTAAGAGATTTAAAGAAAGAAACGTCCCAATCCACTAGTCGTCAGGCAAGGAAGAAGGAAGAAAACTAAACGTCTTCTCGAGCCGGCAATGCCACTAGTCAATGGCTGGCCATTGGACAACTGGACTTCGTCCTTTCGGCTTTACTCTGCCATACGACTTGCATTTACCACTGTACTATTCGGCCAAAGAGTGACCAATGTGAGTGGACTTACTCATTTCGATGTTCTTGCTGCAGTTCGGAGTGCGCCTCAACCAAACAAACCTCTCAAGCCGAGACCAGTTACAAGATAGCTCCTTCCGATTTCACAAACCAAGTTGCTCCACTTGTTTGCGCCATCTACCACTACTGCACAGTCCAATCAAAGACTCGTTCGTCATTCGTTCTAAATGTCGCTGTTTGCGAACTCTAGTTCGGCATTGTATCCTCTTCCCCACTCGTCTTTTCGACGAGACCAAAGATCACTCGAAGGTCATTTCCCTCGAAATAACAAAGGACATCCTCATTCGATTTTGTCAAAGTCCATGGCTCTGCAACATGGTGGTTGGTGGTTGGTTGAAACCGGCCCTCGGTGAGGATGCACTTAGACCAAAAATAGGTCCATTGTGCTGCTGATGTGTAAGGTGGATGGGTCTCCCTCTCACTCAGGGAACTCCTTAGTATGAAGGAGCCAATCTTAGCCGTGTAGGCATTGTTGAGATCACTTAGATCGTTGAACAAGTGCGGGACACGTGCATAGGAGGTGACTGATAGTCTCCTCTTCTTCTTTATCTCTATAAGTTCTACAGAAGTCATTGTAGGGTATGCCCAGTCTTTGGAGAGGTTTCTTCTCTTATGTTTCAGAAGTTCGATGGACCTGGTTTTATTTTGCGTGGGCCAGAGCAGCCTTACAGTGTTACAGGGGCCGAGCTGTTGCCACCAATGGTTGGCTTCGCTCACCGCATCGGCATGGACGAGGTACTTAGCATAGGACGTTGGCGCCTCAATGTCGGTGACGTTTATGCTGTTTAGACCAGAGGAGCCTCGTCGGGCCCTGGTATATTACAGTGACCCGGCACCCAGCAGAGGGTGAGGTTGTACTGTCCAACGAGGCAGTCCTTCTATGCCTTGGATCTCGTTGTGCTAAATCCGAGGGATTTGATGGCCGCTTGGCTGTCGATGTATATGACAATATCCGATACTGATACTGCATTAGCCGCCAATCAGTCAGCTGCTTGACGAATGCCAGTGACTTCGGATTGGAAAACGCTGCAGTAGCTAGAAAAGCTGAAGGAGAGGTGGACGTCCAGATCTTTTGAAAAGATACCAGCCATCCTTGAAGATTGTCAGCGATTCATGGTGAAGAACATCCGGGTATTAAGCATTTGTAGCTCATGTTGAAGTTGTGTTCAGTGGGCAAGTGTGTGACCTTTGGGAGATGTTTAGTGTGTTGTTGCTTCCATTGTTTGGAACTTCTCAGTCTTATTGTTGAGCAGGCAGCCAGTTGTTTGCTTTTCTGCATCATACAGCGGGACTTGCCCCATAGAACCACCTATTGGCACTTCGTTTGATCTCCCCACTGCTGGTGTCATTTGCGGAGCTCACCATAGAGCCTGACTAATTACTACTTCTGCTAGAGTATCTACACAAGGTCACCAAAAATTAAATTCGTACTATAACGTATGATTTTCCACTCGACTGCAGCTATCATGCAACGACCATGACTGTCAAAAATTTTGTATAAAAGACTCTGCCAACTGTCGTCAATTCATCAGTTAAGTTCGTGAATAACTCACTCAAAGATACATTATCTAAACAATTTCAAAATGAAATTCTTCGCTGTTGTAGCTGCTCTGTGCACTTTAGCCGCTGTAGTTAAGGTCTGTTTGTTAGTCTAGCTTTTTTCAAGGACTAAATTGGTTTTCTGCTTCTGTACAGGCCGGTCTAACCAGGGAGGAGGCTATGCAAGCTTTCCGCGGCATCGCCGACCATTGCTTAGCCGAAACTGGAGCTACAGAAGGTAATCAATATGAAGTCTCTCTTTCTACAAACAAATTATTCTCTCTTACTTTGAAGCCGACTTGGATGTACTGATCAGGCATGTGCCAGCCCTGAACAGGGAGACCAAATGCCTTCGTGCATGCGTCATGAAGAAAATCAATATAGTGAGTGTAAATAGATTTAGACAATTGATCCCTACAACTATTGTCCCTAGATGAACGATGATGGTAAATTCGTGAAAGACGTGGCTGTGAAAATGTCTGAACTTCATTCGCATGGAAATGCCAAAGAGGTTCAAATTGCCGAAGAGGTTACAAGTGTGTGCCAGGATATCGCCGTTCCTGATGATCAGTAAATATTTTGCTTTAAAATTAGTTGACTTTAATGTTGCCAATAATGCCTCCTCCTTTGTAGCTGCGAAGCTGCTGAATTGTACAAAATGTGCCTAGCAACCGAAGCTAAGAAGCATGGAGTTAACATTATCGACTGAGTGATGTCCATGACACAACAATCAAGAAATTGTTTATTGTTTCTTAAAAAAAATAAATAAAAAAAATTTATAAAATATTTGAACATTAAAAAAAGTCTTTGGATTATTCTGATTCACTGATAATTTAGCATTAAAAAAAACTAATGACTATTCTTTCAATGGTAATGCCTCCTACTTTCATTAGATTTCAATAAAATCAATGCAAACTAGTTTATTTTCCATTAGCATTTGAATGTTTGACAGTAGTGATTTGCATCATCATTGGTTTCATTTTCAATGCTAATGATAATTTAATTGTAATTATAATGCTTCATATTTGGTAGAATGTATTTATTTATATTTAGCAGGCAGAACAACGGAATGCCCTAGGCAAACGTGGTGCAGAACAATCGTGGAGGAATCGAGCTCTTTAGGAATGAGTTGGAGAGAGCTCAAACGCGTTGCAGAACTACGAACAAGATGGCGCGCAGGCGTTATTGACGCCCTATGTCCCCCGAGGGGTTAAAGGACCCAAGTAAGTAGTATGTATATTGAACATCATTTTATGTTGTTTAAGTTGAGTTCAATAAACTCGAAGAAGAGTGAAAGAATAGGATGGTAATTAATCCAACAACATCCTGCCCAAGTAGACCATCTATTCCCCCATAGATCATCAACTCTGTGCACCATCGCGAAGCAACCAAACTGAGTGAACTGCAAGAAAACATTAAACATGCATACGACGACAAGGTACTCGAAGGCACCATAAATAGCGGACAGAGCTCAAAAGGCTCATGCAGTATATGCCGTGGCTCCATCCTGTGGCACTACTTGTTCTCCAGTCCCAATTCATCTAATGGAGGAAGAAGAAAGTCGGCGAGCATGACTCATGACATGACATGAAAAATAAGGGTCGAGGTCGTCGAGCGTAGATCACACGCGCTTGGCAGTTAACAGCTTACAGCTGATACACTGTCTGCACTTCTTACAGCTTTTCAACAAAAATTCTCTGTAAAGACCCCGATTGATGCTCAATTGCGTGGAACGACTTCTAGTCGATACTCAAGAATTATAGCATCTTCTAATAGGGTGATAAGTTCTGCGCCACCTTGCACATCCGTGGAACTGGATACACTGGGAGAATCTCCTGTGGTAAACTATGTTCTTCTATACGCTAGTTCGGTCTGTGCCAACGAATTAAAAAAAAGGAAGCAATCGTCCTTTGAAGAACGATAAACCACGATAATCAGTCGACATTGTATCGAAGGTTATGACTGATAAAACAGTTCACCTCAATGAAGCTTAGTCTACATGCTTCAGTTGAATAATTCAACTCTTCTTGGCTAAAAGTGGGGACAATGATTCACATAATTGAATGAATGAAGGCCTTGGCTCTCTATATGCTCCTCCGGACCATACTTACTCTTCAATAAATCGATTGTAACATGTGCTGTGTGGCTTGTGGCACCATCCTGTTGAGACCACATGTCGTCCAAGTCCATATGTTCCAATTATAGCCAAAAATAATCGGTAATCATGGCGCGATAACGCTGACCATTCACAGTAACGTAACGAACGTTATTGTCGACTAAATTTGGCCCAAACCGCACCAAACATTTATTTTTAGGGGATGAAATGGTGATTCATGAAGCACATGTGGAGCCATACCCGACCAATGGAGCATATTTTGCTTATTGACGAACCCATTGAGCCAAAAATGAGCTTTGTCATCATCTTGGGGCATTTTCTCCAGAGCCCAATCGGAGAACGTACGTCGCCTCAAATGGTCCATCGGCTTCGATTCTTGAGTCAGCTTGATCTTGTATGGGTGTAAACTAAGATCCTTACGCAAATGTGATGTGGAATTGACTGATTTGGATCGTTTTTTATGGGCGACTGAACCGTTGTCTCAGTGAGACAGTATCACCGTCACGTCAACATCACACAACGATCACATTCCATGGTTGTTGTCGTAACTTGAGGCTGCCTTTCTGGTTTTCCTTCGAAGGCTGGTTTCTAGTCCTTTACAGCCATTTGCGCGTCTATATTTTGCATCTACTCCCAGTACTTTTTTCTCCGAAAGTTTCTTAAGTTAAATCCCGCAGAATTTAATAAAAAACAAGCCCTACAAGCATAGACAGATCAAAACGTCTCTATGAACCATCTGCGTTTCAACTTTTCCTTAGAATGCTTAGTCAAGGTTAGACAAACAAACAAATCAGCAAAGAGATACCTAAAAACAAAGTAAACTCCTACTTAAGCCGCATGAATGCCTACAGGGTATCGTCAAAACTCTTACTAACTTTTTTTTTCAGTTAACAAGAAAGCTAAAGATCAACATTTGTGAGTCCCCCTGGCTAATTTTTAATTAGTAGTTCTTACACTGAAGGGAAAGAGGAATGGAAAATTTCCATTTTAATTAGTAGTAACTTTCGCTTGGCCTTCTTTTCTACGCGTCCCTCCAAACAAACCGTAGGAAAAAGTGTATTGCAAACTTTTCAAAACTCATCTCTAGGAGACAGATGGATTTTATTTCAATTTTTCATCTCGCCGCCGATACATTCGCATGCAAGAATTTAATTAATGCGAATCTGTGTGTTAGATACATGTACTTCGCCTGGGAATAGAGAGTATAAAATGAAGATGAGATACGGATTTCAAATGAAAACGATAGTATAGTACCCGAGGAGAGTGTACTCTGGTGAAAGTATATAAGTATCTTCAGTGGAAACGGAGATGATTCTTTATTCGCTCCCCAGTGGGAAATCTATAATCCTCTCAAATGGAATTTATAGCAGAAGCATTTACTTGGATTAAAAGACCTCCATCAGCAGCTACACAGAGTGTGTTTGCCTTGTAAACTCCTTGTGTCCTTGGGTACACACGAACGTCTTTACTGACACAACAAACTGCTAACTTATTAATGAGCAAGGGGATCTTATTTTTACGGATTAAAAGCTTATTGCAACATATTGCTTCGAGTTTGATTGAAATTGACAAGAGTGCCAGTGCGCTACCAACAAAGTAGCGAGCAAGAAGAATGTCGTAAAAGATACGACAGATACTGGGTTTTGAGTGACATTTATAATTCTTTTGGCATAAAATATCCTTATCCACTTGAAGGAGGTCTTAAAATAATGGATTTAAAGGACATTCAAGGGGACATTCAGCAAAAAGAGTCAGCAATTTCAAGTTACTTATTTTTGCGGAATTTGCGAGCAGTTTTTTCGCTCTTCTTCACTGTTAAGCAAATTGATAAAGGACCTAACCCCAGACGACATCACACTTGAAAGCTTAGAAGATGCTTGAGGAGCAATTAACAACACTGTGGCAATCGTTATGAAGCAACCATGACCAACACAGAGCAGCAGGATCTCTGCTCCGACGTAGAACCTGGAATAAAACCCAACTGAGTCTGTATCAGAGATAAGTAGGTCTGCATGCTTGCAGCTACGACAGAATATTGAACAACATGTCTACCGCCAATGCAGGGGCCAGTTAATATCCCTATCAGATGGCGTATATTTGGGAATTTTTGAGAAGACCTGGGGACCCTCTCCAAACAAACAATTCTCTGGATGTACACGGCTATCATAAGAAACAAGCCCACCTACCTGAAAGAGCTCACTAGAGTACAAAGACTAGCGTGCATTGGTGCCACCAGTGCAATGAGAACCACTCCAACTGCGGGTCTTGAGGCTATTCTCAACCTGCCCCCGCTAGACGTCTACACGAGATCAACGGCAGCCATCAGTACCTTAAGAATAAGTCAGACTGCGTGCTAGAAGTCAAGTACGATAGGGCACGCGACCATCCTTGCCAGATTTTTCGGCCATGCACCCACATCAGACTACACTACGCCTTACCTTGACTTCAAAATACCATTTACCTCAGCTTACCCTGGCAGGGAAGAGTGGAAAGACAGCCGTATACCAAATGCCGAATCCAGCTAGCTATTAACACTGGTGGATCACAAATGGACACCGGAATCTTCTCTGAATCACTGGGTATATCCAGATCTAAACGACTCCCAGACCAGAGCAGTGTTTTCCAAGCGGAGGTCCTGCCCGTGAGTCTGCCGTAAGAACAATACCGCCAGAAGGTATCACTTTCTTTATCGACAGCCAGGCAGCTATCAAAGCAATTACCGCATAGAATTACCGAAATAGAATCCAAGCTTGTGAAGTGCTGTCGGGCGAAGAGCTTAAGGTTCTTGGACCATAGCACAAGATTCTCCTCTGCTGGGTCTCTGGGCACGAGGTCGTCCCGGGAAATGAAAAGGCAGATGAATTAGCAAGGAAAGCTTCATCAGACCCACTTGAACTGACTGACCTCTACATAAGCACCCCGTCCTGCGCTCTTAGGCTTGAAGCAGGGAAACTGGCTATGAGAGAGGCGAACTTGAGATGGTAGTCCCTAGATACTTGCAAAACTGCAAAACAACTATGGCCAACTTTTGACAAGGACCGAGAGAATTATTTGCAAAAACAGACGTTCACTGTCCATGTTCGTGGGAATACTCACGAGTCACAACACTCTGCGGTACCACCTAAAGACACCACGTCGGGCGGAAGAAGAACTCTGCAAAGGATGCGGCGATGAGGATGTTATAGCGGACACTACCCACTTCCTCTGCCAGTACAAATTCCTCGGCAAGCACTTCTTTCAGGATCTAGGAGAACTCTCCAACGCCAATACAGACATCAGGATTGTTTGTTTACACGGGTAACGAGTAAGTACAACCATGGGAAGTTGTTACAGATATTTATGGGTTAAAGGGGCAAGGGGTACACTTTCTAAACTCTCTAATGGATCAGTGCGGCGGAGGTATTTCGTTTCCTCTGCCAACCCATAAACCTAACCTAACCTGCCCTAGTCCGACGTTTTATAGGCAGTTGCCCCCCTGTGAGCCCTTGTTAATGCTTCGTTACACGGAAACTTTTTATCTATCGTCTGTCTCAGCCTAGGGTGGTGGTAAAAATCAACCCTAGCCAAAGCTACAAAAGAAAAATGAGTCCTTTAATGCGACACTACACTTGTTGTTGTCCCCCCACTTTCAGAGCCTTCGAACGACTAACAACTTTACCGTATCGAATTCGGTGGAAAAAAAAAACTCGAAATTTCTCACAATTTGCGCTAAACAGTGCGTTAAACGAGTTACACGCAATAAAATTCGTCGAGTTGTGTTGGTATTCCCCGCACGATTCGCTCAGCAACTCTAAACGCGCACAATACAAGTGCTGCACGCGCGTACGCAAAGCAAATAAAACAAAATTAAAGTGCACAAAAAAAAGTAAAAGATACATTCGCTCACAAAACGCAATCTACCCATTCTCCAACTCCAACTCCAACAAAACAACAACAACTCCAGCGTCAACAACAACAAAAAGCAGCAAAAAGAGTTCACCGAACTTTCATATACGATTACGAGACGAATAGTATCTAACAGATAGAGAGGTTGTTCCAGGAAAAGTGGGCAACACTCGCTCACACATTCCACTGTTAATGTGTCAGGCTAGAAATAGAGCGCGGGTGATTATAAACTTTTGAGTGGTTTTTTTTTTATTTTTGCAACCAGACATAATGACAGCTCTGAGAATGGCTCTAAAATCTTGCCTAAGAGGGGCTGCAGTCAAGGCAGACTGTCAAGATGATAGTGAGAAATGCGCGCCCAATTGACGTGGCGCCATCTCGCTAAGTATCCATGTTGCAATAACCAATTAGCATTCGTCGAAAGGAAAAGTTTTGCCGCTGCAAAACACACATCTAGATACATTTAGAGTGTACTATATGTTTGGCACATCTCCTTCGTGGTGTAATGTGTCGACATGTGCAAAGCGTGAGAGGTTCTTAAATTAGCTCCAGCAGCGCGTAGAAGGAACTTTTCCGCTGATAAGAGAAAGAAGTAAACATCAAGCAACAGAGAGAAGTAGGAAAAGGTTAAAGTTGCGAAAAAAAAACACAAACAAACAAGAATTATTCCATGTATCTGTATCTGTGTATCGTTGTGTGTTCTTTGTTGATAATAATAGCTGAACTTTTGTTTTCCAAAGTTAAACACTCTGAGGGATGAGAAGAGACGCGTACCACTTTGGGGACTGGATTTTAAGACTGGATTTTGTTTACTGTTGTCTCTAGAGAGACACAGCTTTTGTTTGCACATTTGTTTAATTTTTTGTTTTTTACTGTTTTTTTTTTACAAAGAAATGCCGACGAATTACTTTTAGAAAGTTTACGCTTAAAACTAGTTTTTTTTTTTGAAAAAGAACAAACGGCAGACTCTGTTTTGAGAGAACAATAATAGACTAATTAAGAGTGGATTTATGTGTGTGTCTTTTGTGTAGGACTTTGCGTGCCTTTGAGTGGACACTTTTGATTTGAAGGAACTCCTAGACTCTGATAATGTCAAGAGTCGATGTGTACTTAGTTCAAAAGGATGGTCGTCATGTCAAACATTCATTTAAAAATAATTTTCCTAGACAATATCCTGGAATGTAAACGGTGTAAAGTGTCACTTTCGTTGAGATAAAGCATAGATACAATGATGCTATTTCCTTCTGTCAAAAGAAGATTAATTGCAAAGGACCAAGTAATGCCAAATTCGTACTCAAATCTCCGTTCTTTCAAGTTCATCCATCTGTGTATAGGAGGCTCTCTCTTAAGCTCCAGAGACAATATGCGTGACCTTAAGTTCATTTTGGGGTTCATTCAACTGTCAAATTGTCATTACAGTCAGCTGGTGAAAAATACTGACGCGGGTGATGTAAAAAAAAGATGAAGAAATTCTGAAAAACTATGGGGCTAGGGAATACCAAATTGAGCTAAAGCTAGATCAGTGCAATCATTCGATCGCCAAATAGCAACATGCTAAAGTAGGACTTGTCCCCACAATAAGTAAGTTATTTCTTGGTTTCCATCCTTATACCGAGATCCTATAGAAACAGCCTCAAGACCCCGTCATACAGACGTGTAGACTCAACCCAAAGGAAGAAGTAGACGATGGCTTCATTACCCACTACACGGATGCAAAGGCTGCTACTACATTTGACTGGTATTAGTTTGGCATTTGCTAAAACGTGGTATAAGGAAACTATAGCAAATCTGCATTCCTGCATTCTTTCAACACAATCCAACCTCGCCTAAATCTGATCCATAGGCCTAAATGTAGGCCCAAGTTATTTGTGTATGCCTAAGGATCTACGACCTATCAGTCTATCTTTGTTCCTATTACTAATGTCTCACAACAACACTGATTGATTTGTTATGCGCTTTCCAATATGCATACCATAAGGGTAGGACAGCTTAAACTTCAAAGAGTACCCTGTGGTAGTCTTCCCTGAAGAAGCCTTAATAGGCCTCAAACTAGAAGCAATCACTTATGCACTCACAGCTCGGAAAGTCAACCTAGTGACCTCAAAACCTAGTCAATATATCAACACAAGCAATAGATTTGCAACCGACTGTATAATGCTTATCTGCGGCATACCACAAGGTAGTATAATGTCGCCTCTTCTGTTTACAATTAACGCGTTCCTAGCAGAATTATACAGAACACGGGATAGAAGATGATTGCTTTTGGTGAATGTAATGGAGCCATTCCAAATAGGCTGAGTATAGTACCAGATCGCCAGAGGCTATTGCATTGACTATATGACCTGTCAAAGTCACTGACTGAGTGAATGAATCCAAACATGTCCTTCTGCGTCCCTAACCAATTCAGTTGCGGCAAAGGAATACACGAACAGAACACAGTAATATCGTACACACATTCACAACAATTTAGTAGCTAAAGCCAATCTTAATACCTTCTTCATCTATGTAAGATTAGAATCCATGGTTCTGACTGTATTACCATCTGTCAAATGGATCTAATTTGACAGCTGAATCCATTCTGTCTGGCGACAATAATCGATGCATTTCTGATGAACTTTTTTTTTTTCTCCGATAAAGTCCTTCAAAAAATTAAAACTTCAAAGTGGCCCCTCGAAGGAGAAGACCTTTCTAAGCAAAATTTTAACTCAAGAAATTAAAAAAAAAAAAAAAATAGGGAAAAAAATTTCCCATACCGGGAATCGAACCCGGGCCTTCTGGGTGAAAGCCAGATATCCTAGCCACTAGACCATATGGGATATACGGTTATTAGTGGCCTTTTGCAGTCCAAAACGAAATTCCCCCGAAATTATTGAAATTTTTGAAATTTGAAGATGACGTTTCTAAAGCCTAATCCCGCTATTTGAAGGAAACAAATTTGTTTGCAAATAGATTAGAAATTTTCATAAGTAAATTACAAGCCTTCTGTGTTAATTTTTTCTTATCAGTGACTCAGTTTAAAATTTCACGGCAAAATGAAAACAAAGAAGAACATTTGAAAGGTCATTGGAAGGATTTTCTTTTCCAAATAAGCTGCGTCAAATCCCTCTTTCTGACAGGCGTCATTCCAAAACGAATTCACACCATAATTTTCGAACATGTCAGTAAATTAAGAAAAAAAAGTTAAATATGTCAGAACTTCATCCCTCCCCATCTGTCATAATCCCTCGAGCATATGCAAACCTCTCTGGCAACTCTACATCAAGCACTTTATTTGCCTAATAAGGTCTAATATACTACTGGCAAAAAATAGTTTCCCATTTCCCACCCATCTGTTCCACTCTCTGCTCCAAGATGGGCCAGCAAAATGCAAATATATTCCGTCGCATCATTAAAGCAAGAACAAAAAAAAAAAACGTAGAAGAAAATTTCGTCTAGACTTGAATTACACCACACTCTGGCTCTGGCCACTGTGCGCCGTCGTTCTATGTCCGTTTGTGTGTGCAAGAAAGAGAGGTATGAAGGCGCAATACTAAGATAGAAGATGGAAACGAGATCTCACTTGACATTTACAGCTGCCGACGAAAGTTTTCCTTTCCGAGGTGTGATAATCCACAAGAGGAAATGCTGGAGCAATGACTTGCGTTGATAGAATTCCACACAAATGTTGGGAGATACAAAAACTTTTTTTTTTTTGCTTGTATTCTTTTCTCTGGTAACACTATCACTTGCACTTTTCTTTCGATCACAAATCCGTATTAAGAAAACGATAGCAAAACAAATGAAAAGGAATAAATTGCCGACACTTTTTTTGGGCGTGTTTCCGGCTTTTTCACAGCATTTTTTTGTATTTTTTTTTTTTTCAAAACAAATTCTGGCAAAGAGAATTTGCTTTAGGATGGCAACACTATAAGCGGCGCGAACCCACCACCACTACTACCACAGCAGACAGGGTTCACTCTTGCTGAACCCAATTACAGATGTTTTGCTGGAATTTTTTTTTTTTTATTTGACGCGTGACAGTTGGATTTGGATGAAGATGCAAGCGAAAAGGGTTTCGTCGGGGAACACAAAAAGAGAGAAAGGAGGAAAAAAAACGAAAATCTGTACGAGGATGGAAGAGTGCAATTCTTTTGCTATTTGTTGTTAATTTTTAACATTTTTTTTTGTTTAAAAGCGAAGCACGACAGACAGAAAATAACCGACAACAAACCATCCACACGAGACGGGAAACACAATCGAACTGAGACAATCAGACGGAACGGCAAGTATGATTCAGCTGATGTTTGTATTGTGTTAGAGGGGGAGAGATAGACCAAGTGGATGTTGTTTTACGCATACAGGTGTAATTGAGATAAACCGATTGGAGAGAGTCGGTGCTTAAATGATGATTATCGCATGAGAGTTAGCGAAAACAGTGATACCAAGTCAAAGAAAAACTTTTAATAAATACATGCTTGTACTGAAATGTGAAATACAAGGAATTTGAAGAAGACTTCTCATGACAGTAATACACTCAGTTGTTACGTAGACGTTCTACAAGGTGGCGCAAAAGTCATTACCCTTTCGTAAGATACTAGGTCCCTTCGCGAACTTTCTGCACTAAAGTTCGTAGATTATCAAATCTCAAAGAGTGGGGTTTAAATTCTCTCAGAGAGAACTAAAATTACAAAAAAGTAAACGAACGGGATGAACAAGAAAATGCTGAAAATACACTGATTTGACAGATTTGACAACTTTCACAAACCGGAGCAAAAAAATTTCTTGCACTAAATTTCGGAGAATGGGAAAATATTTTAGTCTCTCGTGAGCCCTCTCTCCTGCGAAAAACTACGAAAATTCTCAGTAGAAATTCTTTTATTCTTTTATTCCTTTATTCTTTTATACGCGAACGGACCAACTATAATCTTTGCCATTGGCAGCAAATGTCAATTTCCCTTGGAACAGATAAAAAAGATATGGCTCGCTATATCCTAAAGTATAAAGTGGCTATCGTGACTCAGTGGTTAGTGCGTTGGACTGCGTAATGTTTAAGGAAGACGATTCTTCTAAACCTACATTAGGCTAAACTATGGATTAGAGAGCGTAGTACTTGTCATGGAACATGGCAAATAAGTCCACGGACTCAGTGTTCTTCCCATGCCAGTCAGGTTGGGAACTCTTGCACTGTTGCCAGGCACTGAAGGTGAACAGAGTTGGCCATCACTTATGCTGAAAAAAAAAATCCAGATACAGGATGGGAGGATAGATACCCGATAGTCCGTGAAGCCCATGTTGCACTACAGCCGCGAAGGAAGCAGGGTAATTGGGGGAAAACTTGAAGAGGAGACTCTACCCATAAAATAAATTATTTCTCTATCCTCCTATCCTTCTATAAACTGCAACTACCAACTACAAGCTACAGAAAAGCCCAGATCAATAACCCCGACAGCCATCCGGAAGTGTTAAGAATAAACTTTTGCTTCCATCCCTCTTACGCATCTAACTACGTATGCATATTCATCTAGTCCTCAGCCGGATTTCTTCCCTCAGACTTCTTCTAACCACAATCTCTCTTTTCTGTAGCATCATCCTATCTATAGTTTTCCAATCAATTAAATTCAGAATTTCATTTTCCTCGTCCTCTAGTCCGTTTAGCATTCAAAACAAAAGGAAATGCATCCATTTTGCCTTTCTTTATTCAATCCTTCGACAGGATTACAACAATTCTCCACAAAACTATAACGAAAAGCAGCAACGAGGGAAAAAAAATCAATAACTTAACCAAAACAAACAGAGAAAAGGGAAAAGATGAATAATCATCCATTTCCTCATCCTCCTTCCTCATCATCATCCCTTTTTTTTTTGAAAAATTTTGGTCCATTTAAAGCTAATCTTGCAGACTCCCCCCGTGCAAGTGCACCCTACACCCATCGCACTTTGTTTTTTTTTTGTGTAAGCAAAAATCAATTTAATTTCATTCAAAGTTGTGTCGTGTGTGTTCCACTCGCACACATTTATGGTAAACAACTAGTGTTCACTAGTGCGACAGAAAGAGACAGACACATGGTGAAGAAATACCGGCTTTTCCATTTTGTTTTGATAGTGTTTGTGGCTGTGGATTGTATTCATTATTTTGATGGAATCCATTTGTTTCTCACACAAGAGAAAACATGTCCAGGGGAAATAATTCAGGGGAAAAGTAAGCGAAATGGTGTCTCTCATGGGAGATGGTAGTTTCTGTGGAACGTGCATACATCTAGACTTGTCAAACTGTAAGAGGAAATTAAAGCGGATGGGTTCCACATTAGTCTGAAATTTTACCTGACATTTTGCAAATATGTTGGAATTGGTTTAAAAATTTATAATATTTACGTCAAAATCGACGAGACAAAATGTCGCTGAATTTAAAAATTCCTGATATTTACGTCAAAATCCATTTTTTTTTTAGCATTTTTTATAGAACGAGACAAAATGTCGCTCGCTTTCATTTATATTACATTACTTTCTAGTCGCTAACGGTGATTGTCTGTCAGTGAAAATACTCCCCTTTGAATCAGACAGAAGAGCCTCTCCCTTTGATGGAAAATCCATCAGGAAACCTCAGATTAAGCAAATACCATTCAACTACTACCTGCTCCCATTTGAACCACAATACTTCATCAAATTAGCCCCAAAGCATTCTATCCTTGCACCCCGCCTACGCCGCCGCCGCCGACTCTTTTTTACCTCTTGATAGAGCTCACGCATCGGTGATATGGCGCCATCACCATCAACCATTTCGAATCGATCCTTCGCATCCTTTCGTGACACAGGAACACGTCGCATCGTCGTTCTGTAAATTTTATTGTGAGTTACCTACCGCCGGGCTCTGTGATGATGTACACGGCGCATTTGAATCTTTTAGTCCGTCATTCTTGTTAAGGGGATTTGCATATGGCAGATAGTAGTTGTAGTTGATGGTGGCGGTGTGGTGGCTTGGGCAACAGTAGAAGAGTCCTTCGTGCACTTATTGAGTTTGGCTAGCGAAGCAAAACTGCGGAAAAGCGTCGTGAATGGTGTTACACTTCGGCGGAGTTTGTTAGTAAGGTTTTTTTTTTTTTTTTTTTTTGCTCCTCGCTCTTGTTCCGAGATAGGAAAATATTTGCCAGAGATGGATGGGGACTTTATCTGTGAAATGCACAGGACATATGAACACAATAAAGGGGTGGCTGTTTGATTTCGTCACTTGTTCGAGGAGTTAAGGACACTTTTTGGACAAAAAAAAAAAGAGCTGCCGACGGGTAGATTAAAGAGGCTTTAGTTTAGTTTTAAAGCTTTAAATTGGAATACTTTTTCTTTAAATATTTTAAATTCCTTTCAAATTTTTACTTACGAAAGTGTGTAGTCAGTAAGAGAACCAAGAACTCACCTGAAAATAGAAGAAAATAAGAGTAATTTTAGTTTAAGGATCAAAACTACATGCAGAATATATAGAACAAAAGAAAAAAGCGAATAGAAGGGCAAAACAACCGCAAGAAACGAAAGAACTGATGAGAGATAAATGGGGATCAGATTTTGTCTTCTAAAGGTTGTTCCATTAAGTGTTTCCTATCTTTAAATTTGAATGAAACAAACTCGGAGTGAGATATCCTTGAAATTTTTTTATTTAATCAGAAGGCATACATGGCCATTATGTATGAAGTATAAGATCATTCAAATGTTCGCCAGAGCTTCGCTAGGTGGCGCTCATCCGAAACGTCAAATTTTCCATACCACTGACGCATAAATCAAGACGAATTTGACCAATGACCGACCTGTTACAATCACACGTCGTCGTGATTGACGGTGATGGCCTGCCAACGTCGTTCTTAAAGAAAACCCACTTTCATAAAACAATTCACACATTTGCACATGTTGTTGAACCTTATAAGTTTCCCTGTTGATTTGGCAAGACAGACTAAATAAATGACAGCAAATTTGACAGATGTAGCTTCAGCAATATAGCCGCAATCAACTGTCAAAATTTATATCAGGTCCGTTCGCGTACTTTTTGCACTAAAATTCGTAGATTATCAAATTCCGAAAGGAGAGGGTAAAATTCTCTCAGAGAGAGCTAAAACTACGAAAAAGTAAACGAACAGGTTGAACAAGAAAAAGTTGAAAAGTTTGACAGCTTTGACAGTTTTCATAAACCAGCCCACAGAAATTTCTTGCACTAAAATTCGTAGGAAAATTGGTGGGGAAATTTCTAACTCTCTTGTGAGCGCTCTTTTCTCTTCTTAAAAATTCGTAAATTTTCGTTAAAATTCGCTGTTTTAGGAGAGTACACGAACGGACCTATTATGTGCTAAAAAAGCTTCGTTCACAGTTCGCTCTTTCGCGAGTCACTGAGCTGTGAATGGTCTTTTTTGTAAGAAGTTTAAACAGGGACGGGGTTCCAAGAACTAACAGTTTAATGTCGTATCCGAGGAGAAGAGAATAATATCCCTGGCTTTTTGTCAGACGCTCAAGAGGTGGAGTCCTGAAAAAGTGCTCGATATTTCCTGTAATTCACGCCTTGAACGAAAGTTTAAAACAATTTCTCTTTAGTTGCGATCTTGATTTATTTTATTATTTTTTTTTTTCAAAATCAACAAAAGTCCAGGTCATGCCGTGATCACTTTCAACTTAACGCACCAAAACTGAACCAGCAGCATATGGGTAGGCAGAGTAGGCGGCATATGGTGAGGCAACATATGGAGAGGCTACATAGGGTGAAGCAGCGACATAGGGAGAAGCGTATCCAGCAGTGTAGGCAGCGGTATAGGGTGATGCAACCAATGGAGCAGAGTAGGCCAATGGAGCAACAACACCTGGCTTAGCAGCGACAGCAGCGATCACAGCCAAGAAGCACAAAGCGAACTAAAAATTCCAAAAAGTACTAGTTAATTGCTTGTTATCCTTGCTGGCAATCCTTTTACTTACGAATTTGAACATATTGATTGAGTTTTGGTGAGTTCTGAATGGAAACTGATAATTTGTCTAGATGACTCGCACGCCTTTTATAGCCAAAATTTAGTAGCAAGTAGCAAGCACTTGTTTCGGTCACGTCGCAACATTGAACGCCTCTATCATGCTAATTATTTAAACATTACCACGCCGCCGGCTCTATGGAATACCAATGGCCGCACTGAGAGTAAGTGCCTAGACTTTGGTCTAGATTTATGGCTAAAATAGAATTTATCGTTCGATTATTTTATACTCTTTTCAGGAACTTGTTCGCAAAATACAAGAACGTAAATGGAGGCAATTTGTGCAGAACCTCTTCGACATGAAGGTCGTAAAATAAACAAATGACATGCTGTGAACGCGCGTCGACCTTGACAAATCCTTGAGGAGAATTCTTAACCCTCCAAATCGGAGGGATAATCCAACATCCCACTTACGTCTGACGTCAAATGGAACAATCACGAAAGGCTTACTTTTTTTTTTTTTCATCGTCGTACAAGAAGGAGCCTCTTTTGTTTTGTGTCTTGCCTCATGTGGCATGTTTGGAATACGTAATTCCGGGGAACATCATTACCACACACATTCTGTTGGCACAATTCTCGCGCGAGCACAAGAGAAGACTTCAAATGAAAACTCAATTTGGTTCAATTAAATTGGGTGCCGCCCGAGACGGAGCGAAGGATAAAGGAGCAAATCCTTGAAACGAATCTCTAATGACGGTTTCATTGTTTTACTTCGCATTTTTACTTGTTTTCCATCCTGTCAGGTGCTTGAGGATTTGCTAAGAGCGCCTCCGAAGTGATTTTAAATTAATTTGCCATCGACATTAGGAAGTTAAAATTGGTAGCCGGTGTCTGTATGTGACTGCAATGAAGAAATAGCTTTTTATTACACACAGACGGTGCCGTAATAGTTCGACGACGACGACAACGACGACGTGCCAAGGGAATGCCATTCAAATTGTGTTGTAGTGAACTTCGGTTGGCTATATAAAGTACATCGTGATGGGCAAATGATCATCAGTTTCCATCCAGAACTCACCAAAACTCATTCAATATGTTCAAATTCGTAAGTAAAAGGATTGCCAGCAAGGATAACAGGCAATTAACTGGTATTTTTTTGGAATTTTCAGTTCGCTCTGTGCTTCTTGGCTGTTGTTGCCGCCGTTGCTGCTAAGCCAGGTGTTGTCGCGTACTCTGCTCCATTGGTTGCATCACCCTATACGGCTGCCTACACTGCTGCCTACGCTTCACCCTATGTCGCTGCTTCACCCTATGTAGCCTCTCCATATGTTGCCTCACCCTATGCTGCCTACTCTGCCTACCCATATGCTGCTGGTTCAGTCTTGGTGCGTTAAGAAGCTCCTCACGGTGCCGAAGAAAGTGGTTGGGATTTTTTGACGAAGATTTGCATATTTAATAAACAAAATAACAAGGATAACTAAAAATCTGGGTTTTTATGTAGTTTCAAGGATTTGATTCTTTAGTTGTTAAAAGGTTTTGTACTAAAGTCGATGTACTACTCAGGTGCCAACTGTCCAGGTTCGTTCTCTTATCGTGAAGTCTGTGGAGGAGCCTTATTGAGCAACTCTTCTAAGAAGACTCACAGCCAAGCTTTATGTTGGTTCAACTGAACAGTCGTTCTTTTACGCCACACCAAGGAATGCATGACTAAGAGAGTGCTTTGAGTTGTTAGTATGCGGACTCTGAATATCATGGCGACCTTCGGTTCAAATCCAGCTTTTCCATGGTATATCAAGCCCTGTGATGGGCAATAAGCTTTCACGCTGACACGTAGTTTCGAAACAGCCTCTGTTCCTGCTGCTGAGCAAATAATAGTCGTATTTAGTTTCCGACGGCGACAACATCCTTGGGCTTGGCTTGGTGACTTCAGTCGGGAAGGATGACGGAGCCAAGTGGGCCCAATCCTTGCCTTCTACTTTTATCAGGTCAGAAGAATCAGATACCACCTCTAACTCTGATACTTCAATTCGTGCAGCGTAGTCACAGAGAAATCTGGATGTTCTTCAATTTTGAAGAGAATCGACGAGCTGCGAATTGTATCTGACTGTTTCGTTAAGTTAGATTCTGCCGAGAAGAGGCGGTTTGAGTACGCTTTTTACAGAGACAAACGTAGGGAAAGTGCCATTACATGAAGGACTTTAGTATGATAGTACTGAGGATCAAGGAACGGCTGTGCATACAATACAACGACTATTGCAAGAGCTACATTACTATGAAAGTGTTTTCCACTCTATCCTAGTCTAAGAGTTAGGGAGACGGGAAATATTCCCTAAGAAGCTCTAGGACTTAAGGACTGTTGAACCGATGGATCTTATGAGGTTCCCATAACTTGATGTGTGACTGTAACCCATCGACTATGTTGCTTCTTAAGACCTAGGTTTGAATAAACGCGCACTGAACCCGAAATGTTAATCTCACTCAACAATAACCTTATAACTATCAAGGCAGCTATGTCCAAAGCCAATTTTTGGAGACGTTGCTTGCAAACACATCATAAAATTTCACTTAAGCCCTTGCAATGTATTGTTCGAATTCCTTATTCAGTATTTGTCCATAGCCTACATCTTGGCTACTTGCAATCCCCTCAGTGTGATGACTCTCATAACACAAACAAGTCTTAGGAAGCACCTAAAAATAGTCACCATCATCGTCATCATCATAATTCTCAATGACCCACTCATTCATCAGAAGAGTATGTTTCTAAGCTCAACTCCTGAATGATCTTTCGCCATGGCCTCCAACTCATCAGCAGCAGAGTTCCTAAACAAGATCAAGACTAGAATTTTATTTGTTTCTAGACCTGCATTCTTCTGATACCACGGCATTCATGGAACGCGTGCCTACACATCATATGCAAGTCCTTAAAAGAATTTCAATTGGAAAACTAAAAATTTTCCAGTTTAGAAGCTTTTTTTATTTATTTAAAATTTCTGAGTCCTTTAACGAATTCCAAGCCTTTTTCGGTTACACTCTCGATAGAAGTTCCTAACGAACCAAAACCGAAGCGGCGGCATATGGGTATGCAGAGTAGGCGGCGGCATATGGAGACGCCACATACGATGAGGCTACATAGGGCGAAGCAGCGACATATGGTGAAGCATAGGCAGCAGTGTAGGCAGCTGTGTATGGAGAAGCCACCAATGGAGCCGAGTAGGCCACAACACCTGGCTTGGCAGCGACAGCAGCGATCACAACCAACAAGCAAAGGGCGAACTGTCAAAAGGCAGAAACAAATTAGTAAATTCTTATGATCCAAGATTCCTCTCCTTCTTAACTTACGAATTTGAACATTTTGATTTGGATTTGGTGGATTTCGGCTAGCTTCTGAACTGAAACTGATAATGGTTGCCATTTGCCCTCCCAATATATACTCTTAAATTGGGTTGGCAAAACGGGTGACACCTCCTTGCCCTTGGCACGTTCGTTTGCCATTTTTGTATGGTAATATGGGCCAGCAGAATTCCACCCGTCAAGTGATCACTTCCAGGTACAGAAAAATGACCATCAAAGCAACACACTCACATTTTATTCAACTCTACGCACAGCGTGACTATTAAGTGCTAAAATGCGTAACCAAATTAACAATTAAAAACCAAATCAAACCCCAAATCATAATCGTTCGCTGCGACGTGCCAAGGGAATGTCATTCAATTTGTAAAAATGTTGTCCACTATATAAAGTTGCAGTGCAGCTAGCAGCGATTATCAGTTTCAATTCAGAATTCCACTGAAGTCAACCAGCAAAACTCCAAAACTCTCAATCAATATGTTCAAATTCGTAAGTCAAAGTGATTTTCGAAATAAGGATTGCTCGGTTCTGACTTAATATATTTCTTTTGGAATTTCTAGTTCGCTCTCTGCTTCCTGGCTGTGATCGCCGCTGTCGCTGCTAAGCCAGCTGTTGTCGCGTACTCTGCTCCATTGGTTGCATCACCCTATACGGCTGCCTACACTGCTGCCTACGCTTCACCGTATGTTGCTGCTTCACCATACGTAGCTTCGTCTTATGTGGCCTCTCCATATGCCGCCGCTTACTCTGCCTACCCATACGCCGCCGCTTCATACTTGGTTCGTTAAGAAGCTCTAAGGCGTTCGAAGTGACCACAAAGTGATTTGGATTTGTTGACGACTCAATCAAAATAAAATAAAATAAAAAACAACGATAAGAACTAAACGAAATATTTGTGTTGTAATGTACTTTTCCTCGTAAATAATTTGGTTCATGTGTCTTTTGAGTACTTACTTGCAGCTATGGGGACTAGTTTTATACTCTCTGTATTCTGTGCCCAAATTATTTGGGAGAGCTGTTTGTGATTTGCCAAAATGCATTGGTTGCTGTCCGAGCAAAACCTTTCAGTTGATGATTAAATACGTTTCCACTTTACTTTAAGTGCATATAGCACTGCATAATAGACACGAGTATACTCGTATGTAGGGGTGTCAGTGTCCCGCTGAAACATTGTCCCGCAAAATGTCCCTCAATTCACCTTTTAAATTTCGCATATTCCGCCAGATGCCTGTTGTTTAATTTAAATGTTAAATCCTCTTTAAATATTAGGTCTGTTCCCGTACTGACTAAAACTACCAAAAAATCTACGAAATTTTACGAAAAATGCTAATTCCTGTTCCCGCACGTCAAAGTTTCGTAGTTTTTCACAGAAGAGAAAGCTCACGAGAGAGTAAGAAATTTCCCTCTGCTGGGAATTCTACTTCAAGAAATTCCTTTGGGCAGAAATATGACTTCTGTCAAATGATTGTGTTGTTGTTGGTTGGCAAAATAATTTAAGGACGTTTAAAAAGTGGGCAGTTATTTTGTTCTGCCGGTTCCCGTACTTTTTTGGAGATTTGTTTTTCTCTGAGAGAATTTTGCCCCCACTCTTAGAAATTTGGCAAGCAACAAATCTATTGTATGGTATTTTTTTCTCAGCATCACGATTAAGCCATATACATCCGTCTGTCCATCCGTGTATCACAAGTTTTGGGCCTTTAATTTTGAGCAGGATCGATGAAATTTCGTACACGATGTTCTCGGAAAAGTAAACAATAGAAGTGTGAACGTTTTCAAAATCCACCTATTGACACGCCCACATTTCAGTCTATGTCAAAAATTAAGGCCCAAAAACTGGTGTCAGGCAGACAGACGGACATGGCTTAATAGACTCGGCTAGTTGCACTGATCATTTATACAAATATTTTATTTACTCTATTGGGTTTTGATCAAAAGACGGCTTCAAAAACATAAAAACTTGATGTTTTCTTGGTCATGTTATATCTACACATTCTTGATGGAGTAGCCTCAAGTAGCTGACTTCTGGCTAGGTATCTTTGTATTAGTAAAGCCAAGAACAAGGCTAGCGATTCGCGATCTGTCGTGGTGGACCAATATGGTAGAAGACTTGAACTGAGAGTTGAGAACATTTTCGATAAAGTCAAACGCTACAACTCCGTAAGCTATTATTGGGAAATCAACGAAATCTCACATGAAGTACGTTAATAGACGTAGGGCCTCAGAAAACCCTCTTTTAAACCATTTTAATGGGATCAGTCCGTCGCTATCTTCACCAGCAGTATGCATATCAGGCTATCTCAATCAGCTCTTCAAGTTTGTCATTCCAGTTCGTAAGGACTTGGTCTGGCAGGATCTGAAAACAGTACGTACCAACTTTATTGGCTTAGAAATGACAATTACGGCGGATGTTCCAAGCAGAAGTTTATGTTATCGAGGTATGAACCAGAAAATGCATTAGAAATAATGCACATGAAGGAATTTTCAGGTGGCCAAGCAGCTAAAAGGTGTGAAGTTATGTAAATTTAACAGTAAGCTGGTTTGCCATTTTGTTGTAGCATAGAATAAAATTCCCGGACAAAAACCAACTCTTATAATTAAATTCCTGCCACCACTTGCAAGATCGGTCGAAGTCCAAGCGTCTAAGCTCGTCCCAGTCTCCAACTAAGCGTTTAACAGGTTCAAACCGCAAAAGCTTTTGTTTATATCCTCCCCATAATTAGTGCTCAAACTATGTGAGGAGGACCGTTTCTGATTTTTGCATTCGTTTGGTTGCGCTTCACAGATTTTTTTTTCGTGATCTTGCTATAATTCACTAGGTACTACACGAAAGATTACATTCAGGGAAGATGAGACTTCACATTTGGTTCTTGTGGGTTCAAGTACAATTTATGTTCCCATCTGCGACGTAGTCCAACGTATAATTGAAGTACTGTACTACGCGTGCTGTACTAATTCAAAACTACATAAATAGGAACCAATTTTTTTAAGGACAAAGAATTTGAAAAGACACAATTGTTTCGTTTAGTTCTTATCGTTGTTTTTTTATTTTATTTTATTTTGATTGAGTCGTCAACAAATCCAAATCACTTTGTGGTCACTTCGAACGTCTCAGAGCTTCTTAACGAACCAAGTATGAAGCGGCGGCGTATGGGTAGGCAGAGTAAGCGGCGGCATATGGAGAGGCCACATAAGACGAAGCTACGTATGGTGAAGCAGCAACATACGGTGAAGCGTAGGCAGCAGTGTAGGCAGCCGTATAGGGTGATGCAACCAATGGAGCAGAGTACGCGACAACACCTGGCTTAGCAGCGACAGCGGCGATGACAGCCAAGAAGCAGAGAGCGAACTAGAAATTCCAAAAGAAATATATTAAGTCAGAACCGAGCAATCCTTATTTCGAAAATCACTTTAACTTACGATTTTGAACATATTGATTGAGAGTTTTGGAGTTTTGCTGGTTGACTTCAGTGGAATTGTGAATTGAAACTGATAATCGCTGCTAGCTGCACTGCAACTTTATATAGTGGACAACATTTGTACAAATTGAATGACATTCCCTTGGCACGTCGCAGCGAACGATTATGATTTGGGGTTTGATTTGGTTTTTAATTGTTAATTTGGTTACGCATTTTAGCATTTTACGCATAGTTGACTAAAATGTAGTTGACTGTGTTGCTTTGATGGTCATTTTTCTGTACCTGGAAGTGATCACTTGACGGGTGGAATTCTGCTGGCCCATATTACCATACAAAAATGGCAAACGAACGTGCCAAGGGCAAGGAGGTGTCACCCGTTTTGTCAACCCAATTTAAGAGTATATATTGGGAGGGCAAATGGCAACCATTATCAGTTTCAGTTCAGAAGTTAGCCGAAATCCACCAAATCCAAATCAAAATGTTCAAATTCGTAAGTTAAGAAGGAGAGGAATCTTGGTTCATAAGAATTTACTAATTTGTTTCTGCCTTTTGACAGTTCGCCCTTTGCTTGTTGGCTGTCATCGCTGCTGTCGCTGCTAAGCCAGGTGTTGTGGCCTACTCGGCTCCATTGGTGGCTTCTCCATACACAGCTGCCTACACTGCTGCCTATGCTTCGCCATATGTTGCTGCTTCGCCCTATGTAGCCTCATCGTATGTGGCGTCTCCATATGCCGCCGCCTACTCTGCATACCCATATGCCGCCGCTTCCGTTTTGGTTCGTTAGGAACTTCTATCGACAGTGTGATGGGAAAATAATTGGAAAGGACTCGGAAATTTGAAATAAATAAAAAAAAGCTTCTAAACTAGAAAATGTTTGGTTTTTCAATTGAAATTCTTTTAAGGACTTGCAAAGGATGGGTTGGAACACGTTCCAAGAATGCCGTGGTATCAGACGAATGCAGGTCTAGAAACAGACAAGATTCTACGTATGTCTTGATCTCGTTTAGGAACTCTGCTGATGATGAGTTGGAGGCCATGGCGAAAGATCATTCAGGAGTTGAGCTTATAAGCATACTCTTCTGATGAATAAGTGGGTCATTGAGAATTATGAGGATGACGATGAAGTTCTCTAGTTTTTAGAGAGCTGGGAGGAAATGCTCAAGCTCAAGCTCAATGCTCGTTGAAGAAAAGGCCTCTCAATGGAGTAACATTATCCGGTCCGACTGCATAGAGGTGGATTGAGGCGACGTTGATTTTTATACCAATAAGCTGGAGCTTAGATTGATGTGCAGAAGTATTGACCGATATTGAATGACAGCTCATTCTCTGAGATGAGGTAGACCATTACCAGTCGCTTCACATCCAATGGCAGTATCTAAAGGCATAAGAGGAGCAGATAGATACACAGACTGATGTTGAGAGCTTTAATGAGGATTGTCCATCAAAAGGACGCGGCATAAGGCTCCCATTATCTACATAAGAAGGTCTGAAGACCACTAGGTTTCCAGGGTGTCGATCTTCAGCTGGTAAGCGACAGAATACTCGCTTCCGGGGCACTGATTCATTTCATAGTATAGCCTGGCTTATATGTTAAAATTGTCCAACTTTTTCGAAATCCCTTTTCCTTAGTTTAAGCGGTAGGAGGTACTTGAGGTTACCATGGTGCCGGTGCACACTTTGGGACACTTTGTCAGTAGATTGGCATTCACCCACAAAACAACCAAACTTCCTCTGCCGTTTAAGTGGTCTAAGACTCATAGGACATGTCCTCAGTTGCGTGCCCAATAATCTGCATCACCATCACCTTGACCTTGATCATGTTTACACTTCATTAAGCAATTCCTTCCTCCTGTCATGAATGCATAATCAACTGATGACATTCCTCCCCACAAGTCGCAAATCGAACTCAATTGAACCATTGTATAATATTCTAGACTCTTCTGTTACCCAATTAGGCCCCAGCCCCAGTTCCACGACTCAACTCTGCAATCAATCAAAACATCAAACCAAAATCGTGGATTAATTAATCGAATCCAACCTCCACCATGGCCGGGATGCCTTTTTAACCGGCTGACTGACTCTGACTCGATTGACTTGAATCACATTTCGTATTCATAGAACGCACTTGGCACTGTCACCACCCGTAGAAGGGGCTGCGCAGGGGGACAACCCATTTGGGCCCGAAAACTATACGCGAAACCGAAAGTAAGTCACTGGTTTCATTTTTTATTTGGATTAATTTCAATTATTTGTACAAAATTTCCTGCAAACGACAGCGACAGTGTCGTCGAACTTCAGATATACATTGGACTGGGCGGGGTGGGGGATAATTGTTTGGACTTGCCTTCGATGGTCGAACGTGCCATGGGCATCGGGGCCAATTTATACGTTGGCATTTTGTATATAAACCCACGGGCTGGCTCCAAAAGGTATCAATTTCACTTTGAATCAAAACCTCAACAAAACAATCAAAATGTTCAAATTCGTAAGTTCTCTTCGCATCCAGGATCAAACGATGTAAAACTCACTCTCTCTTTCTGTCATTTGCAGTTCGCTTTGTGCTTGATGGCTGTCGTTGCTTTGGCTGCTGCCAAACCAGGAATTGTTGCTGCTCCAGTTGCCTATACGGCGGCATACTCATCTCCTTTGATTGCTGCTGCCTCACCCTATGCCGCTGCCTACACTGCTGCCGCTTATAGTGCTCCACTGGTGGCATCACCCTATGTTGCTAGCCCATATGTTGCTTCGCCGTATGCGGCTGCCTATAGCGCATATCCTTATGCCTCATCCGCATATACTATCCTCCGCCGTTAATTAGTGAACACACACAATTCTTGACCAAACGATGATGTCCTTCTATGTGTCCTTTTCTTTTGTTTGTTGATTTCCTGTTGAATTTGTTTTTATTTTTTTTATTTTAACTCGAAAACAAATAAACTTTTAAAAAGATAAATAGGAAGTTTTACTAGGAGAAGAAATGGTTCCTGTCCAAAGGTAAAGAAGAAAATGAAGTTAAGACAAAGTAAATATTGTCCTTTGATGACAGATGATGTCATGGAGATGACCAGTGAGAGAGTTTACTTCCTGAAAGGTTGGTAGAAGGATGTTTGCTCAAATAGAATAAGTAGTATCCAACAATACGTCAGAAAAAGCAGGAAATAATCAGGACAATAGTCGCTTTGGAAGTCTATTTGAACTGAGAGATGAGTATAGAAGAGCTTAAATTGATTCCTGGACCCTGTATTCAAAAAGGAGGATGATGACTCTGTTGAGGGTACAATTTGATTTGAGTGGCTAGATAGTGGTCATACTGCTCAGTAACAATGAGATCATTACCACGACTTCATAGGAACGGCTTAGCTAGTTCTTTTACTTATATAGAGACTGATAGACCGATAGCTTAAAAAGTAAAAGGTCGCCTTCTTCACCACACAATTGTGCCTTCCAATTGAAAATATTAGCAGCTGCTAAGGTCTGTCGAGAAGTAGACACTGTGGCGCCACAACTGCAGAGGGAAACACAACCTACCTGCCTAAGCGAAGTCATGAATATGGGCCGCCATATCAAGTACTCTCTAAAATGCTATCTATCTATGACTTTGCGCAGGATGACTATTTTAAAGGTTATCTTTGGAATTCTAACCTCAAAGTTGGGGTTCCACAAGGCTGCATCGTATGAACAATATTGTTTTCATTGCTGACTTACGCAATGTGCTTAGTTCTATATGATCACGGGTAGCGGAGAAATTTGATAGACTCTTGCAACCTGACTACGCTGATTATCTAGCCTACTATCTCAGAGGATAATGGATCCGTCTCATATGACAGCAGATGAGAAGAGAGAAGAGGTAAATTGGTCGGGTTATAAATGAATTCAGCAAAAGGTTGAGAGATCAGAAGATCCCATGGTGAAACGCCCCAAACTGACCAAAAATTGCAGGTCAAGTAGATTATGTTTCCAGAGGAACCCTTGCTGTTTCTTAGTGGCCCATTCAGCAAAAGTCTGTGAAGTTTTCCAAAGAAGTGTAGCCCAAGAACAATTCCTCAAAAAGGATAATACTGGACAGCTACAAAGAAGATAAAATAAATAAATATCAGGCCGTAAGCAGCCTATAGAGAGCCAAGGCTTAGCTTGTCAGAACTGTACTTTTCTGCACATACGCAAGAGACCTACAGTTCTATGCCATATCCGAAGGGCTGAGGGGTTTTTGAGAAGTTTTAAGAAGCTACAAAGAAGGTTGAAGGGTAATTTTCCTCTTCTTTGTTCGTGAACCAAGTCTCTCGACATTTCTTAGAGTTGATTTGCAAACTGTCTAGATCCCTTTTGACGATGATAGATGACGATCTCCTTACACAACATTGTTTACACCGACATCCACTGATCCGTCAATTTAGTGTACAAGACCTGTTCAGCAGTAACAGCGAGAACAGTCAACAGTAGGTTGTCAAACTGTGCCACTTCTGGAAAGCTACAACATGTCCAAGACAAGCGACCTACTAAGCAAAAGGCGATAAAGTGAGAATAACAGCGATTACGACCGGATTCTAGAGACTACGTCTAGACTACTAGACACACATTGTCGCAGTTGGAAGGAAGCAACTTAAAAAGAGACTGTCATCCACATGTGCACTAATCAGAGCCAGACTTCGCACTCTAGGAGTACTCTTCTTCAACTCTCTTAAGGAGATCTCAAAAAAGAATATGAACCAACTACTCGAGTTCTAGAGCTCCACAGGATGGCTTTAGAGATTCGTCACCAATACACATCAATAAACAGGTCACTTAAACTCTACTTCTACCTATCTTCCTAAGCAAGTCGATGAGGACCGTTCTAAAACACCTCGCAGAATTGTAGGATGTGTCTCACAGCACGTCCACAGCCTATAACTGATCAATCTTTCTTTCGGCAATCAAGTTCTGAATCGATCAACCTGCTTTATACCGGCTTGAGATCGTATACAAGAAATTCTTTAGAAGGGCCAAGTCTGTGGCTTGGATGGACTACTGTCAGTAGGACTCAGCTAGGTTAAGTAAGATACAGTCCAAGGAGGAATCCAGTCCGTCTTTTATTAAAAGGTCGGATGGGACTTGGACTATACTATCCTATGGATCGCTGGTCTGGTAGCCTGCTTTAGGGAAATACTATAACATCAGACTTATAAGTAAAGTGCAGAGAAGTGCGGCTCTTGGCGCAACGGGGGCCATAAGAACATCTCCAACAGAAGCCTTGAACGTTATACTTCATCTGCTACCTCTCGACCTTCAGAGGTAGACTAAGGTACAGGATGCTGGGTAACCAAACCATATGGTTACAGCAGTATCTTGAATAGGCTACCAATGGATCTGGGAGATTCTTCAACCGACTATAGTGTTCCCAAAGTGAACTTTGATAACAGTGTCAGGGCTGCATTCCCAACCAGGAAGGAGTGAGAATTTGGCGACGTTACAAACGAGTTCGAAACAACAATTTACACCCATGGTTCAAAAGCTCTCCACGCTGGCTCAAAGGCTCAATATCTGTCTTCTACCTTACTGTTCCAAGTCTAATATCATTGCCTCTGGGGGAATATTTTTGCAGACTCCCTATCGAGTGCTTCTTCTTCTACTTTTCCTTTATTATCCGGAATAAGAGACTCGTCCACTAGACCCGACGATCTTTCTTTCGATCAGTATGAGGGACAAACTGCTGTAGCTGTTGCAACATTCATTTTTTATTCCAAAGAATGATACAAAATTCTTAATGACACTTTTGTGTTTAAAATTTAAGAGTAGCTCCTTAAAAATTCGATCACATGACTGCGATAATCTAAGGATATCACCGTACTTAAACGCTTACCAACTCCCATTCATTTTCTTACGGGAAATCTCAAACAAAAGTGACTTGGTAAAAATTCCCCCACCCCCCACCCCCATAACAATTTCCCCAAGACAATTTAAGCCAAATTGATTCTCCTTTAAAAAGTACGGTACAGGAGGAACCGCTCTGATGTGTGGAATTTTATACGAAAAAGTTTATTCCCAAGCATCAATCAATTTCGTCGTCGAAATGTCACCCCCTCACACACAAAAAGGACAAAAAAAAAAAAAAAGGAAACCCCACCAAATGATGATACAATTTGTTGTTGTCATCATAAAATTTTCATTCGTCATTATCTCTCCAAAGGCGCACATGTACGCGGCAAAGTGTTTTCGATTAGGCGCCATATCCTGGTGCGATATGTCCCCTCCCCCTCCCCCAAAGGACGAAAATTCCAATTTAATATCTCGAGCAAAAAAAGGATGAGAAGGAAAATAAAATCACATCCTTCTACAGATGGTAACTGCTGTTCCGATGACAGTTCTTCAGAGGGTCATCAAGTACTACAAAGCCAAGTGCTGTACACATAAGGACGCTCCACTCACTCATTCATCCATTTTGTCCCCACTAAATGAGCCGCCACCACCACATGGTGTGTGTCGTCGTGTTGGGTGTGTAGTATTCAGCAAATGTCGCCGTCAATGGTGTACTTAAGTCGTTGTACATATACCGCATGCCAACAAACGGATGTGTACATATGTATACGTTAATGTGAGGCCAAAGGAAATCAAAAGGCGATAGAGTGGCAAAAGGATAATGAGAAAAACACGTTCAATATACAACGCGGCACGCAGCAAGCAGTTCTCTACCATGTGGTGGTGTCATCCGTTTTTGGGGGTGCGATGGAGAGAAACTTACGAAATTGGAAAATTAGCAACCAAGTTCGGGAATTAAATGTGCCATGGAAAAAAAAAAAGATTTATATAGTTTCTCAAAGGATATCATGGAGCTGTTCAAGCTTAAGGGCGTGTATCAACATCCTGCTCGCAAAGTTTTATTACCAACTGACAGTGTAATCCAGTGTAGGCAAGTGGAAATCTAATTTGGGATTGAACCAGTGGAATTGAAGACCTCAACAAAATTCGAAGAGATAACCAAAAGTATTTCAATTAAAACATTATGATTAATCCGTTTGAAAGGACGAGTTCTATGGAAATGTGCTCGTCATCAGCGACTAGGGATCACCTCAGGTTGACCAAAGCCTTTAGTCACTGGAAAAGTTAGAGTTGCATAAATTTTTCTCTTGAAAAAGATCAGCGTCGAGCCATTACTGTGTCCAAGCGTCAGTTATATGAGACCGCTCTCCAGCTCATTAGCCTTATTTGTCCTGCAATGATGTTCATATACCCCGGGGCATGAGCCATTACATTATGATCGCTGCTGTTCGGAGATCTAACGACACATGAACGCCCAGTAGCAACAATCGGCCAACTTATGCAACCCACAATGCACCAAAAACAAAGTCACCATCTCTCAGGAGTTCACTACGAGCCACGACAATATAACAAGACCCATTGTAGGATAATTTTCCTATCATGTGCGAGTCCAATAGTAAGGAGTATCCAGCTAGAATTTCTATGTCGCACGATGGTAAGAGAAATGAGACAAGCAAAACTGCTACAGAAGAAGCAGCAGGTAAGTGTGGCCTTTATAGAGTCAACAAATACATGTCCAAAGGTCTACTCAACATCCAGTGAAAGGCTTTGGAAGGATTGCTCAAAAGTCTTCGGTCACAACATCAGCATATACCTAAGCATAGATGGAAGAGTCAAAAACACCATGTCTCACAGTAGAGAGATAGCCTTCATTGTAACCAGCATCCAGAACCAAATTTCTGCTTTAATCCTCAGAAGCAATGCAAAGTCAGACCTGGGGCCCAAAACCACATGATAATGCCCAGAGGTATTCCTTCCTTTAGAGTACGCATGCCAGCAACAGGATTTTGGAGTACAGACATTCCATGCTAGTAGACTTGTTCCATCTCCGATATAACTTGTTGCCAAAGAGGAAACACAACGTAGGTCTCGATCATCAAAATCGACTTCAAAATTTCCCTACAAATATATCTACTTAGTTCAGGCACTTCCCATGGAGGGTGTACCAACTAAAACTGTTTATCAATTCAGTAGCAAGCCACTTTCTTAAAGGTGTGTGTCCACTTGAGAGCCCTTTCGCTAGTAAACTCTCGAGAGAGTTTAGTTTGTTGCGAGTGAGATAACGTCTGTCCACTTGCGAGCAACTCGTTAAAAGTTTGACAGCTGAGAGTAGTAAACCAGTTCTTTGCGAGTTTCTTTCAGGTCCGTTTCCACTCACAAAATTTCTCTCGAGAGTGGCTTGAGAGCGATTCACAATAATTTCATTTCTCAAATGGACAAGCATCTTAAAGGCTTACCATTTCCCGTTTGCAAGTTAAGATGATTGTCCACTTGAGAGTAAAATTTTGTCGAGCAGCTTTCAAGCTACTTTCGATAGAAATTTTGTAAGTGAACACAGACCAGAGAGCTCGTTTACTACTCTCAGCTTTCAACTTTTAACGAGTTGCTCGCAAGTGGACAGACGTTATCTCACTCGCACTTTTCAGACAATGTTCGTATTCTGAGAGTAGCTAGTCGCGAGCATGGCTCACACAAATTTTACTCTTACTCTCATATGGAAAGCGACTCGTGAGTTACTCTCGAGAGTTTACTAGCTAAAGTGCTCTCAAGTGGACACGAACCTTTAATTTGATTGAAAATTTAAATTTCTTTTGCATATTTTGGATCAAGTTCTTTGAAAAACTGCTTCCTTTTCTTCTTGAATTTCAAATCCTGGTCCAATTCCCACCTGAACGACTTGACCCTCGCAAATCTCAAACGAATTCCTGAAAAGTAGTAAGTCTTACAACTTCAATCGTTTTCCTGTTTCGTTCTTTTTAAATTAAAATTCCAATTCCTTGCCGGAAAATGACTTAAAATTTATGCATACGGACAGACGATAAAGTTTCTTTCGAAAATAATATTTAACGAGAAAAGTGAGTGATATCTTCCCGATATCCTTGTTGAACTTTGATGTTGTTTTTTTTTCTCTCTCTCTCTCTCTTTCGTTTTGTCCTTTGCCCAGTTGGCCCTGCAAAAACATTATGCAAAATTGTTGGCATAAATAAAATCAGTATCTACCAGCGGCAACAAATGACATTCTACATAAACAAAACTATATTCCGCTGGAGCATTGCATCCAAGGATATTAGTTATTGTGGACCGCCAGAAAAAAGTATTTTTGAATACAAATAACGCAACTGATGTATGTTAGCTTGCATGAGAGAAGGACACGTTTTTTTTTCAGTCATCACCATTGTTGGTGAATGTGTGGTGGTGCCGCAGCATCATCCATCAGCCAGGAAGGAAGAAAATCCTTCCCCCCCCGCCACATTTGGTTCTTGTGGCTGTCTCCTCTAAAGAGCAACTCATAAATTTCATTTTGGTTAAAAGGATGCGTACGTTTCAAGTTTTGTTTTCTTTTTGTGTCCTACTTTTTTTTCTGCTTTCGTTTCTGCTTGTTATTTAGAAGTTTTGTCCTTGTTCTGAAGGAATTTCGGAAAACAAAAGTCAGCGGAAAATGCTTATCATCGCATGAGAAATTCAAATTACAAAAATTGTGCTTAGCAACTCGAAACAATTGACATTAAAGTTTCTCTCCAAGCAGCAATAAGGAAGTCGACAGAATTCTTTTTTTTATTTATTATTTTGAAAAAAATCCTTAAAAAGAAAAGAAGGTACAAAAGTCCTGCTGTTCAGTGTTGCCATCTTTTTAAAGCCATTTATCGTGTCCGTTTAGTTGTTAAACATCAATATCCATGTTTGTCCTAGAACTCTATCTCTTCCCATACCATTGACACTTGCCACATGTTACACACTCTGGTGTAAACTATGTCATTTCCCCATTGACTACCAAGAAGCAAAAATGTCCTTATTTCTACTTTGATGTTGTAAGTTCTGTTGTATACAAGAGTCAAGCGAAGCCAAGGATTCAGGGTCTGTTGCTGTTGCTGTACAATTTGACCTCGTTTTCTGCTGCTTATGCTTACCATGTGTTCCTTGCTCCCTTTATAGACATCTCTCGGATGATGTCTCGTAAACATAAATACAGCTCTTTGGCAAATATTAACAAATCGACTGACATTAGGATTACACACAATCAACAACTTTGTCATCTCTTCATCGAGGATGAAATGTTTGCTGTCAAGGTTTGTATAGATATCTTTTAATAAGAACGCGTGCATAAGGATAGCTCTGGGGATTCATAAGGCGGAAATTGTGTCAGAAATTAGGCGTGGAATGTGCCTTGCCTTGCTTGTATGATGGACAAGTTTGAGAATATCAAAAAAGAGAGACAAATCGGGCATTTGTAAGGCGCTTAAGGACTAACAAGGAACAAAACATAATAGGAGTTGTAGTTCTAAGAATTTGGGATGTACAACACAAACGCCCTATTCTAGAACTTCCTTGGAGTCCCTACCAAGGTTGCACCATGAATTAAGTCTAAATTCAGAGCATACTTTTGAGTGTCACAATAACTCTTTTTCCAAGCAATCTCTTGGCTGCTAAAACTATCAACACGAGTTGGGCTGAGTTCTCGACGAAAAAATTCAGACTCTCTACAAGGACTTAACGAAATAGCAATGTTTCAGTTTTTTCCTTTAAAGATGAGCTTCATGAAGCCACAAAGTATACTCATGAATATTAGGAGACCAGAAGACCGTAAAAGAACAAAGATCTTGCATATAATATGGAAGACCTTCAGTTCCAAGGGGCTGGAGAAATATAACTAACCAATATGTGACTGAGCAAAGCACAGCTTGACCGAAAACTCGGCTCCCCTCGGCTCGCCTCCATTCCACCTTCATACGACAACACACGCCACGATACCCGCTTGTTCTCGACTGTTTTTGAAAACCTAGAAAAGATTGTGTAGAATGTACTCCTGTTATAGGTAAGACCTACGAGAACGTGACTTCGGCTATCGGGTCACCAGTTGTGACGTCGTACCGCAATAGTTTCCAAAGCCTCAAATAGTACCCCTCATAGTCCGCCTGACTTTTTTCGATATTCTGCAGGCACTCTCATTCATTTTCCTTTGATCGATTTCGAAATTCCAGCTTCCAACGAGTGGCAGTGGCACTTCAGGGATGCCATGGACATTTGTTCTCTGCGCCACATGGCTTTCACAGTACTGCCCGAACGTCTTTTCAATCAATGCGTTTATGGCAGTCGATCTACGTGAAGGTGAAGGCTTAGAAACCTTTTCACCTTTCTCAGCGAGAGTCAGACAGCAATAGATGCAAATTTAGACATATTTTAAAGTTTCTTGCTGTCGATTAGAACTGGCTAAACGACTGCTGGCTAACGCTCTACTTGATCCGATAAGTCTATATCTATGAGCGAGCACAAAAGGAAATGGAGGAGGTAGGCTACTGTGCTGTAGCTTGAAACCAAAAATGTAAACAAAAGTCTGGGCCTAGATTGAAACCACCAGTAGCGAGTATTGTAAATGAGGAACTTAAAGAATCAAAGAAGAGAGAGAGAGACGATGGATCACGGGAAACCCTCCGTGGAGTGGGGATCGATTGTATCAGCCAGCCTTACCAGCAAATGTGGGAAACTTTGTGCTTAAGAACGCAATCCTCTAGGTGTGTAGGATTCCTCACAGGCGCCTGTATCAGTAACACAACGTTTGCCCTAACTCAGGACAACAGTAGATCTGCCACTGCGACTAAATAGCCAAAATAGATAGCTCACTCTCATAAAGGATTAACAAAGAAGAGGCATTCATGCTATGGGGTTGTATGTATGGGGTACCAACTGCATTTTCTGCCGCTTAATATGGAGTTTGTGTCACAGTCTGGAGCAAGTTCTTCTTAGTCCACCCAAGAGAAAAAAAAGAGTCAAAACGGCTTGAGTAAGGTGTGCTGTTCAACAGACGTTGTGCTCTTAGTAGTCAATTACGGTCATTAACTGACAGCTTTTTGACAGATGTCAAGTCAATCTTTGGCAATTTTAGTCATGGAGTAAGATAACATTAACTTTTCGTAAAATTTGAAGACCGAACGTTCGGTATAAAGACCAAACTGTCGCGGATGCCACTAGAAGCTGCATGCCCCGGACCGCAGAGGACGGAAGGCAACGATGTCTCAGGCAGGGACTCTACAAGGAGCCCTTTAAGTAAGTAAGTAAAATTTGTTAGCTCTTTGGTCAACATAATCACCGAGTCCTGAATGCGTGGAGATGATGAAGCGTTTTGAAGAAACTAGTTTGGCATAGGTTCATCATGCTCGGCAAAAGATCGAAAGAGTTCAAAACCAATTCATCGCCGAGGTCAAAAATTAGCTCTCACTTTTGGTACTTTTATGGCTAATTGAATGAACTGCTCTAGACGGTCTTTGGTTTCAGCAGAATGGTCCCGCCACACAGGCCATCAATCAATCAAATTGAAATTGCGTCCTTCACGGCTCTAAAACGCAATAATTTCGAACTGCATTCATTGAAGATGACTGTAGAGATTTCAATAATTCAGATGACTTCAGTGATTTCAAAGACTTCAAGTGAATGCATTGAATACTAGTGACTTGAAGGGTTCTTCAATGCAATCAAAATGATTGCAATACTTTTGACTTTTGATTGCAGAAAATGATTGTTAAATTGTGACTCCACAATGAATGGTGATTTCCATGTGAAGTCTGCCGGCCATTGACCCAGATATTCTTCAAAGAATCATCGATAAATTTGACCTTCGGATGGTCGCTTGCAACAGAAGCCTTTAGGGCGATCTCATCTTTACACTGTCCCACAAAATTTTAAGCACCAATAACCTTGATATATGTATCATTGTATCAATTAGGAGGACCAAGGCTGTAGGGTTATGCTAGAGTAAATGTCGTAGGCCCAATCTTCAATCTTTTTCTGTAACATAATGTCGAGGAGGATTCCCTCTCACCAACCTTCTATGTCGCAAATCAAATCTGCATTATGGAACATGTGTCATCATTTGAAGACCACTCCTCATCCCGAACGGTAACACACCGGCGAAACGTTTCAATTCATTCGCACTTAATCGCAATGAATAAGGCAATCAGGAGCCACCCACGCGAGTATAAAAACGCTTATTGTTCCATTTAAGGGTCTATTAAGCTTGTTTATTCCTAAAAATGTTTCCAAAATAGCGCCACATTTCACCCATCACACATTGTGTTCATATAAAAACAAAAACGCCTCCAGCATGTACGTTGGGTAGGCTCCATCTCCTTCTCGTCCTGATGCCCACCTTAAACTCCATGACCAAACACAAAATTCATATCGTAAGAACAAATTTTTCAAAGCCACATTTTTGGATAAAAAAATACAAAACACAAACAAACGAAAAATAAATAAATAAACACAAAAAATAAAAAAAAAGCCCACATTTAATGGAAATCACATTCATTGCAGATATTTGTGTCAGCTCCATTCATTCAGTTGTGTCCTCCACCACCGCCGCCATTTACCCCAGGAGTAATCACTTCTTTCCGTCGGTTTTTTTTTTTTTTTTTCTTATTTTGTCCTGCTGATATATTTTATTATTGTAACGACTTTTTTATTCCCCCCCCACCGCTTTGCCAGGACCTTTCTTCTTTTTTGTGCTCTGGGTCGTGTTTTTTTTTTTTTTTTCTTTCGCCTGAATTGGTTTTCCTTTGGAGCATTTCCCAAGGATAAGGCACCAGATAACAAACACACACACACACAATTGTTGCTAGAATATTTTTACTGTATGTATGTATGCAAGAGAGCTTTGGCTAGAGGACGCAATGAGAGACCGAAACTCACCAGGGATTCGGATTTAGATTTGAAATTTAGCTCTTCAGTTGGACATATTTTTCTTTGGCTGTGTGGTAGTACATGTAAACTTGTACACGAGCTGCAGTCAGCTGGTGTGGTTCCCATGTCAAGTTTGCCAGGATAATGGGTTGTAGATGTGTCTTCTTTTTTTTTTTTTTGTCTTCTTTTTAGTAGCTTAGGATGCTAGGGTAAAAATGTTATGTTGTATCCGTTTTTCTGTTCTTGATTCTGTGACAGACATTGAGGTTAGTCTTGTAGTTATCTGCTACGGCTATACGTGGGGGGATAAAGTTAGAGGGCTACTTAGGGTGACTAACTGACTGAGTCATTGTATAATTGCTTGTCGACTGGTAGAACATAAGAGGCTTATTGACAGAAAAGGAACAGAAAAGTTTTCGTTGTCGTAAAGAAATTGGGGGAGAAGAATTCAATGGAAAACTACTTTTCTTTTTTAAGATATTTTAACGAGTATCTACGAGCATATAGTGTACAGTTTGTGAACCATATATCTCCTTGTGTGTAATAGGACCTCTAGTATGCCCCATCGTTTACCAGCATATCTGATTAAAAATTCGGAGGATAACTTTGAAAAAACTCTAAAACACCAGTTGAAACTAAGGAGTGGTTCATTTAGAGGTACTTTTTGTTTATGGATTTTTTAACAGATGAGGCGTGAGTCGTGTTTAACGGTTTTCAAGACCCTTTGTACCTAGTTGTCATTAAATTTAAGTCAACCGGCCAGTATAGTGATAATAAGATTCGAAAACATTGCGAAATGCACTGAAAACTCAGGTAAGTTCATAAGACGTTTCCAAAGGGGTCTTAAGGTGCGTGTCCACTTGAGAGCACTTTCCCCAGTAAACTCTCGAGTAGCTTTTCATATGAGACTAAAATTTGTGTGAGCCATGCTCGCGACTAGCTACTCTTAGAATACGGACATTGTTTGAAAAGTGCGAGTTGATCTCCGAGACTAAGAAACATCTGTTAACTTGCGAGCAACTCGTTAAGAGTTTGACAGCTGAGAGTAGTAAACCAGCTCTCTGCTAATTGCTCTCAGGTCCGTGTCCACTTACGAAATTTCTCTCGAGAGTGGCTTGAGAACTACTCGCCCAAATGTTACTCTCAAGTGAACAAGCACCTTTATGGCAAGAAGTACTCATCTCCCAAAGCAACCACGACTGCATTTTGCATAAATATCTTTTTACGCTAATTCACCTGCTTGAATACTTTTGCCCTAGGATGACAGATCTGTCATTTATCGCTAATGAATCTAGCGGCCTCTAGGACAAGAAATCGATTAGATTACGAGGGAGACACAATCGAATACAGCCTATTAGCAAAGACTATATAATATTATAAGACGTCGCACGTAGAACAAAATTTTTGCTCGATTTTTTTTGTTCTAGCACCCACCAATGGGTGCAGCAACATTTCAAATGTTTAAAAACATATAATATCAACAAATTAATATAAATTGTTGTTGTTTTTTCAGAAACCTAGATACATTCAAATGTTTCAAATATATTTTAGTTTGCCGCGAAACGGCAAGCCGACTGGTTATGGGAGGGTGTACTTTAACCTTCAGTTTTTGTTTACATTCATGTTGCTAGGTAACAAGAAGTAAACAATAAAATAAAAATCAAAAATTAAAAATATACGTATATGTCCTTTCTTTGTATTAGGTGAATCTTAAGATGTGTGCGCTATTTTAATTTTTCTTCAAGGCAAGAAAATTTAAGATTTCAATTTCTCAAATTCAATTCGAATGTCTACTACTTGTAAAAAGCCGTTAGGATACAGTATTAACGTATTTTTCAGAGAAATTTCAGTAAAGTAAACTGCTCTTGAGTGTGTTTAAGCAGTTAAAAATCTAATTTTCTTAAAAACCTTTTGGTAATTTGTGATTAAATTTACAATTCGGTCATATTAAAAATATTCCGCAGAATAGCCTATGTACTTTGAATTTCTGGTATAACAATACCTGTAAGCTAAAGATGGAATTAAGCTGTGCTTTGGCTTTAACATGAACGATAAGTTTATGTCTAGAAGATTTGACGTGAAATATCATTGACTAAACGAAACATGTACATATTTGACTTGGTACCTGTAGCACTATTAAAATTTACCACTTTTGTGGTCCATGTATTAATCTAATTTTCCAACAGTGTAAAAAATTGAAAATTGAAAGGTAGTTTGAATGCCGATTGTGCTGTTTTGTCATCAAATAGTGTTCAACAGTGTTGCAGCTGTATCATACAATGCATCTGCAGCGAGGGCTATGTCCGAATATTCTTTTACTTGATCCGACTTGCTATATTATCTGTTTTATTTCAGATCTCGCTGATTTCATCCATTTTTTTCGAAACACAGAGAAATAGTAAAGACAGATCAGAACCATTAGCCGAGTCCGTCTTTTTGTCACCAGTTTTTGGGCCTTACGTTTTAAGTAGGACAATGAAATTTTGTATACGAGGTCTTTGGATATTGAAACAGGAACAATATTATCAATAACAAAATAAGTTTGAAGGTATATGTACATACATATATTTACCTTTATGTTGCAATTTAGGTAGCAAGTTGCTTACTTGATGGTGCACCTGGGTCTTAACTTTTATGTCCGTATAAAGCTGCACTCTAAAGCTCTATAAGATGTCATGTGAGAGGCAATATGTTGACTGTAAGCGGAAAGTGGCATTTAGACTGTAGAGCGGTTCAGACGCAACAAATCTTGCTGGCACTTTCAGTCTTCTATTTCTAGAACTCACGTACCAGAGTAGCAGCCTCTATTAAGGAGACAAAGTTTTATTATGCATAAATTGGCTTTGCCTGAGCAGATAAACAAGGTCATTGTATGCTTACAGGCGTTTTTGCATTCTCTACCTACTAAGTTATTGAAACAACTATATAATTAAGTCCACGAAGGATTGAAACAAGTTAAAAATTCTGCAGCACAACTTAGAATCACTGGGATAAGTTCGGCCTTATTACTTCCGAACTACTATACAAAGAGCCACCCAAGACAACCTAACTTACTCAAGAGCTACAAACCGGTCCACTCAGGAGACATGCGTAGTTATTGTTCAACTAGTACCAATAACATATGTATTTTAAAAAATGCGTTCTAAATGCCTCCCAGATGATATAGTATTTTTCAATACATTGTTGCAATATTTAATTCCAAAAATTCCACTATGATAATTTCCTTTATTCAAAAAAATTGAAATTTTACTACTTCTCTAGGCAAAATATTAATAACGCACACTTGGCAAAAGTGTCGAACACTTACTCAGAAAATATGTATCCTTACACAATAATTTTTCGATTCTGTTTATTTTTTTATTTCTTGAAAAGTGGGGATAAAAATAAACAATCTGCCTCCACTGGGAAGCGAACAATTGATTCGGTTCTCGAACAAAACAAAAATGGATAAATTGGAGATAGAAAATTGAAAAATGTTGACGAAACATTTGAATGTATCCGCCGCAAGAAACAATAACAACAACATGGATGTTTCGGTAAACAAGAAACATTTTAGTCGATTAGCTACATATTGCTAAAAAATCGAGCTAATAAAAACATGGAACACAAATTTGTTCTGCGTGCGAAGTCTTATAGTATTATATAGTCTTTGCTATTAGTAATCCTATAAAATGTAATAAATCAAGAAAGCAAATCTAAACAAATAAGCTGTCAATTTTTTAGCCTCTCGCTGTCAAAATGAATAAGCAAAAAGATCCACCTATGGGTCTAGTACTTTCTAGTTTCATTCTTTTTTGCGAATTTTAGCAGGCTAGCAAATTGTTGTAAATATTGTAACAGACGAAAGATAACATCCTGGAAAGAAACAGACTGACGTTTAGCTTTAGATCGATCGTTTTGAGTTAGGAACCTCAGCTGGTAAAGTTGTGCGCGTTTTCTTTTTCGTAATTCATCAATTTGGAGCACAAAAAATGAGAAAGTACCTGTAGAGCAACCAGTCAATCTAGAAAAATCTGAATCTGGTCTAAATCTTGACCTTGTATTGGTTGTGGTAGCTTCCGTGGCTCAGTTCAGTGCGTTGGTTTACTGTGTGAGATTTACTGTCTGGAAAAAGCTTCTGCAAAGGATCTGCCCTTCGGATGCAGAAAAAAACTGATCCTTTCTACACATGGAGCATAATATACTGATTTGGAAACTTAAATTGCACGTCTTAAGTTTATTTCTTTAAGCAAAGGTCAAAGTGCTATACAACACCGCGACGAGTCCTTATACGACACGTGAAAGTTGACACCTTTGTGACAAAATTATGTAACACAAAAAGAACGAAATAAAGGACCAATGAATTGGCTCCAAGGAAATGCGGGATATTCAGCCAGAATGGTTCAAAAAAGCTCATCGAAATTTTAACTAAAAGAAAAGAGTGCCTCGAACCTAATATTCACCAGAAATTTAAGTACCTAAAACGGAGCAGTTTCATCTTGATGAACCATAAATTTACACGTCTTCAATCTTCGCTCAGCATGACTAAGTTTCCTCGAAGCAACAACTCCTAGCTCTTCCTTCGAACGAACTATGAATGATTAATAAACCCAAACAACACAATCCTTTTCATCTTTCATGACATTACCCTCAAATCCCTAGTAAGCTTATCAGATTAATCCTCACAATCACTCAATGGCATATCCCCTGCAGGTCTAAGCTCCGCACACACAACAACAACAACAACAAAAAAAAGCACATTCCATTGTACTCAAGTAGGAATTTAATTGAATATTCAAGAAACCACTCGACTGGCGTTCCATCTCAAGGAGATGTCAACTTCATTGTCAGATAATCTTGATACACACACGTATAAACTAAAACTACCTACTTACTCTTACGAGGATATCTTTTAATTATCCCCTCACACACATGGGTACTCAGTAAAAATTGTATCATAAGATGTCAACTTGCTAACCTTCAATCAACGTCAAACTTAAGACAATAGACAGGGACACTTCCAGCCCACAACACATCCACGCACGGATGAGGGGAAAACTTTTAAGTGGGTCCTTGTCTCTTCTGTGTTTACCTTGCGTAATACGATTTGTCTACATCATTAGCTCACAAATGGTTCAACTATAAATCCTCCCACGACTTCACTGAAATTAATTGCACCAGAAAGAGATTTAATTAGCAACGTCAAACTAAAAAATTTTCAATTTTATTATCCTGACACCCAGGTTACCCGCACTCTTGCGGCTGACGCAAAGGAGGTGCCTACACAAAAGGAAGAGGTTTCCTTCCTCTGACAGAAGGAAAAACTTTCATGAATATTTACTAGAGTGTCATTGGCTCGTAGTTGCTGGTGTTGGTGGTACACTTTGGCAGGATGTGCACATCATTGGAATACTCTCTGCACTTAAAATTGCTTGCATTTTTTGTTATGCTGACTGCTACTGCATATCCTTTTTCTTTTGCACTCGCATTCGTCTACGTGCTTGGAATAATTTCCTTTTTTTTTTTTTTGGTTCAACATTCTTTTCAGGATTTCGTGATTAGCATTAGGAATGAAATCGAATGGTATCCTGGCATTGGATTACCATTACAAGAGATAGTGTGACGGTAATACGTGTTGGAATATCTCTGAATTGGATGAGACGAACGTTCCTCTTTCTTTTCTTTTCCTTTCCTGACACATGCCTTTCCTGCTACTACTGTTTAGTCCTTGAAATATTCAATGACTTATGAAACTTTCGTGACAGCTCAATCAGAACCCAATCTAATTAGAGATTAAGTTTTACGAAGAACACCATCATCAATCTTCTAAATTAAGGAACAACATCTCGTTATCCTTTTACTGGACAATTAATAATGTATATCCTTTCGTAAATTTACGATCAAACCATATCCTCTTAATTGACAATCGTAAAGTCTCTTTTCCTTTTCGTTTTTTGAGTCTATTTTTGCTCCTTGCAATTACCAAAAATAAGTTTTGATGAGGAGAGCAGGGGAAACCCTTTTTGCTATAGTCCTTTTGAAGAAGAAGCCTGTTTCTATTCAGTGGTGAAAAATACCAATTAATTCGATGGCAAATTAGACCGTGGTCTTCCTTTCATCCAGTCATTCATTCGCCAAACTATAGACGAAGAAAATGAAAGGAATGTGCAGACAAAAGAGATTCGACAAAAAAAAAAAAAAGGACGATGGTGGTGAAAAGTAAGTGGTAATCTCCTCCTATCATCGTCACAATTTCCGGAACTGCTGCTGGCTTGCTTGCTATACGGAATGTTTAAGGAGAGACAAACTTTTGGTCAGGCTGAAAGTTTTTCTTTGTGCGGAAAAAGGACACATGTGGGCAGCAGAAAAGGATCGGAGGTGGAGAGAAGAATGTGCTTAGTAATTCTAATCAGTGTATGGAGGCGGAATAAGAGTTGCCTGCTATTCTCTATTAGGGTAGGGTATGTTTGTTTTAACGCAGTTGTAACTTAGGGAAGAGTAATGAAAAAGCGAGCCTTGAATTGGATTTTCTCATTGTCTAATAAATTTTGCAAAAAAAATCTTTAGTTCTAAGGATTGACGGGAGTGTTTACCAATAGGGAAACCATAAGCCTGAAGGGAGATGGTAATTTAGTGAAGGTTCACACCTACCATAACTATACATTTGTTTACTCTGAGGATATGAGTTCAATTTGACAAGGATCAAGGGAAAACGTCATGCAAATCGCAATAAGAAAAATATTCATTAGTTGAGACACCAACCCCATGGTTTCAAACCATTATAGAAGACTAGTAAAAACGGGTGATAGAGTCCAGTGGTTTAGACCCATTATGCCTCCTCGTCATCGTCAATTAATAGAGCAATTCCTCCAGTCCGTTTTAGGCGGAATATCTTTATTTGATCCAGATCATCTCTGAAAAACTATAGTCGCCAAGGTAGATTCTTCTTTTCTGAATATGGTCCAGTGGTTTAGACCCTTTGTGCCTCCTCGTCCTCGTCAATTCTTAGAGCAATTCCTCCAGTCCATTGTAGGCGGAGTATCTTTATTTGATCTAGATCATTTTCTGATAAGCTGTAGTCAGCCAGGTAGATTCTTCTTTCTTGAAGAAACATTGTCAAATGGATTTGAGTTGTTTTGTACGGAGATGTATAGGGGTGAAATTTTGTTCGCCCAAATTTCAATTTTTTATAAGCCTTAAAGGACTCAACGTATCCTCTGTCTGATAAGGTACACTGTCGTGAGATAAACCACTGCTCCTAGGTCTGCTGTTGGGCACGGTAATGCTCACAAAATCGAGGTTGCGCAGCTTTTTAACTTCAATGACCAATTCAGGATAAAGTCAAAACTTTTCCAGGTGTATAGCGGAAGGCTGGAAGTTGAGCTCTTCCAAACGTACACCGGATTGCGGCAAGGAGTTGCGTTGCTCCAAGACTTCTTTCGTGTGCACAATTGGGAACAGAGTGTCCGCTGGAAGGGAGCCGTGTTTTAGGCAGAAACCTACAAGGATACTAGAGATATCTACCACTTGTATAATGTCTAGTAGATCAGGTTCATTGGAAACTTTCTTTAGTTGGGTGTTCCAGTTAAGCTTTTTGTCTAAGGTTTCTTCAAGGTAATTTGTTTCTCACAAAGGTTGATGGGAGGGTTTTTCACTGAGGTTTTTCACCAGATCGAGCTTTATCTTTCTGGAAATAGGCACAGCCACTTTGCAACATGGGGTCCTCGAATTCACCCAGCTATTTTTATCGTTTCAAAGGCATTATTATCCTTGGATTTTGTTCACCTTAAAACGTGCTAATTTTCGAGTCCTTTATTCTTTTTCGCAATAATTAAAGAATTGACAGAAAATAGGGTAAAACAAATTGTATCCTCAAGGTATTCCGTCTGTTTCTGTGTATCTTTTTGCCTTAATTTCCCGAAGCGCATTTTGCTTAAAGGACAAACCTTTTCTTTGCACTCACCCCCAACAAAAGAGAGAGAACGAAATCTAATGAAGGTGTCAAGATGGTTCATTAGGGAATGTTCTTGCCTACGCTTCATTCAAAGATCCTTTTTTTTTTGTCCTAATCACAAGTGGAAATAATAGTTAGCTGGGATTAAAGAAGAAAATAAATTGGATCTTTATGTACATACATATGAAATCTACAATTCACAAACAAGTTTAATGTTGTATTAAAGGATAAAGAATACATTTATAAGGCTTTAGATGTGGATACCACATCAATCATGAGATCGATGAGATCGGCAATGTGGTGATAATCTAATGTACATGAGAGTGGATTTCCTTTTTTTCATCTCAGTCTGTGCGTATGTGGATGATAATAGATATTTATATTTTGATTGATTATCCTTTAAGGAAATTCATCCACACACTGGGGGATAGAAAATAAAAATTATGGTCAATAAATTGGCTTTGACACAAAGTTGTTTCGTTTTTTGCTTGAACCTATAGCACAGGCACAGGGTTTGTATTGGATTCGTACAAAATTTTAAGCTTGAGGTTTCGAGTTGTAGCAGAGTTCCACTGTGCGTGAGATTGTCAGACTACCACAGTCACAGTGGAACGCCAAAAGTAAGTTCACACATTCACATGTATGTAGAGAAACTGTCATCGCCTTTGACAGTCAGCTAATTGATGTCATGGATTTTACGTCAACTTAAATGTCAACGTTCGCGGAACAACAAATGGACGGATTCTATGAATTTGGGGCTTTAGGCCTTGACTTGCGTCCGTAATAGCGGGATAACTAGCTTCGCGGTATGTTGGGTGATAGGTCATTGTAAAATACCAGGGAAGCTGACGGGGCTTCTTTGATATATAGTGAAATAGTATAAGTATCCAATATCTCATTAGCACCGAGGTGTTGAGTGAACTGAGTCATCGATGGCATCAGCTCGAAAATTGTAGTGTATATTGCTAGGCTAAGGTTAGATAAGGGTAATGGGTGCCCTTGTTGACAGAAAGTATCACCGGTTATTGAGAATACTGTGCTGAAAACGTTGATTAGACCCTAAGCTTATTCGACATCTAAACTAAACAACCAGCTCCAAAAGGAATCAGCTCCCTAGATTGTCTATCCTTTTAACAGCTAGTGCTGGACAATCATACAGTAGGTGATGAATGGATTCTATTTTCTCTTTGTCCATGCACCAAGCTGTGGTGCATGATTGCCTATCAAGCGGTGGCATCTCTCGATACTATTGACTTCCTCGCAGGATTCACTATCGTCTATTTCCCTGTGCAAAGCCGTATACTGGCCAGCATTGCTCTGTTATTTAGAACTAAGTCTATCGGACACAAGAGAAAAACCCCCTTCAAGATAGTAAATACTCTCACTGGACATTGAGCTAAAGGATTGGACATTCCCTACAATGAAGAAGAGGAGACAATTAGCCACCTCGTGCCACACTAGATGACTACCAACCAGGGTACTACTAAGTGAGTATTCGTACTCCTTCTTAAAGACTGTACGCCCGTACTCCCCTCGTCCAGATTTTGTTCCGTTTACAACACAAACTATACTCCTGTACTCTTCTACTCCTCTGTTAACTTCTAAAATACTCCCCTTCAAAACCCTGCTACCAACAGTCTCTAAATGGTTGCAGCAACCTACACGGCTAAGATTGGCTTTTTCACACAAAGGAGCAAATGGTTTCCAGAGTAAGAGCCCAATACTTTCACTCATACTAAAAGAGTGGTAACAACCAAGCAACAGCATACATGTGCAAGTTCGTACGACTCATTCATGCACTTTAGTTTCTGTGGATAACTTAGAAAGTTCAAAAGCATTTAATGTATTGACGTCAGTTTATTTTAAAAGGTTATCTTTTTTTTTGATATTGTTCGTAATGTTGACAGAGAAATATAGCCCACCCAGAGGATTATGAGATATAGCCTTGAACCTGTAAATATTTTCAAATTCTTTACGATGTTCCCTACGGAGTATAAAAAAACAAAAGACGCCTTGATGTCCGGAAACCAGTCATAAAGGCTCCTAAGTACTGATGATTAACTTTTTTGGAAACTGAATTTCTACCCAGTGTCTAACTTCAGGCCAAGCTCCACAGCGACAACGTCTACTAGCCAACGTTCTATTGCTTCCGTCATTGCGAAGAATACAAATTGGGTAAGCACCTAGCCCTAGACAATATCACCAGTCAGATGGTAAGCACCAGCGATTCTTGGGAAGCAGTAAGCGACACTAGCAGACATTATGAAGAAAGTCCATCTATCTTAACCTAAATAAAGCTCGCAAGATTACTATCCAACAAAGCTCGTGAAGTAGAAATAAATTGGAGACCGCGCTCTTCTGACTCAGCCTTTCAACTGAGACGAAATATTGCAATATTGCAATCGCAATATTGCGATTGCAACCGCGCATCACGCACTGGCTGTACATAGCGAAGATCAGAACCATCATCGCATTCGGAGCTTTAGATCGGGATCAATCAAAAGCGCACCACAGCGGGGTTAGATTCTTCATCAGGCACCACAATGTCAGGATCTGAACACAGCAATGTGTTCTGTATAAAAGAACGAAAAGGCAGATGAATTGACAAGGCTAGGGCCGACTATGTACATCGGGCAGGCAGACACATCCACACTGGTACCGATTTGGAAATTGTATGGAACCATTGACAACAACACCTACTGGCAATCTAGAGTGGCGCCAATGCAACTTCTCGTGCTGCCTAGTCATGCTGTCAAAAACTTGATGTTTGTTCACTGATACACACAGCAAGACCAAAAGAGAGGAGAGAAGACTCATCCTTGGGAACTGCCTTTAACTCCATTTAGAGACACTGACACAAGTAGTAACTCTTCCTGTATAAGATTGTTCACAAGTAAAAACACATCTCAATGTTATTGTCCTCTTTCTCCTTACAACTCAATCTTCTAGCAAACAAACAGTTTACAGAGGCAAATAAAAAAAGTCTCTCCACCACCAACAGGATATTTCAAAAACATATTTACCTACATGTATAAAAGTTTCATATCTTCCTCCTTGAGAGTTTAAACTCTTCCTCAAATCAAAAAAAAAAAAAAAAACTTTCTCCAAAGAACCTGTTTTCCGGAACAAACCGCATTAAAGCCTTTATGCGTTATTCAAATCCATCAAGCATCTCAGATTCCCTATTCAAATTTATCTTTCGATAACCAAACAAAAATCCCATCCCATTAAAAATGCACTGCATCCTTTAAGCACACATGAAAGGTTGCTCCTCCTTACTAAATCCACACGCACATACACACACTTATCCTTTATCCACCGAACTTTTCCAAATATTATTCGAATTTCATCGGACAAACTTTATAGTACACATACACACTTGTTTGTGTAAGGATTTAGCATGTTCACCGCCGCCGCCGCTCTTCTTAGCTGTAAAACTATTTAAAAATGCTTCTCGTAACCGATTTTGCGCCATCATCATTTACAGACAGTGTGTGTGGGATGAAACAGGACGAAGAAGTTTAGTTTTTTGGGTTCTTTTTGTTGGAAATGAAAATCCCTCCTGATTACACAGAAACAGAATGTATCTTAATTATACACATCCTTTTGAAACAAACTGTTGGGTGGGAAATATAACACGATTACAAGGATGCTGTTGGAAAACAGCCGAAAAAGGATAAGATATCACGTAGCAAATAGAATAGAAGAAACGTAAAACCGAAAAAGGATAAATAAAATTAACTAAATAGGTTCTCTGGTAGTGAGATGGTGGTAGTAGGTACCTTCCTTTTGGTGGTGATGTTTGTGTGAATGCTGCTTGTGCTGATGATGGCGTAGATTTAACATTTTCTCTTTTTAAGTTTGCCAGGATGTTTGCGGTTATTCAATCAACTCTTTCTCGTTCGTAAGGAGCGCCATCCATCCACTTGAAACACTTGAAATAGTTTTCTTTTAAATTACACACACACTTGATCCTACTCACTGTCTCAAAGGACATGTGAGGATGTTTTTTACTCTCAAAAAGGGATTTTATTTTAATTTAATATCCCGCGAACCGGACAAAAAGAAAACAATTACCTTTCGCGCAACACAAAACGTAAACCACTAAAGAATGGAGAAAGAAAAAAAAATCCAATAAAAAACTATTTTAAGTCGACTTGTCTATCTATACACGAAGTATCGTCGTCGTACTCGTAAAGTAATAACATAATAAACGAAGGAGAAGAAGAAACAAGGAAAATACAAATATAATTCTATTAAGTTGAGGGTGAAATAGTTGGCAAGCGTCACCCAGGAAAAGGGCAGACAAGGAGACAAGCAGACACAAAGTATGTGTATGGTTAACATTTTCATGTTTTCATCGTCATCTTTTGTTTTATGTAACTTATAAGGGTCGGAGGACATTAGGGTAAGGCGACACATGATGAAAGCTTTATAAAAGCAAGTCAAATTATATATATTTCTATATATTCGTTCGTGTGTTTCGTAGGACAGGAGGAGAGATGTTCTCTTGACCAGATGACCAGAAAGCACCTTTTCAAGTAATTACCAAGTGGAGCTTCACATTAAGTGGGACTATGTTCGTAAAAGAGAGACACTGGGCTATGGATTGGGGACGAAACCTGTGGTACCACAGATGAACATAGTCAAGAATCATTAACAAAAAAAAAAGTCCACGACTGGGTCGTACGTACTTGCACCTCTGTGCTGTTAGTTGGAAGTGAATGAAAAATGAAAAATTCTTCATAAAATTAAATGCCATATTTTTGTATTCAATAAATTTTGCTCACGTTTTGATTTTGCCCAAAATCCAATGAATATTAACCAAGAAATGGCCATATTTCATTAATAAGTAAGGTACCGTTATACGCTTTTTTAGCCAAATAAGTGGTACGCCATTTTATGGTTTTTGTCTAGACTAGCTCAAATATGAAATTTAATCAAAATCTTTGGTGGTGTTTTTGAATAAACCGATTTTTTGTTAAGTTCTAAGCAATTTTGACCAAAAACTTGGTACGCCATTTTATAAGACTTCACAAGACTAGCATAAGTATAAAATTTAAACAAAATCGTTAGAGCCGTTTTCGAGCAATTTGGTTAAGACCGCTTGACTCTTAGAAAAGTACCGTTATTATCACATTTAGTCAAAAATTTAGAACGCCATCTCTTAGCATTGCCACCGTTTTATACACAGTAAAAATTTGAATGAAATCGTCTGATCCGTTTTTTAATAAACCGGCTTTTAACCAAATTAGCCTTAAGTGCCGTTATAATAAATTTTGTTAGCCATTTTATAGCATGTTTCTAAACTGGATTCGGTTTAAAGTTTAAACAAAATCGGTGTAGCCCGTTTCCAGAAAATCAAATTTTTACCACTTTGGCTTTAAGTAAAGTACCGTTATTAACAATTTTGGCTGAAAATTTGGTACGCCATCTTATAGCACTTTGCCAAACTAGTCGAAATATGAAATTTAAAGAAAATCGTTGGAGCCGTTTTTGAGAAAATCGAATTTTTGTGAAATTAGCCTTAAGTAAAGTACCGTTAATAATAGGGCTAGAATAAAAATTTCGAATTCTACTCGAATTGTTAACCTACAGAGCAATTTGAAGCAAATCGGTTTAGCCATTTAGGCTGGAGACTTACTTAAATTCCACAGACAGACAGGCGGGTAGAATCGGCTGACCTACTATATCGAGGGTCCCTATCACAGACCACTTAAAGTAGATTTTCAACACGCATTAGCCCGCACATTTTCTTTAACAGGCGAAGCCTAAGTTATGTCATCTGTGAATGCGCGCTGGCGTATAACAAAGACCTACTTCTTCTATTTTTTGCAGGTCATGAATTTATGATTCCTTTAACAAAATGGCCGCACCTTTGTGCTGTCAATCGATATCAATCACGTGTATGCGTGAGGTCTCTTTTAATTTTGCCGAAACGTCAAAATACAGATTCGTTTTTGGGTACATTTTAGCTTGAGGGAGAGAATCTGTCAGCCCTATCTCAGGCAGAGACTCTGCGAGGGTCGGGAACCCTTTTAAGTAAGTAAGTAAGAAATGACCATATTTGAGATGGTCCTCGAGGAATAGTCGCTCTGATGTTGTTTTTAGTTACAAATGCCTCTTTTAGATACATAGATCGATAGTTAGGCATCAGTAATGATAACCTTTGGCCCTTGTCAATGTGATTCTCCATTGGAGAACCTCCAGAGTACCTCTGTTGTGTCCATCGACAATAAGCACCTAAGCAAGTCTTGCATTCAGTAAAAAGATGGGTTGGTGTTTCTTTAGAATCTCCAGTGCCCATTGTGTCATATGCTCCTGCTTTCAGGATGCGAAATCAAAGCTCATTCTGGTTGAGTCAAATTTTGATTCTTTTCTGACAATGTATATGCATGTATGTATATCGCAGGAGTTCCTTGCATTGTCTTTTATGTGGGGATATCATTCGAGACAAGTTTACCCTCACCTGCCAGCTAAGAAAATATCACGAAATCTTCGTCAGGTTCCTCATGTGGCACATGTGAGACTCAGCGTCATGGTGTGGACGAACAAATTAGTATTGTGGATCAAGGTGGACTTTTGACGCATCGATTGTGATCTTGTGGCTTGGTAAAGTAGGGTAAAGTCTACAATTGATAATTGTTCTCAGATTTTAGTGCAGTAAGCTCCTTGAAAAACTCTTAGAAAAGCGACTAAGCCCTGAGAAGACAAAAATGAAATCAGTTGTTGTCTGGTGCAGTCAAAAGAATAGTTGTGGATCTTTGGGCCAAAATGTTGTGCAGTCTTGTATGAGGACAAACAGAGGCTGTAGTGTCCTGTCTCATGGGTTCTAAATAGGTCTAACAACTACACGAAGAAGTGTTCAGATAATGACCCTGTACTTTCTGTCGGTTTGTGTGTTGGAAACTAGCTCAACTGGCTTTAGACCTGAACCACCTGCCAGTCTCAAGAACTACTTTTAGTAGTGGAGAATCGATGAGTGAAAGGTTTTATGCTCAAATTGAAAAGATATGGAAAGACGCGAAAACATCCCTTACTCTGTGTGGACCTGTAGAGCCCTACCCATAAGTAGACTACTTTATACGGGTCTTATTTCTTGTACCATCCCTTACACTAATGTCTTGGTGTTGTAGCAGCTTCATATGAGCGCACTTTCATTCTTTCATGTTCAGTTTCAGAGTTAGTTGGTATGTATGTAGTTGGACTCGGAGCAAGTATCGTCCCAAAACTTCAGCAACATATACACTAAGGTAAGTCTTACTCATTAACTTGTAGGTTTGCATTTAATTCCCCATCAGCAGTTAAGTAGAAGCGATACATCCCTAAACCTGACCCTTCGTTGGATAATTTCCAATTATCTTTAAATTCATTTGACTGTAATTCGTTTATCATGTTGACAGATATTATTCTCTTCTCAGAATTCGAACAAATTTATTTTTATCTTGTTTCGCCCAAAAAACTTTCATTTGTTCGTGAACTTTTTCCTCCTCAAAGGACATCACTCAATTCTGTCCTTCACACGTCATGTTCGGCTTTAAATTTTTTTTAAGAAAACTAAATCAAATTACATCGGGTACGTCTGCTTAACGGTCCAGCTGCAATGTCTCATAAAAAAGTATCTCAATCTATTTATTCCCGATTTATTATAACCCATTTTGCCTGATGCATTATAGCAGCCATTTGGACTTGGATCTTTCAAGTCTCCAAACTGCCATTATACTAAATTATACGCCCACTTCGTTTGGTCCTTAAGTGAAGTCGTTTTTGTGTGTTCAAATTCCATCACATTTTCGTTCCTTCTCCCCTGTAGGGGCCCCCTCTCTACCAAAACAAGGAGGCTCTTCAAATGTCACGTGTGTAAGGAATCTGTCTCTACTACTTGCCACTTTTTTGCAATCATTTTTATTACTTCTTCGTACGTTGATACCTCTTTTTTGTGTTTGTGTGTGTGAGTGATTCTCTTTCGGCCTCTCGTTTTTGTTGAATGTTCGAAACGTTTCCGCCGAGTGTAAGGAGGAAAGGTTGTGATATTCTATTTAAAATGTCGTCCAGATGTCGTTAGCACACACCTTCCTATTCAATACGGTGTACATGTCCTGTTCAAGGGACAATTGAAATAAGTATGGATGTCAAGGAATATTTTGAATATAGTCTGTCGCCTTAACTACCCTTGGTAAAAACAATCTTACCCCTACGCACGCCGCTGTGTTTTCTTTTAGGGAGACAGTAGCGCCTTCAAAAGGTGCCACCAGTAATAATAATCAACACAAACGACAAAAACAGAGCAGACTCGTATTGAGGTCGTCTCTAGTGTCGGTTTTTTTTGTGTTGTCTTTTGTTCAAAGGGAAGGGTGCTCCTACTGTGCCCTGATACCCTCTCAATAACCGTTGTAAGCTTTTCCGATACAATCAGACTGGTAGTTGTAGGACTTCAACTGTCTATGTGTGTCAGTAGTAGATACTTTTTTATCTTTCACCCAGAGATTATAATTTTTCTCTTGAGTTGTTATGTTTGCTTTTCGAGAATCTTTTTTTTTTATTTTGGCCAAAGGTATGGGGACAGACAGACAGTCAGTGGATGATGAAAACGCAATTTGATGTGAAGTGTTGTGTTTTAATATTAACGATGGGTGTATGTGTATTGAAGGAACAGTTCAAAAATAACAAAAAAAAAAGCCAGGGATTAATTTTTGTTATTGAATTCTACTCTAGGGAAAATGGGTGGAACAGGGCATAGGTAAGTTTATGCGACTGTAAACGAGTGTTTCTTGTTTTCTTATAATTCTTTTTGAAATCCAATTAAAATTAAATCCTGATCAAAGAACATGACGCATTGTATTTGCTGTCACACATTTTGAGCACAGCTTTTGAAGAGCTATCTCTGATTTTTCCTTGGCAAATGACGAGAGGTGGGAATCGATGGTGAGGAAATGATTGAACGCAACTCTTCCTCGTTTGATGTTGTCTATATTTCAAGGAGTTTTAGTCTAAAGGTACATTCACAGCTCAGCTACCAGTGAATGGGCGAACCGCGAACAAATCATTTTTAGCACATTTAAAAAACAAACAATTGACAATTTTACTATTCCCAAAGAAGAAAGCTTAATTTATCTATCGTTTTATAGAAAAAAAAGTTCAATAGTTATTAATTTCTGCGAAGAAGTCATCAATTTGCTGATTTTTTGCGAACTGTCAAATTTTATTCACATTCCACTGATGTAGAACGCAATCCACATTCGCGAGAATTTAACCTCACAAATTTATATTTCTTTGGCAAATGTCAAATGAAATTCGTCGATTGTTACGACTAGATAAAAAAGTTCGCTCGTTTGTATTCGCAGTTCGCTGAGCTATGAATAGACATTAACAGCTTTCAAATGCGTCCACAATTCAGTCGCTGGGAGACGCCCTGAGAGATTTGAAATTGTTTCCTAGACATCCATTGATGTGGTGAAAAAAAGTAAACACATCCAGTCAGATTGGTTGTTATTGTTCTTCCAGAGAGCATGCCTTTTTTAAGATCCATTTACTGTCTGCCGGAGGAATCCAAGAAATCCAAGACTGTGCTGTGCTTCACCATATCAGCACCCAAAATCAGCAGCCTGATACGAGCAAAGGCAAGACAAACAAATAGGAAATGTTCCGCAAATTCGTCGCCAAATTTCGCTTAAACCTAGCTGTCTATTGTCTTACCTTCTGAGGGACAGTGGGAAGGGCTTCTCCGGGAGCAACTATTTCGTCAACCCACAATCAGAAGAGACATACCACAGATAATTGAGTTCCCTACGTCGTCTTATACGTCAATAGCCTTAGTACAAACGTATCTTGTAGGCCTGATAAAAATATCACTGAAAGCTCTACAAATATGTTACACAATCTCCCTTCCATCATGTCCTTATGACGTCATAACTTTTCAATATCTATTTAAAGACAATTAAGTTATAATATCCAACAACTTGAACAAAAGACATTCCAATTTCAACCTTTGAAATTCCTTAAATGCCACCAGCAGATATTCCATTTCGTCCTTTCTTCTTTCCCCCTTACCCTATCGACACCTTTTTGATTATGTAAAAGAATCCATCGAAAGTCATCAGGATAACTTTCTGAGCAGTTCAAAGTCCCAAAGAAATTAATAATCAACACCAATATTGACAGGAGCGGAGAATACATCAAACTCATTCGTTAAAACTGAGTTTTTTTTTCCAGCTTGATCCTGGTTGCTTTCTTTTTTCTTTCCTACACAGATATGACAAAAAAAAAGAAGAGGATTCCCTAGAACCCAGCAGAAGACAGATGTGTCTTCATTAAATTTTGCCTCCTAATTGAATGATTGTCCAACTGCCACTAGAGTGTCCTGACTCAAATTAATGACCGTGAATTGTAAATTAACAGGAGGCTAAGCTACACCAAAAAAAAAACAAAAAAAGAAGAAAGGATCTTTCAGGAACTTTTGGCAAGGAAACGAAATGGAAATTTTTGGCAAAAAACCCCCTTTTTTTACCATAAAAGTCAAGGTTCCCTTTCATACAGTGGACTGCATCGGGGCATGCAAATGATGATGAGAAAATGAAGAAGAAGAATGTTTACTTCTTCGAAAGTAGAAGAGAACGAAGGATACGAGGTAAGTAAAATTTGGAACTTAACCAAAAGACGAAGGCAAATCGATTCGAACAGCAGGATAGTGTAGTAGTGATTAACAAGGAGGCAAGGTGGCAAAACGATGCAAGGATATGATATTATGAGACCCATTTAGAGTGTAAAGCACCACAAAAATTACTCCTTTTGTCCTCTACCCACGATTGAGGTAAAGCGATAGGGATGTAACAAAAAGAAAAAAAGGAAACCAACCATCACTTCTATCGAGTGTGTTTGTCTGCAAAAAAAAGGATACGAGTTTGGTTTGTTTATTTTGAACTCTTTCACAGTGAGTCACACACTACACACTGGCAAGGAACTAAAAGTGAGCGAGAGCCATGGTGAGATATGTAGATTGAAAGGAATGCTGGGGGCTTTCGGCTTTGTAGGTCAGACAAGTTGGTGCCAAGTATACATTTTTTTGTTTCCTACTCTCCCCGTGGAGTGTATTACCAATCGACGAGGACGAGGAAGATAATTGCTAGCTGAGGGGTTGTTGAAAGGCACAGCTTCCACTTGTTTATGGAAAAATATTGAATAATCCTGTCGATTGGCCTCTTCAGTGGTCCTGTAGGTGGATATCGATGATGTTATTGGTGGGTGGTGATTCACTTAAAATACTGTAAACAGGCAAAGGATTAAAAATAAATTAATGAGAAAAGCCAGAGATTTCCGGTTTTTAATTAAATTGAAATTAATTGTGTCCTGATGTTGGTTGTACTTTGAGAGAATTTTTTCGCATGCTTTTCATGGGAATTAATGACCCCAATGATGAAATCCGGGCGAGTAATTTAAACGACAGGATCAGCACTGTCATCCTTATATCCAATTCTATGAACATGTTCTACTGTTCAAAGACTAAAGTCTTCGTAGTCTATTAAGGACCACTGCTTTTGTAATGCAATCTGCAGTTACCTAACGAAGCTCGAACGGAGTCAGTTTGAATTCCAAATTCTTGTTTTGTGACTAAGAAGCAGAAGTCATTGGAGAGCAGTGACCTAAAACTTAAGGCAAATTCTTTGTATAAACCAGAGCTGCAAAGAAGATATCAGATTGAAAACGTGTTGGGCATTCGAAAGCCAACAAATCGGAGCAAGAACTGAAAACACTACAAGGCTCCAAATTGTTTCCTTGCTTACAGCTTCTTCACATCCATTGATCCACTCTTTCGTTTTGAACCCCCAGAAAGGCGGTAATCTTTTAAAAAGCTGAGTTCGTACGCAGTAGCAATGGAAAATCGCGACCACTTAACGCAGCTCCTCTTCTTCTTCCCCTGATTCTCGCGCCACTGATCTTCAACCATAAGGCTGTACTCTTCAACCATAAGGCTGTGTCCTTCGTCATCACAGTCTTCGTTCCTTCGTGATAATAGGTTTCACGGTTTCACTAACTGCTTTCCAGGGTCTTTGCTTGTTTCAGCAGCTGTCAAAGTTACCAATGACATCTAGCTGTCAAACTATTCAAAAAGGTCTGCCATTTCACTACGCATAAGATCGGTTGACCCTCTTAACACATCGAACTTTTACGAAAATTTACGAATTTTCACGAAAAACTGTTCGCGTACAGAAAATTTTCGTACTTTATCACTGAAGAGAACGCTCACGAGAGAGTAAGAAATGAAACTCCGGCTCAGTTGTACATTAATACGCAACGTGAATATTGCGTGTCCACTTGAGAGCACTTTAGCTAGTAAACTCTCGAGAGTAACTCACGAGTAGCTCTTCTTGGATGATCCCGGGCCGGGTCTTCTTTACATTCATTCAATTTGTTGAGGATTGACTGTTTGTAGTCCATATACCTTTGCAAGCTCATGGATTTCGTTAAGAGCATTAGAAGAACCCAATCCTTGCTACTTTTCCCCCACTCTAAATAAAGACGGCCTCCAATTCCCCATGTTTCAGTTACAATAATCTTTTGAAGAACCTTTTACCCCTAATTCCAAATATAAAAATATTTCTTTATATGCCCGTCTCCATTGCTACTTTGCTGGAACCCTTAGGCTCAAATAAATCTCAAATATTGTAGCCCCTTCAAGTATTTTAAGCAGCACGACGGGGTTCTTAACAATAATGTAGGTGTTCACAGGGAGGTCTACCCCTAAATAGAATTGATGCGTTAAGCGCCATCAACCAGTGCTTGTTGTGAAAGTCTTCCACCAATTTTCAATGACTTTTTCATTAGCCCCGCCAAACATCTTCTCGCCTACGCGTTTTGTAGGGCGTATACGTAACCTTTTTTCTCTTGAATCTGAATTTTGTCTTACCTCTCAGATACAAATATTAAGAGGACTGGTAGTCGTGCAATTTGTGGAACAAACAAGTCGATAAATCCTCCTCAAGATGCTGATAAATGTATCAAAAAAGTTTTAAATCAGAAGAATCCTTGAAGAAAATTCACCAGGTGTTTGCATCTGTTTCCTTTCGATTTGTGTTACAGACATTGAAAATTGATCCGACGACCTATAAAATCCAACCCAAAGGGTTCCACTCAAAAGGAGAAGAAAAAGCGAAAAGATTAAACTCAAATTAACCTAGAAATTCGAACCCAAATCACAGTGCTTCACGCAAGTAAAAGAAAAAAGCGAAATATATATCGCCTATTCAAATCACAACCCGCCCCATTTCCGACCTCTACAGGTCCTACGATCCGCATACTAATTTCCACCCACACACAGGGTTAGACGTACATATGTACAGCATCGAGAATTCAAGTCACCGATGGACTTTAGATTGCCTGCCGGTGCTTCAAAACCCACTTGGGACACACCAGGCGACACGTCCGTCTCACAGAGAAAAAAAAAGGATTTATGTCGACCTACCTTTATACATTGGAAACTCGCCATCGCTATGACTGTGGCACAACATCATTGGGCTGCGACATCTTGACCGTGGTGCGACCACAGTTAGGGTCCTTCGCATGGTAGTCGTAGAACCACCTGCCATCGATGTCGATGATGATGAACTCCCACTGCCGCTGCCAGCACCACCGCCACCAATCGATGTTGCAGCCACAAGTTGCTGTTGAAATTGCACATGTTGCAGCTGCAACCGGTGATGATGGTGGCTATGATGTATGGTTGCTGTCGCTTGGGACGACGACGAAGACGTCGATGATGCTCCTGCCGCCGCCGACGAAGACGATGATGATGTAGCTGGTGGCAGAGCATTTCGCATTGATGATGCCATTCTCCAGGATCCGCATTGGTAATCCAGGATGAAGCTGATAGTAAGAACACAGAAAAAAACAACTAACCGACTCGCGGGGAAACACCCACTCGCACAACAACAGCACACACAATATAGGAACCTTTCAAAAGCACTACACCGTTATACACACCTCGTTATATAACAAGCAAAAAAAATACAACAATAAGGACTAAAGGACATAAAAATATTTGGTATTATCAGCCATTTCCGTTAGGAGTGGCAACAACTGCACTAAACACTTTCACATGTACACGACGACACCGAGGAGAGATTTTTTGACACCGGACTCCAACAGAAGCACAAAGGGGCACGTCCTTTTTGCAGGAATACTCCTTTTGTATATCTTGTCGACTCTTGGTTATCGTTGTGATAACACTTTTTTTTTTTGCCAAGAGCGCGCGGTATGCAACCCCAACCAATCGCCCAGCAATCGCAGTAGGTATCCTATCACAGGAAAAGGATAAAAAGACAAACCGTCGTCGTCACCAGGGACTAACACGACACGCGTCCGTACCGAAGCAATCTCGAAATGAAACTGAAATTTTACTCCAAAAGGCGATGTCTTGGAATTTACGACGACAAGGATTTTATGCTCCCTCATGCTGCGGTGTGTATCCAAAAGCGTCCTTATGGTTTCTACGACGAAGACAGTGTAGGTAGATCCCCACCCTATCTAAATAAAATAAATTCCCTTGAAGCTTCACAGAGATAGAGCGCAAAACAGAGAGAGAATTAGAGAGAGTAAGAGCGCAACTGCCTGCCTGATGAATGGAAACACAATCGTCCTTCAACAAAAAAAAAACCCTGGAAATCGAGAACAGAGAACCTTTACCACCCTTTCTCTACTTTTCTCTATCGCTTGTACTCGCGCTCCCGGATTCTCTTGGGCGAAAAAAAAAATCAAACAAACAACCTCGACAGAACAAAGAAACAAAAAAGGACAACAAAGTTCATATAGTGGCAGCAGATAAGAACCTCGTGTACATGAAATATTCAGTTACAAGCACTCCACCAGCCAGCTGCCAGCAGGCACCAAGACGACCCACGGTACAAAATTTTGTTGGGTTAGGGTGTCATCCTTGCTGTCGTCAATAGTAGGTTGTGGTTGGTGATGGTACGAGTACTTGGCCAGGACTATCATCCATGACACAGTGAATGAACTTCAACCAAAATGGAATGAGGGGGTCTTTTGTTGCCACAAGAGAGGAGTCGTATGCGTATCCTTGAATAAAGAGAAAGTGAGAGAGTAAATGCTTCCCGACTCGATTACTCGATATCGAAATTCAAAGGACAACTAGGCTAACAGAGGTTTCAATAAGGATCTGCCACCTATTTAACGAGTTTCTTTCTTTCTTCTTTGGTTGTTCGGTTCTTCGGCAAGGATTCGCGCGCGTGGAATTGAATAAAACATAAAAAAAAGAAGAGAGCTTTATTGGTTTAACGCTCAAATACACTTTTTCGATGTAATAAACGGTATCGGAGGCTGGAATCAATTCCTTTTTTCTTCTTCCAATTCTTCTTCTTCTTCTTGTTCTTCTGGTTCGTTGTGGAAGTTTTTCTTAGAAAATGTAAGTAGGTTGAGGGTTTAGTCATTTTCTTGTAGCTTAACTCATACGCCCTCGTGGGTAATTGCTGGAAGGTCAAGTTATTTTTGTGCGAGGGATACCTCTTATTTTGATTATAGTGTCTCTGGGGGAGTATTTTTCTCCTTTTGTAGAGATTCGAGATTCTAGTAGTAGCTTGGTGTATCTATATTACCACACAGGGGATCTATAGAGATGAAACCAGCTTTTTCCTTCGATTTTATGATGGATTGGGATACCTTAAAAAAGTGTTTCGTCCTTCCTTAGGAACGTGTACGTTCCTGCGGTTGGTTGTAAATAAAATTCAAATTAAGGATATCGAAACGTTTTCTAAGAAATCCAAATCACTAATGCGAATAGAAAGGTCCTGGGAGATGAGAGTTATTTTCGTACTGCGTGGACGACTATTATTTTTATTTTTTTGGGATAATTGGTGGGGATTTGATCACTTGAACGAGAGTTCTGTTTTGTTGCAAAGGATTTATTTTTAGCATACTTATTTTGCAGCACAAGTTTATTTAATTTTTTTTTGTTGCGACTTAGCAATAGTAAAGCGTGACCATAATGTAATGATACTTTTTTTCAATTGTTATGTTTCAGCAGCTGTCAGAGCTATCAGTGACATCTAGATGTCAAAATATTCAGTAAGGCTTGGCATTTCAAATTATAGAAAATTATTATCGAAATTTTGATTCAGTTATAAATACCTATGCAACGTAAATTTCGTCATGAGGTCGGTCGGTCGGAAAAATTTGGGCGTGAGTACCTACACTCTTTTGGACCGTAAGTCACCAACCAAACAAAAATTAGTACGAACTGAAGAAAACATAGCCGTTTTATCGACAGCCAGGCAGCTATCAAAGCAATTACCGTCATAGAAATAAAATCCAAGCTTGTGAAGTGCTGTCGCGCGAAGAGCTTGAGGTTCTCGGAACACAGCACACGATTCTGCTCTCTGGGATATGGACTTGAACTGACTGACCTCTCCATAAGCACCCGGCCTGCGGTCTCAGGCTTGAAGCAGGGAAACTGGCTATGAGAGAGGCGAACTTGATATGGAAGTCCCTAGATGCTTGCAAAACTATGGTTAACTTTTGACAAGGCAAGGACCGAGAGAATTATTCGCAAGAACGGACGTTCACTGTCCATACTGGTGGGGATACTCACGGGTAACAACATTCTGCGAGACCACCTAAAGAAACTACGTCGGGCGAAAGAAGAAATCTGCAGAGGATATTATAGAGGACACTACCCACTTCTTCTGTCAGTGCCCTAGACTCCAATATTTCAGGTACAAATTCCTCGGCAAACACTTCTTTTAGGATCTAGGAGAACTCTCCAACGCCAATACCGACATGTTTTTGAAATTCATCAGGAGATGGGCAGTTGTTACAGATATTATTGGGTTATATGGGCTAGGGGTACACTTTCTAAACCCCCTATGGGTGACACAATGGGTCAGTGCTCTGAGGTATTTCGTTTCCTCTACCAACCCACAAATCTAACCTAACCTAAAGATGGCCAACGTAGCGAAATAAGGATTCGGCGCCGATAAAATGAATTGCCAGAGAGTCAACCTGGCTGACTTGGGCCTACATCCAAATAAGATTATACTGACGCAAGAATGAGAGCCATACGACCATAGACAACGCCGTGAGTTCGCTAATTTGGCGCTGGATGTGTTGGCCGTAGATCCGGAAATGTTTTTGAAAGGAGAAACCTTTACCGTCTATGAGCTCAGATATAGAGCGATGTTAATCGACTTTCTGTTTTCCTAGGTAGACAACATAGATATATCCGAATAACTGGGGTGGCTATTTGAATGATGTTGTATTTTACATGTAATGGCATGAATGTAGCTTCAAAATAAAGTCAGAATCAATTTCATATCTCAGAACGTTGTAGTTTTATTTAATTTTTGTTTTCCTATCGCTCTTATCTGGTCAACCTATTAAGCTGCTCTAGGTCATCTTGTATCTTATGTTTCATCGCCTTTCACCCTTTGTCGTCCGACGGTAGCTTGGTCAACTAGCGGTTGAAACAGAAAATAGACGAGTATCTACAAATTTTTAATACTCCTTGAAACATCAAGTCCACTCATTGATTGCAATGAATTGCATTCTAGAAAAAAGCCACCAGACTGAACGATTTAATTAAATTTGTTGTTATCTGTGAATGAGTATTTCTGGGAATTTTCAACTAAGAGATACAAAATTTAAATGAAATTCAAATAACAGATATCGACGTTTTTTCCCAGAAATGAATATCAAGACAGACACAAGCCACGTGTAGGTGGATGATACCTGGCAAAGAGGATGATTGCCTGGATGCCAGTTACATATTTGTGTAAACACATCCAAGTGAGTTATTGCAATTGGCCGACATTTTATCCTTAAACAATTATGTAATTGGATTTTTATTCCGATTTGAGAGCTGGAAACAAAGTAATAGAGCTTTACGATGATAAAAACAAAAAGAAGGCGAGAATAATTAATTTAGTCCTTGGGGTTATTTTATAATTCGCAAAGATAAAGATAGATAGAGAGGTTCCTTAACTGGCGTAGTAATGGCAGTTTACACAGTTTGTTTGAGTGTTTGTTGTTCCAGGGGCTTTTTTAGAATGAGTCCTTTGTTTTCTCATTTTATTCCTTAGGCGTAATCTTTTTTTTTTTTTTCAAAAAACGGCCCAAATTGAGCACAAGTTAAAGTACACGGGAAGTAAAAACAACTTAAGTTGCCAAGAAAAAAAAACCCCAATCTAATCAAACAACCACACAATAGCAAGACAAGATAATCCTTGGGATTGTTAAGCAGAATCCCACGCTAAAACTGACGGCAGGTAGGAAAATATTATCAGTGCGTGGTCTCACCTTCTGAACTGGCTCTTCAGGGTTCGTCCTTTAGGCTTATGGTTCATGGACGCAATGTCTGATGCCGAATTAGAGGACCATTTGTCCCGTACTTTTGGTAAACAACCAAGATTATTCACTGTAATGAGAAGGCTTTATCCTTTGCCCTTCGGATATGGCATAAAACTGTAGGAGCCGTCTGTTCGTGGAGAAATGTATACCACGCACAACACGTACAATTGTGAGAAGCTAAGTCTCGGCTTTCTATGTAAAAAATTGGTATGTATACGCTGATAAGCTACAGAGTACTCATTTCTTGATTAACTGACTCGTTAATGGTGAGACAGTCCCAAATGCTCCAAAAAGTTGTACAAATTAGACCGACAGAAACGACTTGCCAACCATAATCGATTTAAGTGAGCTTACGCCAGCTTAATGCAATGGGCACATTCCGCATTCTAGCCACTAGGTAGTCAAACATCAAATCAAACCTCCGAGAAGCCGGATTACAGGAGATGCCAACCTTCCAGTACAAAGTAAGGCATTTCTTTTTGAGGTAGTGGACTGGATTTGAAGATAAGAAAAGTCAAAAATTCGTTTGCCGTTCCATGTGTTAGGTCTTCACTCAAAAAATAGGTCTAGAGTTCGGAACGTGCCCATAGTATTGCATGCCATAGTGGGATCATGCTACGTTTTGTTAACTTTCGTTTACTTCTGTTGGCTTACGGAGTGTCTAAAGCGGCAACCATAATGAACTTCAGTGGGATTAACTTTTCCTTTCCTCCTTTCTTGACAGACTATGAAGTTTGATTACGTTCATTATGCGCAACTAGCGCAGTGTTGCCACTAGCCACATAGCATATTATAGCAAAAAAAAAGGTAGCAAATCAGCTTAAAGAAGGCTAGTAGATTCAAAATAAAAAGGTAGTAAATCAAGAACCTAAACACTAATAACCATAGACGTACTGAATTATACAGTAGTTTTTCAGTTTCACTCCCCCAACCGTATTTATATTTTGACGTTTCAACAAAATTGGAAGGGGCGATTGACAGCACAAATGTGCGGCCATTTTGTAGATGCTGTGTATGCTGCTTGTTGTTGTCAATAGAATCATAACCTAAAGAATATGTTGACCAAAAGGAAAGAAGGAATCAGGCCCACACATTTAAAGTAAGGCCTTGATATGTGAACGAGCACTGGAATGGAAAATTCAATATATAGATAATGAAATTGAAGTTTAAAGAGGGGTAACAAGCTAGCAGATTTTCAGAAAAAGCTAGTAGATAGTAAAAAGTCTTAAAAAATAACAGATCTACTAGTTTTGTAGTAAAAGTGGCAACGCTGAACTAGCGCAGTTGGACATTAAGAAGGCTTTTCATTTACTTTTGACAAATAGTTCATCCCGATAAAGTTCATTATGGATGTATCTTTAGCGATGCAGGGTAGCATCCATTCAATAATGGTTAAATCTTACTTTCGCTCGAAATATGAAAAAAAAAAAAAACTGCATTGTGTTTCTGAATGCAATCAATTGCACTATATTGATTGAACGCCATTTTACTAAGCTGTCAAAATGGGAATTCATTAATGGCCGAAGACCAGGGATGTGTTCACCAGGGACACCAGCATTTATACAGTGGATTGTAGCTTAAGGATTTAAATAACACCGGCGATGACTGGAATTGAAAGCCAGTTTTTAATTAATTCAAAATCGAACTCCGCGTTTCAATTTGAGCACATTTTAAAGATTTTTAAATTTTAATGTCTGCTGCCTGAACTGTCAAATTGACTTATATAAATTAGGAGAGTTGCCGCCACTTGTGTTAACCATCAAATCTACTACATCATCTACTACAAGAATTGTGCCTACTGCGAAGAGTTACATAACCTAAAAATCTCGCGTCACTGTAAAAATATTTTAACCATCAATTAAATAAATATTGGCGAATCAACTCAAGTTAGACCCGAGTTCAAAGCGAGAGACTGAAACTCCAATGAATACTGAATTAAAGTCACCAAAACCTTTCATGGGCCATAGTTTTCAATCGAAGAACCGTCCATCAGAAGACTTTTTTAGGGAGTATAGGGTATATCCTTTTTGGGAAACAAGAAGAAAAGATAAAATAGAATTGATGTAGTTGTATCTGAAACTCAGATCGAATTAGGTTCCAATATTTACTCTCCACGGTTGGTGTCTATACTGAATGAGGAGATTTGTATGTGATTTATGTATTTGTTCGTAATTCACAGTATTTTTTTTCGCCCTCATGGTAAAACAAGCTAAGTGCTTTCTGTTACTGAATACACTATATACCGTGGCCACGGTTTAACTTACTCTTTCATGTAAAATTTGAACAATTATTATACTAAGTTTATAGTTTATCTTGTTACGAATTTCTTAGGCATATACTAAAAGAATTGTTTTTGTGTCAAATTATCTAATCTTTCAACTATTATCTAAGTTATATTTACGATTCAATATCATAGCACTACGTTACGACGCATTGATTTTAATAAATAGTCAATGGAGCGTCATACAGCAATCCATTTAAAAGAGATTACACAAAATATTCACTAGTATGACATCACTTGCTTAGATCAGCTTTATTATTTTAATTAAATGAGTTTTCAAATGTCAGAATCATACGACTGAACCGTTATATGCAGATTAATGGATATGAATTTAGTAAGAAGTGATAAGAATGTACTTGACCTTTTGGAAATATGAAATAAAATGTCTAAATATGCGTTAACTTAAGTAAATGTCTATAATTTTTTTACAATCTCACTTAGGGAGCTGGAAATTGATATCTAGATACCTTTTTCTACTCTTAAATTTTAACCATTATTCCCACTCCTATTACCTACCTATTGAATCATCTAATGCAGGGTCATCTTCGCCAGCTGTCTTTTCCTTCGCATCTGAAATATATTTGTAACCAAAATAAATAAACAAAGAAACCATAATCTTATAAAATAATAACAACAAATTAAACCAAACAAAAAGTAATAGAACAAAAACAAAAAGTCCATTGTACCAAAAATATTTTTTTTATTTATCTTCACTTAGCCTTTTTTTTTTCATTTCATTATTATTCAATTATTTTTTACTTTAACTATTTCTTTAACAAAAATATGTTTCTTATAATAATCAATAGTGCTCTGGAGACGTTTCGAGACGTTGGCGGTTTTATTTAAATTATTCTTGTTCATGTACTTGTACAAGTAGGGATACAGTTCCTCGGGTAGCCCACCCAAGCCGGGATATATGAGAATTCCACGATTCCTTTTGATCATATGGTTCCGAATCGGTATCAGTACTTCATCACGCAGTCTATAACATAGTTCAGGTAGTTTCCTAAATCGAGAAGGAAATGGCCTTCCTTTGGAATTTAGAACATAACGTCCAATTGACAGGCAATTACTCTTGCCGTGACCACAATCTGACGTTAGAGTTAGAATAATGAGATCACCTGTCACAATTCCTGTCATCAGACAGGGTCTCGCATTTGTGTCAAACATAAGTTGTAGCCGTAAAATGTACGCCATTTTATCGGCATCGTATATATTTTGTGGTAATTTTGACAGTAGTCTGACATTTCGAGAATCAAATGTTGATAAGTACGAAGTATGTCGCAAGTGACGTAGATTTCTTTGAACTTCATCGATCGCGGCAAAGGAACATTCTAAGGCTATACCGTAAATTAAGGCAATAAGCAAGTCAGCTGGTGGAGTTTTGTTGACATCAAAAGAACTCAGCAGGTTCTCCAAATGGGGTGGAACTCTATCGAGGGTTGAGTCTTCGATGATAAGCATATTTAGGTCACTGGGGGGTATTTCTTCTTCATCTTCTGAAAAGAATTAAAGATTAAAGTGATTTTTCACTTTGAGCCTTTTTTTTTTTTGTTTCTGTGTCGTGGAATGAAAAAGGAAATGTAAAAAACAAAATTAAATAAAAACAAACCTTGAAACAGAGTAAAATACATGTTGTTGTTTTTTGGTTGGAAGTGTTAAACACATGATGCTTGTTATATCACAAATTAAAAACTTATAAAACGTGCAACGAATAAAATGTTATTTATAAAATGTGTGTGAATTACATTATTAACCGGATGTGACGTAAGAATACTGTATTGGACTGTAAGAAAACTTTTGTTTATATTGGGTGCTGTATATAAAAAGTGGAAAACATTCATTCATTCGAGTAATAAAAATTTTATTCGATTCAGATTGTAACTACTACTGGAGTGAAAATTGAATAGATAATTCCACAAGGTGGCGCAAAAGTCGGTGGAGTCTTATGTCATCGCGACTTTGACATACATTACACACATTACATGAAGACGGGCAGGAACCAAAATCGTACAGTCAAGAGCAATGTCAAATGGAATGATGAATCCGCTCACAATCGTTCAGAGCTTAAGCAGGCCGCTCTCCGACGAAAGACGTTCGCTATTTTGTGCTCACAAAAGCCAGCTCCAGTCGAGAAGACAAAGAAAGCCGAATAAGTTCTAGAAGAAGAGTTTTATATACAAAGAGGAAGTGGTACTCTCCTGATGGCGGATCATCGCTAGGGTTGGTACTAGTACCTGGTGGACAATATTCCATTAAGTCACACACAAGGCAACCCTTGATGAGTTTAAGTGGTTTATCAATAGGAATTTTTGTTTGAGTTGGTGAGTTGGTACGTTTAAACGTTGAATCCATGCTGCATAGGGATGTGGCACCTGGAGAATGACTGCCACTATCACGAGGAAGCTCCAAATGTTCGTTCATAGGTGCCTACGCTATATCTTAAGCTTTATCAGAGAACCCGCTTACTTAGGGTAGCAGGACACGCGGCGGTCCTAGGAGTACGTAGCGCAGAACAGTAGAGAAGGTAGCAGAGAAGGTAGCACGACGACTGGGAAGGAGTTGGGGGAGATATGAGGCACATTTCCAGAAACGATGCCGCGTAGGCATGGTAGAGGCCCAAGGTAATGCAGGACAAGTATGTAACTATTACATCCAAGCAAAACAACGCTGGCTGGTGGAATCATCGCTCCATATTTCTTCTTCGTGCCACGATAAATTTGCTATTTGCTGCTTCAAATTGATGCACATGATCTCCAGAACCTTTGGTACCAAAAAGAAGGCGCTACTTGCCAGATACCTATCATACCTCTAGACATTTTCCTTTTGGGCTATGTCAACTTCAAAGTCTACATGGAAGCCAAGCACAATTAACGGATCGCAAACCAATATTGGCCCGCGTTTTTCGCCAAATACCACTCGAAATGCTCGGACGCATGGAATATGGGAACTTCAGAATGAACCTTGTAAACCGCAATTACGGCCAAAATTTTAAAGAAATAATTTTTAAAAAATAAATGTCAAGAATGGTTCATTAGTTTGGTAATAAAGACAGTCCGATAAAATTTTATTTTTTGAAATTTGTTGCTTTTTGAAAAAAGTACTTCTAAATGAATCATCTATTATTACTAGAAAATAAATATTTATACGCCTGGCTTTAGCTTGCTGGAAATCGTCCCAGCGAACTCAACATTTTACCGAAACTAAATATTGAATTAGAAAATATTGTGAGTTTTGCCACTCACAAGTGGATTTCGGGGATTTCGAGCATAATAAAGTAGAAGAACGGAAGTTACAATTGGTAAGATGATGTTGCTTATTTTCGTTTTATAATGAAGTGTCAGTTAGTAGTTGTTATTTTTTTTTTTGACATACAGTTATGGTTTAGGTTTTTCAGCGAGTTAAACATGCCCTCAGTTGGACTATAAGTACAGATCCAATTAGCTTGAAGAAGGTTAGAGTAGGTGCTTAACGAAACGCATTAATAGTTAGCACTCGGCTGACAAACTCCTGTTCTATTTCTATAAGCTTACTAGCTGTACCCTGCGCGCGTTGCAATGCCACAACTATTTGAAAATGACAATATTGTCTGTTTAATGACAGCCGGACATGAATTTCACAATATATGTACATAAATTATTATGTCACCCACAACTCGAAACGTCATCATTTGTTCGCTGTTTTCGTTTCAAATCAGCATGAACTGTCACGGCAATATATGACATTCATTGGAGTGACAGTGGTGTCATCTATCGAAAATGGGTCGTACTAACTCAGAAACCTTTGTGGGCTCATTCACAACGCGATATCTATAACACTGTGTCTCCACGAGTCTGAAAAATGGCAGACTTTTCATTCAGACTTCTAGCCCAGACTTTTATGTCACATAAATTACAACTAATGTTTTTTTCCTATAAAAAAAGACTGCCAAACCTCAAATGTCAAATTTCAGTCAGGGTTGATGTGCACAGAGAAGACAAGACAAAAAGGCTGTCTTAGATGTCCGACTGCAAGTTAAGTCCGTAAAAATGCGGTCTACACGAGACACATTAATGTCAGGACTTGAGTCTTGACTGAAATTATGTCTCGTGTAGACTAGGTATAAAGGACATACAGACAAACATTCATTTTGATATATATAGATAAGCAGTCCATCGAAATTATAACATATGTATGGCGAAAGAATTACTTCCATTTGTCATCACTAAATGCGTTTAAAAATGATGTCAGTATGTGTGTAGGACTTGTCACAATTTTTTCAGATAAGAACATATGACAGATGTAAAATTTCCTGCTGAACACCATGTACGGAAGGAACGTTGACAATCACTGATAAGGTAATGACTTTCAAAGTGGAATTTCATATTATGAGGCTAAAAAAGGGTCTTTATAATTTCAGCGACATTAAGACTTAAGTTTAAAACACATATTGTGGAGTTATGAAACTTGTTTAGCTGCTAGTTTCATTCATTCTCAATGAAACTTAATTAAAGCTTTTTGCTCATTTTACACAAAAAGACTTCAACTCAAATCTGATGTCAGATACTTTGCCACTCAAAAAAAAAGAAAACACTTCAAAGACCATTTTAGCGCTGTGCGACTGGTTACAGTCCCCATTCATCCAATTCATACGTGTGTAGGTAGATTATCACACAAATCAAATGCGAATAACAACACGAGCGACATCGATACTATTAGCTCATAGAAAATGAAATCATGCATTTAACAATTGAAAATTAATAAAACCAAAAAATTCTAGAACCAGTTTTTAAGTTTGTACGCAGAATCCAAACAAAAAAAAAGAACTATTTCATAAAATAAACAACATGTTGTAGATAGATAACCAGTCAGTGGAAAAGCTTTGTGTGCAACAACCTGTTGTTTTTGTCACAGACGCAGAGCGACATCATCATAGCAAAATAATAAATAAACAAATATGATACGATGGATGCAAAAAAAAAAAAATATATTTTCAAAAAAATATGTCAGTGCAGCACACAGTTATTAATTACAAAACAGAAAAAAAGAATCATTAATTGTACGACGACGGTCGTATCTTATCTTTGAAAAGTTATCCTACTCGAGGGCCATGGCCGTTGTTGGGTTGATAAATGTTTTGTAAGTTCAGTGTTGCCATGGTGCCTTTGTTTAGTCATTAGGTCCGTTCGCGTACTTTTTGCACTACAATTCGTAGATTATCAAATATCAAAGACTGGGTGTAAAATTCTCTCAGAGAGAGCTAAAACTACGAAAAAGTAAACGAACGGGTTGAACAAGAAAAAGTTGAAAACACACTGGTTTGACAGCTTTGACAGTTTTCATAAACCGGCCCACAGAAATTTCTTGCACTAAAATTCGTAGCATTGGGGAAATTTCTTACTCTCTCGTGAGAGCTCTCTTCTGCGAAAAACTACGAAAATTCTCAGTACGCGAACAGCTTTTCGTAAAATTCGTAAAAATTCGCTGTTTTGGGAGGGTACGCGAACAGACCTAAGATGTGCCTACAAAACAGCTCAGCCTATGCAGCCTACCACCGACTGATAGTCAGAATGGTTGTCTGTTTTTCATTTTATTTTACTGGATCGTCAGAATGCATTCAAAATAATAAGTAACAGATTCAGATTGATGCAGCGATTCTGTCAAACGACTAAATGATATTTGTGTAATACAGTTAGTCTGCGTCTTAGGTAAAACTTTCTCACTATACTTAATGAGATAGAATATTAAGCCATATTCTGGGATTGTGCTTTATTGTTACTGGTCAATTAAAATACACACGACAATGGTACAAAATTGAGTTAAACAACTACCATACTTTGTACCACCCACCAACGCCATGGCAACACTGAGTACCCCCAAGCAACACATGGCATCACTGCATTCTTTGACAGCCGAACCCGAAGACCGTCCAAAGGCAAAAAGTGCATAAAAATTTAAGCAAAAAAGAAGGAAAAGTAGGATAACTTTTCCAATATGCACACTTTTGTTGTTGGTAGGTATCTTTTATCGTAAGAAATTGTTCGTACCTTTGAACTTTGATTCCTCATCGGAAGCGGCTGTGGCAACAGCCGTATCAGCGGTTGCATCCGCAGTCGGCTGGGGTGAAGTATCTCCTGGAATGTTGTAACTGCCTGCTCCGGGCGAGGAGGCCGAAGCCGAAGCCGCCGTTGACGATGGGCTATCCATTTGTCTGCTTCTTAAAGACACTGCTGAATTTCCAATTTCTTTTTTTTTTCAACTTTTTTTTTCACAGAACACAAACAAAACGCGGAGGAAACATAAATCACCGCCCGCAAACCGATTTGCGGCTAAAATTCCTCCGTTTTATGGCGTTTCGTTTTATTTTTTACAAGGCACACACTTAAACCCGAAAAACACGACTCACGCAATGAATTTTTTTTGAACCTTCAGCAATTTTGGCGATTATTTTGCGAATTCGTATGCAAATTTGCTTTTTTTCACATTTCACGGGCGCGGGGTGACCGATATTTACGATTAAACTACACAATATATGGAGACAGGAAAGGGCAGAGATTTTTTTTTATGCAAAACTACGAATTTTGAGAGAAACAAGAAAAAAAAAAACGCGCACAAACGATGATAAAAACTCGGGGAAGAAAATAAAAATTTCATTCGGTTTTATTTTTTGACAGGCAGCTGCTTGCTTTTTCATCCGCTTTTGCGGCTGTACGGAGCTTTTTTCTGCAATGACACATGCATACGGAATCGTTGGAATGGAAAGCTGTTTGTGTGGGAAGCTTTTTGGAAATGACAGAGTTCGATTGCAGTTTGGAAGAGACTGGGTAGGAGGTAATGACGGTTGGGTGTTTTGAAAACATTTTGTTTTATTCCAAGCAAATGTATACTTTTGTAGTTTCAGAATGTATAAATGTACGAATTTCTGCAAAAGAACTGGGCTACTATTTACAATAAGAAGCTTACTGCTATTCCTGTTGGCAATACTGCCATAGACGAAAACGAACGCCAAAATGTAGCAACCGCCTAAATAAGCCATCTTATCGACTCTCCGCTAATTTGTTTTAGGCGTAAATCCTACTCCAAGACTGGCTCACAGGTCACAGCTAATATCGTCACGGCATACGGCTTTTAAAGGACTTTTAACACGAAGCTGAGCAGTAAAAAAGAGTATCGAACATCGTATAAAAAATCCTGTCTGCCATTAGATGTGAACCGATCGCAACAACCTGATAGGTCCTCATCACTGTAGTTTCTAGCGCAGCAAGGCAACCATTACTCACTACGGCAACTTTCTAAGTTTATCAGACTGTGCATAATGACAATACAGAGCTCTCACAGCTCCATCAAAGTCGGTAAGAACATCAACGAACCGCTCAAAGTGAGAAAAGGTCTTAAAGAGTGTAACGCGGTCTCTTGCGATCTCTTCAACCGAGAAGAAGAACATCAGCGAACCGCTCGAAGTCAAAAAGGTCTTAAAGAGGGTAAGGCGCATACATCGACTAAGACGGCTGGGTCATAAAGATCTCAACCAGCTTGGCGTGGGCACCTGGAGAAAGCTGCATGTAACCGGCTGGTTTTGTTGGTTGGACTGAACTGCACCGCAACCAAAGAATTTAACCCTACATTCAGGTCATTTGCTGTTTACAAGAACTGTTCTAGAAAGCAGTCCTTTCATAGCTGCAACCTGAAACATAACTGAATATAAAACAACACAATTACTGCTGGTACTCAGCTCATGTATAAAAAATCCCATTTATTTCCTCAAAACAAACGAAAGAGAATACAAAAAAACAGCAAATTGAATATACTAGTCAAGAATGTACACTTGCAACTGTAAATAATTACATTGAACAGCAAAAATTGAGAAAAAAAAAGGAAAACATAAATTAAAAGTGCAACTTTAGAAAGAATCGCTTGTTGTCGCCATCGATCCGAGCGTAACACAAGTGGCCAACGATGATATCGTCTCCATGGAGACGTTTAGATTCTCCTTGAAGACTTTTATGGCATCCAAATGATGGACTTCTTGAACTCCTGACTGTTTGTCAATGGCAACGACATACGTATTGAATTTACCACTGTCAGCGACCAGTGTCGGCATGTACATTGTCAAATGGGTTCTCTTGAACGTCGGTCCACCATCCTCATCGGTGGTCTCTTGACCGGCCTCGTTAGTGTACGAACGATGTAAGCGAAGCACTTGAACCGATTGGAAATGTGAAATGTACAAGAATGGTGCTCGATACATGAACCCAGTTGGGGTGTACTCCCAATTGATGTCGTAGGGACGTGAACGGCAGCCGAATTCATCCACAAAGACACCGCATTCCATGAAACAAAGGAGGAATTCTTGTGAACTTACGCGGATCGCTACGACCGGTTGACATGTGCGCGTGTGACTTAGAGTGTGATCCGAAAGATCGACAAACTCCTCAGCGGTGTAGGTGCCAAAGTCGATCTCAAAGAACTTATCTGAACCAACAATGGCTGTGTGTCGGGTGAAGAGGATCGAAGACACCGATGTGGCTGTGTCCAGAGCACGAACTGGCTTGAATTTTTGCATTTTGATATCGTATTTGAGGATCACTATGCGTGTAGAGGTCGCTGCTACAGCTACTGAATCCACAGGGTTCTCAGCTTCGGTGGAGATCTTCACCAACTGCCACTTTTCATTCGCAGCGCGATTCGCGAACGGGAGATCAAGGACTGACGCTTCCAACACTGGTTTCATGCAGGCATTGGACTGAGAACGGGTTTGCAAATGTCTCAAATCGCATTGGTAGAGATATTCCCCGCCGGAGCCAACCAAAATCGCCTTGGCCAGGACAGTCGTTATGGCGATGCAATTGACACTGTCGATGCCAAGAATGTGGACCAAGTTGTTGCTGTCCAAATGATAAGTAAAGAGTCCGCTATTGCAGCCGAGGAGTAGAACATTCTCGGCCATTTCAAAGGCACAGTTCACCTCTAAAGGTGGACTGTGAGTATTCCCCCTTAGAATCAATTTTCCCTCATAGCCTGTTGAGAAATTTTGCTCGCTTGGCTCTGGGGCAGTGGGTTCATAAGAGTACTTGCTGGTAAGTGACATTGTGTCTGAGTTCTCATCGATATCCTTTTCGTTTACAACAACTGACTCAGGGCCATCGCAAGAGGTGTTCACATCACTACGACACCTGCGGTGGACAGATCCTTTGCATTCCTTGCACTTCCAAAAGGGCGAACCAGCTAGAATGGTTTTTTTGCACGCAAGACATTGCCCAGAGCCAGTGTCATCATGAAGACTCAGTTCGAATCGATGAGTTTGGTAGGTCCTCCGTTTGCCGGTACTCACCCGCTTAATTCGCTCAGTCGACTGCGATTCGGTTGTCTTTTCTTTGAGGGGAGATCGCATGCTTCCACTTTTAGACGGAGAGACTGGCGATGAGCTTCCGAAAGTCAATTTTTCGATCTGCTCCTGCAGGGACTTGTTCTTCTGTTTTTCGCGCTTCAGCTCCTCCTGCAACGTTCTATAAAGAATCGACGACTCCACTGCATTCGGTGAGATGTTCTCCTTCTTGCTCGAAGTGGTTCCTGTGCCAAAGATCTTATCAGCCAGAGTCTTCTTCTTCTTCTGCGATAAATCCTCCACCTTCAGCTGTAAGTAGTCAATCAACTTCTTGTGCTGAGCCAAAGTCGCTTCACTCTTGATGTCCCTCTGGAGGTAGTAGTTCTGCCTCTCGGCCAATGTGCCATTTAGCTCCTCAAGCTCTTGCCTTAAGTCCGTGACATCATTCAGCGCATCCTTCAACTCGGTCTGAACCTTATTACAATCGGCTTTCGCTCTGAACAACTCTGTGAGAATTCTCGCGTTCTCCTCCTTCAGAATATTCACTTCCTTGTCGAAATTGTCGTTCATTGTCTGCAAATTATTCGAGTCGGTCGTCAGCACCTCGACCTTCTCCTGCGACTCAAACAACTGATTCGTTTGATCGATCAATTGATTCTGCTGAGAGATAAGTTTCTTTTGGATCTGTTCCAGATTCAACCTGAGATCATCCACTTCTTCACTCAAATGCTTGATGCGACCCTCGGCGGCCAGTTTGCTTGAGTTCTCCTCGTTAATGGTGCGCTTCAGGTGGCTTATAGTCTCGTCCTTTTCACGTACTGTCTTGTACAGTGCATCAATCTTTTCCTGATTCGAATGATTGCGCTTTTGTTCGGCTTCTAGCATTGCTTCGACTTCGGTCAACTGATTGTCGGTGATGGTGCATGCATACTTGAGGCGTTCGTAGTTGTCTTCGAGGTTCTTCAATTTGATTTGCGTTTCAGAGACTGCGTCTGCGGCAGTAGAGGACTTCTCTCGCTCTTCGTTGAGTTCGCGAAGCAATCTTTTGTTCTCCAAACTGAGGGAGTCATGCTTCTGTTGGGTTTGAGTTAGCTTCTGACGGAGTTCAGAGACACGTTCCTCCAACCGGTGGACCGAGGAGATCTGCTCAATAACCTGTGGAAGAAAGGGAAACGACATATATAAACCTGAATATGAGACAAGCTGTTCACTTAATTAAATGCTAACTGCTCTCTCTAAGGAATTTTTGTACTCACCTCGGATTTTTCCTTCATCCTCTCCTGCTCGGCCTTCTCCCACATCTTGTGCTCCTTTTGAATCTCACGCTTTAGACTTCCAATTTCATCCTTTAACTCTGTGATACGTCCTTCTTTCTGTTTCACCTCGGCTAGGGCGTCTTTAAGTTTCCTCTCCGAATCATCTTTCTCGGCAATAACCTTCTTTATCTTCTCCTCAGTAAGCTCCATCCTCCTTTGTGTTAATTTCTTCTCATGCAAGACATCTTCCAATTGCTTCTCCACCTTCCAAAGATTCAAATTCGCTGTCCTGGCAGACTGACGTTCGACAATCATCTGTTCTCGAGCAGCCGCCAATTTGTCCTCTAACTTTTCGTTTTGCTTCTCCAGCATGTCGCCAACACTCTTCGGTTGTTCACTGAATTTCGCAACCATTTCCTCTAGCTTGGCGACGACTTTTTGCAGATTATCTGCCCGTTGACGTTGAGTGTCTTCGTTTTCTTTAGCCGCTTGTAGGTCAGAGCGTAGCTGCTCCTCGATGGCATGCAAGTCCGCCAAACTTCCATGGGCCGTTTCGTAAGGCGACGATACTGTGCTCTCCACGTCTGACGATTGCGCTTGCACCAGATCTTTACTGCACTGGACGACCTGCAACTCACGTTCGAGCTTCTCCTTTATTTGTTTCAATTCTTCCGCGGCTTTCTCCTTCTCAGCTCGCTCTTTTTCGAGGCGAGCATTCTCAGATCGCAAACTATTGTTCGCCTCGATTTCGCGGCTCAAGCGACGTCGCATGTCGTCTATATTGCGCTCGGTGGCGATTTTTGCTTCCTGATTACTTCTTGATGAACAAATACTGTCATCTAGCTCAGTCCTGACGTCCCTCAACTCCATGGTCAGGCGACTCTTGGTGTCCTTCTCAAACCTCAACTTGTTTCGGAGGTCAATCATCTTCTGCTCGTACGTTTCCGTAAGGTGCATCTTATTCTTCTCAAACTCCTCCTTATCCGCTTGGGCTTGCTCCTTAATGGTGTCCAACATCTTCTTGTAATTATCCATCTTCTCTTGCAAATGCTGACACTCCTCCACCTTGGCTATGAGTTCATTCTCTCGCACATCCAGTTTCTCAGCAACGCTAACCAACTCGTTCTTCTTCTCAGCAATTTGCTTCTCGTACCTTTGCTCTGAAGCAACCTTTGCCTCTTCATACTTTTGTCGATTCATTCGCAACAACTCAGTTATGGTTGCTTCCTTCTTCTGCCACATTTCCTCCTCAATCTTTACCGAACTCTGGAGCGTTTTTATCTGCGTCTTACACGCCGCCAACTCCATTGTTTTCTCCTTCAAACGATTCTTCATCTTTGTGATTTCTTCCTTTGCCTCACTTAAGATTTTACTCTGTGAATCTGAATGCTTGGCAATCTGTTCCGCTTTCAAAAGACCTTGCTTTAGAGCGTTAATCTCTTCTGTTTGCTCTTTGATCTTCACTTGGAGTTCTTTTAGCTTCAAATTCAACCTTGTCATTCGGACATCATCTCCAGATGGATGGTCTGTTTCATCGGCTTTCTCCATATGAACAAAGCTATACCCAAGGAATGGAAGATCCTTTCCCGAGAAATCATTCGTCTTAACATTCGTCGTGAGGGACCTCTTCGAATAAGTACTTCGACGACCTTTATTGCGCTCGATATCATCAAAGTTCGATGTGTCGTCTTCGCCATTAACATTGGGGATTATCGGAGGCACCTGGTGCCGGAGTGAATCCCATTTGATGCCTTCAAAGTACGGGTGCTTTATAATTTGAACGTAATCCAATCGATTTGTTGGGTTTGTGACCAGAGACATGATCAGGCTCTTGAAGTTCGTGCTCACTTTCAAGTCGCTGGGAAATGATATGATCTCCTTCATGTGACTGTCTTCACAATGACTGAGGATTTTCGAATACGTCTCATGGACATTGTCCTCATGGAATGGTGTTATCTCACAAATGAGTTCGTACCCAATTATGCCCATTGACCAAAAATCACAGCTGACCTGGAAGAAATCAAAGGGAAGCATGCAAAATCTATTGGTAAGTGTATTTCAAACAATAATGAAGGAAAAGGCGAAAAGGAAAACTAAATGCTTGTATTGCTCTACACACTTGGAACCCTTAGAACATATAATCCCATCTTTCCATTCCTCTAATTGGTTATTCCTTGGTACAATTAAAAATTTCTACTCACATCATGGAACGCCTTGGATAGCTTATACGTGGATATAGTCTGCAAAAGCTCAGGAGCAATATAGTCTGGTGTTCCAACTGGCGACAAACTCATCACGTGTCCATCTCGATTCAGAGCGGCGGCATTACCAAAATCAGCAAGTTTTATGTGTCCAAACCTATCGATGAGTATGTTCTCCGGTTTTATATCCCGATGGACATAACCCATGCGATGTAGAGCATGAATGGCCAACGTCAACTCTGCCAAATAGAACCTAGCCAAGTCCTCATCAAATGGGCAATTCCTGCTCATCAGGCTGAGGAGATCCCCGCCGGGTAAATATTCCATGACCAAGTACAGATAGTTGTTGTCCTGTAAAACAGCCAAAATCGTTACTCACTACAGTCTTTCTGGTGTGCAAAAACTTACTTGAAAGGCATATTGCAAGTTGGTAATCCACTCAGAGTTCCTTCTCGACATGATATCGCGTTCTTCCTTTACCTGAGACGTTGTTACGACAGACTTTTTTATCTTTTTCATCGCGTACACATCGCCCGAGGTTTTCTCCAATACCAAATGAACATTTCCAAAGTAACCCTTTCCTATTAGTGCCTTTACATTGAAATCATCGGCATTTACCCGAAGATCCTTCGTCTCATCCACAATTGGACGGTCTGGGGAGCAAAATTATTTTCTCAAATGTTGACTGAAAATTTCCTGGAAAAAAAAAACTTACACTTTGTGATAAACTCTGAGATATTCTTGTCCCTCTTGCGGAGAGTATCCTTGTCGCATTCATTATACAAAAGACAAAACGCATCCAAGAGTCCTTCACGGGATATTGCATCTGCTACAGCGAGGCTAGTTTTTGATGCCGTCTTGCAATTGCCAAGAATTAAGTTGTTTAGGCGAGTCGTGCGGACACTTATTGGTTCGCGTTTATCAGCCATAATTAGGAAATTATTTATTTAAATAGAAAAACACAAGAAATCTACAATACAGTTGGAAAATTAATAAGAAAATCGGAAAATGTTGAAAGACGAGATCATTTCAAACGCGCCATTTCTGTAAACGTCGAAAATTCAAATGTTGTTTTGTTGCGTGGCATTGCCAGACACACGATGGCGGTGAGGATTTCGAAACAATTGTTGGATTGGAGGTTAGAAAAGGTTACGGTCACAATAAGGAATATAAAAATTACTTATTTTCAAAAAATGTCCGCGCGTTCATACGCTTTAAAAAATAATTTTCCCGATAGATAGAGAGACCGCGCCATAATTAGCCCAATCTATCTGAAAATGGTCACAATCATCTTGGTTCACTATATATCAAGTCATTTGCCGCGTTCACAGGCCGTTATATATTATATTACTTTCCATTTGACGTGACCGTCGGGATTCGCGCAAGCCGAACAGAAAGCCAAACACTTTTTGGACAAATTACTTCGTTTTCCCAAGCAGATATTGGACACCGATGAAATTGTGTGTGATAACGTTATCTTTATCCAAGCCAAATATTATAAATATTGAAAGAAAATGATGGAAAAATGGAAAGATATATCAAGAGAATTAGGAAATTAGTGAAATGTAATCCAGAGATGCAGATTTGACAGTCTCTTTCATTCTGTTTGCTATGACTGCAAGCCGCGTGACAAAGTTTTGACAGCGCAGCGCACATTCTGCTCAGTCCTTTAATCTAATTTATTTTCTTCTTTTAATTTATTAATTTATTTCTTCTTTAATTTTTCCATCGAATCAAACACCTCTACATGTTCTCTCCATTGTGAACTAATTGCTATTCCTTTTGCTTTCATTTTCCCATTAGCCAAAACGAGACAAGCCTACCCAGCGATGTTCTCTGTTTTTGACAGCCACCTTCTGACAAGCGAATGAAGGCCAAAAATAAACAAGCAAAGAAAAAAAAAACTCCACCTTCTTTTCTTTCAAAATACACTCGACGAACGAGATTTGAGCGAGAAACTACGCTGAGGAAACGTCGAAAACGTCGAAACGAAAACCAAAAAAGCTGCTTTCAGTTCTCTCCTTTAGAAAATTCTTCCATTGTTTAAACAAATTGCAACAGTGTCACGTTAAATTTAGTAACAAAATTCTCATTAAGAACCTCTGTCGGTCGGTGGATTTCATAGCAGTTTTTTTTTTTCAGTGAAAAAGTTCCCCCAACTTCTGCTTCGATCGAAGAGAAGAAACAGAAAAAAATGTTATGTTCGTGTCCCAGAATTTGATTTGAAAAAAATACTCCTAATTTCGCGTTAAAAAGCGATTAAATCTTTCGAAATTCATTGTGCTTTTCGGGCGGCTGTTCTAGTGACGGATTCTCGTTGGGTTTTTTTTTAGTTATTTGCTTCCAATTGGCTCTAGTTTACGTCGTCATCTCGATGAAAATGAAAATCTATCGATAAGGAGACGACACACAGCACAAAGAAGGTGGTGGCAACCGAGGAGGAGAACAAATAAGAACAAGTCGTAGAAAAAAAAAATTGGAAAATCGTCGTAATTTTTGATTCAAAAGAACCATAGGAAGAATGTCGCGAAATCTGGTAAACGGTACCAATAATTCCGGTCGGAATAAGGAGAAACGTTTTTCCATTCACGACGCTTTCGAAGAGGAAACAGACGAAGCGATCCGGGTATATGGATCAACAGTGATCTCGACACCGATGCGGGCCAAGACTCGATCTACAGATGATGTAACCATCAGGATTCAGGATCCAAAGTAAGTGTTTTTTTTTTTGCATTCTGTTTGACCAATCTAATTAGAAAGTAAACAAAGAGATTGATAGGCAAATCGGCTAATTCTTACGTGGTAGTTGCTTATTCGATCCCTTCCCCATGGGTTCAAATGCAAATGACAAGAGGGGTGGTCCGCTTAAAGAAGTACTCGATGGTTCTAGTTCTTAGTTATTATTATTATTTTTGTTTTTTAAGAAAGTGATAATCTGCGCACAAGGTGAAGTGTTTTTATTTATTTATTTCAATTTCATTGAATGCCTAAATTTTAAACTCCAAAATACATGGACTCTAAGCAAAACAATAATGAAGCGGTTAGAAGCGCTGTAGGGTACTAAAAATACCATGGACAGAAAGAGTTTCAAATGTGTAAGTCTTAAGAAGGATGAGTTCTAAAAGAGAACTACTAAATACAATCAAGAAACTAAAGCTGTAATATCAGGGTACCAATTGTTACAAGTAATTCTACAAGAAAAAATTGAAGGCAGGCCTTATTTTCACTGCTGATCCCATCAACTATTCTGTCTCACGTTTGCCCCCTTCCTGTATCGACAGTTTCCACAAGTCACCACTCCACTTTACTCTTTCTCTCTTCTTCCGAATTTCATAAAGCAAAATGAAAACAAGTTATCGACGGTTTTCCGTTTATGTTTAATGTTTCTGACTATTCTACCTATCTCGGCACTCACCTTCAATTCACCCATCTTTCTCACTTGACAGGCCATCCTAAGTAAATTAGTAACTATGATGAATATTTGACGGTTTCTACGTTGACTTTTTTCTGTCTCTTTGATCCATATGGTCTCACTGTCACGAAAAAAAGTTTCTCCAATCTTCCTCCCTGCTTTTCTCATCTGTGGTGGCTTCAGATGCGCCCTATCGGCCTTTGTCTAGGCCACCATTAGTGTTCCACAAGGCAGCCAGTTCCCTTTTCTGAATGAATACTCAACAGCCCCATATGGTCTCTCTGTCACGAAAAAAGTTTCTCCAATCTTCCTCCCTGCTTTTGTCATTTGTAGTCGCTTCAGATCCTTCCTATCGGCTTCTGTCTAGCCCACCATTAGTGTTCCACAATGCTGTGAGCATCACAAAACATTTCTTCTTAATCTCAGCAGTACGATACCAACATTTTCAAAATCATTTATCCACCACAAGGATACTGTCTCCCTTAAAAAGACTTAGATAGTTTTTTGAAGTGGTGCCTATAAAAGTGCTTAGAGATCAATATCCAATCAATTAGCTTATGACGCAAACACCACATACCGGCTGCCTATACCTTTTCCACCTATCAATCCTCATCACGACCTCGGAATATTGAACGAAGGAAACCTTATATCTGTTCGCTTTTTAGGCCTTAAGTCAACTCTGATTGTTGCTCCTTACCAGGCTTTCATCATCTTTATTGTCCTTCTCATTGTTTATAAGGTACCTCGTAAAACAATTTCTGCAATTTATTGAGGGAAAGATTCTTGCCTGTCTTAATTTATTCCTACTTAAAAAGTACTTGGGAAATTTATCACGCAGGTGCTTTTACGCTTTTACGACCGACGAACGATTCGCATTTGCACTGCTTCTAGTGTAAAAAAAAATTAAACATAAATTGTAGCCACGAAAAGGAAACTAAGAGTTATGGATTTGCGTACTTTTCCACTCAAATAAACGTCTGAAATAGGCCAGAGTAGATCAGAAAATGGAATTCTCCAATTTCCCTTTAAAACGTCCACCCACCACACATTGCCTTCTCGTTGCAGAGTTCTTTGATCGTCGCCATCGTGAGGAAAAAAAAAACTGATGCACACTAGGGCCATCTAGCCCCGATTCCTTTTTTCAAAAATTTAGAAAGTAACGCGTCCGACAAAACGGCTTTTCCCCCTTATGAAGTATGTGACCGCTCTCCCTTCGAACCTTTAGTACTTCTCCATAGCAAGGAACGAATCTTGGAAAGTATAGCCGAAGGAACTGTAAATTTGAAAGTCTCTCACAATACTGCCGCCTCTGTGTACAATTTATATTACTTACTTAGTTAGTCCCTTTTAACCCCAGAAGGCATAGGGGTCCTACAACGCCTGTGCTCCATCTTCTCTCCAATCAATTTTAAAAAAAGCTCGAGTTCTCTTCGGTTGTTCTGCGTCACGTATGTCTAGCTTATCCCGCTGTTCTAGCTGTTTGGATCCCACTCTATGGAGTACTTCGCAATGGAAGTCTGTCCAATCCACTGCCACTTTCTCCTCTGCAATGTTTATAGGTTCTTGGCCCGTTCTGAGATAAAGCTGATCCTTGGAAATACGATTCGGCCTAAGAGTAGAAATCTTTTAAAGACGAAAATGAGCCCCTATCCACTAAGTCCACCTCCCTATCTATCCCTGGCACTTCCGTCAAGCATATTATTGCTAGGGGGACTTCAGCCTTAGATTCTCAGCTCGTTTACGCTGACAGCCATCTGCGTTGCATTCTATTGTCCTTGCTTCTTGGCTATCATACCCACGCTTTCACAGACTGCTTACCTTGTCTTGTATCTGTCCTTGAAAGTGATGAGATAATTTTAAAGCATCTAGTAAACTACGAAATGGAAAAGTAAGCCGAAAAAATAGTTTACAACACAAACTATACTCCTGTACTCCCCTCAGGCACAAAATACTTCTCTGTTAGTTAACTTCTAAAATACTCCCCTTCGAATTGGGAAAACGGCATCCCTGGTTGTTATTCCATTAACAACAATAAAATGGCTGCGCCCATAACTGTCAAACCAGCTGCCGAGATCTTTACTTGTGAGTATTTGTGAGCTTTGTGAGTTCCAATTTGATTTAGCTTGAACGTCAGAATACAATTAAAAATCTTTTTCGCTTGGAGGAACGAATCTGCCAAACGACACGAAATTGATTGTTTAATTAGTTCGTCTATGCTTATGTTTCATGCCGATATGATCTCTCTGTGATAATACCTTTCGCTAACAGGTTGCGATTGTGATTTCTCTAGCACAGCGGCTTAATCACTTCATTCATTTGTGCCCTAAGGATGTTTTTATAATTTTTTTCTTTTGATTTTCAGTTGTTTGTGGTAAAAAGTCTTTGCCCGATTAGAATATATCCCATGAAATGTTTATTTATCGACCAGCAGAATAAATTCAATTCACAATCACTGAAACTAATTCGAGAATCTGTCATATAAATTCATTCCCCGAATCAAGTAAATAATCGTTAACGCCGATCTCGATGTCGGCAAGGGAAATGCAATGCAGTACAGCAGCATTTCCCTCCTCCTGGCATTTCTTTTGCTGACGAATGATGTGTGGACTTAATCAGAATGCACTGTGCATCCAAATCGAGAATCACATCTAAAAATAGCTCGTCTCTCTCCTTTCGATAAACTCAACTCTTAGGAAAATCCTCTCAAAATTTATTCACCCCAACTGTATGGACATCAGATATGTAGTTGGCATTGGTGCAGCCCTGCACTGCACAGTGGTTTAAAAATGGTTTATTTTCAATTTATAAACAAAAAACTGAAGAATATAATGTTTGACATGCGAGGGCAACACAAAACAAGACAAGGAAATTGTTTTATTCCATTTTTATTCATTGTTGTTGTATGTCAGGGGCTTCCTGTTTTTTTTTCGGTTTCTTGCTGCAATCTATACAATTGCATTCTTTCTCTTCAGTGGCTGGCAGCATATGCATGTTTTTGTTTGGGAAATTTTGTGGTCGTCCGCGAAAACATGAATTTATCGTCTTATCAAATTCATTCATTGACGGTGATGGTGGATATCCCACTCAACGGTTTGTCTGTGTAAATGATCTTAAATGGGCGAGTTTTTTTCTTCTCTTTCTCGTTAAACACAGTTGTGAAGGTTGAAGGACTCTTATTGGCCATGCGAAGTTGATTTACTCGTTAAAATGCAAATCTGAAGGATGAAATCAGGGGGAAAAACAGAATTTATTTTATTGAATTAAATGGAGTGGTTGGAATGTACATATGTGCATTTGCACGGATGGTTTGTGAGGGAAACAGCCAGAGTTGCATAAGGATCGTGGAGAGGTAAAACTAAATATTATTGAAAAAATGTAAATGTTATGAGACAGGGTTGGTTTGTGGGTGAGACATTTATTTCTGTCGAGTGTGGGTGCTGGCTACTTCACATTAAAACTTGATTTGAAAGTATATATGTGGAAACAAAAACTGAGGATTATTTATTCAACAATATAGATACTATTTGGAAAAGAATTTATTAGTTACAATTGTGAAATGACAATTTGTGTTGGCTCCGCCTACGGTTGGCCAATGGAGTGAAGTTGGTTTCAATTGGAGTCGGTGGTGTTGCCAACTTAATCCTACATATATTAACAAACAATCCAAGATGTCATGATGCATGTCAAGACGACCATCTATATTAGACTGTCTATGATCGGACGGATGGCTTAGAAGTTACAAAGGTGCAGAATGATCTATGTGGCACAATTTGACAGTACCTTGAACTTCTATTAGGTACTGAGCAAAAATATTAAGACAGGTTAACACGATTCACGCGTCAACGGTCAAAGAATCCATAGAAAAACATATCTTCTTAATATTTTGTTAATTGAATGACAGGCTACACAGAATGTCGTGCGTTCAAAATGAAAGAAAGAAAAAACATGACATATGACAAAGTCTCTGTGCGTTGTCTCGCAATCTCAATTCGCGTGATCCCAGTATAATCGGGAACTCAGAAAAGAGACATGGATCTTACAAGCCGCTGCTTACTAGATCTGTTAGATTCACGAAATAGTAAGCTGTCACAACGCATTATATTTACAGAAATCTCTCTTGCTCAATGAGTATAATAGATAGACATTTCTTAAATAGGCGGAGCTCAAATTGTCCTATGTTTTAACTTCCGCGTGACCAAGCCCTAACTGAAAATTCCTTGTAATTTTACACACAATATCTACAAAATGGCCGTATTTTTGGGTGGTTTTTAGCTTTGTGGAGTGAACGTGTCATAATCAAACATGGGTGCTAGATCTGCAAAGTCATTTTGTATTGATTTGGAATAATTCGCTTTTTCTGGGTCTCAATGGAACATCAAATTTGTCTTTCGTTCACTTTTGTATGTGTTCATATTTCTTACGTCTGTTTTTACAATGAAAAATTATAGGCATTAAAGTTCGATGATAGAGTTTATGTGCTACCGTATTTTGAACAGTATTTTTACGCTTTGGGAGACAAATTATCCAATGGAATATGACATAAGTATGTGTCCCATTTAAGGGCTTACGCTCATAACAAAACTTTCTCTATTTGACCCATAAACAGATGTCAAATTTGTAGATTTTAAAACTAAAAATGATGCAATCATAATAGTAAAGTTTCTATTGCGTATAAAACCTTTACTCAGTTCAATAAAACAAAATAAAAAGTCCTTGCTCACCAAGCATGCGAATGCGTATGAATACCGCTATGTATGTGTGACCAAAAATGAAATAACCTTTATTTCCATGCGTCACTAATAAAATATTAATATACTCGTACTGTATGCCCTCTGGATGAGAATATATTCACGTAATTCAATGCAAACAAAGAAAGCCAGAAACGAAAAAATAGAAAAGAAGATAATTTATTTTATAGTCGCATAAACCAGTTAACCCGCAGATGGATATGTGTATTTGTCAAGTATAAATGTGAAAATTAATCTCAGAATGAGTCAATTGAGGTTATTGTGGTTTAAAGCTCATTTCTATTGAATAAGTTAGGTTAGGGTTTTTTTCTTCTTTTCTCTATAAGTTTGCGTAATTAAATTGGCCTCTGGATCAAAGTACAAAGTGGCGCTTTGGCACAGATGAATCGATAAAGTAAAAGAGAACGATACAAATGATTTATGCATGAGTGAAACAAATTATTAAAAAAAAAATAACTTGACAACTCTTTAACAAGTGGCTTCATATATGTATGTATATGAATTGGACTTTTGTTAGTCGAGATTTTGAATTTCACTTGCAAGAAATTAATTTAATGTCATCCTACGGCGAATCATTGTGGTGTAATCGGCATCAACAAAGTGTCAATAGACCGATGAGTGTTCAACAATGATGGTGGCACGATTTCAGTCCAATGACAGTTAAAGCAGGTAACTTCTAGAAAAAGTGACAGGTACTTACGTTGTGAATAACATTGGCTTTACTTTAATGGATTCCACGATTTTAGTTTGCTGTTTTTTTTAGGTTATTATAAGTGAATAAATGGATATTTTTAGAATTGCATGCGCACTCTTGCTAATTGCGTTCGATTTCTTTCTTGACAATTATGAACCAACAGCTCCAAACAATACTGACGAAGTTAACGCAGTCGCACTGGTGAGGTCATCGTGCTTAAATATTTTTTTAAGGCGATGTCTTGGTAGAGCGCATGAAGATTATGAAGAAAATAGAATCATTTTTTAACTGAAAATAGTAGACTTTCATTGACAGGCCAAGAACTTCTCACCTTACCCTCGTAGGTAGGGTACTACAACATTAAGAATTGAAAAAAAGGAATACAAGTCAACAAGCAAATCGGGCTTTCATTTGACAAAATGTTAAATTCCACTCAAAATGTCATCGATTTATGACGAAACAAAAACAGTCGAGCATTTAAAGTGCAAATGGTTTTAATTTTATTTCAAGTTATCCACATCTAGGGCACCTTTGGTTTCATTCATTTGTGGCACCTTCTAAATCCACTTCAAGAATTGTGTTATCCAATACTTACTCTAACTAAATCGAAACCCCAATTCTTAGTGAAACATTTTTCCGAACATTTTTAGGTGAAATTATTACTCACTTGTGTCCACTTGAGAGCACTTTCGCTAGTAAACTCTCAAGAGTAACTCTCGGGTAGCTTTCCATATGAGAGTAAAATTTGTGTGAGCCGTGCTCCCAACTAGCTACTGTCTGAATACGAAAATTATTAGATAACATCTGTCCACTTGCGGGCAACCCTTAAAAAGTGTGAAAGCTGAAAGTAGTAAACCAGCTCTCTGCGAGTCTCTGCTCTCAGGTCCGTGTCCACTTACGAAATTTCTCTCGAGAGTGATTTGCCAAAATTAAGTCATAACGATGGTGTCATGTTGAAAAAATCTTACTTTATAGCAGCATATTCAACAGACTGTAGAAAGATTTGAGATTTACTAAAATTTTAGAACTTGCAATAAACAGGAAATAAGTGGAGAAAACGTGCAGCCCATTTGTGGCCACAATTTGTCAATAATCGACAAGGAACACATAATTCATGGCAGGATAAAAACCAACAAAACATCTTTGCGTCCAAAAGGTCCTTTTTTACTGCCAGAAGATTTATTAGACACTTTCCCAAACTTTAATTGACTGTTTATGACTCAGTATCGACCGCGAGTGTGTACCATTCGGTCTATGGCATTAGGTATGAACTTTTTTATTAATATTATCTGCGATAAAAACTTGAAAACATTTATTACCAAATAATCCTTCTTCAAACATGAGTAAAGTCAAAACAATTTTTCGGATTATTATTAGTAAACGTATGTGTGCAGTGTAAAGACGGTTTTGTATGAACTGGGGAGATACTGTAAGTTTTTATAGTGAGTCATATGTATAAACTTTTGACTGTCATTTATTCAACCACAAGATAGGAACCAATGAGCTCGAATATAGAAATTATTTCAGTCTTTAAAGCAAGGGAAGATGATTTGGCAGGAAGCATACACACTTTTCACTGCGGTTTTGATCAGAGTGACGGATGGTGTCCTCTTCCTTCTAATCCCTATAGAGTTCTCTTCCATATCAAGAGTCTGATAGACCTGATTTCGTTTAAAGGTAGCGAAGTTACTCTGCGTTGCGACACGAGGAGAAGGCTTTGGAACGCTTATGCTGCTCGTACCTTGTCTAGCCTCACGATCAACACAATTCCTCTGTCACTCGGAACCCAGAAGACAATTAAGTTCTACTGTCCGCTATCTCGTTAAAAAATACACTAAAGTATTTTACTGCCTTATATGTATTTATCATCCACAGGAAAAGTGATTTGGCGAAGGGTGCCAAATTTTAGCCGGCTAAATTAAAGAGGTGATGATACGGTGACCCTCAGTTGGGTACCAGGGCATATGGATATCGCAGGTAACGGAAGCCGGATGAGCTTGCTAGGAAAGGGTCGACGCTGCACATATCGCGGGCCCTTCCATTTGTAGCAGCCCCAGTCAGTTCTTTAAAGAAAAAAGTAGAAGATGAAGTCAGCGATCTTGCAAACAGACACTGGGTTTATCTGGATACATGCGTAACGGCTAGAGCTCTATGGCCGGCCTTTAGCAAGAAGAGATCATCAACTCTGGTTAAATTCAGTCGTCATAACGCACGGGTCGTTACCGGCCATTCTGTCGTTGGCCTTCACGCAGAGACACTTGGTGTGCTGCATAATGACGAAGAAATCGAATCTTTTTGTCACTGACTTTCCTGCCCCATCTGTTTGAAGAAATAGAACTCTTGGCAGTCATTTCTTCTAAGAGCTGGAGGACTTAGGCAATGTTTCAGCTGGTGGACCTCCTGAGACCTAACCTAACCTAAGAGGTGATTTTATTAAATTATTCAGGCCTTAGCATCATTACCAGTGTTCTCATAAGACTACCGTGTTGACTTTATACCTCTGGCAACACTACTAAATAGACAACTGCATTTAAAGAGAAAGAGAGAATGTTAATTTCAATCGAAGTCCATAATTTTTGACGTTTACTATGTAGTTCCCTGATACACTTAACTCAAAGGCACTGTGTGCCTACGAACGTATAATTTTATAAAATCCCACTTCTATTTCACAACGAAGATGAGTAAGTGAACGACTGAAGACTATAAATAGTTCGCTCTTGTATACAATTGTTTGTTGTGGGTGGAGAAATGCACAAAACCATCAGTTAAGTACATCGTTAAAAAACAATTCCAGACAAATAAAAAAGACACAAACATCTTCGCAGTTTTATTGACATGCACCAAGCCTTGTGTTGTTGTCTTAATTTGTTTCCATATCAAAAGATTCCACTCGCTTTTCTTAGCATTTCTAAACGTCACTCTCGTGTACGCATCTTCATCAAATTCTAAATTGAATTGTGTGACACATGGGAATGCAAAAAGACAGCTATACTCGTACACATAACACCGTCAAGAAAAATAATCCGGAAATTGTCCATAATTGAAAGCGAGTGCACGCCAAAGGAACTTAGGCAAGTAATGCGAATCTAAATAATCCCTTCCTGCCCATGAAAGCCATCCAGTAGGTGATCTGAATACTAAAAGTAAAAACAAAAAATAAAAATCAACGCGACAGACTATACGCGACGACACACAACATCAAGAGATCGCTTAATGTTTACTAATTATTCAAATATGTAGGTATGTACTCCATAAAGTAAATATAGGCGCAAACAATGTGCCGCCACGCCACATACATTCCAAACATGCCTATACTTGGACGTTATCACAGGCACCCGTCCAAAGACGGCCATTGAGTGACACATTTATTTTAGATCGCGAGATAAGAACAGTGAGGGCTGCACAATACGGCACACTTGATTTTTGTTATCACTTGTGAGGTCAGTTCACAGAGTTGTAAAAGAATGCCATCGTTTTGACATGTAATTCATTTTACTTCACATGGATTTGATTCAATTTAATGACTTCAATAATGACTTCAACTAAATTCATTTTGATTGGTTCATTCTAGGTGACTAGAAGTCACCAGCATTCGTTGCATTCACTTGAAGTCTTTAAAGTCGGTGAAGTCATCTGTGGTCAGTGAAGTCTTTGAAGTCAACTGAAGTCACTGATGTTTTTACATTCGATAAGACTTAAGAGACTACTACAACTTCAAGGTGACTTCAGTGAATGCATACCGAAATGATTGCATTCTTTTGAAGCCCTGTCAGTTGGAAACTACTGACTGACCTAGTAGACAAGGAACTTAAAAGCCAATACAGTTGAAGCGGAGAAGAGTTTTACTTAAACAATTTCTGGATGTGCTTCTAATTTTTATCCAAATTTTGAGTAAATAAATTAAGTCTTACCAGTTTAATTAGGTTAGTAAAGATTACGGGTCAGTAAATTTTTCTTGCTGTCATAAAAAAGTCAGAAATAGAGTAAAACGTTGCTAAATGAAATGAGCCATCAAACTAAGCAAGTCGAACTGCTATGTAAAATAAATCACTATTCAAACGAACTATTGAACTAAGTGAACTATGTAATATATTTAAGAAAGGGTTGCTTAAAAACTAACAGCTGAATCAAACCAACTGCTGAAGAAAACAAATCATAAAAGTACTAGAACTAGAAAGAGAGTAGTCGGTGTTCTTCCAGAGTCATTCTAGTTGGCCTGGAAGAGTGCTCGGTAGACAGACTGGCAGCTGCACTCACTGTCATCTGTTTTCTATAGAGTGGAACAATGGATTGTGAAACATTAAGCTCAGAGCCTCTGTTGAATGCCGCATGCCACATGCCGCAAACATGTCATTTGTGACTGTGCTTTCTTGCATCACTATGGAGGAGAAGTTCCTTGCTATGAGACCCAATACAGAGACTTAAATACTTCTAGACTCTACCATGCAACAAAAAGAACACATGTACCTATGAAAAGGCCTCCAACTGTAGTATCATCTCCGGCGATGGGTGGTGGATTTTTTTTTTATTTCTCCACTGCAATTCTCAAATCGATCTATCTAACTACAAAATGCGTTGTGTGTGCTATTTTAATTGGTGACAGTATCTGTTGAGCGTTTTGTTGACCACCTTTTTATTCATTTTTGTTTTTTTTTTTTTCTATTTTCTTCGTCTTCTTTTAGATTCAAGTAATAGTAGCGAGAGAGAGCAACAAGTTGATTCATCGTTTTACAATTGATTTGTAGATTTGTGTCGCTTGTATCAGAAGAAGCGTTTATTTCAATTGGACACGATAAGACAGTCAATAACCTTGGCGTCTTTGAACTTGGATCACTTGAACTTAGTGCTGATGGCTTATCTGAGATAGCACCACGTTGGTCACGTTTTGTGTATATTTTCTATCATCCGGAAGTGTTTATATTTGTTTTATTTGATGGGTGCACTTTCATGTGTCTTACATGCGAGTGCGTGAGCTTTCCATTTGGAATACGAATTAGGTGGATTGTAAGGTTTCATTGACCTTGTTGTTGCAGGTTGAATTTCTTTTGCCGAACTTATGTTATGTCAATGCAAAGACGCATCGAAATTTGCGTTAATAGGATAATAAGAGTTTTATTAGTTTACAGCTAGCTTTTCGTTTATCTTTGATTTATTTGCATTCATTGCTTAAGATCTTTGTTTTATGAGACTTTTATGAGCAGATGTTTCCCTGCAGAATGTGGGCTAACTCTGCCGTGTAGTTAGTTAGATGAATTCTCGTTTTTTATAAGATTTGCTTAGACTTACACATGGATTTATTGAATGGATCTTGATCGCGATAAGTATGTACAGCCTTCTTTTTAGTCCACAAAGTTGAGCCGATTCTTAAGATGCATTAAAACTTAAGTGTAAACCTCTTGGCTGGTATTCTTTGTAATTATTTGATTACAATGTATCGATATCCTGTTCTGAACTGATTTACTAATTTCGTTCTTATTATTGCGAGAATTTACCCATGCTCTCTGGCGGAATTATCCACATTGTCGTAGTGCTAGAGTTGAAATAGGTTATGCCCGGAATCTCATTAGCATGTCTTCCACTTGAACAGGTTCCAGTTAAGGCCGAAACCAAGAGGTAGTCAACCCTATTCTCGAGGTGGAGGGGACACCCATATACCTACCTAACCTTACACATGTTTTCATATAGGTATTGTTTGACATTTTTACCAGCACAGCGACTACAAATTGCTCAGCTTTTTGCCAAATACCAATCGAAAAGCTTAAGAGGGTCATCGAAAATTAGAACTTCAGAAATAGGAAGAAATAAACTTTAAAAATGTTTCTTTTGTTTGATAACCTAATAAAATTGTTTTTTTTTTTTTTTTCTACTTCTAAAAAGGACCTCTAAATGAGTCTCCCTTTAAAGCATAATCTACAAAATAGCTACACCTATATAATCTACCAATAGGTCCGTTCGCGTACCCTCCCAAAACAGCGAATTTTTACGAAAATTTACGAATTTCTACGAAAAGCTGTTCGCGTACATAGAATTTTTGTAGTTTTTCGCAGAAGAGAGCGCTCACGAGAGTGTAAGAAATTTCCCCATGCTACGTACTTTAGTGCAAGAACTTTCTGTGGTCTGGTTTGTGAAAACTGTCAAAGCTGTCAAACCAGTGTATTTTCAACTTTTTCTCTCTGAGAGAAATTTGTCATGTTCTTGTCCACTTATTTTTTTTAAATATTGATCTCACGAATTATATTCCCCATCATAATTCATAACAATTTCAATTCCTTACAATCTTTCACTTATTTTTTGCGAAATAATCCACTAAATTGACGTGTTTTCCTTTCGTCTTTTTTTTCGCAACCTTGACATTAATTGATCACAACACGCACTCTCTCGTTCCCTCAATCTATCAGATTTCTTTGTTTCCCCCCCCCAAAAAAAAAAAAAAAAACTGAAAATTAAAAACAAATTTCTGTGTCTAAAATTTCAACATGTCGTCATACAACAGTTGAAACTACGAAAATTTCAAGTTCATTTGAAGTTTTTGAACAGACAACAACAAAGCCTACCCATTGTTGTCGCCGTCCATCACATCATTCACAGGTCATTTATCCTGAAATCAAATTAAAATCAGGAAAAAAGAAAACAAAGACCATAACTGACGTCATAGAACAACAAACAATAATTGTTATTGTTTTACCAGCAGACGCGAAATAAAAATCCATTTTATGGTGATTGCATGACTAAGATGGCTTGGTGCGCCAAGTTGGTAACATACTCCTTTGATGTAATCTTTCGGATAAGTGGATGGAATTTAATTATTTCCTTCTGGATAAGTTGCAAACGGCCGTCATTTCCACTGTTGCGCCGCCACCAGTAATTATCCAATTGAACTTGGTAATGAAATGAAGAACGGAAAAGAAGAGGACGCGCGGTTGGCGGTGTCAAGCTAATTGATTATGTGGATGATAGGTTTGATGTGTTGCTGTTGCTGATGATTTCGTGCGTTCAAAAACAATTAGTACACGCGATATGTATGTGGAGCTTAAGATGACAATCGGAGCCTAAAAATAAAGCCGAGTTAACACCTGTTATCGCTAATTGCCCGATTCAACATTAATATACTACTCGTGTGTAGGTGGGGCCTTATCGATTGTTTGCTCAGTCTACAAAGTGTCAAAGTTTAATCTAGGCAACTGATTGTGTGGATTTGAAGGGTATTTATTTATTTTATCGTTGGCGATTCAATTTGATATCGAAAATATTTGCAATGCGTCCCATTTTTCAGAAATTGAGATCTATGTACCTTCAAGCGATATGTTGTTTACTTTACCTGTTGGCAATGAGTTCCTAAATAGTTGAACCAATTTGGATGTGGTTTAGACCATTAGTATTTGCAAAAGACCAACATCAGAAGCTCTCCTTAAGGTGCTGACAAACTTACACTTTTGGGTGGCATATTAGGACCTTACATGACCTTTCACAAGCACAGTCAACTCGAACTTCCCCTGCCCCCTTAGTGCTACAAATAGGAGGAGCCTAATTACCATGTCAGCGTGTGACCAAGACCTAACTACTACTTTGTCGGGTTATCTCTTTCATCCCTATTGAGCAAACATTTTTTCTCCGGTTCTTTTTACAACAACAAATTGTATTTACAAAATGGCTGCGGCCATAGATGTCAAAAAAATCGTCGGATTGATCTTGCTTGAACGTCAGAATACAATGACAAAATCCAGCAGATTTTAGCTTGAGGGAGCGAATGCGGCAAACGAACCGAAGTTGTGTGTCTAATTTAGATTTCTCTATGGTAGAAAGATTGTCCAAACGGACAATCCTTAGCAGTCTTTATTGTTGTAGCTACGGCCATATTGTTGGAGCTGCATCTGTCAAATTGGCTGTCATTTTTAAGTCATCCGTTTAACAACATCCGCAAGATCAAATTGCTTTTTAAAAGTGGGTCTTCCGTTCGAGCAATATTTCACGTGCTTTGTCCATTTTACTGCCGCCATAATCGCAACGGTGATGGATTAATTGGAGTCCACCGGTTCAGTGAACAATCCGCCAACACCTGTACGTCAATGAAACACAAGTTCTGCCAAAAATTTCGCCCCTGGCCGTGAGTATTTACGTAGACCTTTCGTAGACTACAACTTGGCGAACTTTGCATCAATGACTTGAGCTTCCACCTGTACAAGATTCAACAGATCCAGGAGCTCAAAGTTGATGACCATAGACAACTCCGTTTGTTCGTTCACTATGCTCTTGAACAGTTAGAAGTTGACCCCAATTTCGGTCAAAAAATATATTCAGCGACGAGACCCATTTCTGGAAATTGTCTAATTTGGGACAATCTACACGAGATCGTGTGCAATGCATCCAGAGAAATTCCCTGTTTAGTGTTGATTTTGGCTTGACTATCATCGACTATTTTGCTCTAACATGTGGTTTCAAAAGGCTGACACTACGTTCCTTACAGCCCTTGCCACAATGGACATTTTGCAAGAGCGTTTTCCGAACAATCGAACAAATTTTTTCCACACTACTCTCCTACAAACAATAAGAGAATTGTTATCCTTTTGGGCCCTCCATTGTATATTACGGACGCGGTTTAGCAGCATCAATCGTGGTGATTCACTAGCCATCTTCTTAAATCTTCTGACAGCTGATTTCATTATGACTTAATCTTTCTAAGAACTACATCCGTAGTTCTTTAACTATCTCATCATTGACCACGCCAGCACCCAGAGATGTGGCGATATAATTCCCCCAAGCCGAAACTTTGGCTAACTATTCCCTGCAACCCCAATTTGTGTTCCTCTTCATTTGTAATATCAAATCATTTAAGCTGAATTAAAACTAAATTTTGGTCTATTGTAATCCAAGAGTAACCTTACGCCTCACAGATAACAATATTTTTCGTTGTCTCGCACTTGCTACTTGGATACTTCTTCCCTATAGAACATTGTCTAAAATGTATCTAATTTTCGCTCAGCATAGTAATTAGAATTACGTTATCAGGAGAGGGGAGGGAGCTTTTCACTAAACTTCAAGGACTTCATAATTACCGAAGGCGTAGTTTTACATTACCCGTTCCAATGCTAGCTTGGTTATCATCCAACAGGCGCGAAGAACAAGTGATAATAGCCTCCAGTGTATTTATATATTCATTGTTGACAACTTTTAACATTTGGTGCCTGGAGGATTAAGGCATGACGAAAAAAAGTCCTTTTCCAAGAAACAAGTAAACAAGTAAAATAGCTCTACATTCATTTATCGTATTCAACTAGACAAGGTCGTCTCCTCAAAAAAAAATATTAGGATACAACCGGCAATGTAGAAATTACTATAGTAAAAGTCCACCTCATGGGGATACACATTCAGCACAGTCCAGGCATCTATACAATTTCAGATTAAAGTTAAATTTCCATAATTCAAATTCCAAACTACTTTTTATGTAAATATTGGAGATTAGACCAACCCAACCCAACCAATGAAGCGAATTTAATTTAAAAGCAATTTAAAGTTGTGAAAAGGACATTCAACCACAAGCTATTGCAAATGATACTAAAAGGACATTGAGGTGCAGCAAGTCGAGTTCAAACAATGGCGGATAATACGTGATTCTTATCCTATTCACTAGGTCTTGTTTTCATAGGTTTTTCTTTTAAATTGACAGTAAGTTCGAAGTTAAACTTAACGGTAAACAACCGTGTATTCTTTCTCTCTTTCGCTGAAGAGAGCGCTCACGAGAGAGTAAAAAAATTCACCATGCTACGAATTTTAGTGCAGGAAATTTCTTTGGGCTGGTTTATGAAAACTGTCAAAACTGGCAAACCAGTGTACTTTCAACTTTTTCTTGTTCAACCCGTTCGTTTACTTTTTCGTAGTTTTAGCTCTCTCTCTAGCGAAATTTTACCCCCACTCTTCGATATTAGATAATCTACGAATTGTAGTGAAAAAAGTACGCGAACGGACCTATTATATTCCACCTTTGGTAGTCTGAATGACGGGGGACCTAGCAACCTATCACTACTCGACGACTTTATCCTAACGCTTATACGACGTGTCACTTCATGCGCGTATCAAGAAACCATGCGCTTGATACAGCAAAAAGAAAGCAAGCGCTTCAATTGTGCTAAAAAATCTGGCAATCTCACCGGGATCCTTACAGACAGCCTCTTTGAAGAGAATGAGGACCAGCACAAAATAGCAATCCTCAAATTTCCATTTAAAGAATCTATTCAGTCTGCCCAAAAAGCTGCCATAAACCATTCTGAAATCGATCATGAGTTCGAGGTTCTGAAACGAATAAACAGTGGGATTCTTCATAATTCCTTACTTGTCGCCTTGTAGGTCCTAGCACCTTTGTGTGCGTTTTCTGACACTATGTCACAGCTCTTTCTATTCTGCACCATTTACTTCTAGGATTCCGTATGTCCTGCCATCTTCCATTGATTGCATTGTGTGGTTAGCTTTGGACTCGTTCTGTATGTGTTTGGTTGGTGGACTTTGTAGTGCTAGCGTTGGAAGACTAAAATTTCTTTCCCTGATAAAGGGTATAATGATTGTTCCGGTTGGGTTAACCATAAGCCCCTCTGTTGGACAAAAATTGCCTTCTTACTTTAAATCAAGTTGTATAAGTCATGCATAGGCATAAATGATGGGTTAATAGTCAGCCGATGTGTCTGGTGTAGAAGGTGTCCACCTTCCTTGTACATCAATGCTGCACGGGATAGATCACTGATAACACCAAAAACAACAGCGGTGACAGTATGCATCCTTGACGTACTGCCATTTGGACTTCAAATGCCTCTGACAGCCATTGTGTAAGACGTGTCACTTACAGCCCTCGTATGCAGCCTTGGTAATGGCTACGAGTTTTTCTGGTATTCCTCCTGCGCAAGGTCAACCAGATAGAATCTCTATTCAAGCTTTTTCGAATCTTTTTTGAAGTCGATAAAACAGCAGATGTAGCGAAGACTTATACTCAACGCATTGCTCGATTATGATCCGTAAGATGTTTATGTGGTCGGTGCAGTAGGATCCAGCACTTGACTGTTAATATGATTTCGTTTGTACTGAATGCTCATTCCAATAAATATAACTTCACAATCTGATGACAGCTTAAATATTTTACCAAACTCCATAAGTGTTACTTGTCAGCCATACTGTTTTAAAGAAGTAAAATTATACGCAAATCCTAAGGGTTTTTCATTGAAGTAACCAATCGAGTTTAATTACGCACAGCCGACTGGTTTCCCAACCCAGAATAAACACAAAAATTTTCTTCGAATTCTTGGAAAATACATAGAAACCACTCCACCGAAACCCCCTAACCTATAAGGGGTTGAATGAAATTCAATGAAGTGTACTAAACATCGTAAGTATCGTGGGTTAGAGAGAAATTTGACTAAATCCAACCTAGTCTCGGTGCGCCCTAATGGCCTACACCTCCTTCGTCGTAATAGGATTACCATTATGTAGTATACGACAAGGGATGTGACAATTTCATTAGCGTCATAGCTACCCGAAGGCCTTTCAATGGTTCGTATTGTGATAGGTATCCAGGTGGTTTGTATAATACATTCCATCAAGTTGTCATAGTTATCGATTCTTATGTGCAGTTTAATGCAATTAGTGAGACAACTATTCGTACACCTTTCAAGTGGTACTAACACGTTGACGGATGCGAAAATTGATTTCGAAACGGGTACTCATACCTTGGCCATGTGCTGATGTTTCATCATTTTGGCATTGCCATCACTAAGCAGAAATTTACATCGTTTTAATGAAGAACTCTATTGGGTTGCTATTAAAGAGCTTTTATATTCAAATGAAGCTATTAAACTTTCAAATTAGAATTTATGCGCAAAAGGGGTGAGTAAATATCGTAAAGCATGAGGAATTTCAGAAATGTTTTGTTGTCGATATATGGATAGACTATACTGTGAAGAATGTTGATTTGATTAAGAAAACTGGTTACAATTTTTCTATAGACACACCTTGGTGTGTATCTCTGATTCTCTGACAGGATTGTCCACTTCATAAAAGTGTGTTTTGGACAAATATTCGTATTGATTATTGGCGCTTGATTAAATAAAAATAACCGAGTCTACATATTTTTAATTTTCTAAAAATAGGTCAAGGTTGTCTTTAATTGCGTTGTTCTTCCTCTTCGAATAACTGAAATGCGTGGGCGATGGAGCGATACACGATATATTTAATGCTAGAGAAAAGAACGACAAGTACGTCTGTTAAATTTCAAGAAAAATGTCATGTTAAAAGTCTGATTCGCCTCATGCAAGCTAGAAGTTTAGAGCACTTGACACCGACGTCCGCTAGTTAGCTCTGTTTGCTTTGCATTCTTCACCAAAAGATTAATGCCATGTTTACAACGAACCTAAAAAGGCGAGGTTTGGATGAACTTTTACAGAAAAGGCTGAACTATAATAGAAAAATGGTTCCGTACGACCACTTCCGAAACAGAGCAAACACAAAGGATAGCTTTTGGCTTCGATTCGGTCACTTTTGCTCACTACCGAAACTGCGAAAACATTCCCTCTTTCGTATGAAAATTTGACAGTCAGCTGAGGAAAATTCTAAAACTATTTTATAATATAATCCACAAAATGCATTAAATGCAGAAGAGTAAAAAATTTCCCCGTGCTACGAATTTTAGTGCAAGAAATTTCTGTGGGCTGTTTTGTGAAAATTGTCAAATCTGTCAAACCAGTGTCTTTTCTATTTTTTCTTGTTCAACCCCTCCGTTTACTTTTTCGTAATTTTAGTTTTCTCTGAGAGAATTTTACCCCCAATTTGATAATCTACAAATTTTAGTGCAAAAAGTACGCGAACGGACCTATTATTCATTTTCTGAAAGCAATAGAGTTTTTCTTAACCCTCAAAACTTGCAAATACATATAGATATTGAATGGACAAATGGATATGGAAACAACTGCACTAAAATAAATTGAACGTAGAATTTTGACATCCGATCATAATAGTTCAGGCTTAAGCCGTTCCCACACTGAATTGAAGTATTTCCAAATGTCATTATCTGACAAGTGGCCACCAAATCAGGTGATTGTGACTGTCGCATTTAGTGTTGGAACTTGAGAACGGGCGAAATTGGGAAACGACAATCAAATTAAGCTATTTATAAAATGTATATGTATGTAAGTAATACATAACCTAAATATAAAATATAAAAACAAAAGAAAACACTCGTCTCAATTGTTATTTGATTGTCGCAGTTGTTTTGAAATATAAAATTTTGACGTCTAAAAATGAACACCAAAATAAATTGAAGTTCACGCTGTAGAGCTGTTTGGCTTGATAACCTCTTACAGACGGATGAACTCAAAGAGATTTCAAGTAGGTTTCGCTGAATCCGCGAGGTTTCGAAACCTCGATAATGTATGGCGAAACCTCACGATTTTGTTTGGTGAGAACATAATACAAACAGTATAAGCATAGAGTTTTCCGTTGTATACAGTGCATTAAGCGACATTATTGCCTTCATTATTTTTTAAGAAGCCAGATCTTGATTCTTTACGAGACTTTTGTCTCTCGATTTTTTTTATGTTATGATGTGTCATTTTCATAGCATGCACGAATCGCAAACCTGAATAATCTATGCCATGAATACGCCTGCCTTTTTTTATTACTTCGCGGGGCTGATAAGCAGTTATGCTCTCATATCCGCGGCCACCTCTTAAGCTCTTAAGCTTTTATGGCTTCTGCTCTTCCTTGGGCATTTTTCACAAACATTATGAACGATCCGGTCATGTGAATTACTAGATTTTTTGGGCTTGGAAGATTTACTCTGTATCCTCTGCAGAACACTGCAACCTCATCCTTATTTGAACAGGAATGAAGTATCTTGAAATCTGAAGGGATTTCCGATAGCCTCCGTATCCAGACTGTGAACTGTGGTAGTTACAATTTTCCATCTCTGTCTTTGTCCATTTGCGGGGATGCTAATGCTAATACGTAGACTGCTTCGTCGGAGATAGTTTGGAAGCCGGTAAATTGTCGAGCACTGCAGCGATTCTTTGGACCTAATTGTCTGATTTCCTACCCAAAAGTTTGCATACTTCACCGTCTTACCACTGGTTAATAGGACAACCTCAGTCTTGTGGACAGCTAGTACCAGACCAGAAGACTTATATGTTTGCCTTACTCGACTCGTAAGCCACAAAACATCCTGTTCTTTAGACCTTGCAAATTTTAAACCGTTTGACGCAGTTTAGCTCTCTACTTTCGTTATGTACTGTACATGTTATGTGGGAGATGCTGGAAAAGAGCACTAACGTTTGTTCAAAATCGGGCCAACATTTTAAAAATTAAATCTGTATGCTTTGTGCGTAGGCTTTCAAAATATGATTGATATGTCTTCATTAAAAGACAACATAAAACTAGAAGACCTCCTTACTCTACGTAATTTTTTTTATTCAGTTGTAATTCACAGTAATTTTATCGTAGCACTGTTCGAGCGGGAAATGGATATGTATATAGTTAAGACTTAACCACACAGCCTTTCAATTATTGATTGAATATGTTTCAGTTTCACCGGAGCAAATTAAGCCACCAGTTTTATTTCTTCTATTCCTCTGCTGTTTTCTGGCTACGGCTCAGAACGTAGTCGAAACATTATTAGCCTAAAAGCTGTGATATTCCAATTTCTTAAGTTTTAAGTCAAAGCTGCTAAGCCTCTTTATTACATCTTTTCAAATTTTCATTCAAAATTAAATCATTTATACTTAATTTCTTTGCAGAAACTACAAATACGCTGACGACACAACGTCCCGCGATAGTGACTCCCTCATCCAAGAATACGGTAATCTACCCACAGATGAGACAAATACATACTGCTGGCGACACCCAAAAGTTCGCGAGAACTGGCGAACTGTCCTCGCAGCCGTAACCCTGCTCTTGGTCGGTACTGGCCTCTTCGTGATGGGTACCTTTGCTGTTGCCGATCCAACGAAAACCTCCCAAGGAGTTGTATTCTTCGTCGCGGGTCTCATTTGCTTTATTCCTGGAGCGTATCACGTAGTCTACATCTGGTTGGCGGCAAAAGGATATCGAGGGTTTGACTTCTATCACCTGCCGTTGTTTACATAAAAGCACGCATCCCACATTGGCGGCAGCTATAACGTGTTGCGGGTGGTCCGTTGAACTTGTTGAAATTATTAATCGTACGAATGTTTCATTTGTTTTATATATTTTAATTATAAAACGAAATGATAAACAAAAATGAGAATGATAAAACTGTAGCGACTGCAAAATGAAAATACTTTCGAATATATATATATATATGTGTATTTTTTTAAATTCTATTCCGTCGAATTTTTTTTTTTTACTATAAAAAAATTTAAATTATTTTTGGATTATTTTATTTAGTTTGGTTTTGATTAATTTAAAATTAAGGAATGATGACTAAGTGATTGGGAAAATGATCTTTTTTTTTTATTTAATTATACCTTAAACTTAACCGGAAAGACTTTAGTTGAAATTATTAAGAAAACAAAAAAGAAATAAAAATAATAAAAAACAAAACTCTCTATTTATAAGATAAATATTAGAGTTTATAAATATTATTATAAATTGTACTTTTTTAGTGTGTAAATTATTTTATATGTATGTACATGTATAACTTATAGATTTTAACAAATATTTAACATCATGTGAATACACACACATGATGTATGCAACAAAGAAAGCCGTTCGTTTTTTGAAAATCAAAAAAAAAAAAAAATCATTGTAATTTCGATTTTATTTTTAAAATAGAAGAGGAAATTTGGAAATATATATTTAAGAGCGCTAACAAATGATGAATATATAAAGCAAGAAAAGGTTGTAAAGAAAATAATAAATTGTTTGAATAATAATTTAAGTAAAAGTTAACAAATTTGTGAGAAAGAATAGAAAAAAAAATTAACTTTATTTTGTTTTCTTTTTTATTTTTGTTTCGTCGTTTTTCGGTTTCAGGCTTTGAATTTGGTTGAATTGTTGCTGATTGATTGAGAAGAGCCTTTATTTTTCTAAATCAAAATATTATGCCTCGTAGCAATGAATTTTTGTCCAAAATATGCAAAATTATTAGGTTCATATGCATTTTAAAAAATGTCTCATTGTGCCTAACGGGAAGACTCTCTAAATCATGCTCATTCTATATTACGAGTCGAACTTTTCGACTTTTCTTCGAATTTATGCAAATGACAATCAACGTTTCGATATCGACTAAGATTAATTGTTTGTTCATTTACTCATTCGTTTTACCGTTTCACTCGAGTCGAATTTAATGTCATTTATCATTCAAATACAAATTGCTGTGGAAAGCTGAGTGAATTTTGCCGATATGCGATGTGTTTGTCACGAATTCGAATTTTAAGTTCAAAAAATTTTAGGATACCTGCAAAAAATATGTATGCACACACATCCTTACCATCCTCAAGATTAAATGAATTCCGTTTATCAATTTCTACTCCAGTTGAGTTTAGTCAGTTTATGGAATATGTAATTTTGACAATTAAGACGTCACAAAGCTGATCTCGAAAATGAAATTCACTAAATTCATTCATTCGATAATGAACATCTCTCACTCGAGGCCACATACAACCTACTATTAGATAGTCCACTTCGGAGGTTAGGGAGAAGATCTAAAAGCTTTCACACTGGCGAGCGAGAATGTGTTAGTGAAAAGCACTATCTGTGAAAATCACTAACACTTTCTTGCTTATCAGTGTAAAATTTTGTAGGTTAAGGTAGGATCCCTCGAAGTGGACTATCTATTATAGGTTATTTGTGCTAGAGGCTTAGAATGCCAAGGGCTCATTCGAGCGATATTTTGTACTCAAGGAAAATTTTGAATAATGATAAATGAGATAAAGCGACATCATGTAATTTGTGAATAAATGATGAACTTGTTAGAAAGAGGTACGAGACTTCAGATAAGATTTTGTGCATCAATCGGAATAGTTTGGTTGATTTCCAAATGCACATATTGAATGCGCGGTTGTGACAACTTTGCGATGCTCTGTCTGCCTTTGTTTGCGCAGTTGGCGCATTCACAATAAGTTTTGTATTGCATTGCATCTGAGTAATTTACGTTTTAGAACAGTAAAAATCAGTAATGCTGAAGTATGTTCTGCATTTTAGGTTCAAATGTAGTATCGTATAATTTTCGAGTTAGAAACTGGTACGCATTTCGTATGAATCGTGTGAGTTGAAACCTACGATAATGGACCATTATGGATTCTTGTTTGCACTCGATTACGAAAGGGCAGTCCCATTCATAAATTTCGAATAAAAATTTGACAGCAAGTTGAAGAGAGTTTTCATTTTTCTCTTAACGTGCAAACATTTTACAAAACGGTTGAGAATTGTGTAAAATTGTGTTCCGCATTCTATGCACTACATAGTCAACCGTTTCTGATTGGTCGAGAGATTCAGTTTTGACTACAAAGTAAGGCATTTCTTTTTGAGGTAGTGGACTGGATTCGAAGATAACTAAAAAATTCGTTTGCCGTTCCATATGTTGGGCATTACCTCAAAAAGTAGGCCTTGAGTTCGGAACGTGCCCAATGTATTCGCTCCCTTAGTCCTGTTACCAATCTGGGGGCACAGGGCGTAAAAAAAGACTTCGCGCCATCTTGTTCGTACTTCTGCAACGCGTTCCTACCACTCATTTCTAAAGAGCTCGATTCCTCGTCTACTGCTTTGCGCCACGTTTGCTTAGGGCTTACCTCTAATCTGCCTGCTTAGGTGAGCAGATCCCACTGCATAGCGTATTTCGCGAAAGAGTTGTCCTTGCGCCGTCGGGTGTGCCCATTTCATTGCCACATCTCCTTCGTATGTGTGTCGGTGTACTGACGATTGTCACGCCTCACACTACACTGCCCTTCTTTCTTCTTCGGACGATATTGGGTTTCTAGCTCGGTTCACTCCACTGCTGAGGCGGCTGCTACTAAAGTATCAGACATTTATGTGCAGAAATGTAATAAAGTCTGCTACTCTTATTCTGACAAATTTGCGCTCATAAACAAAGCTATTTGAGATCTGCTTATGCATATTACGAAGAGTAAACGAAAGGGTTAAACAAGAAAAGATTGAAAATACATTGATTTCACAGATTCACAACAGTTTTCCTAAACCAGGCCAAAGAAATATGTTGCACAAAAATTCGTAGCATGCGGTATATAGTACGCGAACAGTTTTTCGTAAAATTTCGCTGTTTGAAAAGGATACGCAAACGGATCTAGTATGAAATGCCCTCATTATTTCGTACAGCATTAATGAAAACAAAAAGTTGAGTAGATTCTTTTCACCAACTCCACATTTCTACTTACGCATGTTAACATATTTTCTCTACTCAGCAATCTATTTTAAATTAACCCTGCTCCTATTTTCACATATTTTCTCTTTTATGTGATTGACCATTTAAATAACGAAACTACAAACATCAATCAGCAATCAAAGAATCTATTTAATTTATTTTTTTAATTTGCCATTTTCTTAAAACAAAGAAAAACTAGAGTAGCTAACTTCACACACCACATTCTTTAGCACTAGTTTCAAACACCAGTTTTTCTTATTCTTAAACTGAACACAGAACACGAATAAAAATAAAGCTATCACTCAAAAACTCACAGTTTTAAGATTAAGAAAAAGCAGCAAACAATTTCAATTTGCTCAAAATGTGCAATAATAATAATAATTGTAATAAAACACCACTTTTAAAAGAAAACAAAAACTTAGGATAGAATGAAGACAATTATAAATGTACCATCCCCTCTTAGAGAAAAGTTTTTTATACCAAAAGTTTAGTTCCAAAAGTAATTTTAGTAAAAAAAAAACGATATACTCGTATAATAAACCAACTATTTTTTCGAGCTTATATTACCACAACAAATAAAAATGTTCTTGCTTCTAGTGTTGCATTTACACGAGTGACATATTCGTCAGAATTTCTAAACGTCAATTAATGCCAAAACTTCTCACTTGGAAAATAACCCGAAACAAAAAATAAAAACATACCAACACATTAGCGCACATGAAGGAAGTGGACTAAATTTTGACAATCCATCAGAAAAGAATGACGATATTGACATTAACAAATTCCTTGCAGTAAAATTCATAGCATGAGGAAATTCGACATTTCCTTGATGTAAATTCTGATAAATATGTTACTCGTATAAATCTAGCATAAAGGCATAACTACGTTCGGCAAAAAGTAGAAAAATCATTCATAAAATTGTCATAAATTGGTGTTATGTGTCAAAAAAATGTTTGTTTGCTAAAAATCATCGTAACCCAGAGCCATCTGTTGCAAAAAAGATGGGAAGTTTATCATAAATGTGTTGGTTTTTTGATCTTGCAAAAAGTAAAAGCTCAGGCTACCTTGAGCTTCTAAAATATTTACTTTTTGAAAATCAAACGAAATGATATAAAATATTTTATGAGAAAAAGTGAGAAAGGCGATATTTTTCAGACTTTTTGTACTTTTTGCCGAATGTAGTTATCCCTTTATCCCTACAAACTTTTTTTTCCAAATAAAAGTGATTCTTCATATTTTTATTTAAAAAAAAAACTATTCAAGTGCCAAATTATTCCCCTTAGCTTTTGAGAATAAAAAAAACTACTAATTTGCATAAGTTACAAATAATTTAACAAATGAATACATTTTATGCACTTTTTTTTGTCTTATGTAGTTTTCTCGTGTAGATCTATAAGGCTTAGAATAAATTAAAAAACAAAAAACAATTAAAATTGAAAAGCAAGAAAAAATTGAGAATATTTTCGCAATTACAAATACCGATTGCTAATAAATGAAACATCAAATAAATTGCTCAGAATCTAAATTTAAAGACGCCTTTTATTGAATACTCAAAGTTTTAAATTCAAAATTTTCTATATACTTCATTTTTGATAGAACCTTTTGGCAGAATTTTGTAGATTGAACCAAAACAACTTATAATGACAAGAAACGAAATAGTACGTAGGTATCAATTGTATATAACTTATGTACCTATTTATTTTATTTTCTTTCATGCGAAAGTATGGTTCTTTGGTGCCTAAAGGTTCATGGCTTGTTCTCTGGTAAAGCTGTTCGTAAGAGATACGGTTTGGCCAGAATATCCTTAAGATGTAGCGCAGGCACCTATTGACAAACGTTTAAAGCTTCCTCGTGATGAGTTCAGTCCTAGGCAGATCATTTTTGTTTTTGCCGAGTTAATTTTCAGAACAACGACGTCTGTTTCCCTCTCCACATTTGCTGTCATTTGGTAAAGGTCCATTATTCTGTGAGACAGAAGGCATATGTACATTATTGGAGTAGTCGAGGTGCTTGAGTTCAGATGTAAGAGTCCAACGAATTCCTCCATTTCCTTTTGACAAGGCCGCATTCAGCACATCACTAATCACCAATAAAAACAGTATTGGTGAAAGTATGCAGCCGTGTCGAACCCCACTTTGGACTTCGAATTTCTCAGACAGCCTTCCTCTGTGCAAGACGTGACATGGGGACAGATCATATGTAGTCTTAATAATTGCTATTAATTTATGTGGAATGCCTCTCTTGCCTAAGGCACGCCAAATAAATTCCCGATTGACAATATCAAGCGCCTTTTCAAAATCGATAAACAGCAGGTGAAGTGGTTATCGATATTCAACACACTGCTCGATGATGATCCGCAAGGTGTTGATGTGGTCGACACAGGAAGTTCCAGATCAGAAACCTGCTTGTTCGGCGTCGAGTGTGTCTTCAAGCTGGTCTTTAATTCTCTTCAGGATTATTCTAACTAGCCACAGCAGGCAATACGCAGATACCTTTCCAGTTTTCGCACTGCATTAGATTCCCTTTTTTAGGGAGCTTGACGATCATTGCTTTCTTCCACTCATCCGGAGAACACTGAACTTCCAATGTTCTCCCGACAAGTGGGAACAGTAGCTCTGCCGAGGCTTTTTGGCGCAGATTGAAAAAGTTCTGCGGGTATGCCCTCAAGTCCTACCGCCTTGTTTGTTTTCAATATCTAATAGGCCAGCACAAAACAAGGATAGGCCTTTTCACCAACGAACGAGGAGACCTTATGTCTAGCTCTCTTCCGTAGAACAAATCTTCATTTAGGAGCTTTCTACTATAACAACCTAAGTGATCTAGAGAATATAGACATAAAAAGTCTCTTTCGCTTAATAAGAAGCTGAAAATGGTTCTAACGAGTGATGGTAAATCTATGATCCAAGTTTCATGGTTTCGGAATGAACATTTAACTGGTTTAAGTGAGTTGACGTTTTTTAGGTGGCATCCACTTTTAACCGACCCAATTTCTGTAATTTTGTTTGCGTACGTATCCGCCCAACCTGATGGCTGAAAAAGAAGAAGATTCGAGTTGAGAATTGCGCATCGGCTCGCCCATGTGACTTATTAAGGTGCTAGCAGTACTGGGAGCTGTTTAACTTCTTGATATGGAATCAATATCTAATAAGGACATCGCCATCTTTCGCCTGCCACCAAATCGAAGCTATAGTCGAGAATAGCTGCGCAAAGCTCAAGGCATTATGTACGGAGAACCCTGTCAGATCATATGGGAATTGGTTCTTTCTGCCCTAAAATTCGTAGTTTATCAAATTTAAAAGAGTGGGGGTAAAATTCTCTCGGAGAGAACTAAAATTACGAAAAAGTAAACGACCGGGTTGAACAAGGAAAAATTGCAAATACACTGGTTTGACAGCTTTGACAGTTTTCATAAACCAGCCCACAGAAATTTCTTGCACTAAAATTCGTAGCATGGGGAAATGTCTTACTCTCTCGTGAGCGCTCTCTTCCGCGAAAAACTACGGAAATTCTCAGTACGCAAACAGCTTTTCGTAGAAATTCGTAAATTTTCGGAAAAATTCGCTGTTTTGGGAGGCTACGCGAACTGACCTTTTGTGACAGTAAGGCACCTCTGGATATAGGTTATTCCTAACAGAACTGCCAATAAAGGACACATGGTGTCTAAGGCTTTATAACCGCAAATGCAAGGGCACTGCTAGAAAAAGATTAGTATCGGTGCCTCTTTAAGAATTTAGAGGTTTAGGTTTTATTTTTCGACCTTTAAGCTTATCTTTTGGATCGCGATGGGCCCACAATGGTACCCTGTCCAACCTAACCCATCGTAACAACTTGTGGGCATGTACTCCCCTACATACGTACGTAGATATTTGCGAACGCATGTTCATAAAAATTCAAAAGTATTACCTAAAATTTTTCTTAGAATATTAACTACAGCAGTTTGTGTCTGGCAACAAAATCATTACTAAGGGAGTAGGTATATGTAGTAAAAGACATTAAAAAACATTAACATCTGAATCACTGTCTCTATTTTTAGTTTTTCAACGAATTAGCATTCTTTAATTAGCCGGCGACACACATTCTCCTCATTCGTGGGAGACTTTCTCATGCGATACTTGGCGTTTCAGTAAATGGCCTTGCCCTCAACAAATGAACCATAATCCAGCGTTTGAATACGCCGAGCCTCTGTCATTCTTTTGTTGTGGAATCAAAAATTCTCTGTCAGCTAATCCCATACCTAAATCCTATCTGACCTACCTTATACTCGCAAAGACACCCTTACATACTGTTGCTATATCTATGCCCATATTTCGTCCTCAAACCCTTGCCAAAAATAATCCGAAAGCCTATCGATTTCTAATCGAATTCCTTCTTTCTGATTAATCCATTCAAAGAACAAGCAATTTCATTACATTTGCATGTACAAATTTAATCGGTTATCGGTTGGATTAACAACAAATTAACCACCTCCTCCCTATCAATCTCGCGCGACTGAGTTATTCCAAGAATCCTTTCAACGCACTTTTTTCTTCCAAAGTGTGTCTCTCTTTTTGGTCTCTTTGTCGTCGACTGGCTTAATTCAGTCAGTTCCAATCCGCCCGTGTTCCATTTTACAATTAACTCAACCGAAAGGTATATTATAAAGTATAACCGACGAACTCCGGCACTAACTAACCAGCCGCCCGCAAGACCGAACCCAGCAATCGATCCAACAGTTTTAATCCACTTAGTTACCCCGATACGAACGCGCACGAGAACAGAACTCTCCATGTAGCACAAAGTAGCGACAACGTATCCATTTGCTTGCCTGCCAGTAGACGTATCTACAACTCGGCTAGTTGAATAGATGCTTTATTATCGGGAAAAACTTTTAATTTATTTGGATTTGTTTTATTTTTCGTTGCTTTTTGTTTTCACGGTCGTGCAATGTGACGCTCGTGATAAATTCCATGCGATATCGAAGTGCTGAGGGTTGGATTCCTGCCGATTCTAAAAATAGTTAAGGACGATTATTTATTTGCTTTTTTTTTTTCTGCATTTTTTTGACTATTTATCGTAGAAGCAAGTAACAGATACAAAAATGCTTGAACACGATTGCGATACAGACGAGGATTGTGAGGTGTACTGTAAGTTTCACTTTAGTCCTTTCTCGCAGTTTTGTTTTTTTTTTTTTAAAAGATTCTTTCATTTCATTTTAGTCCTTAAACCAGTTAACGAATACAACATAGTGGATAAAATAAAGGAGGCCAACAAGGAGCTCTTCGATGAGGGAGATTCCACCAATTCCACCTCAGACACTCAACAACCGGAGCAGAAAAGAAAAGTGAAATTTCGTGTGAATCTTGAGGAATATGAGCCAAATTCTGCTGACGAAGGAGCTGCTGATGAAAAAGACGAAGGTTGTTATGAAGTCCTCAGCCTAGACGAAGAAGAAGTCGAAGATAGTGTGGTGCCAAGCAAGCGAACTATTTCCACCATAGAGGAATGTGCAGAAATGCTGGCGGCAGAGGTTCAGAAGAAGATAGAATCGATTGAGATCAAAATGCCCGAATCCGACGAAGAAGTTGAGGAAATATGTGAAGAAATTGTGGTCATGGATATGGATACAGGACGGAAGCTAGAAGAAGATACTAAGGAAATAAATTCACCAAAAGAAGATAACTTAGAATCCAAACAAGAGGATGTACAATCAACTGATGACAACCCTGAAGAAGAAGACGACGATGATGATGATAAGCTTTCAATTATAGTTGCATCTTACCTGCCACCAGATCTACCAGCAAACGAGGAAGACAACAACGTTGGGAAAAAGAATCAATCCTTTAGTCGACATTTTTCATTTCGACATAAGACAACTGGCAAAAGATTGAATTGCCGTTCGCCAGAGGTGACCAATCTAAAACTGAACTACAAAACCTGCTGTGAGTATCGAAATTCCGAAGGCGGCAAGTTGCCAAAATACACAGGATACATGTCCGAATATGGACTAAGCCGTGATCAATTGGATAAACGTGAAAGGACCATTCAACAGAAACACAAAGGCGTTGTCGAAAAGAATTTAAAGGCCACCGAAGCGGAAGTACGTAAAATGCAGGACAATGAGAGAGCATTCACCACATGGCTGAAGAATAAAATGCGTTTCCCCATCAACAGGACAAAGAATATGTTCGATGTGAAAAAAGCTAGCTGCAGTGGGGGCAGTACTAGAAATAGTGGTATATTTAGACAAAAGTTTTGTGGCAGCAATAAGAGTAATGGAATTTAATGCAAGTTCATGTGTTTATAGGTATATAAACCGAAGAGAACTGGCCATTATGGAAGATCCACCTCAATAGTTTTGTAGTTCGTCCTTGCACATTTTGAATGAAAATAAATAATGCAAATATTTGTAAAGGTCTCTCTTTTAATTGATAGAACGATTGGGGTAATACTTGCACGCAATCGATTTGAGATTGGTTTGAGTTATGTCTACTTTTAGATTTATTAAGCAGATTGGCATTTAAATTCTGATGAAGGCAAAAGGTAAGTTATGGCGTGTCTGTGCATTAGGCTGATTAAAACCCATCTACGCAATAATTTTGACAAGGTTAAGTATTCATTTTCTTTTCATCAAGGGCCACGTCATGGTTTCTTTCGGTTAAAAGTACAAAGAAACCAAGCCTTGGGAGCTACGGATAACTAAAAAAGACGGAATAGAATCCACTCTATGGGTACGAAATAGGGCAGACAAAAAACTAGACATTGATCTACTAGAATGGAAAAAGAAATCCCTGGCAGTCCAGGAAACAAGGGCAGAGCTCCTGCCTTAGCATTAATGTACGGAGTTTCAAAGTAGGCGGTAGACTCTCTCAAACCATTTAATGTCCTCGACTAAGACGATCCATCAAAAAAGATGATTAATCTCATTCTGGAAGGTTAGGTTAAGTAAGAGTGGCAGCTAGTGCCCAGATACAGATGGGGACCAGCTCACTTAGGCCTATAAGGCCCATTGTGGTACCACCGGATCTACTAAGGAAATTCACTACCAATTACTACGATACTACAATGATGAGAGACAGAGGACCAATACAGAGAGGTTACCGGGCGAAATAACACTTAGGAAGAGGTTCTGCTAATGGGCCAACCGGAGCTTTTAATAAAGTGTAAAAGGTACGTAACGGGTAGACCAAGGTCGTCAAAGAAAAAGGACCCCAAGTGGTGGTTTCTTCTTGACGCTAGAGCAGGGCAGTTGCAAAGAAGATGAGGAATCTTTTCTTCTTACTCCTCGTCCCTTCAACTCCGACAGAAATCATTATATGGGAGGCCCAAGGACACCGATGATGGTGCTCAGGTCAGAATGCTTCAGAAGCAACAGTTCTTTCGAACGTCTCTGGTTAAGGTTAGGCCAGAGCTCTCTAAAAATCCTGAAGAAGGCGATGAGCCCAAATAGCGTTGGCCCTCCTAATAGCATCAAGTTTGAGCAGGTGCTTACAGATAGCAATTGGCATAGCAATTCCCGTCCTTACGGATTCAATTGGGAGGGTTGTGCCAAGTTTGGCAATTTAATCAGCCTTACAGTTCCCTGGTATATCCCTTTGGCCTGGCACCCAGCATAGGTGAATGTTGTATTGTTCCGAGATCACCATCAGAGATGTACGGCAATCTTGTACGACAGTTGATGTGGTTGTGGATGATTCCAGAGATTTGATGGCTGCCTGACTGTCTGCAAATGATAGAGCTTCTTTGATTGCCATAATTTCCGCCTGAAAAACGCTACAGTGATCAGGGAGGCGGAAGGAGATGATTAAGTTACCTACCTAGAGCTGCGGAGGGGGCACTTCTGAGGGTTCCACATATACAAATACATGCAGCTCTTTGAACTTTTCCCAGGAGAGGGAGGTTAACAGTCTTTAGAAGAGCTGTCCACCAGACGGACACGGCATCAAGAACGCCTGCGCGACATCGGACCTCTGCAACGCGTTTAGGGTGACACAAATATTTCTCCACCACGTATGCCTGGAGAGAAGACAGATACATTTTATTTTCATCCCAATCCGGACAAACTTTGTTCAAAAATTATGGAGAAACTTAATAAAGCTCACAGTAGAGGTTGAATAGTTGGACATCCCTCTGGAGTTAGTAGATTTTTCTCGTACAAAGGTAGCGTATACGCCACCGGTGTTTGGAGTGGCCAGATAAGAGCAATAGGGAAAAAAAATTAAATAATCCAACAAAGGTATGAAATATAAAATTAATGTTATCTTTATTTTGAAGCTACATTCATGCCATTCAAACTCCTAACTCGACGGACCAAATTCGAACTCTATGAGCTGTACCAGGATGTGGATTTAGTCCAAAAAGCCAAGATACGTAGACTACATTGACTCGGCCACATCTAGCGAATGGACAACAATGCTCTAGCCAAGAGGATCTTCGAATCCCAGCCCTCCAAGTTCGAGACGGCGAAGAAGACCAAACCTCCAGTACAAAGACCAAGCTGTCGCGGATGCCAGAAATCTTGGTCTTCACAATTGGAAGCAGCCTGCCCGTGACCGCAGAGGATGGAAGGCAACGATGTCTCAGGCAGGGTCTCTACAAGGGTCGGCAGGCCTTTAAGTAAGTATTCATGCCATTCAAATAGTTGCCTCGGCTTTGCTTGCAGTGCTGCAAGCGACTGGTCCATTTTTTGATGACTCGGCCCAATATGCGCAGCGGTATTCCGGCAATAGTGGACGGAATGTTAGCCTCGAGCTTGTCCAAAGTTTTTGGCTTGCTGGCGTAGACTTAGAAGTAGTGCTAAGTCGCATGATAGTTACCCACGGAGAATACTTATAAGCCTTATTATCAGCGGCGTTTAAGTTGACCGACTCTTGTGCTCTTTTGAGTTGTGGCGGTTTAGTGGCCTTTAAGTGTCGGTATTATGGGAGCGAAACGCCTTTTTTACATACGTGCCACAGAAATAATGATTTAAAAAGGTTGGCGTAACACCCGCTATAAGCTATAACGCTGTTTCCATCATTATCATTGTTGATGAAGCACTCGTAAAAAGGGTGAATGTCGCCTTGATGTTGTGAGCAAGATAGATATAGATATCTTAGTCTAGTACCTCAAGGATGCATACTGTCACCGCTGTTGTTTTAGGTGTTTTTCAGCGATGTTCTCCGTCCAGCACTGGCGAAAGGAAATTATGGAAATCCCTGGACCTTAAGCATCTATAATACGTGAAGGATGTTTGCTACTTTGATCGTACACACTCTAGAAACTGAGGCAAAGAAAGGGGGGCCCAATATATAAAGAAGGAAGACGAAGGCCCTTAGCGCTTCGAATACAAGCATTCAGCTCGATTTTGCAAGAATAGAAAGTAGACAGCCTTCTACAGGAAGAGTGGTCTCGGCTAATCATGGCAGCACCGAACTGGGTATGAACATCAGAATAGAGAAGGCTTCGTTCGTATCGAAAAGCTGGAGAAGAACAATTCAGCTGCCATTGTTGAGCTTCTACGTAGAGTCGGTACTCCTTTACAGGTGCAATAGGTACTATAAAGGGTGACACCAGCTACAAACCTTCGTAAATAGCTGCCTTACAGGCATCTTGAGAATTTGAATCGTACCTCTAACGTTGGCGTCGTGGCTCATTGGTGGCCATGAGGTTCAATCGTTCGAATGTCAAAACATGCCAACAGGTTTTTACTGCGCCCTACCCCTTGCGAGAGTCTGACAAGCACCCAGGACTATTATTTGTCATGAGAAGCCTCTGTCCTTCGCAAATTGCATAGAACTGTAGGTAAGCCATGTATGGCTGAGAAGCGCAATGAATTGGGCACTCTCTACGGTGTGAAGACAACTCAATTTCGAAATGCGAACCTAGCATCTGGGGTTCCAAAAATTCGAGAGAATATGTGGAACAACATCTTCCTCCACGAGTAACAGTTTGGAGCGGTTCTTTAGATGGCGGTGGCTCCTAAATTTCATGGTGGACACTTGGCAGATTCAAGTTTATAGAATGCAGGTCTCTTCATAGTCAGAAGCTTAGAACAAACTCTTGTGACTTGGAGCTTCTTAAACAAAAACACAATCAATTACAAAAGTTTTCTCATTCTTTTTGTATTTATTAAATTATCATATTATGTTTACACATATCTCATATAACATTGGAATCGGTCGATGTATGTATGTTCTATTTTCTATGTTTTTCTTTTGTTTTTGCCTATGCAACTATTAACTGCAATTATTATTATTATGTGGCTGTTGATGAAGGTAGGTGCGCCTGCCAAAAATGTTCTTAATTTATACAACAAATAGAAGATAATTTCAAAAAGAAATAGCAAAAAATAACAGAAACGTTTCGGCAGGTTTTTCCCTTGAAATTTGTTGGTAAAAAATAAAGGAGGACTTACAAATGAAAGGTATAATAAAAAAAAGAAACAAAAGAAAATGTGGCTCTTGCATTACATCCGTTTGTGTCAGCAGGAGATGGCGGCTAAGCTCAGCGCCTTGCTTTCTTAGATTTATGACCATGATCCTTGCTATCGTCACGTGAACGTTTCTTATCGCTGTGATGACTTCTGTTTTTGTCGCGACTTTTGTTCTTGTCGTGCTTGTCCTTACTTCGGTCGTGATGCCTGTCTTTCGATGATTTCGATTGGCTACTAGAAGGATTATGAACAAAAGTGTAATCAGTTACCATTTGAGTGGGACAGTTTTATGTGAAAACAATTTAAAAGAAAAAAGAAAAACCAAAATCCAATCAAAAGAAACGACAAACCTATGAGATGACATGTGTTTGTCTTTTGAGGATTTGCTCTTTTTCTGTGCCTGAATATCACGTTCTCTTCTTGGATACAGAATTCAAGGAGAAACAACAAGATTAGAGTGAGAAAGAGAGGAGAGATTAGGACATGACTTACCTATGTTTGGAGCTCTTTGACGAAGAATGCTTCTTATCGAATTCCCGGCTCTTGCCGTTCTCCTTGCCGCCAGTATCGTGTTGATACTGTTGATTGCGATCCTCTTCGGCGGCTTCGCGCTCCAAATCAGACCAATCTTTGCCGGATTCCTCATCTGTACCCAGTTCTTCTGTAAAACGGGGAAAAAGAAACATCAAAACACGGATCTATTGTGAAATTATTCTCAATTTACCATCACTCTCGTAGCTATCATCCTCGGATGCGTCTGAATACTCGGAATCATCATCTGACTCATCATCGTCGTCTACATCGGTGGGCTCATAGGCATCGTCTTCCTCTGACTCGGCACTCTCATGATTCTCCTCACCATCGGACTCTGGATCAAGGAAAGTCCATCCGCCGCTTTCAAAGAACCCATCTGGATCGTCTGTTATGGTTTTCATGATTTTTGTCCAGTTCAACGACTGGATACCCTCTGAGTAACGAATGTCACAAGAGCTATAGACGACAAAGACAAATATTTCAAGCGCCATCAAAATAAAACAAAGGGCATAATCTTACTTTAGCCACTCCTTCACATGATCAAGCATATTCATGGGAATAGCGTTGACCATCGCCACTTTTTTGTTGTAATCCTTGAACACGAATATCATGTCGAAATTCCTCAAATGGAACTGTACTCTCTCGAAGTGCACCAACTCTACGTCCTCCAAAGTGATAACAAATGGTGGCCATTCGGTCAAGTTGACCAAACTGCCCGATGTCGGTTGCAGGAGCACTGTACTACGGAATGGGGCACCAGGGAAACCCAACTCTCGGAATGGTGTGTCAAATTCAACCTGTTGTTTAGTCATTGCTTCCACCTTCTCGCAAAAGCTCTTGAACGCCGTCTTGAGCTTGTGTCGCAACTCTCGTTCGGCCTGTTCCGCGGCCAAATCATCACGATCGTGCATGTGCTGATGTTTACCCAAATCGGTAGTGATCTCACCGACTTCTGTATAGAACTGAACATCCACATGTTTTTTCTTACCAAACATGATCGCATGCTTGAGATGGAAGTGCAGCAGAATAATCATTTCACCGTCGCAGGGTTGGAAAAAGGCGCTCTTGATGTTGTTGTACAAAATGTCCACTTTATCGCCGCGCACAGAGACATAACGAAAACCATTCGTATGGGCTTCCAAACTGCCAGTCATGCGTTTTGTTACGATATTCGGACGAATGTACAGATCCTTGAGCTTGGGATTACCTTTGTTCTGTGATAAAACGAGTGTATCTTGCTTCACAAGATCCTCTTTCTCGCGTTCTTCTGCTTCACGGGTTTTGAAACGCTTCTGAACCTCTTTGATCAGACGGAAGGCGTTGTTAAGATTCGAGGAAGGCGCTGATAGCTCTCCGGGCTCCTTGGTATTGGCACTGCGGTATGTCCTAAAAAAAGACAAAAGATTTAATACCCTCACGCTCACTTACAGTCACAATTCAGTGGTACTTACACCTCCTTAACAAATGTTGCCTCGGGCTGTGGATACATGCCACCTTCATTCCGACCCATGGTCGCACCAGGATGGAAAAAGTTTATACGCAGGTATGTATACTCTCCTTCTACAGACTGTGAAATATTCTTGATCGTGGAAATGTGAAACGGCACTGGGATACCAAATATTGGCATTATGACTGTCTCATACTTTTTGTCCACGTACAACTTTAGCTCCTTAACCTCTGGCTCGCGTGGCATTTGACTAACACTCTTATACGAAACCGTATTCTTCCGCACTTTTTCAATTTCCTTAGACTCGCCCTGCTTTGCCAGTCGCTCCTTGGCCTTCTCATTCAACATCTGTGCCAATTCCTTTTGATGTTGTTTCCTCTTCTCCTCTGTACTGTGCTCATTTCTCAGTTTATTCTCTAGAACAGCATTCCTCTTGCTGCGCCCTAGTATCTGCGTACTATTATCCTCTTGTTCTTCCTTCTTATCATCCTCCTCTTCATCATCGTCGTCCTCTTTTATGAAAATACCAATGTTTTTTATCTTTTTCTTTGAAGGCGTCATAATATTCGCTGGTGGTGTATCAGTGACCAGCACTGTATCTCCGATGAAGAGCGAATAGTTCTTGCCCTCTTTATCTGATGATTCGCTGTTAGTCAAATTCGAAAGACCAACGTTTACATTGAAGATCATACCACGTTTCACGACCGCTTGGCACTTGGGACCGATTATAATTGAGTTTTCACGGAATTCAATTCCCATAGCGAAGCCAAATGTTTTCGTTAGATTGTCTATCAGTTTGGGTTTCTCCTTTTTCACAAATTCAATTGTTGTATCGAAGATTTGATTGAGTTTGGCGCCAGGCTTCAAGTGTTTAAGAATCTCTTCTTGAACAGTTACCAGAAAATTGTAATGTTCTTGTATCTTTTCCGTGGGATTGACCAAAAGTGTGCGGGAAATATTTGAGCAGTAGGACTTGTAACGCGCTCCCAGAGAGCAAACTATTGCACCAAAGTGTAAATAGTTTTTATCACTGAGAGCAGAAAATTTTAACGAGTAAACACCGCCTGATTGAATGATCGGTGGGTAACACATGTCTAATTGAGAGGTATCGACGCCGGTTACATATTTCTTGTCAGTGAGGGCCCCTTCGACGCCTTCGGCTAGTTTTGAGTGCTTTACTTTCTGCAAAGATATAGAAATTTAGTGAAATTGGTTCGCAATTATTGAAAGAAAGGTAGACAAAGACAAAGGCTATGATGTTGGAGGCTTTCAACGAAGGTAGGTAGCAGGTATATAGCGAAAGCGATATTCTAAAACATACGGCGCCGTTTGTAGACTTCTTCTAGTCGTTCAATTACATCGCGACCAGCCGCCGCTTTAGAAATCGTCTACTACACTTTTGAAACAGCTCATACATAATTTGTACTACGTCCAACAATAATAGATTATCACAGCCTCATATGTTGTGCACGGTAGGCATTTCTGTACTGATATTTCAAAAACATCTTAAGAGAGATATGAGCTTTTATTCGCACACGAATTAAGTTATAATAAAGCTAAACTCGACACGCAAAGTTGTGAAATCCTAGGCAGGTGGTTATCATGCCCGAAAAATTTAATGAATCATAGCCCGTGGATGGGACAGGTGATATCTTCGACACAAAATGTTTGTGTACCTTTTGTTTTTACGAAGGAAGGAGAAAGACAACACTACGTAGATTATATGTATAGCTATGCACATGTAGTATGTGTAAAATTGAAATCTTGATGGAAAATTGTTCAAAGGGGGAATATTTTGTCAAGAATCAAGAATGTTCATGAAGTGCAAAGGCGTCTTTCAACTACACGAGTTATAATAGGAGTACAAGGTGTGTTATACCGCGTATCCTTGGAACAAAACGAAGTTTCGAAACTCAAGTGTCAGACGTTCACGTTCGCAGCTTTATTTTTGACTGGTATTAGCCCTTAACGAAGGAAACCGTCTTCAATTTTATTGGCTAAAAGCCTCTCGCTAAAACGTCGAATAAAACTAACTTTTTTTTTTATCAACAACTCACCTTATCCGAGTCAATTATGTCCATAATCTGATCCTTTAAATACTTATTGAACAAATCCACCGACACGAGTGATGCCTTACGAATACTGTTAATTTCCGGTTCATCTTTGGGACACATTATGTACGCCACAGCGGCCCCAATGTCGACATTCTCGAACTTCTCCTGTTTCAGTGCCGCTTTCCATGTTTCGCAAAACTCCCCGGGGAATCCATCTTTTGAGAATACGCCTAAGGTCTTTCCCGCTTTTGAATCTTTCATGGCCTTAATGAGCTTGCCAAAGTTCGCTTTATCTTTGTCGTTCTAAAACAAAAAAACAAAGCCACATTCAGTCACATTATAGAAGTAATTAAACTATCAACACTCACCCTATCTCGAACCAGTAGCTTAATTGGCGGCATATCATCCTCTTTGCTATTTTCAATCTGCTTCAAGAACTCAATTTTCTTTTTGCTCGTCAAAAAGTAGACTGCTTTCTCAGCAAGGACGCAGATAGTGTCTGTCAGTTCATAACCCAGAAGCCATGACTAAAGAAAGAAGATTTTGTGTAATTTTTTTGTTTAACCAAACTCAAAGCGATTCTTACCTGTAGCGCTGTTGATTTACTATAAACGACATCCTCGTCGACGCCGACACAGGATAAAAGGCAATCGACTTTTTGCAGCGAATCATCATGGTCAAATGTTGGAGCCTTAAACAGGAAAGGAAAAAGAGAATATAATTTTGTCAGCGCATAGTCCCCGAGGTGATCACATTTTGCACAACTCCTCGAGCGGCAGCGTGTTTCTTGTTTCACACGAAGAAAAAAAGTATTCGTAACTCACCTTCCATTCGGCGTATAGTCGTTTTATTCGGCGGAAAAATGTCTCTTTATCTAGCGCAATGTTTGACATATTTGCTGGACGATTTATTTAATCAAAATGCGACTAAATTTTACATAAAAAAACACCGGTTACTCCTTTCAATGATACGAATTACGATGAGGATACAAAAATTCCTTAGCTTTACAGCCAAAGAGCCGAAAATCCGATAGAAAAAAAAATACTATTCAGATGCAGATCTACACAAAAGCACAAGAATCGTTGTCGTCGTTCGTCGTGCTTCCCTCTATAAATTGTCCATTGCGCTGTAAATAACAATATGGCGTTATTTTTCGCGTGCGAAAAGAGCGCGACAAGATTAGTGTGGATTTGTGTGAAGCAGCTTCAGCTTGTGACCGCAGGGAATAAAAGGGAATAATTTCCCACGGCGAAATCGAGTTTTGCTGAATTTGACCGTTGAAGAGCAGTTGATTTTTGAACTCTTATACACCAATGTAAGGAGGGGAGGGCATTAAATAATTAACCAAGTCGTTAACTTATCTTTTAATGTCATATTCCATTGGGCAAAAAGAAGTCTTCCTTTTATCTTCCAAAGAGAAAAACTACTGGCAATCTTGTTCCATGTGGCCCAACGATTTTCATTGTACAAACATGAACAGGGAATATGGCGGCTCACCAGCACATAAACAAGAAGAAGAGAATTCTTGAGTGAAACCAATGGAAAAGGTTTCCTAAAATAGGTTTGCAAACAACAGCGAACTAGCATGTGGTCAAAAACCTAACCAGAAATGTACCGTGCTATTTCTTGGTTTTCTTTTGAAAAACATATTTTCTTCAGTGTCACACTATTTATACGAATAAATCGTAGACACAGCATCTACGAAATCCCCATACCCAGTGTTGTCAAGACAGCAGCTGTAAACTGTGTTTGGTTATGGAGGAACGTCAGGTAGTCAGCTTTCCCTAGCTCTTTCCGTATCTCCTACGACCGCTGCCATCCTGAGTAAGCGGAACCTTAAGATGCTTCATAACAGAGTAGTACTTCGTTAGATGATCAATAAGTTTTTTACAGCCTTAACATTATCTGAGGGACACTAAGAATGTTACAAATTTCTTATTAACTTCGGGGAATACCCCCCCAATCAGTCGACAAGTGTTACATACAATTGTGAACGCAGAAAGACTAGCGAAAAACCGGGGTAAGCACAAATTTTACCCAAATCTATTGGATCTTATGACACACTTAAACAACTGGTATTGAAATGATAAAAAATTTAAACAGTTTGTTAAGGACAGCTTGTCTGCCGCTGCAGCCTCAGGTCCTGGAATCCTTCCACCAATTTTTAGCAATGTCAGTCTAAAAAAAACATTATTGCCAATACAGCATGCCAGAGAAACGCGTTCTCCTGATCCTTGATCGGCTTGACATATTGGTAGAGCAAACAAAATAAAAAGTGTTATTTCTGCCTTAGATATGCATTTCCACGTGGAGATCAGGCCTTCAAATGTAATCACTACCATAAGTTGATTTTCGCCCGGATTCTTTTCAGCGGGAAATTTCCCTCTTCGCGCTATCAACATGTGGTTTTGTCTCTTTCGAACTTTCTGCACTTCCCGCTGTCAAAATTCTGACAGCTGTCACCGGCAATGTGTACACAATTCTCTGAATCTGAATCCGTATTCGAATGTTACAACTTTTTAAAGTTTTCCCGTCGAAATCAAATCTCCGTGCCATGAGCCTGTTCACCCAAGTCCTCAACCCCATCACGGGTCTCTCCGAATGGGAGTCACAATCAAGAGACTATGACTACCACCAAGAAGTAGCAAGAGCCGCATTTGCAGACATGCTCCACGACTCGGAAAGGAACCAAAAGTACTACGCCGCTCTTAAAAAGACTATTCAGAGTCTTCATGATGTTGGGAAAGAAGCTCATGTCCTGGATATTGGCACGGGCACAGGAATCCTCTCCATGATGTCTGTCAAGTCTGGAGCTGACACTGTCACGGCTTGTGAGGCGTTCATGCCTATGGCTCATTGTGCTGAGAAAATCATGAAAGCTAATGGTATGGGAGAAAGCATCAAATTGATTAAAAAGCGATCGACCGAGATTGAGGTCGGAGAGGGCAAGGATATGCCTAGGAGAGCCAATGTTCTAGTCACAGAAATTCTAGACACTGAGCTTATCGGCGAAGGAGCAATAGGAATCTATAATCATGCGCATAAACATCTACTAACTGAAGACTGCATACTTATACCTTCGAGGGCGACTGTCTATGCTCAAGTGGTGCAGAGTCCACTGGCAACGGCATGGAATCGAACAAAACTGGTGGCCAATTTAAATGGAGAAGTTCTTTTACAGACTCCTCAATCTATAGACCAATGCAAGGGAGAGGCTGGTGTCCACGACATGCAGCTGAGTCAGTTACCACTAAGCCAAATCCGTCCAATCACAAAACCCGTCAAGGTGTTCGATTTTAATTTCAGTAAGTCAAGTGGAATGGCTACCGATAGAGCCAACAATTTGAAACTCCAATCCGATACTCATGGATCTGCGGATATGATTCTTTTCTGGTGGTCTATTGATATGGATTTGGAAGGAGAAATCGTGCTCAGTTGCGCTCCCTACTGGGCACATCCAGACTATAATGAACTCTCCAAGAAGAGAGACTCCAAGAAACCCATTCAGAATGCGATTCCATGGAGAGACCACTGGATGCAGGCAGCTTACTACATTCCAAAGCCGCTTCACCTTGAACCAGAGCAAGAATTTGTGCTGAGTGCGAATCACGACGAGTATTCTTTTTGGTTTGACATCTGGTCATCTGGAGAGAAGGAGCGAAAGGTGAAGCGACACTCTTGCACCTGCAGCCTTCACATGACCTACTCTCGCAGTAGAATCGGACAAATGAATCAAAATATCCGTAATAAGCGCTACATGCGGTATCTCGAGGAAAATATCACCAAAGACTCGGTTGTCTTATCAATTTCTGACGGTTCTATTCTGGGACTGGCCACCACCAAATTGGGAGCAAAATCTGTGACGTGCTTTGAGCCACATCGATTTTCGAAGAACTTTCTCGAATCTTACATCAAACAGAACAACCTAGAGAATGTCACCCTTATCGGGAAACTAGACGAGGTCGAGAACTTGGCTGAAGTCACCCATGTCTTTGCTGAACCGTATTTTATCACTTCGATCCTTCCTTGGGATGGGTTTTACTTTGGAACTTTGTTGTTGAAAATCAAAGAAAAATTAAAAGAAGGCGTACGAATGTGCCCGAATTCCGCGAAAATCTATGCAGTTCCAGTGGAATTCATCGATCTACAGAAGATTCGATCACCATTGGGCAACTGTGAAGGCTTCGATTTAAGTATTTTCGACCAGATGGTAGATGTGAGTCTTTACCAATATGGAAGGTTCTGTTTCTAACTTTTAAATTATTTCCAGACTTCATCTCTGCTTGCCGATGCCGTGGTGGAGGCTCAACCTCTTTGGGAGTACCCATGCATAGCCTTAGCGAAAGAAGTCGAGATTTTAAACGTTTCTTTTGAAAATTTTCAAGAGACTAAAAGCACCTCCGGGACAATTAAAATAGAGGAGTAAGTTCTTTATCCTCTTAGTTGTTCGTAACATGATTTTTTTTTGTATGTAGGCATGGCTCTTGTAATGCTATCGCTCTCTGGGTAGATTGGAATTTGGATGGTAGTGAAAGCTCAAAGTCCATTGTGACAACAGGACCGACGGAGCCTATTACTGTGGGAAGTTTTATTCAGTGGGACATGTTTGTTCGTCAAGGTGTTCATCTAATATCCGATTGTAAGGATGTTGACAAAGACGCAAACACTGTTGATTGGAGTTTATCATTTAAGCCACTGTCGGGAGAAATCAAGTTTAATTTTAAAGTTGTGTAAAAGAAGTAGGCTTAATATATTAGAGTTATATTATACGAAGCTGGGCTTCCAATTATAAGTTTTGTTTGCTTCTGAATGTTGTTCTGAGAATCTAACACGTTATTATAAACATAACTCTTTTTGGAGTCTTATTAGTCAATAGCAAATCAGACTTCAGATTCTTTCTGTAGCACACTTTAGGCATCACAAAATGCCCTTTATGGTACCTACAAAGTCAATCTGTTGGCAGCACAATGTGCACCAAATTCCACTTTGTTAGGTAAGGTATGACTGTCCGTGCTTAAGAGCACCTTTGGGACACATCCGCATAGTTACAAGGGGGTGAAATTTCTCTCAGAGAAAGACAAATGCACGAAAATTTGCGGGAACGAGTTAAAGAAAAACTCTGCCCACCTTTTGGACTTTTTTTGTATTGATTTACTTCAAAGTATCTTCAACAACATAACGACCTGCAGAACTCTTGTATTAGATGGCTTCAAGTCTGACATCCACCACATAAATGTTGGTGTTCCTCAGGACTCAGTTCTCATTTTTCTTTCCTTTCTTTATTAGTCCATAAGGAGCCCATAAAGGGCTTCTCACAACTGTACGTGTTGTGCGTCGTAAACATTTCTGCACGTACAGAAGGAAGCTACAGTTTTATTCCGCATTTCCAGAGTAATTTCTTGAGAAGCTTTCCCATGACTTGGATGTTCGTTAGACACGCGCAAACGTTTGTGGTATTTTTCTGGATTCGAACTTGGAACCCCATGCACAGTAATACAACGCACTATCCACTAAGGCACGTCACCCACTAACATGTCTATTATTTCTTAAGCGGTAAAAACCTAGTTTCCTTCGACTAATCTGGTCTCAATTTATAAGGCCTTTATCCAACTAAACCTGGAATTAATGCCCACATCTGGTCATGTGGTTTTGCACACTCTAGACAGGGTTCAAATCCTCGTAATAAACCTAATGGCTGGTTTATGAAAACTGTCAAAGCTGTCAAATCTGTGTATTTTCAACTTTTTCTTGTTCAACCCGTTCGTTTACTTTTTTTTCGATGCATGGGGAAATTTCTTTTCCTCTCGTAAGCACTCTCTTCTGTTAAAAACTACGAAATTTCTCTGTCTTTTGTAAAAATTCCTTAAGTGTCGTAACAATTTCCTGTTTAAGGAGGGTATGCGAATGGACCTATTGTGAGCTCCATATGGTCTCACTCAAACACCATACAAATGTCTCGTGGGTTTCCCTATTTCATTGCCTTTTCCATGAAAAATGCTACAGCGAAATAGCCAGCTGTATTGTCCCTCTTCTGATGATCATCATGCTTCCGAAAAAGGGAAACCTGATGGATTGTGGAAACTGGTATATGTGTTCTGGCAGCCATAGCCAAAATAAACTGCAAGAATAATTCTGGAAAGGATCAGTGAGCATTTAGATTCAACTCTCGACGTCGAACAGGCAGGCTTTCGTGCTGGATCCTCTTGCATCGACCTTAAGGATCATAATCGAGCAATGCGTTGAGTACAGGTCTCCGCTACATCTGCCGAAGTCGATAAACACTTCGAAAAGGCCTTCGACAGTTTGAATAGAAATGCTATCTGCTTGGCCTTGCGCAGGAGAGGTATCCCAGAAAAACTCTTAGCTATCATTAAGGCTACGTATGAGGGCAGTAAGTGTCACTTTTTACACAATGGCAAGGTGTCAGGAGAATTTGAAGTCCAAAGCGGAGTACGTCAAGGATGCATACTGTCACCGCTGTTATTTTTAGTGGTTATCAGTGAGGTTCTCCGTGCAGCAATTACGGAAGGAATTCGCTGGACTTTGACATCTTAAACACCTAGACTACGCTGACGATGTTTGTATACGTTCGCATCGGATAATGGACCTCCATCTTATGGTCCCTAGGCAAACGTGGCGCAGAACAGTCGAGGAGGAATCGAGCTCTTTAGGAATGAGTTGGAGAGAGCTCAGATGGCGCACAGGCGTTGTTGACGCTCTATGCCCCCCGAGGGGTTAAAGGACCCAAGTAAGTAAGTATTCTCCCTCTTCAAAATTTCACCCGCAATACGCAGCATGCTTCGAATCCACATTAGGACGTACGTACTACATACGACACGTATGTCTGGTATACTATTCCAGGCTCAGTTTTCCTCATGATTACTGCCTTGAGGCTTCAAACATTCACGGCCGGTAGGTACCAGTACTTCCTCTGATCCTCTTCCCCATTGTCACAAACGCTCCTGCCCTGAATGTGAGGGTATTCCCCTTATGTATTATATAATACAAAAAAATGTAATTAACTTATTCCTGAATACCGAAATTAGTTGTTTGAAAATAGTTGCTAAGATAAATTTGATTTCCTTCACCATGAACTCAAATCCCTCTGTAGACACGCCTATTTTTCGTTTCTATAGTGCCCTTTATTGACCGTTGTTTTTCCTACGAATTGAGAATACCTACTTCCCACTGAAACTAGTCTTGTTTAATCAATACTACTCCACCTTTTCAATCAGAAAATAAAAGTTTTCCACTGATTTAGTTGTTCTGCTGAAGATATTTTGATCCTTTTTGATTTTTTGAAATTCTAAACCGAAATAATCATGGCCTTTCACTCTGTAATAACTTTGGAAAAGCCTCTTCAGCATCTCGGATTATCCGATTGGCACTCTCGCGTGAATCAATTAAGAAACGTAGCAGATGCCCGTCGTGCAGATGCTTTTAGCATACGTCACTCATCCCGTACGCTTCGTAATGAAACTCGAATCGAAGCAGACTGGAGTAATTACGAAACGAATGAAGCTCTATCGGATAGGTAAAATAATTTAAATTACCCCTCTTTCTTTTTGCACTAAATTTCCGCTTTAAAGAATCGCTGAGCTTAATCGATGGCGCACAACAATCCAGATTACCTTTGATCGAATTACAACTGAAGTGAATTTACTGAAAGAAGAAACTGCCTCCACTGAACGAGAATTGGAAGCAATGGTCACACCATTGACCGTTATTGCCGAATGTTTGACTATGCGTGATTGTCGTTCAGGAAGTGAGCTCACTTACGATGAAGCTGATACTGAACTCAAGAAAGAACTGGCCGTAGTTGAAAACAACCAACGTTTATTGCGGGAGCAATGCCAATACGCATGGGAGAAGCTAACACGACTGGAGGAAGTTCAATTTAAGATCGGCTTGGAACTGGATAACAAAAACGAAGCTGAAGCGATTGACGTTACTCAATTGGATTTGAATAAGTTCTCGGCGAATATTTCTTTTAAGACCACCCCCACAAGGCATCCAAGAAAGTAAGTACAATACATTTTTGTACATTTTTTGGTCTGATATTAAAAATTTCAGCTCCAATACCTATGAATCGTGGCTTGAGTCTACAAAGAATCTCAAGCAAATGGCTGAGAATGAGCTATCTGATACATATTCAATTCGAGAATCTCTTTTCGTATGCCGAATGAAGGCCAGAAATATTTTACATTCTCAACAGGACCGGGCCGAGCATACAGTTCGAAAGAGAATCTTTGAAACTCAACGTGCTCGTAACGAGCTCGAATGGCAAAAAGCCAAAGTAATCCTTTGCAAAAAAAAAAAAAATTCTCCGTATGACTTTAATACTTTCTATTTTCCAGATGAGCGAAGAAATGGAGAGAGCCGTGTGTGAGATCAAATCTTTGGAGCAAGCTCTTCGAGATAAGACAGATGCATTGAAACTGGCTGAAACAAGGTTGGAGAATCGAGCTCAACGTTCTGGAACAGAGCAATGTCTGGATGAGGCATATGACAAGCTCTGTGCAGAAGTTTCCAAGATGGAAAGGATTCGTAGAACTCTCCAAGAGAAGATTGATTGTGCAAAGACAAATTACACTTTACTGGAGGAACATGCGCAGAAGATCGATATTGATTTGGAGAACAAGCAACACTCGCTTATGACCGATATTCGAGCACTAGATCTGAGGGCACGTTTAAAGGTTGGCGAATTTGCGCAGGTTTCTAGTAATCCGTCAGCACAGACTGATCGTAACATTACGTTGACGAAGATGGAAGATGAAATACCGAAAGATTAGAGGCAGATTTTCTGTAAATTCAATACACTGTGTGTGCTTTTGGAAGAATATATTCACGTTTTGAGTTATTTCACTAAAACCAAAGACTATAGAATATTATAAGACGTCGCACGTAGAACAAAATTTTTGCTCGATTTTTTTTGTTCTAGCACCCACCAATGGGTGCAGGAACATTTTTATTGTTTCGAAACATATTTCATAAACAAACTAATACAATTTGTTGTTGTTTTTTTTTTAAATCAGATACATTCTGATGTTTCAAAAGTATTTCAGTTTGCCGCGAAACGGCAAACTGGGTGGTTATAGGAGGGTGCTCTTCAGTTTTCAAACTTTGTTTACATTTTTGTTGCCAAGCAACAAGAAGTAAACAATGAAAGGAAAACGATAATTCAAATAGATATGTATACGCTTCTTTATAAATGTTAGAACGGGCTTTAATTGTATGCGATATTATATTTATTTTGCCTCACGGTCGGAAAATATGAATTTTCCTTTTCTGGGCTTAATTTTTTTTTTAATGATACACTTAGTAACTTATTTATTAAAACCGTTACACTACAGTAGTAACGGTTGTTTTTGCACTCATCTAATAAAATATGTGTATTGAATTAGTATGTAATATAATATATTTTATATTATTTAGGAATTTAGGCTTAGGAATACAATTATAAATATAATATATACAATATATATAACACGTATTATAAGTCTTTACTTAAAGAATATTAGCATTAACATGCAATGCCATTCATAGTACGTGAATAAGTTGCTAGTCTTTCTGCGAAACCAAATGATTTGCATGGGAGTGAATGTTTCGTACACCATTTTTAGTAGAGAAAAAAGATTACGGCAGCCTAACATTTTCTTTAATGATCCGGTCCTTAGGGTCCTGAGGGTTAGATTATAAAAGCAGATAGCAAACTTTCATAATTAACTGACTATATATTTATATTTGTTTCGATCCAAGAAAAAATGAACTTAGTTTCTATGGTTTCAGAATAGCTTCAATGCAAAATTTTGTAAAAATTAATTACAAATAGTATCGCTTTGTTGTGAAACACGTATTCATTTATGCTCAACGATAAAAATAATTAATAAAATCTTAGTTCGCGTATAGTGTTGTGCAAAATTTAAATCTTAACAAATATTGCATGTAAGTTATTTCATTTTTACTTAGAACATAGAAAAACCAAAAGGAATTCGACAATTTAATATGTTTAAAAAAAAAAATATTAAAAAAAAGAATATGTAATGATTTGCGAATTGAATAACTACAGAAATAGTATCTACAATCATTTAACGGAGATCGATCAATGTAAAATTGATCAATGTTGTTGAAGATATTAGTTATTTATGTAAGTAAAAAAAATTAGGCCATAATTATATACTTAAAAGATAACAACTATCAATCTGTGTAAGAGAGAGTTTTTTTTTTCTTGTTTAGTTTTTAGTTTTTTATAATATTTAAGATATTTTTAGTCAAATTGTCGAATTCTATTGGCATTAGAAAACTATTTTGTATTAATAAGGATCTTAAAAATATAATAGATAAAGCAAACTGAACCTCCGCAAGAACCCTTATTATCAAGCTACATTTGACAGCTCCTGTATCTTCATAAATAATTTAAAGCTTTTCACTTACATTTGAAAGCAAATACAATGGAAAAAAGAAACTGGAAAATGTGCAGCTTACTTCACTGCAAAAATACGAAGAACAAAAATAGTAACTTAAAAATTTTTAAGTTTCCGCCAGTTGATTCACAATTCGGCATAATATGGAGAGAAATATGTGATTTGCCTGATACTTCCAACAATCTCTTTTTATGCGAGGAACATTTTGCCTCAGAATTTGTTGGAAAAAAATTCCTTAAAAAGGAAGCCATTCCTTCAATTAATTTAAAACCATTTAAAAACCAAGGTGGGGACTTTTGGGAAGAAAATTTATTAAATTCTCCAAAAAAAAGAAGACATTCTGAATTGGATAATGTTTTAGAATTGAAGTGTTCATCATGTCTGAAACAAGAGCAGAGTGTCAAGTTTTACCGAAAAAAGTATACTGATCTGAAGAAAAAAAACCTTGTTTTGAGAAATAAGATTAATATGTTAAAAAAATTAAATAAAAAGAATACCAGGCAAAATTTTAGACGAGTGGGTAATTCAAACAAAGAAAAATGTATTTATGTTACCAAAGACAATGATATTTCAGACAGTTCCAAAATTTTTTGTAATATGCTTACTAAACCCAAAAATGTTGTTAAATGGAACAAAAATGAAAAAACCCTTTCGCAGAATTTATTTTATAGATCCCAGTCAGTATACAAATTTTTAAGAGATAGTTTGCAGTTTCGCTTACCCCATGTAAGTACTTTGTACAGATGGGCTCCCGTTAAAGGTCTCCAGCCCGGATTTGAAAATGCTGCTAAAGACCTAATCGAAAGACGGTGCAATGAAATGACCGAGCGAAGCAGGCGAATTATTGTTATCTTTGATGAAATAACAATAAGAAGTGAACTCACTTATAATGAGAGAAATGATTTGATAGACGGACTCGAAGATCTAGGATTTGAACGATCATCTTTAATTGGAAAACAAGTCTGTGTTTTCATGATAAGAGGACTAATTGATGGATGGAAAAGTGTGCTAAATTATTTCGTATCAAAAAATAGTATAAAATCGGAACAGTTAAAACAAATAATTCTTAAAAATTTACAGTTACTTCATGACATGGGATTTAAAGTGGAGGGTGTTGTTTGCGATCAGGGATCAAATAATAGAAAATGTTTTAAGCTTTTAGGAGTTACTATTGAAAACCCAGTTTTTATGTGGCAAAATTTTAAGATACTGGCATTTTTTGACTTTGTTCATTTAATTAAGTCATTGAGAAATATTGCAATGGACCATAAATTATCAACTCCGGACGGATTATTTGACTTTGATGTAATCGTTGAATTATTTGAGCTTGAAAAAAACAAGGTTACGAAGATGTGTCCCAAGCTAACAGAAAAACATATTCATCCTAATACGTTTGAAAAGATGAAAGTGTATTTAGCCACCCAAATTTTTAGTCGCTCTGTTGCTGCGGGCATTAAAACAATGGTTGAATGTCAGCGTTTCAAAAGAAATGCAAATGATATAGCACTTTCTACGGCTAAATTTGTGGAAATGGTTGACAAAATTTTCGACTGCATGAACAGTGGGCAATTGAACGAAAAGAATCCGTTCCGGTCAGTATTAAAGGAGAATAATATACCATATGAATTTATTAAAAATTTTATTTCATACATTTCAAAAGTTAAAGTGCTTTCAAATTCAAAATTAACAGTGTATTGCCTGAAAGGTATGCAACAAACACTAAATGCTACTATAATACTCATTGACCAGATAAGTTCATACGATAAAACCACTTTTTTATTTACTAAAAGACTTAATCAAGATATTGTGGAAAATTTATTTGCTGTCTTGAGAGCCAAAGGTGGAAATAATAGAAATCCGTCTCTCTATGAAATGAATATATTACTGTCCAAAATATTATCTTGCAATCTACTTCAATTTGATAAAAGCACAAATTGTAAATGTGATTCTGAAGAAATGATTGAGATAAATATACAGGAAATTATTATGTTACCAGATGATGAAATAACGGAACAAAATGAGGACCTCAATCTACAATATTTAGAACATAAATACGAAGACATTTTCATCAGCGATAGTTTTGAAAATATAGATCGAATAAGTATTACTCTGCCATCGATGCGTTACTTTGCTGGTTACGTTGCCTATAAATATCTTTTGAAAAATGCATGTGAAAATTGTGAAATTAAGCTTAGAAAGGTTGACGAGGTTATAACCTGCCCTTCAGAATTTTTAATATTTGCCAAAAATTACGCAAAAAGCACTGATTTCGGTAATTTATACGCTCCCTCGGATGAATTTTTTAACGTTTTCAAAATTCATTGTATATTGTTTCAAGAAATTTTTCAAAACAAAAAGTATATAAAAAATATCCGTTCGCACATGATAGAGGAATGTGTTCGTATTACTTCAGAACACGAAGAAGGCAAAAACTGGTTTGATATGAATAACCCTTGCAGAATCCACAAAATCGCAATTTTAAAATTTATGCTGACTGTTTTACTTCGTAAGCACTGCAGTTGGGCAATAACAAAAAATTTTAAAAATCAGGACAACAGATTACAAAATTTAAAACAAAATTCAAATTGATTCATATCCATCTAGTATTACATATTACCATATCGAAAGACTAGTGGAAGAGGCCTACAGGGGATACCACTTAAAAAAAAACGCGCCGAGTATCCTACCTCAATGGTGGTGTGGAAATGGTGCCTACAAAAATAACAAATTATATGTAAGTTGAATAATTACCGCACAAATATTCATATGTACATATATGTATATATGTACATATGCATATCCGGTTTTCAGAAACTATATGAGGAAGATTTTGTATACATAATTAAATTATTACGTGTTACACATTACATTTTACCTAAAAACAAATGATAGCAAATCAAAACAAAAGATTCTATATAATCAACAAAGCTGTTCATGTTATTCGTAGATTATTTTTTTGTAATGCTTAAGTTACATATAAGTGGTCAGGCTCTTATTCTCCCAAAATAAGTGTACATATATGCAGCTGCACAACATAGCAGTCTGTACTTCTTAAAAGCATGATGACGATTGTGTGATATAAAGCTCCTCTCTAAAGCGCTATAAGATGATGATAATATTGAGAGGCAATATTAGTTTTGCCTAATTTGAGCAGATAAACATGGTCATTGAAAGCTTACAGAAATTTTTGGATTTGAAAGAAAGATCGAAATAAGGTAATAAAGCTATACTACTTCCGAACTATTACATGTAGAGCCACCCCAAAAAACCTAACTTACTCAACTGCTACAAACCAGGCGACTCAAAAGACATGCGTGATAATTGTTGAATTAGGACCAATACCTAACATATTTAAAAAAAAAATACGTTCTAAATGTGTCCCAGATGATATAGTATTTTTCAATACATTGTTGCAATATTTAATTCCAAAAATTCCACTATGATAAGTTCCTTTATTCAAAAAAATATAAATTTGACTACTTCTCTGTGACAAAATATTAATAACGCACACTTGACAAAAGTGTCGAACACTTACTCAGAAAATATGTATCGTTATACAAAAATTTTTTCAGTTTGTTTATTTTTTTATTTCTTAAAAAGTGGGGATAAAAATAAACAATCTGCCTCCACTGGGAAGCGAACAATTGATTCGGTTCTCGAACAAAACAAAAATGGATAAATTGGAGATAGAAAATTGAAAAATGTTGACGAAACATTTGAATGTATCCGCCGCAAGAAACAATAACAACAACATGGATGTTTCGGTAAACAAGAAACATTTTAGTCGTTTAGCTACATATTGCTAAAAAATCGAGCTAATAAAAACATGGAACACAAATTTGTTCTGCGTGCGAAGTCTTATAGTATTATATAGTCTTTGCTAAAACTGACTTGTTTTGATCGAGTTTTTTCATGGAAATGTTTAGGTACATGAAACTATGTCACTGACTCGTAAAGTAAGTCATTTATAGTTAGTTCTTGTGTTGGGCGCCAATTAGATATTTACTAGATTTTTCTGCGTCAAATAATTTCATAACAAACTTCGAACCCGGGGCACGATTATACGTAGTAATGTCATTATTTCCTTTAACATTGATTGATGGCTCGAGAAGAATTTATTAATTGCCAGGTTCCGCATTCTAGCGACTAGGTAGTCGTAAATATTTCAGATTGGTCGAGAGCTTCAGCTTTGACTGCAAAGTAAGGCAGTAAGGCTTTTGAGGTAGTGAAGTAGATTTAAAGATAAGAAATTCCTCCCGACCTTTAATGTCAATGTACAAACTATCCAAAATAGGTTGCAGTTCGATATGTTGGGCCTACCTCAAAAACTAGGCCTAGAATTCGGAACGTGCCCAATTAAGGTCATGAATTCGTTTATATGTAGCATAACTAACTATAATTTTACAATTTTCCATAAAAAAGACATCAGACGTAAGTAAAAAGTTACATAAAAATATTCGGATTTTGTCTTGCTTAAAATTTCAAAAATAAAATGTCACGGAAGTAAGTAAAAGATTTGCGACTACTTCCCGTAAGCATTTAACAAAAGAAGACCCACCCAGAAATAGGTACAATCGCGTACTTTCCCAAAACAGTGAATTTTTACAAAAAGGTGTTCGTGTATGGAAAAAATTGTAGTTTTCCACAAAAGGGAGGCAGCTCACGAGAGAGTAAAAAATTTCCCCTAGCTATGGATTTTAGTGCTTGTCCAATTGAGACTAAAATTTGGGCGAGTAGCTCTCAAGCAAGTGGACACGGATCTGAGAGCACAAATAAAATTTGGGTTATTTGTGCCTGAGAGCAACTCGTAGAGGGCTGGTTTATTACTCTAAGATTTCAAAGTTTTAAAGAGTTGCTCGCAAGTGGACAGACGTTATTCTACTCCCGGAGATCAATTCGTACCTTTCAAACAATGTTCGTGCTCTGAGAGTAGGTAGTCGCAAGCGTGGCTCACACAAATTTTACTTTCATATGGAAAGCTACTCAAGAATTACTGTCGAGAGCTTACTAGCGAAAGTGTTCTCAAGTGGACACGTATCTTAACTAATCTGATTGAATGCTTATTTGCGTATGAATATAATTAGCATATATCCGCAGCGCGGAATATTCGTTTGGGTACACGAGCGACTGTTAACGGTAAAGCCTTGACGTAGGCCATAATGCCAAATGCATACATTCAGCTTACTTGCCATTCGTTCACAAATTGTGCGATTCAAACGCAGCTCCTTACTTAGCTGTACAAGAATGCTGCTTCTTATTGCTAGAAATAATCATCTGCTTCATACAGCAATTTTATTTGAAGAAGCGATATTAGTGAATGTTTGTGTTTTTTTTGGCTCTGAAAACCGTGCAATTCTGACATTTCTGCCAATCAAGTACGTATGACAGTACATTTGAATTATGACAGTTTACAGTGGCTAGGAGGAACTTTTCGTAAAAACAAACTGTTGCTGTCTTTTCAGGCAAAGTTGACACTTTAACATTATTAAGTATGTAAAAAATGTTGTGTCATACGGGCTTCATCACCATTTTTGATCTATCAAAAACGCATCAACTGTCAGCAACTCACTTATTTTCCAACCGCATTTAACTTCACAGATATACGAAAAATTTTGCAAACCCGGCGAATTCGGGCAGAGGAAGGAAAAAAACTTCCCTTCTTGTTCCAACTACGAAAACGAAAACTCGAAAACAAATTGGAAGAGAACCCACACACACACACAGACGAACAGTTAACATCTACAAGTCAAATAGCTGTTTGTTCGTTAAATCGTCGTCGCTTTTATTTCTTTTCTTCTCAAAAACAGCGTAGGAATTACGCCATTCCAAAGTAAAATAATTGCATTTAATTGAAGAAAAACTAATAAACTCAATTTAACCCTGTAATCGTGTTAGATTCTCCTAAAGAGTGTGATTTGTTTTTTTTTTTTTTTTTTTGTTAATTTATCGATGTACAAAAAATTTCATTTATAGAAAATCGAAGGTGTCGTACACGGCGGCGAATTACGAATAGCGGCGAACGGCGAATTTGTTTTTTTCGTTCCTTTTTGTTTTTTCGCTTCGTCGAACGAAAGGGCTACCCCACAATTGACGGCGTGTGTTAGAAAGAGACCCGTCATATCGGCGAGCAGAACAAAGATAGCAAAAAACCACAATGGCGAATCAACCTAGCACCGGTGTTGGTAAGAAATTAAATTATTTTTTTGCATTGTTTTTTGTACATTTTTTTAGAAAATTTACCACACAGCCTATCGGCAGAAGTATAAAGAATTTAATTTTGAAAAAACTCGGCCGGGGAATGAGGGAATTTTCGCAGAAAACTCGTTTCGAAAATCATCATCGTCATGGTGGTGGAGTTTTTTTCTTTTTCTTACACTAGTGGAGAAGAACCGAAAACCCTGCCTCAGTGCAAATGTCAATTTTTCCTTTTCGATGATTTTTTTTTTCCTTTAAAATATTTTTGGCTCAGCATTTTTGTGGAATATAATTTTATTCGCAACGCCCTTTTAAATGGGAATTATTAATAGGGGATTTGCTTTGAAGATTTCTCTTTAATCGCTGTGGTGATAGTAGAAGAAGCCTCTTCTATGTTTTTGTGTGGTCAAGTGAAGTTGGTCTAATGACTTCGCAATATAATTGATGTATAGGTATAGACGATTTTTTTTTTCTAATTAGATTAACATCACAAGTTGAGTACCAATTGGATTGGTTGATGACGCTGAAGTATTTGGTTCCTAGATCCTTCCTTGGCTTCTGATTTTGATGACTAAATCGATGGTGTTTCTTTTGGTTTTATCATGTGTAATTGTAGTGTAGGCTTATGTCATAAGAACAGTTTCAGCAGGGATTGTATATAACAAAAAAGAAAAAAAAAAAGGTCGTTTGCCGATAATTCACAGACCAATTATTTCTCGGTCTCGTTATGTGTGTACGTTGTTTTATGGGAGAAAAAATCAGCGATAAGGTCAGGAACCTTGGTTTTGATAGGAAAATGGGGCGGTAGAGCAATAACTGCGATTCTCTGAAAAGTTGGAAAAAGATTGTGGAAATTGGACGTGCATATCAGCAATTAACTTGGAATTAATTTTATTACTTCATCTTCAATTCTTCTGGGTTGCAGCAAATGAAAAACGCATTCAATCTGTTTTTTTTTTATAGAATATAACAAAACGTATTTGGTTCATATGTAGTTATTATTCCGCTTGCTGCACTATGAGCAGGAAACTATTGAAGTATTACTACTACTACTTACTCTTCGACATATGTATGTGTACTTACTAGCGTACTGGATTTGTTTTTAAAGAAGTCTTTATTGGCATAGAGCGCACCGTCAAGAATCTCATGCAATACAAGCAGATCTAAAGGTTTGAGCACCAGAGGATAGCAATGTGAGCCCGAGTTTAAAGCGAAGCGTAGAATTTAATTTTATGGGAGGTGGATTATCCCAGAGGTTCCATAAATATGAGGAATCTTTTCCTCATTGTCTTCAGCTTTCCGATTTCTACAGCAGTCGTTTGAAAGGGTGTATAAGCGTCAGATACCGAGCAGTATCTGGTAAGGACATCTAAAAGAATGCTAAGATTCTTACGTCTAACATTAACAACCTTATTTTGGCGCGTTTCTGGTCCAGCTGTTAATCAATATCAAGATATATACATATATGGAAGTGTCCACACTACAAGGATTCGATATTGGCTGAAAAAAAGTGTGAAGGTGTACCCGATTACCTTCAAACTAAAGTATCGGTCAACTGCTAAAACAGTATGGCGCTATAGCAACGGGCTATAATCAGTCAAACACATTAAATTGTCCAACAATTTTCGATTGAAACTTATCACGAATATGTGGTACCCCAAAAGTAGTTGCAGAGAATTGTGTGCTGAACGACTCATTGTAAAAAAAAGAGTAGCTTTGTTCAGTGACTCTGTACAGCACAGAAAATTACAGGTTTTTGCGTTCAATGAGAACAAATATCGTCCAAAAGTGTTCCTTCTTTTTTATTCCATGAGTCTGTACTGCACAATCCAGAACATTATTTTCTGCACCTTCTTTTGGTTTCATAACGAAAATTATTTGCTAGTTAACACGTTTGACTGCTAATAAGAGGACTGCTTTGGGTTATGATCTGACTCATTGAACAGGAGGTTGTACTTTGCTGTTCTAATCTGTTCTGATAGTTTTCACAAACTTGTGCTGTTCTGTTCTGTGCTGTGCTACTTTTTCAGTCACTGAACAAAGCTTGTGCAATACAAAGTATGTTTGAATGTGAACAGAATGAACAGAGAAATATTTATGGCTATGAACACAGAAGATCCCATCAAAAAGTTTGTAGTCTGAAAATTGAAATACTTTTTACCTCAAAATGTTATAAATATTAGGAGTTTACCCACCATCGTGTGCGGTTTCTGGAAATGTGCCAACAACTCTCCCAGTTGCCGTTCTGCGCCACGTACTCGTAGGACTCATATAGCAGCATGGATTCAACGTTGGAACGGAACAGTCGTAGTGTGGTGCTTAAGCTTAGAGCATTACTTCGCCAAACTTTGCATAGCATCGCTTTACTTTACCTATTCGGTAAGTTTGATTCCGCCAACGGTTGACGACAATACTCCCAAGGTATTAGAAACTCTCTATTCTCTCAACTGTCTGTCCAGCAATGCTCATATATTAGTTAATGAGTTCCAGACTGATTATTTTTGTTTTTGCCGAGTAAATTTTCAGCCCCTCCCCCATAACAGCTTATCACAAATTAAAAACATAAACTATTTCTCTACCTCTTTTTAGTGGTTCCAAGAAATTTCCGTTTACTGGAAGAACTAGAACAAGGACAAAAGGGTGTCGGCGATGGAACAATTTCCTGGGGTCTCGAAAACGACGATGATATGACATTAACACACTGGACAGGCATGATCATTGGACCGCCCAGAGTAAGCTCAAAACAAATTTAATAATGTTAACATAAATAATACCCACATATACACGCAGACACCTTACGAAAACCGAATATATTCATTGAAAATTGAATGCGGTGAACGCTATCCAGATGATCCTCCATCACTTAGATTTCTATCAAAAATTAATATTAACTGTATTAATCAAAGTAATGGAGTGGTAAGCCTAAATCAAAATTCTATCCTTCCATCCGATGCTAAATGTTACCATTAACAGGTCGATCATAGATTAGTTCCCATGCTAGCCAGATGGAATCGTGAATACACTATAAAATCAATGCTTCAGGAAATTCGTAGGATTATGACTTGCAAAGAAAATTTAAAATTGGCGCAACCACCAGAAGGCAGCTGTTTTTAGTTGAGCGTGTTTTCTCTTAAATAAACAAAAAAAAAAGCCCCAACAAAACAATTTCATTTATCCCCAAAAAAAACAAAGTCTAAAAAAATAAAATTTTAAACAAAAAAGGTAAAAAAATAAATAAATGTTTGAAAAGAGTAAAAATCAACAAAAAAATAAAAAAAAAATAAATGAAACCATTATATTATGTAAAGAAAAAGCCGAAGTAAGAGGAACAGCAAAAGCGTTGACACCCAACAACGACAAAAACACAGTTAAATATACCAATTAAAGTAAATAAAAGAAATCATAATTATTAGTTTCAATCAAAAACAAAAACCAACCTGCATACTATTCTCTTCTTTCTTCGTCTTGTTTTGTCAACAAAACGTTTTGCGAACATAAAACAAAAAGAACCAACCAACAACCAAGCAACGCAAACGCAAACTATAAACATTGCAACACCTATGCAAAGAAATAACGCAAAACAAATGGAATGCAGCCGATTTTATTTCATTATTATTATTATTACTATTATAATTATTATATATGAATTCTCCAATTAATAAGCAAAGTAAAAACAACAAAAAATGGTTTAAACAAATCAAAAAATAAAGCATTAAACTTATAAAATATATTTATTAAAAGAAAAAACAAAATATAAATGCGTCTGAGTAAAAAGAAAAAAACAAAAAAAAAATAATAATTATGAATAGCATTACATCATTATAAATGATTAAAAACAATTAATTATAAATTTATTTAACAGTAAAACTACTATAAACAAAACAAAAAAAGTTATAAGAAATTGTGTAAATTGTATTTTCCTTTTTATTTTTATTATTTCCATTTTTTATGTAAGCTTTTGTTTTTTTTTTAATTTCGAGGAGGGGCACATCTTGTTGTTGTTGCTGTACATTTTGAGTAAGTCACTCACATACACTACCTCTTTCAATCTCTCTCTCTCTCTATCTATTTATCTCCTGATACATGCATTTGTTTTTTTTTTGTTCTTTATAGTTGTGTCATTAACTCTATTGAATGTCTTAATTTTCAATTTTTATTTTCGTTTATTTTTTAATTGAATTTTTAAAAATGATGAGATTAAAGAATAAAATTAAAGTGATAATGCGCTTGAAAACGAAAAATAAAATCCAAATTTAACCTAACAAAAAATGAGTAAAGTGTTTTGTAATTGTTGAAGCAGTTGAAGGGTTTGGAGAGCTCTCTGTAGAATACAGGCGCAGGAGCACAATAAGAGCGCATATGGTGGTTGAAGGGAAGGAGAAGTTTTATGGAATTGTTGGTCCACTTATGGCGGGTACGTTTTATACTGTTAAGAAGGAACTAAATGAAGAAGTTCGAACAGGTCTAGGCTGGCCTTTATTGTGATTGTCGGTCAAGAATCGTCTCGACAATTGGCATCGCATTGATTGATTTTAACTATGGCATTGCATTTTAAAACGTGAGTTCAATTGGTTGTGGCTTAGCGATTCTGAAGCAGAAAATGGCGGTAGCTTTGTTCAGTGACTCGGTACTGCACAGTCCAGCACAGAAAATTACAGGTTTCTGCGTTCAATGAGAACAAATATCGTCCAAAAGTGTTCCTTCTTTTTGTTCCATCAGTCTGTACTGCACATTCTTGTCTGCACCTACTTTTGAAGAAGAACATATTCGTGGGAAGTTTCATAACAAAAATTATTTGCTAGTTAACACGTTTGACTGCTAATAAGAAGACTGCTTTGGGATATGATCTGACTCATTGAACAGGAGGTTATACTTTTCTGTTTTAATTGTTTTCACAAACTTGTGCTGTTCTGTTCTTTGCTGTGCTACTTTTTCAGTCACTGAACAAAACTAGTGACAGGTCTAGAACTAGCCAAAAGAACAAGAGAATTAAGAGATGCGTCTAAGCTTTTGAGGCAGCCATTTGATAGATTTAGCAATCAATAATCAGGGCTATCGTGAATTAAATTCTCCCCGAAATATTTACCATTTTCAAAAGAATACATATGTAGGTATTGCGAATGAATTTCGTACTTACTTACTTAAAGGGCTCCCGACCTTGAAGAGGTCTTGCATTTCGAACTAGGGATAAAAATTCTGCCGAAAATTATAGATATCGTGAACAAAAATCCCACCAGATTCGCCCATGGAATTTTTCTTCGTCTATTTGTTGAGGAAATCCAAAACAAGGGCAGGAATGTACAAAGAGGCTGGCAAACCAATACTCACGCCAATTCTTAAACTCTTTTCCACCCAAAATCGTATTTTACGAACAAATATACGACTTTTTGACAATGTAATGCGACTATGAACGGATTCTACTGCCGTATTCGAGTTCAATAATTAGGGTGACTATTATCGACTTCCTGTGATAACATTTCTTTTCGAATTCGTAGCGTAAAAGAATTCTCGTTCATTTGTTAGGAAGGATTCTGTAATAAGGGTGAGTATTGCATTACTGAATTTCGAAATTAGTAACAAAATGTCTTCTACGGCGGATTCTGTGATAGTATTTTCGTAATTCGTAGAAAAATTCCTATTACGACGGATTTTGTGATTTGAATCGTATGGTAACATGATCTTGACACCCAAATCTCCCTAACGAAAATGAAAATGTTCTGGACCATGGCGATTAGCTCACGAATGCTACGTCGCTTGATGATAGTAATATATGTACGGGATGAGGTGACTCGCACCTCAACGCCTGAGTAACCGTCTTCGGCGAGTTCACGGGTTAGGAATTCTTTGAGTTTAGCTTTGAAGATTGGAAGATTTGCAACGAACTTCGTTTTTTGGAAATATTTAATCTAATATTTGCGTTGGAGGACTTGCCGAACGTGGTCAAAAGGAAATAATCACCCTTATTGCCGTCGTCGTCTGTCGAAAATGACTGGCGACGTCTGTCGAGTCGAAGCGTTTAAAATTTCACATTTCAGACGATTTTTGTCGATCACCGCCTCGACAAAAGTCGTTAATTCTTCATCGCCAATGCCAAACAGTCGTGTCGTTTGTTTTAAGAGTCATGGACGACGTTGACAATAAGGGTGAATGTCTACGATTATTAATTCCCTACGACTATTAATTAAGCTGTGTTGACAACTGTATAGACATTCGAATATTATTCCTAAAACTAGGTCCGTTAGCGTACTCTTCCGAAGCAGCGAATTTTTACGTTCACGGAGAATTAATTCTGCTGATTAGGTATCTCCCCTAATGGGAGATTTGCGTCTTCTTCTTCTATATCTCAGTGTCCACTGCATTTGCGAAATGTCGATAAGTACATATGTATGTAACCATTTATCTCGTCTCAACTCAAATCGTTTGATTTAAGTTAATCGCTAATAGCCTTTAAAACCCGAAACAATGCCTCAAAAGTCCAATACCAATCATCATCAAAAATCATCCATACAGCTTTTGCTTAGAGCAGAATGACGTATCCACTCTAAAATATAAAACGGCTACCTCTACTAAACACAAGTGATTTCACAATCAATCAAAACAATCAGGTTTTTTTTTATTGCGTTCGTGAGTCCATTAAACTCGTTATAACTTTTTATATCGCACCATCAAACATTTCTTTACAATATTTCTTATTTTAATTAAAATTTACAACATTACAGCACATAATGTCTCTCATTTTCGCTTCTTTTCTTCATTTCAACCTATTTAAATGGTAAAAAAAAAAAAAAAACAAATAATAATTTACTAGCTCTCCTTAAGGGATTGTTTCGTGGATGTGTTTTTGTCTGGCAGAGGACTGAATATAAAGAAGCAGGCAATTAATGAATAAATAACTAATAATCATCGACAGAGAGAGATGAAAGTTTTCTCTCATATTTTTTTTTTTTTTTGTAAAAACAATTCACTAGACTTCCATCAAAGACGAGAAGATAACCTTTATTGATATCTTAGGATTATTTTGTTTTAACTTTTAACAAAGAGCTTCTATTATTGGATCTTAAGTTTGGTAGTTTGTTTCTGTTGCTGCTACTGTTGTTCTTCGGATAGCTGGCGGTGTCTGTCGGTTGGATATTAATGTATTTACTTCTTCTTTGGAACGAATTCCAATTTTCTCGTTTTCAATGAAGACCATTGATGTCTCTTAATGTAGTAAGAGATGGCAATCAAGAAAGTGAAAATGCCAAGCGCTTTGATGATCATCTGCTTGCGTTGATCGTGTTCTGGTTCGGATGTCCATTTTAAGAATGTTGAAACATCTTTGGCCAATTGACTGGCAGTTGGTGGTGTTCCATCTTCGTATTCAATGACCTTAGGAGCGGCAGAGGTGGATTTATTGCTTAAGTAAATGGAATTTTTTCTTTTCTTTAATTTCTTACCTCATTGTACAAAACTTGACCCATTGAAATAGCACCACCAGCAAAGTAGGGATTGAAGTATTGTCCTTCGCGGAGAACAACACCAGCTGGGGCTTCATGGTAGCCAGTGAGCAAGGAGAAAATATAATCTTCTCCACCCTTGCGGGCTGATACAATGTAGCTCAAATCTGGTGGATAAGCTCCATTGTTGGCAGCACGAGCAGCCTCCTCATTGGGATATGGGCCGGGGATGTGATCGGACAGCTTACCAGGCCTCTGGTAGAAGGCACCAGTATCATCGGGGCCGTCTGTTACCTATTAAATTGGAAACAAAAAGAAAAACTATTTATTTAAGAAGCCACATTGTATTTGAGTGACGAAAGACTAACCATGACTTGTTCAGCCTCGGCCTTGGCTTCAGCTTCGGTATGCGATACACCAACCAAGTTACGATAGGCAATGTAGCGCAACGAGTGACAAGCTGAGCACACCTGTTTGTACACTTCGTAGCCACGGCGAATACTAAAAACGAATTAAAAAAAAGAAACATTTAGTTTAAACATGTATTAATCCTTTTCAGAAGGATATGACAAACTATTTTAATATCGATTTCTGATTGGTACCGTGGCTATACATATGTAGGTCCTAAATCGGGTGTTGTAATGTAGTCAATTGTTTCTATAGTCAATAGGTCTGTAGCGCCCTAACTAAAACTACGAAAATCAACGAAATTTTACTAAAAATATTGAATGCCTTTTCCCGTCGGTCAAAGTCTAGTAGTTTTTTACAGAAGAGAGGGCTCTTGAAAGAGCCTCCGTGATATGCAATAAGATTCGACGACCCAGGTCCTCAATGTATGCTTTAGTTTGAGTTTACATAGGGCCACAGCTTAAAGAAATGCGTCTAGATGGCTTACAAAATATTTATGTATATAAAAGTCCAAAGTCACTATTAAATATGAAAGTACATTCATCTGGATATATCCCACAAGTCCATACTTTATTTTTCTAATAAAAAAAAAAAATAAACAACATACCCAGCATGATCCAGCGATGAAATAAGACCCTTGTGGGTCCACGGCATTGCTGGTGGATGGACCTCAGTTCCGGAAGCCTGCACCGATTGCTCGAGAGCAAAAATAAGAGCTCCAACACCTCCAGTTACCGCACCTACACTTGCTAAAAGCTGCAATGTACACAAAATCAAAAAAAAAAATTATTAAACTTCTTCCAGGTACATCCGATTTTTTTTTTTAGGTTAAGTCAACCCCTCAGTAGGCATTACACAAGCTGACGTACCTTTTTTTGGCCGCTGGTCCATGCTTTGCTGGTTGCAAAATTATTAACCTGGAAAAAAACATTGAAAATTTTATTCAAAATTATATATTTTTTCTATCGTATGTGAGGTAACAGGGTGTAATATTTCCCCTCGAACAGAGGGAACAGAGCAGAAGAAAAAAAAAATTTCCTTCTCTTGTGTCTTTGGGGTTACATAATAGAAAACATTTAATCGAATTTTTTTTTGCACCAAGATAGCACAATGAAAATTTAAGTTATCGCATCGGAAGAGTACTCTCCGACGAATAGGTATTCATTGGGGAGCAATTAATTTTGTTAAATTAATTATTCGCCAACGATTTTGGGGTTTATTTTCTGATTTTGTTTCGATGGTTGGTGATTTTTCGGAAGGTGTTATGCATTCGAACATGGAAAAAAACCTCAGTTGTATAGAAATGTGTGATTCTTTTGTTGTGGGATGATGGAAAATATGTTGATGAGTTAATATACCTGCTGCCGGGATAAACAGGAATTAGTTTTTAATAAATTAGAGCCACAAATTCTGCCTATTGTTGCCGCCATGGTGGCTAGAGAAGGTACACGACTTTTTGAAGGATGAAGAAAATTCGAAACTGAGTTGATGCAGTTTTTTGACTTTTCGAAGTTTAATGGGATTTTTTTTCTTTTCGGAAGGGATTGGATATTTTTTTCTTCGATGACAGTTCAAGCTGTCATTTCGGTAGAATGTGGCCGGGCCGGCTCCCGTTTGTGCGTTCAGTACGATACACTTGTGGTGGGATTATATCAAAAATAGAGGGATTTTTGTTATAATTTCGAAGTCCCATTCACTCGGAATAAATATGTAAAAAGACAAGCTTTTGATATGGATTTTTTTTGATTTATTGTAAAATACTTTTTATGGCAATAGGATATTGAACTATATTAAGTTCTAAAACTGTGCAGTTCATATTGTATACATGACTAAAAGTTGATGTCAGCAAAGCGAGTGGTTGTGTATTTCTAGTTTCCTCAAAAGTTTGAATATCCGTTCAAGCAGTGGTCAGAATCCGAATCCAAACTGAGATCGAAATTGTATATGTTACTGCCAAAGTACATGTATATAATTCAGGCATTGTGCTGTAGAATAAGGTATTCTTTTTTGGTGCAAAATAATAGCAGTGAAGTTAAAAGATATCATAGATTCTTGGTAAATCCTCTGGGCAGGTACAAAGAAGTTGAAAGATATTTTCCACTTCCTTCTCGTCTCAAAGCGATTCAAATGGCTGCCTATTAGAAGACTGATAGCTGGTGAGGAGACTGATGAACGGGTGCCTGTCTATTGGACAAAATTCATTTCGCAAATATTACTTCGTATTTATCGAAATAAAATTTTGTCTATTTCGCAATAGTTTTTTCGCAAATTTTCAATCAGCCTTTCATGCCTAAAGCGCAATGTGGCGTTATTTCGCTCTCGCTTTGGCATATAGAGTAGAAACAACGCGTACATATGGGCTTGAACGAAATGTAACCTCAGGCGTTTGATCGTACATATCGTAAAGTCGATAGCAACACCCGAGTAGATCTACATCCTACTATCTCCGGCGTTTGTCAATTCAATCACGAATGTTTATGAGAGTTGTGTGCGACGATTTTCTTGCTAAAATATTATTCGCGGCTTATATAAAAAAAAAGACAAATGAATAATTTCGAGGAAAAGTTAATAAGCCTCGTACGCGAAAATGATTTTTTCTCAACGCTGAAGCGACCTTTTGTGATGCAGATCCAAATAGGCAGAAAAAGGCATTTCTTTAAACAAGAGACAATACAATAAACACTTCATTATAGTAACATTGAGCAACCATAAGTTTTTTTTTTTAAATTTTCAGGCAACAACCGTCTGCGATTGTCCCTTAACAGCGCCATAAAAGAGCTGAAGGACCTCTCTACATCAGAAGAAACGAGTGAAGCCACGGTTTGTGTCGCCTTTAATAACGCAATTTATTTGCGCCACTATCTCAAGTCCCTGATTTGCAGACGGATTTGAACTTATTTAAAACATCATTTGCGATTGTCTATTTTGCTGTTTCCAGATCGCCTTTGACTTTGTCCAAAGCCTGCAAGACTTCTCCGATCGTGTTTCTCAGATGGCTTTCTAAGTTCTTGGTACTCTTTTAAAAGCAAAAAGCCTAATTTATGAACCTGATCTCACTTTTTTCTCTTCTCAAAAAGAAGAACATCTTGAAAACTAGATTTCCGAATTTACAGCTTACCTCTGTAAAATGTATAACAATCATTTTCGGGTCGAAATCAGCTGAGTTATAATTAATTTTTCCAATTAACTGTGCTTTCAGCCTCACAAGAAGTCAATTAGTTTTGCAGTGCATTACAGAAAATTACAGGTTTTTGCATTCAATGAGAACAAATATCGTCCAAATGTTCTTTTGTACAATGACTCGTTCATCACACTCTTGTCTGCATCTACTTTTGAGGTAGAACATATTCGTAAGAAATGTCATAACGAAAATTATTTGCGATTTAATACGTTTGACTGCTAATAAGAAGAATGCTTTGGGATACGTTCTGACTGATTGAACAGGAGGTTGTAATTTTCTGTTCTAATAGTTTTCACAAACTTGTGCTGTTCTGTTCTATGCTGTGCTACATTTCCAGTCACTGAAAAAAGTTTATGCTCACATTTGCTGAAAATTATTGACGTAAATTCGAGGGATACGTCACTTGTGGAAATCCAGACTAAGTATTAATGAATGTTGCCCTTTCTTCAAAATCAAACAAACCTTTCAGTGTGAGTTTTGCGAACTGTACCAAACATGTGTGCCTGCCTTAGCGTTTTGAATTTCCCTTAGAAGGGATTTTATTTCAACTTTTACTAATCTACTATATAGTACTTTATTTCGTGCAGCTATTTAATAAATAATATAATTTTTAAGAAAACAACAATGAAATTTGTAGTTTAATATCAAACATTTAGGAAATGTGTGAAACTGATTTAAGTAGACTACCATTCGACTTGCGATTTCAAATCTCGCGCCCTAAAATTCCCTCCGGCCATCTTTATTTCATCCCAAGAAATATCCCCCTCTTGCCATTTTTTTGATGACATCGCGCTCATTCCAACAGCTGTTCTGGTTTCCCTCTATAAAAAACCAACAAAAAGAAAATATCCCTGGCGAAAGTACAAATCCGTGAACGCCATCATCATTCTTCATTTTTTTTCTTCGCTGTTGGACCGTACGAAAAGTGTGAACGTCGAACGAGACAACGAAAACCGAATAAAAAAAAATAAAACCCTCAAAAGGTACGCCATTATTGTGTTCGCGACGAACAAAGAACACCAGAAGCTAATAAACTTTTCTTGTTTTTTCTGTGGAAAAAGATAAACTCGACTTAAATTCGAGTTTTTCAATAACCTTCGTTGAAAACGAGAAAAGTTTTGCCTTTTTTTTTTCCTTTAACCGAATGGTGGGCGACTTTGGCGTTTAAAAATTAGATTTCTACGAAAAAAAAAACCGAGTTCGCCTCTGAGTTTTCTGGTTTTTTTTCCTTCTTTTTGTAGTTTTTTCCCTCTGCTCTGATTTTTTTTCTCGCATTTTACATCACGAAGTGAAAAAAGTTTTTTTTTTTTTTTTCTAATTTTTTGTCTTGTGAAGTGGAAAGTATAGCAGCGGCAGCGGCAGCAGCTAAAAACATTCGTCAAAGAAAAGAATAAAGAAAAAAAGAAAACGATAAAAAAAAAGACAATTTTTTTGTGACCAGTATGACCAGTGGCGGCGGAATGCCCGAATTGGGCTCAAAAATAAGCCTCATTTCGAAGGCGGACATTAGATACGAGGGCCGATTGTACACCGTCGATCCGAACGAATGTACAATTGCATTATCGAGCGGTAAGTTTGCTTTTTTTTTTCTCACTCGACTTTTTTTTTTTTTCGTAGTTTTTTGCCTCCATATTCTCGTAGTCGTCGTCGTATATATATGTACATACAACATTTGTGTGTATATCGATGTTTTGTGTGTTCCTTTTTGCCATCATTACACGCATTTTTGCAACGTTGCATGGAAAAAAGACAATATTCTTCTCTTTTGCTTCTTGTGGTCGAACGGATGAAGAAAGGAAGAAAGAAGTAGGATACCTACCTTGTGATGGGCCTCAGGTTCATGCTACAACAAGTGGCACCATTTTGAACGGTTCTATGTACGGTTTTTTTTGGTATTTTTGGGTATATCTGCAAAAAATAACACATAATTTTCACGTGGAAAATGGTGAAAAATTCCACGTTTCCAGTAGTGGGGGAGGCGCATGTGATAGTGCGAAAGACTTGCTGTAAAACGAAGCGGTTTCTCTTTTCAATCCCGTTACGTTGACATGATGATGAACAGAGGAAACAAATTGTTGTTGCTGGTGGTGGCTTTGCCGGCACATGATGCTTTTCTTTTTTTTGGCTTTCCATCAGTTTAGAGCCAAAAAACAGCTCTTTTTCTATGTTTTTGGAGAATTTTTGTTTTTTTGTCAGGAAACTCATCCATGTGAAGAGGTCTTAATGGGGTTATGTACACACGCATGTACATCGATAGCAATCTGTCTCTTGATCCATATAGCGAATTCGCCAACGCGCCAACAGCCAGCAGAGAACATAACTTATTTATATGAGAAGGCGAACGTAATCGCTGGTCGGTTTGTTTTCAACAATTTGTTTTGCTCTAAAGAGCTGACTAGTAGATGTGGGGAGGGGTGGTAAGGTGTTAGGGTGGACTAACTACGCAGTTGATGGTTAGTCGAGGGGGATTCTTATTCTAAAGTATTTGCATTTTCTGTTGTGTCTTTTTGCGCTCTGGGAATTTCGTATCGTTCATATTGATTTTTTTTCTTTGCTTTGCCAAAAATAATATTTTTTTTTTGTTAAATGCACATCTGTGAGCGACTGCGTTGTGAATTTATGCGGCATTTATTGTTATACAGCTGGGGGAGAAAGTTTAGGAGCCACTAAGTATTTCTCAACTACATGACGCTTCTATGAATTCCATTTCAGTGATTGAGTTAAAGCTATATGTCATGATGAATCAGAGGATTGTGGTGACACTTAGTTGCTTTCCCTTCTGATGATCGTAGAATTTAGCCCGATGATCAGCTGTTTGGCGTTGAAGCCAATTGTGTTTGTGGTTTTTATTACTCTTTGTCTTTCAATTCATATTGCAGAATTATTTGTAGGAGGTTGTACATAATGTTAGATGACAAAACTGATAGATTAAACTGCACAAACAGTGACAAACTATCGACCTGTCAGGGAAGCCCCCCAGCTTTTCCAGCGAGTTTTGTAGCCTTATGATGAAGCTGATGATAGGATAGTCGCCGCTAGTGTTAAATGTAGCAGTCTTCTTTGGGATATGGTTTTACAGGAACACAGAACAGTGATTCCTCATTTTCCTAGTAATTGTACCTCGTGCGGACATCGTTAGAGAACGAAACCTCCTATCTTTTTTCAAGAAGTTGGTATTGAAGGGTATTCTCTGGCTGATCGTTTGATGTAAACGGCCCATCTCCGCACATAAGCGATAAGCGATCAACATTTCTAAATTGTGTGAAGTCGATACCCGAAATTTTAGCAGAGTTTAAATATTACTTCGCTTCTGAGGCTCCCTCTAGCGCTCTTCTTAGGGTTTCTACTCTTCAGAAGGCGTTCTGCACACACAATTTGAATGAGCAGATCTTCATCCACTCGCTTTCTGAGCCCATTAAATGGTTTACCAGATTTTTTGGACTTGACAACGTTCCTCTGACCTTTTCAATCGTGGGTCCACCTGCTTTTAGTAACCGAGTTTGTCTGTCAAAGAAAATTCGAATATCCTTTGCAAAAAACACAAGAAGGGTTTCTGATAACAGTCATTATATATTATGTGTTTGATGTATATGTACATATGTACATATGTCCGTATATTACAAAGGAAGGAAGGATCTATGTACATGAGAAAACACTTGAGGTAGTGGTTGATGATTCAAAGGCTGCTTGACTATCAGTGGAAATGCACAAGCCCAATGTGCTTGCCTAAGAACATGGCTTTCTCTTTTATCTTAAGAAGTCTTTATTTGTTTTTTTACTTAGCATCCTTTGTATGTCCAGATTATGGAAGCCCCCTACTGCAGCATAAGTGTTACTTTCTAATGACTTTCCGATATAATTTAAATGACTAAGCTTGTAACAATGGTAGATAATCTTTTTCAAATAAATAAGTGTCTAGGGATAAATTTTTCAGAGTAAGTCTCAGGTAGGTTACATGAGGAACTCCATTTTTAATCCTGCACCTTTCCTTGATAATCTCTGGAGGAATGACTATTCAGTAAAAAACATGTCTAGTTCTCAATGCTTTTGTTCTAGAAACCTTGATAGACCTGAAAGTAAACGAAGATTTAAAATTTTCTTCTAGCTTTGTGAACTAGAGAATCGCTAAGAAGCTTAACCGTTTCATGATGTCGACATATATTTCGCCTGCATTATGCACGTGATGTAGTTTATTTTTTCGACTTTTTCTTCTTAGATGGCCCTAAGGTGAAGGTGTTCAAGGTGAACCTTGGCCTCAATCAACACACCTCTCCATTTAGCTGGGTCCTTAACTAGTTGCCTCCCATTGCGTACTTCAAGTTGATCGATGTACCCTTGTACTTGTACGCGCCACTTGCAGTGAGGAGGCCCTCTACTGCGTCGTCCTTTTGGGTTTGATTCGATGACACTGCGGGTCAGAGCGTTGCTGTCCATTCGTTTTACATATTCTAGCCATTTTCGTCACAGATTCGTCGTTGAATCTTCTCCAAAAACCCATCAACGCACACTTGACCAAAAATCATACAAAGAATTTTTCTCTTGAAGCGACCAAGGATATCTTCATCCGTTTTCAATAAAGTCCATGTTTCAGCGCCGTAAAGCAGGAGTTAATTGAACATGGATTTATATAAAAGTTGGCTTTATTGTTGAATTGCCTTATTAGCCCGAAAGGCGGATTAGCAAGGGTTATTCTTCGCTTGAATTCTGTCCCAGTGTCATTGTCAGAGTTAATAGTAGAGCCTTTCGAAGTTGTAGCTGCGCACTGTAACGTTTTGTTCAGTTCGCCGGTGTTTATTGTTCCTTCTTGTACTTAGTTTTGCCCTCGTTTATTGCTAAACCTATTTTTTGGCCGCTTCTGATTCAATGCTTGCGAACGCGCACCGTTGACAGCCCGCTGAGTTCTTCCAATTATGTCTATATCGTCGGCGTATGCAAGCAGTTGTACAGTACATTAATGTTGGTTTGTGAATTGCTCACAATTTCCGCTAAAGTATGATGTTGACGAAGAATTCGCATGGCAGACTTTTTTGACATCGAATGGGTCAGTACGGTCATTATCGACCGCGATGGAGCAGCAAGCGTTCTTTATCGTCATACTGCAGAGCTTTTTCGAAACATGCTGGCAAGTCCGTCAATTATTCTATGAGTATATTTGCTCTGTGAGTACTCTATAGATGAAAGAAGGCATTATGATCCACTTGTCATTACAAGAGACTACCTTACTTATGGTCTTTTCTTGGGAAAAGTTACCAATTTCTATCTGACCCATCTGCTACAGGTGAAGGTGTGATAAGCATCAGCTTGTGGTGAGTCTTCGTATTGCATTCTTCTCGGTTAAGAATTGAGTCTCAATTTTTTTTATACCTTTGACTCCGCTGCGTGCAAGTAATATCATCTGTGCTCAGCATTGCGGTACACATTCCTCTAGTCTCGGCATTCCACCTATTTTGCCACTGTTGTTTCGTTGAGGTTTATAGGGCTTTTAAGTGTATGTATTAATAAGAAAGACTTTCTGCCTACTATCATCTGACCTAAGTAACTGCAAGAGATTCCATAATAATTTCTAATGAATTTGTTTTTATTAATTTGTTATTATTTCTGTTTATTGTGTATGTAAAGGAGCTAATCATTAAATTTTACTTTTGTTTTTATTACAGTTCGATCCTTTGGCACGGAAGATCGTGAAACTCAATTCCAAATTGCACCACAGAGCCAAATCTATGACTATATACTGTTCCGTGGTTCGGATATTAAGGATATACGTGTGGTTAACAATGGTATGCCACATCCAAATGATCCGGCTATTATGCAAGTGCAATTACCCAATGGACACTTGATGCCGCATTTTCCAATGCAAGCAATGAATCCGCCAATGGGTAATTATGGAAATCCATTTGGAGCAATGGGTCCACTTGGTGGAATGGGTTCATCGTCAGCAACAGCGACAGGATTGGCGCCCGGTTCGTTTATGCTCAACAAGCCGCCGAAACAACCAAGTGAGTTAAACGACGCCATTCCTCAAGAATTTAGTTTAAATGCGATAAACAATTCATCAACGGCTGCTCCTCCTAATGCCCCCTCGACCTCCGCGGCTGAACACAAAGACCAAGGTGTGATGGTAATTCTTTGGCGTATTTTAGCACACACACAAACACACGAAAAATACACTCCAAAGTTTCATTATTATTATTTTTTTTTTCTTATAAAATATCAAAAAATCAAACACACACACATACGCACACATACATACATTTTAACACGATTTCGCTTTGCGTATTTCTTCCTATACATTCTTTTTTTTTTATATATATATTTGCATGAGCTTTTTATGCATATTCGATATTTATTGTTTAATTTATTGCCTGCGCTAAGGAGCATAATTATAAAAAATAAAAAAACAAGTTCGCCGCCGCGCGTGTACACAGAAAAGAAAAATCCGTCGACGGGAAAGCTTCGTGAAAAGAAAAGAAAAAGATGATGACGATGATGATGATGATGATGATGATCCCATGCCGCCAAACTATGCTCAAAGATTGAATCCTTGGTCTACAGTGTCTGCTTTACAGATATAAAATGTTCTTGTACAGATGTCTCGTGTCTTGTGTAACACAGTTTTATGTGAATGTCCAGTAGTTTAGTAGAAGTAATAGGGTTCGGAATAAAACAAGGAGAGCGAATCTGGTAATCTGATAGTCTTTTGCACAAAATGCTTACCAAACAAGAGGTGCATACCATCGAATGGAATTGTAAAGCCAATCACCATAACTTTTGAACTCGAATACGACAGTCGAATCCGACCATAATCGCATTACGTTATCAAAAAGTCGTATATTTGTTTGTAAAATACGACTTTGATCGGAAAAGATGCGACTGTAGTCGGATTCGACTGTCGTATTCGAGTTCAAGAATTGGGGTGAATATTTTTTTTTCCGAAGCCACTTTTCCAAAGAAGTTATCGCCATTCTGCGCACACTGCGTGGCACATTTCACGGTAGTAAAACTTCTTAGAAGTCTTTAGCTCGTTCAACACCAAAGCTTTAGAAACAAGAATATGAATTTACAAAGAATCGAATCTGTTAGCACCCATAAAGCAGGTTGTTCTTTATTTTTAAATGCTTTAGCTAAGTGTTTCTGAAGCTTTGCTTGTCGTGCATACCTGTACAGTCGAGGATCACAGAAAAGTCGATGGTCTTCCGTTCTGAACTTCTTCTTCTTTCTTCTCCATAAAAAGTTTTTTATCATCTCACGATAGCGAACACCATTCGCACCAGTAACTGCCTGATCGGCCTCATTTTGAAAAAAATACCCATAAACTCATAAACCGCACCAAACAGTCACTCTTTGTGGGTGCATTGGTTTTTCGACAATCACTCTTGGATTATCATTCGCCCAAATGCGGAAATTCTGCTTATTGACGAATCCACTGAGGTGAAAATGTGCCTCATCACTGAAGATGCCATTTCTTGCCACCATTCTGACCATTGACGACGCTTGATGCCATTTAATGGCTTTAGTTCTTGAGTCAATTGCATCTTGTAAGCGCGTAGATGCAAGTCTTTATGCATAATGTTCATCAACGACGAGCGTGAGAGGTGCAATTGTTGGGCACGACGACGAGTTGAGGTGGATGGCTCTTCTGTACGAGCATGCACTGGTGTTTTCACATCTCTTACCGCCCCATTTTGCTCAAATTTTGCACGATTTTTTCGATTTTACGCACATTTGAACGATTAAATTGACCGAAAAAATCACAAAGTGCACGATATGCATTCTGATTTGAACGCCCACTTTCAAAATAAGCCTGAATAGCTTTAACGCGTTGCTCGATTGTGTATCTTTCCATTGAGAAATGTCAAATGAAATGCAGAAAAAAACCTTGACGTTTAGGTGTGGTGCACATACGACATCGACCCCTAAAATTTAACCACAGTTTAGTATTTGGCTTTTTGCTTGTCGTGTACCTTGTCAGTGCATTCCTGTACAGTCGCGGATCACAGAAAAGTCGATAGACTTCCGTTCTGAACTTCTTGAAATAGTATTTGGCTTTTTGTTCCAGAAAATAAGCCATCTTTTCGTTCAATTAAAATATCAGTCGTCCAAGCGAAATTTTAGGTTTAGGAAGCTGTGAAGAGTTCTCTGTGAGGCAAGGTATACGGTGACTTTTTGGAAAGTACTATCAACGTTGCGAGCTTCTAACAAACATCCAAGAGTATTACTGTCATCGAAGCTTGTGGGTGCCGTGCCACAGTTGGACTACTGTGCAAAGGGTTCCAAGTTCGAATCCAGAAAAATACCATCAAACGTTTTTTCACGGCCCACCTCTTCCGAGTGTCTGACAAAAATCCAAGAGTATTACTGTCATCGAAAAGCTTTTATAAAAATCCCTTTGCCTTTTGGGTGCGGCATAAAATTGTAGGTCCCTTCTGTACGGGCAGAAATGTATACCACGCACTACACTAGGCCTTGGCTCCAATGGTCTGCTTATGATCTAATATTTTTTTTATGGTACCTGCTTTTTATTGTTTATCATTTCAAAAGTATATTTTATTACGCGCAATCATATAGCAAATCATTCGAACGTTTGTTGATAATTATGTTTTTTTTTTTTGTGTTCTTTGCGTTGCGTATATGTGCATAGTTTGTCCAAGTCGTGTCGTGTAGAATCACTTCAATTCTTGAACTCGAATCCGAGTATAGTTGCATCTTTTTCCGACGTAGTCGTTTCTTACGAACGTATACGACTATATAGGCGTATTCGACTGTCGTATTCGAGTTCGAGAATTGGGGTGAATGTTCTCTTGTAAATTTGTTACTTGACTTAAAGATAAAAATGTTTGTGTGTATGTCCTTTCAAATTCATATTTTTACATGTGTATTTTCTGTTTGATGTTTTTTTGTTTTTTTTGTTGTCCCTTGGCTCCTCCTTTTGTTTCCTTTGTGTTTTAATTCATTATTTCTTTTTTGTTTTACTTGTGTGTTAATAAAAAAAAATTCTCTTAATCATTTCCATTTAACTATGCGAACACACAATTTCAATGTTACATAGTTTCCGTCTTAGATTTGATTGCTGGTGCATCCCGGTCAACAACGCCGATTAGTTTAATATCGAGGAAGAGTCCCTCGGCTGATATGGCCGTCCAAGTGAATCAACAACAACAACAACACAATAATAATGCTGGTAATCGTGATGCTGGACATAAGCGACAAAACCATCAACAACGTGGCGGTAGTAATAGTAACACTGGTGGCAATGGCAACGGCAACGGCGGCGGTGGTAATGGTGTCGGCGGTGGTGGCGGTGGAGGTGGCGGCGGCGGTGGATATTTCCAAAGAGACCGTCGCGACTCTGGTAGGCTAGATAACCAACATAATAACTACAATAATCACGACAACCGAAACAACCACTACAACAATCAACGAAATCAAAATCAAAATCAGAATAACCGCGGCTGGACAATGAATCGTGGTAATAACAACAATAACAATATGCGGAATCGTGGTCGTGGACGCGTGCCAAATCAGGTTGGTATTAAAAAAAAAAAAAAGAAGAAACTGTTGAGTGTATAATAAAAACGTATTTTATTTTTAGGGATATAGGCAAATGAGCGGAAACCCAAGTAAAAATAATCGCCCCAAGAATACAATCAAGTTCGAGCAAGACTTTGACTTTGAACAAGCCAACAATAAGTTCGAAGAGCTTCGTTCACAGTTATCAAAACTTAAGGTGGGCGATGAACCCAAAACTGAGCAGGTATTTTGTTTTGTTTTTGTTTATTTTTTTTGTTTGCTTTATTTGTCCATATAATTGCCATCCTACTACCACACACACAAACCTGTATTCTATCTCGTTCACCACAAAACTATTCAAAAATTTAAGATAAACATTCAAATTTTTTGCCTAAAGTACTACAACACAACATGTCCACTGTGTAAATAAATTTGGTTTAACAAAACACAAAATAATGAGAAAGAAAAACAAAAAAAAATTGTAAAGAAATGAAACAAGAAAAAAGAACAGAGGTAAATTTGTTGAAATGCACGCGTGTAACGTAAGTAAAAGTGAAGCATTTGCTTTTATAGACTAACTTTTTGCTTATACAATTTATATATACATACATACATATACTCGTGCAATTTGCTTTTAAAACTTTGAAATGCGTTGCTGCAACAATATAGAGGATTTTTTTTCTTTTTTCTACAAATTTCTTATTATTTACCGCAGACCATTTGTTATTGTTTGTTTGATAAAGTCGAGGAAGAGTATGATGTACTGAAGGTTAGGTTATGCCCTTGTTGACAGCAGTTGTCAATAGATCAAGATTTATGGGAACCTAAACCCCCATTGGTCCGTTGAGTGAAACCACTCAGATATGTGTATAAATCTCAGGAGATTGCTGAGCTGGATGTTGCCCAGATCATCCGGCTCCGGGAGGAAATAACTCCCTTTTCACGGCCAAAGCAGGAAAGGCGCAAGGAATTTATTTCCTCTTCGGCCCAACAACTTCTACAGAAGTCGTTATAGGGTATACCTAGCCGTGCTGCATTATTACCCATTACGACGCTTACGTTTGTATACCACTGCGAGTTAGTTTTATGAGATTAGCCGATCTCCCTTTATCGATATGGTTGTAGCGCATGTGTATAATCGTGTCTATGTCCCTGTGCAATGTGTTAAGCGGTGTGCTGGCACTGCAAAGAGCCTAGATGTGACCTTCCCCTGGCCAGTTCATCAGCCAGCTTATCTCGGGGATCATCAGGGTCATCTTATTGGCCTTTGAGATATCGCCCAGTCTTTTTATGCACATTTTTACGAACTTGGATCGTACTGATGTTGACAGCAATGTTCTAACAACTGTCAACGTAGATACTGATTATTCTTCCTGAAATATTTTCATCAATAATCATATCCGCAGTCTGAAGTATCGATTTGTATTTCGAGACTCGTAGTAGACCCCAGCAACAGTACCTTGGGTCCGTCTGTATAGATGGCGAGTTCATTTTCAGCGTAGACCATACCCATTCATTCCTGCTGATAATTCTGGTAGAGAATCTCCGCTCACAGTTTGTAAGTGGCCGTCTATAGACCTGCTGCCTCAGTGCAATCCTAGCTGTTGCAGTGATTATCAAGTGGAAGAAGATTGAGTATTGTTTCCAGTGTTGCTGTTGGTTTTGATCATTTCGATCCCGCCACCGCAAGTCAGCCTGCCCGTGGTAGCGTTTTCAAGGTGATAGTTCTTCTTAACCCGAAGGCGCAAAAAAAAACATTCCTTTTTGTCTGTTCTGCGCCATGTTTTCGCTGCTATCCAGTTGCCTGGAATACCCTTATGTCCAGGGGCCCAGCAGAACGATACCGTGCCTCCAAGCATACAGAACGTTGCGTATTTAACTGAGCCGGAATGATTTTCGCACGTTCCGCTAGCATAAAACTATGCATGATGAAATGGCGAACTGCACTGAATATGTTGACAGCTGAATGTCATTGGTAACTTTGACAGCTGCTGAAACAGCAGACAACTGTCACTTTTTTTTTTAAATTCTTTTCTTCTATTTATATCTTGCCCAAGTACATCATGCGTCTAGTTGCCTTTTAAACATATTTTTTATCTGCTAGTTAAAGAAAAAAGTGCTTCACCAAAAGTCGAAATGATGGCGTACTTAAGCCTTGACTACTATTTAGCGTTTCGTGTATGGTAACGCCATTATCTTAACATAAACATTTTCTCCATTGCAAAAGAATATACCGATTATAATCAATGCATTTTCATAAAATCGTTTGTTTCTAAATGTTTTTTTTTTCCTTTTAAACAATTAAATGTATTTTACTCGGCAAAAGGAATGAAAGACATCCACTTTAAGCCCTTAAACCCTTAATCCCCACCCAATGATCCTTCATCCTCTCTTCAACTAAAGATGCTTGTTAGATTTAATTGATTTCTTTGCATATAAATACTTTTATTCCTATCAATTACAATTATTCATAATTATAGATTCAATTAAAAATTATAATTAATATTTGCTTTTGTTTTTGTCCTTTATTTTTTTTTACAAAAATGAAAAAAAAAAAAAAAATAATGTATCCAATTATCCCAACGTTCTCTTCGTTCGACCACTTGTTACCCTGTTTCAAGTGTTCTTCTCCAACTTCGCAGATCAACGGTGAGACAGATAAAAAGGATGATTCTGGTAATGAGACTGGCGCGGGTGAACACGAGCCCGAAGATGAAGAGATTGTCGTTGGCTACGATAAAACAAAGTCCTTCTTTGATAATATTTCGTGTGAAGCAGCACAAGATCGTACGAAAAATAAGAAAAACGATTGGCGTCAGGAGCGAAAGCTGAATAGTGAGACTTTTGGTGTTTCGTCGACAAGACGTGGAAGGTAAGTTGTCGATGATGCTGTTTTGTACATAAAGGGGATTTGACTAATTTTCATGATTTCTTTTAGCTATCGCGGACGAGGTAACTACTATAATCGCAATATGAACAACTACGGTGGATACAACCGAGGTTATAGGGGAGGTAATTACAATAATAGAAATCGCAACAATAATAACAACAATAGAATGGGACAACAACAACAAAATAGCCAAAATCTTCCGCAAAAGAACCAAACCAATATCCAACAGCCACAAAGTCAATCGCAAACTCAGAAAACACAAGAAAATAACTCACCACAAGTGACGGCTGTAGCTGCAGGTAAAATAGTTTTATAAAAATACACATAAATACATATGTTTTGCATTTGATAGTTTTATGTTATTATAATTTAAGTTTGCGTGCTTTTTTATTCATCATTTATTGTGAACTCAATGAACGTTCTGAAATTGCATTGTCTTCTTCTTCCTTAATTGCATCTCTACTAGTCTGCCTGGGATTAGCTTTTTGTCCGGTCTTTCCGGATTCAAACCACTTTGTCAACTTTTGCTGATGTTCTTGCATTTATACGATCAAGTTGTTTTTTTGTACCTTTTTATGTGCGAGTGTGTAGAACGCCTTTTTGACTAGGTTTTATGAATCTCTTCTTTGGACATTACTACATATATTGCTCACATAGAGCTATTACTAATAGGGATGTTGATTGATAGATAGACCGACAATAGCATTGGCTAGTTAGCAATATTCCTGGAAAATATATAATAGGTGGAAAAGTGCTTTCTGACCCTGTCCGCCAAGGGGAATTCTTCTTCTTCATCGCTACATATAAACAAAGCGAAAGCTAACTTTTGATGAACCACGTTTAAAAAACCAAGGTTCTAATAGTCCTGATCTCAAAAAATTTGCTAAAAAGAGATAAATTGGGCGTTCCAGTTGCTGGCAACTTGTTTATAGCTGAGTAGGATGAATATGTTGATAAAATATATGTACGAAGGTGTTTAGTGCGTTACTTACTTATATCCTGTATACAACGCCTACACGCCATCAACTTTTTCCCAGTTGCCGTGCTTTCTTCTCCACTGTTCTGCGCCACGTACTCCTAGGACCGCCTCGTATCTTGCCATCCTGGGTAAGCGGGTTCCATTGCATCACTTGGTTAGCTATTCGTTGTATGGTTGTGCCTATAGGTTCATGGCCCGTTCTCTGATAAGATAAGGTATCTGTTCGTTAGAGATACGGTTTGGCCAGAATGTCCTTAAGATGTAGAGCAGATTAGCGCAGAAAAATACCATCAAGGTTTTTTTTCACGACTCGACCTCTTGCGAGTGTCTGACAAACATTCCAGAGTAAGAAAGCTTCTCAAAACCTCTCTGTACGTGCAGAAATGTATAACCAGCACAACATGTACGGCTGTACGGCCTAATATTTATTTTTTAGGCATGTAATGGCACGTAATGACACTCATCGCGATTTCTAGTGTAAGTCTAACTAAATACAAAAGTCTAAACCACGTCGCCCAGACACTTCATTGGCCTACTTTAGTTGGTTCCGTAATCCTACTTCTTCTAGATTACTAAAGAAGTATGTACCTACCTATGTAGATTGATCTATTTCTAGAAGTGAACTTACACTCGCACAGCAAATGCATAATATCTCCTGATGCGTGTATGTAGGTCTCCGTAATACCTTCAAATATCCGACTCTGATAATCCTTGTCTGTGGCATGTTTCCTTAGAAGACAGTATCTTGAGAGTATTGCAATCATCGTTCTGCTTTGTGATCTGCTTAGCTTAATAATTTTTCCTGATCCTCTTACAATCAGTTTAAAATTTCATCTGACTGTTCATGTCTTGGAATATGTCGAAATAGCTTGTGAAGGTGTCTGCCAAAAACCGGCCCTCCTTGATTCCATCTAGAGAAATTTACCTCCCATCCACGCTCAGCTCTGCAAGAGATGCCTCGTCCGGTCCTACATGAGTGCTAAAGTTGTTAACCCAGCTGTGCTCGCGCAGTTTCGAGTGTTCCGATTTGGCATACGTTCATTGTTAGTTCACTACTACATATGAATCTGTTTAGATGATGACTCTCGACTACGTAGTAAAGAGTGTCTACAAGCTATAATGCTCACTCCTGCACTACTTTGATAAAGTTTAGGGGAGGGAATGAGTTAATTGAAACACTTCTGTATTTTTTGTTTGTTCTCTCGTCCAAGTACTAATTTTAGTGCGCGGACTACCCTCCTCAACGATCGAACTAGTAATGATAAAATGGAATAGGGACGGAACATTTCGGATGTAGAACGCGACTCTCCTCGATTTTTATATTTTCTTCATGACTCTCGCCCTCCTTTTAGCCCTCACTCTTCTTACCAACAAACTACGGACTTAGCCGAGTTTTGAGTCATCATCTAAACAGGCTCTACCCAGACGGCACTACGTGCGACATTTTGTCCTCCCTATTCATCTACAGCTAACCTTATTTCTGCATGTATCATTTTGTAACTAATCACTTGCTGTACATCATTCTATTTATTTCATTTTATTATTTAGTATATTGGGTATAAAACAGTTGGTAGTTACTTAATCTGTAAATAAATATATTTTAAATGCAGCCAAAAAAACCGACGGCGACAGAAGGAAATTGTCGGATACATTCTTTGACCATTAACAATAGCAATAAGAACAGTTTTTAAAAAAAAAAAGTTCACAAAGTAAATATTGTAATTTCGATTTGCATGCCATCTCTCCCCCGCCTAGCTCCTCTAATTTTTCCTAATCCAATCTTTTTTCTTCTTTCAGGCCAATAATACAAAGTGAAGTAACACAAAAAAGTATGAAAAAAAATATTTTTTTTTTTATCTGCTGACGTCGTCCTTCCCTCCCACTTATACGAACTGAAGATACAAAGAGATATATTTAATAAAAACAAACAAAAAAAATGGTAAAAAGTAGGAAACTAAAAACAAAAAGAACGCGTGTACACAGAGAAAATTATAAAAAAACAAAAAAAAAAAAGGAAAATTTATTTATATATTTTTTTCTATAATTTTCTTTCTCAATATAACTCTCAATTTAAATTAAAAGAAAGCAAAAATGTGTGGATAAAAATAAAATTACAACAAAGCGATTTATATGTAAAATTATATTTAGTAATTAAAAAAAAAGAAATTATTGAAATTAAAAACAAAAAGCAGCAGATTCTATCTATAAACAAAAAAATGATGAAAATTTTCACGTATAGAAGAATACATATATATTTTTTAAATAAAAGCAAAATGAAGAAGGGGAAAGGCTCTAAACAAAAACAGAGTTGAGAAAAAAAAAACAAACAAACAACATTTAAAATTAGTTAAACACGCACGCAAGTAATTTACAATTAGTCATGAATATTATCTATACATAAATAATTGCGCGATAAATTTAAAAAACAAAAAAAATTAACAAGTTATCAAAAATGATTAGATTTAATTATAAAAAGAAAAGAAGAAATTAAACAAAAGAAAAAAAGAAAGAATAAACAAGAAAAAACTTTTTACCACGAATTAATAAAAGAAAATAAATAAATAAAGTAATTAATTAAATAAAGCGTGAGAGAGAAATTTACATACATACATATAAGAAATAATTATTAAGGAGAAATAAATCATAAAAAAAAAACGGAGAACGAAACAAGAAAAAGGTAAAAAACAAAAAGAAAACTCAAGAAATACACTTACTCGAGATATAAGAGAATCAAATATATATAAATATGTAAATTTGAATAATTATAACAAAACAAAAAAAGATTTATTAAATTTTTTTCTTGAGAAAAAGGAAGAGAATATATAACATAAATATTTTCCCCTCCCCCCCCTGGGCTGCCTCGAAGAAAACACGCCGAGTACAACAAAGAGAAAACAAACCATAAATAAACCGAAACACACAGCGAACAAGAAATTGATTTCATGTATTAAGATTTAAATTATAAACTAAAATAAATTAAAATAATAAATCGACAGTGCGCGGCGGCGGTGGAATAGCAAATTGTATATTTTATTTTTTACTAAAAAAAAAAAGTGTTGTAAGGCGGCGACCAACATTGTTCTCATTTCTTTTGTTTTTTTTTTTCACACACAAATATTCTGCCTGATTTATTTAAAATACACTAAGCGAGCGAGAGTGAGAACAATAATAACTCAAATTAGTTTATAAAGCATTTTTTTCTTTTTTAATTCTTCCTCCTCCACTCTTAAATACTGCTATTTTCTATTATTATTATCTGAATTAGAGTCAAAATGAAGCATGTAAACCACTAAACAAATAAACACAAAAAAAAGGTAACAAAAAACTCGCAGCAGTTTTTCTCTAGTTGTTGTTCTTTTTATGTTCTTAGACATTTTTTTTTCTTTCTTGTTCTCCTAAAAAGAAAGTTCTTATAAGATACTTATACAAAAAAAAAAAATATTATTCCCTTGGCAATAAATAAATGAAATTTTGTAACAAAATTTTGTATTTTTCTTAAACAAAACACCCGCGCACTTTTCTCAGATAAAAAAAATACAAAAACTACATAGCGAGAGAAAAAAAAACCAAGTATCAACGTGAAAACCAAGTTCAAATTAAACTTATTGTGAAAATAAAATATTTTTTCTTAATTTTTTTTTTTCTAACTTAAAAAACGTATATAACCAAGGTTTTTTTCTTTATTTTATTTCAAATATATTTTTGTTTTATGTAGATTTAATAAATATTATTGTAAATCATAATACAAAAAAGGAATTTAAAAATTGTGTATAAAAAAAAACATACAGCATCAAAGTAAAATGAAAAAAATCGAATTAAAAAATAAGAGAAAAATATGCATACAAATATTTTGTTTTGTTTCTTTTTAAAACAATAACTATTGGTAATTAAAATCTATTTCATTTGGTAATAAGTACACCGAAAGGTCTGTGGCACATTTACTTTATTTACACGATGGCGGGGAATATGATCAAACAATTTTAGTTTGAAGGGCAAATCGGTCGCGAAAAGTAAGTCACCTCAAATCTTGAACTCGAATACGACAATCGAATCCGACTACAGTTGCGTCTTTTCCGATCAAAGTTGTATTTTACGAACAAATATACGACTTTTTGATAACGTAATGCAACTATGGTCGTATTCGAGTTCAAGCATTGGGGTGAGTGTTTTCCTCTGGTAGAAGTCACGATTGATATTCACTCAAATACCACTCTTCTGTGTCTTAAATTTTTTTCAGTGAAATTGATTACTGGTTAGGCTAAGCGCGCACATGCGATTTTCTGTCGCGGCGATTAAAAAATCGTAGTCGCTGTAGGAAATGGCAATACGCGCACCAGGGACAGTAAACGCCACGATTTTTAGTCGCAAGTTATAGGTTATAGGTCACATAGTTTATAATACTAGTGCGCGCACTTGTGATTGAAGAATCGCCGCGACTGAAAATCACAAAACAATATGGGACATGCTGCTAATTCCATCGATTATTTAATCGCAAATGTGCACGTTCGTATTCGAAACCACAAATAACCCAAATTAGATATTCCACTTCAAAAATCCTTGCCTTGCTAGAGAAATTAAATTTTAATCGGAAATGTATACAAATAAAAATAGATCTTCACCTCGTCAAGAGTTCGATCTTAACACGCCAGCTACATAATCCGTTGTTTGGACCTGTAGATGGGTTGATTAAACTTCAAATCTTTCATCACACGTATTCACCGATACGAAATAAAGAGAGGATATTCTTACGCTCAATTTTTGGTGTTTTAGGGAAGAGTGGGGGGAGTGACCTATCTATTATGGGTTATTTGTGTTCGAAACCATGTGTTCCAATTTGTGCGACTGAGCAGTAGCGCGGTAGAAAATCGCCAGTGCGTGCTAACTCCTTTAAATTCATATGATTCATTTGTTTTGGCGACTATCAAATGACGGCATAGTAATCGCTACGATAATTATAAGCTCTGTGCGCGCATTCTTATTGCAAAGTGTGTGTTTCATTCTGCGCGACTAAGAAGTCCTAGCCTTAATAATAATGAAATTTGATTAAATTCGAGGTTGTACTGTTCTCACGATTTTATTGGTTACACTGCACTGCTATTCAGCCTCTTTTTGAGATTTGAATTCATTCGAAAGTAAGTCGAATTCGCATAGACTATTTAGACTTCCATAAATAGAAAGAATAGAAAGTTCATCCAAACATTCATTGGTTGTGCGTATTTTGAGATTCTATTCATTGGAAACAAATGTCATTTTTCATTCGAACACATTTTCTTGGCGTATAAATTCACGAACACGTAAATATAGTAAGACATTTTGAATATCCTGTAAATTCAATAAAGTAATTTTAATTTGCAATTGCTGATCCTCTTGGTATAGGTCACATTCCAATTAGAAAAAAACTGGTGGCCGGCAATTCGTATAATACTCAAGTTCTGGCTGAGTTCCAAAACGTCGTGAGCGCATCGTGAACTCATCACTTTCTTTGTGATGCGTTGCTTTATGATCCTTGACGTTTTGGAACGGCATGTGCAAACAATGAAAATGTCTAAGAAATTAGCGGCGGTGATATTTTCAAACGTTTTAATGAATAAATGGCATTGTATTTAAGAATGTTTTCGGCATAAAAAAGAAACAATTTCATTTCATCAATAAACAAAAATAAAAAAAATTGCTGTCAAATTACATCGCATCACAATAACTCAGCGTTTTTTTTATGATGCATTTAAGAACGCGATACATCGCATCACTGCTACAATATTGGCGATTTGGAACGCTGACAGTACTGCGGGGTTACTGCGATTTGGAACTCAGCCTCTATGTAAACAAAACTCCAAAGGAAAGGCGAGTGAAGGCACAACATTATTTTTCAACTTTATTTTTTGTTCTCTTATTTTCTATTTTCTATGATATCCTATTCATTTGTACTGTCCACAAAAGAAAGCAGCATTTTATTTTATCTAAAAACAACTCTAATTATTAAAAACAAATCACCAAGCAAATGTTTATTTTACTACAGCACTCAAAGCACAAATAACCCAAATACCCTTATTGTGGTTGTCGTCTACGACTTTGACTGTTTGGCATTTGCGATGAAAAATGAATGACTTGTCGAGGCGGTGATCGAAATGTATGTGGAATGTGTTCAGATAGTCGCGTAGTTTTAGTTACGCAATGTGAAATTTTAAACTCCTCGACTCGTCAGTCATTTTCACAGATGCCGACGACAATAAGGATGAATGTGTTAAGTTGAGATGTAAGAGTCCATCGAATTCCTCAGTTTCTCGTCGACAACGCTGCACGAAGCACATTGCCAAGGAATAGTCACCCCAATTCTTGGACTTGAATACGACTATGGTGGTATTTTGCAAACAATTATACGACTTTGTAATAACAAAATACGACTATGGTCGGATTCGACTGTCGTATTCGAGTTCAAGAATTGGGATAAGTATTGGCGAAAGAATGCAACCTTTTCTTACCCTTTAGACTTGGTGTTGTTTTGATCTCGATCTACCTCTAAACCAACGGTTCCGTTGTGCATATCTTGGGCGAGTTCTTATTTGTGTAAATACTGCTTAGACAACTTAGCCATTGTTCCTCAAAGTAATACGATTTTAAATCTAACTAGCCTCGCTGAGTTAAATATGTATTCGTTCCCACCGAGTTTCGTTACACAATTTTTGGGCATTCATTTCAAACAACAGTGCCATAGAGCAGTGTACATTTTTACTTTATAAAAAATTAAATTAAAATTTTATTTTTCTATTATGGTAGATGCTAAAAAAAAAACAAAACAAAACATATGATGCAAACAATTTCTACTAGGCCAATTCAAAGTTATCTACCGTAGTATGGTTCTCAATACTCACCCCTTTGGTGGTATAAATTGTAATAGTTTAATGAAAACCGCAAATAATTTGCCAATAAAAAAATATAAGAGAAAAATAAATACAACAGATTATATTTATAAATAAGTTTGTATGAGTTTAAGGCGTTACTTTATAACAGACAAAAAAAATTATATAAAAAAGATGCCAGAGTAATAACTTTATGGATGATAGTGACACAAGCTTAGTGATTCTTATTAATAATTATTTACATTTAAAAGAAAAGGACACAAAAAACATACATGTAAAATAAAAAAAAAAAATAATATTACAAATTTATAATTCTTATATAAATGATTGCATTCAAAAAAAAAAAATATATTTTCTGTTTATTTTATTTGGACTTGAAGAAATTGTACACGGCAAAGGGTACGAATATTAAATTCTGCAGGATGGGGCAACTTCGACTGACTTTTCTTCCTTTAGCGTATCCGTATTAAATAAATACTTTCACCCCTCGAGGAGCATATGGTGTCAAAAACGCCTTTGCACCATCATGTCCGCAGGTCTATAATTTCACACCCAAAAAAACTTAAGTAACTTTGCTCTGTTATTGTTAATTATGTTTGAAATCCTCAGCCATATTTATTCCATTGTGGGGCAGGACAGTAAAAAGTAGCCTTCTGTGCTGAAAAAAATGTATTCAGACTTTGAATAGTCACCCCTTTTCTTGAACTCGAAAACTACAGTCACATCCGACCATAGTCGTATCTTACGAACATATATGCGACTTTGTTATAACTCGGGGTGCTCAATACACGTTGTATTGGATGGCTTCAAGTCTGCTATTCACCACATAAATGCTGGTGTCCCCCAGGGCTCAGTTCTGTCTCCGACTCTCTTTCTTATTTTTATAAATGACATCTTGTCTGCTACCTCTAATCCAATTCATTTCTTCGCTGATGATTCCTTCTAGGATTCCTTAAGCGGTGCAAGAAATACTTTACCCCGACTGATTTGGCCTCCCTTTTCCTTAACGCCCGCACCCTGAATCATAAGTATAAGGGTATTCATATCCCATTTGGTGCGCGCAAATTATATAAAAAAAAAATTAAATTATGGTTGGATTCGACCGTCGTATTCGACTTTAAGAATAGTGGTGATTATTCCGAATGAAATTTTAGACTTCCCCCATTCTGGTTGTGGGTGCTGTGTCGGCCTTGCTACTGCGCAAGGGGTTACATGTTCGAATCCAGAAAAATGCCACCAAATTGTCATGAGAAAGCTTCTCAAAAATCCCTCTGCCTTTCGGATACGGCATAAAACTGTAGCTCCCGTCTGTACGTGCAGAAATGCCTTGGTCCTCTATGGGCTGCTTACGGCTTAATATTTGTTTATTATTTATTCTGGTGCATAATATCAGTTTTATATTTATAGAAAGCGGTCTACTCTCCAGACATGGATCTCGATTTAAGCTTTTGAAGGCTTTCTCGACCTGATATAGTAGGAATTTGTACTCTGATGTGAGCGATGCAGAGGGAATGATTGTTATCCCTAACAGTCCTGTGAAAGAAGTTTTTTCACTTTTCCATATTCTTCGTATGAGCCCGTGTAAGAGTTCTGCCAATGTACGAGTATTTGACGCTGCTTGTACTAGTTCAGCAGGGATGTTATCAATACATACTACCATTTTGTAAGAAACAACTGGGATCGATAGTGGAGGTGTTCACCATCATCTGTTCGCGCTAGTAAACTGTGTAACATAACAGGAGCTTTAATCCCCAATTTACGATATCGCTTTTCACAGACCTTAAGTGCCCAATCCATAGAATCCGTCGATCCGCTGTTCCGTCGACGTTAACTGACAGCTCGATAAAATACACACAACCTTATGGGAGGCGGCCCATAACCAACGAATGGATGAACTTCGACGGACAAAGTAGGTTTACTTTCTACTTTTTCAATCCGTCGATCCGTTGTCAGTACACACATTCACGTATTTAAGTTCACACATTCACATATTGAAGTTCACGCATAAGAAAATTGAGAGTACGTATTTTCATTGGTGGAAGCAGAGAGAGAATTAAAGAAACTGTCATCGCCTTTGACAATCATCTGACGGTTGTGACGGATTCTATGGGACTGTTCTATCCGGCAATACGTCAACTTTAACGTCAACGTAAAACGGATCGACGTCGACGGATTCTATTGGTCGAGGCCTTTACGTTAACTTCTGTCATAAGCGCGACATCGAAATGTTGCAATTCACAATTGGTCTGTTCCCTTACCTGAAATTGTTAATTGTACAAACGAAATTCTAATATTCCTTTCTACCATTTGTTTAAAGTGGGTTTGCTATTACATTTTCATATACTAAGCATTTAAAGGTGTTGTTTGCCGAATATAAATTTAAGAGCAATCCTTAGGATAAGCTGTGAATAAATCCATAAAAAACTAATTATATTTTATAACAGCTTAAGCAAATTGCATTTTATTTTCCTTACTAAAAATAAAACAAAAATCCTAAGATTTCAACTTGATGGAAACAAACATTTTGTGTTCGACTATTGTTCAAAAAACAAAAAAAAAATCTCCACATATATCATTGATAATTAAATCAAAAGAAGGAAAGAAAAAAAAAATTATTAAAATAAACTATCCTTAAAAATTAAAACCCAAACTATTGTATTATGATGCCTTCAAAGAAAGAAAAAAATTAGGCATTTTTTAAATGTTATACATAAAAAATTACGATTTGTAAGTCAAGAAAATAAAATTTGTAAAAAAAAATCGAAAAAAAAACTGAAAAAAAAAAAAATATTAAAATGTTTATTAACAAAACTAAAAGTATCTATATTAAAAATATAAATAAAAAGATTTATAATTAAAATTAGAATGATTTCGTAGCAAGTTCTAATTTAGTGCATCAGTAAGGTTACTAAGAGAGGGGATCGATAGCTAATGTCATGTGCGAGCTGTCAAAATCCGAGGGCACCCCATAAGTGCATTAAGGAAACGTTACTGTGTGTATGTCATACGATGTAGTCAGCCAGCTCTCCGTACGAAATGTGCGAATGAAACTGCTCTCTGGCTATGGAGTCAAAGTAAACGAAATCTAGACGAAACTGAGTGAAAATTTATCTTGGGTGCAGTATACAAAGTATGTGCATCAGGGTTGCCGAAGGTACTACGAAGAAAGCATTCGTACTCCCTTCTCATCGACTATACTCCCGTACTCCCTTTATATTATATATTGTCACCCTTTTTTCACTGAATGAGCCATCATACACTAGCGCAATTACCCCGGGGTAAAACTGACTAAAAAATACTTAATAAGTAAGAAACAAAAAAAAATCTTCATCCATTGTTGATCAGTTGAACAGCAAGTTGTCTATTTCGAGTCAAAGTCGGTTCATATCCACAAAATTTAATCCCCCATTATTCATCCAGTGCGATGAGAGTAAAAGGGTTACCACAGGATAAAATTTCTCCAGTTGATGGCCCAACGAATCCATATTGGAAGTTCTAAAGATCTCAGCCAGATTGTCAGAAAAAAAAAATCCTCTGAAAACTAGAATACTTCTTTTTTTTTTTCACATACATATGCATACAACGAAATGCAACAAACACATTTGTATTACATAAACAACAAGGCAGCGTCGTGTATCTGCCTTTGAAAATGTTGGGATAATTTTAAAAAACGTCTTGTAAACTGGGAAATAGAAAAGTAAGTAGAAAAAAGTTTACTCCCCTCAGACACAAAATACTCCTCTATAATCTTCTAAAATACTTCCCTTAGAAATTGGAAAACGGGATCCCTATTGTGCAGTCTATTGTGCCAACGTCCAGAGCCCTAAATTAATTGGATGATTTTCGACAATGACAGTAGTATTTTTGGATGATTGTCAAATGATTGGAAGGGGTAAGTTCGTGTTTCTGAAGGAAAAAAAAATACATTGAATCACGTTCAAGTTAGACGGTCAACTCGAACTTCCACTGCCCTTAAACAGGCAGAGCTTAAATTGCCATGTTTGTGAACAAATGTAAAGTAGCGTGTGACCAACACTTAACTATAAATTTGTGGAGTTGTCTCTTTCATGCTCACTGTTTAAGATTAAGAGAAGCATTAAAGTGAACTGTGATTCTCGCTTTTAAAAAGGAAAGTTTAACTACATATACATACTAGGCCCGTTCGCGTACCCTCCTATAAAACAGCGAAATGTTACGAAAAATTACGAATTTTTACGAAAAGCTGTTCGTGTACGGAGAATTTTCGTAGTTTTTTTTGCAGAAGAGAGCACTCACGAGAGAGTACGATATTTCCCCATGCTACGAATTTTAGTGCAAGAAATTTCTGTGTGTTTTAACTTTTTCTTGTTCAACCCGTTCGTTTACTTTTTCGTAGTTTCAGATCTCTCTGAGAGAATTTTACTTCCACTCTTCGATATTTGATAATCTACGAATTTTAGTGCAAAAAGTACGCGAACGGATCTACTTATGTATATCTCAAAGAAAGCACAAGAGCTTTCTTTGATCCTATGACCACGATGTCAAAAATACTGTTCGGCCTTATAACCATAAATGTTAGGTTTGTCATATTAGACAAATTTTCATGGGTAAACCCTACAAAACAAACGGATTAAAACTTTTCAACTTAGTTGTTCAAATAACCGCAGGAGTCCTACTAGACACACAAACTCTTTAGAAATTATCAAAAGAAGTTATTGCATTCAATACTAACCTATGTATATTGCATACTAATAGTTTCATGAAGATCAACTTAGATCAACCGCAAGAGTCCCATTTCGGAACCAACTTCTTTAAAACAAAAACCATACACAGGGAGATCTTTAAGTTCAACAATATATTATTTGTGCACTTGAGATAAAACATAAAAAGGCTAACCATAAACCATTACAATTCTCAATTAAACAACGCAAGAGTCCTTATCGGTTACTAAAACAAAAAAAAACACAAAAACAGAAGGATACAACATAGAACTTAGACTTAAGACATTGATTATAACAGGTACGTATACATGAGTATTCATTCAAGACAGACAGACAGAAGCTTAATAGTTACATAAGTAAAGATAGCCAGTACAAGAATATAAAATAAAAATAAAAACCTTAAAGCTAATCGTGTTCACAATTCCTTTTTAGATTCACTGGTCGTTTTTTTCACGTTAGAGGGCGCAGCAGTTATGAGTTGTTTTTATTCCAGTTGTTGTGTTAAAAATTTTGAACTTAAAGATATTGGAAGTGTACGGCTAATTGTTTGACTTGATGTAGCTCGAAGAGTTGGTACAGCTGTTAGAATTGTTGGTGAGATGACGCTGTATCCATGAGTTGGTGTGGAGACACGTAGATACGATGTAGCTGGGACACGAACCGATGTCAATGAGATTGGACGCAATTGTGAAGTGGTAGCTGGAGTTATTTCTGAGAAGCGCATAGCATCGTTGCTATTTAAAAGGCTGCTTGTGAGATCACTATTTAACTGGATGCTCCTCAATTCGTTTAGGGTGGCTTCGGATAGTTGGCTATTTATGCCGAGTGATCCAAGGTTTAGGCCTGCGGTAAGACTGCTACTAAGGCCACTGCTTAGAGTATTAAGACCGTTGCTTAGACTCAGTCCATTGCTGAGGCTGCTAAGGCCGTTGCTGAGACCATTCAAACCATTTAGGCCATTGCTGGACAGTCGGGTGATGCCATTGCCTCCATTTCCGTTACCATTTCCATTACCATTTCCATTAGACGACTGCTCACCACCTCGCTCATTAGAAACATCCAATCCGTTTGGACTATCAGTTTCGGCTGAAATGCCTCCATCTTGCTGTTCTTGAGATCCATTAGAGGACTGCTGTTGTTCATCTTGGCCATCATTGCCATCTCCACCAGCCTCGGCAGCTCTTTGTTCTGCTTCCCGTACTGCGGCAAGGTGTTCTGCCTTGGCCATTGCAACTTCAGGAGTATCCTCTACCGGTTTTGGTGCTGTCTTATCATCAATTGGAGCCTTTGGCAAATTAGTAGCCGAAGCTCGGAATCCATTTGCACTATCAGCAGTATACTCGACAGTTTGTAATTCCCCATCAGCATCCACATAGCTATAGGATCCACGAGTTACCCCATCCAGCGACTTGTATTCAGCCTTTGCCGAAGGACCTCCACTATATCCATACGAGTACTGTCCCAGACCATCCTGAGCGTGATACTGAGTGGTAATTGGAATGGCAGCCGTATAAAGCGCCGGTGAGAACTGAAATCCAGCTGCACTGACAACTGCCAAAGTTGCAGCGAATACCAAGACTGACTTCATTTTGAAAAGGATCCTCGAATTTGTAATCCGTATACGAGTGTTTATCTGCTGATTGTGAGATGAATTCACAAAGCGAACTGATGCCTTTTCGTCAAGTGCAGGTGGCTTTTTATACTTGTTATCTAACTGGATGCTGGCGACTAGTCAAATGGTCAATTGCATCAGTTTTCATCCTCCTCTCTTCTGCTTAGATACTGACCTCGAAATTCGCTACTAATACCTAGCTGTGGATCCAATTTCCATTCTGCACGATCTACATAGCATTGATTGTTGTTGGTGTACCGTACCGGCCGGTATGGGGTATGGACTGCGTAAGATGGGATCACATGACAAAAGTGACTTGATGAAATATCCGCTGGTGGATAGTGCAATTTAGGCGTCTGGGCCTTTTTGCAATCCGAAATTGAAGCTTGACCTGCACAATAGAAATTCCTAAGATACCCTCATTAGTCTAGGAGGCACATTTCACTTGCCCCAGGGGCGGTTAGTACACATTTGTGATACAAAATCTATTGTAACTTGATCCAAGAAAAAAAAAATAGAAAAAACCTGCGGAAGAATTTAATTAGTCTATCAAGTACTTAAGTCCCTTTGTGTGTGACTGGCTACCTTGGATTTCATAATAGGCGCGGTGGTACGAGTACACACAAAAGTTGTTCAGCATGTTCTGGCAGATGAAGGAACGGAATTCTTTTGAAATTCTTCTCAGAAGCCGATGTGCTCTAGTTGTTGTTTGTTTGTTGTACGATTTACACCTTAGAAAACAATGTAATTGTTCAATGACCATTCAGAAGGCTGTTGTCATATAAGAATATAGATTCATTGCATCATACTTAGTTGGTATCTGTAGAAGGGGTATACCAAGTAACTTCTTAGTTCATTTGCTGATGAATATGCTTCGATGTATAAAGTATTCATGCCTTTACACTTTCTTCTTGGAAAATTTAGTGAATCCCATTTTTTGGAGAACGTTGAAACGTTGGAAGACATTCCGTTGAGCTTCTTGGGCGAGAAATACAAATCTCTTAAAAGTTTAGAATGAAATATGTGATAACTATTCCTCAACAGTGTTTTCACGTTGACACGCTGATCGCTTATCGACAGTATGTACTTCTGCCAGGATACAGCTCTATAACCTTGATAAAGAGAATTCCAATCAAGCTGCTGCGGATGCTAAAGGTATTGACTCGCAGACTATCAGATGGATACGTTCCATGCTTAACAGTAGAATTATCACTGCTAAACTTGGACAAACATTGCTATCCAAACAACTAAAGGTTGTCCGCAAGGAGGTGTTCTATGCCCAGATTCTTAAGTACTTGAATTTACTTGATATTCTTGATATCCCCAGATTCATCAGAAGAAGAAATTTAAACCTCCAAACCTTAACACTAAACGGTGTTCAAAGCAAGTTCTCAAAAGAAACTAAATATCTTGGGGTAACTCTTGACCATAAACTGAGCTGGAAGCCGGGCATAGTCAGTACCACTGAAAAGACGGCTAGGGCTTTCTGAGCCTGCTCTAAGCTTTTCAGCAAAACATGAGGATTAAAACCAAAAATGATCCACTGGACTTAAGTCACAATCATCACTCCAATTATCACCTACGCTTCCCTAGTATGGTGGGAAAAGGCCAACCGAACTGTCACGCGTTCTGCCCTCATAGGAATACAAAGCTTAGCTTGTATAGGCATTACGGGTGCAATGGAGGTTTTCTTAAACCTCTCACCCCTACACATAACTACTATGAAGACTGCAGCTGGTAATCGCTATGCAATAATTCCTCCCTTTACTTAGACGGACACGTGAAAATCCTTAAAAAGAGTTCCTCTGCTATTCAATCCAGCAGTGTGCGTGTTAGACTTCTTGCCCAAGAGAATCCATCTCCAACACCCTTTTAAGGTCGTTGTCCCAATCCGGAGTTTCTGGGACAATCAGCCTACTCCCAAAACTTCTTTATCAAAAGATTGGTATACTGACGGATATAAAATGTCAAGTGGGTTTGGAACTGGAATCTCTGATCCAAACCACTATCTTTCAGGCAGAGGTTGAGAAAAAAAAAAGTTCATATTTCTCTATAACAAGTTTTTATTTGAAAAAAAAAATTAAAACAGTAATAACAGGCTCCATCTAGTAGTCAACTTGACCATAGTTCCGTGTGGGGTTAGCAAAATAGCTGTTGTGTGTCGGAAGATCAGCCATGTATTTGTGCTCATTCTCGGCAGCCACCATCTGTGCCTGACGGAAAGCCTCAAAATGAGCAGCTTTAGCGGCAGCCACCTCGGGAGTATCGTGAACATTTAGTCCAAGTTTGTGTTGATCAGTTTGGGGGACTGCAACAACTGGACGATTGTAATCGATGTTCATTGGTTGGTATGTTGGTACTGGCATTGGCATTGGCATGTACATAACCTGTGGAACGTATGCCATTGGTTCGATATACCGGGGACCAGCTGTCATTTCGACACGACGAAGAGCTTCAAAGTGAGCGGCTTTAGCTGCAGCTACCTCAGGGGTGTCAAGCAGATGAGTAGAACCATGCATAACTGGTGCTGCTGGGATAAATGGAGCGGGCTGTTCGTATTTTGAGGCAACGTAGGAACCATCATCTTGAGGACCGGAAACGGCGGCAGCTTGTCCAGCACGACGGACTGCTTCAAAGTGAGCGGTTCTAGCGGCAGCGACTTCGGGTGTGTCATGGACATTAACTCCAATTTGATGTTGAGCTGTTTGCATGTATGGCACTGTGTGATGGTGGTGATCTGGAGCTGGATGATAAACTGGAATTGGATGATGATGAACAGGTTCTGGGTGATAGTGAACAGGTTCTGTATGATAATGAGGAGGTTGGGGATGGTAATGAGCAGGAGCCGGATGATGATGGACTGGCTCTGGATGATAATGGGCGGGTTCTGGGTGATGGACATGAGTCGGATAGTGAATAGGCTCTTGGTAGTATGATCCACCGAAAGGTTTTGATTCTGGAACTATGCCAGTTGCATTGGCAGCAGCTGTGGCGCGTTCGGCTTCACGAGCTGCTGCATAATGTGCAGCCTTAGCTGCGGCTACTTCAGGTGTATCGTGCACATTGATTCCTAGTTTATGTTGAGAGGTGTATTCCACTGGCTTCTTGTGGCTACTGGCCGGTGTTGGAGGAGCGTTTGCAATTACCAATTCTGCCCGACGGACTGCTTCGAAATGAGCTGCTTTGGCTGCAATAGTCTCAGGTAAATCCTGCGCTTGGGATAGACAAATGCTAGCAGCGCAAAGAACTAAACAAGATACAAAGAGCTTCATTTTGGAATAGATAGTTAGAACTTCCGAAGTGCACTAATTGAAACTGATATCTGTTGAACTGTTTGCCACGGTTTATATATGAATTGGCGTTGGTAAGCGAATGTTGCTCCTAATCGCTTTCTAATTAGGTTTTTGGGTTGCCCCATGGTGTTTGTAATGAACTAGTTTGTGAAACGAAATGTTTGGGAATTTCGTGCAATTCATCTTGTTTTTGCATACTTTGCCTTGGGCGTTTTGCCAAGTCCAAAGCAGATCCTCCTGTAAGTAATAATAAAGCGACAACGAATGAGAATTCTGAGCTACCATTTCTGAGAGCGAGTTTCACCAGCTACATCATCGCTTCCACGTGGATGCACGAAAGAGTTGGAGAGCCTTAGACATGGCCAATGAAATGGTGCCCTACAATAATGAACTGTTTCACAAAAAGATGGATCGTGACCTTCTAAGGTTAAGGTAAAGGCTAAGGTTAAGGGTAACAACTATGAGGCTCTTAAAAATTTAAGAGAACCCTTGCGAACTTGTTTGGTCAGTCCCAGTTTGGGTAAGATTGGTCGACTCTCCTCATTTACAGTACTGGCTTTGGTAAGAATGACGTTTCGTTTTACGAGTTCACTTGTCGTTGGCCTGTAATAATATTTGAATGCAATATTCCTTCGATGAATATATATCTGTTCGCCTAAAGGGAGTTTTACATCGACGTACAGAGTTTGAAGTAAACATTTCTTAATCTTTGAATCGCCTTCAGTGCAAAATGTTCTGCTCCTGTCCACAACTCTTTGCTGGATTTCAGCTCTCAGTGGGATCTCAGGAAATACTGCACTGAGCTAGTACTAAGACTGTACTAGGGGTTTTCCGGAATCAATTTGGAGAAACTATGTTGAAAGGATTCAACTTTCCTCGGTAAATTTTGGAAGGATTCTAGTTTGCTTTGGATAGAAGAGTGATGCTACTTTCATGCTGCACTAGTTGGCATCGCTTTGCAAGAATACTAAAGCTCTATTAGCACCCTGACTGCTCATGTCCATAACGCAAACCATCCTTTTGTATGGATGCAAGAATTATAGAAAACAAAACGCCAGAGTGCAGAGCCATGCCTTAAGAGTCATATACTTTTGTCACACAGTCTCAGACTCAGCAGTCCTAGTAGTCGCCGGAGTTACTCTCATCGACAACCTGGCAGTGAGAGGAAAGTAGGTCCGTAACAAGGAAAGGCAACTAGGAGCAGAGGCAGCAGAAGCGAAAGTATACTTAATCCAGAGGAAGGTGGACTGCGAGGCTGATACGAAACATTACCACTTAAACGGAGCACAGTGAAATAAGTCAGTTCCCCAGTTCAGTTAACTGGTATCTCCACAAAATGGAAAAAAGGAGAGAGTATAGTCAGCGAATATGGAGATTCAGTAAAATACTACATTTAGCACCTCTTCTTCATTCGAATCAAATGGTTAGCAGACAAAAATAGGCCGAAGATAATTGGTAACTTCCCTATTAAATGTCACATATCGGATTCTATCCAACGTATTGCGGGAATACTTATACCCTACTGCCCGGCCCGGCAGACCGACAAGAGACCAAATGGTCACACTCAGACAAATCCTGAAAAAGAGCAACGAATTTCAAGTCGAAACCTACCACCTTTTTATCGACTTTAAAGCCGCCTTCATCATCTCGAGCTCTACCAGGCGATGGCCTAATGGAGGATACCGTCAAAATTGTCAAAATGGCTAAGAGAATTTTCGAATACCAAACTTCAGGTTCGAGACTCCGGTACAATAACCAAGCTGTCGCGGATGTGCCCGGGACCGCAGACGATGGAAGGCAGCCATGTCTCAGGCAGAGACTCTACAAGGGTCGGGAGCCTTTCAGTGAGTGTAAGAGCTCTTTTGGACAGATGACATAGTCGAATGTGCTAGGAAATCTCTAGCTGCCTTATATATTTGTAAAAAGGCAGTACGCTCCACCTGAGGCTTGCAACCAAACATCATGCATTGGCTGTACACATCGGTAATAAAACCGATACTCATGTATGGAGCACTGGTCTGGTGGCCTGCCTTAATTGAAAAAACTCAACGAGTTGCTTGTCTCAGTATTACTGATGCACTGAGAATATCTCCTATCGCAGCGTTCCAAACCATGCTCCACCTACTTTCAAATGACATTGTCACCAAACAACTGGCTGCCTGCTCAGGACTAAGATTGAGAAGTTCCAAATAATGGAAGCAACACCACACTGGACACGCCAGAATACTTTTGATGCACCTCCATCTTTCGAAGGTGTAATATACCAGAGAATTATCAATCTGATCAACTGGGCCGACGAGGCTCCTCAGGTCTAAACTGTATAAACTTCACCGACATCGAGGTGCCAAAGTCCTATGCTTAATACCTTGCCCATGCTGATGCGGTAAGAGAAGCCAACCATCGGTGGCAACAGCTCGGCCAATGTAACACTGCAAGTCTGCTCTGGCCCACGCTAAATGAAACCAGGTCCATCGGACTTCTGTAACATAAGAGAGGAACCCTCTTCAAAGACTGGGCATCCTCTGTAGAAGTTGTAAATATGAAGAAGAAGACGAGACTATCAGTCACCTCCTATGCACGTGCCCCGCACTTGCAAACATTAGACAGGCCACACTAGGTGAATACCTATTCAACGATCTAAGTGATCTCAACAGTGCCTGTGTGGCTAAAATTGGGTCCTTCTTCCCTGAGTAAGAGGGTGACCCACCCACATTACACATCGGCAGCACAATGGACCTACTCCTGGTCTAAGTGCATCCTCTCCGAGGGCCGGTTTAAACGAACCAACCAACCATGGAAGAGTGGTTGCAAGTCTCACGCTCGAGTAGCTGGTATACTTTTCATGAACTTTAGCTTATCCCTCACCACCTGGGAAAACAAAAAGAGCTCCAATGATTGGGATTTATTTGGGAGTACCAAGCCGGTACCACGCAATGCATTTTCGCAGGTCAAATTATCTTGAGATGTGTTCCTTTAATGCGCCAAACAATTAAGATTTTTCTGATTGCCATGGATTCGTCTATGTAAGAATAAAGTAAGGTACTGCTAAAAGCAAAGCAAATAGAATTCTCGGAAATGCGTTCCCAGGATAAATGACTCGTGCACGTAAGCCTACTCTTACTTCAACCAGCAACTACTTTCTTCATAGTATCTACAAATGTTTGCATTATGTTTATCGAACCGACTTGTTGTCATCACCTTAGTTGTAATCACAAATCATTACACCGATAAAATATTTCTTTATTCGCATTTTATGATGCAATATTGCAATTGCTACCATCATTGACTGATTAATAAGTCAATTGTGCTTATCTACACGTATGTACGTGCCTCTAGATGAAACAATCATAAATTCTTTTAAGAGAAGAAAAAAAAAGTAAATTGACTGGACATTCTCTGCCAAAGAAAAAAACATTTGAAATAATTTTGATAAAATAAATATTCTTTTCTTGCAATTGTTTTTCAATGGATTTATAATCTATTCAACAATGTTGTTTTCTGATAAATTTCTATCGAAATGGGAACTCTAAACGTTCTTGAAACCAACTGAAATTGTATTTCGTTTAATCACTGATTTCGAAATGAAAATCAATACATCATACCTCCAATAAGCTGGATGGAGTTCCCAAAGATTATAAAGCCTGGGTTGCAGCGCGGACAGTGTTCTGCGGTCGTCTTACTGGTTATCACGAAATGGATAAAAATGGAGAGCTATTGTGCCCGAAACTCTCCGGAGACTCTCTGTATACAGAGTGACCATTCTTTTCAACCAAATTTCTATATTTTGGGCTGAGATCGCGTTTCCATCTTTCTGTTATATGTAGCTCCATTCCTTAAGGTGGTTGTCCACTTGAAAGACTAAAATTTGGCCGAGTAGCTTTCAAGCCATTCTCGAGAAAAATCTTGTAAGAGGACAACTCGCAGAGAGCTGGTTTACTACTCTCAGCTTTCAAACTTTTAAAGAGTTGCTCCCAAGTGAACAGATGTTATCTTACTCGCAAGAAAAGAGTAGCTAGTCGCATGACTCACATAAATTTTGCTCTCATATTGCTACTCGAGAGTTATTCAGGAGAGTTTACTAGCGAAAGTGCTTTCAAGTGGACACGCACCTTTAGAGTGCTGGGTCTAGAGATAGTTGATAGCTACTCGCGCTTATAGAGTCTACCATTCTAAACCATAGTCGACAAATATGCCTGACTTTACTGAAGTTTGACATCCACTAAAAGGCTAACGTTTTAAGATTTATCTGGTGGCTAATGGTCGATGAACCACGAAGACATTGAAACTGATGTGTGGCTAAGGCTGACGTCTGCAACTCATAGGCCTTATACTACGACACAACTGGACAAATTCTCCCCAAAGAATTGGCATCACTTGACACAAGTCCTGTCAACAGACAATTGTGCAATAAGAGAAATCTCGTGCATCATAAGCTTTAAACGTAACTTGCTCTTATTTCACGTTGCTTCTCGAGAACAGTGCTAAAATGCTACAGACAGTCACGAACACAATCGCAACAAGTGACCTAAACTATCACCCCATCATGCAGTGCAAAGTTTATATCAGGTAGCTCCTTGTCAGTTTCTAGCGGGAGAGCCCGGACCAAGTCCTGACCCAGATTTTAGCGATTCAGGCGAAGAAGAGAATAACTACACAATGCTTAGGACTCGTGTGTCTACTCCGCACCTTTCACTAGCAGTCAGTCCCTATGAACTGCACAAAGTATGCGAGAATGTAGATCAAAACCAAGCACCTGGACTCGAGACTTTTCAAGGATGATTGCAGTCAAAACCGCTTAAATTCTTGATATCTCTTGAATCACACAAACTGCAACATCCGATATTCCTACTCAAAAGGAAACAAGCCAGGAGAATGTCAACATGAGTCTTGCTACATGCTACTAATCAAAGGTGGTCGAACTGCTCTACGTGCTCCATTACCAAGTAGATCTGGCCTAAGATCTCAAGCAGTCATAAAGCTAAACAGGTCTCATTGTGTCATCCCATGACACTGTATCATTGGGAGACATGCAAATTCTGCAGAAACTACATGGATAAGGAGGAGACTTTATCTTCGGTGCAGCTACCAAGCTCTCTTAATCCGAAGGAAGTTCCATTTAAGTGAGTACTTGTTCACTGACTTAGGCCTCCACCACTTCATGGGTCTATATGGCCTAAGTGTGGCTAATCCCTAAGGTGTATTCCAGGTGGAAACATCAGCTCTGCCCGTGGCAGTGGTGTCATGTCTCTTATTGGGATGTCCGAATAATTTTACATCCGTCTCTATTGGGTGGCAGACTACAAGGATGGACCAGAAGTGATTCAACTAAATCATCCGGACGTGAGCACGATTAGAGGTGTTCCTACGTGACGCTGCCTTTAAGTAATTTCAGCGGGAGCTGCAGAGATGATCAATGACCATATTTAAGAGTATGCCAATCTAATAAGCAAAGTGCACACCCCCATACTCGTATTCCCAAGGACATCTAGGCAATTAAGTTCTAGAAAACAAAATTCGGCAATAATCAATGAAATTGCATATTCCAAATAATAATTGCAAACAATTTCGAGTTCATTAGCACCCCCTCAGGCGACTTATCGGAACCAACAAAAATACATATGTATGTACGTGCATTATATTTGCATGTTACTTTGTCTCCATTGATAAACAATCAACTTGAGGCCATGACATCACAATATTTTGAAAGTTACCCTTATCAGTGCACAGATACACAATCGTTTGGATCCTGTATGCAATAGGTACGAGTAAGAAAATAATAATTGCGAATTATTTTCAAATAAATACCGCTGTCAGCGGCATCGAAAGTCAGTTGTAGTCCCACTTACAGCACTCTCAAGTGAATCTTCTTCTTTGAGTCCTAACACAAGTACTTCAAAACTCCTATCCTATCAACATGTTGGATCTCGCTGGAAAGAATGTCGTTCTCGTCGGAGGATTCGGTGACATTGGCCTGCCAACCGCCCGTCTCTTGTTGAAGAAGAAGATCGCGGTTAGTCCTTTATCCTCCTCATGGAAAGTAATTGTTTTTTCAATAAATGTTCATTTCTAGAATCTGGTGATTGCTAGCCGCTTGGAGAATAACGAAAGCTTGCGCAAACTTCAAGCTGAAGCTTCGAACGTCAACATCCTGTGGGTTCGCATGGACATCATGAATCGCCAGAGCATTGAGAAGGGAATGCAAGAAATTGCTCAGCAGATCAAGAACATCGATCTTCTGATCAACGCAGCTGGAGTACTGATGGATCGTGATGTTGAGACCACAATTGCTGTCAATTTGGTAAGAATTCTTTCCCTTTTCATTGAATTGTTTGAGATGAATTGCCTTCCTTAGACTGGTTTGATTAACACCACACTTTTGGCCCTTCCATTGATGGACAAGAGCCAAGGGGGACGTGGAGGTCTTATTGCCAACATTGGCTCCGTTTATGGTCTTGAACCAAATGGTGCTTTGGCTGTGTACTCAGCTGCCAAGCATGGCGTCGTTGGATTTACTCGTTCTCTTGCCGTAAGTTCCTTACGAATTCCTCTGTTCAGACTTTATAAATAGAAACTATATACAAAATGTAGGATGAAAGCATCCAACGTCGCACTGGAGTGTCTGTGATTGGAGTCTTGCCAGGATTGACTCAATCGGAACTCATGCAGAACTTGCGTGACAATACAACTCTGGACAGCTCCAAGGAATTGGTTGATCAAATGTTGGCTGCCAAGCAACAGAAACCCGAAGATGCAGCTGGCAATTTGATTAAGGCCATCGAAATGGACAAGAATGGTGCCTTGTACATCCTTAATTTGGGAAACATCAAGGAAGTCTCTATGAACGTTCACTGGCAATTGTAAATTGATGGACACAATTTGGATCGAGAACTGAATAGCAATGATGATCCTTAGTGAAAGTTGGTTTTTCTTGTCAAATCGTAGGGAGTTTCTTGGTTCTTAAATAAAGTAATTGTTCGTTGTGCTTAAATAGTGTGTTTAATGTGTTAAATTAGGGAACAGTACCTAAATATTTATTCAACAGGTTCAGTCCTATGAGGAATAGTATGAATTCAAGGATGGCTTGCAGTCAAAGAGCAGCTTAACTGTCACTTCCACTGAAAGTTCACAATATAATCCATGGCTCTAAGAATAGCATAGCTCTCCTGACCAAACAACTCTGCTGCTAAGGACTAGGACTTCTTCTGACTACTATGATGATCCCACCAAAGATTGTGCAAATACTTGTGCAACAGTAACGATTCATTAGAACGTCTCTGTCACTCCTTCAAAAATGTTCTCACTTGTGTCTAAGAGACGATTGAAGATTGACCTCAATTGGTACTCAAACATCAATCACATCATCTTTAACTTCAAGTAAACCGCTAAACGAATTCTTACCTTTCAGGTTTTCAATCACATAAACAACTATGCACACGTCTTTTAAAAGTGAAGAAACAACAACTCACTGACGTTACCTTTGTCAAGGTCGTTCCCTTCTGCTGCTGCTGTCACAGATAAAATCGCAACTAGGTCTTGCGGTTTTAACGCCGCACTCAAATGCACACACTAGGGTGGATTTCAATGCTTTGCATTTGGATTGAATATGCCAACCAACTGGGATTGTGTGGTATAAAAATCCAGCATCCATCATTTGCAGAATCAGAGTTCTCAGAAGCGAGTACTAGTTCACATCCACTAGCAGCGTCTTCTAGCATTCAATCTCATAAGCAGCATCATGATGAAAATTGTAATTGGATTTTCCGCTCTTTTGGCGATTGCTTCAGCCAGTGTATCGTATTACGCTCCAGCTGGACTGGTTATACCAGCCACTAAGCATCAGTACCATGCACAGGATGAATTCGGTCAATACGCATTTGGATACAGCGAACCTTTATCTGCAAAGCAGGAAGTCAAAACTTTGGATGGTGTCACTCGAGGATCATACAGCTATACAGATTCCGAAGGAATTATCCAAACTGTTGACTATACAGCTGATGAAGGTGGTTTCCGAGTTGCCGCCACTAATCTACCCAAACCAGTTGAAGTGCCAGATGTACCAGCTCAAGAGATACCACAACAAGTTGAGGATACACCAGAAGTTGCGGCCGCTAAATCAGCTCATTTGGCCGCAGTGGAAGAGGCTAAATTGAGAAATGGTGATCAGGAACCAACCCCAGCTCCGGTGCCAGTTACAGCGGCTCCTGTTGAATTGCCACGTCAAGTTGAGGAGACTCCTGAAGTGGCACAAGCTAGGGCCGAACATTTGAATGCAGTAGAGGAAGCAAAGCTAAGGAATGCCGCAATCGAGAAAATCGATGAACTTTCACTGATCCGTAGTGCTCCGATTCTTGGACCATTGCAGTTGGCTTATCGTTCGACTTTGCTGCCAAATGGATACTCGTATACTTATGGTTTGAGTGGTGCTCTTCTGCCTAATACACACTATGTGACCTCGCATGTTATCCACTGATTGAAATGATTGTCTGTTGATGGTTTAGTTATGGAATTGATTTTTATTTAAATAAAGTGCACACAAGCAAGATTTGTTAAACAAAAAAATAATTATTTTCATCAAATTGTAAGGATCTTTTGTTAAAAGTAAGTTTTTCTTCTTCAAATGTAGTTTAAGAGCTTTGGACTGCGCTGTTACCTGTCATCTTTTCTGATAGTTTGACCAATACGGATTCCTTGTTGTATAGTTGTGCCTACAAGATCATGACCCATTCTCTGGGAAAACTGTTCGTTCGAGATATGGTTCAAACAGAAAGTCCTTAAGATAGTGCACCTGTTTACACTTTTATCCACATGGGGTTGATCTGGCCAAGCTTGCAGATACCTCTTGAGTTTTGGCCTTGCATTAGGTTGGCTTTTTAAGTAACTTGCTTAATCATCCTCTTCTCGGCTCCCAGGTTTTCACCAATGCAGTTGGTGCAACTCGATTCCAATTCACGGGTACACTATCAAGTCTATCGTGGGTGCTTGCGACAACTTGGTCAAAACTGAAGTAGAATGCTCCTTCCACAACTGATCCAATATGAGCAAGTTTTTTTCTGTTGAGTAGAGCTTTGATTGCTCTGATTCTTCTGCTTTCGTAGCCAGCGTTATATTTCTCTCATCTTCATGCGGTACAGGGACTCTAGTTCGATCTTTCCTGCTTTTAAAGTTGCCTTAATTCGAGCTCTAAGCTGTTTCCCTTTTTTGATCCTCCTCCAGGTAGCCATGAGAAGACCCTGCGTACGACCCACAATCCTTGTAGTACTTGATGTGAAAATGAGTTTCACAGCATGTCAATGCTCTTGAATGATGGCCAGCAGTGAGCTCCTCATTGTTTCCATTTACCTTGAGCTGGTCATGAAGGCTGGTCAGACGGTTGATGACGTAAAACCTCGTCATTAGATCTTCAAATGGCAGGAATGCGTAATTGGACATTTTTTATTATAAGACGGTGTTCCAGAAAGTTTTCAAAACTCATTTAGATCAGTCATCGGCTTTCATTTCATTCACATCTTCTTAGAATTGCGATGCTATCAGAATTGAGGATTAAGCCCACGTTGTATGCAGTAGAACTTCATCTATTTTTTGTCCATTTGCAAGCTCTTAGTGGCTTGAATTGAAATGCTATCGAGGTTGGTCTTGAGTAGAAAAGGCATTGCTTAGAACTGATGACTTTTATTTATGTCAAACTGACATTTAAGACGTCTTAGAGTTACTATTAACACATTCATATGGCGAATTGAAACCGGATTCAATATGAATTGAGTGCCATATAAACTCAGATTGAATTCAAACAGGATTGAGTTGAGTTTTTCCATATAAATTGGATCGAGTTACGATCAGATAAAAGTATAAAGAAGATAAAGAAATTCCTTATCCTTTCGTGTTTTTTGTTTGTAGCGACTTGATACTGTGCGCAGTAAACTAAAAAGTAAAAAATGAGCAGTAGAAATATTTGTCAAGAGCAGTGTCAAACTCAACCCTCTTTCGATTCGATTCAAACTTGATCCCTCAATCCGGTTACAGCGTAAACGTGGATTGTACTTCAATTCTTTTTCAATCCAGTTCAAATGTTATGTCAATTAGTTCCTGGTTCACTCTCTGACAAATATAGATATATATAAACGTAGTATATGTTGTCTTACTACGACTATTTTTACATTTTTTATTTACTCAAAACTAACGTTTAATTTCCTTATCTAAATACATTGTAATTAAATCTTTTGACACACCCCTTGTTTATCTGTCATTTTACGTAAAAAGCAATTTATTTACATGTCCTTGGTAGAGAAAAATCTATGAAATGTCGACACGCACATCCTTATAATTTTGAACGGAATTAAGACAGGTGTTTTGCACGCACTTCAAATAACGAATGTGTTGCTTTTATAGTTGTCTTTCAGTTTTAACGTTGGAAAACTCGTTAATCACTTTAATTGAGTACAGTTTCTGGTAGTGGCTCCATTTGATAGCAGTTAATTTTGTAAAGAACAAATGTGGAACGATAATCTGCTGTTTGACAGTTTGAAAAGGGGATTGTCTTTTTTAAAAAGGACTCTCTAACAGTCATTTCAATTGATAAAATCTTCGCTTGCAAATAATCCAGTAATTTGGCAGACTTAAGGCCCAAACAGAATTGCAATAAGACTTTGAAGTCTAGACCATAGACTACCTAAATAAGATAGTCAACTCGCAATACCCCTGCCCGCACATTTTCTAAAATAGGAGGATCTTAAATCGTTTCATTTGTGAGCTGTTTCCTTCTTTCTTTTTGACAGACATATTTTTTGTAGGTTATAATTCCTTTAACAACAATAAATTGTACACAAAGCATTTACAAAATGGCCACAACCTTTTGCCACCAAAACTGCACTTGTATGAGTGAGGTCCCATTTAATTTAGCTGAAACGTCAAAACACAGATTTTTGCTTGAGGTAGAAAATCTGTCAATAACGAATGGGTTGCTCAATCTAAATTTGCGTAATGCACCCATAATGACTTTCCGCTTAGTTTCGTCGAGTATTCGTTAACTTTTGGCTGTATACGTAGAGATCGGTTTTATTCGCACGTTGCGTACGTAAGCCCACTCAATTTCTTTCAACCGCTCTAGTTGTCAAAATTACTTAAACAAACTTCATGTAGCATAAAAAAAAAAGTGAAATTGCCGTACTAATAGATCCTTTTTGTTTATGTCAGTTGTCAAATTTTCGTACTCAATGTCGCATTTCATTTACACATTTCGTTAGCTCACAGAGGTTAACGAAACTTAACGAAAGTGAGCATAAGCATAAGGGAAATACTTTGCGTAAGTTTTTTGTCGAGGCTACGTCGGAATATTTTGGTTGACCTATGTATATGTCATAGCTAAAGTGTCATTAAAATTTCAATTAGCTCTGCACTAGAAGGGATAATACCCTTTCTCTTGAGGCTAGTTCTTGATTACATGATTAGTAAGGGTTATCTGCCTTGGCTGGAGCATACGTTCAGGTCAGGGTTCAAAGTACCCGTTGTCTTAGTGCTAGAGCGAGCATTCCTCTTACAATTTAAGAAGGACTGTCTCAACTGATTGACTCGTTGAATAGGCTTTCTTTGGTCACGCCTTCCAAGGTGAAAAGTTTCAATGCGATGGCCTTTAGGAGTTACTTTAGACTTCCTTATGGCCTACATGTTGCTGTTGTAGTCTAGCGGGTTCCACATAAGCCTGGTCTTTGCACGAACATAAAAGTCTGACCAACTTACTTAGACTTTCGTCGTTCAAATGTTATGTCAATTAGTTCCTGATTCGCTCTCTGATAAAAATATTCACTTGAGATATTGTTTGGATAGTAAATTCTTAGGAGCAGTCAATTTCATAGAGGAGAGTGATCAGTTAAAGCTGTCTCACATGACATTGCTCCACTCCGTGTCATAACTTCGCTTAAAGAAGAAGAGAAGACGTCTTCCATGAAAGATTAAAAGACCTTGAAAGTTATAAAGAAATGACATTACGTTCTATTCTACTTCTGCAATCCATTCCAATAATAGCTTCCAAGAGTTATTTTTGTAAAGATTCATCAGAATTCGAACGGATTCTTTGTTTTCCCAAGGCAAAACCGGCCCCGTAGTAATCCGATAGTGACAGATGATAACATTCCTGTTCGTCTGCATAAGCCACAACTGGATCACTCTTCTGATGATTGCCACGAAATTTCCTGCGTGATCAATCAAGGTCTCCAACAACAAATCTGGATTCTATGTGAGACCAAAGGTGGATGCTCCCAAAGTGCAAGCAAACAAGTGCGGCGAGCCCATCGATTCTATGCATTATAAATACGTGCGCCCGCTGCAACATGATCGGCAGTAGGTAACTCAACACCTCATTAGCCAGTTCAGAGTATCTCAGTGAAATGAGAATATTTATTATCTTTTTAGCTGTGATCGCATTAGTGAATGCATCAGTGTTTTATCCATATGATGGAAGTATATCACGTCAGGAGGTACGTACACCCGATGGTATCCGTGGGACATATACTTACATTGATGGCAATGGTCAGACGCAGACAATTCAATATGGAACAAATGATAGTGATGCGATTCTGAAAGCACCTGCTTCAAAACAAGTTGAATCTACTGCAAGAACTCAGACGATGGATGCAGATTCAGAAGTAGTGGAGTCAACAGTACAGAACCGGGATGACGAAAAGGAGCAGAATATGGAGGATAGACGAGAGGATAGGCAATATAGCCTTCCTGAACCTGTTACATATACTCCAGAAGTAGCTGCTGCACGTGCTGAACATTTTGCTGCCAGAGATCAGGCTATTTACCTCCAACAAGTGGCCAGTAATCAACAACAGCTTTTGAATCAACAAGTTCTGGCGAATCCATTCATCAGGGAGTACTATGGGGCCGCTAAGGACTTTCGCACTGTGAATCCTTATTATGGGTATTATTTGTAAGAGTACAGTTCTGAATAAATGATGTATATTATGGAATTTAGTATTGATATTCACGTGGTTTTGTATAAGAGAGTCCCTCTGGATCACTTCCGTCGCGCAAGAGATCTACCAATTAACACTTTCAAGTAGGAGACTATGGCTCTGCAAGAGTCCAGATTGTTAAGCCAGTAGGTGAAGTTGACAGAGCTGAGCAATGAAGAATGATTTTTTCCTCTTTTTTCTGTAGCTCCTGCTGAGATTATGTTTAATTGTTGGAGACGGTCAATATCTGGTAACTCTGACAACCTAACTCCTTACACGATCTTCAGTCCTAACCTCAGCGCTAAATACACTCATAGGAAGACATAAATGGAATGAAAGTTCATTATCCCAATGGTTCGTTGCTAATATCGGATGAGGATCAACTGAAGAGATGGAAGGAGCATTTTGCTTCGGTTCTAAACCGAGTATTCACCTGGAATTTGCGAACCCAAGTCAGACTGAAGTGTCCATAGAAAGAAATTCCCGAATTCGCACAACAACCCCCAGTAAGGATGAGATTATTACCGCGATAAAAGCACTGAAAACCAACAAGGCGGTAGGACTTGATAGCATATCCGCGGAACTTTTTTAAGTTGCGCCAACAGCATCGACAGAGCTACTGTTCCCACTTGTCGGGAGAACATGGGAAGCCGAGAGTTTTCCGGATGAGTGGAAAAAGGGAAAGATCGTCAATCTAATGCATTACGAAAACTGGAGAGGTTTCCGATAGGTGCCTGCGCTACATCTTTAACTAGCTTCTCTTGAAGTTTACTGGCGAGAATCAAATGAGGATACATCAATACGTCGCATATATTTTTTTCTCTATTTTTGATTTTATCTTTGGCATCAAATTTTCTAGAAGGACTAGAGGAAAGCATTTCTGAAATTGAACGCTTTCTTAACGCTCTCTTCTTCGTACAATTACGATTACAAAATGTTAAAAATTTCCGAATTTCCCTCCGAAAACAAGTTGTTTTACGAAATTATACGAGTTTTTACAAAAAGCTGTTCGAGTTCTCAGAATTTTTTAGTTTTTCACAAAAGAGAGCGCTCACAAGAGAGTAAGAAATTCCCCCCTTCTTCTGCGAATATTACTCCAAGATATCTCTTTGGGCTAATTTATGACAACTGTCAAATCTGTCAAATCAGTGTATTTCCAATTTTTCATTGTTCAACCCGTTCGATAAATTTTTCCTAATTTTGGCTTTTTCTGAGAAATTTGACAATCGACTAATTTATGTTCAAAAATGACGGGATTGTTCGAGGTGCTAAGCATTCTACTAGGAATTCTGGTAGAGAATCTCCGCTCGTAGTTTGAAAGTAGTCCTTTTCCATCTCAATCGGTTCACGATTTAGACTTGCCCGTATGTTGATTTCTGATTTTAAGACGATTAAGCAAACAATGTTGGCTTCATCTGATATCAAAATAAAGCTTATCTTATTTTTTTTAAACAAAAATCCTTAATTCTGATTAAAACTTTTCTTTAAATCCAATTTTATTCATCTGCCAGTTTGCTTTCGATGATCAACTCTAACCTCAAAACCTATGCTTGATAGCATTTTTTCAATGATTGCTATAGCTGACTTGTCAAAGAAATGAAATCACTATTCCATAGACTTGTTTCAATGATGCATTTGAATGATAGTGCAACTGGCTCCTTAGTCTGAGTGCAACCCTAACTGACATGTAACCGCAGTGAATGTCAAGAGAAAGACAATTGAGCAATGTTTCCAGGGCTGTTAAATAGTCTTGGCATATCTTCCCGTGTTCCATTCGTAAGACTCTTTTGCTGATACATCCTTTCTCAGTTTCTAGACCAATTTTCTTCACCTATATTAATTGAAAAAGGGCTTTTGATACTCGAGGCTAAACACCTAGAAGCTTAAACTTTAAAAGACAACTTGTTTTTGTAAAGCGGCAACACTGAACTAGTCAATTCGATCTGGATAATTGAAAAGACCATAAAAATTTATTTTATACACAAAAAAAGTTTATTTCATATTCCAATTCGTTATAACAATAATTTTGATTCAAACCATTTGAGAGTTAACTAGGCAAAATTTACTGTTGGATGTAGTGTGAGCTGACAAATCTGCTGGCGGGCAGGAAACTACCATCATTCAGTCCGTATGAGTAGGAGAAACCACTTGGCAGGATCGCTGATCTGTATTGCAGAGCAACTGGAAGTTGGGCATTGCTGATGTATTGCACTGGAGCGGCAGCTAGAATTGGAGCACTCTGTACTGATTGCACCTCATTGGCTTCCTTGATGACAGCATTTCTAAGTTTGGCATTCTCAACGGCATTCAAGTGCTCAGCTTTGGCTTGGGCTACTTCTGGGGTGTCTTCAACTGGACGGGGCAAATCACGAATATCGAATGAAGCTTGAATTGGAGCTGGGGCAGATCCAGAACGGGCTTTAGCTTCCTCAATGGCGGCAAAATGAGCAGACCTGGCAGCAGCTACTTCTGGGGTTTCAACGACTGGCAATGGAGCTTCAGCTGGGGTGATTTCAGGAGCTTCAACTGGTTTGGGGAGGTTGGTCGCAGAAACACGGAAACCACCAGCATCAGCGGTGTAGTCAACAGTTTGGACTTTTCCTTCGGCATCCCTGTAGCTGTACGATCCGCGAGTTACTCCATCCAGACTCCTGACTTCCTGTTTAGCGGACAATGGTTCGCTGTATCCATACGAGTATTGACCGAATTCGTCCTGGGAATGGTACTGTTGCTGGACAGCAGGTCGGATAGCCGAACGAACCAAAAGTGGTCCTGGAGAATAGTACAACCCACTGGCTGAGGCGACGGCCAACAAAGCAGAGAATGCAACAAAGAATTTCATATTGATTGGTTGTTTGGGGGTTTGTTTGATTGAAACTAAAAAACGCTGCTAGTGATGTGTACTAGTACTCGTTTCTGAGAACTCTGTCTGTCGTTGGCACTTCCTTCGCCTTTTATACTTACACACGGCACCGTTCTGTGGCGAGGATCAAGTTATCCCGCCACAATCAAAACAAGACCTTGGCTTGGACCAAGTATGACTTTCAATTTCATCGTCGTCGTCGTCGTCGTCGTTGTCCTCTCGTAGTGCGTAGCGTACACACATGTACACGATGGCCACTGGGAGTATGCGGAAATCCCTTTCACTAATTGACAATTGCGTATGCATCTAGCAGTGGTGCAGCGCGACGCGGCACGATCAGGTCATTGCAAGGTAAGTGAAGGCCAAGGGCCAGATTATTTGAGAGGCTCCTAAGGAAACAAGTTCCTGTTTTGTTATTTTGTTGCTCTGCCATTTGGTGGTATGTTGCCAAGTCATTGTTGTTGTTGTTTCTTTTTGGATGCCAACCTTGAGATACTGCAACAGTTGATAGGAGGCACGCAGGAACAAAAAAAAAAAAAAACTCGTCTGTTTTGTTTGTTTGTCGTCACCTTCGTTCGTACTTTGGAGTGCGCCACAGACGATCGTTTCCTTGATCGGATCTTTTAACGTCTTCACCTATCGAGCTCTTCAATTGCATGCCATATTATTGCACCGCAGAGATAGTGTCACCAAAGATGCAAAAGTTGGAAATTGGAATGTTGTCTGTCTCCTTTGGCGAGAGGTGGGAAGGGGAGATTGTGTCAGTGGCTTGTTAGCGACGTGTAGTACTCGATGAACGACTTAATGTCGCATGGGATTTAGTTTGTTTCGAGGAGCAGCTTTCGTTTTGTCTAATTGAGTTGTTTAGGGAGTCGTAAATTTAAGGATTACATCGTAATCCCATTTTAATTCTTCAAGAATGTTATGTTGTAGAATGTTTTGTAAAAATGTCCGTTTGAATGCCAAGAGACCGAATTCATATTTATGGGTGTTTTATGTGATACCTTTTGTTAGATGCAGCAGCTAAGGGAAATGAAATGAACTAGACGTTGAACAAGGAGCTCGAGGAGTGTGAAATTGGACAAAAAGTGGCTTCACATTATGGCAGGTATGTTGATGATAGATTCCTTAAGATGAGCAGTTGAGATACTTCACGCACATTAAAGAATCCCTAATCCATTTTCGTAAGGAATTGGAAATATAATACTGAATACCACACTGACGGTGACGTAATACAGCAGCACAACGACACACTCGGAGTCCCCCAGGGCTCCGTACTATGTCCACTGCTGTGGATTCTTATCTACGACGACGTTCTTAAGCTTCAAATACCGAGTTCCTCGAAAAAAATTGGCTTCGCCGACGAAATAGCGCTCTTTGTGGTAGCCAAACTTAGTGGAGAAGTTAGCAAGAACAACAGCTGGCAAGTATCATGGCAAATATTGGAGAACCTAAACAAATGGGTGCCTTGTGACAAAAAAAAATCACTGGGCACTTAAATCAGAGAGCTCTGGCCTAACCTTAACCAGAGATGTTCAAAAGAACTGTTGCTTCTGAAGCGTTCTGACCTGAGCACCATCATCCTGCCTAATTGGCCTACACGATAGACGTTTGGGCCTCCCACCTAACGATTTCTGTCGGTGTTGCAGGGACGAGGAGAAAGAAGAAACGATTCCTCATCTTCTTTGCAACTGCTCTGCTCTAGCGTCAAGAGGAAACCTACACTTTGGGTCCTTTTTCTTTCCTTTCTATTCTACGCTTTATTAAAAGCTCCGTTTGGACCCATCAGCGGAACCTCTTCTAAGCGATATTTTGTCCGGTAACCTCTTTGTATTGGTCCTTTGTCTCTTATCATTGTAGTATCGTAGTAATTGGTAGTGAGTTTCCTTAGTAGATCCGGTGGTACCACAATGGGCATTTTAGGCCTAAGTGAGCTGTTGCCCATCTGTATCTGGGCGCTAGCTGCCACTCTAACCCAACCTAGCCTAGATCAACAACTCGGCTCCACTGCTCCCAATCATTTAACACTACGAACGCTGTAAAGAAAGTCCGCTATTAGAACCATCCAGATAGTGATAGTGATGACCAACTCCAACTTCCACACACCGGGTCGCCAATAGCGCTATGACCAGTACATCAATCCCGATACGTGCGCTAGAACAACTTAGTTTTACCAGAAAGATTGATCTGTTCTTCCTGAAGGCTGGCCATACCGCGCTGGTCATTCCGGAAGTATTCAGATGAACCCAGCGTCTGTTTGCTCTTCTATTGGCGTTACTACAAAATTGAGTGTCAGCGATTAGTGCTCCTCAAGCTCGTCAGCCTTTTCCTTTGCCCTGGTACCCAACTCCAACTGAGGATCACCGCATTGGCTCTGAATATCGCCTTTGAGTGATTTGTAGATTCTCACAAGTTTCGACCTAATTGCAGCAGAGTCCAGAGCCTTAATGGCTGTCTATAAAGGCGGTGATCATCATTTCATGACTGTGACCTCAGCTTGAAAGTCACTGAAGTCGTTGTCCGTACAGAACCGCTTCTGGGTTCTTTAGTTTTTGCAGTATATTCAGGAATTTCGGTTAGGAATTCTTGAAGTTAATCTCCTTTCGAATGTAGCCACCATCAGGACAGAAAGGGGCCATATAGACGCGTTTACCACAATTGAGACTTATAAGTTGTACAAACACAGAGAGTGATAATGCCGGATCATACCAGGCTCAATGCCAACAGAGATTCATGCCCCACATACTGCTTATAAGTAACCCAAATTGCCAATAAAACCCTGACCGGCCATGAGGGAAGATACAACCCATATAGAGGGCTTGACACATCTTCTCATGAGCATTTCCTAGTAATCTCATCTCATCCCAGATTGCCCTTGTGTCCTAGCGCACAAATCAAAAAAACCAAGTTTCTTACAAGCATAAAACCCAACCATGCATTTTAATTTCCAGGCACGTGCCAACTGTCAGTGGTTCCGTCCGACTATATGGCTCGCTCCCCAATTCGGTTCCATCCTACACAAACTTAACAAAATTTACCAAAAGTTTATGTCATGTTTTACCTCAAATTTTGCATTCTTTTTCCGCGAGTGACGTAATGATTGTATCTCATCATAAATCATCCTCCTCACACCCTCCCATCTATCTTCCTATCCTATATCTATAACTCTATACATATTAGAACATTAGCAACCGTTTCGTATGATATCATCTGGCATCAACCAAAAAAAACAAAAACCTATAGTTTTGTCAAGAATGAAACTCTGGAACCAGCTATAGTGTGTGTTAGCGCTGGAACCAAAAATAGCCGATTTCACACGCAAGACTTCCTCGATTCCCCCGCCGCCGCCCCAAGAATACACTTCATTTGACTCTCTGGGCATACTACTGTGTTGGATGACAAAAATAACACGAATGTTGGGACGGACAGACTTATGCGTAAAGTTATAAATTTCTTTGTTGTCTGAGGGCTAATCCATTCAGTCCTATGGAATATGCCTCCCCCCCAGTCAGCTGGTCTATTGCGAGTTACTTTCTCCCCCCATCACAATACACAGAAAGTAAATTTGAGTGAAACAAGTATTTCTACTCAGCAGGAAAGAAGCTTTGGATGTTCGTATACCTGCTGATAACAATGGGCACTCGGAGCAAAGCTAACTGATGTCATCACTTGTTATAGGTTGACCAGCAGCTACAGTGGCGTGAGACTAGAACGAATCAAAATTTCTCGATTAGATTTTGTAATTTTTTCTCAAAACAAACAATGAAAAATTCTTGGGTATTTTTAGTTATTTTTTTGTTTGATAAAATGTTATCTTAATGCAGCTTAGTATAGAAAAGATAAATATTTACGATTGTGGGCTCCTTTTCGTTGGAGATATACATATATGTACGTATGTGACATGAAGGCAGAGAAAAAAATATTGCCTATTGCTGCCCTCTGTTCCAGATATTGTTGCTATGTTTTTGTATAGGGTATTTTGCACTGCGACCTAGTGGTTTATTGTGCTCCTAACCTTGGAGAGGTTTGTATCCTCGTCAGAGTGCCCCTTTGCTTACAATTTGTTTGGAGCAGGGTTGCCGAAGGTACTACTAAGGGAGTATTCTTACTCCCTTCTCATCGACTATACACCCGTACTGCTATCATTCTGATTTTACTCCCTCTAAAACGTTTTCAGTCTTAATTCATAGCATGAGCCATCATATACTGGTGCAAGAAGTAACAAACGGGGTAAAATCTTCATCCAGTTGAATAAGTTGTTTATTTCGAGGTGCAAAAAATGAAGTCGCATTGTTCATCTAGTGTAATGAGAGTAATAGATACTCCGGGGTTACCCCAGGGTAAAATTGCTGCAGTGTGTGATGGCCCAGCGAAACCATATTGCAAGTTCTAAAGCTCTCAGTCAGATTATCCTGTACTCCCCTCAGACACAAAATACTCCCCTTCGAAATTGGAAAACGGCATCACTGGTTTTGGAGTTTGAGAATGCGAAGTGGGTCCATGCTTGGCATATTTTCTGCTGATATGTGCATGCCCAAATATCTCTATCTTTTGTGGATTAATGCCCCAAACAGTTGTAGAAGGTGCTCCGGAGTCTCAATCGACTCATTGAAAAGAGTTCATTTGTTATACCTTATTTCCGCAGATACTCCTTCAGTTTTTAGTGTCATGTTAGGAAGTTTGTTAGAAGGCGCAGTTTATTCTTGTTAAGGCAGAGGCAAGCATCAAATCTTTTCTGGTTGTACCTTCCCAGTAGTAGCTATAATTAATTTTCTTAACTTGTGATAGCCCCGTAGTATTGTTCCAGGTTATTGCCCTGTCTTCTTCCAAAATCTTTCGCGTATAGTGTGATCCCTTATTCCGTAGAATGCTTGAAGTCCAGTGAAGGATTCTACGGCTCCTTGTCTTGCTAAGTCCACTTCTTCTTTACCCTTGATCCTGAGGTGTCCATGGATCCAGTAGAGTGTAACCTTGTTATTCATGCCTAGTTTAATAAGTTTGTGTAGGCAAGCAATAGTAATAAAGCACTTTAATGGCTACTTGACTGTCTGACAGTATTTTTATTTTGCAGTTACTGTATCTTCTTTCAAGATTGATGCACCTTTCTGTTTCGCATATTTGCGCTTGAAAGATACTGGTACTTTTGCCCATGGGTTTGGAATGTTTCGTCCTTGGCCCAAGCACTTATGCACTCGTTCCTTCCTCAGTTCTTTAGCCGTGTGTGGTTGCTTAGTTCATATATTGTGCATTCAGTGCTCCATTCCGTTTTGTTACTCAACTTTTCACAAAGCTAAGCTTCCTTATGACTGTATAACACGGAGACTGCAAGCGGCGACAATTCCTTGAAAAGCATACCATGTTCTATCTCGATCCAATGCATTTCTCCCTTCCAATGCTTTCTTTTGCCATCCTTAGGATTGTCCGTTTTGACAGTTGCTGCACTACAAGGTGAAGGGATTTGAGTTCTAGGAGTACTTTGCACTTTGGTGGGTGACTCCTCTTGTCGCGTTGACCTCGTTCTCAGCTAGTCAAACACCCATTTGGATACTGTTCCGGAGACCCTCTTTCTATCTAAGGCTCGTGTTATCAAATACCCCTTCAATATAAAGGAAGGTGTTTAAAGAGCTCTTCCTATTGTTCCCATCAGTTGGGCTGGTAGAGAGCTGTTTCAGTGGATCGGCCCACTCTGTACCTCATGTTGACGGAAGTGGAGTAAGGAAGTTTTAAGTACGAGGGTGGGTCAATAAGTCCCTGAAAAATGAAATAAGGAACACTTTTTTCAACATAATCTCCTTTCAGCTCGATACACTTCATCCAACGTTTCTCTAATTTTTTTATACCCCCCAAACAATATGATTTCTCCAGCCCCTCAAAATAAGCGTTTGTTTCTGTGATGACCTCTTCAATCGTCCTAAATTTCTTATCTCCGAGCCTTTGTTTTTATATTTGGAAACAAGAAATAGTCGCAGGGGGCTAAATCTGGAGAATATGCTGGATGAGGGAAGAGTTCATAGCCCAACTCAAGCAATTTTGCCATTGTGTGCGCCGGTGCGTTGCCCTGATGAAAAAGAACTTTTTTCTTCGCCAAATGCGGCTTAAGATCGATCCAGCATCTCTGCGTAATATGCGCCGGTGATCGTTTTACCCTTTTTAAAGTAATCGGTGTGAATAACACCGCGCGCATCCCGAAAAACTGTTGCCATGATCTTGTTTGCTGACAAACCCGCCTTGACCTTCTTTGGCTTGGATTCACCAGCAGAATTTGATTGTTCCTTGGTTTCTGGTGTGGTGAGGTGAATCCACGTTTCATCCATGGTTACGAAACGGCGCAAAATCTCAGCCGAATTTTTCTGGAACATCGCCAAATACTCCTTTGAAATTGTCAAACGAATGCATTTGTTGTCGATTGTGAGCAAACGCGGCACCCATCTTGCGGAAAGCTATTTTATATCCAAATATTTCTGCAAGATCGAAATCACTGAGCCATTTGATAAGCCTGTGGCCTCTTCAAACTCGCGCACTTTCACTCGCCGATCGTCCAGTACCAAACCGTGGATTTTGTCGACCTTTTTTGGTGTGGTCACCTCAATTGGGCGTCAAGAACGTTCGGCGTTACTTGGGCTTCCACGACCTCACCGAAATTGCGTAAACCAGTGGTGAATGGTTCCAATCGATGGTGAAGAGTCCCCATAATATTTATCCAGCTTTTATTTCGTTTGCGTGATAGTTTTTTCGCAAAAAATAGTGTTTAATGGCACTCTAATTTCATTTTAACGAAATTGCTTGTAGGTGTTTATACAAAATGGCTGCCACAAAAAAACTAATTGACAGATCTGTCTAAAAATTTGGGTGTGTTCTTTTAAAAGATAATTCTTGACAAAAAAAATAAGGTGACGACACAATTTGTGTTAGTTTTTAGGGACTTATTGACCCATCTCGTACATCCTCCCTTAGATAATGATCAACAGTTTTTTACATTGTCTTATGAAGAAATGTTGTTAGGCTGATCGGTCCATATTACTGCCATTGTGTTGGGCCTTTCTTCCCCGCTTTTGGTATGAACAAAATTTTCTTTCACCTTGGGGTACAGCCCTGAGCAAGACCCATTTTGAATATCTATTCTGCATCTAGTTACTTAACCTATTCCAGCACCACCCAGTAAAAATGTCATGTGACGTATAACTTTTACACCCGCATGTCTCAAGTATGACTTCCTGAATTGCGTATGCATGTCACACTCCCTTCTCACTCATCTACTATTCAAAGCTTTCGTACACCTAAGGCTAAGGGTGATACCCCATTTCATTTCACTCCAACGAAATTCACTCAACACACAAACACTATTCAAATGTGCTATCGCTTGTGCGAGTCACGAAAAATCCGACGTAGAATTGCGCCACTCGTTTGCTTGTTTCTCAGTCAAGTTGGTTGGTTGGAAATCCGTCAACTGCTTAGTTCGTTGTGGTTCGGTGGTCATAGTGTGTTTGTCCTTCAATCGAGTCGCATAATATTTCAAATTCAGATACTTTGTTGCATATTTGGATTAAACCCAAAACAAGGTAAGGAGTTTTAGTTTTCTTTTGTATTTTTTTTTTTTTTTGTGAAAAAAAGTGTATCTACAAGCGAGTAGCAAAATCATCCCCTTAAATAAGTAACAGTTGGATACACAACGAATTGAGAGATTTGTTTACAAACAATGAGGCAGAGGGGTTAGTACTCCGTCTTCCCTGAATCGAGGTCGTATACGTGATCTTTTTCTTCTGTCCCATTACCCTGCTAAAAACTTGTGTTAACCTAAATGCAACTACATAAACTAGTTTTTTTCTAAATAAGTTTTCTAATGTAAGCATCTATCTAGGCATCCTTCTTCCGGATGATGACGACGATGGCGGGATGATTAATACAGAAAAACAGAAAAAAAACTTTTCAGAACATGCGCATAGATTGTTAGACACTCTTTGCGTGTGTGATGTCATTTTGTGTGCTTCCTGAAAGGACACATATATGTGTACCTAGCCTACATCAAGTGAAAGTAAAATTTCTCACAAGAGGTGGGAGGAAAACTAAAAAAAAAAAAGGAAAGTCGAGAACAGTGGGACGTAGTCCTTTCGTTTTTAGGTCATGTCTTTCGACTCGACTGTTTTTGAATGGATGTTTGGAATGCGAAATGTGTTTTCTAATTCTACTGAGGATAATCGGTCCTGGGGTATAATAAATTAGTCAGGTTTTTTGACCACACCCTGTATGGTGTGCTAGTGCGTAAACTATTATGTGCGTGTGGGTCTGTCTCTGCACAACTGATTAGCATAATTTAGTAAATTTGTTTCCACTTTTTTACCATAATGTACTCGTACTTATTCCCCGGAAGTTTTATTCGTTTGTCCAGTTTTGGAGATGGAAGCACACTTTACGTGGTTGGCTCCCAACCAATTAAGAGTTCAATGTCAATTGAAGTTCTTCATATTCAGAGACAATTAATGGTGTACTGTTGACAAATATAGGCTAGACGCGGCGATAACATCAATTAATGTTGTCATTACCTATTTTTAAGTTTCAAACACACAACAGAGGTGAACTATGAGAGAAGACAAAAATATGATGTCATATTTGATAATGATAACTGGTTTTGGAATACTAAATCGATGTGTTTGTTAGAGAAACAATTAGTTATGTGGATAGTATGTACCACCAATTTGAAGGGCTTGCCTTGATACCTCCGACAAGGTTAATAGTTTGAAATCGAAATATTTAAATGAAATCGAACAGTCTTTCCAGATACAAGTGTTTTGATAGAGGTTTACTGTGGTTCACATCGATTGCACAACAAAGAAATAACGTCCGATAAAGATAAATGCTGAGGTGTTTGTCATTTTGTAGTGAACAACCTGTATGACACGTAAAAGTTTAGATTGTGTTCTAATGACATCATTAATTTATCTGCAACTTAAGTACGACTATTAAAAGAATTTTAAGTGCTTTTATCTATCCCTGTGGTACTTTAGGTGATTAGTTCTTATTTTGAAGGGAGGTTTACTTTTTGGTTAATTTTTTCTTAACTTTGTTAGGTGGAAGTACTTTGGGGATTACTGTGGAGCTTGAAGTAAGTGTGCACGTCTCTACGGTTATCCGAACTCACGGTCATTATATACGCTACAATATTAATATCGTTGTTTTGCCGCGATTATCCGATGATGTGAATGTTCCAGCAATTGGACGGATTTGTGAAAGATAGGGCTTTTCGTTTTGCACTTACCTGATCCATGACAACGCATCTCCTAGATGAAATCCGGTGCACGTTTGGAAGAGCTAAGTAGAGCTGTTTAGATGAATGCTGCCATAAGCGGCTTTGAAATCGAAGATCGATGGGAGATTTCGGCCTGAAATTCATTGGTTTTTTCCAGAATTTTCCTGAGCTATACGTTCACACAATACGTTTAATAGCATCTTATGTAGCGCATATAGAACTGATACTCAAGCCGTCAGGCATGTATTCCTCCACCCATACTTGAGTGATGACTTGGAACTGCTAAAAGTGTTGTAGCAATTTCCTGTGCGGTGACTAGATTGCCTTTATTTCAAAGAGTCGGAGTATCGGATTTGAAGCCAGCTGCTAGCCGATTGGCTCTACTAACTCCTGATTCCTGACTCCTTGATTTCCCATATTATAGATGCAAGTCAAAATGACTTGGGCGATTGAGAAACTCTATCCTGGATTTGGAAACTTAAAGGTAAATAAGCTTTGTACAAAGAGGATATACCGTAGTTAAGCCCCTATTTCAAAGTTGCTCTGTGCCTCATAGTTTGACACATTTTTGGCTTTGAACTTCCTGTAGCGACGAAGTGAACTGATACGGAAGTACCAAACAGAACAAGCTTTGAAGAATGATAAGAAAGATGGTACGGGCTGAATTTCTATCTAACATAGATTTTTACCAGCAATGAATGCTTCAGGGCCTAACTCCACAGGTTTGGACACAAAGACAATCCTTATTGCCCAACGTGCACAGAAATAGAGGAGGATGTGGAACACGTCACGTTCTATTGTCCACGATGTTTGTACGAACATACCCTACTGGTGAATACATTGAGCGATGAATGAATTGTTCATTTTTCGGAGCATTCCAAGGAATTATATTCAAAACTGATTGCATTCTTTTACAGCTCTTGTTGCCACGGTATCTCTAACCGATTTATATGGTTCTTCTGTGCAGAGCATCTAACTTTTGAAGTCTTGAACTAGGTGAATGCATTCACTGACTTCAAGGAACTGAATGCAATCAGTGATTGCTAGTGACTTCAAGTGACTTCAAAGAATGCAGAGTATTCAAAAAGATTGCATTCTTTCTGGAAAAAGAATGTTTTTTTTTCGATTTGAAGTCTTTATTGAAGTCATTGAATTGTGACGTGATTGAAAGTATGACTTCATGTGAATCCATTCCGCATTGATTGCATTCTTATACAGCCCTAGTGTCAACCATCATGAAGTAAATTCCATCGAAACATAACGCATTCAGCTGCCAAGACGAACGAACTGACTGTGTAAGGCTGAAGTTCCACTTAAGTAATCTAACCTCTAAATGTAAATACAATCATTGATGTAAAAATTCGAGAATTTGTATTAAACGCGAGTAATTTATAGGTTATGCGTCACTAATTCAACAAAATTGCTTACAATTCGTCTTATACTCTTCGATCGAATTACAAGATTTCCGTCGATTAATTTGTATTATGTGGAACACACCCATAAGCGGATTATCTCATCGAATGACATAAACTACTTCTTTGTAGAAATTCATTTCAATTTTTTATGTGCATGAAATTGACCATGAAAATTGAGTCAATTTTCATTTTTATTACTATACGAGTGAGTATTCCTGACCTACCCCCAACCAAAGTGCGAGATACTTTTTTATGTTTAGCTTTTTTTTTAGTACTAAGTAGGTATCTAGGTGTGCATAAGATTAGAGTACGTCTAGGTATACAAACGTGCTTTGGACAACAAAATGCCTATTGTTAGTAAATGAAAGAGAACTGATAAAAAAAAAGAATAGTTTCAATAATTCTTTGGAGTTATCAGATAAGTTTATGTATCTATCTTTGTATATATAAGAGAATGATAGGCTTTTGATAATTGGAACAGTTTATTTATATCTGCTTCATTCTGGGCTGGTTGTTATGTATGAAAAGAATAATCTAAAACAAATATTTCAAAGAGTTTTTTGAACTTATTCAAAACAATACATGCCAACAATAATAGTGGTGATATCATTTGGGGATTTTCTTTTATGACTACAAAAATGAAGTAATAGTCTTCTTCTGTTTATAAATACATAATACATATGTATATATATGCTTCATTACACTGAGAAGCAGTGGTTATAGATGACTAGATGGCCCTTTGTTTTTGAAGCAAATACGAAACCTAATATAGTTTTTGGTGTTCCGGAACTTTATAAGGGTAGTGTGTTCATTCGTACGGTGTTATTCCAGCAATAGCAGATCGAATATTGGTCTCGATTAAGTAGGTACTTGACCTACCAAATGATTTTTTGGCCTAAATCTGGAACTCAGACCAAAATTAGTGAGCCCATGGCATTATTTATTGTTGTCTGCCTTCAATTCTTACGTCAGTACATTCTTATATAGATTAAGGCCCAAATTCAACCGGTTTGACTCTGGCGATACCCAATTCAGATGATTGGCGTCGAATAGACATTTCTGTGTCTTCTCCGATACTGGCCGTTTCGACGTCTATGTTTTACTTCATTTTGCACTAATTTTTGTCTTAAGGCTTAAGGTCCATGCACAAACTTTTCCACTGTGCAAAGCTCGACCTCACGGCGAAATTTACGATGCGTGTTAATAACTGAGCGAATTTTTATAATAATTTCCATACGTTCTGCAAAAATAAAATGATGCACAATAAAATGGCAAACCTTGGTGAATATTTTGATAACTAAACGTCACTGAAACTTAACAATTTGAAAAAGTATCATTGCTGTAAGGTCACCCATTATAATATTACTTAGGTACTACTAGTAGTAGCTCAGTAGATTTGTCTCTTTCACTACCTTCGATGGTCTCGATTGGTATAACCCAGTTAAAGAATACTTTTTGACAGCTCAGAAAGAAGCAGCGAGTTAGTAGGTCCGTTCGCGTACTTTTTGCACTAAAATTAGTAGATTATCAAATTTCGAAGAGCTTCTCTCAGAGAGAGCCAAAATTACGAAAAATTAAACGAACGGGTTGAACAAGGAAAAGTTGAAAATACACTGATTTGACAGCTTTGACAGTTTTCATAAACCAGCCCACAGAAATTGCTTGAACTAAAATTCGATTCGCATGCGAAAAACTACGAAAATTCTTAGTACGCGAACAGCTTTTCGTAAAAAATCGTAAATTATCGTAAATTTTCGGTGTTTAAGGAGGGTACGCGAACGGACCTAGTTTTTCTGCTCTTTTTATAGTGGGACTGGAGTAATGGTGTGCGTACTCTCGCTACCTTAAGAAAAAAAGGCTGATTGCTTATTTTAAGCGCAAGGATATATTCCGCTGTTTTCCACTCCTCTTTCCGAGGTCTCTTGTGGTAATGTTGATCATGCTTCCTCCAAATATTTACAAATTCATTTTATTGTTCCACATACCATCTGTGAACATTTCTCGAGCCTTACTTATGCTGCAGGATGTCGGTTATGATTCCCACCACCATAAAACGCCACAACAAACAAATTGGCCCTACAGCACCAATCCTAGCCACTAACTAGAAGTGTTTACAATAACAATCCCTGCAGGATATCAACCTATAAAGTTTGTTTGCCACAAAACCGGGTCCCTAATTAGCATTTGATTTACATCCTTATCTCACCACAGGACAAACTTAAGTTCTCCTTTTGAATAAAATCAAAAGAACCCCCCATAGTGCATATAAAAAACTTTTATCGCTAAAATGCGGTATAAAAGCTGTCAAAGGACGATTACGATCTGATTACACTCTATTATTCAAAGAAAAAAAAACGCACGCATCTTCCTCACAATGAATCGCTAATAAGCTGGGCAGTAAAACTCACCTTCCTCTCCATTAAAACAGACACAAGACGTCTTATTTCTTGTTGGCCATTTTTTCCTGAAAGCAAAAGTACTCCACAATTTATACATCACTTCCAATCGATTAAGAAGGAGCCGCCACATCGTGATGACCTACCTTAAAGGCACGCATGTTGCAGCCAAGTCCAGTGCGTGGCTGATTAAAAATCACCATTTAATTGGATCCGGTTATCATTTGCTGTTAATGCGAACAAGGATACTTCGCACAGCATGGCCACCTACCAAAACCAGTAAGCAGAGCTCCTTTCTGGTCATGGATCCTCGGCTGTCGTTTCGTCGACATTAAAGGGTAAATTGTGGATGCAAATTGGTTTTTATATCTTTTATAGCTGCTGTGTGTGGCTTAAGTCTGTTCATAACGAATGAGGTACTCGTATAATTAATTAATTTATTGAGTTAAATTTAATGTGAGTGTGATTAATTAAAAAACCAAAACATACACGCACATAAGATGTCTATAAATAGAACGAGTGATTTGTGGAGATGGCATCGGGCATTGATGGTTGTCATTTATTACATTTCAATTTAAACATGAACAAGTTGTGAAGTAAGCATTGTGGGATGTGACTATGACCTTGAACTCTGCAAATGAGGAAAGTTCCTTTTGTTTTTTGTGTTAGACTAGAGGGGGGGAGCGACATCCTTTTGTAGAACATCCTAACAATGTGTGACAAGTGTGCATATTGTTTGAATAATATTTTAGGTGAAGGTACAAGTTTGGAAGAGGCATTCAGTCAGAAATCGATTCAAATATAATCTTCTACACAAATATCGTTATTAATGTGATGGGGGGATAAAAAGAGAAAAGAGTAGGTACGCCAAGAATGAAAGGGAATAGACTATAGTTGTCAATAAACCCCTTGGGAAGCGTTCGTACTTCTCCTCGAACTCATTCCTAAAGAGCTCGATTCCTCCTCGACTGTTCTACGCCACGTTCAATAATTGGTTCAACTTCGGTCCAATAATTGGGTCCAGGACTCCCTTTCATCGTCTCTAGCTGAAATGGAATAAGTAAGCAATTGTGGCTACAGCCTTGATGATGTTGTGGTATTTAGACCCTGATTGCTGGCGTTTTAGGCTTTGATTCTTACTGCCGTGCTTCCAATTTCTCCTTTTTGAAACCTTAGGCAGTCTAAGCAAATGCTCAATTTACTTGCTTGTTTTACCATTAAGTGAGAGCTTAGATTTGTGGCTACTTATCACTGTATTACGTGCCGATTAGTTTGAAAGCGTCATTTGTTATTGTTGCCAGAGATGTGTCTCTTATCGAATTGCAAATTGCGCTCCGTAGCCTTCGTCCAGGACGTCATAGATGCCGATGTATTACAATGATGTTACAAAAAGTTTTGACGTATCGATGACTCGCCGTTATATGACGAATAAGCCCCAAGTATATTGTTTAAGTTGTAGTAAATGTCACTGCTTTTGTAGCACCTGGATGCGTCAGGGTAGACGACATCAGTGGTTCCGAATGTACATACCCGTCATATTTCGTCAACGAATAAAATTCATTTGGAGAGTGATTGATGATCTTCAAATGTGGTGTCTCTCATAACTAGGACAGGTTTCATTAGCTTGAGTCATTGGACAAGAAGCCAGTTTGGAGAAAAGTCAACCAGTAGAGATGGTTCTCTATTATATAACCTTGATGGAGTAAAGGAATTAAAGGAAAGTAAAGGACTTTCTTTAAAGATCTGAGTCTAAGCAATTTTACACACAACGACAAGAGACACTCACAGGAGATTTTTTATATGTCTGTGCGTAGTTTTACTGCGTGTAGTCCACTGAACACACTCACGCCAAAAATCATTTTCCACGATATGAACCTAACGCCGAAAACAGAACAATTGAGCAAATAAGTAGACGTTCACGTCTGACCTCTTTTTCCCTCACTTTCAAGTGTCTGGTGTCTGGTGTCTTGTGTCTCCGTGTCTAAATGTGCTATTTGGAATATGTCGAAACAGCTCTTGTAAATTGCCTGACAAACAGTCTGAACCACAAATAACCTATTTATTAGATGGTCCACTTCCTTAACCTAAAATTTGTACACTGGTGAGCGAGAACGTGTTAGTGATTTTCCCTGTTCGTCATTTTTACAGATAGTGCTTTTCACTAACACATTCTCGGTCACCAGTGTAAAAGCTTTTAGATCTTCTCCCTAACCTCCGAAGTGGACTATATCTAATATTATTTGTGGTCTGAACTCCGTTGAGTGAATTCTTCTCCTGTCTTGTTTGACATATGAGATGCATCCCTACTGTTAAGGGCAACAAGAGATGACTTAATCTTTTGACGGACACTTGTTTTAAGGAAAGATTCGCAGAAATTCGTGCACTTCTAAAATAGCAAATTTTTACGAAAAGCTGTTCTCACACTGAGAATTTTCGTAGTTTTTCGCAAAAGAGAGCGCCCACGAGAGAGTAAGAAATTTGCCCATGCAACGAATTTTACTTGAAGCAATTTCTGTGGGCTGGTTTGTGAAACCTGTCAAAACTGTCAAACCAGTGTATTTTCAACTTTTTCTTGTTCAACCCGTTCGTTTACTTTTTTTCTTTCTGAGAGAATTTTACTCCCACTCTTCGAAGTTTGATAATCTAAGAATTTTAGTGCAAAAAGTTCGCGAACGGACCTTTTGCTATGAGTAAAACATAAGGTGACGTATATATGTATGTACATGTCATGTCCCATTAAAAATCTATTTGATGACGTCTTTAGACGTCACTGTCTGTCAAAGGGTTAACTGGTGTCACATGATTATTGAAGCGAGCGATTACATTATTACACATATATATATTTAAATCGTTTATCAGTAGTTCTCTACCAGCTTTTTATAATGCTTTATTCTGCTTACCATTTCCGGGTGTTATAACAAAACTTGCCGAACGATCTTTGCCCTTATGATGCGGCATAAAACTGTAGACAACAACCAGAAATTATGGCACTAATTACAATAGCTGCCCTCAAGGTTATTTTTTTGTGATCACTTCTGAACGCTAACATGTAAAAGTATTCATACAACACCACTGTTGGGTTATGAAAATCTTTACACATGACACTGAGGTCAATAAACGTCTCTCTTTTGACTCAGAATCTACGAGTAACATGAAACATGTTTAAAATTAAAACAAAATATTATTTATCGCTTCTTTATGCAAATGAGCTCTAAACAAATCTATAATTCCCATTCAGCTATCATATTTATTTATATTTCACAGAATAATATTAATTTTTAATTAGCACTTTCTCACCCGACTGTAACAAAAATTAAGATTTTCAAACGTTCAAATAAAATGACGCATTTTATTGTTTTATCAATTTTATTAGTCACTACAAAAAAATATATATTTTTTTCTTAAAGAAAGCATATTTTTCTGAATGAGATAAAATGTCATAAAATTACGTCAATCTCATTTCGAAATGCGATTACTTCCAAGTGAGTACCTAGATTGCTCGCTGAGTCTAATCACAGACTTATTTCCAAAGTCCCCTTCAGTTATATTCCACCCAATCGGACAGTAAGGTGTGTTTGTGCATATAGCGTCTATCCGGCTGACCGGAACTTTTAGTTAAAAATGCTAGAAATTGCCTTCGGATGATATTATGTAGTAGTGTGGTGGTTTCGGTTTGGTCTTGAAATAAATTAGTGACTGAGTGTTAGTTTTATTTCGAAACAATTTCAATGTTTACTAGTGATAAACGAATGCCGGTCGGGGTGTACAGTACACAGTTCTATTGACAAATGTCAGGGAATAAACAAAACTATAGTGAATGTGTGCTTACAAACATAATTTGTTACATGAAGGAGAATATTGTGTAATACAGACCGAGTGTCTTTTGAAAATAAAAACAAATAACCTGCTGCATAAATCTAGAAGATAAATCAAAATATTTAAGCATGCTAACCCTGTTTGACACCATACGATAAAGCAACAAATTAGCATGTTTAGAGCTTAACGGGTGTTATAAAACTTCACAATCTATCATGAATGATATCATCCAATTGGCAATGCGTAATTCAGACTAATCGTTCTCAATTTTAGGCAAATGCGTAGTTTATGACATAAGCTCACTTGTCTATTGCATTTAAATGACAATTAGAATGACAGATCGATAACGGCTCAGGTGATCGACCGGATTTGTAGTCGTTCGTGACTTGGAAAAGTTTACGGTTTCCCGGAATGCATTTATCGAAACTGTGCACCCGTCATTCAGTTCGATAACAGATTTGATAAGTTTATTGTAGTTCAAGGTTTCATTAATTGAACAACAAGTCGGAATGTTAAGATTGTGTTTTGTGAATTTTCGGTATTTTTTGACTGCACGGCACTCAAAAAGACTATGTATGACATGACGTTTGAAGCTTTTAGGCGATATTTATCTGACATTGACAGCTGTAGTTGGACTTGCCCCCTATTTAAAAGCTATGGAGGAGAATAGAATCTTAATCATACACTGCGTTTACATGACCGGACTGAAAGAGAATTGAGTTTAAATCAAGGTTTTCGCTGAAACCGGATTGAGGGATCGAGTTAGAATCGAACGAGGATTAAGTTTGACACTGTTTTCCCATTTTATTTGCATGCGTCCGACAATATCTGGTCACTTCAAACAAAAAACACGAAAGGATAAGAGTTTTCTCAATCTGTCAAACTCAATCATTTGATCCGCGTTTATGTGGAACGACTCGACTCGATCGTGAGTCAATCTCGTTTCAATACAATCTTGTGTTTATATGACACCCAACCCGAATTGAATCCGATTTAAATCTGCCATATAAACGTGGCAATAGACGAACTGTAATAGACAGCTATCTTTGGTCGATTTGACGTTTAACCGTCCCAAAGTGGAAACTACCAATGATTCTGACGTCTCAGGCAAATCATGGTCCTTTGTAATGTGCGGCTACTTCGGAGACTCATACTTAGTTTTCTGTAGTTTTCAGTTTCTATTTATTGGATCGAGTCTATATGGGATATAAATATATATAAAATAACTCATCACATAGAAGTCGCAACAGAACATTAAAAATTGGATTGAATTCTTAGTCTAGTCCTTGATTTCAACCGTCACTATCACGCGAAGGCAATTAACATTTTACCTCATCAATATTTTACCCTTAACCTTGTCATCGTTGTATACTAGGTTCTGTTCTTCAAAAATAAATGATTAATATACTCAGCCTATTATTTGGTTAGTCGTGACGTAAAAAATGTATTCACATGTTGCTATATATAGGTGAGGTATATTCCAATAGAAAAGCATATACTCATTAAATTTGTCTTTGTCATTTGCAGAGGAACAATGGCAGATAGTCAAACCAATGGATCAGAACCACCAGTAGCCGAGGTAGCTCAAATGGCCATCGAAGACCCCAAGCCAGCGGCAAGCCTTCGTGATAGCTTCAAGGCCTTCTCTAAATTCGGTGATACCAAATCCGATGGCAAGCTTATTACCCTCTCTCAATCTGACAAATGGATGAAGCAAGCCAAAGTTATCGACAAAAAGATCACCACAACTGATACTGGTATTCATTTCAAGAAGTTCAAGGCCATGAAGATCTCCTACGATGATTACAATAAATTCCTTGATGATTTGGCCAAGGCGAAGAAGGTTGATCTTGATGAAATCAAGAAGAAGCTAGCTGAATGCGGTGCACCCGGAGTGCTACAGGTTTCCGTAAGTTGACCTAAACTATAATTTCGTGAAAAGTGGATAAAAAAAAAACTTGCATATTTTTAGGCTGGAAAAGCATCGGCCACAGTTGGTCGCCTAACTGACACCTCAAAGTATACGGGATCTCACAAGGAACGTTTCGATGATTCCGGCAAGGGCAAGGGCATTGCCGGGCGTAAAAATCTTGTAGACGAATCAGGTTACGTTTCCGGATATCAACACAAGGACACGTACGATAAAAGCCATTAAAACAAAACCACCTTTCTTTTTTCATTCAATAAAACTTTTCATTTGCAAACAAAAACTCGAGGAGCTCTCCTCTAATCCTCACACTCTTAAACTCCTTAATAAATCACAAAATCTATATTTTTTTCTTTATTGTTTATCAGTACCAGTATATATTATACGTTATATTTGTGATATTAATTTTCCTTATAATTTTATTTGAATTATTTTTTTTCAAACAAAATGTACAGACAGAGAAGATGGTACTTAATATTTAATCATATTGTTAAGTATTTGTTGTTTTATTTCGTGTTCATGTTGTTCTTTGGTATTTTTGGTTTAATTTCCTTCTGCTTATTCTTTTTAGTTCTACGAATCTTAAGTACATAATTCTGATCATCATTTTTTTTGTTTTTTGTTTCCATTTCTTATACATTTTACATCTACTAATTGCAGTTATCCCAGCAACTAGACGTACAAAAGTAGATGTGTGTGTTATGAAAAAATTTTAGAAAACAAAATCATAATTTTTTTCATCCCGCCAGAGACGATTTTTCAAACATTTCCTCAAAATATTATACATAAAAAAAAAAAAGAAAATACATATTTATAAGATATTTTAAAACAACTTTATCATGTAATTAATCGACAAGTATTTTTTAAGGGACAAAATATATTCGTAACAAGTTTTCTTTTCTCATGCTTAACACAAGTATACAAAAGGATTTTTTTTTTTTTTTTTTTTTAAATTTATATAACAAAATGGGACTCAAAATTCTTCTATCTATCATAGGAATATGAAATATGAAATAAAAGGGAACTTCAAACAACAATTGAGACTTTTTTAAAAACAAAATCTAAAGTGGGCCTCACACAAACAAACACAAAAATAATCGTCAAAACAAAACTTAAAAGTTGCTTCCGAACCAAGGGACCAACAATAATTGAATTAGGGCTCTGGACGCTGCCGTACGTAGTCATGCGAGTACACATAATTTGTATTTTGCACCCATAATGACTTTTCACTCAGTTTCGTCGAGTTTCGTTCACTTTTGCATCCATACGTAGAGAACGGCTTCATTCGCACCGAACGGGGCACTGAGGATACCTTAGCTACATCGTGTGCAAAGATATGACATACGATCACGTTTCCTTAATTGCAATTCTAGGTGCGCTCAGATTTTGACAGCTCACAAGCAAAATTTTCAATCGATTATGACATTGCTATTGCAAGCCTAATGCAATTATGGTTGGAACTTAAGAATTGACAGAACTGAAGAAAACTTAACGTGTGTATGGGCCGCTTAAGAACTTTCTATTAAAGGTAACCGGAGGAACAGTTTGGTAGAACCAAGTTAGAAGACAAGTATCGCATGGGATGTCCGACATTGTAGGACGTGAAATCAACTTCTGTGAAAGGTAAGAAGGTATGACAGTCTATGACATAAACAAGGAGATTAACGATAGTCGAGACAACACACAGTGCTCTGAATAGACGTTAACCTTCTGATCTTAAATGAGGATTAGCTTACTAGATGAGGATGGGGATGGTAAACCGTTTAGTCGATGAGTTAATGATTGCAGATTCTATATGTGGGCACAGACCAGGCGAATCATTTTAGATGCTTAACCTTTCAAGCTAATTGGTGAATGTAAGGAAAACAAGATCTTCGACGAGACTGCAAGAAGTCTCCACGAGACATAATTTCAGTCAAGACTCAAGTCATGACAATAATATGTCTCGTTTAGACCGCACTTTTACGGACTTGACTTGCAGTCGCCCTTTTGCCTTGCCTTCTCTGTGGACGTCAACCCTGACATAAATTTGACAGTCGTTTTTTATAAGAAAAAAACATTTATTGTGATTTATGTGACATAAAAGTCTGGCGGACTAAAAGTCTGTCAATTTTCAGAAAGCAGTGTTAGAAACAAATTTCGCAGTTAGGCGATTATTTTTTCTGAACAGAACTGTGGGTTGATCCTTTTGGAAACACTCTGACTAAATGAATGCTCTTATAGGCATAAGTTCTGCAGTCTCCCAGAAGAAAGAACTTCAGAAAACTTATAGTTATAATTGACTGACACTTTTTGCAGCGTATATTAATGTGTTAGGCTTATGCTGTGGTGAGATGAAAGATATGGCACTTGCTTAGGTCTTAAAATAGGCATAGAACTCTTCTCAATGAATAGAACTACTCCCGTCTTGATGGGATTAACTCCTGGACCTTAGCTGCTGAGTCAATTATTCACAAGTTGAGTCTTTCGCTGGAAGAAATGTTGACATTTTGTTACGATTTTAATTAATGCAAACAAAATAATTATTTTCAGAGAACTAGAAATGATTTGATACCAAAAGATGATACTCCAGCTAGTTACCAAGTTATTTAAATTGCACAATGATCTCGCAACTTATAATTAATTAAATAACACATGTAAACTAATGCGTTATCAAACACACATGTTAAACAGAACTGACACACATAATCGACCTTAAAACGTACAACGCCTGTATCACTTGACTGACTACTCGTCATCATATTATCTCAACTGATGGGTAAGAAAACGTTACAAAAGACATTTGGGACTCAAATTCTATCAATTGCTATGTGGCTATTCAAATAGCACTTTTCTAAAAAGTACTCCTGAACAAAAAGGGATCTATTCTTATCGATTAGTATAAGTATAAATAGTATAAGAAAATATATTAAGCTTAAAGCGCGAATAGGTTAAAGGCCCAACCACAATTGCATTAAGAATGCTATAGCTACTGTCATAATTGAGCGAAAATTCTATTTCATGAGCTGTCAAAATCCAAGTGCACCCATAATTGCATTAAGGAAACGTGACTGTATGTCATATTTTCTTACACGATGTAGTCACCCTCAGCGCTCCATACGGAATGTGCTGAGGGTGAAACTATTCTTTACGAATTAAGTCAAAAGTGAACGAAAACTCAACGAGAAGTCATTACATTATGGATACAGTATGCAAATTATGTGTATTTACATGACTACGGTAGCGTCCAAATACGTAATGAAATTATGGTTGAGCCTTGAGGTTCATAAGGAAACTGTGTGCTAGATCTTGAACCCATAATTGATCTTTGAAGTAACAGGTGTGTTCGCGTACCCTCCTTAAACAATGAATTTTTACGAAAAGCTATTCGCGTACGGAGAATTTCCCCATGATACGAATTTTAGTGCAAGAAATTTCTGTGGGCTGGCTTATGAAAACTGTCAAAGGTGTCAAACCAGTGTATTTTCAACTTGTTTTTGTTCAACCCGTTCGTTTACTTTTTCGTAATTTTTGCTTTCTCTGACCCCCACTCTTTGAAATTTGATAATCTACGAATTTTAGTGCAAAAAGTACGCGAACGGACCTAATGGTTTTAGCCGAGTACGTTGAGATGCTTAGGAAAAGTGTCTTTTCAAGATTGAAAGCATTACATCTGATTTAAAGCACTACATCTGACATCTCTGGCATCTTTTCTGCTCAGGGATTTTACACATACGTCACACACACTGCATATTGAAGAGAATTCTTGGAACACTTAATCGTCTAGACCTTTCCACTGGACCGATCATGAATTGGAACCAAGTTAATTGGCAATTAAGAAGTGATTAAAGGACTAAACTAAAGCTAATAATAAAACAATGCGTGGAGTAGGCTACGTTCGAGAAGGCTTTCCACAGTTTTAATATGCCTTCTCCTTGAGACCAGAGGGTCACCGCAAAACAACTAATAGCAAGGCATATGAGTTAAGTTTGACACAACGGGAAGGTGATAGGGTATTTTAAGGTCCAAAGTGGTGCATTCTGTAACTTCTTAGTGACCATCTCTGATAATTCACTCAACTACTATAGAAGGTAAGGCGAACAATTTACTCAAAACGATCAAAGCCAAAATAAAAGACTTAATTACTATTCCAATTATCGGAATAAAAGTCGAGAAAACAAGCCAATATTCTAGTGGTCTTGGCTAACCACGGTGTTTCCAAACTTAATGTATGCTGCAGAATCGAAAAAGCAAAGCTGAGCTTAGGCTGGTTAGGTTCGGTAAGCAGGTTGCCAGAAGAAAACCTTCTGCCGCACTTAGGTTAGAGCTGACCCATAGAGGGAAGAAAAGTCAATGTGATATCCATATATCTAAAAACTACTTCATAGTACTTACCTACTTGTTTTCAGAGCATACAATCCACCCTGACGCTCTGGTGAAGTTCAGCAGCATGTCGATCTTTGCACTAGAGAGTTCATCTAGGTTTTGAAAGAAGTGCATTTTTCTGGAATGCTGGGGTCCAGGGCATTGGCATAGGACATCTTCCTCATCACCGCATCTTCGCAGAGTTCGTCTTCTGTTGGATGCAGATTCTTCATATAGTACCGCAGAGTGTTATGCCCCGTAAGTATGGAGAGGGATCTGTCATTGCGCACAAGTCTCTTGCAAGTTTCTATAGAATTCCACTCCCTTGCGGCTTAATTCCCTGCCTTAAGCCTGAGAACGCGAGGAGGAATACTCATAAAGAGTTCAGTTGGTTCTAGTGAATCTGATGAAGCGTTCCTTGCAGATTCATCTGCTTTTTCATTGCCCGGCTGAGCTTAGAATGCTCTCCAAAGTCTAGGGAAGTAGTTTCACATTGACTTTCCTCAACCGTTATTTGAAATACTTATACCTATGGCTGTTAGGGTAGTCTCTTGGAAGACAAATCCTACTCCGGTTAAAACTTTGGTCAAATAAACAACATATGTTCATTATCATAGTGAGAAACGAGAAGTATGTGGACTGCTTGTGGCTTAGTATTCAAGAAGTTGGCCTCTGAATACCTACCTATTTGCAGTTCCAAAAAAGTACTTGATATGTGCTTCAAAGCTTCGCCCTGCGATCGTCAACAGATCAGAATCAACCTATACCTTTTTGAAATCAGATAGTTTGCTCGTAATCCCATATTAATGTACAAGATATCGTAACATCTGATGTAATTGGAATCATTTCGTACCACATTTTCCTTTTCAATTGAAAGTCTGCCCAGATTGTGTATCGATTTTCATCTCTGAATTGATCTTCCCTCTGATCAGTGATCTGGTATAAAACCTACTCGCACTTGCGAATTCAAATCAGTTGCTCGCAGAAAAAACTAGGCTGACTTGGATCGATTCCTCCAACACACACTAACTACTGAGAATTTCAAAGAATGGCTTTTGCTGGTAAGAATGCGGTCATCACTGGAGGAGCTAGTGGTATTGGTCTTCAGGTCTGCGTGCAGCTTCTGAAAGGTGGTGCTGGGGTGAGTTCTTCTTTCATATTTTTAGTCGAGTCAAAGGACCATAAGATCGTTTCCTTTTTAGAACGTAGCTCTAATTGATATCCAAGAGAACATTGAAGCGATTGCAAAAATCCGGGCAGCACACCCCGCTCAGACAGTTTTACTTATAAAAATGGATGTGGCCAATAAGCAGGGAATAGAAGCTGCCTATGAGGAGATTGTTAAGAATTTCGGTAGGATTGACATTGTGGTTAATGTTGCTGGGATATTCAATGATTTGGATGTTGAGAGGACACTGCAAGTTAATTTGGTAAGGATAGCAGTCAGATTTATTAAAGACTTTAGTTGATACAGTCACCATCAGGGAGGAATAATCAACTCAACTCTAGCAGCAATGAACCATATGAGCACAGAGAATGGCGGTCAGGGTGGAATCATTGCGAATATGTCTTCCGTGGTCGGATTGGATCCCATGTTCCTGCTGCCAGTCTATTCATCCACCAAACATGCCATCATTGGATTCACTCGGTGTTTAGGGGTATTAACCGTTTCTGAAAGTGTGCTCAAGACCTAATGTCTATTCTTTATAGAATGACTACTATTTGAAAAAGACTGGCATTAAGTTTATAATCCTGTGTCCTGGTGCTACCATCACGGATATGTTTACAAATTTCACAGAGAAAATACTCTTCAATGATATGGCTGATGAATCCTACATGATCTTGGACAGACTGAACAAACAGAGGTGAGTCATGATCATGGCTTAGAAAATGACCACAATAATTGAGGAATTATTTATAGCGCTGCGGATGTGTCCCGCTGCATAGTACAGGCTTTGGAAAAAGAAGAAAACGGAACAGTTTACATTATTGAAGGCAAGAAACTCTTTCCTATTGAGATGACACGCTACTGGAGAGGAATCGAAGATCAGATTTAAAGGCGCTTTTTGGTTGGATTTGTTCTTTTTGGGATTCGTTGCTTCTATGATTGCAAGAGAGTGTTCCTAATTTTGTTTATTGATTGCACCCATCGGAGAATGTGTATTCTTTGTCTTGGTAGATGTTAATTAATAAAATGTGAAAAGTATTTGATGAATCATAAAAGCGAGGAGTTTGGCGACTGAGCCATCTCACGGTAAGCGTTCATCAATTGGCCCCCATGGGCTACGTGAACTCCATAGTCTACCCTAATAGGCCAACCACTTCCGACGAGCTTGAGGGCAACATTCGAGGAGCTATTACCTTATAAGTTTTTTTTTCTTTGGAGTTACTTCTACCAATGAGTTACTTCCTGCTGCTTTTCAGAAATCCCCACTTTGAGAACTGGATGACGTCCATGTGCTGTTGGTGCTCTGTGGCCCCCGAGTAGTGAAAGCTTGTAACCACCGGATATGATTCCAGTGTCTATCGTTCGTTAACCTGTCATTACCTTTTAAATAATATTTACTCCATCTATCGTGTGTTTCTTGCTCCAAAAATTGAAATTCTACCCTAGCGCCACAATTCCCGCTCGTAACACCCAGTCTCCACGAGACATAATTTCAGTCAAGACTCAAGTCGTGACATTAATTTGTCTCTTCTAAACCGCACTTTTACGGACTTGACTTGCAGTCGGACATCTAAGACAGCCTATTTGTCTTGTCTTCTCTGTGGACATCAACCCAGACTGGAATTTGACATTTGAAGTTTGGCAGTTGTTTTTTATAAAAAAAATGTTTGTTGTGATTTATTAGTGCTTTCCAGATGTGCAAAGATGACAGATTTTTGATTTTTACAAACAGAAACAATAAGTTTGTTGATGTTTTAAAAGCAAGTGAACTTGTTTTGCTGTTGATATGTTGAAGAATGAAAAGTCATAACAAAATTCGCCCATCCAATGACATAAAAGTTTGGCGGGTAAAACGTCTGCCTTTTTTCAGACTCGTGGAGGCGCAGTGTAAAGTATAATCTCTCAAAAAACAGCTCTGCCGTTTCGCTATCCTATTTCTTAGGCCAATTTTGCTACCCACTCTCCAGAAATATCAGAATTTTCCTACGCTTTTTTAAATAACGAACTATCAGCGATAATTTACAATTTTTAGAACTAAAAAAATTGCAAAGGAAAACAATAATTAAATGAAAATATTTTCAGTTCCACGACGCTAACTTATGTTCTGTTCTTATCTGTCTAAAGATCCATTGGAACATGATTGACAGTATTTTATTCTCTTCGGAAGATGAAAGGAACACTTCTTTTTGCCCAATGGAAAATGATAAAAGAAATTTAACGAAATATACCGAATTTCTATTACCGCACGTCAAAGTTTAGTAGTTTATCACGAAGAGCTCACAAGAGAGTTGAAAATTTCCCTAGGTGCAAATTTTGGTCCACGAAATTTCATTTGGCAAAAATATGAGTTCTTTCAAATGGTTGTGTTGTTGTTGGATGGCAAAATAATAGGTCCTTTCGCGTACCCTCCTAAAACAGCGAATTTTTACGAAAAGCTGTTCGCGTACAGAGAATTTCAGTAGTTTTTCGCACAAGAGATTGCTCACGAGAAATTTCCCCTTGCTACGAATTTTAGTGCAAGAAATTTCTGTCACCTGGTTTATGCAAACCTGTCAGACCACTGTATTTTCATCCTTTTCTTGTTCAACCCGTTCGTTTACTTTTTCGTAATTTTAGCTCTCTCTGAGAGAATTTTACCCTCACTCTTCGAAATTTGATAATCTACGAATTTTAGTGCAAAAAATACGCGAACGGACCTAATACAAGTAAGAGTGACGTCTAAAAAGTGGGCGGTTTTTGTGTTCAACCCATTTCCGCATATTTTTGGACATTTGTCTGAAAGCATTTCACCCCTCCTTTTCTGCAAATTTTGTTGCAGAAAGTTTGCTCCGCGAATTTTTTTCTAGTGCCAGCCATAGACTTAGTTCGTAATGGTGGCAGCACTGGTCAAAATTTGTCAAAATTGAAAATCAAACAGTTGGGTGTAAATCTTCGCCCCAGCATTTATTCTGTGTACAATTGTTGTTTTTGTTTGCATTTATTTTGTTTGTTAAGTTTTTGGTTTAGAATTATTTACTAAGTTAAAAATGTCAAGCTCTGCTGATGAACTAGATCCTGAGAATATTGTCACTATCATGGTGGCAACGGACAACCACCTCGGCTTCAATGAAAAAGATCCAATAAGAGGTATGTATCATCCCACTCATTAGCCGGCATCTGGTGAAATTCATTCTCGTTTTGTTTATACTTTCTTAAGGGAATGACAGCTTTGTTGCCTTTGAGGAAATCCTTGAATTGGCCGTCGAAAAGGATGTGGATTTCATACTCCTCGGTGGAGATCTGTTTCATGATGCTACTCCAAGTCAGAATGCCTTGCACAAGTGAGTAATATGTAATGAGTTTCGTCTCTCTTTTCGTTATAATGTTTGTTTGAGTAGATGCCTGAAACTTCTGCGGCAGTACACCCTTGGAGATCGTCCCATTTCTTTAGAGTTTGTATCCGATCAGTCGTTGGCTTTCCATGATGCCCTCAATCAGACTGTCAACTATGAGGATCCCAATATAAACGTGTCCATTCCAGTTTTCTCGATTCATGGCAATCATGACGATCCTAGTGGCTTTGGCCGACTATCTTCTCTTAATCTTTTAGCTACCACCGGCCTCATCAATTACTTCGGTCGCTGGACAGACCTTGCACAGATTGACATTAATCCGATCCTTCTGAGGAAAGGCGAAACGCAAGTAGCACTCTATGGGCTATCCCACATTCATGATGGTCGCTTGTGTCGGCTGTTCCAAGACGGCAAGGTTATTATGGAGCAACCAGACGAGACGACCGGTGAATGGTTCAACATCATGGTAGTGCACCAAAACCGAGCCGATCGTGGTATAAAGAACTACCTTCCGGAGGAGGTTCTTCCAAAGTTCCTAGACCTCGTTGTGTGGGGTCATGAGCATGATTGTCGCGTGGAACCAGAAGTAAATCCGCAGCAACAATTCTTTGTCACTCAACCGGGCTCTTCAGTAGCCACTTCACTGGCCGAAGGTGAGGCTGTACAAAAGAATGTAGCCATTCTGCAGGTTCGTCACAAAGGATTCATGCTAACTCCGATCCCTCTGAAGACTGTACGTCCATTCATCTTTGAATCCATCAATTTAATGGACTACACCGAAGAGTATGGCTTAGATCAGGCAGATGCTTCTGAAAAGGTACAAAACCTGGCCAAAGAAAAGCTAGAAGAGATGATAAAACGTGCCGATGAACGTCTTACTGGACATCCAAATCAGCCAACGTTACCGTTGCTCCGTCTAAGGATTATTTACCACGATGAGGCGCAAATGTTCAATGCGATAAGATTTGGTCAGCAGTACAATAAGAGAGTAAGTATGGAGGCGATGGTTAGTGGATTAGTTTGATTTGATTTGGTTGCAGATTGCGAATCCAGCTGATGTTGTACATTTCAAAAAGTTCGCCAGAAAGCCAAAGTTTGAAGGGAAAGATTTTGACAAGCACGCCATGAATAGTGCCTTTACAAATGAGGTAAGCAAATTGAAACCCCCGACGTTTAAACAAGTGTGTCCCCTCTGAGTTGAAATACATCAAAACCCTCATCTTGTCACTAGGGAATGGACAACGAAACGCGAGTAGAAGATGTCGTTGACCGATATTTTGAGGAAGTGGACGAGGATAAAAAGCTACAAGTTATGACTTCAAAGATCCTCTCAGAGATGTGCTTTCGTTTGGTGGAGAAAAATGACACTAATGCTGCTGACTCTATTGTTAGGTGAGATTCTAGAATTCTGACGCTCTAAATCCTAATACATAATTCACTGTTAGTATATATAAGGAACAAGCCATAGCTCACCTCATGTCGAAGCTGCCGAGTGAGGAAGACTTTGAAGATGAAATCCAGCGATTCCGCAACAATGCGGAAACGACCGAGAATGTCTTGAAAGCGCTCGACAAACGTGGAACTTCCAAGCAAATGAAAGACAATGAGATGGATGTAGCCCTTGGCCTGGTGGCGCCAAAGACTACAGCGCGAAAGACCACCGCTCGTGCCACCAAGGCTGTTGAAACAAATGGAGATGAGACAGTAACGACTAAAGCTCGAGGGAAAGGTCGTGCTGCACCTCGTGGCAAAGGAGCACGTGGTGCTAATTCATCCACTTCTGGTCGGACAATGCCTCAATTAGATATTTCTGTTGGATCGGTATACTAGATCGGTTTTTTGCGAAGTTTTTGTTTGATTTTCAAAGGATTTTCTCTTTCAGAAAACAAAGCAACCTACCCTGCTTGATGCCATAAACAAGAGACCGACGAGAACTCGTGCAGCGCCTAAAGTCGTCTACGATATTTCTTCAGATTCTGATTAAGCTTTATTTGTTTTGTTTTTCGATAATAAAATGTGTTTTTTAATTCCATTATTGGTCAATCAGTCGTCTCTCCATGTGACAAGAACTTCGTCAGTTCGAAATCTTTGGGTTATTGTCGAATCTTCGAAGTTCATGCGTGTGCCAGAACGATGCATTTCAGCGCCGGCATGAGCAATCATTAAGCCATTGTCAATGCAGTAACGTTCATCGATAGCGAACAGTTTGCCACCGCGTTCCCCGCACATGATGCCCATCATCTCTTGAAGGCGTTCATTGCAGCCAACTCCACCGACAATAAGGACCTGGAAGGGAGAGGGAAATCATCAGTAAGACATCCTAAATAAATTGGTATAGGCTTTAACTTACTTCATTGGAACCACAATGAGCCATTGCTCTCTCGGTGATCTCGACGAGCATAGCGAATATTGTCTCTTGCAACGAATAACAGAGATCCTCCTTTGAGTACTCTTCTTCGGGTTCATCTTTCTTTCGTTTGTTTTTCCGCCGACTGGGATCGGCAATGTCTTCTATATTCGACAGTATCCCTGAGAAGCTTACATCCATTCCTAAGGGAATGAAAAAATTAAGACAACCGCCATGGAAAAAGACTACTTCTCCTCACCCTTCACCACATAAGGCAACTTGATGAATTTCTTTCCCTTCTTGGCCAACTGTTCAATATTATAACCCGGGCTAGGATCATTCGACAGCTTGATTATCCGAGCAAACTTATCCAAGCAATTGCCAACTGCAATATCAATAGTCTCACCAAAAATTCTATATCTCTTGTTGGAATAAGCGATGACTTGTGTATTGCCTCCGCTCACGTAAAGAACAATTGGATTCTGTGCTTTGGTGATGAGTCTACCCATTTCTATGTGTCCTATGCAGTGATTTACACCTAAAAGGGGTTTCTTCCAGATTAGTGATAGGGTGCGAGCAGCCAAAGCGCCCACCAACAGGCATGGACCCATTCCAGGACCTTTTGTATAGCAAATAACATCAATTGCAGAGTGATCTATCTTTGCCTCGGCTAAAGCGGCTTTGATCAAACCGGTGATCTTCTCTCGATGGTGTTTCGCTGTCTCTCGAGGCTGAAATCCTGAAAAAAAGAAAAATAGTTCAAAATTTCATGCATGACTTGTGGGCGCAATGCAACTTTAACCTTCTCCAGGTGGGGTAATGTACGTTTTACGAACATTGGCCAGAACCTCGCCATCACGAATGATGCCAACACCAATTTTATTGGCACTTCCTTCGATGCCAAGTGCACAAACCATTATTTTTTTTGTAAATATTTTATAACTCTTAAAGGCGGATGAAAGGTAAACAAATTAAGACATAACCTAAGAAATGGTCAATGACATTTCGCAGAACAGCTGTTGCGTTCAGCGGTGAGAGGTATGCAGTTGTTTGTTATGGAAAAACTGACGCAGTGACCTCTATATCTCACAAATGGGAATTTTGCCAACGAATGAATATGTTTTCTTCAGTTTGTAGCCGTGATAATAGGATTAGGATCCTTGGAGACTCCTCATAAGAAGAACAATCAGTAGGTACTGCTTTAGACATTTCTAGAGAGCAGCTTTATCACATAACAAAGCAGGAGAGTAGGGAGATTAATGTACAAAGAAGTAAAGGGCAATGGAGATTACACTTCGATGATAATTCGCTGTGAAAGACGTTTAGGGTTAGGTTGAATTTTCATAGGACACACAGATCTTAAAAAACCCTCCACTAATTCATAGCTTCTACCGTTACGCCACAAACACTATAAAGCTCTCAGCGAAACAACTGATTAAAAGTAATTAAAACTTATATTTCCTTATTGAGCAACAAAAGTTTAAAACTTCTTAAAGCAATTATGGTTTGTACAACAATTTAAGAAACATTTGATATAAAATTATGGAATAAATACGGTGTATATTCGTTATTTTTTTTCGTAATAAAAGGACACTAAACGGCTTAAAAGAGATTTGAGTCACAATTCAAACTAACTTATCGCAGTTGCCCCCTCTGCATGAAAAGACCCAGCAATGGCAATATATTCCAATACATCTCCGTTTTGCTTATAATTCTGATATTGTTTTAAATGCTTTTGGATATTTTCATGCTTCTGGACGACGACTGTTTTCAATATCGGCGGTGTGTTAGCATCTAGTGCACATTCTGTACAGTTTTGTTCCTGTCGAATCGCCCCAATAACTGAATGGACAGCATACTTGCAGAGGTGAATGGTTTTTTCGAACTTGAGTTGCCATTCTTCGATTAAGCAATCAGTTAACACATCGTTAGATAGTGTTCTGTCGCAGACATTCCACATGGAGATTGGATAACGTGGCGGTGTCAATCGTTTGTCTTTGTTCGTTTGTCCGTGGATGTAGTTCCTATTCACATAGTCTCCAAAAGCGCGTAATTTTTCGTCGCACGGTTTGGCAGGATTTTCAAAATATTTTGCGGCAAGGCGGTCGTAGGTTTCGACCACATCATCGGGTGGGACATAGGCCAGTCCTATCACCGACCAGAGAACCTTTTTCACCATGCTGCGGGGTTGACTGTGCTGGGATTGTAGGGCCAAGTCTTGGATCTTTCTCCAAAGGGATTGTTTGTAGTTGAATAAGCATATTCGTACCTCCACTTGTGGGAAGACTGTTTTGCTGGCTTTCACAGCGCCTATATTGTAGTCTACTATGATCTGAGAAGGTGCCTGTTGAGGAGCTTGCAGTTTTCTTGCTTTCTGTCGTAGCCGCATAAGGACCTCTAGGTACTCATCCTCCTTTTTGGACTGCATGAGAACGTAGACAAGCGGGACAATGGATCCCTTTACCTTGCCATTGATGGTCCAGAGCTGGCAGAAATTCGTAGGCACTATGTGGAATGTTCCGTTGGCATACCAAACGCTGCATGCAAACAGATGTATGAGGTTCTGCTCGGTGGTAAAGATCATTGTCCTCTGTGTTGTCTGGTCCACTTCATTGCGGATGATGTTGTCGTGGAAGAGGAACTGCTTCCCAGAGATCGTTTTAAATAGCCATTCGGATATCTCAAGATCCGCTGCATTCATGGTTTCTTTCATTCTATGAGCCTCTCGAGTTTTAGTCACAATCAAACAGAGATCTCGGATGCAGAACGATTTCCCAGGCGCATGTGATCTGATTTCTCGATCGACGAGTTCCGAAGGATGGACATTTATTTCGTCCAGTGCTTTACGGTATAGATTCGTTTGAATTCTTAGAAGAATAACCTCATCAGGCTCTGGGTCGTGATTGTGTTTGCCGATGATTTCCAAATGCAAATGACCGTTTTTGACAGTGGATGCCGCCTCCACTTTGCAGGTCATTTGGTGGATGCACAGCCAGCGAGTTGTATCGCAATTAATACGATCCTTTTTATAAATAAAGTCTTGGTATGCTAACCTTTCGTGGTTTCGCCTACCTTTAAAGATTTCAGCCATGATGCTCTGGAAAATAGAGAACACCCATTATCAGTAGAGGCAGAGGTTATAAAAGTTTTGCTATCAAATCACCCAGTAGTTTTAATGAAATAAACACAAAATATTAGCTAAAGTGGTGTCAACAAAATAAATTCTCGCCGAGTTTGCTTTGACACAAAATCGTAAGATTATTTTAGGATGGCTTCTAAGAGAACCGATTTCGAGAAAAAGGGATGTGTTGGAAAGTTGTATGTAAACTTGAAATGTCTTTTCAAACAAATGATTGAAAGAATTTGCAAACAATGTTGAATGAAGATGGATAAGTGGGTTCCATGGCTCAGTGGTTAGTGCGTTGGATTAGTGTCCATGAGATTCCAAGTTCGAGTTCACGACGTTTGAAAGGCATTCAAGTATATAACTGTCATGAGAAAGCTTCTTTAAATCCATCTGCCCTTCGATACGACATAAACGATCCTTCTGTGAATTAAGAAATGTATACCTTGTACGTTGCGTTGTATACACGTACTGTTGTGATAAGCCAGGCCTTGGCCCTTGCTTGTTTATAGCTTGCAAATGAGAAATTTCCCCATGCTACGAATTTTAGTTATACAATTTCTTGGCACATTTAAATCAGTGGATATTCACCTTTTTCTTTTTCAACCCATTGGAGTATTTTTCGTAAACACTTTTCAAAGTTTGACAGCCTACGAATCTTAGTGCAAAGTATTCGCGAACGGATCTATTTTTTGCGAAATTCCAACTTATCTGTGAACGCGCCCGTTTGTACTGTCAAGCAAAATTTCAGCCGTCAAATGTGCAAAAAAAGTTTTTGACACCCAAACATGTAGACGTGAAGTATTTTTTGTTATTATTTTTTGCAAAATTCTTAATTTACTTCATTTATTGTTCAAGAAAGAAAGTGTAAAATGGAAATAAATGATAATGCACCAGCTGACTTCCACGATGTTGTTCTGGAAAGGTGTAAGGTGTTTGAAGGAGAGACTGTTGTTGAAGGGGAAACCTCCCAAAGTACACATATTGAAGAAGAAGCTCCCTCAAACGGTGCTGAGGATGTAAACAAATGCTTCGTCCCCATTATAAAGCCACAAAAACCGGATTTGGACACGAATTCATCTGAAAATGTCAAAGAGGCAGTAATAGCGGCAGAAAGCATAACGCCGTTGGGCATTCCTGAGGCGCCCTCAAGCGTGGAAGCTGGGGATGACAGTCCACGTAGAGAGGAGTTGCCTCCAATGGAAAGTTGTAACAGTGAGCTGGACTTAGTTGCCAACAGGGAAAGGGTAATAGAAACTTGTGCTGTTGAAAAGGACAAAGGGCTTTCAAAGTCCAACACAAGTGACAACAGTTGTACTGTAAGTGGAGAAGTCAATTCTCTAAGCCAAGTAGCTGTTTTATCCTCGGAAGCACCCGTTCTCCAACCAAACGACAGATCGAAGGAGCATACTCAGTCTTCACCAACATCTCAGGGAACTCCTTCGCCAAAAGCAGGTTCACCCACATCAAGTCCTGCTCATAGTCCAGTCGTTCAAGCATCTCCATCCCACTTAACTGCCGCGTCACCTAAAAATCAGTCTTCGATACCGACTCCTCCACCAACACCCCCGGAGAACGTAGCAAAGCTTAAGCAGCTCCAAGAACAACTAAGTGCCTATGAAGCTCAAGTTGACCAACTGAAGAAGGCTTTGTCACAAAAGGAGAACACCATCACGCTCTATCAGCGGGAGAATGCGCTCCTCGAAAAGGAAAAGACCGCTGTAAGGTCCGTCATTCGTTTCCCCGTTCGAAATTCATAAACTCTTTACTTCTAGTTTCGCAAGGAAAAAGAGCTGGCCACCAAAGAGAAAGAGAACATTGTCATCAAGTTCGCCACAAAGGAGAAATCCCTCATTGATGCCAAAAAGCAAAAGGAAGCCATTGAGAAGCAGCTGGCCGATTCGCGAAAGGAAGTCAAGAATATATCAACAAAATTTCATGCCTTGAATGAGGAAAAGTCCCGAATCACCTATATGCTGGACGAGAAGGTATAAAACTTGAATTTCTGTCAATCATTCTGAGGCTAATTCTTCCATTTTTAGTGCAACGAAGTGAAGAAATACCAAAGGGAGCTAGAGAAGCAAAAGGCTGACTACAGCAATCTCGAAATGAAGCTCAAGTGGAACTCGGTTAAATTAGCACAGGAAACTGAAGCAAAATTGGTATGAAATCTCGTCTAAATATCTTTATACAATCTTAGTTCATAGATCAAATTACACAGGCAGCTGAAAAGAAACTCGAGGAGGAGCGAAATGCCCCCAAACCACTTGAAGAAAAGGCCAATGGTAAGTGACAATCTTACCTCTATACGGCAAAGGTATCTACAAATATCGTCTCCCCTTTCAGAGAAATTGAAAATGGAATGCGAAGCAACAGTAATCTTGCTCAGACATGAAATCGAAAACAAGGACAAAACAATCGAATCCCTTACCAAAGAGAACAAACAAGCTACAGAGAAGCTTAATCAACTTCAAGAGACCATGAGCAAGGAAATCCTCGAGGTACGAAGGAAGGAAGTTCGATTCTTTGCTACATATGTTTCTGTTTTTTTTTAGAACACAAGTATCTCTAGGGAGCTGGAGTGCCTTAAACAAGAGCACGCTGTTGTACAGAACTCCTACAGCGAAGAAATGCTGAATTCAGCCAAACTTCGAGGGCAACTAGAAGAACTGCAAGTTCTCCGAACGCAAAATACTATGTAAGTTGCTTGTATATCTCCTATCGGTTCGATAGCTAATCCTTTTCCATTTAGAAATGAAGAAAAAATCAACACGCTGAATGAAAATCTCCGACAACTCGAGGAAAAAGTCCAGGACTCCACACAGGACCTCGAACAGTTGCAAACCAAAGAACAGGAACTTCTTAGCATAAATAAGGAGATGAGTGAAATGATTGTTGGATTACAGAATGAGATTTGCTTACAAACGTCAAAGGTAAGCAAAAAAAGAAAAAAAAATTAATGCCCCGGGTGAGGCTCGAACTCACGACCTTAAGATTATGAGACTTACGCGCTGCCTACTGCGCCACCGAGGCTATACGTGGCAGTTGTACAAGTAGTTATTTGTGTTCTTTTAGAATAATTCTACCTGACGAAAGTGTAGCATATTTATCTCCAACAGTGGTGAATGAAATTATTCGAACCGAACAGAATTATGCCTCATTTTAAGGCATAGACTCAGATTCTTACTGCGGGGACTAACAAGTCACTAGAAAGCTTTCTAACCGATCACAGTAACTTGAATTACCAAATGTGTTTGTAATTTTATTCCAGGTTAAAGGTATCGAAGCCGAGAACGAGATTTTGAAAAAAGAAAAACTCGACTTTGACACCAAGTACAATGAGATTGAGTCACAATTGAAGCAAGAAGTTCAACAGAAGAACGATGAAAGGCTTTTGCTTACCAAACACCTCTCGGAGAAGACAAAAACCTATGAATCTGTTAAGACTAAGCTGGAGAATGCCCAAGGGGACCTAGAAGCAACCAAAAAGAAACATTCCCAAGTAGTTAAAGTGAGTTCTACCACCGCATCATTTGAAAACCTTCTCCTAATGCCTGCTTTTACTCCTTAGGAACTCCAAAGAGAATTGCAAAAATACAAGAAATATTTCGACGAAAAGTCATCTCCATCATCGCCAACATCACAGGGTTTCTGTCGAAATTGCCAACTGAAAAGTACAAGTCAAGAGCGAATTGCATCACGAGGAAGTAATAACAGTCGCAGTGATAGCGAGTCCGAAGCACAAAGTACAACGTCAACGATGAATCGTGATGTTCAGGTAAGGTCACAACGTATTCCATTAAAATACCAATTTGATATGCTTTGTTTGAATTGAAGGGTCCATCAAAGCAACATTTAGTTGAGCGAATACTGCGCCTTCAGCAGGCGTCTGCTCGACAAACGGAAAAGATCGATTTTCTCGAGAATCACACACTGTCTCTGGTGGCAGAGTTGCAAAAGAAATCAAAAGTTGTTCAGTATTACATGATGCGTGATCAAGCTGGAGCGCTTACCTCGTCCAAAAGTGATCAGAATAAGAGTGAGTTGGCCAAGTATGGGGGCGTCATGTCGGCGATATATTCTGGAATCAAAGGTCCCAATCAGAGTATGACTCTTGAGCTGTCACTGGAGATTAACAAGAAGCTGCAGGCAGTTTTGGAGGACACTCTTCTCAAGAATATTACACTCAAGGTAAGAAGAGTTCCTTGAAAGTCTTTGGAACTCACTATGTATACTTTTTTTTCTAGGAAAACCTTGACGTTCTTGGCCTCGAGGTGGACAAACTCACGCGTAAGCTGGCTCAGCAAAAGTCATAGCGTATTGGTGCCATTTTATAGATCATCCTCCTCGTGTACATTCCCAAATGGAATCTTTTTTTTTAAATTTATCTTAAGTGTATGTAACAAGAATAAAGATACAAAATTCAATACAAGCAACAAGTCATCCTACTTTATTGATGCCAATAGAGTCTACAAACAATTTTCGTACAATTTAGGGCTCGCTGGAGTACCCAAACCCATGCTTAGCTCCACTGTTGGCTTCTCTCCCTCTTTAGCCACTCGTGCTAGCTTATTGACCGCAGTCTTGAAGTGGACCTTCATCCTGGGATTCTGTACGCCGGTTTCATTGGTGATGAACTCTCTCAGTAGAGGCGGGAAGCCGATTTCACGGGGAATAATTTGTTCCTCTTTTTTCTGGGTTATCTTGCAGTATTCAGCCTCTTCATCCTTTGGAATGAGCCGGTAATCAGCCTTGTAGCTGGTGCTAAAGATCACTACTGGCTTTGGTTGAGTTACTCCACGGAAAGTGCGTTCGATGGTGACACGGACTTTACGGACTTCCTGGCACAGAAAAAAAGAGATGTCATTCGAGAAAGATTACTTAAAAAGGTCTATAAGGACTTACTTCATTTGGGACTGCTTCAACTTTAAGGATTCTCATGAACGATGGTTCGGGGTAACGCTCGAACATGCTACGGACGATGACACGGCCGACGCCGAAATTCTTGAGGTTACCGACAATTTCCCAGAGGGTTTTACCACGGAAATCGGTTTTGCGACCGATGTACTTCACCACAGACATTGTTTTTATGGTTTTATTAATTTGGATTAGTTTCAACGAGTTCTTTTTATTGAGAAATTGTTATTATAAAATAGTTTTAGGGGGTGAAGTCAATTTTGGGCAGGTTAGGAAAATGACAGTTGACAGATGTGGTAGTCAGCTGTGCGTGACAGAGGATGTTTCGTAATTCGAAAGGGTGAGTGCGAAGTTGTTTGGCAGTTGAATCGATTTTCAAAAATTAGTTTTGAATAGATCAGAAATGTTTTAACTTACTTAAGATATGATAGAAATTAATATAGCTCATGTGAAAGTTATATGTATTAAGAAAGGATAGGCTGATTAGTTAATTTAGTTTTTTATTTCAGCATCTCTCCAAGAGTTTAAAGTTACTTTCAAGCTTCAAGTTTCATAAAAACAACCAGTCATCGCACTAATCCAAGAAATCAATCAAAGTATCTCTTAATTTTTGACAGCTCAGTCAGCTGATTTATGTACAGAAGTGCTCCTTTCCTATCTTTTACTGATGCTCATTGTTCCCTTGATAGCATGCTGAGACGTTCAAGGACTTGTAACATCAACAGCCAATATCAAGCTCAATAGCAGAAGCAAGTAGACCAATGCTGGGATACGAAACATTATGACTGAGCACGGTAACAGCACCAACAACTTAAACAGCTGATTTCGAACTTAGGTCTCACTTTTAACTTTAAAGTTGCTGTCGATGTGCCCTCTTCGATTCAAAAGCATTGGTTTTCTGTGGCTGTAAAAGTTTCTGTGGTAATGTGTCATAACAAAGTTCGATAGAATAGGGAGTTCGAAAATTCGATGAAGACTCCATAGTCGTATTGTCATATTTAAATTCGAATTCCGTCAAAGGGCAATGTCAATCAATTGCGAAAAAGGGCACATCAAAAAACCAATGGATCACACAACCAGCCTAAACAATTGGCTCAGTGTTGAAGTGGTCCAAAATCGGGAAGCTTTTGGGTACTTTCGAGGTTAAAACAGAAAATCATATAGGCGGACAAGTTAAACTTGAAAATCTCAAGGCAGCCTGCTTCTGAATATTTTCTAAGACCCTATTTGGATTGATTACTCATAACTTTGCTTTGTCGGGGTTACCCTCACCCTCATCGATATAGCATAGTTATGAGTCATCATCTAAGCAGTTTTAAGCCATTGAAAAACCAACGTTTTCAAAGTTACTGTAGGTCTGTTCCCGTACTGAGTAAGACTACGAAAATCTACGAAATTTTACGAAAAACAGCAAATTTTTGTTCCTGTATATCCAAGTTTCGCAGCGTTTCACAAAAGAGAGAGCTCACGAGAGAGTAAGAAATTTCCCCATATTCCGAATTTTAGCCAAATTTCTTTGGCCAAAAATACGAACTCTGTCAAATGGTTGTGTTGTTGTTGGCTGGCAAAATAATTTGAAGGAGTGACGTTTAAAAAGTGTTCCCGTACTTTTTTCGAGTCTTGTTCTGAGAAAATTTTACTCCCACTCTTAGAAATTTGACAAGCTGCGACTTTTAGAGTACGCCAACAAACCTAGTCATAAAAGCGTGATAGGGGCGTACTTTTTCAGCTCAAAGTTCTAAAATCTTAACCAACGTTTGGCCACATTTCTTTTTTCACTTTACTCTTTCCTGAATAACTTCCTCATATTTCCTATGCTCTTGTTTATATGAATTGTGTTTATATTTATCGCATTGTAAACCTAATTCTCTAAACAAGTTGTGTGGTGGTAAAAATACTTTACATCGTGTTAACTACCGTGTCAAGTGCAGTAACGTTGCGATTCTGTGAAAAAAAAAAAACAAAAATCCCATGCCACGCACATTTCATGTTTTAACTCACTACAGCTCTATTCCAGTTTGAATCCATATCGGTCAACTTAGCCAATGTGTACTTTCTCTGGTGCGTGCAAAAAGTTGATTCACCGCCACCGCACGTAGGTACTTCGAGGAAACAAAATTGTTTAAAGCAGCCCCATCTCTCAGGTTCGCATTAGTACCTTTCGAGATGCGATGATGCGTGTTTTCGTTGATTAGTTTCTGCGATTCCAGTCCTTGCCTTAGGTATATTTTTCAGAGCAAAGGACCCAGGAGCATAATCTATTCGCCTTGCCAATAGTGACAAAATAGTTACATACATATGTTACCTCATACTGTCAATCAAAAGAAAGACAATAAATGCATGGGATAGCCGGAGCATTAAAGCTAAGTACCGCGTTCCATCTTACCAGCAATTATGTCTCATTTAAAGACAAAATTACATGTGCAACTGGTCTAGAAGAAACAATAAACCCAGTGAGTGGATATAACGAATTTTATAATTACCGTCCGATATGAGGAACAGCAAAAGGAAAACAGCCAGCAACCACCACCACTACTCTCACTGGTGTTCAGTGAGCAAACACTTCCTTCTGTTGTTCGGGCCAAAACTGGATCTTGTTCAGAGTATCTATGGTCAATCCTCCGATGAGTGAACCTCACATCAGCAAACAGTTTTGTTGCACGAAATGTTCAATTTAAATATTGTTTGCACTTTCATTGGTGGACAAGCCGCGCAAAAGACCATGGTCTACTAGTTTTTTATTTTCTCCCATCCAAACAATCCAAAAGGCTGCTCCTCTTACAATTCAGGTTCCGTCTTTTGGGCTATGTGTGCTTGTTACCTATAAAATGCGGTTTAGATGCAACATTGGCAGCATTAGCAAAAGAGACTCCATTGCATATCTAACCATGATGTCTTCAACAATTCAACTGATCACTGTCGCTGTCATCGGTAAGTCCTTCTTCAACTTTTAAGTGTGAAACAGTGAAACAGTTCAAACTTTTAGTTTTAGCTCTGTCTGCTGAGGGTGCACTTAAAAAACGAAATGGATACGAGTATAAGCAAGTGGCTGCAGCTTCCGGTCATTTTGAGTCTGCCAAGGTGGAACCACCACCACAGAAGGAATACTATGAATACAGGCAGGTGTCCCATCCATCATCATCATCGTCATCTTCTCATTCATCATCATCGTCGCACCATAAGTCTGGCTATAGTATTGGCAGTGGATTAAGGTCTATAGCTCAAGGGTCAGCAAATCAAGCCCATTCAGCTGTTGCCAATCAGCATGCTGCAGCCAAACAGGCAGCGTTCATAGCAAAGAACACTCTAGCTCAAGCGGCAGTTCAAGCTGCTGCAACAGCTCAGGCAGCATTAGCGGGGAAACAGGTTATCTTACAGGAACTCGAACAGCAATCATCGGAAGCACATAGATCATTGGCCAAAGAGTTGGAGCAATTACAATCGGCAAAAGAGGCAGCTAAACTCTCCCAACAGACTGCACAGGTGGCCAGCAATCATGTTTCGATTTTGGTATCTGCAGTCAATGATGCCAAAGCGATAGCTGAATACGCAGAGAAGGCAGCATCCGAGGTGGCCAATCAATTGGCTTCACAATCAGCTATGGTAGGACAAGCTAAATCTCGACTTGAAAGTATCGAGGAACAGTTGAAAGATGCTCGTGTAGACTATGAAGCTACAAAGGAGGCTGCATTAAAGGCGTCATCATCAGCGTCTGAGGCTCAAGCGAATGCATCCCAAGCTGGGGCACGAGCCACCATTGAATTACATGAAACTGTAAACAACTCTGAACATGGTGGTCATTCATATGGCGATGTTCACATTGAGCACAATGAACATGAACCAGTTGAGATACATGGCGGCCACGGCGGTCACAGTGGACATTAGTTTCAGTATTATAGAGCTAAGGCTCAGTGATTTTATATTTTTCCTAAAAAAAACACTTGTAATCTTAAGAATTTGAATGCATTAAAGTGCTTTCGTGAAATTAGTCGTTTTCATATGAATTTGCCTTCGAATTTGGTGTTCGAATTCGAACTTTTTAAACGTCATCTGTTCTACTTCACATGACTATGAAAAGGTATTGCGTCAAATGTCAAAAACTTGAATATTTGAATGATAAATCGAAAACTATTTGCTGATTTGAAACAGATTTTATTGAAATCTAAGCTGTCACTTCATATAAAACTTCGAATGACGTCTGCCGGCGAATACTACTCACTTCATTTTTCTTTCTGATTGCAAGGATCATAAAGAAACTCTTTACGTGGTACAGGTTCTCTATATATAGACTGAATATTATCTTTCAAAGCTTCATAGCACCTCTTTTGCTTTTCACTACATTCTAGAATCATTCTTCGCTCCTCCTGCAAAGTTTATCACTGTCAAACTGAACGTATAGTTTTCAAATACTCACCTTCATTTCCTCCAAGTTATATTTGCATCGAACCAAAAATCCCCGTACCAAGGCTTGTATCAGAGTCGCAGCTTCATCGGGTGTTAGAAACCAAAAATATGGGTAATAGCGTCGATTCCTAGAACAAAAAACATTTGTATAAAATATTTTTTTTAAAAAGAAAAACCTACTTATCTTGGAAAACCTGGTGACACGATACCCAGCTTTGCTTCCTCTCACTGTGCAAAGGATTTCTGTTATAAAGAACCTCGGAAATTAAGTCGAGAAAACTAAAGAATCGAACCTCCTCATGCAGGACAGCTTTGTCCAATACAAGCTGGCAGAGTTTTTCAAAAGCTGGTATCAAACAGGGAAAAAGTTCTCGCTTCAAATAAATCGATTCACATTCGAATATCGGTTGATTCATTTGCTTCTCCTTTTTTATGTAGTTTTCGAACTCCAAGTCTTCGTTTACAATGTCCTCCCATAGTGTTGGTTTGATTACTAGTGTTCGGGGTCTTGGAGGTCGGCAACTACGAGGTTTTCTCTTTTTACGGACTGGACGAGGGATTGTTGTATTCTTAGGGAAATGCTTCTTTTTTTGACAGAACAAATTCCTTGTGCTCAACATGATTTTGCTCGAAAGATGTTAGAGAAACTGTTTGAGGGGATTATTGACAGTTTTTTTTTAAATCGTGATCGTTTTTGGATTGAACGATTTCAGGCAAGTAGGTATTGGAAAGCTTATTAGAGAGTCTTGTGAACAGAATTGTGTAATTCTCTCTCGATAAATGGTTTGAGATACACTTTACACGAGCTTCTTCGATTCGAATTGAAGATCTGTAAAAAAACATGTCTGACAACGTGCAGGTGATCAATGATATCTCCGAAGTAGGGTCCATGACATGATGGGAGATGACAGTTTCCAATTAATTAGCAGCTAATAATTTGGCAGTACCACCAAACCGGTTTTCTCTGGATGATAAAACACGCAACCAAATTAATTACTGCGAATCGAGTCAAGCTTGGCATTCAACCTCTTCGATTTGTGCACTATTCGAGACGTGAACCTTGGTTCTTGTTGCAGCTAATTTCATATCACAATTGTGCAATGAAAAGGATGTGTAACATGGGGGAACATGTATATTCTGAATTCCGCAACATAAATGGCTGGCAACTGGCAACAAAGAACAAGCTGTCGCGGAAAACTTGGTCCTCAGAACGACAATCAGCATGTCAGCGATAGAACGGAACATAATTTCCCTCGATTTTTTAAAAGAAGTAAGAAACTTGTTTTAAATGAGTATTTTTATTCAGTGAAATAAATAAGGAGTTTCATAATAAATTAATCCTTACAGGGTTCACAAATAAATTAGAAAAAAAAAAATCTACGCTTTCATTCTTAAACATTAATCACACACATAAATAAATAATTTATAAAAAAAAAAAAATAATTAAAAACAAATGACACGACTGAACGCACTCTTTCGTCTTCAAAACGAGAAATCAAAATGGAACACATCCGCAGGCATTACTCATTTGTAGTACTGTGTAATCTGCTTGATCCAATCCAAGTAGTGTGACACCCTAACGTAGACACCGGGTACATTCACTTCACCGCATCCAATGCCCCATGAGACAACACCGACAACATTCCAATAGCCATTACGTTCGCATACCAATGGACCTCCGCCATCACCCTTGCAGGCGTCCTTGCCTTCCTCACCACCGGCACAAACGAATCCTGGATTCAGCTTGTAGTTATAACCTAGACGGGTTTGCCTCAACTGGTTCTGGCACTGTTGTTGTCCCAAAATTGGGACATCGACTTCCTTGAGGATATTCTGGTACTTTCCATGATCTCCGAAGGCGTCCTTGCCCCAACCAGTGGTCCAGCAGCGAGCTCCAGTGAAGTCTGAGAATTTATCCGGCAGACAGGCGGGACTAATGTGTGGGCTCTTGGTGAAGTCAATGGGTTGATCGAGCTTAAGTACGGCAAGATCGTTGTCTAAAGTTCCAGCGTAGTATTCCGGATGGACATGTACGGAGACGACGTCACGTTCGATGTAGGGGAAGAATTCGACATCATGGTTGACATCCCATTCACCCATGCGTACTCTCAAGTCGAAACCTTGATAGCTGCAAGCGAAAAATACCGTTAGGAAGCTGAAATCAATAGATCATAGAAATTTGAGACTTACGTCTTAATGCAATGAGCCGCTGTAATGATGTGTTGACCATCGATCAAAGTACCACCGCAAACGTAGACAGATTCTTTAGGATCCTTCTTCAAAATGGCCACATGCCATGGGTATTCGCCGAACTCACTGTCACCATCAATGTATACGGGATTCTTGATGCGACCAGTGATACCAGCAGCGTTACGGGTTCCACAACGTCCCAATTGCTGTTGTTGTGGCGGACGGAATGGACGACGGCAACAGACTTCATTACCGCGACATTGTTGTGGTCCTGGACGTCCTCCATAATAAGCTCGCTATAAAACAAGAAAAAAACGAAAGACAGGTTAGAATAGGCTCATCGGCAGACGGTTGTAAGGTCGGGGGAAGGGGACACTAATAGGACCATGCTTGTTACCTCTTCTGCATCCAAATTCTCTATACCTTCATTGGCACTTCGTCGCCTTCGATCTCGTGGAAATGACACCTTAGCACTTCCCTCTGCAGCTCCAGGAGCCTGAGCAGGGATTGGTCTTAAAGAATCGGCGTAGTTTAATTGTTTGCCGTAGCGGTTATTAACAGAATATAGACCGTTAGATGCCGTGGCACCATTGAACGTGATTGGATTACTAGGTTGGCTGTAGTTTGAGCTTCTTTCATAAACACCAAAGCCAGGACTGTAATTGTCTTGACTGTAACCGCCTGCACCAGAAGATGGATAGGACGGCACTGAGGACAAATAGGACGACCCGGAAGATAGATAAGACGGTCCCGAAGATGGATAAGGCCCTGATGAAGGATAAAAGCTTTGACTCGCAGAACTAGGACCATAGTGAATGTTGTGATCGAGACCTGGTCCGGTTGGGAAGGACGGTCCACTTTGATAGATCGGCCCAGTGGGCCCTGTGCTAGGATAGTGCTCCGGATGGAGGTGGGTCACACTTGGGCTATGATGATGCAGTCCTGCTCCATCATAATGATTGTGATGGTGATAATGATGGCTATACAGTGGCTTCGGTGGCCTCGGCTTGAAAAGGTCACCGACCTTTTGTATGATCTTCTCATTCGGCGTTACGTGTAGGTTGACCAAAGGCTTTACAACCTTATCGCCCAGTTCGGTTTTACTAACTTGCAGCGATACCAATGGATTGACATTGATCAAGCCCAAGTTCAAGCCATTGGGACTTATCGAACCAAAGTGCGGATTCTGTGCGGGATATTGCCCACCGATTGCATTTACCGGATATGCTCCAGCTGGGTAGGGTAGTCCAAAGGAAACTCCAAAAGTCGGCAAGACCTTTCTCTGACTTAAGCCAAACGACGGAAATGGACGATTGAAGTAGTCAGCTTGTCGCTAAGATTTGCGAAGAAATTCAAATTAGAGAATTAAAAATCTGACAGGTGGGTTATGAGCATGCGTGCGTGTACCACAAGCCTCCCAGGGGGTGCTGTTAGGTTAGTTATATGTTAGTTACGGTAATTGAGCCTTCACATAAACTAACCAAAACAGCGGGGCCCACTTATCATCCATCAGTTCAGGGCGTGACAAGGAGATAGACAGAAAGAGAGAGAGATAGGGAATATGTGAAAGCTAGACTTAGGGCGCAAAAAAACATTCAAGCAGGGGTGAGCCAGGTTAGGATTGGGATTACATATAAATGCTTTCTAAAGATTTAGGCTTACCCCTTCGGCATCGGTGGCTTCGGTATCGATATCATCATCGTTGAGTTTCTTATCTTCAGCAACGGCTTCACGTTTGGTTTTCTTGGATGATTCTTCGCCTGCGGGTGCTTCCTTACCTTCTAGGGCAGTGGTTGTGATATTAGATGCAGCTTCGTCACTTAAAGCTTCGATATCTTTGCCTAGGTTACGTGGATCAATGGGGAGAATAAGGTCATCCTTGCGTCCGATTCTATCAGCAGCAGGGCATTGGTTGAATGGCACACAGGTACAATCAACGAATTGTTGTCTGGCTGTGTCGTAACCATTTCCTCCAAATTGAGATGCGGCGTACTTATTGTCATTGAAGCCTCCCTGGAAGCTATTGCTGCCAAATTGAGCCGATGAACCAGATTGAAGTTCTTTTTTGAAGTAATCGGGATTCTGAGAGTGATAGCTTCCTGAGAGTCCATTGGCTCCGAATCCTCCTGAGTTTCCTGCAAGTCCATTAGATCCGAATCCAGACTGACTGAATCCAGCCCCAGCATTGCCAGCGAATCCAGTATTTCCAGAACTTCCAAAGCTTCCAAGACCTCCAGCGGGCTGATAAAGTTCTCCAGTGTTGGGCTTCTGAACCGAGTTAAATCCTTGCGAGTTGAAACCATTTGCATTGAAGTTGTTGGCTCCTGAGGAGATAAGACCTCCCTGGGAGGCGCCATTGAATCCAGCAGCAAAAGCAGAGGACTCTGTGAATCCTCCAGTTGTGATTGGAGCAAATCCAGCGGAAGATTGAGCCAAAGCTGAGAAGTCGGTACTAATGGCACTACCGCCTCCGATTGGAACGGTTACAGATGGAGCCTTTGCTACACCACCTTCTCCCTCGACGTGATGATAGTGGTGATGGACGTGTTGCTGCAGGGATGATGCAGCTGTGGCCAAAGTTTGAGGTTTAATTGAGTCTACTGACTGTTGGGCATAGAAATTGTTCTGTTGAGAACTGGCAACTTGGATCTTCTCACCTACAGTCTGTTCAAAGTGGTAGGGAGCATCAACTCCGTCGAAAACTGGTCCTGGTGGCTTTGATCCATAGATGATCGAACCAGCTGGAGGCTTATTGAACGACACAGAGGAATCGATGGCCGATGGTGGTGGCGAGTCTAGGAATGGCCCATTGTAGACTGGACCCACACCTTGTGGGCGTCCATAGATGGGTTTGGTTAAAGGCCCCTCATAGCCAACCTTCCTTGGGGGTCCAAATTTATTCAGATTTGACGGTGGTCCAAAGGAATTCGATTGTGGTGGTCCGAATGAGTTCGATGGTGGCGGTCCGAACTTATTTACCGGAGATCCGTACCTATTTCCTGGTGGTGGCATTGGACGTGGTGGTCCGTAAGGTCCTCCTACCCGATTTGGTGGTGGTGGCCCCTGAGCATAAATGGTCGAATAGAAAGGACGTTTTTCCTCTGGTTCGCAGCTCATCAGACCCAAAACACAGAGTTTTTCCTTAATTAAGTTCCTTGCTTGCATATCGTCGCCTTGTTGCAACGCCATCTCTACATTACCATCGGCATAAACCTGATCATAATCACCCAAGTTGCGACCCTCACGGCGACTCGTCAGAATATGATCGATGATGTCATTCACTTCGGTATCATTGCTGTAGACTGGCTCTTGGACTGCATATCGGCCCTGATACTCCTCCTTGTCGGATTCCTTGGTATCGGTCTCTACTGATCTTCTGGTCAAAGGCGCCTTGGTTTCCTCAGCTTTCCATGACCATGATGATTCACTAGCCGCGACAATCGCTAAAAGTGCGGCTGATACAACCGCAAACTGATAGATCCTCATAGTGCACCTAAAAACGTCAGAAAAAAAGGTCAGATTATATCATAACGATTTGGTCAAAGTTAACCTACAAAATTTGTTAACTTAAAACGGTCATTGTGCCCAATTTTGTTACCTCGATCGCTTATGACAACGCGAAGTGTAAACACAAAAAAAAAAAAAACGCTATTAAAAATGTATCTCGAACCGAGAGAAAGATCACTTTTACTTTCATCATCATGTCGGATGGTCGGTTGGATGCGAGACAAACAAGAAAACCAATTTAAGGTCGTTACCACATTATTTACCTGCCAACAAGGGAGGGGGGAGCAGGCAGGGTATTACCCAATGCGATACAGTGTATTTTTTGTAAGATGATGCCAAGTGGAGTAAGTGATGCGACGCTGATGATTATGTGGTCTGGCGTGATCTTGGAGTTTTATTGTCTGTGTCTCTTGTGTTCCGCCCTGAGGGGGCCAAGTTTACGTTGGAGTTTTGTATCTCCCCTGCGTTATGAAACAATGCTGATGATTATCTCATAAGAGACAAACGTGGTGACAGCGCCATATTTTGATGAATTTTGTAAACTTTAGGGGTTCGTTGAGTGCGCTTAACCTTTTTTTTTTTTTGTCTTTTTGGAGTTATGTTTCGGTGTTAAATGGAGCAAACGACTGTATTTTTGTGTTGGGAAATTAATTCGAGTAAACTTTCCATTTCTTAGTCATTCTTGGAGGGCATGTAAGTAATTGATTTTGCAATTTATATTGTATGCATGTGTCATTTGTTGTATGTGTTGCGCTTCGGTAAATGCGAAAGTTGTGGGAAGACATTTTGCATAATGTCAAAGATGACAGGGCGAGAGAGAGAGAGAGAGAGAGAGAGAGAGAGAGATAGAGAGAAGAAAAGGGGTGTGGTTAGGTATTGTGTGACAAAGGACAAGTTTTCATATCCGTGGTATTGTGACGTAAGGAGTGCTACGTCTTTGTTTGACAAGATGCAGTCCATAGATTTTATGTATTATGTTGAATGCAAATTTTAGTACAAATTTAAGATCAGTAAATCTTCATAAACTTCAAAAATCCCGGGCAATTAAAAGTAAGTAATTAGTAAGTAAGTAAGTAGTAGCTCCTCTAGTTGTAGAAGTAGCTCTCGATGACTTAGCGCACAAATCTGTTGAGTGCTCAAAATTTTACAGGAGAGAGCTTTCAAGTTTTGAATTTCATTAGTCGCGTGGCTGTTTACACATATTTTTGCTGCAAGGTTTAGCATCTCATGAAGTGAACGCATTTTTGTACAAGAAGATATTTGTTTGCTGAATCGAATGGTATGTCTAACTCATTTCTGACCAAAAGTGCACTTAACATATTTTTGCGCTCTATTTGGAGCCCAGAAGATTTCTACTAACCTGAAAATGACATATGTATAACTGTCTAAGAAGGAACTAATTTTAAGATTTTTGAACAAATATTTTTAGGGAGCACGACACAAATTTCAATATATGTCACCATTTTATGATGCAGTAGCGAAGTTCCTAAAAAATGGTTACTCATTCTTTGCAGTTTTGTTTGTAAGTGGCAACTCTTTACCTCAAGCAGTGCTGCCATTATTCATTTATATTTTGGTGAGTTTTTCCTGTGCTCAGGATGTATTTCAGATATTTCATGAGAAGGCTGTACATGAGAAAAAGCAAGAGGAAACTGCGAGCTGTGGACATAAGCCCAAAAAAGTAGGCGTGTCAGAGTATTGGCTGGGTCAATGCTGTGGTTATTGTGCCGGAATCGCACTATCAATCGCAAATTATTAATTGAAATAAGTGGAAAAAGTGGACTGAGGGCCCTTGCACGATTGGTATTTGCCTGCTTACGGCTCTGGAAGGTTGGGGGTCTCGTCAAAGTAAGTAAATTTCGGCAACTTCTGATTGAAAACGAGTCACAGTGCCAGTGGCTGTAATAACAGAATGACAGTGATTCAGTTGGGTTTTACTTTTATTTTAAGAGTGGCAACTCTACCAGAACTAGTGCTACCACTTTGGGAGATTGACAGTTGACACAATTTGATGTTTATCTGTGCTCGGGGGAAATGTTGCTGCTCTTGTCGAAAGTGAATATTGGAACTTCTACTCTACACAGTAAATTGGGAAAATCAGTGCCAAAATTACATGGACGCCAAATTTATTTTCTGTTCAAAATGTTCCACGACGTTATTTCTTAAATAATTATTAAAAACGAAATATTTCAGTAAAAATAAAATTGTTGAAAATTTCTATTTGTCTGATTATTGTCCTAAAACATCAAAATTTTAGTTGAAATGAAATTATATTTGAACTCATCAAAGCAAAATGGGTTACAGAATTTAGAACGATCAAATATCTTACTAAATTTTGACTAATTGGTTACGTTTCCCCTATTGTTACATCAAAACAAGAAAACAAAATCTTTAAAAATAGATTAAAGGTTTCAGTGAAAGCGACAGTGATGAATCGCAACAAATTTGCATTCGATTTTGTATCGAAAATGAATTTTTCAAAGCCGAACTGTAAGGAGTGTCCCAATTTGTCGAATTAACATATAATACGTGACGTACTATGATATATAAGACCGTTTTATTCACAAATCATCCTTAGGCCATTTGTACTTCAAAAAATCTTTATCTAATTTGTAAATCATTGATTGGCATCTTAACAAAAACTAAATTTTAGGCCATAGTCAGCCCAAAGACGTTTTGGTTTCTCACAACTATATTCACAGTCTTATTCCATATCCGAAGGGCAGATGGTTCTTAGGAAGTACTAAAATAACCGCTAATTAAAAGGGTTTACTTTCAGTCAGATTTCACTTAGACTTTTGCCAGACAAACTCATTGAGTTGAGTCAATTCACAGAGCAGAAAACTTCAATTCACCGCATCACCTTAGCCACATGAAAAGTAATTATTTTTCCTTAACTATGCAATTATTTTGTTTATAAATTAAACACTTTTTTTCTCATAATGTAAGTTTATGGTTATTTATGGGCTTTTTTGCTTCTTGAAGATACAACAACGTTCACTTTCGTTTTCACTTGCATTTTCATTTTGCACAAATCACTCTTCTCCTCCAACACACACACACAGACTTACCTTTTTTGAAAATAAAATTATGTATCCACAAGATATTCGTTTTAGCACTGTTGTTGTACTAAAAAAACAAAAAAACTCCGATAATCCGTTACGTTACTGCAATCCTTACGTAATCCAAAAAATACAAATTGTATCTACAGCTGTTATGCGCTGGTTGCTAATGTTGTGATTCGAATGAAGCTGTTGAACTGGCTTGAGTTTTGGTTGAACCCCAGATTATATAGGATCCCACCCCAAAACTTATTGCTTGAACCACGCTCAGGCTGGAGGTAGCTACGTCATATGCGTGTGTTACAAAGTCTAGCATTGAGAGACACGCTCATGGAAGTGGTGGAGGCAATAGTGAGTAATGGTTGGATGTTTTTTTTTTTCGTATTTTTGGTTTACCTTCGGGTTTTTTCGTACTTCGTTTTTTTGGGGTCTCAGTTGGGATGGAACGAAACTTAAAGCCGGCTTCAAGTAAAAGATACATGCAAACGAATCAAAGAAAGGGAAGGAAATGTGTGGTGTAAAGGAAAGGGAGTACCCGCAGAACTATATGAAAGATACAATAATAAAAACAGAAGAAGAAGAAAAAAAAATGATAATAAAAAAAAGTTGCACTTTCTCCTTCGTCGGATTGGTTCCGATCCGTTTGCGTCGTCTGGACACATGAGGGAGGTTTGGGGGGATCTCATTTGCAAAGTATGGTCTTGTGGAGTATCCGTCGTATAACCATTGAGAGATTTTATGTTATTTTTAGCTTATATGGTGCCTTTTGGTGGAATAATATTATACAAAGTTTGTATTTTGCATTACAAACATACATAATGGTGATTATGGTCATTTTGTGGAAGAGGGACAATGGTCTTTGGTACCACCACCAATCATTTGAAACTTACATATTGTTTGATTGGATGTTTACTCGTGAGTTTTGCTAATGTGCCGAAGGTGCTTACATCCTTTTTGCCCAAAATATTGGAATGAAATTATTCAAAGAAGAATAAGACAAGCATGATGCGTACAAGGGACTTTTGTTATCTTGAAGAAATCGAGACTCAAGTTTAGCGGTTCTTGACTAAACTTGCCTTCAAATTCAAAGATCTGGTTTCTCAGTACTCGTTCTGGCTAGCAGGAGGGTCTGCGGCAGAACTATTGATTGTAAGTTCATTATGTTACTCCTCTCTAAATCTTTATTAGTTGCTATTAAACTTCAGACATAATACAAGTAGAAGCTGAGATGATTCGCTCTATATTTCATATAAGGGGTGAAAAAAAGGTTGGCGCTCAGTATTTGGCAGACTTTAAGACATATTACATTCCTTTATGAGCCTAAAGTTTCTCGACTTTACTATCATGTCTAAGGTTCCAAATTTTTCTCTTTGGTTACTCCGATGTATCCTTTCCGACCCCTACTTTGCTAGGTGTTATTCATAGACCAAGACCTCCTCTGCGGGTGAGTGTCTCCGAGTGTCTAAGAAACATTCAAGAGTATTACTGTCATGAGAAAGCTCCGAAAAAACCCCGCTGCCCTTCTGTATGTGTAGAAATGTATACCACGCACAACATGTATAGTTGTGAGAAGCTAGGCTTTGCCCAGTCCAGCTACTAAATGAGATTTAGCCCGATATAGAGAAACCAGACACAATGCCAAGACAAAAGGGACCCGACTTGAGCACATATCAAGTCTCAGCACTCCATAATGCATGGGAAGATACAGGTCAAGCAAGAAGCAGGCAAACATAAGAGATAAAACCCTTGAACAGCACTGGTCAGTCGCAGAAAGGCGACATGCATCAATACAGAGGAATATTTCAGTATAGAGAAACAGGTGCAATATGCAAACGACGACAGGGCTTCCATCATCAGAATCCTCCAATCCTCAAGGCCCTATCAGCCAAGCATTCTAATTGCCAAAATTCTTTGGGACAATTTCGTGATCTATACATGGATCTAGTGCATAACGAGCACATTCCAAAAGTAGGAAAGGAATTGATTGTTTTTAGCTGATTTCTAAAGAAGGCATGTGGGCTCTTAGCTCTTCCAACGTCGTCAGCTTGTTAGCATAAACTAATGACTTAACGCAGTCCCACAGAAAATAGTCAAACGGCGTGAAATCGTACTAAAGAGGCTGCCAAACGACTGGCCCATTTCTTGAGATAACACGCTCACCATACTTACCCTTGCAACGATTGCAACGTGTGCTGTGCGGCTTGTGGCACCATCCTGTTGAAACCACATGTCGTCCAAGTCCATATCTTCTAATTTGGGCCAAAAATAAACGCTAGTCATGGCGCGATAATGCTGACCAATAACGCCGCCGGCATGCAAACCGCACCAAACCGTTATTTTTAGTGGATAAAGTGGTGATTGATGAAGCACATGTGGATTTTCACCCGACCAATAGCGCATATTTTGCTTATTGACGAACCCATTGAGCCAAAAATGAGCCTCGTCACTGAAGATGATTTAGCAATGAGATTCATCATCTTGGCGCATCTTCTCCAGAACCCAATCGGAGAACGTATGGCGCTTCAAATGGTCCATCAGCTTTAATTCTTGAATCAGCTTGATCTTTTAGGGGGTAAACCGAGACCCTTACGCAAAATACGCCATAATGTGGTCTGAGCGAGGCCCAATTCTTGAGAACGTGCCGTGGAATTGACAGATTTGGATCGTTTTCTACCGCAACGATAATTTTGACACTTCGACCAACCTGTTGTCTCACTGACACGGCAACAGCACACAACGAATATGTAGGCTCAAATTTCTAGGCTCTTGTTGTTGCCTGTCTACTAGGGCGAAAATGACGATCGCAAATTGGAGTTAACGCTCTTAAAGTTGCGATCACCGACCCCGAATTTCGGTAAAAAGTTTTTATAATGAAAATGTTGAGTTTATTGAATAAATTGACAGTGACAGTTTGATGATTAGTGAAAGAGTGCGTTCACAAATTAAATTCAAAGTTGTCAAGCCCCTATTGGGAAAACCCTCTACTTAGTATACAACAGGAATGTAAAAGAGAGCAATTATTTCGGAATGCATTCATTGAAATTGTCTTTAGAATTTACATGGATTTGTTTGAATTCAATGACTTTAACTTCAAAAATATAAATCACCATTCATTTTAAAGTCATGATTTAGAATCATCATTTTTCCAATCATTTTTTTGAAGTCAAAATGAATGCAATAATTTTGATTGCTCTGCAGCCTTGAAGTCAGTAGCATTCACTGCGTTCACTTGAAGCCTTTGAAGTCATACTTGATTTTTTATTGGTTAAGACTTCAATGACTTCACAGTTTATGTTTCTTAAGTGTTTCACTGCATCAATTTTAGTAAGTTTTTTCACCAAGGTACAGAAGAATAACAAATATTTCATACGGAATGTCGCAGCAATATAGCAGTCGTTCCCGTACCCTCCCAAAACAGCAAATTTTTATGAAAATTTACGAATTTCTACGAAAAGCTGTTTGCGTACGGAGAATTTTCATAGTTTTTCACAGAAGAGGGCGCTTACGAGAGAGTAAAAAATTTCCCCATGCTAAGAATTTTAGTGCAAGAAATTTCTTTGGGCTGGTTTGTGAAACCTGTCAAATCAGTGTATTTTCAGCATTTTCTTGTTCAACCCGTTCATTTACTTTTTCGTAGTTTTAGACTCTTTGAAATTCGATAATCTACGAATTTTAGTGCTAAAAGTACGCGAACGGACCTATGATGTAGGAAAGAGTAAAACATCAAAAATTCGTAATAAAACTTCAAAAACCGGTTCTTCTGTCATGTCATTGTACCCATTTCTTATAGGCGCCTAAAATAAACGCGCTAAAATAAACTTTGCCAAAAGTTTTGTACCAGTTGTTTGCACAGGTACCTGTTTGGGCCTCTTCTATCTAAATATAACTGACCTACATTACGTACTATTCTAAAGCCAAAAAAAAAAACAAGCCTCTTGACACCATTGCATAAGCAGACCTACATAATGTTTTAATTGTGCGAAAAATCATTTCAACCGTTATTTCACTCGAATTGTAAACTTAAGCTGCCACTTAAATGCACACGACATTGCTTTTATTTTGATTCTGTCGCATAAGAGCGTCAGCTCAGCAGAGTAGAGCAGACCGGAGATAATCTTGTGTTGCGTTGGGAAATAGCACAGCAGCGTTGGCGTACTCTATGGGCATTAACACTTTCATTACGAGTATGTTGCGCGGTATTACTTAATCCACGAGATGCTTGGCTTCTTTTTGTGGCTTTTTCCAATCTTGGAACCAACCTCATGGATAATTGGATATCAGTTGTAAAATTTCTCTGCACAAAGAAAGGAGGAGATGGAAATTGTCTTTGAATTTTGTTTTTTTTTTCCCAACCCAACCGTTAAGACGACATCAGGTTTATGTAACTTGAGTTGTTTCCGTCTTAAGACTGAGCCACAACTGGCTTGCTGCAATCATGTCACAACTGACGTCACTTAGGATTGCAAGATACCGGATTCTGTGAAAGCAACTCATTGTGTGTACCCCCAATGCCAGGTCAGTGATACTCGTATTCGGAATAACCGAGCACAATATTTGAATTGGCGAATGACCTTCTCGCGATGATCGCGTGAACTGGAAGTTGAAAAATTTTTGGGAATCTTTCAATGAAATTTTGTTGGGAAATTTCTTTGGAACAGAGTTCGACTGGCGGCGGTATGAATGATTATCATGTCGAGTCAGTCGTCTTGCTTGAATAGTATACTAATCAGCTGATGGAAGTGGATGCGATTCGTTGAACTCTCGGCGACAAATTGTATTTGAAATTAGTTTCTGAGAAATTCGCGTGCTGAAGTGGTTGGGTATACTTTTGTGGGTTTTTTTCTTCTTCTGTTTTTGGTGATTACTTTCGAGAAGCGCCAGTAGTGGATCAAGGTTATGGGAAGAATGTTGGCGCAGCAAGTTTGTCATAAAATTGAGGATTTATTCGTGGCGTTGCTGGGTAATTAATGGAAGTGGTAACTGCGTTATGCTAAAGCGTTGGTCACGACTCAACACCTATGTGGGGGGTAAAACAGTGGGCTTAAGTTCCACGTTGTTGCTGTATTTTTCCAGAATATGTCTCAGGATAAGGTTCGTAATGCGAGGAGGGCTATTGAAGGAGATAGGAGCTATAGATATAGGAGATATAAATAAACAACAACACTCCAGCCAAGAGAATCTTTGAATCACACACAGCTCCAGAGTTTGAGACGGCGAAGAAGACCGAAGCAGCAGGCCCGGATGGAAGGCAGCCGTGTCTCAAGCAGAGACTCTACAAGGGTCTGGAGCTCTATGACTGAGAACTATGGATCCTACAATACGTGCCAAAATGTATACCACGTACAACAATCATAGCTAAGAGAAGCCTTGGCCTTTTATGGATTGGTTGAGAGCTTACAGTCTACTTAGCCATCCAACCTCAAAGGTGGCTCGACAACAAACAGCAAAGCGCCCAGTAGATACAATTTTTCAGCGTTCCGGCGGTTTTGTGCTGATGTTCTTGCACTTGGCAATTTCTGACGTAAACTATCACAAGATGAAGAACATGAACTCAGCCATCTATATAGACAGTCAAGCTAGCTTCAAAACCTGACCGAAGATCGACCACTCACTCCATATCGTATTTAATGACTCAACTTACAAGCGACCCCGAGTGGAGGCCGTGGGGATGCATATGACAGAGAGTACACCACTCGATCGATGGGTATTGAGACAGTTTATTCAATCAAAAAAGTAGTGAACTGGCTTGGTACCAATATATGCATGTACCTTCGATCTAAAAGAGTTGAACAGCGGAAGACACGCGACATTAACAGTGACGCGTTGAAGTGATATTGAGGTACCACCAATGATCAGTTGGAAAGATCAATGAGGATCATGAAGTGTGCACATGCCACTGGTGCTGGTGAACAGGGTGAATGAAGACCTGACTCCAGGTAATAGGACAATTTGGGTTTCAATGGGTGAATACAAGTCTTTTAAGGACTCGCATCTCCAAGTAGATATCCAATCGATCTTACTCGATGTAAAGTGTGTCATGTGATCGGAAAGGCATCTGCATGTCCTGAAAACCGATTCAGATTCGCACATTGGCAGTGCTCTATTTAGAGCAACTTATAGTCTATTTCCTACTTCATATTGAAGACCATAATATCCAGGATATTTGGTACTACCAAGTCAGGGTTACTTGCGACACAGCCCCTTGGCGTGGCTTTATTATGGACACAATTCAGCGAACAGAATTCTCGATTCGGACCGGTGAATTGGCTTGCTACATCGTGTGATATCATGCCTCTAGACCTTTTCTTTTGGGACTATGTAAAGTCCAAAGTCGAGTATGATTGATGAGCTGAAAGCCAACATTAATCGCTCTATTCGCCGAATATCACTCGAAATGCTGGGACGCGTCATCGAAGGGTGTAATTTCAGAATGGATCATGTGAACTGCAGTGATGGCCAATATTTGAAAGAAAAATAAATTGTAAAAATAATGCCAGAAATAATTCTTTTGTTTAAAAATAAAAATTATCTGATCATATTAATTTGTAATTCTTTTCTTTAATTTTGAAAAAAATACCTCTAAATGAATCACTCTTAACATTTCAGCTTGGGTAAGGGAACCAAACGTCAAATTTGCCGAAGAAGATGGCTGTCTATTACAGTTTAAATATACCCGAGAGTGAGTACCTCGAGATGGAGAGATGGCCCATGAGTGGGCTTAGGGTGGTTATGAATAAGCTTTTCCACTGTATGAAGCAAATGAAAGAGTTCCACATACGCCTACGAGTCCTACATTCGTACCTATGACATATATGTATATGGCGTCGATATCTTTTGGGCATTATACATACTCTTGCCATAAGGGTCCTTACCTCATAGTTATTACGAAATACTGTTCCCCTTTTATGTGCAACCACTGCGAGTCCTGAATATGTATCTATTTTGTAAGTTGCTACCTCATTATGATTGCGTACACCCATACCGCCGCACGATGAATATGTAATTTCATTCAACAAGCGCATGAACTCATTTCCATCGTAGTAAATGCGAATCAAATCTGCAGTTGCACAAGTTATCCACATCCACATCCTACAAACGAATCGTTACGACACTGATTTTCGGAAAACCCAACTCATGTCTAACAGCTCACTCGCTTTGGCCCCAAATAGGAATTGTGTAACCCGACCCACTGGAGCGCTGTCTCCCAGTCCAAAGGAGAGTTCATTAGTTCCTTTCTGTGGAATTTCCCACACGAAAAAGTGCATTCAAGAAAATCTGGAAAATCCCAGACACAAAAAGAGATAAGCATAATTATCGGAGTGGAAAAATCAAATCAAAATAGTTTCCCTCCACCTTTCCATTTCCAAAGACAGAAAGAAAAAACCCGAAGGAGACGAAGCAAAACAATAAAAATCCATTCACAGAGCAATGCAGCCTTGGGGATTCCCCGGGTTTCAACGCGTTGCATAACCAAAACCAACATCGAACTCTCAGATTCATAATTATAGCTGCGTTAATTCGACATACGTTTTGGCAAAGCCACAATGCGAGTGACTCACCGATAGCTACTATGGCCGGTCAGCCCTCCGATGCGAGTTGGTACCTCGTATCGGTGAAGTAGGTTAAACTTTTTACGTCCAGTGAATGCTAATCGGATTGATTGGCCGGTGTTGATTATTTTTTTACTTTTTTGTTGGACATTTTGAGGTTTTCTGTTTTGTGATTGTGTGGAAGGTCAGTAATCGGAGATATTGGATAATATTTACTCTGCTGAACTATTTCTCTGGAGAATTGGTAGTGGACTTTCAAAAGGCGGATCTTCTTCATAAGAAATGAAGCAGAGCAGGTGGTACTAGGTGCTAATTGAGGTTTTACTTCAGATTGTAGGTACTGAATGCACTAAGCCATTATTCAAGTATGGCTGGAGGAAAGCATCTCTGACAAGTACCAGCTCCATGTGCCGCAATGATACTATGTCCTGTATAAATCGCATTCAAGGTATAAACCAACGCATTGGTCAGCTTCTGGTCCTACGGATCGACAATAGAATAATGTTGATCTAGTGCTAGGACAAATCCTAGAAAAAACAACAAAATTCCAGTCGAAACTCACCATCTATGCAGCGACTTAAACGCTGCTTAAGACAGCTTTCATCGCCGCTAGCTCTACAGGCCATGGCTCAATTTGGGTTGTGCTATTTATGCCATGCTCTGGGCAGACAGCTCTTCTGAGCTCCTACAAACGTGCATTTGGAGGATTACGGCAAGGAGAATGGAAGGCATCATCTTTCACAAATCTGTCCAACCGAAAAGTCTCGGCAAGCCATGTTGTGATTCATACAAAGCGAGTGTATCCCTCCTGATGAAAATATTGGAGGCTGTTGATGGAGGCGTCTACGAGCTGCAGTTCCTCCAAATTACATTTGAGTTGGCTCATGAAAATAGGGACATCAATATTGGTTCGCCATGGAGATGAAAATTTCTTAGATATACGACTTTTTGGTATATCCTCTTAGCTACAGGGGCTCAGCTTTAGCGGCTCCCAGTCCGAGGCGGCGAAGAAGACAGAACCTGCAGTTGTAAGAATCCAGGACTTGGCCCTCTTTTTATGACTTAATATTCTTTCTATCTTTCTGGTGGAGAAGAGAAATTGTGGTATCCTCTTTTGTAGCGACGGTCAAGCTGTGTTTAGTAGTTGATGGAATGCAAGAGTTCAATGTTCCTTAGTTTCAGCCTCTTGCTTGTTTTCGGTCAGGACTTTCATACGCAACTTAGTAACTTCTGTGCTGCAAGACTCCTGGATGAAGGCTGTCTATAGGGAACAAAAACTTCTTGAAGTTCTTCCGAGGTATTTTCGGATTTGCACAGCTTCTTGTCTTGTGATACTGTAGACCATTTCCCCTGCTTTTGCTCATATCAGATGGCAGATTTAAGGAGCACCAGGGACTCTCACTCTTTAATGGTACAACAGACTAGTTGTGTCTCCGATGCCCTATAGGAAGATCTTCCATTCTACGTAATCGCTCTATTCCAGTCTCTTAATCAGGATTAATTCTCCTGCTCCATGATAAAAGGTAATTTTCCCAGCATGGAATCTGTGATTAAATTGAATTCAATCAGTTGACCAGTTGGATTGTTGTTTGCGATCATTCTCTTCAGATGGTAATGATGCTGGCGACAGGATTACCTCATTTGTCAGGCTGGACAATCCTTGTCCCTTCTAACACAAAAACATATGATTTATTTTGTCCCTCTGATTAAATTGAATTATTCAATTGATTGTTCGGAGCAATTGGGTTGGGTGTACCTATAGAGATGTTGCAATTTGGTCTCCTGCAACGAATGCGCCATGACCTAGGACATCCTTTTCAACGAGGAGTTTTACCCTCATTATGGTTGATTTTCTGCATTGAATGCCGGCCAATTAGCTTCTATTTTTGTATTGCAAGGGAGCTTTGCATTTTGTAATAGAATTTCTGGAAATAAAAAGCCCACTCGGTTGGACGTAATTAAATCCCAGTCGTCGTCGTCGTCGTCAGTTTGACCGAATGAATTAAATTTGTTTACGAAAATGTTTTTACGTCATATGGATTGAGACTTGGAAGGGCAGGGGAGGCTACGAATTTAGGGAACTTTCTCTGCTAGTGCTAGTGCACCGGATATTAACAGACAGTTCGCATGGACTTGTTAGGCTGGTTGTAGAGAGGTAATTAAATGGTCACAGCTCGTTGCAAGTACAAATGTTTCTTTTCCCACACGTCGTCGTGTTTGATTTTCTTTTTAACATTGTTTCATCTCGTATTTTGGTTAAGACAATGGTACTCTGGCCTGGGAAGAGGATTCCATTCCACGTGTGAGTGATTTAATTATGCAATTATGTTCTTTAATTTAATCAAGTCTGTTTGGTGCAGTCTAGCGTGAGGTAGGTTCACTTAAGCCATCTATTAGATTGATGTTTTGAGATACAATGCTTTAGCTAAACGGTCGTGGGTATTAATTCACTTTTACTAGGTGAGATATAAAATGATTCTGGATTTAATTTGAAGCAACATTCATGCGATTATGTGTGGAATAGCACATACAAATGGCCGCCTTAGCCTCGCTTGTAAGGCTATGGTCATCCGGCTAGATTGACACTCTGGCGATGCCAAAATAAAGCATTTTCGGACGCTCGATAATGTGGTAAAATGACAAGCCCTACTGAATATTTTGACACCTGGATGTCATTGGTAACTTTGACAACTGCTGAAACATGACAATTGAAAGATGTATCATTGTTATCTGGTCACCCTAGAATCTGAGTATAATGCCTACGACTACAAATTGAAACATCCGGGATCGATTTCATAAATCACCAAAAGTTGCGAAAACCTCTCAAGTAGTTGTGCAAATTACCGCCGCGAACAATGTCAAATGCGTCATTATGCTGCAACATCTCGGCTAACTCGTGCGACACTCCTCCAAGCTACCTAATATCTTTGAAGTTTATCACTCTACAAGCATGTCGCGCCAATTGGGCTACAAACAAAATTACACACTTACACTCGACTCCAATCGATTTGGGGGGAAATGAAAGACATGACATCCAAGCAATCCATGATGCAACTGATTGAATGTGTATCTCGAATAAATCCGTGTGCTTGGTGCAAGTCAAACAGAAACAACAAAAAAAAAACAAAATCCATCAACGATTATACAACTGTCAGTGTGCGTGAGAAATTAATTGATTTCGTGATTAGCGGTCTTTTTTTTTCGTCAGTGATGGAGATTTGGCGGGCCTGAGATCGCGCTACCCCAACGTCAGTTCAACGTCATTACGTGCCCGTCAGAGGGAACCGGCAAAACAAAAGAAAGTGCTTACACTCGAGGTGAGTCATCTGTGAAGACTTGCTTCGTGGACTGTCAAACGATTTGATATAATTGTTGATTCATGTCGTGACTGAGGCTTTTGTTTGTTTCCATTTCTATTTCGGGTGTCACTAGCGCTAAACGACCGGATTAAGGTTCGAATTGATTGATTGATGTACTGCCTCAAGTGTGTTGCAACAATAGATACCGATTGTTTTAGACTTTAGTGTTGGTCAACAATATTTGCCACGTTCCTCACCGATGTGACAGCGATGTGGATCATAACATTTTGACAGCAATTTCAAGGTTGTCATCAGCAAAACGATGTCATAATTATGAGGGAACACCTACATTAATGAGTAACACGATTCAAGGTTGAAATTGTTGACAGTTTTCTGAAGAGTTTCGTGTCAGAATCCGTACATGGATATTGTTAAATTGTTGCTAAATATTTGCCTGTTTATTTGCGCAATTTATGCGATGAATATAGACTATTGCAAGAGGGCGTATGCGTAACATCGATCTATGGTAAGTATTGCAAAATGCATCAACAATTTTGGTGGTGCAGATGAGGACTTTATCAATTCCAAATCAGGCAGCCAGATACCTTTGCCGATGAATTAGAAATAATCGAAAGTGACAACAAATTCTTGCAGGTATGTGGAATCCAGAAAAATTCGAAGTTTCGGTCACTGGGCCATAATTTCCTACACTCAGCCAGTGCAACTGTTGCCATTACGGCTGTCTAAAACCGGACGATATTCAACAATCTTAGAGGTTGGCTGTGGTCCACAATTCAAAAGAATGGAACTCTTAGGCTTCAAGATGACTGAAGACTCCAGCTTCAAGTAGCCAGTTTGCTCTTAAGAAGAGAGTCCTGGGCCAATGACAGAGAGTAGCGCAGTTCATTGCCCTAAAATTGCAGGAGCTAGGATGTCAACTGCGCCTGAGACAGCTTATGGAGCCAAGGAAAATCGAACGACTAATGGAGGAGGAATTACAATCGAAACGCCCAGAATCGAATAAGATCTGAAAATGCGCCGATCAGCTGAATTGTGTCGCTTAAAGCTTTGGGTCTGGATAAGATTATACTGCCGCATGAATTGAAGCCGGATTGGGTCCTGAAAATATTGACTCGAGATCCGGATTTTGTCCAAAAAATCATCTTCTTGTGCGAGGTCTATTTTGGGCTCAGGACAAGTGTTGGAGCAATCATCAATGCATCCATAATGATTGACTGTTTGGTTTCTTTTCGAAATGAGGACTATCTGAGGACGTGACTGTCAATGGTTTCAGCGATTTTTTAAGCTGTGGTTCCAACATGCGACGCGACACTCGAAGTTGTGAATGAGACACTTGGCGAGTATATCACCGCACGGCGAGCGCTCATCAATTGGCCGCCGCAATCATGCGAATAGAAACCACTCGGTTACTTTCTCTGGGGCTACGTCAAGTCCTTAGTCTTCGCTAATGAGCTACCTACTTTGTACGAGCTTGAGGCCAACATTCGAGACGTTATTGCCGAAATAACGCAATGCATATTGGACCGAGTTATCAAAAATTGGATCGACCGCTGGAAGCGCTACCACTAAGGCCAAGGCACCCATTTAAATGATTTTTTTCCGTTCCACATAAAATGCCATGAAAATAGCTTCAAAATAAAGTCAGAATCAACTAAATACCTCACACCGATGTTGTTTTATTTAAATTTTCTTTCTAACCATTCTTATCCGGTCACAACTTACCACATAAACTTTAATCGTCTCTCTAGATCTACGCCTACCAATGAGCACTGTGCAAATTATTAAATTTTATTCACCAGATTCTATTTGTTATGAGACAGCTAAAACACAATCACTCTTTTTCACCAATCGACATTTATTTTCGTTTAAAATTTCAAATTATAGGAGAGCGTAGTTTTTTTATAATTTTTCAAAAAACGTGATCAACTTTTAGGCTGCCTTAATAGGAAATGTAGTAAGATGAAGATTCCACTGGTGCTTTGTACGCCACCTATTGCCGAATAGAGAAAACGTCAATATTTTTTTGTAGTTCCGTCGAGCTACATATTTATACTCACATAATTATTGGCGTAAGCATATGGAATATTTCCAGCCGAATAAAGCCCTGGATAGATTGCAGGGTAAGCAGCTTCAACTGCAACAAACTGACGAGCGACAGGAGTCAGTCCACTCACATAGCCGGCGTGTTCGGTGTTGGCAGGAGCCAAGCTTGGCTGAGGAATCAATTTACCAATAAGCGGAGTTGCAATTGGATTGATGTCAATAGCAGTAGCTGCAGCAACAACGGCGAATAGAATAACCTATATTGAGGACAGTTTGTGTGATAGATCTCTGAGCATCGAATGTTTACTTACAAATTTGAACATCTTGACGGGGAGAGATTACTTCTTCAGTGCTTAACGAACGGAACTAATGTAATACCAATCCTTGGATTGTAAAACCTATTTATATGAATAGTTCAAGGACAAAACCAAAGAACACAAGAAGACACAAAGAAGCAGAAGCCTCCTGGTAATAGATGTAATCAACCAGATAGAGTTACACAAACCATAAAGTTGTCATGCAACAAACAGCATGGAAAAAAAACACAAATCGTACTCAGGTGAAACCGGCTGCATCATATTCTTTACGGCATCCTCCCAGCAGACTGATGGAATATAAACAATCTGACCTTGCACTTCGAGTGGAGGTGCAAGAAGTTGTATCCTTTCACTTTTGGCTTGATCACGTTCCATCACAATAATCAATTAGTGTTTGCGTTTAGGTACTTGTTTGATGTTGATCCTTGAACGAACGGTTTTGCGATTCAAGGAATTGTATGCGGAAGTAAGTCTACCGTTGGTTTCTGGTTGAATTTTTTGTTTGGTCGTGGGGTGGATTAGAGCTTGGGCCATTTGAAGTTTGACTCTGCAAAAGGAAGTCAAATTTAATGGTTGTCTTAAGAAGAGCAGTGGATAGAGTAGAGATAGTCCTCATTTCCCCAAACCACTGCCAAGTTCTTCGTCCTTCAAGTGTCTTCATATGGGAGCAGAATGGAATCTTCTGTCTCTCGATCCTTGCTTTGTTAAAGCAATCGTTAGTTTCCATGTAGGGGCCAAGTATCAATGGCCATTCACCTGGTTTTAGCCTCCCAATTCGGGATACTCTTGCTTGCTAATGCCAAGTCACCCTTGTGCTATCTTCAAAGAACCCTAAGCTATTCTTGGCATCACTTCAGATGATACGATTTAATTTCTGTCGCAGTAATTGCTACCATAGCTGCCTGGCTGTCGATAAGAAAGGTGATAGCTTCTGATGGTATTGTCTTCTTCGCAGACTTACGATTGGCAACAATTCGGCTTGGAGAACACCCCTGTGGCCAAGAAGTGTGGAGTGGAGTGTCCCATACTCAGGGGCAGATGTTTGTATAACCTTACGCAGATGTTCGTCTTTGCAGACTGCTGCTTGACCACTTTTCTATTCTTCCTTGCCCAGGCAGAGAAAGTCCTTACAAAGTTTACATAAGTCCGTAGCCCGGAGAAAGTGTATGGCATGTATATTTCTGTACGCTGATCGAGTGACTGGTGCGAACAATGTTCATTTGAGTTCAATAAGCTTGGACCTATGTGAAACGCCTGTGCTACTATTATCATTGCAATAGCGGTTCGGACTATACCATAAAGAATAAACTGAATTCGTCTAGCCTCTTTTTGGGACTGCGAAGGGCTAACTATCGTACTCAACCCAGCACAACGTAGGGTCACAATCTGACACAGAAGTTAAGGGGTTTTTAAAGGCTGTCAAACTAGGCGCAAGTGAGGAAGTGGCCGGAATTATAGAGAATCACAATGGATCAAATGGGCCACGGAACTACCCTCAATGACACCCTTACTTACTTAAGTTCTGTACTCCTATATCCCCTTGTGGGTCCTAGCGCTTCTACAATGCCTACGCGCCATCGTATGCGATCTCTGTAAATGTACCTAATCTCTCTCCAACTCTAGCAGCACGGATTCAACCTTGCAACGATGATTGCATTTCTTCTCCAAACTGTGGATAGCATCCCAAATGCAGATTTTGCTTTGCCTATTCGGTTTGCCTATTCTCTTAACCGTCTGTGCAACAATGAGCCTGCCTGCCTGCCTAAGTTGATCGTAAACTAGACTTTCTCCCTTGAAGTCTGTTTGAAGTCATATGTTTATGACCACGGAGCTAGCTCTAAAAGAGAACTTCCAACACAGAAGTGGAGATTTACTGTCAGAATCATAGAAAATGCTATAGAATAAGCCTCACCGATATTATATTCATAGAAACAATTCTTTTTATTTCCAAACACCAAACAAAGTTGAAGCCTTAGCCAATGGTGTATGAACCTAAGTGTCAGTTTGTATATCATTCGTGTTCGCACTTGGAACCTTGTTTTGCTCCCTTGATGGGCATTGACACTTCCATTTCCTACTTCCCAGAGATGCATGTCATGACACAGTCTACATGTTTTTATAAATAAAAACTTTCTTGGAAACTTTTAGCAGATCCCTGGCGCACAACAGAGTCTAGCTTAGAGTGTTGCGGACCTCCATATTCTACTGTCATCCACCCAGTTAAAACATGTGTACCTTAAGTTGTTCTTTTTTAGATAATATTGTAATTAGTCTGCTGAAATTTTGACTAACCCCAAAGGTGAAGGGTTGTGGTCCTCCTGAACAGCCCTTATTAGCATGGTCGCTACAAAAGAACACTATTGTCCAGGCCTCAATGTTGGATATCCACTTGTTCGTCCATCTATCTTTTGTCATATTGTTCTAATGGCGTAGGCCCCAATTGGCAGCAGTGTTTAGAGGAGAGGAGCTCAACACTTTGAATACCAAAAACATACGGGAACATACAAGCCCGTCTGTCTACAAAAACGAACACTCAACATCGGATAGGCTCTAGATCCGCAAATGACACCAGTCAGTGGGGCGATCGAACGAAGAATCACTCTTGCCTATTGGTGTTTCTATGAGCTAAGGAATCAATTGAGAAACGAGATCCTATTTTGAACCAATCATCCTGGTGTATGGCGCAGAGGCATGGACTATGACTAAATCGGATGAAGATGCCCTTGATTTTGAGAGAGAGAAGTTCTTTGGGTGGTCTGCGGTCCGAATGGAGAAGAAGATACAATGCCGAGCTAAACAGCGTATGCAAGGACATCGACTTGGCCAGAAGAGTACGCATACAGCGACTAAGATGGCTGGGTCATGTAGAGCTAGAGATAAAGCCTTAAGTGTTGGGCTACTAAGAATGTTTTCGAATCCACCCCAGATAGCTCAACCAACTTAGTACAACTGGAGGGAGTTGGTTTGTAAGAGGGCTGGTTTGTTTATAGAAGCCTAGGTCCATCCCGGTCTGTAGTGCCACCTAAATAAGGAAGTAGGAATCTTAATATACTTATAGCCAGAGTCTTCCAAAAGCAAAATGATGTGCCAGAAAAACGTGGTAACTTTTATCTGCCCACTACTGTGAATTGCATTCATTTCAACAAAATGTCACCAATCAATGAGCCGAGTAAGGACTTCTGCTGGTAAAGTTCGATTGCTCCGCGCGATTGGGGTATCCTTTCAAATTTTATGACGCAAAAAGAGATGGAGTAAGAAGAAATAAAGAAAATCAACAAGTTATTCCACTTTTTCAGTTGTTCACCAATCGATTTTTATTTTAAAATTTTCAAATTAAAAAGCGTTGTCTACTTTTAGGCGATTTTAGTATTGGAAGCCATTATTGACGTACACCAATGGAACATGCTCCGCTGAATAGACCCTTGGGTAAAGACCAGCGTAACCAGGTTGATATGAAACAATTTCGTGTCCCACTACACCATCTACTAGCGGTCCACCATAGGAAATGTATTCTGCAGCAGCTGCTGCGAGGATGCCAATGATGACGAGGAGAATTGTCTAAAAGGAAATCGTTACCAGAGTTGTCCTTCAAAATGATAAAACTTTACTTACGAATTTGAACATCTTACTGGAGATTACTTCTTCTGTATTTAACGTACGGAACTAATGTAATAAGTTTCCTTCGGTTGCAAGGACTATTTATAGTATAACTTCTTGTCTATAGACCTAAAGTGGAATAGATGTAAATGGCAGGACAGCCAATTTGTAGCGCCGTTTACACCACATACCATTGTCTCTCCCTGAAGGTTGATAAAATCTTAAAAATGTAACCTTGCACTCCAAAATGGGTGGATGCATTCAAGACAGTAAGTATCCTTTCACTTTTCCGTCTGATCACGTTCCACTGGAATAATTATTCAAAGTACCTGTTTGCTGATCTGAAATTGATCCTTGAACGAACGGTGTTACACGGAAGCAAACCATCGCAATACCGTTTAACTCATGCGTATGTTAAGTACGTAACATGAAACAAGTTGTTTGGGCGGTGGCATGACTGCTTTTATTGCAGTCGGACGCCTGGTCTTGTTCCTTTTATGTTGCGGAGGCTAAGAGAGTCTGGTTGCAATTTATTTTATTATGATGATTAAAGAAAAAAAGTCCTCAGGGGATCATTAAATAAAAAGGGATGTGAGTTTATTAATTTTTTATTTCCACGTTGTTCAAAGGATTGTCTTATGGCTTTATGGCCTATAAAAAAACTTGACGATATGGAATTATTCGTAGTCCAAAGCACTAATTAGTGAAACAACAAACAAGTAGGTATTTATGGTTCTCTAGAGAGTTAAAAAAGCAATGACCAGCACTGTAATGGGCTGCTGATTTCATGGCTTAACACAAAGACGAGTAGACAAAACAGCGTTGCAATAGAAGGATTCATTTAGAGCTACTCTTTTCAAAAGTAAAAATATATAAAAATCAATTTTATTAAACAATCTTCTTTAGTATCAAACAAAAGCACAATTCTTGACATTTACTTTTTAAAAATTACATTTTTCATTTCCATTGTAAAACCAATCCAAACAACAACAACATCCACGTAACAATATTTTGTTCCAACACGAGCGCCCTATTTTCGTTGTTGTCAGTATTTCCTCGCCCAAAGGCACACCCAATCAATGAACTACATTACCTTAAATGCCGTCGTCTCTTCGACCTCCTGTCTGCCTGTCATCCTATTATGTTGTGTGGAAATTTCAAATTAAATTACCTCACTGTTTTGAGCTTCCAAACATCGCTTTTGTAAACAGTTAATAATTGCCCCACGTAACCTTAAGTCCTGCAGTTCAATAGATCCTTCTACGCATTAAAAGCTGCTTGCACAGATGTCTATGAGCCAAACGCAAATCCATTTCCTCCCCATCCCAATACATCGCCGTGCATCTGACAGTTGAATGGGAAATATCTACATAAAAGGACATTCATTAGCAAGGACTGTGAAACAGTAGAGCACTTGTATCTATTCCATAGAATCTGTAGGCGATTTAGATAGATCGATAATAGGGAAAATGCCAGTTCACGGTTGAAGGCTTGAATAGAAATTGAAGATAATTGATTGCACAATTTCAATTAACCTGTGTGTCTATGAGAGAGATACACAAGATGATTCCATGAGTGTAGCCAGAGGACTATAATCATTGAAGTCTTTAACAGGAACTGACATAAGAGGCTCATTTCGCAACCGAAAAGAGTCATTAAATCATGTTCCATTGGTTCTTCAGTCATTCACATTTGATTCAGTATGTTAACGCTTTTGGTTGTATGTATCATCATAAAAAAAGTTCCTTTCCTCGACTCTAATTTATTATTCATTTGATTGCTTTGCAGACGTCTGCTGTGCGAAATATTTTTGGCATCTAAAAATAGAAAACTTAAAGAACTATAAGCCAAAGGGTCATAAAACCAAAAACTGCTGAAAGATGCAATACGGATAATTCGACACGGAGAATTGAAATTAAAAATAGACTCACTAAAATAGATAAATTCTTTTGCCAACGCAGTTTCAGCTTAAACGTCATTTCAAGTGCAAGAGTGTGGTAAAAACTTCATCACACCATGATTGACGTCATCAGCAAAAGAGAAGAGGAGAACTTCGTGCCAATCTGTTCAAAATTTTCAATTTATTGTGAGCTTCTGCTGCTGGTGGTGGTCGTATTTTACTGTAATGAGATTTGTGTCTTGACTGAGATAAATGCATCCGTACTATTTGGATTAGGTATCAACTTTCCCAATGAATTTTTCATTTAATTTCTCAAGCATACGAAGGATTGGAACTACGTAAGCGTATGCATTCTAAAGAACTTAAGATCATATCATCTGCATTATGCAGAGACTAAATGGGATTGGACACAGAGAATTGAACCATTTCTAAGAATAGAAAATGGCTTACCAAACCTACGCCTTAAGACATACACTCCTTCCTATTTCTTCTTAAAATCATGGCATACTCTTAGGTGTTATTTTTTAACAAAGCTAGCTAGTTCTTGGTGAAAGTGAAAGAAAGACGGCACAAAAAGAGTCCGTGTAAGCGAACTGAATGGGATTGGACACAGGTCGAACTCTAGAGAATTGAACGCCTAAGAATAGAATAGAATATACCAAACCTACGCTGTGGAGTAACTAGGATTATTCGGGTTTACGTACATCCAAATCGAAGTTTATTACCAAATCCATTTGGCACACAAAAAAAATGAATATCAACACACAGCAATTGGCTACAAACCAGTACGCCTTAAGATATACAATCCTTTCTATTTGTTCTTAAAAGCGTGGCATACTTTTAGGTGTTATTTAACAAAGCTGTCTAATTCTTGGTGAAAGTGAAAGAAAGAAGGCACAAAAAGGGTGTGCATGCTGAAGGCCAGAGCGGAAGTAGGTATCTTTTCTGAGAACAAGATCTAACCTTAAATATTAGTCTGGGGAAATACACCTCAGTCTATCAAGCCGACATGATTGCTTTGGTTTGTTGGATCAATTGAAAGAAGGTCTATTCGTTGGACAATCAATCAGAGATTAGACCCTGGCATTGGTATGTGCTCATAAACTCAATGAGAGCCTATCGCTCGCATGAAGGATCAAGTGCAATGAAAAGGCGGAGTCTCTTGCAAAGTAGGTGGATGCAAACAGAATTTAGGCCCATTACTGGTCACAACTTATTGGCAGCTCAGCAAAGGTGAATGCGTTGAAGCACAGATGACCTATGCTAATGTTGGAGGAACTCATATGCTGAGGAAGATTCAGAAAATATTACAAATGCCCTTATTTGTGCTTAGCAAGAAAGACTGCATATCATCTGGAGGGTCACTGTAAGTCAAACAGATTTCAGCCTATCCAGATGGTTACTAGATGGTACCATATTAATGTCATAGCTTCCGGTTAAGGCACATACGGAGTACCTGACTCTGCCATTCTCTTGCATGAGTACAACCAAAATTCTCATATGCCATCCTGAAAACTAAACAATTGACAACTGATTGGAGCTAATTTTCTAAAACACTTATCGGTCTTCTATATACAAACTCAAGTTCCTAAGTACTCTGTTTTGGCAATCAAAAAGTGCCCATTAGTACAATTGAACTTCTGCTTTTAACTCTTACACTCAATAGCCATTCAGAACACTTCAACTTAACAATTCTCCATGCCCACAGATACAGATACTTTGTCATTGTCGTTTAGTGTCAAACAGTATCTCCTCGCAAAGATCTGCGAATAAAAGAAATATTTATAGCGACAGTTTCACATGTACTTCCAGACCAATTCACACCTTCATCTCACGCCACATCCACATTCAGAGCGAAACAAGATCCCAATCAGGACTCCCAATCAACGCCACCATCAACCACTCGCCGCCATTCAATTCGAGCATGACATGCAATTTTTCTCACTCGATCTATTCGCATTTATTTATTCAAATTATCGCGGCAGTTACATAAAGCCACGGTTCTCTCTCTCCCTGCAAATGGGATTTCTGTGTAGGATGCCTGATTCTAGGATGAACTACTACAAGGGATACTTGTCACTGACCCGAGTATGAGTACGAACCACACCTCAACTGAACACCCACATCTAGAGCAAACAATAAGATAGATACAATTCGCATACTCGAAGATAAAAATATCCACCTTTGGGGCGTCTTTTAAAAGCTGTCGAGCCTCCTCCGGCAACATTAATTGTCACATTGTTGTTCCCCTTCGTGTGCTGGAGATCTAATCGAACGCACGCACTCAGAGCCAACGAATGTTGCCTCATTTAGACTAGATTTACGCGCTTCATTATTACACGAGTGTCAGGTCAGGATAGTGGCAGGCAGAGAAGAAGGCGACTCAAGATGTAACTGGAACATGGAAAGTAAAATCATGTTCATGGTCATCTCCTCTCGTCTTGTGTGTGTTTTTACTATTCTTTCCGCCCCAAGAAGAGGATTTAGAACAGAGAACAGGAAAAAAAAGAGGGGCCTCCTTGAGAAAGGAATCAACTCGGGGGTATATAAGAATCGATGCGTACTAGACGAGATACATCAGTCAGACTTGATAGTTCTATCAGCGTTCAACACAGACCTTCGAAAGAAACCCTAAACTCAATTTCAAAATGTTCAAATTGGTAAGGATATAATATGGTTAAAAGTCCTTTTTCTAATTCTAAACAAAATTTCAGGTGGTGTTGTCTGCATTCCTTGCCGTTGTTGCTGCTAAGCCCAGTGCCATTGTTGAGACCATCTCGGCTCCAGTTCTGAAGACAGCTATTGTCCATGAGCCAGGACATTTGGAAGTTCGTGAATCTACCTTGACTAAGGTTGGTGATGTCGTCCAAAGTGTACCAACAGCTGTTTCCCATCAAAGCTCGACAATTGTTCACAGCAGGGCCAATCAAATTACTCCAATTGTTGCACAAGGTGTCCGCACTTACTCCACACCAGTGGTGAAGACTTATACCGCTCCAGTTGTTGAGAATACTCCTCTTGTGAAGACTACTTACACTGCTCCTGGATCGACTGCTTATATTCAGACACCCTATCTGCGTAGCCTTGATGGTGGTTTGGCTGCCTATGGATACACTACATATGCTCATGGAGCACCAATTCTCTACTCGTCTCCATTGGGATACGGACATGGAGCTATTTTCAGGAGCTTCTAAGGCAAATGGTAATTGGATAACTGACTGATGTGAGATGGTATCTATTGTTCCTATTGAAACTGAATTTTGGAAAGATTAGAGAACCGTTAATTTGTTTACATCTGAATGGATAAATAAAATGGGAATAAGTTTTTAAAAATTTTGTTTGGTTCTATTTAGTGCTTCTGTGGGCAATAATCTTTGGCTTTGGTTGCAAAGTGGTGGACTCTTGAATGCGTCTTGAGTTAGTTTTATTCTTCTTTGATTCTGGGCTTTGCTTAGGCACTGTATAGCCCTAGTCTCGGGAAGGAAGTCACTTTCAAGAGGAACACTTGTACCATGGAAGCAACATGATGGAATAAAGCACTAGGCAAGTTGCGAAGCTATGGAGAATGGCAGGCCTAAAGAGAAGAAAGCTGAAGGCAAGAGCAACAGACCTTTCTAAAGTGGTCAGGCCTCACAAAGTCTGAACATTAAGAGGAACTAACTCTTCTGCTACTTTAAGCGCATTTGCTAAGCAGCTCCATCTAGTTGGAAGTGGTGGAAGGCATCCAACCAGTGAAGATGGTTTTAGCAGTCAACGAAATCAAGGCAAAGTATATGATGTCTGCTGCATGGCGCAGAGCCATGAACTTGACAAAATCGCAAACATGACATCTCTATTCTGTAGGGCTGCAATTAAGGCCTTGAGCTCCTAGTGATCAAGGCAACAACTACGAGTTCTTAACACCAAGAGAGTACTCATGGTGCTAATACGATGCTGGAACTAGGCAGTCCCAGTGACAGGTCCAAGGTTTGTTACTGCGAAGCATCGTGTACAATTGCGTTCCTGGAGTCTAGAATTGGGTTAAGCAACGACATAGTAATCTCTCTGCTTCACCAAGATGTTAAAGGCCATGGGTACTTTGGGTCATGCCTCCCTAGATTCGGACTCGACAATGAACTCTAGTACTCCAATCGATGACGTAGAACGCATCAATGACAGCGTCTTGTCTTTAGTTCAAAATAATGAGTGCAAGACTCTTGACTCCCAGCAACCCTTCAAAGCCTGGCTTAGTCCTAACAAAAATAAAAGAAAATGAAAAAACTATTTAGGTTCTCAAGTTCAATGTCTTTTAATCTCAATCTCGATCTGAATTTAATGCTGAATGGTGTAGATCAAAGGTGAGCCAATGGTCTTGACAATCGGTGAGGAATACACAACTGGAGCTTGATGGGCGACAACAATTGGTGAAGCATAGCTGCTAACAATTGGTGCAGCATGGTATACTTGGCTCAAAACTGGTGCAGCAGCATAAGTCTGAACAACTGGTGCAACTGGAGCAGCTACTTCAACAGTCTTGACAGCGGGAGCAACTTCAACGGTGGGTTCTTCAACGACCGTTTTGACAGCAGCTTCAACCGGTGCAACTTCTTCAACTGGAGCAACTGCTTCAACTGGAGCAGCAGCTTCAACTTGAACTGAATCGGCGGCCGCCCTAACAACTGGAGCATTGACCTCAACTGTATCGACATCAACTGGAGCGACATCTACTGGTGCCACAGCGGCAACAGACGCAACTGGAGCAACGACATCAGCGATGGCAGCTTTATTGTGAATCCTTGTGAAGCTCTGGTGAGATACAGCTGTTGGAATGCTATTGACGACAGCTCCTACCTTGGCCAAGACAGGCTCCACAACGGTTTGTGTTGCGATGATACCGCCATTGACAGCAGCAAAAGCAAAGAGAGCAAGGACAGCAACCTGTTTGAAGAAATTAAATTTTGAATATCCTTTGCTAAAGGCGATCCCAAAAAAAAACAAACCCAAAAACTACTTACTGATTTGAACATTTTAAGATTGATTGATAGAGTATATCTGATGCTGTTACTTTGGTGACACAATCTATTTATACCCAAAAACGGAACCTTATGCCAGCTGCTGCCAAAGAATTATCCACCTTGGTTGCGAATTATTTCGATACTCTCGAGTACTCAAGGTTGTCGGATTAGTTTTTTTTTTTTTTCTAATTATTGTCGTGCACAAGTGGGTATAGAAAAATTTAGAAAATTGATTAATGAACTTAACGGTAGCGAATTGAAGCGTGATAAGATCCATCACGTGCACTCCCTCCTCGGAATGGCAAATCTGCTGTGATGTGACCTTCATCAACTCGTTGATTGATTGCAAATCGTCAGCCTGATTTTTTTTGTTGTTGTTGGAAAATCGGAACTCAGCCCAGTTGGCCTCTGGTCAGGTTCAAGTTCATTGAATGGTTGTTTGTCCATGTGCTTGGCTAATGAATGAGTTTTTGATTGGATTTTCAAATCGCTTCTTGTTTGGAAGCACGAAAGCAAACACAAAAAAAAAGAAACAGCTTACAGCGTGATACATTGGAACCACTTAAACGGAAGTTGAAGATTGTCGTAAAGCAAAAAAAAAAAAAAAACCAAAAACTTAATCTGATTAGATTGAAGTGGTTGGTATTTGACGAATGCGAGGGAGGCGTTTGAGAGAGTTGGTTTCAGTTGGGAGCCCCTCCTTTGGTAATTAGAATGCCTGAATTGGATTCTAAATAAAAGGAACATTGCTTTGCAATTCACCGTCTTGTAGCTTGCAAGATTCTGTGTTATGACAGTCGTTTGGGGTTACAGTTTACCGATAGATAGTAAAGGGTGACCAGATAGCAATGGTACTTTTTCTGACCTCATGTTACAGCAACTGTTAAAGTCAGCAATGACATCTAGCTGTCAAAATCCTCAAAAAGAGTTGCCATTTTATCGTGCATCGTTTACTGTTTGTCGATCGTGAAGAAAGTATCCGAAAACTGTATCAAAGTTCCAGTTCAGTTGCAAATATGTACGTTGTCATCATGGCTTCAGAGTTCAGGCGATATGTCGCACCGTGGAATCTCTCTCTCTCTTTTGGATCTAAAGCCACTAGCCAAATATCGATTTGGCGTCGATCCTCTGAATTGGACATCGCCCGAGGATCAAGCTGGCTTATTTGCAGTTGGATTTGCGGTGCAAGAATTGAAGCCTGATGATCATTTTGCGCTGGAAATGTTGGCCACCGATCCGGATTTCGGCCAAAAAAATCATCTCCTCGAACGGGATCTATTTTTGGCGCACCGGCATTCGACCGAGCACCAAAGACCGACTTTTTGGTGCGGCCTATAGTATGGCGGCTTCAACGGACTTCTTTTCTATCGAAATGAGGAAGGAAACACTGTTACCCTTAATTGTCTCAGGTTGTGGTCAGAGCTGTACAACTGTGGTTCCAACAAGAATGCGCTACATGCCATACAAGCGACGCAACGCTTGAAGTTGCAGAGGAGAAATTTGGCGACTGGTGAACTAGTGAAATGAGAGGAACTCTTTCGTCTTACCACTGTGTACCTCCAAGAGGAAGTCTGATAGAGAAAAGCTGATGGCAAATTCTTTAAATGCATCAGATAGTTGAAATACAATTAGTGCTACCTATCATTTAACTCGGATACGAATCCGCCTTCTTTCTTCATCAACATACTACGTTTTACCTGTGAGTTAAAGCGCTGTTATTTTATCGTTAAATTGAGTTTAAGTCCACTTTCTAGCCTTCTTGTATCCCTAATTATTTCTTTATGACCCTATCTTTGAATGCATATAAAACCCTCCATCATGAGTTAATGACGACCACTCTTACTCCAGTCTTCCAGTCCGTTGCAGTTCTCAAACTATTGCCTTAAAATGATGAAAATAGTAAGAATTAATAGAAAAATCTAAAAACCTTTACATATAACAGATTCTTTTCCCTAGTTACTTATTATTGCTCTCGTAGCCAGTGTTCCTTCGGGCGCTTCTCTTTTAAAGAAATTACTTCTGAAGAAAGCAATTGCAGCAAAACTTGGCATAAGTACGCCATTTCTACTGCGAAGTCTTCTCACGGGTGAGAGTCTACTACCAGGTCTTGGATCTATAGTAGCAGATATTGTTAGTCCTAATGGTGGCGCTAATGAGGATCCTGAAGTTGCGCATCTTGAAGTTGATGATAGTGCGGTACCAGAACCTGAACCGGAAAGTGAACCACTAGGGGAATCAGAGACTGAGAAAGCTCCCAATTTACCGAGTGAAGAAAGTTCTCCTTCATACTATTTTGTACCAGTCAGACAGTACACAATTGCATATCCATATCCATATGCATATTCCCAAGCGTATCCCAATGCCGAACCAAGATACTTCCATGGAACCGCACCGTCTTGGTAGAAATAGTGATGTGTCCTGATATAGTGTTGTGATCTTAAGTTATTTATTAAAATTTGTTTAAAAAGTGATCTAGTACTTTATTACGGAAATTTGATACTTAAAACTGAGCTTTAGGTCGGTCGATCGATGGAATAGATCAAGACTCTGGACGGAAACGTATAGTCGTGTTTTATTGAAAAGTGTATAGCCAGTTAAGTAATTTATTGCTTACAAAGCAACGTGGGGAGAAATTCGGACCATAGATGGCATTGACTATGATCGTAGACAACAGTGATAGAAGGATTTGTTCGCAAATGGTTCATGTCTACAACCCGTTTCAGCGCCATCTAAGATTCAAATATACTTTTTAAAGTACAAATAAAAAGTGAATATAAAAGTGAGTATGGACGTTTTATTGAGAGCTGACTGTGCTGTGGAAGATGGTGGATATAAGTACATTAAGGCTGCCTGAATGATCGTAATCCAATGATTTTGATTGTTTTAGGGAGTGATTTAAGATTGGTCACAGAGTGTTAAATTTCTTTCTCAAAATCAAATGGGAAGCTTACGCACACATTCTTAATCGGTGGTAGCCATTTTATAGTCATTCTGACCAGGGATGCCGTTTTCAAATTCCGAAGGGGAGTATTTTAGAAGTGAACAGAGGAGTATTTTGTGCCTGAATGGAGTACAGGAGAATACTATTTTTTCTACTAACTTTTCCTTTTCGTAGTTTACTAGATGCTTTAAAATTATCTCATCACTTTTAAGGACAGATACAAGAAGAAGCCCATCACACACTGGAGCAATTTTGCCCTGGGGTAACCCCGAGTAAATTCTCCTAAATTGGCAGCTCGCAAAGAAAAGAGAAAATGTATAAGTTTTAACCCACCTTTCAACTGCTTCAACAGTGGATGAAGATTCTACCATGTTTCTTACTGTACACCTCATCGTGCTCTTCTAAAAAGCCAGTCTTACCCCGGCGTAATTGCACCAGTTTGTGATGGCCCATTCAATGAAATAAAAGTGACAATATACTAAACACAATAAGAGTTACTTTCTTATATTATTTTGTGGAAAAAATTGAAATGTTTTAAAAGGAGTAAAATCAGGACGAGGGGAGTACGGGAATACAATCTTTAAAAAAAGAGTACGAATACTCCCTTAGTAGTACATCCGACAACCCTGATTCTGACGTTTTGCTGTTTTGTTGTCTGTCAAAAATGTAGCGTTCAAAAGGAAAGAATGAAACAAACGACATGTGCATCTTTTATAGTTTGTTTACGATGACAGCCAGACGAAAACGATATGACAAATGGCCGCCTTGCGCTGAGATTTTGACAGCGTGGGAGCAGAATTTTCGTTCAATTATGACATAAGCAATCGCACACTTAATGTCATTATGATTGGGCATTTTCTCTTTTCAATTAAGTTGAAAAACATTGAATAGCCTTTTTTCAAAACAATTCGCAGAAGCAAATGCCTTTACCGACACAGTACAGTGCTCGAATGTGAACTATGTACACGGAAACCGTTAATTGAAATCTGATTGAATGATGTAATAACTCGAAAGATTTAAATCATTTTTTTTTTGTTGTTTACCAAATCAAAACCACTACCTCAAACTATAATTTCCGCCCAAAATTAACGGCTAAGCCTCTAAGAGCACCACTCATTCGCCTCAATTACATATGTAAAGCAATGTAAATATGTTTTTCTTACTTCTAAATAGGGAAATACAAAACCATCGAAGGTTGGCAAAAAGAAGACATAAAATTCAACTTCGACAGATTATATCGTTCGTACATGGAGACCACTTGATGCCACTTGATGCCGCTCAATAGACCTCTCTCAATGCCTCTGCTCTTGGGACAGGTAGGTGTAATTAAATGATTAATTTCTTCTGGTGACTGATCAAGCAAATCAATTTGAACAAGCACTCCACTGATGCATAGATAAAATTTCGTTCGAAACTGGTTTCCCCAGTAATTGTGGGCGTAATATGTATCTCTAAACAAACGTGATGGTGCGCTATCAAGGTTGACGTCACTATGAAAAGTATCTAACTGACATAAAGTCCCTTAATGCCACATGTGATTTTTCTTTAACTACTCGCTTGCATAATTTGTGAGATACAATTTCCTAAAAGTGTATCTGCGCAGCGGCTGTAAAGGGAATTCCTCAATTGGGTATGGATTACTCGCACGAGTGTCGTCGTGACCGGTTTTTTCGGGCCTCAATTTCTCAGCCGACGGAGTGTGGGTAATTTTTTTTTTGTGTTTAATTAAGGTCATTTGCGGATGATGAAAGAAAAAATTTGGTATTTTTTTGTGGTTGTAGATTTATGCTTCATAAAGTGAATGTTGTCAATCATAGTTGGTTGACAGGTTTGTACGCAGTCAGTTAATGATTAAGTTGACTTATGCGTTTCATAGAAAACCAACAGAATGTAATTGAACGACATCTAGTGAGGAATCATCGTAGACATAAACCAATTAGAGAAAGTTTGCAGTCAAATCCGTCTAGGTGGCAGTCATTGTGACTTCTGTCAACAAGGAACAACCCCAGATAGTACATGTACTTCCACTAAAAAAACCAGCAAAATATTATCCAAAGAGCACTCCTCTCTTTTCAGAAAGTTGGATGAGGAGTCGACAAGTGTACACTTTCATGGATGGACCAAATAAGAACGATAGGAAAAAAAAGACTTAAAAAAACAAAAATACTCTGAGATATAGTATTTATTCAGACTTTATTTTAAAGCTACATTTATGCCATTGTGTAAATATTTGAATAACGTCTTCGACTTTGCTGGCAGTGCTGCAAGCGCTCGGTCGAATTTTTGAAGACTGGGTCCAATAAGTACGGCGTTATTCAGGCTATAGCGACTCAAATATTGGCCTCGAGTTCATCCAAAGTGGTTGGCTTGTTAGCGTTGAGTAACAACTTGATATAGTTCTTGGGAATATACCAGAGTGGTGCCAATTCGCATAATTGCGGCGACCGATTGTTGAACCTTAACGCCAAATTTCTCCTCTACAACTTCGAGCGTTGCGTCGCTTGTATGGCATGAAGCGCAGTGTTGTTGGAACCACAGTTTGGATATATCAATGTTGTCGAGCTCTGGCCACAGAATGTCGGTTAACCTAAGACAATTAAGCGTAACGGTGTCTCCTTCCTTATTTCGAAAGAAAAGAGGTCCGATGAAGCCGCCATACCATAAGCCGCACCAAAAAGTCAGTCTTTGGTGCTCGGTCGAACACTTTTCGATTGCCGGTGCGCCACAAATAGATCTTGTCCGAGGAGATGATTTTTTTGACCCAAATTCGGATCGCCGGCCAACATTTCCAGCGCAAAATTAGCAAATTCACGCTTTTGTCTATGATCCTCAGGCTTCAATTCTTGCATCCCAAATCCAAGTGCAAAATAAGCCAGCTTGATCCTCATGCGATGTCCAGTTCAGCTGATCGATGCCAAATCGATATCTGTCTGTCTGGCTATTGGCTTTAGATCCAAAAGAGTGTACTGACGCTCAAACTATTCCACGGTGCGACGTATTGCCTGAACTCTGATTGCCATGATGACAACGTACATATTTGCAGCTGAACTGGAACTTTGATACAGTTTTTGGATACTTTCTTTACGATCAACAAATGGTAAACGATGCAAGATAAAATGGCAAAGCTTTTTGAAGAGTTTGACAGCTTGATGTCATTGGTAATCTTTGACAGCTGCTGAAATATGACAATTAGAAAAGATATCATTGTTATTTGGTCACCCTTTATACAACTAAGGCCCAAAGAAGTGGGAGATGTCACCTCCTTGGGGTGTTCCCTTTTCCATATTGCGGAGCATGGAAGTTTTGCTTTGTAGACAAGTGTCTATCATAATCTAGTTGCTCAAGCTCACCCCCATTTGCCAATGCATCAGCCTCACATTCTTCTACCCCAATTCACCCTTAACACAATTAATTGCTATGATGCCATCCAATGAAATGGATAGACGATAACAGAAAACAAGATGCCTAACCACACACAGAGCAAGGTCATTCTTCGCCGGAAGAATCTCACTTGCAATACGGTCCGACCCAGACTTCCAGATTCCATGATCGTGGTGTTCATACGAAATACCAGCCCAGTGCCCTCAATATGGGCGCCAACTATCCAGATCGGATTTCCTTCTCCGTCATGGGAGCTATGAGGCTGACGAGAACGGGGGTAACCTTTGTGGGACAGCAACGCAGTAGCAGCAATGCAACAAAACAACATCATCGTGCACAGTTGACTTTGGTGCTGTCATTCTCATTGGCAAAGAGGGAAATCTGAGAATTCGATTTCACAATAGTGTACTCTATCTGTCGGCCGATTGTCGTCTTAGTTGTCGCATTCTGTGGTGTACAGGTTGACTTTGCATCTGGATGATTTCTAGATCTAGATTTCTCATGGTTGAGACAATCGTATAAAAACAAGATATTGACAGGAGTTGGGCATCAGTAACGCACTGCATCTTGCATTGGAATATCGCTGCTCATCATTCGAAGAAGAGAGACTCAATCGTTTGGAGTAAAACTTGGAAAATGTTCAAACTGGTAATGTAACGATTGTCGGGAGGGCCTTTGGATTAAAGCCTAAATATTTCCACCCACAGCTCATAGTATCTTCAGTGCTGATGGTAGCCGCTGCTTATCCCTCGGGTCTTCAGTTGCTAGCTTCGTTGCCATCAGAGGAAACCCTATCGCTTGCATCATTGTTACAGGCACAACAGTCATCATCCTCTGAGGAATCCGCCGAACGTCCAGCATCTACTCGAGAAACTCCTCTGGCACCGACACCACAACCACAACCACCACCACCACCAGCTCCAGTGCCAACTGAGGAGGCTACAACAGCCGAGCCAACATCATCTGGAGGAGCAGCTCTGCAAACCGCTGATCTAGCATCCACCTCTCTGACCACTTCTTCATTGGGATCTGTATCAATTCAACACCAACTACTGCCACCAGAGACAATCCCCTTGCCCATCACTATAACAACAAGTCCTGGTCTGCGGACAGTGCTGGCGCCAGAAACCATCCGAATTCATGAGCCCACAGTCGCCAAGGTTGGCGAATTAGTACAAAAGATTCCCACAGCTGTGTCACACCAGAGCCAGACTGTCGTCCATAAGCATGCCGAGGTTATTACGCCAATTGTTGCTCCAGCTGTTCGGACAATCACCTCGCAAGTGGTGCGGGCCTATCACACTCCGTTGGTTTATGCTGCACACGCACCGGTTATTAAACTCCTTCAGCATTGATTTCGGGCAGGATTAAGCTAGGAAACAACGACAGCTATAACTTGAGATGAGTTTTAATTCCATCTATACGTATACTTTTTTTTATTGCTCAAACCTAATTGGTTTGAGTTCGTCTTATATAAAGAATAAAACAAGTTGAAACTGAATTTGTGATAAAGTGGAAAGGGTGTTTTAGTAAGTCCACCAGTTCCAAGAAGAAGTAACTCACAAGAATCTTCATTTGTCGGACGCATAGGTCAGGATATTTCCAACACACAAAAGGTGACAAGTCTACAGAGGAATCCAGTGTCTGTTTGCTTGATCGGTTGCTTCATCTTGCAGTTGATTAGAAGGTCCTGCGATAAGTGCTGCGTCGTCAATAGAAGGGTCGGACCTCCCTCTGTCACTGTCTTTAGGCAACCAGGACAGTGATCGTCTAGGGAGAGTGATCGTCTACGTATAGACAGTGATCTTCTGTAAACAGTGATCATTGGGGATCAATCTCTGCGTCAGACCTCCCTCTGTCACTGTCTTTAGGCAACCAGGACAGTGATCGTCTAGGGAGAGTGATCGTCTGGGTATAGACAGTGATCTTCTGTAGACAGTGATCGTTGGGGATCAATCTCTGCGTCGGATCTCCCTCTGTCACTGTCTCTAGGCAACCAGGACAGTGATCGTCTAGGGAGAGTGATCGTCTACGTATAGACAGTGATCTTCTGTAGACAGTGATCGTTGGGGATCAATCTCTGCGTCGGATCTCCCTCTGTCACTGTATAGACAGTGATCTTCTGTAAAAAGTGATCGTTGGGGATCAATCTCTGCGTCGGACCTACCTCTGTCACTGTCTTTAGGCAACCAGGACAGTGATCGTCTAGGGAGAGTGATCGTCTGGGTATAGACAGTGATCTTCTGTAGACAGTGATCGTTGGGGATCAATCTCTGCGTCTATCTACCTTTCCATCTATCTTGAGATTCTTCCAGTTAGGTTCTTCGTGGTACTCCACTATCGATTCGATTCTTTCTGTTGGCACCATTGTCCTGCTGGTACGATAGACAAAGAGGTCTATTGTCACCATTCCACGCATTCCACTACGCATACCGGCTCTTGAGGTTTTGTACGGAGCCCTGGGAAACACTGTCTGTGATGTTATATTGTTCTTTACTCATCCTCGGTCGACCATAAGATGAACAGAACCAATGAGAAGGCGACTTAAGCCTTCTGGGCCTGCTCTAGACTTTTCGGCTAAATATGCGGGTTAAAACCAAAAATAAACCACTGGACTCACCTCACAATCATCTCTCCGATAATCATCTACGCATCGCTAGTATGGTGGGAAAAAAGCCCTCCAAAGAATCCCGCCCAACAGCTGCGTTGGAGGTTCTCTTAGACCTTTCACACCTCCACATAACAATTATGAAGCCTGGAGTGCTAGGTTCAACTGCTGTGCAACAATTCCTCCCCAAATTTAGTGGGACACCTGAAAATCATTGAAAGAATTCCTCTGCTAGGTGCCTCTCAGACATCACACCTAAGAGAATCCATCTCCATCAACCCCTTTGAGGTTGCTCTCCCGATCTCGAGCTCCTGTGACAATCAACAAATCCCCCAAACATACTTCTCTCATTGGACTGGTATACTGATGGATCGAACATATCGAGTGGGTTTAGAGCTGGAATCTCTGATCCAAACTACTATCTTTCAGGCAGAGGTCCTTGCTATTGAGCTCTAGGGCAGAGAATGCATTAGGAGAAACCTCCAAATAGTCAGGCAGCTCTCAGATCTTTTAACTTTGAGTCAAAGCTAGTCTGGAACTGTCTAACCTCTCTTGCAGCTTGGGTTCCTGGTCACAGACGTATCCCTGGCAACGATGCCACTTCTTGCCAGACATGGTGCTAAGGCTCCATTTATTAGTCTTGAACCTTTTTGCGTCTTACAAATTAACTAGATAAGGATAGAGCTCAATAGATGGGAACGTCAAGAAATGCTCACTCACTGGAACTCTCAAAGGGATCTAAGAACATCCTTTCCATGAGCAAATCACTGACTTCCTAGCTGGTCATTGCTCTCTCAATTATCATCTCAAGAAAATGGGCCGTCGCTTACATATGTCTTACCATAGTGAGGAGCAGCCAGTTGCCAGACCACAGATAGGGGCACATACGTATCTGCCTCTTGTTACAAAATTTTTCCTCTTATTTGCGCAAGGAATCCAATCAATTTAAGACTTAGTTCTTACAGCTTAGATCCGATTTCCATGCACAAGTACCTTCCCTTCACTTAAGTATATTACCGCCACACCTGTAGGAGTGTGCACAATGCAAATGCATTTCATGCATAATAATCCCAAGTAAATCTGTCCCATGAGAATGCGTAATATGATCAGAGTGCATTTGCTTTTATGATTGCAGTGGCACTCCCCCTAAGCAAGAGGTTGACATGATGGACGGAAACTATTGTATAAAAATATTTGCATAAATTACATTTACCATCAGTCTTCCTTGGGAAGTACCTCCCATTACCGAAGAAACCGTGGAAGAAAATGTTGAAAATTGTAAGGACGATTTATAGATAGCTCAGACATATATATGTATACACTTTCCTTTCAATAGGTCATCCTTGTTGCTGGAGTTCTTGCTATAGCTGCAGCTCAGTCAAGACAAGTGGAGAGCAGGACTATTCTCTCACCAGCAGTCCTTCGAATTGGCCAATTTGTTCAACGTATACCCACAGCTGTGTCGCATCATAGTAAAACAGTTGTCCATAACCAGGCTCAAGTTGTACATGATGTTCTCGCACCGGGCGCTATTGTCAGAAGAGTCACTCTATATCCGAGCCAAACAACTCTAGATGGACACCTCATCATTGTGAACTAATGAATGAATGAATTTGTTTACCAAAAATGTGAACCTTTGCCCTCCCAATAAAGCCAACAGAGATCCCAAGCAAACACCTGGGTAATAAATCTTTCACTTACTTTAGTACTTAGAAACTCAGAGATACTCGTACTTAGATGAAACCATTAAAAGTGCGTGCAAGTCACGACACTTTGCTGTCGATTTCAATGTCACTTGCCAGGTTTTTATGGGACTTTTGGCCGGCACTTATTCACGCTCTAAATTCTGTTCCCAGGGTCCACGCGGGTACCCATTGAGATGTATGTACTCATCTGCTGAGCTTGAACTTACACCGTCGGGGGTCAAGAACGATGACTTGGTCTCATTTTCATTTGAGATGACAGAAAACATCTCTAATTGAGTATATAAGCGACCACACATGATCTGTAGGCACACATCAGTCTATTGTACGAAAGCAGAATGAACACCTTGGTAAGGCATCTTCACTGCATGAGTGTAAACCCTTTCTTTAGATGACACTCTCTCTCTCTCTTTTTATAAGGTTATTCTATTGGTGATTGTGGGAGTAACACTCGCTCAGCAAGGCGACACTAATAAGGATTGTGAGCCCCGACAGAGCTCCGTTTCAGTGCGAGATGTGCAGGATATCTACCAACGACCTTTGGGCTACGACACACTGGATTATAGCCCTCACTCTACATACGGTCCACCTGATGCAGTGAGACCTGCTCCTCGACGCAACTATCCACAGGATATACTCACCGATGGAGGAAGTGCTCCTCAACCGGCATACGTTCGACCGCCTTCGTATGATAGCCGACAGCAGTTTCCACTTGCACCAGTCTATGGTCCTCCACCACCAAGAGCTCGAGTAGCTGCTGCAGCTGGCATATACGATGACTATGATGACACCCAGTATGCCCAACCAGCTGAAGTGGTACCAGTATCAGTTCGTCGATACAATGTCAACTACGCACAGAGGGAGCCCTATCAATCAAACTATGGATACGACGTTTATCCCAGTCGCCGTCATGAATACCGAGTGCCTGTTTACTATGCTCCCCTACCAGCAGGATATTATCCCGTCCGATTGGGACCACCAACACCAGTGAGTACAGCAGCAGCGCCGACGAGAACAACAACAACTGAGGAGTCAACACCAGTTACCCTGCCCCCTACAAAGCCGCTCACTCAGCCAGAGCATGGATTGTACGATGAGACACAAGTCAAGAGGTATCCACCTATTATAACGAGCAGCTCAGACGACGAAGTCATTCCAAGACATCATCCGTTCAGGAAACCATTCTCGGGAATAGCAAATCTATTCAGAGGATCGATCATATCGACAAGGAATAAGATTGGACTGATCCCATCCATAGTGCAAGGATCGGTGAATAAGTTTACATAGAATAAGGCTAGTCGACTGATTTTAGGGAATAAATGAGAAAAAATATATTGGTCTTTGGCTCTTGAGAAGGAAAAAGGGTTCCAACCAGTTATCGCTGTTGAATTGAGCTCATTACAGCTTGAAGATAGGCGTCATTCGATTAAGGGTTCCTTCTGACCTACTGTCTGCCTTCAATTTGTGCTCTGACGAAGCTTGGCTATGCTCTGTCACAATGAGCAGGTAAGAGCAACAATCCAACTAAGATTCGATGAACCATTACCCCAAAACCTTCTTCATCTCCATTCTATGCCATCATCTTGAAGTCGATGTCACATCTCGATAGTCTAAAGGTAGTAAGTCTGTTCTAGTGTTCTTGTCTTCGCCTGAATCGTTGAGATATGGCTCGCGACTTGGCTCTTCCGTTTGACTAGAAAGAAGGTTCACTTCTGCTGCTACCTGATCTTAATGCTGCATTTCATGCTGGTGGTGGTAGTTTAGGTCAGTTGGGTCGATTGGTTCTACGTTGATTCATGACTGACTGTAGGGTCCATGCGCCTTATTACGTCCTTCTTGAAGCCGTGGAAACACCACTTTGGCACTATTGTCGAGAAGCAACGTTATATATAAGTGTCGACTGATTGCAGCCGCCAGCACTGGGTGCTTAACACATCAGGTCCAATGTCGTATAGTTCCAACAGCCTTTTAGTGAATGTCTAACGGCGGTGGAGTCAGGCATAGGTGTCGAGACTGATAGTCTAGAATGGTAAGCTCTGGTAACAGAAGGGTCCAGATGGAAGCTATCAATTGCCTTTAAAGTCTCAGTAATCTAAGGAAAATTTGCGTATATGGAACAGTGTCAGAGAGAGCGGTTTGGTGGCCTTCAAAGTATCAAAGGTGATCGAATGGCCATTCTGTAGTAAGGGAGTCTCTACACTTTCATCCGTGTCGTGATAACCAGGAAGAAGACCGTCAAGTAGCAGATCCAACACTCAATAAGAAATCATGAGTATTGAACTTGTCAGAATAGAACAAGGTGAAGAGTAGAATAGAGCCTAAAAGTTCCTAGACACTGATACAAGGTTCAAGCAAGATTGTGTGTATGGACCTAAGGTGGTCGTGTATCATTGTATAAATCGACATAAGGAGTTTTTTGGGTCTGCCTGGCATCGCCTGTTCAGGCTTGTGAATCGTGCGTGCTAGCTGCTTCCTAGAGACAAGACTCTCATTGGTGCAACTTGTTGGGTTAAAGTCCACATTTGAGGAAGGCTTACTGACAACAATTCGCATAAATCCTGAATTGCAAATCACTTAATCCGGTCATGACGAGGTCAAAGTAGTACCCACGGCCTTCGCATTGCATCTGCGAAGCCAACTCAGCAGTAAAACCAATTGAATGGTGAAGGCGCCTCTAAATGTTGAATCGAATGTCAGTTGAATCAATTGAAATGCTTTCCATTCGTGTCGGACCAAAGCAACAACCAACATACAATCGGGAGTTATTGCACCGCATTTCCTGTGAAGTTTCCAACTAAAGCAATCCATAGACCACAGTCGGCTCTTATATAAACCCGAAAAAATTCAAGCGACTTTTCCAACGCCACCACCAACAGCAACAACAACAACAACAGTCAATTGTTGTGTACTGGCCCATTGTATCCTGTTACCAGTTTCTTGTGAAGTCACTCAACTGAATGAGTCACCGGTTTATAGCCATGAAACTAAGCGATCACCCCACCGTCTTTCATTTGACTACCATTCGAATGTGGTAGGCAGGTACCACCTTCGTCCAAGTGTCAGTACAACATTGGACCGCAGTCTAGATTGTGGAGCGTGTCTCGTTTGTCTGTGGCTGCTGGGCTCTTTGGCTTGGCTTGTGTATAAAATTAACCATAACGCTGGAGAATTTCTTCAGTTTCCATCGATGAATTGGACCGCAGCCCAACTTAGCTGACCCATATTTCGAAGAACATGCTGATCAATGTGGTGAGTAGTTTTATTTGTTTTTTGGTTTCTTTATGCAAACAAGTATCTAATTGTTTATATTTTTTTCTGTACTCGTAGTCGTGCCTTGTGGGATTGTTGGTGGTAGCTGCGAGCGCTGAATCTGGTTATTTGGGCAACCTTAAGATCATTGAACCAGAGGCGGCTAAAGCCGGAGTGATTATAGATACGGCGCCATCTGTTGTCTATCATCAGAGCTATTCGCGATTGAATGGTAAAGTTGTGGTGACTCCATCTAGGGGTTCCGGACGTTCGTATAATGCGCCTGCAGTGATACCGGCTGTTAGAGATTTCCGAACGATCCCCGTGGGGGAGGATCATGCGGCACCGCTTTATGGACCAGTCTATCGGCCGGGGTTGTGAGGAAGGCTTGTGGCAATAAAGTGTTCCTAAGACAGTTGGTGGCTTGTGTTTTATTGGATTTTCTTTTGCTTTGCTTTAGGAATGACTCTTACGAAAGAAGAGATTGGAAGAGCGACCATGGCCTTGGAGCTTCTTGATAAACTAAATTTATTGAGAAGTTTTGAGAATTTTCCAAAATTTTCAACGTATAAGATAAGAAGGGTGCAGAGTTGTAAAAGAATGCATTTGTTTGGGATTGCATCCTCCTCTTGTTGCATACTTTGCGTTATTTTGCATTAATTTGCCATCTGTGCAAACTTGTGCATTCTTCTGCGTTCTTTCCATTTTTGGCATTGTTTTTTATTCTTTGAATTGTTTTGCATTCTTTACCCTTTTTTTTTTAACATTTTTTGCAATATTTTGCTATCAGTTGCATTCTTTGCAATCTTTGCAATTTTTTGCATTTTTTGTATTGTTTGTCTTATTGTGCATCATTTGGCAGTTTTTGCATTCATTGTGGTCTTTTGCATTCTTTTGCATTCTTTGCAATCTTATGAATTCCTGCAATCTTTACATTTATTTGCAATTATCTGCATTCTTTACATTCTCTGCGCTATTTGGCCTCCTTTCCATTCTCTTGTATTTTTTTACAATCTTTGCAATCTTCTGCTTTGCTTTGCATTCTTTGCGATCTTTTGCATTCTTTGTTTTGTTCTGCGTTTTTTGCAATATTTGGCAGTTTTGCAGTCTTTGCATTATTTTGGGTTCTTTGCATTCTCTTGCGTTCTTTGCATTCTCTTGCATTCTTTGCATTCTAATACAATCTTTTGCATTCTCGCAGTTTATTGCATTTTTTGCATTCTTTTGCATTCGAAACATTCGGCTGTGGGTATTGATGGTATCTCTGTGGAAGTCGATCTATTTGATTTGCTGTATCCTTTGGTACAGAGAGTTAGGGATAATTAACAGGAGTAGTAAAGGCTATGATCATCAAGCAGACGAAAAAGGAAAACAGAAACTGAAGAGTTTCAAACATCCGTGACCAGAATGACAGTTTGAAAAAATATTTAGATTCAATTCTCGATGTCGAACAGGCAGAGTTTCTCCCTGGATCTTTCTCTATCGACTTCCAGTTCCAGAAGACTTTCGACAGTATGAATTGAGATTCTATCGTGTCAAGTCTTTCTCAATGGTTAGGTATTTGACGATTTTTAGATTCAAAGTGGAGAGCCTCAAGGTTGCATTTTGTCGCCACGATTGCTCTGGGTGGTCATGAGCTACGAGTATGTACTTTGTTCAGTATTGAAGGAAAGCAACTATGAAATTTGTTGGACTATCACCTTGACTACTCTGACGACATTCACATCGGAAAATGGACCTTCATCACAGCCAGAGTAAAACTTCTGACGACTGTTATCACCGGGGGTACCGTAACGTTGGACAGGAAGTCAAGAAAGTTGAAACATAGGAAGTGTCGTCTCAGCTAACAGTGGTGCCGCTGAACTGAAAGTGTGCAGTAGAATCAGAATGATACGCTTGCGTTCAGAATGCCATCCACAGTTCGGAAAAGAATTGTGACCAGCTACAGTAGAAGTCTGATTGCATGGTTCCCATCTCGGACTACCTGCCTAATTCACAATCTCTCTGCTGTTGTCTGTTTGCTAAAACCCGAGTAAATATCGTCATTTTAGAATGTTATTCTCTTTTCAACTCTTTGTTGTGTATTGCAGCAATAATTTTGCACTATCTCCAATAATTTTAGGCAAAATTGTTTTGGTCATAAACTAAAACATATCATATCTTTCTACTTAAACTGCTGTTATTGTTCTCAATGATAAGTGCAAGCAAATATAATTGGAGGCTCGACTTAAGTTAGTAGCTTCTTAGCAGTTAGCCTTACAGCACTTGGTTGCCCCAAAAATGTTAAATATTATTTCGCTCGACGAGTGTTTGGAAATTCTCCGAAAAACCTTCAAAAATGGGAAATTGAGTCGCGAAAATATTTCCAAATTCAGCATAGAACGAGCGCCAAAGAATCTTGTCGGCTTCATGGGAGAATATTTCAAATTGTTTGTGCAACTAACAGATAATGTAGGTATTTGTGACGAATTTTGGTTTTATTTACTTCAAGTTTTTTACCATCGGATTAAGTTGTGTTATTTTTTGTTTTGGTAAACAGCGGAAACTGAGTTACTTTATAAAGTCTGTGCCAGTCACAGATAAAGTCCATCGTAAGGAAGTTCTGGAGAGAAAATACTTTGAAAAAGAATCCCGGCTGTACGCGGAACTTTTGGGAAATATTCAAAAATTTGGTAAGCAGTTTGACAAAATTACAAAAAAATAAATGAGCTCACTTACACATCGAACAGAATGTATCCAATCCACTCCGCTGCGAACTGATATACCATTTACCACTTTCCGCTTTGTTCCGAAGTGTCAGTGTATCCTTCGCTTTGTTTCATGCAAGTTGGGTGAAGTGAACCAACCTGATAAAGCAAAGGACTTGTTTTAAATCAATTGAGGACAGATCCGTAAGATCGCCGAAGAAGGCAGATTCCAAATGGAATTTTCTTTTAGTGGGCGGAGTTCTTCTCTTCCTCTTCCTCTTCATGTTGTTGTAGCAGCTTCACATGTGTATTTGATGTTTCCAGGCCCAGGAAAAGAGCCACGTCGATTGGGTGGCTTAATAGTGCTTCAGGGCTTTGGCAGGCACTTGAGGAGTTGCAAATATTTGCCAGCTTTTGAGTTTGCAACACTATTCTGAGCGTAGCTGAGCCCATCTTCTTGTTTGGAGTGATAGCTGACGTAAGGTGTAAAGTGACCACCGAGCCTGACAGTTGGATGCTAGTTGGCTAGAGCGTTGGAGACCACGACTTTGTGAATCTGGCTTATGGAGTTTCCTTAGCCTGCACTTCATTGTATAGGCAATGTCGTTCTTGTAGGTTATGATGTTTTTCCTCTCCGCAGTTTCTGTAGAAGTCATTTGACTGAATGCGTAAGTGTCCAGCAAGAAAGCTAATCGAACAGTGTTCAGTGAGGACATCTACAAGGTCATTACGTTGGAGGTTCTCTGGTCCACGTTGAGCCAAACTTGCTTTGAGGAGAAGTATGTATCACTGTTTTCCCATAGTATGTTGGAATTGCTGATAGCATCCAGCATGGTAGGCCCCACCAAGATTGTTTTTATTGAAAAGGATTTCTAAGGTAGTTCCATTCAGTATCCTTGAATGTCATTGTGGCCTGGCACGCAGCAGAGCTGAATGTTGAATTGGGCATCTTCATAAGAGACAAACGGCAATCGATGACGACGTTTGACGAAAATAGATTCAATTCCAGGGACTTACTTGCTGCTTGGGTGTCAGTGAAGATGCTGATATCCACTTCAGCTAAGATAGTACCTCTGTTCTTGCTAAAGTTACTCTATAGTGATCAGGAAGACGCAAACAGAAAACTCCACCACCAACGCTGTTACTTATCTTCGACCAGTCTCTGCAGAAGTCCATAGATGCAGCGTCCACTCATCGTCCCAATGGTCTCGGGAATGAATAGACATATGGAAGAGAGTGATACGGTGCTTGGAACCCCAGTGATGGCTCTTTTACAAGGTTCTTTTGAGGTTCACAACCCATAGTTCATGTCGACAAGATGCGGAGTGTATATTGTGAAATGTGACAGCGGTCGCAATGTCATCTATAATGCAATAGCAATAGTAATTGATTGATTACTACGTTTCATAGAAAGGGTGTTAGTATTCCTCCTTGAGGGGTACCACATCTGACAAGTCTAGGCCCCGATTTCTTCCTGGTTTGTGTAAGTGTTTCTGCTTTTCAAGAGCTAGTCAGCTACGCACAGACTTTTAAGTCCATTTCCTCTGGTTTGATGTTGCTTAAGGCACCTTCTATGCAAAGAAAAATTTACAAAAGTATATCCTTTGAGAACTGCAACGTGAGGAGCAGTTCCTACTGACAGGAAGCACGCTGTTATATCGAAAGATTTGAACTTTTGCGAAGCCTTCTTAAGTCTAGGAAGAATGGAAGATGAACTGATAGGACGCAGACCCTTTGATCTATTGGAGGTAAGAAGTGAGTTCCATATGATCTTTGAATCTTTCCAGTTAAGATGCCATCAGGTACTAGAGTTTTAAAGGTTTTGAGGTTCTTTACAGGTCAGAGCCGGATTGGAGAGGATCGGTGGCACTTTGCCTCTAGATTTCAAGAGTTTTTTTTTTTAAATAGTTTTTACTTTCTTCTTAAAGTATCAGTGAAGCTTTACCCTGAATGCTACTACACTCGATCTGATTGCTTGGTGCTTGAGGATCTCTCCGTGCTACCACTTCGCCATATCACCTACTCGCACAAAGAGGACATCCCTATTGAGTACTTCGAGGTGTTCCTAACCCTTTTAGCCAATCTACATGCCGGAAGTATAGCCTATGAGCAGCATTCCAGTACTAACATTGGAGACAAATTCAAAGACGCGTTCTTCGAAGTACAAATGGCCTTAAACAACTCATGGGTTGTTACAGGACTAAAGGTATGCCTCCATCTATTACTACAACCAAATTCTCATAGTCTCTACTCATTAGGGCATTGTTACACTAGTAAAACGCATTCCAAAGTACAAAGGAACTCGAATGGAGAATTTCATAGCCGAGGAACTCTTCAACGTACTCTGTTCGGCGACCAGTCAAACTGGAGCTTCGTCCAAGTACCGCAATGTCCTTTGTCACCGCGACACTTGGAGTAATAATATCTTTTTTGAATGTGATGCTTATGACAAGCCCATCGGCTGTCTAATAGTAGACTTTCAGTGCGCCATGTACTGTCCGCCGGCAATAGATGTCCTAACCTTTCTCTATCTGACTACAAGCAGGAAGCTGAGGGAAGCCATCTACGATAAATGTCTGGACTTTTACTACAACACCTTTGCTGGGGTGCTCAACGACTTGGACCTGTCGAAGGAAGTTATTTCTAGATCCGAGTTTCTGGACAGTTGCCATGAACTTAGGCTGGTTCCGCTTATTTGCAAAGCTATCTGCGCGCCTTTGGTTCATATGCCAGAGGGATTGGCGAACAAATGGCGGGCGGAAGAACTTGTCTGTTTTGATGGCTACATGAATAGAGATCGGGAGGAAATGTTTGATAGAATCATGAGCTTTGATGCAGGCTATGAGGCGGCTATTTACGAGCCAGTGGAAGATTTAATGGAGCATTTGGAAAGGCAATTGGGAATTCAATAAAAATGTAGAGTAAAGTAGTTGAAGAATAGAATATTTTTTTTTTTTTACAGTCTAGCAGCTACTGTAAGTATGGACACAGTTAAAACATCCATCAAACCTTACTATTAGCCTTGATCGTACTCTCTGTTGTCAGATCTATACTTCCATATGGCGTATCGTTTAGTTGACAGCTCTATTAAAGACTAGCAACCGCACTCTTCTGGGAAAGGTTTAAAGAGCTGCCTGGCTATGGAACAATGGCTCTCTTAGAAGTGACCCATCTACAGCATTGGGTATTATCCTTCATCTACCGCCTCTTGATATCGTTAGAAGACAGATGGCTACCTCAACAGCGAGGGAGCAATGACATAACCTGAACCAGAAACTCTCTACTGGCTCTGAGCAATATCATCGGTGTCCGTACGTGATTGGTCTTCTACTATGTGCTCCTAATCTACTATACGCTATAGACTAGAATAGGAATGTCAAAAAGAAGTAGATGCCCTGATCGGGGTGCCAATGTACTGCGGCCAGGTAACGCTCAGACCTCCATTTGCAAAGATCTCCTCTTCTAAAAACCATATTCAAATATGGTAAAGGAAAAGACAGATGAATTACTTAACAAGATGTAGAGGTTGTCAGTATATTCAGGAAGCAAGAAAAAGAAGTTATAAGCCACAGTAAATGAATCTGCTTGGCAGGGCCCTAACATAGCCTTTCTACTTACTTACTTATGCCGTGTTTCCACTTGGGATAGTCCTAGAGCCTCAACAGGACGTACGCGCCATCGTGTATGGTTTCTTTCTCAGTTGCCGTGCCTCCTTCTCGACTGTTCTGGCGGCATCCAGTCTTGCCTTTCATACGATATAGGGACTCTACCTCGATGCACCATGTTGCCGATCAGATATCGCCGGAAAGCCACGCCTTATGGCTTCGATCGAGAATACTTTCAGCACCTGATGTGAAAGCAGCATATCCTATGATCTTGGATGATGGCAGCTAGTGAGTTGACGCAGGACAAGTGCATAGGATGTCGCTGATGGTCTTTCCCTCCTCCTTGTCCTGCATATTCTTTTTCAACTTTAGGCAAAGTAACGGCCCGGAGTCGGAGATTCAAAAACCTCTGTTTTACTGGATTCATACTGGTTTGCTTCGTCCTTTATTTTCTGCAAAAATCATTGTTAGGCTTACCCGTGTTATTAGTCCCCAGAGACTGCTTTTTGCTCAGTATTGGCGAAGCCGCCTTGAGGTGTAACATTGGCATAGTTGGTGCCATCGTCCATTGGTTTTGTTAGTCACATTGACATGGATGAGGTAAGACGCTGGCTCCTCGATATCGGAAAGGCTTGAGCTACGAATATTAGTTAAACTATGTCTGTCCACTGGCAATCCTTAGCCAGCCATTTGTGAGCAGTCTGGCACATGATACTGCATCCACCACCAGCCATTTAGCTTCTTGATGTGCCCCTTGCAGTGACTTCGACTTGAAAAGCGTTGTAATGTCTTTGAAGTTTAGAAAAGAGGTTTAAATATACCCAAATCATCCGGAAAGACGCTAGAATATTCTTTGATTTTGAGTCCATCCGTCCGTCAAAATGGACAGCGATCACTTTGTGTTCACTCATTTCACGGTTTGGTATTGAGTGTTTGAAGTTGTGCTTCATTCACAGGTGATTGCTGATCCTTGGAAGATGGCTATGCGGTGATATGTAGGCTGCTCTTCAATTGTCTGGTGATTCTTAGACTTATTGCTTAGCCAGTCGCTTGGTGACGATTTCATCTGGGACTAGGTGAGTTTTTTTTAGGAGAATTGACTTAGAATCTTTCTCCAAGGTGAGCCGACAAATAGTATGTACCATCTACTTCGGAGTGTCCCAGCTTATCAGAGACTATCACACGGTTAGCTTAACCTCCCAGTCATCTAGCTTCTATGGCTTTCTTTGCATGCTATTGAGAGTGACTTTCCTAACATTGCTGATGCTATTTCTAACTTCGGATAGGACTAGAACCTAGTCAGCTAGATGCGTTGCTTTCTTTGGTATGCCGTCTTAAGGTCTAGTGTCAAAACTGCCCTATAACTTATGAACAAGCCCCTAGAGGCGACGGACACCATAACACGATCGTTCACATACCGACCACTGACTGATCGTTTTATATGATCGACGCAAGACTTTAAAAACTTCATACAACACAGTTATTATTTCCATAAGAAACAAAGTCCAATTAAAAAATGACGAAATTACATTAGTTACAGTAACATACTCCACATTAAAGTAGTTTTACGAGTAACCACTTGCACGAAGTGAGCAATTGCTCAAGTTTGAGATTTTTGGGTAAAAAGTCATTAACTGCGCTGCCGAATGGACAGAAATCCATCATGCAATCCGCTGGGAAAAAGTTTGAGAGGTTAATACCACCACCAGGTGGTACATGGAATGGCAGTAGCTTAATTACTCCAAGGTGCAACCAACAAGTTGCTATTGTAATTGCAAATTTTTATTTATTTTTTTGTTGGATATTTTGCAACTTTTGCGAAATACTTTGTCTAGACGTTTTGTCCTTCATTCCATAGTTTAGTCTAACTGACTAAAACTATCAATCATTCAAATTTGAGTCAAGCTCTTGGGTGGTTGAATGATTGGCGGGTGGTAGCTGTACTAACTAGTGAAAGGCTTAGATGTTTGAATCATGAATACACTCTAGTCCATCCAAGATCTCTAAGTCCAGCTAGGGTTACATTGGGATCATTTCGGCTAATCTGATCTATAACTCTGATGACCCAGAGCCAGTAACCTCATGATCGTTTCCTCGTTTCCATTTATCCCTATCCTCAGTCAAGGCAGCGTATAGAAGGACTAGACAGCTCTGTTATAGACAGCAGGATTCTACGAGCTTCATCCGGCCCACCTATTGTCAAGCATGACCCCAACTGAGATTCTTTGGATTTCATTGTCTGAATTGCTATCCTCGGGCTTTCGCATATATTTCACCGTCTTGTGACTGGTTTTTAGGACAACCTCAGTCTTGTGGGGAGCTAGTTCTAGACCAGCAGATTTCACCCATTGCCTCATCTCTGGCGAATATCAAAGTCAATTACTTTGAGGCGATAGTCTCAGAGCTCCGTCGTACATAATGTGCCATAGTAGAGGTCCAAAAACCGATCCTTGCGGGACCCCTGTGGAAGCGTTGATGTGGTTAGCGTTATCTTCAGTATAAGCTACGTGTTCTTGAAGTATGATGTATCAATTCTTGAAAAGGATCTCCTAATGACCAGGTTCGTTCCCAATCTCCATCTTTCTTCCTGTATTGCTTCAGTTGCTATAACTACTGCTGAAGAGGTAGGTTTAAGGAACCAACTGAAGGATAATACTCAACAAATTGCTTGAGCGGCGTGGTGTAGGTTTTTTTAAGCCATTCAGGCTAGTGCTTCTAATTTAACTTAAGCTAGCCTAAATAGATCGGTGGTAGAATGCAATTTTTTAAAGCCGAAGTGCTGGTCTGAGAGGACACCACTGTAGGCAAGCTGCTATATGTGATACGCTCTAGGATATTCCCTAGTGTATAAAGCAGGCATGTTGTTTTCCCGGGCCCTTTTTGAGTAGCACCAGGTTCTGATTCCCATAGTCTGCGATAAGACTTCTCCTCAAAGCACAAAGCACCTTGAATTGTTGTTACAAGGATAGTCATCTTGACTGCCTTATTTGGGATGCCATCTGGTCCAGGTGCTTTATTATACACGTGGCCAGCTGTAGCAAGCTCGATTTTTGCCGTCTATAGAGTCCTGGATCTTGCTTTTGACACACTAGTCACTTTCAGGTTTTCCCTTAGTGTAATGGGACATGCCTTAGTCGCAGATTTTGTCAGTCCGGTCATCACTAGTTGAAGCTGGAGAGGATACTGTATCCAATATCTGGGCATAGGCCATTATTTAGAACTGAATAGAATGGGACTAAGAAAGATCCCTTCAAATTTGATAGAGGAAACATTCTACGCTTAAGAAAAGAAGATCTTTGCTATCACATCTTGAGATTTATTATTCCGATTTTCCGACAATTTAATGGTGCAGACCGTAAGCCACTGGAGAAACAACGGTCTTGATGAGAGGAGCAGCATGTACAACTGGGGCAGCATGGACAACTGGGGCAACATGGAGAGCTGGCGCAGCATGGACGGCATGAACAACTGGAGCTGAATGAACCAACGGAGCGGCATGGACAACCGGAGCGGCGACGTAGGACTTGACAACTGGAGCCAAAACTGGCGAAACAACAGCAGAGTTGTGCACACGGCTAAAGTGTTGCGAAGAGACAGCCGATGGCACAGAGTGGACCACTGATCCTACATGGGCTGGCTCAACCACGCTGTGGGTGGCAAGAAGTCCTGGTGCGGCAGCAGCAACAGCAACCATGGCGAGGAAAGCAACCTAAAAAGCAATTTCAAATGTCAGCCATTGATCGAAATTGATATCCTTTATCCGTAACTTACGTATTTGAACATTTTGAGTTGGTTTTTTTGTGTTTTGGATTGTTTGTGTCTAAAGACGAGAATTGATTGAATTCAACTGATGTCTTATTCGAGATCTGTCGAGTTTATTTATACCGCCCGCATGAGACACACCCACTTCATGTGAAATTAGAGTAACTTACAGCAAGTTCACTCCTTATGCATGTAGGTACGATGGCTTTACGCAACTTTAACGATCGCACCTCTAATGACAAAGCCTAATCCGTCCTTCGTTGAGTCAAAGCAAAGAAATGAGAAAAAAAAAACACATAATTTTCTGGTTACACAGAGAATAACCTTCCAAGGTGAACCCCCAAAAAAAATATTATGTACCGCACAATGGTCCGGCACTTAATGACCCCCAGATCGAGTGTGATATGCAAGAGATGTTTATCGCGCGCAGAGGTTGGTCATAAACAGTCGAAAGAGTTAATCAAGTATAAAAGCAACTGTTGCGTTCCGAATCAGTATCAGTCGTCAGCTGTTAATTCGCTTACAAGCAACTTACAAACAAATCCAAACAAAAAACCACTCAAAATGTTCAAATTCGTAAGTACTCCTACTCGTAGATACACACGATAGATTCGTAGATACATATTTGTATTTCATTTAGATCGCCATCGTTGCCTTTGCCGCTGTTGCTGCCGCCAAGCCAGGACTTTTGAGCCACTCTGTGGTGGAGCCCGTTGTTGTTGGACACTCTGTGCACTCGGCTCCTAGTGCCATCTCTCACCAGAGCCAGACTCAGTACCACAGCAAGACGGTTGTGACTCCAGTTCTTGCCCCAGTTGTCAAGTCTTATGTTGCTGCTCCAGTAGTCCATGCTGCTCCAGTGGTGCACACTGCTCAGGTCCTCCACGCCGCTCCAGTCGTCCACTCGGCTCCAGTTTTGTCGCATGTTCATCAAGCTTTGCCAGTACTTAAGACCGTGCACGCTGCCCCAGTTGTCCATACCGCCCAGGTCTTGCATGCCGCTCCATTGGTTCATTCAGTTCATGCTGCTCCAATCTCCCTTGGACTCCATCATCATTAAGTCCGATTGCTTGCAAGTTGAAATAAATCAAAGTGAAGGAATGAATGCAAAATTTTTGGTCTTTTTTTTTATTTCTTGAGAGTTCTAGCTTTTTATGTGTCACGACATGTCATTAATTTGATGGATTTATGACATATTAGAATGGCACGCTTAAATAGATAGTTTGTAATTTGTCAGTATTTGTCAGAAATGTATCATACTTGTCACAATCAGGCTGACAAAAGTAGTTGGCAAATATTTGTATACACGCTTGAATAGATAGTTTGTCACTTGTCAGTATTTGTCAGAAATGTATCATACTTGTCACAATCAGGCTGACAAAAGTAGTTAGCAAATATTTGTATACACGCTTGAATAGATAGTTTGTCATTTGTCAGTATTTGTCAGAAATGTAGCATAGTTAAGTGCTCAAAATCAGGCTGATAAAAGTAGTTGGCAAATATTTGTATACACGCTTGAATAAATAGTTTGTCATTTGTCAGTACTTGTCAGAAATGTATCATAGTTAAGGGGAAAAGTGCTCACAATCAGGCTGACAAAAGTAGTTAGCAAATATTTGTATACACGCTTGAATAGATAGTTTGTCACTTGTCAGTATTTGTCAGAAATGTATCATACTTGGCACAATCAGGCTGACAAAAGTAGCTAGCAAATATTTGTATACACGCTTGAATAGATAGTTTGTCACTTGTCAGTATTTGTCAGAAATGCACACAACTACTTAAACTGTAACGAAATAAAACGCAAACTATAAGCGAATGCACACTTCCTTTTAAATTACTGTCTTTCGCCAGACTATCCCTTTACACTGTCTCATTGGATGCGATCAGAGACCTGCAGCAAGTAGCTCGTTTTGTGAGCTCTTCGAAATATTTACTGTTTTTCACTTATTCACACACATGCTTATTCATTCACAAGAAGTATTCGCTGGGCTGACATTTTATTGCCTCTCATAAAATGAATCTGAAACGAGCTACTTTTCAAATTTATTCCAAGAAATGATTATTTACTCTTACGCTTTGCTGCCACAATATTTGCAAAAAGGCAGTAAATTATTCGAGTTTTTGGTTTTTTCCTTTCATAAAAAAGGTTTCTGTACTCGAAGTGTTCTGAGTTTTATATCTGCTTTTTATGAAACCATTCAAAGGCTCGTGAATGGCATGTACATTTCACTGCTTTTGTGAATACTCTAATTGAATGAATACTTTGAATGTGAGCCTACTACACACTCAAGGATTCATGAGGTTCGTTATCGTTTCTTACATGATTCATACTTGCTTGTTTTTTTTCTTCGTGACACTGTGAAAGGCTCACTTTTTAGCGAATGATTCATGCAGTGCTCTGGTTGCGATCTCGAAATTTCGGGTTTGTTCTCGTATAGAATAATTTGGGACTTTAGACGTTCTTCCACAAGATTGAGTTTTGTTTGTTGGGCTCTCTTAAGGTTCTGTGGGCTTTACTTAGTGGAACATATTCATAATGGATCTAAAGTGTTCAAATGAGGTATGAGTACTCTTTCATAGATGGTCATTGGCTAAATGAAGAAGGGGGGGAAGAAGAAATAGGTAAGAGTTGGCGTATTGGTATTTGAAGCTCAGTTGGCAATTGTTTTCAATATTTATTCTCCATGTGTGGTATCCAATTTGGCTGCGAAGAGTTGTATGTGATTTTTGCATTCGCTCATAAGTCACAGTATATTTTTTTTCCGCGTTCATGTTAAAATAGACAAAGTGCATGAATACATATGATTGTGACTTGAACAACGAATCTTCTATTCAAGAATCGCCATTCCGAACCAGCAACACCTAGACCAGAATACTGAGTTTTTTGCTGGGACAAGCAAAAGAAGAATGACGGGGCTGTAGGGCACCCAGAGATCACAGCGACCTAAAGAGTTCTTCTCTTCTAATAGTTAGGCATTGCCGACGTTGATGGTACCCCCTGACACACTATAGACCTTGATTCCGAGTACATATTCAGTTTAAGAGATCCAACCAATGCCTCGTATCCCGTCGAGTAAAAAGAAGTAACACATGAGAATCCATTCGGGACTACGACATAAACAGTTGGAGTGGCCTTAAGTAGGTTCTTAACTGGTCCCTTTGCTTTGTTTGTAGGTAAGTTTACTTGAAATAATCCTATATTCCTAGTAAAAGGGTGAGTCTCGAATTGATAGAAGAGAATTTGTTCGATGTGATTTGTGGTATTGCCGTCTAGAGGAAGGAAGAAGCTTCTGCGTTATGCTTCCCCCAATGAATGCCTTGTGAGTGAGACTTCCTTGTGAGTCCTCCCGGTAGCGGATTCTTGCAAGTCAGCTCCAGGAAACCAATTAAGTGGAAATAAGTGGAAAGTATTGGGAGCAGGTAAAATCAAATAAAACTTTGTATCTCTGGGAAGAAAGGTTCAACTAGTGGTTTTCCATCTTGACCATATTCTTTCCCAAATAGTTGTTAGTTTCTTTAGAAACCATAGCCCTACGTCGGTCGCCTATGCTAGAGGCGGCATACACTATGACTCTTACACCGTTGTATCCTATTCTCAATACCGAATTTCGATGGCCACCCAAATCCAGACAGAACTCTTCCTTGCGAAGTAAGTCTAATGGCCACAGTGTCTGCAATTGACTGTCACACAAATCTGAGCTTCTGCGTAACGAGTTGTTGGAAATGGTACCATTTTTGGGACCATTTATTGAAGGCTTCTTCCACGAATATACCTAGTCGTCACATCCATCCATCAACCACCAGTTACACTCTACTGGGCTTATGCGGGGATTGATTCCATTAAAAGATATCAACATAACTACGGCAAGTCACACAGATTGAATGAATATTGCCAGTGTCTTTTGGAGCACCTTTTTTCAAAGTTACAACACTTGTGTATGTACACATGTTCATATCGGATTGAACCTCATTCAATCCCAGAGTATAGCACACCTGTAACGACTAATTATTTCATAATTTCGAACTTGAACCCATTAGTCTGTTGGTAGCTGCACAACACACCTCGGTCATCGTAATGGATTAATACCATAATCTATCATTAAATCTGATTACACAAATATTTCCTGTGTTTCTTATTAATTTATTAACCATAAGCCAAGGAGCACCTCATAAGAGCGAATATTTTGACACACTTTAACGCGATGACGACGAACAATTTGCAAATTCGCGCTTTGACCTTCAATGTGAACGACCGACCATGTAATTGCGGCAAAATCTCTTTCAAAAAAGCTCCATGGATACCAGTTTGAAGTGAATTTTGTATAAAAATACCAAAGAGACTGCAAATAACCATCAAACGCACATTGTAGCTCCTGCAACAAACAACCAAAAACAAACTCAACTAAAAATGTTCAAATCTGTAAGGTTGACATTGAATCCTTTTTTCTTATAAAAAAAAAAAAAACATTTTTTCTTTCTTTGAATAGGTTGCTCTCCTTGCTGTTATCTCTATTGCCGCCGTAAGTGCTGGAATCATCGAATCTCACTCCGTTCTGCAGCCTGTTGTTGCCAAGGTCGGAGCTGTGGTTCATAGTGTCCCATCGGCAGTGTCCTCTCAGAGCTACACCAGGATCCACAACAGAGCTGAAGTTGCTCATATTGTAGCTCCAGTTGTGAAGACCGTTCAAGTTGCTCCAGTCATCAAGGCTGTGCCAGTGGTCAAGTCAGTCCATGTGGCGGCTCCAGTCATCCAACAAACCTATGCCGTTCAGTATGCTACTCCAGTTGTGAAGGCTTATGCTGCCGCACCAGTTGTTCATGCCGCTCCCATTGTACAGGTTGCTCCACTATTGAAGACTGTTGTATCACCAGTCTCTTACGCTCTGCATCATTAAATTATTGTATTTCGAGATAATTAGAGATGGAAAACAGATACGCTTTTAAACCAATAAACAACTAAAAAAGAAAACAAACAGACTTTTACGGAAGGTATCAAATCCTTTCAAGCACTGATGCCACTCTCTAAGGAACCCTTTTGCTTTACAGTTTGGAGATACACTTTCTTCTTTTCCTTACGACGATGGAGGTTATGATCATCCGGAGTAGAAGGATCAATCTCTTTACTGCATCCCTGTTGGTCCGCCGGCTGTGAGATTTTCTGTTTAAGGTGCTCTTTAGTTGGGATAGATTGTTGATAAAGTGGGTCACAGCTCGGCAGACATACGAATTTAAGTCGTTTTGAACTTATGAGCCTGAGAAGTAGACCTTTTCATGGACAGAAGGTTCGATGGTATTCCACTCGAAATTGCAGCCCAAGACAGGTACTTGACCTAGTCTATAACTTTCAAGAGCGAAATCTTTTAGTTGCTTTGCTTTTAGATGGATGTTGTGACACTGACAGCGCAATTAAGAAAAGCAAGATTAGATATTTAGAAGGGTCCCCACAAGTACTGCTGTCGAGCATCCCTTCCCTCATTTACACGCTACTCTGTGAACAAAGAAGGCAGAGGAGACCATCCAATAGATCCCGGCAATCATACACGGTGTGAGTTGTACAAAGCATATACGAAGATGCGCGAGAGCAAGGCGCCTGAAGCCGACGATATACCAAATATGACACCGAGTCCTTTTAAAGCAACGAAGTAAGGGTGCTTTGTATCTTCCCTGAACTATGGAAACTCCGCCATCTGATACTGCTAATCAGAGAAAACAAGGTACAAAAAGGAAGATCTTATGGCACAGCACATAAGGTAGACCATTCGCAACGTTAGAGGACAGAGGAGCCAGCAACTAGAAGAAGATGACGACGATGGTGCACAGAGAACGCAGAACTAACGCTCGTTTCTAACAATGTTCTGAACTTAGGGAACTGGCCATTTATATATATACCACCGCCTGAGCATAGTCATAGAGCGCATCAACAGAAAGTTCTTTGTCAAGACTGAAGATGGCATTGAGTACCGCAGGACTTACAGAGTCTTTGGTGGATCATAACTGATCACAAAGTTCTTCGACTGTGATCTGTAGTTACCGTGGCAAAACGGATCTATGAGAAAGCAGATACCAGGATCAAAAGTTAGCGAAAGTCTACCATCAGACCGTGCTTATGAAATGCTCAAATTGGCGAGTTGGGAACTTAACCATCAGGTATAAGTTGGCAGTAAAATATCGGGCAGGAATAATGTCTGGACAAGGGCAAAGACTCTGCATGCTGCTTGGGAAGAACGCCTTCAATAGAAGTGGACAAACGTTGTGTGAGCACTTTAGGATGTTTCAGATTGCCTGCAGCACATAAATATGGAAAAAGGTTGAAACGAGGCAATGTATAGGCAATGAGCCATGTTCCTCAGGGCTCCGCACTTAGTCTGATGCTGTTGAACCTAATGTATGATTGATGTCCCTAGACTTTGAATAATTGGCTGGTGTGATTAGTTTAAGCAGGACTGCTATATAGCTATCAGTTGGATTCAAGACTATCTTGGAAGCGTGGGCTTTCAATCTGCATTGGACAAGGCAGAGGTAGATGTTAAAAGCTGGAAAGACATCACTTTGCTTTTCAAACCTTGGCATTCTATACCAGCATCTTTAGTATGCAAATAAGGAGACTGCAGCTCCTTTGGCTCAGCACCTTTGGTAAGAGTATCTGGCATGCTGCTAGTAGTCTTTTGTGTTAAGGAATCCCAACATAAATAACGCGCCAACAGGACCACGGCGCATAGAATAACGGGGTCAAGTGATAGAGAGATGATATCACTTTGACGTGGGCAGATGGACGTAGACCAACAGCAAGCATGCGGATCTGAATTTCTTCCCGATTTAGTTGCTTACTGGCCATGAATGCTTCAGAGCAGACTTTCGAGGATGTTGAACACATTATGTTGCATTGTCCCCTAAAGAACACGAAGACTACAAAGATACTGTGGCAACCATCAGGAAGGAACAGCATAGACAGGAGCCACAATGAATCGCAGCACGGTCCGAGTTCATTAAGCTCAAGTTCCTCTTCTAATGAAATGCTTTCCAGAAGGGCATTTGTGGTGATTTGTAGAACTAATTGCAGACAAGGTTTCATCAAAAGATTTCCACCAACACAGACTATCATTCGTCGCAGTCCCATGATGGCTGGACCTTCAAGATAGTAGAATAGTGGATGAGAGATCTCCACAGTTGGGGAAGAGCTGACAAGAAGTATAATTTATTACCGGGCCATGGAAACTGCCTTGGGAGCCGTTAGAGTGTGTACTTCCTATGAATGACTGCTCTACCTCATGAAAACTTTCATCCTCATCCTCATAAACCAATAAAAAGAAAACCCTGCCAAGAGTATGATTCAAGTCTTTTCATCTGTATTTTCGTATTCAAATCTGATTTCCATCTTTGGCCATCCGTATTACCATCCTCGAACAATTGGTGCAGCATGAACGACTGGAGTGGCAGCGTAAGCCTTCACAACTGGAGCAGCATACTGAACATGACTGACAACTGGAGCGGCATAAGTCTGAACAACTGGAGCAACATGGACGGACTTGACCACTGGTGCAACGGCAATAGTCTTCACAATTGGAACTGGTGCAACCTGGACAGTCCTTACAACTGGTGCAACGATTGCCCTAATCTCAGCCTTGTTGTGAAACCTGGTGAAGCTCTGGTGGGACACAGCACTTGGTACACTGTGTACGACGGCACCGATCTTAGCAACAGCTGGTTCCACAATAGTGCGTGCTCCCAAAAGTCCAGCGTTGGCAGCGGAGAACGCAATAATAGCAAGGAGGGCAACCTATTAAAGAAAAGCAATATATTTATTGGATTTGGTCCTTGCAATTTAACGATTCAAACTTACAGATTTGAACATATTGATTTGGATTGGTTGTGCTTTGCAAGAGTGACAAATTGCGTTTGATAATTAACTGCACAGTTAGTGGCATTTTTATACAAGTCTCCTAATTACATTGTGTCCATGCGAAAGTACTGTCCAAATGCCTCGAAGGCTCATAACAGGTATCAAAAATAAAAAAAAAATCGCACTCTAAGCACTGAAGGCCGATAGAAGATCAACGATCGTCATTGCATTGACTGTCGCTAATCGCATTAAAGTGAGCCAAAAAATGTGGAAAATCCAATCAAGTTTTTGAGGGAAAATTGAAGAATTTTTCACGCGTAGATACGGATTACAGACGGGAAGTCAGTTTCTAGTGTTTGGATGCAGCTTGAAGGCGAACAAGTCTTTTCCCCCATTTGAGGTGGGGCTTTCCGAAGTTGGCAAGTTCAAGTTCAAGTTTGGTGGCATGCTCATAATCGTTAATAAATATCAATAATGTATGTACATATGGTCATGCCATTGTTATTGAAGAGAGAGGAGAGAAGAAAGTTTATTGTGTGTTTTGGTTAAAGTACCGTTGGACTGCCGGACAGATAGAAAAATATGAATTTCCATCGGGGCTTTTATTTAGCCCAGCCGTTGTATAGTTCCTAATTGTTGTCAAACTAAACCACTTGAAGTTGGAAGAACAGGCAGAGACCTCTACAAGTGAACGAAACAAATCTGCTAGGGCTCCGACACACTAGATGGAGCCTGTCTGAATAATTTGAAGTACTCATTGTTGAAGTGATGATTTCATTATTCGAACGCCTGGTTTCTATTTAATGAAGGTCTTTACTTTAAGGTGCGTGTCCACTTGAGAGCACTTTCGCTAGTTAACTCTAGAGAGTCGCTAGAGTAACTCTTGAGTAGCTTTCCATATGAGAGTAAAATTTGTGTGGTTTACTATCGCGACTAGAGCTACTCTCAAAATACGAACATTGTTTGAAAAGTGCGAATTGATCTCCGAGAGTAAGATAACATATGTCCACTTGCGAGCAACTCTTTAAAAGTTTGAACGCTGAGAGTAGTAAACCAGCTCTCTGCGAGTTGATCTCAGTCCGTGTCCATTTCTGAAATTTTTACTCGAGAGATAAGTAACGTGCACAACTGGGTAGCACGAAATTGCTCATGTATGCCGTGTGCAAAAAAAATTCTTTTTTTTTCTGGAAATTTAGAAAAAAAAAACAAAATTTTTAAGAAAAATTGCGCACATTTTGATTTTCAGTACATTTAGCCGTTATAAGAGGTCCGTTCGCGTACTTTTTGGACTAAAATTCGTAGATTATGAAATTTCGAAGACAAGGGGTAAAATTCTCTCAGAGAACGCTAAAATTACGAAAAAGTAAACGAAGGGGTGGAACAAGAATAAGTTGAAAATACACTAATTTGACAGATTTGACAGTTTTCATAAACCAGCCCTGCAAAAAGCGCTACGAAAATTCTCCGTACGCCAACAGCTTTTCGTAAAAATTCGTAAGTTTTCGTAGAATTTCGCTGTTTTAGGAGGGTACGTGAACGGACCTAAGTATTTTGAGTAAAAAACTTGGTACAAAATCCTATAGCACTTGCTTGGATCAATTCAAATCTGAAATTTAATCGAAATCGTTAAAGTTGTTTACGAGAAAATCGACTTTTTGTAAAGTTAAGTGCTGGAAGAAAAAATTCCAAATTAAATTCGAAGAGTGATCCTACGGATGTCAGAAGATATGAAGTTTAAGGAAAATCGGTTTAGCTGCTTAGGTTGCAGTCTTATGGCACATCCCACAGATAGACCGAAGACGACACACCTACTTCTTGGACTTTCTCTACGTTTGGTTTAACTCTAGGCTTTTGGAGAATAAAATCTTAAATAATCCACTGATTTAGTGAGTAAGATCTAACCAAATCAGCATCCGGTCTCCTCTACAAAAGTTGCAATGATTAGCCTTCTTTTGGACCTTCCAACCCTACATATAGGCATTAAGCTACTTATACCGCTATATACGACTGCTGGTGCTTCGAGAGGTTTAAGTTCTATGCAACAACAGTAGGAAACATGGAAATCTTTTAGAGAATCCCGCATGGCAGTTATCATTTCAAAGTCAATATTTTGGGGCTCAACCTTTTGGATAACCGTCTTATCCCTCAAATCAGATCTTCACTGAAATTTCGAAAATGTCAAATGGGACTGGAGCTGGTTTCTTCGCACAGTTTGGAATCGAGGTAGATCCACAGGATTCATCAGCAGAAACCTCAGTAGATCAACAGCCAAGCAATCATAGAGTCACGAAAATGCTAAATTTGGGACTATTCAGCGGATTTTTTCTGACAAACTCACGCCATCAACAAAATGTCATGACGTGCAACACCTCTAGGCAACTTTGTCTAAAACTTGACAGGACTGTATTCATTTGATTAAAATGATCAGACCAATACAATGTCATTAGTGTTCTCATAAGACACTGGCCAATAACGTTCCAATTGTAATCGTCTAGGCATCCCCTTTAAGGATTTCTGGAGAAGCTCTCGAGGCGATACAAGCCCTGCCCTTTCCTTAAAAAGTTTTAGTGGTTACAGCCATTGGCATAACAACAGAGCTTTCGGCAACTGCAACCTCAAAACCTGAATTTTTGACATAAAATGGGCGTGTCTGTGGACGAATTTGAAAAAAAGTTTTCAGACCAGTACTCTTACTTTTTTAAAGGTTCTGTCTCGCGATAGAGACTCGTACAAAGAGGTTCTTGCCTTGGAATTGCTACCACAGGAGTCTTTAGCCAGTTCTAGCTACAGCTTTCCGTGCTTCAATCGTACAAGCGATACGAATTCCGAAAATTAAATTAAATTAGTTGATGGGACTCAACAAAATCAGCTTAAAGGTCCATTTACAGGTCAGCAAATCGGTGAATGAACGAACTGCGAATAAACTATTTTTAGCAAAAGTTGAAAGTTTTACTATTTCTAAAGAGGAGAGCTTAATTTTTTTTCCACGAATAAGCGAGTGCTTCTTTCGAACTCTCATCTGTCATTGGTGCCATAGATGTGGAACGGAATTGCAAGACTCTTACCTCACAGTTCTTTGTTTTCTTTGGTAAATGACAGGTCGGCATTCGCAAATTGCCGACACTAGATAAAAGAAAAGTTGCTGTGAATGATGTGTCAAAAGATGGCTCAACTGTGAATGGACCTTAAATGTGTATCCATCCTTATGGTGTGGATGCTAATCGCTTTATAAAGTGATGCCAAACTTAAATTACAGGGAAATGGTACATCTGCACTCCAAGCACTTAAATTGTGTCACCTTGTTGGAGGCTATCATCGTGCTCCATCCAATTGAAAAGGCAAACCAAGAACAGTGCTAAATGAAGTCATTTTGTGGTGACTGATGACCAACTCCTCCCCTTGTTTACTGTGCCATCTGATGGGGATAGCAAAACCGCCAAACAAAATATTTATAAACAAATGTAACACTTTTTATTGAAAACAAAGAAGAAAATTAAAATCGAATACAAACTCAATTTGATTCAAATTCACTTAATGGTGATGGTGGAGTCCACCGTGGAGACCGTGCAAGCTGTGTCCATGGGACAATGGAGCCGAGTGCAACAAAGGTGCCGAGTGGACAATTGGTGCCGAATGGACAATTGGTGCCGAGTGCACTGGGATGGCATGGTGGCTCAGAACTGGAGCCGAGTGGATAATTGGCTGGGCATGGATGACTGGAGCCGAATGGTGAACAATTGGAGCGGCATGCAGTTGAGTGTGGCTGTGGTGCGAGATAGCTGGAGCACTGTGCAAGAGAACTGGTGAGCCAAGCGATTGGTGTCCCAAATGTCCAGCTGAGGCAACAGCAACGAAAGCGAATAGAGCAATCTGTAAAGAGGTGGTATAATAGCCTGAGAATGCTTCAAGTTGTTGTCTTAACTTACGAATTTGAACATCTTGAGTTTGGTTGTTGAGGTTTTTTTTTTGTTTTTTTGTTGTAAACTTGCTTGTAAGCGATTAAGCAGCTGACTGATGCTGTTACCAAATGATGCTTGAACTTTTATACGAAAAACTGCTGACACACGATCGCTTTAGCCCTTTGGGCATCAAGATAAGATCTCTGCGTCTTTGCATTTACATTTTGACCATATCGCACATGTGTATAGGGCATTTGGTACTTTGATAGGTTCACCTTGAAAGGTATAAATCTCTTCTAAGACCAGACAGACAGACAGTGTGTGGTTAGACTGAAGGACAGATTTTGGGCTGGTTTGTCGTTAATGTGTGGTGTTGTAAGCCAAGCACACACGAGAGTATGACATTGATTTTGGACGGTACTTAGGGGATTAGGGCTTAGTTTGGTCACGATGTGGGTGGCTGATGGAGATAATTGCTGAGTACATTTTTTTTTTCGTATAAATAGACTCGGTACAGAGGTGGAAAGACATTAGTTGAATATCAATTACCAATCTATCTAGATACTGTATCTTAGAAAAAAAACCCAAAACCCAAACAAAAATGTTCAAATTCGTGAGTTTTATTTGTGAAAAGGAAAAACTCCCAACAAGTGGACTAATAAAGTTAATTTTTCCCTTGCAGGTTGCCCTCTTCGCTTTGATTGCCTTGGTTGCTGGCAAGCCAGGACATCTTCATACTGTGGTTGAGCAGGCTCAAGTCGGAGCTGTGGTACATTCAGTTCCATCGGCTGTGTCTTCGCACTCCTTGACACAGGTCCACCACTCCAATGTTGTGTCACCAATCGTCGCTCCGGTTGTGAAGACAATTCATGCTGCTCCAGTTGTCCACGCTGTCCACTCAGCTCCTCTCCTCCACTCGGCTCCAGTCCTCCACTCGGCTCCAGTCCTCCACTCGGCTCCAGTTCTCCACTCAGCACCTCTGCTCCACTCAGCTCCAGTTGTCCACTCAGTTCCATTGGTCCATGCTTCTCTTCATGGTGCTGCCTGGTAAGAAGGAGGAAAAAATGTTCCCCTAAAACTCTGTAAAATTTCCCCAACTAGAAACCTTTGTAAACAGTTTAAAGAAAAATAAATAATCATTTAGCCACATGTCATTAGAATTCTGTATTTCTTTGTCTCCTCGGTCAAGGGATTCTCGAGATAGATTTAAATATTCATTTGGTCTCAGAGACATTGACTAATGAACTCAACTACCTTGAGTGGCCCTAAACAACGAATGCACATGACAAACCGGAGTTGTAAGCACTACTAGTATTTTTTTGGCCAGATATTAGATAAAGATACATTTTTTATCGTTTTGGCTGTAAACAATTGCATTAGCTGGGCCAGGAAACGTGTTTTTTGTTTGATTGCCGGCTTTGGACATACAAATTAAAATATTTAAATTTCCAACGCAAGGTTGCGTTAAAAAAAAATTTAAAATTAAATTTAGGAATTGCTACAGTTTTTGGTCATAAAATTTGAGTTTTATGCCTGAGACAGACGAGTGCGTAATGAGGTTTGGATGAGTCGGTGATGGCTGGAGGTGTGGTTTTTGGACGTTGAGTGCATCTATCTAGAGAAGGAAACTGGTTTGGGCTTCATGTAAATCTCCAGTCGTGTTAAGAGTGATTGACTGTAGATCAGTCATTTGGAGATTTGTCATGAATTATTGGCCTCAGTTGGACAGATATTCTTGTTACTGGTGTTCTGTATTCATTATCGCAACTTGTCTGTTAGATTAAGAAGTGTTTTTAAGTTTGAAAAATTTACTAGGAACTAAATCTGTAGGAGGCCACGGTCATTGAATGTAAGGTTGGGTATTTAATTATGAAGAATACGCTCAATGCTTTCAAAAAAAGAACTAAAATAATTCACTTGAATGTCTTCCAACACCAACGTGAAAAAATACTGTGAATTATAAGCCAAAGACAAAAAAAAATCGAAAAATGTTCATACAAACGGGTACTTGCCGCCAGCCTCAGAACTTTTGAACTACCCCTAATGTAAAAGCTCTTGGGCTATTTATTTATTTCATAACACGGGTCCTAAAGTGATTAATGGAAGAGGAATGCCGATCTTATTACAAACATACAGTGGCGTATAGGCAGTATCTGTGGTAACTTATTGTCATAGTCATTGCCTGACTTCTTCCTCATGGGGACTCTAGGCAATATTCTTTACCCAATGGAAGGCACTGATTGCGATCAAGCTTGAAGAGGTGTTGGTTACATGAACCTACTTCTTCCAGACTACTAAAGAAGTAGGTCAGGTCAGGTAGATGGGTGTCTTGTAACCAGAAGGTCACTGCTCAGTTAGACCCACAATTCGGGTCCATTGTGCCCAATCGTTTAACCCTGGGAACGCTGTAAGAAGGTCCGCTGTTAGAACCACCCAGATATATAAATCTCAGGAGGTCCACCAGCTCAACATTGCCCAAGTCAATGCCCAGCTTCGAGAAGAAATGACTGCCAAGAGTTCCCTTTTTTCTAACAGATAGGGCAGGACAGTCACACAGCAGCTCGTCTTCGTCTCTGCAGCTTCTACAATAGTCATTATGCAGCACACCGAGTCTCTATGCGTGAAGGCCAGAAACGACCCGTGCGTTATGACGACTGAATTTAACCAAAGTTGATGATCTCTTCTTGCTGAAGGCCGGCCATTAAGCTCTAGCCATTACGCATGTATCCAGATGAACCCAGCGTCTGTTTGCACAATCGATGGCTTCATCTTCTACTTTTTCTCTTTAAAGAACTGAGTGGGGCTGTTACAAGGGGAAGGGCCTGCAAAATGTGCACCGCCTTCTCGTTTCCTTCGCCGTGGTACCCAGATATCCAGAGCTCTTCTTAGTGAAGAGAACAATCTTCGTCTTTGAGGGGTTCACTCCCAGTCCCCTGCTTCCGACCCAGTTATCCACTAGCTGTAGTGTGAAATTGAGTCTTTCACTAAGAACTCGAAGAAATTTCCCCGAGACCAGGATAACCACATCGTCGGCATAGGCCGTCATGTGAAAGCCGTTTTCCGTCAATATTACTAGGATCTCATTCACTACAAGGAGCCATATCAGCGGAGAAAGAACTACGTCTTGGGGTGCTCCTCTTCAGACTCTTCTCCGGATGGTTGTGTTTCCTCGTGTCGAGAAGATTATCCTCGACTTGAGCATTTGTGCTCTATGCACGCTGTTCAGGATCGCGTCGGAGCTCACGTTGTTGAACGAAGATGTACCTTTCTATGCGAAAATCTTTTATTTCTAGAATTACAGCATGTGCATGATATCCTCTAAGGGGTGCAGATCCTCATAATACCTACAAATATCCGATTCTGATAGTTCTTATCTACGCTTTCTCAGAAGACAATGTTCAGAAAGGATCCCGATCATAGTCCTAATTTGTGTTCTGTGTTCTCATCTGACCTTTTATTATTCATCTCAGGATACTCTATGTCCCTCCAGATTAGGCCATCTGCGGTTGGCCAAGTTGTGCATACAATTGATAGAACTTCTCCTGCCAATACACAGAGATGCCCTGACGCTATTGATGACATTTGCTGATCAGAGTTCCACAGCTGTCTTGGCTACTCAACTCAGTAGAATCTTACGCGATTCTGGGTGCATAATGCATGGAGCATTGGACGGCAGTCCTTGACTAGCTCAGATTTGAAGACAAAAGCTTGAAGAGTAGACAATCAATAGAAGGAGAGAAGGTGATAGAAGAGGCGACCTTAAAAGAAGTCATTCTGCACTTAGTGGAACAGACAGTGTGGTGGCAAGAATCAGTTACCCGAATCTTCCAGCTCAAAGTGACAACATCAAGTAGGTTATTGGTTTTGGGATGGAACTGACAACCTTTTGTTAGTACGTCGCAGGCTCAACCTTGCTGTAGGGAATAGGTGGATGTACATGGAAACTTGCCGCCACTACAAGAAAACTGTGCTCGTCACTCGGCAAAGTAAAGACCGCAAGACATATTTGGAACGACAGAAGATACATTTTCATCCTCGTACATATGTATGTAACATCATAGGGCACAGTACTCTGCGGGATTGAAGAATAACTTGGCAGAGGCTTGCAGTGACGAGAGAGCTCTCACTGTTCAGGTCTTCAAAGCTCCAGAAACGAAACTACTTCATCCAGGATTTCGAGATTATTCCCGGCCTACTGATAGAAAAGTTACGATCTAAGTTAGTTCAAGGGCAAGGGACTACATTTTTTTTCCCCTGTGGGTGCCAAGCAACATTGAGTGTGTCTAAAGGGCTACCACACAGTTTCAAACCCAGGTTCCCTTCCATCTAAAGCCATTTGCTACTCTTTTTCCTCCTAAAGTACAATACAACAAACCCACTCAGGTTACATCCCATCATTCGGTGAGCCATTGTATAAAATTTACTTCCATTTACCCACTTCAAGAAGATTGTTTGCCTCACTGTACGATCGGTTAGTAAAGTGACTATTGATCGCCGTTGCATATCTTTAGGCTGCTTGTTTCTTTATTTTCACCTCTTTTAACTAAAACACATTTCAGTCTCACACAAAACACTCACATATTGGCAGCTATAAACCAACTTTGCATGGGAACCTCTTTCATCTGTCCATCATAGCTCACATAAACCGTGCCACTCTTATTCAATTCGATCGCCTTGACAATATGCTCTGCGCAGTCTTCGGGTTTTTGTATTTTCACCACATCCAACATCATACGTATCTTAGACACATGTTTGCACTTGTCATCTTGTTTGAAGTGGTCGACTAGTTTTGTATCTGTTACACCAGGGCATAGGACAATCAAAGATACTCCCGTACGTTTATAGTGAAAGTCGTCCTAGAAAATGAGGTCAATGCGATGTCCTTTGAAAGCTAAAAATACTCACTCCTAAATTTCGAGTGAACATAACAACGCCGGCCTTTGAGGCACTGTACACTGGCGCTTGAATGAAGGGATCCAAGCCAGCGACTGAGCCGATGTTGACAATTATACCACCATGCCCACCTTTGCTTTTGTCCATGAGATCAATAGCAGCAAGGGTGGTATAGATTACTCCTAGCTGAAAGGGGATGCACTTAACAAATTAACCAAATGAATAAAAAGAAAGAACGGTACCAGATTAACGTCGATAGACCTCCTTGGATTCAAGTCATCGAAGATGCCACTTCCATTCACTAGAACGTCAAAATGATTAATCTTCGAGATGACCTCTAGTAGGACCTTCTCAACACTGTCCTTGTTGGAGATGTCCAACTTCAAGAAGAACACATTCACCGATGGACTTTCCCTCTGGAGTTCATCAATGAGTTCCAAGTTCTCATTCAGATCAAGAATGACAAGCCGCTAGAGGTGGAAGGATAACTAGTCAGTTGGGCTTTCAAATGTATGACTGATACTCACAGCAATCCCTTTTTGAGCAATCAGCCTACAAGCAGCGGCACCAATCCCTCCACAGCCGCCGATGTACACAACATTTTTCCCCCTCAGATCCATACTTCTTGTTGACAGCAATAAGATCGAACTATGGACTAATTTTGTTTGTTAAACAATAAAAAGTTCATAGTCTTATCACGAATTGTACGTCATTATCGTTTGAAGATAAACATGACAGAGATTAAGAAAGTAAAAGTTACTAAATTTCATTTGTTATCAGCTACTCAGGTGAGTAAGGTGTGAAATAAACAGCCCACAAGCAGTGTACATATGTATATATGTGTATTTTTTTTTTTGTGATAACAAATTTAGATTAACTGTGTAGCTTGAATGTTTTGTAATGTATCTAAACTTCTTGAAAATTGACGTAACCATCTCACTTGTAGACTCTGAGTTCAAGGCTCTTGTACGATGCCTAGTAAGGAACTCTATGAGGAGACTTACTGCTGTCTAAGGGTAGTAACTGGGCAACAAATGCTTACTCAATCGGACTCCGTGTTCTTTACGATGTTCTGAACAATAAGACTTGTATTCGCCGCTTAAGTGAGTAACCTGAAAAGACAACCTCACCAATCTAAGGAGGAACAGCACACGCTGAGCTAGAGAATATGAAGTCCAGACCTTCCATAGTATATCTGGACGATATTCCTGAAGTTTGGTGATTGTATAGGTTCCAATAAGACTTAAATCACATCATATTTTGGTCCTGGCGTGCCAAGCAATTAGTCCAGTTATGACCTCGACGTCCTGCAAAACAATCCTGACTATCCCATATACAGACATATGCCCCATCTGAGCTCTCTTAATCTCTCACCATCGAGAATCAAAAAGAACTTATCTACTCCTCATTTTGATGCGTTAAACCTCATAAATGACTGGAATGTAATATCGGAGAAATCTGGTGGGTATTTTGTGGATCAGAGGATAGACGAGCTGCGAATTCGGTGATGTGGAACCTTTAACATTCAATTCGAATGATAGGAGACAGCTTAAGACTGTTATACGCTAAGGCAGCATTTGCGTTGCTTCCATTGGACTAGCTGAGAAGAGATGGAATAAACAAATCAGCAACGGTGTGGCATAATATCTCCCAATTGAGACAGTGGCTAAGTTGTCTTTAACTATAGTCTCTGTGAGCCTCAGTAGTTCTTCAAAAAGCATGATATAGGTCAAGACAGCGTTTAGTTACGTCTGCTACGCCAGACACTCACTCCCGCCACCCTACACAGTGAAAAACAGAATTTTAAGCATTTTATTTTCCTGGAAAGAGTTCAATCATATCTTACAAATCAAATTACTTACATTAGTTACTTAAATTACATTAGTTACTCGCCAGAACCCCACACGAAAGGTAAAGCGTGTATTGACGTTAAGAAGCTATCTCATGACAGTCATGTTCAGTAAAATGGTAAGCGAAGAGATTGCATAACTTCATCTGCGTTGGCATTGATAAAAACTCCACACTTAGGTACAATCAAATAAATGAACTGCAGCCTTTCAAAAGTTCATTGGCAACTAAGCTGATACCAGCTATGGGTGCTTTTGCTTCAAATTTTTGATACATCCCCTTATCTCTGTTTTCATGATTTTTGTTTTTAATTATTTTAATTTTAATACTTTTGCTCCAGGTTCGTAGACTACACAGGGTGCTTCATGACTAAAGACTAACACAAAACCAGAAAGCACTTCGAATGGCGTAGAGGCGAAAATCTTGGCGGAGTATCTTATGATATTTTAGTCCAAAGATACCAGCAAGTTTTGCCTCTTTAGCCATCTTGAATTCAAACGGAAAAATCTCGGTTCTACAGATGCTTGCTATCGGATACTATACCCATTCAAGACGGCCGGCGTTGGGCTGTAGATGTGGAGCCCGTCCAAATTGAATGCTGACTTTATACTGTGGTGTTTTGGAACATCAAATATAATGGCCACCGGTTGTAAGGTGGTTGCGTATGCGGATGACGTGGACTTGGGATCAACCCTCAAAAGACCGAACTAGTCCTCTTCACAAGGAAATATAATATCCCGATTATAGACCCCCCCACGTTAAATGTCAGTAAGCTTGTGTTTACCGACAAAGCCAACATTTTGGGTCTCATTTTGGACAGGAAACTAAGCTGGAAAGCCAATATTGTAGAGCACGTCAAGAGGGCCAGTACTGTCCTGCACTCTTGTAAAAGGGCGATTGGTACAAGATGGGGACTTAAACCTCACGTCACCCTCTGGCTATATAGTACGTCTGTTGTTAGACCTATACTTCTCTATGGCGTGTCCGTCTGGTGGACAGCTCTTCTAAAGACTGTTAACCTCTCTCTCCTGGGAAAAGTTCAAGGAGCTGCATGTGTTTGTATATGTGCTGCTCCCTCTGCAGCTCTAGGTACCATTCTTCACCTACTGCCCCTAGACATCGTCAGCAAACAGATAGCTGCCTCTACTGCCTTAACTCTGCCTCTTCCCCGTGGCTGTCCCTCAACTATGGCCACTCCTCTGTTCTAAATGAATTTAACCTCAGCTTTGGTCGGAACTTCCGTACATTAATCCCAGCTGATGTCGGAGCGATTCACATCTACACTGATGAGTCTGAGCAGCTCCTTCCGGATCGTTGATTACTGTAGCGTTTTTCATGCGGCAATTATGGCAATCAAAGAAGCTCTTTCCAGGCTGAAGGGTAATGTACAATCTGCTACGGATATTAGCATTTTCACAGACAGTCAGGCAGCCATCAAATCTCTGGAATCATCCACAACGTTCATCTCTGATGGAGATCTCAAAACAAACAAAGCAATACAACATTCACCTATGCTGTGTGTCAGGCCACAGGGATATTCCAGGAAACTGTAAGACTCCCAATTGAATCCATAAGGATGGGAATTGGTATGCAAATTGCTACCTGTAAGCACCTTCTCAAACTTGATGATATAAGGAAGGCCAACGCTCAATGGGCACATTGCCCCTTCTATAGAGCTCTGGCCTAACCTTAACCAGAGACGTTCAAAAGAACTATTGCTATTGAAGCGTCCTGACCTGAGCACTATCATCGCCTAATTGGCATATACGCTAGACGTTTGGGCCTCCCATCTGACGATTTCTGTCGGAGTTGCAGGGACGAGGAGGAAGACGAAATGATTCGTCATCTTCTTTGCAACTGCCCTGCTCTAGTGTCAAGACAGTGCATAGAATAGAGGTTATCTCTCTTGCCTTTAAGAATAGACAGATACAATATCTGTTCATTATCCCGGCTACATGCAACTGCTAGGTGGAGTAATCTTGAAACATGAGACCATCCCAGACAAACTTGTCCCATGGTAAAGCAGAGGTAAGCCACCTAAACCAACCTAAACGTATCTGTGTCCAACATAGCTTCTACAGTCAATGGCTTTATCGTTGAACTTGTCAAGGCAGGAGTTGGAACGTTTGCATCATTAACTTGATCTTAAAGAAGGAAGTCCTTTGAGCTGAGCAATTAAGAGTAATAACGAAGACGTGACGAGAGTATTATGTTACAGATCCAACCAGTAGTTTCTTACCCCGTTGCCATTGAGTCCTTCCTTAGGTTTCATTGAATGTCCCTAGTTTCAAAGGCAAAGGCTTTAGACAAATATATTTGCCACATAATCTCACATAAACAAGTGCAAATATTCAGACACAAAAAATAAGTCATATAAATCTAGAAGAAAGATCTAAACGCTTCGATGTTATTTGCCAGAACTTATCAGCAGCGATAAACACAAATAAACATAGATACGTAGCGCCATATCGGTATAACGCAAAAATAGCCTAATTTAGATAGTTTAATTCTTCAGACTTTTGAACGTCCCAAAATTTGGGAATAGAAATCTCCTTCACCTGGCCCACATCACAAACGTACACAGCTCCGTTCTTATTCGTCTCGATTGCTTGCAATACACTCTGGGCACACTCCTCGGGCGTCTGGTTCTTAACCACATTGAATACGTGCGTTATGGTACTGGCATGAGGAGTCTTATCTTCCGCTGTGAATTGATCCAGAAGTCGAGTTTTGGTGATGCCGGGGCATATGGTCACAAAGGATACGCCAGTTTGTTGATAGTTTACCTCCACCTTAGGAGAAAGAGGCTTAAACCCATGTGACATGTATAGAGCTGTTCCAACTTACCGCCAGCGAACGTGTGAACAGAACCACACCGGACTTTGAGGCACAATAGACTGGTGAATGAGGACAAGGATCTAGTCCTGCCACAGAGGCAATGTTGACAATAAGTCCACCGCGATTACCTTTTGATTTGTCCATCAGTGGCAGAGCTGCCATAGTGCTATGGATGGGTCCTAACTGGAAGGCACAATTACAGGCGACTCTATAGAGGCATGCTGAGCTGTGGCACACTTACCAAATTCACTCCAATGGTGATGTCAGCATCCACTTCATTGAATAGTCCAACACCATTGACCAGGACATCGATGTGTCCAATCCTAGACACAACATCCGCCAAAGTCCTTTCAACGTTTTCCCTATTGCGAAGGTCGATCTTCAGGAAGAACACATTCGTCGTGGGGTTCAATGATCCCAGCTCTTTGATCAGTTCTTCATTCTCTGCCAAATCCAAAATTGCTAGATTCTAGGGGAGAAGAAGCTATCTCAGCTTAATTGATATCAATTGAGAGTGCATTCCACTTACGGCGATTTTTTTCTGGACCAGAAGTCTACATTGCGCTGAACCGATATCACCACAACCGCCCACATAGACGACGTTCTTTTGGTTGAGATCCATTGGATGTGCTTTACTTTTTTGGCAGAGGGAAACCCGTAACTTGATTATGCGAAGACTAAAGTCAGACTGGCTGGATAGACCTACGAGTATGATATGCCCAAGCTGCACAGCTGACAGAATTCACTTAACATCGATAAGAGTATACTAATTGTTTGTAGGTATGTGGAACATGACTGTGAGAATGTTATCTCCTACTCGTAGTCGCATTAAGTGGGTCGACCGTAGTAGAGTAAAAGAACCACAAATAAAAAGCATACTGAGAAGCTACGTGTTGCAAATTGTGCAAGTATAGGTGCGTATATCAAGAGCTGTCAAACGTAGGGCTGTCATTCATTCATTCTTTGACAGCTGTCAAGTAGCAGCAATACAGATTAAGGAAATTAAACTTTATGCTTCCGAACAATGAAAGCGATTCATAAAAAATGTTCAGAATTTCAAATGCATTGTGCTTTTGGAAGCAAACTATAAAACACGGTCTATAAGAGAAAAGTGAGTTCGAAACACTATCTCGTTTGTGGGGTGGCATTTTGCACCAGCTGCTGGAGATGGTATCGATTCTCGAAGTATGACCCTCGCGCTCTTCACTATCTAAAAAGAGTAGGAAGTTTTAGAGTTACCACTTCACACATTCCACTAGGACTACACTCAAAAACGTTCAGAAAACTGACTAAGTTGTCCCTCTTCGCAATCCAGTTTGTATTGGAGCGTGATCTATAAAGTGTGGCTAGAAAGGAATTTACTAGAATTTTCAGAAGAACATGCAGTTTGATGAATGGTCCCAAATTCTGGACGATTCGGTTGGTTCTAAGGATAAAGAAGTATAAGTCGCGACACCCTTAGCTGCACTGCACGTGTGTGCATCTATGAACTAGCTCCCAATGACCGAAACGAACTACACAGGTCCTATCGATGTGCTTCATTTGGGAGATAATTCATTTAGGAGCTGGTTCATTATGTAACAACTCTCAGTGAACCAAATCCTAATGCCTCATCGAACTAACTCTCAATGACTGAACTGAAACGAACTAAAGGTTCTTATCCACTTGAGAGTAAAATTTCGGCAAATAGCTCTCAAGCCACTCTCGAGAGGAATTTGCTAAGCGGACACGGACCTGAGAGCAACTCTCAGAGAGTTAGGCGGCTCAGAGAAATTTTACTCTCATATGGAAAGCTACTCGTGAGTTATTCTCGAGAGTTTACTAGCGAAAGTGCTCTCAAGTGGACACGTACCTTAAGTTCTATAAATTTTGACAGTGTAATTTAGTTTCTAATTTTGGGACATAGTTCATTTGGAAGGTAGTTCATTATTCTTTCTTTTAAGTACAAAAGAGGAACCTATAGTAGGTACTTCTTAATTCATTTTGAATTTAGGTCATGAACCACGCCTCACTTTTAGAATTCAATTCGTTTGCAGTTGGGGACGTGGTTCTTTTTTGAGTTGGGCTTTGAAAACCATGGAATCTGATTTCTATGAATTAAGTTCCCTATTTAAGCAGAGTTAACGAGACATTAATGTCACGACTTGAGTGTTGACTGAAATTATGTCTCGTGGAGACTTAGTGCTAGAAAAATCTGTGAATTTTCAGCTTGTAGAAGCGAATCTGTCAGATGACCTGAAGATGACTGTCTAAATCTGTTCGTCTGTGCTTTCTGCGTAAAAAATCGAAGTTTGTTGTCCCACAAGCACGAAAATTGGGTCGAAATTATTCTTCACCAGACTAAATCCTGCTACAAAATAATGTCAAACAGTATAACAAGCTAATTAAGATTAACATCAGAGCTAACGCAGTAGACAAGAAAAAAGTATTTAAGTTGATGGCTTATGACTCGTTCTTTATCATGGTTTACCCTATCGATTGCGGTTTACTGTTGCTGTTGACTTTTCAGTATTGATTTCAGATACTTGATCTTGGTTGACCGTGTCGTAATGAATGCATATTACGCATGACTATAATATTACTCGAGTGACTTTTATGTGACCGATTTACAACTTTGTTCAGTGTGTTTTGAGAGAACTTGACTTTTTGTGAGCTCACACAGAATTAGACTAGGTTGAGTGGGGTAGTTGCATCTAAGCCTCAATCGGTGTGTGTATGTCAAACAGTCAATGTGCATCAAGAAGAGAATCTTTTTTTACTTATGAATTTAAGAATGAGCTTCTTGTTCTTGTTCTACTGAGCCTCTGGCATTCGCATAAGAAGTGGTACATGCTTTTCCTCAGCCTTTGCAAAGATCTCTCTTGTTGATTCTCATTCTTCTTAGAGGGGTCACCAGTGATTTCTGGTATTTGGGGATTCGTATACAAAAAGCCAGTAGTCTCTAATTCTTTGATGAAGCAATCGCAGTGGGGGTAAGAGTATGAGTCTGAGGATAGATTTGTACGTCCAGTGGTACGTTTGAGCTCTGATTTTTTACTGAAAGTTCTATGGCAAACGTAAAAGGCTATCGAGGTTTTTTTGTGCTTTATGCGGTCTAGCACATCATATTTCCTTTTTAATTTGCGATCTGGTGTATGCCTAGAACTATTCTTTGATCATTTTGGAGGGGCACCTGCCGCAGATCAACTGTAGTTTGTGGAACCACTTGCTTCTTAGAATAAAATCTAGTTCTTCCTCTTGTGGATCAATGGACTCATAGTGGTCTAAGTGAGCCGTTGACACCTACTGTCAACAAGGGCACCCATACACCTAACCTAACCTCCTCTTGTGTATGCTAAAAACAGCAAAAACGAGATTTGTTATAAACAATCGGAGACATAGTGCACAGAGGCCATGGGAAGAAAGACTTTCAGAAGATGTAGATGGTCGTAGAACCCCATACGTGGAGCAGTAGGAAAGGACTTCGCCATTCTACTCTACATACTATAGGTATTCCATATGCATGGATATACAAACGACACACAAGCAGTGCTTCGAAGTCACTATCTGTTGGTTCTCCGAACATAGAAAAGGGTCAGCTATTACTCCTACAATTGCACTGAAATAAGTCTCAAAACCGAAATTTCCTAGCCAACTAGACCTACCTCCTAGCTAGCGGGTGTTGTAAGGCGACCAATGACATCTTTGTTGGTCATCTGCCTGGCAATCTTGTCTGAGCTTAAGTCCTCACTCAGTTTGTTCACAGCTCCTTACAATGTTCAGCATCTTCAACTGCTTGCTTCCATGCACATTGAGCAAGAGTGGTTGCCGTAGTTTGCAAAGGTAGGCTTTGAAGCATCCGTCTGCAGCATGAAGCATCTTTCTGCTGATCAAAGCGCCTGATATTGGGTTTAATCTATCGAGACACTTTGGACTGCTTGGCTGACTGAGATCAAAATTTTTTCGGCTGGGTGTCCTACCAAGTCCTAGACCCAAAGATAAGGACAAAATCATCTCTCGTCCGTTGACACGTTAGATGACAAATTTCTTTTTTTGTTTCAACCACTCACCATTGAAACTGAAAACGTTTTCGCTTGCAAACAACACCCGAGAAGTGTCACACGCAATATCGACTGCGAATTTCAACATCCAATTGCATATCCACAACCACTCCCCCCTTCATAGACCATAGTGCAACCTGTCTGTCTGTGCAATGTGTGGTACAGTGGTACAGTGGTACAGTGACCTTCCCGAATATGTGTTTCACTGGGTTTCGATTTCCATGTGCACCTCTGCGGAAGCAAAAGATTGCGGTGCGACGGCGCGACGTTTGGAAAGAAAAAAAAAAAAACAAGAAAAGATCAGGAAGGGTGGTGCTCAGCTCAGATTTGTATAAAAACCCCAGCCACAGTCTTGTCAGACATCAAAACACTTTCAATCTTCTCAGATTAACAAGTCTAACCAAACCAACTCAAACCAACATGTTCAAATTGGTAAGAGGACTACACCACCACCAGCACTACAAGGATTCTAATCTAATCTATTCTTCTTACAGATTGCACTGTCAGCTATCCTCGCTGTTGCCGCTGCTGCTCCAGGACTTATCGCCTCCACCTCTGTCTTGGAACCAGTTGGCTCCATTGTACGCACCATTCCAACTGCCATCTCACACCAGAGCCAGACTCAAGTGCACAGCACCCCAATTGTCACCTCAGTTGTGCAGCCAGTTATTAAGACCATTGCCGCTCCAACTCTCATCCAGAGTGCTCCAATTCTGACCGCTGGACCAGCTTCGATTCTCGGCTCAGCGTCGATCTTGTCTGCTGGTGGCCCAATCTTAACCGCTGGAGCTCCACTCTTGCGTTCAGACCTTGGCTTAGGCTTGGGTTTGGGATTGGGCTTGGGAGTGCACTAAATTGCACAACTTTGCAGATCTTGAGATGCCATTCGAGTGTGTGCGTGTATGGAAAAAGCAAATAAAAGCGCCATGCAATAGATTTTGAACGAAAAACAAAAAAACTTGTGTCTCATTGTAAACTATCGTCGAGAGTGCAACTTTTACTTGGTGCAACTGGTTTTGCTTAGTCACGAGAACTGACCTCCAAGTCATTAGCATAAAAGCGGTTCTGTCTAATTACAAATTACCATAAACGGTGACACTTACGAGTTGGTAATTAAACTTGGATGCATGAATCATTCGTGGGAAAAAATAGTAAACAACTGCAACTGGAGCAACAAGGTCGCTTGAGAGGGTGTCGAACACTTCCCGGTGCCTTAGGTGAAAGTAAAGAAGTCGTCCTTATGTTTGTCTCAGAGCGGAGTATAGTCATGGGAGTGTGTCTGAAACCACATTATGAATATTTATGCTCCATTTGCATATGCCAGGCATATGGTATGGCATATGGCAGAATATTGTTTGTTTATTTATTGTACTTAACGAAACAGAGGTTGTACTGATGATGAAATTCCAGGAGATGAGTTGCAGAACTGAAGGTACTGCCATCAGCGGAAGAATTTGGTTTTCAGTCAGGAGATTGTTTACAAAAATGAGAAAGAGAGTTGGAGACACAACTGTGCCCTGTGGGACACCAGTACTTATTTAGTGGTGAACATACGAATCCATTTTTGACAAAAAAACCTGATGAATAACTCTGTCAAATGCCTTACCAAGTGCCAAAGTGTTAAAGAGATTGAGACCACTTCCCGATGAGATATGTTATCAAAGCTGACGACTTGTTAAAGTTCCCATGTGCTTAGTCATAACTTACTTACTTATAGCCTGTATCCCCCTGTGGGTCCTAGGGTCTCTACAACGCCTACGATTTCTGGAAATGTGCCTCAGCTCCCCCCCCAACTCTTTCCCAGTTGCCGTGCTTCCTTTTCCAGTGTTCTGCGCCACGTACTCCTAGGACCGCCGCGTATCCAGCGGGTTCCATTGCATCGCTTGGTTAGCTAAGGATCTGTCACCCTTTCGGAGAGTGTGACCACAATCCACTGCCACTTTCGTCGTCGTATGGTTCTGTCCTCTGATAAAGCTATTCGTTAGAGATACGGTTTGGCCAGAATATCCTTAAGATGTAGCGCCTATTGACAAATGTTTGCGGCTTCAGTCCTACGCTGTTATTTTTTGTTTTTGCCGAGTTAATTTTCAGCCCAATGACGTCTGCTTCCCTCTCCACATTTGCTGTCATTTGGTGAAGGTGCATTATTCTGTGAGACAGAAGGCATACATCATCGGCGTAGACGAGGTGCTTGAGCTTAGATGTAAGAGTCCATCGATGAAGAGCAGGTGAAGTGGTGATCAATTCTCAACACATAGCTCGATGATGATCCGCAAGGTGTTGATGTGGTCGACGCAGGAGGATCCAGATCGGAAACCTGCTTGTTCGGCGTCGAGTGTGTCTTCAAGGTGTTCTTTGATTCGCTATTATCTTGGCCACAACAGGTAGCACTGCATTAGATTGCCTTTTTTAGGAAGCTTGACGCGATCATTCCCTTCTTCCACTCATCGTGAAAGCTCTCGGCTTCGACAAGTAGGAACAGTAGCTCTGTCGATTCTGTTGGCGCAGCTTGAAAAAGTTCCGCGGGTATGTTGTCAAGTCCTACCGCTTTGTACCTTGAACTTAGTCATTAGTCGGCGAGGAAGATTCGCTTGTATAGGGAGAGGTGGACAAATGGTGTCTTATGTCTCCTTGGAAAGAGCTGTGAAGGGTAGGATAGGCAGAAAAACTTTCGCAGGAAGAAGGCCTCTTTAGAACAATAGAGATGATTCTATCTGGATCAGTGGATTTGTGTATGTTAAGACCTTTGATACCTTTTGCAAACGTGGGCATTGCTTCTGTCTTATAGTCATTCAAATCTAATCCTTGTGCTTCTAGCCATGCCATCACGTTTCTTACAGCAATCTTCAGATACTTGTTCGACTGCTTTGGCTACGACGATGACTGCTATATTATCCGTGTAGGACGGGCCTTAGCACTAAATATTGAGGTACTCCTACAGTGGCTGAGCTTAAACTCTGGGCAATGACTGTTTTATTCAACTTGCTGTTGTCAGTTACTACTACTTCTGATAAGTGAATCAATAAAACCTTCTCACGACTTCACAATAAAAGAACTGCTGTTTCACAGGAGGAAAAAAAAATATATTCAATTTATTAGTGCAACAAATGAAAACTAAAAAAAATGAAACTGTACAAGAAAATGATAACTTCCTTCGGTCCTTCCTCCAGTCTCCCCTCACTGCCATTACTCCTAATCTGCTCCTTCGCTTTGATCTCTCTTACTCGTAGATTCAATGATAATGTGGACCCAAATGCAGGCCATGATATGGACTCAACAATGGTCCTGCGTGGTAAGCTGGACCGGCAATCACGGTCTTTACAGCTGGCGCAAGGATTGGCGTAACAATGTGTCCGCCTGAATGGACAACAGTTGAGCTCTGATGTGAGATGGCTGGCGGGAGGCTATGCACAACGGCACCAATTTTAGTTACCACAGGTGCATGGTGGACCAATGGAGCGTAATCCAAAAGTGGAGCATGCAGCGGTGCATGCAGATAGCCAGGACGTGCAGCGGCCAATGCGCACAGAGTTAAAATCACGACAACGAACTGAAACGTATGAATAGTTAGTGCTGAGTTCCAAGGATTTTGGGCTGTGTCCGCTTACCAATTTGAACATTTTGCTTCCAAGTAAACTGTTTCCAAGTGCAGCTATGCTGAGACAAGAGTGAACTGATGCCCTAGCATATCGAATGCAGGTCTTTTATATAATTCCAGGTTCACACAAATTACGCTACTGCTACACAACGGTCTACTCATTAATCATTACTCCACATTCAGATGCCGTTGCAAATCCACAGCAGCAGCTTACATCCTCCAGAATTGCAGCACCAGTTGGAGTTTTTTGTCCACCGATTCAAATGTTGCATAATGCTAATGCTGAGCCGATATGGCTCGGGCCCATTAAGAGCGTGCACCGATACCCGGCACCATTGTTAGATGACATACGGCATGGCATGGTGTTGATGTGGATACAATATAATGTGGCGCCGATGTCGTGTAGGTGAGTTCTTTGGTGCGACCTTCACGAGGGGGAAAAACAAACAAACAAACAAACAAACAAAACACTGGAAAACAATTTAACACAATTTCCATGACGGAGATCAGAGAGCAATGTATACAGATATCTGGTAGATACATCTGACATGACCGCGGCGGGACATGGGAATGCATCGGACCGTTTAATTGTGTGAACTCTTACAAGCAGCACCAGGTGGTGGTCTCTAGCATATCGTGCAGCTAGATTCAAGACACGACGAGTTTGAGTGAAAAGTGCACTACAAAACGCGATCGCTCTTTATCTCTCTTCCTTGGAAGCATAGAATTAATGAAGTGAACTGGAGTAGATAGATCCGCGTATGTTACGCCAGAGTGTCACCTGTTGTTAGGTATTGGGTGACAGAGGTCTACCTATATAAAGCAATGACTTGTGCGAATGCGGTTCAGATCTTCTCGGGGAGATTAAGTGCAACTCGATGTGAGGCGTATTTAGATACAATTCCCGGATATATTTTGTGTGTTCAGTTCTATTTGCAAAATAAATGCGGATCTAGAAGGCCCTTCGGAATACAGAACAAAATCGACTTACTAGCTAAAGAACAATGGTCCTCTAGTAACTCTGAGTGCGCACTGTATGAGTTGTTTTCCATCGCACAATTTGATCAACTTACTTCCTCTACACGACTATACACCTTGACGCGTTGTAGGGACTCAGTAGACGTCAATGAGTCTCGGGTGTACACCTCCAAGCTACGTATAGTCAACCTTTACCTTTCACATCTCTCTCCCACTATGCATAGTGTTCCCCTCCGGTGGAACATATTTGGGCCACATCATGGAAACCAAATATACAAGAAAGAGTTAAAGAGAAAGGTCCAGCGCTCAGCCCTCTGCGACCTCTGCCTCCATTAACCTTAAAGCAACCACACACTTCTATACTGACGGTTCAAGGACTAATAATGGAAAGCCTTAATCTTAAGCTCTCATTCCGTCTACCAAGCGTGTTCTAGGCGGAAATTATGGCGATCAAAAAAGTCTTATCGTGGCTTAAAAAAAAGCTAAGCTGCCATCAAATCCCTGGACTCTATCTCTATATCTTCTCTAGTAGCCCTCGACCGCCGATCGTCTCTTACGGAGATGTCAGAGCAGTTCAATATTCACCTGTGTTGGCGCCGGGGCATAGAGATATTCCAAGGGAACTGTAAGGTCGATGAACTCGTCAGTGCTACCAGAAAAGGGCACCAACGGTATACCAATCGCTTCATGTAAACAAAAATTCAAACTGGAAGCAATCGAGAGTACAAATCTTAGGTGGACAAGTCCTAAGGTGGATTTGAAACGTTCTAAGACTTTGATTTCTCTCAACAGGTTGCCCATTAGCACCACAATAGGTGTCATCACTGGACACTGTCTAATAGGCTAGACCTTTTCACAAACGTCTTTTGCAGAAGCTGCAGAGATGAGGCAGAAGAGGAAACCATTCCTAGAAGGCTGCTCCACTTAGGAGCTTCATACTATAACGAATTGGAAGATCTAAATCAAAATGATTCTAACGAGTATTGGATAATTAGGATCCATACTCCGTGGTATCACAATGGACTTATTTCTGGTCCAAGTGTGTCGGCGCTCTAAGCTGGCAGCCACTACCAACCAATCAACCAATCAACTTTACTAAGAGGGCTTCTAACCTATGGAGAGTGTGTGCTGGGAGTCCCTTGAAGTCACGTTGCCTTCTGCTTCTAGTTGGCAAAACCAAATATTCTGGTTCTAGTAATGGAGGACCCTGAGAGGAATCTAGGGGGTTCATTATGCGATTGGTCTATATTCCCCTTGAAGCTATTGACCTTAAGTCTATAGACGAGCAATGAGGTAGTAGAGTGCAAGCCGCCTGCACAATCGGGGGCTGAAAGGCTGAAAGTTGGCTTCGAACAGGAAGCAACGTGACGAACCTAAGATGGCACATCGATCTTATTGCCTCCTTCTGAACAGCAAAGTCCAGTGGGAAAGTAGATTTTGAGAGTGTCTCTTGCATATCGTTCGGGACATCAAAGTAAGATTCCTTCTTCAGTTTCATGATACACGGCGATCCTAGGAGTACGTAGCGCAAAACAGTGGAGAAGGAAGCACGGCAACTGGGAAAGAGTTAAGGCACATTTCCAGAAATCGCACACGATGGGCCGTAGGCGATACAGGATATGAGTAAAGTTCTTCAGTCTAGTGTATATGGTGCTGATAGACTTTGCCACCATCAATGGTCCCCGTAGGATGCCGTAGGATGCATTTGGTGTTGTCATAGGCATCGTCTATGCCAAGAAGTACTCCTAGAGTATAGTTCTGCCGCCTTTCTTGGTCACAAAAAGCAGAAGTTCTAGTCGAAGTCCTCCAGGGCTACTATGGAATATAATGAACGATAAAGTGACATTTGTGGAAAGACGGAAAGACTTCCCCCTTTCAGCGAAAGAAGCAAAGCATCTAGTACACGATGGAGGCATAAACCCATGTTAAGGAGACATTCCTAGCGAAGAAGTGAAAGTCTTGTAAATCCTTAAATCTGTGCCTTTCACAGTCTCGTCTAAAGATAAATTCTGTTAACTTTTCTCATTTATAACAAACCCACCAGACCGTGAAACGACGATCCTTTCATGATGTTGAAATTAACATGACCAAAGCATGTCCATTCAGTTAGTAGTGAACCCTCCATCAACTTCTCTCAATGAAATCGAAAATCCTGTTCACATTCACAAGTGCCCCCTGCGGCAGGCAGCAAACACAAAAATTACTAATCTAATGCAGGAAGTGTAAAATCTTAACTCGTTCCCAAGCCATTAACCCAAAAACCAAGAGACACACACACACAACCTACTTCCAAACAATGCATGTCGTACCTACACGGCAGGCAAACAATCTACTGTGCAAATTGCCACACACTCCCATTTAAGCCGCCACCACAAGTCACCCAGCCTGGCTGAACGCGCGCTGGCTCTTTGCCTCTTGCACTTGGTACGAGTGAAAAAATGCCGCGCAAATTATGCATCCAATGAATTGCTGTCCTCCCTCACCCGTCCCTCAGCCACAATCCGTTCAAAGTGTAACTCTAGAAGCCCAACTGGCCGCATGTGGTGCGTGCCGTATGGCTCATAATCGGATTATGAAATACACAATCGGGCGGTGTAACATCGGATTCGAATTAGTTTCTGGCCTGACCTTTAACCCCTGGAGGGGGTGTGTTCAGTGCTCATAGCAAGTGTCACGTTCTTGGATTCCGCACGGATCCAGTGTATTTTTATGGCCATTCGCGGTGGCAAATTGTATCTGCACACACGTCTGGTGTATATTTTTGGTCAAGAGACATGCTTTTACGTCAATTAGTTGGCCTATGGTCCAGGCATCCCCGAAATGTGCCCCTTGTCTAAGACTTGGCCGAAAATTTAGCTCAGAAATTCCTCGCGACCACAGATGTGGAACCGCAAACAATAAAAATTTCCTCGTCAAAAAACAATGCAACCTAGCCGAAGCAATCACATTTGTATCTTTCGCAAAGTGCTAGTAATAATGACACTATCAGGCCACTATCTGAATGCTGAGAGTCGATATCGTAAATCTCATTAGTGTCAGATAGAGGAGGTGGACTGGAGGAGGAGTGGGCACTACATCGATTGTGGATTCTTGTGCAATATATCGGTCGCTAAGGGCAAGAAATGTTTACGATCTCAAACATGAAAAACTGTGCTTCGACGAGATCAGTGGGTCGTTAAACATATTTCCCCACAAAGGGACTGGCCTCTAATGGACAGGCACAACTATCTATCATTGTTGGAATTTGTTTTCTGTTTTTTTGTCGCAACAAACTGTCGAGAGTTGCGTCCTTTGTGTTGAATATTTTAAGTTATATGACAAGAAGTGCTACAAAGGGACTAAGCCCTTTAGGTTTAGTAGGAGTTCTTACTGCGTACTAAGCCTCGAGAAATTCTTCACTCTTTTCCTGTAGTGAGTGCTCTTTTAGCCATAGCCAGTTTCACAATTGAACTCTGGCAACCTTATGGTAAAAAAAAAATCCCTCAAGCCACTCTCAAGAGATATTCCGTAATTGGACACGGACCTGAGAGCAACTCGCAGAGAACTGGTTAACTACTCTCGGCTTTCAAACAGCACGTGAACAGACATTATCTTTCTCTCGGAGATTATCTCGAACTTTTCAAACAAACAAACACACAAATTTTACTCTCATATGGAAAGCCATTCGAAAGTTACTCTCGATAGTTTACTAGCGAAAGTGCTCTCAAGTGGACACGCAGCTTAGAAGAGCTGCTATGTGGTCGCAGCTTTTCCAAGCACCTAGTGGCATAGGCCATCCTTTTCTTGTATTCGATGAGGAGAAAGTGTTTTGTTTCCTAGTGAGTAAAAGAGATATACATATAACCGCCTGCTACTACTCCAACTAGCAGGTAAAGGGTTTTCCAATAAGAACTTGACAGCTTTGAATTTAATTTGTGAACTTATCATCAAACTGTCACTGTCAATTTATTCAGTAAGGTCAACATTTTCATCATAATAAGGTACACGAACCTGGAACGTCTACAACGGAGTCGGTGATCGCAACGGAGTTGGTGATCGCAACTTTAAGAGCGTTTACTCCAATTTTCGGTCGTAATTCTCGCAGGCAATAACAAGTTAAGTGCAAAAATTTGAGTCTTCATATTCGTTGTGTGATGTTGCCGTGTCAATGAGACAACGGGTTGGTCGAAGTGTCAACAATATCGCTGCCGTCCGTAAAAAATGATCCAAATCAGTCGTTCTCAAGAATTGGGCATCGCTCAGACCACATTATGGCGTATTTTGCGTAAGGATCTTGGCTTACACCCATACAGATCAAGCTGATTCAAGAATTGAAGCCGATGGACCATTTGAAGCGACGTACGTTCTCCGCATTGGATTCTGCATGGCGGCCATATTTTTTCGTCAACGATAACCGATACCGATACCGATTATTTTTGGTTCAAATTGGATGGTGCCACAAGTCACATAGCACACTTTGCAATCGTTGCAACAGTAAGTATGGTGAGCGTGTTATCTCATGAAGTGGGCCAGTCGATTGACCGCCTCGTTCGTGCGATATAACACCGCTTGACTATTTTCTGTGGGGCTACGTTAAGTCCTTGGTTTATGCCAACAAGCCAACGACGTTGGATGAGGTCAGAGCCAACATTGAACGCCTTTTCGGCCGAAATGTGTGCCCGAGTCATGGAAAAATAGGGTCCAACGAATCGACCGCCGCAAACGTGCAAGCGATAACCAGATGAAGGAAGTCGAGTGCCATTCATAAATGTTTTGAATGTACTTTAAGCCGGTAATAAAGTTTTTTTAAATATCTCAAATGGTTTGCGTTTTATTTAAAGAAAAAGTTGTGAAGTCCTTATTGGAAAACCCTTCTTACTGACTGCAGCGCCACTTTCACTTTGTTGGCAATTCTTCGAAGATTCTTTGACACTTCAAGGGAGCGCAACCGCCTCAACTGACTCCGATGATTCAATGCAGTCAACACAAATAGATACTGAGTTGGCAACCTATCAAAATATCTGTATCTAACTGTGTTCGCCTGTCACTCAGCCGATCAATCTGATTTATAACCTCCATGTAGTTCCGACACAATCTTAATGATTTCTGTCGGCCAACAGCAATCAAAACAAGTTCTTGCAAATGATCTCAAAGTCTCATTAACCCCACAACATAATGTAGTCCCGGAACTATCTGCTCCATTCAATCTAAATTCACAAAAAAAAAGATACAAATAAAAAAAAGCAAAAACACGCTTTGTAATTACATTTTCTTATTTCATTTCCGTTTATTGTTTTCAATTTTTCATCGACGCACAAAAGTATCCCTGAATTCGTCTGCACCAATCTCTAAGACCGTTACCATCCTTGATAGGCAACTGGAGCATTGTACAAGGTCTGGATCAAAGGTGAGCCATAAGTCCTGGCGAGTCCACCCAATGGAGCACTAACCGAGACATGGTTCACATAATCGGGAGCCTGGACAGTGTGTGTATATTCGTATCCACTCGATGGGAGTCCAGCTGAGTACAGCAGCTCGGAGGCGGCAGCAATGGCAAGCAGAGCAAAGAACACCACCTTAAAAGAGAAGATTTTTAACCCACTATCCAACTGAGTCGTTGTAGATACTATGTACTTACAAACTTGAACATTTTGTTAAAAGATTTTTTGTATAGTTCTCGTGAGTCTGTGTTACTTGAACAGGGAACTTTGAGCGTATGATTCAGTAACAGGAACCTTCATCCGTTTTTATAGCGAAAACAAACTAAAAATTGGATCAGCCTCTAGGGTGGATACTGTGTGCACTTTGTCCCCACCAACAAATGCGCGAGATAGTTTTGTGGTTTAGAATGTCATGGAAGCAAAAAGAAAAAAAAATACAAAATCACAATAAACACAATTATGGTGGTCACACCATGCGACCTTCAAGGCCTTCGTCGTCGTCGTCGTCGTCGTCGTCGTCTGATGACGACAAAATAAAACAGAAAAAGATACAAAACACGAAAACTTGTCCTACGTTCAGCTCGATTAAAGCCGGCGTGCGCGCAATTGTCTGTATCTAGAGTAAAAAAATGAAAAAGAAAAAGTATCTGTTGGTTGATTCCTGCTTAGTCATAGCTCTATAGAGCGCTGCGCATTCTAATTGACTGTGCGTGTACGCGACTTGGAATTCTAATTAAGCGTGGAGCGGGTTTTTGAACTTGATCCCGAAACCAGTTAATCCATTGTACCGTCTTGTACGATCTGAAGTTTAAAAGTATTTCCCTTGGAATTCCTAACGTTTATTCGGTGTGGCTCATATGTGTGTTTCTTTAAGCCGATTAAAGGTGCCAGATACATAGATACTCGTCGCATTTCGATGGAAGTTAATTGTGGGCGGCTTATCGGGTGTCTGATCTTGCGGAACTAAATTTTTTTTTATTTGTTTTGATTTTTTTTTTTTCCTTTTTTTTAATGAGACAATGAACAGGATGGCGAAAGAGGATGTTGGTGGGTTTTGTTATGAGGGGACGATATCCGCTTGATCACTTGTAGGGGGTTCTACTCAGAATTAGAGGATGTATTTAGCGAGGTCTTTGAACTTTATTGTACCCTTGGGTGGTCTATAATCTTTGACATCTTCTTGTGAGTTCCATTGAAACGACAGTATCTCTTAACGACTTTCTCTGCTTTATGATGGAATCTTCCATGACAGGGTAATAGATGCTAATGGCTTGGAGCGAGAATCAACTTTATGAGGTTGTCTTAGATCTTGACGAAGTAGTCATGGTCCAATCTCTACATATAGATATGTCAGATCTCTCATGCTGATATGAGATCTTGTTTTTGTTGGAAAAAGAAAAAAAAAAGAGTCATAATGCCCATTAGCTACATTTATAGAGATGTTCCTCAAGGTTCTGTGCTAGGACCACTACTGCGGCACATATGTTGTGTATGATTACGTCCGCAGACTAAAAATGCTGATGTCTTCATCGATGACATAGCAATCGTTGTAGTGACAAAATTTCTTGAAAAATTGGAGCACGACTGTAATGAAGCTATCGAGATGGTTTAAGGCTGCACGGGACTACGACTAGTTAGAGAAAAGACAGAAGCAGTGAGGGTACTATATATACAAGCGTAAACAGCATGTGCAGCCTGTGAAAAGTTGAATAGAGCAACGGCAAGGATCATACCAAATGTCGAAGAGCTTAAGCACAAGAAGAGACTGCACTTAGAAGGAGTTGTGGCAGTATACGATCATGAAGACTAAGTAGTACAGATGGATGCTTGTGTATAGAATCAACGCCCAGAGGTAAGTTAGTAAGAGGTAAGTGGTAAAGGTATCAAGAAATTGTCTTATCTAGGGTACATTGGTAGTAACAGCGATCAGTCGAGGTGAAACATTGGTACCACCAAGGACAAGTCTCGACAGAGATTGATCTGCAACCTAGACCTCTGGTTCAATAGGTAAGATGAAGAGTTGAATTCTCCAATCAGACTCTAAACAGGGAAGAAGTATAGAAAGCAGTTAGGAATACTAAGGCAACTATCATGCAGCTCTGTCATCTGGCAATATGAACGAGCCGAGTGACATGGTATCTGTATTGTGCTTCGAGATCTTCTGTCACTTCATCTAGGTTTCTGGATTCTTGCTTGTAAAACGGCCATAGCTTTGCAAGTTTCCATGAAGATCCAATACAATACAATAGGACTTAGCCTTCTCTATTAAAACTATTGAATCCTTCATAAACTCATGTCCAGGGTCCCAGTAGGGCGATATTTCATTGTATGTAGCTCGCTAGCATGTGTCTTACTTTAGCTGAGCAGAAAAGGTCGTCTAGACAGTCGTACAAAGTTGTGATGGGTAATGGGATCAATGGGATCAACACCACCAATTGAACTCTGCTGAATCTTCCTTACCTAAGATAGGGAAGGTTCAGAAGAAAACCCAAGTCTGGGTTGAGTCTTTCTGTATCGCAGACAAAGGCTTCCATTTCACTCCTATGGACACAAGCTGACTAAAGAGATGCTAGCAGATGGAAATAGTTTGATAACTATTAGTTCTTCATCCCTGTCAGCATGGTTAAACAGCGAGTGGATCTACAAGTGCGCAAGTTAGGCGATTCTCAGAATGACTACAGAAGGGATAGGAAGAGATAGAACCAAAACCTGGTCATGTAGGCAATAGGGGCTTACAAAACATCAGGTTCACTAGCAATAGAAGTGTCAGAAGATGACAGCTTCAAACCTTATCACACGATGCCATGTGAATCCACTAACTCAAGATGACAGGATACACGATAGTCGAGAAGGGAGAACGACGACCGGGAGACAGGCAGGGAAAGCTGAGGCATATTGTAAGAATCAGCACATGATGTCAGGGTGCTAGGACAAGCAAGGAAATAGAGCATATAAATTATATGCAGTAAGTACATAGTACTAGAGCACCCAAACGAGTTTCTAAACAGAACTATCAACATGGCTTACTAAGACAGTCCTAGACTGAATCGAAAGAAACCCAGAAAAGCTAGACGGATCACCAATTAGAAGAGTGATAGCATTGCTCTTTGGAAAGTGTCTCGCAAGGAGTATTGGATACGGATAACATACGCCCCTTCTTTGGCAATCTAGAAGAGAATAGTTTCCTAAACCAGTGCATGGAATTGTTCAAAATTGTGGAACCATAATGTGCTTCGCTATACAGCCTTGATCTCATTCTGAAGAACATGAGAACTGTCCTCAAGGAAGACGAGAGAAGGGAACAATGTGGCTACAATGTGGATTAACGCCAAATCACCAAACTGCTCCTTGAACCTTCTCATGCTTTCATTTCGCTTCTTGGTTTTAAGCACCAAAAACTCGTCTCAGGATTTTTTCCCTATGAAGTGAAACATTCTGTGAATTAGTTTCAATTTGTATATTTTTTTTTTTATTCAAATTTTTTAACAACAATCATTTGTTCAACAATATAAACTAAGAGAAAAAAACTGTCCAACTACTCGTACCGAAGGAGAAATTACCATCCGTGTCCATAGGCGATTGGGGCTGAATGGTAGGCAATTGGTGAAGCATAGCTGATATGTGCTGGCGCAGCCAAGCTCAAGGGAGCAGCATAAGAGTGCACCAATGGAGCCTGGATGGTCTTGATGACTGGAGCAGCAGCATAGGTCTTCACAACTGGAGCGACAATTGGCTGCACAACATGAGCTGAGTTGTGCACAACAGTTGAGCTCTGGTGCGAGACAGCAGTTGGGATACTCTTGACGATGGCACCAACCTTGGCCAATGAGTGCTCCTGGACAATGGGTGATGAGTACACCAATGGAGCGGATTCATAGAGTCCTGGACGAGCAGCAGCTACAGCGAGGAGAGCAGACAACACCACCTGTTGGTAAAACCAAAATAAACTCCATTCAATTGAGTGATATCCTTGTGACTTACCAACTTGAACATTTTGTAATGAGTTTTGTTTGTTTGTTAAGGAGGTCTGTGCTGACTGAAGAACAAATGGATTACTAATGCTAGTTACACGGTGGTGCTTAGCTTTTATACACACTCAATCCGGCTGTCAGTGTCGAAAAGTTACTTTTACTTTCGAAGGAGGGGCGCGCGCTTGTGTAGACCGTAGATACATGACCAACACTGCACATATGGTCCAACATTTATTGCGTCACAATGAAGTGAAATGGAGTGAACAGTCTTGGTCTTGGTTTTTTTTGCATCGGCTGCCGGACGCTGGCCTGTTGGTCACCAATTTGGTTGCCGCTTTTGTGGTTCTCTTCGGCGTGACCGTGAAAATTTTTTGTTTTCGTGTTTTGTTGTGAAGATTGTGATCGAGATTTGTACAATGAGATATAGGGCGTGTACCGGTATAGCTGCTGCTGCGCCAGGTGTGCTGTACGATGGATTTCCTTGTCTGTTTTTTTTTTTTTTCTTGAAACAGTTCAATGAGTCTTGAAATATTCCATGGAAGTGGGAAGGAGTACGTGACGCTGATTGGCATACTTACGAGAAAGATCTCGAAGCAGAATGTTGGTCATAAAACTGAGAGCAATTATGAAGCATTTATGGTTAATGGCTTATGCAAAAATTTGTTGACCTAAATTTAACAGTTTGCTTTGATATTACCAATAGATACACCAGCTGTGTAGCTGAAGCTTTTGGGTAGAAATAAATGTAGAAGCGAGGCTCTTTAGGTGAATGTTTAGAAGGCTTACGATGACGCTTTACGTGTCCAGGAGTCCTACTTATGGAGGAATGGACACTGTACCATTACAGGACGGCAAATCCTTAAACTAGCACTCTTTCCGTCTTCAAAACTAAGTCTAATCGAGGCTCAAGAAAAACGTGACATCCCTATCTTTTCTGACAGCCAAGATGCCTCGATATATTGCCCAATGACTACCTACTCGAGAAGTTAGAGAGTCGAAGAAGAAATTAAATCTCTCTGACACTTGTTGTATGACTGTTTTGACAGTATCAATCCATCTGTTCATAACCATCTTCGCTAACTTATTTCATTTAAATCCTGTATCCCCTTGTGGGTCCTAGCTGTTCCTTAGAGATACGATTTGGCCAGAATATCCTTAAGATGTAGCGCAGGCACCTATTGACAAACGTTTGCAGCTTCCTTGTGATGAGTTCGGTCCTAGGCTGATCATTTTTGTTTTTCAGCTCAACGACGCCTGCTCCTGTCATTTGCTGTCATTTGATGAAGGTCCATTATTCTATGAGGCAGAAGGCATACATAAGAGTCCATCGAATTCCTCCATTTCCTGTTGACAAGGCCGCATTCAGCACATCACTAATTGCACATAAAAACAGAATTGGTGAAAGTATGCAGTCTTGTCGAACCCCACTTTGGACTTTGAATATCTCAGCCAGCCTTCCCTTGTGCAAGACTTGACATGTGGACCCATCATATGTAGCCTCCTGCACAAGGAACGCCAAATAAATTCCCGATTGACACTATCAAACGCCTTTTCAAAATCGATGAACAGCAGGTGAAGTGGTGATCGACATTCAACACACTGCTCGATGATGATCCGCAAGGTGAAGGATCCAGATCGGAAAGCTGCTTGTTCGGCGCCGAGTGTGTGTCTTCAAGCTGGTCTTTGATTCGCTCCAAGAATTATTCTAGCTATTATCTTGGCCACAACAGGTAGCACTGCATTAGATTGCCTTTTTTAAGGAGCTTGACGATCATTCGCTTCTTGCCCTCATTCGGAAAACTCTCGACAAGTGGGACAAGTAGCTCTTCCGATGCTGTTGGTGCAGCTAGAAAATGTTCCGCGGGTATGTTGTTACCGCCTTGTAAGTAATAATCTCTTCCTTACTGGGGGTTGTGGTGCGAATTCGGGAATTCCTTTCTACGGACACTTCAGTCTGACTTGGGTGCATATTGCTGGCGAATACTCGGTTTAGAACCGAAGCAAAATGCTCCTTCCATCTCTTCGGTTGATCCTTACCTGATACTGGCAATAAACCGTCTAAGCCTTTCACTGGGTGTTGAGAAGAGCTTTGGCGACCTATAAGCTCTTTGGTGATTCTGTAAACGGTTCTGCTGTCGCACCTCGTTGCTGCTTTTTCTGCTTGCGTGGCCAGCACATTGATATAATTGCGCTTCTCTCATCTTCATGCGATATATCGACTCTAGCTCGATCCTCCCTGCTATAATTCGAGCTCTTAACTGTTTTCGTTCGTTGATCTTTCACCAGGTTTCCTCGGAAAGCCACGCCCTATGGTTTCCCTGTGATTGACCGACAATCCTTTCAGCACATAATGTGAAAACAGTTTTCACAGCACACTAATGGCCTTAGATGGTGGCGGGGCAACGAGCTGTTGATTTTTGCCACTCCACGTGAGAGATGGTCCCTTAGTTCTTGGCGCACTGTGGGAACTCTCAGTCGATCTACGTTGAACCTGAGTAATCTTTTGTCGTTAGATCTTCGAACGGCAGCATGATGATCTGTACCAACCCCATGTCCAATGTCCGCTCCTCGCCTGTTTCGGATGTCTAGTCTTCTATACTTCTAAAACGTCAAATGTGTTCCAAGCGAAAGGATCGTCTATTGTTGTGCTCGTCGAGATGTCCCTGACGATTGTCAAGTTGACGTGCATGCACAGAGAATACAGAGCCAATTGTATTGACATTCTTCCCTCATCACCTTGGACTCACAAGAACTTTATATAACAAAAATGGAACAAGGAAACTCCTAGTGACATTCTCCTTAAGGTTTTGGCCAGATAATGTGTTACTTGTTGATAACATAAACTTCGTCTTGTCCTCATTTAAGACCAACGTATTCTGCCTGCTCTTGAAGTTCAGCTTCCTAAAAGCATCTATGTTGGCTTGCCAGGATCTTTTAGACTTCTTCTAACTTTCTAAGGCATCCAACGTTAAGCTTCTTCTTCTTCTAAGAGGCTCGTAGCTTCTTATCGAGGAAACCTTGTGCTACTGATCACCATATTACGAGCTATTGCTAGGTCGATTAGTCGTGGATGTTGTGCTTGCCGACTAACTAACTATAAGCTTTGAATATGTCAAAGTAAGTAGCTCATGTAAGCTACTAAACCGCCTCCTACCCCCTTTCCGATGGTTCGTAGCTTAAGAAACTTCATCATGACGCAAGACAGACCTTCGTAAGAGAAAGACCCCAGAAAAAGTTATTGGTAGAGTAGTCCAGTTCATCGAACCCTCGTTGGAGAGAATGTATCTAGATTCTACAGTTTTTCCCTCAAGCAACCTTCAAATTATTGACTTCTTTTCAATCTGCAAAGACTGCAAAGATTAAACCATTCGATATTCTTTTGACCACACTCTCCAAAGTCTGCAGCAACCGTTGGTATGGTCGCATGCTCGATCGATATAAATGATTCGAATGTCTCAATTAATAGACACCTGTAGCTCAAGTCCATGAATGATTAATAGTAACCTTTCTAGTTGAGTGAAGCATGAAGCGTGAAGCATGCCAGCATTTCGATTCGCCGCATTCAAATGTATCTGAAAGGAGGCTAAAGATATTCCAAGAACACAAATTCGTTTTGAATTATTTATTTATACAACTGTACAACTATCAGTCAAATTAAAAAACAACTCTGTCCAACAACTCGTCCGGAGTTTACCACTTTGAAGCATACAATACTGGAGAAGCCTCAGCGTAGGTGTAATGCGCAGGTGCAGCCTCAGCGTAGGAGTAATGAACTGGTGCAGCCTCAGCGTAGGAGTAATGTGCCGCCGGAACAGCAGCAGCATAAGTATAAGCAGGACTGTACACAGTCTTGACAACTGGAGCAGCATAAGTCTTCACTACCGGGGCGACAATTGGTTCCACATAATGAGCATGATCATGGACAACAGTGGAGCTCTGATGCGATACAGCAGTTGGCACACTCTTCACTATGGCGCCAACCTTTTCGTACGAGTGTTCCTGCACAATGGGTGCGGAGTACACAACTGGAGATGATTCATAGAGTCCTGGACGAGCAGCAGCTACAGCGAGAAGAACAGACAACACCACCTATTGGATGGAAATTCACAGTTAGTATCCTTTCGTTAGTCCTCTCTGTGTCCTTTCAACTCACCAACTTGAACATTTTGATTTTGATTAGAGTCTTAGTAGGTCTGTGTTGACTGAAGTGAAACTTTAATTGATGCTTCTACCAGAGCAACTTAATGCTTTTATACAAAAGTATCTATCTATCTAAGCTAGACTTCACACACACGGATACTCTTCGTGACCGTGAATTTGGCTTTATTGTGTCGACGGTTTGCTTTGGTTACTATAGTGCACAAGATACGGTTCATGGAGTTCATGGTATCACCCATTCGTGTGTTGTTACAAAAATTCAAAGAAATATTTGGTTTTTTAATTAAAATAAAATTCACTTACACCTCTTTGAGGGCATAGTGTGTGCTCAGAGGCATATTTAGCTCAATGGCCACTTGAGTTAAGGCGATGAGTTTTGTTAGCAAATAGGCGGGGATTATTTGCAATTTCATCGTTAAAATGTATGATTTATGAGGTTGAGGGTGAAGAAAGCTTGGACTGGGTACTGATGGACATGGTTTGATGGTGTCAACATATTGGAGGCTAGGAGCCATTAATCTCAGCGAAAAACAGTTGATAGATGGAGGATTCGTAGAGATTTTGGCTATAGATAGCTTTTGTTCGAACCTTGAGCTCACGCACTAACCTCCCAGATGCTACAAAAGCTTAAGCCTAAGCCGAGCTATGACAGGGGATTTACACACTATACGTTGGAGAATATGTCTCCCCAAAAAAGAGCACTCTCATGTTCTACTCTGGTAAGTCAACTGCAAGTCCGCGGATGTCCGGAGTTGATCTGGTGCTTACTCCAGCCTCATATCCTGGAAACTTCATAGTGACCGGAAATGGACGGCCAGGTTCCTGAGTAGAGTAAGCATTCAATACTATGCTCCGATCGATGAGGCGGCTGAGGATGACAAGGACATTTAGGCGGCTGTCTTTAACCAGACACCAAATGGAGACATCGTATTTGTTTTGCGGGATCTCAATACCTGAAAGAGCTCACTAAAGTACAAAGACTAGCGTGCATTGGTGCCACCAGTACGATGAGAACCACTCCAACTGCGGGTCTTGAGGATATTCTCAACCTGCCCCCGCTTGACATTTACACGAGATCAACGGCAGCCATCAGTGCCTTAAGAATAAGTCAGACTGCGTGCTGGAAGTCAAGTACGATAGGGCAAATTGGCAAATGCGCCCACAACAGACGCCTTACCTTGACTTCAAAGAATGGAAAGACAGCCGCATACCAAATGCCAAATGGACACCGGTGTAAGATCGGGAATCTTCTCCAAATCACTGGGTATATCCAGATCTATAAGACTCCCAGACCACAGCAGTGTTTTCCAAGCGGAGGTCCTGGCAGTGACAACAGCTGTCCGTGAGTCTGCCGTCAAAACAATACCGCCAGAAGGTATCACTTTCCTTATCGACAGCTAGGCAGCTATAAAAGCAATTACCGTGCTGTCTCGAAGAGCTTAAGGTTCTTGGAACACAGCACAAGGTTCTGCTCTGCTGGGTCTATGGGCACGAGGGCGTCCTTGGAAATGAAAAGGCAGATGAATTAGCAAAGAAAGCTTCATCGGATCCACCTGAATTGACAGACCTTAGCACCCGCCCTGAGCTCTCAGACTTGAAGCAGAGAAACTGGCTATGAGAGAGGCGAACTTGAGATGGAATTCCCTTCAAAACAACTATGCCCAACTTTTGACAAGGCAAGGACAGACGTTCCCTGTCCATGTGGGGATACTCACAGGTCACAACACTCTGCGGTACCACCTAAAGAAACTACGTCGGACGGAAGAAGAACTCTGCAGAGGATGCGGCGATGAGGAGAGTGCCAGTGCCCTGAACTCCATCATTCCAGGTAAAAATTCTTCGGCAAACACTTCTTTCAGGATCTAGGAGAACTCTCCAACGCCAACACCGACATGTTATTGAACTCCATCAGAACATCAGGAAGGTTTGGATACAAAGGTAACGAGTTGTAAGTTGTAACAGATATTTATGGGTTAAATGGGCAAAGGGAACTTTTTCTAAACCCCCCTATGGGTGACACAATGGGTCAGTGCTGACCTGAGTGCGGTGGAGGTATTTCGTTTCCTCTGCCAACCCACAAACCTAACCTCACCTATGCCAAGGTAGGTAGCGACAACATGTTTGTGGAGCTCTGCAATACCAACCACCTAGTCATTGGACGTACGCACTTTAGCAATAAAACCTGCTCCAAGATCAGTTGGGTAGGCACCGAACATCCAACTAGATAGATCACTTTGCGATCAGCCGTTGTTAGCTTTAGAAATCGTCTCCTGACAAGAACGTGATCATCATCTTATCGTAGCTTCAAAACCCAATCAACATTTTTCATCATTTTTTCAGGGCTTCAACAATTTAGATCAACTTCTGTGAGTCATTCCGTTTAGAGTTCCACTTAAAGGAATTTGCTTACACCACTTGTACTACCCAACAGCGATGCTTAAAACATGTTTTTATCTGTCATTAAAGTGGAAGCACAGCACAGCTGTTGAAGCAATTCCTGTCTACTAGGTATGTCAGTCGTTGTAATCTGTCATTCAAACAGGATTGTATCTTGCGCTAATGCACATTTGGAAAGGTGCGCTCATTCACTTGAATAAGGCCTATGACTTTGATGCTCATTAAGTTGTCAAAAACCGCACCGGCAAAATGACCTCGTTAAATTTTGAAAAGCTTGTTTGTTTTTTTTGTATTTATCAAATTAAAATTATGTAAGTGGATTAGGAAGTATGCAGTTCGGTGAATGTTGCTTGGGAAGAAAGGCGATAAACACAGAAAAATGGAACCAGAATGTTTGCAAAGATGGACTAGAGCAAGCTGAGTAATGCTTCAAAGCAAACTGCTCATTCTAGATGGACCTTACTCTCCAAAACTATCACCTCCACTGGGATGATCCCGATCAACGAACAAGATGCTCAACATATACAGTAGAAGCAGAGTTGTCGAATGCACTACTAAAGGAGTGTTCGTACTTCCTTCTTAGAGACTGTACTCCTGTACTCCCCTCGTCCTGATTTTACTCCCTTTAAAACATTTTTTCATTGAATGGACCATCACAAACTAGTGCAATTACGCCGGGGTAAGACTGGCTTTTTAGAAGAGCAAGATGAGGTGTAAAGTAAAAAAACATGGTAAAATCTTCATCCACTGTTGAAGCAGTTGAAAGGCGGGGTAAAACTTATACATTTTCTCTTTTCTTAGCGACCTGCCAATTTAGGAGAATTTACTCGGGGTTACCCCAGGGCAAAATTTCTTAAGTATGTGATGGGCTTCGTCTTGTATCTGTCCTTGAAAGTGATTTGATAATTTTAAAGCAGAAAAAATAGTATAGAATACAAACTTTACTCCCCTCAGGCACAAAATACTCCTCTGTTAACTTCTAAAATACTCCCCTTAGAAATTGGAAAACGGCATCCTTGAGTAGAAGAACCTCAAGCTTAAATGACTGCCAATGACATAAAATTGAAAAATATTGAGGAAAATGCGGCAAAGGCAGGAAGGGGAGTAGTCTATTTATGAGGTTTCCAGCTTACATGGATCATGGATCAGATTGTCTTCGCTAAAAATGGATTGTGACTATGATGGGGATTGTGTCTGAACTATTTAGCATAGTTTCACAACAATTGGTTGATTGGTTGAAACCGATCCTCGGTGGGGATGCACTTGGACCAAGAGATGTGTAAGTTGGTTGAGTCACCCTCTTACTCAGGGAACCATTTACTCCTTAGTATAAAGGAGCCAATCTTACCCGTTGTTCAGATCACTTAGATCGTTGAACAGGTATTCACCTAGTGTGGGCTTCCTAATGACCGATAGTTTCCTCTTCTTCTTCATCTGTACAACTTCTACAGAAGTCAATATAGGGGATGCCCATTCTTTGGGCATGCCTTCCTATAGCACAGTGTCTGGTGAGGGTGTGTTTACGATTTTGAAGAGGGTTCCTCTCTTATGTTTCAGAAGTCCGATGGACCTGGTTTTATTTAGCGTGGGCCAGAGTTGCCTTGCAGTGTTACAGTGACCGAGCAGTTGCCACTGATGGTTGGCCTCTCTCATCGCATCGGCATGGACAATGGACTTAGCATAGGACGTTGGCTCTTCGATATCGGTGACGTTAATGCTGTTTAGACCTGAGGAGTCTCGTCGGCTTCGCAATTCCCTGGTATATTCCATGAGCCAGCACCCAGCAGAGGGTGAGTTCTTCACGATAACATATCACAAGCTTCGATTTTGTTTCTACCGCAGAGCAGTACCTCAGGAGGTATTGCTTTAGCAGCAGACTCACTGCTGTTGCCACTGCTTTCGGACTACATAGGTTATAAACGTTGCTCTTCGGTATCATTGAGCTGGGATATGGCGTGGGCTCTTTCCTTGTTCCGACTCGATACACCTTCTGTGCCTTTCTGCTTGAGTATGTCTTCTTTCATCTTCTTTTATGGAACACATCTACCACGGGCTTATACATATTCAACGGTAGCTCAATGCGATCTCATCTACTTCCCTGAGAATAGTGCAATCGAAAGCGATCCTCAGGAATGCTGTGACGTCAAAAGTTGAACCTAATTTTCTGTAAAGTTCGTAGCTCCTACCTCATCGAACCACTGACCTCGGGAATTCGCTCCAACTAGAGTCTAGTTGACAAGTTGACAAGTCTGTAACCAGAAGAAGACTGATTGAACTCGAAAGGCTAAGATTCAAAGAAGTAGCTCCTTCCAAATAACCTTAAAATTATGGTAGAACCCACGGTAGGACCATGCTATTACATATTGTGCGCAAAGAAGGAAGCTGCAATCTTGTTCTAAATCCAAACGGCAAAGGGGATTTAAGAAGCTTCCCTATATCAGTACTACTCTCGGATATTTTTTAGACTTTCGTAAGAGCAGAAGAATTGCTTGGTGTTTTCTGGAAATCGTTCCAGAATCGGCTTTCTATTTTCAGCCAGAACAGTCCGCAGTCAGAAGAACAAGTCAAGGTCTTTAGGTGATCTGCTCTCAGGAACGCCATAGTGCTGCAGAACCTTAAAGTACTTTCTTTCCACTTAAATTGCTTCCTCTGTCTGTACAACAATTACATATGATTGCTGCCCTCCTGTCTAAAAGCCACTTAAACAATTCTAACACTCTCAACACACATTTAAGTTATGCAATAGCCCCAATTATCCCCCAACTCGAGCCCTGCAATCTGCGGCACACTCTGGCCAATTACCCCACATTCCTCTCTGTCGATTGTCCGAAAAGTACGCGTGAAAATGCGGCAGACCTTTACCTTAAACACGCAATAATTTCTCTCCTCCAATCCGACGGACATGTACCTGCATCTTGCGTGCAAGTTCATTTTCACGGTCAGAAATGCTGTAACGCACATAACTGGCCATGCGTCGTCTGTCGGCCAACTATGCACACCATGAGGTACATCAGAGTCCAAGAGAAAAAAAAAGAGTATTTCTCGTTTCACCAGAGGCTATGTTCGGCGATCGTGACTCAGCCAACCACTCGCTCTTGCATGGGGGAACACTTTTGGGTCATTAGAGCTCAAAGTAGGTATATAAATGGCTCTGTGCAACTGGGAAACGTTATCAATTGAATTTCTCCCTCATTCAACACAGACCTCCTAAACTCACAAAAAAACAACCCAAAATGTTCAAGTTGGTAAGTAGGAGCACCAGCACAGCAGATGGGTGCCACCACCACCCACAAGGAAATTACACAATTGGTTTGGCACTAATCACATTTCTCTTTGCTTGCAGGTGGTGTTGTCTGTTCTCCTCGCTGTAGCTGCTGCCCGTCCAGGACACTACGAATCATCTCCAGTGGTTTACTCCACTCCCATCGTGCAGGAGCATAGTTACGAGAAGATTGGATCTATTGTCAAGAGTGTACCAACGGCTGTTTCGCATCAGAGCTCAACTGTTGTACATGATCATGCTCATTATGTGGAACCAATTGTTGCGCCAGTGGTTAAGACCTATGCTGCTCCATTGGTCGACACTTACTCGTATCATGCCGCTCCCATTGTGAAGACCTATGCTGCTGCACCTGTACTCAAGACTATCGAAGCGGCTCCATTGTATAAGACTTATGCTGCTGCGCCAGCTCATTATACTTATGCTGAAGCTGCTGCTCCAATCTCGTATGCCTCCTCGTGGTAATACTCCTAGACGGGTTGTTGGACGCGATTATTGTTATTTTGTTGACTGCTAGTAAAAAAATAGGAAAAAATACTATAATTTGATTGTTATGGTTTTTTTTTTTTGGGTTATGGGTTGCATAAGAAGGGTCAGACTTTGATTTGACCGTAATGCTAATGAAAGTGTTGACTTAAGTACTTAAACACAGCAGCCTTTCATTTTATAGTAAGAGCCTGGAGACTTTCTCTATTTGCTTTCCTTCATGACACTTTTGGAAGGGGCAAGGTGTCAAAAGAGACAAAGAGATCTACTATCACAATTTCTCTGGCGAAGATGAAGGCTACTTGGATGACAGGACGACATAGCAATTGCTATAATGTCATCGAACCAGCCCTGGAGATATTGCTGAGATTGCCTGGCAAAGACCGAATTGGTTTTCTTTACCAAAGTGCACAGAATTCCAGGGATCAAAGCCACCTCGAGTCACTGAGTTTCTCTGATCTAGGACTCATTATCGACACAAAGCTGAGCTGGAGAGCGCATGTTCTTAAGGATCTAAAAAAGGCTGCTATTGCAAGAGGGAATTGGGCATATACACGATTTGTTTGCCCGTTACTAAGGTAAAGTATTCTAGTCTATGTCTCCCTTATAAGAACAATTCAGAGGTCAGGAGGTTGTATATTGACTTGTGCTATTTGTACAAGTCCTACGATGGCCATCCTTCATTTGGTCATATATGGAAACTAAAAGGGGACCTCATCTTTCAATAGAAACGCTAAAATGCACTATCTTCATACTAGCTCTGCTTTAGGCTAAGTAGAGATTGCGCAAACATGAATCAGACAAACTTGGTCTAGTCTCCTAGTTTATAGGCAACTTGGTAGGGATACTTATTGGCCATTGGACGGTTGGTCTCAGGCTCAGTATCACAGCAAACGATTTCTGTCGCTGTTGCTTGAACGATTAGGAGGAGGAGGAGAAGTAGGAGGAGGAATGTGCCTTCCATCTTCTTGCAGTTGCACAGTAAGACACCTGTTAAATGTCGCATAGTAAGATCCTAGAAAAGGCCAATGAATTTAAGCAGAAACTCACCTCCTATAGCACCTTGGACGTAAAAGCCGCTTACCAGACGTTGTCCCAATTCTGTGCTATCAAAACTTATCCACAAATATCTAGTTAGCTTTGCAAAACCTGGCTTTGCCAAGAGCGTACCGGAATCCAGGAAGGAGATGTTTTGTTATGTTTCTTCTTGAATATTTTGCTGGAGCACAATTCTCTGATAAGCAGACAAGATTGAAGATATACAGCAAGCGATGCAATGAGGCGGGATGAAGTCACAGGTGGTGTTCCCCAAGGCTGCGTACTAGGACCACTACTGTGGAGATTTACGCAGATAACATAGTAGTCGTTGTAGTGGCCAAATTCATTGAAAAGTTGGAGTACGACTTCAATGAGTCTTGTAAGATGGTTCAGGGCTACAAGTATGGGATAATAACGAACAGAAGAAAACACAGATGTGGTGCTTATCACTGACGAGTCCTGGAGACTTTACAGTCTTTATAGCAATAGAGGGCAATCACACTTAATGTGAGTTCAAGAACCTTGGCTTCCCTAGCATGTATCTGAGAAGGCAGGAAGAGTAGCTGCCCTGGCGGGGATCATACAAAATGTCGGAGGGCCAAAGCAGAAGAAAGGACTACTCACAGCAAGTAGAGTCCTTACTCCCGACTTTTATACAGTCCTGCCTGAGACATCGTTGCCTTCCATCCTCTGCCGTATCGGGCACGCTGCTTCCAGTTGTGAACGCAAAGTTTTCTGGCATTCACGACAGCTTAGTCTTGGGACATCTACATCCTGGTACAGCTCATAGATTTCGCGGTTGTATCTTCTCCTCCATTCGCCCTCCTCGCATAAGGGACCTTATATTCGTCGGAGTATTTTTCGCTCGAAGGTGCCCAATATTTGCTCAGCTTTCTTACTTATCGTCCAGCACTCGTCTCCATACTGCAGGAATGGTAAGATGAGCGTTCTATAGAGCATTAATTTGGTCCGTTGAATGAGGAGTTCTTGCTAAAAAGCCCAGCGGAAATATTGTGGACTATATAGCAATGAAATGCTAGGGAGGTTATGGCGAGTCTCGAAAAAGGGTACCATCTACGGATGGACGTAGAGATAGATCCCAACATAGTCTGGGGTTGATTCATAGATCCTCTCCATCATATAACTAAAAGGAGTAAGTTGCTCGAACTCAGCTCGGAAGATTTGTTGCCTGCCATAGTGAACTCTGCAGAGCTGCTGTCTTTCGGCTACAAACAAACGAGAGATGCATTAAGAAGGAATCTTTGTTTTCCCACTATAAGCTTTGGATCAGAAATTGTTGCGGTTTATTGGGCTAGCAATATAGGTCGTATACAGTTGCACCAGCGACCATGCAGCGATACATAAGCAACAAGTAGACAATCAACATTTTATTTGCACCATAATCCATCAAAAAACTTTGATTACCTACTTGTTGTTGCCGTTGCGTTTGTGACATAATGCAATGACAAAGGTACTTTCACGACCTTCAAAGTAAGTGCACCTGGCTGACGACTTTCATGCATTTGCCCATCGCTTGCAGCTAAATTGCACCAAAATACCAAATGTACTCTTAGTATAAAGCCTCGTACTTTCATTTGAAAACGATCAATCACCTTTCCTTCATTCAGTCAGTACAGACCCTCTAGACACAAATCAAATCAAAATGTTCAAGTTGGTAAGTTTCACAGGACTTTTGCGTGCTTAGAAAAAGGGATACTAATTTCTATTTACAGGTGGTAATGACTGCTTTCCTCGCTGTAGCTATTGCCCGTCCAGGACATCTGCACTCCTCTCCAGTTGTGTACTCCACTCCTATTGTCGAGGAACACTCGTTCGAAAAAGTCGGTGAAATTGTCAAGAGTGTACCAACTGGTGAGACCCATCACAGCTCGACAATTGTCCACAATATAGCTCATCATGTTGAGCCAATTGTCGCTCCAGTTGTGAGGACCTATGCTGCTGCTCCTGTTCATACACCAGTGGTTCAATTCTATGAAGCTGCTGATCCTTGGACTTTTGCTGAAGGAAATCACTTTGTTGAAGCGCATCACTCTACTGAAGGGCATCATTCTGACCATGAATTTGTGCTACCAAATGAATCCCATTCAGCTTTGGAATATGCCGCTGGATGGTAAGGAGTACGTTAAAATTGGACGGGTAGTTGGACAGTTTTATGTTCCATTAAAAATTTGAATAAAATAAGACCTATACCTATATACATCTTTGTGTTTCTGTTTGAGTGAGAGGATTCAGTACCACGCTGAAACGAAATTCAGAACTTCATTCAGTTGTTTGTTGGAAGGAACAACACTCCTACGGCTGTCCTTCTTGTAGAGTAAGAAGTTTGGACAATCTCAAGGGAAGTATTCCGAATCTACTTCTTGGTCTGTATTGTCACTCTCTGTCTTGGCATATGAGATACATTACTGCAATGATTCAGTCGTCTTCACAACTTTGAATGTTCCTTTGCTTGTGTGGCATGTAGCGCCGTCTTTTTGGAACCACAGGCTCGGATATATTGAGCTCTGGCAACTGAAAGTCCCTAATTTCGAAGGATATAAGTTCGCTGATGTCAATAATGGAAATGATGGTCTTTGACACCTTGTACAACCTATTCCCTCACGGCAATGACACTGCGATCGTAAAGATCTATTGTATCTGGTTTTTGACATAGTCGCTGAGCCAAAAATGATGAAGAAGTCAGAGTTTCTTCATTTGGCACCAGTATCTGTCTAAATGGTGGCTTAAGATTCGAAACAGTGTACCCACGCTCAAACTTTTCCAGAAAGCCGACTGAAGCCGACGGAACTCAGGACGAAATTGACGTTTTGTACTTCGAACTGAGCCCAAATTTCAATAGTATTATGTAATAATTGTCAAACCGTTGACAGGAGTTAAGTAATGCGAACTTTGTTAAATATTTTGACAGCTAAATGTCATTGGTAACTTTGACAGCTGCTGAACCGCTGAGCCAGAATTTCAATAGTATTTTGTTATAATTGTCGGACCGTTGACAGCAGTTAAGTAAGGCATAATAAAATGGCGAGCTTTTTTAAATATTTTGACAACTAAATGTCTTGGTAACTTTGACAGCTGCTGAACCAAATTAATTGGAAAAAGTATCATTTTTATCTGGTCGCAGTTCAGTTTAGAACCTCTGAGTACGAATTGCCTATTCCCGGCGGACTCAAAACTTTTCCAGGATTCGAACCTTGATCTACCTTTATCCCAATAGTTCAACGGACTCTTCATTCAAATAAATTAGTTCACTATTATGCTTGAAGGTTTTTTTTATTAATTATTTTTCAAATGTTCAACAATAAACAACTAACATTTTACTGTCCAACTGTCCAACTGCCCGGCAGGACATATTTACCAAGATGAGGTCTCCTCCGAAGGAAGTGAGAAAGATTTTACTGGAACAGGGAGTTCATAGCCCGAGCGAGCTGGCTCAGCAATAGGCTCAACAACATGCTCCACAATAGGCTCAGGGACAACAGTTTCAGTGTGAACGACTGGAGTGTGAACGACTGGTTCAAGAGCATAAGTCTTGACAACTGGAGCAATGATTGACTCGACATGATCCTTGCGGTGAACAATGGAAGAGCTCTGCCAGGATACAGCGGTTGGTATAGTTTTGACAATGTCACCGACCTTCTCGAAGGAGTGTTCCTGTATCAAAGGAGCAGTGTACACAACTGCAGGCGAATGAAGATGTCCTGGACGGGCAACAGCTACAGCGATAAGAGCAGACAATACCACCTATTGGAAGGGAAAAACCATATTAAACAGTGACTTGGTGTCCTTGGACTGCTTGAACTTACCAACTTGAACATTTTGAGATTTGATTTTTGCGTCTAGGAGGTCTGTATCGACTGAAAGAAGAAGTGCTAATTGATGGTTTGACTTGAACTATCTCGGCTTTTTATACCTATTCTTTTGGTGCAACAGAAGTAGAAAATCCACTTAAAGATCCATTAGGGTGGGCGATTCTCCGGTAATTAGTCAGGTTGTGACCAGTTCTCATTCACGTTTCTCAAGTGTTGCATAAGAGCTATATAAAGCCATGCAAATGCACAGGCAAACCATCAATTCACATATCTTTCAGTCAATACAGACCTCAAATCTCAAAATGTTCAAGTTGGTAAGTTAACCTGAACCCAGGACACCGAAAGGATACTAATTCTATTTATTCTCAAAGGTAGTACTGTCTGTTCTCCTCGCTGTGGCTGTTGCCCGTCCAGGAGTCCTTCACTCAACCGCAACGGTGTACTCAGCACCGCTTGTCCAGGAGCACTCATTCGAAAAGGTCGGTGACATTGTCAAGACTATACCAACCGCTGTATCCTGGCAGAGCTCTTCCATTGTCCACCGCAAGGATCATGTTGAGCCAATTTTCGCGAAAGTTGTAAAGACTTATACTCCGGCACTTCACACTAAAATTATTCCTTCTTCTGATCCATGGACCATTCCTGCAGATCGTACTGGCTACGAGATCGCTATTCCAGTCGATGCCCCTTCAGTTCATTTGGGTTATTCTTCTGGTTGGTAACTGGATGGGTAGCAACTGGACAGCTTCTTGCTTTTTGCTGAAAAGTCTTTGAATAAAAAGAGTTTAACGAAATATTTTGTGGTTTTGTATTCTGTTGGCTAAATGATGAGACCCACATTTTTCTTGAGCTCTGAAGGAGTTCCAGGAGTACGTAGAAGGGAAAAGTAGTTCGGCCGACGTAGTGGCCATTATCGAAGGTATTCTTTATATCAAGGGCAACTACTTTGCGACTTATGTATGTCCCTGCGCCTTCCAGGTAAGATCAACTGCAGAAACGTTGCCATGATCGGTGATTCATTTAAAGGCACTTTTTTGTCTATAAATTTGTTGACGGATGGCACATGAGCCATGTAACATTCTCATAATAAATTTGCCTAGTATTTTCCTTGACATTTGATCTTAAGGACTTAACTTGGCACAGCGTCCACATTTGATTATTCGAAAATCAGCGTTCTACTAGGAATGTGTTTCGTGTTTAACTTAGGGCAACCAGTATCGAAGGTTAAATTAGGCATCGCTAGAGAGTCAATCTGGCCTATTTTGCAGTTGGATTTAGGCTCACATGCGTTAGAGGTTAATAAGGTTAACACGCTTACTTTGGACGACCTCCAGGCCATCAATTGAGGCGCTATTTCCAGAACAACGCTGTACATATTGAACCGAGTCATCGAAGATTGGACCGACACCTTGAAGCACTGGCAGTTATGTCTTTTGAATGATGTACTATTTCAAATATAATGGCATGAATTTAGCTTTAAAATTAAGTCAGAGTTAGTTTCATTACTCATAGCGTTGATGTTTTATTTAAGTTTTGTTTCGTATCATTCTTATCTGGTCACCCAGACTCTGGATCTTCTGTTCAGGCTTTAACTCGAGTACTGTATTGCCGTGACTGTTACTAACAGAAGATTCCACTTGGTCCACCTCCCTGACAGGATCATTGCTATAATCTTATCTCATCCTTTACTTCGCCTTGAATTTAGGGAGGATTCAGCTTCAGGTGATCGTTTTCCAGAATAGAATAGAAATTTCAGGACAATTCTTGACATTCGTCCATATGTTCTCCTCATACTGCTAGGTTCCACAAGAGGGCGTCTCCTAATACTACTAGGTTCCACAAGAGGGTGTTTAATTTGTTGAAAGCTTTCTTAGATTACACCCAGGGATCGTGCTGAACTTAAAAAACTGAGCTCAACAGCAACAATTTTTAGGGATCTAGGGATCTAGAGAGGAGATAAGTCTTTCTACTGTATAAACGATTGAAGGAATAGAAAGTGTCTCATCAAAGAGTGGAACCGCTTTTTAGAATGGGGACAGGTCTAACAGTCGTACGGTCAAGAAGGAAGCATGGCAACAGTTGAGGAGAGGTGCATTGCTAGAAACCCCACACGATGGGCGGTAGGCATCACAGAGGCCCTAAGAACCAGAAGGTAGGACATATCTTCCATGAATACCGCCGCATTTGAGCGGTTTACCTAGAGAAGAACTCCACATTCCGAGGGTTTCTTTGCAGACTAAAGAAAAATCGCATACTGATCTCAGAATGTTCGCAAGTAAATAACGCAAATAGTGTCCAATTAGACAAGATTCCAAGACTTTCATATTTCCCCTTTTCTTGGCGCAAAAATTGAAGTAATTGCTTCAAAAATAGTTGACCCTCTCAAGTCAAATTTGCCTGCAAATTCCACACTGTCACTTGGCAATTACTCGTTCATTAGCCAGACAAACTACAAGCTAGTTGAACCACTTGTTGCAGCAATAATTGCTGCTCGCACTCAAGTCTGTCAGACAAACAATAATTAAACAAACAATTTCGATTTCAGGTTTTCAGTTCGTGTTTTGTATTTCTTTTTTTTTTAAATTCTTTCTATCAATTAACAACTGTCCAACTACTCGTAGCGAGGAGAATTTACCAACCAGCAGCATAGGTCAATGGAGCCGAGTGGTATGCGATTGGTGCAGCATAGCTGATGTGAGCTGGAGCAGCCAAAGTCAGAGGAGCAGCAGCATAGGTCTTCAGAACTGGAGCAGCGGCATAGGTCTGAACCAATGGAGCCTGGATGGTCTTGATGACTGGAGCAGCAGCATAGGTCTTCACAACTGGAGCGACAATTGGCTGAACAACTTGAGCTGAGTTATGGACAACAGTTGAGCTCTGATGGGAGACAGCTGTTGGCACACTGTTGACGACTTCACCAACCTTGGCCAATGAGTGCTCCTGCACAATGGGTGCAGAGTACACCAACGGAGAGGATTCATAGACTCCTGGACGAGCAGCAGCTACAGCGAGGAGAGCAGACAACACCACCTATTGAATGGAATTTCAATTAGTATCCTTTCGTTAGTCCTCTCTGTGTGTCCTTTTAACTTACCAACTTGAACATTTTGATTTGATTTTTGTGTGTTTTTTGGAGGTCTGTGTTGACTGACTGAAGAAATGTTAATTGATAGCTTAACTGTGGTTCGCTTGGGCTTATATAATAAAAACCGCCTTGCATGACACACACAAGAGACAGAAAAGTGGTTCAGCAGGCAGTAGACTGACTGCAAGCCAATTACACGCAATTGCGTGTAAACAAGAAATGAAAAGAAAAAACTCGATTGCCAGTCGAGACTGACCGCAGTCAATACCGCGACCGTGAAAGTGCTTTAAGCTGGATTGTGGGGCCGGTAATTGGTTCATCGCAATGTTTTGATGGGCTCTATTATCCTTTTGTTTGGGCTTTTAATCAACGAATGATACTTATCAAGGTTTTCAATAGATTCCGACAGGTTTTCGTTTTAAATCAATTAGTCGCACAATCTGCTTCCACATTTTTCCACTTAATTAGGTTGCTTGTACAATTTCGATGACAGAAATGGGTTTTGTTTTGTTTGGATGTGCTGGAGGCGATGGAGTCTTCATGGATACCGACTCCATGGTTCTGCATGCTTGTGTTCTAAGATACAATCCCTCTACAGTACCGCCGATCAAGACAGTCCTTTAGAGTGGCAGGTGTTCCCATCCTGCCTTCTTGTTGTGGGACTCACTTTCTCTCGGTGTTTAGTGCTCCAGTCGTAGCTCCTTCTTCCCTCGTCTTGAACAGTATTGCATTCGTCAGTTACTGCATTCCCTATCTCTCCTTCTAAAGTGTTCCTTGCAGTCTCATATCTTTTGTAGACTACATGAATGTGTTCTGCATTGTGGAGACTCTCCCTGCGCAGTTATGTCATCTACAAAACTGTGTATTTGTGGAGGTAGTCCTCTGCCTGTCCTGTTATGAATTGGGTGACCACCTCAGCGTGTTTTCTTCTGGTCCACTCTTCTATACTTGGCAGCAGTGTGTAGGTTCACTGGCCGTTGTCTGAGAAGCTTCATGGCTGTGACTTTGGCAGTTGCTTTTCGCCTGGTTGTCTCCATTGTGTATGGCTGCTGCTACTCTGATCTTTAGGTCCATAGGTAGTCTATTCCGAGCACCATTCATGTAGTTTTTTGGCTGCGCACGGTTCCTATATGGGACTGCATACATTGCAGTTCTCTAACATTGTGTATTAGCCTGGATATTGCGGCCCGTACTCTATAAAGATGAGCCTATGTTCAAGCAACTCCATCTACGTACCTTCGTCAGACGCTCGACAGCCGCTAATTTTGGCCTGATGACTGGAGCAATGTTTTTAAATGATTTTGTCGCAATGTTGTGGCATCACTCATATCCATCCCTCTTGGTTTCCAGATCCGCAGTACTCTATTGTACATATTGTTCCACAAGGCTGGACGCTGGCTTTATACCCTTTCTTCTGCATAGTAGAGGAGAGTCCTTTCTTCAAAATAGCCCTTAATCATACGCAGCAGATAGTTTGACATCCGCACTCTCATAATCCAGCTCCAGGTTTTAGAGGTCAAGGCATTCTTTACATCAAGGGCAACTAATTTCCAGTCCGGGATATGGCCATGTCACAGACTGTATGTATCGACTGTATTGTCGGTTAGAAAGTCCATTCTCTCCTTCGGTGTAGTGGTCAAAGCCTACACCTTTCCTACTGTATACAGGATACATACTGGTCGTTCTGGAGGCTTTTAGCCTTTCGGAAGTGATACCAATCTCTGACGTTTCCAATTGTAAGGTAAGCTTTCCTTCTGGCACGCATCTTGTGTAGGGGTTTGCAATTTGGGGACTTATGTATGTCCCTGCGCCCCCTCCAGGTAAGATCAACTGCAGATTCGTTGCCTTGATAGGTGATTCATTTAAAGGTACTTTTTTGTGTATAAATTTGGTGACGGATGGTATATGAACCATGTTACCCTCCCATAACATATTTGCCTAGTATTTTCTCTGACATTTGATCATGAGGACTTAACTTTGCACAGCGTCCCTGCGTCCTCCAGGTAAGATCAACTGCAGAATCGTTGCCTTGATCGGTGGTTCATTTAAAGGTACTTTTTTATCTGTAAATTTGTTGATTGATGGCACATGAACTAAGCTTTTTTTGTATAATATATTTCTGTAGTATTTTCCTTGACATTTGATCATGATGCCTTAATTTGGCACAGGGTTCACGTTTTTTATTCGAAAATGAACGTTCTACCAGGAATGTGTTTTGTGTTTCGTGTTTCACTTAGGGAAAGCTGTAGTATACATAATCGGACTATCGAGCTTCCGATTCTATGCTTAAGACCAATATATATAATCTTCAGGATATCTTGTACCAAAGAACAATGCTACTTGCCACACAAACTGTGAAACCATGGCTTTTTTGCGAGAACAATTTGGCGTTCAATTCTAAGGCCTGAAGCGCTTAGATCTTATGATATCACACCCTTTAGACTGAATTTTTTCTTTGAGGCTATGTAAGGACTAAAGTAGGTTTCTATTAAGGAATTGGGATCCATTATTCCTCACCAGATACCACTTGAAATGATCGAAAGCGTTATCAAAACTTGGAATTTCATAATGAACCATATTACCCGCAATTATGGCCAACATTTATAAAAAAATATATTTTTTATTTTTTTAAGAATATATGTCAAATATTTTTCTTTTGTTTAATAAAAAACATAAGTCAATAAAAATTGGTTTCTTTAATTTTGTTTAACTTTAAAAAAAGAACCTTAAAATGAATCGGCAAAAGGTCGTTGCTATTTGTGGCCTTTACTGCTCACAGAACTGAACATATGGATGAATAATGCAAGTACATATCTGGTCCTTACTTTTGATGGTCCTTGTGGACTGTTTCGAAAGAAAAGCAGAATGCTCCATGCTGAGGCTAGCTGATGCTGATACTTCCTCTACCTCCGATTCGCTTTCAAATCGTTATCAGCTGTGGACCAAATACTGGTCAACCAACCATCAGCTGCGAGTCTATGCCACTTTCTCGCCTTATTGCTGGGCTGACGCCCCATCAAGTTTTGCTACACGTCCAGAATTTCCCATCCCACTGGATCCAGTTTCACTATCAAAGCCAAATACACATCGCCTGGGGGCTTCCTTCACCCAAAACAAATGCAATATATAAGCCACCCAGAACGACAGTCAAATTATCAATCAACACTCATCCCTCAGTCAACATAGTCCGACCTTCAATAAGCCAAAAACTCAATCAAAATGTTCAAGTTGGTAAGTTAAACTGATCTTAGGACACAGAAAGGATACTAATTCTATTTATTCCCAAAGGTAGTACTGTCTGTTCTCGTCGCTGTGGCTGTTGCCCATCCAGGAGTCTTTCACTCAACTCCAACGGTGTACTCAGCACCGCTTGTCCAGGAGCACTCATTCGAAAAGGTCGGTGCAATTGTCAAGAGTGTACCAACTGGTGTCAGCCATCAGAGCTCTACTGTTGTCCATAATACAGCTCACCATGTTCAACCAATTGTCGCACCAGTTGTGAAGACTTATGCTGCTGCTCCAGTCATCAAGACCATCCAGGCTCCATTGGTTCAGACTTATGCTGCTGCTGGGCCTGTTTTGAAGACTTATGCTCCAGCTCCTGTGGTAAAGGCTATTCACACTCCGGTGGTTCACACTTATGCTGCTGTTCGTTCATCGCCTTATGTTGCTTCCATTGGTATCCACTCGGCGCCTCTAACTTATGCTGCTGGTTGGTAAATTCTGCGATTGGATAGTTGAATACTGAATAAAAGATATCGAAATTGAAACAGAAAAGCTGGATTCTATTGTCTTTTCCTGATCAATTCTGTCCACCATGGTGCCGGCAGGGTTGCAATGTATCTTCTGCATCTGATGGCATTAGACTCTGTCCAAATATGCCACTATCAATAGAGCCATCCACAAATAGACCTCGGTTGTCTGTTCCTTAACCTGGGTACAGTCCATCCAGCAGGCAGCGTTGGCAGTTGCAACATATTGAAGGCTTTTGGTTGTCTCGCAAGAAGGTGGGTACTTAGTGGCTATACTGGTGCTAGGAGTTCTTCATAGGAAGCCTCTTCAAAAGCCCCTATCGGGCCCCCATCTAGAGAAATCGACTGTGCAACCTGGCTACTCCCCCACTCTCATCATTCGTCCCTAAATGACCAACCTCCACCCAAGGAAATAGCCACTCAGCGGTCACTTCCTATAGACTAAATAGTAGCAAAAGACAGGTCCACTCCACGTAAAAGAAAAGAAACACCTAAAGTATAACCTTTTATTCGACTTCCTGTCCAAATCCCCCCTCATTCGATGCGATACTTCAGGACTCCTTTCAGGAACTCATCACACAGCCTTACGACATTTGTGTTCACCAAAGTCTTCAGCGACGGTGACCAAATGAAGTCAAAATGGCTAAATCTACTTCCGTCCACCGCATAGACACCTCGAACGCCCGACAGCGCCTTATAAAGCCCGTGTACCGCCCTGGGGCTAGCAATCGCATCTGTCCGCCCATAGTGCAGGATAATCGGCATCGTAATCCTTGATAAATTATACGCAGTTGGTTCGGCATGATTGTACCTTTCTCGGTTGCCCTCCAAGCCATGGTCGTAGGCCACAAAGTCTCCGGATTTTGAAATCTGAAGAAAGTGTTCGATCTCCTGAATGGACCCACCAGCAAGTGCTGCTCCCAGAACAATTGGATCTAAGGACTAATCAAACGAAAAAGAAAAATTACGTTCTCTTGCTTGGTGAACGTCTGCACCTGATTATACTGTCCAGGACCAAGAACATCGGCCAGAAACTGCAAGCACTCCTCGTGGTTTGATGATTTCACTGAACACTTCCGTAGAAGGTCTCCCTGGGCGAAAATCTCCCAGAACTTTGATTTGGTTTTCTCCTGAAGGGGAATACCCATTAAGCACATGCTCCCTGAAAGAACAGGACCTAAATCTAAACTACCTTAACAAATCGTTTAACCTCCTTAATCGTATCCTGTAAAACAGATGAAACATTTCTCAGATAAACCACCGGAGCCAACGCCTGCATGAGTAAGATCCTCTCGTTGTACTCTGGACGCAGTGAGCACAGAGCCAACAGTGCAGTAGCACCCTGTGAGTGGCCGATATAAATGATTTCATGAAAGGCTGTGACACTTCGTATCTTGTCAATCGTAGCCGAGACATCATACAACCCGATCTCGTGGAAGCTAAACTTCCAATACAAAGGATCCTTGCTGCTGATCGTAGAATGATTCCGACTCTGCACAGTGCCTCGGGTATTGATCAGCCAAACGTCAAAATCACTCGATGCCAACTGAAAGGCTAGACAAAAATTTATAAAATAAAGGATAAGGACTTCACTCCTTACCCAAGCTATTTGCAGTGCCCATCATCACAAAGCTCAACGAAGAGGTCAACATTCCATGGACAAGCAGAACAGGCTGATGTCCTGCTTTGGGGATTCTATACAGAGTCAAAATGTATCCATCTTCTGTGATCACCTCGTGAACTTCACAAAGTAGATTCGCTTTCTTGATCCACTCTTCCTGGGGAAAACAAAAGTGTTAGACAAGGTACAGTCTACAAAAGGACTCCCTTTACTACCGTCGTTAGCTTTGCTTTGATCTCTACATCCTTATCGTAATGATCGATCTTTTTACGGAAAATATTCCACGGCCAAAAGATACTATCCCTGGCTTGGATGAAGCTTGAAATATTCGCAAACAACAAGCAAATGCGAATGGCTAGCTCGGTGTTTGATTTGAGAAACATTTTCAACTAACCAAATACCATTTTGGGCAAATGAACCTTCGGTCAGTAATTTGGTTTATCGGATTTTAATTTGCGAATCGTTACGGTTGATGGTTCGGGTGAGATGGTCTAGATACGGGTAATGGGTACAAATTATTTTTCATTGGGAAACAAGCCACGGTTGCTTGTGACCAGATAAGAATGATAGGAAACAAAATTCAAATAAAACATCAACCGTATGAGTACTGAAACTTATTCTGACTTAATTTTGAAGCTACATTTATGCCATTGTGGGTAAAATAGCACATTATTCAAATTACCACCTCGGTTTTGCTGTGAATGCTTCAAGTGGTCGATCCAATTTCTCATGACTTGGTCCAATGTATACGACATTCTTCCGGCAGTAGCGTCTCGAATGATGGCCTCGAGGTCGTAAAACTTGGTGTGGATGAACCCTTGTCTTGAACTGACACAGTTGTCAAATTTGTCCTTCTCCTTTGTGTCGCCTTCCTCACTTTGAAGAGGTCCGATAAAGCCGCACTAAGCAGTGAATCTCTGTAGATCCTCTGATGCTTGATCGGAGACCAATTTAGGAAGCAAGTTTGCCTGACCAATGTGCTTCGTCCGAGAAGGTGATTTTTTTGGCCAAAATCGAGATCTCCAACATTCCCAGCGATCAATCAACGAACTCAGGACGTGGTCCATGACCGTCAGGCTTTAATTCTTGGATCAGCATAATCTTATATGCATGTAGGCCTAAATCCATTCCCAAAATAAGCCGGGTTGACTTTCTGGTGATGCCTAATGCAGCTGAATCGACATTTCTGGGTCTTCTTCAGCCATGAAGACCACCGACCTCACTTCGAAATCACTTTGGGTATTTACAATTGAGCCGATATTTCGATCAATTTTTGAATAATTTTCGCACGCCTGACAAAAATCAAAGGACACAGAATCAAATGAAAAACTTTACTCAATATTTTGACATCCAAGTGTCATCGGTAACTCTAACAGCTGCTGAAATATGACAAATGAAAGAAGTATCATTGCTATCTGGTCACCACTACAATCCTATGCTTGCAACCTCTGTCTCTGACTCATCAGACGAATTTCTAACGGCAGTAACATAAGCCATAAACCACTTTATGAAGTCCAATACAGCCGCAGGCATTTCCAAAGGTCCGGCAATCTGGTTTATTCGCGCGAAAACACTCATATCCACCATTACCATTAAAGTTTCGGACACAATATTGCTCGAGCATTTGCCAATATGATACGCGTTAACAAGCTTTAATCGCTCAAAAGCACCGTTAATTAATCTCTTAATGAATGAATGCAAAAAAAAAAAAAAAATGTAGAAAAAGATACGTCATAACAGACATCACCTGAGGCCAGCGAACTTCACAACTTCACTAATAGTAAATCATGGTCAAACGATAGATACAATTATAGGTATATACACGCCCCAGACCCACAAAACGAAATCTTGATTTTCAATTGCAACAGTCTCTGTACAAAAGCTCAGTGTACGTTAGTATGTTGGTACTCAAGACTGTATGAAGCCTTCGGTATAAATAGCCGGCAGCGACTACTGAACGATATCAGTTCACAATCTTCGAACCTTTCAGTCAGCACAGACCTCCTAAACAGAAAAAAAAAAAACTAATTCAAAATGTTCAAGTTGGTGAGTTGTCCTTTGAAAGGATCTTTAAACAAAGAGGATCAATTTTATTTGATTTGAATTGCAGGTGGTGTTGTCTGTTCTCTTTGCCGTAGCTGCTGCTCATCCAGGACTTTTGGGTTCACCAGTTGTATACTCTGCTCCGATTGTTCAACAACCAGTTCTTGCCAAGGTCGGTGCTGTCGTCAAGAGTGTACCAACTGCTGTCTCCCATCAGAGCTCAACTGTTGTGCACAACGCAGCTCATGTTGTTCAGCCAATTGTCGCCCCAGTCGTGAAGACCTATGCCGCTGCTCCAGTTGTCAAGACCATTCAGACCTATGCTGCTGCTCCAGTCATCAAGACTATCCAGGCTCCTTTGGTTCAGACTTATGCCGCTGCTCCACTTCTGAAGACTTATGCTGCTCCATTGTCATTGGCTGCTCCAGCTCATATCAGCTATGCTGCTGCTCCAGTTGCCTATGCCAGTGGATGGTAAATTAAACTGAAAGCTCCTAATTTGGGTGGTTGGACGGGTTTCTTTCAATCTTCTCAATAATAAGTTCACTACATGTACATACAGATAAAAATAAATCTCCAATGACTTAATTATACTCGACAAAAAAAAAAATGTATCTTTGTTTGCTGCCTGCTTAGTGTGGTTTCTGTTTCCGGTTTGTTGTGACAATTCAATTGCTGTTCTTGGAAGAACAAAGGCGTTTGATTTCTGTCGATATCCGTTAGATACATTAACTTATTTGTGATAGAAGTGGCGATGTGGAAATATCTACAGGGCCACTCGGTGCAAAGAGCCCTAGATTCGCAAGACTTTCCCATGGATCTCTGTCTGTCGATGTCATGACTTGATAATGAGGAATTGAATATTTGATTTCATATGCGTCTAAGCCTAATCTAACGGTAAATCCAGTCTGACTTGAATGTCTATGAAAGTTACTTGGATCTCTTTGTCCTTAACCTTTTGAAATTACAGGGTGATTCATTTGGAGGTAATTTTTTGTCCAGTAACTTTTTTACAAATGGCGTATGATTCGTGCTAAACTGTTATTATATTTTTATTGAGTATTATTTGGCATTTCATTAAATAAAATTTTTTATCAAATAGTCATAGAAGAACTCCAATAAATCCTTTTGGTTTGGTTGGCCAAAATAGAGTTTTATGAGTCTTTAGCAGTATCGTGGCAATCAAAAGGAAGAGGGTTTATCCAACACCAAGTTCGGTAATTTGGTGGTCTTGAAGATGAAGATGAATTCTACTGTCACCAGCCGACAAGAAGGCCAAAGCAGGTACTCCACTTGATGTTCAGATTTCAGCCTAGAGGCTCGTCTGTTGCCAAATCGACTATTGTCCCAGCTGACTTGGAGAACTAGGCTCAATCATCTCATCAAATGGGTTTTATCCAAGAAGCGACGATATACGTTTTAAATGAGCCTTTTTCTCTTGGCTTAAACAGTGCTCCTGCGAGGTGCTTCTGTGGACTAAAGGTACGAGGGAACTTTTATACATTTCTTCAAAAATCTCGGGTATTCCTCGACGAATTTTTGGAGCCAGAACGCCGGCTGAAGTTCTTATTCGTGGAAGGCTATCCAAGGAGTGAAGAAGGGGAACTCTTACATCTCATGCTAACCATAGATGGCCTTTGATGTCGTCTCCATGAAGAATACAGACATTGACTAGTCACAAGGCTCCTCACAAGCGACACAGATGTGTCTCGTAAGAACGCAGTTTTTCGCCTAAGAGGATCCAGAAGAGACATAATTGTTTTCATAGGAAACCCAATCATCAACGGAAGCTTTGACTGTGGACGTAGTGCGCAGATTCGGGGCTTATTCTCCTTGTCTGACAATCTCACCCAATCTTGTGATGCCGTTCAAAGAGCTCTTCCATTTACCAACTAGTTAGGTTCAGTACATGGATTCCATTCCATTTTGAGCCATAATAGCTGATTACACCTAAGAATGTCGGAGCTGTCAGTGGGACCCTACAATTTAAGTCACTGGTCATGGACTCGTGAGGCTTTAAGCGACGTCTAGACTGCTGTTGTGTCTGTATGAGGGGCTTACTTACTCACTTAAAGGGTTTTCGAGCTGCTGCTTTCACCCTTCACGGAGAAACAGCTTCCAGTTGTGAATATTAAGCTTTTCGTCATGCGTTCAGCTTCTTTCTCCATCCAGGCTGGGATTCAATTGTAAGCTGGGATATTGTTGTTCTTCTGTCAAATGGGCCATTGCCATGTCCTTGGACAAAGATTACATTCATTCTACCTGCTTACATATGGGACCGAAGTATTTTTCTGCCAACGGAGCCCAATATATTCTCTATTCTCTAACTTATCGCCCACCAATTGGTTGATTTATCTATTGATTTTAGATTCGATTTGAGAAAAGCTACATACCACACTCAGATACCCTTGGTGATGCCAATTGGGAGAGATGCTATTCCTTGCTCATAGAAACCCTGTTTCTCAAAGAAAGAGACATTCTGAGGACTGGATCAAAGTCATAATATTGTCTATTGATTGGTAGGAGCTCTTGTAGGTCCTGAAAGAGGTAAGGAGCTCCCCTGATCATAGCAACTTGTGCAGGCTTCTTCTTCCTTCAGACGCAAAATTGATCAAGCAACAGACTACGCAATTGACCATAGACGATCCTTACCACGAATTCCGGTGGAAGGATGTACTCATACAAAGTGCAAAAAGTTCATCAGCTAACACTTGCATGATGAGGATGATTTGTCATTGCCATTCCACTTATGGCGACATGGTAATGAGCCAAGTAATAACTTCTGAGGAACTAAAAATCCGCATAAAAAAAGGACAAGAGCCATTAGAATTTCTCAAAGTCACTGTTTGGTGATCTGCTTTCAGTGAAAGGGTTGCTGATCAATATTTTAGTCGGAGACAGCCTCAGACATGTGAATGGTGGGCTCTACAGAACTGTGATCAACGAGTCCTTGCTGCTGCAAATCTACGAAACCCAAATTGTGTCTGGAGACACAAGGATGAATACAACGAAGGATAGTGCAACATCGAACGGAATACGACCCGCAGAGACATTGCCAAGCAAGCGGTTTCCGGTGTTTGATCTTCTTGCCTTCTGGCGCCCTAAGATGGCCCTATTTGACCGAGTTTTTAAGCTCTCCCGTCCATATGAAGAGGCCGCAAATGTTGACCATCCTAAAACAAGAAGAGGAGGATCTTGTTACCAAAAGGAATGTGCCACATGCCTGCTAGTCCAATAGGCTTGAGGAATCCGAGTCGTCAACCCAAAAAACAAACAAGACCGCTAATTCTTTTCTAAATTCGTTTATTCAATTTGTTTCTAGAGATTTCCTTCCAACTGTCCATCCATCATTTACCACACTCCAGTGGCGGTGTAAGTCAAAGGCGACGAAGCAGCCACATGCACAGGGGACGCGGCATAGGCCAGTTGTGGTGCAGCATAAGCCAATGGAGCGGCGGCATAAGAGTGTACAACTGGAGCGGCATAAGTCTTCAAAACTGGAGCGACAATTGGTTCAACAACTGCGGCTGAGTTGTGTACAACAGTTGAGCTTTGGTGGGACACAGCTGTTGGTACACTCTTGACAATAGCTCCCACACTGGCTAGACTATGCTCCTGCACAATGGGAGATGAATACACCAGCGCTGGGGATGATTCGTAAAGACCTGGACGGGCAGCAGCTAAGGCGAAGAGAGCAGACAATACCACCTAAAGAGAGAGAAAGATTGAAATTCGTTAAAAGGTCCTCAAACATTTTCACCTGCAATCCTTACCAACTTGAACATTTTGATTTGGGTTTTTGTTGTTGTTGTCTTGGAGGTCTGTATTGACTGAAGAATCTGTGAACTGAATGTCTTGAGATAAGAATTCAAATTCTTTTATAGAAAATGTTTGTGTGGGAGTTCTCTGTGGTCAGTTGTGATCCGCATGAGTTGCTCGCCGCTCACTCTGTCTCTCGCAACAATTAAGTTAACTACCAACGGAATGGCTTATGGTTCATTATCATCCGGAGTGACCTTGAAAATTCGTGTTTTCGTCTCTCTCTCTCTCTGTCGTAGATAGCACCTGGCTTTGGGCTTGGTTGTGTGTCTGTTCGACGGACAAAGAATCCAACAAACAATTGGACACACATTCGAATGTGGCGTGTGTGGTGTGATTTTTTTTTTTTGCTTCTTTCGTCGTCTTTTTTTGGCCTCGGGGCGGTAATGAGCTTGTTCTTGGAAGTGATCCAAATTAGATCCGTGCCAGAGTGTGTGTACCGCGCCGAAAGTGTCTCCAATCTTTGCGGCTTTCCGGTTGCTGATTGATTGGTATAAAAGAAGTCAGCCAAGCTGTCAAGCGTATCAATACAGTTTCTACAGTCCTCGTGAAGTGAAGAATCCAAAAAAAAAAAACAAACAACAAAATGTTCAAATTTGTAAGTAGTCCTTAATCACAGTCAAAGACAAGACAACCATTACATTGGAGTAATTTAGGTCATCCTTGCTGCTCTCATTGCCGTAGCTGCTGCTCGTCCCGGTTTGGTTGGAAGCCCAGTGGTCTATTCATCACCATTGGTGCAAGAATCTGTCCTTGCCAATGTCGGTGCCGTTGTGAAGAGTGTACCAACTGCAGTGTCACACCAAAGCCAGACCATTGTCCATGGTCAAAGTCATGTTGTGCAACCGATCGTTGCCCCAGTGGTTAGGACTTATGCTGCCGCACCTGTTGTCAGCACCTACTCGGCTGCTCCAGTTGTCTCGCACTCGGTTCCATTGACTTATGCCGCACCTCTGACTTATGCCGCTGCTGCTCCAGTTCATGTTGCTGCTTCGTCGCCATTGACCTACACCGCCACAACTGGTTGGTAAAAATGGAACCATCCGGTGGATGCATCTTTTTTTTATGGATTGAAGATATTTGAGCATTTTGTTTTGGATTCGCGCTAATTGTTGTTAAAAATAAAAGAAAAATACAAAAAAGTTTGAGGTTTTTCTTGTGGTGAAAGTGATGCCAAGTTGCATGGTGGTGGCTCCAGGCGAGGGTACTCTTTTGAGGTTTATTGAGTGTTCGATATTCTCTGAGCTGGACAGGGTTTTTTGGACAGGATTCTTAAGATACGTCATCATACTCAGGAAAGGATTTATCTCTGTCAAATAAAGAGGAAGACTGAAAGACTATTGAGTGCCAGAATCCTTTAATTGGAGCAAGAGTGAGTGACGCTGTAGAGCTCTACCCCGAGAGACTATCATCGGCTGCTTGAAAAAATTCAGTCAAAAGAACGTTATATAGTGAATAGTCCATCGGAAGCTGATAAGGAAACGTTCTACAGTCAGTTGGGAGGTTTTTTTTCAGCAACGACCAACGGCAACATTGTCATAGCTTTGGGAACTTAAATGATGGCGTAGGCAGCGACAAAGGAGGCCTCTATCTTTATGTACCACAAGGGCTAGATTCTCAACTGGCAGGTGAGCAACATCCAACCAAATTGATCACTTTGCCATCAATCGTAGAAGATTCTCAACAGATTTCTAGTGAACATGGGGAAGACACCAATTGGAAGAACATAACTCAACGTCAACCGACTTAGAGATCCGATCGTGCGCCAAGAACTAAGAGATCATGTGTCTATTGAACCCTTAGCAAGCTATAGACACCTTGCTTAAAGGATTATCGGCAAATCCCACGCAAGAAATGGAGAGTTTCTTTCCCAGAATGCCTCCAATTGGAAGAATGATCGCCAATTGGAAATAGCTTGGAGCTAGAAATGCAGTGATTCAAGCAGCAAGGAGGAGTCCCTATGAGGATGAGAGAAGTGACAAGAGCGCTGCCTAAAGAAAGAGCTGAAGAAGTGCTCATAGGTGCTAGCACCTCCTGCCAATTGGAAACAGCTTGGAGCTAGAAATGCAGCGATTCAAGCAGCAGGGAGGAGTCCCTATGAGGATGAGAGAAGTGACAAGAGCGCTGGCTAAAGAAAGAGCTGAAGAAGTGCTCATAGGTGCTAGCACCTCCTGCCAATTGGAGACAGCTTGGAGCTAGAAATGCAGCGATTCAAGCAGCAGGGAGGAGTCCCTATGAGGATGAGAGAAGTGAAAAGGGCGCTGGCTAAAGAAAGAGCTGAAGAAGTGCTCATAGCTGCTAGCACCTCCTGCCAATTGGAAACAGCTTGGAGTTAGAAATGCAGCGATTCAAGCAGCAGCGAGGAGTCCCTATGAGGATGAGAGAAGTGACAAGAGCGCTGGCTAAAGAAAGAGCTGAAGAAGTGCTCATAGGTGCTAGCACCTCCTGTCAATTGGAAACAGCTTGGAGTTAGAAATGCAGCGATTCAAGTAGCAGGGAGGAGTCCCTATGAGGATGAGAGAAGTGACAAGAGCGCTGGCTAAAGAATGAGCTGAAGAAGTGCTCATAGGTGCTAGCACCTCCTGCTAGATAGTTCTTTTCTTCAATCGCATGTCGATCAGGTTAAATGGTGGAAAGGGCTAAGGGTTTTGAGCCGAGTAGTTGGCAGCAATGTCCAGGTATGTCAGCCTAAAGTATCCGTTGAAAAAAATGCCTGTAATCGAGCCAGAATCCCCATCAGACAGAATCAAAGCGTTCATAGTCTCAGACGTTTGTGGAGGACTCTTGGTTAGCATTGCTCTGCTGCAGGAGTCATGGACTGGTGCTCACAGTAGCAGATGGCGCAGAACTCTCTAGAAGAAGGCACAGCAACTGGTGACGAGTCAGAGATAGCACATTGTCATAGCTAGGAAGACCCATAAAGGAAGGTCGGCTATAGCAAAAAAAAAAAACACCTCACATCAATGCAAAGCCACCAAATTCACTTTATTTACTAATTACACCAAACCACAACTTTTTACCAATGATTCCAACCACCATACACGGGTTTGTAGCCCCCATATCCAAGGTAACCACCATCCCAGCCATCATAATAGGGTGACACAACCTCTTGAGCAACATAGCTTTTCAAAACCGGCGTGTGCTCCACAATCGGCCTCAAATACGGTCGTTTCTCGTGCACTATCGTCTGGCTCTGATGTGACACTGCTGTCGGAATCGAGTGCAAAGTATGTCCAATGACAGTGGGTTCAAGTTCATAGCCATAGGGTGCCAAGTAACTTGGATGGCTCCACACAACCGCCACAAATGCGAGAATAAGGATCTACAATGAATTAAAGTCAGCCTGCTCCAGTACAATCCCGTCCGACTATCAACTTACATATTTGAACATTTCTTCACTGTTTCACTGGTAATCCACAAATCGAAACTGTATCCAAGCTGCCCACTGCTAACCGCTTTTATAAGACGAACGCTATTTTCAGTTTTTCCTCATGAATTCTCGCAAACAATTGGACAATAAATTCAACGGTATACCGAGTAGCTTACCACGAAAATTATACAAAAAAAAAAATTCGCAGATACTTTTCCCGCAGCCTTGCGTTGTTCTTTCAGTCGTCCGAGTCCACCCGCGACTTTATCGACCCAAACGCTGCCAAATCAGTCTGAAGCCCCAACCGAAATTAGCATAAATGCGTGTTTCTCTTCGAGTGATTTCGTTTGTATCAGTGGACCGTAGCCGCAAGAGTTTGAGGCGGATTACATCACAAGACGTTCTGTATCTACACAACAATGCATGACATGTTGAAGTTGATTTTGCATCCGATGATCTATCTGCGACTAGCTAGTGTGTGGAGTTCCGCTTTGCTCTGCCATTTGTCGTATATAAATCATCAGTGGACTTGGTTGGAGGGGGCCTGTGAGAGACTGGGTAATGGGAGCGATTAGTTGGATAGATTACTCCAATCGTTAGTGAATGAAAAATATCGGCAAACACACATAAATATTGACTTGGAGTAAGCTCTAGGGGTGTGAGTGTGAGCTCAAGGCATGGGAAATGGTAGTACAATCGTTCTGGGCTCATGCTCCCCAGGAAATAGCTATTAGGTTAGTTCAAAGTTCTGAAACCGGTCTAAGTTCGTCGATTATATTGTAGACAAACGAGGTATCAAACGATCAAACAAAGGGACAGACAGAAATATGTCATCCGCAGAGATACCAAATAGATAAATAGAAACAAAAGACGGAACATAGAAACCGCACAAAGAGTCCGAAGTACTACTTTGCTTTACTTGACATTTACTCGACAGTGGTTGTCATTTTATATCAAGTTTCATCGTCTCGGCCTTTCTTAGTGACAGATCTTCAAGGGTAACGAAACGGTGTCTGTCTGTCTCAGCCTTGTGACTTTTAAGCTGTTTACAACAGCAAAATATTTTCTGCTCATCTTGTGGACACTTTTTGGGGCAACAATATTTTTGCTTTCCATCATGTGGCATATCAAATTAAAGAGAATTTAAACAGGGTTCCACATTTTTTTTTTGACAAAATTTGTTGAACAGAAAAGAGATTGACAAACATTTGAAGAACATAGTTTCCGAGAAAATTAAAAATTCAAGTTATCCCAAATACAAGTTCGTTTAGATGCTACGTTTAGCTGAAATTTTAAATTTCATCAAAATCCATCTAGCAGTTCTCGAGTTAAAGGCTTTCACTCTCACTTCATTCGAAAAAAATTACAAAAATGGGACACTTAGTTACTTGACTGTATCCCTCATTGCTTTCAAGTTATCATCAAAATCCGTCGAGTAGTTCTCGAGGTAGAAGGCTTGCAACTGAAAAGGTCACCCTTACAAGAACACAACATCTAGCTTGAATAGGTACGACCAGTGTTCCTAGAATAAGACTTCTTCTATCGGTGCAATTGTAGAGCAGCACGATGCCGATCGGATAGATCTCCTGCGCCAGCTGTTATTAGCTCCTTCAGCACCAGTCTTGGAGGTCTTAGAACCTTCTTTGATAAACTTTTGACAATGTGGTTCAGCTCTCCCTAGTTGCAGTGCTTCCATCCCGACAGTTCTTGCCTTTCACACTACTATCACATGCCAAAGTCATGAGTTGAAGAAGAGTTTATAAGCCGGAGGATGCTAGAATCCTTCAATGAACAGCAGTTCGTCCAAAGAAGAGATTGGTCGTATCAGCTTCTCTGTGGCTTATGGTTGTCATGTCTCTCAGTGACAACCTAGCATATAGATTCCGGGTCTAAGCAAAACTGCCGCATTTATAGTTCCATGACTAAGTCACCAATAACACATTTCTTCCTCCAATCTGGGAATGGTACTTGACCCTTAGCTGGGAGTTTGGCTTACAGCAGCAGCGAAAGTAAGCCTGCGTGGCAACAAACCATCAACAAGAAGTGGGAACTTTATCCAAAGCTGGCAATAGAAATGGTTTAAGACTGGCTGACTGGGTAGAATCACTTAGCCTTTACCTAATTTCGACACAAAGGACAAAGGAACATTCTATTCAAGGAAGTGGCCTAAGATCTCCAACCATGAACTGCGCTTGGCTTCATCCAATCGACAGCAAATAGCCAGGCGAGTTCTGAGAACTTTTTCCGTAGCAAACATCGCCCAGTACTCAGAGATGATGGAAGATGGAACCTCAAAAAAGCATAATCGCAAGGTTTTACCTCGGAGCTTGTCTTCAACGTTCGCTGGATCTCTGCGACGTTGGCATCCTCAATAAAGCACGATTGCAAGTTCGACAAAGTCTACATAAGATCCATCAAAAGAGGAACAAAGATGCCGAACCTTATCAATCAATGAGGTAGAAGCTACCATTCTGAATAACTAAAGAACTCCATAATGGAGTGCCTCAAGGGTCTGTTCTGTCACCAATGTTATGATATAGACGCGAGCAGACTTGGCAGCGATACAGAAGCAATTGCATGTGTCTCGCCAGACAGAGCACATAAGGTGAGCTAGCGAAGAAACTTCCTTCAACTCTTAGAAAATATCCTTGAGCAGGACTACATTCCGCCCACAATCCACTGATTGAACTATTCAATTACTCGCACTCAATTGTCAAACATAATTCACAAGATCGTACTTCACTTGAGAGCCAAGTGCAAAAAATTGCCCGCAATTAATCGACTCCACTGACCACAAAAGCCCCACCTAAATCCATCCACTTAGTCGGTTGGGTTAAGTACCAACAACAAGCGAGAGAGAGACCTCAAATTTGATGGCTCAATTCTCGCCAAAAGAGTCGTGTACGTGTTGTGTTGTGTTCCAACTTTTGTTTTCATTTTACCGGTCTTTGAGTTTGAAATACCTGAATGCCGCTGGCAAAATCATCACCATCGAAGCCTAATTACATAGTCGCCACTTGAAGCTGTCCAAAGCCGCCGCACATGATTTGGAAGAGAGGAAACAGCCCAAATTGCGGTTTACAAAAGGAAGGTCAACCAACTGAGGTAATGTAATTTTTATTGAATTGCAAGTGAGATTTACAAAGCAGCATATGGAAGGTAGTCTGGATGGAACTGTACACTTGGAACTTGTCCATGAGCGGCCAAGTGTTCAGCACGAGCAGCAGCTACTTCTGGTGTTTCGGCCACTGGCAGGGGAGGTTGTACCACGGCGACAGGAACCGGCGGTATTTCGCCGAGGACAGCTCGATTGAAGGCAGCGGCATGTTCAGCTCTAGCGGCTGCTACTTCGTCGGTGTCTACGACGGCAGATGGAGCTTCTTCGATGATTTCGCCGACTTCGCCTATTTCCGGAATTCTTCCAACCCTTGGTATGTTGGTTCCGGAGACAAGAAACCCGTTGTGCTTATCAGCGGTATAGGTGACAACTTGGACTTGTCCCTCGGCATCGACATATGTATATGCACCACGAACGACTCCTTCGGGGGATCGTTCCTCCTGGCGAGCGATACGTCCATCGTTGTAGCCGAAGTGATAGCCACCAGACTCGTCAATTGTATGGAAATCTTCATCAGAGCTGCCGCCAGGACGTCCTGAGCTAAGACTGATGGTTGAAATGGTGACCAAAAGGATGACTAAGAAGGATTTCATGGTTTCGCTGCTTTTGAGTTTGTGAATTGCTTTGATAGACTGATGGCATTTTGATGGTCAAGAGGCGTTTTATATAGAAGAAAGTGCATTTGGGTGCATTTGGGGAGGTGCAACGACTACCTGCTTGGTGATTAGTTGCTTCTGAGTTGGGAAACTGGTCGACGTATTAGAATTACGTGCAGCAATTAAGTTGTTTGTTACAGAGTGAGCCTCTAGGCATCCATTCTGGAATGCGAAAATGAAAATATGTGCAAAAGCAATGAAGAATGATGGTCATCAGGTCATTCGTGGGCATAGAAACAATGACCTAGTAGAATTGAAGCTTAAGACGACTGAATTTTTCGTCTCAGGTCACCAAGGATAGGATTATACTCTCGTACTTTGATTATCCCACCGCCAGACCAATTCCATCTTGAGGGGTTGACTGTCTCAGCGTTTGGATGTGGGGAAGGCTACAGAAGTTGGCCTGAAGATAAATCACCTCAAGCTCCAGGTAAAAGAGAGCTGCAGATAATGTACCTATCCAAGTTCCAAAAAGAGCACTTGGTGGTAATCTTCCCTTTGTGACGCTACATTGGAACTGGTTAAAGGATCAAACAATCTGACACTGCAAGTAGATACTGTGACACTTCAACCAGTTTCTTAAAGCGTAAGCCATGGTCTTTAGGATAGCATGGAAGACTGGGAAGACAGATGCGACTTTGCCTAAAGACTAGAGAAGTTAAATGCTATCACACTCCATAAATACCCCTTTTGAGCCATAACATTGGCCAGCTTTGAAGACGTTTGTGAACTTATAAGTCTGCATTCCATTTCTAGGTCTCATCCCGGCCAAATTCAGTCCCGAAGAAAGCCGCAGCTCAAGTTCTGGTCATCCGATGCATCCGATGGTATTCCTATGAAACATGAGCTCTGACCTAAAGCTTGAGAAAGAGTGCAACTGCTTCACAAACCTATTCCTCGGTTTCAAGTTCTTGGTCTTATTATGGTAGTATAGATCCAAAACACAAGCCACATGTTTTGCTGAAGGTAACCTTAACCTGAGGCTGAGAACGCTTTTGATGTCTTCAGCTTGACATGTTTGAACCTAAGAAGATTCTTATCCAGGATGTAGGTGTTATCGCTTCATTACTTACTTACTTGGGTCCTTTAAGGATAGGGCGTCAACAACGCCTGTGCGCCATCTTGTTCGTACTTCTGCAACGCGTTACAACTCTCTCCAACTCCTCGACTGTTCTGCGCCACGTTTGCCTAGGGCGTCCCGCTGTTCTGCCTGCTTGGGTGAGCTGATTCCACTACATAGCGCATTTTGCAATGGTGTCCAATCCACTGCCACTTTCTCCTTCGTATTGTAATGTTGATAGGTTCCTGACGCGTTCTCGTATAAAGCTGTTCTTTGGAGATATGGTTCGGCCAAAAGATCCTCAGGATGACTCTTAAACATTTGTTTACCAAGACTTGCAGCCGGCGTGTGTTAATGGTGTCCACTTTCCAAGTACTGCACCCATAAAGCAGTTCCCGATTCTATGTTTACTTTTCCAGATGGTGGACAGCCTGCCGAACACAGCTTTGGCCTTCCTGATTCTTCTGCACACATCCAGTTCAGTGCCACCAAGATTAGCCGAGACCAGACTTCCTAGGTATAGAAAGTTGTCAACTTTCTCGACTTCCTGTCCGGCAATGTTAGGTTGGGCGCTGGTGCTAGCCTTAGCTTCTAGATTCTGGACCATAAGATGGAGGTCCATTATCCGATGTGAAAGTAGACAAACATCGTCAGCGTAGTCTAGGTGTTTAAGGTAAGATGTCATAGTCCAGCGAATTCCATGGCTTCCTTCCGTCAATGCTGCGCAGAGAACGTCACTGATAAGCACTGAAAATAACAGTGGTGACAGTATGGATCCTTGACGTACTCCGCTTCTTCTGAGACCTTGCCATTGTGCAAGACGTGACACTTACTGCCCTCATACGTTGCCTTAATAATAGCTCAGAGTTTTTCTGGGATACCTCTTCTGCAGAGATACCAGATAGCATCTCTTTTCAAACTGTCTCGAAGTCGATAAACAGGAGATGTAGCGAAGACCTGTACTCAATGCATTGCTCGATTATGATCCTTAAGGTGTTAATATGCTCGATGCAGGAGGATCCAGCACGAAAGCCTGCCTGTTCGACGTCGAGAGAGAGCTGAAATACGCTGCCTTTTGGAAGTGTCATGTTTCCTGTCCTTCTGGGTCAAGCTTGTCTTCGCTGTGAAGAGAAGCCTGCCTATCGCCTATCTGCCTGGATTTTGGTTAAGTGTGCTCAACACTGAGTACGTTAGATGAACTGGCCTTGTTGTCATTAGAATGTGGTAAAATTTGTGCGAATTCTGTCCCAATACAAAAGTTGATCCAGATCAAAGTAGTCTCATCCAAACATAGACTATGCCTCCATTAGGCGCCTTTTGGCCTAACATTTACCATACTCCCATCAAACACTGCTTATAATTGCAGACTTAACCTTTCTCTAATCATGTACATATGTATGTCGCTCATACCGCTCAGAGGTAAAAACAGAATAAGCATTCTTTTTTAAAGACTTGTGCGGCTATTCACTAATGAATTTTATTTCCCACTTTCGGTCGCCATTAACTTTTAATAAACAATAAAATCTTTATCGTTTCTTTGGATCGAAAACATAAGAAAAAAAAAGAATTGTGCCATAAGAGGCTTATTCAGGGAACAAGTCTCGAACCATTAACTCGTGTCTAACTGCGTTCAAATCACCAATTAGCGACCTTTAGTTTGCAATTACCGATTGCTTTTTGTTTGCATCTGGAGATCAAATGACACAAGTCACACTCGCGGCTACAAACTAAACTGGCCACGGGACAGTGTGCAAAAAATCAATCGTGAGTGAGCTCTCAAAGGTCACAAGAGCATAATGCCAAGAATATTGTTGTATCTGATCGGCTTGAGATACTGGCACTTGCCTGGTCTGCCACTCATGGTTAAGTGCGCGCGCCGCCAGTGTAGTTCAGTAGCAGGAATTTTAGTGGTAAGACAATAATGATGATGGATGAGGAATTGGATTCAATGCTCAGTGGGTTAAGCTGGAATGACGTGAGTGGATGTATAATTTTTTGTCAAATGAATACCAGGATATGGAGGCATTTGACGTCAGCACGCATGGTGCAGTGAGCTAAGCTTTAAGCTGCAAATGTAGGCAGCTGTCATATTGATCTTACAAGCAGATGTAGTTACAGAGTAGGGGTGTCTATTTGTGGCACTTTTGCCTTATTTAGAACAGGCAAGTGGAATGGATAGAAATGGTCTTCGAAGAGGATGAAATTTGACATCTCTTCAGGGATAGCGCTTTCCAATTTCGAAGGGGAGTATTTGAGAAGTTTGTATCTGAGGGGAGTACAGGGGTATAGTTTGTGTTTTAAACTATTTTCCTGCTTATTTTTTCATTACTTTCAAGTACAGATAAAAGACGAAGCCCATCACAAACTTTTGCCCTGGAGTAACCCCTCGTAATTGCTCCTAAATTGACACCTCGCAAAAGAAAAAAAGGAAAACGTTCAAGTTTTACCCCGCATTTCAACTGCTTCAACACTGGATGAAGATTTTACTCTGTTTCTTACTTCACATTTCATCTTTCTCTTTTATAAAGTCAGTTTTACCCCGGGGTAATTGCACCAGTTTGTGATGGCCCATTCAATGAAATAAAAGTGAAAATATACTAAACACAATAAGAGTTACTTTTTAATACTATTTTGTGGAAAAAATCGAAAGCGAGTAAAATCAGCACAAAGGGAGTACGGGAGTACAGTCGATGAGAAGGTACTACTACTATTACTCGTCGGCTCATTGGCATGCTCAATGAAGGGGCTTCTTGTGCGAAGGAACATGAATCGGAAGGATCTGAGGCTTTTGGGAGAGGGTTGTAATGAATCTCTTTTATGAAATTCACCTCAAAGAATTCAGTCCACATGTTAGAGGCAACATGACGATTGCTGAGTGCCTTGAAGGCTTGAAGCGTGATATAAGGCACACTATCACTGACAGGAGCCTTTTTGTGCACCTCTTGAAGGACTATGTTGATGAACGATGCCAGAAGTTGGAGCAATAGAAAAAGCGTCTACATCAATGTTCAGAATGTCCCGAAGATACCACAAGAAATGCAAACCTTTTGTGAGCATCTGATGAATATCTAGAAATTCTGCGTCATGGGAAAGGTTCTCGGTAAAGATCCACAACAATATACGGAGGGCGTCTTCTTCTCTTTTAGGCAAGGCTATGATTCGGATTAGAAAGTCTGCCTGTGGGGGCTTGCGGGAAACTCTCTACTGTCCAGAAATTTCATAACGCCGTAGGTCCCACCGATACAATAAGATATACCACGCACACCACCCATAGTTGTACGAAGTCTTCGCCCTGTGGCCTAATATTTATTTGTATTTACTACTCAACGAACCACTTCATATTGAGACTACGGCAACACTGCAAAAAACAGAAGACATTATTTTTGACATACTCTTAGGCGCAATCTAACGACGACGCCCTAAAGTAGATCTTATAACGATCGCTGAAGCAAAGTTTTATGGTTGTGAGTTGTGATGAAATAGCTTAGCATGGATCAGAATCATTTAAAAGGCAAGAGTGACTGCAGGGGCATTGACGAAGCACATTTTGATAGGTTTGGACTGGTGCACTATTTTATAGTAAATTCAATTTTTGTGGTACCTATTGCCATTCTCCTTAGATGCAGAGCTATTAAGTTGTTCTCTGCAAAGTTGTGGTCTTTTTTTCTTTGATGTTCGATAATTGCCCCGTTTTAGTGGCTAGTTCTTTGGGAACTCCTCTTGGTAACTTCTGAATGATTTTGATTCACTTGTAGTCGATGTGATAGCTTCGCTGTCAACTTTGATGTTTATCAGGAATACTGACTTTGGGAAGCTTTGGGAACTTAAGCCCTCTCCAAACTATTTCCTAGTTAAAGTGCCTTTTAAAGTGCTAATTCTTCAGCCAAAATTCAGTCTGTCAGCTTGTTTTAAACGTGTTGGTGGGGCTGACGACCTTGCTCTTGGTCCAGAAAATGTTGATGTTGAGGCAAATGCATTGAATTGAGCAGCCAGAGGTCGCTTCATCTGGTAATGGCGTGGTGAGCCGTCGAACCTTCGTCAAGAGGCTATTTAAACCAACATTGCACCTTCTATAGGAAACGATCATATTATGCTGGCAACTTTTGGCTATGAGTTCTCACAAGAGTTGATTTTCTGAATGTGTAGACCTCTCTCAACTCGGGAAACGACCAAGTATAGGCTACTGTCCTAAAATCAGGGGAACTGGGTGCTTCTTAGAGGAAACCAGTAGATTGGTGCTTACGTACATCAGTAGGACTTCAAAGCCAAGGCTACATTGGGCCAGAGCTACATCTTCTAGCCTGGGCCTTTACCTAATCAAGGCAGATATTGACCAGCTTCGGCTGGAAAGAAAGTAACTCTGTATTCGTCTAAAGCCCTCAGTCTCACTCCACTGAAATCATGACTAGTCACATCGCATTGACAGTACCCGCAGGACAAAAAATACAGAATACTTTGTGGTGAGACAATTATCTCGGCTAATTATAGGCTGTCGCTACAAATTGGCTTCGGTCTATAATTACATAGTTAAGCAGGAATAAAATCTGCAAAAAAAGATTGAGGTTATTTCTGCTGATGATTAGTTAATAATTGCGTTCCTCATGTCGATGTTAACACCATGTCATAATACGTGTGAGTGCATACTATCTGTGGCTTATCAAGGCAAGGCCCATTCTGGACAGGTGTTTCTCTTGAATCAATCAGTTGATCTCATTTCCCAGGTCAATCCGACTAATTTGCTTGGTTCACAACCAAAGACTACCAATTAAATGTTAATTCTCACCTTGAATCTGTAGATTGGAGATGGAAAATTTGTCACACTTAATGGCTGGCTTGACACGCTTCATTTGTGTGAAAGATTTGTCGGGAAATCAAAAGTATCTATCAACACATCTAAATGAGCATGTTGCGCAATCGTTTAGTGTCTCATGATTGTCTTAAGGAAAAGGAGGCAAAAACAACTTCTGTTTCTGAACAACAAATGATTGGCAACATCCGGTGTAGAGCGGTGGTGGAGCGGCATATTTTGTAGAAATGATCGGTCATTAATAAAAGTATTTCTTGAATTTTTTTTTGCTTTGTGTTGAGCGATATTTCCTGTTATGATTGTATGTACTGATGAATGGATGTAGCTATGATCGATCCGATAGATACGTCTTTACTGATCGCGTTGCTACAATCGCAATGTTGTGATGGCAGCAAGATATCTATCCACATGCCATTAATGTGTCATCGATAGTTAGTCACAAATCATCTTGAGGCAGATTAAATTTGCTAATCGGAGGCACCTTAGGCTTCAAGATATTTGTCCGTCGATTGATGCCAGGCGCGGTTGATGTCAATAGATAAATCTTCCAAACATTGACTGCTTTTTTGCGATGGCAAGTGATTTATTAAATGCTGTAAGAAATAAATGGTGTTGCAACTATGAAGATAATGTTTCTCACTGGAAGCCCTGACCGGGGAAGGCCCAAATGGGTTCGGATTGTGGCAAATTCTCCTCTGAATCTTGTCTTGCAAAGAAGAGCCAGTGAATTGAATTTTGCTCTCAAGAAGTAGACAAAGTAGTGATCAACACCTTAAGCTTGACAGTCACTACAGACACCTATATACCAGATCGCTTTCTCATGATTCTAACAATGTGGTTCATGGCCAAACATCTGCTCATACGTAGCCTGTTTTGGCTCGACATCTATGCAGATGCGACTAGATTCCATTTGCTGGTTCAAACCTTGATGGCAGGATACTAGGAGTACGGCAACTGGGAAAGAGTTGGAAGAGTTGAAGCACATTTCCAGAAATCGCACACGATGGCACGTAGGACTTGTAGAGGCCCTAGGACCCAAAAGGGGATACAGGATATAAGTAAGTAAGTAAGTAAGTAAGTTCAAACCTTGAACGAATGAAGGACGAAGTACTTGAAGTCTTCATATCACTATAAGCACTCATGTGTCTTTGCCTCAGAGACAGTTGCCTTCCATCCTCTGCAGTCCAGAGCTTGTTGCTTCTATTGAAGGCAGAGTTTTCTGGCATCCGGTGGCATTCTTCGGCGCCTCCAATCTGTGGGCTATGATTCGAAGATCCTCTTGGCTGAAGTATTGTTTTCCATTCACTCGATGTGGGACTACATCCACGTCTCATTCATTTGCCCCCTTCGCATAGGGAATCTAAGAATCTAGATTCCGGAGCCATCTGTTGGATTCTTAATCCTCTGAAGTAGGAGGATCACAACCCTCTTACTTTGTGTTCAGTCACTGAAGCCGAGAACCAGAAACTGAACTGATGAGTTTGGTTTTTGAAGGCTTTTTTACAAACACATCAAAAGATGTCCCAGTCTTTATGAACTAGAAACCGACTTATACAGGATCACTCATAGATACTTGGCTTCATTGTAGGCATTGACTGTCATTAGAGGCACAGAAATTTCGACCCTTCCACCTATTGCTAACGATGTGACTCGTAGCCATTAGGATTGCAAAGATCTCCGCCTGGAAGACGGAGGCATGTTTACCCAATGAGTATTGCAATCTCGTGTTATCGTCATCGGTTTTGGAACCATTTGTGAAAGTATGACCACACTCCAGTCCTACCCTCAAACGCTGTTGTTAGACAGTCCTGAATACTACCTAGAAAGTCGACCTCATACTTGCGCCGCAGCTGAAGTCTCGGAGTCATAGCATCAGACGGCATATCCATAAGACCAGGATAGGTGTCGTGCAACATTATCAAAGCTCTAGTGTGGCTCGTTCCAAAAGCTACCTCATCTGAGTCTGTGCTTAGCTTTTAAAGAATGCTTTTAAAGCAGTGCATCCAGAGCGGAACTCGGAGTTGGAGTACTCGGAAAGGCTTCCAAGAACCCGTCAGATGAACACCAATCCTTCAACGCGAAGAATCTTGGACGTAGAAGAGGTTCGCCTCATGTTCGTAAGCAACTGATGAATGACCTCAACCAACTCGTAAACTATGCATTTGATCATGTGATGATATTTAGCAAAGATGGCGCCACTGTCATTCCAATGAATTTCATATATTGCCGTGACAGTTCATGCAAATTTACTTTAGTTGGCGTTGCAACGTGCGTAGGGTACAGCTAGTGTATTATAAATGGAAGGATCATGCTGGTGGAGGAGCTCTTTCAGTAGACAGGAGATTGAGATCTTACGAACGGTAGTCAAAAGCCTTGAAAACTTAAATTATATACACTTCTCTTGGATACAGAAATTAGCCCCCGCCTTCGGCTTAGAATTGGAATTGATTGCAACTCAACTCTCGTCATCGTGACATTCTATTCCCCTGAGCATGCAACTAATTTCAAAATCTTACTCATTAGCGTCTGTAATTGCTCTAATTCACTGCGGCTTTTCCTAAAAAATTATTCAAATCCCAGGTGCGGTTTCTAGTTCAAATGTCTCGAAGACTTAATCTAAGTGCAACCTTAAACTGTCTCGTAATCGTATCTCGATCTAGTCCCCCAATCAATCCATCAGTGAGAGAGAGAATGTCGACTTACATCAAAGTCAATTAAATGAAACAGATCTGCCTGTAATCTACTACCAAAATAGGTTCGATTAACTTGTAGATCCAATGTATCTAAGATAAAGAGATAATGATCATGTTAGCGCAACGTATCATTTTCGGTGTTAAAAACTCGGTTGGTTACCTCCCATGTGTCCACTGACTTGAACGGAGCCCCGGCTATGTTTAATTATATGAATTGTGTGTGTTAAATGGTCAGGCCTCCTACACTGCCTCCTAAGCGGTAGGCAGATACAACAGGTTGTAAGTTTGAACAAGACTAATTTGAAGTGCAAAGTGCGTATCAACGGTTGCACTGTGCAAACTATGAGCGTGTACCTCAGGGGTAAGTGCTGGTTAGTCTATTTTTACCTTTTTTACCTCAGCAACTGTCTGTCATACGATGCAAGCTAAGTTGTCATCTGAAGTGCGTTTATGAGAACTGATCAGAATGTTAATCTGAATGAGATTGGCTGGCTATTATGCCAGCGGTTCACATCAGCTGCTGCGTTAGATTCAATTATAGTTTTTAAAAATTATTCTCTTGCGCAAGAGCGGAAAATTCCGCCAAAGGGTGATAGGCAATGCGTGCGTGTACGCAGTCAGAACTAGTTTGTAGCAATTAAAATTATTTTAAAGTATTTATAACAACGATTATATAGAGTGCGTGTGGAAAGTGAATGTTGTTTGTTCTGTGTGTCTTGCTGCGGAAAAGAGAAAGTTTAGGCTATTTACTCGCAGTTTTTCTTGCACTTTGTGTGGACAAATTGCTGGTAGCAGCAGATGCTCATTAATTGACCAAAAACTGAACTGAAGAGGCTTTACGTCCTCAGAGAGAATCAAGAAAGCCTTTTACCTTTTAAAATTGCCATGTTTTAGCAGGTATCAAAGCTAACAATAACATCTAGCAGTCAGAATATTTGGCAAATTTTGCCATTTTGTTGTTCATCATTTTACAACTGTAAGACGTGCGGTAATTATTGAAAAATATGGTCGAAATTCCGGCTCAGTTGTAAAAACGCAATGTGTATTATCGTCGTCACCATGGCTTCAGTGTGCAGGCAATTCATCGCACAGAGGAAGTTTGAGCATGACAACAGTCTTTTGGACCTTAAGCCATGAACAAGAGTAGGATTGGTCCGAAATGAGGAAAACTTAGCCGCCAAAGCGACCAGTACGAAGACGAAGAGCTTGAAATGTCGATTCGGCTGAATTGAGTACCGCCCGACAGTCTTATTTTGTGACCGAACTTGGGCCTTCATCCATAAGAGATTATGTTGATGAAAGAATTGAAACCGGAAGACCATAGAGAATCTGTCAGTTGGGTGATTGGCCACCGAAAATGTCGGGTTGATCTTCTCGGACGAGGCCCATTCTTGGTCAGGCGGCAAAATGGACATTTTTGGAGCAAACACAATCCACAAGTGTTAAATCCCTCAACTAAGATTGACTGGTTGGTGCGGTTTATGGCACGGTGGCTTCATCGGGCCTTTCTTGTTTCGAAATGAGCAAGGAGACACAATTACCGTCAATGGTCTCAGGTATAGAACGACGTTAACCGACTTTCTGTGGCCAGAGCTCAACAAAATCAATATATCCTAGCACAAGCGACGCAACTGGCGTCTAGGTCCGCGTTCATCCTTTGGCCCTATCATGCGAGTTGACAGCACTCGATTATTTGTTTGGGGCTACATCAAGTTCTTAGTCTACTAATTTGGACGAGCTCGAGGCCAAGTTTTGAGACACTATTGCCAGAATAACGCCGTACATTTTGCACCGAATCATCAAAAAATCGACCAACTGCTTTAAGCACTGCCAACGAAGTTGGGGGATCTATTTGAACGTTGTGCTATTTCACACATAATGGTATAAATGTAGCTTCAAAACAAAGCTAGTATAAATTTTATATCTTGCACTGTTATTGTTTTAATAAAATTCTTTTTCCTATCGTCTTTATCTGGTCACTGAAACCCCTGTTGAATTTTCAGCTGCAATTGCCTTTTAGTGGGCCAGCATGATATGAGACATTTCCTATCGAAATCCTCCATCCAAAGCCGTTCATGCAAATCTGCGAATACATATGTAACCCTGAAAAAGTTTAATAAATCAAATTTCAAAAAAATTTCGCACGCAAATAGCAGTCTTAAATAAATTCCTCCATCAACAATGTCAAACACAATCGTTTGCACAATTATAACAAATAGCCTACACATTAGCAACATTCCCTCAAGTTTTTTTTGAAACAATAATCACCTCATTATTTTTATTGTCCAACTGAATAAATTTGTATTGCCCTTCTTACCAACTGACTCACATTCGTAGCCACGGTAATAAACATAAAAAAAAAATAAATTACTTTCGCAAAAAAACACAAAACAATCCAAGAACTCAGTCGAGCTTTGCAAAGAGCCCGCTGCCGAAGACTCTACTGTAGGTCAAGGCGGTCTCTGACTACCTAACAGTTGCGATTTATTAATTAGTCTAATTACGAGTGCAAAAACAAAAAAAAAACATGCAGATTAGTCAACCGACTCACTATGACATGTCTTGTATCTAACAAACAAGAGCTACCATACCTCCTCTCAGATACCCTCAGAGGCGATTGTTTCACTGAAAAAAGTGAGGCCCATAAAACTACATATCTGTTACTTAATTCACACACGAATACAGTGTATCTAACCGGCTGGCTGTACTGTGTATCTAAATCGCGGAAAGAAGAAAGAAACGTGATGTCGCTTTGCATGTTTCCACGGTTTACTGGGCAAGAGATTCGCATGAATTGCGGCAAGGCGTTCGAATGAAATGCGCAAATGCACAACCTTTTGAAGGTCGAGCTGTATGGTGAGGTTGTACTGTTGGAGGAGGTGTGCCTATATTGCGCAGAGAGAACCGATCTTACGTAACGTGGAAGTTGAAGGAACCTTATCACCTCGTTGAGATAGTAAATCGATGCAGATTGTCGTGTGTAGGTGGTGCTGTTGTGGGCATGCAACAAAATTAACCAGACAGAGGTTGGGCATAAGCGATCTGCACACGGGAAAATATGAATAATCATGGGAAAGTGAGTGCTTAGAGCTTGGTAATAGATACAGACAATCCACACAACGCCTCACTCGACTCGTATCTTTTGATCTCGCTGCTAAAGCGAATTCCAATTGTTTACTCAAACGCACTGGTAGCATGCGCCTTTTGTTCCCAGTGCCAAATAGATACACCAGCCTGCCCATAAATTAACGCTAAAGCACTCCATCATATCTGCATAAATCAGATACATATCGCCGGTAAATCTCTGAAATATTATCGTATGCTGGCATCAGTCTTTTCAGCGCTCAACTTTCACGAAGGAATTCCATCAAAATCATGCGACTGTCTCCGCGGGCCAAGTCAAACTCACAGATCGCTTGCATTTGGCGTTGGACAGCATTTTATCTATGAAATAAGTTCTCATTAAGTTTTTTTTCTCCACCATCGCCGATGATAGATACTTTTATCGATTGTTCAAATGAATTAAATAACTTCACACTTTGCCAGTGATCGCCGAGTTAGGTGTTAAACTTGTTTCGCTTGCAACAGTGGGATCGATTAAAACGATCCGTTTGCCAACTCTGGGATTTGGCAACATGAACAGACCTAATTATCTCTGAGTTAAAATAATTACTATTTTCAGTTGCTAACAATCTAATCAGTGGACAAAAAGTCTCGTGATCTACATGGTATAAAGATTTGCGTGTGGCTCAATAGATGGCGTAGTTGGCATGACTGCTTTCAGTATCTAACTATCTAAACGTCGGACATAAATCACGCTTCGAGTACAACAGTCTTAAATGTTAAATAAATTTTGCTAGACAATGAGTGAGTTGATTAAATTAGAGTGGGTGTGGATAAGTGGCGGTTGGGTGCTTGTATCTAGGAGATTGAGAATGACTTGGATACAAAAGTGTGGGATAATTTATAAATGGAGTACAGAAAAGAAAAGGGATGATTTGTAGGATGTAAGATAATGGTGTACATTATGTGTATCTTGTGCTTAAATGGTTTGTCTATTTAAGGGCTTCAAGCTTTCGGTCGAATTTTTGATGATTGGGTCCAAAATGTACGGCGTTATTCTGGCAAAAGCGTCGCAATACTTGGCCTTAAGCCCATTCAAATTAGTAGACTAAGAACTTGATGTAGCCCCAAACAAATAATCGAGTGCTGTCAACTCGCATGATAGGGTCAGCCAATTGATGAACGCGGACCTAGACGCCAGTTGCGCCGCTTGTGCTAGGATATATTGATTTTGTTGAGCTCTGGCCACAGAAAGTCGGTTAACGTCGTTCTATACCTGAGACCATTGACGGTAATTGTGTCTCCCTTCTCATTTCGAAAGAAGAAAGGTCTGATGATACCACCGTGCCATAAACCGTACCAACCAGTCAATCTTAGTTGAAGGATTGAACACTTCTGGATTGTGTTTGCTCCAAAAGTGTCCATTTTACCGCCAGACCAAGAATGGGCCTCGTCCGAGAAGATCAACTCGACATTTTTGGCGGCCAATCACCCAACTGACAGATTCTCTATGGTCGTCCGGTTTCAATTCTTTCATCAACATAATCTCCTATGGATGAAGGCCCAAGTTCGGTCACATAATAAGACTGTCGGGCGGTACTCAATTCAGCCGAATCGACATTTCTAGGTCTTCGTCTTCGTACTGGCCGCTACGGCGGCAAATTTTTCTTCATTTCGGACCAATCCTACGCTGGTTCATGGCTTAAGGTCCAAAAGACTGTTGTCACGCTCAAACTTCCACTGTGCGATGAATTGCCTGCACACTGAAGCCATGATGACGATCAGCCTCACGACGAAATTCACTTTCCGTTCTTACAACTGAGCTGGAATTTCGATAAAATTTTTTAATAATTGCCGCGAGTCTTAAGATGGCAACTCGTACCAAATATTTTGACAGCGGGATGTCATTGGTAGCTTTGACAGTTGCTGAACATGACAATTAAAAAAAAAAGTATCATTACAATCTTGTCACCCTTGAATGCCTGTCTCTTTACCAAACTTAGAACATCAATGGCGACAGAACATACCCTTGAGGTACTCCATTTGCCTTTCAAAGTTCTCTATTCTCCCGTGTGCCCTAAGGAGTTTGAGTCCACACCGAACTTTTGCCCTCGAAACCGCACATAATTCACCTGGTGACTGGTCGCAACGCAACCATTTATCCAGGTTATCAGATTACTCTTGCACTCACGCCATTCAATAGTCCACACCGCATGACCCCAGCAGCAGCAGCAGTAATGAAAGTTGTCATATCAAATCATGAGGCAATCAAACGTATTGCGGCAACATTATACTCGTACGAGTACACGTTTTAAATATCGAACGTTGACCACACGGTCTGTAATTAATTACGAAATTCTGATTTACATCGGACCAGAGAAGGTGTTCACTTAAACGACAATTAGAATGAGCCAGCCACGAACCAATCTCTGACTTGAAATTTTGGTTAGACTTGTCGCATTCGTAAATTGATGTTCTCATGTCGAGATGTCTATAATCAAATAAGTGTCTCTTGGACACGGTTTGCGGCGGACTGATGCAAGATGAATACAAATTTGAACTAACAGATACTCGTACGTGCATTTGGTTGAGTCTCTATGGATGGCGTTGCTATGGGGTGTGAGTGTCTCTGAGGAGTTACAAGTGTAATCATCATCAGTTTATGGAGTTTTTGAACTAGGTTGGCATGAAAATTGAATTTAAGTGCTGTTTCCCAGACTTTTCTCGTACAAAGTCTCTGTCCAACTAATTAGGGTGAATTGGGTAATGCCTCGACTTAATTACTATGGAATGTACAAAATTGGATCAACTACATACGGGTTGTTAGGATGAATTTTAGCGTTGTTTGGATGTGTTTTTTTTTTTTAAGGAACGTCAAGGTTAAAACCTTGCACGGTAGTGGATTATAAGTTTTACTTGACAAGTGTAATTCTCTCAAGATTCAACGTTGAATGAGGATGAAACATCTTCTGTATCTATTAAGGTTAGCAGTGATTCGGTTAAGAATTGCTCCTTCACCCTTTTCTTTTCTAGTCAAGTGGAAAACTCTGCAAAAACCTCCGAAGTTTGCTTCGTATCTTATCAGATACTAAAGGTAGTCAGACGTTTCGATCCAAACAGACAGACAGACTATGAAGGCCCGAGTGTTATTTGGACCAACCAACCCGATCACGATTCGCATAGATTAAGTAAGGATTTGAGAAAGGTTACATTTCTCGAGTTTTATTGAAATCAATCAAATTTTGGTTTATCTAGGATATTTGCAAGGGTTTGCGACACGAACGTACATGATAATGTTGCTGAAAATACATTAAGATGTCGCCGACATCAGTTCTGTTAAGTTGCGTATTTTTTTACGTCACATGTAACAAATGTAACAAATGTAACAAATGTAATTAATCCATAATTCCGACAGTTCTGAAGAAAAAATCATTTAAAAGACTGAAAACAATCATTTTAGACATACATATGCATATGTGTGCGCTTCCATTAGATTTTGGTGGAACGTAGGAATGAAATCACATATTTTATTTGACTGAACAAAGGGAGTAAACATACATGAAGAAGTTGCTCATGTCAGTGCTGTCAGCTGCGCGTATTTTACCTTACATGTAACTAATGTAACAAATGTAATTAATTCGTGATTAAAACCATTCAAAGGACGAAGGGAAATAACTTACTCCAATTAGTTAATTTATGAAAATTGATCGAATACAAGGCCTCAAAACATTTCAACATATCAGGACCCCATTGAGAACTACATTCGGATTCGAATACACAGCATATTTGGTCGACTAACTGAGCTCAATTGTAGAAACCAAAGATGACCGATGATGTTCTTCATGATACACAGGCAAGGGCTATTACAAATACTCGGAATGAATCAAGAAAAGAACTGTATCCATGAGGACGTGAGGTGTGTGAAATCATGCTTTCTGTCAGTGAATGCTCTCGCCTGGACACGAGAGCCAATAGAGTGCTTAAGCCTTGTCAATTGCTGAAGATAAGAGGGAATGCAGGCAGGATTTCCAACGGCTGTAAGTTATATTCAGAGTAATCCTTCTAAATTTCCTCATATTTTTGCTTCGAACTTGGGCTCCGATTTCTTTCAGTTGAATTTCTTTTCCTTCCAGCTTCCTTTGGTCTTTCTACGACACCTTGCGGTGACACAATTCCATGTCTTCTCTTCAAAAGTTTTGATGCTATCATAAGATCGTTTGAACTATTATAAGTTGGGTTCGGTTACAGTCACATCACTATCCGGACATATGATGATGACTTGTTTTAGCAAAAGTTGTTTAAGAAGTACGTTCCTAAAGAGAGCTCTTCCTTCTTCGCGTCCATGAAGTCATTAGAGAGGAAGGCGATCCTATTGGCATGTGGTTTCTTTTACTTGATTAAACAGTAAGACCATCTGAACTATTGCAAAATGTATCCTATGGACAGGTCCCTCTTGGTACCATAAAAGCCTTAGAGAAGGTTATCCATTCCACCAGTTACATCCACCTACCTGAGCATTACACTAACCCTCATGTCGTATATTTGCAGCTGGAGCCAATTATTTATAGCTTATCTATCGGCAGTTAATAAAGATGTTAGTGAAAACCCGAAACCAATAAACAATTTGTCTCAGTCCCCGACATCATATCCATTAACAAGCCAATGTTCTACTGCACTGCAGATCATAACGCCTTTAAACAGTAAAAGATTCGTTTTATTTTCCGCCAGATACAAGTGATGCCTTTCACAAAACAGTCTAAGCCTACATATACTCAAAATCCAAATCCAACCCGGAGCTATGCTGTTCAGAGGAACTCTTAATGTTCTATTGAAGGCCCAGCAACCACCTTTTTTTTTTCTACTCAATCTGCAGTATGAATTTAAGTAGCTAGATACATATACACACGAACAGTAATAGTTCAGATACTTAAACATCTGTCTTGGGCAGTCGTAGCGTGCGAAAATTCATCTAAAAACTATTCAATTTCAATTATTTCGCCTGTAGGCTGGTAGAGTGTACACTATGACTATTTTCCTCAACTAAACTTGTTGAATCAATACTGACGGACAGATGGTAGATGTATTTACTCTGGTAGAAGCGATTATATCTCTTAATTGCTCTTCAATCATTATGGGTATGAATGGGAGCGTTTCACTTGTGAGAAGTGCAATGATGCAATGATCTAGTTAAAAGTATTTCAGATAGAAAAGACATTTGAAAAAAGATCTCAAAGATGCAAAGATGATTCCAGCTTAGTGCTGTCCGTCTAGTGGTCTACTCAACTTTGAAGGATTTGAATACCCTTATGTCGAAGATCTTGGCAGCGGGCGTTTAGGAAAAGAGAGCAAAGAAACTGGGGAGATTCCAGTTGGCTTTGAAGGTGACACCTCTAAGGGGATGGATGCTTTCAAATAAGGAACGATCCGAGACATTTCTGTAATATTTAAATGAGACTATGAAGCTTGCAATGTCTCTATCTCCTTTAAGTTTTAACGCCAAATTTTAAACCTTATCTAGACTGTGGTCTAAGTTCTTTGTCCCTTAGCGCTGTGGCTTTCATCACGATTCACAAAGCAAAGTTCCCACACTAGACTATGAGTTGCAATCCAGGACAAGATGTTGGTGAAAGTGTCCGGTGTCCACAGCCACCTGTTGATGGTCACCTGTAACTGCCTACTCTTCTTTCTTCAATACTACTTACTCCCGATCCTTGTAGAGTCCCTGCATAAGACATCGTTGCCTTTCATCCCCTGAGATCCCGGGCGCGCTGCTTCCAGTTGTGAAGACCAAGTTTTCTTGCATCCACGACAGCTTAGTTCGGTCTTCTTCGCCGTCTCGAACCGGATGGGATTCAAAGATCCTCTTGGCTGGAGCATTGTTGTCCATTCGTTCGATGTGGCCGAGCCAATGTAGTCTGCGTATCTTGGCTTTTCGGACTACATCCACATCCTGGTATAGCTCATAGAGTTCATGCTTGTATCTTCTCCTCCATTAGCCCTCCTCGCATTAGAGACCTAATAACCGACGGAGTATTTTTCGCTCGAAGGTGCCCAATATTTTCTCAGCTTTCTTACGCCTCTACGAACGCTTGTCGGGATCTTCTGATGATGTCAATATCGTCTGCGTATCCCAGCAGTTGGACGGATTTGTGAAAGATAGTGCCTTCCGTGTTGACACCTTTTAAAAAGCTCCGAAGAGTTGTTTCCAAGTTGCACAGAGCTTCGCGTGTCTTCCAGCATTACGATAAGTTTTGCCGGTATCTCGAACTGGGCCATCGCCTGGTAGAGTTCAAGACGATGTATGCTATCATAGGCGGCTTTCAAGTCGATGAAAAGGATTTTTCCGGAAGCCAGAAGGGCTTTAGACGTTCACACAATACGTTGTATAGGATCCTATATGCGACATTTAACAGGGATGTGCCTTGGTAGTTCCTACACGACATAGGATCGCCCTTTTTTTGAAGATGGGGCATATAGAGCTGCTACTGCAGTCGTCGGGCACGCATTCCTCCACCCATACTTGGTTGATGACTTGATGCATGCTCCCTACCAAGACATCACCTCCGTATGTAAAGAGTTCAGCTGGAAGCCTATCAGATCCAGGGGCTTTGTTGTTCTTCAATACTGGGTGGAGGCGTTGGTTCTCCATTGACTGGAGGTGAGTTCTCTCGTCTTGCCCTATCACTCTCTCTATTTGCTGGCCACTAAGCATCTGCCTAAAAGTTCAACCATCACGTACAGCCAATTGTTCAGGGCGTCGTCTGTCCGTCATTTATCTCCACAAGTCCATTTCAATTCTATTTAAGCGAAAGTAAATGTGGCTTACAAAATGTTGGCTAACCATTCACGTGATACAATGCCAACCGAATAAAGTCCATTTGATCTACAGAACCACACCATATCGCCATAAAGCAACTTCTTGGAAGCTTTTTTTTTTGCCTTCCGGTAGGTGTAGCAAGCTTCCACTGCTGGTGGTAGCACCACCACAAGTATCCATTAGATACTCTCAATTGCAAGCGTCAGATGTGAGTCAGCAAACACACATAAGTGGGGCCTGACTGACTTTGTGGTACAACAACGACGACGACGACGACGACATGCCATTTTCCGACGACGACGTACGAGTATCTTTCCTTTTTTTGTGTTTTGCTTTTTGTTTTCGGTTTGTTTTCTGAGAGAGAGAGACTGATTGGAGTGAGGGTTTGTTTCCCTCGGCCTTCCCCTCCTGGCGCGATGCGTTTTGCAGGCAGTTACCACGAAGAATTCACAAACTTTGCTTTGTATAAATACGAGCATTGGTTACCGAATCGATATCATTCGAACTTCAACTCTAGATCTCTACTTGTTACAGTATAACCAAAAGAACCTTTAGCACTATGTTCAAATTGGTAAGTTGTGCTACGCTCTGGGATTAAAAAAAAGGATAACACTCACACTCACTCTTCTTAGTTGGTATTGTCTGCTCTCGTTGCTGTCGCCTCAGCTGGATACCTCGGTGGATTAGGAGGATATGGTCTTGGTCATGGATATGGTGGTGGATACGGTGGTGGATACGGTATCAGTGGAATCAGTGTAGCTGCCGCTCCAGCAGTTACCTACCAAGCTGCTCCTGCTATCTCCTACCAAGCCGCCCCAGTTGCCGTAGCTGCTCCAGTCGTTAAGGCTGTTGCCGCCCCAGCTGTCGCCACTTCATACGCCAACACCTACAAGGTCTCTCTATCTGCTGCTCCAGTTGTCAAGGCTGTTGCCGCTGCTCCAGCTATCTCTTATGCCGCACCAGCTGTCTCTTATGCCGCACCAGCTGTATCCTATGCCGCTCCAGCTGTTTCTTATGCCGCTGCACCAGCTGTCTCATATGCTGCCGCTCCAGCTATCTCCTATGCTGCACCAGCTGTATCCTATGCCGCTCCAGCTGTCTCATATGCCGCTGCTCCATCCATCTCATATGCTGCCGCACCTGCTATTAGCGTAGGCTATGGTGGTGGCTATGGATACGGACACGGTCTCAGCGGTTTGGGAGGCATTTCCCTCGGTAAAATCATCGGCGGACATCATTAAGTGACAGCCGCCGTGATAGACACGTCCAAATACTCAGTTAAAAAAAAAAACAACAACAAAAAGAAATCCGATATTGAACAGCGAAAATCCCAAAATTCAGTAACAATGTGCAATGAGGGTTGCTTGACCGCCAAACAACGCGAACCGCAATCTCCATTAACTTTTTCCTTACTGTAATCTATTACATTTTTTTCTTTTGTTTGTAAATAATATTTAATTAATTAATTCTTTTTATTTAATTTTGTTTTGTTTTGCGATTTAATGCTTTTGTGCGAATTACATACATCATAACCAATTTATGTTGATGAAAAGAAAAGAAAAACAAAAAAAAAAAAAGTTGAAATGAGAGTGTGAAGTGAGAAAAGCAAAATAAAAAATAGTTGAAACAACTCAAATTATAAGTTTTTATTATTTCTATAAAATGCTGAAATTTTGAAGTAAACTGTTGGTGGGGTACCCTAGGAGAAGTAATCCAAGTGCCAAAGCGTCGTGTGTCTATTTGGGTAAATTCATTTAGAAGTACTTTTTTGGGTGCGGATTTTCCGACAGATGTCGGGTGAGTCGTGTCGAAATGTTATTTTATATTTGCTCAATATTGTCAGGCATTTAATTACGTGAGGTTTAGTTTCTTAATGAGTCACCCATTACATTCGTTCCCTCTTACGAAAATAATATTTCGAATAGTTATTTATTTTTTGAAAAGGTCCCTTTCAGACCTTTTAAAATTCGACACGAGACTGTCGAATCTTCTTTTTGATTCCGATAAACAAATATGCAGTTCAATAAATTCCAATAAAGTAATGCAAAAAAAAATACTGTGAACTATAACCGAATGCAAAATTCACATACAATTTTGTCCATCAAATTGGACTTTCTTTCTGCTGGGTCACAGGTCACTGTAACATATCAGGGAATTGTCAGATTGATGAGCTGGTTCGACAAGGCTTCTCCGGTAGCTTTACTGACATCGAGATGCCAACGTCTTATACCAACAAATCGAAGACCTCTCCTCAACCATTGGCTAGGCTGTTCTGCCTACTGATGACATGCTCTAAGATTGGGCGTACTCGACAAAAAGGAGGAGCTGTAAGTATGTGGTGAAGAAGAGGAAGTCGTTCACTGGTCCTTCCTGAGGTTAGTAGTGTCTAGGGAGCTTTTGCGGAGCGGTATGAGGCAGGAATGTCTGTGCAGCGTGTTAGAGGTTTCTCAAATTGTTAAGCACAATGAAGACATAGTTCTCTAAGCGAGCCGGTGATAATCTTAACTAGCAAGAGCTTGAATTTACCAAATATATCCTAATACCTAGTGCCATCTGGGTTGAAGCAGGAAAGAAAGTCATAAGGCAAATGAACACCAGATAGACCTTCATGAAACTTTTGTTATTCAGAAAAGCAATTGATCCCTTTCAAGTTATCCCTCAGAACATAATACGTATGTACTCTGTGATACTACTGAAGAAACTGAGAGAGGTTAAAGTCGAATAGCGTCCACGAACATGAAGCAACCTTTAGAGATCTCTAGCTTCCTTGTTTTTCAGAACCCTGGCCACCGACCGCTGTGTCATCGCGGCTAAAAGCAAGATTTCGAGCTCACTCTTCTGAAGATTCCGCTGCGGAAGGCTCTTATAAGTCTGTGAGCGCTCTCGAACTCTTAAGCTTCCTAGAGAAGGTAATCGGCAATCAAATCCTCTCGTACTAGATGATCTCGAAGTCAACTCATTTTCTTTGCAAATCATCTCTTTCAGGATCTGTCTATCATCTAAGTAAAGGGGATCCTATATTTTGTCAACCTTCTTTAGTTTAAATGACTGTTCCTCGTACAGCAGCGATGACCTGGTTCCGATACCCGTCCGACGGTGGTATATTCTGTTCTCGTTTTGGTTATATCCTGAGATGAATTGACAGTCTGATCTTAGTCCTTCGACTCTGTTCATGAAGATATCATGATCGATACACTCGGTGGCCCTAATACTTGACTGATGTTCTTCTTATTTGTATTTGGTGTTAAAATTTAGGTTTGTGACCTGAAAGTGGTGTCTGACAGCAGGGATGCAAAAGAATGCAATCATTTTTGAATATAATTCCTTGAAATGCTCTGAAAAGTTCATTGACTTCAATTAAGACTTCAGATTGAATAAAATAAAACACCATTCATTTTGAAGTCATGACTGCAGCAATCAAGTCAGAAAGAAATGCAATCTTTTTGAATGCTCTTCATTCTTTGAAGTCACTAGCATTCATTGATTGCATTCAGTTTCTTGAAGTCTGTTGAAGTCAGTGACTGCATTCAAAGACTTGTAGTGACTTCAAAAGACTTCAACTAAGTGAATGCATTCACTGACTTCAACTGACTTCAAGGAACTGAATGCAATCAAGTGACTTCAAAGAATGCCATCTTCATTGAAGTCATTGAATTGAAACATTCCGCAATGATTGCATTCTTTTACAGCCCTGTCTGACAGACTTGGATTTTTCTTGTTGCTGCTTTGAGGCGTCAGTAGATTACCAAAAATAGAAATTGAGTCTTCCTAATGTTTACCCTAACCTACTTTTCCTTCGAATTCAATCTTTCATGCTTAAATCAACTAATTAGTACATAATTTGACTCATAGGCGGTGAGATTCATTAAATGTACACCTTGTCCTAATTCCATAGTCAGCTTTCACCCTACACGGCAATTTCGCCCACTCAAATTCCCAACCAAATGAGAAATATATTTTCTTATTTTAGGAAACCTTCTAGCTGCCTCCCTGCTTGAGCCTTGAACCCATTAGTAATTGTGCTCCACAAAATTGGCTGCAATAAGTATAGACCAGGAGAAGAATAAGAAACCTGTGGACGGGTTTTTTTTCTTTTTTCTTTTCTCAGAGCAGCACCTGTTGAACATACTCCCCTGGACGCAGAAATAGATTTAATTTACCAATGCCATCTAGGGTTGAGGGTTCTAAGAATAAATCTATGAACGGCTTCTTGATGTGTGTCGAAAAGGTCATACAAAACATCTAGCAACAGCAACGACAGCAGCATCCTCATAATGATGAACTTATACGATATTTATGCACGCAATGTCGCTTGTTATGTTCAAGAAGCCAGCACCTTCGGCGGCTTGGACATGAGACACACATCCAAATGAACCTGCAGACGATATCATTTGGAAGCCGTGGAAGTGTGCTGTGGAAATGCCAATTGTTTAGTTCTTTTTTTGTTTCTGTTGTTGCAATTTTCTTGCTACACCAACAGTAGCGAAGCCACGAATGACAGAGACATTAATTTATTTGTACAACAGAGCGGGTCTTTTGCGAGTCACATGAAACACTTTAAGGTTAACATGTGTAAAGTGACGTGATAATTGCGAATAGCGTCTAAATATTGCCACAGAATTTTAATAGCAACTAGTTTAGTGGCAAGAGGTATAGACAGTGATATGGAGAAGTGGTTCATAAGTATAGATCTATGTCCACTCCAATGCACTTCTTGATGTAAGAAATGGGATTGTCTGTCTAAGCTTAAGGTAGCAATGTTCTACAGTAGACGCTTCGCAGTGAATAAGGGAAACTATGCTATGTCCAGAAATTTTCTTACGTCACAAGACGGGATGATAATAAACCTCACTTTGGGATGTGATACTTCTGCCATGCTCTGGGCAGACAGCTCTTCTGAGCCCCTCCAAACGTGCACCGGATTAAGGCAAGGAGATTCGTTGTGATGTGAGTAAATAGGTGTAAAGTTCCGACAAAGTCCCGGGAAGCCATGTTAGAGGCGTTTCTTCATGCGATTCATACTAAGCGACTGTATCCCTCCTGATGAAAATTCTGGAGGCTGTTGACGGAGGCGCCTACGGGCTACAGTTCCTCCAAATGACACTTGAGTTGGCTTACGAAATTAGGGACATCAATATTGGTTCGCCATGGCGATAAAAACTCATCAGAACCTCCAGGTTCGAGGAGGGGAAGAAGACCGAACCTTCGGTACAAAGACCAAGCAGTCGCGGGTGTCAGAAAACTTGGTCTTCACAGCTGGAAGCAGCGTGCTCGGGACCGCAGAAGATGGAAGGCAACGATGTCTCAGGCAGGGACTCTACAAGGGTCGGAAGCCCTTTAAGTAAGCACAGTGGCTTTGATGTCTTCTTTCTTTGCCTGTTCATCCACCCAGATTTCTGATTCCATCACGGATAGCCTGCAGGATAGCTAGTACCTGGAACAAATTGTCAAATGTTACCTGTCAGGAGTCACCATAGCGAGAGATTTAGTTCTTCCAGTGCCGAGCAAAGTGAGTGTCATTGCTAAGTGGTTTGTGCATGGGACTATTGTGCATAGGGTTCCAGAAAATACCATCAATGTTGCGAGCATCTGACAAACATCCAAGGTCACGAGAAAGCTTCTTTAAAAGCCTCTCTCTACACCAGTGTCTGCAGCGCATAACAGTTGTAAGAAGCTAGGACTTGGCCCTCCATAAGCTTCTTTATATCTTTATGGTGGAGAAGGGAAATTGTAGTATCCTTTTTTGTAGCCACGGTCAAGCTGTGTTTTGCTCTTAAACACTTTCCAACTAGTAGTTGATGGAATGAAAGTGTCCTACTAGGTGGGATCGGAAGGCTTGAAGTCTCTTTAGCTTAAGCCTCTTGCTTGTTTTCGGTCAGGACTTCCATACGCAACTTAGTCACTTCTGTGCTGCAAGACTCATGCATGAAGTTGGACTATAGGCTGTCTATCACAAACAACTGCCTGGAGCTCTTCCGAGGTATTTTCGGATGCTTCTTGTCTTGTTCCTCGTCGAAGTGATACTATAGACCACCTCCCCTGCGATTGTCCTGACTTTTGCTCATATCAGATGGCAGATTCAAGGAGCATCTGGGACTCTCACTCTTAAATGCAGTAAAATTCGACTTAGTTGTGCCTCCGGTGCTCTAGGAAAGGCCGAGTGGATGCAGATCTACTTAACGTTCTACGAAGAGCAGAAGCTCTTAGAAGAACCCAAGAGGGGGTTCTGGGGACTAGAGCACAACTGTTTGTTTACCAGGTGTAACACACTATCCAGGAGGGGTCATGATTGACTACACTAACGACTGTATTGGTCCAAAGTTTAATGTCCATTTGAGGAGCAAAAGCATTAAATCTTATTCAACTAAATGCCTTCCAATGAAAAGACACATACATAAATCTCTGTATGTCAACGAATCTGATTTTGGACATCACTGGCTGTGACAGTTTGAAAGTTGACGCTGGTTTTAATGAATAATTACTCTCGGACTTATCCGGTGGCTACCGGCTACCAGCTAGACTGAAGACTGTATTCCTTTGTGCGCCGATTGCTGTCTTTTATTAGAAAGGGAGATTCCTTTCATTTCTCCCAACCACCACCACTCTTACTCATAACTAAATCTTTAGACAACACCGCCTTTGGACGGAGCACATTCAAAAGCAGGTACACAAAAACCAGCATCACTTTGGCTAAGTGGTTCAAAGCTTCATTCCATCGGACTATGGAATCGTATGGTGTAATTCGCTGAACATAAACGACCAGTTGTTGAATCCAAATACGATTACGTATCCGATTGCTTATGGTCATTGGGAGCGCGTTATGATCTCGATGCTATGATTTTGAACTGCAATATTGGGCATATCAGTGTCTGGGAATCTACACGAGTTTTGTAAGGTGACATTCCTTTCATCGCATGACACAGTGGCGAATCTTAATTGAGTAATGAAATTTTGTGTCGCTCGCTGTATCTTGTATGAATTATGAAATATGTCTCATAGTCCTTTGCTTAATTCATCTCCAAATGCAGTTTGATGTTAGATAATCGATCTATCGAGTTACGATTTGAATTAACGAGTGATTCAATGGAAAACTGGACAAAGGCAGTCCAGCCCGGTCTAGACCATGGTAATACAAGAAGCGGAAGGAAAAGCCAACGGAATATGGATGTGGTCACAACAGGAACGAGGTAAATGAAAGTCTGACGACACCACACGACGCACAACGAGCGATGCAATCGGAACGACATCTGATGTGTGTGCTCTGAACGCAGTTTATGAAACTAGATGCAGTCGTATCCATAAATAATTTTTCTAGGTGATTGGTATAAAGCTGCTATTCCGGCCGACTTATGTCACTAAAATCGGAAGGAAATTCAATAGCTGAGATAAGGATGGGTTTGATAGGGGAAAAGCTAGTTCCTTGCTCAATGAAACCTTTTTAAAATGATTGATATACCTATGTACTCATTATCCTCAACCAAACTATCATGATAATTTGATGAAGACCACCATGAAAGTGCTTACCGAGGAATTTGTTTCCAGAAGAAGCTGGAGACATAGAAATTGGGTGATGTTCTATAGAGCTTGATCGTCGCCACTTACTTATATCCTGTATCCCCTTGTGGGTCCTAGGGCCTTTACAACGTGCGATTTCTGAAAATGTGCCTCAGCCCCCCCAACTCTTTCCCAGATAGTCGCCACAACAGCCGTTGTAAAGTTTTTCTTCCATCAGGCAGATTGTTATGCTCCGTCATGATATCTAAGAGGATGGAAAGGAATCTTCTGCCGTTTCGTATAAGGCTCTCATAAAATTATTTATGGAAACGGTTCTCAGTCGCTGTGTCGAAGGACGGTCATACTTTTCTTGTGATGTTACCTTAGCTAATCATCTCCGTGACTATCTTCCCTACGCAAGAAGCTGTTCTGGCATCTTGATCTGTTTTGCCCTCTTTTGATCAGGTCTTTAGCTTTCTCAACAGAGCAAAGCCTTAAGGTGATACCTTCTGGTGGTGACTTGACTTTAAAGCAGACTCAAGGGCGACTGCTGTCACTGCCAAGAGTGTCGGATGGATGTCGTTATTCCTAGCAGCTCCGTCAGTGTACCTGTACCTTCCTAAGGAACTGGCACTTGGTATATAACCACTATTCTATTCTACTCTGCAAGGCTGCACAAAAGGACATTACAAGGTCTAAATATGGCTTGGTGTTGTCCATGTACATAGCCAAGATATTTTTGATAGATTGTCGATTGCCCTATTGAATTTGACTTCCAGTTCGCACCGATGACACAATTGAACGCTTCTCTTATTAAGTGGGTGGTCTAGCACTGACCCTCCTAGGGGAAGAATTCCTGGTCTGATGGTTCATTTAAAACGATAGGTATCGTAGAGTTGTAAGGAGATCATTCCGCCTTGAGGCATTCCTCCGTTCAGTTGTTGTATGTCTTTCTTCAATCCAATCAGCAGTATACAGAGCCACGCAGTAGACCAGGACTCGCCCATCATTGCCGAGACTGCACTTACCTCTACAGCTTTCGTCAAAAGTTGAGAAGCTAATAGAGCCTATTTTGGTATTTTCTGGGAGAACACAAAACCAGCAGCAGCTATTCAGAAAGGTTTCAGCTATATAACCTGGTTAAGGTACGTCTACCTGTTTAAAGTTTTGCGATATCCCGACAGACAAGACCCATTCCAAAGTAAATCGCGCATAAATCAGGCTGAATTTGACGAATGGAATTGATTATGTTGGCCTAAGGGGCAGTTGTAGTTTGTGGACTTAAGGAAACCGCACAATGGAGTCAAATCGTGCGATCTCTGTGGCCAATTCACATCGCCTCCGTGTGAGATAACCATGTTCGGAAATCGCTCGTGCAAAATGTGGCACATTGTCCATATCTTCCAATTGGGACCAAACAAAATTGGTTATCATGGACCGATAGCTATCGCCGTTGACTGTGACGGCTGGCCTGGCCAATGTCGTTCTCAAAGACAAAGTAAGAATCAATGATTCCGTCAGTTCAAAATTCACACCAAACAGTGATGTATGGATAATGGCAAAACAGACTTCAATAAATGATAGCCAATTTGACAGATGTAGCATTAACTATAGGTCCGTTCGCGTACCCTCTTAAAACAGCGAATTTTTTACGAAAAGCTGTTCACGTACGGAGAATTTTCGTAGTTTTTCGCAGAAGAGAGCGCTCACGAGAGAGTAGGAAATTTCCCCATGCTACGAATTCTAATCTGTGGGCTGGTTTATGAAAACTGTCAAAGCTGTCAAATTAGTGTATTTTCAAATTTTTCTTGTTCAACCCGTTCGTTTACTTCTTCGTAATTTTAGCTCTCTCTGAGAGAATTTTACCCCCGCTCTTCGAAATTTGATAATCTACTAGTTTTAGTGCAAAAAGTACGCGAACGGACCTAATTTGACAGCAATCACCTGTCAAAGTCCAAAAATCCCTTTTGGAAAGCCCTCTATCTAAAACTGCAACCATAACCAAACCCATCGTAGGAATGCAATTGCATTCAATCACCATCAACGAATAACTCAAAACCGAATAGTACTAGAATTTGTTTACAACAATTCAAAATGCAAGCGCTGTCAGAGTCAGGTGACTGATTGCAAGCGCTTTGCAATCTATAAATAGTCAAGAGCGCGCCTTATACAAATGCGATGGAGTTGTTTTGTTGTAAATATTAGTAACAAAACGTAAACAAATTGTAAAGCATGATAGTGAATTGTAATCTCTTATGACATTTGCACGCTAAGCACGTTTTGATTGAGTACTTCACTGTGCATTTGCATTTTTATTTGCCGAATAAGTAGATGACTTGCATATAACTCAAAAGAGGAGGCTGATAAATGAATCTAATCTAAGTTTCGAAGTAGATTTTGTTATTGCAACTCTATATGCTGCATAGTAACCCCTTTTTATACCCTATCCTAAGGGTATATTAGGTTTGATACATAGTTTGTAACATAGAGAAATATTGCAGATAGACCCGTCCGTCCGTCTGTGTGTCACCAGTTTTTGGGCCTTAAATTTTGAGCTAGGTTGATGAAATTTTGTATACGAGGTCCTTGGAAAAGTAATCAATACAAGTGTAAAAAATTTTAAAATCCGCCCACTGACACGGACACGCCCACTTTCAAAAAACTCACTTTTTTTCACTATTTTCATATGAAACTCGAAAAAAACTTACTTGAGCAAATATGTAGATATCCACTTAATCTACAAATTGTCTATACATTGTATATTGCCACGCCCACTTTTTAGGGGCGTTTACTTCAAAAATTAATTTTCGAGTGAAAATATTAGTTTATAGGGCAAAATAGAAAATTTTGTGAATACATTTTCCACCGCCCACTGAAACGACCAAATAGGTAGGGACAGGGTATCATACGATCCGCTCCAGGCGGATTGTAGCACTTTTTCACTGGTTTACTTTGATATGCAGTATTATAGGAAGCAGATGTTGATGCTTGATAGTAGGAGAGTAGACTATAATAATGCGTTATCATTATACATGTTGCAGAATACACTACAGAATTTATGCAGCAAATCGAGAATACTTAACGATATTTTCCCAAGATGCGACAACAAACGCGATAACTACGGGCTAATAGTTTTCAATGGAAGGATTTATAGAGACACTGAAGGACATTTTATCTCTAACGTAGGCAACTCTGTGAATGACATATGTATGTGCTGCGCCTCTCGAGTTCATAAGCAAATTCAAAGTTGAAGAGAAAATTTGGTCTGATCATCTCGCAATGCAACTTAACCTTAATTTTTAAGTGTTGACCGAACTCAATACACAAGCTCAGTGGTGTAAACTGGATGTGAGCTATCAGATTATTTTGAAACACATTACTGGCGTGACGCAAGGATGCCTGCTATCACCATTACTTTTTGCTATGTATCTAAAAATGATCTGCATGAACATCCGGACAGAGGACTGTATTTAGAGCCACCAAACATAAGGCTACTGCTGTCCCTCGTCGTGATTTTTCTCTTTCTAAAATATTTTAGTACATTGTCAGCCTTATTTCATTTAATGAGCCATCATACACTGGTGCAATTACCCCCCAATTCGGTAAAACTGAATTTATGGAATTGAGAGAGATGAAGTGAGAAGTAAGACACGGGGTAACATTTTCTTTCAGTGTTGAAGCAGTTGAAGGAGTTGGTCATATTCATGTATACAGAATTTAACTCCGCACTTTTCATCCAGTGTAATGAGAGTAATAGATAATCCGGAGTTACTTCTGGGTAAAATTGCTCCAGCGTGTGATGGCCCAACGAATCCATATTGCAAGTTCTAAAGTTCTGAGGCAGATAGTCCTGTACTCCCCTCAGACACAAAATACTCCTCTGTAAACGTCTAAAAGACTCGTAATTGGAAAACGACATTCCTGGACGGAAGCAAGAGAAGTAGACGTACAGAGGAGAACCATTGAAAATTGTTACTGAGTATAAGTAACTGGGAGTAATACTAACACCAGGATTGTCTTTCTCAAAGCATGTTAATAGCAGAAACTCTGCAGCCATGGAAAGACTTCTTTAGGAAGAAAGACGTTACGCAGGACAAACATATGCAGCGCAAGTATGGGGGTATTCTTGGGTCGAGGAGGCGGATAAAGTATAACGACGGAGTTCACTCCAAACTATGTGATAGCATTAGAAGCTGGAGCGGAAGAAGGCCTTTGAATAAACATATGCGTTATCTTTATTGAAAAGACGCTTTTTGAATATAATGCAGATAGACGACTTCCACATAAGTTACCGAAGTTGATAAAGACTCAAGAGCTGTTCAGGTTCAAAGAGCTTCAAAGGTTGGGGTCAGATTTTGGTTTAAACTGGGATAATGAACATCTTACCCAAGACGAGTGGCACATTAAATGTTAAGTGAAAACCAAGATGTATCAAAAGCCAGAGATAGTCGACCGCGAATCTACAAAAACCTCGTTTTTAGTAAAGGCAAGGCATACTGCAAAGACACCAGCTTGCAAAGAGAGATTAGTTGGATTATCAAAGCGCGGGCAGTCCTTCGTCAGGTACATACAGTCGTCAGTACCGAAAGCAACCCTAAAGCAGATCCAAATGCTTTCAGTCCAGTTTCTGTTCCCTTTGACGTCTTCCCAGTCGTCTTCACACAACCGACGCTGTAACCACCCATTTCATCGGAGGCCAGTCCCAATTGTTGACAACAACAATCAATGCAGACACTGCTCTAACCTTAGTTAAGACCCATTCACAGTTCAGCGAGCAGTGAATATGAACGAGCAGAAATTGGCAAATTTTGACATTTCATTCGAGTCCTTGCAATCAGGGAATTTCATTTGTCAAATCTCTCGATTAAGTTCCACATTTGTGGAATGTGAATAAAATATGACAGTTCACATGAAGCATTCTATTATTCGCAGAAAAATCAGTGATTTCTTCGCAGAAACTCATTCGCCGGTCGCTGAGCCGTGAATGGACCCTTAGATAGGATGGAATCGCGTTAGAAAAGGAACAGAAGCAGAGAAATCAAGAGAGAATGTAGGGAAAGAATGTGTGCCTTAATCCATGTTCCCTCGAGTAAAAGGGAAACATCTTTAGAGAGGTGGTTAGAGAAAGAAAAGAGGAGGAAAGCGGAAAAGTGGCTGAAAGAAAATTACAAAGGGTGAAAGGTAACTAGCATTATATAAAAGAGTGCGTGCAGAGCAGAAGTCAGTTGTCAATCTGAACAGTAGCGTTGGAAGAATTTTGAGAATCGCCAGCAGGATGGAAGTCAGCAGAGGAAAGCGAAGAGAACCCCAAGTAAGCAGATGACGTCCTTAGACTTAGAATCCTGATGTCTTAGCCCGCGATATTCATAGCAATCATTGTAATGAATAAACTCCTTGACAGGTTGCAGTTTGACTACAACGAATCTACCGGGATGGTTGGGAATTAGTGGCCCAAAACTTGTTAAAGGAAGGAGAGCAGTAGTAGTGATTATCAGCAGCAGACGAGTCGTGGATGGACGCAAACCTGACTAGGTACACAAGTCTAAAGTCCTTTGTCGCTATGAAATGCTTGACGACTTTTCAGCATCTCATGATCTCCGATGCATCTCACTAAGTTAGTCTGCTCTAGTTTACGAAAACCTTACCAGAGTGGTGACAGGATCAAAGCTTACAGGTACTTTGCCTCCAGGAGAATGCTAGGGCTCAAGTGATCTGTTATTTATCTACTAAACTCCACATTCAAATGAGCTTCCATTCAAATTGAGCGCAAACAATGAAGTGAACACAAATTTTAGTCTCACATCTATTTATTCTTTTTTTCCGAAAGTTTTCTAAAAACAACCTCAATTTCCCCCCAAAATAAATTTCACCTCCCGATTCGATTTTAGAATGTCAAGTCCCAGTACTTGTGTGGTTGCACTTGCTCCAATTTGCCAAGATCCAGGATCCAGATAGATGCATTCTTTCCAGTCTCCATGGCTTTCATAAAGTTGACGGCACACTCATCCGCGTTCTGGTTCTTGGCAGCACAGAATCGATCAGTCAACACATCCGAGTAGGGGAAGGTGTCATTACCACGGAATGTATCCCACAGACCAGTGACAGTGATTCCTGGACAGATGGTCATAATAGCGACTCCTGTCCGCTTGTAGTAGTATTCATCCTGTAGGAATTTTTTTTTTTTTTTTAAACCACAGTCTCACCCCAATTAGATAGAACTTACAGAGATTGATCGACTGAATCCCATTACACCGTGCTTTGAGGCGGTATAGATAGCAAGCATTGGACCGGGTTCCAATCCGAGGACGGAAGCAATATTGACAATGAGCCCACCGCGGCCACCATTCGCCTTGTCCATGTGTGGAAGCATATGCATCGTTGTGTGGATCAAGCCAAGCTGAAACATGGTTCATCATCATCATTTTTTTTTTTTGCAAGAAAAGGGATGTGCTCTTACCAAATTGACACCCATGGTCATCTCTGGCTTCCGATCGTTGATCATACCGCTTCCATTGACCAGAACATCAACAACCTTCATCATGGCAATCACATCCTTGACAACCTTCTCAATCTGGTCCTTCTGGCACAAGTCCAATTGCATGAACATCACCTTGGTGGCGGGATTCATTGTCGTGAGTTCCTTCATATAGGCAGCATTCTCCTTGACATCAAGAACTGTCAAGTTCTAGAAAAGTATCCAATTGAATGTATCTGTGCATTTGCTTTATTGAAATCAAATCTTACCGCAACACCTTTCTTGACAAGCAACTTACAAGTGGCAAAACCAATTCCACCAAAGCCCCCGACGTAGACTACGTTCTTGCCTCGGAAATCCATCATCTGATCGGCTTAGCTGTGAACTTGACTGTCTGCTATGTGATGAGCAACTGAAGATCAGGGTCTAGTTTGACCGAGCTTGAAGGCTCGCATTGTTTATCTGCATTCATTGGATTAAATTATAAATAGCACACTTGGTTGCAGTTACAGATACAATCAACGTTATCAATCAGTGTGCGCTGTCAACATGGGAGAGGCTGCATTCTATATTGTGTAGGTATACTGACGCAGGTTTTCAATCAACCGAGAGCACGTTGAAGGAAATGAATATTCGCAACGAACTCTTTAAGTAGTCACGCACGTGTGCGATATTTTCCTTCTTTGCATTCAAATAGATAGATTTTCCCGTGAACAGAATCTATTGCGTGGGATGGCAAATTAAAAAAAACGTTTAATTGGTGTTCGTTCTGGTCAGAGCCATGGGGTACAGCTGAATTGGCATCACGTCAAAATAAGCATAGACACAGTAGTTGTTGCTCCAGGACTTATGGTAAGAACATCACAGTCCACCACAGCTTCCATTAGCCTCATCCATCCGACACTGAATGTTTTGTGATGCTAATTTCGACTCCAGTTTGTCAGTTCATTTTAAATTGACAAAACGTCCAATGTAGACCTCTTTGCTAAGAGGATTTGGTGCTTCGCTCGCTGTCATTTGGCCAAAGATCATTATCCTGTGAGAGAGCGAGCATTAAAAGTCACCACAGTCGAGGTATTTGCGTTCAAATGGAGTTCCTCTGCTTCCAAAACAACATCAGACACGTCGCTTAACAGAAAGAGAAATGATATTGGTGAAAGCATGCAACCTTGTGGAATCCCACTTCCTTTTTGGAAGGCTTGACATGTGAACCCTTTTCCTTTTTTAATTCGTCATGGTAATACACGCAAAATATCAAATGCCTTTTTAGGATGATGACTGCAATATAGTGATCAGTACTCAATGGATTGATCGGTGATAGTCAGCATGGTGTCGTTGATATGGTCGACATAGGAGGAGCGAAGACCTGAAGTGTGTCTTCTTAAAGCTATTGCCTTAGCCAAAGTAGATAGTATGCAGTTTTCTGGTTTAGATTGGCTTTTTCAGCGATCATTGCGATCATACTCTTCCTACCGATCATCCGGAAAGAAAATATAGGTCTTTTGGGATCTCCCAACACAACAATATCTCCCCTGACGCAGTAGGTACTGCTGAAATATGCTGCGGGTTATTTTTTGTTGGTGTGATCGCAGTACTGATCTTATCCCTTCCCCTAGCCATGCTCTATGTCTTTCCTACAGTCAAGCTTGCTCGCCTCCTTTTCTTCTTACGACGAAGCATCAGAGGGGCCGCTGTGACCGATAAGTGTTAATCGCTGTCTAATTCAATAGGGCTTTCGGATAATCTGTCAGAGCTTTGGTGACTAGCTCTTCTTGCGATAGCATAATAAGTGTAGTTCATATGTCCTGTTGAACCCAGCGACCAAAGTGTAAATTGGGATCACGACAAAAGAATGAGGTCGCAAGCATGCGGGACTGATCCATTTCTTGCAAGTTTATCGCCGCAATACCCGTATATCCTGATTCTACAGAGGGATGTACCTTTGGAAAGCATACAACTGACCTTGTGAAGCTTCGACCTAAATATAGCAGAGGCCAGATGTCCTACGGCTAAATCTTAGTACACAACATAGCTTGACCATCTTTTTGTAAGAATGAACAACATTTTCGTTTACTGACGTCTATTGTACGTCCTTATATTTAGCCTCACATTGTACTAGTTCTATCCTATTGCTAAACAGACTCAACAATCACTTCCACAAGTAACTTACTGGTAGTCCGGCTGAGTATGCAAATGGAGCTGCAGCAGGAAGAAGCGCTGGCGCTGGGGCACCCAACAGAGATGGTGCTGCTAGTGGACCAGGTAAAAGTGCTGGCAAAGGAGCAGGTGCAGCAAAGACAGCTGGTGCAGGAACTGGTACTGGCAGTGGAGCTGCAACTGGTAGAGGAACTGGTGCTGGAGCGAGAAGTGGATGTGCCACGGCATGGTTAATGTGATGAGCATTAAACGAAGAGGCATACGGTGCCACAATAGCTGGACCCAATAGACCAGCCTGAGCGCAAGCAATAGATGCAAGGACAACAAGGATCTGTAAATTATTTTAGAAATAAGTTCAATCTTACATTTTCCAAAGGGCAGATGTATCCTTACCATACTCTTAGCCATCATGATGATGAGTTTTGTTTCTCGAACTAATGTTGTTCTTCGTAAAAAGGTTCAAATGAATTTGATCCCAACTATTGGTAGGCGCTACCCTTTTATATTGAATTAAAAAAAAAAATAGATGCAACATCCTCTGCCCAATGGAATACTAAGTGACTTTCTCAGGTGTCTATTAAACAAAATACAGAGACCGAAAGTGATTAACATGAAAAATTAGGCAAGCAAAACCTACTGATGGGACCGGGCGGCGGCGGCGGCGTTTTGAAATTCGATAACACCGATCGGATACATAATTCAGTACGCAAATTGAATTTCAATTGCACGCACATTTGGGAAGTGTATCTATTCATTGCGGTAATTATCTTGTTAAATTGTCTTACGGTGCTATCGTGTAATCGATACCAGATACGCACTTGTCACGTGCATTTTTCGGGGATGTGTTTGGAAAACGAGCAAACATGTCTGTAGGAAAAACGAGGCCTAGATTTGCTCGAAACGATGACGATGTGGGTTTAATTATACATTTTCTTTTCGATTATATAATTTGCCAAGTTATTTATTTGGGTACATTTAAGTACTCGTCCGTTATTGGGGAATACCGCCCAAAGGCAGAGGTGGTGTCACAAACATGTGCGCTACGAATTATTTTAATGATTCATTCAATTGTGACATGTGTTTCGGTTTGCTTGCTTTGCATCTGTGGATGGAAATATTGACTATAAAGGACTAAATGGTTCATTCCAGGCATAAGACAAGGTTGAACTCTGGACTTTTATACAGACTACTGTGCGGTAGATACATATGCAGAACAGTTCAAGAGAAATCAATGCTTTTGAGAATGCTTTAATGGCAGATAAGACGCGTTGCGGAACTCTGCTCGCTTGGCAGTCGAAGGGGAGTATTTTAGAAGTAAATTTCTTTTCTGCTTACTTTTCCATTTCGCAGTTTACAATGCGCTTTAAAATTATCCGATCACTTTCAAGGACAGATGGAAGACGAAACCTTGGTCTTTATTTGATGCTAACTCAAGTGTTCATTTCCACTAAACAATTTTGCATTCATTCTATTTATTCTATTAATGTTTATTCCTCAACTGAAAAACTATAAATTAAAAGCGTATGTCACACAAATTTTGACAAGATGAAGATTTTACCTCGTTTCTCACTGAACACTGCAATAGCCTTCATCGAAAATGTGTGCCCAACTTCAGGTTAAAGGTATGGGGACCTCTATTGGCGGTTGGATGAGCTATCAAAGATGTGTGCCCAACTTCAGGCTAAATGTATGGGCGAAGTCTATTAAGAGTTGGAGTATACATAGGTACAAGTTATGTCTAGATATTCGCATGAATACACCTTAATTCAATTATGGTTGAGCCTTAAGGGTGTTTAGCTGTTTATTTCTTCCCTTTTGTCTGCTATTATGCGATGAATCTATAAGCGTTCTTTGAATTTTTCTTTAATATTTCATCCGCTGATTGCAAACAGATTCATGAATCCAGTTTGACATTTCTCTTTATTCTTCATTTTCGCGTTGGCCTATGTTCCTTAAAATCCATATATTCTGGAGCGTTGCATCGATGTTTACTCCACGAACAACGAAACTATAAAATGGACAAGAACAAAGAGAAACGTCAAATAGATTGGTCGAAAAATTTATTCGCGCGACACATACCACGTTTATAGGTCCGTCCGCGTACTTTTTACACTAAAATTCGTAGATTATCGAATTTCGAAGAGTGGGGGTAAAATTCTCTCAGAGGGCGCTTAAAGTACAAAAAAATAAACAAACGGGTTGAACAAGAAAAAGTTAAAAATACACTGGTTTGACAGCTTTGACAGTTTTCATAAAGCAACCTATAGAAATTTCTTGCACTAAAATTCGTAGCATGGGGAATTTTTTTACTCTCTCGTAAGCGCTCTCTTCTGCGAAAAACTACGAAAATTCACCGTAATCGAACATATTTTCGTAAAAATTCGTAAATTTTCGTAAAAGAAATCGCTGTTTTAGGAGGGTACGCGAACGGACCTTATATGGCAGATCGAAACCGGATTCAATTCGGGTTGAGTATAAAAGTATAAACGGATTGAAATTGGATTGACTCGATCCGTTCGCAAAATATTCTGCGATCGAGTTGAGTTTTTCAATATTACCACGGATTGAAAGTCAAGTTTGACAGATGGAGAAAAAAATATATGAAGAAATTTTATGTCCTTTCGTGCTTGTAGCGAACAGATGTTGTACAAATAAAATGCAGAAACAGTGACAAACTGAATCCTATTTCAATTCGTTTTTAACTCGATCACTCAATCCAACGGAGATTGAAACTCAATCCCTTTTCGATCCGATCTCTCAATCCAGTCATATGTGTATGTAAATGTAGTGACAGTTTAATTTTTACCCGCCTCATCTTTCCGAATCTTTTTTCTCTTTTATTCTTAGGTTGTTCGAAAAGTCACATGCATCTGGATTCATCGGGTAATAGCAAACTTCGAGTGCCATATTTTTGGCAGACTGTCATTTAAAATATGTTACATATGTCATGTATATAAAAGTACCGCCATTTATGAATGTGTTCGTGAGCTTCCATTTGATTCTGTAGGAAACGGCAGAATGGATTCAAAACCGGCAGTAAATGGTGAGTTGGTTTATATTTTGGCTGTCAAATACTGTCATTTACTCAATTCATTGGGTTTTTTGTTTTTTTTTTGACAGATGTCAAGTAGAAATTTAGTAATCTTTCACGCACCAACGCATTTTTGTTATTCAATCGTGAATATTACGAAATCGGGCTCTTTGGTGTTTCTCTTCTTTTAAACGGCTCTACTTTCGCACATACATAAGTATACTTGTTGCTTCTTTGAATGATGTAGCAATCAATCAGAGGGGTTGGCATGACGTGACGCAAGATTATCGACTTGGTCTATAAAATGTTCATTCGGTAATGTTATGTACGAAGGAATTTCATAAGTCCTCTGCCAACTGATTTGTAGATGCAATCAAACGCTTCCCTCTATCTCATCGTAAGGCTAAGAATATCATCTCGTGCCCTTTATGCAATTGAGCACGTCAGAGTAGTCGTCTCGTTAAAATTAGGACACACTACCCCTTCCCATTTGACTTTTCGATTATAAATAATTAATTTAGTTAACGTCTGTCCTTGGGGCAGACGTAATAAATCCTAAAAATACACCTAACTTATGCGCACAATATCTGCTGTTTATAACACTGTTGGCTAAGGATTGCCATCCGAATGCCTCGAGTAATTCCTTTTGGGATTGATTAATGAATAAGCATGTCGGGTTGCGTGTCCGCCTCCCTATTCCAAGGAATTTCTCCTTCTCCTCCTCTGTTCTGCTGTCTTCCCCTTCTGTCTGTCAACAGATATAACATTGATTAGGCGGCAATCAATAGACTCTCGACTTGGCACGACTCATTAGAGGAAAAGTCGCAAATATAGTTGGCAGATTGTATTGTGATTTTGGGACGAACTTTTCCACTTGGAATCCTTAATTGAACACTCTCTTGCCCGGAAAATGGAGTTGTTTAGTTGTTTTCATCGTAATTAGCTTCATTTATTATTATTTCTGCTTATTGGTTAGACAATGGCACAGATATTGTAAGATTTGTCTGGCTAAAGTCTGTTGAAATTATGCGATAATAGCAAATTATAGTCTTGCATGTGTGTTTCTTCCAAGAAATCCGTACTGTTGCGAACATAATTGAATTGATTAATGGATTTGATTACATCAGGAAGCCTATAACTAATTTTAGCTCGTTTTAATGCGAAATGAAAGCTAGAGAGTCTCAAAAATCTTGAAGCAAACAAAGCTAAACGTAGTTTTCGATAAGTGCCCATCATTACTGACAGGTGACAGCTGACATATCGATAAGAGGAAATGACAAGAGCACTAATGTCACATAGTTACATTCAAGCTGTATCTAAGGCATTACTAAGCCCTTTATTTACTAACATTTGAAGACACTTCTTAGGTAAATTTCATCTAAGCCCAGCAAGCAAGAGGTGCACCTTCAAGATGGCGTGGGCAATCAGACTACTGTTGTGCCTCCTTCGAACTTCAAACAAACCTACAGTATCAGAATTTGCATTTCACATTGACTAATATTTTCTAATGGACCAACCTTAAGCCGAGTGCAAAATCAGATTGTTATCTGTCAATGGCTCAGTGGGCGGTCGCAAATGTCAAAAGTATCTTGCACTCGTCTGGTCTGTTCTATGCAAATGAATGTCTTTGCGACCGCACTCAAACCAATATGTACAACATAGATACACATTGTCTTTGGACTACCGCAAGTTTACTTTTGTGGTTCATCGTTTGATAGGACATCGGTCAACCTCATACCCGAGCCACAAGATAAATGCGACAAAACCTTAACAGTAGGTGCACTTTCTTGCCAACTGAATCAAGTATTTAAAGACTAAATAGAGCCAGCTACTGTGACCAATTCTTGTGTGTTGACATTTCGATGAGGAAATATCGCTCGCAGACCATTTCTTGCCAAAGAATGACTGGAAAATTAATTCAATTGAACTGACAAAAAATATAAAATAAATAAATAAATGCGTCGGGCAAAGAGTTGAATTAAATTCTCCGTCCATGTGCGATAGATGTTTATGTCATAGCTGTCAGTGGGTTTCCAAAGTCGCTGACACATGCAATTACTAGGAATTGGTGCAGTCAGGGACTTGGGCGATGCACGTTGGCACATTTTAACTTTTGAGGAGTGTTTTTTGTCCCAAATAATTCGTAGTCTTAAAATGCCGCCGTGTGCAGTGCTGCCCTTTTATCCCTCTCCATATGGTCCTCAATAATGCTTCGCGATATAACAGACTGCTTGCTTCGTGGCAGTGAGTTCAGCCATTCGTTCAAGTTCTGACACTGACTACAATATCTAAATTTTGACAAATACTTTCTTGTCTCCAACCCCCCAGGTCAATCTGGTATGGAGGATACATTTTTTAGAAGACGAATCGATCTTTATCCTAACCTCTCCTTCCGCCGATCAAACTATTGGATCGCAGTATCTTTTCAGACAGCTAAGCAGCTATCAAGTCCTTGGATTCGAGCTCTATCTCTGGACTACTGATAGGTGCTCATGGAGGTGGCTATCAGCTCAATATTCACCCATGTTTGGTGCTGGGGCATAGAGACACTTCAGTAAATCGTAAGGCCGTTGAACTTACCAGAATCGGAAAAATTTTACCCATCCTGGCAGACAAAGCCAACAGTCGCTACTTGCAGACTAAAACTCAAGCTGGATGCAATCTAGAGTTAACATCTTTGGTGGATAAGTATGCCTTTGATCTTTGACTTCTTCAGAAGCTAGTTGGGCACCCTAAGTGGAACTTCTAAGCTCCATTAGCGGCGAAAAGGCCCTCTACTGCGTCGTCCCTTCACGTTAGATTCTAGAACTCTGCGGCCATTCACTCTATAGGTCCTCAGACGGCCAATACGCAGTTTTTGACTAGGTCGACATCTATATACAGCTCGTATACTTACTTAGACTTATATCCTGTATCCCCTTGTGGGTTCTAGGGTATCTACAACGCCTACGCGCCAAAGTGCGCGATTTCTGGAAATGTGCCTCAGCTCGCCCAAACTCTTACCCAGTTGCCGTGCTTCCTTCTCCACTGTTCTGCGCCACGTACTCCTAGGACCGCCGCGTATCTTGCTATCCTGAGTAAGCGATTTCCATTGCATCGCTTGGCTAACTATGGATTTGTCACCCTTTCGGAGAGTTTGAGCAATCCACTGGTACTGGCTTGTAACTTCCGCACAATCCGCTCGAGTATGATGTTGAAGAAGTCGCATGCAAGCGCTTAACCTAAAAGATGGTCATTGTCGACCTTATTACCTTCGTTTTCCATCGTTCTGCTGCCTACAGACGGACAAGTTTAGCAGGGATGTCAAAACTAGACATGGCTTCATATAGGTCGTCTCCCTTGGGTTTTCTCCAGGATCTGTCAAAGTGTTATAGTTAGAGTGATGGTGGACTTGCTTGGCCTGAAACCGTACTGCTAGTAGTCAATTAGGTTGTTGATAAGAGGTTGCCTGTACGATCCTTACATAGAACTCTGCGATACCACATGAAGAAACTGGGTCAAGCGATGTGGAAGCTGTTGAGGACTCGCTATCTCCAGTTTGCTTAGGCCTATCATAACTCAAAATAGTAGGGAGAAAGAGAAGCCCTCTCCTACGATGATGATGACCACCAAACAAACTCGCAACTTGTTTACCTTAAAACGAAATGTTTACAAGAATTCGTGACTCAAGTACCTACCACCACCGCCATGAACCTAGATCTCACTCTCAATAGTAGCCAATGGCTTCCTTTTCTCCGAAGATTTATCGAAAACAAGTTAGAACGCAAATTGTTGCCGTTAAAGGACTATTTTCAAAATTAAATTGAATAACCACTTGTAGCCGCATACCTGGGCTTTGTTTACCCGGCAAAGAACATTTATTTACAATAGAAATCCACCCAGACCAACAATTTGCCTATTGTCCTTTTGTGGGTAAGGCACTCCTCTCATGCCCACAACTTAAGCACATATTTCAAAGCAAGGACCCTAAAATAATATTCTCTCTCTCTCCCCTCGACCATTCAACCGATAGCCACCCTTTATTTGGTGTATAGATACTTTTTTTTTTTTGCGACCAACTGGTCCAGTACCAGAGCCTACCTGTCCACTTAGTTAATCAACCAACAACATTCACTCCATGAGTCCATTTACGTGTTAAAACGGTTCATTGTACCATGTATCTTTCCTACAGCATTGTACCTCTGGCGATTCTGCCTCTGAGGCACGACAAAAAGATACCGCACCATTTGGTTCTGCATTTGTATCCAAACAAAATAAATTGCAGAGCAAAAGAGCAGAGAAATTCTACGCAGTAGATGAGTTAAAATGATGTCCTCGAGCAAAAGGACTAACTGCGCATCAATAATAAAATTTTCTATTCCATCTCTTGGTGTCGCTTGTCATCGTCGTCGTCGTTTTCAATTGAGGCGTAGTTCTTCCCCACAAACACTATTTGTCTACATTTGTGAAATTATCCTTTGGCTATTCAATGCAGCGCGTGGGTGAACCCAATCGCCCCTGCCTGATGTAAACAATCAACATCGGGTGATTATTTTTAAATTTAACGCTTCAAATACTTATCTAAGACAAGTAACACAGCAGCCGGAAGCTGTGTCATGGTGAGTTGAGTATCCTTTAAGCAAAAATTAAATTAAAAGTATATTTTTAGACAAGAGAAGGAGGCGGTTCTTAGTGTGATTTGCATATTTTAAGGCGCTGTAGGTCAGTGAACAGTGAACAAATATAGTATAACGCGGTTCATTGGCAAGTATCAATGAACTCGGTAGTGATTCCTACGAAACCAATTGACGAACACTGCCGTTTAGGCTAGACGTGGCGAAGCACAATGATGCTGATGATTGGATTTTCCTTTTCATATCCTTCGGAGAAAGTTTATTTTGGAAAAGTGGTGACAACAAATTCAAGTCTCCATGTGGTGTTCGGCGGAATTGTCTAAGTCATAAGGTTGTGTGGGTTGTGTGTTTTTTTGAAGTTTCACGCGAATGATTCAGTGGAATCGGTGATACATTTTTGAAAATGGTGCTTTTGAAATTTACAGAGGAATGACATGTGGTTGTGATTTCCTAGGAAATTATGGGCGGGTTCCAGGACCTCCACTACGCCGCCGCACATGTCTAACGTAGACCTCGCTTTAACTATGTACAATATGGTTGGTTACATTCAGTGGGGTTCCACCAACGGTAGAGACACTGGGAACCTTCTATGCTCTTTAGCGGTTGCCCAGTGAGCAAATAAGTTTGTCCCTAGGGTAAAATTTGGCAGCGTCAATCTTTAGCCCTTCCTCTCGACAAGTACTCTCTCTTTTTGTGGAAGTACAGAATTCTATGAGAGAGCAAGACCCCATTGAAATCCCCCACCCTGCCGATGACTGCACGGAGCTTTGATCATCAATAGAAAGATTATTGGTAACAGTATACAGCCCTGTCGCATGCCACTTGTTAACTCGAATTCCTCAGACAATCTTCCTCTGTGCAGATAGTGGCATTCGACTGCATATTCTCGAGGCTCTTGCGTAGGGCATGTCAAATAAAAGCCTTTTCAAAAGGAAACCTAGATGGTGTCTGTATGTTCCTCTGACTTTCTATCGATCTGTCGCTTTGGGTCGATCTTAAGCCTTCAGTGAGTAGGTATACCACAAGAGGGAACTCGCATACGCCTATTTTTTGGTTCGAAGAAGCAACATGCTCTGTATATTTATTGATACACAAAGAACAAAGATGTAGGTTAAAATTCTTATCAATTACTGTGTCCAATACTTATGCATCTTTACCTCCTCCAATTTGCCTGTCTCCGATGAAAATACGACGCCATTTCTTGCCCGTACGAGAGCCTCCACTAAGTTTGAACCGCATTCATCCGCAGTTTGACGTTTTGCCGTCCTTATTGTATGACACACTTCTGTCGAATATGGAAAAGTCAATCCTATATCATTGGGCACTTCTAAAATAGGAGTGCTTGTGTATCCTGGACAAAAGACCATCATCATAATTCCTGTTCGTCGATAGTAGAAATCTTCCTGGAAATGCATCTCTATAAGATCAGAAAGTCATATGGAAGTGAATGCCTACCGCAAGGGATCTTGTAAAGCCAATAATTCCGTGCTTGGTAGCAGTATAGACAGCGATTGGTGGAGCTGGTTCGAGTCCCAGGATGGAGGAGATATTTAAAATGATCCCTCCTCGTCCATCTAGGGATTTATCCATGTAAGAGATGGCTGTGAGGGTCGTATTGATAAGGCCAATCTAAAAATTCAAGTCTGTTAGCTAGTTTTCCATTGGGAGCCGAACTAACCTTACCAAGTTGATGGTCACTGCCAATTCAACATTCTTCTCATTCACCACACCACTGCCATTGACCAAAACATCAATAAACTTGATCCTGTCGACTGTCTCCTTTATGACCCGCTTGATGTTCTCCTTATCACACAGATCGACTCTCATGTAGAGGACAGTAACCGATGGGTTGATGCGTTTCAATTCGTTCAAGATCTCCGGTTCCGCATTGAGATCCAGAATTACTAGACTCTGTAAGGAAGGCTATTGATTAGTATTTATTGGAATTGTATCATTTTCTTTTACAGAAATGTCCTTTTGCATCAGTTGCTTGCAACTAGCCAAGCCAATTCCACCGAAGCCTCCAACATAAACTACGTTCTTTCCACGGAGATCCATTTCAAACTGAATTCGCTTGCCAAAACCAAATGTGACCAAGCATCGCAACGTACTCCGTTCTATTTATAGCGGTCTCCTTGCACAACAATTAATTTGGCTAATTTTCTGCCATCTAATGATCTACTTAATCATTTTTAATTGGTACTTTCCAGTAAGGGCGATTTGAGTATTTAAAAACAAAGATTAAACATTCATGAATAGTTCATCTGAAGTAGCTAGGTTCCTGGCTTTAATATGAACCAAGAGAGCGTGGATGGCCTGCAACTAATACCTTTTTCAGTTTTTGTCCAGGCATACCGTCTACCGAATGTAGCTCTATGCAGGCACTTCCAAAAGGGAAGAGTGAAAATAGTCCACAGCTTCTATTAAGTCGAAGTTTGGAAACGACTGTTTGGAGATAGGTTGCCTTATAGCGAGCATACAGAATCAAAAAAGACGAATGCTCTTACTACCAAGAGCACTTACTTGCAGGCAAAATTGATAGTGCAATAGGACTGCAACAATGGAATATAACGCCTCAGGCGGTGTTCCCCAAGGCTCCGTACTAGGTCCGTTACTCTTACATCTACACAATCAAAGCTTTTTCTTTAAGCTTATGTTTAAAGCTTGCACACACAGTAGCAAAGCAAATCGATCAAGAGTAGCCTTGTCTATTAGATGAAAAACCTAAAAGCCAAATCGGTAGCATTCCGCTGAGAGTACAGCAAAAACAATGGCTGCCGTGTTGTCAATTTATCAAAGGACGAAACCAGAAGAGACTATCTATCTTCACAGATATCGGCTGATGCTATGAAGACGATGTCGTGCAGAACTTAGACGCTAGCCACCCGGACGGAAGCTAAAGAAGCGAAATAGAACTTTAGTGCTGCAAAAGTAACTACAAAATGAATACCCGAATGTAAAGGGGTTTCCATTAAGGACTTGACAACTTTTTTTTTAAAATAAAACTCAAAACATTTGAAGTATTTCAAAAACTTTATAATCCGCTCGAAGTACAATCAATGGCACTCGACTTCTTTCATATGGCCACCGCAGGCACGTTTGCAGCGATCGATTCGTTGGACCCAATTTTTCCATGACTCGGGCACACATTTCGGCCGAAAAGGCGTTCAATATTGGTTCTGAGCTCTTCCAACATCGTCGGCTTGTTGGCGTTAAATCGCATGAACGAGGCGACCAATCGACTGGCCCATTTTTTGAGATAACACGCTCACCATACTTACTCTTCAGTAAATCGATTGTAACGTGTGCTGTGTGGCTTGTGGCACCATCCTGTTGAAACCACATGTCGTCCAAGTCCATATCTTCCAAATCGGGCCATAAATAAAGGCTAATGATGGCGCGATAACGCTGACCATTCAAAGTAACGAGACGACCGTTAACCGCACCAAACAGTTATTTTTAGTGGATGAAGTGGCGCATCTTCTCCAGAACCCAATGCGGACAACGTACGTCGCTTCAAATGGTCCATCGGCTTCAATTCTTAAGTCAGCTTGATCTTGTATGGGTGTAAGCCAAGATTCCTTATGCAAAAGACGCCATAATATGGTCGGAGCGATGCCAAATTCTTGAGAACGCCACCGTGGAATTGACTCATTTGGCAGCGATATTTTCGACACTTCGACCAACCCGTTGTCTCACTGACACGGCAACATCACACAACGAATATGTAAGTTCAAATTTTCGCACTAAACTTATTATTGCCTGTCTCCTAGCACGAAAAAAACGACCGAAAGATGGAGTTAACGCTCTTAAAGTTGCGATCACCGACTCCGAATTTCGGTAGAAAATTTCTATAATTTGTAGACGTTGCTTGTTCGTGTACTTTACTACGATGAAAATGTTGAGTTTACTGAATAAATTGACAGTGACAGTTTGATGATTAGTGAAAGAGTGCGTTCACTAATTAAATTCAAAGTTGTCAAGTTCCTATTGGAAAATCCTTTATAGATATCGTTACTCGTTACTTTCGTTACTTTTGTTATAAGCTTGTGATTATGATATTTTAAGTATTTCTGCAAATATAACGAAATGAAGCGAGTAACGATATTTTTTGAGAAGTAACGTTTCTGTATTTATAGTAACGATTCATTGCAGACTTATAGAACAGATAGTGCTTCATTTAGAATGCCAACTGCTGATGAACGAACTGGGCGAGGCCTAACTCCATTCAACACAACCCGGCAGAGGATGAGTACTCTAGACGCTTGCGATGCGGAAGTGTTTGAACCATTATGAAGACTCACTGATTACACGTGTGACTACTAATATGATAGTAACTAACGATGACGATTTTTACGATCTACTCATTACCAATATATCATTGATCAGAAGATCACACTGCCCTGAGTATAAACTTAATTGCTGTCCTCGCTGTAATGAACTATTGTCACACTAGGTATTAATTTAATAGTATCTATTTATCTTCATAAAGGTTGTATTGAAAAAAAAAGCTAGCCAGTGTAAACAACGATTTAAATTTTATTAGCTAATTTGTCTAAGGTTCGTAAAAGGGGGTATTAAATATGAAAATTTACTTGTCAATAATGACATTCCCAATACTTGTGCATGTCTACCGCCTTTAATTCACCAGCGTCCGACATCCAGACGATGCCGTTGCTTGCCCTTGAAACCGCTTCCACTAAGCTTTTGCCACATTCATCTGCGGTTTGACTTTTTGTCCTCATTATTGTATGCTGCACTTCAGTCGAATATGGGAAAGTCAATCCTAGATCAGGAGAACCATCTAGCAGAGGAGTGATTGTCAGTCCTGGGCAAAAGAGCATCATCATAATTCCTGTTCGCTGATAGTAGAAGTCTTCCTGGAAAGGCATCTCTATAAGATCAGAAAGTCATATGAAAGTGAATGCCTACCGCAAGTGATCGTGTGAAGCCAATAATTCCGTGCTTGGTAGCACTATATACAGCACTTGGTGGAGCTGGTTCAAGTCCCAGGATAGATGAGACATTTACAATTAGTCCTCCCCGTCCACCAAGGGATTTATCCATATAAGGGATGGCTGTGAGAGTCGTATTGATAACGCCAATCTAGAAATTCAAATCTATTAGCGAGTTTTCCACTGAGAGTTGAACTAACCTTACCAAGTTGACGGTCACCGCCAATTCAACATTCTTCTCATTCACCACACCACTGCCGTTGACCAAAACATCAATAAACTTGATCCTGTCGACTGTCTCCTTTAAGGCGTTCTTGATGCTCTCCTTGTCGCATAGATCCACTTTGATGTAGAAGACGTTAACCGATGGATTGGTTCGTTTCAATTCGTTCAAGATCTCTGGTTTTGCAATGATATCGAGAATCACTAAACTCTACACAGACAGAATTATGTATATTAGTTTCCTCCTTGGAATTCAGTTTTTTGTTTTTACAGAAATATCCTTTTGCATCAATTGCTTGCATGCAGCCGAACCAATTCCACCGAAACCTCCAACGTACACTATGTTCTTTGCACTAAAATCCATGACTAAACCACGTTCACTTACAAATGAATTGAGACTAAGTAATGTTATCGTTCGAGATACGGTTGTAGTGATAGTAGACTTTATCTGGGTGCAGTCAACAGTGGGGCTTAGGGGTGACGCGCTACTTTTAACATCTGGTCAAATATTTGTTTGTTTGCAGTTTGTGTTTGGAGAGAAAATAATATAAAAATTTGGAGACGAATTGATGGCTCATGAACTGTTCAACTGAAGCAGCTAGTTGTAGTGAATTGATACCTCTGCAATTCACTCTAATGAACAGTGTATAGGTCAGTGGCTTTCTTGTTGTGTACGAATGAAAGATTAGCGTTCATTTATAGTTCTTTTAACGGAACTGCAATTCATCGGTTCATTTGACCTGATCATGTAGCTGATTGTGTAGTTTTGGTCGGGTCATCTGAAGTTGAGATTTAATAAAGAATTTTGCGCTACAAGAAGACTATCAAGGGACAAGAGAAAGCTCTCATTATAAATTTTTTTCACGAATAGAAGGGATCCGAGGGGAAAACATACTCCTTTTGACCGGAATACCCTCGCATGTTTGTCATATGTTCGTACTTTTTGGTATATTTTTGGAACTCGAACCTTGCTGGACCTCGTGCATAAAAGTCCAGCGCCCTATTGGGCCTTGCATCGCGAACAGTGATTTTAAGGCTGCGCTCACAGTCATGCAATAAAGTCATGCGATACGAGAAGCGTTTATTTTTTATGTACAAGTGTGTATCTCAGCTGCAACCTTTCGCACACAAACTCCAATGAGAGAAGCTTTCGAGAGACATCTGCAAGAAGTATGCAAATGCAGTACAAGCCTCACCTAGTATAGCTTCACTGTTCGCACCTACATACAAAAGAATACATGTTTTATCGCAAGCAAACGCTCCTCGCATCGCTTATTCGCATGTTTATTTTCCTACGAGTTTCTCCCCCAAGATCTAATCGAATCTACGCCCGTGAAACAGCTTGCTTACAATGCAACACTTTATTCATCAGTCAATGCCCACGTTATTGAATAGCCTCAACCACTTAATGCAAGTATCTCATGTAAGTGCGCTCCATTCACATACAACAACCAATAAGTTAACTATTTTATTAATTTATTTTTCACAGCTATCAAGTGCAACGTATATTATTATACAGAAGGCCAGCGTTGCCACTTTGGATAGAAACTATGAATATGTCTATTTATCGAAATAAAACTCCTGCGAGTTTAACTCCTCACTTAATTAGTTAAATTCAACTTTAAACTGAAAAGCATACTTGTGACAGTCCGTAAATAGTAAGAAATGTCAGTCAGCCACATTTTAAAGTGACAGATCTTTTCGTTTTGCTTTGTTCTTCTTACGAATCAAGAGGCAACCATAATAGACTTCAGTGGACTTTACCATACGTCAAAAACTTTTTGTCCATAATAGACTTCAAGCAAACTTTATAATCTGTCAAAACAGGAGGAAAAGAAAAGGGCAAATAAGCTAATAATTTGTGACAGCTGTCATCATTTCTGTACTGAATGTCCCATTTGTCACCACTACTTCTTCCCAAATCGAGGCACCATATACGAGAGTTGACTGTCATGACCGTCGTGGCAATGAGCTCATCCTTACCGAGGATCAGGGTTGTTGAATGTACTACTTAGCGAGTATTCGTACTCCCTTCTTAAGGACTGTACTCCCCTCGTCCTGATTTTACTCCCTATAAAACATTTCGATCGTTGGATAAGATATATAATTAGAAATAGTATTAGAAAGTAACTCTAATTGTGTTTAGTATATTGTCACTTTTATTTCATTGAATGGGCCATCACAAACTGGTGCAATTACACCGGAGTAAGACTGGCTTTTTAGAAGAGAAAGACGAGGTGTAAAATAAGAAACATGGTATAATCTTCATCCAGTGTTGAAGCAAGCTCTTTTCTTTGCGAGCTGCCAATTTAGGAGAATTTACTCGGTGTTACCCCAGGGCAAAATTACTCCAGTGTGTGATGGGCTTCGTCTTGTATCTGTCCTTGAAAGTGATGAGATAATTTTACAGCAAGTAAGCAGATAAATAGTATACTCCTGTACTCCCCTCAGGCACAAAATACTCCTCTGTTAACTTCTAGAATACTCCCCTTCGAAATTGGAAAACGGCATCCCTGTACATTACCCACCTAACCAGATACTGCACTCAGCTACTGAACCAGCAGCGCATACAGCTTCGGTGAACAAAGAAAGACCGCAGAACAACAACTGTGTTGATCTTGACGTTGATCCTGATAAACTTTTAGGCTAGCTTAGTTGATTCTAAGGCTCTAAGCATGGTATCGTATCCTAAAAAAGCCACTTCCTTTTTTTTTCGTGCGACGACGGACCGACAATCCTTTCGGTACTAGATCTGAAAATGGCTTCGCAGACTGCCAACGATCTTGAATAGCATAAAACATAGTTAAGCGGGTCCTTGCTTTCACACATGGTTTCTTTATAGGTTGCCAAGTGAATTTTAAACAGTTCTATGTCCCTAGATAAAGTTTTCAGAACAAAATATTGTGTCAAGCTCCTTTTTCCCTTTTTTTTTTTATCATCAGCCTAACAGTATGCAGCATTTTTTCAACTCCAACAAAAGCAGTTCATTATTTGCACCTCCCACTGTAGCATATCATAGTGCTAATCACCAATTAACATTCCTCCTATACCTCTGACACAAAAATACATATGTTTTAGGACCGTAGATAACGATGCTCTTATCTTCCTCCGTTGACCATTGACGTGCGCATAGAGTGTCTATCAACCATCGCCAAAGTTTTCCAGCTAACCAAAGTAACAGCCTCAACATCAGTACCTTGTCGCAGCACACCGAGTCAAGTCACAAAAAATCCAAAGCCCAAAAAATGGAGTTGAAGGGTAAAAATGTCGTTTATGTCGGTGGTTTCGGTGGAATTGGCTTTGCCACTTGTAAACTTTTAGTCGAGAAGAAAGTTGCAGTGAGTTCAAGATTTTTCCTTTCAAAAGAATATTTTTTTTTTATATATTCTGCTTCTTCCTTTAGAATCTATACATCCTTGATGTCGTGCCAAATGCGTCGTTCTTGAACGAACTCAAGGCATTGGGTTCAACTGGCACCACAGTGTACTTCACGCAGTTGGATCTCACCAAAAAGGAGCAAATCACCACTGTCCTCAAGGAAGTTGTCGCCACTATTAAGTACTTTGATATCCTGGTCAATGGAAGTGGTATGATCAATGATCACAAGCCAGAGCAGACGATAGCTGTCAATTTGGTAAGGAAGCCTTTGATAGATTGTTTTTTTGTTTTAAGACAGCCTCCTCTCTGCTGATAGATGGGATTGATTTACACCACGATGACAGCGATTCCCTATATGGACAAAGCCAATGGTGGACGTGGAGGACTTATTGTCAACATTGCATCCGTTCTGGGACTTGAGCCCTGCTCGTGTTTGGCAATATATACCGGCTCCAAGCATGGAGTAATGGGATTCACACGATCAATTGCTGTAAGTAGTACATAGAGAGAGAGTTCCACAAAACAGATGACTCTAACCATTTGTTATAGGATGAATACTACTACAAGCGGACAGGAATCGCTGTGATGGCTATTTGTCCAGGCATTACCATGACTGGCTTGTGGCATGAATTCGAGGGCAACGATACGTTCCCCTACTCAACGGAACTGAGCAAGAAGTTCTTCTCGGCCAATCACCAGAGCGCTGATCAATGTGCCGTCAACTTTATCAAAGCAATTGAGACTGGTAAAAATGATTCGATTTGGGTCCTTGATGTCGGCACCCTGCGTGAGGTTACACCAACACAATACTGGTCTACAACTTACAATTAAGCTGAGGCTGGATTTAATTTTATATTTAATGTACATATGATGGAAAAGTTAATAAAAAAAAGTCGTTATACCTAGAGTGGGACTGTTTGAAATGTTTGTGATGGCAATGTCTTATATGTGGAAGAAAACGGTCAAATTCTTATGGCAACTCTGCCTGTTAAGGTTACAGGCCTTAAATCCTTCGTCGCTGTAGGATGTACAACTTGCGTAAGGTAGATCGCTTTCTGTCATCGAAGTGTCGAGGGAAACCAGAAATTTCAGCAGAGACATTCTTTAGGCATGCAACAGCCTGGGGAATAGAAAAGGTCCTGAGCTAAATGGGATATCAAATGTAGCCCTCAAAGCAGCCATTAAAAGCAGAATAGACGGGTGCATAAGTGAAAGAGTCTTTCAATAAGGACATAATCTTGGTTCACAAGGTAGAGGCAACGAATGGCTAGAGTCTGCTGATCTGGAACTAGCTGCCCAAAAGACTGATGCTGTCTTAAACTTTGCGGTTGGTCTGCTGCTCCGATGTGGGTAAGTGCTTCCGAACAATCTCAGACGAAGCTGGAATTGGATTAGCTGGAATGGTCCCAATCGACATTCTCACAAACGAGATGCGAAGGCGTATACCTTAAGCAACTCTCGAACCGGCAAGAAGCAAACAGATGCAAGGATGAGGAAAAGGGTAATCTCAGAAACTCTGTGGCTACTTTACAATTAGAATACTGGACAAACAGAATGAGGGGAACTATAACTACCACTTAACACAGTTCCTGCCCGGCCATGTCAGCTGTCTGGACATGACTGTCTTAAATGCAGTGGAGGATCCGCAGCATGCAGTGTTTAAGCTTTGAAGAAGATCTATTCATTCATACTCTGTATGCAAAGCACCCTGCAAAGAGTAGTAGCCCAAAAGGGGGCCTCGGAGACTAGAGCATAACTGCTAATCAGCTGCGTGAAGTAATAGCTAGGTCCTACCTAGGGCTTGTGACCAGAAGGTCACTGCTCACTTAGACCCACAATTCGGGTCCATTGTCCCCAATCGTTTAACCCTGGGAACGCTGTAAGAAAGTCCGCTGTTAGAACCACCCAGCTCGTAATATTAATCTCAGGAGATCCACCAGCTCAACATTGCCTAAGTCCTCCAGCTTCGAGAAGAAATGACTGCCAAGAGTTCTCCTTCTTCTAACATATAGGGCAGGACAGTCAAACTGCAGGTGACGTCTTCGTCTCTGCAGCTTCTACAATAGTCATTATGCAGCACACCGAGTCTCTCTGCGTGAAGGCCAGAAACAACCCGTGCGTTATGATGACTGAGTTTAACCAGAGTTAATGATCTCTTCTTGCTAAAGGCCGGCCATAGAGCTGTATTCAGATAAACCCAGCGTCTGTTTGCACGATCGATGGCTTCATCTTCTACTGACTGGGGCTGCCCGCGATATGTGCAGCTTGGACCCTCTCCTAGCAAGCTCATCCGCCTTCTTGTTTCCTTCGATATCCAAATGCCATGGCACCCAACTAAGGGTCACCGTATTGGCTCTGGACATCTGGTTTCAAAGTGATTTGCAGGTTCTCACCAGCCTAGACCAAATTATAGCAGAGTCCCGAGCCTTAATGGCTGCCTGGCTGTCTATATAGACAGTTATCGTCAGCAGCCTGTGTAAAGGAGTGGTTTATTCCTAGGGCTTCACAATAAACTCCGGCTCCTGTACCACTGTCCATCTTAGAACCGTCAGTATAGAATGCCAACTGCTTTTTCTTTTTACTTCTCCAGTTCTTCCAGTAACTTCTGTCCGGAATCCTTGCATTTCGAATGTTAACATCGGGTTTAGGTGATCTGTTTCCGTCAATGAAGTAATGCCTAACGATAGTCTGACCAGGAGAACGGTTGAAGTGCGTAATCGTATCCTTTACATCGGAATCTTAGTATCTAAGAAGATTACACGTCCATTGTGCATTGGATAGCCCAATCCAACCTTTGGTCTGCACCCCATTTGAAGCTCTTTACGACCTCAGATGCTTCTTAATCAAACAAAGCTATTCATAGCCCTTGTTTGCTACGCATTATGCGATGTGATGATGTGAGGTAATCTTTAAAGTTTTTTTTGCTGTGTCATACTCGTTCCATCTGCTGTTCAGCGATAATATTATTTTTATGCCCTACCTGATGAAGGACACACTAACTGATAGTGCTCTAAATTTATTGCAAAAAAAAATGTAAACAAAAATTTTGTTATTTAACAGCTAAAAGAAGAATTCTTCTGATAACCCACCCTGGGTGTTAATTGGATATTTGAACGTACTTCACGGGTATACACACTTTTGCGGACAACTGCGCGATTGTATGCACAACTTCAAGTTTGTTTGGCGAAATTTATTAGAATTTCTATTTTGGGATCTGCACTGTACAGCTGACCCCACAGAGCACGCTTCATATGGGGCTTATCAGTTGCTTGTGGTGTGCGAGGTTCAAACTTTTAGTCATACCACCCGAAAAGTCAGATAAGCCATTCCTAATATACACCCCCAATAGAGTGGGTGAGTGAAATTTTGCTTCTTATCTGAGAAAAACACATTTTTAATAGATTTATTTACTTTGGGTGTTGTTGTTTGTAATGCAGGGTGCAAAAGCACACACAGATGTTATGAGATTCATTGTCAGGGTCATGTCTGGTTTCAGCGAAGCTAAAGTAGGATTTAAGGAATCCTTATCCTTCTCATGGTGGTAGTCGTTTATCTGATCATGGTTGACGCTATTTCCATTCGCTGGAGGCGATGAAGTCTTTAAGAATACTCGCAGACCGTGCTACGAAGTTATGCCCGACTCAATGCTCTAGCATCTGGTGCCCCCTACGGTACCGCCGATCAAGGCATTCCTTCGTAGGGGCAGGTTTTTGACTTCAAGTCTTCTTCGTTATGTTGCAGGGATCTGTTCTTGTTCGGCGCTTTCTGTTTGTTTTGGTTGTCGGCGATTGCCCAGCTTCTCTTCTTGAAAGCATGAAACCTATTAGGCTCCTTGGGGTTACCGCATACTTTTTGCACTCTACAAGGACGTGTTCCGCGTTTTGGACTTTCTCTTCACAGTGCCGCCAGAAAGGATCATCTATGAAGGTATTCCCGAAAACTTCCAAGTCCGGTTAGTAATTGAGTGAGGTAGAAGTTTACCTCCCCGTGTTTACTGGTGATTCACTCTTCGATATTTGGCAGAAGTTTGTAGGTCCGCGGGCCATTTTCTGACGTGCTCCATCGCCGTTGCCATTCTATTTTGATGGTACTCTGATGGTGCTTCTTTTCTCGTTGCTGCTATTCTGCATGCATGCTGCTATTCAAACCTCCAGGTCGATAGGCATTCGCGCTGCTATTACATAAATTGCATCCCCCGAGACTGTCCTCTATGCGGAGCATATTCTAAGAGATGCTTTTCTGTGTACCGAATTAATCCCTTTCATGTATGAGCTTACAGTAGGCTTCTTATAGGCTGCTTCGGTCCTCCAATATTGGGCATAAGCCTTCGCGCTTGTATGGGCTAGGTGTTCTCTAAAGTTTAGCCCATGGTCAAGCAGTACTCCCGGGTACTTTATCTAAGACTTCGACTCGATAGTGTGTTCGCCTATCTTTATTGTCAGGCTGCTTATGAGGACGGCCTCCGTTTTATGTTCTGCCAGTTCCAGGCCTGATGAAAGAAGCCACGTTTTTACGTCTTTAATTGTGTTATTGCAGTGTTGCGTCGCCTCCTCTACTCGTCAGCGTAGTCGATTATATGTACTCCTCTTGTTTTACGGATCCGTAGTACCCCATCAAACATAACGTTCCACAAGGCTACGCTCAACACTGAGCACTGTGGTACTCCTCCTGTAATTTTATATATTTTAGGCCCTTCTTCCGTATCATAGTGGAGGATTCAACCTCAGATAGTTAGGGACGCGCATGTCCCTCAACGCTCTCATAATGCAGCTTCATTTGGCAGAGTTGAAGGAATTCTTTACGTGGCGCAGTACTCCTTTCCATCTGGTCCCCGATATGGCTTCTTGCAAACTGCTTTTATCGCATGGGTGGTGCTTCGTTTCTTTCTGAAACCGTATTGTAAGTTGGACAGTCCATTTTCTCCTTCGGTGTATTGGTCCAGTCTGTCGCGGATTATTTTGTCTAGCACTTTTCCTACTGTATCTAGCATGAAGACGGTTGCTCTGGATGGTGGTCACCTTTTGGGATTAGTACCAATTTCTGTCGTAAGGGAAACATTCCTTCTTTCAGTCAAGCTGTATAGAGGTTAGCAAAAGCCTCTGTTAGGGATGACATCCAGTCCAGGAGCCTTGTTACTCTTGATTGAATACACTCACTTAAGGGCTTCTACAGTGACGGGTGGTATTATTTCCGGATACTGGTATACCTTGGGAATAGCCCGCTCCCTATAGTATCCATCATTCTCGGGCATTTCAGTGCCGTTGCTGCGGCGCTTTTTAGTTTGTCCATAGCTATCTTGCAGGCGTTTTCCCACGGATTTGCGTTGGAGGTCTTCTCTTAATTTGTGGAATGATTCGGGTTTTACTCCTCCTTATGAGTTTTCGGAGTTCCTTTCTTTTTCCAGTAGAATTGCGAGTTTAAGACCACCATGTCCAGCGCCTAACGCAGGATGTGACTTAGAGGACCTTGCAAGCCAACAAACTAGTCTTCAATTCAAAATCTTATCGATCTGTTTCATTTATTCAACTAACTACATACTCATCATACATAATACTTTTAGATACAAAATTAAATTAAATAATCTCGGTACTAGTCCTGTCATAGACTCCTAGTTGCATTTGCGAGGGCAATTAGGCAATGACATGATGATGATGATGATGTGGTAGGCTGAGCAGTGGCGCCGAATGCGCGTGAATGTGCGCATGAGAAGGCTGGGCGATGATCTTCACTGGATGGACATGTGCTGGCGCTGGTGCTGCAATCAACTTAGCCTGAACTGGATAGGCGAGTCCAACCGAAACATGATGGGTCTTGGTAATTGGTCCGGGAATAGCACGGTACGATGGGGCAAATGGAATGGCTTCTACGAGTGGAGGAAGTGGTCTGGTCAGTGGTAGGGGAAGGGGTAGGGGAAGGGGTGCGGGAGCTGGAACTGGATAATACGAAACTGGTGCAGGAGCTGGCCACCAAGGTGCCGGATGAGCATGAAGCACTGGAGCTGGCAAAACTGGTGGTGGGAGGACAGGTGCCGGCAAAACTGGTGGTGAAAGAACTGGCGGTGGTAGGATTGCTTGCGGTGCGTATCCCCATGGAGCTCCAGCGAGTTGTAGTTGGGGAGCAAAGTCAAAGTGCGGGCCAACACTTGCACTGACGCTCGATGCTACAGCCAATAGGGCACATGTCTAGAACGAAATTCTTTCAAAGGATACTTCTTTTTGGATTTCAAATTTACTTACGAGTTTCAACAAAGACATCTTGCTTAAATTGAATTGGTAATCCTTTGGAGTGAGTGGAAGAACTTGGTTCCCTGGTGGTGGTGATAAAAAGTAAAAAAAAGAAAAACACTTGTTATCCACAGTCGGGTGCTTGTCGAATGTCGATTGATTACTAATTGCACCCACAATTTATATTAATTGACCGATGTGCGGTGCGTCCAAATATTGAGTGTCAATAGTTTCACTTTCGTTGCGATACAAACCGTTTTTGGACATCATTTGGCGATGGGTCTTCATGGCTTCTAGTGCGTGCTTCTTGTTGTACATTACAACGATGGCTTCATGTTTGGTTCCCCAATTGAGTAATGCCACCAGGCAAGGGTTAGGTGTAAACGGAAGTTATGGTAAAGTGGGCGGAATGTTATGTCAGAGTTATGTAATTGGTGCTCTTAAACCGGTTGTAGTTCTCCTTTGTAATGCAAACATTTTGGAGTAGCTGTAAAGTGTCACAATAGTTCAAGTACCCACTCTTGGAAGAGGACGGTTTTGAATGAATGAAATTAAAATCGACTAGAGGAACACCTGCCTGAGTCCGGATGCTTCAATGAAGGTTAGGAATAGTCTCCTTCTCTTCCTCATACCTGCAGCTTCTGCAAAAGTCATTTGATCGAAAAGGCCGAGCCTGGTTGCGTGCTAGCCTATTAGGCAATATCCAGCGATGACACCTATTGTGATGCAGTCGAGTCCAGGGATTTGATTGCTGCATGGCTTTAGCAGATATCACGTTTTTCTTAAGCCACGATAAGACTAAAGGCTACAATAGTTTGGTAGATGGCATGAGAGCTTAAGGTTCAGGCTTTCTGAGAAGACACCGGCCCCACTCCATTCTTAGTCTTCGAACCGTCAGTGTCAGGGATGGCGTCATAATTCTGGACTTCTGTCAGTCCATTGAAACCATTAAGGACCCAGCTAGGTTAAGTAAGATACTGTCCAAGAAGCACTCCAGTCTGTCTTTTATTAAAAAGTTGGATGGGACTCTCTGGAACTCTCTCTCTGGAACTCGCAATGCAAACTCACTTTCCAAGGATGCACAAATTATATTGCCAATCCTCCAGCTAATGGTCTCGATGGCATACCCAGGTGTAGTACTTAACATCCAAATGCGGGTTAAGAAGGTCTGTGTGGCTTTTTATGCCTGCAGCAAAGCATTCGGCAGGATGTGGGGATTCCGTCCGAAGATGGTCATATGGATGTACACCGCTGTGGCGCGTCCTATACTCTCCTATGGATCACCGGTCTGGTGGCCTGCTTTAGGGAAAGACTCTGAATCCCTCAGAATCTCCATTCTTTATCGGCTTCCGGACTCGTACATTGTCTTCCAGGCTGAAGTACTTGCTGTACGTGAGGCTTGCCGTCTAATTAGCCAAATCTCCTCACCCCCAAGTACTATAGCCATCCTTATTGACAGCCAGGCGGCTATCAAGGCTTTTATATCTGCCACCGCTTCTTCGAAGCTGGCTCAAAGGCTCAATATCTGTCTTCTTAGGGTGCCTGGTCATATGTATGTAGAAACATCGGGGGCAATGAGCGAGAGGACGAGGTAGCGCGGAGGGGTTCTACCCTTCACGGTGGTGTCCCAATTGGTATTGTTCTTGGTACGAAATTAGTTCATTGGCATCACTAGTTCTCTATAGGAATTGAACGTCGCTTTCAGTACATTACAAGTTGAGGGCAGGGTTGTCGAATGTACTACTAAGGGAGTATTCGTACTCCCTTCTTAAGGACTGTATTCCCGTACTACTACTCCCCTCGTCCTGATTTTACTCCCTTTAAATCATTTCGATCTTATCCAACAAATAGTATCAGATAGTAACTCTCATTGTGTTTAGTTTATTTTCACTTTTATTTCATTGAATGGGCCATCATAAACTGGTGCAATTACCCCGGAGTAAGACTGGCTTTTTAGAAGAGGAAGATGAGGTGTAAAGCTTCATCCTGTGTTGAAGCAGTTGAAAGGCGGGGTAAAACTTGTACAATTTCTGTTTTCTTTGCGAGCTGCCAATTTAGGAGAATTTACGCGGGGTTACCCCAGGGCAAAATTTCTCCAGTGTTTGATGGGCTTTGTCTCTGTCCTTGAAAGTGATGAGATAATTTTAAAGCATCCAGGAAACTACGAAATGAAAAAGTAAGCAAAAAAATACTCCTCAGGCACAAAATACTCCTCTAAAATACTCCCTTTCGACCTTGGAAAACGGCAGCGCTGGTTGGGGGTAGTTTAATTTCAACCTCGGATTAGTGTCAGGTGAAAACGTCAAACTTCAAGGGAAATAGTTTTTTAAATATGCTTAGATTTTATTATTTAATCTAAATTTCGCATAAATTCATGTGCCACGCCCTATTTCCTATAAAACCGCCCATTTGCTTTCATTTATGGTTTATTTTTCCAAATTACACTATTCTATCAGCAATCTAGGTCCGGCATTCAAAAACAATTTTGCCTACACATAAATTATTAACCAAAAAAAACAAATAAATAAAAATGCAAATTAAAAAAAAAAAATATATATAACAAAGACATGAATGAATATTAGCAAAGGCAGTCTTTGCTATTAGCCACCATTCATTCAGTTTAATCAGCGACTGACATTTTTTTTTTATAAATATTTAATCAAACGCAACAAAAAAAAATTATAAATCTTTTTTTCGATTTAGCTGCGCAATCAATCACCATTTTCACTAAAATTGAAAGCAACTAACAGAAAATTTGCATAAATTTTTAGAAAAATATTTTCATCCAAAAGAGTTTCGGATAAATTAAATTAATTCTTAATTACTATTGCGACACAATAGGCCTTTGGCATAAACTATTGCAACATTATGTAGGTACCCATCTAGAGGTAATTATCGGCCGGAAACTGCTTGGGGGCCATTAGACACAGATGGTAGTACGTCGGAATAGTAACATAAATCGAACCCATCATCATATAGGAAGCCTCAAATATGCATATGAATATTTTGAGAAATTATAACCAATTAAAAACTGTAGCACCCAGATCCCCGGAAGACTGCAGCAGACAACCGAAATCTTTCCAAACCAAACAGAGAATAATTAATAAACCGACGACGAATCAATCGGACACGAAGCATAATTGGCCAAACCGTCGACAGGTGTCACATCAGCTTTTAAGTCATAAATTTTGAAGCAAAATGTTACGAATTGCAAATTAGTACTTAAGCTCAAAATACGAGAAATTTTTGCGCGAAATGCTTTAATTTCGTTCAAAAGTGTCGCCGGCGGTGTTTTCAGATTTCAATTACAAAAAATTTTACCAAATCGATATGTATGTTTGGGAATGTCCAGTAAATCTTTTTCTAGTTCTTGTTTAGATACAGATACTATTGGAATTTTTTTTTTCTATTTTACTATCTGAATGCCAATTAGTTGTCAAGTTTCAAGGTCAGTCTTTCTGGAGGCACACTAACTAAATTTGTTTTTTTCTGACATAGACCAGAATTTGTTTGTTATTACAGAGCTAGGTGGAGTGTGTATAGGTATTTTCTCCAAACAATTTTATGGTTAAATTATGCGAATAGTTGAATGTGCTGGAGCTGTATTGTAGGCTCCAATTCAGAGCACGTAGGACGGTCGGTGGTTTCGTATTGAAAATGCACAGAAGATTGTCGTAGGTATTTAGAAAATGTTTATATCTCTAGATCGCACAATAAGAAGTAAAATTTGGCTGAAATTGATGGAAAATTTAACCTATGTATCTATTAACATATCGTTCCTCTTGACCAGACGAGGCATCTGCATTTTTATGGATTTTGAAGTTTTATGATGATTTTGCAACAATGTTTGGTGATTTTTATTATATTTTTAGTTACTGCCCATGCAAAATTGATTGGCCAAAGAGATACTCGTATAAAACCGCAAATTTGTTGCAAATTTAATCAATTTCGACTGTAAGATATCGGACAACTTTAGGTGACAAAACAGCGGACCATTTTGAGGAAAAAGTTGATTGTTCTTTAGGGTCACAGATTGTTGGCTTACCTGCTGTAAGGTGACTGCGTATGCGGATGACAGACACTCTCAGGGACCTCACAGACAATGCCCTCAAACTTCTCACTAGTTGGGCCACACAATATAGACTTGGGGTCAACCCTCAAAAGACCGAACTAATCCTCTTCACAAGGAAATATAAAATCCCCATTATAGACTCCCCTCCCACATTAAATGGCAGTAAGCTTGTGTTTTCCGACAAAGCTAAATTTTTGGGTCACATTTTGGACAGGAAACTAAGCTAAGGCTAAGGATAGCCAATATTTTAGAGCGCGTCAAGAAGGCCAGTACTATTGTAAAAGGGCGATTGGTACAAGATGGGGACTAACACCTCACGTCACCCTCTGGCTATTTGCGTCTGTAGTAAGACCTATACTTCTGTGTGGTGTGTCCGTCTGGTGGACAGCTCTTCCAAAGACTGTTAGCCTCTCTATCCTAGGAAAAGTTCAAAGAGCTGCATGCATTTGTATATGTGGAGCCCTTAGAACTGCTTCCTCCGCAGGTCTAGGAACCATTCTTCATCTACTGCTTCTAGACATCGTCAGCCAACAGAAAACTGTCGCACCTACAATTCGTTTGTCTGCCTCTTCCCAGTGGCTGTCCTTTGACTCCTCTGTTCTAAATGAATTTAACCTCATTATCAGTTCATAACCAGCTTTGGTCGAACTTCCATCAACATCAATCCCAGCTCGTGAAACATGGTCTAATCTGGAGCAGGTGGATGTCGGAACGATTCACATCTACACTGATGGATTTACGGAGTTGGTGGTGGTATTTACTCCTCTGTGGTTAACTTAAGTATCTCCTTCCGCCTCCCTGACCACTGTAGCGTTTTTCAGGCGGAAATTATGGCAATCAAAGAAGCTTTGTCCTGGCTGAGGAGTAATGTACTATCTGCTACGGATATTAGCATCCACAACCACATCAACGGTCGTACAAGATTGCCCTTCATCTCTGATGGAGATCTCGGAACAATACAACATTCACCTATGCTGGGTGCCAGGCCACAGGGATATTCCAGGGCACAGTAAGGCTGATGAAATTGCTAAACTTGGCACAACCCTCCCAATTGAATCCGTAAGGGCGGGAATTAGTATACCAATTGATACCTGTAAGCACCTTCTCAAACTTGATGCTATTAGGAAAGCCAACGCTCTTTGGGCACATTGTCCCTTCCGAATTTCTAGAGAGCTCTGGCCTAACCTTCAAGAGACGTTCAAGAGAACTCCTGCTTCTGAAGCGTTCTGACCTTTTGCAAAATCTTGTTTATGGTATCGGGCTGCAGCTCACGGATTGCTTGGATGATATTAGCCTTAAGTGCTTGAATCGTCTCCGGATTTTTGGAATAACATCAGTCGTCCAAAGCGGTTAAATTGCAGCTCCGAGGCAGCGGAGACGACTGATAATAAGATTAAGGAATTTGGTGCGCAGAATATCGATTGTGGCATAGGCTGTGTGGCATGGCGCGTCATCATGAACCAGAGGTTGTCCAAATGTTCGTGAATTGAGTCTCACACTCTTGGCTACAGCAGCAACATTCTCGTCTATGTGAACCGTACGACGACGGGGACCATGAGTGTCACGAACTTTTTGCACAAACTTGCGTACAGCAGGCGCGCTGGGTTTCTTATTTCGGCCAAGACTTCTTTTCAAAAAACGCACTGTTACTCGGATATTTCCTTCATTGCCCAATGAGATCAGATCACATATGAACCACTGGATATGGACTTAATGTCAAACCAAGCTAAACTTAACTAATGCTACTAGAACATTGACTGACCCATCTCCATAGCTAAACAAACAATGACACTGTTTGCTCTCCATCTCTAAGCCCAAAACTAAGCTACAAACTCGACATAGACCATCCCGTAGAGAAAGCTTTCGGTGGCTTCTTTGCTTCTAGCTTAACCTTCGGTAAGAAGGAAGGAAGAATATTCTTCAGAAGATTGTCCTGTAAATCTACATACATCACTAGTTTAGTGGCCTGCAATAAGAAAGAACAAATCAAGAAAATGCAGAGGACTGCGCCTTTAGTAAAAAGAAGGTCCATGAGAACAGGTCCCGCCATAGTCTTGAAGTAAATTCCCGAATGCGATCAGACTAAAATAAGTAATGTACTGGATCAAAACAGCATATGGTCTGTCAGATGTGACGGTCCAAATACAATTGACACACGACAGAAGAACTACTTAGCAGAAACCTTGTAAATATAGCTCAGCTTGTGGTGATTAGTACAGGTCTTTGGTCCATTTGGGTTCACATGGCCAAGCTAGACAATTCATTCAATGGACATTATCTCAGCCGCTTATGTTGGAAAACCTATTAGCTTCCTTGATACCACAGGAAGGATTTGCAGAATTGTATACCTCTTCCCTAACCGCTACAGATGCCCCCAATGAGTTGTGGTATAACTCTCCAGTCAGCTGCCTCCAGTTGCACACGTCTAGCTCAAACTCAAATGCCATTCATGGGAAGAAGGAAACGATATGGGCTTAGCGGGCAGCTGAGTCACAGAAACCCTATCTCGACTACTATCTTCCATAAGCTACAGTTGTATGAATGATTTCAGAGAAAAGTTCCTTGAGTAGTTTTTGAGCCCTGAAGAGGACAGTGCCGAGCTATTTGGCCCGTACAATGACACCAACTTATCCAAAAGCATTTACATTCAGCGACATGAAATATCTAACATCAATTGTCGTGTGATTGAGTGGAAAGTTCAGAGCATAACTTCATCTCAAATTGTATAACACTGAATTCTTTTATATTTACTAATAAATCCTTTCAAAGCACAAAATCACTTTCTTTCACGTCACACCGCACCGAAATATCATCGACAACCGATCGATAGTAGATTTCATCTTTCAAATTCAAAAACTAGGTACATTCACTTTTGTTTGACAGTCGATAAGTCACCTTGACAGACCTTGGCAGTGCCTACCCTGTGAATGACTAGACTAGGTTCCATCTCAACCAAGCGCTTACAAGTGCAAAGCAGGTGTATAGGTGATCTGATCTTTTGACAATCTCATCACATCCTCAAGATACCACCTTCAAGCCGACACAACTAATTGTGTGGGTATTTCAAATTCTCGAATCGCTCCTACGAATTCCAAATTGAGACGAGCCCCGGCCAATCAGCTGATGCAGCCCGGCTATTTGTTTGTATCTCCTGCCGAATTTCGATTCCGATTCGGAAAATTAATTTCAGATCACGTTCTCATGCAAATAATTGCAAATGATGAATAAAAAAGAAATTGTCGAAAATAGCAAAGCAAACAGCACCTGCGAAGCGAATATTTTTTTCCTATTTAAAGTGCCATGGCATCCGGTTGAGGTACATTCCACTCAGAGGCCTCCCGCAACACGCAACAGTATCTTGAAATTAAGCTGAGAAAAAAGACCCAACAAATTCATCATGTACAGATATGTAAGTCAAAAAAAAATCCTTGAACAAATGCACAAACAACTAATGGATATCCTTTGCAGATCACAATCGTCCTAGCTCTCATTGTGTGCAGTGCTGCCAAGCCAGCTATTATTGCGCCACTCACATATGGTGCACCGCTGTACGCAGGAACCTCTCAAGTGGACATCCGTAGTGCATACAATGGAGGTTATGCCACTTCCTTGGGCTATACCGCACCCCTAGCTGCTAGGATTGCAGCCCCAGTCAGCCCCTTTGCCTACACAGCACCAGTAGCAAGATACGCATCTCCAGCTTTAGCCGCTTCTTATGGATACGCAGCTCCAGTTGCTAAATACATTTCACCATATGCCGCCAGTCCATATGCTGCACCATATGCCGCTTCATTGCCATATGCCACCGCCTATGGGGCTCCGTACAGTGTTGCCGCCCCCGCTGCTGGTCCAGTCTTGCTGTAAGTGCTGGTGAAAGTGCTGTGAGCTTGTTTAATTTTTAATTAATTTAAGTATTTTTATTCGACTGTCTTAAATAAATAATGATTAGTTCATCGATAATGTGTGTGAGTCGTGATTTTATTGGTTTTTTGTTGCTGTTGCTGAGGCAATACCTGCGCCTTGACATTTTTTTTGCTGTCAAAGGAGATAAATTATTGACAGGCTCTTTACAGTTTTATTGGCACTTAAAGTTGCTCGTTAAATTTGTATTTTTCTATTTTTTTTCAAATCACAGACGACCCAATAAAAAATATAAATAAAAAGGAACAATTAAATCATCAATTAGAGAGAAATAAAATTAGTGGACTGATCGCACTAAACGGACAGATTTAGCTAAACAAAATGTTGTCTCACAAAAATAGTCTCTGCAAGAAGGATATGACGTTTGTTTTATTGCAAGAGGTTACATAAGTCGGTCACCCTTGACAGCTCTTACTGCGGGACCATATTTTGAATGACAAGTCATAGGAAGCAGATCTTACAAAGTACTGGACGACTGCTTAATCCAAATTGGTGAAAAAGCTCGTCTATACCGAGAGAAAAATATTTCATACATAGAACTACAAGAATCCATTCATTTGCCGTTGTGAATCATTCACTAAAAGCGAGCCTTTCACAGTCTCACGTACACAGAAAACAAGCGAGCATGAATAATGTGAGAAGCGATAACGAAATTCACTTTTCGACATAAAATGAAAATGAATCATTGAGTGCATAGTAGACTCACATTCAAAGTATTCATTGAATTCACAAAGGCAGTGAGATGTACAACTGATTCACGAGCCTTTGAATGGTTTAAAAATTCGGTAGAAATTCGACCTTCTTTATCACAGGAAAAAAGCTACAACTAAACGAACAACTCCAAATATTCACTGTTTGCGTACTTTTTGCACTAAAATTCGTAGATTAGCAAATTTCGAAGAGTGGGGGTAAAATTCTCCCAGAGAGAGCTAAAACTACGAAAAAGTAAACCAACGGGTTGAACAAGAAAAAGTTGAAAATATACTAATTTGACAGTTTTCATAAACCAGCCCACAGAAATTTCTTGCACTAAAATTCGTAGCATGGGGTTACTCTCTCGTGAGCGCTCTCTTCTGCGAAAAACTATGAAAATGCCTCGTAAAAAACTTTTCGTAAAAATTCGTAAAAATTCGCTGTTTTAAGAGGGTACGCGAACAAATCTAGTGTGCCGGGCAGCAAAGTGTAAGGGTGGATAATCATTTCTGGGAATGAATGTGAATGGGAGCTCGCGAATGTGAGCCCAGCGAATACTTCTTCTGAAGGAATACGAATCGTGTGAGAATACGTCAAAAGCAGTGAATTTTTCAAATGGCTCTCAAAACGAGCTCTCGCTCATTTTGGACCAAAAGCGCATTCGAATGAATACTTCCAAAGTCCTATTGCGGCTCTTTGGCGAAACAAGTAAGATTGTGGAAGAAACATGGATCAACGACTGCACTCCTGACTTGAAAGATTAGTCAAATCAGTGGACCGAAAAAGGGTGATCCAGGAGACGAATTACTCCAATCAATAACAAGTGAGTGAGTGGGACTGTACTCATATTTTTGGTTGTTTCCCCCGACGAATGAATGATCATGATGTACTCCAACAATTACTGCCATCTCCAATTTCGATTATGATACCGGTAATGCCAAATCCTCACATTTTGGTGACATGTTACTCGAAATCGATGGTCGTAATTCGGCCCCTGTTCCGAGGGTGGAATCGTCACGGTCTATCTTCAAAAATACAATACAGTAAGGCGGAGCATATTGCCTTTTATATCCTGAAGGCAGAAAAGGCAAGAAATGGCAGCATTTAAAGGAGAGAAGAGTCCTGTTTCCATCAAGGTAAGTCACTTGTTTTTCACTTTGTGCAAAATTCACGAATTTGTTGAGCAACCATTGTGCATTTAAAAAATTTCCACATAAAAACAAAATCAAAAAAAATATCAAAACATTTTATTGCTCCCAAAAGCACAAAAGCCCAAATTATTTGACAAAAGCCACATGAAAAGTTATAACGATTTTCTCTGATTTGAAAATGGTAACTCTGTTTTGATGATCATTTTTTCGATCAGCTGTGTGGCATGCTAAACAGGGTAAAAGTTGAAATATTATAGAAGAAGGTTTTATATTGTGCGATCATAAAAGCTTTTGCCTTCTACACTTTCGAAAGATTGTAGTCAGGGATGCCCTTTTCCAATTTCGAAGGGGAGTATTTTAGAGGAGTATTTTGTGCCTGAGGAGTATTTTTCTGCTTACTTTACCATTTCGTAGTTTACTAGATGCTTTAAAATTATCTCATCACTTTCAAGGACAGATACAAGACGAAGCCCATCACACACTGGAGCAATTTTGCTCTGGGGTAACCCCGAGTAAATTCTCCTGAATTGGCAGCTCGCAAAGAAAAGAGAAAATGTATAAGTTTTACCCCGCCTTTCAACTGCTTCAACACTGGATGAAGAGTTTACCACGTTTCTTGCTTTACACCTCATCTTGCTCTTCTAAGCCAGTCTTACCCCGGGGCAATTGCACCAGTTTGTGATGGCCCATTCAATGAAATAAAAGTGACAATATACTAAATACAATTAGAGTTACTTTTTAATACTATTTTGTGGACGAAATCGAAATGTTTCAAAGGAAGGGAGGGGAGTACAGTCCTTAAGAAGAGAGTACAAATACTCCCTTAGTAGTACATTCGACCACCCTGATTGTATTCCATCGAGATCACTGAAGAGGATTGCACCTAATTCTCACCGAGGATGAATAATTCAATTTAACTACACAACCAAGTCACTTTCTAAATCAAAGTATCCTTGAAAATACTTCACTAAAATGCTGCTAAAAAGGACGCACACACTGATTTTTCACACAACTTTATTGAACTAATTGAAATAAATATCTAGGCACAGTTCTATCTACTATCTAAAATCTAATCACAGTTTATCAACTCCATTCACTTGAAACATTCACAGTAGCTCTTCTACTTCTTGTAGGACTCTCTCGCCTGATAAGACGTTATAGGCAATAGTCCTGCCTGCCGCAGATGTGTTTTCAAAGGAAACGGTTTGAACTTAATCGGCACTGATCCCACTGGAAATGGCAATCGAGCGTTGTAGGACATCGGAAGCGATGCCACTGATGGCACTACCCGGTATTGTTTTGGCGCGGAGCCCTCAAAGGACTTTGGTTCAATTTGCAAAGTCACATGCGGTGTGTATGATGGTGGGACGAGGTCCTGGCTTGGGATCGGCGGTGGTTGTCTGTACTCCTGTGGCGAGGGCTTGACATTGTTCGACGGTAGGTGCTCCACGATTGATGGTTGAATTTTGTAATTGAAATTGATCGCGGGCAATGGTAGTGGATTGTGTGGACGACTCCGAGGATCAATCTGGTAGGATGCTTGTTGAAAGTGATTCGAGATGCTTGGTGTGGGATGCGGAAGAGATGGCCTTTGATAAATATTATGCTGCTCGTATGGATTGAAGTGACGAATGTCCTGATCTGAACTTGGTTCGGGTATCCTTTGACTGAACTGATGTGAGGGGTCTCTTAATCCATTGTAGATTCCCCGAAAATCCTGCAGTGGTGGTACCCTCCTACTATACTGCGATGATACTGGATACTGAAAGTAGAAGTTGTCCCTCGGCTCGTGATTGGCAGGAATGTTGACGTAATAAGCTAAGGACGCTTGAATGGCTTCTGGTTGACTGTATGAATATCCATAGCCAGGATCATTTTGTAATCCGTCGATCCTGGCATGAATTCTTATCGTTCCAACAGCTACCAATAGAAAAATCTAAAAAGAGAAAAATAACGTTTGAAGAAAACAAATTCTTAGTAAGAAAGGATTCTTAAGCAAACCTCAGTCCACATAGTTGATCCGTCAGAGTTCGGCCTAAATCACCATCTGAACCTTAGCCGATGAAATGATCTCATTAAAATTACAGTTAAGTTTTTATATCCCAATCCCCTCCAAAAAAAAACAGAGAGCGATTCCTCTTTCACCAAAATCTCACTTTCTAATGGCATCAACCACCACCAGCTCGATCAGCCAGATTAGTTTGGCCAAATTATTATTTCCCATCACTTTCGGCTTCATCTGAACGCGCGGAGATGACAAGCTATATCTGCACGCGTCTGCGAGAAGTCACATTAAGTAACTTTGACCAGGCACCGATTTTAGGGCCAATCGATTGCGTAACGTCATCAACCGACCAAAATACAATGCAGAAAGTGTGAAAGGGTATCTTTGTATCTATGTATCTTTGACAGAATGATCAGCTTTGATGAATGAACCGGTTTTGATCTTTCTGTTTGTGTGTGGCGGTTGGCGGCTCATAATTTTAATTTATGATCAATTAATTTGGTACTAGGTCTTGACGAATGTCTGATCGAAATTTGCATTTTCGGAGGCGACTCTCGGATGCGTGCAGTGTGGGGGAAGCGCAAGGTAATTCGATAGCATTCGAGTGTTTTTTGTGGGAAAAAACTCTTCTAATCATCTTAATCGTGTTATGCAGCGCGCTTAGGACTGAGTGCTGCCGCCTCCGGGGAGGTTGTGATTAACTCTGTTTGTTTGGACGGAAATTAGTTCTGTGGAATGCGACAGACCGTGAAAGTAAACAAAGTGTCTGTCTTCTTCTTTTTTTTTTCTCGGCGGACTAATTAATTGATTAAATTTTTTTTTTTGTTACAACGAGGGGAACTTCCTTTATGAAACCAAAATGGAAGAGAAGACATTTTGAGGCGCTTAAACGGTTGGGAAATTATTCTTTGTTTTTTGGTTATACGAAGTCGCATGGAAGAAATGCCAAAAAAGAGAGAGGAATTGGTCTTTTGGTGATCGTGATTGAATAGATAAGTGGGAGGTTTTTTACGGTCACGTTTATGGCTGTCGTACAACACGTTTTAATTTCCTGTAAGTAGTTCATTTGCATAGAAATGAGAGTCTGTCTCTATGGGCGGTGATGCTTTCTTGATGGGGGATCCTATGCTCTAAAGATTGTGACAGAAATGGGTGATGTCCGATAGAGTTATTGAACATAATTTGATAAGAACATAAGATATTGATGCTAAGAATACACCATATATACCGCGTCCCCATAAACTGACAGACTAGAGCAAGAGAGATGTGGGAGATCATATGTATAGACCTCCCATACAGGACATATGATTGCGGGCACAATCAAAGAATACAGTCATACTTGATCCAGACAAAATAAAGGCAGACGCAGTGCTTATGCGTGTTGTTCTCAGGTCCTTGTCTACTTACGAAAATTCTCTCGCGAGTGGCTTAAGAGCTTCTCGCCTAAATTTTACTCTCAAGTGGACAGGCACCTTTATACAGCAACAATGACGAAAATCTCCCACAAATGGGCTGGTGTCATGAAGATAAAGTTGTACAGAACGTGGTAGAGGGGCAGCTTTCAGAATCAATGCATTGGGAGCAGGGAGTATTCTTAAAGATTGTACTCCCGTACTTCCCTCGTCCTGATTGTACTCGATTTTTTCCACAAAATAGTATCAGGAAGTAACTCTTATTGTGTTCAGTATATTGTCACTTTTATTTCATTGAATGGGCCATCACAAACTGGTGCAATTACCCCGGAGTAAGACTGGCTTTTTAGAAGAGGAAGATGAGGTGTAAAGCAAGAAACGTGGTAAACTCTTCATCCAGTGTTGAAGCATTTGAAAGGCGGGGTAAAACTTATACACTTTTCCTTTTCTTCGCGAGCCGCCAATTTAGGAGAATTTACTCGGGGTTACCCCAGGGCAAAATTGCTCCAGTGCGTGATGGGCTTCGTCTTGTATCTGTCCTTGAAAGTGATGAGATAATTTTGAAGCATCTAGTAAACTACGAAATGGAAAAGTAAGCAGGCACAAAATACTCCTCTGTTAACTTCTAAAATACTCCCCTTCGAAATTGGAAAACGGCATCCCTGATTGGGACCATGCAGCGCCTTTCTTCGAATGTACCTCTTACAGCTATGACTGCATCTGAAACTTAGTCGGCAATGGATCCTAGATCCTAGATATGAGGCTTGAAATGCCCAAATGGCATCACGAGAAAATGGGAGTAGAAATTACTGAAAAAACTGCTAAATCTTCAACTGCAGTGGCTTCTTTTAGTCGATAACTGGTTTTTTCCCTTTAAATATCGTCCTTAAACTTTTTATTCGACGATTTCATGAACTAGTTTCCATTACACAGCAACACTGCACCCCCAACTCCAACGAGTCACCATCATCACTCCAAAATTGCATCATTCCATTACAATTCGATCAATCATTTGCTGTCCAGTTGTTCCAGGTCACCCTGTGGATGATATGTTAACTGTATTTTTTAATTTCTATCATCCAATGCAAAATGTGAAGGCAAAATTTATTGCGCAAAATATTTTCACTTTCAATTTTAGCATTCAACACGGAAGCATTGTCACTGGGATTAAAGAAATGCTCCATTAATTTGGAACATCGACCCAAGGAACTGTATCATCATGTGAGTGACCGATAAAATCTTTATACAGTCTGTGGGATTAGCCGGAGATTGCCGCAAGTTATTGGACAATAAATAACTCGCCGACTGATAAAGATCTGAAGAAACACAAAAAAAAAAAAAAGAAGATACATCTCAAGTTGAAAACCAAACTTATGACTTAATATCTTTGCACGCAAGTTTTGTGGGAAAAAAAAGATTACAAAATTGCTAATTGCAAATTGCACGACACTTTTCCTGCAAATTAGATTGCATAAGAGTCAAAATTTTCTTAAATAAATCTTCAAGACTCTATAAATGGGCAGCATGGTACCAAAGTACCATCACTCTCCCTGGACCTTTGGTAGCCTTCTGCAAAATGTTGAAAGTAAGTTTGTGAGAAGAGAATTACATAAAAGCCCTTAGACATTTTGTTTTTACATAAATCCTGGCACTTTTGATTTGCATTCAGTTCGTCCTTGGTGGGGTCCTATTTCCAACTATAAGACAGCCAATTAGATATTCAGCTCCCAGTGCTCTTCTTGCCTCAGCTGCTATCACGCAAGTTCCTCCAGCTGCCGCTGATCAAACGAACTATGAAGATGCGCCTAATGGATTGACAAGCATTGACGAGGGGTTAGTTGCTTTTTATCCTTTATGGTAGAGGATAAGCTTTAGTTATTTGGAAATAAAAAAACGAAATGCACAACACACTCTGACATCTACATTAGGGTGGTCCAATATAAGATGTGCCCAAGCATCCATTTTCAATAAGCATCAACTTGTCTCCTTTAAGGACTTTTTCCCTGGTCGCTGTTCACTCAAATACCATCTCAATAAGACGTAAATCTCTATCCAGAGAATGAAGTTCGGGCAATAGAGTACTGCGTTCTTCGCACACATTTTCAGCTTCACTTTCGCCGAAAGAGAGGAACGGTGTTCACCGAAATGTGACAATATGTGACGGCGGTGACACCTTTGATGACAGTCCTGTGTCTTCTGATGCTATGACGAGCTTGATGCTGCCAACTGATGTTTAGATATCCAGCTAGTGCGAGGGTGCAAAAACAGTGTCATGAGTGCCGCCTTGTGCTCCCTATCCACTTCTTCATGGCAGATTGGTAGAAAGCTCAATATAATGCTCTTCCCGACTCACGGTGCTCCTTAGCAGATTATTCTCGTCAGATGATGACATCGTTCTTTATGCTGGATACACACCAGGCAACCGTTGCAGCAATACAGCCATGTTGCGGCGACAGTTGCCACGAGTGTAGTCAACAAACAAAACAGGTTGCTGCAACCACTCACAATCATATAGGTATACACATAGCACGCATAATGACATTTGACTCAGTTTCGTCAAGTCTTCGTTCACAATTGGCTTCATCGTGTAAAAGCGGTGACAAATGATCGCGTTACGTTATGGACTCTTAGACCTTCCCTTAGCGAAGCACCCATTGCCCGAAATTAACTCCAGTTCTACACTGTGTTACTGTCATATACATTGTAGCATCACATCAATCTTAATGACAACGTCCAATTACCAACACAACAACGTGTTATGTTATATGCCATTAATTGAGGCCTAGATTTATCTTTAAACGCGCGTCTATTAGTTGTCGTTCGTCGATTTATATTACGCTGATGATCCCACAGCGTGCTTGTCAAACCTGTTGGTTAAAAATGTCAGTAGATCCATCAAAGCAACATGGAAATGTGATACCTGCGTGTGGGTGTTAGGGTTTTTTTTTTCGTTTGACACACCCTTGATTATGTTTTATTCAGGAAGCTTTGATGACATTATCAGCTGGGGGTTTTCAGTCATCGAAAAGTAACTGACTAATCTGATAAATTTTGCCATTAATCATTATGAGGTTGCATTTTGTGAACCAATATAAACTACATCGGTCGAAGGAAAGTTAAAAGAGCAAATTGAGATGCTAATTTGGTGGGAAAAAATTAATGACAGCACGTAGACTGAGCACAATACACACATGTCTGAGCGAAGACAAATCACTAAAAGTATCTCTGGAAGCTGCTGCCTCTGACGTTGGCGCATGAGAAAATTACAAAAACACGCACTACTATGTTGAACTTGAGATATTTGACAAAACAGAATGTACAAATGACAGAGCAGTCATTTGGAATGTTAAGGTCAGTTACAAAATGATTTCAAGTGACCTACTTGCAGGCAAAGTCCAGAGGAAGAGATACGTCTCGGCTTGGTTTAGTTGGTTGGCTTACCAAACTTCTTGAAGCTCCTTGTATATACAATTGAAAAGAAGAAGCGACAAGACACACCCTTGACAGAGTCCAGAGCTGTTTTCTTTAACAAGGACCCAGCGACCTTGTAATGAAATGATGTTGTGATGACTTACGGCTGGCTAATATGGATGGGCCTCAACTAGCCGGGGAATTAGTCAAGGCAAGGCTAACTTATAAGCATGAATGGAACTAGGAAGACCAAGACATAGAGCAAGAAGACAGAGGCAGCTTAAAACCATGCACCGGCAGCCATACAACCTTCTACGAGTAGTATGTGTGGTAGCTATAAGGATGGATTAATAGCAGAAGACGATACCGAGAATACCATGTCACATTGAAGAAAGAAAGGCACTACCTGTTCTTTACCATCTGCTACTAAACACCATAGAGCCCTAGGCAAAGAAAATTTTCACATTGAACTCTTGAGGATAAAGGCTGCCACGAGGAGTGCAAAAAAGCCTTGTCCTTTTGTAGACTGGTCACTGCTGCGTCGTGATAAATTCACACTAGAGGCCGAAAGGAAAAATCTTACAAAATATTTACTACAAAAAAGCCTTAGTCACGAACAGGCTCACGAACCCTAGCCCTAGTTTCAGTATGAGGTAACGGTAGCTTTTGCTGCAACAAAACAGCTTTATGCCTCCAGATGGCGGCGCAAAGAAAAGAGAAATCACACTTTCTTGTCCATCTACAAGGTCTTAGCTCTCAAGCCGAGCTTATAGAGCTTACCAAAAGACAGAGAGATACTTAGAGAGAGAGAGAGAGAGAGAGAAACCAGAGTGGAATGAAAGAAAAACCTCCTCACACACAAAAATTCTCCTGAAAGCAAATGCCCTTAAAGGACGACAAAAATCCCAAGAATTCCATGCCCACTGCGGCAAAGTTACTGTCCTCTTCAGCTACAACTTCATGCACAGTCTGGTGCTCTTAACGAGCAGGAACAAGAGGGCAACAATACCCAAACTGCTGTCCTGGTAAGGTGCTTGACTCGGAGCTGTTGGAGCCAAACTTGATGACTAAAGAGTCCAGCGAGTAAGTACACCTATGCTAGCCCAGCTCAACTCTACAACTAGTTGGTGTAGTCAACTTTGGATTCAGTTCTGCTGAAGGCTATGGTCTACAAAGCCCATGAATAGAATGCTAACTATAGCAGAGACTTCTAGATTATGCCAATGAAAACAATGCAACCATCTTCAGGGACAAAGGAGCAAAACTAAGCAGCAGTGCAGCCGATCAAAAATTCCCTAGAACTCGACTGATTTTGGTGAACAAAGCCGATAGAAAAAAAACTACATTCTTACTAAGTTGTTATTTTATTTTGGTCAAAGCATAATCACAGTTGAAAGGATTCTCAAAAGTCCTTACCAACCGGCAGCCAACTGAGCGCCATGTCCAATGGAACTGTATACACCGTGTCCAGCCAAAGGAGCCGAGTAGCTAGCAATTGGGTATGATGCATGACCGCTCAAAGGAGCAGCATAGTGTCCAAGAGAAGCACCATAACTACCATAGCTAGCAATTGGAGAGGCAGCAGCATACGATCCGTGCCCGATCAAAGGAGCAGAGTAGCTAGCGTAGCTTTGAACTGGAGCAGCAGCAGCATATCCAGATTGAATCAGAGGACTTGAGGCGATCGCAGTGGTGTACTTAAGAGGAGCGGCTGATGCATAAGATGCGTATCCTGAGTGACCAGCATAGGTAGCACCCAACGGAGCAGCATATGATGCTGAGATCAAGGGACTTGAGTACGAAGCCAGTTTGGTGTAAGGCACTGATGATGCGTAAGCATACTCAGCTGGAGCTGCAATGGCTGAGTATCCCTGGCCATGGACGAGTCCTGCGAAAGATGACTGAATGGTTGCTACGATAGCGAATAGAACTGCGGTCTAAAAGTGAGAAGAGTCAATTGCGATGTTATCCAGGAGGCTTTTAGACAAACTTACGTATTTGAACATTTTTTTCTTCTTTGGAGCTTGCTGTGAACTGTGGACGGAAGTTTACGGAAGAGTGTGCCATCAACAAATTGACTTTTGGCTTTTATACAAAAAGTACGTGTACTTTCGAATAATGACCAACAGACAATAACAAAACAACAAAGCATGAGCTCGTTGAAGGTATCATATCGAAAGGTACTCACACAAAATCGGATTTATTATGCGCGATGTCGGTTTGAAGTAACGACGCGACGAAGACCTTCCCGCCATGCGTAATGGTCACGTTTTTTGGCACAAAACAACCGCACTAAAACCTGTCTGTTAGAGGAGCATGCATGAGTCACTGTACTCGTATCTAATCATTTCCTGCCACCGGCCGCCGGCCGCCCGAAGAACTGGGCTAACAATCTTCGCGTGGACACACGAACTGCACGCGGACAACAAGAACCAAGTAAAAGTTGTTGAACCTAAGGTCGTTTGTTGGCGGTTATGTCATTTCTTCTTTATTCGCTTTCATTTTGGAACTGGGACTTGGAAGTGAACTTCTGACGAACAGATGCGATTTTAATCAAATTGATGTATTCTATCTAATTACACAAAAAAAAAAGAAAAAAAAACACGCAAAATTTATGAGTGTAATTACCGCAGATACGAATGGCTTAAAGCTTAGCCTTGAGTTGCTTGTTTTGTTTCTGTGGAATGCGAGGCTTGCAATTTGGTTTAATCGGTGGGTAATTTGGTCTTGTTGCTATTAAATTGTCACAGACACTTTGACTAAGTCGCTAAAGAAGTCAAAGCTTAACAGAACCAGTGGCCTAATAGCCATTTATGACAATTAATAAACTGTGGGAACCAGAGCGAAGCGATTTATCGGACGGTAATCCGCAGCTAAAGCAGCATCGATTCGAGTGAGTTGATTACTTAATTCGGAAATTGAAGACTTAAGTCGCAAGACGCGTCAAAATCTAAGCCAGTTAGACACATTAATTGTCTGATCTACTATCCAGCAATTTGCATACTCCATCGTCTTTCGATTGGTTATTAGGACAGCCTCAGTGTTGAGGGTTTCAGACCGGGAGACTTCAGCCAATCGTAATTACCTCATCCGAACAAGACCACTGGCTGCTGTAACCAGAGCGATGTCGTCAGCAAATTCAATCACTTTGGCTCCCCCAGGCATTGATAGTCGCAGAACTCTTTCATACATTCAATAGAAGAGGTCCAAGAGCCGATCCTTGTGGGACTTCTGTGGTAATCTGTGGTAATGGTAATGTTGCAGTGTCTGACTCAGTATGATACCTTAGAAGTAGTCGGTGACTATCTTCAGCAGGTTTTCATTCAGGAATCTCCTAATGAATGACGAGTTTGACAAGTTCCCTTCGACACCGCAAGCAGTTTGACATATTCAAGATGTAGGCACCCAGGCAGAGTCCTTATTTATGAATTATTGCTTCACATTTGGTGAGAAGGTAGGTTGGTGCTACTTTGTGGTCTGGCTCGCTATCTCCAGGACATTTGGTACCAATAAGATGGCGCTCACTCCTCAGTCTCTGATGACTTTCCACTTCATGTGCCAAGCTACAGACTGAGCTGCCTGGAAATTGCCTAGGAAAAGAGGTCTTTGCTCTTCGTCACTATTCTAGCTCCAAATTTGTTTTTGTAGTGAGCTAAAAGTGCCCGACATTCTGTAATCTGGCAACTGAAGGAGCTTTTACAGAAGTGCTTCTCGGTAAAGGGTTATAGTTTTAAACCACGTTTAGCTCTGTCGAAGAGGACACATACTTTATTTCTTAGCTTGACTAATGTTATGTTCCACCGAGGTGCATCTCTTTTAGTTTCTTCCTTCTACTTCCTGACATAGTGTTAATTGAAGGTTATGATTCTATGGTCTGACGTGGATAACTCGTGCGATACTCCCCAGTCAGCTGTGAAGTTCCTCAGACTCGAGCTTCAGAGAGTTATATCAAAACGAAAATTGGTTTGCTTCCCACATTCATTGATGCCCAATTGGATGGCCCATCATCAGACTGAGAAAACGGTCGAGTGAATGATAAAGGGCCAAGACAGCTAGAGTGGATTTCATCAATAAATTTGAATGTTTTCGAGGAGTTAGTGATGTGAAGACTACAAATCGTGTCAGATCATGGCATGGTGTGACTGTAAGCCCAGTTGTGGCAATATGGAGACGTCGTGTGGTTATTAGGAACCACCTTGAACCACATTTTGGACCATCTGCTTATAAGGTTAAGTTGACAAAAGAATGGAAGCTAGTAGACTACGTTTGTGTGCTGAAAATGGAGGAAAAAGATCATGGCCATATGGCATGTAGCTGGTGACACTAAATGGCTACATTTTGTACCAAATTTTCTTGCCGCATGACTAATGGACACTTCAAATGGTCACCTCTTCTCTTTAGGACTATGTTGCAGATGAGGTCTACGCCAGAGAATACAGGAGCCTCGATAAAGGCTTCATCACCCAAAAGTATGACTGCTTATAGGCAAAGCTGACACAGACATTTGGCATACTATTACCAACCTCACAGCTTTTCCTTTGGACTAAAGGACTGCGTCCTCTTATCCAATTAAAATGACACCTCTTCTTGAGCGTTCCTTAAAGAATTTACCCACAAATAAGGCAGTCTTTCTTCCAAATTATCTGAACCATTACTTATCCACATCATTACCTTCATCTGATTGCGATGATGAATATTGCGTCATCGAATGCGTTTTGTCCTGGAACACAAACATTTATGTAAGCATTGGCGTCTGTTTTATTTCAACTCAACCAGATTCTTTCAGCCTCTGCTTCACATTATGCATGATCGATGATCCACCGAGACATTAAACACAGAAGCACTTCACATTAACTTCCCAAAATATCCCCGTGAGCCTGTCAATTCCGTTTCATGTGCATATCTCCCGATGAGTAGAAAGATGCTTTCGACGATGAAATGCCATTTTAGAAAGTAATTATCATCTTCTACTCTCGTATAAAAGGAGAGATAATGGATGTACCTAGCTCACTTTACATTCGTTCATTAACTCATCCGGCCGCCCAACAGCAAATCTGGGAATATGATTGCTTCCATGGTGAGTGAGGATATTTGCATTTCATAATTTGTTAGTAAATTTTCCTTTTTTTTAGACTTTGATCCTTGTCCTTGCTCTGACAGGAGCTATACAAGCTCATTCCGTGGGTTATGACTACTCACAAAGGCTATCCAGACCAACAACGTATACAGTGAATCTACCGCTCTACCAACGGATTGCAGCTGCATTATCGAACGCAGTAGGACATCATGATGGCGCTGGTTGCATCGTAAATCATCCACAAGATCCTGATCAGGGAGAGGTCGTACAATCAGCTCCCCATGTGTCTCTGTACAATTCCAACTACCACCAGCCACAACTGAATCCGAATGCGTATAACCTGGGACATGTACCGTATAATGCTCCGCTTGCCTACAGTGGCCCAGTTTCTTATCCTCATACAGTTGCGCTGAATAGGCTTCGTACCGTGCAAAGGAGTCCAATTGGATATCCCCCCATCCAATCGCTGCCACTGGAAGGAGTAGTGCCACCAGTTCATTACGGATACCATCACCAGTCGGCATACTTGCAGCCACTATATTAATAGAATAGCCTTTATATCCTTTAATCCTTTTTATGTTAATCTACCGAGTTATGCAATTAAGAGAGATACACTTTGTTAGACAAACATTTCGTTTTTCTTTTCCTTTTCCTTCTTTTGCCAATGACACACGCAATTCGGTAGTAGGTGCTTCTTTGGCCGACACTTTCCCGTATTCGGATTCGGCACGTGACTATCTATTTCCAGTGACCAAATTGATTTGTGATTTAATGATTTTGCTGATTTGTGCTGTCTGTTTTGGTCACGTCTCGGGGCGGGTAATTTCTGCTAATTGAATGCTAAAGGTAAGTCAATTGGGCAACAAATAACAGTTGGATACGGATTAGCGAAATTGTAAGACGTGAAGGCAGAGCCTTATCTACGAAGAAAAAATGCAGCCGAAAACCTTGACCGAGTATTTTACAAAAATCAAAGAAGTCTCTTGCAATGGCAGTCGAAACCATTTGCAGCAAGCCGGAGAAGTTTGCGTGGATGGTAGTCCGCAAGGATCCATTGACACTTCCTTATCTTTCATCCCTCTTTCAACTGATTTGCACTTCCAAATTGCACGGACAAAATATGTCAGCAAAAAAAAACAGACTTGCACGGAATAGAATCGACAACAAATGAGGCAACCTCAGGACCATAAATCTGACAGTGGAGAGAGTAGGCTTAGATTTAGCGTAGGACTAGGCGGAAGTCAGCTCTAATCACTCGCCGCAAAGCAGTTGGGACAAGGCATAGAGGAGCAGGCAATCAAAACCCTGCTGCAATGATAGAGAGAAACCGAAATGGAATATGCTAAAATCATCATTAGAGAGTATACTGCCAAAGTGCCCAGTATACAGTACACTCTGTACTATTATACCCAGTTCCACTGAGGGCTGATGCTTTGGCAACCAAAAGATCCAGGCGGGAAGATTCAACTGTCTATAAACTCCGTGCAGCACTCCCAAGAAGCCATGACCAGGGATTCCGTTTTCCAACTTTAAAGGGGAGTATTTTAGAGGAGTATTTTGTGCCTGAGGGGAGTACAGGAGTATAGTTTGTGTTGTAAAATATTTTTTCTGCTTTAAAATTATCTCATCAGTTTCAAGGACAGATACAAGACGAAGCCCATTACACACTGGAGCAATTTTGCCCCGGGGGTAACCCCGAGTAAATTCTCATAAATTGGCGGCTCACAAAGAAAAGAGCTTGCTTCAACACTGGATCAAGAGTTTACCATGTTTCTTGCTTTACACCTCATCTTCCTCTTCTAAAAGGACAGTCTTACTCCGGGGTAATTGCACCAGTTTGTGATGGCCCATTCAATGAAATAAAAGTGACAATATACTAAACACAATAAGAGTAACTTTCTAATACTACTTTGTGGAAAAAATCGAAATGTTTTAAAGGGAGTAGGTACGGGAGTACAGTCTTTAAGAAAAAAATGTGAAGAGTTCTTGAGTTTTTTTAATTCGAGACTGTTTTATGATTCTGGCGTCCAATTGCTGTGATTGTTTCACGTAGCAACCCAGGGGAATGCTCACTTGGTTGCCTCTGTAAGAGAGTCTTTTACGAACAAGGATTTGCCGAAGTACCATTTTACCATTTGGGTATTGATGCGAAGACCTTACAGTCACCATATGGTTTAGTGGTCCCCAGATTCCCCGAAGCAGACAGCATTGCATATAATGTACCTGTAACTCTTATAGGTCAGGAGGGATCAAGTGAAGGATCACACTAAGAGCATCACTGGGACATGACCTCAAAACTACAGTGATTCCTATGCATGCAGATCTTTGCTTTCGTGCTCAAACCAGGCCATGACTGTATACATCTTCCCGCTCGTCTTTGCCTGGGGCTCCGATTTGAGCCTTTGTTAACACTCTGCTCTATATTAAGTTTCCGACCAAGTTTCAGGTCAAGAACCGTACCAAAGTAATTTGCGCTTGAACATAGCAAAACTTGCTGACCATCCAATTCGGGGAGAATGAAGATATACTCCAAGCTTCAAGAAGAAACCTTATCCAGTCCTCTGGATCCGTATTTTGACTCATGGTGGAAAGGAACTTTTCTGTCACTTGAATGACTACGTGCCCAAATTGTATTCTTTGTAAACAGGGAGTCTTTTCCGCCGCACTCACTACCTCATGATTGAGTAGAGTAGTTCTTCAACGTAAGCATGCAAGTAAGCATTCCATTCCAAATCTAGGTCATACTCTAATGTCTTCAGTACAAGAGGAGAGACTGATAGGCCTAAGATTTTTTTTCACAGATTCACAATTGAACTGTGACGCATCTCTAAGCCTTTGCTATGAATCGATTCAGGGAACTGAAGAGCATAATGCTCTCAAGGTCCGATGATCTGTAGGAAGAGAAGCTGTTTATAGTCCAGGAGATGCAAAACATACCGAGCTAGCTCGTTCGGTACTGTCGTGACTGCATGCTGGGATGAGAAGGTCCACAGACTCCGCTAAACTGTCCGGGTACAATCCGCCTTTGATTTACTGTATTCCTTGGGCAGAACCTTGTCCAGCCTGTCAGGTTTTGGTTGGATTCCAGGGAATTATTTTCTCTATTCGTTTTATTCCTTTTTGTACTCTATTTGTTAGTGTTGCCTTTGCAGATGAAACTGAGTAGGGAAAAGTACAGAAGAATACAATGTTTTTGTTGGGTGATTCATTTAGAGGTACTGTTTTCAAATGTCAAAAACAAAGAAAAAATTCTTTCAACTGGTAATCTTTACTATCAGACAAAAAGAACAATTTCTGGCAATTATTCTTAAAAGATGATGTTTTTTAAATGTTGAGCATGAGTACCGTTAACATGGTTAATGGAAAAGTACAGAAAAATACAATGTTTGTGTTGGGTGATTCATTTAAAGGTCCTGTTTTCAAAAGTTCAAAACAATGAAAAATATTTTTTTCAATGGGTAGTTTTTGCTATTCAACAAAAAGAAACATTTCTGGCATTTAATTTCAAAAGATGATATTTCTTAAATGTTGTGCATAAGTACCGTTAACATAGTTCTTTTTAAGGTTATATTTTTTTTTTAATTTTGTAATCTTGTTCTCCTGCGCCTCGATACTGCAAATGGTTTCCACAAGATGGCGTTTCATTTGTTGAAATCTTTCTTAGCATTGTTCGGGGGTTCGAACCTAGAATCCACTAAGTCACAGCACCCAACCACGCACTCTTCTACTTATTTAGTTTGGCGAGGACTAACACTCATCGGAGGATATCTGTGCATAGTGTAAGGCACTTCAAGAATTAGATCAAGTAATTCTTAGTAATCTATAGGAGGTTACCTTACGGAACCAACTGAAGGATCAACTCAACTACTATAGGACCTAAGTGCAATTGCGAATGTGGTTTAGGTTTCTTTCTGAGGCTTAACCTCGCGGTGGGCTCATTATGGTTCCTGATGTCTTACCTACACAAACTATAACTACTCCAGGAGCATGCTATATATTCCACTGCTAAATTCATTGCGGGCTATGTGATCCCACTCAAAGAAGTCAATTAGCCTGACTTAAAGTGACAGCTTTTACGTAGGTTTCCCTGCTCTTAAGAGTTCACAATATATCATGACTGGGATAATGAGCCTTCTGGCTAAATTTAAAAGCATACGACTCGCACATCAATCACCCAACGCAGTTCGAGTTCGACTGCTGGAATAGTGCAAAACAGCGAACATATGTCTGTAATTTGCGTGGATACGATGCATGGTGCGAGGAGCCTTTAAGCCACTTTAAGCCACTTGTACACAGGAAATCAATTAAGTACCTCGCTACTGCCCATCAATTTATTTATTAGAAAATGTCGATGGCTACTGAATTTAAATAAAGAAACTTGTTAAGTAATAAAAAATTATTTTATTAAATCTTTAAAGTCCTCATAATCATCAAACTCATGACCAAACAATTGAATAAAAGTTCGAAGATCAAGACTGTAATTTGGACGCCTTGCCGCCCGCTTGCCACCATCTTCACCGTGGTCGTCGTCGTCGTCGTCAAAGCCCAGTGTACGAACGGAACCAATTTTACTGTCCGAATAGTTTCGAGTCAATCCTCTCAACGCATATGGGGCATGCGGCAGCGCCGCTGGCAGTGCATGATAGGCACTCAAAGCACCATAACCAATTGGCACTGAGACGGTATAGAGCACAAGATCTGACTTCCTTCGACGAGCGGCTGATATTTGAGGATACAACATCCAAACGATGAACAACACGTTCGCCAGCTGAAGAATAAATAACGAACACATTAGTTATGATTTTATGTTCCTATAAAGAATATCTTTACGACTACCTTTATTCGTGTAGCTTTCATGTTTCCATTGCCGCGGACAAACAAACAGATACAAGCACTAAGATGCCACTTTTATAGATTCAAAAACCCACAAATGTGTAACTCAGGACTTTCTAAGAATTTCACTTTCTTCGCCCAAATTACAGATACAAATATTTAAGATCGTAATAGCGGTCAATGAGCGCATATATTTTTGCATGTGACTAGGTTCTGAATCTAAAATGAGGCTTGACCCGGTTTTAGATGAAAACTTTGTCATGGAATATGAATTAAATATTAAAAGCCAATAAAAGGCATTTATGTCGATCGATTTTGAGGTATCGTAAAAGCTTTTGCGATTTATGTAAATCCATGTACAGTGGTGTATGCTGGGTGTTTTTTTGAAGATTATAACCAGTTTGGTAGGCTTTTAAAAATTATTTTAACCCGACAAAGGTCTTAAACCGGCGATTAACTTGTATGACATTTAAAAAACAAAAAAAAAACCTGAACAAATAAAATGTCTTGAGATTGACTTCCTGAAAAGTAGCATTCAAAATTTATTAGTTTTTCTATAAGTGGTTAAAATAAAAGATCCGTAACTAATGTTGATCTTTGGTAGAACACCTTTCCCAACTGAGTTTGGAAGAGGTTCTATGACGTCACGTGGTTGTAAAGTCAAGGCTGCATTTTAAGTGAACAAATTTGTATACTCTTTTCGTTAGTGTTGCCATTGCAGATGAAACTGAGTAGGGAAAAGTACAGAAGCATACAATGTGATTCATTTAGAGGTACGGTTTTCAAAAGTTAAAAACTATGAAAAATTTTTTATTTAAAAGGCAATATTTGCTATTAAACAAAAGGAACCATTTCAGGCATTTATCTGCAAAAGATGATGTGTTTTAAATGATAGGCATGAGTGCTGTTAACATGGTTCTGGAAAAGTACAGAAGCATACAATGTTTGTGTTGGGTGATTCATTTAGAGGTACTGTTTTTGAAAGTTGAAAACAATGAGAATTATTTTTTTCGACGGATAATCTTTGCTATTTGCAAACAGAACTATTTCTGGCATTTATCTTTAAAAGATTATTTTTTTTAAATGTTGGGCATAAGTGCCGTTAACGTGGTTCTTCTTAAGGTGCACTGATATACATTGCAACTTGTACCGCCACGAGAATTCTATGGCTGAGTTTTAACAGAGCACGGACCGAAAGACTAACTTGCAGTATAACATTCTGCAGTATCATCCAAGTACACTGGACGGAAGAAGAACTGTAGACGGAAGGAGACGTTTATATGCCTCTGTCCATGGACTCCAGGGTTGAAGAAGTGATTTCTTGTGTAAACCTCGAAAAGCCTGACTCTACCTCCTTCTTGCTCTCGCAACTTCCACATAAATCGTTGGAATCAGCTTTGCCGTTACGGAGCATATCTTCAATGGCAAAATGTCCTGCGGTTACTGCTCTCAGTATGCGGATAGAGGGACGATCCATTGTCAGCTGGGATTATGATTTGGCCATAGCCTACCAGAAGCAGTGTAGTGCTCTCTGGATACCAAGGAGGCGTTCGCCTTGCTCTCTATTTTGTTGTCTATGATCTGATCTGGTATTCTTGAGGACAACTGAAACTTCGAGATCCCAGGGCACAAAGGTTTGAAGGAAAACAAATGGCTGGCTACCAGGCGATGACACGAAGAATGGACTAGTATATCAACCTACTTGAATGTTAATCACTGAGACATCCTGAGATCTTGGAGAGGCTGCTCTAATAATTGAACTGCAGATAGTGAAGAACAGGGGATGAGGAGTCTGGATTGACTGGTTTGCGATGGTTTAGGAGATACTCTAAGACACAGAGAAATGAAGACACACATGTCAAACAGGGATATTTGAATCCTTTTAGTATACTTAATGACTGCAACTACCCTCTTCAACGAAGCACAGGCAGAGTTGCCTGGCAGACTCTTTGCAACAGTGAGCTGTCACAATTGAGAGCATTCTTTCTTGGGTCACTGGACGATAAAGGTGTGCACTATTGCTTGCCATGACACACATGCAGTTCTAATTCGGGTGCCAATGACAGTTCACAATGGGGACAGGACTAATTGGTTCACGATCTACTCAAAGCTCCAAAGCTCCATAAGTCAAAATCTTATTTGCGAATGCCTCACCAAATCCGGAATTTCACTTCAACCGAGCCACAGTGTCCGCCAAGAGTGGGTTGCCATTTCTTTCCCCCGCAAAGCCACCTCCTGTGGCAGAAACAAACATAAGTCATTTGGAGAATATTCACAAGTCTTTTTTGGGCTATTTACTGCCAGGCGAAAACAATGGTTTCACGATTTTCCCATAAAAAAAAACGAACGAACTAACATCCATCCACACTCAATCAACTGCCTCCTCCTTCCTCTTCGAATCTATTACCTAATATTCCCGATGCCGTAACAAATCAACAGACACGAATAGGCGCAGATACTCCGCATGCACCGCGCCCAACAGGTTACGACGTTCGCGTATGCTGCTTCTCATTAGATCAGTCGCCACACAGAGCAGATACAGAGCAAGGAGCAAGAAATTAGGTGCACACCTCATAATAGGGTAAGTGCAGACTAGGAGCGGGGAGCAACCGCATTTGGTGGCCTGCTGGACAGGTGGCATTTCGGTTAAGTAATTGGATTAATGTGACTGTGGCAAGTATCCCAAATGAGGGGATACATGTTTTCCGCGTGCGAGTATGGGACCAAAAGCGAATTGCGAATTTACGCACTAAGATACAGATTCCTAGTTTTGTGCAAACTTAAGTGGAACGCGACATGATTTACTTTTCAGATTTAGGGTATAAATTGCACGAGGTATTCCTTCAACGATATCATTCAACAGTTGTCGATCAATCGAGGAGTTCCACTTCATTTCACATCCATCCATCAATATGTTCAGATTTGTAAGTATCTATACCTAAGACTTGGAGTGTTAAGGTCTAAGGATTAAGGAGTAAACTTTTGTTTTCAGATTGCTGCTGCAGTCACATTCCTGGTTTGCATCCAGTCCGGACTCGGTGGATTCCTTGGTGGTTATGGTGGTGGCTACGGCGGATATGGCCATGGATACGGCGGCGGATACGGATACGGTCATGGCTATGGCATTTCGGCCAGCTACATTGCACCGGCTATAACTAAGGTGGCAGCTCCGATTATAGCGGCTCCCATCTCTCATGGATACGGATACGGTGGCTATGGATACGGACATGGCTTGGGCTATGGGCTTGGTCATGGCTATGGTGGCATAGGACACGGTATTGGAATTGCAGCTGTGGCCGCTCCTGTTGTGAAAGTTGCCGCTCCTGTGGCCGTTGCTGCTCCAGTAGCTGTGGCTGCTCCGGTTGTAAAGGTGGCCGCCGGAATCGGACACGGCATCGGATATGGCGGCTATGGTCTTGGACATGGCTACGGGTACGGTGGTGGTTACGGCCATGGTTATGGATACGGTCATGGTTGGTAATCGTTAGACGCAAACTGATTACCTTTTTTTTTGTTCTTTTATCAGACGTATTTACTCATATAGTCAGCATTTATATACGTGAGCGCATTTATATATATATTTTTTTGTTAGATTTTTACCTTCTTTTATACCAAAAAATATACAAATATAAAAGTTAAAAGTTAAAAGACTACATTTGGCAATTGTTTATCAGTTGAGGTATCTATCAATGGAGGGGTTAAAACAGGAAGCATTTCCTCTTGAAAGGACCTTATGCAACCATAAGCAGGATACCATCGTCAGTCCTTTAAGTATCAGTTCAGTGATCCTCCTAAGAAACCACAGCCTTCACCCCTTCCTAAGGAATCCGAGAAAGATACCAAGAAGAGCAAGGTATCATTGCCCACTCCAAAAGCATATGGTGAAGCCTAGTTTTAAGCCAGCAGTGTTCTTGCGGAGATCTCCTCTTACAAAGAAATTAGTTTGGAGTGGCTGACCTAGCCCACGGGGTTCCATTTTGATACTACGGGATTCTGGTACTTAGGAGAACATGACTTCTATGCTAAGTTAACTACAAGGACACCAATGAGAGTCAGGTGAAGCAAGCAGAACTTTTTACGTAGTTTAGGATTAGGAGTATGTGCGAGGACGGATCAGTTAGATCATCGAAGGAGAAACTCTTCTCTCGTGAAAGCTGCCTTCATCCCTACAACCTCTGCAGAAGTTGTTTGAATGCGTAAAGTCTGGCGTGAATGCCTATGAGAGTGCTAAGGTCTGATCCCATCTTCTCCCGCAGAGATTCTACTATTTCTTCAGCCCTTTAAGCCAGTGTGTTTTGTATTTTCTTGGACTTCTACCTTAGTTCTCTCCACTCCTGAGGCTGCTGCAATCCTAGCCTCGATTGCTGTATCCTTTTCCCAGATGTTTGCCGAAAGCCATTTTCAGGCTTCACACTAAGCTGGACTTCTATTTTCTTGGACTTCTACCTTAGTTCTCTCCACTCCTGAGGCTGCTGCAATCCTAGCCTCGATTGCTGTATCCTTTTCCCAGATGTTTGCCGAAAGCCATTGTCAGGCTTCACACTAAGCTGGACTTCTATTTTCTTGGACTTCTACCGTAGTTCTCTCCACTCTTGAGGCTGCTGCAATCCTAGCCTCGATTGCTGTATCCTTTTTTCAGATCTTTGCCGAAAGCCATTGTCAGGCTTCACACTAAGCTGGACTTCTACCTTAGTTCTCTCCACTCCTGAGGCTGCTGCAATCCTAGCCTCTATTGCTGTATCCTTTTCTCAGATGTTTGCCGAAAGCCACTTGTGATGGTGTTTCTGTCTTTTACCGACGTAGGTACGTGCCCCAGTCGGTCATCCAGGCTCTCCTACATTGAGCTGCTGATTGCTTCTGCTTCTGAGGCAAGGTTGTCTCTAAACTGTTGTAGCAGCCTAGTGTTGCTGCTAAATACAGTGGCACTGAGACTCCTCCTCACAATTATCATATCCCCATTAGGTGTTTGGTTAAACACGTTGTCAAAAATGTCCTTCTCATCCTCAGACCCGTTTTCAATCCAAGAAGACAGGAAAAGGAGCAGACAGATGGCTGAATGGAGGAGAGAAGAAGGTAGCTTTATAGACCTGGCATTCTGTGATGACTTAATCTTCCAAGGAACTCATTCCACACACAATCAAGTTACAAGAGACTTGCTCTTCTTTGAATTCATTGGACAGCCCAAGAAATATGATATCTCTTCTTTCTTAAGCTTAAATCCATCCGGAATACCAAACAGCTTATCCGTAATCACCATCACGCATTGGATTTGCATAAATCTAGGCAAAGCCCAAGAAAAAACCGAAAAGACGCTCCCTAAATTGTTGTGACAGTTGCACATTGTTAGAAAGTCTATTCCATTTTGACGGAGATTGATGGTCATGTCACCTTGTGTGCGGATTTGGTTAAGCGATCAAAACAACAACAAAAAAATACAAATTTTCTGTACAAAATTTAGCGGTATCTCTTTAATATCCCAATCAGACACAAACACTACTAGCAGCCAACGAGAGCGCTTCATATTCACACTTCCATTTACCAGATTGGAGCACCCAAACCATGCGCACCGAGTCCGTAACCCAAGCCCAAGCCATGACCACCCAAAGCCAATGGAGATACTCCCAATTTTCCAATTGGAGAACCAATGAGCGGGGATCCAATGAGTGGGGATCCTAGTCCAAGATGTCCACCCAAACCACCAAGATGTCCACCCAAACCATATGCTGGTGCAGCGATCGGTGTAGCGATCTTGGCGATCGGAGCACCATACGAGATCGGTGCAGAGAGAGCCAATGGTGAACCATATCCACCCAAGATTGGTCCATGTCCCAGTGAAGCAAGTCCTGGTGCAGCTGCAGCTGCGGCGATCATGACGGCGACAATGGTGATCTATAAAAAAAAAAAAAAAAAACAAGAGATAGAACTGGTCACGCGATCGGGTTCCAACTGAATTATGCTTCACTTACGAGTTTGAACATTTTTACGAGTTTATTTTTGCGCAATTTGAATTTTCCTGCTCTAGACTCGACTTGAGAACTGTCTTGGACGGAGTATGACACCAGAGATATTGGCAAAGGCTTTTATATGAAAATCGTTTAAGGCGACTTTTACTTTTTTTTTTCTCTTCTTCTTGGGGGTAATAGGGGTCTTAGAGTGCACCACCACACCTCGGATTCAATTGGAACCTTCAAGCAGCCGCCACTTGGATTTGAAACATACCTAGGGCTGTAGATCTACATATATGCAGCCAGTGGCGAGGAATAAATTAACCTGGGCGGTTCTGGTGGTGGCACCGACGAAGTTTGACCACTAACTTGCATTGCACATGCGCGGCGGCTTGGAGCTTAGTCACCCTGTCATTCGGTGTGCCATGTGGATGCTGTGTAGTGCGTAATCGTTGTTTGCAATTATCTATTAATTGTTAACGGATTTTGAATTTGTGTAACGGAAATTATTAATTGTGTCTTTAAGGAGCTAGAGAGACATGATGTGGTGCTAGTAGTTGGGAGTGTGTCAGAGTAAATTGCATGAACATGCAAGCCCACAGCCTGAAAGAGCACATTAAGATAATCTGAGAGGCGGTCGGCTGCACTGAAGGTCTCGTCTGTGGCAGTCACGACGAAGTTGAATTTTGCGTTTTGTGTTGAAGGAAAGATTTGATCAAAATATGAATAAGGTGAGGCTGCTTCTGCTCTAGGAAGTACTTAGGTTTTAATGAGTAGATCAGACTTAGTGCAATCTGCGGAAATGTCATGCGAGGAACCGCCTCTGTCGTGCTAGATCTGCTCCACCCCTTGTTTGATGATGAATTTCATTAAGCAGCACTCTACAGAAGGACCACAGCTGATCGCAAAAAGAAGAAAATGCGACGTTTGATTGGTCATAAGGTATACCAACATTTACTACCAGGGAACTGACAGCACCTATGGACGACATGGAGCGAGAGAAAACCGAAGGAATGACTGTAAATGCGAAATATGACTGCAGTCTCCTCAATTACAGTCAGGTCTTCATTACTCTGCTCATCCACTACATCTACTTTCAAACTGGTCGAGCAATGTCTCCTTGGGCCATGCGCCTACTGACAGTCTCTTCTATTTACCGAGACACAGTTTGAAAATCTCTTGCATTCGTCAACCAATTTGGATGAAGTAAAAGGATTTAGCAAGCCCTTAACTCACTACAGATATAGATACTATGACCCTTCCACCTATTCCCAATGAGATGTGACTCGCAGCCATTAGGATTGCCAATTTTTCGCCTGAAAGGAGGAGGCACGCTTACCCAATGAGTCTATGCAAATTGAGCCCATCAAAATCGATGCTATAGGGAAGAATTTCATCAGCCTCGATCCAAAACCCCTAATCAGACCCTCTCTAAAATGTACACGGCTATAATAAGACCCATCCTGACATATGGCAGCCTTTTATGGTGGCCAGCGTTAAATAAGTCTCCCTACCTGAAAGAGCCCACTAAAGCACAAAGACTGGGGTGCATTGGTGCCACCAGTGCGATGAGAACCACTCCAACTGCGGGTCTTAAGGCTATTCTCGACCTGCCTCCGCTAGACAAAGGCAGCCATCAGTGCCTTAAGAATTACTCAGACTGCACGCGACCATCCTTGGCAGGTTTTTTGGCCATGTACCCACAGACACCAGACTACACTACGCCTTACCTTGCCTTCGAAATACCATTTACCTCAGCTTACCCTAGAAGAGAAGAGTGGAAGGACAGCCGTATACTGATGGATCAAATATGGACACCGGTGTAGGATCCGAAATCTTCTCCGAATCACTGGGACTCCCAGATTACAGCAGTGTTTTCCAAGCGGATGTCCTGGCATTCCAAAACCGCTGCCCGTGAGTCTGCCGTAAGAACAATGCCGCCAAAAGGAATCACTTTCTTTATCGACAGCCAGGCAGCTATTAAAGCAATTACCATGCTGTCGCGAAGAGCTTAAGGTTCTTGGAACACAGCACAAGGTTCTGCTCTGCTGGGTCTATGGGCACGAGGGCGTCGTTGGAAATGAAAAGGTAGATGAATTAGCACGGAAAGCTTCATCGGACCCACTTAAACTGACAGATCTCTCCATAAGCACACCGCTCTGCGCTCTCAGGCTTGAAGCAGGCTATGAGAGAGGCGAATTTGAGATGGAAGACCCTAGATACTTGAAAAACTGCAAAGCAACTTTTGACAAGGCAAGGATCGAGAAATTATCCGCAAGGACAGACGTTCACTGTCCATACTCGTGGGGATACTCACGGGTCACTACCCTCTGCTGTACCACCTAAAGAAAGTACATCGGACGGAAGAAGAACTCTGCAGAGGATGCGGCGATGAGGATGTTATAGAGGACACTACCCTGGACTCCAACATACCAGGTAAAAATTCCTCGGCAAACACTTCTTTCAGGATCTAGGAGAACTCTTCAATGCCCGACATGTTATTGAACTTCATCGGAACATCAGGATGGTTAACCAGTAAGTACAACCATGGAAAGTTGTTTCAAATATTTATGGGTTAAATGGGCAAGGGGCACTTTTTCTAAACCCCCCTATGGGTGACACAATGGGTCAGTGCTGAAATGAGTGCGGCGGAGGTATTTCCTTTCCTCTGCCAACCCACAACTCTAACCTAACCTAAGAGAGTACACAATCATGCCAAAAGTTTCAGCCATCTATGTCAAACAGTTCAAAGCTTTGACAGACTGATGGACAGGTGCATAGAGAGACACCATATCAAACCCTGGTGATCTTCCTGATGGTTAAGGTGTTTAGCCAACTCGTAGTAAGCCATAGCTTCGTCTAAATACCCCAAGAAAAGTTCTAGGAAGCTGGAACCGAACAGTAGGCTTGGCTTCAGACCAACAACCATCGGTTATATGTATTTTCAATGAGGATGCACTAAGATCCAAAAATGAGTTGCTTTTGTGTCACTCATGACAATGATGAAACTGCTTTACTGCCACGCCTACAAACATGATAAAAAGGGTAGCCCAGACCACTCAGACTTCAGTGCGTGAGACTTCCGAGTCTCATACAAATATCGTAGAGTATTGCTGTCAGGAAAGAGCTGACCTAATTTGTTCCATATTTCCCATTCTGTTAGACCGTAAGATGAACTAGATTTCTACCCATATCACAGTACATAGTGCAATCCAGTCTAGTAACATATTTTCAGATTCATGGAGCCAACCCCAGCGCATACCCATACTAAATACCACTTAACTCGATAAATAGGATACCTCATTGCAATTATTATGCACATTTCATGAGTCTGCAGCCAAATTGCACACATGAGACACTACTTTGCGCAACATAAAACTGTGACCACTAACGAGACTATAAATTATGGCGAGCCACCGTTTAGCCGATCACAGATTAAAAATTATTTCAACCTCAGCATAGTCACGTACCCAAACTTATCTGCACTTTTCCGGTCATCGGTCTTTGAGGTCCTTAACCTGCTTTGCAATAGACACACTCCTCAGAGACTAAAACAATTGAATATAATCGCCCACATTGTTGTGTCCAGTCCAATCCCATTTACAATATTATATAGGCCAAGCTCGGCTCAAATGACTTAATACAATCGGTTGAGTCTGATTGGAACCAGTTCCTTTCTAAATCACCGAAACCTTTCCATTTCTTCTACCATTATGCAATTCTCTGTTTACGTCCTCCTTTTATCCTCATTTACCGATCGAACACCGATCGCAGTAGGAATATACGAATTCACTTTCAACGACCTCAAAATATGGGAGGAATTAAAATTAACATAATTTCACTATCAGCATTCTTTCGGATCGTTTTTGTACTCATTCGCACGATCATCCGCACGATCATCGTTATGATTATGGCATATTTGTCAAAGTAGTTAATATTTTTATTTTTTTTTATGACCAACGATCTTCGGTAGCCGCGATCGCTTCTGTTCAAAACAATCTACCGACCAATAGGTACCGATCGTGTCGTATTGTGGTCTGTAATTAATGATCGTTGTCCCCCCCCTCAAATGAGTGGCACACAAGCTGAGTTTTTTGATAATTTTATTCAGAAAACAAACTCAACGATATGGGCATTTGCATTTCATAATTAATGTGGTGCTACGCCCCAATAGACAGACAGAGCGTCGACAGTGAGTCTGGCGGCAATACACACAAGAGACAAGTTCTAGCTTTAGCTATATATAAAGTGTGGATATTCTTTGAAAATAGAATAGACGGGTCTTGCCACAAATCGATAGGCCACTACTGGTTTAATTGTGCAAAATTAGACTTACGCAACCAAAGTTACCTGAGAATTAGAATTTATAGAGTGACAGAGTAAATCAAGGATTTCAGCTTGAGATGGGTGCGTTTCAGTGCAGGTGTATGCCGATGGGGGCATGAACTCTACGAGATCCGTTTACTCTGTCACGAGTAATGGAATCCAGTTTTTAATATGCCCCAGAGGAGTCATGTGAATGAAAAAGAGTCTTACAATGGAGATTAGCCGCAGATAATCTTTTGCCAATGCAACCAGGCCAGGGTTGTCGAATATACTACTAAGGGAGTATTTGTACTCCCGTCTTAAAGACTGTACTCCCGTACCTACTCCCTTTAAAACATTTAGATTTTTTCCCCAAAATAGTATTAAAAAGTAACTCTTATTGTGTTAAGTATATTTTCACTTTTATTTCATTGAATGGACCATCACAAACTGGTGCAATTACGCCGGAGTAAGACTGGCCTTTTAGAAGAGGAAGGTGAGATATAAAGCAAGAAACATGGTAAAATCTTCATCCAGTGTTGAAGCAGTTGAAAGGCGGGGTAAAACTTATACATTTTCTGTATTCTTTGCTAGCTGCCAATTTATGAAAATTTACTCGGGGTAACCCACGGGGCAAAATTGCTCCAGTGTGTGATGGGCTGTGTCTTTTATCTGTCCTTGAAAGTGATGAGATAATTTTAAAGCAGAAAAAATAGTGTACAACACAAACTATACTCCTGTACTCCCCTCAGGCGCAAAATACTCCTCTGTTAACTTCTAAAACACTCCCCTTCGAAATTTGAAAACGGCATCCCTGTACGGAGCGCTGAACATGACATATCGTACGTTCACGTTTCCTTAGTACAAGGTGGCGTAAAAAACCTGGATTCTGTCTTAAATTTGTTTGCAGTAAATTTAGATTTCACTTTACAAATTCACAAACATCATAGCATATTCCGATAGAGCTTCAGATCCGTCGTATCTGCTACTTTCTAGGCCTCCTCTGGTCAACCACAATACTGCCATCTAGATCCCCTTCTCTTCACTCTAATTAAAAACGAGGTATTGAGAGTCCTTTATTTCTCTGCGCATAGAACCAATTTTTTTAAAGCCATTTCTTTACCTCCAAATTACTACTTCCTTAGGCAGTTTTTTGAACTGATGTCTAAATATGAAAATGCTAAAATCTGTTTTGAACGGATCGTATAATACCCTATCCCTTTCCTATGCAAATAGCTCCTTCTTCCACCAATATACTTGCTTAGGTAACTTTTTTTCAAATATTTCATTAAACACGAATTTTCTCAATAAGTGGGCGTGGTAGTGGGCGGGTTTTGTCAATTTTTCAAACATATACTGCATTTTGTTCCCAAGAAGTAATATTATTTCGATACAATCGTAGTAAATAGTTTTTTTTAAAGAAAAACGCCCTAAAAAATGGGCGTGGCCACACACACTGTATTGAAGATATCTAGGGTAAGAGAATATCTACATATTAGCATTTGTAAAAGTTTTATAGAGTTTCATGTAAAATTACTGCAAAACAGTGAATTGTTTCGAAAAGTGGGTGTGGCAGTGTTTACACTTGTACTGCTTCCTTTTCCAATGACCTCGTACACAAAATTTCTTCGATCTAGCTCTAAATTTAAGGCTAAAAAACTGGTGACAGACAGACGGACGGACGGACATGGCTACATTGACTCCATCGTGATCTCGTAATATTGTTCGATAGAAAGCTTAACTTCCGTTCGTATATTGACGAGATAATTCGTAAAGCAAACTCGTCAGAATTTCTCAAACGAAAGTCCCAGGAATTCTGCGATCCTTTCCTTTAGAAACTCATTAAGGTGCTTGTCCACTTGAGAGTGAAATTTGAGTGAGTAACTCTCAAGCCACTCTCGAGAGAAATTTCGTAAGTCGACACGGAATTGAGAGAACTGTTTACTACTCTCAGCTTTCGAACTTCAAAATAGTTGCTCGTAGGTGTACAGACGTTATCTTACTCTCGGAGATCAACTCGCACTTTTCAAACAATTTTCGTATTCGGAGAGTAGCTCGTCGCCAGCATGGCTCACACAAATTTGACTCTCAAAATGGAAAGCTACTCGAGAGTTACTCTCGGAAGTTTACTAGCGAAAGTGCTCTCAAGTGGACAGGCACCTTTAGAGATGTTTCTGACATTCTTTTTGGCTCTTTTCACTTGCTCTCGAGAGTTTACTAGCGAAGGTGCTCTCAAGTGGACAGGCACCTTTAGAGATGTTTCTGACATTCTTTTTGGCTCTTTTCACTTGATAGCTCAATTTTTTCATGTCCCCGCCTTTTCTACAGAGAGCAGGAGGCGCAGGAAAAACTTGTATTTGTACCTCGGGTGATATTAGGTTTCAACATTTATTCTCTATGGGTGTTGTCCAAATTGACTGGGGAAAGTTGTATTTAATTTTTTTGCATTCGTTTATAATTCACAGAATTTGTTCGCGTTCGTGTTGACAGTTGGAGTGGAGTCTAAAAATGAAAGTTGAAGTTTTTTGATGAAAAAAACTTAGTATCTAGTAAATTTCCAATAGGTTTCCTCTCCGACCTAAAAATTTCGTTAAATAACAAGAAAACAAACGCTCAGTGAACTGAAAAATCACCAGCAAATTAAAGCTGGAATTATGCACTTTCAACTTCGTGACCAATTAGGGTAGCTTCTTCCCTTTCTTGTGACGCGAACCTAATTATCAAAAAATGTCCTTTCTCTCAATTTAATAATTTAATTAATTCCAAGAAAATTTTCCTATTCAGGTCAGCGCGAAGATTTACATTTTCCATGGAAAATTTTCCACAGCCTACTTTGGCTTTAATCTCGAAAATTTTCCACAGCCACCCTATGGCCGGCAAAATTACAATAACTTGCAGATAAATTCTTTCCACACGAATGGCACGACGACGACGACGACGATGCCTTCAGCAGACGGTCAAGCACTGCAAAAGCACAATTAGAATTCAGTCCCATTAGTAGTAGAGCCTCTCATCTGGTCGCCGACAGAGAGTGCATTAGAATGCGTCCGAACGTTGACACTCAAAAGATGCTTCTTCAAGTGGAAGATGCCCCAAAAAATTCCGAAAAAAAACTCACATTTTGCACTTGAATGACTCTTCAACTTTTTTTAATACGAAACTTGCACTTGACACTTAATTGGTTTACTTCTTCAACACAACCGAAGCGACTGGGGCAACTGGAGCAATTGGGGCAACTGGAGCGACGGCAGCTACTGGAGCGACTGGCACAGCGCGGGCATATGGGAAGGCACGAGCAACTGGAGCGGCATAAGCGACTGGAGCATTGTAGGCGAATGGAGCGGCGGCAACTGGGGCACTGTAGGCAACTGGAGCTGTGTAGGCAGCTGGGAAGGCAGCCGAATGGACAACACTATTGGCAGTGTAGCTTGATGCGTAAGGAGCAACCACTGGAGCATATCCTGCGCTATAGGCAAGTGGTGCCGCACCCACATATGGTGCTGAATAGGCAGAGTAAGCCAATGGAGCAGGGGCTAAGATACCAGGCTTAGCGGCGGCACAGGCGAACACAGCCATCATGCAGAGAGCGAACTGAAATGCAAAAAGAAACAAATTTAGCTAGTGTCCTTGTAAAAGTCCTTCTCAAAAGCCATTCTCACCAATTTGAACATGTTGAAGAAGTTTTTTGTTTTTTGTTTTGAAATTGCTTCCCAGCCAAAAGCTACAAATGGAATGCTATGCCGTCCGATTGTGACTCCTCCCTTTATATACCGTAGTCATGGAATATTTTATGACCCACCATCAGCGGCCGTTGGTGTATCCTTGATAGTGAATTCGTTCACAATCAAGCCGTACCGACGCGCATCATTTAATGCTCGATCACGTACGATATCACGGTCAAATTGTGAAATTCTTCTGAGCTTCGACGATTTGAATAATGAATTTCTATCTGACAGTTGGTTATTCCGATGACAATTACTAGACGAAAATAAACTAGGAATAAGAATCCGCGCCCGCGCCAAAGTTTCTGTCTCTATGAGAGTGTTTTATGGCAGCATAATGTGGCGGCTGGAGGAGGTCTCAGAATGCTAAGTTGGTTGTAATTACCCCGGCGGTGGATTGAGCCGGCCATTTGTGCTCCGGTTCTTGGACACAAATGGCAATAAATCGCAATAAATTAGCCGCAATTGCTCGACTGCAAAGGACCGTAATGTTTCTAGATTTTTATGGGAAAAAATAAAATCAAGGTCAAACTTTCCGGACCTTGAATTGGAAGAGAGTAAAAAAGAAATCAAAAAATTCAAGAATTTTGCTAAAGAATTCCGAACAGGGATGCCGTTTTCAAATTTCGAAGAGGAGTATTTTAGAGGAGTATTTTGTGCCTGAGGGGAGTACAGGAGTATAGTATTTTTTCTGCTTACTTCTCCATTTCGTAGTTTACTAGATGCTTTAAAATTATCTCTTTCAAGGACAGATACAAGACAAGGCAATTTTGCCCCTGGGGTAACCCCGAGTAAATTCTCCTAAATTGACAGCTCGCAAAGAAAAGAGAAAATGTATAAGTTTTACCCCGCCTTTCAACTGCTTCACAACACTGGATGAAGATTTTACCATGTTTCTTGCTTTACACCTCATCTTGCTCTTCTTAAAAGCCAGTCTTACCCCGGGGTAATTGCACCAGTTTGTGATGGCCCATTCAATGAAATAAAAGTGACAATATACTAAATACAATAAGAGTTACTTTCTAATACTATTTCGAAATGTTTTAAAGGGAGTAAAATCAGGACGAGGGGAGTAGTAGTACGGGACTACAGTCTTTAAGAAGGGAGTACGAATACTCCCTTAGTAGTACATTCGACAACCCTGATTCCGAACGGTTGTGGGTGCCTCTTAATTGGTTGGAAGTACATAGAGACCAGAGATAAGAGGTGTCATTTTAAAACAATAGAGCTCAGTCAAACGACATCCTTTGTCTAAAGCCTTGGCGTAGACCTTATCCTAGAATCCTTAAAGCAATGCTAGATCTATTCTTAGGTTAGGATAGGTAAATGGGTGCTTGTGTTGCAAGAAAGTCAGCGCTGTTGGAACAACCTAACTAGTAATATGAATCTCAGGAGGTCCATCAGCTTAACGTTGCCCAAGTCATCCAGCTGCGTGAATACTACAAAGAGTTCTATTTCTTCTAACGGATAAGGTAGGTAACGAATAGATTCGACTTCTTTAGCCCTTTCCATTATAGCCAATGGTCACAAATGATCAGTGCGTTACAGCGACTGAGTTGATGATTTCTTCTGGCCATAAAGCCCTGGCCTTGATCCATGTATCCAGATAAACCCAGGGTCTGTTTGTTCGACCGGTGGCTTCATCTTCGAAGCTTTCCCGCGTATAATTTCAGCAGACTGTGTAATGGCTGTGACTTCGGCTTGAAAGAAGCTGCAGTCGTCGTTTATTCTAAAGGAGCGGCTTCACAATAAGCTCAAGCTCCTGTACCACAGTTCATCTTAAAACTGTCGGTATAGAGTGCCAATTCCTTTTTTTTCTTTGTTCTGCAGTTCTTCCAAGTCCCAAGTTACTTGGAAGCCTTTACCCATTTTAGGGTGGGTTTGAATGGCCACCTAATGATGCACGCCTGCTTTCTCGCAGAGAGGTAGACTTTTACCAAATAATAACTCAAGATGCCAGGAGACGCAGCAGTTCGAGGAGTAAATGACACAGGACAGTCGAGAATTGAGCTTAGCTACTGTGAAGAATTCTAGAGAGCTGATGCACCCTGTTCGGAACCATACACGATGAAGCGGGAGTCTGCTTTAGTCTGCGCATCTTGGCTTTTTGGACTACATCCATATCCTGGTACCATATACTCCGTCTTGTCCTCATTCACTTCAAGACCAACTTGTTTCGCCTGCTCATCAATAGCTAAACGCCTCTACGACGGCTTGCCAGGATCTTTCAATGATGTCAATATCGTCTGCGTATCCCAGCAGTTGGACGGATTAGTGAAAGATAGTGCCTTCCGTGTTGACACATGCCCTGTGCACTATCTGCTCCAACACGATATTGAAGAAATCACATGATAGCGCATCTCCTTGCCTGAATCCGGTGCACGTTTGGAAGAGCTCCGAAGAGTTGTTTCCAAGTTGCACAGAGCATCGCGTGTCTTCCAGCATTACGATAAGTTTTGCCGATATCCCGAATTGGGCCACCGCCTGGTAGAGCTCAAGACGATGAATGCTGTCATGGGCGGCTTTAAAGTGGATGAAGGGTGGTGACTTTCGACATGGTCTTTTCCAGGATTTGTCTGAGTGTGAAAATTTTGTCTATTGTCAATCTGCGGGGCCGGAAGTCACACTAGTACGTGCCGATTAGTGTGTTGCAGAAGGGCTTTAGACGTTGGATAGGATCTTGTGTGAGTCATTTAACAGGGATATGCCTCGGTATTTCTTACAAGACATAGGATCGCCTGTTTTGAAGATGGGGCGTGTATAGAGCTGATACTGCAGTCGTCGGGCATGCGTTCCTCCACCCATACTTGGTTGATGACTTGATGCATGTAGGGTGTAAGACTTCACCTCCGTATTTAAAGAGTTCAGCTATAAGCCCGGGTTTGTTGCCAGCTGCCAGCTTACCAGATAAAAGAATTCTCCTTGCGTATCCACGGCCGCCGAAGTTTGGAAGCATTCGAGAGAACGCTGCCTACATGGGAGTAAGCTTTCTAGCAGTAGAATACGCGACATGTGCCTAGAATGTCAGCCTATTGTCAAGCATGGCTCCTAACCTTTTCTAAGACTTTCTCTTAACCAAAAACTTCAACACTCCACAGTCCTTCTGCTGCTTATTAGAGCACCTCCAGTCATGTCGTCAGATGGTTCAATTCGGTCAGAGTCTAGTAAATTTGTGATCCTCGTGACTCGAACTCTATCTCGTGGGCATTCTTGGCCACAGTCTTTAAGACAGAAACGTCAACAATATCGATATGGATAGCTGTCACGGAAGAGGAAGATTTATATGCAAAAACAAACATTTGACAAAAGGGGTCCAATGACCGATTCCTATGGAACTCCAGTGATGATGATATCATCGTCGGTCGGTCTGGTATCTCGGCTTAATGGCGGCGATGTAGTTCGTGACCACCTTCAGTAGGTACTGTGGCTGTTTGCGTACATAAATTGATTCTTGAAGGCTCGACATGGATACGAAAAGATACATTCACAAGCCTAACAGCAAACTTAGAAAGATCATTGGATCAATAAACAACGATTGCATACTTTTAGGTGACATCCTCTAGAACTCCATCTAAAGTTGAATAAACTGCACCTTAACCCAAAGAGAGCGTAAAAATCTTCAAAATTCATTCCTTTCGAGCTCAAAAATACATCATTTTATTGAGAGTTTAAATAAAAAGGCTAAAAACCACAAACTAAAACAAAAAAAAAAGTCGTTAAAAGTCGATAGAGAGGAAACACATTTCAACGAATCGAAACTGTTCCCTCGGCGGTGAGAGGGACAGCAGCATAGGTCAGGTCAGGTAGCACAGTTACACAGTCTAGCCTTGGAGCCACTTAACGGAAGTAAGCAGCGGCATATGGATATGCTGAGTAGGCTGATGCGTATGGATAGGCTGAGTAGGCGGCATATGGAGCTGAATAGGCAGCGGTATATGGAGCAGTATAAGCGGCAGTGTAGGGCGATGCGACCAAAGGAGCTGAGTACGCCGAGTAAGCCAATGGAGCAGCAATGACAGCTGGCTTAGCAGCTACAGCGGCAATGACAGCCAACAAGCAGATTGCGAACTAGAAGACACAATTGAATTTGATTAGTCCTTTTGGTGTTGTGTTCTTTGGTGTATCCACTTTGAGTAACTTACGAATTTGAACATGATGAGTTTGTTGTTGTTGTTTGGGTTTGCTGGTCGTTCTAGGAAGAGATGATTCTTAGAAGTGATGTCTGTTGACTACAATTCGAGTTGCTTTTATACCAAAAATTCCAACTGTGTGTCGCCCATTGTTATTGACCAACACACCCTCTTCTCTAGGTATACAAACACACACACGTGATTCTGTCCAGCCAAAAACGATCGAAGGCTATAGAAGTGTGCTTCAAGGAAAAATGAACAAATCCATTTGTACCTCGCTCAAAAGCGCTCTCTGACTCTTTTAGGCATTCGGCCGATTGCGAGCGCGTTACCTGCATACCTAATGACGGAAGACGCGTTCGCTTTTATAGTTTATAATATTGTCAACGTGCCAAGAAGTCAGCCAGCTATCTGAGGTATATAAACGCGCGTTGCGCTGTGAATTCTCAATCACAGATATTCGGTTAAAAAATTTACACCGCTCAACCAAAATGTTCAAATTCGTAAGTCAGATACAAAGGAGCAAAACGGATACAAGTGCTCCGATAGACGACGGCCATAATCGTTATTCGAAAATTTCAGATTGTCCTGTGCCTGATGGGGATCATCGCTTGCGCTGCTGCCAAACCAGCTGTATTCGCAGCGGGTCCTTTAGCTTACTCAGCGCCGTTGGTCGCTGCAGCACCATATACCGCAGCATATGCTGCTGCGCCCGTGATTGCTCCATATGCAAGCAGTTACAATGCCCACTCGGTTGTCCACAGCGCTGCCTATCCATCGGTGTATGCCGCCCCAGTTGCACCAGTCGCACCAGCCGCCCCAGTGGCTCCGGTAGCTCCAGTTGCACCTCCTGTAGACTCGGCTGCTGAAATCCTATTCTAAGTGACTTTGCTTTGTTATTATTCCTCTTTTTTGTTTGTCTCTTTTTTGTTACTCTATTTTGTTTCTTTTGAACGAAAATATATACATATTTTGTGATCCTGCTTTTGGAAAATGATTTGAATTTTGATTTAAAATATTTCGAGGTGTGCTGCGCATAATTTTGATGGAAGGCAATGAACTTGGAACGCCTGTTCTGTCTTTCATAAGTTGTGACAGATGACTGAAAGTGTCAACAGCTCACTTAAGGTGTGTGTCCAATTGAGAACACTATCGCTAGTAAACTCTAGAATAAGTGTTAAACCAGCTCTCTGCGAGTTGCTTTCAGGCCCATACCACTTACTCTCGAGAGTGGCTTGAGAGTTACTCGCCCAAATTTTACTCTCAAGTGAATAAGCACCTTTAGACCATCATTAAAGCCACCAAGATATGTGTAAAAATTGCAGGAGTTTGTCAAGCTCGGAAGGGGAAAAGCTCCCTAGAGTCTCTTTTCTATTAACGCCCTTCTTCTTCGTTTTAAAAACTTCTAGAGAAATCGTTATGGGGTACTCCTAGATTGCCTATCACGCAGACCCCTGTCACAACTCTAACGACTCTTCGTACATCCTTGCGACTTAGTTTAATGAGAGAAGCAAATCTCCTTTTAGCATAGACGGGCCATTAAGACTTGACTGTCTCCTCCTCGCCAGCCAAACTCACTGTGTATAGTACTTCTCTGGGCAAGCGCTGTACTGACCTCAGTAAGGGCTGCAAAGAGCCTAAATGTGACTCTTCCCTCAGAACAACTAATTATATTCAAACCTGCTAGGGAATAGCACAAAAGATCCTCCTGCGTCGTAGTGTCTCATAGGCTTATCGCCTTCTCTTATCCCTCACTATCCTTAAGAGAAATAAAATGGGCTCGGATGTAGAGAGCGACGTTCTATGAAGAATTCCCTGGATGCCTTCCCAACTTGATATATTTATGCAAACCAATTCTTTAAGCGCCTATGAGAGAACGGACCATGAACCTATAGGCACTACCATAAGAAGATAAGAGTGGCAGCGGATTGGTTATCAATCTTACCAAGCGATTCAACGGAACCCACTCACACTGGAGGGCAGGATACGCGGCGGTCCTAGGAGTACGTGGCGTAGAATAGTTGAGAAGGAAGCACGACAACTGGAAAAGAGTTGGGGAGAGCTGAGGCACATTTCCAGAAATCGCACACAATGGCGCGTAGGCGTTGTAGAGGCCCTAGGACCCACAAGAGGATACAGGACAAAAGTAAGTTAAAGTACAGCCTAAAACTAGTATTCTCTACCATCCACAGTACCTAATTTGCTCCTTATCAAAACAGCAATAACCAGGTCGTGTTTCGTTGGCCATTTCATAAGGGTGAGTCAGTGTTATAAAGATGTCAGCTTTATGGAGTTTTTATTTTGCAATTTAGCTCTTTAATGTCAGACATTGTTTCAAGTGGTGCTTCATCAAATATTATGAGCAACGTACATACGTGCCATCAATTTATAAATATTTCCAACGAAACGCCAAAATAGACTCATAATGCAGCAAGAAGGACTCTAAAAATCCTGCAACTCATAATACAGTCTTAAAATAAACTCTCTCTCGCTAAAATTAAAATTTCAATAGAGTCTTCCAAAACATGCAGCCATAACATCAAGTACTTGTCTTCATGCAAAAATTCGAAAATTCTTTCAAACACCTACCGCAGTTTTAGTACCGCTTATACGACTAAATTGCGAGCTATAACTGGTGGGTTTTTTGTTTTTTTGTCGTTCTTCCGCTCAGAGATACATTAACCACCAGAATGCCAATTAAATGCTGTCTCCTTTGGAAACAAAGCAAAACCAGGATTTAGGATTTAGATCCGTGAATCTAAAAAAAAAAACAATTACTCTCTCTCTCTGACAATAAATTCATATCACATTTTTGAAATAAAATCGACAAAACGTTGATCTAATTTCAAAGCAAACCAATTAATATGCATCATGAGTTTGAGATGAAAAGTATTAGATTCGCATTTTGCAAGCTCGTGAGTAAAATGTTCCATTTCGTGAAATTATTTTGCAAATTACAACCTTGGGGGCTTTCCAAAGCTGGACTTTTGGTTTAATTCACGGCACATAATAGTCTATATTCGAGAATCGATTTTATGTAATAGGTTGCCAGGGTTGCCGTTTTCCATTGTCAAAGAGGAGTATTTTCTGCTTGAGGAGTATTTTTCTGCTTACTTTTTCAATTCGTAGTTTACTAGATGCTTTAAAATTATCTCATCACTTTTAAGGACAGATACAAGACGAAGCCGACACACACTGGAGCAATTTTGCCCTGGGGTAACCCCGAGTAAATTCTCCTAAATTGACAGCTCGCAAAGAAAAGAGAAAATGTATAAGTTTTACCCCGCCTTTCAACTGCTTCAACACTGGATGAAGATTTTACCATGTTTCTTGCTTTACACCTCATCTTGCTCTTCTTAAAAGCCAGTCTTACCCCGGGGTAATTGCACCAGTTTGTGATGGCCCATTCAATGAAATAAAAGTGACAATATACTAAACACAATAAGAGTTACTTTCTAATACTATTTTGTGGAAAAAATCGAAATGTTTTAAAGGGAGTAAAATCAGGACGAGGGGAGTACGGGAGTACTGTCTTTAGTAGTATATTCGACAAGCCTAATAGGTTCTTGCATAACGTTGGAGTTTGAATACAGTGGGGTGCAGTTATATTCGATTCCGGAAACTTCAAGAGGCAGAAGGTGATCCGAGAAAGGGATGGTCTTTTTAGCGATTCCGATTTTGCAGATTCAGACAGACGGTAGTGTGTGAAGACTTGTTCGGTACACAAGTCATGACTCATGAGTAAGGAGGAGAAATCATATGACAGCGCATATCCTTGCCTGAATCCGGTGCACGTTTGGAAGGGCTCCGAAGAGTTGTTTCCAAGTTGCACAGAGTATCGCGTGTCTTCCAACATTACGATAAGTTTTACCGGTATCCCGAATTGGGCCTTCGCCTGGTAGAGCTCAAGACGATGAATGCATTTAAAGTGGATGAAGGGTGGTGACTTTCGACTTGGTATTTTCCAGGATTTGTCTGAGTGTGAAAATTTGGTCTATTTTCGATATGCCAGGCCGAAAGCCAGAAGTTCTTTAGACGTTCACACAATACTTTGGATAGGATCTTCTATGCGACATTTAACAGGGATATGCCTCGGTAGTTCTTACAAGACATAGGATCGTCTTTTTTGAAGATAGGGCATATAGAGCTGACACTCCAGTCGTTGGGCGTGCGTTCCTCCACCCATACTTGGTTGATGACTTGATGCATGCACCCTACTAAGACATCGTCTCCGTATTTAAAGAGTTCAGCTGGAAGCCCATCAGAGCCAGCGGCTGATGGCTGATGGATAAGCACCTTATGGTTCAAAATTTTGCACAGAATGCAAAAAGTATGAAACAAATTGACGGCTGCAAACATGAGACTGCAACGCATGACAACGAAGCTTGATAGACTCAGAAATTCAAAGACTCGAAGGCTTCATATAAAAGAACCCATACCAAGCAAGGTGTGACACAAAAGGCTATGTTGTCATGTCGAAAGAAGAGTCGGGCTCAGTAATAAAAATTGTTTCGCAACGGGAGGGGGGACTGCCAGAGCTTCCTGTTGTCAAGACGGTAAGCATTACAGGCGATCTAGAATAAAGTGGGAGGGTTATAGTCCTTCTAAAAGAATGTTTTTGGAGGAAAGTACTGGAGGCTCTTGGTGCAAACTTCCTGTTTCAATGTTATAGTCAGAAAATGTCACCCTATCCTTTTGCATGACTCTTTGCAGCTCAATCTACAGCTGGAGACTACTTCACCAGCAAATACCTTCATCATACCGTACATGTGTGCCCATAACTCAATAAGTGTCGCAACCACCAATGTCATGGCAACCATCCAAACCCAAAGCAATTCCCATCACGATAAGGCAATACAGCAGACCTTTTAGCTGCCAAAGACACAATTACCCCATTTACCGTCATATCGTGACCATTCAATCGCAATCGACTGCTTTCCGCTTGAATGGCCAGGCACCAGGCACCTGGGTGACGACAGTTCAACGCCAAAATAAAGCCAATCATTTTTTTTTCTTTCATAACATTTTATTTTTATCATAAAACAAATAAAACAAACTAATTTAACAATCAAAACTCAAATTGGTTCCGATTTATGGTCCTTCCATCATCCTGGGGGCTGGTACATCACATCGCAATTGTAAACTGGCATCGGGTTGACGGTATCTATGATTTAATAGAACGAGGTATAGGCGGCAGCACTGTATGGGTAGTACGAAGCATATGGAGCAGCATAAGCGGCAGCAACTGGAGCGGTATAGGCGGCAGCAACAGGAGCAGTATAGGCGGCAGCAACAGGAGCAGTGTAGGCGGCAGCAACAACTGGTGCAGCAGCGATTCCATTATAATTCCTAGCAATGTACTGTGAACTGGTGGCGGTCACAACTGGTGGGACAGCGGCGAACACCTGTGGCTTAGCCGAGACGGCGCAGGCAAGAGCCAAAACAACAAGGGCGAACTGCAATGAAAACAAAGATAAACACTCCTTTTAGAATACCATGAAGCAAGAAGGATATTTTTGAATAGTTATACCAATTTGAACATTTTGATTTTTTTTTTGTTTTTGGGGTTTAGACTAGTTTGTAAGCTGAAGCTGTACTACGATTATCTACCCCAGAACGAGTGGCTTTTATAGTACAACCCCGCGACAAAAGAGAAGCTCAGCTCAGCCAAAAAGCGAGCTGTGTCCTCGAATACTACTGGCCGTTAATATTGTTCTATTGGGAATGGGCTACCGGCCAAACAAATTGAAACGTCAACGCGAGACATAATTTGCATTAAGATTCTCTCCACCAATTCTCCAATTGGGCTGAGTGGCTTACTAAAATCTCAACAGACGAACGATCCTCATGCAAGTCACGTCCTCGACGATTTGACACATTTATTCGTATCCACATGGAGGCCTATGTGAGTGATGGCTTTTAATTTATCGTGACGTTATTATGCTGCAATTTTTGGCATTCGAAATTAATTTGTTTTATATCAGCAAAATTGTATCTTGCATAATTGAGGTGGCCAGCCAGCTGCTGTGCAGTTGCATTGTAATTTTGTTGGATACGTTCAATGAAAGTACTTTTACACAAGGAGATGTGGATACATGGTATGTCTGACAGAACTCACACTAAAATTGCACACTCATTGACTACAAGGAGGACATGTCTTTCTTTTGAATTTCAACGATTACCACTAAAAGACTACCTTTTTCCTTGTGGCTTCTGCAAGAAAGTAGCCATCCAAATGAAATATGTAAGCAACTTTATTTCAAGTTCAAAGGTACGATTGGACAGACTTTAGATTGCGGCAATCGGTGTGTAAAGCACGACTCAATCCTCTATTGCTTGCACGATGTCAACTTCCGATTTAAAGTGTGCCAACTAAATGTATCTGAGTGCCAATGAGTAGCGCAGTCGTGACATATATTTGTCTATTGTTAGATAGTCTTACGTACATGAGACACACGAGATACGATTGACCTAGTTTCTGGGAACAAAAGTTGAAAATTTGTTCACAATAAGAGTCCAATCAGGGCTGTCGAATGTACTACTAAGGGAGTATTCGTACTCGGTTCTTAAGGGCTGTATTCCCCTCCTCCTGATTTTACTCCCTTTAATACATTTCAACTTTTACCACAAAATAGTATTAGAAAATAACTTTTATTGTGTTTAGTATGTTGTCACTTTTATTTCATTGAATGGGCCATCACAAACTGGTGCAATTACCCCGGAGTAAGACTGGCTTTTTAGAAGAGCAAGATGAGGTGTAAAGCAAGAAACATGGTAAAATCTTGATCCAGTGTTGAAGCAAGCTCTTTTCTTTGCGAGCTGCCAATTTAGGAGAACTTACCCGTGGTTATCCCAGGGCAAAATTACTCCAGTGTGTGATGGCCTTTGTCTCTGTCCTTGAAAGTGATGAGATAATTTTAAAGCATCTAGTAAACTACGAAATGGAAAAGGAAGCAGGGAAAATAGTACACTCCCGTACTCCCCTCAGAAAATACTCCTCTAAAATACTCCCCTTCGTAATTGGAAAACGGCATCCCTGAGTGCAATATCTCCAAGCTAGAGTGCGAAGTTTTACGTCAAATTTTGAGCATTTTTCGTTTGAATTTTATCAAAAAATTGTAAAAGACAAGCAAAGGCATCATATGAGTACGAGAAAAACCAACTGGAACCGGAAATCTTGCCACTCTATAAGCAAGACCTACTCTCAACTTTGAGTGCTGCCACCTGTGAGATTTAAAAGGAAACACCAATTAGAGAAGATATAAACCAAACAAAACAGGTCATCCACTGTAACTGTCGCCGAAAGCCAATAGAACAATTCGACTAGCTAGGGCTTCTGACCAACCTCGACTTATGTACTTCGACAAGAACTGAGAGTAAGTTACTGGATCAGAAGATAGAAAACAATGTGCTAAGCGGGTAATGATTCGGTGAATAGAGATTATCAAACTAAAACAAGGTCTACTCGGGTAAGACTGATGCCAAACCCAGAAGTTGAGCTCTCGACTCTAGAGCAGATTTCCCAAGAAGAGTACGGACTCAAACCGCAAGGACGTTGTATTAGGAATGTGAGTAGGTCAACCTCATTCTATGGAAAGCATGCACTTTGTTCTACAGAAGAGTAGCTATCTTCCGGATATCTAAGTTAAGGGATACGTTGATATTGACTTTCTATAGGTATAACCCACATTCAAGTTGTGTTAAGTGGACAGAGCGTTCGTCATTTGGGAATGAATATGGTGTTTAAATGAAGAGCGGTTGGTGGATCTCTGCAATACTAACCCCTGAGTTGATATTTAGGTAAGCCGCTGTACCAAAGTACGATCTGCTATATGCCCGAGATAGACATGGAACTGGGGGCATTGCATCTGTCCACATGAGCCCCTAAAACATGCGCGAGAGAACCAGGTATAATTCCAACAGCGTTAGAGATCTGTAACCTTGTTTATGTTGCTTTAAGGTAGACGTAAAGTACAATAAGAGGTGGAAAAGTCACAGCACATGACTTGGTTGACTTGACTTGAACTACTGAACAGATGAAGAGGATGTATACCGTGGTGTAAGGCAGACTAAAGGACTACCAACATTAGAGATGTCGCCACTCTAAACAACAACCGGGAAAGAGTTTAGATGGCATCTTTCCAATCAGGTTGAGGATCAGATTACTAGGTGAGGAGAATTTTGTTTAACCCTTGGCGATATGATTCGTCATTCAAGTGAGTCCTTTATATTAACAAAGTCCATCCAACAAATTAATGGGCAACCACCTTCTGACTTGTCTCAAAGCCTGGAAAATACATAGCAACCAGTTGTGACTAGTAATGAGCCTAAATGATAACCTTCTACATTTCAAATCAGCCTTCCTGAACCCACAAACAATCATGCTTTTGGAAGTTATGGGAATTCAGGCAGGCTTTCGTTGACAGGCGTTGACTCCAAGTCTCTTCAAATGCGATTGCTTATCGACTTTTTGAAGGCTTTAGACAGTGTGAATCAAAGAGCTATAGCTACTGCCCCGAGGATAGAATCTATCAATTCAGGTACCTCAGGGGTACGTACTGTCTCCCTGGTTCTTCGTGGTGCTGATCAGCGACACATTTCAAATAGCATTGACGGAATATAGCCATTGAATTAAGTGAACTACTACATGTTACATCTCAGCACTATGGTGACGAAGTAAACCTACTTTAACGTTGGATAGTGGCTCTTCATTTGATGGTCTATAACCTTGAAACTGAAGCAAGGTCTACGAATAGCAGATTATTTTAGTGGAATGTAATAGAATCGAGGCAAGGTTATGATCTAGAGTAGAAGGATCACACCTCTTCCACTCTACTGTATTCCTACTGGTCCACCTCTGCGTTTTGCGGCTTTAAAAGGTTTGTATTTCTCTATCCCTTGGGGCAAGGAGGCGAACTAATTTGAGATGCGAGACAGTCTCTTCAACCTAACTTATATTCTAGCCCATCTGACTGTAGATTTATGGGCGTGTAAGCTCAGCAACTGTTTCTTAGATTACCCTGGGGCCAGAACTACTTAAGCTGAATCAATACTGCTTTAGTGCTCTACTTGGGGCATCATTTATCTGGGCAAACTTGACCACTTGTTGTTGATGAATGCAGTATGAAAGGGCAGTATTAATGACCACACTCTCCGACTATTTCCGATGTCCAAAAGACCTGAACGTAAAGCTATTGACACCCTTAACTTTTTAAAAGTACGTCACTATTACGCACAAATCTAAAAATATCTGATGAACCGTAGATGTGGACGATAGTTGGCATTACATTATTCCACGCACGATTCCATAGATATGCCATTCAATTATGCATCGCTATATGGCACTGTAAGTAATAAAACTATCTATATACATCCTAACGACTCAAACACAAGACGATTCTTCTGTATTTCATATTCCTTCCTTACACTGAGATAGGGAGCGCATTTGAGTTGTACAATCGCAGCTCATTCACAAAGTATCTTCCTATCTCTTGTCGGTTTATGTACAGAAAACAAATAATCAAGTACAAGTAGAATATTCTAGAGACCAAGACGCCCTTCCAAGCCATTTAAAGAGCAAACTAATCCCTTGACCCTGTCACAAGCGTGACTTGCATAAGAGCCAACTTCACCCACTTAAAATGAATATGCACATATGTACCTATAGCTAAAGCCAATAACTGAATATTTAAAATCAAATTTCTCACCTTGAATGCGTCCAATGCCAGTTAATCCATAAATAATCCGAGCCACAGTAAAACGTAAAAAAAAAACTAAAACAAAACTACTATACATTGAGAATACTAAGTATGTACGACGTTCCACGACGTCAACTAATAACTGTCTTATTTAGAAACTAAAAGTATCTTTTAAATTTTACAATTCTCCACACTATTCATCGTGGCATTAGATCGAAACACAATGCTGCCATTCCGTCCGAATTGTCCCGAGTACCGCCTTCGCTCACACTTGACATATTTCACAATAAACGCCACAATGCAGACGCAAATAAGGGCGACCATAAGGATTGTCAAGAGCGCCAGGCAGACCTCCAACCGGTGACCCTGAACCTCCAGATGGGATATAGTCAAACGCAGGACCTTGATCTCAGACTCATCGTGCGCCTTTGATGACACATCCTCACCATGCTTCGTACTAATGCAGGATATGTCCCGAATGTGTGTGGATTCCTCGATAGACGTCTCTGGCTCTATGTGCAGCTCGACGAAAGTCGACAGAAATGGCGGCGACAGGATATAATGCAGGTAGGAGCAGTTGAATTGGTTCTTCGACAGACCTACCTTTGCCAAGTTCGGAAAGGCATAAGCGAAGGTGGACTTGCCGTGGATTTCCGTCAAATTATTCCCATCGATATAGAAGTTCTTGATCTTCGACATGTACGGCGAGAAGATGTTCAAATCGAGATGCGAAATGTTGTTGAACGACAGGTCGAGCGTTTCCAAACTCGTCTGTTTCGAGAATATTCCATATTTGACTTCCCGAATATTGGCACTGCGCAAATAGAGCTCCTTAAGGCGGCGCAATTTTTCAAACGACGAAATGTTCAACGGACCAATGTTATTGTAGGACAAATCCAACACCAGCAACGTCGTCAAATTGGTAATGTTCGAGATGTCGGTAAAGTTGTTCTTGCCCAGGATGAGGCGCTCCAAAAAGTTCGTATTCAACGCTGTGATCGCAGAGATACTATTGTTCTCCGCACTGACTGTTTTCGTCGAGTTGATCACCAGTGAGGTCAGTTGATTGTTGTCCAAATTCAATCGAACCAGGATACTTTTGTCCGTCAAGCTGAAGTTTTTCAATTGATTTCCATTCAAAATGAGTGTTTCAATGCCATAGGCCACTTGAAATGTCTCCGGATGCAGGCGCAACAGGCGATTGTTAGCCAGGTTCACCTCCCGTATGCGACGGAGTCGAGAAAACACCTCTGGATCAAGGCTTTCCAGCTGATTATTCTCCAAATGCACAGTCTCAAGGTACTGATTCTCTAAGAAGATGTCCTTGCTAAGGGTTTTTATCCGATTAAAGGACAAAACAATCTTGTCGATCTTTCCCAGCCCTCGAAATGTAAACTCATTGATCTCCTCGATCAAATTTCGACTCAAATCGATCCGGATCAGCGAATTCGCTCCGATGAAGACCGACGTTTCAATCGTGGTTATGTTGTTGTTGCTCATGTTGAGAAAGGATAGGTTATTCGCCGAAGCAAAGGTATTCCTTGGAATGTCCAGAATTTCCGTGAAAGATACATCCAACGTCCGTAGATTCGGAAAGTGTTCAAACAGTTTAAACGGCAGATACAAAAGCCTCGAGTCGTAGAACTTCATGAACTTGGTCATGTTCGCCTTTGTGTAGTTCATCATCTTGACATTGTGACTATGGTTGACGTAGAATCCACTTACGGTGCAGAACAAATCCTGTGTCTCGTAGTTACTTTCGGATTCGTCACACTTTAAGAGTAAATCATCTGCCAGAACCACTGATAGATACAGTGTCAGGGCAAATACAACTGAAAACTTGTCGATCCGCATTGTAGCTTTCCGAAAACCGAACTAACCCGTCGAGGCGACAATCGAAAACTGAAGACTCGAAGAGGAAGTGTCCTATAGAAGAACACAAGGAATTGCATGAGGGGGCGCCTTATCAAGTGCAGAAAAAGATTCTTTTGTTCCCAAAGCACAAGCGATAAGCGCCAAGGGTTATGTGCATTCTGTGCCGGTCAAAGTGCTCTGTGTGATAAAAGTCTCGCATGAGGAGATAAAGTTTGTTTTTGTAGGAAAAGGAATGGAACTTCAAGTTCAAGCTGCGGATCGGAAGGGGTACATGGAGACGTGGGTTGTGCACGAGATTTGCAAAAAAGTTGGCAGCTTCTTAGGGCAGACCTATGGTAATGTGTGGCGGCTATAGATGCTTGTATCTGAATTCCAAGAATAAACGATGGCTTGGGATGGAGTTTTTTTTTTTTTTCGTTTTCTGCATTCGGAAGCGTGTCTATTTATAGATGTGGCTATCTGAACAAAGGAAATTGGATAAGCTTCAGGGTGGCAGATGATAGCCGCTTTCGTTTGGATATTTTGAGTGTTTGTCGATTAGTAGAAGAAAGGCACACTAACCTCGTGTTTGAAAAGTTTGTTCTCCGATAGAAGAAGAATGTATCCCAGTCAGTTTTTGGATAGTGTCTTATCTATCGTCAGCCCACCAATGTACTGCATGTGATGATAGCAAGACTTGTAATGGACATGGCGATCCAGGTTCGAATCCCAACAGCAAAACAGCAGCCCATGATTGTGCGGTAGAGCCTCCAGAGGGTTGGATCTCTGCTGGGTTCCGGGGTAAGACGGAAAACCAGAAAACGAGAGAGCTGACGAGCTGGCTTCGCATCGACGAAAGACTCAACAAACCTATCCCTGAATATCCTTAAGATTGAAACAAGCAATATACCCACGAGAGAGGCAGGTAGTAGGTGGAACTCTATAGAAAACTGCGTTGACCAAGAACCGAAAGAATTTTTCGGAAAGACCACATTTGAAGGTATCGTCTGACAGAGGGACGCTCTGCAGAGGTTGCAGCTAGCCCATACACCTAACCTAACCTAACCTAATATAGCCATTAGTAGAATGGTTACAACTCAGAGAGTTCCAACTTTAAGGCGATGATATGCAGGTCTAAGTCGACATACAAGTGAAGAAAATTAAGACAGTCTTAAACCACTGCCCTGAAAGCCAACACAATCAATGCCAATGATCAAATTTAGCCTGATTTGTGCGTCAGAATTATGGAAAATTGGATGTTTAGAATGCTCGCTATTTAGCAAATCCACGACGGGTATTTGAATAATTTTATATTTTACACATAATGGCATACATTAATCTTCTAAATAAATAAAAGACCTTAAAGATAGCCCACTCACAGTTTGTTCTATTCAAATTTCAAGATACGAAACTCTTAATGGAACACCCTAAAAAAGTAATGGTTTATTGTTTCTATCTCTCGTGCAATAATGTTGCTGCAACAATGTCCCTTAGATGTAATGCGTAGTCCTAGGAACATGTTCAGGGTTAGTGTTTTGTGGATTTTTGTTCATTTAACCACATCCAAGGATACCACGCTTGAGAGCCTCAGCAGTACGTTGGTTCTTCATTGGCTCTTCAGATTGCTCAATATTCTGTAGTAAAGGCGAGGAACTATCGCGGATTGATGAACTAAAAAGGATACTAAAACTGCGTCATGATTTGTTGACCTCAACAGCAGACATTCTCCCTTCATAGCACTGCCACCAACTTGATGACTTTTTTTGGTACAAAACCTTCAAGATCACAATCTTAAGTCCAAAATATAAAAAAAGGAGATCAAAAGAAAAAGACCATGACTTTCAGTGCGTTCTTCTGTCAAACATTTTTATTCACATCCATTTCGCAATGAGACATTAGCTTTACATTCAACAACCGGTTCCTGGGGGTCTTCTTTGCCCATTTACTTTAACAAGTAGGGTGAAGTATAAGCGGCGGCATAGGGAGATGCATAACCAGCAGCATATGGAGCAGCATAACCAGCAGCAGTATATGGGGCAGCATATGGAGCAGCATAACCAGCAGCAGTATAGGCGGCAGCAGCATAAGGCGAGGCTACAACTGGAGCAGCGGCATATGGAGCAGCAGCATACGGAGCAGCAGCAACATAGGGAGCGGCAAAGTTTCCATGATATTCCCGAGAGTACACCGCAGAAGCTGGAGCAGCAGCCACTAAAGGCGAGCTATAAGCCAAAGGAGCAACCAAACCAGGCTTAGCGGCAGCCAGGGCGACCAATCCCATCAGGACAACAGCGACAAACTTGAACATATTGACTGAATTAATTTGGTTGTTTTCGAGTAGAAGACGAACTGAACTATAACTTACCAACCGCCATGGTACCGAGCTTTATAGTTGAAATCAAAGAAAAAAGAGTGACGGATCCTTGGTGTCACCAAATCGAGTGGAGGAACCTTCAACTCACTTTTTCGTCATCAAAAATCGAAAGTGTAGGTATACACAATTTGTCTCCTACACAGACTTAAAGATACTTTTTCAATTTCTTTGATTATGCAACGCCAACTACCTGGTCTACTCGTACAAGTGCGTCTTGCATATTGATTGTGGGCTTAGAGCTTCTCCACGGAGTGATTTACGAACCGCAAAACGTGTCCAAAATTAATTATTGACTAGTGTTTTTGTTGTTCAAACAGAAATTTTTCAGTTTTTCCCATTTCAACATTAAAACATATCCAATCCGTGGATCTAGTTGTGGTATCTATTGCCAATTCGCCGGGTGGATCCGTTGGAATTGCTTTTATGACTTTTTAATAGCTCCAGCCGCCGAGTAATTCATGTGGACAATGGACAAAAAATGCAAAGTTTTGGTCAAAGTGGGCGGAATACCAATGTCAGGGCTACAATATGCCTTTCCCTTGTGGACTTTCGGCGAAAAAGGAAGGGTAATTGAACCGGAATTAACATTGAACCATGGACTTGGTTCAGTTTATTTGCGAGCATGTGGATTTTTTTTTAACTATTCAGCATCCTAAGGCGGGATGTATCCTCTCTTGTTTTAGTCATAAATGCAAAATCAAAGACCCCACCTGCCTGCCACCATTCAAAGGTGGTATTCCAAGTCAAATTTAGCACCACGAGTAAATAATACTAATTTCACAACCAAAAGTATGCCTACTATCTTAGCTTCAACTTGCAGCCTAAAAGTAGCTTATGATATGTTTGACAGCGGGTTTTTAAGCCGCGCTCCAAAAAGTATGCTTTTTATTTGTATTTCCATTGAACAAATGACTGGAAGTGGTTCCATTTGCAGTGGTGGTGCTCTGGAATATGAATGGAAATAGAGCAAATAAATAGTGATCCATAAAACTTTTCTCATTTTTAGATCTGAATAAAACAAAATGTAAATAAGATATCATTAACATTTTTCATTAATTTGGAAGGCCCATGTATGCCATTATGTACGGAATATAAAAGCATTAAAATGCCTGCCGTGGATTTGCTAGATGGCACGAATCTGAAAAGTCTAGTTTTCCATAACTCTGACACATAAATCGTGTTGCCTTTGATCAATAGCATTGATTTTGGTGGCTTTCAAGGCAGTGACATTGGCATGGATCTGTGACTTAAGAAAAACCCCACAAGAAGAAGTCCAACGGGGTCAAATCGCACGTTATTTGTGGCCAATTCACATCGCCTCCTCGTAAGCTCGTTCTTGCAAAATGCCTATTGTACGTATAGGTCTCAGTGATGACCGACACTTTCGGCAGATCTTGCATTTTGTTGCCGTACGTGTGTTGGCGGACTGGACAGGCGAAAAATCCTCTCCGAAGGACGACTATACCGACCGTAAAATTGATTAAGTGCGCAAAGTATTGCTAGATCCGAGGACCTACATTTCAATCATTTGCGCATGATTCTGAACTTAATTTCTATCCCAGCTGATTTGGAAAGACAGACTTGATAAGTGACAGCCAATTTGACTGAAGTAGCTTATACAAAATGGCCGAAATCAACTGTCAAAGTTCGGAAATGCCTATTGGTAAGCAAAAATAAAAAAAGTCGAAATTTTAACTTAAAAGTGTGCAGCACCTTTGCTCCTAAGCCACTGCAGAGCTGCCCTGGACCTTTTATGAGCAACTCACTCCTGTACGAGTCAGCGAAGACTATACACACATCGAAGAGAAACGCAGACAGCGGCTTACCCTTACAGCGCCAAAGTGGTAGGACTAGCTCTTGGACAAAGACAAGTTTGAGGAAATCCTAAACACAAGCGGATAGGCGGAGGATCTCTCTCATCATCTGATCCGGGTCATTACCACAGCGTGCGAAGGTGAAATGTCCAGGAGATCTGCCAGTAAAAGAGGCGAACTACTGATGGACAAAAGAGATCCCATGGCTTAGAGCAAAGTGCCTACAAGCACGACGCATATCTCAGAGATCCGAAGTAGACCTCAAAGAACCTGTAACCACTTGAGGTAAGTCAAGAAACTCTAGACGACTTTGCTCAGAATAGTCTACTTATGTACCTTTTGCATCTCTCTTGTACCTCCATAAGAGGCTATATAGGAGTCCTTTCAAAGGACTGCTGAATTTGCATCAAATAAACAAAAAGCACAAATCCTTTTGACGAAAAAAAAAGAGAAAAACTTTTATTTATGTCCAACAACAAATGGGAACAATCAGATCCTGCTGCTGACCTTCTAACGAATCAATCCGCCGGCAATGATTTTACCTCCAATACCAACTGGCACACCGACTCCCAGCCTAACTGGGCCAATGACCGGCGAGCGAACAATCCCAATTGGTGCGGACACAATTGCCGGTGCAGCTGCAATCCTTACACCAGAAGTAAGGACACCAGGCTCAGCAAAAGCAACAGCCAAGAGGCAAAAGAAAACCACCTAAAAGGAATAATAGAAACTCTATGTCCTTGATTGTAAACAAAATGTGTAATCCTCTTACGTATTTGAACATGATGATTGATTGGATGCTGACGATTGTCTGATGTTTGGCTGGAAGCTTGCTCCATCATTTATACCAAATGCCACTTCCTAAGAAGTGATTCAACCATCCATCGGCCTTGAATCCAACAACAGATGCATATCTATGCGTCATCATTGCGACACTCTCGCTGACTGTCTACTGTCATAGGTACCAAACCAACGACATCCATCTCACTGTGGCGGGTATTAGTTTACATATTTTGCAAAAAAAAATTATTTGCAACCGCTAGACCACACTCCCCCTTGAGGGTTTTGCCTTTGATGGTGCAATATGCGTAACGTTGTAGTCTACTAACGATTGCATTCGATACCTCGATGTTGATGACAGAAGCTCTGAACATCTGATCCAATTAATTGTCTAAAGGACTCTGTGTATTTTGGATTTAATTGCGTGTGGCAAATGCGGAAAAGACCTTAATTGCGTGCTTAAAATTTACATCCTCGTTGAGTTGCGGAATGCGGAGCCGCCTTAAGTAGTCAGAGACAACTTCTCACCCCGCTTGTTTCGCAGGACTTGGCTCACGTGCCGTACTGTTCAACTGCGCATCAATAATAAATTGTGTATTCGATCAGAAATTTTTCACAGAAAAAATGGAAAATGGAAGGACGATTGAGGTTTATCAATGGTGATGGGTGCCACACTATACGCTGTTCTTCCTTCTGCAACTTGACGCTAATCCTTATTCCATTTGTTTGTGCTTTCACAAGTCTAAAGAAGGAGCAGGATGTGGATCCATATTTTTTTCGCTTCTAAAGCCACGTGCTGCATTTTTTTCATGTTCTCCCTCAGATACTGCCAGCAAAGAGGACGTACAAAAAAAAGAATCAAAACAAGAGAACAACAAAGGATGTCGGGAGGGTTTTTTATACACAGTTTCTTTCGACTTCGAAGGGAGTGCAGTACAGATAGGTGTCTCTGTGGCTCACGTGTAGTAGGTACCTACTTTCTTCTTCCCACCAGAGCAACAGAATTAGTTGCATTTGAATGCTTTCAACTTTTATGGGTTGTGTAATACGATTTCGTAGGAGGGTTTCTCGCAGGGTTGTCGAATGTACTACTAAAGACTGTACTCCCGTTCTACTACTCCCCTCGTTCTCATTTTACTCCCTTTAAAACATTTCGGTTTTTTCCACAAAATAGTATTAAAAAGTAACTCTTTAGTATATTGTCACTTTTATTTCATTGAATGGGCCATCACAAACTGGTGCAATTACCCCGGAGTAAGACTGGCTTTTTAGAAGAGTAAGATGAGGTGTAAAGTAAGAAACATGGTAAAATCTTCATCCAGCGCTGAAGCAGTTGAAAGGCGGGGTAAAACTTATACATTTTCTCTTTTCTTTGCGAGCTGCCAATTTAGGAGTATTTACTCGGGGTTACCCCAGGGCAAAATTACTCCAGTGTGTGATGGGCTTCATCCTTGAAAGCGATGAGGTAATTTAAAAGCATCTAGTAAACTAAGAAATGGAAAAGTAAGCAGAAAAAATAGTATACTCCTGTACTCCCCTCAAGCACAAAATAGTCCTCTGTCAAAAAATACTCCCCTTCGAAATTCGAAAACGGCATCCCTGGTTTCTCGTACGCAGGGATTACAATCCTCACATTCGATAGAAGGGTTTGTATGTGCCGTGTTGAGAGTGTGGAACTTCTAATTCGTATTCAGGTAATACGATGCTGTTTATAAGGACTTGGGGCTTTTTTTATGTGTCGTTAGGATGTCACACGCGGTTTATTTGACATCAATTTTATGTGCTCTTACATGCAACAGGATAAAGTTCAAAAACAAACTAAGTGTACTTGTACAGAACTTAAGAGTGATGTGAATAAACAAATATAGAACTCTGTTACGCCTCGCCCTTAAGGTGGACATATGCACTATTGATTCCACACCACATACTCTGAGTAATGGTTCTTGCATCATTGAACTCACAACTCTTCCTTTTAGCAATATCCATTCTACTACTCTGCCTAATCATCTGCTAACATGACTTGTGAGTTCTTGTCTTCCTTGTCAGCAGCTATTGGTGGAGCCAACTCTTTACTCTATGCCAACTATATCAAGCCTCAAAAGCAAACACATGATTCTTTTTTGAGAGAAGGTCCACCAGAGCCACTATTGGCATATAGCGCATCTACCGTCTCAGGGTCTTCTTCTTCTTCTTCAGGCGTGGTCATGACCCGGAGTAGGAAAATCACGACCTTTCCACCACATGGTGCAAGAAGAAATACTGCGAAAATGCCAACTAAGCTGCAATGACACATAGTTTTGTGGGACAAGACATTACAAGATAGGCTACAAGCCTGGCTTTAATGATAACTTCCACTCTGAAGCATGTTTTGACGACTGAAGGGCTACTACTGATTGCACAAGATCAAGATACTCGTATGGCCGCAATCACCTGTCAAAGACAAGACATTAATTGAGTCATTAGTTTGCAATGTCCTTTACCTCGTCGCGGTGGTCCTCGAGCAACTACAATTGTTAGTCGAGTCATAAATCTAGATGAGATAACTTTGACGACAGAGACACTACTGTTGTGTTCCTAGCATCCGCCACAGCTTAGTCTTTTTACCACAGATTCAATCGTTTGCATGGAAGCTGTGATTCATAGATCCTCTTGACTGGAGTATTGTTGTGCATGATGTGGTCTTGACTTTTTGGATTCTACTACGTTGTCCCTACTTGATTATGTCGTTATATCTGACAAAGTATATCTCACTCAAAGGTGCCCAACACTTGGTTTGAGATATAGCAGAACTGGTCAAGTTAGGCGCCCCTATATATATGTATGTATATACTCTGACTCTGTATAAGACCCGGATTATCCGAGTCCTGGTTTACGGCACTGAAACATGGATGGAAATATCCTTGGTCGCTTAAAGAGAACAATTCTTCGGATATTAGGTTCCATTTGCGTTGATGAGCTTTGGAGGAGAAGATTCCTTACGAACTATTGCCCATAGAGCCTTAGAATCTTACAAGGAGCAACGACGCAGTAGAGGATGGCACGTACAACTTCAAACCTCGACCTCGACCTTACCCCGAGGAAGGTAAACTCCCCAACTATTTTGGGGTTATGACTTTGCAATAATGACGTTGTGTCCAAGGTGCATCGGTCAGAAGAGCTCTTTAGAAAGTCTTTCCACAGACACCCCTGGATAAGTTTGAACCATCGCTTTGTAAGATGTTGAATACTATCATAGATGGCTTCAGAATCGTTGAGACGGTGGATGGTTTCTTTTCCGGGATTCGTCTTAGTAGGAAAACTTGGTCCATTGTCGATACGCTGAACCGTAAGCCACACACAACGACAAAAGTGACAATGGATAAGCCACACGCTCCGAAAAGGTCACAGTTCCATAACTAGCCATGCCATGTAATGAAATCCATCCGCAGAATGGCAGAATGGATTCCATTCGAGGAGGAGAACATGGCGCAGAACGGGCGAGATGGAGGCACGATATTTGGGAATAAGTTGGAGAGAACTGAGGCACATTGCCAGAAACCATGCACGATGGCGCGTAGGCGTTATAGAGCCCCTAGGTCCCACAAGGGAATAAAGGAGATAAGTGAAGTTAGTAACAGCATATGAGTAACAGAATGGTCCTAGACATTCACATTGTACGCTGTACAGGTACAGCATGGGGTAGTTTCTACAAGGTAGAGGACGTTTTGCTCATAGAAGCTGGTACAAGTGTCAATGATTAGCGTCGTCTAACAATCCGTGAGCGGATATTGGGGAAATATTAAGGCCAAGTGAGGGCTAGAGTTTTGCTTCCAGGAAATCTTCTTTCTTTAAAAGGAATATACAAATGAATCACCATAGTTACAGAAGACATCTTTGACCAAAGTTGTGTGTCAAGGTGACTTCTAAAACACTTCAATTACTTACTCAACCACTGCATCCACTACACAAGTTCTTGTGGGGATAAACCACACCATTCATCCCGATTACTGTATATAATGGCAGTCACTCAGCAACTTCACCATCAGACACTCATCGTCAGCATTCAACGTCAGACTTCAACCCTCAAAGCAACTAACTACCGTCTAACCATCAACATGTTCAAATGCGTAAGAGGACTATCAGTCGCAGGATTATTAAAAAAAAAAAAAAAAAAAAAACACTAAATGAAACATTTCTTACAGTTGGTCTTCTTGTGCGTGATTGCCGCCGCTTGCTCTGAACCTGGTATCCTTGCTCCATCTTTAAGGATTGTCGCCGCCGCTCCAGCAACTATTGTGTCCGCACCAGTGTCTGTGGGTCTCGTGAGGACACCATTGGCTATAAGTGGTGGATTGGTGTCCAATGGATTGGTTTCCAAAGGATTAGTATCCGCTGGAGTTCTTAATGGTGGATTGGTCTCCGGTAAATTGGTATCGGGCGGTTTGATTCGTTAAGGATGCGATGAATCAAAAGCAAATAGTTCCTAGGATGTCAATAAAACTGCTTTAACACAATTTTTTTCGTCTACTTCTCTCAAAACAATGTCCAGTCATTGTCAGTTTCAGCTTTAAAGGAACCGAAATATTGGTTCCGGCCAACGGTGGGTCTTTGGTAGTCGCCGTGGCTCTTCTATACTTGGACCAGTGTAGGCACATTATCGGGATGATACCAACAAATGTTGGACACTCTACCCCGGGACGCCTTACAGAGAGCTCCAATGGTTATGGCTGACGACTTGGTCCCCACTTGTAAATAAGTAGTCTCAACAAGAGTCATGCAAAATCTTATCGGAAGGATAGAATAGGCTCTATCATCGACATGACTCTTGTGACCAGTTCTATGCTGAGAACCATAAAACCAGAAGGAACTGGTGGAACGAGGAAATAATAACACTTCGGGCAATATGCCTAAAAGATGTAAGGTCCAACGTTCATGAAGAAAACCAGAGTTCTAACATTAGCTGGGCCTTTGTCAGCTTAACAAGTGCTTTACTAGTAAACGGCTCTGTAAAGAGGGCGAAACAAACCCATGGAGTTCGACACATAGGATGATAATGACAAAACTGAAGGGCTACATCTAGAGAATCGCCTTGCAGCAAGGATTTGGATAACAAGGCGCCGTAACAAGGCAATAAAAGCGACTACAAAACGAAGCATAAGTGCCTGGAAGAAGGAGCTTTCTTGCTGCCAAAAGGCAAGAAATGAAGAGAACCATTGTCCTACTGCCCAATATGTCTTTTGGACAATACGGGAAAGATCTTCGAAAAGGTAATGTACAGACGATGAAATGTATGCAAGAAGGATCTTACTCCTAGTCTGGGCACAGGCACTGAGGACAACGGACCCCAAAAGCAACATACAGACTCAGCGCTATGAACAATCAACGACTTCTAAGAAGCCCTCTTTGTTACGACTGTAATGGTTCCCGTCGACATTCCTCTAGATCTAATGATGAGGAAAAATGTGAGTATAACAGAAGAGCCGTGGCTAGATTCCTTGACAGAACCTCTGCACCAGACTATCTATTAAAGACTGTCATTATCACGAACCGATAAGCTGTCAAACCAGGTAGAAGTCCAAAGGTAGATAGGCCCACAAGCCCAGAAAAAAGTCTTACGCTGTCCCTGTCCAGACATGAAGGCTGTCGAAACCATTAAGAAGGACCGAAGAGAGCATACTTTCCAAGTGTGTGGGCTGTGTGGTTGGTACATAGACGTATTCTCGACATCCATGATTCAGGCTTATAAACTATGCATGTAAGTACAACTCGGGCTGTCCACTGTGATACCACAGAGAAACACAACACCAGATGCCGCTTTAAACTCAATCTTTTTCGCCATTCTCCATGGCTTAATGTCCTACCTTCTGTGGCAGTTATAGCTTTGTACAAGTCCGACTATAGCCTTTGCTATCTTCCTTAAGTGATCAAGGACAAAAAAAGATAAAACATTTCTTTTCAAGCATTTGTATTCAGTTCCACTATCAAAGAGTCTTAGGGACTATTTAACTTAAACTCGACCTCTCTAACGAATCAATTTGCCAGCAACCAATCCACCAGTCAGCAGCTTACTAGTCGCCAATCCACCACCAATAAGTCCACCAGAGACTACCCCTCCATTGATCAGGCCACCGGACACCAATCCATTCGATACTAATCCTCCAGTGGCCAATCCGCTGGACACTAAACCACTAGATACCAATCCACTGCTCAGAGTCAATGGCGTACCAATAGCGGCACCCAAAGCAATTGGAGCAGTTTTGGCGATGCTAACCGTCGTCGGTGCCGAAACAATAGCTGGAGCTGAGATAACAGTTGGAGCCGATACAACCGCAGGAGCTGCAGCAATGCTCAAGGATGGAGCAGCAGCAATGCCAGAAAGCACTCCTGGTTTAGCAAAAGCGGCAGCAATCACACTAAAGAAGACCAACTGAAACAAAAAAACAAACAATTGTAAGGACATAAGGATTCAAAGGACTTATCCTCTTACGTATTTGAACATGATGATCGTTGAGGTAATATTTTTGCTTCAAGGGCTAATAGAGTGCTTGTTGAATGCTTGCAAGTGTCTGCTACTTAAGTTCAAGTCTTACTCTCCTTTTATAGGTAAGCAGCAAATCAAAAAGCATAACCACACAACCAGTAGGCGAGTGAACTGTTGCAAGACACAGTCGTGGTGCGCTCATTACTAACGAGAGAGATTCTTTGAAATTGTTTGGTTTACTCGTTAGACACCCTAAGAGCCAGGAACCTTCATATCGATTACCACCGCTAAAACTTTCGTCATATGCTTTTGTTGCAATCACCTAGGGTGTCTCACCTGTGCGTGCCTGGGGGAGACTGACTATAAAATAGTAAACCATCGGTGGATTAACCATCAGACACTTGTCAGCCTTCAGTTTGAGTATTCATTCCTTCTCCAAGCAAACACCTCCATCATCATGTTCCAATACGTAAGAGGACTAAGGATTACTTCTTTTCACATACATATACTAATATCAAACTTTTACTTTCAGTTGGTCTTCTTTTGCGTCATTGCTGCCGCTTTTGCCAAGCCAGGAGTTCTTTCTGGCATTGCTGCTGCTCCAGCCTTGAGCATTGCTGGCGCTCCAACCATTGTATCAGCGCCTACTGTGACTATTGCCAGAGCTGCTCCAATTGCTATAAGTGCTCCATTGACTCTCAGCAGTGGATTGGTATCGAACGGACTAATTTCCAATGGACTCGTATCTGGTGGATTGGTTTCCGGTGGATTGGTGTCCAGTGGATTGGTGTCCAATGGATTAGTGTCCAATGGATTATTCTCCAGTGGATTAGTCTCCGGTGGATTAGTGTCTGGTGGATTGATCAACGGAGGACTCGTCAAAAGTGGCCTCATCGGCGGTGGTCTGATCAATGGTGGACTCATCAATGGAGGACTTATCTCCGGTGGACTCATTAACGGTGGATTGGTCTCCGGTAAATTAATTCGTTAAAAATGTGATCGTTAGTCTAACTTAGGTCTCGTTGATAGTTGAATAAAAAACTTTGGAAAAAAAATCACTTGAACTTTCTTTATTATGTCTATGAACGAAGCAATCGACAAGAGACATTTCTATTTCGCTAGTGTATTTTGATTCTTTTAATTCTAAAAACTTGGTTCATTTTAGTGGTATTGACTGTGTCGAAAGTAATAACTTAACTCCCTATCTTGATCGTCTATAATTAAGCTGCAGACCCTTAAAAAGCATCGTTAACTTAGGTCTGTACCAGAGAACTGATTCCATTCATTTGCCGTTGTTAATCATTCGCTAAAAAGCGATCCATTCACAATCTCACGCACACAGAAAACAAGCGAGTATGAATGATGTAGGAAAAGATAACGAAATTTACTTTACGAAACGAAATACAAAGGAATTATCATGGTGTTGGTAATGATGGCTCAAATTCAAAGAATTCATTCAATCAGAGTACTCACAAAAGCAGTAACCATTCGTGATAAACGAGCCTTATAGAAAATAGATAGAAGATCGCACGAACCACTCGAAACATTGATTGACTTTTTTCAAATTCAGTAAATGGCAGCTCGCTTCAGATTCATATTATGCAAGTGAGTATAATGTGAGCTCAACGAATACTTTTTGTGAATGAATACGAATGTTCATGAGTACATAAAAAGTAGTGAATATTTTGAAAGGCTTACAAATCGAGACACATGTCTATACCTGCCATCCACCTCAAATCTCACCGTCTGATGTCTAGAGTGTAACTCTCCGAACTCTCTACTCTCTTAAACCTAGCAATTCCCCCATTCCTTCGTTTTTCACCAAATGTCTAATAATTTAAAGGATTTTATGGGTGTTAAAGATAATTCCAATATTTTTGTATAAATAGAATATTCGATGAATAATTTATTGATGTCACACACATATCAATGGACCGTAAATGCCTTTAACATATGCCTTTAACCCTTGCCCACTCATGCACCTCTGTAGGCCAGGATTACCCCTGAAAATAGACCAGCTTTGATACTAATAATTTATAACAGAGAAAGCCTCAGCTCTGTGACGAGAAAGGTAGACCTCAAGCTTTCAATTGGACCGCAGAGATGCAGACGATTCAAAACACGAGACTAATTATTGACCCTAGCTTTCGTTCCATATGAACCATTGTTTGAGCAGGTCTTCATCCCAAATGAGTAGGGAATCGAGTCGAGTAAAATCGATAGTCTGTTAGCTCTTTGTTGATTTTATAGACACTTCTTTCGATTCAGTGGCAAAGGCATTCATATAATTTCTTTCGTCACGTCTCAAGCTAAGCTTAAAGTCTCTGAGTGGGATTCTATCTCGCTGGTCGTTTAGAGGCGGTTTTAAGCTGTTTTCGATTATCTTTTTGCCTCTGAGCTCCTTGGAGGAGGGCACATTAGGCAAGTTCTTTACCAATAAATTTCAGGATTACCTGATGTTTGCAAGAAAGCTAAAGGCAACAAAAAGTGAGTGTGAAAATGACAATAATAAGTTTTTATGTTATGTCTTTTAACAGTTTTTATTCAACTAACTAGACTAACGATCACATTTTTAACGAATTAATTTACCGGAAACCAATCCACCGTTGATGAGTCCACCTGAGATAAGTCCTCCATTGATGAGTCCACCATTGATCAGACCACCGCCGATGAGGCCACTTTTGACGAGTCCTCCGTTGATCAATCCACCAGACACTAATCCACTGGAGACTAATCCATTGGACACTAATCCATTGGACACCAATCCACTGGACACCAATCCACCGGAAACCAATCCACCAGATACGAGTCCATTGGAAATTAGTTCGTTCGATACCAATCCACTGCTGAGAGTCAATGGAGCGCTTAAAGCAATTGGAGCAGCTCTGGCAATAGTCACAGTAGGCGCTGATACAATAGTTGGAGCGGCAGCAATGCTCAAGGATGGAGCAGCAGCAATGCCAGAAAGAACTCCTGGCTTGGCAAAAGCGGCAGCAATGACGCAAAAAAAGACCAACTGAAAGTAAAAGTTTGATATTAGTATATGTATGTGAAAAGAAGTAATCCTTAGTCCTCTTACGTATTGGAACATGATGTTGGAGGTGTTTGCTTGGAGAACGAATGAATACTCAAACTGAAGGCTGACAAGTGTCTGATGCTTAAGCCAAAGACTGCCTCCTATTTTATAGTCACAAATCGAAAAGATTTCCTAGTCTCTGTGGTTGGCACAATGGTAGGGCTTCGACGTTTGCGACACTAAAAGTGTGACGAAAGAATATGTAGCACCACCCTTCACTTAAAATGTAGCGCTCGCACTCATAATCCACTTGGTAATAGATACTCCTATGACTAAATTACGTTTGGTTTCGCACACGAAGAAGGTGTTGTAAATGTTGTTCAAATAACTGGCGACAAGCTACAGCTTATGGAACACATCCCTTAGTAGTATTGACGAGTGTTTTTTTTTTTAGAACGGCAGCATCTTGAGTTTATTATAAATTTTTGTTTGTTTTTCCACAGAATCAATCCTAAGAAGGAAGCTGTTTTGTTTTTTATGAATCCTACGCCAGCCTATTCCATACGATTAGTGCTGGGCCCGTAATCCTGCAAGAGTATTATTTTGCGTGGTTTTTAAGTTAATTCTCTATTTTTAGACATGCAAGTGATTTATTTTTTTAGGCCAAGATGACCAGTCGTGGGTATTAAGAAGGTTGAAGTCCTTTTTGAACAGATTTCAAGACATTTGACTAAAATAAACCAACAAACTTGAGAATTGTTTACCCATTGTGTTGATCCTTATATAACAGTTAAGTGTTTTCATTTTGATAGCCTGACAGGTAGATTATGGAATCTCAAACATGAACACCCTCCTGGAGGCTCTTAATGTTAATTTTGCTAATTTTACAGAGCAGATGTCCAGTCTCTGAGATTAGCAGTCAAAAACAAGTGGTTAGAGAATATTCTGACATCTGCAAACAAGGGAGGAAGGAGAGAGGTAGCATTTCTACTCTTTTTGACGTTTTCAAATGTCAACCTGTATGAACATTAATGACACTGACAATTCGAATGTCAAAATGAATCCGTAGATGTGTTCACACAGGACTATCACTGACTGACTGAACACGAAAACGTCAAAAAAAAGTCTAGTCTGTCAGAGGAACTGAAATGGGTGGTAGCGCTATCTGCAAGTCATGCAAAATTCAGATATCACCTTAAGAAGATGAGTCTTCGTGAGGACGAACCTGCAAAATCAAGTCAGCTGCACATGTACCCTGTCAATATCTGGCATAAGCTAGCAGAAGGATAGAGGTATTGGGCATCCAAAAGGTGGAGTCAGATTTCTGCTAAACAGATGCCAGCATTGACACGAGGAATCCAAGTGAGAGAAGAACTGTCTTAGTGTCTTTCAGGACCCGAAAAAGGGACCGAGCACTGTGGTTTGTCTAATATGAGGTCCCGCATGCGACGTGAGTGAAAGAAGAAGAAGATATACAACTCGGAGCAGAAGATGGAAGTAATCTAAAAACCTCAGCCACATCGAACCAATGGACAGCAATGTTCCAGCCGAATCACAGACTCCAGATTCGAGATGACGAAAAAGATCGAACCTGTGGTGCAAGTACCAAGCTCTCACTAATTTCGGGAAATGTTGTCTTCACAAATGGAAGCAGCACGTAGAGGAACAGCATAGAGCCATTCACAAAGCGATGGTGACTTACTTTACTCCTTCCAGGATGTTGGGTTCTTTGGCCTAAACTAAGCTTCAAATAGTGGGTCACACCAAAAGGTGCATTATTTTCATGTCACAAAGGACCAAATTAGTTTAAAAACGTGGCAATTTTCGTCTATTTAGAGAGCCTAGAGAGCAGCCTGTAAAACATCCCTAATCCTGTACAGAACTACTCTGTTATCTGTCAAAAGTTAGCACAAAACTTTTGGGCCAAATTCGGTAGAGTTTCGAGCTCAGATGCCATGCAGGATCCTGTCCTTTTGTCAACTCAGCCTACTTTAAAAGAATTCCCCAAAAAGCAACACGTTTTTTACAAATCAACTTTATTTAACTCCGCCATCAAATTAGGAACAACAATTGTGAACAGGGTCCTTAACGAATCAGTTTGGTCTTCAACAATCCACCGGAAACTAATCCACCCGACACCAGTCCACCCGACACCAATCCACCTGACACTAATCCTCCGTTCAACAGTCCATTGGATACTAGTCCACCAGAAACCAATCCTCCGCTCAGAGTCAATGGTGCGCCAATGGTAGTGCCCAAGGCAATGGGTGACAGCTGTGCAATTGGAGCAGTCCTTACAACACTGACCGTGGGCGCTGAGATGATAGTTGGTGCAGCAGCAATGCTCAACGATGGAGCAAGTAGTCCTGCACTAGCGGCGGCAATCACGCAGAAGAAGGCGACCTAAAAGAAAATACACATCTCGTTATTCACAAGGACTTCTAATCCTTTGAAGGCGTCTCCTTACAAACTTGAACATGGTGATGGTTAAGTTGTTTTGCTGAGAGAAAAAAACGTCCTCTTGAATGCTGACAAGTGTCTGATGGATAAATCAAAGTTTGTCTAGCATTTTATAGTCAAAAGATCGAATGGAAGGGAGGGGAGGGAACAGTATCGGCCTTGAAGAGGGTCACCCTTCACCGAAAGCTTAGATTCTTCGATATGAAACGCGATCCTGTCATAAAACAAATGAAACTACTTTATGTAAGCCATCATCAATCGTATTCAGTTGTTTTATTTCGCACATAATAGGTGTCACATTACATGGAGTACAGCGCAGGCGCAGCAGCAGCGGTTGTGGTCTCTTTAGTAAATCAAACCAGTGGAATAGGTCAATGGTTTGTAATCGGATCGGTATTGCTGCTGGAATGAGTTGGCTGTTGCCACACTGTTGTAGGTCTCGGAGGCGGCTGGTGCGTTGATTTTTGTGTAGGCCAGGGGAAGGGCAATGGGTACCTGAGGAGCCACTGCAGTGTAGTATGTTGGTGAGTAGAGGACTGGGTTAGCAGCAGCAATGGCCAAAAGGCAGGCGAGGAAGTACTACAAAGAGATGTTATTTAAATTATTTTTTCTGTTCACTTGACAGCGAGGGACACTTACGACTTTGAACATATTGTTGAGTGGTTTAGTTGTAGATGCGTCTTGTTCTAGGAGATGAACTGAACTATGATCCTGTAGGGAATTGTCTTCCCTTATATACTGCCCTTTGAATCCAAACAAAGGCTTAAAACTTGTTTCCGATGCGAAGAATTACGGACAGAGATAATGAGAGAGAAGAAGGACTAAAAGATCATAGTTCTTTTGCAAATGCTTGGCCATTGGTATTGGTATTGGATTTCTCCGCGGGTTTAATGACATGATTCTGCACTTGTGGACATGATAAAAAGAACTATAGAATTGTAGATTCAAATGGTCACCTGGTGCGCAAAGCTGTCAAGGTCGATCAGTTCGGGTTCATTTGAGTTATCCAATTGCATTGGAAAGTGCCTACATATGTATATTTGTTATCATATGAAACGTTGACTCTGCTAACCATCTGCTTAATCTTGGCATCTGAAGGTGAAAATGGGAAGAGACGTATCTAAAGCCCATGTTTAGACACAAAGCCTGCTGATTCTTTTAGAGGTATTTTTTTCCAAAAGTAAAACAAAATTCAGGTTATAACTTTATTGGATAATGTTTATCACAGGTCAAAAGAACAATTCTTGACATTTATTTTTTGTTGGAAACAGTGAATTATCCTGGCATCTGAGGGTGAAAATGGGAAGAGAATTGGTCCCTTCATCGCGTACCCTTCTTAAAGATTGGTGATTTTTTCAGAGGTATTTTTTTCAAAAGTAAAACAAATTGCCACATTTTAACTCTATCGGATAATATTTATCATCAGTCAAAAGAACCATTCTTGGCATTTATTGAATGAATTGTGAATTGTGAACAGTGAGTGGCGATTTAGCCACTCAGCTTGCTTCAGTACGAGTACACTTTCAGTTAGCGCTTAAATGTTTTCTTCACTACATGCTGGATGTGGTCCGCTCGATCGTGTATTGTCTAATAATGGAAATTGAGTTTCAAGCTTTTGCGTTGGATAGGCCTAAAAGGAGCATAAGTAGCCACTCGATCGAAAAGATTGAAGGACTTTACTTTAGGAACGATGTTCGAAAGAAAGAAAGTTCTACCAAAAGGTAAAGAGAAAATGCCAGAATTTCAAAGCCAGAATGTCACACAAGACAGATATAATTTCGATGTAGTAAAGGACTTTGTCTGCCCAAATATTGGGCACCTTCGAACGAAAAATACTCCGTCGGATATTAGGTCCCTTATGCGAGAAGGGCGAATGGAGGAAAAGATACAATAGCGAACTCTATGAGCTGTACCAGGATGCAGTCCAAAAAGCCAAGATATGCAGACTACATTGGCTCGGTCACATCGAGCGAATGGACAACAATGCTCCAACTAAGAGGAGCCCGAGAAGAAGACCGAACCTCCGGTACAAAGACCAAGCTGTCGCGGATGCCAAAAAACTTGATCTTCATAACTGGAAGCAGCGTGCCCGGCCGCAGAGGATGGAAGGCAACGATGTGTCTGGCAGCTCTTTAAGTAAGTAAGTGGTAAAGAACTTTGTCTACCTTGGCTCTATGGAGAGCTCCTCAGTGATGAGATCAAAGGGAGAATCACTCTTGTCAATCGCTGTTTCTATGGGCTAAGAACAAAGTTCCATCTCGAACCACTAAGGTGACTCTTTATGAGACACTAATCATCCCAGCGTTGCGAACCCTAGCCCTAGTTTCAGTATAAGCTTCGCTGCAAGAGAACATCTTTATGCCTCCAGATGGCGGGCCAAAGAAAAGAGAAATCACACTTTCTGCTGTATGGCGCAGAGGCACGGGCTTGGACAAAATTGGATGAGGATGCCCTTGGTTATTTTGAGAGAAAAGTTCTTCGAGTGATCTTTGGTCCCATCTTCATGGACAGTAAGTGGCGAAGGAGATCTAACAATACGACCTATGCAAGGATATTGAATTGGTTAGAAGAGTTCGCATACAGCGACTAAGATGGCCAACTAAGCTAAGAATGTCTTCGAAACCACTCCGGATGGACGGCGCGCGCAGTGGAGAGGGACCTCAACCAACTTGTCGGGCGCAACTGCAAGGAGATGGCTCGTAACCGGGTTCGGTGGAAAGGTTTGTTGGTCGTAGTCCAGGTCCACTGCGGATTGTAGCGCCACCTAATTATGTAAATGAATCACCCTTTATATCCTTCAAACTTCAATTGTACTCGTACCTTTGTCCTGTCGAACCACAAGTCGAAGGATTCTCCATTAAATTCGCGTGAACACCTCCTCCGTTTTATGCCGTGGGCTTAAATTTTCCTATCGATTTGCTCCTGTTTATCAAACAACAAAAATAATTCCTTACAAGTGCATATTTTCAGCCTCCCACTAGTCACTTTTTGAAAGGACGTGTCCGTCCAGCTTGTTTACTAATTTAAATGCGCCCCAAGTAGGCCCTATTCTTTTTGGCTAAAAGAAAATAAAAACAAATGTGTGTTACCAGTCTCTGTTTAGCAAAATGGTTCCGCATTTCCTGTCCTTTGTGTTGTCAAACAATTAATCACCGAACCGGTGTGTGGGCCATTTAAAAAAAAAAACCTCCTCCATTACTCACTTCTTGTGTTTTGTTTTCGCCATCAAACAAGGAAGAGAATTTAATTTACCATGTCCTTGGAAGTTTTCCAATTGGGGGCGGCTTTCTTTCCGGTTTAAGGGATGGGATTTGTTTTGGTGTTGATTCACTAATGGACTTGTCGGGGGCTGGGAATGGATAGAGTGGATCAATTCAATATCAAGGTGAAATCCACTGGTGGGAATCGCTTGTGTTTGTAAACAAAGCTCGCCCCAATTTGGGTTGGTATTGTATCCATTTTTCGGGGGAAAAAAAGGCGCGAATTGGATTTGTAGTTTTGCGCAGTTTTGCTTTGTCGTGGGTTTTATGGAAATTAAGTGACGAAAAGGTGGATCTAAAAATATTAACACACTTATTTAGGTCGAGGGAGACGAGAGGGTCCTTGTGGGCTAGGATTACATGAATTTGAATGGAAAATTGGGCTACTATCTGGGAGGATTGTATTTTTAGAAGAAGATGGGGGTAGTTAGATGTCACGACACGACAATGAAGGGTTTTTTCTAAGTGGTAAAGGTTAACAGATTGACTTACTTACTACTTATATCCTGTATATCCTTGTGGGTCTTAGGGCCTAGACAACGCCAACGCGCCATCGTGTGCGTGCCTCAGCTCCCCCCCCCCCCCCAACTCTCTCCCAGTTGCCGTGCTTCCTTCTCCCCTGTTCTGCGCCACCAGATTGACTTGGTAGACTTATCATTCTACGGATTTAGCTGGGAATTTGTATCACCTTGTCAAGCCTTAGGCACGCGGCTTCTTTGTGTTGACAGCCTACTCGACTCGTTGTGGCTTCTGTCTGTCTGGTGATGTTGTCTGGGAATAAATCCTTATCCAGTTCACCAGCAGGGTGCCGTTCTTTACAACTTCATGGACAAGGGATCATGTTGTTTTCCACATCTACAAAGGTCGCCGTCAACTAAAAAGCTGTGAAGGGGGCCTTTGAAACACCCATGGCCTTTTTTTCGTTGGAAGATGGAAATACTACAAGGAAGGGAATGGCTCCATATCCAGTCACAGTGAACCCACCTTCCCTTTTGCCCTGATCATGGTGACACTGCCATCAAGCATTTCAGTGCAAAGATGGACTTTAGCCTTATATAATCGGCTAGCTCGCGTTGGTAACCACCTGAGGTGCATTTCGTTGTCGCTCCTTTCTTGTTGCTACTTCACGATTTCACTGACGATTTCCCAGGCTTCTGTCCTGTTCAGTATCTGCCTGGTGATGAACTCAGGTGTTAGGTACACACCAAGCCAATTACGGCCAGTTCTAGACCTCATCTGTGCACATTGGAAAATAAGGCTTCCCTTGATGGCTAAGTTTGTGGAGTTGTGCTTTGATATCAATACGTGTCTCTGCCTTCCTACTACATACAGGATTTCCTGCCTATTTCCCAAGCCCATATTTGGGAGCGGTAGAGCTTCATCGACGGCGTTACTCTTGCCAAGAGTCTCTTCTTCTCCAGGGCAACCGTTGTTCTGGCTGCCTTCTCCACTGCAGGATATTACGGAGCACATATTCCCTGTAAGGATCTAAGAAGAAGACATGCATACTAAGAATCATTTAGACTTGTCGCTGTTGACGTTGACGTTGTCAACGTGAGCATGTTGTTCAAATTCAAATACGACTCAATGAATGGATGGACATTTTTGACCTTTCAGTGGACTCTAAACTAAAAAATCAATATCCCTTAAAGCTGTTGACAAAATCTCGAAAACTATGACAAGAAAAACTACATAAGTCGTGGTCTGAAGAAGCTACGAGTAGGTGTGACCATTCATAAGATCATAAACGTGATACAGCTTGAACATGAGGATAGGGAGATCGAGTATCTACCAGTCTAAGTCCTCTTTAAGGATTACTCAGGATTCCCGAATTCACACAGCGCCCTTGAGTGTAGATTAATGGCTGCTGGATGCTAGAGACCGCCCCTTGATGAGGATGCACTTCGACCACAAGTACAGGTGACCAGATACAAACGATAGGAATACAAATTTAATTGAAACAACAGCGGTGTACGATATTGCTATAATTCTAGATTTTGCTTGAAGCTACATTCATACCATTATGTATGGCATAGCAATAGTGTAGAATAAGGACTTGACTAGCCCCTGTCATTGGACTTCCCTCCCTGCCCACCACCATTCCATCTTAAGTACAATCTACTCATCTGTCTCCGTTCAGAACTTGATTGAGTTATGCTCCGACAGCTTTACCTGTCCACCTCCCGCGCATCATGTCTAATGAACACCACCACAGCTCAACTGTGTCGTCATCCAACACCCAGTTTCAAGGTTACAAGCCACCCATCTAAGACCCTATCAGCTTACAACTTCAATTAAAAAATCATATAAAAACTGTCCCACCAGCTGCACTTGGGTATCAAATCATTTCTAATCGTCTGCCACTCAACAGCAACCAGAAAAACTCCAGTCAAGATGTTCAAATACGTAAGTCAACTGAGAGTTTATCAATCTATCTCGTCCTAAGGATATAATCGTTTGCCCTTCTTTCAGTTGGTCTTCTTCTGCATCATTGCCTTTGCATTGGCTTTGCCAGCACCAGCAGGAATCATCTCGTTGGGAGCGCCAGCTTTGGCCCTCTCTGGCCCAGTTATTCGCACTCCAATCTTGGCTACTCGTATTGCTGCTGCCGCCCCAATAGGCATCAATTCAGGATTGCTTTTGTAAAAAAAAAAAAAAAAGGATCAAAGCATCAACTAGAACCGAAGTCCAATACAGCAACAACATCTCGCTCAATTAAAAGCAATAAAGGCAAAGTAGGTTTAAACATAAAAACAAAAAAAGTCCTTTGTCTTCCTTCCTTAAATGGACAATTCCTTGTAACCTACGATTAAGTGGATAGAGAGAAACCTTGAGAATGTTTTTGCGCTTGTAATTCAAGGCTAGGGCATGGCAGCGAGTTCAAATGTCCAATTGAAAATGAAAAGACGAAGGAGGTGTGGAAACTCCTCTGGTCAAATCCGGTTTGTGCGGTGGTGTGCTTCTGGGTTTGTTTATGTTTTGATCAAGTTGTGGAGGATACTTGATTAGACCACAACTGAATCTGGTTTGAGAATAGTTCAGCTTCAAAGAGGACAAAGAAGAGAGGAAGAAAAAGAAATAAAAACAACGCAATTGCTGGCCATATGATTATATGTGTTCACCCAGAGTACATGTTACTCTCTCGGCTATTGACCTGACTGTCTTTGACTGAGAAATATCCATTGGTGGCGGTGTCCTCAGAATCTGGATCTTCTGTGTCACAAGCTGTCATGATGAAGTTCTTCCTCAGCAAAGGAACTCCTCTTTTGAATACGAATACCCCTCATAGGAATCATCAGAATCCGTACCTCTTTGTCCCAGTCCCAATCTCTTGGACAGCTCTTCCCTCATTAGGTCTCCTTCGGCTGCAATCGGTGCTGGAGCTTGGGCAATCATCTTGTATCCAATGTACAAAGGATAGGAGATACTTCGTCCAGCTTGAGTATGCTGCAGTGGGCAGCTATGCTTTAAGTGATCCGTCGTCTTAAGTACCGTCAAGTCTCTGAGCTCTTACCTTTCTTACTCATATGGCCTTCAAGTAAGTCATCAATCGACATTAGTCTCATCATAAAGAGCCAATGGAAAAACTTTTGTTAAACAAACTTTTGAGAGAAAAACGCCATCAGGACGAATGTAATTTGATTCAATGTAAATCCATCGTCGGTCGCAAGTACAAGAAGCGTGCAGCTCCAAATTAGTAGTTTCATCACGGATGGTAGTCGGTACAGAATAGATCACTTCCACCCTTCTTTTCAGTGTACACTAGGAGGACCACCGACTGCTTCAGCTCAATTCACCAAATCTCCTGCTAGTTGTCGTACTTGGAAAACTAGTCTTGAGAATCCTTCTCTTAGGTTCTTGGCATCCAAGTCACTTAACGCTTGGTTCTCCTGCATCGATTTCCCTCCAGTTGCCATCATTGCTTGAGGTGTCCTTCTCATGCAGCTTGCTTGTTCTGCGTTCGCACTTTTAACTGTATGGAGGATGTCGAACCCGCTCAAGTGGCTGTTGTTATTCTATTTCGTCTCTAAGCTTAGACTCTCCTCGGTCTGATACTCGAGGGTAAGTTCCTCCATGAACTGAAAGGTTAAGTTACCTTCTTATTCTTTAATAAACGGGCCTACCTTAATATGTAGGATCCAGCGATGTCTCAAGGTGGGTTGGTTTTTCTTCCAGGTAGATACAGAATCTACAGTGTCTAGCTTTCTAAGAGCCTTCCTAAGTCGCTTAAACCTCAAAGTACTTATAATCAAGCAATGGCTGTCCTGTCCCAGATCTATGGGTTCTTGAATCACCTTCAAAAGTCTTCAATTCCAGCGAGTAATCCCATCTCTTGGCAAGGGTAACACCTCACGCTGCATCCACTTAAAGAGGTGTTCTACTATCACATGCTGCACGGAGGTGAGACGGCTAATTACAAAGCTCAAAGTATACCTAGCCCATGTAGAGGAGAATACAGGATGCAGACTTCTGTTGGGGCGTTTATAAAGGATCTCTTACTATTCTCACTCAGAAGGAGTACATCTTTCTTTTTGGCAGCTGCTTGTTGTACTTCTTAAGCCTCAGTCGAATTGGTTCTTCACTTCATCTTCTCAGCAGTAACTCATTGGTCCATTGAGGGTTTGGCGAATGGCATTGATGCCACAAAATCTACCAGAAGGTGCTCACAGCCAGTTGGTTGTAATTCCTTAAAATATTGGAATATAGTCTAGCTTTCTCGGTCTTTAAATGAAGAATGCCTTCAGCTCATGAAAATTTAGGACATCAAGCCTGGAACAATGTACAATGAAGCCCTTCATCTGCAAGGCTTCATTAATAACCAGAACTGGCCATGAAAACCTATCCTTTCAGCTTCTACTCTTTCAAAATTATTGACCTGCGTATCTGCTGTCCGAAATGGAAGAGTTTTACTGCCTTATTTGCACCAGATCAGAGCTGAGGGTCACACAAGCCACATTTTTTGAACACGTTTCGGATTTTCTAAATAACAACCAAGATTGTGCGATTTGAAGCAGTGAGCTGGCTAAGGTCTAAGCCACAGATCAACAAGCTAGCTATCCCGGAATTCATCCTCAAATTCTCACCAATGTCATGCAAAATTTCCCCCAAACAATTGCCTCATCTTTCATAAAGTTTACATCTGGCAAACATGAGGTAAACCGCCACCCCAAATGATGTAACATTTCCTCCGATAAACGAGCACTTGACCCATATATTCTCTCAAGAAACTCTCACCCTCCTCAACCCTTAGACCGTGCTCTAAGCTAAATCCACTTTCTATTTCTTAAGGTGTCCCAACTATTTGCTCATCTCATCTCTTAAACTATTTCCATTACTTTCCTCAAGGGATAACCCTAAGTGCTCAATTTGTCTCTAAATTGTCCAAACACCAACTACCTCATTTGAATCCTTACGAGAGAATACCAAATGTCTGCCACAAATTCCACTGTAAAATCCAACCCTTGCACGAGCTGGCACATTCTACGTTCTTTTGAATTCGAATATATACCCTACCCAAGGGGGAAACCAAAAAGAAAAAAAAAGGACTTTACTCCTTATACAGTTTACAAATCAATTACACGCGCTTCCTTCAACAGGTACCATCCCCCTTATCCCTCCCTCCCTTCCTCATTCGAAAAATCGAAGAATCCCTCACAAAAAAAAAAACATTTATGCCATTCAAATATGATATACACAGAGTCCTTTCAAGAAGAATTGAAAAAAAAAAATAATAAAACAAAACAAAGCGCCAACCCAATTGTGTCAACTCTTCAAAAATGTATCCTTGCGAGCTTCGGCATACATTAAATCACATCCACGTGTTAAGGATACCTACACCTTTTTTTCTTTTTGCACAAGACAAAACCCCCCCAAGGAGAAGACGAACTCTACTGCACACACTTAAAGAAAGTTCTACATAGAGAAAGGAAAGGAAAAACTATGAAAGTGTCCTTGTGGATTGCATCAGCGCGCGGTTTTAATGAGTGCTAGGTCGTCTTTTATATATTTTTTTTTAAACCGCGACGAATGGCATTTGCATACCTTGTGTGTATAGATACATAAATGTTAACGCTAAAAATAATTTCCCGTCATGAAATAGCAAGGAAGAAGAAGAAAAAAAAAGGACACTCGAATGACATTATGCGCATCAACTTCTACAGAAGGTAATTTGAGACAGGACACCAACTGGATAGCAATCATAGAAAATGCCCAAGGGTAGGTACTGATTAAATTGTTAACCGTTACCGTTAACCGTTATCGATTTGATTAACTAAAAATAGATTACGCCTACAGGACACAGGACACAAGTTCCTTGCCTGTCTGTCTGTGTAGCCTATTTTCGTTTGTCAAATCGGACGAATAGATTAGAGTTCCTCTCTTAATTGTAATCATTGAATCAGAGAAGTCCACACCCAAATGACCCACTTAATATCCTGTAATATCCTGTACAATATGAAGTGGCCTTTTCCTCATAACACACTAAGCATTTGAGTGGCTGTTATCACGATTCAGGACCAGTTTTTTGTTTGTTTATTGACGCAGGACATATTCTAGGAAATACGCGACCAAAAATACTGTACATACGTAGGACTAATCTTAAAAATATCCTGCAAAGCAGAGGATTGTTTTGTTTTTGTTTTTTTTTTGTTTGCCACTCTCTCCTTAGGCCTATTTCGTAATCGAATCCAGTGTCTGTTATGACTGGCTCTATGTGTTTGGAGTATAGAGTTACCGACCGAAAGGATATGTGCGCAAATCCTTTGGTTATGTTTATTTTAAAGTTCTTAGATACAATCGCAGTTCCTTTTTCGTCAGGAAAAATGCGATAAGTGGTTTGTGTGTGTATTCAGCGAGACAACAACATAATGAATAGCATTGTAGGTGTCCTGGACATCAAGGACACACTGAATTATGCAAAATTAACTCAGTTGGTGTACCGTAACACACAAGGGGGGCGAGTTGACTCCAAATTGAATGATGAATTTGGGCTGAACACTTAATGAGATTATCAAGGATGTTTTTCCTTTTTTTGGAACTCTCGATTGAATTTTGTTTTGAATACGATTTTGGTCGAGGATGAACGTCAGTCGCATATCATCGAAAATTGTAATGAAACGTAGTTTATTTCTTATTTTGGCTGCGATATCCTGTGATGACGTATGTATATTTCTTAAGAAAAATTTTTACTGTCAGAAACAAGCTGGAGGATTTCATCTATAAGCGGATTTTTCTTTTGCTCTTTGTTGGTCTTTTTCTTGCTGATGTCTGAGGAGGAAGACAGGCTTTCATTTGAACGAACTCAAGCAATTACGTAATGTTTGGTAACTCGTCAAACAAATGTAATGAAGAAGTCCCCATTTGTAGAGAGTTGTGGCAGATTACAAGCTCTGAAGAAGAACACTAAGTTGGCAAAGGGCGGGACTCAAATTGAGCCTTCATCCTAAGGAGAAAAACCAATGGAACCAATCCTCTTGGCTGTCTTACTTGTACTTACTTACTTATGTGGCGCTACAGTCGAACCAGAAGTCCCAGAAGTCAAACCTCCTTTTTCTCCTCGTAGACGATTCTATGCATCGCCTCTTGTTGTGCTGCATGTGCTTGCCGGTATTTTTCATCAAACCAGGAGTTTCTTTGTGACCCAATACATCAGAGATTGCATCTCAAATGGCTTATTGCCAATGCTACTACTGGTCTTAAGCATTTCCTACTGGCGGGATAGGACTATGAGATCCTTGGCAGTCTCCTGCTATTTTAGCCATCCGACGTCACATCGATATCCGCATCCGTACCTTGACTACAACGAGATATTGATCCGAGTTCACATTGGCTCTATGAAAAGTCCGAACACCTAACTGGCTAGTTAGTTACCCATATAATTACGCGTAACTAACTAATCAAGCGTAACTAAATGAATGTTTGCAAGTAAATACTGTAATTGAAATAACGAATGCAGCTTACAGTCTTTATTTTCAACTCTCCAAATGTATTTTGCTACATAATTAGCCTCCCAAATTCATGAATTAGTTACATTAGTTACATTTGTTACGTGAACTTCCTAAAGAGGTTAACTTTGACCGATTTTGTAGAACAAAATCTTAATAATGATCGAAGAAGGCCAATTCCAGTTAAGTGGTTCTGTGAATAAGCAAAATTTTCATTTGTGGGGCAAGGAGAATGCAAGAAAAGCCTCTGCATCCCTTCCATGCTGTTGGCACCGTGAGCTGGGCAGTTGTATTGGGTCTCTTGGTCTCGAATTGTCGGCGATTTTGAGTCACCGATTTCCGAGCAATATGATCTCCGTTTCGGTGATTTCAACTGGCCAACCAGATGTTCAGATTTGACGGCACCAGACCTTTGGAAATGTTGTGTTAACCACAACAAACTACAAGCCTTGCAGAAGAAATGTCCAACAACGCACCACAACCCCATTTGAGTTCAAAATTTGAACGCACACATGTGATTTGATAGAGTCATAGTCCTTCTTCTTCTTCTCGAGTTTCGTTCATAACCTCTAACCTTTTGATTTTTGAACAAAAGTCCTCACTATCAATGGCTCCAAATGTGTGTTCCAACAACACCCACTGTTGCAGTTCATCAGACTCTGACTAATCATCATCAATCACATCACCTGCTACGACATAGGCATACATAGTTCACCAGCCTGTGTCCGTTCATCTCTTGTTTTTTCCTCGAACCAAAACAAGGTGATGACCGCCTGGAACTTTCCCCCAAAAGAGAGACACGAAACAACAATGGAAAAAAACCTGTTCGTCCACCAGTCAATAACATGTCGCGCTCTCACTTACATTGAACCTGAACTTGAATTTCGAACAACAATTGGCCATGATTTACACCTCTCCTCAGTCCGTCCTTAGGTCCTCTTGCCTTTTTTACGCCTTTTCGCTTTGAATTGCTCTACGTCCACATGACGAAAACGTTCTCCCCTGCTCTCCCCTTGCTGACCACTCGAAACAAAAGGAAACAAAAAGAAAATGTTGCTCGGCAGATAAGTTACCAAGCACTGTACCTTCTTAGTGGACAAATATAGCCGCATATATCCTGCGAATAAACGTTTTCTAGAATCCTTACAGGTAACTCACGCGATAGAGGTGCACTGGATAAGCCGTTAAAGTTCAGTGCAATGTTGTTGTTGCCGGCGAGTATTGAGGTAAGTCAAACATGTGACTGCGAGTAGTCACGTTTTTTTTTTTTTCAATAACTTTGGCAGCACTAAACTACTGTAGTGTTAGATGAATCCTTTCAATCACAACCAACCAAGAGGGTTCTATGCACTCTGACGTAGTAGAAGTCGCAAGTCACGGGAATAGTTCGTAAATTAGTTCCATGATGAATGAGTAGGAAGTCGACTGAGATGAGATGGTTGTATATGGAAATTCGATTTGTTCCTTTGAGACATGTTCACTCCTTTTAAGGCTGACGCAAGCAGACCATCTGCTCAGCGAAAAATATTTTAACAAGATGTGTACTTTTGTTCTTTGTTTGTGAATTCGTGGAATCAAGGACAATCAGATGATTGGTCCGGGCGACCTGAACACCCACGAGGTCATTCGAGGGAAACTAGATCTTCATGTTAGTCATGATGTGTGTCATGAATGTGGTTTCTTGACCCAAGAACAAGGATAAGGTTCATTGACAGTCGAGTGGATGTCTTTCTCTGTGCATTTTTGTGATGTCGAACCGAACGATTTTTGGCAATGCAATGGCTTTCTGGCGATGTCCTGTTGCGCAAGAACTCATCAATGAGATAAAACTGATTCTTATGGTTGGCGACAGATGTAGGTTGAAATAAATGGAATAAGTGCCTTAAGGGAACTACCATAAGCTTGTGCAATATTCTGATGATTTGTTAAAGTACTTTGCGAGGACAACAAGCGAAATTGCATCAAGACGAGGGACTTAAGGGGATGAAAGTTTTACGACGATTTCATTTCAGTTCTGGTGGCGAAAAGAGGAAAGCGAGCAACGTAGGGTAAAAAGGGAGAAGGGGTTAATGGGTAAGAGTTCCACACTGTTCCTGGGTACGGCCCCAATTTCGCCTTTCGACGACTTGAATATTCAAAGTACCTAGCTTCGAAATGACTGACTTTCTGTCCAGAGGTATTGAGTTGAGCGCGAGTAATAGACTTCCTTTTGAGCCCCAAAAAAGCTGAGCAAAACCTTAAGCGCATACATTTAGGACAGTCCTTCTGCCTATTTGTAGGCTCGTAACGTAACCAATGACTACAGTCTAAGCTTCATTTAGACTCAGGTCAGCCGTGAGTAACTCCAAACTCGATCTGAGATCGAATATTTAGGTTTTCTAGCTACGAGCTTTGATATCATACAACATCAAGCGACAAAGTCATTCAAGAACGGCTCTAACCAAAATCTATCAAGTGGAAGTCGAGTTCCGCAGTGCGTCTTGGACAGAGCTCGGTGTACTTACAAGTGCTCGCTTGTGCTCGAGTTCTTCTGAAAGACCATTCTCCCATATAACACAAGAGTTCCCATTATAGCCGTCCAAATGACTATGTCCGTTGATTTCTCCAAAAGAAACTTTTCCGTGGGTAATGTCAAAAATACTGGGGAAAATTGTATGTGATTTTCGCATTCGTTTGTAGTTCACAGTATCACACACTGGAGCAATTTTGTCCCGGGTGTAACCCCGAGTAAATTCTCCTAAATTGGCATTTATAAGTTTTACCCCGCCTTTCAACTGCTTCCACTTCCTCTTCTAAAAGGCCAGTCTTACCCCGGGGTAATTGCACCAGTTTGTGATGGCCCATTCAATGAAATAAAAGTGACAATATACTAAACACAATAAGAGTTACTTTCTAATACTATTTTGTGGAAAAAATCGAAGGGAGTAAAATCAGGACGAGGGGAGTGAGGGAGTACAGTCTTTAAGAAGGAAGAGACAACCCTGGTCTTGAGGGCTAAGCCTTTCAAACAATTAAGCGAAGGCACTACATGCATTGATCTTTGAAGCTTGCCTTACAGGATCAGTCGTAGATAAATGCCTTGGAACTTTTAGCACCGGTTATGATGCTTCTTCTCGTAAGAAGGACTGGAAGATCATTCCCATCCACTATTTACCAGATCCCACAAGATGTTTGTTGCCGATGCAAAGAACAAAAGCGATGAAAGTATGCAGCCCTATGGTAGCCCACTTTGGACTTCAAAATCCTCTGACACTTCATGCTATAGGAATAGCTTGCGATGTTGATATTAGCTGATGGGAAACTATGAAGCAATCGACCTTCGGAAATTTATACACAGGACAAGTTACGAGCTTTAGAAATATGTCAATCCAGTAAATATATATCTGCGCACATACTTCGTTGGATTCAATGAAAAACTCTCCTCCTGCATGCAAGTGACATTATTATTAAAAATTTCGTAGACCATATAGGATTCAATGAACTACAGAAGAGTCCTTTCATTTCGCCTAAAGGTCAGTTTCACACCATCCACCTATTGGCATCTCATTAATTTTCAGCAGCCCTGCTGTGCGTGTGTGTTTTAGTTCCAACCACCAACAACATGGTGTCGCATCACTGAATTTGGTTACAAATTTTACTAAATTTTCTCACCAAACTGACACTAATACCGAGTGAATGAACTCTCCCAACACTCAAATCGTTAACCGGAAAAGGTCACTCCAAGTTACCCTTTTACGAGAGCGAAAATGTCAAATGTCACTGTCAACCCTTTCTCTGTTCCTCTCTTTTCATATGTTTGGCAATATGACCAACTCCTTTTTTATCGGCCCCAAAGGATGAACCCGCACGTGATCTAACCTCAAATAGAAGATATATGTCAAATTATGAATTTGAGGTTATAAATGGTTGTGGCTTTTCTTTTTGAGGACTGAGTTAATTAACAACTCGAAGGACTTCTTTGCTTCTTATGCAACACAGGCTCTTTAATTGTTTCGCAGGTGAGACAAAGTGCGATTGATTTACATATAAACATATGGATTGGCTTCCTTTAAGGTGAAATGAGTTTCTAATTGAAATGACTGTTGCCAGGACGAATCGATAATTTCCTTTTAAAGGGAATTAACTGCTAAGCAACCATTTGCAGTATGATGCGGGGATTTATTTTCCTTTGTAAGCAATCTTAATCGAGGCAAAATATTGAAGGACTTTTATTCGAATTTAAATCGTTTATTTCGAAGGATTCCATCAAACCCAGCACTTGAAATTAAAGCTTTTTCCATGAAATTCTTCAATCATAGCTGTCCAAGGATTAAAAAGAGCAAATGGTTCTCCTGTTGCAACAGCAATCGAATTCTTTTAAAAGAAACAAAGAACAAGAAGACAAATACATTTGACTAAAGTGCTGCTCGTGCAAGAATGAGGACGAAAGACCATCAAGTTGTGGACAAAAAGGGGAAAACTAGATGGCTTGTGGAACTTGGATAACTATGGACGTCAATTTCATTCATCAATTGTCAGATTATAGTTGAAAAAGAAATATTTGGGTGCTCCATGTACCATGGAACCACATTAGTTCAGTTTTCAAGAAAAAAAGGGAAGTTTTAAATTGAAAGCAATTGAAGGCAATGATTGCCATCAATATTGTCATTGCCATTGCCATTGCCAAGCAGCTTCATTAGCCTAACCCATAGAATCCGTCGAACCGTTGTTTCGTCGATAGAATTTTGCACATTCTTATGGGAATGGGTTATGGGCAGTCCATAACCGATTTTCTACTTTTTCTATCCGTTGATCCGTTGACAATAGGTCCGATCCGTTCGCGTACTTTTTGCACTAAAATTCGTAGATTATCAAATTTCGAAGAGTGGGGATAAAATTCTCTCAGAGGGAGCTTAAATTACGAATAAGTAAACGAACGGGTTGAACAAGAAAAAGTTGAAAATACACTGGTTTGACAGCTTTGACAGTTTTCATACACCAGCCCACAGAAATTTCTTGCACTAAAATTCGTAGCATGGGAGAAGTTCTTACTCTCTCGTGAGCGCTCTCTTCTGCGAAAAACTACGAAAATGCTTCGTACGCGAACAGCTTTTCGTAGAAATACGTAAATTTTGATAAAAATTTGTAAATTTTCGTAAAAATTCGCTGTTTTAGGAGGTTATGCGAACGGACCTTGACAAATAAGAAAATTCAGCAAAATTCTAGATCATTTGTAAATATGTACCCAGAATTTCGTCATAAAGTCAGTCATAATAATAATGGCTTCAGTGTCCTCTTTTGGACCTTAAGACACCGAAGAGACAAATATTTCTAAAAAATTGAAAAGGCGAGTGCCGAATTGGGCATAGACAAAGGCTCAACCCGGCTTATTTTGCGGTTGAATTTGGGCCAACATCCTTTTAACATTGTGCTGATGCATGAACTGAAGCCGGACGACCATAGTCGAATTTACTACCAAGGAAGTATTCTTTCTTAAAAACTCATCCCTCGTCCAGATTTCACTCCCTTTAAAACATTTCGATTTTTCCAGGAAATAGTATTAGAAAGTAACTCTTATTGTGTTTAGTATATTGTCACTTTTATTTCATTGAATGGGCCATCACAAACTGGTGCAATTACCCCGGAGTAAGACTGGCTTTTTAGAAGAAGAAGATGAGGTGTAAAGTAAGAAACATGGTAAAATCTTCGTCCAGTGTTGAAGCAGTTGAAAGGCGGGGTAAAACTTATACGTTTTCTCTTTTCTTTGCGAGCTGCCAATTTAAGAGAATTTACTCGGGGTTACCCCAGGGCAAAATTGCCCCAGTATATGATGGGCTTCGTCTTGTATCTGTCCTTGAAAATGATGAGACAATTTTAAAGCATCTAGTAAACTACGAAATGGAAAAAGAAGCAGAAAAAATAGTATACTCCTGTACTCCCCTCAGGCACAAAATACTATTCTGTTAACTTCTAAAATACTCCCCTTCGAAATTGGAAAACAGCATCCCTGAGACAACGCCATGAGTTCACTAATGGGGCGCTGGAAATGTTAACCGGAGATTTTTGGCTCAGTGGATATTTCTAGAGCGAACACAATGCACAAGTGTTCGCCCAAGTATCAATGCAGACGTAAAGATTGACGTCAAGTCCTTAGTCAAAGCTAACAAGGATGAGCGTAGGCCAGCATTCAAGAGGCTGTGGGCGGAATAAGGGCTTATATTTTGGACTAACCACTTGAAGCACTGCAAGTTGGGTCCTTTAACCCCTCGAAGGGCATAGGACTTCAAAAACGCCTGCGCGCCATCTTGTTCGTACTTTTGCAATGCGTTTGAGCTCTATCCAACTCATTCCTAAGGAGCTCGATTCGTCCTCGACTGTTCTGCGCCACGTTTACCTAGGGCGTCCCGCTGTTCTGCCTTCTTGGGTGAGCCGATACCATTGCATAGCGTATTTCCCAATGGAATTGTTTTCGCGCCGTTGGGTGTGTCCAATCCACTGCCACTTCCTCCTTCAGATTGTAATGTTCCTGGCCCGTTCTCGTTTAAAGCTCTTCGTTGGAGATACGGTTCGGCCAAAAGCACCCATAAAGCAGTACCGATTCTATAGTCGCAGCTTGGTTCTTAAGCTGATAACATTGCTTTTCCAGATGGTGGATAGCATGCCGAACGCAGCTTTGGCCTTCCCGATTCTGCTGCACACATCCAGTTCGGTGCCACCACGGTTTGCCGAGACCACACTTCCTAGGTATAGAAAGCTGTCAACTTTCTCGACTTCCTGTCCGGCAATGTTAAGTTGGGCTTTTGTTTTGGCTGTGTTAATTTTGAGCTCTACGTCCATTATCCGAGGTGAAAGTAGACAAACATTCCATGGTTTCCTTCCGTCAATGCTGCACAGGAGAACATCGCTGATAACCACTTAAAATAACAGCGGTGGAAGTATGCATCCTTGACGTACTCCGCTTTGGACTTCAAATTCTTCTGACACCTTGCCATTGTGCAAAACGTAACATAAAAGCTATCACTTTATCTGGGATAGCTCTCCTGCGCAAGGCCAACCAGATAGTATCTCTATTGGAACACATGTTTGCCAAAAGTCCAAACATAAACCACGTGAAGTAGGTACCCACTCATTAGACACACAGTTGACATACTCCCTCTTGTCCTCTTTCCCAAAAGAAATAGCCCAGGTTGTCTAACGAAAAACTCGAGTGGGATGACATCCTACTCTGGTCAAGCAAAACATAAATGTCCCACGCCCATTAATCACATGCTTCTAACATACATTAACATAATACCTCCTATCTATCCACAACACAACGGGAAAACTATCGCATAACAGCTAATTATATGAGAAAAACTATCTTGTCAACCCTTTTATTCACGTTTAGTATACTGCGCTCCATTATGTGACACAATGAGCTCATATAATGTCAACACATGCGACAGCAACATCCTGACAATCAACTACCATCTCAACGTGACTATAGATACGAGAATGCTCATTCAACTAATCTTCATATTATTAGCATTTCGTGTCAATTTTACCGCTATTTATAGACCCACAAAAGGTTTCCGCACAACAATAGCAAACTAAAAATACTTTTCGTCATCTAATTTTAGGACACAATAATCGAGGGGAGAGTCCTCTATTAGGACTAACACTATTCTAAAGAGATCGTCCTCTGCCAACAGGTTGCATAATAACAAAGGACATTCAATCGAAAAGGTTAGCTCGTCCCTTTTAAAAGTATTTTTCATGTCCAAAGACTTACAATGTCCTGCTCTTCATAATCATGTTAGTTTCGATTTTCTAAGAATCCTTTCACTGTGAATGGGATGAGTGATATCCTTAGGACGCCACACCACAGCACACAAACAACACAAACTCCTTTTTCTTGTTTATCATTAGGCAATCATTTTATTAGGCCGCAATTGTCAAAACAGTGTTCATCAAATGTTTTTTGTGAGGAGAAAAGTCCTTGTTAGGTCCTCACAGAGCGATTGGAATCGTTCTGTAGCCCCCCACGTAGTTGTACGCATAGGGGGCGGCATAAATGTGAGATCCATAGTAGAGAGGTGATGCATATTCTGGTAGAAGTGAACCGGCGGCACTGTAGGCCACCACCGGGCTACTAATTGGTAGAATTGGACTGGCAGCTGCGAAGGCCAAGAACAAGGCGAAAATCAACTGAAATGAGAACGTAAATAGAATTAGTATACTCCAAGGACATACGACTTGTGGGGGTTTACTTACAAATTTCAACATTTTTCTTGGGAATAACAAAATCTCAGTACGTCTTCTAGGAGCACAAACAACAGATTGACATAGAAATGGAATGAGCGAGGACCCTTTTATAGGTGGCGACAGCAGCACCATGGACACAAAGGAGAAGGTAAGTGCGCTAAGTAAAGAACCAGTTCCTTGGCCTATGGCCTTGAAATTTTAAAATTCCTTTGCTTGATCGGGTTGTGTGTTTTTATTTTTGTTTTTGTTTTTGTTTTGGATTGCACCTAGCTCCTGAGGTTGGCTTTGATTGCATGTGACCATTGCGTGGAAATAAACAGGATTCTAGTGAAAATGAAGATGATGATGGTCATGTGCACAAGCGTATAATTGCTAGAAATGGTACGTTCTCGAGGGGAACTGCATAAGGGATCGGACAGATAGTATGTGATTAGGATGGTGCATGAGCCTTATGCCTGATTGTGTTCATTTAGAGTGCACGCAGAGCAGGTTTTATGGGGTGATTAACTTATGTTGATTAGTTGAGTTGAGAGTACTTAGCAGTTTGTGAAGACATGCGTATAGCTGTAGTGTTTAAAGAGGATATGCTCTGGAGGGAAACATTTTTCGACCGATTTTTTCTTATATTCAATCCAAAGTTCAATATTTTTAGGTAGTTTTCCTCTTTCCATGGACTGGTAAACCTCTAGAGCAATCAATATGACACTGTAGCCCCCTATTACCTACATATCTATGCCAAGAGTATGGTATTGGAGCTAGTAATTCCGCCTCCTGCCAGTGAGACTCCAGGTCAGATTGATATCATATTTGGCAAATCATAGCCTAAAGGAATGAAGACTGTGGGAACACTGTAGAAAAGAGCTACTTTACATGAAGCTGTAAAAGGGTTCATTACCAGGAAAGGAATAAAAGGTACAAAAAAGGAAGTGAGTAGCTTCACCAAGGCATACACCAGTAGAACGTCGATTTCACTGGACCTTTTCAAGAGTAGATATGGTTGGTTAAAGTTGATTTGAAGTCCAAGTTCCCTTTTATCATCAGAGGCAATCATTCAAGGATTGCTTTCAATAGGGATTACACAAAACCCTGGTGTATGAAAAAATGCTACTCAATCTCTTCGAGAGGCTGCCAGCAGTTCTGCCGAACAAACGCCATTCAGCAATTGACGTCAATGCCTTTTAACCCTGAAAGTAGCTGCACCTGATGAGGGAAAGCAACATCGCATCATTTACTCTGAACACACAGGGGTCACCCGATCTAAAGGATCCGATGTATTAAACCACACAGATTCACAACCAACCGTTCTAGCATCACCTCGGACAATTGGAAGAAGGGTGCCAGCTGGAAGAACACCAGAGTTGGATTTAAGTAAAATCAAGTGAGCAAGAAACTGATGTCATTTGACAACCATAACACAGACAAGCTTACAAAGCACTGCGTAGGAGGGTGCAATCTCAGCGATAAGGACCTCTATAATCTATTTCAACCACTGCTTCAACCAATATTAATGTGATGACAATAATAAAAATATATTTCTACTGAAAATAAGAGCTAAATTGTGCACGAATTTCATGTAAAAATATTTATTCTCGTAATCCCTTATCCACACTCGGTGGCACAATCAAATTGATGAGCGTGATTTCGTACATACGGCCAGAGTTACAAGGAAAAACTGACCCCTTTTTCGACAGCTTACCAGCAATTCAATGACATTGAGAATGTTTCCCCGTAAAGTGCGTAGTTAAAGTTGAAATAATCCTTCTTGTATTGAACTGTCATTTCGTAGATCTGCTTTACTTTGAGGCACCTTATGCTGCTAGTTGGAACAACATTACTTATTGACATCAACTTTAATCCTCTATCTTGTATCCGCTGTAGCTTCTGCGCTGCGCCACCCCAAGCTAATACGCCATACCGCAAACCTGGACTCTATCAGTGCATGGTAGACTTGTTTTTGCACACAAGCCGTTAATTTGTATTTTAGACAGGCCAGCGCAAACAGTGACCCCTTTAAGCTGTTCCTTAGATTGCTGATGCGAGCATCCCAAAGAAAGTCGTGGTCAATGGTAATGCCTAGGAATTTGTACCTGTTGACAACGTCAATAACATCAGAGTCGGAGGAATTGATGTATTTGTAATTTTTTACTATGATCGAGGACTCTTTGTAATTAGGGCTCCGGATGTGGATCAATTTTGTTTTTGACCCGTTTAGTATCAGCCCATTGTCGTGGCACTATCTTCCTGCTTCTTCACAGACTGGTGACATACAACAATTGCGGTGTCATCTGCGTATGCGAATGGTGAGCTTTTGCGTAAAGCATTCCAGCATCTTGTTCGTATACAAAATAAAAAGTAGAAAGCCGAGTTTACTACCTTGTGGAACTCCGTACTGTACTCCATAAGATTAGCTACAGCAGCATTTGACTTTCAGCCGAAATGTCCTCGCCGTCAAGTAGTCTGCGATCCAGTAAGTCAACTTCCCTCTAATTCCCACTCTTTGGACAGCTACTGTTATTTTGTAATGGTTGAGGGTATCAAATGCTTTCCTAAAGTCCAGAAAGAGAAAGGCTGTTATTAATCAGATTTGTAAAATTACTAAGAAGCCGGTGCTTAGTGCTTTTGCCCCTTTGGAATCCATACTTATAAGATTATGTTTTTACTTGTTTGATGAAATCCCAGATACTCTTTGAGTTTTTTTTTGGTACCGTTGACGTATTAAAGCTAAGGTTTATAAGTTTGGTTATCATAGGAGCAAAGGTATCGGCGTTTGATCTGAGCTCTGATTCCATGCTTTTAGGCCATTTAAAGGATATAATATATTTTTTACCTCCGCACATTCGATCTCTCCTAAATATAACGAGTCGCACAAAAGTGCGTTCCGATGATTTGATACTGTTATGTCACATGTGTGGATAATAGATACAGCCTGCTGTGAAAAGATATCACCAAATTCAGTCACTAGTTCCTCAGTGCTTTTGTTTTCAAAATTTTTTCTTAACTCAATTACGAAATTAAATACTCTGTCTCATACGTTCAATTAAATCTTTTGTTTCTCGGCCAAAGGCGGTAAGAAGAACATTGAGTATGCTCAACATTGAAGGCATCTTAATAAACTGGATAGTTAGTATGCTCGAAAACAGACATATAATCACCGAGATCGGCGACACCCAACTAGATGTCTACGCCTCCAGAGGCACCCCACAGGGCGGGGTTATCTCCCCGCTTATCTGGGTCATTGTTTTAAATGAAGCTCTGAAGCTACTTGAAACATCTGGAGTCAAAGTCGTCGCCTATGCAGACGATGTAGTACTGATGGGTACGGGCAAATTTCTCCCTACGCTCAGTGAGCAAGTCGACGGTGCCCTCAAGATTCTGGTTAAGTGGTCTAAGACATGCGGCCTTACCGTCAACCCCCAGAAAACTGAATTGGTTTTATTTACCAACAGAAGGAAAATCCCTCGGTTCAGCACACCCTCTGTGGGAGGCATTCCCCTCAGCCTATCCGACAGCGCAAAATACCTGGGTATCATTTTAGATAGAAAACTCACCTGGAGACCTAACATAAATGAAAGAATCAAAAAGGCCAACATAGCCTTCTACACGTGCAGCAGAATTTTTGGGAAGATCTGGGGACCCTCTCCAAAAACAATTCTCTGGATGTATACGGCTATCATAAGACCCATACTGACATATGGCAGCCTAGTATGGTGGCTAGCGTTAAACAAATCCACCTACCTGAAGGATCTCACTAAAGTACAAAGACTAGCGTGCATTGGTTCCACCAGTGCGATGAGAACTACTCCAACGGCGGGTCTTGAGGCTATTCTCAACCTGCCTCCGCTAGACATCTACACGAGATCAACAGCAGCCATCAGTGCCTTAAGAATAAGTCAGACCGCGTGCTGGAAGTCAAGTACGATAGGGCACGCGTCCATCCTCGGCAAATTTTTCGGCCATACACCCAGAACAGACTACACTACGCCCTACCTTGACTTCATAACACCATTTACCTCAGCTTACCCAAGCAGAGATGAATGGAAAGACAGCCGCATACCCTATGCCGAATCCATAGCTGTTTACACTGATGGATCGAAAATGGACACCGGTGTAGGATCCGGAATTTTCTCCGAATCACTGGGTATATCCAGATCAGTGTTTTCCAAGCGGAGGTCCTGGCAGTGACAACAGCGGCCCGTGAGTCTGCCGTCAATAGGTATCACTTTCTTTATCGACAGCCAGGCAGCTATCAAAGCAATTACTGCCATAGAAATAAAATCCAAGCTTGTGAAGTGCTGTCGCGAAGAGCTTAAGGCTCTTGGAACACAGCACAAGGTTCTACTCTGCTGGGTCCCTGGGCACGAGGGCGTCCCGGGAAATGAAAGGGCAGATGAACTGGCAAGGAAAGCTTCATCGGACCCACTCGAACTGACTGACCTCTCCATAAGCACCCCGCCCTGCGCTCTCAGGCTCGAGGCAGAGAAGCTGGCTATGAGAGAGGCGAACCTAAGATGGAAGTCCATAGACACTTGCAAAACTGCAAAACAACTATGGCCAACTTTTGACAAAGCAAGGACCGAGAGAATTATCTGCAAGGACAGACGTTCACTGTCCTTACTCGTGGGGATACTCACAGGACACAATACTCTGCAGTACCACCTAAGGAAACTACGTCGGACGGAAGAAGAACTCTGTAGAGGATGCGGCGATGAGGAGGTTATAGAGGACACTACCCACTTCCTCTGCCAATGTCCTGGACTCCAACATTCCAGGCACAAATTCCTCGGCAAGCACTTCTTTCAGGATTTAAGAGAACTCTCTAAAGTCAACACCGACATGTTACTGAACTTCATTAGAACATCAGGATGGTTTGTATACAAGGATAACGAGTAAGTACAACCATGGGAAGTTTATTGCAGACATCTATGGGTTAAATGAGCAAGGGTACTTTTTATAAGCCCCCTATGGGTAACACAATGGGTCAGTGCTGACCTAAGTGCGGCGGAGGTATTTTTGTTTTCTCTGCCAACCCTCATACCTAACCTAACCTTCTCGACCTACGGCAACAGTACGATCATTTTGTAGCTACTGTGTGTACAATTTGTTGCTGTTGCCACTACCAAAATTTTTTTGATTTATTTTTTTTTTGGTCCGGTAACTTTTTGTAACTTGGTATTTTTATCTCAATTTGGTAACCATCAAAAGTTCTTTCACGGTCCTTTTCCGAGTGGAAACCTCTCTGTACGTGCAGAAATGTATATCACGCACAACATGTGAAGTTGTCAGAAGCTAAGCCTTGGCCCTCCATAAGCTGCTTACGGGCTAATATTTATTTTAATTTAACTCACATTCATATAACTAGAGAAAAGTAAATATAAAGGAAAAAATTCTGTGAATTATAATCGAATTCGAAATTACATCCAATTCTTCCCAGTCAACATGCCTGTAGCAAGTGTCAAGTTATTTTTATTTAATTCGTTTGGTGGCCAATCCTGTGTCGTAAACCTATTTAACTGCCTCAGCGAGCCCATCGATTATTCCCAATTAAAGCCTAAATTTAGACGTCTATTAGTTTTCGAGATCATTGGAAAGATGGTGAAAGACAAGTAATGATTTTGGTGGTAGAGTTTTCTCCAACGAGGTTAAATAAGTATCTCCATCCATCTTCCGGATCACTCTCTTGGCTCAAATGTAGTGTAATGCGAATATCTGCTAAGGCTATCAACACCTTCACTGAAGACTAAGTCATCTAATCAGTAAGGTCAAGTATTTTGAAAGAAACAAAAAATCCCAGGGATCTATTAATGCCCGGAATCGTTCGGTCATCCAGAAGTCATGGCATGTGAACGCATAAACCGCAGGCTTCCTTTCTGTTCGAACTACTGAATATAACTACATTACTAGGACATGGGCAACTAAGGGTTAACTGAAGCAAAATAAGCTTTTCATCAGTTAGAGACAGAGCCTATTGGAAAAGCGGGGAGATTCGAAATTGAGTCTTCTTTTAGAGGACAAGGCAGCACAGTAATATCACCCTCTGCAAAAGTCATTTGATGTGACAGTACGTACGTGACAATTCTAGGCTTTCTGGTGCAGCTTGTGGACCGAGCAACTATAGAAGCGTATGATTATTCAGACTTGGCTCGCATGAGAACCCAGCTTTTGAATTGTAGCTTATCTTTCTGCAGGATCTATTGCCTCTTTCCCTTCCATTCTAATTTGAATACCCCCTAGAGTGCTACACCACTTCTATCACCCAGCTTGTTGCATTTCATTAGGTACATGTGACTGTCCAAAAATGCCTTCGATAGAAGAACTCCTTGCCTTAAAAAACAGTCCTTAAACTAAACTCGCATAAAGGAGAGTCCTTCTTTTTTATTTAAATATCTGCCTCATGCCAATTAAGCCATCAAGTGCTAAATCAAAACAAAAAAGTTCACAAAAAGACCAAGAATAACAACTAAATCCTTGAAGAAATAAATTCAAACTTTATCCTGCCAATCGTTTATTAAATCAAATCGGACTAAGTACCACGCAAATAGCCATCCAATCCGCGATAAACAAAGGAATTAAGGGCCCCTAATCAACACCATATGTAGGCTATAACACTATTATAGTGTTTTATTGCAAAACACAAAACTTGAAAAACCACCTACAATCGACAAATCAAAAATATTATCATCCTTACGCCAACACAAAGTCCCCTAAATCAGTTAAAGGAAATCACGCGTGTACAAGTATGTAAAACTCCCACAGAATTTTATCCAAAAAAAAAAACATTGACTTTGAAGTAGGTACCTGGTCCCCTTCCAAGGTAACACAGAATATCCCTAAGCCAAACGTGCTGGGATGAAATCCTTTTAAGAGAAATCTACTTCCGCTTTGGTTGAACATACCCTTATGAATGAAATATCATAGCAAAGAACATCTCGCGACCTAAAAGCAACACAGTGCTAAACGTGTTGAACTGAGTTAAACTATTGAACCTCACGCGTTCACACACACGATTCCCAGCAACTTGCAGTTATGCCCACGTAGCACATGACAAATTCTCTCGTCAGTCAATGTTGCACTGCCAATTTTTCAGGCACGCATCCTTTCGCATGTTACAAGTCTTCGTCAACGTCGTCGTCAAAGAAGCTAGGTATACACACGTTTCCTATGATGGAGGGAAAAAGTTTCTTTTTCTTTCTTTAAACCACGTTCTCACGTTTTAAGGACTCTGTATGTGCCACCCACTAATGGGTGTTATCCTTCCACCCTTCCTTTACACTATTCTTATCTTCTCAGCGAGAAGCGAGAACGTGCTATTTTAATTTCTCTAGCAACAGGTGTAAAAATCAAAGATCTCCCCCCGAAAGCGCGTAACACAATCTTAAGCCAAAGGACATCCTTCGACCGAAGCAGAGGGTGAGTCAAGCACTTGTGTAGCTTCACCGAACGGTGGTCGCTTTCTCTTCACTATGATGCTCACAATCACGTTTCGCTTACCTGTGTGTTATAAGTTTCTTCACTTCGAGGACACAACCGAACATCTACGCAAATGCAAAGTTGCGCACCAAAAAAAAAGCTTTCTCTGCACTCGACACTCTTCCACAGAAGGACGAAATTTTCCCTATAAAAGCCGCAGCCAGTCAACGAGTAAATCAGAAGTTTTCTCTACCTTTAACCGTAAAGAACTCTCTACCAAAACAAGGATTACTTTTTACCAATTAAAAAAGGATTTCCCCATTCCCACACTATAACATGGATAACCATAGTGAAAGTACCTTCGACTTTGGTGACTTACAAAAGCCCAAAGCGATTTCGCCGCGTCGTCAACGAGCAATGCAATTCCTGCAGAGTCTCAGCAAGCGTCTAGGACGTCGTGTCCAAAACGATTTGATCTACAACAGTCAAGAGGACCTACGCAGCTCATCGACAGATTCTTTCTCCCTAAGTCTGGATCAAACGGAAAAGAGTCTTCGCAGCTCAAGCATTGACTTCTCCAGCGTTTCATCGGCCAGTTCCAGCAGTCATTTGGATAAATTCGAGCTAGAAGAAGAGCATGACTGCTCTAGTCAGACTGTCACAAGGACACCACTAAAACGTATCCATCTCAACCGCATATCAATTTCATCGGTTGGAAAAGTTCTGCAAAATTTATCACCATCATCACGTTCGTTATCCTGCAATAGTACGCCACTCAAGTCGCAGAATAAAAAACCCGTCAGTTCGAAACCAACGAAGCAATCTTCGCAGCCAGCTCAACCACAACAGCAAAGGATACTCCGCCAACCAGTCAACTATGTCTATCTTAAGGGTATGTCTGGTCTGCCGACAAGACGAGTGCCGCGTTCATCGCTTTGCTGTACCTATGCCTACAGATAAGCTGGCAAAAGGATTCAAAAAACAGAAGACCAAAAAATAATTTTCCTGAAGAAGTCGATTTTGTTGCTGAAAAAGAGTGATTTAGTGCCTGAGACTGTTATTCAGTGAACTGAAAGGACTTAAGTTTAACAATGAAAATTCTTTTCCCAAAAAAAAAAAAATTCCAAAAAAAATTGTTTAAAAAAAAATTATTCAAAAAATTAGTTTCTAAGGATTTTTGTACCTAAAATTAGTTCAAAAAAACTATTTTTAAGAAAATAAAATTTCAAAAAATCAAATCAAAATCATTTTTCTTCTTCTTCTTCTTTTTTGGTTTGAAAGGACGAAAAATTTCCCTTAAAGTTGCATGAAATGAAAACTTTGAGAGAATTTCCCTTTCTCTCGACCTCTCCTTGGATTGCAACTTTTCCCCTCTAGGTTATATCACGATGACACGGAAGCGTCCTATTTACTTTAGGCCAATGCACTTGGTGCCATTAACTGGGGTAAGCTCTTGTCCTGTGTCCTGCGCAGAAGAAGCAAAACGCACGTGAGCTATGTTATGACTATTGACAGGTGCGGCATTTTGCACTTACATATGTACTACTACACAGTCGAGGGATGTTAGGGAAAGGATGATAAATCAGAAAACCAATAATGCTGTGGCATGTCGTTTAATCCTTTTGGTAAATTGCACTCAAGGGTGAATGAGTTTTTCTTGTTGTTTTCTTGACAGGATGTGATGTAACAATAGGAGAGGAGTAGGTATGTGTAGTATATTGGAATTTCATAAACGGTTATGATGGCATTTTGATTGCTCTTTGTCATCTTTCGAAAAAGGACGAAAGGAATTTGCAAAAGGAATTAGACTACTAGAAAGACCATTGGAAAGGGGATTTTTCACCTGGACTTTGATGGCATTTCTGAGGAGCAAAATACACAGATTAAATGTCCTTTTTCGATTCTTGGAAATCAGCAAACATTTCTCCATTTAAAGAGAACTGATCAAAGGGATTTAAACCTTTGTGCATTCAAAGAAGCAATCATGGAGAAGGAGATGGTAAGCTTCAGTAAGTTTTGACTGAATGAGCCTCCATCTTGCAGCAGAAAGATATGGAAGAGGTTCTTAAAGAACCACAAGGATGACTTAGTCACTGAGTTACAAACAGAGCTGGAGTAATCCTTAAGCCCGAGATCAGTATTCCTGGCTAGGAACAGTATTTTGCATGAGATATTTGGCGCAGTGATTAGTAAGTCTGAATCAGAAAGGCATACAGTGGAGAATGGAGAATATATAAAACGCTCAACTTGAGCGATTGCCATGAACTAAGTCTTGGTCCTTAATATGCGTTTTACTCTTCCCTACTTTCAGAAACATTCAGCTTTGAGTTCAATAAGTCTACTGTTTTTCGGTGCCTACTTTAAGCTATTTTATACATTCTTCCTGCAACTATTCAATGCTCTCTTATTCCAAAGATGTAACCACACTGTTCTTATGTACAATCCCCATTCAAAATCCTCCGCTAAAACAGCTTGTCATACACTCTTCCATTCACATTCCGCACTCTCGTATCCTCCTCCTTTTAGAGTGCAACAAGACAATGCTTCAGTCCAAGTGTAATAACATCCCCTGACAGATTTCCCACACTAAATCCCTAAATCCATCAATTTCTTCTTACATCCTTTTGTCTTCATCTACAAAAGTCAACGAACTTCGCATGCATCACCTCCGGGAATCCTTGCACTAATCTCGGTGATAATTGCTTGCATTGTCCACTGCAATAACATTTAGCAAATACTGACCATAAAAACTGCAACAATACTCATTATTTTCAGCTTAAGTATTTATTTAAGGACCTTAAACGGAATTTAATAGTTTCCTTTTCTTTTATCTTTGTCATTTTCTTTGTCCCCTTCATGGGGGAGAGGGAATCTTTTTTTGTGATGATACCTTAGGGACACTGCGAAGAGAAATTGCATGTTGCAAAAGGATATTCTAATTGAAATTAAGTCCTTCGTCTTATGGACTGGACTATGTTGAAACAATTAAATACGACTTATGGTTCAATTGCTGTTGTTAAAGGATTCAACTGTAGTTCGACGATAAAGTTATATAAATCGCAGAATGAAATCGAATATCACCTGGCCAAAGGCAAGTTCCAATGTACATGAGAACACAAAAAGGAATATGAGAAGGATATCGATACTTAATGATTTTTTTTTTCCAGAAATTAATCCAAAAACGTGACTCGGTTTCATGGAGCAATGGACTGGGATCAGAGAAAGCGTAAAAAAAATAAAGAAATTAAGACAACTAAGTGGGAGAATAAACAAGGACTCATTGTCATATGAAATCGCCAAGGATGGCTGTTGGCTTTGAGCTTAAGTTTCAGCAATGAAACGGACTTAATCTTATAGGGAAAAGACATAGAGTTGTTGGCACATGCATGCAGAGTTAATATACCATAACAGTGAACTGCTTTACCGACAGCGAGTTAAGGTAGCAGGCAATATAGCTTGAGTGCCGCTGGGGTCCCTGTTTGGACTCGATCTGTAGAATATTATCGACATTTAATGCTTCCAGAAGTAGTTAAGGTGATCGGGTTTGCTGATCATATTGTCATGGTTACCGTGACGAAGAAGATCCAGGATATAGAGCTTGCGTCGATTGATATAGTCGCCAGGAACTTTCCTATATAGTGACCAAAAGAAAGACTGTGGACACAGATATAAGGAGGCATCTTATTACATCGAAGTTATGCTCGACAACATGCTTAAGCGCATTTCGAGTATTATTCTTGTAAAAAAGCTGCCACATATCGACGAGACTGAATACGAAGGAATCTTCTCGACACGAGCAAACACAACCATTCATACAAGAGTCTGCAGAGGAACACCTCAAGGCGGAGTTCTTTCTCGCTCCTTGTAGTGAATGAGATCCCAGTAATATTGAAGGAAAACGGTTTTAACGTGACGGTCAGCATAGGCCGACGATGTGGTTGTTCTGGTCTCGGGGAAGTTTCTCCCAGTTCTTAGTGAAAAGCTCAATTTCGCACAAAAGCTAGTGGATAACTGGGTTAGAAGCAGAGGATTGAGAGTGAACACCTCAAAGACGGATATTATGCTCTTCACTAAGAAGAGCCAAACTGCTATAAGATGGAAGGAAGGCCGATTGAGGTCATCAGACTCTTACGGCCACGCCTCTATTCTGTTCCGATGGGAGGCTGCTAATGGATTGCCGGAAACAGATTACATGAAGCCGATCCTAACATTCGAAAGGAGATTCAATGCAAGGATTCCTGACAGAAGTTATTGGAAGAACTGGAGGACTAAAAAGAAAAAGAAGTTGGCATTCTATACCGTCGGTTCTAAGATGGACAGGATCCGGAGTTTATTGTGAAGCTCTAGGAATAAACCGCTTCCTTAGAATAAACGACGACTGCTGCGTCGAGTAATTTCGTTGGAAAAACGATATCTGTCTATATAGCCAGCCAGGCAGCTATTAAGGCTCTTACGCAGTTCCTATCACGATGGCTAATCCACAGAACTCCTTCTTGAAGCAAAGCACGTAACGTTCCACTCACGACTGTACATGGATTCGAGTTTCGACTCACAGAAAATACTAGAAAGGCTTTTCACTGTCCCACATTCTAGCATTCGTTCAGAAGAAAAGACTGCAGACAGATCTTTGGCACTTTAATGCTGCAAATCAACTTCTGTTCTGGACTATGCAGTCCATGGCGAAGATACAGCTGGACACTTCCTTTGTGATTGTTCTGCCCTTACTGTGCTGTGCTGCTCATGGGAAATCATTAGCCCCCGTAATTTGACCATTTCTGCATCCCACACCTACGACTTCATAAAGGATAAACACGGATGATTGAAGATAATGACGAAGATAGGACATAGTGGGGCTATCTTAGTCAGTGACGTCTCCTTTACCTTAACCTAGTCTAATCAAACAACATTTATGGTCATTTGAGAGAACTCTCTGGCAAACAACTAAAATGGAATGACTACCCTCGAGACTTACATGCGTCATACTCCTTTACTCATAGGCCGGCAGGATACCTCTAAAAATAACATTCACACAAAAATGAGAAAGAAGTGTTAACAACGCAACGAGAATAATATGTTTCAATTCAACACGTTTGTGTGTTCATGGGTCCATTGACATTAGATGCCCCAAAAGACAGAGAAATGAGCAGTAAAACATCCTCTGGAGGCGCTTTTTCTTATCAATTACATCTTTACGGCGACATCAAATCGTGCTAGAAGCCACGAGCGGAGTTATCGCGCAAATTGCTTAATCAAATAAAATTTTAACAACGACGCTTCCTTAACTTTCCCGATGTGTCCAAATGATAAGGACTCTTTTTTTCTCTTTTGCCACTCTCTTTCCTCTAAATCTTACTTAATCTATTTAGCGTGCTGGTAATGCTACAAGTCCGAAGAAACCTCAGCCAGGATATTAAACGGGAATTATGTAGACAATGACACCATGCAACCAGCATATCCCCATGTAAGCCATCCCTATCTGCATTTTGCACGAAACATCATGCCATGCAATAGTAAATATTACATCCGCCTTTATGTACACCCAACATCGCTGCCAGGACTGCACAAAGGACAACGCACTCTCTCATTGTTTACATCTTCAATTGCACTATTACGCCGAAGCTTTGTTAGGGGAACACAAGCCAATGCGCATATCCTTGAGCAAAGCACACAAATGCCACCGCAGAAGATATAAATAGAAGTTCACAATCTAAAACTTTTCCATTCGTTCACTAACCATTCAGTGTGTTGTAACACAGTCTAGCTTGAAAGTTAAGAGACACAATTCTCAAAAAAAAAAAAAAAGTTATCCTTTCCCGAGTTCGTATGTGAAAGCGAGTGTGCCTATGTCGTGTGCCTATAAACTTGAAAAACTTAACCAGTGTCCACAGTGAATGATTTGCAAAGTGAAGTTCAAAGAAAAACAAAGATCAAAAACTAAATGGATTCAAGTCGCACCTGCTACATTGATATCCCGACGGTGCCTGAGGTCGGTAGCAATCGTTCACTATCGCCCATGACTCCGTCGCCTCGTTTCGAACGCAATTTGGGATTCTTTCACGCCTTAAGTCGTCGTTTTGGCCTCCGGTCAAATGACGATCTCATCTTCCAGGGCGAAGATGATTCTCGTAGCTCATCTACGGACTCGTGTTCGTCAACAACGGGAGCGCTAACCAGTCCCGTGCCAGCGAAAGATGTTCATGGCTCTAGTTTAGAACTCTCATGTGCGTCCAGTGATTGCAGCAGTACAGTTGATGAAAGTGAAAAGACCATACGTTCAACATCACGCCTGCATCGTCGTTCAACATCATCCATCCGGAGGGCATTTGAAAATATCTCAATCTCATCCCGGTCGCTATCCTGCAGCGGAACTCCATCGAAGGAGTCGACAAAAGCAACGAAAAAAGTCACCAAGAAACCACCTCAACGGATACTCCGACAGCCAGTAACCTATACATATCTCAAAGGAATGTCCGGTCTGCCGACACAGCGAGTACCACGAAGTACCGTATGTTGCCATTATGCGCACCGGTAAACCATTCCAAGGTATTTTTTTTAAGTTATTCCCTTTAAATGCTGTAAATTTGTTGCGTCGAGAAATTACGTATTTCTTTAAAATTTTATTTCTCAACAAAATTGCACACCGAATTTACTTAAAAGAAGATTTTATTAAAGAAAAAAAAAAAAACACAAATTTCTAAATTTATACAATAAGTCTTAATTAAAATTTTAAGAAACTGACAAAAGAAAATCGCAATACTTAAAAATAAATTTAAATTTTTAATATCAAAACAAACAATTATAATCCCTACTTTAATTAAACAAAAAAACTATCTTATAAAAAATAAATAATAAACATTTTTTAATGCGTAAATTCATTGAAAAAAAAAAAATAAATTGATGAGGAAATTTTTAAGACTGGAAATATGATTAAAAATAAAAGAAAAAAATATTCTTAGAAACATAATGATAATGTTTTACTATATAAGTCGAAGTAAATTGGCAAATAATTTCGTTCTTTTTTTTATAATTTTTGTTTCTTCCTTTGAAAATACGTATTGAGTGTGCCTTTCTTAAGAATTAGAAATACGTGTTCTATTATTTCGGTTTTATGATTTCCAACTTTAGACTGTTTCTTGATAAATTTCTTAAGCAGATTTGTAATAGGTCAGAATACATCTACATACATATGTTTAATTCACGGCGAGAATAGGCAAAGTTTAGTTCAAACTTTTGTTCACACTGTAGTCATCCGAATCCAAAGAACATGGATGGAAAAGTTGACATTTCCTTTCTTGTCGAGTTACTTCTTTCTCTCTTTAGCTTATGTACAAATACTGGAATTTTTTAGAAGCAAACAGGGTCTTGAGTTTCCAATGAACTGAGTAGCAATCGCTGCATGATTCAATCGCAGGTTTTATATTCAAAGACCATTTCATTCTTGAGTTGAAAAGTTGCAAATGACGCTTGTTACTCCCTTGAACTGACTCAATTCACCGAATTTGTTCAGAGCCGCAAATATGTGTCTACATACTTATACAAAAGTGTCGAAAGCAAACAGACTTTGTGATATTTGTTTCTTGAATTCACTCACTTGACTCAGTGAACGACTCACTTATTCACAACGACTGAGGCTAGACTCAACGTTCTCTTTTCTTTTGTTCGTGTTTCTTGGATTCACTCTCTTGACTCTGTCGCGATCAATGAACGACTCACTTATTCACAACTACTCAGGCTAGATTCAAGGGGAAAAGACGCAACAACTCAACCTTCTTTTTTCTTTTGTTGTCAAATCTCTCCGGACATACGGATTTGCAAAGAATTACCCATTTCTCTCTTCTCAGCTCTTCTCAGAGCTCAAACAGGCTCAGTCCTCTCCTTTCAATTAGAATTAAAAGAAAAGGACATTGTACTTCCTTTATACTTCTTTGCATCACACTTTATTTGTGAACGAATTATGAACGATTGACAGAAAACCAAACCAATGCGCACAATCCGATTGAGGCTTAGGATAGTTATAGTGAACCAATACAACATGTGCGACTCTATCATTGAATGATTCATTGGAAAGAGCGAACCATTTCTGTAACCAATACTTCATCCCAAAAGGGTTCCTGATGGGAGCTCATATCATAAGCAATCCCTGACGTCTGTTGATCGCAAATCGGAAATTGCTTGTTGGTTTCTTCACTTGGCTCAGTATTTTAAGTCGCAAATTTTAATCGACTCACTCACAATTCAACAAATTATGAGTACTCAAATTTATATAATCTAAAATGCCATTCGTGATGTCTGCTCTTTTTTCTCGTTCTTTAAACCCAATAATGAGGCCATTGTATCACATAATACTTGCTTTGTGTATTTCAAAAAGAATCCGAAAAAATACTGTGAATTAGAAGGGATACAAAAAACACATGTGATTCTAACCGATAATTTAGACACCGCGCACGGAGAGAAAATGTTCCCTTTTTCCCGCTTTTTCTTTTCCGATCCACGTTCATTATATCCTCTTTGATATAATAATAATAGTAATAATATTACAAATTTGCTTATCTTGCTACAAAACTTCTAATTTACAATTAAAATTTCAAAATAAAATACTTTTGCTTTTTTATTTGCATAAAATCTCTCACAGCGTTTTAAAATTTCAAATAAAAATGAAATCAAATTATTTTATTTTTCTTTTTATTTAAATTCTTGCAAAACCAAAAAAAAATTCAAACTAACTACATAAACTTAAATTCAATATATAATAAATACTTAAAAACAAAGCAAGTAAATATCATTCCAATACAAAATAAAACTTATTGCCAACACCAATATTTATAGCTAAATATTTAATAAAAAACAAAACCAAAGCCATACACAAAAGCTTCATTTTTGCTAATAAAAATAATTGAAAAGTGCAAAACTTATAAAAAAAAAAATTAATAATCTTATTTTTTTTTTGTTTTTTTTTTTAAATAAATTTTAATAAAATCCGATACTTATGAACTGCACTTCTAGTAGCGAACTACTTAATAAAAAAAATAAAAAATAAAAGAAACGAAAAAAAAAAGAAAATATATTTCCCTTAAGAATAAAAAAAGAAAATAAATCGTTTTTCTTACAAAAAAAAAAAAAAATAATAAAAAAAAAAACAATTGTACATAAATATATTAAATAAAAATATTATATACAAAAATCATTTATAATTAGAAATTGAAGTAATAAATAATTATTAAAGAGAATATACCCTCAAACTTTGCGTCTTTCATTTTTTTTATTTATTCATACAGGACATAACATATTCATCGGATTCATGAGGAAAAAAAAGGTAATAATCCTTGAGACTATATGTCTATCGGTTGAATGGAAAATTACTTATCCTTATTTTATTTTTTCCCTGTCGTCAATGGCAAATTTGGGAAGAAGATTATTTTTCCATTTGCATGGAACTAGGTCGCAGGAAAATTTATTATTTTATATCGCAATAATTGCAAGGAGGAAGTTTATTATATTTTTTTTTGTTAATTATACAAAAAAACACTTTTGCTGACCATATATTTGAGATACTATGGAGATCGTCTCCATCTTTTTGAAGGATTTCATTAGGACAGATTAGTTTCCATGTTCTTTTGTTTTTAAGTGGTTGGTCACCCAGACTATGGGTATCTATCCAAATGGCATTTCTATTTAAAGAATCGGATGGTATTGTGCAAGATTTAATTTCAATTATCCTTGTCTTTGATTTTGAATGGAATGGTATGCGGAGATGTCTGGTATACCGATAAGGCTAAAAGAATTATTTTTAGAAACTCAAAATGAAATCGGGCTGCACGAGGGGATTAAATTTATGCCACTTTTTTGGCAGCTTAGATTGAGACAAGTGGGTGTTTTTAATGAAGAGGACGAAAGTACATATGGATACGTGTGGATATTTTGTTTTCCCACGCAATATGCGTAAGTGGGCAGATAATTAGATAGATTCCTATTTTAGTCAAAGAGAAATGCATCGCTGTTGACGCAAGCAAAAACTATAAAAAAAAACTTCTACAATCTCAAATATTTTTCCCAAATAGATAGAAGTACTCACTATACTTCTGATTACGCAAGTATTCTGAGTATAAATAATTTATTTTTATATTAAATTAGTTTTTTTATATTTGGGTAAGTTGTGTTTTAAGATCATTGTGACAGCGGTCCCAGAGTTAAACGATTGGGCACAATGGACCCGAATTGTGGTTCAAAGTGAGCAGTGACCTTCTGGTTAAAAGACATCCATCTACCTGACCTGACCTGAACTAGCTAGTTATACTTATTTACGACTTCGCTTTGAACACTTTGGAATTGGATAAGAAAGTTTAAGTGTCCTGGAAGATGCTGGTTACCTTACTCAAAACTTTGTTTAGGATTTCATTGAATTCTTAAAATGAACGCTGCGCTGATTGGAGTACAAAAGATTATCCTGCGACAACTCAAGGAACAGCTTGAAGACATAATCGAGGCCAAAAAGCAGCTTCCCGCTCTTAATACTTTTGCATGTTGCACAGCAACACTCTGGGACTCATCACAGAACAGAGCTTTCAGAGTATTGTTCCAACCGATGGCGGAACCGAACTGGATATAGCCAGTCTAATAGGAGAGGTAAAACCAGCGTTTAGTCTGTGCTGCTTTATGGAGGTTGGGTTGGGCTGTGATTCATAAATCCTCTTGACTGGAGGGTATTTGTTCACGTGCTCGATGTGACCGAGCTAATGTTGAACTTCTGCACTACTTCCTTGAACTTCTGCATCGACCTCTCGCACGTAGATAAGGCTTCCCGTGTCAATCTGGACAATATCCAAGAAACAATGCGTCAAATGAGACTGACCTCAACAATAACAAGGTCCTCCAGTGCGACGATGATAAGTTCGCCGAGGTAATGGGCCAGTTCGCCACCGATTGCCGGCAACAAATCGATGTTTTGGGCAAAATGCAAGTCCAAATGGAGAAGTTGTTCACGGAACTCGGGGAATACTACGCTTTCGATCCGAATAAGTACACTATGGAGGAGTTCTTCACCGATAGTTGCCGGATCTACCAGAATGTGTTTAAGTGTCCCATTCAAATGCCAATGAGAGATTTTTGCCTCAGTTTTTTTGACCTCAGGAAGGATTCTTGCAGTGCCAGTGCAGGAGCCATGGATAAGGAGAGGTCATTCGTATCAGGCATGGTGGTTATCATCACTATAAACTTGCCAAGAGCTTGTCCACAATGGGACAAAGATCCGGAAGATGTTACCCTATGTTCAGAGATTAGATGGTGAATTAAATGTCGCACTAGTTCGTCTACATACAACGGAGGAGATGTTGAAATCGGTGGGTAATTGGGAAGCAATTTGCACCCAAATATTGCAAAACGAAGGACTGCGCTATGCCTTGAGTGAGGTTTGGCTGTCTATGGAGCTTTTTCTTGTGTTGGAAGGTGAGAATCTTTCAAAGAAACTGTGAGAATTTCCACCCACTAAGCCCACCTCCTCTTCTACCTATCAGCAGCTATCTGCACTGCGTTTCGTTGTCCTTTCTGTCTTCGTTGATCCTTCATGATAGTAGCCACAGTTTAACTTTGTTTTGGTGTGCTAAGCATCAGTCCGATGATGTTTTCTGTGCTCCATTGCTTCTGTGCACGTTGGACAATAACGGTTGACTTTATGCCCAAATCTGTTGAGGTATCCTCTGAAACATCTATGGGCAATAACCATCTACGTCAGGTAAGAGTTCAGCCCCCTATGTTTCCTATTGATCCAAAGGTCAATACTGAGTGCTTAGCCTGTGTAACTCTCTTAATGGCAAAGACTCGTCTTGGAAGATACTACAGTCTCCATGCAGTTACCACAACAAGGTCAGTCGATGTGTTGCTAGGACTCAAAATTATTTACAAATAAGATACTAGAGGAGTATAAGAGGGGCAATGAAGCAGATTCTTTCCGAAGACGATGCTGTTTAACCACCCCTACAACTGCCTCTAATGAGGTTAACAAAAGGGATCTACCAGAGAATCATCTATGTTTCTAGGAGAAGGCACTGGGGTGCCTTTTTTTAACATCCCTTTCAACCTCATCTAAGACCTTGATTTCTGAGCTCAAACTTTGCGAAGAAACTCCAAGTCAAATGGTTCGATTATGTTCGGCATAAGAATGCTGTTTTATTTATAAGTTTCAAGATTTAGGCTGTTCAACAGTGGGAGCGACAAATTGACTTATAAAACTTGGACGTGCAACTTGTAAGCGAAAGTTTCAAGATCTTCAAGTTCAATAGCCCATTAGTCAAGGTCATCGGCATTAGAATCACTTCATTCAGTCAAACTTTATCCACACAGCAGTCTATTGGAGCGACCTGATGCCCTTCTCCACACAGAATTATGCAATCAATCCGCTCGACTAAGAATGGGGCTTTTCCCAGACACTCCTCATAGCCCAATGATTGTCGTCATTTTTCTCAAATTGACGTACAAGAATAGCTATTTCGATCAGAACGCGTATGTAGAATGCATCCTGCTTATATTCTGCAACTGATTGCCGCAGGACTCATAACAAAGCAACACATACTGCTGCTTGAGACAGTGATAAATTCTATATTTAAGGACAATTTCACCGCATATCCTTTGAGTTCAAAAGTACACGGCACAAGGTGTCATTGTTTCGATTTTTTCTTTTTTTTTTTCTTGTCACACATCACCCACATACTTGCTTGAACCCAACAATCATAGGATCGGAGGCGTTAGTCCTTGTGACTGCTTTTGAAGAAAAAAATTCCACTCATGTTGTCACCCAAAAAAGGAACTCTGAACTCCTAAAAATAGATGTAGTACCTCGTTATTTTTGTTAAAAGTCCTCTTATCCTTTGGCGTAGTATGTATGTATGTGCCTATAACCCAAATTGCAACATGTGGCAACACTAAGAGTTGCCCACAAAAATTCCATAACAATAGACAAACCCACAGAGTGCCTATGTCTGTGTGTGTGTGTGGATTGGTTTGACTCTACCGCGAGACGTGAATTTGATTAAAAATTTTGTGCGAATCCTTAAGAATGCGTAGCACACACAGTTAGGCATGTCAAAAGTCACGTATTCCTTGTAGAACAACGTAGAATGAGTAAATGAATGATTTTGACTTTTCTAGAAGCACCATCCACCAAGGAACAAGGGACAAGGGACTCTTTCTCTTTATTTTCTTGTTGCCATTCTATTTGTACTATTTTATTTACTTGTCCTACTTTCGCATTGTTTTCTCCTTCGATTTTCACAAAAAAGATACAAAGAGGGCGCCTTCGAAAGGACAGAGTGATTGATGAATTGTTTGATTTCTGACGTAAGTATACAATTTTGATAGTCTCTTCTCTTCATCACATATCATTTGGGTTGATGTTGCAGAGATTTCAGGATATATTGTATCCTGTCTGACTAATTCGCCGGAGAAAACATACGACACTCTTAATGATGTCGTAATTGACTGATAAAATAATGAGAGAGCGAATTTCTGGTGATTCCTAGAAGATTAACGAACTCCAGAGGCATAACTGATATCTCTGATTAAATGCCCGCAGGGTTTGTTCTGAGAATTGTTTGTGTTTTTTTTACTGAACAGGCCTAGCAGCTGGGAATATGTTACAGTTACAGTGTCTGATGTTTTTCAAGGATTCGTCAATAATTTGAGGAAAAATGGAAAATGTTTGTTTTTTGTTTTCCAGCGAATTGAGGGCTCGAATTCGGGGGAAAAATTATTGTAACATAAAGTATAGAGTGGGGTTTTGGGGAAGCAGTGACTCCTGGCAACCGACAGGGCTTTTGGTGAAACATTCCTGAAATAAAATACAAATAAAAATGTTTGCAACTCAACTAGAGCGACCTACAGTGGTGGACACATTCACGTAACGAGAATTTATGTATACACCAGTTGAGAACAGGAAATTGCGATTGTCCATACTGGTCATGAGGGCTCATTGTTTTTGGGTCGTTACCTAGAAGCAGAAGTTATTTCAACCCATTGAAGGTTAAAAGGATTTTATATGAATTTTTTAAGGAGAATTGAGTGCGCAGTATAGACTTAAAACAGTACTCAAATCTCAGGTATGTCGCAGTACCTACAACAACATACCGTGAATTTTGAATGATTGCAAAAAACAAAAACTCACTTACAACTCTCCCCAAGCAATTTGGACACCACCCCTGGAGAATAAAGGCTAAAACCTAATATCACCTCAGCTTAATAAATGCTCGAAAAGCTCAAGAGCAGCTGATTGCATTGACAGCTCTGACGTTTGAAAAGTGACAGCTTTGGTTTGAATTTATGTAAACAAAATTTGAATCGACAAAAAAAGAGCGCTGTCGTCGACTAACTTTAAGAGACGGACATCTCAACATTCCCGTTGCGGTTTATTTCCCAAAACAGGCGGTGTCTAAAAACATACATATGTAGCTATAAATGTCCTGTATCCCTTTGCGGATTCTTGGGCCTCTAAAACCCCTTCTGGAAATATGCCTCAGCTCTCCCCAACTCTCCCCCAGTTGTCGTGCTTCCTTCTCGACTGGTCTGCGCCATGTACCGATTTTGCTTTCCCTATTCCACTGGCTATATCCAGTTCGGTTCCGCCGTCGGTTGAGACCATATTCCCAAGGTATTGGAAACTCTCTCAACCGTTTGGCCAGTAAGACTGATGAGTTCAGTCCAGGCTGATCATTTTTGTTTTTGCCGAGTTAAGTATGAGCCCGATGACATCTGCTTCTCTCTAAAGATTTGTCGTCATTTGGAGATTCTGTGAAACAATGAGCATACATCATCGTCGAGGTGCTCGAGTTCAGATGTAAGAGTCCATCAAATTCCTCGATTTCCTGTTGATAAGGCTGCATTCAGCACATCGCTAATCACCAACAGAAATACTAATGGTGAAAGTATGCAGTCTTGTCGAACCCCACTTCAAAATCGATGAACAGCAGGTGAAGTGGTAATCGATACTCAGTACACTGTTCGTACACTTGATGATCCGCAAGGTGTTGATGTGGTCGACACGGAGGATCCAGATCAGAAACAAGCTGGTTCGGCGACGAGTGTGTCTTCAAGCTGGTCTTTGATTTGCTCCAGGATTGTTCTAGCTATTATCTTGGCCAAAGCAGAGCTGCATCTCATACCTCTCAAGTTTTCTCAGAGCTTGACAATCATTCCCTTCTTCCACTCATCCGGAAAATGAGCTGCTGATTGTTTCCACTCCACGTGAGAGATGGTCCTTTAGTTCTTGGCGCACTGTGAGAACTCTCAGTTTTGACAGTTGACTCAGTTGACCTGTTCGATTTGAGAAGACAGAAATACACTTACGTAGAGCAGACGTTATTTTCAAACGCGTCATTGGTCTCAAACTTTGAGGTAGCTTTAGAAATTGAAAAGAATAACTTAATGCTCTGCATTTATGCACAAAACTTGACTTCAACTCAAAGCAGTTAACTTTTTTTGTTTCTTTGGCAGATCATTTGTCAATTCTTCACTTTCAAAGCAACAATAGATCTTCGGCTTCAACTGTGTTTGGCATTCTTAGTTAAACCTCGTATTTGACATTCGGACAGAGTGAGTCAGAGTGAGTGAGAGTTAAGTGACGTATAAGTTTGACTTTCTCTTTTGACAGTTGAATTTGAGAAGAATTCGAAGGAAAATTGTATCCTATTGAGTTTAGGACATTAAAGTCCTTTAGTTCAACAAGTGATTTTGTAGAGTGAAAAGTAATTCAGTTCAAAAATCTTAGTTTAAAGCATTCTTTAATCATTTCTAAGAAACTTACAATCTTAACTATCAGTCTTAATGAATTAGTTTACCAGACACTAATCCACTGGACACTAAACCTCCATTAAGCAGTCCATTTGACACTAGTCCACCAGACACTAATCCAGTGTTAATGAGTCCTCCATTGATCAATCCACTGTTGATCAATCCACCGCTGACTAGGCCATTGGAAACCAATCCATTAGAAATCAATCCATTTGATACCAATCCACTGGTGAGAGTCAATGGAGCGCTTAGAGCAATTGGAGCAGCTCTGGCAATTGTCACCGTTGGTGCTGACACAACAGCAGGAGCAGCAGCGATACCAGAAAGAACTCCTGGCTTGGCAAAAGCCGCAGCAACGACGCAGAAGAAGACCAACTGAAAGAGAGAATTTCGTTTAAAATTTAACTTTAAACACTATTATCCTTTAGACTCTTACGTATTGGAACATGATGATTGTTTGAGTGGTTTTTTTTTTAGCTTTGAAGGCTGACAAGTGTCTGATGCCTAGCACAGAGATTTTCACCCATTTTATAGGCACACGCACAAATGATTTCCTAACCTCGGTGCGAGTATGTGGAATTAAGCTGACTTCAAAGTGGGGAACTGGGTGAACAGTCTGCGTGAGTTGCAAAACAAATTGTGGCGAAAGAGTTAGTGGTTACTCTCCCTTCACTCTCGAGATACTTTTTGCAATGAAAAGTAATTGATATGGGCTGAGGGTTTATTTTTTTTTTTTTTTTTACTCCCTGAAGTGTATCGAAGTCTCTGTGGGATCTATACAGTGGTTGTCAAGAGCAGTGGTGAGTACTTGTCTCCTGAAACCTCCTTGTGAACTCCTCCTACGCTTTATGCCAATGTGCCCCAACTCTTCTCCAACTGCCATCTCCATGTTCTTCACCATGCTTATCGCGGCTTTCGAGCCTAGAATCTTAATGTCTAACTTGCAAATCGTCGAACATATCTCATAGAGTGAAGATTCGGTTCATAGTTTGGACCAGAGACTCCATCGCCTGTCCCTTTCGACATCTTTTGGCCGTCGAGCTAGACTTCCAAATTGCCATGTGAACATTTATTTGTTTGAATACCTTGTTATACAACAAAGGATGCATTCTACCACGAGCTAATGCTTCCCTTCGAATACCAACTACTGCCCTTAATTGCTCCCTCGTGTACATTAGTTAATTGCACATTGCAATCAATATTTATTCCTCCCCTTTTTTTTCGCTCCTTTTTGATCCTATTTTACCAGCAACAAGCCGAATTCAACTATCGGATGAGTACACATACAAATGTTATCCTTTCCCCAAAAAAAAACAAATGACATACCAGAACTTTCCGCCAGACTCTCGGTAGCTTACATTTCGGCAAAAGCCAGCCTCCCTTTTCAACCAGGACAACAGTGCTACACGTGGGTACTTATTTTATGAAATTCCAGTACTGGATACCTGAACAGTTATTACATTTTTTCCTCCCTTCCCTTCCAGGAAGCCATTGCACACACGCGCCACACATATACCCCCGAACCAAAAAAAAAAAGGAAGAAAGCAACATTTTAATCGAGATTTTTGTTTGGCTTTGCCCTCCTCCAAGATGTATTTTGGTATTGCGAAATGGAACATCTCTTTTGATACTCCATTAGGCAAATACAATGTAACAATGTGTAACCTCTATTCAAAAGGATTCCTTGACCCGAAAGTCATACATTGATTTTCTCAGAATCTATCAGAACAAATGGAGAGCAAACCATGACAAACCTTATACGGCAATTGGTTGATGATTTTTCATTTAAAGTTCATCGTCCTAAGGATTGCGGCGCGCGGCTGCGGGAAGCTCATTTGAATGATTAACCAATCCAATCTTATCAAAAGTTAGTTCAATCCTTTACCTGTCCTGACAAGGACACCCAAGACAGTGGATTTTCTTCCATTCCAACGCGATTATGAGCCTATTTTGGGCAGTAGCCAGTATTCCAAAATAAATCCCATTTGATTGAGGCACAAAGTCTGCGTGTCAGAAATTGATTGATCCTTTTTTGGAAATAGCTCTAAATTTCTATAAATAAACACACAGAGAGACAGCATGTCAGAGAGAGTAGAGCTAATTTGCTTGCTTGAAAAGGATTCACCCAAATGTCCTTCGAATCGAAAAGAAATAATATTTATTAGCATCCAAATGCAGGAGGAGACAGAAGCCGGATATGTGATCCAAAATGAAGTTTACTTTGCGGTCAGGATATGTATGTTATATCGGTTTTGTCATGTCCTATCAACCGTGATGCTGTTCAGCCTAGTTAGAGACATGGTGAGAGTGAGAGTAATTCGTTTTATTTTTATACTCCGGCTTCGAACAAGAACCAGGTCAAAAGGATACATAGTGGAAAATTTACGTCAGTCTGTGAAAACATCATCTACATCGCAACGGAAATAATTGACATCGCAGAGTATACTTTGGAGAGTCCTTCCTTAATTCGCTGCGTAATGAATGTCCTAATGTCTTCCTGTGATTTTTTCGTGGAAAAGGAGATGCCTATTAGAGACGTACTATGTATGTGGGTGATGTGTATGCCAGGGAAATTGGGTCAATTGATGTTTTATTGGAGAAGTTTGGACTTAGAGTTGATATGATATGATATGGAATTGGATCAAAGTTACTCATACGCGAAACAAGTAAGTCCCTTATTTTATCCGATGAGGTCGGATACTTGATCTACTTTTGGATTGCTTTAAAGTGTTGTTTGAATGCAAATGGCAACTTCTTATTCATAAATTGAAAATATGTCGGTCAAGTGGACAGTTTGATCTAGATTTTGACTCTAGCTACTGTTACATATGATGGGTCCACATGTCACGTCTTGCACAGAGGAAGGCTGTATGAGGAATTCGATGTCCAAAGTGGGGTCCAACAAGGCTGCATACTTTCACCAATACTGTTTGTACTGGTGATAAGCGATGTGCTGAATGCAGCCTTATCAACAGGAAATGGAGGAATTCGATGGACTCTTACATTTGAGATCAAGCACCTGGACTACGCCGATGATGTATGCCTTCTGTCTCATAGAATAATGGATCTTCACCAAATGACAGCAATTGTGAAGAGGGAAGCAGACGTCGTTGGGCTGAAAATTAACTCGGCAAGAACAAAAATCAGTCTACGACCGAATTCATCACGAGGAAGCTGCCAACGTTTGTCAATAGGTGCCCTGACCAAACTGCATCTCTAACGACCAGCTTTATCAGAGACCGGGCCATGAACCTATATGCACAACCATACGACGACGAAAGTGGCAGTAGATTGGTCACTCTCCGAAAGGGTGACAGATCCATAGCTAGCCAAGCGATGCAATGGAACCCACTTACCCAGGATGGCAGGATACGCGGCGGTCCTAAGAGTAGGTGGCGCAGAACAGTGGAGAAGGAAGCATGGCAACTGAGAAAGAGTTGGGGGATCGGATCAGAACCCGATGCAAATGACATTGATATCGTCAGCAGAAAAAGGTAAGTAGTAGCTCTTCTGTAGAACTAGACGCCTCGATTGCCCGCCCAAGCTACAAAACATGGAAACTGATCTCCAATACCACCAGAAAAATTTGTATGGTACACCCTGTATTTTGTTAAAAAAGAGACAGTTTCCCAGAGAAGCTTTAGCATAATCTTTTAAGTGTTTAACTGGATCAGACACAAAACTATTTGTTGTACTAACAGATAAGCTTTGTCACTTTACAGGGTGATATCCAAAACTTCCAGGATCTTATGAAATTTAAGACATACATTTCCTCAATCTATAGAGAGGATTTAATTATTAGTTTTTGACAGTCTTGGCTCCAAGACGTTGAAATCATTTTCTTAGAATGAATCTAACTGCAACACCCTGTACTTCAAATTTCAAAATGTTATTTAATATTTTTTTCCAAGCATTTTTATTCAACTCCACACAATCAACAATATAAATGCTACTTAGTCCTGTCATCATTAACGAATCAAACCGCCAGCCAACAGCTTACCAGATAACAATCCACTGTTAAGAATCCCACCTGATACCAATCCCTTGGAGACCAATCCATTCGATACTAAACCACCAGTCACACCCAATGGAGCTGCAACTATTGGGGCAGTCCTCACAAGACCCACGGAAACTGGTGCCGATACAATGGCTGGAGCGGCTGCCAATCTCAGAGATGGAGTAAGGATTCCAGGTTCAGCGAATGCAGCAGCAATGACGCAAAAGAAGACCAACTTTTTTTTTATAGGGAAATCTTATTATTATAACGGTAATCTTATGTGTGCTAATCTACTTACACATTTGAACATGATGACGGTTGAGTTTGAAAGAATTAATTACGAGGATTAGTTAAACGTTTGGTTGAATGCTGACGACGACTGTCTGATGCTTGACTCGTGATATTTCTCGTATTTTATAGAAGGTGTGTGTGCAATGAAATGGCTTATCCCCACACACAAATAGTATATCCGGTTACAAAGCTTTGGCAATTGAAATGCATTCACATTTGAGCTAATGAAGAAATCATTCTTGTGACATATGCATTTGCGTAGAGAACTGTTGACGATTGCAACAAAGGGTTCTGGAAACTAGTCTCCCTTTGCATCAAAGGGGGCATGAATACCCTCATACTAATGATTCAGGGAGCTTGCGTTTAGTAAAAGGGAGAAGAGGAACAGAGGAGGTACCTGCCCACGTTGGCTTTAAATGCTTGAAGGCCATAACGGCGAGGAAATACATGAATGAATGAATCTCTGTACTTCACACTACGTTCGAAGTTGGGCTTGAGGGTAAGCTGATGTGCATTCCAAGCGGGACGCGTTTTGCGTTGGCTATTTCACTGGAGCATTTTTGATTAAAAAAGCAATAAAACAGGGAAAGACATGAGACATTTCTTCGATGTTCTAGTGAGACTATGGAGCTCAGAATATTACTATCACCCATAAGTGTATAGATCCAATCCAGTAAGTGCAAAACAGTCTTGAGGGCATCAGTTTTGCGCGGAAGTATGCCTTATATTGAGGCCAAATCAGTTGGGGTAAAGTATTTCTTGCACCGCTTAAGGAATCCTAGACATTTTGCTGCATTTTTGGTGACCTCGAATATGTCTTTCGGTTTCCGCGATGCAAGTACCATTCATGGACAATGGTTGGGAAGTCTGGTTACGCTTGAGTGACAGGAGGCAACATTGTGTTTTGGAAGCATTAAATTCCACTCTGTTGGTTGAACCCCTTTTGATTATGCTGTCAAGATCGGAACCCCGTTCCTCTTCTACGGTCAAAGAGCAGGGACGGGAGTTGGGGAACGAATATGAGAAACTGAGGATACTGTCATCAGCGAAGGAATGAATTGGATTAGAGGTAGCAGGCAAAAGGTAATTTATAAAAATAAGAAAGAGAGTCGGAGTCAGAACTGAGCCCTGGGGGACACTAGCATTTAAGTGGTGAATAGCAGACTTGAAGCCATCCAATACGACTTGTATTGAACGCCCCGAAAGGTAATTTCTAATCCATTGAAGAAGAGACTCGTCGATGCCATATATCACTCACTATCAAGGAAGCATAGTGACCAGTTAAAACTCCTAAAGAAGTTATTAAGGCCGACCAAAGTCGGCTTTCTCGTAGTGTCATACTTGGAAGTTTGCCTTTTACCTGTGTGGAAGCTACTAATTGCTTATTTCCCACTCAGCTGTTCTGCCCTTAGGTTCACCCACATCAGAAAATTGAAGAACAACAAAGCCGCTGGCTCTGATGGGCTTCCAGCTGAACTCTTTAAATACGGAGGTGATGTCTTGGTAGGGTGCATGCATCAAGTCATCAACCAAGTATGGGTGGAAGAACGCATGCCCGACGACTGGAGTATCAGCTCTATATGCTCCATCTTCAAAAAAGGCGATCCTATGTCTTGTAAGAACTGCCGAGGCATTAAACTGTTAAATGTCGCCTAAAGGATCCTATCCAACGTGTGGCTTCCAGCCCGGCAGATCGACAATAGACCCAACTTTCACACTCAGACAAATCCTGGAAAAGACCAACGAATTTCAAGTCGGAACCAACCACCTTTTCATCGACTTTAAAGCCACCTATGACAGCATTCATCGTCTTGAGATCAAGCAGGCGATGGCCCAATTCGGGATACGATGAGGGCGAATGGAGGAGAAGATACAACCGCGAACTCAATGAGCTGTACCAGGATGTGGATGTAGTCCTAAAAGCCAAGATACGCAGACTACATTGGCTCGGTGACATCGAACGAATGGACAACAATGCTCCAGCCAAGAGGATCTTTGAATCCCAGCCCCCAGGTTCGAGACGGAGAAGAAGACCGAACCTCCGGTGCAAAGACCAAGTTGTTGGGGATGCCAGAAAACTTGGTCTTCACAAGTGGAAGCAGCGTGCCCGGGACCGCAGAGGATGGAAGGCAACATTGTCTCAGGCAGGGACTCTACAACCTCACCTAAAATATAGCACAGCACAACTTGCCTTCAATCAATCGAGGGATGAATGGACGGACAATCTCCTAATAGATTTTGTTTACATGAACAACAATTTTCATTTCCAATCGACGAATGTCCTACTTTTATTGTCACAGAAATAAAAATAAAATCTCTCCAAAAGGCTCTAAGGACAACGCCCCCTTCGCCTTACAAATAAACTGAATAGAATGCTCCATCCTTGTTGACTCTTAACAAATAATACAGAGACCTGTTTCGTCTAGACTAACAAACTCTGATGATTTTATGCCTCTTCTCCTTTTATAAGCAAAAAAAAAACTCTTAATTTAGCTTCCCCCTCAAGCTTTCTCGGAAGAGTTCCCTCACAATGTCATCTATCTATTCTATGAAACAAACTAACGCACAAAAAGATCCTTAAAACTTTTCCACGAACTGGGAATAGTTAAATTGAATTTATTTTATTTTTAGCGTTTTCCTGGACAGGCATCGCTTATTTGGTTACGTGCCAATCTGCAAGGACACTCTTTCAATTCGCACTTCTTTTGAGACGCGCCCGCGGCACAACAAAAGACAACTATCAAGGACACAGGAATGATACAAAGGGAGACAGAGAGAGGAACCCACTCATGGTTGTGGTGATAAGCGCGATAAGGTTGTGATATCCTCTTCCTTCCTTATGTTTCTAAAAATAGATACTTTCATTGAGAATATGATTCTAAAAATAACCGAATGGAGGATGGTTTTGGGTTAGCAGCATCCCTCTTTATAGAGCTCAACATCGAAACTAGGTCAATCGCTTCCTTCACTCGGTCAATGGGTAACACCGGGTGCAAGTATACACATACCAATTTACCAATTGGTATCCTTTTTAGGGGGTGACTGGGACACCCTAACACTGCAGACAGAGATAGAGAGAGAGAGCAAGCGATGAACTGAAATCAACCTTGTAAGTGGCATAACCTTCCTTGCAGATACAGTAACTAATATCCTTGTTCGTTTTGGAACAATGACGTCACTCGAACGCTGACGTCACTGGAGTGTCCTTAACTTCGCCGGGTACAATACGCAACCTCCCCGTAACAATATCTCTTTCCATCCATCCTCAGCAATACTCGTACATGGATTGCGAACTGCAGCAGGTACGAGTATAAAAACTGCGGCGGCTGCTCCCAAGGATCTCTGCATCTGTGTGTGTGTAGTGTGTAAAAGGAAAGAAGATAATGAAATTTATTTCGGAAACTAGGTCACAGACATTTCATCGATTTTCATCTTCACTCCTTACGAGGGAATACACAGAGAGAGAGAGAGAGGGAGATAGAAAGGGGGAGCACTCAGGAACTTATGAATGAAAATGGGATTTGGAATCCCTGAATTCCCTGGAAATTGTTATCACTAAACCTGCCTAAGAGTAATCACAAAAAATTCCTCTATATATCGATTTAGGAGCCTCTCCATGTCTCCCAGCCAAAAGGATACCAAATGGAATACAAATGAGACTGAAGGAGTCATACCAAGAGAACATATGCTGCAGTACTTGCAGGAGGGGCGAGTCCTTCGAATTGCAAATGAACTAATACGTAATTCACCCAGATTCATGAGGAATTTCCTTCTATTCCTGTCGGCGTACTCTCTGTTGAAGGACATTTCAATGCTCTATCTCTGTGTGTGAGAATAGAAAGACATGGATTTTATGGATGCAGTGACGATGTGGTAGATGAATTCATGATTTATGTTACAGAGAGAGAGACAGACAGAAAAGAATTAGCGACAAGAGCTATTTTTACCAGCACAAGGATATTTTAAGAATGACAAAGGGGATCATCTCAGCTATGGAGGACTTAAGGAAGTATAAGCATTTATATCCATGAAATTGGAAACCGGAAATGAGGGTAAGCCAAACAAAATTTGAAAATGGTTTATGAAAGAAAATCCTAAAGACAGAGCCAAAGCGGCATTGTAAATATCCTTTCTTCATTTACAGGGATGAGGGACAGAACATAAGATGGAGACGTGCTGTCTTAAACATATATTTCCTTTCTTTTTTTAAGAGTTACGTCCGTTCAAAAGAATAGGAGAACATAGGACTGAAGCGTCCTTAGAAAGCGGTCAAAAAGGAATTGAAACTAATTTGCTTGATTGTGTCCTTTGTAATCTAATTTATTGGCAACTGATGCTTGTAGCATTTAGGTCAATAGGATAAGAACTTGTTCTGCTAAGGGACTCCATTTCGTTCAAACGATTCATTGAAGGCTGGGTGGTTAAAAGACTCTTGAAACCTGTAGAACTTCTGTTTTGACCCATGTGAGCACTCAGCCTTTAGTTGAGAACACTAAGCTCTCTTTGTTTGTTCTTCGACTCGAATATAGTACCTAAAACTCAAAGATGCAGTTTTCTAATTGTTGGATTTTTTTTTTACTGCCACAGCTTGGGTCAAGAGCCTACACCTCTCAACCCACAGTAAGTGACGTTTCCCTCTGACTGATGTGGACACTGACGTTTCTGTCTCTGATGTCTGGTCATAAGCTTGTGTCAAGAGCCAACACCTCTCAACCCACAGTAAGTGACGTTTCCCTCTGACTGATGTGGACACTGACGTTTATGTCTCTGACGTGTAGGCATCGTTTCAGGTTAAAACTAAATTTTACAACAAGCAAACCTCAAGAATAACGAATAATTTATCACTGATACCAAAAAACCTACGCAACTTCACAGGACTCAAAGGCAGCCGGATCTCAGACATTTTGGGCCCATCTGTTTGAAGGGCGACATTTATCCAAAGCTCCTCCAAAGATCCTTTTCGACCTTCAAAAGTGTCCATATTCCCTAGAGTACGGTATGAATCTCATAAGCCGTTTCAGTTTGAGTCTTGTGCTAGACTTTTCATCTGTATATTCGCACCAACCTTAGTGTATGAATCTAAGAACACGTGTATGCAGGACCTTCGACATTAAGTCGACTTTTGTTGGTTTCTTCGTCCTCCCCCATCCCCCCTTTATTTATGACATCAATTTGAACTTTAAAAATTCCAACCAACTGACCTCGTGTCGAAAGTAATCCTCTTCGTGTATAAACTCTGCGCCTCATGGTCATATCCTGTGTAATACACGGCGGTATCTATATAAAGCTCAAAGCTCCCGCACCATTGGTGCAGTGTTCTAAATTTAAAAAAAACCCACAACAACTATGAATGAAGGAGACACTGTACACTGCACAACACAACTGTAATAACAGCAGCGTCAAACGAAAACAACAAATAAGGTTACTCAAGGTCCCTGACCCACTATCTCGGTACCGACAAATGAATGACGTATAGTAGCACTGTCGACGTCATTTCTCTCTCTCTCTCTTTCCCTTTTACACTATATTCTGCCCGAAAAAAAAGGACACAAACGGCTAACAAAACATACATCATACGTTGATAGTGTCATTGAAACATCAAGTTTGCAATTGATTGAGTATATTCCAGTTAAAATGTCCTTCGGCAGGACATTCAGTCCAACATTTGACTGACAAATTTATGATTTATAAATGGCCTTTATGGAAAGCCGAAGGACATGGCATTTCGCGTAAACACCACCAGTTTACATCATAACACCGGAATGTGCTGTCGATAAATCCTGTTTCCACCATGCGGTGTTTGTAGCACGGTGCGGGGAACGCCAAACGGAGGCCAAAGACTTCGTCACTAGGGTGGTGGGTGCTTGGGTCACTGGGTCATGATATAGACAGCGGGCGTTGTGACTGGGCTAAGATTCGTCCTTGCTTCTGGGTGTACGCGTTTCTGATTCAGTTTCCGAGTTGGTCAGAGTTTTACATCAAAGCCAGAAGGATGATTGGGAGTAACGTGGCGATGCAACGCATTTTTAAGGATGGTGGTGGTGGAATGCGTACTTCATGTACTTGAACATTGCTTTGGTATCTCGCACATAAACACACTGACAGGCAAGATGAAAGGTGAAGCGTCAATGCGCGCGTAAAAGGACACTGATTCTGATTCGATATCGTATGGGTATGAGATCCTTGAGTACTTTTTCTCTGATCCATTTGTCTAAGTGGAATTTTATATTAACCAGTGTAATGTTGAGAGTTATGATTGTGGGTCAATGGATTTCCCATCATGGAAATGACAACCATGTAAGTAAGAATGGAATTTCTATGTTGTTGCATAAATAAGGGAAACCTCCTAGTGTCGTTTTGTAAAAGAAATAGGAAGAGGAGATGAGACCCTTGAGCTTTTTAGTGAAAATAGGACAAAGTCAGTGACAGTCTATTCCCAAGGACGACACACGGTAGCTGACGAGAACGATCGAAAAAACGTGGACTAATGCTACTATGGATGGAGTAGAACATCATTCAAATGGCCATTGATGGTAACGATATCTCCTACTTCATTGCGAAAGAAATAAGGTCCGATGATGGTTGGTTGAAACCGGCCCTCGGTGAGGATGCACTTAGACCAGGAATAGGTCCATTGTGCTGCCTCTACCCTCTTACTCAGGTATGAAAGAACTTACTCCTTAGTATGAAGGAGCCAATCTTAGCCGCACAGGCATTGTTAAGATCATTTAGATCGTTGAACAGGTATTCACCTAATGTGGCCTTTCTAATGTTGGAAAGTGCGGGGCTTCTTCAACTTCTTCATCTCTATAACTTTTACAGAAGTCATTATAGGGGATGCCCAATCTTTGGGCATGCCTTCCTGTAGAACAGGTTCGATCCGGTGAGGGTGTTTACGATTTTGGAGAGGGTTCCTCTCTTATATTTCAGAAGTCCGATGGACCTGGTTTTATTTAGCGTGGGTCCGAGCAGCCTTGCAGTGTTACAGTGGCCGAGCTGTTGCCACCGATGGTTGGCTTCTCTCACCGCATCGGCATGGACAAGGTATTAGCGCCTCGATGTCGTTGACGTTTATGCTGTTTAGACCTGAGGAGCCTCGTCGGCTTCACAATTCGCTGGTATATTACAACGACCCGGCACCCAGCAGAGGGTGAGGTTGTACTGTCGTTCAGAGATCCGAGGGATTTGATGGCCGCTTGGTTGTCGATGTATATGACAATATCCGATACTGATACTGCATTAGGTGCCAGCTAGTTAGTTCCTTGACGAATGGCAGTGACTTCGGCTTGGAAAAAGCTGCAGTAGTTAGAAAGGCTAAAGGAGAGCTGGATGTCTAGGTCTTTTGAAAAGATACCAGCACCGACTTCTTCTTCGGTTTTGGTGCCATCCGTGAAGATTGTCAGCGATTCATGGTGTAGGACATCCCGTTGTGTCCATTCTGTTCTGTAGGGTATTAAGCATTTGTGTAGCCCATGTTGAAGTGTTGTCTTCAGTGGGCAAGTGGTCGGTGACCTTTGGAAGATGGTGGTGCATTGTTTCTTCCATTGTTTGGAACTTCTCAATTTTATTGCATCCAGTTGTTTGCTGACGATGTCAGTTGGAAGTGGGTGGAGCATGATTTCTAGCGCTGCGGTGGGAGAGGTTCTCAGTGCACCAGTAATACTGAGACAAGCCACTCGTTGAGTTTTTTTATACCCTATCCTAAGGGTATATTAAGTTTGACACATAGTTTGTAACATAGAGAAATGTTACAGATAGACCCAATAAAGTATATATATAAATGATCAGCATCACTAGCCGAGTCGATTGAGCTATGTCCGTCCGTCCGTCCGTCCGTCCGTATGTCACCAGTTTTTGGGCCTTAAATTTCGAGCTAGGTGGATGAAATTTTGTATACGAGGTCTTTGGAAAAGTAAGCAATACAAGTGTAAAAATCCGCCCACTGACACGCCCACTTTTCAAAAAAAATCACTTTTTTTCACTATTTTCATATGAAACTCGAAAAAACTTACTTGGGCAAATATGTTTTCCATTAGGATTAGGTTGGAGGTTTTCTTCAGGGCAAGCCACCAGAAACTCATGATACTTACTTAAATCCTGTATCCCCCTGTGGATCCTAGGGCCTCTAAAACACCTACCCGCCATCATGTGCGATTTCTGGAAATATACCTCAGCTCCCCCCAACTATTTCCCAGTTGCCGTGTTTCCTTCTCCACTGCTTGGCCAGTAGAGAGTGCATGATGTGATAGCCCAATTGTTGTTGCGGGTAGATGTCCATGACTTGACAGCTGTCAACCATATTGAATCCAGTAAGTGACAGTAATTGAAAGCCAACATCAACACCATCTGTTGGTTGACTCTCTAACTAAGGATTCGATTGCAATGGCTTTAAAGACGAATTCAAACTTTAAACAATCACAATGTTTGTTTATTAGTGGTCCACGTGTGCCATTCAATTCCAAGATTTTAAAGCAACTCACAAATGTATGTACATATGTGCGTATAGCCTTCAGGCATCAATTTGAAAAATTACATTTTCACAATCTCCCACAACCCTCGAGTGCTCACCTATATGAGTATTGTGCCACGTGCCGGCACAATAGATATGTACATCCTCTTTGGCTCTCTCCACCTTGACTTGGTCCGTTTGCGAACATTCAAAACGACTCTCGAACTTAACAAATAAATATCTAAAAGTAGAATTCATTTCTTTTATGTTTTTTTTCTTTCACGAAAGTCAGGATACTTATAAGAAAGTTATTTTTACTGCTTCAAGTGGTGTCAAGTGGTGCAACACAATCTGAGAATCCTTTTTAACCTGCCATCCAGCTAGCTACCTTGACCGAAATTTCGTGAGGCAAAAAGAATTACGATACACTTGTACGACTTCGTGCTCCAATTTAGGTTCCCTCAAGTGCTTGACAAGAAAACTTAAAACAAAATCCTGTCAAGGCTCTAGTCTTTTCTTTTCGTTTTTGAATTTGTTTTTTAGGACACGGCCGACTCAACTGCACAATGAACCTTTTAGACATATGAATACTGCATGCGAATGAGCAAAACCTTTTTGAATATCCATTCGTGTCCTCAATTCCCAAACAACATGTTGCATTTTAAAAGGACACTATGCACAAGAGCGCACAAAAAGAGAGGAGTGAGAGGCTTCCCCTTAAGAAGCTGCTAAAGTGCACTCTTCATAACTAGGACGAGGATACTCCTCCTATTCATAATGAGTCGAAATTATTCTTCTTGGCTTTCGTTGAATTAGAAAGGATATTCTTTATTTTATTTATGAAAAGTGGGAGGGTCTTGATACTCCTCGCATAAAGAAGATGAGTCCTTATTGTGTTTGGGAGTAAACCATAAACCACTCTTTTTAGTGTCACTATGGCCGACGGACATAAATTGATTATATATCCTTGTTATGCCGCTTGAATGATTGCTTGGTGAAAGCCAATTTGCATTTAGATAAAAATAGTTGTGGCACGTTGCAGCTGCAGGATGTTTCAGTCAGTCCTCAGGACACGTATCATTTCCGATCGAATTACAGAAATTCCCGGAAGAAAAAAATTTCTTTTTTTGAGTCCTTTCGCAGGGTTCAATGGACTCGCTATGAATTATCGACGTTTGAAGTGTCACTGTTGTGTTCTTTGTACACAACATCCTTCTTTGAAAAGGATGTTTCGTTTCAATAACTGCGAATGACGTGGATACATTTGGATGGCAAATGTATAAGAGTTAAGTACGTTGAAGGAAGAGTTTAGTTGCGTACTTTCATGCATCATTCACGGTGTAAGAGCGAAAGTTTTTTTTTTTTTAAAAAAAGATTTACGGTGGGTAGGGATGACGTGTAGGGATATAGTTAGTACAGGATGTTGACAGGTTGTGACGGGGGAATATCATTTTTGTCACGTTTAAATGCAAGGATGTAAAGACTTTTATTGGTACGTATGGTATATGTACTTTCAGTGGAACATGTCCTGGAATATTATTGGCGACTGAATTCAAAGAAGAACAACCTCGAAGCTTTTGAATCTTTAGGGAACTATTGGCATTGGTTTTGTCCTTAATTTCACCCAACTTAGAGGGTTTTTTTTCAAAAGGAAAGAAAACTAAGCATCTAGGACTTGTGCAATAAGGTGGATGTTTCATTGCTTGAGTGTTTCCCAACCAACTTTAGCCCGAAATGCACATAGCTTGACCCAATATTTGGCCAAAAAACTGGCACGTGATGTAGACATGTAGATCACGTGCTAATTTAAACTGGACCCAAATATCTATAACCGTCGAGAGAACTATATAAGTCTAGCACTACTACTGGCATCGAACGACCAGCGAAGGCAGAGTTAAGCCAAATAGACAACAGCCCCAAGAGAGAGTCGAGAGCTAATGTCAGGATGATGTATGAGTTCACAATCCGTAATCTCCAATCTACTTGTAACAGATCCGCAGCATCTTCTTAGTCTTTACAAAGGAATAGACTTACCAACAGTTGTTGACCTCACCCTCTGGTAGAAACTGCGAGCTTGGTAGATCTACTGTTGTATCTGTGAAGCACCTGAAGCACCGTGGCCGGTCATGAACTACTATACGTTGTAGTAGCAGCCTTCGCTTTCTCTTTGCCTTTGATCAGAGCTTCCACCTGAAGGAGCCCACTACAGCCGTAGTAGGATCTTTTAACCTCGTAGCAACTTTAGACTCTTGCGGGCTTTTAATCTGCCATTCTATCTATAACACAGGCTGCTTCGACTAAAAATGTTTCGAAACAGCTTAAAGTTCTGACAGAACAGAGAATGTGATCAAACGATGGCCCTCTTAGAGATCAAATAGTGATCTTCTTTTTTCTGTCTTGGAAGGAAAGATCCCCTTTCGATCCCATACTCAGTTCCAATGTGGAATGTCCATTCACTTAACTCACCTCCTTTTCTAACGCTGATCCTCTTGGCACTACCTTTAGCCTTTTATACTTGGCTCGTTCGCGTTTTTGGCAGCTCCTGTCTTCATTGCTTCTTCATGATGGTAGCCACGGTTTCACTGATTGCTTCCCAAGCTTCTTGCCTGCTCAGTATCTGTCTGATGATGTTCTCTGGGGTTAACTCCTGAGCCCAGTCTGTCTCTTCATGACTTCATGTCGTCTTACACAAGATTCCACAGTAGTGGACCTAGTACGGAGCCCTAGAGAACACCGCATGTGACGTTAAACTGCCTTCTCCGTATCTATACACTCTTAAAAGCCACATCACTACATTCTCTTCAACTGTGTAGTTATTACCTGACAGCTGTCAAAGTTTAACGAGTATATCCTTACATTCTCTTAAATTCTATAGTTTTTACCTGACAGCTGTCAAAGTATAACAAGTATATCCTTACATTCTCTTAAATTCTATAGTTTTTACCTGACAGCTGTCAAATTACAAGAGCTATTAAAAAACGTCAAATGGAAGATTCTTAATTACCGTGCTAGCCACCACCTTACCGCTAATTTCTTGATCCAATTTCCTGAAAATAGTCTTTAAAAAATGTGGCCACCTATAGCTGTCAGTATATATGTACATTTATCATTAAAAGCACTCACTTTCCTGAACGTCACCCAAAAACAAAGCCTATCCTTTCTCAATAATATCCATTCCCCTTCCATTTGACTGAATAATCCTTTCCAATGTCACTCCGAATAGAATATTGACACTTTGCAGTGTGAATAAAATTGCATTTTACAGCCCTGAGTGCTAACTCACACCTCTCTCTCTATCTCTCTGGTTGGGAATGGCCCACATCCATCCAACTATTAAAAACACAAAATTGATCTGCTCTCACCTCATGTAGCAGCGGCTCCTTGTCAACCCAACTTCTATAAATAATTAGAAAAACCCTCCTCCCCTCCTATCGCAAGAAAGACGAATATGACAACGAGTGCAGAGTGTAGAATAGAAACAGCAAATGTCCTTGCTCTGATTTTGCACCATAGAATCGGCTGCCGGTTAGAGGATTCACCTCGTTGTGCTCAAGTGGAAATGGGGTGGCAGCGCGCCCAATCAATTTTATGCTGCGCTTCAGCAATGACGTCATTTGTGGATACGAAAAAAAAGCAATCTATTTTTAACCTAAATAAAGTTCGCCGAACCTCCTCTGAACTCTCGTGTACACTCTCTCTCTCTCTGCTTTATCTTATTCTCTTGCAGGATGCCATTGTGTGTGTGCAAGCATCCGCCCGTTTATACTCTAAACCATTGCACTGAACTAGTTTCAAGGATGCTACATACTATGCGGCAAAAGGATGTGTCACTGAACTCGTCCTCGACTGCTGGTATAGTTGTTGGCATGAACTGCATCGGAAATAGTGCACACGCATGCACATAATGACACGGCCGGCTTTATGGGCCAAAACACCGATGCAGTCGAAGGAAGGACACAGAAATGCCATCAACGATACTATCGATCCAGAAAGGGGTGAGAGTTAGGCTGTTTAATTATATGTACACTGAAACGGATTTATGACGCTGTAGAGGCTTCAGCAAAGGATGTCTTTTCGAGAGAATTTAGGTTAAAGGAAGTCTATTATCCTTCTTTGTGTTGTTGTATGCAATTTTGCAGTCTTTGCAAAAAGGCAAAATATCCTTCTGTCCGGAAATAGACACATTTAATGCATGTGTTGGTTTTGTTAATCACAGGCCTATGGATAGGCGTCATTTGTTATGCTTCAATAGACAAATGACGTAGGCTATGCGCGTGCCATAGAGGTTAGATTTTATTTGTCAGAAGGAAAATACTGTCGTGAGCACGGATACAAAGATTTGAGGGGATTATTGTTAAAATAAACTCGGCAGGAGTTCGGCAAAGGTGTTGACAAAAACTCGTATGGTAATGGGAAACTGGCAGCTAGTGACAGTTAGTGACAGTGTCATGAAATGACGTCAAATGGGTTTCGTCATTAATCGGTTGTTGTAAACAGGGAAATTATTGTGCTGTACTCCTTTGGCTAGTTCTAGATTTAAGGAAGGAGGAGTCTTTTTTAGTTGGTAATGTACTGACAGTGATGTATGACATCGATATGTTTACAGTTAAAGGGAAGGCTCCTATATAGTCTGCAAGATTAAGCACCTTTTAGTACTCGTTGGTAGCTGCACCAACTTGACACTCCAGAGCATTTACCATAGTTCTTGTGAAAGTGTAGTGACAGCATAGTGACAGGATAGTGACAACAGGCACTATAAAGCTAAGAAGGGTGCAGTAGCTAATGTCATAACCCAGCGCTGTCAAACTCTGAGCGCACACATAATTGCATCTCATCTCGAATACCGGTTTGAACCAAGCTCATGCCGTCATTTGAAGGATTAAAAGAAAATGGATCTGCTTCGGTTTGGCAGACGCGATTGTACACAATCAATGGATCTCACCACTGAACATGCGTTTTCTATGACTCAAGAGGTTGAGGCTTATGTGCACACCTTGGAAGTCTTAGAAATAAAAAAGTCCTCATACTACAGACTCACAGGATTAAAGACCAAAAAAAATACATGCAACCAGTGCTCATTATCTCATTCTTCCCTTTGTCTCTGAACGCCTTAGTTCCCTAACTCCTTTTCTCCATTTATTTCCTTTTTCTCTTCGTTTTTGTCTTGCAGAAAATAGTTGTACAATGGTGCAAGGACCAATGGACCGACAGCACGACGTACACCCACATCACGTTGCCGCATCGACGACAAAACAAATTGAGTGGAAAATAACTTCCGACATTTGGTGTGTTGTGATCCCCTTTTTCCTGAAAGTGTGAACGAAGCAGCAAGGATCACGTTGTAACCTCGTCACTTTGCCACTAGTGTTCAAATGAATAAAGTATACACCACCCCAACCATCTTCTTCCAAGGAACAAGAAACATTATTCTTGAGCATCTTGTATCCTTGTGTTGCTTTTTTTTTCTTTGCTGCACATGGATGCAATGTGTTGTAACGTGACTTGAGAAGTTTGAGTTTATTAAATTTTTTTTCCATGAAACTGAAGGATTAGGATACTTGATCTGTTGGGCAACACAAAAGATATCTTTTTATTTGTGTTTTGGGAAAATTAATGGAAAACGTCAGAGCGATAGCGCCGAGATTAAGTATCTCTCATGCTCGTCCTAGCAACAGGATGTTAGTACAAATGTTAATTGTCAAACGATCCCTGCTGTAGAAGACACACCCACCGGTGTGCGAGTGTGATGTAGTTTTACTGCTCCCCAAAAGGACATTGCATGACAATTAATTTACTCAGGATATTCACCCGATTTATTGTCCACATCTGGACAATTCAGGTGTGTAAAAATCTGTGTACTATGACGCGATGAAGACTAATGATACATTTGTCATGGATACATCAGATATTTGCTTCAATTACAAGCCCTTTTGTTCTGGAGCAGACAGGATTCGAATGGAACTGGAAGTTGCTTAGGAATTCCGAATGAGCTTGTCCATTGACGTTCGAGTCCTTTTGTTTGAGTTCATGCGCGCGACTTGACAAGGTGGTTACACGGAACCTAATGGAGAATTAAGTGCTGAAAGACATAAAAACCCGAAACCTCCTACGTTTTGGTTGTGTAAGTTCGTTCAACTACTATCATGTCCTTGAATTTTGATTTTGGATTTGTTGATAAGGGTCTAGTTGAGTTTACTCTTTTTTTTAAATATGTAGAAGGCCACAGGGGATCCCAAACAAAATATCAAGTGGGTGCGCTGTATATGCGCTGATAGGCGGATATCCTTTTTTTCTTTTAATATGAAAGAGGAAGAGCAAATTGAATTTTCATATCAATATGTTGCTGGTGGAAAGCAAAGGATTCTTAACCTTGAACTTGACACAGGGTATTGACTCGAAAGGGAGTTTTTTCCAGGAACATCATCGAGCCGAAGAAATACTTAAACAAACGGCCTTTGAGTTACCTTCGTTGAATTTTGCTTAGAAAATTATCCAACGTTTTGAGATTAGAATTAAAAATTAATGATGAAAGGTTTAATTGATTAGAGGCTTCATAATGAAACCTCATGATGGCTGAGGGAACCTCAAAGAAGAGGAGATGGTGAGAGTCTTAAAACAGAGTGAGAGGCAAAGATATTCAGAACATTTGGGTGCCAAAATAAGTCCTGCTGAATGACTTTGTATCCTTTTTTTTAAGAGTGAACCTGAAATTAATCCTTGCAGCCTTTTTGCATCCTAATTTAAGTGTTGTTATAGTACGCGATGAGCCTGGGCTGCCTCTCTATTTCGCTCAGTCTGTACCCATAGGGTGACTCGGTAAGAACGATATAAAAACAGAATTTAAATACAATATCAACGGTATAAGATATTCAGTTGATTCTAATTTTATTAAGAAGCTATATTTATGCCATTGTGTGTAAAAATAGAACATTCGCATGTTAGCATAGAGTACGAACTTGACCTAGCCCCGGCCAATTGAAGACCACTCGCCATGAGATGACCCAGTGGCCGAATTTCTTCTTCACACCTTCGAGCGCTGCGTCACTTGGATGGCATTACTTTTTTTTGTCCGGATTGTTCCCTTCCAGATACTTACAGCCGTTAGGTATTTCTTTGCCGGGTTGGCGAGCAGTTATGCCCCTTCAGGCAGACCGTTCTGCACACACACTATGAATCAGCGAATCTCCATTCACTTGGCTTCTGATTCCATCATGTAACTTAGGAGATTTTCTGAACTTTGCAGGTTTCCTCCATCGTTTGCAAAGCCTGTAGACGCTGTGCATTCTCCTCCTTCATTAGACATTCCGGGTATTGGGGCGAATTTATGAAGGTATTTCGGATAGCAGTCTTGCAAGGACTGTGTAAGGTAGTAGTCACAATTCTCCTTTGCGCTCTTTGTTCATGATTCTATTGGGTCCACCTGCTTTTAGAAGAGTTTTCCCATCTGATTTGCCACAGCCCTTTCTCCCCCTTGATCCTTTTTGACTCTTGAAGGTTCGAGTGTCGCCTAAGATGCACCCTTCGCGTCTTATTTGCAAGTATGTCGCTGCTTCCTTAGAAACAGTTCAGAATTGTATACTTGTAGCGCCGCCTTGTTGGAACTATCGTCGTTGTTGACACCCTATCCCGTGATCACTTTGATATCATCCTGCAGCCACTTGACGCTATATTCCTTCCACCAACCAAACCTTCGTATCTGTGAACTTTCCTATGGTCTCCTCTTAGTCTTTTCATACTAAAAGGTTACAAAAGTATCCTCGTCTAACTCCAATTAAAAACTCTACAATAAAACTTAATTAAAACTCTTACAGTGCACTGCGTAGGATGAGGCACTCCTGCAGCACCTGTTCTTGATGACAGATCCCCTTCCGCCCTTGTCTTCTTCGCTTTTACCTACGTCAGAGTTTTTCCCCAAAAAAACAAAAAGGAAGCAAAAACAAACAAGAAAACAAAAGAGGAAATCTATTTTGGTGGTGACTTTTAATGCACATGTCCCGACACGGTACCAAGTCTATATTACAAAAAGGTAATCCTTTGAGACAAAAATTTTATATAACATGAGACAAAAATGATTTATTATACCCAGCCACCTCGGAAAATGTTTAGTCCTTATTCCGGTGAGTGACAATAAAAGAAAAGAAAAGGGTGCAAAAGCTACCGTGGTAACTCATTTAAGGATACAAAAAAAAAAAAGGAAAACCATGGAAAATATACATTTTCGTTTCCTTTCTCAGCAAATGGCACGTGAGAAAGACAGTACCGCAGGTATTCTTGAAGCGGTTTCATGGTTATAATAGCTTTTCCATAAAACATATGTTCCAGGCTCTTGTTATGCCCAATAGGCTTTTTTGTTCGAAAATGATGGGGTTCTTGCTCTCGATTTGTTATTGGTGTTGCTTAAAGTGGATCATAAGAAGGAAAACACGTGGCTTTGATTTATTTGGCAGGGGAGCTGCTGGTGAGGGTCCTTCCTTCGTCTCCCAGAAGAGGGTATATTAATAAATAATTTTGAAGATGAACTCGTGTCGGGGTTCTTTGATTTATTGAGGTTAAGCTCTATAGCGTGTCTTCGATTTTTTGTCTTTGACAATTAGAAGGATGTAAGGATGTGTGTTCCTTGTAATATGGATTGGACTACAAATCAGCGTTTAACCTTACTTAGCTCTATATTTTGTCTGAATGTCCAGAGATCGAAAAATGAATTGTTGTGCGCGGTATTCATTTCTACACGAGCAGAGGAATTTTTTGACTCTCATGGCTTTTGATTGTTTGTCAGACGCTTCCAAGAGGTGCAAGAGGGGACTCGAACTTGAAACTCTTTGCCCAGACATTTCTCAAGACAGTAATGCCTTTGAATGTCTTTGCGTTGCCCTTGTCTTCATTATCATTCGAATCTATTGGCTAAACTTTAACCGTTTCAAGTGCAATCCCTTCCTTAGATTTCTTAGAACAGTATTTCTAATCTCCTTCTTTGCTAGAAAACCTAAACCAGTTCCCTTGAAAATATTTCAGAATAAGGCCATATTTAAGATATTCCACACTCAAAAGCAGGGACACTTCTCATCAGCTGATGCTCCTGAAGAAGCCCAAGCACTTCAACAAAAGCTAATCCTTTAGTTCTGCAACCTTCCATAGACAAGTACAGTGCTCGTGTACACCAATGATACCACCCGGACTTCACGAGCACAACACAAATTGGAACTTAAGTTTTTGGATCAGGTTGAAAATACCTGGGCAAAAAGATGCACCTAACCTATTGTTTGTAGTCTTTTCGCGTACACCGTTACATTTACTTGAATTGTGTAACTTTACGTTACAACTGTCAAAGGATGACAGCTTTGTGTTGGAACTATTGAAAATGCAGGAAATAAAGAGCCCTTAGGGTACGTTCACAGCTCAGCGAACAGCGAATGGGCGAACCGCGAACAAACCATTTTTAGCACATTTAAAGACAAACAATTGACAATTTTACTATTCCTAAACAAGAAAGCTTAATTTATCTATCGTTTTATAGAAAAAAGTTGAATAGTAATTAATTTCTGCGAAGACATCATTGATTCGCTGATTTTTTCGCGAATAGACGAATACATTTTGCGAACTGTCAAATTTTATTCACATTCCACTGATGTAGAACGTAATCCACATTCGCGCGAGAGTTTAACCTCACAAATTTATTTTTCTTTGGCAAATGTCAAATGAAATTCGCCGATTGTAGCAATAAGATAAAAATGTTTGCGAATATTCGCTCATTCGTGATCGCAGTTCGCTGAGCTATGAATGGACCTTTAATGTCTCAAATTATTGTTGATTGTGTTCGCTGTATCACGATGAGAAATCACATTAAAGCATTGGGTGGGCTGAGACGATCATTGGGTCATTAATCTCAACTAATGAACCAAGTTATGTAAACGTGCATGTCCACTTGAGAGCGATTTCGCTAGTAAACTCTCGAGAGTAACTTTCGAGTAGCTTTCCATATGAGAGTAAAATTTGTGTGATCTACTATAGCGAGCTGTTTGCAATATTTTTGAGAGTAAATTTGCTGATAGGACTCTCGTAACCATGTCCTTTTTATTTATTGTGACAGAGTAGTAAACCAACTCACTGCGAGTTTCTCTCAGGTCCGTCTGGAGCTTCTTACCCAAATTTTACGCTCAAGTGGACAAGCACCTTAAGGCATTCAGCAAGGTAAGTTATGAGAGGTCCTACAGTATTTCGATAGGGACTGCTTTGCTAGCAAACATATGAAATAACAATTGTTGTGTGCGATGGCTTTGTTCCTGTCCTCAGTTGTCGATGTCTGATGACAGAAAACCCTCCGCCTAGACAACAAATTGGTAAGGGTATCAGATGGATCTTCATCTAAAGGCAATGCCTCTTATTGATTCTTTGCCCATAAATATCTTTTATCGTCTGATGGTGGGAAATCCCCATTAAAGTCTTCCCACACGTCCTCACTTGTCTACTATCCTTCTGTGGTATATCAAGGAACATAATTCACCACCAACACTACTCTTCTCACAACTCAAACTAGAGCTTTTGACGTCAACACTTCATTTAGCACCGTCTATACTGTTACCATGCCGCTGCCGTATAATTGCTGCAAATATCCTCCAAATAAAATTCTTAAAAAAGTCCTTCAAAAATTTCTAAAATGGATTTAAGAAAGAGCCAAACAACATCTGTATAACCCTCCAAAGGCCTATCAATCAACAGCTCAACTTAAAAGCGAAAAAAAAAAAACCTAATTAATTGGAAATATTTTCTCACATAAGCCTTGGCAACAACAATGACCACCGAATTAATTATCCTTTTTTTTCAGGCTCCCGGCAAAATATAAAAATATTTGTATATGTTGAGTATCCTTTCAAAAAGTGACCTTGAACAATATCCACTGAACAGATTATGAAGATTATCATTGAAATTATTTCACAAAAATTCCAGCATCAACCAGCATGTGGCCATAATTTCCAACATAGCTGGATACTGGATGGTTATTATAAACACAAAACGAATAAGGATAACACAAATGAGAAGAGAAAAGATTCCATGACAACGCTGCGAAGAAAATTGCTAATATCCTCTTGAAGAAAGACTCTAGAAAAAAAAAATAAAAATTGATTCCTTCGAGTACGTACTTGTTTGTACTAAAGAAATTACTCACAGGATAATTGTGTGTCCTGTCGGAGTAATTTTCTCTAATAAAGCAGCTTTTGATGCGATACCTATGGATGGGGTGATGGGCTCTCTCTCTGTATTACTGTAGAATTACCAATTAGGATCATTTGAATGCCGGGAGACGGGAGACAGACTACCCGTCTTGTTTAGCAACGGAAATAGTACGAAGGACTGAACATAGTCCTTTTTTTCCTCCACTTTTAAGAAAGATTCTTTTCCTAAGGAGAAAACTAAAACAGTTAAATGGAAATGGAAATGGAAATGATGGGGGCAAGGACTTTGAGGAAAAATTGTTGGTGCACACTGTTATTCGAAGGAATTTAGGATAATGGAGCAGTAACTTCGAATCAAAGTGGATTCCGATTGTCGGGGAAAATTTGTCCTTTTGTGAATATTTGCTGATCAGCGGAGATAAAGGATTTAGCTAGGACATTGTTGATTGTATCTTAATTAGTTTTAATGGGGTTATGTACACAAAGTAACTCGACGGCGACGGTTTGAAAAGTACTTTAACCCATTTCCGTTTTGAGAGATAAACTTATCTAATTAAAACTATTTGGAAGAGGAATCAACCTAAATTGTGAGGTATTTTTTTGGCAACAAAGCTAGCACTCATCAGGGAAGGGAGCCTCCTTAAGGAATCCTTAAATCTAAGGCATCTCTTGTGGCACCATATCCACAGAAGAAAATATTCATAATTTTAATAGGTGTTCGCTTTTTTTCAGCAAAATTTTGATTTGATTCGTGGTTACCGATATGCTTGATGAAAAAGGAAGGGCTTCGATGGACCTTTATGCCTGAACTCAAACACCTAGTCTACTTGGACGGGGACGGTGTATACTTATGGAACAATAAACCTCTAGAAAACAAAACCGGATGTGGAGAAGGAGGTAGACGATAAACCCTAAAAATTGTCAAACTGGGATTGATCTCATCAAAGCCAAGTCCAATATTTTAAGTTGTAGGTTATTGACTCGGTGAAACAAAATCTGTTTTTGTTTTTGACTCTCATGACTCTTGGATGTTTGTCAGACGTTCGGAAGAGGTGAGACCGTGAAGAAACATTGATGGTATTCGAATTTGGAATCTCTTGCACAGTAGAAAGAACTATAGCTCTCGCTTCAATCTAACCTATTCGAGACGCATGTTGGTAAGCAATTTCCAAGCTTAGCCCAGAATACTGACTCGGTGTTACTACGACGATTGCTCTACACAACCTAAGTGCTTTGAAGTTGTAGACAACCGAAGTGACGGCATACCCACGGAACTTTTTCAAGCTGCGCCAACAGCATCGGCAGAGCTATTGTTCCCACTTGTCGGAAGGACATGTGAAGCCGAGAGTTGTCCGGATGAGTGGAAGAAAGGTATGATTGTCAAGCTTCCTAAAAATGGCCATCTAATGCAGTGCGAAAACTGGAGAGGTATGTGCGTGCTGCCTGTTGTGGCCAAGATAATAGCTCGAATAATCCTGGAGCGAATCAAAGACCAGCAGGTTTCCGATCTGGATCCTCCTGCGTCGACCACATCAACACCTTGCGGATCATCATCGAGCAGTGTGTTGAGAATCGATCATCACTTCACCTGCTGTTCATCGATTTTGAAGTGGGGTTCGGCAAGGCTGCATACTTTCACCAATACTGGTTTTATTGGTAATTAGCGATATGCTGAATGCAGCCTTATTAACAGGAAATGGAAGAATTCGATGGACTCTTACATCTGAACTCAAGCACCGACTACGCCGATGATGTATGCATTCGGAAGCAGACGTCGTTGGGCTGAAAATCAATTCGGCAAAAAAAACAAAAATGATCAGTCTAGGACCGAACTCATCACGAGGAAGCTGTAAACGTTTGTCAATAGGTGCCTGCGATATATCTTAAGAATATTCTGGCCAAACCGTATCTCTAACGAACAACCTTATCAGAGAAGGGGCACAAAAGTGGCAGTGGATTGGTCACACTCTCCGAAAGCGTGACAGATTCATAGCTAACCATGCGATGCAATGGAACTCGCTTACCCATAATGGCAGGATACGCGGTGGTCCTAGGAGTATGTGGCGCAGAACAGTGAAGAAGGAAGCACGGCAACTGGGATAGAGTTGGAGTGAGCTGAGGCACATTTCCAGGAACCGCACAAGATGGCGCGTAGGCGTTGTAGGGGCCCTAGGACACATGATTTAAGCGAAGTAAGCGATGGTGCCATGAATGCTATTCCATCAGGAAAGCGATGGAGTTGTTTGAAAATAGCTGCTTTCGGTTATATTTTATCAAAAGGACTTCCCAAATGAGAAGAATCTATTCTGTACTTTCTGTATATAAGTCCACAGGCGCCCCCCTCTCCCTCTGTGTCTTTGGAACAATGAGGACACACATGCATGATGGCGCACTTCAATATGCTAATTTACTCATCCCTCCAACACCAGCTCATTCGAAAATCTTAATAAAAAGATACCATATCGCCCACTTAATCTCGAATATATATTCCCCACAAGGCAGAGTTACCCTTATTATTCTCCGTATACGACGACGATTGACGTTCGTTTTCTTTCATTAACCATCACCTTTTCATGGCTCCATTTCCTTTTTGATTTTATACTTATCGTTAAAATTAATTTTAAGTGCCCGCGTGCTACCACGTGGAGGTACCTATAAATATCTCACACATCCACCCACCAATCGAATATATCTCTCTCTAAGGATCTTTATATATTTTTGGAAACCGGAAACCAGCAACCACCCTTGTACCTTTGTCGCTTTCTGTTCATTGTGTAAGCATAAAATTGCCATTTGATGATATTAATTGACAAATACCAGGACCTACGGGCTGGGATGGCCAACACAGAAGAAAACTTACAAACTTTCTTCAAAGGAGGACCCTCAAGTCATAAACGAAAACAGTGAAGCGTGTGAGGTAGAGAATTACCCACCACCACCTCCATCATCAGAACAATAACGACAAGGATGATGATGATACTGAGTAGAGATGAGTGTCGACGAATGCTCCTCTTCCGAAAATATCCTTAAGGAATCAAGGCAACTTTTATATTGCCTCTCCTCCCATTCAGCCAGTGGCTTTCTGATTAATGTTCTCCTTGTCGTCCTACCGCCCAGTCACAATTCTGAGTGGAAAATTTCCAAAGACACCACTCTCGCTGGAAATGGGTGGATGGATGGATGGATGGATGGGTTTTGCGTTGTGCTCCTTATCCTTTTTCGGTGTATTTAACATTTGTTCGAGATCCGAATGATATGCAGAATGGAAGAATACCAAAGAATAATATTTGTAAGCGGCAGCGGGCGTTCCTAATGAGAAATAGAAAGAAAAAAGGATATCAAATTGTGTGTGTTCAATGGGAGAGAAGTCGCAGGATAATAGAAAATTATTAATGCATTGAATTGAAATGTTTACGAGAGAGAGAGACTATGATGAGTCTTCTACGACGTTTCTTCTGTTTATAAACAAAAAAAAAAAAAAAAGAACTGCCACGGTTCATCGTACCATAAAACTGAATGGGTAATGGGATGACAGTTCTTATTGTTGTTCTATGCAAGGAATATGCCAGGAACCAGTTGATCCCTGCTTCATCGCTTTGCATATTATTCGCCAGAGGAATACGATGAACTGGATGGATAGATTTTCTACTGTATGTAGTAGTCTCAAGGAGCCGGCAGGATACTTCTTTTTGATGGAAGAGATTGTTTTGGTTTTATCCTCCTGGGAATACATGGATAAATTTTCTGGAAGTAGCATGGGATGTTGCTTTAATTGATTTGCATAAAGAGAAGGTGTGTTGGTTCACATGAGAGGACTAGGACACACCTTCCTGGTTTAAATTGGCTTAAATTTCTATCAGATTTCTAATTATAGGACAATGATAATGTTGATTGTGTCTGTCTCGATAATGGGTGGGATTAAACGCTGAAATATACCCATGGGACTAAAGTTGATGTTTCATTAGAGAGTCGAGAGTCAAAGTAGGTTAAGACTCCGTGTCTACGAAAAGTTAGATAAGGACAAATTTAGACAAACAGAAGGCCCATTGTAATACCACTGAACTCCATGACTGCTGCAATGAAAATCAGCCAGAACTTCCTAATGAAGCTTTCAAGCTTGGCCAGATTGGTAAGGGTAGGTTAGGTATGTCGGCTGGTGGGTGTTGAGAGCTCCTTTTCTGTCAGATGTGAAAGAAAGTTGTGTCCTGTTGTAATACACGCGAGCGGGTGGAAATGGATTTTCGATCTTTCTGAACAAATCTCTCGATTTTTCATTTCTCAAGCGGCTTTTCGAAATCGATGAAAAACAGGTGAATAGTGATCGATATTCAACACACTGCTCAGTGATGATCCGCAAGGTGTTGATGTGGTCGACACAGGAGGATCCAGATCGGAAACCTGCATCGTAGCAAGTTAACGTATGTATCTTTATGCGAATTAGCTGTCAATTACTGTCATGTACTGAATTATGTACCTTCGAAGTGTAATCATCAGCTTGCTGTTAATCGTAAGAAAAAGACCCGATTCAAGTGTTCCATTTGAAATGAAAGATATGATGACGTAGGGCCTCCAGAATAAAAGCGAAAAGAATCGAATTCAATTACTTCATCGAAAATGTGTTTCTGATTACCTTTCGGCCTACTTAAGTACATCTGTTGGTCATCACATAGTAAAAATCCGTGGCATGGCATCGAGTAGTTTTAATGGAATTTTAATAAATCTTATTTTGCTAGAAACATGTATAATGTTTGTATAATTGACATCTGCGAGTGCTTATGCTTGTACTCTATTTATCGAAAGTAAGTGACAGTAAAAATGAGTTCCAAACAATTACTGTACACTACGCGAAGACCTAATACGAAAATGAGTACACCGTTCGGTTTCGTACCTACCTACAAGTGAATGCTTGCTTTGAACAAAATGTGTATCCCCTTTTGAACTATTCAAAATACACTGAGTACACCGAGTACATCGAATACGATGAATACATTCATTTGAATGAGCTAACTCTGCGAAATAAAAACGGGAACCGAAAATCACTCAGAACTAAACTCCGAACAACCAATGGAACATGATTTCGATTTTTGTGTTTTCCTCTTTGAAAGACAAAAATTAACGTTTGACTTGATGAGTTGTACGAAAGTGTTGCATTTTTGAACTTATTGCTTTACTACCAATACACCAATTCCCCAAGTGGGGAAACGTAACGCAACCACAAAGTCTCAATAAAACATCCAAAATACGATAAAATTTTTGTTTTATTTACGTTGGCCTCTAAATATAATAAATATATAGCAATTTAGTTTAAATATCATTCTTAATGAAATATGAAACAAATCCATCGAATGTTAAGCCAAAAATAGAATAAATGATTTAAAGCAAGGTCACAATAGTAAAAATAGTTCACAGCCCAATCATTGGGAATTCGTTTCACAATACTTTGTTTTAGATTCGTTATTTACGAGTAATTTATCACATTTTAATTTTAATACACGTTATACAATACAAAAATATTGCATAAAATATTAGCACATGGCTAAAAAATTATCAAATTATCCACAAATTGAGCATATTTTCTTTGAATTTCTTATTGAGTACTTTTTGTTTAGCAAATTGCAATAATAATAAATCATAAGCAGTATGTCCATTAAAAAGAAGGTTAGAAAAAAGGTTAACACAGCACATGTAAATTGGAAGATTGTGACCAGGCCATACTTGGACTAGGTTTCGTTGATTTAAAGCTCTGTTCACAGGAATAATTTTGACAGTTTCATTTTAAATGTCATACTTATTTTCAGCAATGGTCCGCTATTGAACATCCGTCAATAGTCTGAGTATTAATTGAATAAATAGCACTGCTTTACAGCTGTGTTCTTTCTAAAGTTACAAATAAGATGACGTTTGATGTCTTTTTCATCTGTAATATGATTGTTATTTTTGCGGCATTCTGCAATGAAGAAACTCGCGAAATATCGAGCACATTCTATTGACTTTGCTGTGTGAGATATAGCAAAGTCGGTGCCAAGTTCGAATTCCACTTTTTCCGGATGAAATTGAACTCCATAGAATGGATATCTTAAAATAAAATAAATAAAGTTGAGAATTATAGTGTCAAATTGTGTGTACTTCTTGTGCTCAGTTGTTGAAATAAATTTCAAGCCATTTTGATCTTGATTTAAGCCAGTCACTTTCCATTGATCGGCGATGTCAAATAGACACAGATCCTTAAATAAAATTAAATGAGAGTTATAGTTATGATTCTACTACAAATATTGTCAAAATTAGGGCATTGATCTTCTAAACGCCCAACCAATTGCATTAAAGACTCAATCATGAGCTTACGCCAGCGTAACGGAATGTCCATTACACAGAAATAGAAGGGCATGCCCATAGACAAACCTAAATTAGACCGACAACTTCCATTCGTTTGACACATTCGCTCCACCAAGCTAAAATCCGCTAGATTTTGTCATTGTATTCTGACAGGCAAGCAAAATCAAATGGGAGCTCACTAATTTCACACATACAATTACAAATAATTAGGCTCCTCCTATTTTCAGCACTAAGGGGGCAGAGGAAGTACGAGTCGACTGTCTAATTTAGGTTTGTCTATGGGCATGCTCATAATGGGATTATGCTAAGTTTCGTTGAGTTTCGTTAACTTCATTTTTGACATGAGGTTTATTACACTAAAGCTCATTACGTTGCCTCTTAAGCGTGCGATAGCTAGTGTCATAATTGAATGAAGTCTAAGCGCAGCCATCATTTCATTAAGTAAAGGCGACCATAAGTCATGGTTTTTATTCGTCTCCGTACGAAATGTCCAACTGAAACCGTATGAAACCGAAAAGTGAACGAAATTTCGACGAAACTGAGCAAAAAGTCATTATGCGCATTCACGACGACGGCGTTTTTGACCCGTATTTCAATTGTGATTGGTCTTTAGCACTTACGTCTTTTGTAATGCAGTAACGATGAAAGTGGAAGGCAAACGCTTCAGTTTTCAAGAGATCCGCCAAATCCTCTGGAAGGTCCTTAAACATTTTTGAATCCTTAAAGTCTGCAAGAGAAATCAATAGAGATATAGTGCCCAAAACTCATTAGTTCATGGTGATACCATTTTCCAACTCGAGAGGCAAGGACATATTCAATTTGCAGCAATCTTGTCGAATTTCCCTTCCACCAGCTGAATGATAGAGCAACAATTCATAGCCCAAACAGGTTCCCCACAAAGGGAAATACGTTCCGTTGTCATTCATCTCGCAAGCTATCTGATAGATAATCCCAGAACTTCTTACACAATGGTTGGTCTGTTCGGGTTTCTCGATGTCAGCCGAGTTGAAAAACACCGCCCCGCCAGGTAGAAGAATTCTAAAATCCATAAAACTCTAGCATCTAGCATTTATTTGTGACTGATTTTTTACCCATTTATTTTGGACATGATGTCTCTATAGTATTGCTCATCTCTTGCAATCCTACGAAAGATAAAAAATAAAATGAAATTATTCACTTCAACACACAAAAAAAGCACGAAAAATCATTTCCAAAAAGTATCTCAAAAACAACACATCGTACCATCGGATGAGGAAAAAATTTCTTTTCAATTTATTATTTCTTACCAAATAGGAATGACTTCCGCACCAGCCTGTTCCAAGAATTTCACATAGGACGCGGCTATGTAACTTTTCACTTCTGTCCCATATTTTTTAAACAATTCATTGCTGGTGTCCATGCAAAGGATCCCAATGAGTTGACCTTGAATTTCCATTTCACAACGAACGAAAATAAATAAACTTCACTTTCAATTGGCAACTATTCACGAATAGTGTTTCTTAAGAACTAAATGAGATATAGAGCTTTTTTCAATAGATACCGACAGCTTACTAGCTTACGGGTTGCATTTTGAGGTGAGGTACGAGGTGCAACAGCCTGTTGCATTTGAAAGTTTGTTCTTGAAATTGATTTATATTTTTATTTTTGTTTTCGTTTTGTTTTTTAATTAGGTACCAGAACTTTGTGTACACATTTTCAAAAAGTCTCTGTCGGAATTGATGTGTGAATAATTAATTTTCGATTATTTTTAATGAGTTTTGTGTCGTTTTCTATTATTTTTAAATAGATTTACAATAGGTTGGGTGGAAGTACATATGTACCTAGGAATTTTTCAAATCTTCCATTGTTCTTTTGACCAAAATGAGTTGAGATAGCATGTCCAACCGGCGGCGGTGCATTCAAGAAGCGAACGAAAAACTATCTTTGTCTCAGAGGCCGAAAAGAGTAGAGTTGCCAACAAAAAATATAGATTCGGTCGAATTTGACGAAATGACAGAATTCAGTCAAAAAGTTGCTTTCAATGTAGAAAGAAGTTTGTCTTATGGCAATTTTGAATGGAATACAGATTAGTTCTGTTGCAAACGATTAGCTATCCGAAGGTCAAAATTATCGATGACACTTTTTGGTCAATGGCCAAATTGACGAATTAATGCCTCTGGCTAGTTTTGAACTCTTTTGCTTAAAGTATAGTGATATTTTGGCGAGCATTCTGATATTAAAATTGACCAATTGGACTCACTAGGTCGACCAAAATATTCACAAATTCTACGAAGTGTTACTTTTTCGTGGGTGCCGTGGCTCAGTGGTTAGTGCGTTCGACTACTGCGCAAGGGGTTTTAAGTTCGAACTCAGAAAAATACCCAACCTCTTTCGAGTGTCTGACAAACATTCTAGAGAAAAAGCTTCTCAAAACCTCTCTGCCTTTTGGATACGGCATAAAATTGTAGGTCCCTTCTGTACATGCAGAAATTTATACCACGCACAACATGTACAGTTGTGAGAAGCCAGGTTTTGGCCCTCTATGGGCTGATTACGGCATAAAATTTTATTTTTTAAAGATCGCTGTTGCGTGGGTAAATGCCTTCATGACTAAAATTGCCAAAGATTTTACTTGACATCTGTCAAAAAGTTCATTCACATTGCATTCAGTAAATTACAGAAATTGACAACCAACAGGCACATCATCTTCTGGCTCACCCTTTACATATATTGAGCGATAGTTCACAGTTCCAGCTTCCATAGATCAGAGATGAATAAACTTTGGACTCACTAGGGTCGCTTTACGCGTTCGCTCCTCGTATTTTGCCATTTCATCAGAATTTAATTCTCAAACCTCATCCATACAATTGCATTTTTGGGTATATCGGTTGACAGAACAAGGTTGCGGCCATTTTTAGATGATGAACCATAACCTGCAAAAAAATATTTTGACCAAAAAGAAAGAAGGGAGCAGCGCGATAAATTTTAAAGTTAATGCAAAGCAAGCTCACAGATGAGACGATTTTAGGTCTTAATTCTATTGATGCAGATATAAACTCCCTCCTTGCCTCTTAGATTAAATATTCCACACAAGACAGTCTGTTTGCTCTACTGTAGATCTGAACGTCGTCTATATAGTCATCTTCAAACCAAATGGCTTTCGGTACTAAATACCTCCAATCAATTAGTTGCTAGTTACAGAAATACGACCAGCTTACCGGCCAATTGCTTTACACCTTTAACGTACTGTAATGTATTTCAAAAAAAAAAAAACAAAAGAACTATCTTATCTGCGATGCGACGTAACAATCCAAGTGCTTACCATATCGCTCGAGGTAATCAAATGACAGAGCGTGACAAGCAGATTGTGATGCAAATTTTATTACAATTTTTACGAGAAGTTATACGCAAAATTTAAATCACTGTTATCTGATAAATGTAATTGAGGTCGCTGATTTAAGATAGATCTCTACATACTGGAGTACCACACAGTGCTTCAGTATATATACAAATATCATCCCCTCGATGCGTGATGTCTAAAAAGTTGATCTCTATCGTTAAATGTATTTTTTTTTTTGGTAATAAAAATAATAAAAAAAAAAAAACTTTAATACTGCGGCTTAATACATTAATTGCAGAGCTATGTGTTTAATTGTGATGCAATAAAAAATGGTACGTGCTAGAACAAAAAATAAGTTATCAAGCGTGACAAAGTTGAAAAAAATCGAACGAAAGTCTGTTCCATTCAAAGGGGAAAGTAGCTGCAACGTGCTATTGATGAGTCAGACTTTATATGCTTACAATGTACAATTGCAGGCTTTTATTTCCATGTTTTTGGAAAGCACCATTCAAGTGCAGGCACTTTTGCGGAAATTTCAAATCTCAGGAGCTCTAGGGAGTCCGGAATTCGTGCAATGACGAAGCACGTGGTTGATCCGTTTAAGAAACAAAAAGCAAATAAAGAGATTGATAGGGCCATAAGAGTGCCGACCTCCAATGAAAATCCAATACCCAGGCCATTAGAAAACTGAAAACAACATAGCCGCTGGTTCTGAAGAGCTTCCTTCTGATCTTTTTAAATACGGATGCGATGTATTGTTAGGGTGCATGCCAGTACTGCCATGTACTCTTGTAAAAGGGCGATTGGTACAAGATGGGGACTAAAACCTCACGTCTGTTATCAGACATATACTTCTGTATGGTATGTCCGTCTAGTGGACAGCTCTTCTAAAGACTGTTAACCTCTCTCTCCGGGGAAAAGTTCAAAGAGCTGCATGTATTTGTATACTAGTATGTGGAGCCCTCAGAACTGCTCCCTCCGCAACTCTAGGTACCATTCTTCATCTACTGCCCCTAGACATCGTCAACAACTGCAATTCTTTTGTGTGCCTCTTCTCACTGGCTGTCTCTCAACTATGGCCACTCCTCTGTTCTAAATGAATTTAACCTCGTTACCAGCTCATAACCAGCTTTGGTCGAAACTTCCAACAACATCAATCGCAGCTCATGAAGCATGGTCTATTCTGGAGCAGGTGGATGTCGGAACGATTCACATCTACACTGATGGATCTAAGACCTCAGACAGCATGTCCTTCCGCCTCTCTGATCACTTTAGCGTTCTTCAGGCGGAAATTATGGCAATCAAAGAAGCCCTGTCATGGCTAAAGTGTAATGTACTATCTGCTACGCATTTTCACAGACAGCCATCAAATCTCTGGAATCATCCACAACCACATCAACAGTCGTACAAGATCGCCAATTATCTCTGATGGAGATCTCGGAACAATACAACATTCACCAATACTGGGTGCCAGGCCACAGGGATATTCCAGGGAACGGTAAGGCTGATGAAATTTCCAAACCTGGCACAACCCTCCCAATTGAATCCGTAAGGACGGGAATTGGTATGCCAATTGCTATCTGTAAGCGTCTGCTCAAACTTGATGCTATAAGGAAGGCCAATGCTCTTTGGGCACATTATCTATTCAGAATTTCTAGAGAGCTCTGGCCTAACCTTAACCAGAGTGACCTGAGCACCATCATCGCCTAATCGGCGATTCATCTTCTTTGCAACCGCCCTGCTCTAGCGTCAAGAAGAAACCTGCACTTGGGGTCCTTTTTCTTTGACGACCTTGGCGATCTGACAGGTCTACCCGTTAAGCACCTCGGTTCTCCTGACCCATCACCAGAACCCCTTAAGTGTTATTTTGTCCGGTAACCTCTCTGTATTGGTCCTCAGTCTCTTATCATTGCAGTGTCGTAGCAATTAATAGTGATTTTCCTTAGTAGAACCGGTGGTACCACAATGGACATTTTAGGCCTAAGTGAGCTGGTGCTCATCTGTATCTGTGCGCTAGCTGCCATTCCAACCTAACCTAGGGTGCATGCACCAAGTTCTCAATCAAGTATGGATAGAGGAAATAACGCTTGGACTCACCTTGTGTGCCCTGTGCGATTTGCAAACACTTCGTTTGAGCTATTCCAAACATGCACCGAATTACGAATTTAAGGTTAATGGCGTTCCGACACTGGATCCAGAAGTATGGTTTGGTTCACTGACGGATCGCAAATGAGTCTTTGAATCCTTAGTCGGTTGAACTTGAATCGTGCGATCTTCTTATTCCTGCAGTGCATTTTAAACATTCGCTATAAGAAAATAGTGAACTCATGTTCCTCTGCTTGAGACGTTTTCCAAAATCGCCAAAATGTGATAGGTCTATTGGAAACTACTATGCCTTTCACTCTGTGAGCTCAAAAACGTCTTCGAATTACATGGACCAATTACAGTCATTAATTTGGTATCAGTTCTCATCATTCCTTTTCCAGATTCTCCTAAAGGACTTCTAAGAACATGTTACCAAGTCTACAGTCACCTTTGGTCAGATGGAGATCCTTTACAGACCTGAAAACGTTTACTTCTATCACTTTTCACTAAGAATCCTTTTTCTTAGATTAACAAGACACTCGTTAAAATCTTCTTACAAATTGCCTTGACATTTGCCCCGTTTTTTTTTTTTCCTGTTAAGTGCCATTCAACGCATTATCACCATACACTACAAGCACAAGCCGACCCAACAACAACAATCCTTCCTTAAAATATAAGACAAATCACATTCTCATTCTCAAAAGGAAAAACAAAAATAAGGTTTCCACGATACAATCCATCACAATAATCCCAATTGTCCCGTGGTTCTTCCATCATCCAAGAATAAAAGACCATAAATTGTCCTTTTTACTACCACAACCTTGTTCGCCAGGAAAAAAATAGTTAATTACGAAAAAAATCACAATCATCAGAGCCTGTTGTAGCTGTAAATGCGTCATCCGTATCCAAAGTCTATTGACCTTTTTTCGAGGAAGAAATTTTCTATACCAACATTTTGAGCTGAGGGTGTTTTACTGATAGATTGATGGGTTTTCTTTCCCAACGAGCCTCGTGTCATCATGTTTTTGGGTGTAATCCTTTCTTTTTCCGCCGACCGCAACACGCTTAATCGCGCAATGTGGCCAGCATTTGAATGGTCTAGCTATTAGCTACAGATATGCATGAGTCTACGAAGGAAAAAATTTCCGAAATTTACAACATTTTTGACACTTCATCAATCCTTAGGGCGACCTACCATCTTTTCTGGATTAAGCACACTTTAGATGATAATTTAAGCAGATAACATTAATCTTTTGGTCGTTTGTCGATGGGAAAGGAATCATATCCGCCTTGTTTTAGATCCCCTATATTCCTATCACCCGGCACGCAAAGATTACTGCTCACAAACTGATGTCCTAGCAAGACGAGTTCCTCCTTGCACTATTCCACTAGCTTCGTCGATGTAGAGGCAGATACAATGGCCTTCAAAGCGGCCTGGCTGCCAATGAGCATTTCTAAAGTTAACTCTGAGGGTTATATAGTCGATTTGATTTGGTACCAACTCCGCTGATAGCAGATTCAATATATTTTTGTGTCCATAAGGTCTGGAACACCAGCATCCTGTTTGTCTTAGTATGACTTCATGATGATAAATACGTAACGTGAAAAACGAGAATTAAAAAGGAGAGAATTACTTTCAACTTTCTTTGATTGGACATGTCCTCATGGACCCTGTTGCACTCAGAGAAGCAGTTTACGACAGATGTTATACTCTTTCCATAACAAAGATCACCAGACCAGCAATCCATAGGATAGTATAGGACGAACCACATTGGTGTACATCCAAATGACCATCTGCGAACTGAGTCCACACTTCTTATTGAAGGATTTACTGCACGCTGCACACTGTTACGCCTCCAGTTTGTACCCACTCAGTCCACACCTGGGTACTTAGCACTGGAAAATGAGTGGACTGTATGATTGTTTAGCCGTGAAGGCATGATTGTTGCTGAGACTGACGAGTTCACATCCAGTGACCCATTTGTTAATCCTATCCAAGGCACCTTTCACAATCTCACTGATGTCTAACAGAAACATCCCTGATGCCAGTATTGCCACATCATCCAGAGACGCGACAACCTAAGGATGTATGTATATTTGGCATGATATAGAGACTATGGCCAGATTCCAGTACGGCCAGTTTTACGCCCCACCGGATCGTTCATCTCGGAAAGAGAGGAAGCCTTGTTTAACGATATGGCCTCCGATAGTTAAATCGGTATGAAGAGCTCAAAACACTGTTCTAACGACAGGAATAAAGCACTCTGTCCCCAACAAAAAAGGATTCCCAAGTAATATAAAACCGATAAATAGCGAAAATCGAATCTGAACAAGACCTATCCTCCATTCCACATTGTTTTAGAACGTGTCAAAGCCGAATGGATTGGAAGATGGAGAATGTTGCATTATGCTGTTTCTCTACAAAAAAACCGGACCAAACTATATTCCTCTTGCTAAACAAAAGATGCTAAATGATCTTTAAAGACTTCATTAACGACCGCTACCTTCTTGTGGCCCAAGTAAGAAGATTACGTCTAAGTACAGAGAGGATTCCTGTGTCTAAGCACAGTCAGGAATCCTGACTATGCAAATGCCCTACCCTCTGTTTTACGAGGAAGACGGGCCTGCGAGAATTGCCATCGAGAATATGGACGACCTTTCTAAGAAGCCACTAAACGCTATTCTGAGTTTTATAGTTTTTTCAGGATGGTTCCTAGAAGGCTGCAAATGAATACACTTTTATTTTTTTACTATCTGTCGGGATTCACTCAGACAGGTACTCCAGGAAGGACAATAGATCGTTGTGAGATCTGATCTGAGATAAAAACCCCATACAACGCGCAGTGATATAATCTTTTGGCTAACCTAATTCAGACTCAATAACCCTAGTTTCCATGTCCCCAATCCATATGTGCGCCTGACACAATATCCAAGACTAATTTTCTGATTGAGAAAAGCATCTAATTCAGATACCACATACATACAACACTGGTCTGTAACACCCCAGCAAAAATAGTTTAAACGTTAAAGAATATAATTTATTTTCGTCCGAAAAGTATGCCACACTTTAGGCCAATCAATCAGCCGTAGCATAGTTACAGTCGTCAATAACAATAACTGTCGTCAAGAAAATTATGACAAGGTAGTTACAGGCGCCGAAAAAATTGAATACAATGGAATGGAATGGGATGAGGTGCTTCTGGCTTCTGGCTACAGGCATCTAAACTAAAACAGCTGCTGTCTGATGAGAATTAATCAATTCCGGAGTATGGAGAATAGAGCTTCATCTCTATAAAGGGCATAAATTAAAAAACACCAAGTTCTTAGGTCAACTGGTTGTCACTTTTTTTTTTAATTTCAGTATATAATGTCAATCCCCCCTTCTTTTCTCTATCCTTCTCTGCCCTTAACTGGCATTCAATTTACCCCATAAAAATAGCTTTCCAACCCTTACTTACCCATCGAGGCAGGGAAATTTCCATTCTTTTTTTCTCTGCGGACTTCGCAAAAGGTCAAGAACAAAAGAATGATAAATAATGACAACACAATGTATCCAAAAGCAAAGAAGAACGCAAAGCGTGACCTCATGCATGAAACCTTAAAAGTGCGCATCCATTTAGCTGTGGCTCCCCGCCTTTTTGGCACGAAACACATTGTGTCGTCATCGATTTAAGGGGTGTGTGTGTGTGATGAAAACTTGCCAAATATTGCGACGCAGTCTAGTAGCCGTGTTGTGATGACATCCCATGGAATCGTGCCAACAATACGTCTATTAGAATGTTTTTATGATGCTATTAGGCCGAGAAGAAAACAAAAAGAGCGCGTATATCACTCCATGTGGGAGATTGATATTCCAATCATTCGTACGTGGATGCCGGATACATTTTAAAAGTAAACACGTTACAACCAATGTGGGAGGAGGTAGTTTCCTTTCAGTTTCATTGTGAGAAAAGTTGTATCTTCTGTTTTCTTATTGATTCAAAAGGGAAAACTATTCATGTGAATAGATACATACGTCAAAGATACACAATCCCATTGCTTCACACTGAAGGTAGGTAGTCTACACATTATAGTTTCTTCTATTCTTGACAATGTCTAATCCTTTGTTTGGCATTTTGCATCACACACTTTGTAACATTTTGAATCCTTGAATCGAATGGAACCTATAATCTACACAAATACGCCAACGTCCTTGTATGTCATAGTAGGTACTTTGGAATTATTAGTGCCATCTATTGTATCAAGAATGAAGTGAAGAACAGTTCTATTTTTATGGATGAAACCAGCCGACCCCGGGGTACACTCTACATAAAGATGCTCTGAAACTAAAGGTGAGCACCTCAAAGGTTCACATAAAGTCAGACACGTGCCATAAAAAAATTAAAATACATCCTTCCTTCACTGTTTACTCGAACTTGAGGAACTTTCATATGGAGAATTAGTTATTAAATATTTTACGAAGCCAGTCAGTCAGAACAATCTCTTTCTCTCTTTCGCTTCTTTTTTTAAAAAAAAAAAAAACAAAATTGAATTTCATTCTCAGACCGATTAGATCCCCGTTTTGTATCTCTTGTTCCATCATGACAGCTACTTACTTATTTACGCTTGGGTATTTTGATTCATGCTTTTGTTTAAATACACAATTTGTTATTTATTTATGTATCTAGTAAACATTTGGCGGATGGATAAAAATAGATTTGTAATAAGTGGAAAATATCTGTAAAATTGGGTCGAAAATCTCATCGGGGAATTTCTCTAAATTGACAGCCGGAATTAGGACTTTTTCCACTTCAAGTTGCAGAATGTAATACCAACCGAAGTGGGGTAGGTACGCCTACGAAAAAGGATTGCCTTATAGACAGAATAGAGATGGACGTTTTGCTCACTATCTGTCTTAGATATTAATTAAGAATTTGTGAAAATTATTTCATGTCGCGTGGTTAAGTCATTCGTGAGGGGCTTTTAGACTTTTCTTTGATGGTTTATATTTCAACCAAAAAAGAGACACTAAGCTAAGAGATGAATGAACTGCGGAATAAGTTCATGGGCAAGATTAAGTATAGATTGGGGGTGGATATTGAAATACCTTGCATTCAGAGAATTTATTTTGAGAACGCAAGACTCTAGGTCCGTTCTTACGAATTTTTACGAAAAGCTGTTCGCGTACAGAGAATTTTTGTAGTCTTTTACAGAAGAGAGCGCTCACGAGAGTGTGCAAGAAATTTCTGTCAAAAAAACTGTCAAACCCGTTCGTTTACTTTATCGTAATTTTAGCTCTCTCTGAGAGAATTTTACCCTCACTCTTCGAAATTTGATAATCTACGAATTTTAGTGCAAAAAGTACGCGAACATACCTTCTGTCTGTCAGCAGTTTTGAAGCCTTCGGAAGGAAAGCTTTCATTTTTTTGACAGATGCCAAGTAAAAATTATACGGTTGATGTAAAGTTGAACAGTGCATCACAGGTAAGCCATTTCTGGGTGGACTGTTGAACAACCTGGTCAATGTAGGAGTGTAACCGCCCGCAGTGAACAGTGAACTACTTCTGGATATTCATTGCAAAGTTGATGAATGGTTCGTTTGAAAGATTCGTGCTTTGCTATGAAGCGTTCTCATGACAGCTACACTCTTAGGGGCTTGTCAGACAGTTGCAAGAGGTCCTCAATTGGAACTTGCCATCCAACGCAAGACACTTCACCACTAAACGTTATTTTTCCACTGACCTCGAAAGCCTTCTTCTCCTAAACACTTATTAGTTTTTGCAGTTGCACGAAAGGTTCTGAATTTGCTTTGATAGCTGGATTAAAGGTCTTGTTTCTTACTTCTTTGGGTGACTATTTTCTCAGATCTACATCTGTTTTTATATTCTAGGTCTTTATCATGTTTGGAAAACGAACCTCTGGAGTCTTGTCGTTCTTTAGGAGCTCCTACGTAGATCTCTCAATGTTCCACTAGTATATTTGTTGCCAGCGATTTATTGACGTCTTACGAACCACAAGGAACGTCGGTAGACATAACGTCCCTGTGTACACCCCAAAGACCAAGCAGAACATGTCTTCGTCTAGTGTGCCTGTTTGCTTACCCTTTCACCTTCTGTGAGGAATGTTACTGGGCTGCCCTCCTCAATGGCAATGTGGTCTATCTGGATATATTTTTCGCTGCATCGACAAGTGGTGTCTCCCGCAAGGCAAGTCATCGCGAAATTGGTGTTTGCAAACAGAACTAAGATGTAAAGAGAGCACGTTACCCTTGCTAGACAGAGACGCCACTATTGTATGACAATGCAAAGTGCTGCCAAATTATGGCGCAAGAGATTAACTTTTATTTACAAAAGAATGGGCGTCTGGCATGATTACTTTTAAATACGCCAAATCCCATTAATTAGAGACTACGATTTAACTATCAATTACCTGCTTAGCATGGGAAATACTAAAATAAAGACTAGACGTGGCAGAGTCTTCATACCACCCAATCCTTAGATATCTTCAGTTCAGCTCTTCTGTAACTTCTTCGTTTTGAAAGACCCGCTCATCACGCCCCGTATTTTAGGGCATATGCTTCTTACCAACCAATCCTTAGATGTCTTCAGTTTAGCTCTTCTGTGCCTTCTTCGTTGTGAAATACCTGCTCATCACTCCCCGTATTTAAAGGCGTATGCTTCTTACCATTCAATCCTTAGATATCTTCAGTTCAGCTCTTCTGTAACTTCTTCGTTTTGAAAGACCCGCTCATCACGCCCCGTATTTTAGGGCATATGCTTCTTACCAACCAATCCTTAGATGTCTTCAGTTTAGCTCTTCTGTGCCTTCTTCGTTGTGAAATACCTGCTCATCACTCCCCGTATTTAAAGGCGTATGCTTCTTACCATTCAATCCTTAGATATCTTCAGTTCAGCTCTTCTGTAACTTCTTCGTTTTGAAAGACCCGCTCATCACGCCCCGTATTTTAGGGCATATGCTTCTTACCAACCAATCCTTAGATGTCTTCAGTTTAGCTCTTCTGTGCCTTCTTCGTTGTGAAATACCTGCTCATCACTCCCCGTATTTAAAGGCGTATGCTTCTTACCATTCAATCCTTAGATATCTTCAGTTCAGCTCTTCTGTAACTTCTTCGTTTTGAAAGACCCGCTCATCACGCCCCGTATTTTAGGGCATATGCTTCTTACCAACCAATCCTTAGATGTCTTCAGTTTAGCTCTTCTGTGCCTTCTTCGTTGTGAAATACCTGCTCATCACTCCCCGTATTTAAAGGCGTATGCTTCTTACCATTCAATCCTTAGATATCTTCAGTTCAGCTCTTCTGTAACTTCTTCGTTTTGAAAGACCCGCTCATCACGTCCCATATTTTAAGGCGTATGCTTCTTAACATTCAATCCTTAGATGTCTTCAGTTCAGCTCTTCTGCGTCTTCTTCGTTTTGAAAGACCCGCTCATCACGCCCCATATTTTAAGGCGTATGCTTCTTAACATTCAATCCTTAGATGTCTTCAGTTCAGCTCTTCTGCGTCTTCTTCGTTTTGAAAGACCCGCTCATCACGCCCCGTATTTTAGGGCGTATGCTTCTATTGAACAAAAAGGTATAAAGTTCCCAAATAATGGTGATAAAAAAGAACAGGCTGCATTTGTGAGTAGCAATGGTGCAGTGTATTCGCTCGTAACTTAATGCATCCAAGTACCAGTCCAAAGTCCTCTATTGATTGTAGACGAGAAACAAATATCATCCCTCACCTTTTCACCCAATAAAGGTTTCCAACTGGTAGTAAAATGAATTTATTGAGTATCTAGGGTTTGAGTGTTCACTCATTCCAATTGATGAATTGAAACCCTTTCTTCCTCCTCCTTTTCCTTTTTATTTTAAATTCTGAAATCCCTAGAATTTTCCGTTCACTATGTCGTATACCTAACAGTTTCCATCCAATATCCCTTTGACTGTATGCCTTATGTGTGAATTGTTTCAGAATTAGAACGATATGCAGAACCTTGAAACAACCAGACTGTGTTTGGGGTTTCTCGATTTTCCAGAAACTATGCTCAACATAGTTTCAAGGATTCAAATTGTTTTCCATTTCACCTGAACTCTATTTTACGAAATAAGGATTTGAAAACAACACATTTTTTTCACTTCAATTCATCTTTATTACCCAACAATATAATATCACTTTCACTGACATCTATTTCATTAGGCTTGTCACTAACATACGTGCCACCCAGTGATTGCTTAGGGCAGTCTGGTCCTGTAAAAAGTAAAGGCCATTAAATAAAACCAAGCACTTATCTAAACTTAGATAGGAACTCATAGTGTTAAGCTGTTATAAACTGTGCATTACATAAGTGAAAGGGCCTGAGAGTATGCAAAAGATTTAGTGAGTTAGTGCAAAGCATTGTGTGACCATAGGCTGGCCGTGCAAAAGAGGACTAGTATCATTGAACTTGCCCACGTACTTGCTGTGCTCTTCCCCTCAAATAGATATTGTTGGATAAAAGATGAACCAATTCGTCCTGTAAATTCTGGTGAATAGTTATAAATCAAACTATCTTGCTCCTCCTTGACAGATGGGAATCTATTCATATTCTTTCTTGTCTCACTGATGAAGAAATCCGCAAAGTATTGCGACGCTCGAATGGCCTCCAGTGAATGTGGGATACTGCGATTCTGGATGAATTCATAGAGATTCTTTTCCGGATGAAATTGAATTCCATAGAACGGATAACTGAAAGGATAACAAATATTGTATGTATAACTATGAAAAGCCGTCATACTTGTGTACTTACGTCTTATGTTCGATGGATGAAATGAATTCAAAATTATTCCAATCATGATTGATGCTCATCACACTCCAGTCCTTGTCCAAACCATATTCAGCAAAAGTCTACAAATAAATAACACAACAGAAAACTAAATCTCAGTAGGCGTAGATAATGTCCAAAATAGTCCACAGAGCACATTTCCATAGCACGTTTCCTTGTGTTCGCCGTGTTATCATAATCAGATATAAATACATATACTTAAGGATACCATGCATGGTTGAACCGAAAAGAAAGAGGAATGGCATGTATTTTAAGTGGAACGCTGTCAAGTACAGGTGAGAGACGGGGAATGCAATGATACTGCTAACAGAGACACTCACTATCGAGAGAGGTATTTTCGTACTTTAGCTTAGATGTGACACAAGAACACACAATGGCAAAAGGTCTTGTTATGCAAGGCGTCAAAGAAAGGACGACGCTTTGATAGCTAGCTGCAAAACCCTTGGCATAAGCATATGTTTCTTTCCTTTGCCTTTAATTGGGGATGATTCCCAACTTGAGAGCTGGAGAAACACATGTACGATTTTGACAGGATGGGGTGTGTATTGAAAGCCTACAGTTAGTTGTATCCAGTGGTAGACAGAGGAAGGGTGTTATGAAACTCCCACCCCTGCTACCTGTTGTAAGGAGCTAACTCGTGTCAAAGCCTGTGGGGAAAATCAGCGTGAGTATAATATCTGGTGATTATTTTCTACTCGACGGTGGGTGGAGAAAGACAGATTACAAACGTGTGGAAGTCTTATGAGTCGCGTGCCAGGACACACGAGAAAAAGTCAAGTAGTGTTAAGGTGGGATTTCATATGTGAATGGGGACTTGTTTTTCGTTGAATACTATATTGTACGAAAGGCAATGAACTGCTCGATTGAAATCGATATATATTTTGTAAACTATAAGGAGAGATATTTTGGGAATGCACGTGGGGGATACTGTACTTTATAGCTGTGATAAGATTATATAGAGTGCTTCATCCTAAACCCAGCCAGAAGTCAAAGTGTTCAATTCCATGACCGCTCTCAGTGAGTTTTTGCATGCAAGCAACACCCTGAAGGTGGCTAGAGAATAAGGCGCTTCTTCTGGAAGGAGGTCCACCTTACCTCAGTCACACATGATTCTAAAGGGCCAACCATTATTGCATTAAGGCTTTCTAATTGAAGGATACATTTATTCTCCTCTTTATCTGCCATATACACATCTAGATAGATAACTTAAAGCACTTAAATCAATGCACTTACCTCCTCTGTAATGCAGTACTGATGAAAATTCGCTGTAACAGGATACGTTCCAAGGATTTTAATAATATCCGATGGTGCGTGCTTAAACATCCTACTCAATTCGTATCCTGCAAAAATTTTAAATAACAACAATTCAATCAGTTGTCCTGGAAGGAGAAGGAGAAGGAGAAAAGCTTACCTTCTTTGAATTCTAATGGCAAAGGTTGCCTATTCGATGAACATGCACTTCTATGTTCCGTCCGGTTCGTGGCCAAATAAGTAAGGAGCTCAAAACCAAGGCATGTTCCCCAAACAGGCATGTACTGTCCTTGTTCATTCATTGCCAAGGCCACTTCGTAGATATGATGACCAGCGTCCGCGTACCCGTGCGATTGATTAAAGTACGTTGCTCCACCGGGTAGAAGGACACTAAACACGAGAAACGAAACAATGAAAAACAGTCCGCGGGTTGTGTGATAAAGGTGAAAACAACTTACCCATTCACCTTGGAAAGGATATCCTTGTAGTAATCGCGTGACTCGCCAATCCTGTGAACCAAAAGGAAATGCTTGAAAAGGGATATATCAAAGAGGAAGGTAATTGGATGGATAATTGCATTAAGAAAGTGGATGTATCTTGTTGCATGCACTCTGACGTATGGCTTTTTATGATGAACTCAAAGATATTCCATCGACAAGGGATTAAATGGGTTCCTTTCAGTGTAATTGCTTAGTGGATATCGGTGAAGGGAAGGTTACAGTTAAAAGAATTTCATATATACAAAGGCCAAAGGTGTGTTTATTGTCCAATCAAATCGATGTCGAGTAAGGGTTTTAAGGTTCAGTACAAAGGAGTAAGTCGCAATTAGTTCCCAAAAAGAAACTTCGATAAAATATCGTCGTCGAGTGAAATTGGGCAATGAACAACCTCTAGTGAGGAACTATTCCATGTACTACTGGCCCGATCTCTTCAAATTTTAAGTCCGCATCTCTGGGCTGTCAGCAACTTAAAGCGACTCAAAACACATAGTCCTGATGGCATCATTACTGCGATAAGTCAGAGATTTTTTCATATTCCCCAACTTGGGCTGGGTACTTTGTTTCAAGACTCTGTCTGGAGCTTGCTTGCAAGACCTAAAAGTCTATCTACATGTGTGCTGCAGAGTGCTGCTCTTCAGGTTTTAATACGCTGCCATGGCAGCCTGATACTATAGTGATCAGGGCACTATATCCCGGTTCAGGCGGGAGTTCCACCATATAAAGATGTTCCCTACTTCGTGTTGGCATCTTTACCAACAGACAAATCACGTCATCTTTCATGGAGATGTGGGACCAATTTAATTTTCACCTCGATTGAGTACTTAGCCATTAAGACCATGAACATAAAAGCTCACAAAATGCTAAACAATGGATGACTTTCCGGATCATATTAATCAGAGTAGCCCTCGCTACTTCTAAACTTTTGTACAGGCGGCATGCTATTGACAAATAAACTCTGGATCAACTCTGGATAACAAGCGCTATAAGGAATTGATCTTGTTAAAGCGTTCGAACATCTGCATAATCATAGGTATCCTCATGGCCATCACGCTTGAATTGATCCGCACCAAAGGGCAACAGCTGTTGAGAGGGAGGCAGCTTCCATATCAACCGTTTAGTCTGATATGTTCTTTTGCTTAGCTAATTCAGAGTTTATTTTTAGGCAGGACACTGACACACTGCTGATGAAGTTCATCTCTCTAGGATCCAACTTTCTAATGCAGACATTTTGATAGAAAGTACCCTGCCTGATAATCTTACGATCATCTACACTGATACTTAGTACTTTTGACAAAAAGCTTCACGCAGCAGAAATGACAATGCTAACGTTTGTTCCTGTTCAACTTGGCGTGGAGAGGACAATGGTAGGCAGACCTTGAATATTTGAATCGGGTCATTTTTTTCGATCACAACAAGCAAAGATTACATTTTATAATGACGAGTACCATGCTTACCAGGGTTGTTGAGTATTCGTACTCCCTTCTTAAAGACTGTACTGCCGTACTCCCTTCGTCCTGATTTTACTCCCTTTAAAATATTTCGATTTTTTCCACAAAATAATATTAGAAAGTAACTCTTATTGTGTTTAGTATATTGCCATTTTATTTCATTGAATGGGCCATCACAAACTGGTGCAATTACCCCGGGGTAAGACTGGCTTTTTAGAAGAGGAAGATGAGGTGTAAAGTAACAAAACATTCCGTGTTGAAGCAGTTGAAAGGCGGGGTAAAACTTATACATTTTCTCTTTTCTTTGCTGAAAATTTAGGCGAATTTACTCGGGGTTACCGGGGTTAATTGCTTCAGTGTGTGATGGGCTTTGTCTTGTATCTGTCATTGAAAGTGATGAGATAATTTTAAAGCATCTAGTAAACTACGAAATGGAAAAGTAGAAAAAATAGTATACTCCTCTGTTAACTTCTAAAATACTCCCCTTCGAAATTGGAAAACGGCATCCCTGATGCTGACGCTTCGAAATTTATTTACAAATGAGAAAAGATGTCAAAAATGGAATGAAATGGAAACAAAATGGTTTGCTTCACCCGAGAATCCAGTATGAAGATAGCTTGCGGTGCAAGCAAACCTTCTCATTCGCACCTATTGAAAAGCGTACCTCCACCAATGTGAACAGGGACTTTAGAAGAAATTGAATGAGCTTTTCGTTAGCTTTTGACATAAGGTTAATGCCACTAGAGTCCGTTATGGTTGAGCATTAAGGAATGTGCGAATGAAACCCCTCTCTATGTACATATATACCCGGAAGTGAACAAAAACTCCACGAAGTTAAGGGACAAGTCTTTATGGGTGCGGTGCGGTACAAAAAACGCGTCCTTTTTGCACTACGATTCGTAGATTGTCAAATTTCGAAGAATGGGGGTAAAATTCTCTCAGAGAGAGTTTAATAACGAAAAAGTGCTTGACAGACTTGAAACTACACTGATCTGTCAGATTTGACAGTTGAATTTTCTTGTACTAAAATTCGAAACATTGGGAAACTAATTACACTCTCGTGATCGCTCTCTTCTTTACAAAAACAACGAAAATTCTTCGTACTTGAACAGATTTTGTAAAAATTCAGTGTTTTGAAAGGGTACGCGAACAGACTTTATGTGTCACCGTCCAGAGCCTTGATTCAATTATAGTTGAGGTTTAAGATGGCGTTTACAAACGACCAATAACGAGAACGAATTAGGAAAGACAAAGGGATGACTAAAAGCAACTTAGCTAAGTACCTACTGCTAAACGTTACATGAGGATGAGTGCAATCGATGGACAGGCAACACAGGACTAAATATCCTCGAGGCTACAGATTATGTAGGATCAAGAGACGAACACAAAAAAAACTATATGGAAAAAATATTTAACTAGGTAGATACGATTAATTTGTTTCCAATGGAAAATAATGCACCTTGTAGCATAAAATACTGCTGAAATATTTATTTATACTAATCAAGTAAACAAGTGGAAGAAAAGCAGAACACTCGAGTAGTTTAGTGTTTCTTTTTCGTTTTACGAGTAGTTCTAAGAATCTGATTGTTTATTGCAATTTGTTTCCTATTCGCAATAAGTCAATATCAACTGCGAAATCTGTTGAACGGAACTAAACTTATGCAATACACCATATGATTTAGGTCATTACCCAAATATTCTCTAAACAAACATTTAATTCACCCCGCAGTCATCAACAATTTCCGGTCCAATTGAACAAGTACACAACACAAAAGGTTGTTGATTTACAAATGTGGATTATATCCAAAACAACAATATGTATTTTTTGTACAAAAAGAACCTTTCGCATGGGAAACGGAATCAAGAAAATACGGGCTTAACAGAGGTCGAGTACTTATAAAAAGGGAACCCCCTCAGGTTTTTATTTATATTTTCTTTTTTTTTTTCCCTCAACTTTAAGTTATTATTAATTTCTGTAAATATTGCAAAAGCTGAGTGGAACTCGTTCTAACCTCAGCCTGCCAATCTGCTAGTACTACCCTGTGAATTACCCGATTTTGTTAGCATGCATACTATATAACTTCCGACGTTAAGTTGTAGTGTAAACTCTTGTCATTAGTACAACACATTGTGAGAACGATGATTTATTGCCACTTATTTTATTGGTTATGCACTTTAAGCACGAAACGGCAAATCGATTGTTGTAACTAATTGTTTTTTAGCATAGAATATTGTAATTAAGACATTCGGTAATAGCTTAGTCATTTGAAAGAGTCTTTTAATTAGAAAACTAAGGTAGTTTAACGGAGTTTAGCATAATAGATTTGTAGATACTGTCAGTAGTTACTAAGAACTTAAGAACTCGTTAATCGTTATGAATAAACATAATAATATTTAATTAAATAATCAGTAGCGAGAATTGTTTTTTTTTTTTTCTCAGTTCTGTGGGGGTTTTCCCTTGAGGTTTCGCACTAAGTTTTGGACATCCGGCTTGCAGGTTATGATGACAATTAGTCAAAAGTATAACCTCTTTAGCAGATCTAGAGGTTTATGAAACCTTATACGACAGATACCTGCGAATCCAGGAGACCATACACAGGCACTAAGAGTCAACCAATTAAATCAGGATTAGGCAGGGAGACCGTACCAAGCCCCTTCGCTTGACAATAAACTTTAGTTGTAATTTCTATCAGCGGTATCACATATAACCTCCACTATTCTTTCTGATTGGTTTTGCTAAATGTAAGAAGTGCAAAATCACGAATTAAGAAAAAAAAATAAAGGGAACTGGACATGCACCTGTATGTCCAATAGGGACTTGACAACTTTGAATTTAATTTTTGAACGCACTCTTTCACTACTCGTCAAACTGTCACTGTCAATTTATTCAGTAAACTCAACATTTTCATCATGGTAAAGTACACGAACGAGCAACGTCTACAAATTGTAAAAATTTTCTACCGAAATTCGGAGTCGGTGATCGCAACTTTAAGAGCGTTAACTCCAATTTTCGGTCGTAATTCTCGCCCCAGTAGTGCAAAAATTTGACTCTACATATTCGTTGTGTGATGTTGTTGTGTCAGTGAGACAACGGGTTGGTCCAGGCGTCCGTAGAAAACGATCCAAATGAGTCAATTACACGGCGGCATTCTCAAGAATTGGGCATCGCTCAGACCACATTATGGCGTATTTTGCGTCTTGGCTCAAACCCATACAAGATCAAACTGATGGACCATTTGAAGCGACGTACGTTCTCCGCATTGGGTTCTGGAGAAGATGCGCCAAGACGATGAATTTCATCGCAAAATCATCTTCCGTGACGAAGCTCATTTTTGGCTCAATGCAAAGCAAGCAAAATTTTTATCTCCATTTCGAATTTTCCACGAATCCAATACTTATAGATGCAAGTAATAAACGAGACAACTAAAATTGCATGAGTTATGAGACAAGTATTGGTTTTGTGATTGATTGATTTGTGGTTGGGTGAATGCAATCACCAATACTTTGTGTGAATCGAACACTTGCATGTCAAGATGTAGTCAGATACTTGGGGATTTGGCTAGACCAATATCTATATTTTTATAAACATGTAGATATTGCCAGAGACCGAGGCGCTTTCGCTCTTACAAAGAGACTGTTTTATAGCAGCCAACTCGATGCAAGGATCAATGATCGCATATGGATATTCTGTGTAGTTTAACAAAGGTGCCAGCAGGATGGAAAGCATTCGGGTGTTTCCGGAGGCCTGCCTTTGGACTTGCCTTCACTTATACTGAACACCAGAGTCTCAGTGCATAAAATTCTATTCCAACGAGATCCTTTACAACTCGACTCGAAGGCATATTGCAAAAGCAGTGATCTCGACGAATAACCTGATCTTCGGGGCTTATTACCATGAGAGCGTGCGCCTTAGCGGCTTTGTCCCTCCAGAGGCATTCCTCTATAACGATCAGGTAAATCTGATCCAGGATAGAGCGGCTCAACTATGAGCGAGACGTCATACATAGCTTTAGGTGTTCTTTAGAATAGATGTTCTTAGGTACGTGAGAACATAACAGCTATAGTTAGTGTGGACCTGAACTGCAAATGCTAGCTTTTCGCAACTACATATTTACATTGCAAGCTGCACAAAACTCTTTTGACATATCTCAATTCGCTCCAGTTTTTCGTTAACTTTCGTAACTCCGAATCGACCACATTCTATTCGAAGAAAATTCTGAAAATACACTGGTGTGACAGCTTTGACAGTTTTCACAAACCAGCCCAAAGAAATTTCTTGCACTAAGATTCGTAGCATGGGGAAATTTTTTACTTTCTCTTGAGTGCTCTCTTCTGCGAAAAACTACGAAAATTCTTCGTACGCGAACAGCTTTTCGTAGAAATTCGTAAATTTTCGTAAAAATTCGCTATTTTGGGAGGGTACGCGAACGGACCTATTAGTGTGGCTGCTGCGCAGGCGCATATATGGCATGAGCTGGAGGTTCAAATTCACACACTCTTCGCAGGAAATCAGGCTATATTTTGGCAACAACTCGTCGACATTTGACTTCCAAGAGCTAAATTTTTAGCTGGCGAATTGATTCTATTTTGTGGGTATAAATATGTATTCATACGTCTATCGTAGGTCTAGTTTCGCGTGCATTTTCACGTTTACGATATCTACGATCTAGCGTGACATTTCGGACTGCTTCATAAGAACTCAATGTTCATACTCATCAGGGTTGTCGAATGTACTACTAAGCGAGTATTCGTACTCCCTTTTTAAAGACTGTACTGCCGTACTCCCTTCGTCCTGATTTTACTCCCTTTAAAATATTTCGATTTTTTCCACAAAATAGTATTAGAAAGTAACTCTTATTGTGTTTAGTATATTGTCACTTTTATTTCATTGAATGGGCCATCACAAACTGGTGCAATTACCCCGGGGTAAGACTGGCTTTTTAGAAGAGAAAGATGAGGTGTAAAGCAAGAAACATGGTAAAATCTTCATCCAGTGTTGAAGCAGTTGAAAGGCGGGGTAAAACTTATACATTTTCTCTTTTCTTTGCGAGCTGCCAATTCAGGAGAATTTACTCGGGGTTACCCCAAGGCAAAATTGCTCTAGTGTGTGATGGGCTTCGTCTTGTATCTGTCATTGAAAGTGATGAGATAATTTTAAAGCATCTAGTAAACTACGAAATGGAAAAGTAGAAAAAATAGTATACTCCTGTACTCCCCTAAGGCACAAAATACTCCTCTGTTAACTTCTAAAATACTCCCCTTCGAAATTGGCAAACGGCATCCCTGATACTCATTAAGTCAAAGGACGTCTGCTACATTGTGATTTGCGCATAATTCTCTCTCATATAGCAAAGAACTATCAATTTAATGAACTCAATTTAATTTGGTTTGGATCTTTGGTTTGCAAATTGTGAACCGACCAAAAAGATCGATCGTCAACCCCTGTTGACAGAACTCTTTTTAACGTCCCTGAACTAAGAAGTTTACAACTAGTTCAACCAATTACGGTCACTCCGACCCACCCTGTATTTATTAACACAAATTTAACACTTTCACTTAAGATAACCTAAACAGATATCGACTTCCACACAATTAGAAATGACATAAATGAGGTCACATACTAAAACGAAAAATTCTAAATATAATGACATTAAATCGTGGTAAACCGGTAAAAGAAGTTTTGGTAAAAACATGGCCTCAAGTTCATTCAGATTTGTATAAAGTGTTTTTTAGTTTGTTCTTAACCTTCAACCACGTGTAGTCCTTGTTCCGCTGTAATCTTATCTTAAGTTGTTGACTCTCAAGTGCTTCTGGCAATGAGTGCATTTGCCTTCATTATATTAAAAATACTTTGGAAAATTTTTCGAATTCACCTCTTTAGTAATAAAAAAAAATTTATTTAAGGGGACTTAAGCTTCTAACTTAAATCGTGTCTATTTTAAGAACTGTAGTTGCTGATTCATGATTCTCTTGTTGATAAATTGTAATCGTTGGTAAAAACCCTTTCAAGCCAAACAGTTCCGCTGACCACTTCAACCAAAATTAAATCAATTTAACGTCAACAGTCGAACAGAAATCAATTTTTCTATAAATTTATCAAAAGCGATCTTTCAGCGATCGAATCTAATCAGAGGCAATGTACGAGTACTTTCCCAAGTATTCACAATCCCTCCGACTGCGACTGATTGTTGTTATGTCCCTCGTTTAATTGAACTCGATTACCATCACATCAGACCTCTTCCTTTTTATCATTCGCCGCTCAATTTACATTACAAATGATCTTTCACACACAACGCTTCACTGCACGCAATGGCATTAATCTATATTCAAGACTTACCATATCGGAACTGCGCGTGCACCTGCTCCCTCCACAAACTTCACGTATGACGCAGCAATATAGCTGGTCAAATTCCGACCCGGATAGTTCCGGAGCACTAAACTTGACACTTCTTGTGTGAGGATGCCCACGATCGGTGTACTGTTATCATCTATTTGTGTTTTAGATACAAACGATCTGGCGGGTGAAAACAAAAACAGCGCCAAGAGTAAAACAAAAGTTCCCACGTGTAAATGTGGCATTTTTTTCGCGCGAAAGAATAAACCGTCAACTACAATCCGCACTGGACAACGATCACCGTCTCACTGATTGGTTTATATTGACGCTCGAGTGGCTGGCAGTGTTATTATGAATGAAGAGCTTTTATTTTGAAGCTTCTCAGTTCAAAACAAAGAAACAAAAAAGACACTAGTCCAATCCCGGATGATATAAGACCAATCGATCGACAGGCAAATAAAAAAAAACTTTGATTTTAATTGAATTTTCCGAATTGTTTGCTGCAAGTCATCGTGTAGAATTGAACTCTCACGGTCTTATCAGTTTGTTTACAATCATAAATTTGGCATTTTATGACGTATGACGGGTACTTTGACAGGCTCTTGTTGTTGTCATTTGAAACCAGCTGGTGAAGGTAACCTCATTGTTCTTTGTTTGCACAAATGTGTGAAGTTTTTTAACTTATTTGTGATGGTCTATTGTCACCACAAGAGGAAACACGATCACGTAAAGAAAATTGACACAAAATTGTAATTTTTGGTGGCACTTTCTCAGCTTGTACCATGAAGCACCACTTGACTGCGGTTTTAAGGGAACATCAATTTGATGACACCTGACATTTAACCAAAGATCTCGTATAAAGTGGCGCCAAGTGTGTTAACTTTTAAAACGACGCAAAGGGGATTTTTATTTATTCAGGTTTGACTTTAAAAAGGGAAATATTATGCTGATGGACGAGAAAGTACCCGTGGAAATTGTTTTCTTGTTGCTTTTACTTAATTTGTTGTGAGTCAGCTTTACTAATGCATAGTAAGGCTATTAAAACCAGAGAAAAAAAATGAATAAATTTAGTGTTATTAATTTAAATTAAGTCTTTAAGGAAAATATATTAGAATTAGTCATTGATTGTAGATGTTTTAAACCTTGTAAGTTAACTCAGTAAAATGGAATTTTCAAAATCTTAAAGTCTGTGGGTGCCGGGGTCCTTTCTCTTGCGAGCCAGGAATATTACTGTCATAAAAAACCTTCTTAAAAAATCCCTTTGTTCTTCGAGTACGCTGTTAAACTGCAGCTCCCCTCTGTGCGTGCAGAAGTGTATACCACGCACAACATATACAGTTATGTGAAGCTAGGCCTTGGCCTCTATGGGATGCTTATTTAGTTTAATTTTCTCAAAATTTCTGACGAGAAATTCATCACTTCTTGGATGGTTCTTTGGAGCCACTAAAATCTGTGATTTGTTCGTAGACCTCCTTGACCTCATATAACACTGGAAGTCCAGAACAGTCAAACCGTCTGATCTTGAGGCCAGTGCAAGTTTATACACAAAAACTATAAGTCTGGGAACACTGCGACTACTAACCCGATAAAAAATGATAAGAAGGGCAAGCATACTTCGACAAGTGAATCTAGACTTGTCATGTTTCCCCTGGAGATGAATATTTTTAACACCCAGTCTCCACGAGCCATAATTTCAGTCAAAACTCAAGTCGTGACATTAATATGCCTCCTGTAGACCGCACTTTTACGGACTTGACTTGCATTGGGACATCTACAGCCTTTTTGTCTTGACTTCTCGGTGGACATCAACCCTGACTGAAATTTGACAGTTTGGCAGTCGTTTTTTTATAAGATCGACTAGTGCGAAGATGGCAGATTTTTTCATTTTCATAATCAGAAACAATAAGTTTGTTGATTTTTTTAAAAGCAAGTGAGGTTGTTTTGATGGAATATGGATGACATAAAAATCTGACTAAAAAGTCTGCCTTTTTTCAGACTCGTGGAGACGCAGTGACCGCGGAGTTTATTAGCAGCTTATGTCTGTTATCCCTTTCGCCTTTTCGGTTCTTCTTAAAGGCCTACCACAATCGAATTAAGGCTCTGGACACTGCCGCAAGTAGTCATGCGAATACACTTATTTTGTATAATGCAGCCATAATGACATTTCGCTCAGTTTTGTCGAGTTTAGTTCACTTTTGCATCCTTACGTAGTGACGGGTACGCTACGTCGTGTGAAAGGATGTGATATACGGTGACGTTTCCTTAATGCACGCCTTAAGTCTTTCTACTTTTCGGACTTCGAGCTTTATACTTTTTGTCAACGATCCGATATCCAACCTTTTATTCGCTACTCCCATCGTATAATTTAGGTCTTGCTAGGTTCACTCGTTCCTCTACAAAACATTTTCACTGCAATACTCTTCACATCTAGACATTTTGTGCACAATAGTGAGCAAACGTGTCTACAAAAAAATCTGTGAAAATATGTTCGGTATCCATCTGTTGGGTGTAAAAGAAATACATGCCCTTACATTTTATGAACGCATCCATTTCAACAAACATTTCATCTTCTCAAAGATAGGTGACACTGCCAGTTAGCTGTCATCTCTTTCCTTTTTCTTTTTTCTTAAAGTAAAGACGTGTTTTTCTGTTTTAATAAAAACCTTGTTAAAAATCCAAAGAAATCTTTTCGTTTCCACGCGCAATCTCAACACCATCATTAGCTAGATGGTTATTCGTGTGCATCCTTCTGGTTCAGACCTCAATGTTAGTTATTATAACCTCGCCCACCAGACTAATCCAGATGTCGCCCTTTCTACATACTTTACGCCCTGGTAGGTTACGTACTTCTTTTCCCGTCCTGGCAACACTGGTGTCACATTGGTTTACGATTTGTATAAAGTATGTAGCTGGTGTACCTACGCAAACGAGAGCATCTTTCAGCGAATGGGCGAATCGCGAACAAATCATTTTTACCACATTTAAAGGCAAACAATTGACAATTTTACTATTCCCAAATAAGAAAGCTTAATTTATCTATCGTTTTATGGAAAAAAAAAGTTGAACAGTAATTAATTTCTGCGAAAAAACAATCAATTCGCTGAATACTTTTTGCGAACTGTCAAATTTTATTCACATTCCACTGATGTAGAACGCAATCCACATTCGCGCGAGATGTCGTATGTCAAATGAAATTCGCCGATTGTAGCTACTAGATAAAAAAGCTGCTGTAAATGAAACCTGTGAATATTCGCTCGTTCGTGTTCGCAGCTCGCTGCGCTTTGAATGGACCTTAACTCCAACAAAGAAATTGACTATTCCCTGTCAAAGAATGCTTCTTACGAACTGTCAAATTTTATTCACATTCCTCAAATGTGGAACGCAATCCAGATTCGCGAGAGTTTAACTTCACAATTCCTTTTTTTCTTTGGCAAATGAAAATTTAAATTCGCAGATTGCAGCGACTCAATAAAAGAGTTGCTGTGAATGAAATGTTAGTGTGAAGCGTTGTCTATCGCGATGAAATAAAAAATACGTTCAGTGCTTCAAAATTTGAATCAAATAATACACATCTAGTTACCCACAGATATCTTTAAATGAACCTAAGATACTTAAAAGCATGAACCTGGCTCGTTTATCCCCCTTCCCCTTTTTAAATGAATCTCAAAAAAGAACCAAAAAATCATTATAAAGGTACCTCATGAACTGCAAAGCATCGACTAATGTTTGTTTATATATTTTATATATACCCAAATGATTGTGATTTAGTTATACTTAATTTTTATCGCCGAACGTAGGTACTTTTATTATGATTCAATGAAAAAACCACAAATAAGATGCCAAAATGATGCGTAACTCTAAACTGCGACTTCAGTCACATCGCCAGACTGAATAACCACGTAACCATATGCAAGAATTATAAGCAGCCTTACCTGCTTCAATCTATATAGGTACCTTTGCCAAAGGATGCTTCCATAACCACTTTGATTTACGTTCCAATACTCACCAGGCTCGTCCACAACACCAGCAAATATATATTTTAATTAATTCACCCATCATGTATTAATTACCTTTTGCATTTTGTAACATCGCCCATAACAGCGCCTCAAATTACATTCTCACAACCCCAAAGAGCCTCCGATTCTTCTCCTGCTCCTGATAAATCATTTCACCAGAATTCCTTGGAAGTAATATTCGATCGGGAACGGAACATATTTATAAGGAAAACTCGTCCCAAACCTTTCGTGTCACAAGGGACGCATATGCGTTGTGTCTCCTTCGCAGGACATTTTGTGGTAATTTGAGTATTAATCATTACCGTTATATACTAAATATAAGTCCATGTGTCACGCCAGGCTGTAGGCATATTTTGTACAGAGTTTGTGTGTTCTCCTTGGCTTGTAATTATCCAAATGATTTAACCTAATTAATTTATATTGCAACCAACTCTTCCTTTGACACTCTATGGTTGGAAACGACGATGGAATTACTTATGTCGAGATAATTTGCTTTCGATCAGAAGTGTCACGTGGCGACGTTATGTAAATGGCTACCATTCGGTGATGGTCCATCATTCTAACGCAATTCTTTAGAATAAAATTGGAAAATTCATTTGACACATATTATACATATGTTTTTGCATAAGATTTTGCGCTCACGTGGTAAAAAATGGAACTGATTCATGTGGAAATAACGGTCGACAATGGGATAGTTTTTTTTTATTGTTAAAACCCTTTTTTAAATAGTGGAGATAGTTTTAGAGGGGAAAGTTGATAGTACTCGTAAAATGAATGGATTTTTGTGTGCGTAATTGAAAGGTCAGCTTCAAAAGGATTGTTGAAAGGCATTATTGTTATTCTGTAGACACAAGCCAAAACCGCCTAGTTTTGATTTTCTGCGAAAATGTATGGAATATGGCAACAATTGTGGTATACTTAACTCCATTTCTTCTTAACTCGACTTAAGCAGTTATGGATTGTAGCCATTGAATCATTACAGCTCGCAGACCTTTGTTTATTCATCAGTTTCCTTACTGGTCTCTGTCCATGTCCCTGTCCATAGAACCATAGAAGGAAGACTTCACCTATTTTGTTTGATTTCCTTTTTGGCAATCTGTTCTGTTCAGGCACATAGAATTTCTTAACAAAACAATGCCATAGATCGCAGTTATCTCAGCAAAATGAAAAAAAGAAATATATCCCGCTCTAAACTTATTCTTATCCAAGATTTTGTACATTTACAAGTGCAAAACACACTACTTTATTATTTGCTATTAAATTCAGTTGTATTTATGAACACTGTAAGCCCTAATGAAGTGATGCCAATCCAAAACCATATCAAATGTCACAACCGTTTACGATAATAAACGATATAAAGCAAATGACAGCACCAAACACTCCGTTGACACATTTTGACATATTCAATTAGAAATTCAAATCCGCCACAAAGAATGGGTAAATTTTTGCTTATTTCCTCAAATTTTCTGTTAAAAACTTATGATTTTTCATAATTAAAACCACTTACAGATAGCCTACATACATTTGAGGAAGTGAGTGCGTTAAAAAAGCTACGTAAGTTCTCCAAAAAAACTCGATAAACCACTTCACCACGGAGTGATGGCATGGACCACAGCCCACTTAATTTATTGCTTCTCCTGCTTCTTTTTCAGGCGAAGAATACGAACGACAATTGAAAATGTTTGGCGTGGAACTCTGTGATTTACCCGACGATTGCTTAAGCAAGCTCAACGAGTGCGTACAGCTTAAAATTGCCACCAAATTGCATGATCTCGGCACAAATTACCTCCAGGAGTTCTACTTTACAAGGAAAAAGGAGCAAATCGATCAGCAATTGGCCATTGTAAGACTACAGAATGACATCACTGAGTTGGAGGAACAAATCACAACAGAAATCGAGGAACTGAATCAATTGCAAAAGTAAGTTTATTAGGAAAGCCCATAAAGCAAATTAGATTTGATTCTTCTTTTCAGTTTCACAGCATCGGTGAACAAACGTCTGATATCCGACGCTGAAATGGAAAACAACAAACTGTCGATAGAGAAGAAGATTCAGGATCTTGTCGAGCGACAGGTATAGCATTGCGCGAACCCTTCTAATCGACGTTGTGCTGATGATAATTTGATTTCAGAAAACCTTTTCGATTCCCGAAGACATCAACATTGATGAATTGATCAACAAGCTAGAGCTGCTCGAGAAGCGAAAGAAGAACACGAAAAGCACGTGAAGAGCTTCACACTTTATTGGCATAGGATTTAGTTTAGAAAAAAAAAACACATATTTACTCAAAGACTGTTTATAGTAGCACGCCACGAAGATGGCAAAATATATATATTTAAACGAAATTGTTTGCTAGTTAGTCCACTATTTGACTTCCTGGGCTAGTGATGAATTGTACGAGCATGTATCCGAATGGTGGGCCGTTGAAACATCAATCTGCCTTGGAACATGGTCTACGGTTCGTTTCAAATGCGCCACGGGAGTCGGTTTATAACACAACGCTTTAAAGCACTTGCACGATTAACATTCTCCAAGTTTTCTACCGTTCTTCAGTGTTGTACAAGTCCCTTTAAACTTTTCGACCCATTTTCGAATGAGAAGTATGCTTGGCGCATTATTTAAGTGGCGAAAACCTCGAATATTGCAGAATCTTCTACGCGCTACGCGAGGTTGTTTAGGAAAAGGGAGAGGAACAGAGGCGGTGCCAGTGAGCATTGACTCTGAATGTGGAAATGACGAGGAAATACAGATCATGGACGATCAGTCGTTCAGATAATGAACGAATCCTTGCATTTGAAAGTACCAACAGGCGAGGGTATTTCGCTGGACAATTTTCGATGCAAAAGACGGTGAAACAGCGAAAGCCTTCAGACATTTTTTCGATGTTTTAGTGAGACTATGGAGCTCACACGTAATGTCTCTAACACCTTTAAGTTTAAACGCACGTTTTTCGACACAGTATTTGGTACACCTGACCAGATGACAGCGTTGTACTCCACCTTTGGGCGGATAAATGTCTTACGAGAGCAACGCCATCAAAGACGATGAATCAAACCAAGAAAGCGAGTCTATTCCAATTGAATACTTATATTTAGTAATATCTTATAAACCGTGCTCAGTAGATAGTGCGTTGGACTACCGTGCATGGGGTTTCAAGTTCAGAAAATACCACTTCTGAAAGAATTCACATTCAAGAGTACCTATTACCGTCATGATAAAGCCCTTCTAAACGGCAACCTCTCTGCACAAATTGTAGCTCCCCCCTGTACGTGCAGAACAGTTGTGCATGACCTAATAATTATTTCCCTTTCTAGTTAGAGTAATGTGGCATTTCCGTTTCTTAATTCTGTTTTTTGTTTTGTTTCTTTTATTCTCAATAAAATGTTGCTTCGATTTACAATTGTATTGTATATGTAAACGTCTTTTTATCTATAACAAATGCAAATATTTATTGGTGTTATCGTCTGTTTTGGAACGACTTCAAATTACAACTTCGGTTAAAAAGAGTAAAAAACGAAAAAACCGAACAAAAAAATGCGCAAAAAACTACATTGAATCAGCTCCAATATTGCTTTTGTTCGTTAGATTAAAGTTTTTAGTTTTTTTTTAGAATAAATTGTATATCATTTCTGGCATCGGCACTACGTGTTTTTAAAAAAATTTTAAACGAAAAAAAGTTGCTTAAAAAAATCATAATTTGTATTTCTTTATTTATTGGAAGCTTTTATGAAGATTTCTTCTTTTTCTTTTCTCATGATTTTCTCTTATTTTGTTTTTGTTTTTTTTTTTTAATAATTTTTTCTCAATTATATAATCGTTTTCTTGTGTTTTTTATATAGTTCTTGTTGTTGTTGTTTGTTGTTGTTGTTGTTGTTAAATTGAAGGGCGGGTGTGTTGTGGCAGACAAACAAGAAGAATCATATTCTCCTTCTAGCGGCTGAATTCGGGCGCATCATCCTGAGTGATGTCACCATACTTCCAGATGGCCAAGTGAGCTGCCAAGGCGGTTGCTTGCGCTTGCTGGTATTGCTCTACCAGATCCTTGAGCTTGCGTTCACGCCTCTTTTCGGCGAGCAGGAGTCCATCGGCAACAAGACCTTTACCAATATCAGCATTGGTAGCTGGATCGTGCAGAGTGGCCAGTGGGACACCGGTCGATGGTCGTAACTCAATGTTGAGTTGAACCTTGCGATTGAGAACGTCTTGGGCGAAGCAACGGAGAGCTTCCTCCTTGTCGTCCGCGTCCGATGGCAGGAGAACCAAGGCCAGAGCGTATTCGGTGGCGTACGGCTTTTCGCTAGAGAATCCGCTCGGCAAATTAGCCAGACGGGTGAAAGGCACATTCTATTAAAAAAAGAAAGACAAAACAAATTAGTAAAGTATAAAGATTTTACTGGTTGGTGGATGTCCCTCTGAACCATGTCGCCAGTTTCCCTTGTTTGACCCTTTAACCGTCAATCGAACTCTTAATTTTCAAGCACCGATGCCGAAAATGCTTCCGAGGCATTGTGACAAAAAAATATTGCCACTGCTTCGTCCACAACTCGAACGTGAGCGCTGATTTCTTGAAAAGAACGATCGCCCGAAGGCACGACAATCAAAGTTTACTCTCATGACAAGAGTTAGCCAATCGGGAGCATAGCTTCTTAGACACACAGTTCGTTGAGGAGCTTACTCTGGCAAACTTATGACTCATGCATTTCCTTTTAGACGGAAACGGATCTAAGGAGCTTGCGGACGCATATACAAAACAGAAAAGAAAAATGCTTACCTCTTTATTTCCGTAGTCGATGTAGCAGACAGTAGCGGTGCCATTCTGGACACGTTCAACCTTCGCCCTGTACCACTCGTTGTCTAGGCTGAACTGAGCAGCGCACAAATCGTTACGCTTCGGCGTGTACGTACCAGCGGTTGGTGGATTCGATTCGAATTCGGTGCGCAGCTTCGCCATCAAGTTGTCCAACTTTGCGGCAGAGTCAACATTCTGGGTGAAGAATGTTAGGTCGGGAGTAATCTCAGTGACAATAACCGTCTCGTAGTTAACCTTTCTCTCGACAATCTTCTCTTCTTTCTCCTCCTCGGGTTTCTTCTCCTCCACCACTTCCTCTACGTAGTTTGCCCAGATGTTCTTCTTGGCAGCCTTAGCGCGATCCTCGGCCGATTTCAACGACCGATAGTACTCGGACTTCTCAGCACTGAAGTGCACTTCAGCCAAACCTTCTTCCACAAGTGCGACGGACAAATTCACATTGCTTTCGGTCCAGAGCCAACCGATGACACTGCTGCCGGCCTTATCGGTGGTCTCAATGTGCACGCTTACGTCACGCTGCAAAATGCGATCGCGGGTGAATGTCAACGCCTCATCGCCGTAGGGTTCTCCCTCCTGGGCGGGCACACCATTCAAAGCGGGACGTGACGAACGTGGGCATGAAATACCTGCCAGCAGGAAAGTAACCAGGCAACTGTCCTTGGGCACATAAATACGCAGACGCGATCCACTAGCAACGAACTCAACGATGCCTTCGGTGCGGAGGGCGCGCTGCCACGATGGCAGGTATTGCTGCTTAATGCGGGAATGTTCGGTGGTCAGGTCATTGATGCGCAGCACTGCATTGTCCTTCTTGCCATGCATACCCTTTTGACCCTTGATTGCCTGAGCTTCAGCGCTGAACAGCTCATCGTAATGCGACGAGCGTTGATCGTCATCTTGGCGGTAACGTACAACTGTAGCCAGACCCTTGCTGACCATGGCTTCGGCGATGTTCTGCCCTCCGATCGTCACAGTGTAGCAGTACTTCTCGGGGAAATTATCACGCGCCGGCGAAATATAATCAAGGTTGCACTGAACCTTATGATTGATCAGTTTCTTGCGCAGGAATTCACGTGCCTCGAACATAAATGGAATCTCATAAAGTGGACGGTAGTTTTTGCTGCGTGGTGGTGCCTTCGTCTCACCATCTCCCTCGATACCGCCACGAGCGGTGTCACGTGGTGGCCGGATACTCGAAAGGAAGACTTTCTTCACCTGACCATTGGCCAGTTTAACATTAATTGCATCGCCATTGAACACCTCAACAACGGTTCCAGTGAAGTCTTTTTCCTTCGAATTAAATGCTGGCGCTTTCGATTGATAGTCCTTCCACAGGCGATTGCGGTTCTCCTTGGCTTGACGTTCGGCAGCTCTTAGTTTATCCGCTCCTGAAAATTAAACCCAAAAAAAAAAAACACATTTAAACTATCGGCTTTTGCTGCATGTGGATTGAGAAGAATGAGGCATGAAATGAATGAAATGAATTTCGAGTGTAGGCGGGGTGAAATGATGTTTGGTGCTCGCATTAAGGAAGCGCTTACATCTTGGAATCCGACAATTTATCTAGCACCGTGGTTCAGATATTTACGTAGTTTATCAATCGTTAAATATCAAATTTTCAGCGCTAAAGTGTTTGCAACTGAAATAGATTAGGCGAGAGAATAAGGACACAACTTTTAGGGAACAAACGACCGCGATAGAGGCCTGCATACGAAGCATTCCTTTCTGTTTTTTGTACTCAATGTTCATGTAAGAAAGCTCTACATAATTGATTCCAGCGGAATTACGCATCTAGTGGTAGAGAATACTGTAGACGGGGTGAAAATATGCGCATGCAACAATGACAGCATGTACACTCGGATTCCGTCGTTTATATAGCAACCTTCGTAGAAAATCAAAGAAAACATATTCAATTCTAAGATTTTGAACTTATAAATTGCATAATTGTTTTATTTATAGATCACAATGGGCTAGTACTTTTTGTGCCCTGTGATTTATACTTTCTGTGTTGGAAGGTAATACCAATTAGGTCTCTGGAATTGTCTAACTGACGATTTTCCAAAACGAAATGTCGCTTCAGCGTTGAGACAAAATCTTTTTCGCGTACCAGGTTTATTAACTTTTAACCTCGAAATTATTCATTTGTCTTTTCTTTTTTTTTTATATAAACCGCGAATATTATTTTAGCAAGAAAATCGTCGCACATCGAGGAAAATCTTTCTTTTGATGAAATTCTCATAAACACTTGTGATTGAGTTGTCAAACGCCGCAGATAGTGGGATGTAGATCTACTCGGGCATTGGGTGTGTTCAGGATTTTAGTCACTAACATGTTAGTGAAGTCTAGAATTCTGAACGCTCAAACTCACTGCATATGCAGTTGACATTTCCTCGTAATAATTGGATGTACACTACGTAGTTTCACTGAGGATTTCTTTGTGAATTGAGTTTTTTTACAGAATTGTTAGGATTGAAAAAGGATACAAAAAGTATAAAAATGGACTACAGATAAGATGCAATTTTTTTAAGTGAGTTTACATGCACATAAATATGTGCTAATATAGTAAACATTATAGACCTAGTTATACTTCTAAAAAACGATTTTCAGAGTCAATAATGCACGCACTTTGTATGATCTGAAGATGTGTTGCACACGGTATCCCTATCAAATTAAAATAATTATTCCTTTAACCGAATTTTGTTCCATTTTAACTAAATAAAAAACACTAAACACTAGATTTGCAGTGCATTTGCAGGCTCTCAACCAATCAGATCGACCAAATCTGACTTCACTACGTAGTGACTAGAATCCTGAACACACGCATTGCTATCGACTTTACGATATTTACGATCAAACGCCTGAGGTTACATTTCGTTTCCACCCATATATACGCGTTGTTTCTACTCTATGTGTCAAAGTGAGAGCGACCTAACCTCACATTGCGTTTTGGGCATCAGATTTAGTTTCGTGACTGACTTGTGTGTTCTGTCTGTAGATGTAGCTACTTCTCTTTAGTAGTTGGCTAAGTTTGCAGCCGCTCTAATGTAACGTTGAGTCCAAACCCAACACAAAATAGCTTCCTTTGTTTGTTCAATAAATAAATAAGAGACGTTTCCTAGACCTAGTGCATAATAAAGTATACATCCTGCGTCTGAGTCAAGAGAGAATATTGTAGACGGGGTGAAAATATGCGCATGCAACAATGACAGCATGTACACTCGGATTCCGTCGTTTATCTAGCAACCTTCGTAGAAAATCAAAGAAAATATATTCAATTCTAAGATTTTGAACTTATAAATTGCATAATTGTTTTATTTACGATTGATCTTTATCTCTAGAGGTTAACTCTTACTTAAACCAGCTGAGTCATTTGCTTGTGATAAACGAGTTCGCTTTATGCGTTTGTATGCGGGAAAACTATTCGCTGTTCGATTGCGAGCTTCACTGAAACCTCTTCCGAAGTTCTCGCATTGAGTCGCTCAAAAAAGTGGTCAGGTGGAGTTTTTAACGCCTTCACTTATTTTACTCTCAACTTTCTATTTCTTCAAATTACTTGTAGACAATATGTTATTATGCTCGCGCAATAAAATCTTAGCACAAACACTTCGGATGTTGTCGTTATTCTTGGCAGTTCATTCAGAGTCAATAAACCATGCTTGTGTCGTTCAAAAACTAGATCGTACTGCCTACTATGCAAAGAAAAAAAAAACCAAACAATTGTACTTACCACCTTTCATAACGGCCATACTCCAGTCGACACACTTGGCCAGACCTTCTCGCAGCAGTGCTTCGGCGATATTACCCTTCGGGTAGAGAATGGTACCAATAAAGTTCGAATTATTAACCGATTCCAATCGAATTTCGACTTCACGCTGCAGCAGGCGGGATTCCACAAAGTAACGTGCCTCATCGGCAAATGGAATCTTCACACTCAAATCGGGTTTACCCTCAGAGTCAAGTTTAACACCCGGACAACGGATACCGGAAATCATCAAAGTTATATAATGGAATTCAGGCAGGAGGAAAGCGCGAATAGTTGATCCATCGCGGACATGCTCGATGATTGCCTTAACAGGCTTACCACCATAAAAATCGACAATGTGAGCGGGATTCTCTTGCGTCCATTTAATGTGCCTCACATGATCGCTTGATGGACTATGGCTCCATTTACCACGACCGGCTTGCTTGGCATTATCTTCCAATTCGATCAGACGTTGTAATTCAGGTGTTTGACGACCCTCACGACGGACACTGACCAAACCCTCGTGCACCATTGTCTCGACAACATTTTCACCGGTTTCTTGATCTTTACCCAACCAAACATTACCATATTCGCGGGTAGTGTTTGGTGCCTTCTCAAAGGTAAAACAAACTTCTTCACCAATCAGCTTCTTGCGGAGGAATTCACGTGACTCCCAAGCATATGGTTCGTCCTTGGTTTCATCACTAAAACAAAAAAAAAAAAAAACACATAATATTGTATTCACATTCGATTGGATTTTGTTTTTTATAAATTTACCCTCCAGCTCCAGGCCTTCTGGCTAATTTTGGGGCCAACACGTGGGAGAAAGTAACCTGCTTCTCTGGTGGTGGTGCTCCCTTAGCTGCACGAATGATTACAGTATCTCCAGACACAACCTGAAACAATACAAAACGTAAATTGTTAATCATTTTGTTCACAGATAAAAGTTGTATAATATAAAACCTAGCATAAGCACCAATATCTTCTAAAGAACAACCGCATCGCATGGCTTTTCGAATTTCAATGAAATAGTAGGGTTAGTGGGTGGCACGTGTTTTCTTTTAAAACTATCACAGCTATTCGCTTCACTCTTTCCACTCTCTCACTCTAATTGTATTGTAGAGAAAATTTCCCCCGTATTTTCGGATGTTGATGGCAAAATGCCATTCAAATTTACTCCCAAAGAGAGGGACAAAGAATGCACGCTATGAGTGATCTAGGATAAACTGAATACTCGTACTCAAAAGTGTGGGGTTCTCTTTCAATTTTTGGAACAGAAAAGTTGTATATTACTCGTTCCAGTAGTTTTCGTCAGATCAGACACTAATGGAGCCAAAACTTAGAACCTTTTATAGTCAGTTTGCGCTTGAAAATGATACAGTTAAGGACATGGATTGGCGAGGCTGAAACAGACGAGCATTCGTTGAAAATGGAAAAGTTTGAACGTGAGTAGGTACACTCTTTTGAACCAACCAGAGAGAGATTGGTGAAAATGAGGAAAACACAGTAGTCATAATCGATTCGGTGCCGATCAGCTGAAGTGGGCATCGCCAGTGGCAACCCGGCTCTTATTTTGCATTTGGATTTGCGCCTTCATCCGTGTAAGACTGTGCTGAGGCAAGTATTGAAGCCGTACGCGACGATCAACTGAAGTAAGCATCGCCAGTGTCAACCCGGCTCTTATTTTACATTTGGATTTGCACCTTCATCCGTATAAGATTGAAGCCGGACGAGCGTTGACAACGCCGTGAGTTAGCTATTTGGCCGCTAGAAATGCTGCCTGGAGATCCTCATCTTCTGCTCGGACAATCCCCATTCTTGGCTTCGTTGCTATGTCTAAAAAGCAAAATTGGAGCGAACACAATCTATAAGAGTTCGACCAAGCATCAACACATCCACAAAGATAGACTGTTTCCATCTCACGGCAAGTGTTCATCAATTGAGGTGCGATTTGACACCACTCGATTACTTTATCCTCGGATACGTCAAGTCCTAAGTCTAATAAGCCAACCAATTTGAACGAGCCCGAGGGCAAGATTCCAAACGTTATAACGCCGCCCAAATTGGACAAAACATCAAAATTTAACCGCTGGACGCACGAAGCCGATGTGGTCATTCAAATCATGTGTTATTCCGCACATAATCACCCTTATTGTCGTCGTTGTCTGTCGAAAATGACTGGCGACATCATATTGCGTAACTAAAACGACGCGACTCAATATTCCACATACATTTCAGACGACTTTTGTCGTTCACCATCTCGACAGAAGTCGTGAATTCGTCATCGCCAATGCCAAACAGTCGTGTCGTTTGTTTTTAGGCTCGTGGACAACGCCGACAATAACGGTGAATGGCATGAATGTAGCTTCAAAATAAAACCAGAATCAGTTCCATATCACACACCATTTTTGTTTTATTTTTACTTGTTTTCCTATCGTTCTTATTTGGACACATAATGGGCCAGTGCTGACCTGAGTGCGGCGGAGGTATTTCGTTCTGGTCACCCAAGTTTTCCAGACGACGAGTAAGTTAAAGAAGGTCTACACCCAATGAAGTATTAAGGGATTTACATACGATTGCACACTTAATTTATCCATCGACCGGATAGCAGATGAAGCAAAACAGATGTAGAACTTTTCTTTTAAAGAAAGTGACTCATAACGTTAGCGCCACCATAACTTAAACACCCAACAATCCTCTCAATTCATATCGTAGCTTGTCACAATTCTAGCATATATAATAGGCTTCCTGCTGACTGTGATAAACAACCATAAAGGTGACTGACACTCTGCCGCTGACTGTGCCACACCCCTTCCACTCCCCTTATGCCAGCCAAACCAAATGTGGTCTAAAATACCGGCCGCATGTTTGAAACAACCACATGTACCACTCTACAACTACTACCTCTGCATTTATCTTATCAACAAAAAAAAAAAAAAGCTGGAAAAGAAATTTGCTTCAAAAGCGAAAAACCAAAAAGAAAGAAAGAAAGAAATTGATTTGGGAGAAACCAAGACAAATGAAGGAATAACGTGGCAAACGTGGTGGAATTATGCAAGATACACCAATAGTAGAAGCAGCAATGGCAACGTGGAAGCAGAGCCCACCATTTGGAGTGAATTCTATTTATACGTATACAAGAGCAAAGTAACAATAAACTTGTTTGGATATCTCGCTGGTGAACGCAAAAGACGACCAAACATGTTGCGACAAGATAATTCTGTTGCGCGCACCGCCAACTAAATACAACAACTTTTTGACCCATAATTTGAGTTCGTGTTTAGATTGAATAATGCCTCGTTAAATGCTCATCTACATTAGAAAGAACGACAGACAAACATGTGTTTGTTTCTTGCCAGCAAAGTACCTGCTTCAATTTTGTGAAAGTTTCCAAAAGGCAGTAAGAGGGTCCACTTCAATTAAACTTCAAATACATTTAGTTTAAAACTACATACATACCTACCTACTTGTTTGATTATCTAAAAGAAGAGTTTTGTAGACGATTGTCTTATGCACATGCGACAAGAAAGCGTGTGCACATACGTGAAAACCGTCGTCGTTTATCTAGCAGCTATTGTGAAAATCAAAGAAAATATCATTTATTCTGAGATTCATTATTAGATTGCATAAAGTTCTCAAGTGAAATCAATTTCACTGAGGGAATATAATAGACTATTCCATGGTAAATGGTCTAAACATAAAAATTATAATCAAAAACTACTTAACAACAATGACTCATCAACAAAAGCAGTTACATATTTGCAATTGCCTGCCAATAAAAGTCACAATTTTAAACTACATATTTATGATTTCAATTGTGTAAAAAGCGCTACAAAATAAAACCCCAACAGAAGCCGTAGAATTTTACAGTTCACATACAGTGCTTAATTAAATCTGCCACCTTTAAGACACCTATGACACATGTACGTGACTATGTGGTTGTTTATAGCTTGAATTATTCTAGGGATGAGAAATCATTCGTGAACTGCGTGGGCTAGCCGATCCAAAAGTAATTTTGGGAATTTTTTTTTCATTCGTTTTTCTAAATCAATAATTGTCCAAGGATTTATGATGCCATCGTTGCGAGTTGCAAATGAATTAGTTAGTGATTAGGATTAGACGCCGATAAGTGCTATCGATTGGTAGTATATGCGTGGCTCAGTGGTTAGTGTACAATGTGTACGAGGCATAGAACCAACTGGTGTGAGGAGCTAGGCTTTGACCCTATACGTTGGGCTTATAGCCTTCTTCTTCCTCTTAAAGTACGACGCACAGAACCAACTATTGTGAGGAGCTAGGCTTTTACCCTTTACGTTGGGCTAATGGCCTTCTTCTTCTTCTTAAAGTACGTCGCACAGAACCAACAGTTGTGAGGAGGAGCTAGGCTTTGACCCTTTACGTTGGGCTTATGGCCTTCTTCGTCTTTTTAGAGATCCTCTCGGCTGTGGAGGTTGGAAATCACTGTTTTTAATGTTTGTTTGTTTGTGACACCTCTTACTAGAGTAAAGATTGAGCCACTCCCTCATATTTGACATCCATGACAACCTTTATCATGGCTTATGGCATAGGTAAGGTTAGATTAGAGTGGCTATCCGCGTTCAGCACACTTTAGATTTATTGAAAAAACCATTACTACGACCATCACCACAGGAAAGACCAAAAAAATACGGTTAGAAGCAACGAGGTGTGCTAGAGACTAAGTTGAAGAGACTCTTGAGCTAACACCCTATGGGTTTTTTCAGGAAAACCAGCCATAGCTCTTGACGAAGCGCTTTAAATGTCTGATAGTTGGTAAATCCCTCAAATTACCAATGTTATCAAAGAAATAGGGCCTTAGGTGGAGGCAAGGCAGTAGAACAGATAAAGGGAGTTGAGCTAATAGCCTGATACACTCCTCAATCTAATTTCTGCCCACCAGAACCGGTATGCTTGTAACAATTTCTTTATTTCCACGAAAAACACTTTTACTTGTGATGAGTCACGAATGCGAGTAAAATATTATAAACATGCTTCAGCGGTATCTTGTGTGTTTCTAGTGATAAGTGCATCTTTATCGAACCACATTATAGTCCAGAGTTTTAAAATCGGCTGCCGCTAGCAAGGTGAAAAGCCCTAACAAAAACTACAAACAATTCGAAGCAATGAAATTACAAGGGCTTCATTGACTAACCGGAAATAGGAACTGTGATTGTATTAGGCTAATGAGATGGTTAACTATATGAAATTTCATAAATTAGAAGCAGTTAATGTAGGGTTACTGCATGCACATTTATCACTTGCGTTAAAGTGAATTATAGGTTACACCATCGCGCCCCTAACAAGTGTAATCAATCAATCAGCAGCCAAATTGTAACAGCTGCTGGTCATATGGACGAACATATTGTTGATAAGCCACTTAAGTGTGAACTATTAAATCTGAAGGCTTCGGCTTCTAGTACCACAGCGTGGCATGCTAATGCGCGAACAACTTTTTATTTTTAATAACCACACTGAATGACTAGTCAAATATTTATTCAGTAAGATTGTACATATATCCAATGCAAACATAATATATTTCTTGTTAAAAGGTTAACACAAGCATGTGAAGATAGATATACCTACTCCAAACACTCACACACCCTCCAACAGAATAGAAAGATCTACTTTAATCCTATTCAGCTTGTTACATGCATGCATTATACACTTAAAAACCGAAGCCATTGTTGCAAGGAATCGTCGTCCGTAACAAATTGCAAAGAAATATTGCATAAAACCCTCTATTGAATTGTGTGTACCACCTTAAACAAAGAAAATTGATGCACACACTGGCATAAATTGTATACCATTCACGTGTCTTCCTTTCTCTCCTACGTTTGAACCAAAGTGACGATGTGGCACACACAACTATCATTTGTACCGAACGTAGAACGCGTCATTTGGGATGGTGTACCTCTTGCAGTTGAAAAAAAAAAAAAAGCCCAACAACAACAACAATAACTAGTAAAAGTCGTCCAACAGGTTGTGTGGGGATAATAACAAGGAGCTGCATTAAAAAAAGATGATTCTATCCAATCAAGCCAAAACCATTTTGGGTAGAAACAAAGTTCAATCGGTTGCAACGGCGGCACCGCATGTTATCAGCCGGAGCAAAACATAATCGATTAACATTTTGCTGAATTCAGTAAAAAATTATCTTCCATGCCCTCAAGTGAGGGTAGAAAGTTTATCAATAGCCAGAGCTTGACACGTTACAGAGACTCAAAAGCGATTCAAACAGAGAAAAAAAACATAAAAAGACCAACCGCCACCACTGCGTGGCATCAGCAGAGGAGGAATTACTTTCAATTTTGATTAATAAAAAGCAAAAAATTAAGACTCGCCACTTGTTCCGATTTTCCTCTTTATTTTTTTTTTTTTTTTTTATTCAATTTTGTTCCTCTTTTGCCTCCTCGTTTATGCCCCCGATTGTTTGATGGCGATGTCTTTTTAATGATGATTTCTATAAATAATTGAAGTGCGGGGACATTTGAGAAGAAGAACTCTCGACAAACTCACCATGCACCCAGCAGTAGCCGGGTGAAGTCTACCATCACATCGGCCATATGCCACGCAGGGAAAATGCATCCAACTCACAAAAAATCAGTGAAAATTGATAATTTCCACAAAAAAATCACCACTTTAATTCATAATTTCCATTAAAACCCAACCAAAGAGGAGTGGTATTCGATCGAAGGAAAAGAAAAAAAAAGTCTACAAAAAAAAAACCATTCAAATTTTAGGTTATGGTGAATCTGCCAAGTTGGCAGCTTCGTGGAAGTTTTTTTTCTTTTTATCTTTTCTTCGGCACCAGCGCCCATCTTTACACGAAACTTTCACACGAAATCCAAACGAAACACGGCAAATTTGAATGAAAATTTATGCTATTTCACTCAAATTACAGTTAAATATGGGGGAATTTTTATTCAAAAATATAAAAAAGATGGGGAGAAGGAAAAAAATTTACCTGCTTGACGATTCCCTTGCGGAATATCGGTTGGGGATTTGCTGGAACAGTGGCTGCAGTTGTAGCACTCATTTTATTTTTTTATTTTTTACTTTTTGTTTGGCGTTCCTTTGAATTGAATTGAAATTCGAGGATAAAACCCAATCCAGACGTCGAGTAGTACAGTGCTTTTTTTGTTGGTTTTTTTTTTTTCTTTTGAAAAAAATGTGGATATTCACACGCGACTCGGACTTGTAGGCAAACGATTCTCACTCGGTAAAATTAAAAAAATAAATGGGAAACTGAAATACCCGCACTGGATGGCTGACTATACGGTTGGTGCGGTTAGTGCGTTCCACGCGATATGAGAGGATTCGGTTTGAATCGTGTTGGCTCTTTTTGTCGTATGCAGATGGTTGGTCAATGCGGTGCGGCTGATGAAAGTGTGACTGCGAGGTATAAGGTGGTGCGTTTCTGGCAGATGGAAATGTGGCTTTGTTCGTGAATACTGAATGAAAGAAAATAGGTGTTTTTTTTTGTTGGCTTTTCGCAGGGAATTCTCAGCTTGTGAGAGGGTGAGGGAGAAGGGACTAAGATCGAGTCGATTAGCTGAACGTGACAACAGAGCGATGACGGGGATTTGGCCAGAGGGATTTTCAGTCTTTCAAAAGAAATAGAGGGAAATTTCAAATCTCTAATATATTGCAGGCTTTACAATTTAAGAGTACTTGCGAACGCATTTCGGTTGTGTTCAAAAAGTGTTTAAAGGAACAACAATTTGGTAAATGATCAATGCGTTTCCGAATTTTAGTAAATACACCTATCGTTAACACTGCGTCTCCACGAGTCTGACAAATGTCAGACTTTTCAGTCAGACTCCTACTACGCCAGACTTTTATGTCATTGGATAGGTGAATTTTGTTATGAACAACATGTCAACAGCAAAACAAACTCACTTGCTTTTAAAAAATCAACAAACTTACTGTTTCTGTTTGTGAAAATCAAAAATCTGCCATCTTTCGCGTCTGGAAAGCACAAATCGATCAAAACACATGTTTTTTCTAATTAAAAACGACAGCCAAACTTAAAATGTCAAATTTCAGTCAGGGTTGATGTCCACAGAGAAGACTGCAAGTCAAGTCATATTAATGTCACGACTTGTGTCTTGACTGAAATTATGTCTCGTAGAGACTGGGTGCTTTCAAAACATACATTTTTGCTCACCGCTTTTGTGTTCTAGAAAAGTACATATGTATATGTATTTTGAGAGATCAATGATCCTAAAAATTTAGCCAAAGTTCACGGAATAAATTTGTTCAGTTTCTCAATGGATGAACTCAATGAAATTTCGAAGAAATTTAGTTGAAAGCACATCAAAAATACATCAAAAATGAATGCGAAACCTCGGAGATTTATTGAGATCCCGAGTTGAGTTTTAGCTTCATCTAGTTTTAGCATTTCTCCAATGTTATGGACCATGTAACTCCTTGTAAGACTTACTAAGCTGACATATTGGTGAGAACTGTCACATTCCATATTATCTCTATAATTTACAGTTGTGTATTTTAGTATTTAGAAGTCACGAATATGACCAATAAAATTAGGAGAAATATCTGTGGCCGCACAAGTCGATTTTCCCAGTTTTGAGAAAAAAAGCGTTTAAAGTTTTGATTTTCTGCGAAAACGTATGGAGTATTTTGATTTCGGTCTTTTGTCCATGGATTGGTTGTTTTTGCGAGTTTCGGAATACAAAATTGACAGTACGTACTTCGAATATTGGGGAATATTTTGGTATACTTCAATCAATTTCTTCTTAAGTCGACTTAAGTGGTTATCGCTTGTGGCCACAGCGTGAGACTGGACAAAACAACTTTTGCACCAACCACAACCTTGGAAAGTTAAAACACGATCAGTTTGCCCTCCGCACGTCAAATCCTCACAGAAGGGAATTATTTCAAAAGAAACTGCATACATTTTTTGCCGGGGGAAATATTTTCTAGACTATTTTCCAAACACTTTCAAAAAAATGCCAATTATGAGTGTCACAGTGTGTGTATGTTTTTATTGATGGATTTTCTACAATTGAACTAACAAAATCACAAAAAGATCTAAATTTCCGTTCAAAATACGGCGAATATTTTTGAAAAACTATAGTAAACACCTTCCCTAATCTCTGTTTTCAATTGACAACCCTTCATTTGTGTAATTTACTTCCAGGTTCGCTGTCTCTCTTCCGAAATCTGAGAGAACAACTCCACTTCTTCCAGGGAGTAGTAAAATTTAGAGATTCTTGTGCATAAATGGGGAAATCAAAGAAAAAAGATAAAAGTGAGAGGCGCCTTCGTGCTAAATTAAAGAAGCAGAATAAACAAGCAAGCAAAATAAAATGTAGAGGTGGTGAGTATTTTCTTCTTTAAGGACCTTGTTATCCGGTGATTAACGCCTGTCTTTCTGTTTAGTCCTTAAGCCAATCGATTGGACATTAGAGGAATTCATACCCTTTGAGAAGAATCTGTATCGAGAGCATCCCAAGGCTGCTGGCCGGACGCCGACCGAAGTAGAAGCATATCGCGCTAAGAATCAGATCACTTGCAAAGGCAATGCGCCGAATCCGATACTGTCCTTTGATGAAGTGTGCTTTCCCGATTACTGCATGAATGAGATTCGACGTCAGAACTACAAGGAACCGACGCCAATTCAGGCGCAGGGCTGGCCCATAGCTATGAGTGGCTACAATATGGTTGGCATCGCTAAGACCGGTTCTGGAAAGACTCTAGCCTTTATCCTGCCTGCGATTGTGCATATTAATGACCAGGTTTCTTTGGCCGATGGAGATGGCCCGATTGCTCTTGTATTGGCTCCAACTCGCGAGTTGGCGCAACAAATCCAAAAAGTGGCCGATGAATTTGGCTCCTCGGCAGCGGTGAGAAACACTTGTGTATTTGGCGGAGCTCCAAAGCCGAAGCAAGCTACTGCTCTACTCCGTGGAGTTGAGATTCTTATCGCTACACCTGGTCGACTTATTGATTTCCTTCTCGAAGAGGTGACCAATCTTCGCCGCTGCACTTATCTCGTACTGGATGAAGCCGATCGCATGCTGGACATGGGATTTGAGCCGCAAATCAGGCGAATTCTAAGTCAGATCCAACCGAATCGACAGATTCTTATGTGGAGTGCTACATGGCCGAAGGAAGTGCGTCAGTTGGCCGAGGATTTTCTTGGGGATTACATCCAAATCAACATCGGTTCACTGCAACTCTCAGCCAATCACAATATTCAACAGAACATTGATATATGCCAAGAAGTTGAGAAGGAACCAAAGCTGAAGGAACTTCTGTCCAAGATCTATGATAATAATCCGAACCCAGGAAAAATTATCGTGTTTGTGGCAACGAGGAGCCGAGTGAATAGAGTCTGTAGGTTTATCAAGACCTTCGCGGACGACTGTGATGGAATTCATGGAGACAAGCCGCAGGGAGAGCGGGACCGAATACTACAAAACTTCAGGAATGGACTTATAAACATATTGGTGGCAACAGATGTGGCTGGTCGTGGACTGGACGTGGATGGAATCATGCATGTGATTAATTTTGATTTCGCGCAATCCACGGAGGATTATATCCATCGAATTGGAAGGACTGGAAGAAAGGAGGACATCGGCACGTCGTATACATTCTTTACAAAGAAGAATGCAAAGTGTGCGCAAGGATTGATAAATATCCTACGCGAAGCTAATCAGAATATAAATCCGGGCCTGGAGCGATTTGCACGAGGCGAAGGAGTCGCAAAGAATGCCAGCAAGAACGTGAATATTGGTGTAAGAGGTCGTGCGCCAGCGGATTGTGTGGGATTCGGAGAGGGTGGACGGGAGTTGAAATTCGGAGGGAAGAGAAAGCTAGGCCAGTCAAGTAGAGACAACAGGGGCTTTGGTAGTGATAACGATGGCTTTGAAGATGAAGGAAGGCCTCCCAAAGTGAGCAGAGGCGCTGATTTTGGTAGATCTGGTGGTGGAAGAGGAGGAAATGGTTTCAAAGTAGGGGGCGGCCCAGATTTTGGTGGTTCTGGAAGTGAGAGTGGTCTTAAAGCAGGCGGTGGAGCTGGTTTTGGTCGTTCTGAGGGCGATAGACGAGACGTTGCACTGCAAGCCAGACGTTTTGGAAGTTCTGAATCTGAAATTTGCCTTGAAGCAGGCAGAGCCGGTTTAGGACGTGCTGATGGCGAGAGGCGCTTCAGTGGAAGAGGCGTTGGGCGAAAAGCTGATGGTGGAGCAGATGTCGGAAGTTTTGGGAGTGGCCTTAAAGCAGGCGGTGGAGCTGGTTTCGGACGACCTGATGGGGAGAGGGGCTTTGCTAGCGAAGTCATTGGGCTAAAAGCTGGTGGTGGAGCAGGTTTTGGTAGATCTGGAGGCGGAACTGGACTTCATGCAGGCGGTGGAGCTGGTTTCGGACGGCCTGATGGCGAAAGGGGCCTTGGCCACGCAGTCATTGGTCTGAAAGCTAGCGGTGGAGCGGGTTTCAGGAACTCTGGAAGAGAAAGTGGCCTTAAAGCTGGTGGTGGAGCTGGATTTGGACGATCGGAAGGCGGGAATGGCTTAAGGGAAAGAGAAATTGGTCTCCGCACAGGCAGCGGTGCTGGTTTTGGCAATTGTGGAGGTGACTGTGGTCTTGAAGCTCGTGGAGGATCAGGTTTTGGTGGCTTTGGATTCGGAAATGGTTTTCAGGCCACTGGTCTTCATTTAGGAGGCGGAGATGGGTTTGGTAGTAGCCAAGACGAAGGTTTAATTGTTGGCGGTGAAACTTGTTTAGGTCCTGGCAACAGATTAAGGGGCGGTGGTGGTGGCTTTGGGGGTGACCGACAAAGAGGCGGCGGTAATAATGCAAGTGGTCTCAGTTCTAGTGGCGGAAGTGGCTTCGGTGCCAGACGAGTTAGTTCTGGGTTTGGCAGTGGACTGCATGCTGGAGGGGGTGCTGGCTTTGGCAGTGGAGTGAGCAGCAATGAAGGCTTTGGACGTGGTGTAAGTGGCGCTGGGGGAGGATATGAAGCTGAAGGCGGTGGCTATGATTCTAGACTCAACGCCGGCGAAGCAGTTGGCAGCGGTTTCAACACTCAAGAAGGTGCTTACGGCTTTGGCGATGATAGCGGAGGATTAAACAACTTTCGTGAAGGCGCATTTAACAGTCGGGATGACTATAATGATATGCCAGGCTCCAGCTCTAACTATGGAAGAGGAGAAGGCGGCCCAGATTTCGGTAGCAGTGACTACAACAGCGCAAGCCATGATGGCTTTGGAACCCGAAGCAATGATCGTGGTTTTGGTGGTGGCCGAGAAGACGACATGTACGGAAGGAGGGGAAATGACGGCTTTAGCCAGAGAGGCGGTGGTTTTGGGGACAGTTTTGGCCATAGAAACGACGCCTTTGGTGGCAAAGGTGACGGTGGTGTAAGCATCAACCGAGGGGCCAATTTTGCCAACAGAGGCAACGAAGGCTTTAGAATTAAGCACGAAGGTGGCTTTGGTAATCGTGATGATGGCGGTTTCTCAGCGAGAGATAGCGGGCTTAGAATGATAAATGATGGCGACTTTGGGGGCAGGGGTGATGGTGGTTTCAAAAACACAGACGAGGGTGGGTTTGCGAGCAGAGGCGATAGCGGCTTTGGTAATCGAGGCACCAGTGGCTATGGTAATCAAGTCGATGGCGGATTCGGAGGTAACAGAAGTACCAGAAATGACGGAGGCTATAGTAGAGGGAATAATGACATTTTCACGCGAAGGGGTGAGAGTGATTTTAATAGCCGAGGAGGTAGCAGTCAGGCTGGTAGTGGTAGTGATAATCAATTCAGTCGCAGAGGCAATAGTGGCGGCAGATACAACAATCAGGACAGAAGTGAATGGTAGTTTAAAAGGCCAAGTGTAGATCTCAAGCTAAGCATTGACAAACTCGAATTCCTTTTTGCTATTTCTTATAAGTTTACACTGTAAGCAATCAACTAGTTTTTTGTTTTTTATTTAAAAGACTTGAAAAGTATCTCTTATATTGTATTATTGACATTACAGTTGAATTTCGTTAAGTTAATGTTAGTTTTGAATTAATAAAATACTTATAAAGGAACTCGTCTTGTCCCTTTACCTTAGCTTGAAGTTGAAAGTTCTAATTCCCGAGTGTACGTATGGTGAAGTGTAGCGCATCGAACTTATTTCTCAATACAGAAGGCTGCAGGAGCCTATAACTTTTTCTAAAGGACCTAGCATCAAGTCACACATTTGCTTTATGTATTTGTAATCTTCTTTACGGAGTAGCTACTTGGTGGATAGCCAAGCCAAGCAAGAGTCTTATTATCTTGGTCAAAGGTCTTTGCCGATTGCTGCTTACCTCATGGAGTTGCCATAATATTCATCTCTGTTGCGTGCCATATTACAAAGACATTTCAGGCAACTACACTGGAATATTTGGCACATATTTTAGGCAATGACTAGGTCAGCCTGCAGGCAAGAATGTAAGGGAGAGAGTGGCGCAATCTTTCGGTAGCAGAAATATACAGAGACAGAGGTGTTAAACACAAAAAAAAACCGTAATGATTGCGTTGCGGAGAGGAATTCAAAGAAAAAGAAGGGTATAGCTCAGCGACCTGCGAAGACGAACGAGCGAATGATCGCTAGTTTTGACGTTTCATTCACAGCTACTTTTTTATCTAGTCGCTACAATCGGCGAATTTCATTTGACATTTGCCAAAGAAAAATAAATTTGTGAGGTTAAACTCCCGCGAATGTGGATTGCGTTCTACATCAGTGGAATGTGAATTGATGATTTTTCCGCAGAAATGAATTACTATTCAACTTTTTTTGTCTATAAATTAAGCTTTCTTCCTTGGGAATACTAAAATTGTAAATTGCTTTTCCTTTAAATGTGCTAAAAACGATTTGTTCGCGGTTTGCCCATTCTCTGGTCGTTGAGCTGTGAATGTACCTTAACAAATAACTTTATTTGTTGGTGTACTATGTAAGTACTTTGCCGGGAAGAGCATGTTAAACCGATTTCGCAATTCGTAGGCGATCACTCTGCCATAGACGCTTACAACCAAGGCTACGGAAAACAGCCTACTCGTGTCAGCCTTCGCAGCGAAAATTGCCTTTAAGCATAAAGCACAAATAACCTACTATTAGATATGTAGTCCACTTCGGAGGTTAGGGAGAAGAGCTAAAAGCTCACCACTCTGGCTGCGTATAAAATCAGGCATTTACTCAAACATTGCTTGGTAAATTGGAACTCCTAACAGTAAAAAAAACCGTCATGTTTTACTTATTTATTTTTTGTACAAAACTTAAAAAAAAAACTACTTTTTCTTTTTGAATACAACTGATGTGACAACACTTCCAACAGTTCCTCCAAATTTAAACGTCGGCGTTGGTATTACACAAAACTTTTCGAATTTTTCTTCGAAACTTACTAGCAACTCCTCTTCTGTCCAATTGCATGATGTTATTACAAAGTAGCTGTTCTCGTTTAGCATATTTTCAACGCATTGCAAGTATAATTCACGCTTTTCTTTAGGATTATCAGGATTCAAGCTTATAGCATCATATGTGCCTGTAATAAGAAATATAATCAAATCAGATAAAAAAGCTTATTGATCTGTGGAAATATACCTTTATCGTGGACAACTTCAAATTTTCCCAACTGCTTTGATTCGTCTACATTCAGCAAGTCAGCAACTTGGTATTTGATGTTTAATTCTTGATCTTTTGCTATATTTGAAGCCAGTTCAACTGCTTTTGGTGAATAATCGATTCCAAGGAGATTGGTGTAGCCCTCCCGAGCTAATTCGATTAGTAACATTCCATTACCACAGCCTGGGAAATAAGTATACAAATTGTGAGTTGGTAGTCGTTTTCAAACGTAAACTAAGCCACAAAACTTACTGAAACAATTTCAAACAATATTAAAAGAAAAGTTTACCCAAATCAATTATCCTAGCATCATCGGCGATCTCATCCCGTTTCATAATCCAATTGATCACCCGCATTTGTGAGTCCTCATCAAACCAAATCTCACCAACGTCTCCATGGTTTTTGTAATTTCGAATTTCCCTCTCGTAGCTTTTTTCCCAATATTCCTTGGTACCAAGTTCAGAACCATTTAATTCGTCTACGGACATCTTTGACTCCCTGTATAAAGCATTGACACAAAAAGTTTCTAGTGTTAGCGAGGTGTGAAGATGTTTTAGAACTGATTTCTCATAAGAAACATGTAATAAACCTTACCTGTGTTGTAATCGTCTTTGATTTTCTTCGTTATGCTTGGAGTAATTAGAAAAATTGGCCAAGTAAAAAGCACTCGTGCATCAGCCGGTGAACTCCACTAAATGACAACACCAAGCAGCACTGCCAGCTTGAAGTTCCTTTAAATTTCCCTTTTTCTTTAGGTCATCAGTCATTTGTTCATTTTAGAATACCAATCCCTTACTCATAGTTCTTTAACAATAATTAACTCTACTTACATTTTCCACTTTAAAAATTGAAAACAATATTCAAAATAAAGAAAAAAAAAACCCACAACAAAGTGGGAATAATTTTCCTTATCAAGTTACCGGGGTTGAAAATATTCTGACAGCCGCTCAATTCACTTTCTGAACGCACACCAAAAAATGCCAAAATGGCTTTTTCTGTGTTTTCATATGAGAATTTCTGCAATTAAACATTTCTAAGGGAGAAAATCCAAAATTTCTATTCGGAATAACAAATAAATCGCCTTAAAATTGCTGTAAATAAATAGAGCAATGTTTAAATATCATAAATAAATAGTTTTTATTTGTTTGCAGACTTTTCTTGTTTTTTGTTTGAATTAATAAAAAAAAAAAACAAACGGGTGTTGGGGAGCAGAGTTGAGCCTTGCAAGGAAATTGCTAGATGCCTCCACAGAGGAATATGAATCGTGGCGGACCTGGTAATGGGCCCAGAGGTGGCGGTAACGGTGGTGGTGGTGGTGGACGCGATGGTGAGCGAAGAAATGGTGACTTTGGCGGAGGCGGTGGAAGAGGAGGTGGAGGTGGCGGCGGCGGCGGAGGCGGTTTTAGGGACCGTGGAGGCGATCGAGATCGTGGCGGAAACCGAGGTTTCAATAGAAGTGGCGGCGGCGGTGGTGGTGGTGGTGGCTTTGGCGGCGACAGGCGAGGAGTCCGCTCAGGGCGGGTGGAAAAGTTTGGTGGCCGCGGCGACAGGGACAACAGAGGAAAATCAAGCCGGCGCACTGGTGAGTATAAACAATTGTGTACACATAACGAATTAGGTGTGGGTTCTGTCGCTTTGGCATTGAATTTTTGTCGTTTGTTGTTTTTTTTTTTTTTTTGTTATGGGTAAACAACTGTGCTAATAGAGGCACCGAAATGTCTAACAATGCAGAAGTAGGATTCCCTAGCCAATTGGCGCTATCCCAGGCTTTGGTCACGTAATAAGTTTTGTTGGAATTTAACAATAAACACGGTCCGTAGTTTCTTTTCCTCAGATGACATGCAAAAAGCTCAATGTTGCCTAACTCCTCCAGCTCTGAGAAGAAATTACTACCAAGTGTTCTCTGTCTTCTGACAGATAAGGCAGGACAGTCATCTTCGTCTCTGCAACTTCTGCAAGCTCGTCTGCCTTCTATTTCCATGTGCCCTGGTAACCAACTAAGGGCCAAGTGATTTTTAGGGTCTCACAAGCCTCCAGAGGCCTGGCTGGCTGTGTACATAGAGAGTTATTGTATCTCTCCCTACTTGTGTCTATGATTTTAGGTTTCCATTAACACGAAATCTCTATTTTTCATGTTTTGACTTTATTTTTCTGTTTTTTTTTCCAGATCTTGAACCAGTAGATTGGTCTAAAGTAGAATTACCGCCCTTCCAGAAGGATCTCTATAAAGAGCATCCAAAAACCAGTAGCAGACCCGTTCATGAGGTTGAAAAATACCGTGCAGAAAATGAAATAAGCGTCAAAGGACCCGCACCAAATCCAATTCAATTCTTCGACGAAGCTTGCTTTCCCGATTATTGCATGAACGAGATTCGTCGTCAACACTACCAAGAGCCGACACCAATTCAAGCGCAAGGATGGCCAATTGCGATGAGTGGCTTTAATATGGTTGGCATTGCAAAAACCGGTTCTGGCAAAACTTTAGCCTTTATTCTGCCTGCAATTGTTCATATAAATGCCCAGCCACCGCTGCAACGCGGTGATGGCCCTATCGCTCTCGTCCTGGCACCCACTCGTGAGCTAGCCCAACAAATACAAACAGTGGCCAATGAATTTGGCTCTTCAGCATATGTTAGGAATACTTGCATCTTTGGTGGTGCTCCCAAGCCAAAACAGGCGCACGATCTGGAGCGTGGCGTAGAGATAGTCATCGCTACACCCGGTCGTCTTATTGATTTTCTATTGTGTGGCACAACGAATTTACAACGTTGCACGTATCTTGTTTTGGATGAGGCCGATCGCATGCTGGACATGGGTTTCGAGCCGCAAATTAGAAAAATTATGAGTCAAATCCGACCGGACCGACAAATACTTATGTGGAGCGCCACATGGCCCAGAGAGGTGCGCCAATTGGCCGAGGATTTCCTTTGTGATTATATCCAAATTAATATTGGCTCATTAGAGCTATCAGCGAATCATAATATTCGGCAATACGTGGAAATTTGTCAGGAATCAGAGAAAGGCACAAAGTTGAAGCAATTGCTATCGAATATCTACGATACGGCGAATGATCCCGGAAAGATTATCATCTTTGTGGCAACAAAGAAGAAGGTTGACGAGCTCTACAGGTACATTGGGGGTTTTGGAGTACGTTGCGGTGCCATCCATGGCGATAAGTCCCAATCGGAGCGGGATAACGTACTCGGTGAGTTCAGGCATGGCCGCACAAACATATTGGTGGCCACGGATGTTGCTGCCCGCGGATTAGACGTCGAAGGGATCAAGTTTGTCATCAATTTTGATTATCCACAGTCATCGGAGGACTACATCCATCGCATTGGACGAACGGGCCGGAAGCATTCCACTGGAACCTCGTACGCCTTCTTCACAAGGAAAAACGTTAAGAACGCTAGAGGGCTGATTGATGTGCTCAGAGAGGCAAATCAAGACATAAACCCGCAACTTGAACAGATGGCCAGATCAGGTGGCGGCGGCGGAGGCGGTTTTGGTGGCGGTGAAAGAAAGCGATTTAGACAGAATGGAGGCTTTGGCGGAGGCGGCGGAGGTGGAGGCGGTGGAGGTGGAAGGGGCTTTGGTGGTGGAGGCCCTAGATTCGGCGGTGGTTCCAGAAATGAAAACGGTGGCGGTGGTGGCCGATTTGGCGGCGGCGGCGGCGGAGGTGGAGGAGGTGGCTTTGGCGGTGGTATGAATCGTGGTGGTTTCAATAACGGCGGACAAAATGGCAACATGAATGGACGATTTATTGAAAACAATCACGGCGGCGGCCGTGGAATGAATGGTGGCCCCGGCGGTGGCGGTGGCAATGGAGGTGGCGGATTCGATGGATCTCGGAGAAATTTTCCCTCAAGGCATTAGCATAAGTCGTTCAAGAATGTGAATTTTTTTTTTTTTTAATTTTTTTTTCTATTTTCTATAACCTCTGCAAGAACAAAACAAAAAATCCAAAAAATTGCCCCAAAATATTTATTTAAAATACGTAACGTGTATATTTTTTGTCTGATTGGATATAATTTCTAAAAAAAATAAAAAACAATCAAAAAATTTCTACTGGCAAACGTAGAACTTGAAAGAATTTCAGTTTAATTTTCTTTAATCTAATTTTTTTTTTGCTAATCTAAGTTTTGATTTAAAATAAAGAAAATGTATTAAACTAGAGAGTAGTTTTTAAATTGTTGTATATACCGCGTCTTCTTGATCCCAAGTGGGGGAAATTTCAGCAATTGAATCTGCCTTGACTCAAGTGTAATGCATTACCTGCAAAGGATAGCAGCAGCTAAGTGTGTGGAAACGTCTCTATCTTCTTGAAAGGTTGCCATCAACTGTCGCTCGTCACTCATGGAGATGTCACATGCCACAAAGAGGTTTCACGAAACTATAAGGACGTGCTAAATAACTGACTACCCTGGAAATGCTTTCAGATGAAAATAACCTAAGCATTTCTAGTAAGACTATGCTTACATAGCTGGGATGCTATTGCTCAATCCAATCTTCTGCGTAAAAGAAAAATGCTCTAAGGAATTGATCATGTAAATATGTACTAACTTTAAGATACTTTTCATGTTAGACGTTTACGCATCTTGTCAAACAATAGGTTCGTTCGCGTACCCTCCTAAAACAGCGAATTTCTACGAAAATTTACGAATTATTACGAAAAGCTGTTCGCGTACGGAGAATTTTCGTAGTTTTTCGCAGAAGAGAGCGCTCACGAGAGTTAGAAATTTCCCCATGCTACGAATTTTAGTGCATGAAATTTCTGTGGGCTGGTTTGTGAAAACTGTCAAAGTTGTCAAATTAGTGTATTTTTAACTTTTTCTTGTTCAAAAAAGCAGAACAGCTAGATTAGAATAAATTAAAACAAAAAAATACAACCTTCTCTGTTCAATGAGTTCGAACATTTCCCAAAAGCATTCTTATTAGCAGTAGAAAGTATTAAGTTGTCAAACAATTTTCGATTATGACAGTTCTCACGAATATGTTCTAGTCCAAAAGCAAGTAGGTACAGAAAATCATGTGCTGAACTGTGCAGTACAGACTACTTAAATAAAGCTATATAAATTTTTGTTAAACCCGTTCGTTTACTTTTCCGTAATTAGACATCTTTGGACGCGTTTGGAATTCTGTATATGCACGGCTAACAGTTTTTGACAATTTGCCGATTGACATACAATTAAAGGAAATTTTCTTACCCTCAAATCCAGGCCACAACCCAAAAAAAATGCCTTACTTTGACAGCAAACTGAATCTCTCGACCAATCAGAAACGTTTGACTAGTCCCTAAAATATGGAACGCACCCTTTCGGGGATAATTATGATGCAAAAGGTTCGCGAGCATTTATACACTTGGCCCGGTAGTCAATCTAAATTAAATTTTGTCCCATCTGTGTGGAATTCCATTGCACAAAGAACATGCAATTACACGAGTTTAAAAACAATAGATTTGATTACGTAGGGCGTTGCTAAAAACGTGGGCAAGTTGAATAGTTTGATACCGCTAGCTACCTCAAACTTGCAGTGAATTTGACAGTTCTTTTAATTGTCGAAATGTAAAGTGAGTCAATAGGTACACGCCCAATTGAATACAAGTTACATTCTAAAAGCTGCACTTTTTTCGTTTCTCTCGTTTCTCCCGTAAAAATAAAACATCTTCCTTTTTAAATTTATTGAATAATTTTATTAAAAAGTCAGTTTCCTTTGTATTTAACTCTGCATTTGTTTTCTTTTACAATTAACGTTATATGTTAATGACATGGACATTGAAAAACAACCTGACAATATTTTTTTTTTCGTTGGATACAGTCGATGTTTTGAAATTTTACTTGTATTTTAGTCATAATTATAAAAAAAATAAAATCTTCTTTAAAACATACAGAAATGCACATAAATTTTGTAATTATTATTTATAGATTTTTTTTTCACCAAACATGAAGAAGTATACTGCTTTAAAAATTGTAAGATACATAGTTAAGTTTGTTCTTGTATACTTAAGTTTTTACGAATAAATTTCTTTTTATATAAAAAAATTATATTTTTACTGGACTTACAGCAACTCAATAGAAAAAAATAAAAATTTTAAAATATATAAGTTGTATAATAGAAGAATATTTGATTTTCTTTTTTTTTTTTATTTATGTTCACATTATTACTTAAATCTTAAATTAAAAATTATTTTATAAAGTTTCTTGTTGATTTCTTTGTAAGAATTCTTAAATTTGTAGATTCATTTTTAGGATCCAACTTGTTTAAGCGGCTGCTGCCTTACGGGAACCTGGTATAAAAAAAAAAAAATTTAAGTAATATTAAAATAATTAAAATTTATAGAGAATAAGAAGAAGTTCTAAACTTGGGGCTTGTCTTATGGCAGAAATAATAGGAGTTGTTAGCTGATTTGAGACTACTTCTTTAGATTAGGTCCGTTCGCGTACTTTTTGCACTAAAATTAGTAGATCATCAAATTTCGAAGAGTGGGGGTAAAATTCTCTCAGAAAGAGCTAAAATAACGAAAAGGGTTGAACAAGAAAAAGTTAAAAATACACTACTTTGACAGCTTTGACAGTTTTCATAAACTAGCCAACAGAAATTTCTTGCACTAAGATTCGTGGCATGGGGAAATTTCTTACCCTCTCGTGAGCGCTCTCTTCTGTGAAAAACTACGAAAATTGTCCGTACGCTAACAGCTTTTCGTAAAAATTCGTCAAATTTCGTAAAAATTCGCTGTTTTAGGAGGGTACGCGAACAGACCTATTACGTACACAGCAACCATTTTGCGCAGGCACAAGTAAGAGGCTGGAAATGAATTTGAAGAAGATCCTTAATCGCGCTTTGGAATGAAGCTGAGCACGATTCATGTGCGCCAACAGTTAAGGGACCACCTTTAACTAGAAGCACAAACAATCAGCAGCTCAATGCAGGAGCACATGGATGACACTTGGAAACGGATTGATGAGCGTACAGCAGTCAAGGCTCAGATTGCAGCAACCTCAGCAATAGAGAGCACCAAGCTAGAAGCCTTATGCCGTGCAAAGAAGAAGTAGTACCTATAGCGCAATGCGAGACGTGACAAACGTCAGTATAATTGACACTTTCTTCAAGGGCTAAAGTAAGTAAGTGCGACAGTATGAATGTTTATGCCCTATGCAATGTTAATGGATGCAAGATTAATTGATCGAAGTAAGTGATTGGGTAGATCTATTTAAGCTCCAAAGCTTCTCAAAAGTGCTTAGCCTTAATGTACCGCTGCCAATAACCAACAAAGTTTGTTTCACTAAGTTCAGCTTCAATATCCAACTAACTTTTTTCAATCAATTAGCTTGAATATTGTTGAACACACTCAATTGGTGAGCGCCCTCTGTGTCTTATTAGAGTTAATATGTAATATGTACAACTGTAGCCGACTTCAGGTTAAATCCCTGATCGTTGTTAAAAAACTGGAGGAGGAAAAAGCCCCAGCAACGTCGCAAATGAATCATCATTTTGTAAAGTACGCCGATTTGAATTTTCCTATCTGTGAATACATGTGACCGAACGTGCGACCAAGATGTAACTATAAAAACAATCGTGGTGTCTCTTTTTTCCTTTTGCACACCACATTTTCAGCTGACTGTCATTCAATTTACAACAACAAAATGTACAGGAAAATGGCTGCGCCCATCAAATGTACCGCGGATTAAGCATGTGTGCGTGAGCTCCGATTCGAGTTTGACGGAAACGTCAGAATACATTCAAAATCCGTGGTACTTTTGCTCTTGTGGGAACCAACGGTCAAATCGGCCGAAGACGACCGTCTATGTTAGTTTGTCTATGAAATGAATTAGGTTGCAATCCGAAGTAATCTCCGTACGCAAACAGTTTTTCGTAAAAATGCGTAAGAATTCGTTGCTTTTTCGGACCAAAATTACGTGCGTTTCCGAAACCCCTAAGTACTCGAACTGACCTAATATTGACCCAGAAAAACTGTGGGCAACGTTTTAGATTTTTTTTTTTCAAAATTTTTTCGTGATTTAAATCTTCAAAATAACCTCATTCGCATTCTTGCTTTCCGAGTTGTTGGGGGCTAAATTTTGCTCTTAAAAAAAAAAATAGAAACAATCCTCGTTCCTAATTATCCTCATAAATAAAAAAATGCTTACCTTTAAAGCGCTCTTCAAGGAACTTCATTAGTTACAAATTTATAAGACCTTTAACCTTTCTGCAATCAAAACAAAGTATCTAAAGTTTGTTGTTGTTTTCTAAAAATATAACTTTCTGACCCTCAAAAGTCATTTTCTGACGCTTGGCCTCTCTGACGTTGTTATAAAATTCCGGAAACAAATTCTTTTCTTTCAAAATATTGGCGAGAAGAAAACTTGCTCCTTGAAGGAAGCAATAAACAAAGAAAGATATGCGCAGCAACTTTTCTTTTCCTAAGTGGAAGATCCTACCGTTTCCTACCACAACCAATGTGTTGTGTTGTGTATTTCTCACAGTGGGTAAACTTTCACGAATTCTCGAGTTCGAACAACAAACGCATTTATTCACAGTTTTCATATTTTCTCCTAAAAAAACAAAAACAAAAAAAAGAGAAGCAGGAGACAAGGGTATAGTGAACTTTCTCGTCCTTGTCGTCGTCGTCGGGAAGTGCTGTTGGCAGACTGTCAAGTGAGCCACTTTCCAGGAAAAGAATTTCCCAAAATAGCTACTTCGTTCTCATAAGTAGCTTGATCCTTCTTATCCTAAATGCAGGGGGGGTTTAATTTTTTGACAACTCAACCGGCAAAGTGGGCTGTGGGATATTTTAAGAATCCATTCCTAATGAGGATGCACGCCTGCAACTTAGTGTGTATTGGCAATGCACCAAAATCCTTGTGCTACAAAATTTGTTGTGTGTTGTGTGGTTAAACGCATTCTTCCCGCATTTTACTTACACCTGGAGGCGACCGACGCGCAGAGCCATATTGTGTAGTGGTTCCATTGGGGAGTGTACTTGCTCGGCTGTGTGTGGCATTAGGATAAATGCCAGGAAGCCTGCTGTAGACAGACACTCCTAAACAGTGTGTGAATTCAATTTAATTAGACAGAGTTTGGGGTTGGAAATTTACTCTGAAATGAGGCAAGACCACATAACTGCTGCGCACTGGTTCTAATGTATAATAGTTGCTCTGCCATTTGCCACCAAGTGTTTTGCCATTGCAAACTCTGTGACCATCATATGAAGTGGGTTGGTAGCTTTTAGTACGTAATGAGGTTGGGGAAAAGTATAAAATAAAAAGACAGCACTGTCAAGGAGGTAGTTAACTAATTTTGTAAGGAAATATTAGGTGCTTACCCTTTTCCTTGTTTTTACGTTCTTTGTTGCTGCCTTTGTCCTTGGGCTTGCCACCGGGATTGCATTTCTTGTTAATGGAACGAACTGCCTCACAGGTAGGATCACTGGTAGTTTTGAGTTTATCTTGTCGTGTCATTTGACCGGAAGTACACTCAGTCCAGGCACCTTTCTCATAGCGGCAAGCTGAAAGGAAGGAAACGTTTAAAGGAATTTGTTGAAAACAAGAGAAAAAACAAATGAGGATGAATGCATTTAATTATAAAGCACAACGGATGTGTTTCTTTTGGAAACAGGAGGCTTCGTCTCGATCTGTTAAGGGAAATCTATGAAGACTATTAGTGCGCAGAGGGAGCTTTATGTCAAACGATGTGTAATCAACTTTAAACCTATGATAGGAAGGGAATCGATGCATCGCTTGGGAGATTGATAAATCAAATGCTTACTAGAAGGATCATTAACACAAACCAGGGCTCGTATTTGGCCAATTGTTCACCGACCTGGAAGCTACGGCGTATAAGGTTATTGCTTTTGTGGATTACGTTGCAATGGTGGCCTTTGGATCCTCACACAAAATGCACTTCGGTCGCCACATGTCTGTACGGCTTGAAGTGCAATCAAAACATTTATGAATGGAACTCGACTTCGCTCATATGGCCACCGCGGGCACGTTTACAGCGATCGATTCGTTGGAACCAATTTTCAACGACTCGAGCACACATTTCAGAGCTCTTCCAACGTCGTCGGCTTATTGGCATAAACCAATGACTTAACGTAGCCCCACAGAAAATAGTCAGGCGGCCAATCGACTGGCCCATTTCTTGAGATAACACGCTCACCATACTTACTCTTCAATAAATCGATTGTAACGTGTGCTGTTTGGCACCATCCTGTTGAAACCACATGTCGTCCAAGTCCTTCAATTTGGGCCAAAAATAATCGGTAATCATAGCTCGATAACACTGATTCACAGTAACGTAACGATCGTTATCGTCGACGGAACAATATGGCCGGCATGCAAACCGCAGCAAAATGTGGATGGATGGATGGACTGTGGATTGTAGTGGATGAAGTGGTGATTCATGAAGCACATATAGATTTTCACCAGACTAGCCCATTGAGCCAAAAATGAGCTTCGTCACTGAATCTTGTGCGCTTCTTCTCCAGAACCCAATGCGGAGAACGTACGTCGCTTCAAATGGTCCATCGGCTTCAATTCTTTAGGCAGCTTGATCTTGTATGGGTTTAAGCCTAGATCCTTATGCGAAATACGCCATAATGTGGTTTGAGCGATGCCCAATTCTTGAGAACGCCGCCGTGGAATTGACTGATTTGTATCGTTTTCTACGGACGCCTGAACGGCAGCGGTATTTTGAACACTTCGACCAACCCGTTGTCTCACTGACACGGCAACATCATGCAACGAATATGTAGACTCAAATTTTTGCACAAAACTTGTTATTGCCTGTCTCCTAGGGCGAGAATTTCGACCGAAAATCGGAGTTAACGCTCTTAAAGTTACGATCACCGACTCCGAATTTCGGTAGAAAATTTCTATAATTTGTAGACATTGCTCGTTAGCTTACTGAATAAAATGACAGTGACAGTTTGATGATAAGTGAACGAGTGCGTTCACAAATTAAATTCAAAGTTGTCAAGTCTCTACTGGAAAGCCCTTTATATTGAGGACCTAAAGATGCTCACTCAAGGACAATTCGACTCGTTGCTGTCTTTCGTTGGTCTTTAAAGTAAAAGCACAGACTTTTGATATACCTATTGTGTCCCTGGTGTTGATCTTTGCATTCCGCACATCATTACCGACCTTGATGCACCCTGCTCACCCGGACAAGTTTGACAGGGATGTCAAAACTAGACATGGCTTTATTTAGTTCGTCTCTTTAGCTGCTGTCATAGTGGCTAGTGTCAAGGGTGGCTGATGAGATTGGAACAGATAAGAAGGGATCAGTTTATTTTCCATGGGGGGAGTCTAGAATTCTTTTGGATTCGTTTCTAATTTTAATTTTTTTCTCATTCTTTAAATAAAATTTGTTTCTCTAAAACCGAATAGATATCGTTGGAACTTGAGTACCAAAGCTTCTTCTCCAATTCTCTCTTTCTAAGAACATCCTTCCCCGCCTCCATATTCTAATTACACCTGCTCTACAAGAAGGATATATGCTTCAATGACTTTTGCATAGAATAATTAACACAAAACACCGCTTCCAACTCACACAACAACTTTCCTCTTTTAAAGCCAAATTAACCTACCCGTAAACTTTTCTCATAATGGTAACCATAATCATGCAAAAGTTCAACTACATATAACATCCGTGTTTTGTATGTGTGTACTCCAAACGACGACGAGGACGCCCTCCTCCTTGAAAACATACCAAACCCAACTCGTATTCCTCTCCATGAAATATTGGTAAGCGGAAAATCCTTTCGCGTGCTCTCTGGTGCGAGGAAAGTGAAACATGCATTACACTAAGTGCAATTCTGCAAAAGTAATGACCTTCCAAAAAAGGAAGAAAGATGCTTATAGACCCAAGAACTCTATGTCACACGGTGACGCCATTAAGCAAAGAGGCAAACTACCACGCTCCAGCAAGCTCCCGATTCTGTACATCTATGGTTCTCTTTCACTTTTAATTCTTACTATGGCTTCCCGCACTCCACGAAGAAGTGTAGAATACTCCTGGCACATCAGCGTCGTTGTTCCTTCCAAAAGTTTAAGCCCCGAGAATATCGTATTTACGTAACGCGTCCGTCCGCACAAAAGAGCTATGAAAACAAAACTTTCTTCTATATATTTTTTTTTTTTTTGAAAAGTAAAAGGGCTTAAAACAAAATATGTGTGCCAGGAAGTGTGCCATTTCTACAGGAAATAACCACATATAAGCACCCATCAGCAGCCTGCTGCAGGATCGGCTGTAGAAAAAAAAAAACGAAACCGAACCAAACTCCAGCTCGGCAGGATGTGAAAATGAAAACGTGAAAAGTGAAAGAGTTCACAAAAAAAGCAATGCTTCGGTGAAGTCAGAGCAGGAATTACCCTGGAGGATATGCGGCCATGTATAACGTAGGTAACATGTAGCCAAGTCTCACTTCCTGCAGCGTGCGCGAGGAGGAAGCAACTTACTGCCGCGACTGAGAGATTTTTTTTTTTTTCAGCCGGAGAGTGCCATGTGGGATGTGGAGTGCAGTGCATAGTAGATGGTTGGCACTACCACAAGCGCTCTATGATGACAACGATGCCAAGAATTGTCAGGACAATAGCTTGTGCATGCTTCAGCTGCTAATGCCGGCACAAATGTGTGCATGTGCGCTGTGCAGGCAGCATTTATGATGATTCTCCGTTGATAATGAGGATGTTCTACTACAGCATGGAGTCGGTCGGTCTCACTATCCTATTGTGTGTTATTTCGGCGAAGGAGCAACTTGCAAGGATCCGCTCTCTCGTACGGGTTTAATTAGAAACGATTTGCACATGAAATTTAATTGCACTCGTCTTTTGGTATCGTCGTAGGTACTGCTGCTCCATGAAATGGTGTCGGTCTCCTCCGAAAGCCCGTCCGTACCCACCGCCACCAGTGGAGTTAATGTTCTGCTTTTGTATTTCAAATTGGGCGTTGATTATCTCATGTGTGTGTGTACGTCTGTGCTGGTTTCGAAAATGGTCTTTAAGCTCTGAGTGCATTGTGGAATTTTCGTGCATTAAGCCGGAAGAGTAATGCCCATCGCTGTACACCTGGGTCGGCTTATTTTTGGAATATTGCGCTTTCCTAAAGTGGACTGATGGTACTTTCTGGTTGTGGAACTTTAATCTGAAATTGATTGTGGAGACTGTATGCAGCAAGTAAAAAGTCTTAAATTGCAAATTGGAAGCCGACACACGGCCACAGATGCCTTCGTAAATTGGTGGTTTTCAATTTTTGATTTGACCTAATTTTCAGCTGAGTATAGTAGATAGAAATGGAATTTTAAATATGATGTTCTACGAGTTTGCTTTGTCTTTGTTGGACAGAGAAGCTTCTCTTATTTAAACGAAACGTTGCGTTGGGGCACGATATCTTCTATGACAACGAATATCCTTTTTTGAGGAAGAAATAACAACTGAATGGCATGACTTTTGCTGGAGTAGATCTATTGTAAAATGATTGTGAAAATTAAAACCTAGGTTTGAGAAATCTGGTATCTAAGTGCTACAATCGAAATATGTTGAACCTATTCTACCAATGTGCCCTATGCTTTCCAAATCTTTTTTCCTACGTACGATAACAGTCTCAAAAACCAAAAGTTTGTCTGTGTGATCGCGATAGTACGAACTGACAAAAGCATGTCGAACTCAGCAATGGGAATACAAGGGGTCGCTGTGTGGGTAACAAGAGCTTAGCCATTATCAAAATCTTAAGCTAATGTCAAAACTGGACGAAATGCTTCCGTTACGAATTTCTACGAAAAGATGTTCGCGTAGCGAGAATTTTCGTAGTTTCTCGCCGAAGATAGCGCTTACGAGAGAGTAGGAAATTTCCCCATCCTACGATTTTTAGTGCAAGAAACTACTTAAACTGTATTTTCAACTTTTTCTTGTTCAACCCGTTCGTTTACTTTTTCGTAATTTTAGCTCTCTCTGAGAGAATTTTACCCCTACTTCACGAAATTTGATAATATACGAATTTTAGTGCAAAAAGTACGCGAACGTAAGTATGTATAAACCGTTCTGTCATTTTTGACATTTACTCGTATATTTAGTTTAAGGTCCGTTCGCATACTTACAATTCAAATGTTTGCGAAAAGTCAACTAAACTCTTGTAGTTAATTTTTCCTTCTGCAGAATTTTAATGTAAAAAATGAAAACTCAAACGAGTATGCGGGACAATAATATTGAATATAGCTTGACATTATATTAAAAGTACATATGTATACTAACCTTTCTTGCACTTCTTTGAAATAGTTCTTGTTTGTAGGCAGTTTGATTCACCTTTCTTCAGTGTAAGCGTCCTTGATCGTGAATTGGTTTTGGTATCGCATTCGGACCAAGCGCTCTTTGAATAGCGACAAGTAGATTCTGTAAAGAAGAGTAAGGATTAGTATTAATAGAGAACTCTTAAACAGAGACAAAAATCATAAATTTGAATTTGGAATTCCTATTTAGACGGTTATTTTGCAATAGATCGAGAGTTGAAGTAACTAAAAGCATTCAATTCATTAAAGTATTTGAATTCATTCAATTCAATGCAATCTCTCTAATTCTAAAATTTAGCCTAATGAAATTGTTACTTAAAAAATGTCAAATAAACGACTTTAAACAATCGAATACATTCACTGAATGATAGTGAATTCAATTGACTTCAATGATGCAGAGCAATCGATTCAAGATTCAAACAGACGTCATATAATGTCCCATTATATAGAAATGCATAGCCATAATAGGAATATGCTCAGTTTCGTTGTGTTTCGTTAGTTCCGGTGGCCCTTTTGAATGTGTAAACGAAATGGAACCGAAATTTGACAGTTGATACAAATTAAAAGGAAAAAAAAATGTACATATTTACAAACAATTTCCGACAGATGGCGCCACTGTCATTTCATATATTGCCGTGACAGTTCATGGCTGATTTGAATTGAAACGAAAACAGCGAACGAATGATGACGTTTCGAGTTTTGGGTGACAAAAGAGTTTATGTCCGGCTCACAGTGAACAGACAATATTGTCGTTTTTCGAATAGTTTTGTGCATTTCATTGTGAGTTAAATTAACTTAGATAAATAGTTCAATCGAATTGAATTTTCGTAGTTCCCGTGAGCTGATTTTATTCATTTCCAACAGTGAACTCCAGTGAACTCACGAAGATCATCGAATGTGTATGTGAAAGATCTGAGTGCTGATTGACGTTGTGAACGCATTTACTGTGCAGTTTTTTTTCGGATATGTAAAAATAATAAAATGAATTGAATATTTGTGTTATTTATTTTAATTGTTGGCGTGCGTTGCAACGCGCTCAGGGTACAGCTAGTGAATATATAAAAGTTTATTTATACTTTTCCTGCAATAAATAGCGAAGGACTGAATACGCATCTCTGGGGTACACCGCCTTTGGGTGATGACTGTCCACTGAATAACTGAATGTCCATGAAACGTGAAACGTGTTAAAAATTATGAAGTGAGTGAGAAGAAAGTGCTTGTTTCAAAAAACGAGCGACTTTTCCCCATATCCATAACTAGCAAGCGCAGTAATCCAATCTACATTCTCATACTCAAGATGAGATCTAATCTAAGCGTCAAGAATCTAATCAAACAAAGAAGACAACAACAAAAAAATATAGAACACAAATGACTAGCATCATATTAATTTCACTTGATTTCATTCCCAATTCACTGGGGCTATTCCACATCATTTTATTGCTCCTTTATTGGGACACTTTTTCTCCACTAAGCCCAAAGCTATACGCTATGAAGATTCGACTCCGGAGAGAAAGAGAGAGAGAGAGAGAGAGAGAAAAAATCTCACAAGCCATTATAGTAAATGAAGAATAAATGAAACCCACCATCCGATAGAAAGGCGACTCAAAGTCTACACTTCGTACGCATGTTGTACCCATCTAATGGAGAATGAGAGTAACAAAATCCCAAAAATAAAAAAAAGGAAATCCAATTTCTAAGTGAAGCAAACAAAAACCTCCCGCAACACACACAGATACACTCATATGTATATGTATGTAGGCAAAATTCATTTGTAGAACTCCCTGCGGGAGGACCATCGTCAAAAATTCCTTATTAATAAAACATCAACCTTGTGTATACCCAACAGTGCTCCCCACCCTCCTGCCTCACTATTACTCCGTCCGTCCGATATGTCAGTCAAGTTGTACAGAGAGAGTCCTGCGTCTGGCGTCTAAGTCGACGCAACGTATATTATCTCAGCTAGGAAAATCCTGATAAAAGCTACAAAGTAGCCCTCCTTCTACCTACCTTGAATTTTGTATTGCTCCCCTGCCAAAGGATATTTTCCAATCTTTCTCTCTTTCGTAGCTCGTATAGATGGTGTGTCTGAATGAGATTTTCGGGAGGGAGAACGTTCGCTGTTGTTTGCATGGCTTTGGGGCAAGGATTTTTTTTTTTTTTTTTTATTTTTTTGCTCCATTCATGTTAGTGTGTGCGTACGAAAGCGAAGAAGTTTTCTTTTTTTTTTTTTATGTTGTTTGGTCGAAGAATGATTTCATCCATAAATGATGGATCGAAAATGTTAAATTATGTAAAATATTTGCACCCATGGTGGGTTGAGAGAAGAAGAACAAATTGAACCTTTACGCAGTTAAAAAACAAGGTGGATGGTTACTTTTTACAGGGTGAAGATGAATTTTCGTCGCGAATAAAATAGACAAAAATTTAATTTTGCTCGACCTTTTTAATGGAGTCAGTAGAAGAAAAGAGGCAATAAAGAGCAGTTTGTCATTCAAAGAAGTAAAATTCAATGAAAAAAAAGAGAAGAAGCAAGACGGAGCCAATGTATAGAATCAGTGCCTTGAATGGTATCAAGAGACCTTTTTGTTAAAGAAGCTTCATGCTCACGAATAAAATACTGTGAACTACGAACGAATGCAAAAAATCACATACAACTCTCGCTAGTAAATCTAGACATCAACCTAATACCAAAACTCAAAACTCTTTTCTATCCCTTCATCCTCGAAACGAGAAGGCGAATGAGCTTCCTAGGAAAGGGTCGACGCTGCACATATCGCGGGCCCTTCCCTTTGTAGCAGCCCCAGTCAGTTCTTTAAAGAAAAAAGTAGAAGATGAAGCCATCGATATGCGTAACGGCTAGAGCTTTATGGCCGGCCTTTATCAAGAAGAGATCATCGACTCTGGTTAAACTCAGAGAGACTCGGTGTGCTGCATAACGACTATTGTAGAGGCTGCAGAGATGGAGAAGAAATCGAATCTATTCGTCACCTGCTGTGTGACTGTCCTGCCCTATCTGTTAGAAGAAAGAGAACTCTTGGCAGTCATTTCTTCTCGGAACTGGAGGACTTAGGCAATGCTGAGCTGGTGGACATCCTGAGATTCATATTACTGGGTGTTTCTAACAGCGGACCTTCTTACAGCGTTCCCAAGTTTAAGTGATTAGGCACAATGGATCCGAACTGTGGGTCAAAGTGAGCAGTAACCTTCTGGTCACAGGACACCCATCCACCTAACCTAACCTATCTCTTCATTCTTCTAATTTTTACTCATCACTTAGCGATATGAAGCAGTCGAAATGATACTGAAGTACCACCAGGGACAAGCGTCGAAAAATAGCTATAACCAGATCTTAGATCCTTGGGTTAATAGGAAGAATGGAGAGCTGAATTTTTTTTATGTTAGATTATCTTCAGTCATCTCCAAAGCCTTATTTGGACAGATTGTGCATTCGAGACACATTGGATTCTGAACAAGTAGGCTTCCACTCTGGTTCCTACAACACCCTGCCCACCATCATTGACCAATGCGTTGAATATCGATCGCCACTTCACCTTCTGTCCATCGATTTTGCGTGCTTGACGCAGGAGAGGTTTTGATGATAAATTAATATGCCACGTCCACATATGCATGCTGGATCAAAACGTCCTTTATTCCTTTATAGAGAAAGTTTGCCAGAGGAATTCGAGATCCAAAGTGGGGTAAGAAAATTCGCTTTCTTGGCGATGAGTTTCGTGTACCTTTGTCGACCGGAAACGGACACATTCTTTGGACTCTTACATCTCAAATGAAACTGAAACATATTGACTACGCTGACGAATAAGCACTATCTCACAGAATTATGGATCTCCACCAAATGACAACTTATGGGCATTAGATGCGTAACATCTTAAAGATTTTTTGGACCAACAGTATCTCTAATGAACAGAGAACGGGCCAGGAACCTTTAGGCACGATCATCCTACGACAAAAGTGGCAGTGGAGAGGTGACAGTTCCATAGCTAAGCATGCCATGCACTGGAGACCGATGGCAGACTACCCGGCGCCCTGAGGAGAATATGGCGCAGAACGGCAGTTGGGAAAAAAGTTGGGGAGAACTGAGCCACATTGCCAGAAAGCGTACAAGTAAGAGAGGCCCTAGGTACGTATACCTATTTAATTGATGGGTTGCGCACATAGTGTACGATCACCTAGCAGAAACATCTTTGGTCATCAGTCTTCTCTGGTAAATTAAGACTTTATACTGAGGCGTAAGTTCACAGTCGTTCACTGAAGACTTGCGGCTTAGTTAAGAATGCTTGACGCCACTGTTTGCAGCCTCACCTCAGCCGCAATTCACATTCAAATAACCCTATCCTTGTTGTCTATTCCCCATATTCCTTTAAAGTCATCGGTGATCTTAATCTTGGGGGAGAAAAATAGATCAGAATGCTACTTGGTCTGTAAGTTCTACTCAGACTCAAGTCTCACTTTTTATGACTTTCTATGAGCCAAACCAACAGTTCCGGAACTATCTTGCCTTAGAAGCGGATACATTCAATTACCAATGGAATGCTCGGCCAAACGTTTTTGCCACTGGGATGTGTACGTTTTCATGACTATCAATTGCAACCAGGCGACAGATCGATAAGCACACATCAATGGAACAGCGGATTTATACCTACTTTGGACCCAATTTCCCTTAGTCATCAAAACTGCTACACAACATTTTTATTTGCTTTACTATTTGTTTACTTGTAATTGTTTTGTTTAGCCTTGACTACGAGTATCTGTGGATTTTGCAAAAAAAAAAAAATATTTATTCTCATGATAGTTGCTTTTAAGGATCCCTTAAAACCCTTGCACAAGCCCATATTTTCAACCACCAATGGTAGTAATAAATTCATGAAACCGTTTTCTCTTCCCCTTTTTTCATATCTGTTGGCATTCAACTTTTCCATCCATTTGTGTACCTAAAACTTTAACTATTCTGTTAAAACAAATAACTCCCTGTGCCGGTGCGCAACGTCCACCCACACTACTGGTTCAACCCTTCACAATTACGATCTTCTACGTCTCGCATACGTCCGTCGAGAGCCCCACAGGATTGGGGACGGAACATCTGCCTACCATCCCATGATTCATCCAATTTATACTCGGCATATACTCTGCCACAATGGAATTGACTGTAATTTATGGTAAAGTTCATCTCACACACACACAAAAAAAAATAAAAATCCCTTTAACTGACAAAAGTTCACAGGATTTAACCCAGCCATATGAACCAACAGAAAAAAAGGATATAAAGGCCTACATACCGCAGAGAGAGAGAGAAAAAGTCCCCTGAAACATTTTCGAATCACTGACGGTTAATTACGCGACGACAACAACAGACACCGAGGCCTACTACAAACGAAACGCGCGCTATAAAACCAGGACAACAAGGGAAATCGGCTTCGAATCGTTAGGTTAACAAACTGGCGAAGGGAAAAGCCCTGACGACGCGAAACAATAGGCCCGCGCGCCGTGCAAGCATGCTTTCATTATTATTAAATTACATTTTGTATTATTATGTGTCCACCAGTCGGGACGGCAGAAAAAAAACCAAAACCCAAAAAAGGACTGAATGAAGCCGCATTGGCCTCAATGGCCAGCGGCGACGACGACGACGACGTTGGACGGATGTGAAATCGTCCTTTTGGCCTTTTGAATCCCCGGATTTAATCCTTTTTTTTTTGTGGCGTTATTTTCTTTTTTTTTTTTGTCCTGTTGTTGTCCATGAGGAATTAATTTTGAATGAAATGCATTTTTGAGTAAACAGAATTTTTTGACTCGCGACAAAGATATCCTCCAGAGGGCGTTTTCGCAAAATGAGAAATGTCACTCATTCACTTATGGAGAGAGACTCCAGAGGGGGATGGCGTCAAGTTGGTAGAAAAAAAAATACATAATCCCTTTTGACGGCTTTGACAGGCGAGTGTTAATGGGGACAAAGTTTTGGGGCCACAACTTGATTTAGGACGGCGGCGTGGGAAATGCGAAAGAGGTAAACGGCTGAAATTAATATTAATTAACCTATAAATAGTCTAGGTCTAGGGCTAGGCAATGGATTCGGTGTTAAAAATAGGGATCTTAAGCCAGAGGCACGGTCATAAACAAGATTGCTTTGTTCTTGAAAAATGTCAAGAGATAAATTTCGAAAATTTTACCACAAGACATTAATTTACAGGACTCTATTTGGAGTAAAGGATTAAAGAATTAAAGTTGGCGATTTTTCTCTGAATTTTGACGAAAATTATGGGACCAGTGTCAATTGGCCTAGTCCAGCGACTTAAAGGATACAAAACAATCGATGGCTACTTTGTTGATGATCTTTGCTTATCGTATCGTACGAAGACAATAAAACCATCAAGTCCTTCCTTGAGTTGAGAAAGGCCTCAACTTCCTTAACCTTAACTTCCTGAATGTGGTCATGAGGATCGATACTAGGTAATTCAACTTTCATCAAACTCTACTCTGATAGACCAGTTGGGACCAATCAATGATGAATTGTCGACACGCTTTCTAGAACGCCAAGACTCTTCTCGACTTGCCCCTTTTACTCCCTTGTCCTGATTTTACTCCCATTAAAATATTTCGATTTTTTCCACAAAATATTGTCACTTTTATTTCATTGAATGGGCCATCACAAACTGGTGCATTACCCCGGGGTAAGACTGGCTTTTTAGAAGAGGAAGATGAGGTGTAAAGTAAGAGACATGGTAAAATCTTCATCCAGTGTTGAAGCAGTTGAAAGGCGGGCTTAAGCTTATACATTTTCTCTTTTCTTTGCGAGCTGCCAATTAAGGAGAATTTACTCCTTTATTTAATGGAAAAGTAAGCAGAAAAAATAGTTTACTCCTGTACTTCCCTCAGGCACAAAATACTCCTCTGTTAACTTTTAAAATACTCCCCTTCGATATTGGAAAACGGCATCCCTGGTCTGAAGACCCCAATAAAAGGACTACAATACAAGCTATGCTCTTGGGGTTTTTGTTCCTGCATTAGCTGGATCTTAGATGGGTATATGTTGAGATCTTTTCCCATTCCTATTTAGTTGAAGGACTATGGTTCAAACTTTTGTCGTTGAGTTGACTTCCGCCATATTTTCCCTCACATCTACTGCAGTTTCTTCTAAAACGCTAATATTTTGCATCTCTTGCAGTGAATAGGGTACGAACACAAGAACGTAAAAGGAGCTGTCAAAAATGACAGCGTGGAAGCCGATTTTCAAAGTACATGGAAGCGATCTTCTTCATGATGAATTTCCAAACACTGACATTGCTCTTAATTCCTGTCAAAGAACTGTCAAAAGCGACAGCAGGGTTTGCAAGTTATTTCAACTAAAAGTAGGGACACACTATCTGTTGCTGCGGGTACGAACACAATAACAATTCGTGGACGACAGCTCGCCACTGTTGTCTCGTAAGCGTTTTAGGTTATGACATAGGCTTTATGCCTTGTGGGACCTGGGGCCTCTATAAAGTCTTGGGGGCCTCCATACGGCTTATTCGAGAGGGCTTCTACGAAATGAATATATAGAAGAGCAGGCTGGAACTTAAAAGGCCGCGGGAAGTAGTACCGGGCTACTAGTGTCTCCTGCCTGCCGTATGCTTATCATTACTGTTGCGTTACACTCTCTCGTCCTTTCATCTTTAAAAATAAAATTCAAACATTTCGGACATTTTCCGCCCCCCAACCTGTGAAAGCTTAAGAAAAGAGAAGAAATTTAAAAAAAGGAAATTTGAAAAAAGAAATGTCAACGTTGATAGATCACTTGCAATTATCTTTACGTCTTCCTTTATTTTTTTGGATGAAATTTAAAAAGGCATTTGTTTGGGTTTTTTTTTTTTTTTTTATAGACTAATGTAAGGATAATAAATGTAGGCAAGCTATTGTGCGATATGACATGCTAATGGATTGATTGATGAACGTAGTCAAGTCCTTAAAGTCAACATTAAATTGTGTACACCTTCAAGGTATACATTCTATGAGAAAATATTTTCAAAAGGAAATAAATTTCAACGTTGCGTACATCGAAAACCTTTTAAGAGTCAGTCCTTGCCAACCGGCAACCGCCACCCAATTCCCACCACCCATTGGTAGAGAGTACTTACGCTTCTGTTCCTCGGATTTCCTCTCGGCCACCGCCTTGGCTTGGTTACCACCACCATTGCCGCCACGTTTGACATGTGTCTGATGTTGTTGTGACTTGAGCATTTGCCTTTGTTTAGGCTTATTATTGTTATGCTGATGTGTAGATGAGGATGCTTTTTGCTCTGGCTGCTGACTGTTTGTTATGTCCGAGGACATGCTTTGTGCAGATGTAGCTGGTGCGTTAGGATTTTCTAAGTGCGTGCTTTTGTTAAGTTTTTTACTATTTTTTCCCCGCTTACCAACACCGCCGGTCTCGGATCCTCCGCCTTGTTGTTGATTAGATGATTTTGCTCCACGACCACTGCGAATGAGGATGTCACCCGTTGCTGGTGGTGATGGTGGTGGTGCCTCTACAGCCAAATGCTCCTTGGGCGATGAGTTTTGTTTGTATTCGGCCAGGCTTTTGGCACCATTAATCACTGTCGTCTGGAATGCCAGAATGGTCACCAGTAAAATGCTAACGGCTGCTAGGATATTCATCCTGTAAATGGAAGAAGAAAGATGTTTTCTTAATGAAATGGGACCGCAAACACAAAAGGACGTTAGAAAGAAAGAAAACAAAAAATGTATTAGCTTATTAATTTGTATAAATTTTTGTCTGTGTGTTTGTTGGCGAAACTCCAAAGGACTAAATTTACTCCCTAGGGAGGACGCTGTCGCAAAATAATGCACAACGATAACGAGTAGAGAATTTAATAATAAGGATATTTTTTTTTATAAGGTTACCCCCGACCCAAATAGCTCGATTGGTTTTGAAGTTATTGCAAGTGGCTTTTCGGTCGGAATTAATATGATTTTCATATCAGTGAGGGGGGTAATTGGTATTCATGATGGTAGGTGTGGTAGATGAAAGACAGAAAGAGAGAGAGAGGGCGAGTCCTTTTTCATAAAGGTCGGCTCAACGGACTGGTTTTGTGTGTGCGAAAATTTCCAAATGAGAATTTACTTTGTTCTGATTGCTTTGGTGTTTTCGATGGAACGTGTTACTGCAGGGTAAATAGTGTCCATTGGGAAATCCCTTGGTTAAATGGCAAATTTAAAAAGGCTTTGCAATTAGGATACGGGCAGTTTTTTTGGTTCTATCGGATGCCAGCAAAGGCGAGACCTTTAAGAGTACAATGAAGGTGGGATTGAAAAAATAAGCGATATTTTGTATTTGAATTTATGTTGTTATTTTATTTTTAAGGATCAAAAGAATGAGAACTTTTCAATTTGGAAGAGGTTTATACTTTGTGCCTGTCAATAGGTCCGTTCGCGTACTTTTTGTACTAAAAATCGTAGATTATCAAATGTCGAAGAGAGGGGGTAAAATTCTCTCAGAGAGAGAGCTTAAACTACGAAAAAGTAAGCGAACGGGTTGAAAATACACTGGTTTGACAGCTTTGACAGTTTTCATGGCATGGGGATATTTCTTACTCTCTCGTGAGCGCTCTCTTCTGTACGCGAACAGCTTTTCGTAAAAATTCGCTATTTTAGGAGGGTACACGAACGGAACTAATAAATGTAAAATTTAAAGATTAGGTAGACAATAGGCCAAAGAGTGAATAGAATAGCTTCAAATAAATCCAAAAATAGCGTTGAATGCGAGTGTCAAACAAACTAAATTGTGATGTGACTGTTATGCAAAGCCTTTGTTTGTCTGATAGCAAATCAATCAGTGATAAAAAGTTGCACTGACTTCTGTCGATTAAATTTAATTCAAGAATGCAATTGTTGTCAAATGTTCTTTAAAAAATGTTTGCCTTTTGAGTGATTGATTCTATTTGTTTCAAATGTCACTTAAACTATTCGCAAGTGACAGTTGAGGACGTGACCTGTCAAAATCGTATGCAAAATTATAGCTATTGGCGTTTGGTAGTAAATTTTTCAAGCAAGTACGTGATAGGAGAATTGTTTGTGGTAAAAACTTTTTCACTCCAGACATCTGAGCAAGGGATTAAAGATTGTGACACGTTGTTGGACATCAATCTTCGTCAAATATGCTGTCAGATAGTCTCGAGAGGTCTGTTTTAATACTATTAGCTCTTTTGGATTTGTAACTGATTAATTTTAGTTATTAAACCCTTGCTGCATTGGTCACTTTGTAAGTTTGATTTCAATTATAATTCTTGTGCACTTTGATGGACAACTATTTGGAGATAGACAGCCACTATGACAGCTAAATTCGTCCATGAGCATGTTAAGAAGAGTATTCTGTTTATCAGATAAGGTTCAAGGCAAAGCCCTAATTTCTTATCTGTCACTCTACAAAATGGCTGCGTTCCTAAAAACTACCGTCGAATAAGAGCAGGTGCCTTAACGCCGATTAGATTTAACCGGAAACGTCAGAATACATTCAAAATCGGTGACAGATTTCAACTTGGGAGAGTCAAACGTCAAATCGATCAAAGACGACCGTCTATGTTAGTTTGACAATGAGTACAGCTAAAAGACTTCTAATGAACTTTTAGTTCTATTCATCTGTCAGTTGCATTTGGGTTGCGAGGCAACCATAATTGTTTTAAGACTCTGAACGCTGTTCTACGTAGACAGTTGAACGCACATATTGCTGCCGCCATAATGACTTTTTGCTAAGTTTTGTGGAATTTGCGTTTACTCTTTGCTCCATATGTACAGAGCGGTTTCATTTACACTTTCGGTACAAACTGCTGAAGACGATTACATCGTGTGAGAGCCTGGCAAAAATGGTATGATGTAAGGTCGCCAATTGTGGCTACGCGTAGAATTTGACAGCACATGAGAAGAATTTTTATACAGTTGTGACATTAGCTATCGAACACTTGCGGTAATTATGGTTAGGCTTTTAGGTTTTAGCGAAAAGTATACAAGCAGACGAATCTGACAAGTGAATTCCAAGTTAGGTTTTCAGTATGTTTGTTGTTACAATGATTGATGCCGAGACATTTTATTGTTTAGATTCATGTAAGCATCTACATATGTGTTTTTTTTTTTCAACAATTAAGTTGTAAAATTTTTAAATAACTTCTCATTAATATGCTCTGCGTGACGTCAACAATGTGTTGGCCTCTATTAAAAAGGCTAGTAAACGACGAGCATAAACAGACGATTAACAAATAAATCAATTTTTTATTACGACAAAGTGTACATATGTACAGTGTAGCGGTATTAATGAGTAGTACAGTAGCAATAGAATATTTGAATAGAAAGCGATATGCATCTATGAATGAGTTCCTAAACTGGCCACACGACTGAAATTGTAATCAAAAATTAAAACGTGACTTCCCAAAATATTATACAAGACAAATACTTTTTACAGTACTACCAGCACGTGAGGCGGATTTTGATGATATTTTTCAATCGAAACGGGGCATTTTAAAATTTCTAGAAGTTCAAGTTGCTCAGGGTATCATATTTAACCAGGAAGCGCATGAACAAAACCAACTATGAAAGTGCTGCACCATTCTCCCACACTCTTATTACACAACACACTCATGTACATATACATATTTACATAGTAGCGGGCTACCAGTATCCGTCATTCCACCCGTCACAACTGTAGAAGTCCTTAAGTTAGTGGATTCAATCAAGAGTAACAAGGCTCCTGGAATAGACGGCATCGATAACTTCGTCCTAAAAAAAGGTTATTAAAGCCCAACCAGAGGCTTTTGCTAACCTCTATACAGCTTGTCTGATAGAAGGAAAGTTTCCCCTACAGAGATTGGTATTAATCCCAAAAGGCGATAAGCCTCCAGAGCAACCGGTCTTCATATAGACCACTGTGTATGCTAGACACTGTAGGCAAAGTGCGAGAGAAAATAATCCGCGATGGACTGGACCAGTACACCGAAGGAGAAAATTGACTGTCCAATCTACAATACGGTTTCAGAAAGAAACGAGGCACTGCGATACAAGCAGTTTGCAAGAAGCCATATCGGGGACCAGATGGAAAGGAGGAAGAAAGCAGTACTGCGCCTTCGTTACCCTCGACGTAAAGAATGCCTTCAACTCTGCCAAATGGAGCTGCATTATGAGAGCGTTGAGCGCGTCCCAAACTATCTGCGCCGAATAATAATGGACTATTTTGAAGATAGGACCGTCCACTATGATACGGAAGAAGGGCCAAAAACATATAGAATTACAGGAGAAGTACCACACGGGTCAGTGTTGGGCCCAGCCTTGTGGAACGATCAAGAGGAGTACATATAATCGGCTACGTTGACGAGTAGAGGAAGTGACGCAACACTGCAATAACACACTTAAAGACGTGGAAACGTGGCTTCGTTCATCAGGCCTGGAACTGGCAGAACATAAAAGGGAGGCCGTCCTTATAAGCAGCCACAAGAAAGTGGAGCATCTGGCACTAGAGATAGGCCAACACACTAACGAGTCAAAGCCTTACATAAAGTTCCTGGGAGTACTGCTTAACGATAGGCTAAACTTCAGAGAAGACCTAGTCCATACAAGCGTGATGGCCAATCGCCCAATATTGGAGGACCAAAGCTGCAAAGGAATTGTCCATGCGGAGCCGCATTTCATAGGAGAGTTTTAAATGATAACTGGGCTAATAACAAGCTGCTATGGAATTGGCCAAGGAGAAGACATAATCTAGTCCCTTCTAGTCCCATGTCCAGGAGCCTCTGTTGACCAAAACAAATTGTGCCCTTTTCACTGCGGTCTTCCATCACTTTTTCGAGCATCTTGGCACGAATGTTTGCCTTGAGCTCGTCAATGATATGAGGCCTGCTGTCTGGCAAATCTAGACATCTAAGTGGCTAGTCAATGTAGTCACCTTTTGACAGCACACGTTCAGGGTTCCAAAAACATTATTGATTGATTTTCAGTGTGGCATGGCGCGTTGTCCTGTTGAAACCAGTGTTCGTTCAGACCTTTTGTAGACATAATGAGCGACGATATCGATTTCCCCTCGACTGTTTCATCTTCTCTGAAGCGGACCAAACCAATTATGGTTTTGGCGTTAACGCCGTCCCAAGCAGGCACTTTTTAGTTGGGCGGATTCTCCGTTCCCCAAATGTGCCAGAGAGTGTCAAATGATCCTCGTCGGTCATCAATTTCGATTTAAAAAGTCAGGTTCAGGACACCCATTGGAGTGACTGTTTGGCCGTATTCTGTAGGACAGACCATTCGCAATATTCTTTGAGTCTAATGCAAATTCCACTGACGCCAAAACGTTGAGCACGATGATGGCATCGTCAATTGTGGGTTCTCGGCAACACTCTCTCTTACCGCTTTAATCAGTTCATTGGATCTTCTTGGACGTCGGCTATTTCTCCCATTGTTCTGTGATCAAGAAAATTCGACACCAAACGACGAAAAGTGTTGTTAGGCGGTGCTTGTTAGCCACGATATGCGATTTATGAGCTACAAGAGACAAGAGCCTAATAGGTTCCATGCTTTCAAGAAGAGAAGCTTGGACAATCGCCGACAACCAAAACCAAACACAAAGAGCTACGAAGAAAAACACAGCCCTGCAACGAAGGCATGACGAAGAAGAAAACATGACGTTAACCTGCCCCTGGGAAGGAATGCATTGATCGGCGGTACCGTAGGGGGTAACAGGACAGTTTTGGGGGGCAGTTGTTTAGCACGTAAACATGCTAGAGCCGGGCTGCGTCAAAATGCGCGTTCTTGACTTTAGGCTTGAGTTCTTGAGCATCATATCTTTCAGTTAATGGCAGAATTCACACATTTCCTCTGTCCACATTCCAGATGTGTCCAACCTTCTCCACATACTGTAAGCCTTCATTCATTCTTAAATTTTAATCCAACAATCTACCGACCATCTATGGCCGGATTCCTCGAAGAAAGTCCAGCTTATCTCATGGATTTCAGTCGTTTGGTCAAAAGAGCTTCGTGTTACGGATTTATGTTCTAGATAAGTTGCCTCCAGAACCAACGGCAAGTGATCAAAGTCAGCCACTTAATTCTCTCATCATCATGCAAACATGCCGGTTTTTTTTTTCTTCAGTTTTATTGTATATTCATTAGAAGCCACGAGTATCGTTCAAACTGCCGGCTCTTAATGGACAGCAAATATGTGTTTTATCCAAAAACTTCTCATTCAAACAGACAACGACGAAGAAGAAGATACGATGGCGGAGATACACAGACGAGAATAAAATTAAAAAAAAAAAAAAAAAAAACGAATAAAAGGTCAATAAAAAGAGTCATTACCTAGGTCAGGTATAATAGCTTCGCGCATCCATACAACACTCGTTGTTATGTACTCAGTTTAGTTTTTTTTTAATTGCTGCTGGTTTTGGCCTGTTCGCGCAACAGTTTTGTGGCATACATCTGAGCAGAGATCTCTCTTCTCTCTCGGACCGTGGCTTTGTGTGGGGATATAAAAGTGAGTGTCATCAACGGCCTGGTATTTAGTTTACTATCAGGCTTCGTGACATTCACACACATCATGTTCAAGTTGGTAAGATACACATACGAGGCCTTTCCTTTCGTTGGACGCGGATATTGGATTACATGACAATCACTTGTTCTTGCAGGTCTTCCTTTTTGTGGTTTTGGTTGCTGCAGTGGTAACGGCGAACGCACATCCCCAGAAGCCGCATCCGAAAAAGGCTTCTGCTGGCCTACAAAAGCAACACCATGGTCTAGATTTACACGGACATGGACCGGCTGCCAAACGTGTTGTTCGCAGTCATAAGGCCGCTGCTCACGGGGTAGTTCACCATGCCGCAGGAGGTTCTGCTAATGCTGCTCATCATAATAATAAAATTGCTAACCATGGAGGAGCTCACAAGAAGGCTGCTGCTGTTCATCGTCCTGTAAAGCATCGAGGTCATCGTAAATAGTTCGTCTATTCTTTTGTATCTTTCATAATTTTTTTTCATTACTTTTGTGAAATACAAGAGAAAAAATAAATAAAAGTGTGGTTTCCGGGGTCCGTCCGGCGGCGGCGGCCAACCGACAAATAATAATTTTAATTGATGTGTTCAAACAGAAAAAGCTTTTAGGTTTGTGCCGACCGTTTGGGATTCCTACAAATATTTACAAAAGTTTAGATGAATCTTTTGCTGTTGTTGTTGGCGTTCTGAGGTTTGCTTTAGATGGTTGGATTGTGGTAAGTTTATTCTTGTTCTTATTACTCTTTTGGTGGTGCTTCAAGGCCAGGCTTCTGTGTTGACTTTGGGGATGAATAATATTAAAATGAATTTTATTTGATAGAGTTTTGAGGGCAAAAATAGGCTCTTGGGCCTGGCATTTCCTTCTGTTATGTGTGTGTGTGTGTGGAGGAAAGTTTAAATATAAGGGCAGATGAAGTGGACACATCATGGTGACCAGGTGCTGTGAAGGATTATGCAGATTATTGCTATTAATCAGAATCTAGAGATGGAAGGACGCACATGCTGTGGTTATGAAATAATTTGGATCATCTTGATGAAGTGATGGAATTGAATATTTCTGTTTTGATCTCTCTATAGAGGAGGCTTGTGGGATTTCCACTCCTTGAGCCCACCCCTGATCCTTTTGGCACTGATATCGTCCTCCAGCATTTTATTGCGAGAGGGGACTTAAGCTTATACCTATACTTGGTCCTGTGCTGTATTTCGTTATAGTTCTTATATTTGGTGCTCCTTCATGATAGTAGTCACGGTCCTACTGAATGCTTCAGGTTTCATCTGCCTGATGATGTACTCTGGGGTTCAGTCCACACGCAGTCTGTTCGTTACGGCCTACTACTTCTACCGTAGACAAGGGAATATTATGTGGTCCCGGTCTTAGACTTCTTCTATGAACGCTGGACAATGGAGGTATGCTTTGGAACATCCATTAGCAGAAGGAATCTGCGTCCGGTAGAAGTTCAGCTCTCTATGCTTCCTATAAGTGAGCCACTTCACTCTCTAGTTACCCTAGAAAGGAACAAATTTGGGCGATCGTCTGGTGGACCTGGATAGTTCTACACAAAGTTATTCATCGTTTCAGTTATGTACAGATTGGTGTTGTCAGTGAAGGTCTAAGAACCATTTCGGCAGCAACTCTGCGCACCTTGTTCTAAATGCTGCCTATTGAGCCATTCTTAAGAAAGAAAAGAAAGTGAACTGGACATTCATCCATTTTGAGCAACTCTGCGCACCTTTTTCTATATGCTGCCTGTAGTGGCATTTATAAGAAAGAAATCTCTCGATGAACTACTCTGTGAACTGCACATTCATCCATTTTGAGCAACTCTGGGCATCTTGTTCTAAATACTGCCTATTGAGCCTTTCTTAAGAAAGAAAAGAAAGTGAACTGGACATTCATCCATTTTGAGCAACTCTGGGCACCTTGTTCTAAATGCTGCCTATTAAGCCATTCTTCACTCTGTGAACTGGATATTCATCCGTTTTGAGACACATTAGTATTCCTTCCAACTAACACCAACTACAAACTCCTATTTGATAAGAACGTCGAAACTCACATGTCCTCTAGAATTAACAGGAAGGGTAATGTGAGATCTTGAAAAGGATCTGTCTCCTCTCGAGACTGTTACAGGTGTGTGGTGATTTAAACTGAAAAATCTCCTCCCACCTTCTAGCTGTCACTTTTCTTTTTAATCCTGAATGCTGTCAACTATTTCTCTGAACGTATGAGTGCGTCCAGTGCCCAACTGTCGTTTTTCACTGACAGCTCGATTGTTCTATCCAGCAATTCATCAATTTAAATGTCAACGTTCAACGGATCGACGGATTCTATGGCTTGGGCCTTTCAATTCACTAAAAGTGTGTAAAATTCAAGTGAAGGTTAGGTCGACTTGAAAGCGCTCTTAAAAGTGCATCAAAATGCAGCCCAAACAGTCTTCTAATTCATACTCATAATGAGTCTTAGTCTTTTTTTTTTTTCTAAAGAAAAAAACTAACTCTTTCTTCCTTTTCGCCTCAAGTCAAGTTCCAGTTGAAAAGGAAAACTAAAATAAAATAAAAAAAAAACTGTTTAATGACACAAAAGTGCGCAACCAATGCCAACACGGAGAACGTTATGGCAAACTAGATTTCCACCGGAAGTGCACTTCACCACCATTACAGTGCGCCGCGCCGCATTCGAATCAAATAATGCAAGGCAAAAAGAAGAAAAGAAAAATAACTTTTAATTCTCTCTCTGTGTCTCTGGGTTTTTCCCTTTTTATTTCATCTGTCAATTGCAGGCAGTATGCTTGAGCAAAACTTACATTTTAATTACACGGGGAAAGTGTGTCCCTCCTCCTTGAAACTGTAAAACTGTAAAATGCCAAGGACGTCAGCTTTTTTGCAATTTTTTGGTTTCCTTTTCATTTGATACGTTACTTAGTTTTACACTCAATTTAACGGTAACTGGTCCGCAGGCACCTCCCTCATTCTTTTGAATACTTTTCGATGTTCATTGAATTTTAATTAAAAAAAAAAACTTTGAAATATAAACTCATTTGGGGACGACAAACAATCCCCAGGATGCACATCCTTCAACAGGACAGGCAAACTATTATTACAAATGTAACACAAGTTTGTATTGCATGGCATTTGGATGTACCTAGTAATTTACAATGTAAATTGCGTCAAGTAACTATGATTAAGTGATGTGGTCGATGGCAGGGATGCCATACATATGGCAGGAGGCACGTGTGCTGCTTCATTATCCTTTTGTTCGAATTAATTATTTATTTATTAATTTAATGTTATTTTAATTATAATCAACCTCAAAAGTGATGTGCCGTAATGTTGTTGTTGAGATCCCCAGTTGAGAGTGAGCCACTGGCATGGAGTAGGAGGTGGTTGGTGGGCGTTCAGGTGCGGTCCGCACGTGCCATGAGCATAAGCCAATCATAAAATAATCCACAAGAGCAAAAGCGAAACATAATTTGATGGAATATTTAATTGCTGGAGTTTTCAGTTTTTTTTTTTTTTTTTCGTAAAATATTATGGCCATCGTGAAATGTGTGCAAATGGCGGCCAAATTAAAACCGTTAAATTCGGAAAAAAAACCATCCAATGTGGGTTAATTAATATATACAAAAAAAAAGAAAAATATTTTAAATAACTGCGTATGGGTCATTCAATTTTATTTGAGGTCAAATTATTCAGTAAATTATGGAAGTCTTTTTTTTTGGCTTCACAATTTTTGTTGGAAAAAATCTGGGAAATGATTGGAGAAGTCAGGAAGGTATTAAGAGTGCTTTACGAGCCGGCATTTATGAGAGGACGATTTAATGAGTCCTTTTGTATGTAATCTCCAAGGGGAGTAGATGGTAGGTGCTTACTTTGACAGTTGGGAGAGCACAGGAGGTAAAAATTGACTGACATATGACACATATTCTATAGTTTCTGACAGCTAAGTTGTCACAGCAACTAATGCTTGCTTTATCTCGTCAAACTCTTTCTAGTAGCATTAGTCAATCGTATGCACATGACGTTTTATAAGAGTGCTCGCAATACCGACTCCCGCCGAGACACTATAGTACTCTTCTACGCTATAGCAATGATAATTTTTGCAATTGTTATGTTGCAGTAGCTGTCAAAGTTACCGATGACATCCAGCTGTCAAAATATTCGTTACATGCAATCGTTACAACAACCGCCATAGAAATAAAATCCAAGCTTGTGAAGAGCTTAAGGTTCTTGGAACACAGCACAAGGTTCTGCTCTGCTGGGTCCCTGGGCACGAGGTCGTCCCGGCACAAAAAAAAAAGCAGATGAATTAGCAAGGAAAGCGTTGTCGGACCCACTTGAACTGACTGACCTCTCCATAAGCCCCACCCCCTGCGCTCTCAGGCTTGAAGCAGGGAAACTAGCTATGAGAGAGGCGAACTTGAGATGGAAGTCCCTAGATACTTGCAAAACTGCAAAAACAACTATGGCTAACTTTTGACAACGCAAGGACCGAGACAATTATTCGCAAGGACAGGTCACTACACTCTGCTGTACCACCTAAAGAAACTACGTCGGACGGAAGAATAATTCTGCAGAGGATGCGGCAATGAGGATGTTATAGAGGACACTACCCACTTCCTCTACCAGTGCCCCGGACTCCAACACTTCTTTCAGGATCTAGGAGAAATCTCCAACGCCAACACCAACATGTTATTGAACTTCGTCAGAACATCAGGATAACGAGTAAGTACAAACATGGGCAGTTGTTACAGATATTTATGGGTTAAATAGGCAAGGGGTACTTTTTCTAAACCCCCCTATGGGTGACACAATGGGTCAGTGCTGACCTGAATGCGGCGGAGGTGTTTCGTTTCCTCTGCCAATCCACAAACCTAACCTAGTCGCCATAGCAGTTAGTACCGAAGGAGTTCCAGAAATTTCGATCCGTCGGCGGCTATCAGGTAAATAATTTTGTGGTTGTATTTGGTCCTGCATCCATATAAAATCGAGCTCACGCAAGAATTGAAGCCATACAAGCGACGCAGCGCTCGAAGTTGTGAAGGAGAAATGAGCGAACTGGGTCATCTCACGGCGCGCGTTCGTCAATTGACCAACTTGACAACACTCGATTGTTTTCTTTGGGGTACATCAAGTCCTTTGTCTACGCTAACAAGTCTGCCATTTTGAACAAGATAGAGGCCAACATTTGGGACGCTATTACCGGAATAACGCCTTACATATTGGACCGAGTCGTAATAAATTGGACCGACACCGCTGGAAGCCCTACTAGCAAAGATTTGAATCCTGTGCCATTCCACACTAAATGACATGAATGTAGCTTAAAAATAAATTTAGAATATATATATATATCTCCTAAGATGATTGTTTTATATAAATTGTTTCTTCTATCACTCTTATCTGGTCACTCTATTCAATACACGTCAGGACTAAGTAGCCACCGTGGTAACAATGGGAAAGGGGCAGCCTTCCTTCCAATGGCCATCACAAAGATCCCCCTTGCCCCTAACTTAATAACCTCTCTATGCAAGGACTTTTTGTTTGTCTAATGCCTGAAACCTGAAACTAAACCCAGTAATGAAACCTTGAACAAGTATTTTAAGTACTTAAAGCGCCTGGCGATTATTACAACATATGTGTGTCTTCGTAAGTACTTAACACCCATTAATTCAGGAGGTGCCTTCTCTTGTCTCTGACTTCGTCCATCAGTGTTCATCTATACCTTCAAACTAAGACACAACACACTGCCTGTGGACCAAAAAACGTGGCTCAGATTCAGATTACTTTCGCTCCATTAAATTGGATGCCCAGAGTCATCGTCCTGCTCATCGTCTGTAGTCATTATACCACCTGCTACAGCCAGCCCAACCCCACTTGCAAAATTTCATACAAGTAATCTCGTTACAATGTAAATTTGTTTTATTCCCATAAATCTCATATTCTGGGGCCATTTTTGTTTTTGTTTTAAACAATTCTCCCGGTTTTTTATTGCTGCAGGGAAAGTGTAATTAAGGAATGTAAATGCAGAATAGTGGCAGGAACATTTTCTCTATTGTTCCACCTTTTCCTTTTATTTTTTTGTAGAAACTCTGCGGCAACATACCCTAAACGAGGGGCTAGAGATAAAGGGAGAATAAAACCACAAGGCAGGACTAGGACGACGACCAGTACTTGCCCACAAGAGAACTGCGTAAGGTAGGATGATTTTTTTTTCCAGAGGCTATTACCGAGAAAATGAAGAAAAATGTAATTATTTGCGCGCAAAAGGACATGGGCAAGAGTAAAAGGAAGAAAATGAGGTTTCTTGCGATATGATGATGCATTTAGTTAGTTGTTTTTTTTTCTGCTCTTTGTTTCCATATCCCCGCCGGAGAAAATGATGGAAGAGAGTAATGGACTCCAGGAAGTCAAGTAAAGTGAATTCATTTTTACATCAAGGAGGATTTGTCGCCCTGCTGTGATATTTTCCAAGTGGAATTTAATGTCTCGAGTTGTGCTCAGAAAGGTGGAAAGGACTAAGTAAATTATTGAGAAGTATGCAGCGGTCTATTGCAGAAAAGGACACTTGATTCGTCTGATTTGAGATTTATTTAAAAGGTTGGACAGGCACGGCTTTATTACTGTCCCTTGGGAACAAAGGATAACGGTGCCAAAATCACGTTTTTCTTTAACTAGAGAGCTGCTAATTGGTGGCAAGTATTTTCTAAGTACACCCTGATTTTCTCTTTTAGAAAACTCTTTCTCTTTAGACCAAAACCTTGAGCCAAGACCCGGTCGTACAGTCCAGAGGTTTAAACATTTTATTAGGGCTCCTATGGATGGCGAACGACTAACAAAGGCCTCGTAGGAGCAGGTGCTGTTTTGCTAAGTAACGAGAAAGAGCCACCGAGCAGCCGAACACCTAGCAGCTCTATTAGTAAGCCCTACTCCCACCTCCTCGTGGTGTTCACGGCCTTGGAGACCGAAACGACAACGGTCAGCGGTTTGTGGACTTCTGCAATACCAACCGCTTAGTTATTGGAGGTACGCTGTTTGAGCATAGCACCTGCCACAAGATCAGTTGGGTCTCGACTGATAGGCGGCAGCGATCATCCAACCAGATCGACCACATTGCGATCAGCCGGCGCTTTAGAAATTGTCTCTTAGACGTCCAAAATAGACGTGGAGCTGACATCGGACAGGATCGCGATTACCATCTTATGGTAGCTCATATACGCCTTCGCACTACATCTGTCAATAGCAACCAAGTGCGCCAACAGTTCAGGGACCACCTTGCCTTACAAGCAGAAGTAATCAGCAAATCATTACAAGGAAAGCATGGATGACCGCTGGAATGCTGTGAAAGATGCGACAGTAGGACTGTTTATAGCTCTAAACAACACCCGGTTAAAATTCTAGATGGCAGTATTCTGATTTCGTATGAGGATCAGCTCCTTAGATGGAGAGAACCACAGTATTAAACCACTTAGGCGATGTCGATATGTTGTCAAATTTGAACGAGCATTCCGAAGCAACGAATTCCCGAATTCGCACCTCACCTCCAAGTAAGAACGAGATCATAACAACGATCAGGTTCCTCAAGAAAAACAAGGCGCCAAATATATCGGCTGATTTGCTGCGTCCGCTAATACGGACAGCTTGGGATAGCGGAGAGTTTCCGCAGGAGTGGAAAAGAGGGATGATCATCGAGCTTCCGAAAAAGGGAAACCTAATGGATTGTGGAAACTGGAGAGGTATATGTGTTCTGCCAGTCGTAGCCAAAATAACTGCAAGAATAATTCTGGAAAGTATCAGGGAGCATTTAGATTCAACTCTTGACGTCGAACAGGCAGGCTTTCGTGCTGGATCCTCCTGCATCGACCATATTAACACCTTAGTACAAGTCTCCGCTACATCTGCTGTTTATCGACTTCGAGAAGGCCTTTGACAGTTTGAATTGAGATGCTATCTGGTTGGCCTTGCGCAGGAGAGGTATCCCAGAAAAAGTCATAACTATTGTTAAGGCTACGTATGAGGGCAGTAAGTGTCACGTCTTGCACAATGTCAAGGTGTCAGAAGAATTTGAAGTCCGAAGCGGAGTACGTCAAGGATGCATACTGTCACCACTGTTGTTCTTAGTGGTAATCAGCGATGTACTCTGTGCAGCATTGACGGAAGGAAACCATGGAATTCCTAGACGCTGACGATGTTTGTCTACTTTCACATCGGATAATGGACCTCGATCTTATGGTCCAGAATCTAGAAGCTGAGGCAAACAAAGTAGGGCTCAAAATTACCTCTAAATTGGCCAGCATCAGTCTGTTGTGCTCAATTACCGAACTTCTGAAATGTCCAAAGCCTTATAATCATGCCACGAGAAATAATATTAATCGCTAAACACAGATGTAACCATAGTGGGTCCCATAACTCTACTTTGTGGTACTCCTACAATTTCTCTTTCCATATGCCAAATCTACACACACACCCAGCTCACTGAACCAAACATAATATAAAAAAATATGAGAGAAAACCTCTAAAAACAGAGAAAAAAGACCACAAACACTCGCCCAAATAAAAGAAAATAAATTGCTCGCAATAAACAGCGCGCGAGAAGAGCAAATACCCGAGGAGAAGACCAAAGCCACTGGCGAGAAAGAGCGAGTGGGTGGTAGCACCTAATGATGATGCATATAATTCTGCCACGAAATCGATCTCTTTCATATCCTTCAAGGACTTACACAACACCAAGCCACAGCATCATCGCCTGATGTAACATTGTTATGCCGGTAGTTTGGGGTGAGAAACAAAGCACCATTCGCCCACTCCCCCGCTCAACAATGTCGATGCAACCAAGCAGGAACAGGAGCTATCAGCTACACCACCACAACCGAGATATAATGTAAGTGTTTTATGTTCGAGGGAGGTATCGGGCGCTGTTGGCTTTATTGTTATATTCAAGGATCATCATCGATATAGAATTTTTTTTTTTTTTTCGCTTACTGGTCAAGGATGAACATCATTCTTACAGATGAATGGTTTGCCTTGCAAAAATCCATATACATATATCCTTTCAATGTTGTTGTTGTAATATTATCAAAAACAATAAAAAAAAATAACCACGAAAGGACTCGTCCTAGTACAAAGAATGTCAATGATAAAACACAATAGGGTTTTGTGTTATATCGAACTTGAAGTGCCGGTGTTGGTCGTCGTCGAAGGGATACACATAGCACAGCACAGCACAGCACAGGAGCAACAAATAGCAGAAGACATATTTGAAAGGCTTTTAAGGAAATCACTTTTAAGATACGTATAGTTGGAGAGTGTTGACGGATGAGTGACAAGTGGTGGAATGTAATCGCTTTTTTGCCAAAGTGGAATTGAAATGAATTTCTAAAGTAATTTTTGGGTCCACACACACAGCAGCACAGGGTAGAAGATGATTTAAACCAATTTTGGGAAAATTCATCTTGGAAATAGCTTTTGAAGGACATCCATTTAGCAATTAAAGGCTCAGGGAGAGAGGTAAAAACTCTTCGAGGGAATTTGAATTTGAAGGATACATCTGAATATCGATCGATGATGGTTAGCAGAGTAGGTACTCCTGGCAAAAAAGTAATAGAACTTGTAGATGCTACTTCATCGAAGGATGTGTATTCAGTGTCAAATGGATTTGAGTTATGTAATAAAGGTTTCCACATTCTCTGCTCTTCTAGAAGGTAAAGGGTTGACTGTAACTATGTCTATATGTGGAGTGTAAAAAGTGATATTGAAGTGACTCCTGGTCCTCTATTTGCGTGATCCTTTGAACATATTTGCAGAAGGAGCCAACACCAATCGCTGATAACATGTGGTTTTGATGATTGATCCTTTTGAGGTACGTATTTTAAATTATCTTTAATTGTTGTGAGTAGAGGTACTCCCTTGTCCAAGACTTTTTTTTGTACTCTGAGGATTCATAAGCGAAATCGTTCTCAAAACTTTAAGGGTAAGAGTAAGCTCGAGAGAAAGCTCGAGCAGCTCGCAGAGAGCTGGCTTACTACACAATAGGCCAATAGAGGACGCAGTGACATGGTGACTAGTTCCCACCTTAATCTACTCTCAGCTTTCAAACTTTAAAAGAGTTGCTTGCAAGAGGACATACATATGTTACCACATTTCAAACAAGGTTCGTATTCTGAGAGTAGTTAGTCGCGAGCATGCCTCACTCTCATATGGAAAGAGAGTTACTTTCGAGAGTTTACTGGCGAAAGTGCTCTCAAGTGGACACGCACCTTTGGGGAAGGGGAAGCTCTATATTTAATTGTGATGACAGTAGCTTAGGAATTAGCCTACGTAATATACTTGTGCTTCTTCCATGGCCAAAAAAAATAGTTTAAATGAGGGGAGTATCACTAGAGAGTAGTTGCCACTCACAGCATTGTAATCGCGCATCAGTCACTGAATTTATACATCAGGCCCACCATCACCTTTAGTCTGGTATAGCACAGAAATAAAGAGCTATCGACAAGTTGCAAAGACTGGCAGCCCTGTGTTCCAAGCGCACCACAGCTACAGACAGGGTGGACATGATTCTTCATCTCATTTCGTTGAATAGTGGGACAGAGGGAATCCAACAAGATACTGAGTAACATCTCAATGTGGAAGCAAACGAAAAGGTAAGAGAACTGGCAAGGTTAGGGTCTGCTAAGAACATCATTGGGGCAGACACATCCATACCGATCGGGAAACTGTATCGTGCTATTGATGAAATAATAAAGAAAGAGGACAAGGCCTCGTAGCTATCCAGAGAGGACTGCAGTACTTTTCGCGCCTCATGAATAAACTGAGAACAAAGACCCTACTGATCACAGGAAACTGCGTCATAGGAACTTTGTTCCACAAATGGAATGCAAAGTCCAACGATTAATGTATAGAAGCTGGGAGGACGAAGAGGAGATAGAGTCAATCCAATACATGGTGCACCTTACAAGAACAACGCTAGCACTGGAGATGTAGCAGAGCCAAGGATAATGCACTTACAGATTCGTTAATAGCGCCAATTGGTTTAGGGGTCGACCTATATCAAGACAGATGTCGCCCTCTCAGTATTTCTGTTCTTTTCCCCTTCCCACTTCACTAGCTTTAGTGTCACTGAGTGCACAGGATGAGTTCTCTTTCCACCACAGAACCTCATAACCTCATAACCTAACCTTACCCAAAGAAAGGAGATGTCGTTCTAAAAAAGTCTTTAGGGAGTTAGCTTCTATGACTGAAAATATGGGCCTTGACCGTCTCACTGGTTTTGAACGACCTCAATTTTGTCCAAAAACAGGACCACAAATAAGTCTCTTAGCTAGTGACAGTCAAGTTGCGCTCAAGGCCTTGTTTAGCCCTTTAACCTTATTGTTGTCGAATTAGCTTTGACCTGTTTCGCAAGATTCAATTTACTGATTCTCTTGAGATAGGACAGTTTCACAGGACCTGGACCTATCTTTGTTCTCCCTGCATGGATGATTTGGTTTCTTATGAACACAATTGTGTGTGGCATGTCTCTCCTGGATGTAGTCTGACTTAACGGATGGCATTCTTGTTGTATCTCAGCAAAAAAGACTGTAGAAAGTGCTGTTCTAATGGGACATTTCACTTTTGCTAAGCAGCTAAATAGGAAGCATCTGTCTGCGACGTTTATGGAGAGGGACACTGCGGAACACTTCCTATGTGATTGTCCTACTGTTAGTCGTATCTCTAGATTCTACGTGCGGATGTGATGAATGCTCTTTGCCACTGAAGCGCTTTTTCGAATTAATAAAGATGAGAAAATTCATGCAGTAAAAGGGGACGTAATGAGGTGCTTTAGGATAGTACAATGGATAAGTTGATGTCTGAGTGCTCCAGTTAACCTTTTCCTATCCCAAAAAAGTCTCTGAGGGCAAGCTTTCCTAAGTTTCTATGAGACTCCAAACTGTTTAAAACGCGTCATAATTGTCGACGAGACATGAGTTTTCGACTTTGGCACGCAAGCGATGACACAAAAGTAGGTAGGCAGGTAGCCTAGATCCTTCCACAGGCTTCAAGCTATCTCCTTACCAAATTTCATTAAAATCGGTGTACTATCATTAGGTTAGGTTAGAGGGGCAGCTAGATGGCAGATAGGCACCAGCTCACTTAGGCCTAAAAGGAAGGGAAATCACTACCAATTACTATGATACTACAATGATAAGAGACAAAGGAGAGGTTACCGGACGAAATAACACTTAAGAAGAGGTTCTGCTGATGGGTCAGGAGAACCAAGGTGCTTAACGGGTAGACCTGTCAGATCGCCAAGATCGTCAAAGAAGAATTACCCCAAGTGGAAGTTTCTTCTTGACACTAGAGCTGGGCGGTTGCAAAGAAGATAAGGAATCATTTCCTCTTCCCCCTCATCCCTGCAACTCCGACAGAAGTCATTAGATGGGAGGCCTAAGGACACCGATGATGGTGCTCAGGACAGAACGCTTCAGAAGCAGCAGTTCTTTTGAACGTCTCTGGTTAAAGTTAGGGCAGAGCTCTCTAGAAATTCTGAAGGGGCAATGAGCCCAGCGAGCACATTCCCGTCCTTACGGATTCAATTGGGAGGGTTGTGCCAAGTTTGGCAATTTCATCAGCCTTACAGTTCCCTGGAATATCCCTGTGGCCTGGTTCCGAAATCTTCATCAAAGATGAACGGCAATCTTGTATGACCATTGATGTGGTTGTGGATGATTCCAGAGATTTGATGGCTGCCTGACTGTCTGTGAAAATCTTAATGCAGCCATGACAGAGCTTCTTTGATTGCCATAATTTCCACCTGAAAAACACTGCAGTTATCAGGGAGGCGGAAGGAGATGCTTCAGTTGAACACAGAGGAGTAAGCACCGCCACCAACTCCGTCTGAGGTCTTAGATCCATCGTTCCGACATCCACCTACTCCAGACCATGTTTCACGAGCTGGGATTGATGTACGGAAGTTCCGACCGAAGCTGGTAATGAGGTTAAGTTCATTAAGAACTGAGGAGTGGCCATAGTTGACAGACAGCCACTGGGAAGAGGCAGACAAACGAATTGCCTTTGAGGCAGCTATTTGTTTGCTAACGATGTCTAGGCGCAGTAGGTGAAGAATGGTACCTAGAGCTGCGGAGGGAGCAGTTCTGAGGGCTTCACATATACAAATACAGGAGAGAGAGGTCAACAGTCTTTTGAAGAGCTGTCCACCAGACGGACTATCATTGCTTTTGGATACTTTTGGCAGCCTCCTCGTCCTCATATGCTCGTAAAAGAATATAAATCCTTTCCAATCCATTTACTTCTACTCACCACTGTATCCTTGGCATCCTTATTTTCAAAATGGCTTTATTTGATGTCGATAACGCTGTTTATGTTCGCTTGTAACATGTTTTTTCCACATATTGTCTCGATTCCTTCGCCATCGCACATGAGGCCATCACTTGTTCTACACCAGTTCGACCAAGCAACCCCCATTCGCCTATCGCATTGATCCGCGTGCAAAATATAAATTACTTTCTATCGAGCCCAGAGTGGGCTTGGTTTGTTGTTGTTGCATGTTGCATCACTGCCGGTTACGTGACCTGTGTTAACATGGTTTCAATTTATTTTTCCCATAAAAAGCCATAAAAAAAGAAACGAGAATGTGAATAGGGGTGCCAGGGTGGCTTTGCTTCGAAAACTGCATCTCATTTGTGTCAACCAATATTATACTCGTTCTCACACTCTGCATCGTGAGAATATTTTTAATCATTCGCTAGGTATAGATGGTTTTTTTAGCTTTGAATAGAATTTCAAGGCTGGTGAGGAGTGCCAGTGTCCTTGTCAACAGGGAAGCATTTTTATTCACATTATGTGGATTAATTTTAATATAAATGGTTTTTAGCAGGACGTTCAATTGGCTGTGAAAGCATGCGTGCAGGTGTGTGAAACTTATAATTTAATTTTACAGTTTAAATTGGCTTTGTTTTTTATTTTGAGAATAATTTAATCGGATTACCCACTGAAAGGACCTTTGTTCCTGTTCGCTGTTATTGTTTTTTTTTTTCTGCTCTTTGATTGTGATTTAATTAACTCTAACAATTTAGCGAGTGTTTGTGGTGGTAATTCCCTCTTGTCAAACGCAATAAATGGTTTCTATGGACAAGAGGCAAACCAACTATAGGGTGACCAGATAAGAATGATATGAAAAACAATTTGAATAAAGCAACAATGGTGTGAGATATTAAATTGATTTTGGCTTTGTGTTGAAGGCATATTCATGCCATTATGTTTGGAAAAGCTCATCATTCAAATTGCCATGCTGGCAGTGCTTCAAGCGATCGTTCCAATTGTTGATGATTCGGTCCAATATGTGCGGAGTTAATCTGCAAATGGCGTCTCAAATGATGCCCTCGAGCTCATCCAAAGTGGTTGGAGTATAAGGACTTGACATAGCCCCAGAGAATACAATCAAATGGTGGCAAGTCGCATGGATATTCTAGCCAAACCGTATCTCTAACGAACAGCTTTATCAGAGAATGGGCCGTGAACCTATAGGCACAACCATAGGACGACGAAAGTGGCAGTGGATTGGTCACACTCTCCGAAAGGGTGACAGATCCATAGCGACGCAATGGAACCAAGCTTAGCCAGGATGACAGGATACGAGGCGTTCCTAGGAGTACGTGGCGCAGAAGAGTGAAAAAGGAAGCACGGCAACTGGCAGAGAGTTGGGGGAAGCTGAGGCACATTTCCAGAAATCGCACACGATGGCGCGTAGGCGTTGTAGAGACCCTAGGACCCACAAGGGAATACAGGATATAACAACAAAAGTCGCAAGATTGCGGTAACCAATTGATTAAGTTATCTGACAGCTAGATGTCATTGGTAACTCTGACAGCTGCTGAAGCATAACGCTGGGTAAAAAGTATCATTGCTATCTGGTCACCCTATAGTCGGGCAGTAGTTGCATGCCCTGTGGAAGGAAACAAAGGAAAGCCTATTTAACCAGAAAATGTAGAAATTATTCCCTCTAATTGGCTGTGAACAAAAAGCCCTTCAATTTCATATTGCGCGCGCTAATTAGCATCAATTTGTTAGCAGTTTCACAGTTCAACCTAAAAAATGAATTGCACCGATGGAGTACCCTTCAACTGGGAGTGCCAACAACAAATCAACTGGCATTTTATCAGGAAATAATATCGCTCCAAACGGAAACACATATTTCAAACTATTTTCTAACCTTATATTTATTTTTGGAGGAAAAGATAAATACCTCTACCGATGCCATTTATCAAGGACACACGAAATATTATTGCTTTTCATTTGTGGAAAAATATTTTCAGGTGCAGAAAGGGAGGAGTATCATTCGAAAAGGAGGATGGGAAACGTGGATTTTCATCTGATATATGAGCTTGAGTAGATACATGTATCCTGGACAGAGATATGAGAAGAATTTTTATTTATTTTGAGGTGGATTTGGGGGCGAAAAAAAAGAAGGGAATGCATTTATTGTGGATTGTAGGACAAGCTGACTGTTGGGATATGGGCTGACAACATACTAGGTCCGTTCGCGTACCCTCCTAAAGCAGCGATTTTTTACGCAAATTTACGAATTTTTAAGAAAAGCTGTTCGCGTACGGAGAGTTTTCGTAGTTTTTCGCAGAAGAGAGCGCTCACGAGAGAGTAGGAAATTTCCCCATGCCATGAAAACTGTCAAAGCTGTCAAACCAGTGTATTTTCAACTTTTTCTTGTTCAACCCGTTCGTTTACTTTTTCTTAATTTTTGCTCTCTCTTAGAGAATTTTCCCCACACTCTTCTAAACTTGACAAACTACGAATTTTAGTGCAAAAAGTACGCGAACGGACCTAATGGCTGTAAAATCGTGGTATATGCGGACGACATTGCCAGACGAACACAGCACTCAGTATAACAGCAACATGGACTGACAACATTGGGCTTGACGTCAAAAACTAAAATGTGAAAGGGTTTTCCAATAAGGACTTTCAAATTTTGACCGCTGATTGTGGCCATATTGTTGAAGCTGCATCAGTCAAATCGGCTGTCAATTTTTAAGTCTGTCTTGCCAAATCAAAGTTCATTCAACGATATGTGCAAACGTTTAAATCGATTTAAAAAAGTGATATCTCGCGCGCTTCGCCCTTTTTGTGGTCGCAATACTCGTCCTTCTTAGAGGACCATTCCCAACGTGGTGGATAAATTCGAGTCGACCGGTTCAGTGAATCAGCCAATTAAGTCACCACTGTCCTAAGAGCCAAAATAATCAAAGCCATTGGTCAAATTCAGGCTGATTTATGATTCAAGAGGCCGTGGCGATATCCTCATAGGATAGCTTCCTCATCACATCTGCAGAGCATCTCCACTGTCAGACATTTGCTTGTCATGTCGAGTGTAGAAATTATTTTCCGGTTTTTTCTAAACAAGTCTCTGGTTCGTGCCTTTCTTGTGGCTTTTCCCTTCTCCAAGAGTGCAAGGTGGGATATTCACGGATGGATATGTTGTTTCTGTGTCGATGTAGAGCCACCTCTTGCCAGCTCTTTAGTCCTCTCACGGGTTCATGACCTCCGCCTGGAAGACACTGTTGAAGTTCAAGAGCCGAGGTGAATGCTTCTTTCTTCTAACCGCATGAGTATGGACTGAATCTTAAGTCTGTTAGACCGCTTCACTGCCCACTGGTCTCCCGCTTAAAATGATGTATTGAGGACACTGAATCTGTTCGGTGCACTATGTGCCGGTATCCCATCTTCCCAAGAACAAACTACAGCGTAAGTTGACAGGTTTCTTAAGTCCTTTAAGGGGCTCTGTGGGTAAAAGAATAGGGTGTCCTACGATTGATTGGCTTCTCGATTGCTATTGGTTCAAGGATTTGCCCTTGCTTGGGAGGAGTCTGCGTGTGCCACTGTGTGAAAGCCACTGTTCTATCTAACTGACAAATCTTTCACTCTCATCGTCGTCCCACTTCCATAGAAGATTTGCCAACTCACAATACGTCACAAACGGAAGCCCGTTACCACATACTCATGCCTCGTCCGACACGACTCCTTGAAGCTGCCACACTTCCGCGTGCATGTTCTATATTACGTCGAAGCACTTAAATATCATTCCACAATGGAAAATAAAACATCGACATTAAATTATAACCTAAGGACCTACCAAACCAAATCAGGATCCATACACAAGCTCAGACTAAGAAGAAAATACAATGTATCGGTGTGAAACACAATGCCTCGGGGGTAGCTATACATAAAATGGTTTTTAGATGTTCAACTAACATGCACTGCAGCACAAAAACAAAAGGTCCTTTCTCGTCTTTACACTCATACACACACAAGGAGAAGGGACACTGCCAGCCAGCGAGAGAGCCTTTTTATATGGTTTTGTATGGGCCATTCTTTCCGATGGTTTACTATACTCGTATGTATGGAATCTTCTCGGCCTGTGGGCCATTAATAATGCAGCACAATTAACTTTAATTACACGTTTATACCGGAGTCATGTTACATCGTTGGAACATCCTTTTTACTGGCTTCTATATTCCTTGTGGTGTAATACGATGGGGGGGGTGGCACCGAACGCAAATTGTTCGCTGGGGCAGAAGAAAAAGAGAAGTGCCAGTTCTGGTGATGTCCACTTGCATGGTTTGTTAGTGGAACTGGTCTAGTGGTGGCAAATATCATTTGTAAGGATTTGTATTCACATAGATGACAAAGGATATTCTCTGTGTGTGTGGTGGTCGATAATAATTAAAGGATGGCCTACAAAACCAACCAACTGGAGGGAAAATTAGGTTGCAGACAGAAGATTTTCTTGTTTCTTGATTTATTGTTCTAGGCTGTGTGGGTGGGGATGCTAGCTATAAGTGAGTTCTCCATTTTATTTCGATTTTACCCTCGTTACGGACAGGTTGTCGAAGTGAATAGACTATGTATATAGAGGGGATGGGGGTTTATTAATATTTTGTAAAGTGGACTTCATGTTGTCCTGACAGTTTTTGGGGAAGGGGGCGGTTACATGCTACAAGAGTTAATTGGAAATTTGTAGAAAATGCACTTGGCTTTGCTGGGGAAAGGGAATTTTGTGTTTTCAATTGAATGAGGGCTTTTTGAATCAATTTAAGGAACGAAAAGTAAAATGCACAATGTGTATCTAGTCCTGAGGACCTGAAAGGAATTGATTCGAAGTTCTAAATGCCAAAGCTGGTTATACTGCTGGGAGTTAGCCGTCAGACTCCTCTCCTCTCGATTTCAGAATATGGGGACTGAGTCTGCTCTGCGTTTCGTTATACCTCCTTTCCTTGCTGTTTCTAATGCTGCTTCCCAGGAATCCTTCACGCTCTTTATCTCTCAGGTGTAGCTCATCAGGAGATGGCGCTCCTCATAATGAGGCATACGAGTCATACGTTCCGTATTGTCTGTCACTCGAAGTCAGCGGAAATTATGTTGGACACAGAGTTTAAGCGAGGAAAAAAGTGATTCCAGATAAGACAGAATGCAGGTGCTAGATGGCCACCCCCACTGTCTAGTAGGTGATTACTCTAATCCCATTGAATCAGCGAATAATGATGAAGAAGCCGGGGATAAATAAAGCAGCAATCGGTGGAGACACAAGGATTACAACAGAGTTCAGCGTGGAACCATTCAGAAATATATGCACGATTCAAGCGATTTGTAAGACTCTTGAAGTCCCTCAGAAAGTTCGGAAGACTATTTGCACTTCTCCACGACCAGTGCACGTAATGGAGTTTAGACTTTTGTGGAAATGCTCCACGACTTGTTGCGCCTTTATAGTCTCTTTCCTCTGAGAAGGGTTATTTAAAACACAATCTCCTTAAGAACCGCAACATTGGCAGTAAATCAGTAGCTCTGTGACCAGGGCTCACGCCCTCTTAACCACCATTAGCTTCTCCTGCAAGTTACTTCCGGGAGACGCTAAAGGGCTGCAGATTATTTTTGCCGTAGTTCCGAAGCAAGCTTATATTTATGTTGTCCTTTACTGTCTTCCTGGCTTCTTCCCTCAGTTGCTAGTTGCTCTTTTCAATGTATCAAGGACAATAGGTGCTTCTTCTTCTACCACTAAGACCGAGTGCCATGGTAGCTATAAGCGCCTTTTCCTCTTTTTAAGCAGACTGGTCTTAGGCTTTAGGCTCTGTACATTAGTCTCTGCATCTGCATAAAAGTAGAGAGGCTGAAGCTTTAGTTCTGTACCTCAATCTAGGTAATTGAACCGTTACAGAATATCTCGAAGTGACCCAAGACAGGTGGAAGAGTTTATTATACCAAAAATGAAAAGCAAAAGTCTCCAATCTCCTGGCGAAGCATCACTTCCTTGATGAAAGCGACTAGCAGTGAATATTTGAGCCCAGGAATTGTCCTGAATGGATATCAGGAAGTATTAATCGGAAAAGAACAGGTAAAACTTGGTATAATAGACTACGAAGCCAAGGGTACATCACAGTGCTATGAGGGAAACAATAAAGTCCTTACTACACCCTAACATCTCTTCCATTATCATTAAGTTCTGCCTCCGTGTAATGGCCTACTTCCATAATTAATATCCAACTAGCAGCACTAGGTATATCTAATCTAAAGTTACTGCCACCACAATACAAGGAATAGGTACCTTCACCTACAACCGAACCCTCAAATAGCAAGAATCACTTGGCCATAAATCAATTTCGCTTATCTAGCATAGGTTCTGCATTCTTTCCACTGGAACACGTCCTGACTATGAACTCTAACTTATTACATTTGTAAAACGTTCACGTATCGCGAATATATTTCATTTTCAATTTCCTCCCCCGATTCAGTGGATACCACCTAACGATGAGCAGATAAAAGTTCTGTCTTCACTATCCCCTAGCCCATATCCTGTCTAGACTTCAGGTAGAAAAACAGACAAGAAAAAAAGAAGAAGAGAAACCAACTCAATCCCAGGGCTGCTCCTTCGAGCAACAAAATATGCAGTCGGTTTACCACAAAGTGCTGGTGGTCTCTCTCTCTCTCTCTCTCTCTCTATCTCCCCCGAATGAAGTTTTCAAATTCATCAAATTGAGGAAGAATAACAGAACATAAAAATTCCCACCACCACCACCACCATTGCTTTTGGCTTCACGAAATAGTTATGAAAATTGGATACAGTACGAGTAAGGACGATGGGTTCTCTAAACTAAAAGATACCACGAAGTGAAAAAGTATTTCCAAAAAGAACTGCGGTTCAAAACGATTGCCAAAGAGCGAGAAACGTTCTGGGGTAAAGCCCCTGCTCCTGTGCCAGCGTTGAAAGTTTTTGCAAAAAGGATCCAAGGATCCACCTCGAATTAAAATGAAACGAAAGTTTTTTTCTCCCTTCTTTTTTTTATATTTTTTTTTGCAGTAAAGTGAGCTTCTCTTCTCGGGGTTCAGTATCCTTAGCACATGAACACATGTAGTGCTGCTCCAAAAGGCATGCCAAAGGAATCTATAAAACTTTATTAAAATTTCTCTATGCAAAGTCAGAAAAGAACGGAAAGGAAGCAAAAAAAAAAAGAAAGATTATGTGTGAGAGAGGGGAAAAAGAATCATGAAAACTCACTAAAGTCTCTTGCAAGGACGAGGACAACGACGACGACGACGAAGGGACGCAAAATATTTGGTGTCATGATTCTTTTCCAATTTCAATTTGGCGCAAAAATGTTTCGAGGTTTCCCACCGCCAGTCCTCCTTTTGGGTGGATTCTTTTGCTCATAAATGTGCTACGCTCTAAGCGTGTGCGGATTTCATTAAGGTGTTATTGGAAAATGTTCGGACTAAGTTTAGTGTGATCCTTGTGACGACTTATGCACGGATTTGGCGGTTTTGTGAAGTACATTTTCTTAAGTCAATTTGGTGGGGGAGAATGTTGTTCAACCTTTGGCTTAGGGACAAAGTACTGATTGAATATGATCCACTGAATTAAGTGGGACTGGCGGGGAGGGAGAATTCATTTGTGTGCTATATTTTGTTAAAAGACCTTCGGTCCATTGAGATGTAGCATTCCTTGTGAACACTATCCACAGTTGCTGAAGGAGCAGCAAATAGAAAAGTTGGAAGACAAGGAGAGAACCTACTTCCAGTCAATGAAGAACCAATACCCCATCTAGTATTAAAGAAGCCATAAGAACTGGCGCTGATGAGCTTCCAGCTGAACTTTTTAAGAACGGTAGTGATGCCGTGGTAGGGTGAATACGCCAAGTGATCAATCAAGTATGGGTTCTAAGGTTCTATCTTCAAAAATGGCGATCCTTTGTCTTGTAAGAACTACGGAGGAGTCTCCGCGTTAAATGTTGGGATCACGTATTGTGTGGACATCCCTTCTGTGCAACCAGTGTGGCTTTGGGCCTGGCTGATCGACAGCAGACCAAACCAACCAACGATTCAACGTATCGAGCTCTAACAGACCCAATTCTGGTTAACTCTCATCACTTCTAGACTCTTCCAAACGGAATCACAAGGATTTTTTGGAGCAAGTAGAGCTGCGACGGAGAACAATTCTATCGACCCACTGTTACTCTAGTTTGGCAAAACAACTGGGGTCTAAACTACTCCTTTAGAGGCTCATCTTACCATTTATGCTCTATAGATACTTTCGAGCGAAAAATACTTCGTCGGATTTTAGGGCGAATGGAAGAGAAGGTACAATAGCGAACTCTATGACCTGTACTAGCAAGAAACCAAGATACGTCGACTGGATTGGTTTGGCCACATCAAGCGAATGGACCGAGTCATCAATGATCCTCCGACTCAACATCGATTTACATCATTCCACAGCAGTAGACAGGAGAAGAGGACATAGACCTTATCTAGGAACGTTGGGTGACAAGCGAAAGCTGGATAAAGGTTTTCCTTTTGTTTGTTAATCTGGACTTTGAATTTGTGGAGAAAGACTGCTTCTATGACGGTGATCAATTTAGAACTTGCGTACAAAATCAGTTTTACTTATATCCTGGGTCTTATGGCCTCTACAACGCCTACGCGTGGCGCCATCCCCCCAACTCTCAGTTGTCGTGCTTCCTTCTGCACTCTTCTGCGCCACGTAGGACCGCCTCGCATCCTGCCATCCTGGCTAAGCTTGGATCCATTGCATCGCTACGGATCTGTCACCCTTTCGGAGAGTATGACTTTCGTCGTCGTATTGTTGTGCCTATCGGTTCATGGCTCTTTATCTGAGTCAGTGGTATGCCACAAGGTGAAGTGCTATAACCACTATTTGGGCTTTTCGCTTCAAATAATATAATCCTCACAAAGTTATAGACTATTTCGACAGCATATGTACCTATCAAACTTTACATGATCTCATAGAAAGGCCCAGCTGCCTTAAAGCCATAACTGGTTCTATTCACCAAATTGGTGAGAGTTCAACTCAGTTTTACTGGACACACCAAATATTTAGACTTCATTCTTGACAAGAAACTGAGCTCATTCATGTAGCAAAAAGGCTCTTACTGCACTATACTCTTGCAAGAGAGCGCTGGCGTATAGATGGAGCATCTAAGATCTTTACATTCAGCTCCAACTGTTACCATATCTAGTCTCGGTATGTATTCACACTCTTGTGTTAACCCAATGGACCTACACTGGCTTACATAATATGCTGCCAAATCCAAATCAAATTAAAATTTGTTGAAAGCTGAAACTGCCAAAGGAAACTCTTCCAGTTGCCTTCCCCAACAACTGAGTAGAGTTTCGAAAAAAAGTGCATTCAAGGTCACTTCATGCATCAAAAAATGTTTGCCAGCAATTCATTCGTCAGACTTTTCATAATTATCGACCGCTTTTCCCGGTATATCCCTTTGACAGGACAATAGTACATTCCATCGACCAAATTATACCCAACCAACACAAAGCATAAAGAGAAAACCTTTTTAATGGCCCAACTGAGTCGTGAAACAACAAAACTGAAAAAAAAAAAAATAGGAAAAAGGTTCGTGCTCCATTCGTGGTTGTTGTGAGTCCACCTTTGAAATGACCAACTTTGAACAAGTCCATTGAAGCAAAGTTAAACATCCTTCGGAGACTGGCTTTTAACTGTGCAGCTCGGTCCCAAAAGGCACTCCAAAGTCTCCCTACTCCCTCCCCCCCACCCTTTTGACAGAGCTAAGGCACATTAACTTGGGACATAAATACACAAGTTTTACGTGCTAAACTACTAATTAAACACTACACAGAGAGAGAGAGAGAGAGAGTGGGATTGGGTCCAAGGATTACACAATAACACCTTCCAGGGCAAAGGAGAGAGTCTGGGACTGAAAGAATTCGCCCAAAATCCTCTTCTCTACAGCCGCCTTCTTCAAGTACCAGTTTGTATGCATGTGTGAGTAGAAGTTCTCTTCTCCCTCTTTTGATAGTTGTTAAGTTTTCAAGTCTCCGCACAAGTCCTTTTGCTTTGATGGTCCTTCAAGCAAGAGCAACCCGTTGTAGGCTAAGAAAAGCAAAATGAAATTAAACAAAACTTTTTCTTCAGAGTAATTTGAGGTTAAAAACCTAAAGTGGACTGCAATGATGATGGAATAGGATCTTGACGGTGCCTGACTCTTTGGTCCCCTTTGCTGCTGCTCTGCCACACTGATGAGGGATTAATGTTCTGTCAAGTCTTCTTGTGCTCTCTCTCAACAGTTGTGTCGAAGTTTTATGCGTTCCTCTGGTGGGGGTTGCCGAGCCAAAGATACGAGTACGCTCACAAAGTTGCAGTGTTTCAGGACTAATTTATTGTTTCTTGTTTTTTTTTCTTCCTTTGTACTTTAAATTAATTTTCTTTTAAATATAAAAGTGTGGCGCGCTTGAATTAATTTAAACTAAGGAACTTTTCCAGCAAGAGGTGGAGGTTGGATTGGGCGAAAAGTTTTCTTCTATTTTAAAAGGATTTTCGTCTTACAATGTAATTTTTGCAGGACTTGGATGTTTTTAAGTGAAATTATTTAGATCCTTCATTTATTTTCTTAACATGGTGCGCGCTATTTACCCTGTCTTGTGTCGTAAGGTAGTTTGAAAGTTTCTAATTGACTAGAGAGCAGTGCTTCACTAATCAGGACAGTAGTTATAAAAAAAAGGATGTTGTAGGGATGCTGCTTTCACGAGCAGGAGTTTCAATAAATTTCTTCGAAAGGTATAAGTCAGGGCTTACTTAAACTGCTCCTGGTTCTCGTTATCTATATGCTTCCTTGCTTGATGTCTTCTTTAACTTAAAACACAACCAAGAATGATGGAAAGAGAGTCCTTTGGAGTACAGTGGGTGTTCGCTCAGTAACAGACAAGCTCAAGTCCTACTGAGGCGTAGACTTTCAAAATTTCAGAAGACGATACCATTGATTACTGTGAGAGAACGATTCCTTATTGATTTGTGGAACACTACCTTCTGGAAGAGGTATACGATCTATACAATGACATCGACACCAGGAGTATGTCCAACAAAACAGGACCTCGGCGAGAAGACTGGTAGATAGCGACAGAAGGCTTCTCAAGACGGAGCTTAGAGTAGGCTATCAGTTCCTTTCCTAGGAGGGAACCAGTTCTACTGCACAATGGACAGGGAAAGCTAATTCATCATCTGGTTGGGATATCAAAGAGCAGCATTGCATTAGGTCATATATGAAATAAATCAGTAGAGCGGACGAGGATGGATTCTGGAAGGATTCAAAGTCTAAGGCTACTCTAAAGACGGTCTTGTGCTTTTCAGGACACCAAAATCCGCTAATTCGATTAAACTTCGCATGAAGCGATTATATGAGCTGGATTATTGAGGTTGATGCATGAGGTCAATAGGATACCAACAGGAAGGAGTGCTTGCCCCTCTAATGTAGAACTACTGGAGAGAACTACATCTCTTTAAGAAGGAGCCAGTCTTAGGGATCCATTCCAACTATCACTAGATAGTTGTATTTACATATGTACAGATGTCGCTATCAATTGAAGAGAGGCATTTCTTCTGCATGAGAGGAGCCATGAGAACTTGCCAAACTACAGCCATGGAGGTAGTATTGGAGTTAACTCTTCTGCAACTTGCATTTGACGCAAGTCAACTTTCAGTTGAAGTTTGCTTGCAATGACCAGCACACAGTAAGCTGTTGACTAGAGCAGAGTTATACCCGACAAGCTAAAAGGGTCATCATTGACTTGAATGTGCCGTCAGCGAGCTACCTTAAGACTTAAGTGGTCTCATGCATTTGTAGAGAGACTCACATCACACAGGAGCTGTCTACTGGTGCTATAAGCTCTTACTTTCTCACTCTGTTTCCGAAGGCAGATTTTGCTGAACAGCGTATCGATAGTGTTAGTCTCTTCTAATGGAACCTATTCCCTTTAGGTTAGAAGAGAAGAATGAATAGCATTAGGCTTCAGTATCTGCTCTTCGTGGTTGTTGTCCAAACTATTTGGAAGAATTATTGGCATTTTTGGAACTTGCTTGTAGTTCACAGTAATTTGTATGCGTGGACTGTGGTAGAATGTACTTGGCTGGGATTTGCTACATACTGCATCACTCTTTTAAGTGATTTTAGTCGATCCTTAATATCCTCTGTCATGGTTCAATTTGCTTATTCGATGTATCAACCACTCAGACCTTCTAAAAGAGAAAAGTTCTGCCATTTTGTCTTTCCAAGAAGCCTAATACTCATACTCATATCTACACGTATTATGTATATGCGAAAGTAAAACATCTAGGAAAGCACTTGAGTGGTGTGGAGGAGGTAGGTTCTTGTAACCAAGCGAAGGACCTGCTCAATTTCTGCAGGGCAATCAAATGCTTGGGCGACATGATTTAGGCTTTTCAGTCATTTTAGACTCACTAAAGGGTGTCGCCCAAATACGGAGCCTAGTGTCTTTTTATGATCTCATAACCCTTTGAAACCTAACCTATCAGTACATGTTGCCGTCCCCAATCCTTAAAAAGTCCTTTTTCTCTTCTTAAAATTCCTTCCACCTAATTATGCAGATAAAATACTTCCACCACATTCTCAACTGAAAACAGCACAACTTTCCTTGCAACCGCATATCACTCTTATTGTCCTCACAGGATAATTAATGCAGCAAAACAAAAGACTTTCAAACAAACAACTAACACCTGTTCGATCTGAAAAGGTATTCAAAATGGAATTTCAATAATTTCTTCCAGACGGCTGCACGCCAAAAAAAAACCTAGATATCCTTTACAACTCGGTAAAATGCGGGAAATAAACCTAAATCCTGTGCCAAAAAGGACTAAACTCGGTTGCTTTAAATGAACTATGCAAAAATGCCAGCTGAAATAAATTAATTAACCAATTCGCAATTAGCTCAAGTGGAAGTGGATGGCGAGAGCAATCTCTGTCCGCAACAAAAGGGGAAGCACACAATTGCCGGGAATCAGGACAATGGGAGCCGAAATTATGTGTATGTTGGTGGAGGAGAGTAAATCCAATTGTTTCTAACGATGATGACGGTGTGTATATTGGCATATTATACAAGGACTTTGTACTCAGTTGATTGCCCTTTCGACTCGTATTTGTCACCGGGACACAATGATGCGGTGAAGTCCTTCAAATTCAATTCCATTCCACCAATCGATAGAATGTCCTTCTTAGGCTGTGGGTACAAAACAGACAAGGAATATGATTGAAAAATACCCAGAGTTGGATTATCCCAGGTATACGAGTACTATTCAACAAATAAGTCCTCGATGACTAAACCACCAACACCACCCCCCGTGTCGACAAACATACTCGTACATACAATGTGTGTATGGACGTGTACATTTGGAATAATCCTGTACACGTTGACAGAGGGTATTTTGCACTTTGTCCTTTTGCTCATTCAGAAGCGGCGGGCTCAAGTTAGGAAAAAAAAAAAAATCACTCGCTCGGTTCGGTTCAATTTGTATTCAGGGCAGTGGCTTCTAATTGAATTACACCGAGAGGACACGAAGGCAAAAATACAGAAAAAGAAGAGAATGACTACCAGGATTCCTTGACAGGGGGGTGGCTCTCTCTCTATATACACACACACATAGTCTACGGCTTTATGTTTGGTGGGAATCCCATGGAGAATGTGAAGAAAATCCACTTTATAAATGGCTTTTGTGAAATCGGATAGGATCTCTCTTCGGCACTAGGACTTGGGCACAATAAATGGATGTTGATTCTCGTTGAATTAGAAGGAGGAGAAGAATAAGGAGGGCCGTAAAATATCCGACGAAGGGTCATTAACACACATTTGTAACATATGAGGACATTTTCATTTCAATTCTAGTATTTCTCTTCTATTTTTTTTTTTTTTTTTGTTGTTGGTTGTGTCCTTTCTTCAATGCTCCTAGGCTGGTTGAGAGGACACAAACTCATGGATTGTGCCGCCAGTGAAACAAATGTGATCGTTTATAAAGATTGGAGGAGGATTTGGAAATGCAATATACGAGTATGTAAGGTAAAGGGGTCCGCAGGATAGGAAAAGACAAATGGACTAAAAAGGATGAGGGAGTTTGTGATCGATTTGGCATTAGGCAGTGATATTTTCCGTCTTTTGAGGTACAGTGACTGAAGCCAAGAGCTTAGCAATAATAATAAGGTTTCACTAAACTCCGAACATTGTGTAATTGAATGTGTAGATATGAGTATAGATATGCTGAAACTTTTCTGTTTGAGAAGGTCCGAGTGGTTAATAAATCGAATAAGCAAATTCAACCTTGACAGAGGATATTAAGGATTGCCTAAAACACAGCCAAGTACATTCTACTACACCCGCATACAAATTACTGTGAACTACAAGCAAGTGCGAAAAAATGTCAGCAATTCTCCCCAATAGTTTGGACAGCAACCAAGAAGAGCAGATACTATTCATTCTACTATTCATTCTTCTCTTCTAATCTTAAGAGAAAAGGTTGAATTAAAAGAGACACACACTATCGGTACGCTGTCGGGAAGACTGAACTCGTCCAGCAAAATCTGCCTTCGGAATCAGAGTAGTCGCTTCCTTAAGAAAGAGCTTTTAGCACCAGTAGACAGCTCCTGTGTGGGTCTCTCTACGAATGCATGAGACCATTTAAGTCTTTAAGTAGCTGGCTGACGGCACATTCATGACCCTTTTAGCTTGTCCGGTATAACTCTGTTCTAATAACCTCTAGTGGTTGATCACTGATCTCTGGATGAACCTATGCCCCTCCACATTAGACTTGGTGGTTGGCCAAGTTGTGTATATTTCACTTAGCAATACACACCGTTGCCCTGATGGGAGTTCCGCATTTTTTGTCCAGTTCATGAGTTCACTACACTCAATATCTCAGTGTTCACAGCGATTCTGCGTGCATAATGCCTTGAGCATTGAGCGACAATCCCCGACTTGAAATTTATTGTCAGAAGACTGGCTTTCATCACAGCCTGACTGTCAATGAAGATGGCGATATCCTTACTGAATATGGATCCCAACTCAAGTAGTTTCGCTGCTTTGAGCACTGCTAGCTCTTCGGTCTGTAAAACACTGCATGATTCCAGGAGTTTTAGATATATTAAAAGGTCCTTAGAATAAATACCTGACCCAGTTCCCTCGCTGTAAAAACGAAAGTCTCATTCTGAGATAAATCAATCTCTACAAGGACCTCTTCTAGAAATTGCTATATCTGAACAGAAGTTGTATAAATGGTCAGCCAAGACTCACAAGTAAAATCAGGATCTACTCCATGTTGTATACTCCTGGTGTAAGGAGCGTCGTACTGTCAAAAGTCCATTGTTCATCACAAAGTGGATACGATTATCTCTGGTCTTTAGTTCTTTTTTGTTCACAAAATAACTCTTCGTTCTTTTGTTTAGTCTACTCTGATTCAAGTCGCTAAAAGCACTCATATTTTCTATTCAAAATTTCCTTTCAGTCTTTCTAACTCTCAGCAATAAATCTTCAAAGTTCCTTAGACATCTCTCGCACATTCTTTTAGAAAAGTTATTCCTTCACATTTCACGATGTAAATACTTGCTTTTTGCACAAATTTTAAGCAAAACAATACAATTTGAAAGCGTCAACTTGAGAAACTCACTTGTCAAGTGAAAACTATTTTACAATCAACGCCATCTATTGTGTTACTCCACATCTATCCATCTGTCATTCTTTCACTGTTCTCTTGGAATTGCAAATGTTTTTCTTTTTTTTAACACATTATATCGTTCGCTTTTTGTATTGTTTTGTCATGTCTGTCTTCTAGGCTGTACTTTCTCTGTGTGTAAAACAATTCTCATTCATCCTAGAGTTGGCGCTGAACTGCCTCCTTGAAACAATAAAGTTCTCCATCAATGTCGTTATCCTTGGCGGCGTCACACAACTTTTTTTTCTTCAATAAGCCAAATCAAGTCGTAACAAGTTGTTTAGTTGTTACTTGGGGTTGTTCCTTAGACACAAACACACACACGCAGGAGGGAATCCTGGCTCTGCGTCAATGCATTCTGTAAGATTGTGTTACTTCACCAGAAAACTTCTTCTACTACTTCTTCTTATTCTTTTTATGCCCTTAGGCTTTACGACCTCTGACTTTATCCTCCCCAAGTCGCGCGTACAAGGATTTGTCAGAATGTAACGATAGACGAATATGTAGCATTTTGTAGGATAGCACACAACTGCAGGCAGAAGGCAGCCACGATGACAACTCAACGCGCGTTATATAAAAAAAAAAAGAAGAAATATCTCTTCACAGTGTTCTCTAGAGGAACGACACGATAACAATTTGCTTCCAAAGTTAAAGAGAAGACGACGACGAGCAAAAAGGATCCCATCTTCGCTACTCTAACGAGCAACTTTTCAACAGGATTATAAAAGTGAGTACATATAGGGATTCTGTGTAGAAGAGAGAACCCAACAACAAATGACAGGGATCTCTATGAAAAACTATCCCATGTCAACGACATTACACGCGTTCGTTCATTTCTACTTTCTGTGTACAGCTACAGAGATCCCAGTCCCAGATGGAGGTGGAGCATGGAATTGAATCCTTGAGAGAGAGAAAGATAGACACAAACAAGCAATACACAACCTTCAGCAATGTCTAGAGGTGTGCTCCCCCTTTATTTTTTCCTAAGAATTTATATGCCACCATCGTGTACCAAGTATGTGTTATCGTCCTTGTGAAGTCCTTTTGTTAAATGACAAACTTCATCGATGGTGATAGGGCAATAGTTTCTACCCCAAACTTCGATTCTATTTGGATTGATTTGGGTAATTTATCCCAATCGATTGGAATCTATGTTCTAGCTTAAGGATGTAAAATAATGAGGATGCTTAAACGGAATATAGCTAAGGATGTAGACTGTAGTTGGATGTGGTTTTTGGCAGGAACGTCGTCATCTCCTGCTCTGTGCTACACATGGGGGAGCTCTGAGATGGAACAGAAGGCGGAGCTCGAAAGATAATGGAGAGAAATTATTGCTACAAGATGAACAGTCTTCAGTCAGTTTTTAAAAGGAGACACGTGCTTGATTTGGGTGATTAGATTGTGTGTGTTATTTCGGAGAGGAGAAGCAATTTTGAAAGGTAATTCAAAGGAGGGAGGGTGCTTTCTTTATTTTATGGGATATCAGAGCTGACACTTAGTGTAAGACAGTAAAGAACGTATAGAACGCACAAAGTAGTTCCATTTAATGCGCAGTTTTTATGAGGTGTAGTGCTGTTGTCCTTTAAGTGACTTGTGAGGAATGATAGGTCATTTGGTAGTAACTTTTAAGAATTATAGTGATTCCATGGCCTCGGGGCTGTAAAAAGGACATCAAACAAACAGTTTTTTCCACTATCTGTCCATTTGTTTGAAGAATCATGGAACCTTTTAGAACAGCAAATAGCAGCATCAATTTGAGGCAATACTACTTACGCGTGATGGTACTCTGACTTTTCTAATACATCAGCAATAAGATGCGACAACTGCTAGATTCCTCTAAAGGTACTTTTGACTGACTTCAAAAAGTTTTATAACAGCTTGGATCGAGGTGGTATCTTGTAACACTGCACTCATAATTTTAACCAAATCTACACATGTAAAAAGTGGCTTAATATAACATTCCACATAATAGTATGGCTTTAGAGGACTCCCCATTTGAATACTCGACGGAATAGACCACATTTAGCACGTAGTCAGGAATAGATTGGAGTGTACGCAATGACCTAGGGCGCACAAGATCAGGATCAGGAAACCAAAAGCAGCGTCCGAAATGATTTTTAAAAACAGCAGAGTCGGCATTTGGAAGGCGTGCTCTTCGCCATACGAAGTTACAAGTCTTCTCAAATGGATGTCTATTCATCATCTTGAGGACCCCTTACGATCATCTCTATGAGAAAATGGGCCAAGAGTCTTAAGGGAGGAAGTCCCATTCGATTGGAGTACGACAACTAAGGAGGCAGCCTTAAAACTATAGACATCTTAGATTGAGTCAAACCTCCATCTGAGGCGCTTCTTAACAGGGCGGCGATACTTTCCTACTTGATTGAATGCGCTAGACAAAGAAGACAGATATTGAGCCTTTGAGCCAGCGTGGGGAACTCCTTTTTGTACTGCCTTGATAGCCGCCTGACTGTCAATAAGGATTGCTATGCATAGTATTTGTAGGTGAAGAGATTTGGCTAAGTATACGGCAAGCCTCGCGTACAGCAAGTACTTCAGCCTGGAAGACACTGCACGAGTTCGGAAGCCGGTAAGAAATGGGGATTCTGAGGGATTCAGAGAAAACCTCCATCCCACAGGAAACATCTCTGATACCATGATCACCACGTCATCCGCATACGCGGCAACCTTGACTCCGTCTCTATCAAGTCTGCAAAAAATATTTTGTTAATTACCATAAGCCAAAGAAGAGGCGATATGACCTCGCACTGGTCGACTGAATGATTCTAGTTTTGAGTATGGTAACCAACCGTTGGAACCCCAGGGTGTACCGATGGCTCTTTTACAAGAGTACAAGGCCGCTCTTGCTTTCTTGGCGCGTTCAAAAATATTGCCATTCCAGTTGAGTTTCATGACAAAAATTAGGCCAAATATTTTGCTTTAGATGTAAAGACAAGACTGTGGGTCGGTATGTAGGTGGTATATTTTCGGGTAAGGAGAACTAGCTCAGGGTCACAACCCATAGTCCTCGTCGACAAGATGCGGAGCGGATATTGTGAGATGTGACAGCAATCTCAACGTCATCTGGACAAGCAATAGTAATTGACTGACTACTATGTCCCATAGCAAGGGTGTTAGTATTCCTCCTTGGAAGGTGCCACATCTGACAAGTCTAGGCCCCGATTTGTTCCTGGTTTGTGTAAGTGTTTTTTGCTTTTCAAGAGTTGGTCAATTACGGGCAGACTTGTACATCTGGTTTGATGTTGCTCAGGGCTCCTTCTATGCAAAGAAACATTACCAAAGTACCTATACCCTTTGAGAACGTGAACGTGAGTAGCAGTTCCTACTGACAGAAATCATTCTGGTATATCGAAAGATCTGTACTTTTGCGAAGCATTTTTAGGTCTAGGCAGAAAATAGGATAAATTGATAGGACGGAGATCCTTTGGCCAAAACTTGGGCGTTTTGATGGCTACATGAATAGAGATCGTAAAGTACCCACTGTAAGTATAGACACACTTAAAACATCCTTTAAGCCGTACTATACTCCTTGTACTCCTCCAAAGAGCGATATATAGAAGATGGGATGAGATCTATACTTCTATATGCCGTATTCGTTTGGTTGACAGCTCTACTAGTAAACCCTTTAACGCCCAGTTCGAGAAGTGCCTCCTGAATCGATTCAGGATGAAATTCAGAAAGTTTCAATAGATAGACCTGTCCCCGGTAATATATTTGGAAATTCTCAATCAAGAATTTATACAAAATTGGAATTATTTTTCTAAAAAAAATTATGTTCAAAACTTACTTTGCTGTTTAGTCGATTAGATTCAAAATGGATGATCTGTAAATGAAAACAATAAATAGAAAACATACATTAGTGAAATTTGTGTGACATGGATTATAATGAATATAATACTGACATATTGGTCAGAATTTCTGAATGTCAAATAATGTCAGTGTTGAAGAAAATGAATAATTTATCTACTTATTTAATTAGGATTAAGTACTCCTCTTTGGTAGTATAGTTTGTGTAAATTTTTTCAAGCCTACATTCCAACATCTATGACGCATATATGCATGCATTCATCTACAATTTGTATAACGGATACATGACGCATTCAAAGGACATTCATCCCCATGGCCATTAAAATCCAGACAACATATGCTAATGCTAGACGCTATTGTTGTAAAAATTTCAACGACTCATCCTTACATCTTTTTTCCTGTGCCAAAAAAATAACAAAACCAAGCTAAAACCATCTCCCAAATGACCCTTTTCATGTTCCGCAATGAAAATAATCCCGCAATTCAACTTGATGTCCTTCTTGGATTTAATAGGATTCAGACGAAAATGCGGACTTACTACCCATACTCCCCCAAGCCGTAGCTAACCCCTTTTTTTTTTTTGTATTTTCTGCTGACAATCCATCATTAGCAGAGAACACAGTCATTCAGCCAGTTAACTCCTTTCTCGTTTCGTCCTTTCGTTCCTTAATGGGGAAACGAACAATGTCGGTTCGGTTGGCGTTGGTAGAGGATGATAAAATGCTGCTAACTCAGATTTAAGGCATTCCACACCACTCCCAGTGATGGCTCTATGACTATATATACCGCTATTCGCAGCCAGCCAACAAAAGGTTAGACGAGAAAGAGAGACGTTGTTCCTTTACTCGCTCTGAGAGAATCGCATAAATCAATTCCGGCGTCCATGTCACTATGCCAGGAAGAAAGGAAGGAACAAGTTTTTCCTGCTTCTGTTTTTTTTTTGTTCGTCCTTTACCAAGAGATAGGGAGTCGAATGAAAAACGGTTTAACTCATAGATTTACATTGGTGTGGGAACAAATGACTATGAGGTTGAGGTTATGTATGGAAGCGAGGTTGACCCGACTTCTTTTCCACTGATAAGCTTAGAATTGACAGCGAAAAGTTGGCGATGTTTGGCAATGCAACCATTTCTTTTTTTTTTTTTTGGTCAACAGGATATCTTCAAATATTCACCAGGAATATATACTTATTCTCTATTTGAAGGAGGGATATCCTCCTTCACCTGGAGTGTTGAAAAGAAAGTTCACAAGGATTAAGGGGAAAAGTTTCTTAAAAGTGATGCGAAGATACGTCGTAGTTCCAAAGAAAGTTTCCTGCAAATTTGGTTACCTCTGTTTGATGATAGTCCAGTGTGAACTTATAAAGTGAAGATCCTTGGTGTGTTTTTGTGGAAAAAAAAAAACTAAAGGACCCATGTGTGTGTGTTCAAAGAACCGACAAAGTGACACTTGTAATGAAAACAACCGGAATGAGTTCCTTTGACGAAAGGAGGAGAAATCTTTTTTTGAAATATCACGCTCCTTGAACATTAAAAGGAAACTTGAACCGTAAAGAAGGCAAGTATTAGTTAAGGGCGATGGTCCTTGGCGTAGTTTAGACGCTTAAGATGCGAAACTAAACTAATAAAATACAAGTGCTTCTGGCAGAGAGACAGGGTTTCTTGTAAAACAGCAGCTCCTTTAAGCTTTAGAGTGCAGGCTACTACAGATTAGAGGGTAAATATATGAAAAGTGATTTGTTCATTCATCTTGTTCTAGTATCAGTTTGGTTTGAAGGACTTACAAAAAGTGATGAGAATGAAGGGTGGGGTTTGAATTTGATTAGAAACGTTTTAAGCCAAGCAATGAGTCTCCCTGTTAAGTCAGCGCTGTCTATCTAGTGTCATAACCATGTAACTTTTGACGTAAAGAACTGACACTTTGTAAGGTTGTCGGCACAAAGTTGGGGCGCTATTTTAGGGCAAACAATGTTTTTAGTCTCCGTCACTTTAAAGCGAATTGTACTAGAACTCCATATATACTTAAAGGCTTTTCAAATAGGGACTTGACAACTTTGAATTTAATTTGTGAACGCACTCTTTCACTAATCATCAAACTGTCACTGTCAATTTATTCAGGAAACTCAACATTTTCATTATGGTAAAGTACATGAACGAGCAAAGTCTACAAATTGTAAAAATTGTCTACCGAAATTCGGAGTCGGTGATCGCAACTTTAAGACCGTTAACTCCAATTTTTGGTCGTAATTCTCGCCCTGGTAGGCAAGCAATACAACAAAATTTGAGTCTACATATTCGTTGTGTGATGTTGCCGTGTCAGTGAGACAACGGGTTGGTCGAAAATACCGCTGCCGTTCAGTCGTCCGTAGAAAGCGGTCCAAATCTGTCAATTCCACGGTATTTTCAAGAATTCGGCATCGCTCAGACCACATTATGGCGTATTTTGCGTAAGGCTCTTGGTTTACACCTATACAAGATCAAGCTGACTCAAGAATTGAAGCCGATGGACCATTTGAAGCGGCGTACGTTCTCCGCATTGGGTTCTGGAGAAGAAGCGCAGAAGATTCAGTAACGAAGCTCATTTTTGGCTCAATGGGTTCGTCAATAAGCAAAATATGCGTGATTGGTCGGGTGAACATCCACATGTGCTTCATGAATCACCAATTCATCCATTAAAAATAACTGTTTGGTGCAGTTTGCATGCCGGCCATATTTTTTCGTTAACGATAACGATCGTCACGTTACTGTGAATGGTCAGCGTTATCGCGCCATGATTACCGATTATTTTTGGTCCGAATTGGAAGATACGGATTTGGACGACATGTGGTTTCAGCAGCATACGTTAGAATCGATTTATTGAAGAGTGAGTACCATACTCGTGTTATCTCAAGAAATTAGCCAGTCGATTGGCCGCCTCGTTCGTGCGATTTAACGCCGCTTGACTATTTTCTCTGGGACTACGTTAAGTCATTGGTTTGTGCTAACAATCCGACGACGTTGGAAGAGCTCAGAGGCAACATTGAACGGGAAATAGTGGCCGTTATTGCTGATATTTAATAGGGCGAAATCCCCGAAATTTTACGAAATCTTTTTTAAAGTTTCGAAGTTTCCATTTCTTCAATAGTTTCAGAACTAAATACACATTTATGTAGATATGTTCAAATTCGATTAATATTTCCGCCTTTAGGGATTCTCTCTTCATCTAACGATTAAATCATCCCCATTTCGAAACCGTACATGGGATTTTGATTTTTTTCAATACTGATTCCTCATGACTTCAAAGCCATCTACTCTGGTATACAAGCCCCCGTTCCTCCTTATGATATAAACAAAATTTTAATGAATCCGGCTTATCAGTTACCCACATTTAGCTTCTTTGTTCGTCCTCATTCGATTCGAAGCGGATGGATCCTCTCCCAAAAAAAATCCCTCGGTAAACTCGAACAAAATTCCCTAATTAACGTTTTTCGCTATTAGGTTTGTGCTAGGCTAAGCAACCGAAAAGCATTCGACATAATTCCATAGAAAGTCTCCTCCTGCTCCTCGTTCGCTCATCAAAGCTAAATGTGTCGCCTTGTTACCGTACGATGCATGAAATTAGTCGCTATGACTGCATGAATTTAAGCAGAAAATCACAAATTGAGGTTATAGCAAAGGACTATCCCCAGTTTGTCTATGGAATACTTTGGACTTCATTATGATCCAATTAGTGTCACAGGATATACCAATTCCACATGTGCAATGATACACCCTTTCCTTTTAAACCGCTGCTGCGCTGCCCTCGCAAAGCTTCCAACTTACATAAGTTATTACTACTTCTGGATAAAACCAACTAGGATCACAGCAGCCAGGAAGGACATCATTAAAGCTAACTTAGAAGTGGTTTCAAAGGGTGTAACGCAAAATAAAAAAAAAAAAAGAAGAGATAAAATGGGAAAAACCCCAATGTGTGTGTATATCTCATACTGGCTCTTGACTAGGAAGCGCAACGTGTGCCTCGGAATACGAATTAGCTCTTTACTCCAGCCTCCCGCTCATCGAGTGCGCTGTGTGTGCTTGCTCTAGGTGCTAACTTTTACCATCATCATCATCTTCTCTCCATCATCGTTCTAGTCCTCGTGGTCGTCGTCGTCATCAAACAAGTATCTATCTTTATCTGTGTGGCTGTGCGTTGTCCTCATTTGCATATTCATATCTCACTGGTACATATAGATACACAGATTCAAAACTGTACATATATATCGACCGCTGAGATGTTTATTTTTCGCATGGTACTGCGATAACATTCCTGCTTTCGCTGCATCTCTCTCGTGGGTGATGGTGGCGGCGGCGGTGGCGGCTGTGGGAGGACATCACCATCGCCCATCGCATGGTTATGTAGGGTACTCGCTCTGGGTATATGTATATATAGACAAACAAACGCTGGTGTACATCCGATGTTTTATTTATGGTCGCATGGTGCTTTGCCGTACGCTACTGGTACTGGTGCTGTGTTGTGATGTTACGGGTGCAGCGAGAAATGCTTCCATGCACAACAAACTTCCTGACAGCGTCTCTCCCGGTTGCTGTGATTTATCGTTATATCACGACACGACTACACTACTACTACAAACAGAATCCTTTGCATGAAATTCTGTCTGTAGCCCTGTAGTTCACCCCGCCCCGCCCCGTCATGGGCTGCACGTCTTCTCGAAGCAGATGCATGAACACAAATGTGTTGTCTAGTATCGTGTTAGGCAATCTTACAGTGGGGCTGCTTACAATTTAAGGGTGTATTTTGTTTTTTTCGTTTAAAAAGGAGGCCGAGTATACTATATGACCAACAGTAGTCCTGACTTTACCCTAAATCCTATACACCAGAGGCGCTTGCTTCGACGTACGTTTCAGAAAGCGTTTCGGCAATTGGTTGCTGTAGCTTAGATCATTCGAGACGAAGGCCTTATGAGAATTTCGAGGACAGATTGCGAGAAGAAGTGACTAGATTCCGCTTGTCAGTTGCAAAACCTATCTTGGAGTACCTCTCAGAAGAGTATATTCCAAAATTATACAGTGGCAAGCTGAGGGGAGTGCAGGAACATTTATTTGAAAGAAAACTATCCTCGTCTTTTCAGTCAAGAGAAAGGGACTGCAGAACTCTTCTGTTCTACAAGGAAACTACCTAGAATCAAGTACATAGGCCTCAAAAGACTCCAAGAAGAAGGGAATCAATGAATCCTGAGAATGTTCTCTTGCCTAGGTTTCGGTTAAGCTTGCCGAGGCATTTAGGCAAAAATTAAACAAGGCTGATACCATTTTTAATAAAACCTACATACAACTACACTTTGAATGGAACCTATGGACCTTTGACTTTCCTATACGACGGAACTGGTTGCGTCCTTGCTAAGAGGCCTAGGCAGTACCCTGTGAGAACACCCAGATATGATGCTGTGATCTGGTCGCGTTTCAGTTCTAACTTGGTGTCTTGCTTTCTCGGTAAAAATGATGCTAGAATGTCTTGCTTTCTGGTGAAGATAATCAGTTTGGTTTAATGGGGCGTAATTGCGAGTCCATACAGAGAAAGTATTTTAAGCAATCTTTGGCAATCTCCACCTTGCACTCTGTTCCGTCAAGGCGTACTGCAACTTTGTTTGTTCCAAAGAATGGGTGCATGTGTGATATAGAAAAACCATTTCAGGGTTTTGAGGCGGGCAATAGGGTCACTGATAGGTTGTCGATCCTTAGGGACAACTTGTTATATACTTGTCATTGAAAAAGAAATCTTCTGAGTGAAGGTTTCTTTCGAGAGATAGCTGTACAGAGCCAGAGAACTGAACTGGTCACAAGTGGATGTCAGACCACAAAGCATCTTTGTGCCGTCTCATAATTTTTCAATGATAACAGACTTCCCTCGATTGGCTTTGGCTCCACAGTGCGAAGTTGTGTCGCAAAGCATAGTGTAGGAAGGAGCAAACCATAGTGTAGGATCACTAAAAATTATGTGGAAATGTTTTCATTTGGAATTAATGGTGTCGCGCTTCTTCAACGTAATCGATAGTCCTGTTAAGTGTTGTTGGGGATTCTCTGTAGTTCTACAGTAGCTACTATTTGCCTCGTCTTCAAAGCTTCAGAGTCCTAGATGAAATTACGTTTCGCCGGATGCAAGATCCAATAAAAGTGATACCCAGCACCGCCATCGCCATCGCCATCGCACAGCCAACAACAACAACAACGACGACGACGACAACCGATACCGAGTAAGATAAATAAAATGAAATTCAAATGTGGATCGACAGTAAATCAACGCCGCTTGCATCGGACTTAGATACATGTGTACACACAGATGCATTGCGCGGCAGGGTGGGACAGGGAACACCCCATGTTGTCCAATCTATGTTATGTATGGCAGCTAATTTGTTTAGATTGAGGCATAGAATGGGAACTATATCTCATGTTGCTGGCTATCCTATTGATTTCTGTTTTTCTCTATCGCCTGATTTAATGTGGTATCTAGATGCACATGTGGACCGCGTTGTTAGTTGGTATTTATAGTTTTCTTCTGGGTAGAGAGAACAACTGGGAACAACTTAATGAACTCGTGCGAACAGGTTGATTTGTTATTCAAAAAGAAAACCTGGGCGAGGAGTAGGTATTATAAATTTCAAGTTTAGATCCATAAAACAACATTAAACGGATTTAATGAACCATGAGAAGGATATTGTGTACCGCCCCGGGTAAAGGTGATCAAATTTATTATGTTCAGACGAACTAGGAGGGCGAGAGAGAACGCTCCTCATCTGGTCCAGGGGGGGATTTAGAATGCATTTTCTTTAGCGATTTCCAATTCCAAATGCAATTCACTGGCTATGGATAGACTACAAAGCATGTGGGCGATGGCATAAGTCTTGAAATATTTTGATTTGAGAACATACAGAAGTATTTGTAAACAGCCCATCAAGTGGTCTTGATTTGGAAAATGCAAAGTTAAGCAGTTGTGTGAAGCTGTAAGATAAGAAGCTTTCTCATGGCACAGACACTTATACTAATGTTTGTTAGACGCTTGTAAGAGGCGGGGCCGTGAAAAACGACGCAGGGACACAAGTTCTCTGCTTACATATGTCCTGAGAGAGTTGCCTTATGTCTGACATCACTTGTCTATCAGTTGTTGATAAACGCTTTGCGAAGAGACTTAACTTCAGGGAGAAAAGACTAACAATCCTGTTGGCGAGTGAAGCGCCAACCTCAAAATATATCAGGCTTTCTGACAGAAGCCTGCCTCCGAGAAACTGACTGAAGAATCGATTGGATTTTGCCGGTTAATAGTGTATAAGTGGTGTGCTACGAGTGACGTGAAAGTATGGCAGAGGAATAGCATGATCACCGTACTATAAGCGCTATGATCCCATACCTTTTTCTAAAGGAAGCCGCTCCCAATCGACAAATGATGATCACACGAGAAGGCGCTAGCGCAGCTACAATGCCAACGTTCAGTGTTGGCTCTGAGCTCTTCCAACGTCGTCGGCTTTTTGGCATCAAACAATGACTTAAAGTAGGCCCACAGAAAACAGCTAAGCGGCCAATCAACTGGCCCAGTTTTTTGAAATAACTCGATTATAATGTCCTGCGTGGGTTATGGCACCATCCTGTTGAAACCACATGTCGTCCAAGTCCATATCTTCTAATTCGGGCCAAAAATAATCGGTAATCATGGCGCGATAACGCTGACCATTCACAGTACCGTGACGATCGTTATCGTCGACGAAAAACTATGGGCTTGTACATTCTTCCTTTGTTACTGCTGAGTCTTCCAGGCCTTTTTTTTTGCTGTAGAGCGTTGTTCATGGTTCCCATCTCTTCTACCTCGGTTTCATCTTCTGCTGCTGACTTTTGGACCTCTGCTTCGATAGACAATCTGCTCTACATCAGTAAGAAGAAAGGAACCAGTCAGAATCGATGGAATACCGAAGGGTTTACCTTACTTCGAGAGGAACTCTTTGGAAAGCTGCAGCTGCGAGGAAGAGATGACCACGTAAGGATAACTGGCTTATAGAAAGAAAGTCTTCAAAGATTTGTCAAGAGTTCTCTAACGTAGGCCGGCACGGGTAGCCACTTGCAAGTGTAAGTGTGTAGCGTCTTTAAACTCCAGAAAGAAAGGAGTACTCATTTACATGTACTATTCTAAAGCCACTGAAGATTTGAACATTTGGAGTGTCTATGACTGGCTGAGGTGAGTCAACGAGTGTGCTTCACAGTCTGCTCTTTCATTTCATCAAAGTTTTCGTGCCAGAGAGTCCAGCCTCCAGTAATTTTGGAGGAAATTTCTAGACTGTCAACTCAGTAGTACAATGACCACAGGAATGGAATCTCCAGAAGAAGAAGAAGAAGAAGAAAGTATGCACCCTCCTTGGTAGATCGAGAAACAGATAGCTAGATCGGATCTGACATCTATTCTCCCTTCGTTTGGACAAAGTGTAGAATACCGCGAAAGTTTGAGACAAAAAAGCTGACAGCCAATCTTCAGGACTTTCTTTATTTGTACAGAACCCCAGTCTGAGTAAAAGAAACTCTTGTTTTCTTCTGCCATCTGAACGCTTCAATCTATTTCTATTATTTTCCTTTGACTATCTGTCTTCATATCAGTCTACACAGCTAATTGTAATAAATTGCCTTGATTGCCAACAATAGATACAAAATCAATCTAGCTAAAGTGACTTCCAATTTATACCGCTTTACGTTCACGCCCAATCACTCGCACATTAACCTCCATAAATTCTACAAAATCCTTCCGCCCAAACGAGCACACATCAAAATTTAAAAAAAAAAACAAAAAAAATTCCTTTTTAAGGATCTTTTACAGCTCCCAGGAGTCATAACATAACCTTCCAATCATTCATTATGCACCGATGTATGGAATATCAAATCGTATCTTGAAAATCTATCTAACACGACACACACTCGCACCATAAAACCTTCAACTATACGAGTATTACCCCCGAGGATTACCCCATCATCGCCAGAGAGATTTACATAATCAGACGTCAATCGGAACCTGGTGTGTGCTATATGCGTATACTCCTAGCGTCTGCTGTGTCTGAGGAGAATAATGCTAATTAAAATTCAAATTATTTAGATTCATCGTCTGCCCCTGCTCCTACTCCTACTCCTACTCCTCGGGGTTCGACCTGTGCGTGGAGCTGCATCAGTAGATGTGTGATAAGCCAGTGTGTAAATATCGTGCCAATGGAATTCTTAATTAGTTTCAAAAAGAGGATGAATCGTAGGATGTAGGATGGCCCGTCTGACTTTTATCTCGTCGAATGATTCTCACGGTTTTTGGACAAAGCGCAGTCAGACAAAGCAAAAAAGTGTCTATCCTCAGTAGAAGAACTCGACTATCCAATTAATGTACAGCAGAGAGCAAAAGGAAGGCGCATATCAGTTCGTGCTATGCCGCGGGGAGTGCCAGCAACGAGAGAGCCCTCTCTCGTGTGTTATTCGATAGGACATATCGCAAATTCCAGGCAATTAACTCCCAGTAGTGCCGGTTTGGGGGACGCCAAATTGCATTCGCAGTGTACAGTGTGTAGAATGAAATTCCATACCCGTGTCCAAGTTTCAGATTCCATGCGATTGTCGTAATTTAGAGAAGCGACAGCGACCACGTACATTACGGATCTAGAGACCGAATCCGAACAGAGACCATGTGGGGCGCGAGATATACTCGTATAAAGTTGGCAAAAGTTCCTGCTCCGTTGTCGTATGTCGTTTTTGAGGTCAATCATCTCCACCAACCAGTGAGCAGAGTATTGATTTTGGATTTTTAGAAAAAAAAAAAACTTTTACTCAGGTGGCGCGCGCTCAAGGAAGCAAAAAAAAAAAGGATTGTTTCATAGAAAGCATGAGTGTTTTGCACATTTTGTTGGTGACACAGAGTTAAGGAAAAGTTTTCCATGTTATCACATTGGCAGGAAGCGCAGACACACACGCACGCTCAAGTGGAAGACGTAGACGAAGAAGAAGAACTTAATGTCGGAAGAAAAGTATCTCATGGTGAACAAGTTGACTTTTTGCTAGTTTGTTACAAGGTTCTTCTTTTCTTTTTCTTTTTTTTTCGTGCTTGGAGGAGTTTTAAGTTCATTCTTTTGGAAAACAAATGGGATAACTATCGGTTAAAGTGGGTATCGGAAAGTTTACACGGAGTTTTTGGGTGCGAAGGACTTGAGAGTTTTTTGGGGGGCGGAATTCTACAGAATTCAGGCACTGAAAGGTTCATTATCGTGGAACAAATGAGCTCATGGTGAGGCTTTGCGTGGACATAGATCCAGTTCTTTATAGTTTATGCGGACGCCTCCCGAGATTAAGTTGTTGTTCTAAATGTAGGAAGCACTCCAGTAGTTCTGATACATCAGCCTTACAAGCAAAGCAAATGCGGAGTTAATGAAAGGACATCTTCCTCTGGCCAGATTCTTTAGAAATGGGTCCATCCAAAATCAGGGACAGGGTCAATCCTTGACTCTTTTCAGAACAGCAATCACTGTATGTAATTATCAAAATCCAGGAGTAGATGGAGTATGACTGCTATAAGGTTCAGGAAGGACTTGAAAGCATGGGTATAAGGCTTGCAGGGAAACTGAGCTTATCAGCAGAAGGGGCGTCGTGGAGACTATAAGTGTAACCGCGGAGGTTCATATCTGTAGCATGCAACTGAGAGGGCATGCAACAGCTGTACTGGCAAGCATTATGCCAAATATTGGAGGAATGAGGTTATGAAAATGCATTTATAAGACGCCCAAAGAAAATATATTGCCAGCAGGACAAGGCAGTCAACGATCCGAAATGATGCTGAACAATCACCAAGGACGAGTCGGAAAGAAAGGCAAATGAGATGGTAACACTTTCACAAAGGCAGATAGAAGATAGAGTCGCGTTTGGATCAATAGCAAGCATGGAGAGCTTAATTTTCTTGTTGCCCAGATGCTGACTGGTTATGGTTGTTCCACAGATTTGGACATAAAAAGAACACATATTGTCCAATGCACATGGAAGTACAACGTCACCAGTTAGATGATAGAATACAAAAAGTTTAGAATGCAGTTAGGACGCAGTAGCAAAACGTAAGGCGAAAGTCCCCCAATGCGACAAAATCATTGGAGAGCAGCTGGGTTTAGTCTGGAACATAAGAGTGGAGCCTTAAGGCTTCGATACCATACGTCTGTCTTGCCACAGCCTCTGCTTAAATCCATGTCATTGATTCTAGTTTTTCTGTAAGCAGAGTCAGTTGTGGTCTATTTAGCGCCAGATGTTTGCGTCCTTTTGCCGTTCGAAGCTGTTTTTTACGAGAGGAGACTATGACCTGTTGACCTGTTGCCATGGAAACCTATAACCTGATAGCCTGAGCGATCGACTACACTGACTCTTGGGAGCTCCTGACCAGCATGAGATGGCTTTATTACCAGTTTGACTGCCTACGTAGCTAGGTGTCTATAATCGTATGCTTACTGCATCTCAGGGTGAACATGTTCCAGCTGGCCTCAGAGATTTCATACACTTGCAATTGGTATCCTTTCCAGCCCCAATTATGTAAGAAGTTGCACTCGGTGCTAAATGTTGTAGAAAGAAGTTGATTCCTCCTTCTAGTGGTAAAAGTTGGTTCAGACCCTCTATATACCTAAGTAAGGGCTCACCCCTACTGATTGTGTCCCTACTGCTGCCCCATTGGACATTGTGGGACATTATGTGGTTTCAAACAGTAAGTACTCACCTCATGGGTTCGTGTCTCTACTGGCCCATTGGACATTGTGGGACAAAAGCAAGCACTCACCTCATGGGTTTGTGTCTATACTATCAAATGGCGAAAATCGTGGTGAAAATTAGCGTCACATCCGATCAGCAGTCGCATTCTCGGAAGGTTGTGGTGCGTAAATGGAAGCTCCCTTCGAAGGGGAGCATTTTAGAAGTTAACAGAGGAGTATTTTGTGCCTAAGGGGAGTACAGGAGTATAGTTCGTGTTCTAGTTTACTAGATGCTTTAAAATTATCTCATCACTTTCAAGGACAGATACAAGACGAAGCCCATCACACACTGGAGCAATTTTGCCCTGGGTTAACCCTGAGTAAATTCTCTTAAATTGGCAGCTCGCAAAGAAAAGAGGAAATGTATAAGTTTTACCCCGCCTTTCAACTGCTTCAACACTGGATCAAGATTTTACCATGTTTTTTGCTTTACACCTCATCTTCCTCTTCTAAAAAGCCAGTCTTACCCCGGGGTAATTGCACCAGTTTGTGATGGCCCATTAAATGAAATAAAAGGGACAATATACTAAACACAATAAGAGTTACTTTCTAGTACTATTTTGTGGAAAAAATTGAAATGTTTTATAGGGAATAAAATCAGGAAGAGGGGAGTACAGTCTTTAAGAAGGGAGTACGAATACGCCCTTAGAAGTACATTCGACAACCCTGCTCTCCACTTTCATTACGCCTTGTTCAAAGTATCTAAGCTCGTACTTAAGAAGAGAAAACGTTAAATACTCCGAGTATCTATCTCATCTACTGAAAAATATGTCAACATACGACTATTGTCTATATTTCTATCTCACGCTGTAAAGCTGCGAATATGTCTTCCCATTTAGTTGGCTACTTTATCATGTCCACTCATCACTCAAATTTCGTTCTCAAAAACCATTCGAAATACGAATTTCCAAGTCTCGGAAAGTCACCTCGACCTGAGTGTGTGTGCTTCTTAAAATGTCAACAGCTGTGTGGTGTCATTCACTCACTTCGTTAAGTGATGATATAATTCACAGTTGGATGGATTAGGCTCAGGTTTTATGGACCCTAATGACTCTCTTTAAATCTAATGAATCAGTTGCAGTAGGTTAGTGCCACCCATATTCATATTCCAATGAAGGACAACACTGCTGTCTACAACCCTGTGGAATGCTTATCCTTCTCAGTTTTTTTTTTTGTGTGTGTTTTTTCTCCCATTAAGGCGGTGTCAAGCGGCAATTAAAATTGCAATTTAATTTAATCCCTCGGTACAGGACTTTTTTTTTTATATTTTTTATCTGCAATTCTTTTGTGAATACATTCGGAAGCGCAGATTATGCTGCTGCTACTGCTGAACACGAAGAAGAAGAAGAAGAAGGTGATGCCGCCACTGAATCGAGATGATGATGATGGTGTCGCTGCATTTCTTTTCATGTAGGCACGACCGAGCATAAAGATGATGACAACTACTATAGCACAACTGACGACGAGGATGACGATGATGATAATCACCATGCTGCTGATGCATCCGTCAATTTCGTTAATTTTGAGGTCATTACGTGGATACACAGTTTCTTTTCGGTCGGAATTTTTTTTTTTCGTCGAGGGTGCAGGCTACAATATAGTCCTTTTGCATACAAAATTAATATTAATGACTGCCTGACTAGATGTGGGTGTGTGTGTGTGTCTGTATAGAGTATCTATAAAACTTCAATTGGACTTAATTTGAGTTGTAGTTTGTGGTGGTGATAGCAGATACCGCGCACTATATTGGTGCTTCTGTGGGCAGAGATTTACGCTTTGTAAAGTGGGAATTAATTGAGCATGACACGGGCCAGCCGAATGTTTTCACATTCTATTTGTGTGGAAGAGATTTTCTCTTTTTTGGGTCACGAGTGGACGGACACAGTCGTCGTCGTCGTCGTGTTGGTTTGGACACCCACTTGAGGAGAATTTCTGGATATTTCTTCTTTTCGTCTTCTCCTTCGTCGTTTGAACACCAGACGGGACTCATTAATGAAGTGTGTCTTCAGGGAGGGGGGAGACTGATGGGGCAAATGTTTTTGAATGGTTTTTTGACGGAAATGATGATGATAATTGAATTTATATTGGAACTGTGCGCGTCTTCATTTTTATTGATGGTGGCGGTGGGCTTTCACATCTCTTTTGTTAGAGATGCTTTGTACTTTGAGATGACCTTTGAAAAGGCCCCGAATGGTGCTTAGATCGTATCGTTTTTTGGGTAATGGGAGGGGAAACCAATGATGGCAGGTGATTTGGAGAAATTTTTAAACGTAATTTGAAGTGGAAATTGTGAAAAATACATGGCTTTTTGATTTTATTTCATTTGGTGCCATTTCAACATATTTGAAACAAGAAACTGTCATTCTTTGACATCTGTCAAGTAAAAACTAAAAGAAAATGAAATGACGTTCGCATGAATGACGCAGACGAAGTTGTAGGTTAAGTTAGTGGTTAAGATGAGAGCGGCCATTATTGGGCTTAGATTAGAATGATTGATAGGTGATACCACCACATCTATGCTTACTATAGCTTGACCAGATAAGAACGATAGGGTAACAAATTTTAAATACAACAACAGTGGTAAGAGATATTAAGTCGATTCTGGCTTTATTTTGAAGCCACATTCGTGCCATTATGTGAGGAATAGCACATCATTCGCTTGTCTTTGACGGCAGGGCTTTAAGCGGTCGCTCCAAGTTTTGATGTTTGGCATTATTCCGGCAATAGATTGCTTTAAGTCACCTGCGTCAGTCAGTGCCACTTCTCACCAGTTTCCACTTTAAGTCCACAGTTCCGTCAATATCTAGTTTCAAAGATAATAACGCTAATCCTGTAATTATTCACACTCTGCGCTATAAATTCAATTTCGCATTTCGAACAGGTTCAGCACATTTCAAACGACTTTATCTGCGACGCCACAATTCGAATTGCGTTGCAAATCTCCTACGTCCCGTTACAACAAAGTAGGTACTCGCAAAGAAACAAATTAAGTACCATTTTGATACGAGAAACGAAAATCGCTTGTACAATCAGCAGCCGGCTTTAAATAAACTTTCTCCGCACGTTCACTCTTCTCTTCCCCTTAAGTCTGTCGCGCCCCGTCCCGCTGCCAGTAACTTACACACACTTAAGTTCAACAGCCGCAGTAGGCGGGGGTTCGATAAGCCGGACAAAAAAATTATCACCACCAAGCCACTTGTGTATCTTAAAGATACAACACACTTGCACTGGTAATGTAAAGCTTTGACCCCAAACCATAGTGCGGTCAGAGTTGGTTGTGGTGTTGACGTGGAACCACGCCAAGTGGCCATTTATCAACGCGTGTGCACACAATTTAAGCATCATGTTCGGAAGTTGTAAATTATCAGCGAACGCATTTCGAACCGAAAATCTCAAGTGGCAACTTGAAAACACCACCAGATGGCTGGCAGATTGAACCAAATTACCCTCTGCTGCACAGTCAGTCGTCAGTGTATCCCCTTGCGCCATTCTATCCTTTCAATCGGTCTCTGGATGGTGTTCCTATATATGTATGTACAAGCTCTCAGTTGAATCGAAAAAGAACGATAGAAAATGGATCGGTCTGGGGGAAGAATAATTTAATTTAATTTCATACCAAGAGCGCAGTTGGCACAGTTGGCGCCATCTACATGTAGACACGTTTCATGGTCGCAAATTGGTGCCGCCGGTGTGGTACCATCTGGCTGGATGCAGTTCGAAAAGAAGTGCTCTCACTCAAGTGATGCAGGATTTTGTATTTTTATTTTCAAGCCAATTAACGAAACGATGATGAATTGCTTTTCAGTTTGAGGCATGAGGTGGACTTGTGGCAGGAGGAGGCAGGATCCTTCCTTCCTTCTTAAGATTGATGGGCAAATTCTGGAGGATTTGTGTCTTGGAATTTCTTTTTTCTTTTTGGCTTCACAAAGAAACCAAATTTAATTGCGCTCCCCGAAAAGGAATAAGAATAAGTAAATCAGCTTACGATGATAGCATGGAGAATCCTTTTTGAACAGAAAGGGAGAAGACGGCCTTTGGGGTGTTTGTTTGAGTGTTCGTTGCATGCCTGTCTGTTTGGTGTCTGTTAATTAAATGTTAATGAGCACAAGTCAAAGGCTTTTGTGAATCCAGCCAGCGTCCCAGATATCTACTTATTGTGTTGCTTTGTCTTTTTTTTGATAAATAATTTTGAAAGTCTTTCAAGCGAGGGCATTCCAAGTGGGCTGGGTGGAGAATGATAGGGCTTTTATGTAATGTTTTGGCTGGCCTCCTTTTTAAGGAACTGTGACTAGCCCATAAAGCACCCAACGATGACGATCCACGATCCAATTTAGCCCGAGAGACTATCTGGATTCTTCCAAAGTTCTGCTCTGACTTTGTTGATCCAATAATATTTTAGGCATCTTGTTAGAAGTCTCCAAAGTTCTTCTCCGAATTTGTTGCCTCGTAGAACGCTAGCATCTCTTTAACAGAAATATGATTCAGCTCCTGGGCTTTTACCCAGTGACTTCTTAAGAGCTAAGTCTTCTGTTGGCTATTGCCGGACATTGACGCAGTATATGTTTAGCCAGTCCTGCAATAGTTGACAGGTATTATCCTTATGAAGGTGATGCAGAGCCTCTCGCTCCAGCCTTAAAATAGCTATCAGCGTTTTAACAGCCTGCCTACAAGCTTTCAGAGTAAGCCAGAGAGGGTTGCTGCCAGAGAACTCTAAGGTTAACACTTGCCATTTTTTACACTTAATCCCTAACCTGTCGTCTCACCAGAGCAGTGTCTTATTTTCTTAATAAATAAATCCAGCGACAGAATGCCTAGGATCACATCCAATGCGCATGTTGGTGTCCTTCTTATTGCACTGATTATCCCTAAACATTGGGGCCCTATCTACATAGTTGTTTACAATGTCCTAGGATGCGTTTTGTTACCACAAAATTGACGCCAAGTCTGCCATCGTATACATCCAGTATGGTGACCTCTGTTCACATGCCAATTGGCATTGATGAAGCACCTTTTTCGCTTTCTTTCCTCTAGATTAGATCAGTCTTTTCTGGATTAAAGGAGAGCCCTGATTGATGGTACCATCGCCCCACCAGTATATTCCTCATGGCATCCGCTGTGACGATCATGAATTTTCCCCTTGCCATTATTGCTATGGCATCGGGCTATCCTCTAAGTCTTGAAGTAACCTCAGCCTTCTGAAGCACACCTGGAATGTCGATTCTTATAGACAACAACGTGGTGCAGCGCTGCTTCCATAGACGTACTAGCTCTGGAGATATGTTCTCTACTATTCAAAGGACTTTCAGAGCCATTCTCTCCATATGATCCACCACAATTCTTCTCATTGCTTTCAACAGAAACGATGTGCGACTGACCGGAATTCAAGGATCAAGAGCAAACTCTTTCGACTCATTCACCGAACTAACAACGAGCCCAATGGACACGCAACAACCTGCACAAGCTGTGTCTTGTAACCTGGTAATCCTAGATCGTTCAGCAGAATGGACATGGCTTCAAAATCTGTGTTCGATTGCGAGCCAACTCATTCGCTTCGCAGCAACAACTGTTTCTTTGGAACGACGTTTCTACGGATCCATTTCGAATTGCTTTCTCGGATGGACTATTATCCGAGTGAATGAAACCAAAAATTTCGAAATAAATTTGCACAATTTACCAGCAAAATTGTATTCGTGGTGAAATGGCAAGCCAAACTCAACACAAATCAGCTGTCAGCTGTCAAATAGGCTGTAGCTGGTAAAAGTGTTTCCAATTGGAATAAATAAAAAATTTCTTCTTTTTTTTTTCTGAAAAGGTCTTTAAAAACTTTTAAATCATTCCTGTCCCCCCTAAGCCTGCCAAGTGATGTGTACATATAAATTGTTTACCCTTCGGCCTATACCTCTCACCTTTTCTCTGTGTGACATATCAAAAACTTCCATCAACTTTTCATGTCTATCCCTCAAAACAAAGAAAAAAACAAAAATAATCCTTCAGCAGACGAAGAAGACTCTCTTTAACCTTTTTTGCACAATCACTTGATAGGTATCCTCCTGGTGTAAGTGTAACTTTTCCAGTTTCAACTGTCTAACAATTCTCTCTCTGACAGCATCAGTTGATTAAAAGCTCCTTATCTCATCAGAACCACAAATCTTTCTGTGAGAATCCTTAATCAAATGCCAATAGATTTAGCTACCCGGACTGCTTCTCTCACCAAAAAGGACACGTTAGATACATTTATTCGGCCGTAAAACCGCACAAAATCTCTGAAACTTCATCGGCAGACATTAAATATTTAGACAACTGCTAGAGGGCCGGAGTAGGACTATGTTAGTGGGTTTTACTTTAGAGAAAAAAAAAAGCTCCAGAGTGTTACTTCTACGACATCCTGTCACTCAAAAGGAAAGGACCTTCATTCTTTGTAGAAGCTAATGCGCCCCCAATGGAACACTGTAGGCTAAGAAGCATCTGCATGAGAATCTATTTACAAACCAAAATTAGATTTTTAATTAGTTTGCAAATAGAAAATGTCCTTTTTGTCCTTACAACATACATCGCACACAGAAAACTCCAAAGGTAAATAGACAGAGAAAGAGAGAATAAAACTTTATATTCCGAGAAATGTCCTTTCGTTTGATTGTTGTCGCTTTGCTCTTTTCTGGTCTGAGGTCCTTTTTGGACCCATATTTGCGCATTTAGTCGGGCCCATAAATGACAAAGGACGAATATGGTAAGACGACTTTAAGTTTTCCAAATTGTCACTTTTTTTTTTGCTCTCAAATTACTTTAAGGAGCTTGAAGGATCTCTTGCACATTTAATTAACATAATTTAATGACTTTTTTCACATCCTTAGACTTGGTGTGTGTGCGTGTTACACACATTCACGCCTTTTTTGTTTGTCTCGAGCGTTTCTCTGTTATAATATGCGACGGAATCCTGTTTACATAAAGAAATAAATTTTCTCTCCTTTTTTCAACTTCCTGGCGAGGAGGCTTTGCTTTGAAAGTTTACACGCGTCGCGTCGGTTACTAGTGACGCGACAGAGAGAACAGAGAACAGGATATTAAAGGATTTATAAATATTAATGAAGTTTCGAAGGGGGTGGCTGGCTGGCTAGTCGGTTGTTGTAGATTTAGTTTTCTCTGTGTAGGATGGATTTGCCTCCATTATTAATGGGGAGACACACACAGAAAGGGTGGAGCGTGAATTATGTTGTAAAACATCGACATCATCCTGGCGCGCGGAGGGATGTGAATTTTATCTGAAATTTAAGGCGCAGATTTCAAAAAAGGGATATTAATGAATGCATCTATCACTGCTGATAATATGTCTCCCAGGGGAGTCGTTAGGTGTCTCCAAATTACGTTCGTTATTGTTTTTCTTTTTGAGGTTTTCTTGAGTTCTTTTTTGTTCTGTGAAAAATCACTAAAACCCTTTTTTTGTGTGCCTTGTGGCCCGTGAAATTGAGAGTTCAATAGACGTACACAGGGTCAACGACTGAAAGGGAATTGATTTGTTTTACGATGCTGACCCTAGTTTTATGCCTCTTAAAGTCTTTAAAAGGTTCCAATGAAAAATAGGAGACTATTTAGGGGAGGAAATGATGCAAATTGAAATGGAGGGAAAGAGGTCATTTGACCGTCCATATATCGAGAAAAATTCAACTCCTTGGAATGGCCAGCATCAGCTTTACTTCGTCCTTATACTTCTGGATATTGTACTCATTCTCTACACTCTTTGCGAAGCCTTCGCTGGGTTTCTGCTTGCCCTCTCTCCAGTTTTACCCCAATTAAGTATCGCTTCAGCGGAAACCTTTGATTTATTCCGAGGTCTCCATGTCTGCTTCAGACTTTGTGGCCTCCCATGGTTCTGTGATAGCTGGAGATCATACAGCACATAATCCTAATTTAGCTTCTTGAGGCGGTTTCTGGATCAGATCTATCTCCAATCAATCGTAAGAACTTGTCCTTTTGTATCCAAATCAAACTTAAAGGTCCGTGTCCACTTGAGAGCACTATCGCTAGTAACTCTCTAGTAGAGAGTAGTAAGCCAGCTATCTGTGAGTTGCTCTCAGGTCTGAGTCCACTTACGAAATTTCTCTCGAGAGTGGCTTGAGAGCTACTCGCCCAAATTTTACTCTCAAGTGGACAAGCACCTTAAAAGTAGACAGCTTCAGCTTGAGAGAGACATAGCGAGCTTCAATGTTGCCATGTAGATAGTCAGTACTGCTGACCTCAACTGGGAAGTGCTTCTTCCATTTGTCCTCTGTTTAAAGACCCTGTGGCCAGGGGGTGCACAAAATTTCTTCAAAGCCTCGCACTGTTGCTTGATAGAACGCCCAGCGTTTCCAAACTTCGATGGTGCTGGGGCCCCGTGAATCTCAACACTAACCGACTGCGTTCTATCGTCTGTTTGATCCTAGGAGATTTTAGGCTTCTTGTTAGACGAAGAATACTAATTTGTGCTCTAAGACGATGAAAAGACTACTAGAGAGTCTATGCTTTGAGATGGGACATAGTGCATGCACCGAATCATCTTTTCGGAAGAGGCTCTTCTTGGCGCAGCGACTAATCAACAAGCAAAATTACCATTAATCCTTGGTCCTGGGCTTTTGTCTTCTTATCTTCTATCTTCTTCTTTGTCTTCTATTCTACAACGAAAGCGAGGAAAGTAAGTCTGCAAGTTCGCTAACTGCACAGAAGTTGGGGTGAGCTAAGGTATATTGTCAAAAACCGCAGACGATGGGACGTAAGCATGCTTCTAGGATTCACAGAAGATACAGGATACACGATACAGGATACAGGCTACTTCCCATCTGTTCTAGGCAAAGCGCTTAACCTCGTAGCGTTCCCTCTTAGACTGGACTATCATCAGACACCTTACCATTCTGTAAGGACGTATAGGCCGCTCAGATACATCTTTTCTGCATGCTTGCATATCCTCGTGCTCCGTAACACTTTATAACCTCCCAACTGACACAAAACATAACTTATTCTTCATGTTTAAACAAAATAGCATCGATCAAGTGGACTATAACTCGCTTTTATGATGCTGCTCTGGGATTATGAGTTTGTTTATCTTTTAATCGCGCACTTAAACTGCATCCTAGAGAGAGTGGCCCCCCTTAAGTACACGTTCTGCCACTACTCTAATGACAGGAGATACATTTACATTTTAATTTTATCGAGAGGAAGCATAAACTTTGAATTACACTCTCATATATCTAGCTGCAGCAATGAAACGCTTTTATGTACAATTCACTTAAGGCTAAACTACCATTTAAGGCACAGTTTCATGTCGCATTGAAGTGGCAACACTTTTTACGACAGGATGCGACAGCCATAACCTTTTGGAATTGGAATGATTAAAGCCCGCGCTTAATGACATGTGTCTGTTCTTTGTGCTATGATAGTTTCAATCCCTCAGTCTCACTCCATTTGGGGTGACAAACCCCCATGCAGTGTGCTTCTGTTGTTTGTCCTCTTCCGAAACTATGCATGACACACATGTGCCGCAGGGGAGAAATCAAATTCAAAATGAAAGTGCCCAAGTTCCGCCGCATGAATCACAATCCTTTGCGTCGTCGTTACAGCCAAGAGGGCGGCCTCCAAAGGATACCTCCTGGCCCACCCTCTAGCTGGTGGATGACTTCATGCGTCGATTGTTTGGCTGTCAAATGGAAAGCGAAAAAAAAAATGTTTTTTTCTTCCGCTTGAGGAATGACAGACACCATTATGTCCTTGTTTAGGGATCATGATATGGACTGCCTGACTGGCTAAAGATGACAATTTGTAGTTTCTGTTTGCTGACGCCTCCTTGACGCCCTTGTTGGTGCTCTGTTGCTCTGTTGCTCTGATACTCCCCGTCTCCCGAGGCGCGGAGTGCTTCGTCATCGTTTGTGTGTTGTTTGTTTGGCTGCGAGTTTGTCAGCCAGCGGCTGGCACAGCGTTATCGTTTCTACTACTTACTGTCATTCCTTTCCCACCCAAGTATTCCTTTTTTTTTAAATGAAAATCCTTTTGCCGTCTATCCATTATCCGGTGGGTGTACTGGAAATTTATGTGTCAGGTCTCGAGACAAACGAGCATTTGATTTGCGAGAGTTCTTCTCCCCACATCGTCTCGTGTAAAAAGTATCTGTAAAGTGTATTTTCAACGACGAATATCAATTATTTGTCGATTTCGTCGGATATTGCCTGCCAAGCGAATTGGGTGTGAGCGACCCAGAACTAGACACAGCCAAATGCGAAGTTAATTGGCCCAAATCCCTTAAGGACGCACGAGTTTGGGGTGCAATTTGTATTTTTTTTATTTTCCAGGATGACGCATCAAATTTGAGTGAGTCCCCTATCGTCACAAGGCCATATTTCGTTCTGTGGGAGGAAAATTTCGTTTAGTTTTACGATGGAACTTCTCACCTAAAATCCTCTCAACTGTGGATAGATGTCAGCCAGTTGTTTTTTTTTAATTAAAACCATGACTGATTCGTCAACACTATAAAAGCGCCATCTGTTCGTGGGATATTCGAGGGGAAAATTAATGAGGCCAACGAACAGTAAAACTCATAAACTATTAATCCTTTGTTGGGCGAAGTTGAAACTTTATGGACAAACAATTAAACGAGTGGACAGTGAAGATTTGCTGCTGAACAGTCCTGAAGAGGTCCATCACCATCAGTTGAAACGTCAAAAAGTGACGTAAATTTGTTTATGTTGCAATTAATTTCAGCAAATTGTATTTGATTTATGTACTTAAAATTTAGGAGGGATGACGCTTTTGATAAATGAACTATAATGCGGGGAATGAAGCAAATTTTGCCAGAGAGGGGTAGGACTTATATCTGTGATTATGAGAAGCAATACAACACCCAATCCCTTTCTTATCGTGTTATACTTGCGCCAGCATACAAACTTAAGTAAGTTTTTTAAAATTTTAGTACAAAGTTGCTTTAAAACTGAGGTCTTCCTTCTAAAAGTGGGCGTATCAGTATATATTGTTAGTATTCTGACATCTGGATGTCATTGGTAACTTTGACAGCTAGATGTCATTGATAACTTTGATAGCTAGATGTCATTGATAACGTTGACAGCTGCTTTCACAATTGGAAAAAGTATGTTTGCTCTTTGGTTGCCCTTTACGTATCCTGTTTCATGACAAAAAGCAAGTGCAAAGGCTTTTTAAGACGCGTTTTTTTGGACCTTTCCCAGACAGTAGTCTGACGCAATTAGATCCGAAAGTTAGAAATATAAAACGCGTCCATTAGAGGTTCCTAATAGCTCCTCAATATTCCTCAAATCAAAATTGACAGCTGAATGTCATTGGTAACTTTGACAGGTAGATGTCATTGGTAACTTTGACAGCTGGATGTCATTGGTAACTGTGACAGGTAGATGTCATTGGTAACTTTGACAGGTAGATGTCATTGGTAACTTTGACAGCTGGATGTCATTGGTAACTTTAGCAGCTGCTTAAATATCACAATTGGAAAAAGTATTTTTGCTTTTTCATGAAAGCATGTATGGTTTCATACCTCTTTGGACTGGAGTGCAAAGGTTTTTGAAGACGCTTTCTTTTGGACCTTTCCTACAGACAGTATTCTAAACGCGTCCCCTTGAAGTTCCTTATACCTCCTCAAATCAAAATTAATGCCATGGCATTATAAGGATGAAAACTTTCATCTTTTAACGAAAACTACAGAAGAAGAACCTGAAAAGTTCTCATTTCGAGAATTTATCTTGTCACCAACGAATATTTACACCGCCATTTGCATAATAGCCATAGCATTACACCGTTATACCCAAAAAAAAGCCCATAATAAATCAGAACTTTACGCAATCGTTCTGAATCATAACAAAATTTTATGCAAAGCATCCGGCTTTATCATTGTTCCTCCTTTCACTCGGCTATCTCCTTTCGCCATAAACTATACATAAAGCAGGCTCTAAAAATAAGTCAATCAAACCAGGTAGAGGACTGGTAATAAACCTGAAACCCGCCTCTCTAAAAAAAACCAAACGATCCTTATCACTGAATATATAATTAAAAGGACAAAAAATGTTGGTGTACAAACCCCGGTATAAAAAAGGATCAGTGGTTAGCAATGGCAATTACCTGCAAAAGGAATAAAACAAATCATTAAAAATCATCGTAAAGCATAAATATTCAAAGACACAAAACGCCTCATACACACTCAATCTTTTACAGAAGGCAAACAGGAACACAACTGTCTAACATAACCTCGTACCAGGACATTCTGTGGAGGACGAGAGAATACCACAGGCAAAATGAATGAAATGAACTTGAATCCATATATTTTGGGTTATAAATTCCAAGTCCCACACAGATTCCGATTCGAGTCCTTCGAAATGGTCGTGAATAATCCTTCCCCAAAAAAAAAACCCCACCCCACCATTTAGGTCATAAAATGTGAAATAATCGTTTTGACTGTGAGTCTGTTGTCGGTTTCCGGTCTCTTGTTTCGTATGCGGTCATAAATTTATGCCTAACGGTTAAGTATGCCATATTTTTTCCACGTTTGATGAAGAAATCCTTGGCTTTTATTGGTGAATTAGGGAAATTTTCTTTCATTTTCTTCATTTTCTTTAGAAAAATTATGTATACATTCTCGTTTGAGTAGAAAGAAAAAAATGGGGGCTCGCGAGTGCTTAAGTGGGAACTGCTGCAGTTCCAATTGATGGTAAACAAGAGTGAGAGCCTTTTGTGAAATGCAATTTCATTCCCCGAAGGTGGAACACTTTAGAAAAACATTCTCGTGTTCGTTTGTCCCCCTCCATCGTGGAATACAGAAAAGTCCTTGTAGTTACATTTCTTCCTCCTTTGAGGGGCATGAATTTGACATGAATCCCAGGGTCAATGCTTCAATGAGAGGATGCCATTAATTTTACTTCTTCCACTTAAGGCTGCCTTATGTTTTGCCTCCCCAACGGTTCCGCGCCACTCCGCGCAACTCCGCGATGATGGTTTAAATGTTTTATGAGAGAAAAGAAGCAAAAGAAAAGAAGAAAAAAATCACAACAGGAATGTGTGTGTGCCTGGTGGCTTTATGCAAAGTGTGCCCGGTTCCGTTCCGCGACGTCCCGCTTCAGGCAAGAAATATATTTCATCCAAAACCAGTTCGTGTTTATCTCTCACTCAAATGGAGTGAGATGGAGAATATATATATCTCTGGAAAGAAGGAACTTTAGAGCCATTGAACCATTAAGCGAAACATTTGTGCAGAGAGCTACACCTCCTGAGTCTGATTCCCGACTCTGACCGATGGCTTGCACGCGTAAACGGGTTCCTTAGCCTACATTGTATTTGTTTCTGTATCTTGCAGTTGCATAGCTCTAAGTCAAACTAAGGGACAAACAAAAAGGAACCATGTCAAGTGCTGGAGTCGTGGTAAAGAGGAGGAACAAGTGGAATAAATAAATAAAATCAATTCTGCTGGTTCTACATTCGTTGTTGATGGCTTCTATTATTTGTTTTGTTTTGTCAAAGAAATACACAGATGTGACTGGAAAGAAGGAGTCCCTTAAGGGTCAGTGGTAGATACCCTTCTGTAGAACTTCATGTGTGACACAAGTTATAAGTCTTTGTGGACAACAAAACCAGCAACAAATGCAGCAGTTTATAGAATTTAAACAGCAGGCTCATATGTCTCAGTCAGGGACTCTACAAGGGTCGGGGGCGCCTTAAGTAAGTAAGTAATATGTAACGAACAGAAGCCAAAGGTTGTAGTGATCACCAGCTGTAAAGGCAGAAGACCAATGAGAATGGCTCAAGCTTAAGGCCTGACTTTAGGTGTGTAAATATGTAAGAAGGAAGACTGTAGAGAGTGGCCAAGGACTCTACAGAGAACGTTCTATAAACGTGTCCATTGAAGGCTGTTACTATGACAGACAATCTGTGAACTCACGACTAGTCTCAGAGAAGCTAGTATTTGGCGTAACTAGAATAGTAGAAGCAGGAGAAACAGTGTTCTGATTATTCTCCTGAAATCTATATTTCTGTGCTTATCCCTATCAGATACTGGGCCCTCTGTTGCCTCAAATTCTCTAAGAATGAGTTGGAAGCTTTGCAGGACTCCAAATAAGATGATCGGCAGGCGTTGTGGATTTAAGTAGTCAGTATTTGATTTGGACTTTAGGTACACAGATCATCAGACTAGCTGGTTTCTCAATGATATGCTTCACTCCTAACATATGCATGACTGTATCGGACCTCATATGTCGAAAAAAAGGATTGTCGAAGGCACAGGCTGACTTGTGCCACAACAAGAGGCCTTGTAAAGGGAAGGCAGATCGGATCACTAAAGCTCCTCGCGAGCGACATGAAGCAGTAGTTTGTGCTCGTTCTTTACCGAAAAAAAGTTCAATTTAACAAATTTAAAGGTCAGAAACGTATTGTTTTAAAAATATACATAAAAAGAGACTTTGGGGTTTAGAAATGTCTTCCAGAGGAGACAAACAAAGCTATCCAATTTCAGAGTGTTGCATGAAACTTCAGCCTTTTTTTGGGCACGCGTCTAAGAATAACCATAAAATGCCAAATGATGGCCATCACGATCTCAATATTGAAGGTCAATCGCCGACTCCACTCAATCTTTTCTAATGCATCCACCTGTAAATAAAATTGTCAACAAGTTTTGCTCCAAATAAACCGAAACTGTCTCGCAAAGACATGTCGCCATAAATGCCTTTCGCCGCGAAAACCCCCTCCCCTACTCTTTAAGAAACCAAAACCAGAAAATCCACAGAAAAGTGGCAAAAGAACCGTCACACTGGAGGCAGCTGCACCAGTTAATCTCTCTACCCTGAGATACATTCGCTTTTAGAATGTGCTCGCGTTGTAGGTTTTTCTTTTCATTGAAATCCATTTCAAAGTTACCTGCGTGGCACAATGTTATTTTTGCGCCTATTTACTCGGAACCCCATGCAGGTGGCTTAGCCATGACGAGCGCCCACATTTGGCATTCCCCCAAGAGAAGATTCGTAGAAATGTATCTACAGACTTGTTTACGAAACTCGTTTCTATTCGACGAACGGACGGACGGACAGATTGAACATGATACTCTCTAACCCAAATTTAATCCCTATAAAGTAGAGAGACCATCCCAAGTACAAAGGGAAGCAGCAGCAACCCAGATCCATGGCGTATCGCTTCGCTATTTCCCTTCAAGTGGACCACCGCACCACTCGGTTAGAATGAAGGACAATCGGATAAGTTTACAGGAAAGAAGAAAAAAAAAATCAAAATCACGGACGCAATTGATGACGAAGCAATAACTAACGCGAACCAGAGCGGGTTGTTCCGGATGGATGGCTTTTATTGTTTGTTCTTGATGTTCGACGTTCTGAGATTGCCAAAGATGATGGTTGATAGCTATCGGGTTACTATACACAATGCAGATGGTGGAGTGTTGCCAGAGTTAAGAGAGCTTACTTCAGAAGGATGACTGAACACTAAAGATGAAATGTAATTTGAGTCAAGCTCAAAGAACTGAGATATCCTTTGACGGATTCAACTGAAATGAATCACTGTATTCACTGAATAGGTTAAATTCGACTCTTCAACTGAATTACATTTGAGATGAGAAAGGAGAACGTGTAGTGACAGTACTAAGATCACTGACTTAAGGAAGCCACAGAGGGTTTCTTTGCCTGTTGCTCTTTAAAGTAAGCCTTTAACTTAGTTTCGGGTCAAGCATCACACTTAGGTTTTCCTACCAGTGTGGCTTCCGGCCCGGCAGATCGACAATAGACCAAATTTTCACACTCAGAAAAATCCTGGAAAAGACCAACGAATCTCAAGTCGAAACCCATCACCTTTTCATTAACTTTAAAGCCGCCTATAACAGCATTCATCGTCTTGAGCTCTACCAGGCGATGTGCCGCGTAACGCTGGAAACATCTCTTCGGAGCCCTTTCAAACTTGCACCGGATTCAGGCAAGGAGACGCACTTTCATGTGATTTTTTCAATATGAGAAAGAAGCAGATAGTGCGCAGGGCAGGTGTCAACACGGAAGGCACTTTCCGTCCAACTGCTGGGATACACAGACGATATTTACATCATCGGAAAATCCCGGCAAGACGTCGTAGAGGCATTTACGGCCATTGATGAGCAGGCGAAACGAGTTGGTCTTGAAGTGAATGAGGACAAGACGAAGTCCAAAAATCTGTCCCAAACATTTGGCCGAACGTTACTGTTGATAACTATAATATCGAGGTAGTTAAGGAGTTCACCTATCCTACAAAAGACACCTTTGTAGAGATCCGACGAAGAATAACCCTAGCAAAACAACTGGGTTCAAATCTCCTAACTCGACGGACCAAATTAATGCTCTCTAGAACGCTTATCATACCAGTCCTGCTGTATGGAGCCGACTGCTGGACGATAAGTAAGAAATCTGAGCAAATATTGGGCGAAAAATACTCCGTCGGATATTAGGTCCCTTATGCGTGGAGGGCGAATGGAAGAGAAGATACAACCGCGAACTCTATGAGCTGTAGCAGGATGTGGATGTAGTCCGAAGTTCGAATCCAGAAAAACTCTTCCGAGTGTCTGACAAACATTCAAGAGTATTTCTGTCATGAGAAAGTTCCTCAAAACCCCTCTGCCCTTCGGATACGGATTAAAACTGTAGGTCCCTTCTGTATGTGCAGAAATGTATACCACGCACAACATGAACAATTGTGAGAAGCTAGGCCTTGGCCCTCTATGGGCTCAGCCACATTTAGCGAATGCTCCAGGCAAGAGGATCTTCGAATCTCAGCCCCCAGGTTTGAGACGGAGAAGAATATCAAACCTCCGGCACAAAGACCAAGCCAAAAAACTTTATCTACACAACTGGAAGCAGCGTGCCCGAGACCGCAGAGGAAGGAAGGCAACGACGTCTCAGGCAGGACTCTACAAGGGTCGGGAGGCCTTTACGTCTGTCTCCACTTGACATTTTGATTTCGTGAAAACCTTTTTAACTCCCGCGGTGTCTTGTTGAGACCGGATGTTATAGCGTATGGGAGCCAAACGTCAAATCGGTCGAAGATGTCCGCTTATGGTTGTTATTAGGTCCGTTCGCGTACTTTGCACTAAAATTCGTCGATTATCAAATTTCGGAGAGTGGGAGAAACATTCTCTCAGAGAGAGAGCTAAAATTACGAAAAATTCTACGAACGGGTTGAACAAGAAAAAGTTAAAAAATACACTGGTTTGACCGTTATAATAAACCAGACCACAGAAATTTCTTGCACTAAAATTCGTAGCAAGAGGACATTTCTTACTCTCTCGTGAGTGCTCTCTTCGGCGAAAAACTACGAAAATTCTCCGTACGCGAACAGCTTTTCGTAAAAATTCTCTGTTTTGGAGGGTACGCGAATGGACCCATTATTCGTAGAAATTATTCTGACATTTGGGAGACTGCGTGGCATGACGGGTCAAACCCTACAGCTTTAAGTGTTTTACTGAGAAAAAACCCTTCCAATTTATACGACTTTTTCCCACACACCACGCCCCTCTTGTAAACATTTCAACACACAAGTTAAAGTCGAAGAAAATTTCCATTGAAACGTGTGGTAAAATAAATTTTAAAATTCCATTATGAAATTAATCCGCTTGATTCCGCAAAATACTTGCTTGTGTAAATAAAAAATAAAAAATAAAAAATAAAAACTCATTTCAAAGTGATCAGGTTTCTAAGTTTTTGTCCCGCTCTGCTTCAAAATACTGCATCGACACCTTTTCTTTCGTTTGAGCGTGGTGGGTAGGTAGTAAAAATTAAAAAAAAATCATACTCTACACCGTTAGATCCGAAAACAATAAAAAATAATATTTATTCGCAGTCACTGCTTCTACCCTCTTTTCTGGTGAAATTATCTTTCATTGCTTTTTATATAATTTCCGCCCTAGATTCTCGCTTTGTTTTTATTTATTTAAACTTTTTTTTTTTTATTTTTTGCATTCATTTTCATGCGATAGCGTTGTAGCTTCCCTTTCATCCTTTGCGATGGAATACTTTCCTAAGACCAGCAGCAAGTACACCCACTGCTGACTCAGTTCTCTTCTTGGTCTATAAATTTGTTTTTGAATTTTTATTTTAAAAAGAAAAGCAGAAAAATGCGTATCTTTTTTTTTTTAATTTGCTTGTTTATTTAGATGGGGATGTTTTTTGTTTTTTTTGTTTTTTGGTTCTTCCCCCAACGGATGGACAGACAGCAGGATAGAATAAAATATTCTTTCATCCGTCGAAATCGATTCGAAATACGTACTGAACGACATCCACGTATTTGTTTATCTTATCCATGAAATCGATACACGTGAGAGCGCCGAGTATCTACATATATCTGGTGCGTGTGTGTGTGTGTGATTGAGTGAGTTATGAGATCAAATGACGTTTACTGAGGAACTCGTATCGATTAATAATGAAAGTTTAATTAATTGTACGGCCGTCGAGTGTCGTTTATCAAATCGCACCACTTAGAGGCTGATAACACCCGAGTCTAGGGGTGATAGTGACTTGCGTGCTGTTTATTATTATTTCGAGGCTTGCGTTAAAAATAAAAAATAAAAAAAAACTGTGCTACGAGATAGAGACATAATCCATAATCGGACTGACAGACATATTTGTTTGCCCCACGCGGTACAATTCGGATATCATACTGGTGTTATCTATGCAGTTCATGGTAGATACGACGAGTATCTATTGCTCAATGTTGGCGTTTATTGTTTGTTTAAAGGTCGATAGCTGGATTGATTTGAAAGTGTTATCAGTCTCAGGTAAGAAAAATCTGCTCTCAATAGGTAGTGAGGGATCTGTTCGTTATCTAGACTGGGTCCTTGATTTAGCACCCTTAGGAGGTGGTTCTGTACGTTCGGCCTTAGTTGGCACAGTCAGTGATATGTGTTACAAAATGTTATCTAGTCTTGATAAGTCTGATCTGGATTCTAGCGCTCATTCTAACCCATTTACTCAATCTCTTTTAGAAAAGACCACACTAGGGCAAAGCCTACAGACTGTATCACATCCAAACAGCTAAAAAGAGGCGAAAGCAACTACCTTATCTTGGTCCTTTAACCCCTCGGTAAGCAAAGGTCTTCAAGATCTTACTTTGCAGCAGAATAACAGCGATCACCATAAGAGACTGGCCGGTCACGCTTCTAAGCTGCAATAGAGAAACTGAAAAAGAGCCCATATAACCGAGACTAGCCAGGACTAAACAGCGAAGAGGTCTCCGGAATATCAGCCTTCAACTAAAGATGTTAGACTTACTTTGAGATTCCTAAATGAAACACATCATCATTCAGCTCGCATGAGTTGTGGCACAATTGAAATCTATTACCAGAACTACCAGTTCTAACCTACCTAACCTATGGTAATAGTTTTAATTCTATCGAGGCAACTCGATACAACACTCTCCCAGTGTGGATAGCTTTTTAAACCAGATCTGGAAAAGCCAAAGCTCTTTATTTGGAAGACTAAATACATGCTCTACGAGGACGAAAATCCCACACGATCTATGGATTCCGAAATCATGACTGCGGAATGCCAAAATTACGATGGACAGACACTTCATTTGTCATAGGTGACATGCCAATGCTTGGGCACAAAACCTGCAGCCAAGTTTGTTGGGCGTTAACTGTCAGGCCATGTCCGAGTGTGTCTGCGCTCTTAGCTGGCAGCCACTTCCAGCCAACCAAGCAACCAACTGCCAGGCAACTGTTGGTACGAGATGATCTTCTCTGAGAGCACTGTTGCTATTCGGAGGTCTAACTACAGAACAATTCCGTCAATAAACAGTGATACTATAGGATACAGGGAATTGTGAAGCCGACGAGGCTCATCAGGTTTAAACAGCATAAACGTCACCGACATCGAGACGCCAACGTCCTACGCTAAATACCTTGTCCATGCCGATGCGGTGAGAGAAGCCAACAATCGGTGGCAACAGCTCGGCTGAACTGCAACCACTCTAGCCCACGCTAAATAAAACCAGATCCATCGGACTTCTGAAACATAAGAGAGGAATCCTCTCCAAAATCGTAAACATCCCCACCGGACACTGTGCTATAGGAAGGCATGCCCAAAGGCTGGGCATCCCCTTTAGTGACTTCTGTAGAAGTTGTAGAGATAAAGAAGAAGAGGAGACTATCAGTCACCTCCTATGCACGTGCCAACATCAGAAAGGCCACGTCTGTGCGGCTAAGATGGGCTTCTTCATACTAAGGAGTAAATGGTTCCCTGAGTAAGAGGGTGACCCACCCACCTTACACATCGGCTGCACAATGGACCTATTCCTGGTCTAAGTGCATCGTTACCGAGGGCCGGTTTCAACCAACCAACCAACCATAGGCCGAGAACAAAGGAACCTTCTTTCAGCATTGAGGATTTGGTGTTGATCAGTGCCTCTGAGTCCCATAATTGGTCTGGCGCAACTCGGGTTGAAGCTCTTTCTATGCATTCTATGCCGTCACCATTTGCATCCTGTGAAAACCGCTTTAATATCTGATGCCGAAAGGATTATAGGGAAAGGGAGAAGGATCGACGAAATTTTCGCCTAAAGATCGAATTGCAGCCGCTAAAGGAGCAGGAATCCAAGTTCTAGCTTCTGACAACACCATTTTTGTTGCCTGTAAGTAGTACTTTAACACAAATACATAGGAAGGACATATAGATCTATGTAGTGGTCGAAGGGCTGATGGTTTTTAAGAAGCTTCTTCGTTACATTGCCTTTGTGAATGGAGAACAGTAGTTCAACGTTGTCCACCATAATCAACATTAAGTTAGACTCTAACTTGTTGTTCGGATGATGCAATAATTGTTTACAAAAACACGATAGGGCATTGCCATTTGCACTTTGAGCCGCCGTCTTATCCATAAAGTCATTTATTTTGAATTAGTGGATTGCTAAAACAAAAAAAGTCCCAGTTGACAGTGTTTTGGTTCGAAAATGCTGCTGATATGGGGAACGTGTCATACCTTGGTCTAATTGATATTTGCTATCTGTCCAGAAAAAAACTTCTATTTCTTTCCTTTAGATTGACCAGAGGAAAGGGTCCTTCCCTTTGTAGCAGCCCCAGTCAGTTCTTTAGAGAGAAAAGTAGAAGATGAAGCCATCGATCGTGCTAAACGCTGGGTTCATCTGGATCTGGCTAGAGCTCTATGGCCGGCCTTTAGCAAGAAGAGATCATCAACCTTGATTAAATTCAGTCGGCATAACGCACGGGTCGTTTCTGGCGTAATTACTTGGCATTGTGTCATTGGCCTTCACGCAGAGAGACTCAGTGTGCTGAGACGAAGAGGAATCTATTCATCACCTGCTGTGTGACTGTCCTGCTCTATCTGTTAAAAGAAAGAGAACCCTTGGCAGTCATTTCTTCTCGAAGCTGGAGGACTTATTCAATGTTGAGCTGGTGGACCTCCTAAGATTCATATTACTTTCTGGGTGGTTCTAACAGCGGTCCTTCTTACAGCGTTTCCAGGGTTAAACGATTGGGCACAATGGACCCGAATTGTGGGTCTAAGTGAGCAGTGACCTTATGGTCAAAAGACACCCATCTATTTGCCCTGACCTAGATTGACCAATTTTGAATGCTTTCATCAATTCTTTGGCACTTACACTGAACTTGTCTGTTCTTATTCCAAAGAAGCAGATCTCTTATCTTCCTAAGTAGCCCTGTCACAGTGTTTGAACTCGAAGTTTACTAGCTGCTTCTCGTTCACTGCTTTTATTTCGTAAATCGTCAAAAAGTAGACATCAGCCTTTTGGTATAGAACTTGGCCAATTCAGTAATTTCGGAAAGACAAAGGTTAATCGGTATCAATCAGTGATATTACCCTTGGAGGGTACAGCTTCAGAGAGACGAATCCAATAGGAATACACTTTCGCTGCTGAAAACGCTATTGACCTCTGCTGATAGCAGAAGTAGATCTGGCCCTTGGACGAAGAGATTGCTGGGCGCAGGTAGGAGTACCTTTTACCGACACTATCCTTTTTTCAGCCGTCAATTCGCACATCAAACACTGATTTCTAGCAGTTGGGCGTATACCAGAGCAGATTTTTTTGCTCTGGCTTTTTTTGGTACTTCAGACAGGATATGCAGTTTAGATAAAGTGGGAGCACATTTTACCGACATCATACTCTTTTCAATTGCCACATCGTGCTTTTGAAGCCGCCTCTAGTGCGTTGATCAGGTCACTTCGTCCATTTCGACGAAGCGGTAGTAGTTGACGCTGCGTGGCACGGCGGTTGGACAAGAAGATTCAGTACTAATAAGAGTAGGTAGGCAGGTAGATGGGTGACGCGTGACAAAAGAGGCACTACTTACGTGGACCAACAGTTCTGGTCTACTGAGCCCAAGCAGTTTTGAAAGTCGCTATATATCACGTTTTAAACACTGTCTTTAGGAAGAGTTTCAATCAAAAGGTACTTCATGACAGAAACATGAAGAGTTTTGAAAGTCTTTTGAAAAAAATGTTCCAAACAGAAGGAGCAGAGTCAAACTTTAGTTATATTTAAAGATTTCTCATCATTTTTTTCAGTAATCACGTCTCTGTTGACTGTTTTAAGTTCTCCTTCCGAACTTCCTATATGCTTCCTAAGAAGGACAGCTTTTAGACATATTAGCCTGTAGCTTAAGGTGCTGATAGGGCAAAGCTAGGGTTTGAAAAGGTCTACTCTTTAGCAATACTATGAACTGGTCTGAGTCCTCCAGTGAAGTGTTTAGTATGTCGATAAGGCATCGTGGCATTACCGAGGGACTTCCTGTGAACTTTTGCATTTAGGCCTATCAAAGGAGTATTACCAGTTCAAGCTAGAGCGTAACTTCTCACTACTAGATGGCTTTTGCTTTGTATACAGTTTGTGCATGAAAAGAAGAGCCAATTCGAAGAGCAAACAGCATTCTCATTACAGATGTTTGCCAGATGCTCCAAAGAGGGAAAACTTCTTTGAATTCATTGGGATTTGAACCTTGTACTAACCCGCAACCTATTAAATCACGGCGAATTCAATCTACCAATGATTTGAAAGGGGGTTTTCGGTAAAGTGTATTGGGATTCGAACCTTGATCCTCAAACTCGATGCATTTAACTAAACAAGTGCTTAAAACTTTGAAAAGATTAGGTATGTCAGCAAATTTGAAAAGATGTTGTTCCTTAAGCCTCTTTGAAGCTCACTATTCCCTATGACATCATAAATAACTGTCCACGTGATTAACACACTGACAGTGCATGTTTCAGGTTCTTTTATTTATTGAATACGATTGCAGATTATTATTTTCTTCTTCGTTTTCATGGTCCCAAACCAAACCATTACTGATATGACAAGCATTTTTCATTCATATCGTACTTAAGCGTATCTCAAGCTCTCTTGTCAGAGAAAAGAAAGAATAGAAGAAAAAACAGCACAACATGGCAAAGTAATTGTTCTCACTTTATCTGATTATTTCATCTTCATCCATCAAACGACGCAGTACAGATACACACACATAAGAGGAAACACCAGTTTCTCATCTCAAAATACGAGTTTTCGTTCTCGTTCTCCTGTAGATACATATGGACTCGTATAAATGCGAAACAAAGTCCGCCGCCAGCAGACTCTCTAAGCTCCACAAAGGAGCAGTGTCAGTTCCTCTGTGTGTGTGTATATGAGTAATAAATTCATTGTGTTCCGTTCAGTACCACAACAATGGGGTTGCCAACTTATTCGACTGCTGCTGCTGGTGTCTGTGTGGTGCTCCTTGGAAAACAATTACTTTTGCTAAACTAAAACATTTCGCCAAAAACCGCCCTGCGGCTGTGGATCGTTTGTGCGCAAATCCCCAAAGTTCCATGACCTCCTTGTCCTTGCCTTCTTCGTCTTCTCTTAAACACGAGCTTTGCTTTCTTTTTTTTTGGCTGTTATGATGTTAAAAACTCTCAGATACTGACGAACCAAAAAAAAAAAATTTTACCTAGGTTTTGTACCTAAAGGCAATCAAAGTTATTATCGCTGAATAATCGTTATTTTCATTTTTTTGGTGGACCAACACCATTACCACCCACTGGGATGAGAATAGAACATTCATCATGGAAACCCCTCCATCCGAATTTTGTCTGCTGTGTCATATGAATTGGGAACTTGTGTCTTTTGTGGTGAGACGACAGTTATCAAGATAACAACTGGTTAGCATTCCGAAAAGGAGACCCACATACATATGTATGAATGCAATAAATTTTATGTATCTTTGATGGTTTTGTTGGTCTTTTTCATGGGGTTTTTGTGATACATATTTTGAAGGAGATCCAGGATAGCATTTGAGGTTGTGCACATGAGGAGGATTTTGAAAGGTCCTCTAAACGTGCGATTGAACATTTTATGGTTTTTTGACACTAACATGGATATTTCGTGTCAGAAATTATTTTATGGTTTCGGATTCCATCTACTGGGCTGAGAAAATGTGAATTTAAAGGATTTTCATCAGTAAAACCAAATTGCAGAGACTAAATGCTTGGATTATCATGATTAGACGATTGAAATGTGCTGAAATTAATAATCTATCTGCAGCTGTAGACATACAGTCATTTGGCAGAAGAAAATGGGAATAAAGTCAGTTGTTTCTTGGAAAAGAACTTTCAACAGAAGTTACCCATTGAAGACATATTCCAAAACTCCCACGACCGTTACTCTGAAAGCTTAGACTTGGTATGCGTCCTACTCAAAGTTTCGGTTACAAAACTGAGCCCGGTGACGATGTTTGAGTCCTACAACCCTGACACTGAGACATTGGTCGTGGAATACGTGCTACTCAAAGTTTCGGTTACAAAACTGAGCCCGGTGACGATGTTTAAGTCCTTTGGCCCTGACACTGAGACCTTGGTCGTGGAATACGTGCTACTCAAAGTTTCGGTTACAAAACTGAGCCCGGTGGCGATGTTTAAGTCCTACGACCGTTACTCTGAGACCTTGGAATAGAAGAACTCTTAAATCTTGATTTTTTGCCAATTTTTGAAGTTCCATTACACCCAAGGTATATCGAGTTCTGCAAAACTTTTTCGGCTTATGATTTGTACCACTTTTTACCCATTTTCGAGCGACCCCCGTTCAGAACCTCGATAGATCCTTCTTGGAATGACGCATTATGAACTTGAGAGTCGACAAAAACGTCTGCGCTTCGTCTACTTTACACTAAATATTTTGACTCTGAGTTAAATTGTACTCCTTTCATGGAGAGTCCTTTATTAAGCCTTTCCCTTAACCCTTCAAATTGGCATTTCCATTTCAAAACTTGTCCGAAATAAATTCCAACTTTTGCTGTTAATTTGTTTTCTATTTACTAACCCACTTATCTATCGTGGGGTCAAGTGCGAACGCTATAAATAAACTGCAAAATTAAAATAAAATTCTTTACGAGATTTCAAAATTCCATGTGAATGCAATGCAAAACACGAAACAAACTAGTTTCTTTTCCTAGAATTATTAACCAGCTCATCAGAAACATTTTCTAAAGGTACACAGTTCATGGAAACGAAAAACATGAAATTAGCACGTAGTTTTCGGAACACCTTCAAGCAATACTGTACGAGTATCTGTAACATGCTGAGAAATCCAAAATTACATATCTAATTCGATTTTGAACAGACATTGTGCAGCTGTAGCCGTTGCACATGTAACGGTCTGGAGTAGTAACTGACAAGTACAACGTTCGACACATAAATCCTGTCATTGGAATCGATAACTTGTTTGTAAGTCATGTTCTGTTGTTGGAAAAGGCCAGTTTGACATTTTCATTTGACGTTTAGATCGAGGAACATAATTCTAAAGACTCTTGTAATTTCAAACCAAAGAACAGCATCTACGCCTCATAAATCTGACAGATTAAGCTTACGTCAAACATTAAAAATAAACGTCAGTTGCTGGTTGAAATCACCTTTTCAAAATGCCAATTTTGATTGAAAAACGTCAGCATTCTGGAATGAATTTTGAATGTAAACTTGAAGAAAATGTTTACGAATTCTTTCTCGAAAATATTTTTGGAAATCTTTTATAAACAATGAAATCTTTTGATTTGTTATTTATTTCTTCGCGAAAAAGGCAGGTGGGAAGTTAAGTTATCACCAACTGAGGCCAAAGTAAGACATAATTTCATGACAACTAGAACTTTTAATGACATTAGAGCTTATACCTTGACCGCATTAAGGGAAATTCTATGAAAATCGTCTCAAAGAAAACCCCTGTCAAAGGAAACCATCTTCATTAGAGGAGAGGAACCGTCACAGCTGTCAACCTGTCTGACGTTGACGTTAAATGTAGTCCTCATTATTTGCGCAATCTTCTTTCCTTTGCTTGACAAAAAATAAAAAAAAAAAAAAGGAAGAAGATATTTGCATCAAAGAATACCCATCACTCGCCTGAAGGACATAACTTCCTTTCACGTCGCGAAAATGTGCACAGAAAATCGTTCTCTTGCTCCCTTTTCGTTTCTTGCACACAAAGGAAAAGGACGGAGGTAAGGAAGAAAGCGTCTCCGCCTCTAACCCACTTGCCTATTGTGTCCTTTTTTTTTTTTTTTTTGCATGCTTCCTATATGTCACTTGAAGGATGTACAAGGATGTGAACGATCACATGAATAGTAGTCGAAGGAAAAAATGATGGAAGAGCATCAAATTTTTTTGTGTTTGGTCCAAAATAAATGAAAGTACCTGTATCCTTGTCATCATCATCATAATCACCATCTTCGTCATACAAACGGAACATGAATGTGTCCTAGCAAACACTAGGACACACAAGGAGAGAGCGCATCATCATAACGAAAAAAATGGCAAACAAGATTCATCATCACTCGCCTTCCACCCACACTCACACGAAGAGGGATACAAAACACAATCGTCCTCAAAAGAGGATAGAAAGGAGAAAATCGATTCGTCAGGGGATAAAACGAACCAACAACAACTGAACAAGAACTGAAAATTACCTGATGTTTGTGTTTGTCTTCCTTTTTTGTTGTTTGGATGGTGGTGGTCCTGCACAAGGATGTACGATATTCCGCTGGTGGAAGCTGTAGATACCAGTCAAAGTATTTGGCAGTGTCAATTCAATCTACACACACACACACACACAGGCAGAGCCAAACAAACAGAGAGACACTCGACTCAATCACTAAAAATTAATGCGCGGGCGCGTATCTTTCCTTCGAGAAGACACAAATGCAGAGAGGATGCTTGCCAGATATCCTTGCAATATGGTTTCAAAACAAATGAATTACTTACACAACTCACAGATATTTTGTGTATTTTAACAGAACACAAATTCAGATAGACACGGAGAACACAATCGCGACAGAATTAAAATCGACAAACGACGACGCACGGCACGAGAATGAAACAGACACAAAAGAAACACAGACGACACCCTCATCAACGAACAGCGAACAAACTAACGAACGAACGAACGAAACAACTTCAATCGGAGAGCTGAAGCCAAACTGAATCCATTCGAGATACAAAAGGCGCACTTGTGGACCTCGTCGGTTGAATTCGATTGAATTGTATGGAACAACAACAGCAACACGCCAAACAGTTCTTGTTGTTGTTGTGTTTCTGTTGCCGTTGCCGTCGTCAATGGTTATCTTTGATAGCAGCCAACACAGTGGTGGGGGAGGGCAATTTTTTCGAATTCTTTATTTCCTTTCAATTTTTTTTTTTTTTGTTTTTGGTGAATAGTGTGGTGTAGTGTGGAATGTGTTGTGTATTGTGGTTGTGTGGTGGGTTTTTTTTTTTTTTTTTCAGAAACTGCATAAGAGCAGTGTTGCTGATTGAGTGCGGATTAAAGGGAGTGGATTGATTTATTGGTTCAGATGACGGAAATATGTATAGACAGGGGGGAAATTTATGGTGCAACATGCATTCATAATTCTTTAGAGAGACCTTGACACATTCCTGTACAGAAGAGATTCAAATCATTAGTATTGATGTCATAGAGCGACAGATTTATAGGTGATAATGGTGGCTACCTATCTTTATTTAGAACCAATTGAGGAAAACAAAGTGATCAATTAGGGCAGAGTCAGACTTAGAAGACTTGGTTTTCAACACGTCTCATATGTACATACCTATTTGTGGGAAATACCCACTCAATGTGGCGTTGTATTATTTCTAGAGGCCTGCATGTCAAGGAAACCATGTAGACAAAAATCGGAGCACGAGCAGCTCAGTTGGCTCAGTTCGCCTTCCTTTTTGGGCGAGGGTATGATCTCTCCCATCTATCCGCTTGTTGGGTTCGCTGGTTTGACCTCAGGAAGTACTGACAAACTTCCCGGTTCTAGGTCACTGAGGCCCGCTCAGTTTTTATTGTCATCCTCAAAGGGGAGATACTATGAATCTAATGTCAATCAAACTGCATATACGAGCGAGGAAGAAAGATAGGCCTTAAGACTTCTGGATCACAGAAATGCAAAACATCGAAATGGGAAGGCCTGCTGATACTTTTAAGATCGATTCGGCGAACCCTACAGGCGGACCAGTAGGGATGCTGTACAGTGGGAGGGTGATGATCCATATACTCGCGATCATAATCTCGACGAGCAAAGAAAGGAGAAGAATATTGTGTCTCTGTAGAATAACAAGCCACTGGATGTGATGAAAACCAACGGAGAGGTGCCCTCACTTACTGCTTGGCTTTTACACCGAATGCCTGAAGAAATGGATCTTCTACCCGAAGTGGAAAGACCAAGGACTTTTCTATATACCGTGCTCGGCTTGAAAGCTCTTCAGAAACTTCACAGCAGCAGGAGACCTATCCGATCGGCAACATGGTATCAACAAAGATCACTGATGGGAGTAATTGGAGAAGTACGCTGCCGAATTAAAAAACTGCTCTTTTACGGTTTTGGATGAAAAAAAATCCATCAATTGAGCTAGGTTAGGAGGGCAGATTTCGGATACTGCAATATCCTCTGCAAATAGTGTAGGACCATCTCAAGGACCAGAAAGTGCTGTGGGATACACAGGAGGCAGCATAAAGTACAATTTTGCGTCCAGATCAAACCAGGGGCTTTAATTCTCGCCGAAATAACTCCCATCGTTGTCTTAGCTGATGACTGAGGTATGAGTAGAAGAAAACAAAGATTGTCATGCATTAGAGGAATGAGTCCAAACATAAGTTTTGCTGCTTGACAGATTGTATGAGACGAGCATTATTTTGTTTCCTTGATTTAAGTTTTCAGGTGTCATTGTGCCCACGCATTTTGCTGCTTATACGCTTATTAAACTTATGATCTAAAAGAAGACGACAACTTTTAATATAAAATTTTGTCTGGCTAAATCCTTTAAGTAGAATGAGCAATAGGCTCTTTTAAGTCATTAAAAATCGAAGACTGGTCATGGAGATCTGCGTTATGTTTACCTTGAATAAATGTTCAAAGAGTGCGAAAACACTTTTCTTCACACATATAGTCAGGCAACGCTTAAATTACTTTTGGTTACCGTAGAGCAGACCACCAACGATGCATTAAAATCTCTTGCCAGAAATTGGTTGGGCCTTTAGTGAAGAGAGAGAATTCAAGCCAATGCATTGGAATCATTGAGAAGAACACCGACGGAGGCAATGGAAACCATGCTTAGTTTCATTCCGGCTTGACATTTATTTTAGTAGTCTGGCAGCCAAAACTGCTATAAGATTGAGGGAAGGCCGATTGTGGTCAACAAACTCTTACGCCTCCATTCTGTCCCGATGGGAGGCAATAAACGAGTCACTGTCATTACGCAGGCGGCTGAAATTATACGCGAGAGTAATATCGTTGGAAAAACGATAACTGTCTATATAGACAGCCAGGCAGCCATTAAGACTCTGGACTCTGCTATAATTCGGTCGAGGCTGGTGAGAACCTGCAAATCACTTTTAAACGAGGTATCCAGAGCCAATACGGTGACGCTCAGCTGGGCACTAGGGCACATGGATATCGAAGGAAACGAGAAGGTGAATGTGGTCGACGCTGCACATATCGCGGGCCCTTATTGACTTACTGTCAAAGGCCACAGAGTTATATGATTACAAAATGCTAAGCGTGTTCCTGTCATCGACTGTCATTAGGTAGGTTTTGTCTGCCACAAAGCAAATCGAGTTCTTCCTACAGAAGCACAGTCTTAAACTCAGTTCGGTCAAATTCATTTGCAAAACAATTAAGCAAAATTCCGCTGAACACAAATAAAAATGAGCAGAGGGTGCTGACCTTAACCTTATGTATAATGTTGGCAAAAAGGTACCAAATAATAGCCTTGTACTTGTACCACGGCAACACTTTTTCAAAACAGTCAAGTGCATTTGTTTGGCTCTTAATTTTATTTTTTGTTTTCCCTTTTCGTCTACACCTTTCTGTTCTGCTTCAATGGAACCAACATGACAGCATTCCTTTTTGTTTGTTTATGTTATTATTCTTGGTGTTTCGTTCCTCTTTAGCAAGAATTCCAACGAAATTGGAAATTTCTTCTTTTATACCTCCTCGTCGTGTGTATGTACACATGACCAAAGGTAGATGCAACAAACAACAAAAAAAAAGGGTGGAGGGGGAATCCCAGATTTCCCAAATGTGCACAGTGCTTTCGGAAGTAGTTCTCCGGTCTAACAAAGTGAATTTCCTGTTTTCTAAGTTGTTTTTTTTTTTACTCCTGTGCCTCTCGTCCTTTGCGTTGCCATGCGTTGCCTCCCAGCTCTGGCCATAAGAGAAGCTATTTCAAATGAAAAATCATGCGCGAGACTCCCTAGGGAGGAAGGGTTGGTGCTATACTTTACAGATGATGATGATGATGAAGAATCGAATTGAAATCCAACTGCGTTAAAAAGGAAAGAGAATCATCAGAACATCGGCAGCATCTCATCCATTCGATCCGCTGACGACTAAACATAGTGTATCTAGTAGAATGCTGGCACAAAATTGAGAGGACTATCAAGGGTGCTTTTGGGAACACAATAACAGCGTACAGTCTCTGGGATGCGAGCGACTGTGCTTCGGACTTTCAATGCAAATTGAATTTTATCGGTTTGGATTTGGTTTATTGCATTTGGCTGAACGGCAAATAGAAGGACGCTGTTGGAGAGGGGGCACCATGGGAAACACTGTGTCTGAGGATGTACTCATTTGATTAATTGCTTTCGACTGAAGACAGACGCTTGAAAATGCATCTGTGTACATGTGTTCAATCGGCGAAACAACTTGCATAATCGATGATCGAGATCGAGATTGGAAGGATTTTACTTGACTATTTATGAATACCTATTCAATGGGGAGAATGGCTGCTAAAGGGTTGAAGGTAATGAGGATTGACAGATGTACGAGTAGCTTCTATGGAAGTGGAGTTGGGAAAGGTAAGTTGAGGATTTTTTATAGATTTTCTTAACCCTCAACACTTTTTGTCAGATAAGTGGCCAGATGAAGAATCTATTTTGATACTTGCTCGAGTAGGCACTGGTGGTAAGTGGATTCTATTGAAAAGTAATGGTTTTAGTCCCTACAAGAGTTCCTGGCTTGCACGGCAAAGGGGCGTGACTTAGTGCTTAGTGCGATCCCAAATATCAAGCAATATTTTTGCTATCCCACTCTTTGCGAGGAGGTTCTGGCAAATGTCTTTAAAATGTCAGCCAGACACAAAGCATTCATTGACAGCTGTCAAGTAAAAGTTGTACGTTTAACTATTTCGTGAGTGGAATCTATTTAGCTTTTGGGGTTCGGTTGGTTTGATTTAAAATGGAGCTCTAAAACCTCGACTTGACTGATGTTGTCACTCGCAGTGGACCATAACCAAATGACAGCAAACGTATAGGACAAAAATGGTCAGTCTGAGACGCAACTCATCAACTGATATGTGTATTGCTGGACAAAGGGTTGAGAGAGTCTACTCTCTCAGGTTTTCAGTACCTTGGGAGTCTTGTCTCAACATATGGCGGAAACAATGTCTGCGTTTGGCCGTTGAGTCCGTCCTGCTATACTTATGGGTGTAGTACTCAGAACAATTGTTTTGTCCTTTAGAAGAAGGACTACCTAAGGCATGGGTGATCTTTTGTGCAGCCCCCCTGAACGATTTGTGTTGTGAGATCATGCCTTCTTGCTGAAAGCTAGACAGTTTGAGCTAAAGAAGTTTTGACATTTGTTGGGGATGTGCAGACTTTCAGTGCCGAGCTATGGCCGTTCAGTATCTTCAAGACAAAGATGGCACATATCCGATTGGACATGAAGATTTGTTGATATGAAAGCTGAGAGAACAATGATTAGTTAGGATCCTAAACTTATGTGTGCTTACTGAGAGAATGTCTCTATATCTCTTGGTATGTCGTAAGCCATTTTGTGACTTCCAAAAGGGTTCAGGTCCCGTGAACAGAGATTGGGCTCATAATCTGTCGAGTTCATCAGCGGATTTCATGCCGGCAAGTCCCTTATGCCCGATCACCCGTACAAGAGTTACTCAATTTTGTGCGAGCAAGCTGCAGGAGTACTCGTAGACAGACACATGTGGACTGAAAGTCAAAGGATCTACTGATCCATAGACCTCTGCTTGAAAGATGATAGTAGATTGTCCAAGTAAAGTGGAAAGAAGATTCAGCCCCATTTGACATTTTCGAACGGACGACGGTGTACCAATCAAATGAAGATGTAGTGTAAGGGATAGGAGGACGAAGGGATGATTTCTGGCTATGATAGAGCAGAATTTTCTTCAGGACTTTCGTGTATCCAAATGAAAGTTGAAGCTTTAGTGCGATAGTAGTCACTGTCCTCATAATGTGTGCTATGGAAGTCCCCCGAGATGTCTAGAAAGGAACAGAGGGCTACTTAGAGATCTATTGCCACTATCACGAGAAAGCGTTTGTGCCTAAGCAGCTTTTTATCACCAAAATGTTCCCCGAACAAACGGCTTTCTCGGGGAAGGTGCTATAACTTATATGCATGGGTATACGACGACCAAAGTGACAGGGGATTGGTCACAATTTTATAGCTAACCATGCGATACATACATACATAATCAGGACGGCCGAATATACGGAGATCTTGGAAGAACATGGAACTTGGCGCAGTCGAGAAAGAAACACTGCAACTGGGCATAAGTTAGGAGACCTAAAGGACATTGCCGAAATCCACTATACTGCAAAGGCTTTTTCGATCTAACTCGTGTGCATCTTGCCCGAATGGTTCGTATGTTATGAAGGACCACACTAACAAGTTCTTCGTGATAGCTTTTCATGGTCCATGGCTTCTGATAAACACCTTAAAGTATTCCTGTCATCATGGCATTAGCTAAGTTAGCCTAGTCTAGTGCTTCTTCGTATTGCTTGATTGGATTTGAACTTGGAGCCCAACGCACAGTTGTCTGGCTCCAAAATAGCACCTTCTAAATGCAATAATCCCGATGACAACCACCAACTTTATTCGCAAATTAAAGTCGCCCATTTGAGGCCATTTGATTGGAATACATACTTTCAAAACGGATAATTCCCCAGCCCATCAGAGTAGTCGGCTTTATGGGCAAACAAAATCCGGATGCCCGTTGACATTTTATCGGTCAATAACAATGAGCCCCCAGTTAACATGGAAGCCTGTATCTATTTGAACTCCCACGTATCCACGACGACCTTTAGTTTGCTAGTTTGCGCCGGACGACACTATCCAAGCGGATACTTTAATTTTTTTTTTTTTTATCTACGGATACGATTTCATGAATACCTACTATTTGCGATCCTCATCATTATGAGCAATCGTGCATTCTGAGCGCGCACACACATTGTGTATCTGGGTATCTGCATCTGATTTAACAATGGTGTATGTTTTTTATTATCACCTGGTCGTAGCCAGGTAGCCGGACGGTCGTTCCTCCTCTCCGAGGAGGACGACGCGCCACAGTTCTTGTCGACATACGAGTAGATACTATTTGCATATCGATAACACCATGTATAGATGGTGTGTACGAGTATTCCCGTCCCGTCAGCGAGAGGGATTATAATGGCCATATACCCGAGTTGAATATTTCTGTTTGTTTATTGCAATCGAAGGTCTCGAGTGCATGATGTGACATAAATTAAGGAGTTATCTGCTACCGCAGCTATAGCTACGGTACGCGGATACCGAACCTGGGTTTATCTTTTCGAGTTTTTTTTACAGGGACTATAGAATTAGATTTGAATTTTGTAAATACAGATTCGGTGAGTAGGCATTTCAATTGAATAGGTGGAAAGCTCTATTTGGTGACACACTCTTGGGAAGAGGGGAAAGGAAAGGGAAAAACTAATTGAACCATAAGAAATACTTGGCTTACTTCTCCTGTAATCCGATGGCTCCTTCATCGATGGTTTCTATATAGGAGAGATTGTACATATCAAAGCATTTGACCTTGTTCGATCTTAGACACCCTGCTTCCAAGACCAAGTTTTCCAGTGTCCACGACAACTTGGTCTTCGTTTAGACTTCTTCGCCGCCGTCTCGAACCTGGAGCTGTGATTATAAGGTCCTCTAGACTGAAGCATTGTTGTAGATGTAATCCACGTATCTTAGCTTTTTCGACTACTATCCCATCGTGGTGCAGCTCATAGTGCTCGCGGTTGTATCATTCTCCATTGGCCTTCCTCGCAGTACCCAATAATTCCTTCATCATCACTTGGGGGAGCTCGAGACAATGAATGTTGTAATAAACAGCTTGGAAGACCATAAGCAAGAGGTGAGTTTCATTGGTCTTGGATTCCAGGATGTGTCTAAATGTGAAAATTGTCGGTCTGTGAAGATTTGTGTATTGCGGAAGGGTCTTAGACGCGCTTACGAGCAATTGCTTAGTCGATTTTCGTTTTACAAAGGATTCCTTCCTTCGATCCGGTAATCCGCCCTCGCTGTTCTGGTTTTGCGGTGCACTCATCATCATACCAAGGGCTCCTTTCTTTTGGTGGTTGGTAGCCAAGGCTAATGCTCTGATGATGTTGCTGTATTCGGTTCATTGGTTGTCAGCAATTGTGGTGGGTGAATGCATTCCAGGCAGTTTGTCGGTTAGGTGTTCTGTGTAGGTGCTGTGGCTCCTCTTCTTTTGGACGGCTAACAGCTTCTTATCGTTGGACAGTTGGGCTACGATAGTTATTAAGATAGTGATTATTCCGTTGTTACCCTGTCAGCAAAACCCTCAACCTGTGGGACCAGTTCCGTGGGTTTTAGCTCCTTAGACAAAGGGTCGGTTCGAGAAACCGACATAAGTATTTCACTTCGTAGACACGGACGCTGCCGTTGATCTAGTGAGGGTTCATCTATTTTACAACCCTGATCAAGTCGTGGAAATCCTTACAGACCTAAAAAAAAAGCTTGGAACCCCTTGCGCAGTAGTCCAAAGCGCTGACCACTGCGCCACGGCACCCACGCAGACCCTTACAGACCTAAGGTTCGAATATTTCGCCAAAAAACGTTCATGGTTTTGCCATTCTTTTCTTCTATAGAATTCAACTGCCCTCCACCCTCCTTTTAAGGGTTCTTGCTAGAAATCTAAGAGCAAGACGTACCTCATACTGTCCTATATGAGTGCTGAAATCTCACGCAGCTGTACTCATGCAGTTCCAAGTATTCAGCTTCACATGATACGGCAAGGGTACGTACTACGTAGCTATCCATAGGGCACCACGTGAAGGAGATGATGCGACTTTTTACCTTCCGCGACTGAAAATCCAGTCCTGACGATCAATGGGGTCCTTTGCGTCTATCTGCAATCACTCAGGAACTCATTTTGCGGCCTTAATGCTTATGAGGTCCTGTTGATAAAATAATTAAAGCCAGTAGACCAGGCTCAACTTGGTACTTTCACTGACTGGGTGTTGAACAGGGCCTTAAGTTTTTTACACAAAATTATTCTAAGTAATGAGGCTAATGTCTGGCTCTCAAGACTCTCAAGAGAAACAGTGAAGCATCCTTCCCACCCACAGCGAGTGACAGTTTGGTGTGGTTTTTGGCTTGGCGGTGTTATTGGGCCAGACTTTTCGAAAATGATGCTGGAGAGTCCCTTTCAGTGAATGGATTGCAATGTGGCTGATGATTTTTGGCCAAAAATTAGTGTTAGAGACGTGGATGACGTTTATTTGGTTCCATATGCCACACATCTGGTGAAACAGTGGCTCTTTTTTCGTTTCCTGGATGTGTGAGCCTGTGATTGGTCTCTGTCCATCAGACAGTTTTTCTTTGGGAACTTGTCAACTGTCAGATCAACGTCAATACTCGTCACAACGACCCAAGTCCCAAGAGCAAATATCGGAGCTGTCATTCTCGAAATACAGTCGTGATTATGCCAAAACTTGGAAAAAAATTTCATCAAAAGAATGACGTAGAGTCGCAGCCTATACTTGACAGATGTTGTTTGTCATACTTAACCTCCTGTTGAAAGACCCCTATAAGGTTATAAGTCTGCACCAGGTAACAAGTAGCCATAAAGGTCTAGCTTCTAACAACTATGCGTGTTGTGTGCGGCATACATCTTTACACGAACTTTGAGTTCTGTGCCACTTTCGAGGGTTCCTACGACTCTTGGGATGTGAAGCGTTCATAAGCCGTGCATGTCTGGATTTCAAACAAGTCCTGCTTAAAAAGGGATGATGCTCACAAAAATTGTACCCTTATGTCCTCACTCAAGCTTCAATCTAGCCCCGGAGTGGGAAAAAATTTGTGGCATATTTTCAAAATTGAAATTCAATTTGTGCCAAATAGAGCATAAGTACATTGGCTCTTCAGGACCTCTCGTTAAGTAAACTAAACGAAAAAGTTTAATTACCTTTTCAGATTGATAACTTCTCTACCCCCTCGCTTAGTTGTGCTCATTCAGCTTATAGTTTGCATATGTGTGTTGGCTGTGTGTCTTTTATTTTTTTTTTAATTTAAACCCCCTTGTAGTAGCTGATCTGGGATAAAACTCCATCAGGCTTCCAATTAGCGCCGTCATTAATTGTTTGGCCAGAGTTAATTATTTTCCAAAATAATGCCCGGCAGGCAACAACTTCAGTACGCTACTGTGTTGCTTTGCTGTACTCGGTACTCGTATTAGCCACCACCCGAATGGAACTCAATTACGGAAATCGTAATTAATCCGACCATCCCTGGCTATAATTGTATTTTGTGGTATTTCCTAGTGTGCGGCAAGGAACCCCCTTTTTGCATTGCACATGCTTTTGGGCCGGCGGGGGAAGTGTATTGCAATCCGCTCAATTTCCATTTGCAATTAATTTCGAAGGAAAAATCACCTCCAGGTGTAGATATTCTCTGCATCGTTCCCCAGGTTTATCTCTTGGTTCTTATAGATATAAGGAGAGTGGGATTAATGGGAAATTAGCTTCATCACGTCAATATCACGTAGTTTCAGTTCCAGTTCCAGTGTTTTGAACAGCTCAAGAGAGGACAGTTTATATCCGACATCCTTCGAGGTAAAAAGGAGCAAAAAAGGAAAAATTATCTAACTTTAAAACACATTTAAGCAGTGGAGTGGAGCACAAGGGGTTAGAGGGCACATTCTAATCCGCCATATTCAATTCAATAAATCAGAGTGACAATGGTGCGACACTGGTGACGAACAGGGGCGCCAAAGTGTCTTAATTTATCACCGTCAGCCGGGGTTTGGTTTATCACAAAGCACGGGCGAGACTGAAATAAAACGCACACGTGAAGGTGTTATTGGTGACGGAAGTGCTGTTGTTTATGCCCCTAGAGGTGGGAAGATGTCCTCAGTTGAAGCTATTGTAGGGCAGACAGTCGGGGTGACAAGTAAGATTTGTTGTGGAATAGAACTACCAAAATTCTTAAGAAGACTAAAAAGAAATGTCTTGAGTATTGAATTGCGGATCCATTATCCAGCCTAGCACGCATTCTAGTGCTCCTCCATGTGCTCTTGCATTGGGCTGCTAATTGCTTCTGCTTTAAAGCTAACGTGGAACCTTAAGCCTGTCAGTTTAACAAGTTTAAGCAGTTGCTGTTGAAGGAAACAATAGGAAGGCTAGCACAAGTTATCAGCACCTATTTCGGACTTCAAAGCGGGGGTTGATACCTACTAGTTGAGGCCCAACTATGTCGGTGTTGAGCTTAGACAGAGTACTTCAAATGACAAAGTCATGGTATTTACAAAACCACTGTCATATCGGTCTCCAAGGGGTTGACCTCCCATCACCTGGTTAAGCATATTCCTGTCGCTACCTACGTTGGCATTGAGATCCTTCATCATCATGGACTCTAAATGTCTATAAAAATTGTTCTTTCCATTCTTATCCGCGCCACCTGTTGGAGCATAGCATTGTCACTGTGAGGTGTGAGGCTTATTATGATGCTTCTACGTGCACTTCCAACTGGCTTACCAGGGTAGAGCATGACTAGAGTAGTACCTGTTAGGACCTTAATCTGCTCAGCCCTAGGATATCCATTGTATGCCGAAGGAGTTCATGGTGCATTTGGAGGAGTCTGGCGTTTACAGAATCACTCCCCATGGGTAGTGTAGGTGTGCAAATAACCGGGACAAAATTGTGTGTGATTTTTGCATTCGAGCCGTGGGCTAACAGCAGTACCACCATAAGTAGGCTTTCGAGGGCCCAGATCCGGGTTGTCGAATGTGCTACTAAGTGAGTATTCGTACTCACCTCCTCCTGATGTTACTCCCTTTAAAACATTTAGATTTTTTCCACAAAATAGTATTAGAAAGTAACTCTTATTGTGTTTAGTATATTGTCACTTTTATTTCAGTGAATGGGCCATTACAAACTGGTGCAATTACCCCGGGGTAAGACAGGCTTTTTAGAAGAGCAAGATGAGGTGTAAAGCAAGAAACATGGTGAAATCTTGATCCAGTGTTGAAGCAGTTGAAAGGCGGGGTAAAACTTATACATTTTCTCTTTTCCTTGCGAGCTGCCAATTTAGGAGAATTTACTCGGGGTTACCCCAGGGCAAAATTGCTGCAGTGTGTGACTGGGCTTCGTCTTGTATCTGTCCTTGTAAGTGATGAGATAATTTTAAAGCATTTAGTAATCTAATCTGTTCACACTCTCTGGGACTCGAACTTTGAACTCATTGTTCAGTAGTCGAGAGAACTAACCACTGAGCCCGAGTTCCTAGCATCTTTAAGCGAAAAAGTTTCTACTAAAACCACTTCTTGCTCACCCGACTGTACGACCTCACCTTACCTTTTTGTTGTACGATTATGAGAGTTGTTTTTATGGCTGGTTGATTCGCGAGGTGACATGTAACGCATGTGTTGGTAGCACGCGCTTTTTTCTTCCTTTCTTCTTTTCACATATTCACATATCGTAGCGCGCCAGGATAATTGGATTTGCGTGACACATAAGTGAATTATACCTTGACTATAGGGGAAATTGTGCGTGAAAAGCGGCGGCGGGATTTCGGGGTGTAAATCGAAAGAATTAATGTTTCGAATGACGGTCAAGAAATATCGACGAGGGGAGTCCTCGATTCCCCATTTAAGTTCCCAATTCCAAGGAAAGTTAATCAAGTTATGTGCGCGAACACACAATTAACGCATTATACGGTATCCCCGCTCGTGAGTTGGTCACGTGAAATTAATTTGTTTTGTTCAAGGACACGCGAGTATTCACTTTGTTGGTGGTCGCCTGTTGGTTGACTATTTTTTGAATGAACAGAGTTATGGTATCATCCTGTTGCGTTTTATTTTTTTGCGTCAATCCTTGATTTATTAGTTCGCATACTCGAAGGATCTGTTGCGGTTGTCGTGCTGCATGAAACCCACACATACACACACACACGTAAAAATTGATCGATGCTGCTGAGTGCTCTTTTCTGTTGAAAGGATAACAAAAGGACTATGAGCGCGCCGAAGTGCAACAGCATACACTCTGGAGGGAGAAAGGACACTTTAGCTTTAGCCAGAGTGGCACTGGGTTAATTGATTTTATGTGTGTGAGTATATTTTATGATGAATTCTGCGGTAAATGTGGGTTACAGATGGTGGTGCCTCCACTCATAAACGACAAGAGGAGCCACTTGGCATCGAAGTAGCTTCGAGTTCAAAATAACATTTACTCTCTCGCTCTCTGAAAGGATATCGGTTTGGGGGCGGCATCTATGAAGTGTGTTTGCAGTTTTTTCCTCCCCCCAGAGGGTTAAACTTGTTGACATAATTTAGTCGTGGGAACTATAACCCCATCGAACGATGATTTTTTAGTTTTTTACTACTCCCCCTTTGTGTGTTGAGGGCAAACAATGGACTGACTGGTGGGGACCTTGTCACTGACTGTCATTAAATGTAAGTGGCTATTGTTAAGGTCCTTAACATCATGGCTTGGACTTCTCGGTACTAATTGCATATCTTAAGTGCCTATTCGATGTGTTTATCTAAATGGTTCGGTGCACAACAACCTCATTTGCAAGTTCTCTCACTTGAAGCTACAATTTGACCTAATATTCGTCCAATTAAAATGTTATTACGTTCGCAGGAGATACAGATACAAATCACTCTATGTGGATTGGATTGTCCTCAAGTCAACATTTGCGTTTAACTGGTCATTTGAACGTTCAAGATAAACACATATACTCGTAGATGCGATATTAACCATTTAAACAGATAATTGCCAATTCGAAGTGCAAATCTCGAGATACAGATGATAAATGTAGCAGCGCATGTGTCTGCTGAATCAGTAGATACGGATAAGAGTCACAGGAGCGAGTGACACACAAATCCGATTAGAAATTAAGAGGATTAAAATCTGCTGGTTTTTTTGTTCTGAATCAAGAGATACTTTTGAGAAGGATTTCTCATTTCTATGACAGCGCTTATTCTTTCTATTTCTTTGCCATGTGACGACGGAACCATAGATAGACGAGATACAGGATGTATTTTTGCAAGAGAGTCCGTTGGGAAAGATAGAAATTGGGATAGGTGAACCAGAGACCTATGTAGTAACTCTATGTAGATGGGTGTCTTGGACTAGGATTCCCTTCTGCGAATTGCAGCGACTACAGCAGCGTGGGAAGCCATTGGCTCTTCAACCTTTTGACGGTACGGGTTCTTGGACAGATTATGAACGACAATTTGAAATCATGGTGGTTGGAACCCTAGAGAGAAAGCCAATGCTTTGACTATGCAGTTATGAGGAGAAGCGCTATCCGTCGCGTGACAACCCCAGTTACCTCGATTTCCAATTTATAGAAGCACAGGAGGAAGCTGTAATAGCAGAAGCAACAAAGGTTTCTAGATGACCACAGATCTACTCAACACCCATTGAGAGGTGAAGTTATGGAAGAAGCTCACAAGCAATGTACGCTCAAGTCAGCCTGAGGTGTTAATTGAAGTGATTGCCTTGATCCAAGCACAAGCAAGAGTTTGATAGCATCGCCCAAGCACTCAATCATTGCGAGAGTCTGGAAGACTATCTGCTTTCGAGATGACAGTAAGAAGAGAATGATCGTCCAGCTTCCGAAAAGAGAGACTATAGAGATATCTATAGGTACATGCTGTCATCGTTCAGGGAATCAAAGAACACACCACCGACAAACTCGCCGCGGAACAAACAGGTTCTCTTGAATCAAACCCATCCACGGTTTGACCAATGGCAATTGAATTCAACTTCAAAATTAATTCAAAGTTCTAATTGGGGTTCCTCAGGGCTGCACTCTTACACCGATAGCCTTTGTTTTGGGGGACAGCGTGTGCTTAGTTCTACTTTTTTCGGCAAAATGAAGAACAATTCAATGGACTCTGATATACGAACCCAGATACTTTGACTAAGCAGACAATGTATGCCTACTCTCTCGGATAGACAGAGTATGAATTGCTATACTGTTACACAAATGTTTCAGGGAGAATAGGATCGGATCTAGCCAGCCGAATCGGTAAAACAAAGATAGTTCAAGGATATCGAGAGTGAACGCTACTACTACGTGAGAGACCTGCAAATAGTTGCCCTATCGTTCATCTTCAGAAGAGACCGGGAATATGATCCTAAATGTACAGCCAAAAAGTGACAGATCCATAGCAACAAGTTGCAATAGAAGCCGCGAACTGAGGCAGTCCGAAAAGTGTCCATACATGGTGCAGAACAGTGGACAAGGAAGCATAGAAACTGAGAACTTGTAGAGACCGACGTGTACCCAGAAGGGGATATAAGGACTCTTTTCATGCATTGAAACATCCAAAGAAAGTAAGCAAAAGGTCTATATTCGGGATCAATCTCTGCGTCCATCTCCCTTTGTTGGAAGAGTTCCATCTATCTTGCTATTCTTCCAGGTATGTTCTTCATCTTCGACGAGTAGGTCTTTTGACAGCACTTCAAGAACTACACATGCCTCATCGTATGAGGTTGTTTGTGAGGCGCTGCATACTCTCCATAAACTGCTTCTGTCCTTCTACTGTATGATTCATTACTCCAGCCTAAGACCGTCATCGACTCCAAGAGTAGTCTCTTTTGTTTAGATGTTCCAATATTTGGCATGATCCAGCCTCCTCTGCGGCATGTTGTCTAAAAGTTTACATATGAAGGCTACCCTTACAGTATTCACAGCTCTTCTCCTGCTGATATGTACTGTCTAGTCTTTCCTCTACTAGTTGTCGGTCTCTCCTTACCAGACAGTCCTCAAACTCTTTAAGAAGGGTGGCCACTATAACAATGGTCGGACATTAGATTTCACAGTAGTGAACCTTGTAAGGAACCCTGCGGAATACCACCTATGACGTTTTACTTCCTTATCGCGTCGTCGGTGCCGTAGTGCGTGTCAGAGTAGGTAGTGTGGTACTCTGTTACCCCTGTTTGCAGTGTTAAAGGCGTTCTTAATTCCTATACGATGAAGGATCCAGCAAACTTCCAGAACTTCGTGACGAGAGGTAGATTGCCTTTCTTCTTCTTCTTCTTCCTTTCTCTCTATAAGTTCCCAGATGAACGACTAAATATTTACAGAAGTCAATTCAAATCCCGTGCATCGCTATCCTACCTTTTGTTAACAAAAAGATTCCCATTCCTGTGATTTAGTACGTTTTCCTTTTAATAGATATATTCCCCCAGGCTACCGTCATTCAACTTAAGTGCCCCAACTTTTATGCCGGTCTTAAATTTTACGGCCCAGTTTATGGTCATATGAGAGAGTATCTATAAATCGTGTGCCACTCTAAAAAAAAAAAAAAGAGAGCACTTTGATTATTCCCCTCATAAACTGTTGCTTATTTCTTCATACACTAAAAATTTTGTAGGTACGCGCCTGGGAGCAAACTTGCCCTACTTACCACCTCGATAGTGATGTGCAAATAGTCCTTACTCCATGGCAAAAATTTCCTGCTAATAGCCAAAACTTATAGTTCTCACCGCCCCCACCAAAAATGACTTGACAAATTGTTTTGACAAGTTTTCAAGACTTCACACCACCATCGTATTTAAACGGGACCCACCGCCCGCAAAACATCTAAATCAAGCCTCGCCCCCACGAACCTTCAAAACAAACGCGAACTCCATTAAATTGCCACCCAATCCAGCGACCGAAAACTACTACAAAACCATCCTTTTGGAAAGTACAAAACTTTCCCAACCCCCAGTCCATAGATCTTAGTGTTCCAACTACATACTATCTCTGGGCACAGGAAATGAGCAAGGATTCTCTCCCATTTTGGCAGTAAAGGAGCAGTAAACCAAAATATAAAACTTCGACTTGCGGGCTTCTAAAGTGTCCAAAGCGGCGTCCTGGTGATGGGTTCTGCGGGGTGGCGTACTGGTTTGTACTATCGCGCGTTGTTATTTATTTGGCGTGCACTCTGCTTGTATCCATTTGGGTGAGTTTTATGACGCTGCGCTTGGGGGCAATGTATAGCGCGCACTGCAAGTGGGTGAATCCAGTGAATCCTTGAGTTATGCGCTTCCGGTATTTCTTTCTTTCTTATATACTTATTTAACTCGCGTTGCATTCCGTTGGCCACGAACTTATAAAGCACGCTCGACTGGCATATCTGTATCCAAGCCAAACCGAATTGTGGTGGCTTTTGGGGAATGCGCCTAAGCAAGGATTTTATTGCCAATGCAAGGGTGCTTTTTATGTTAATTTCCTAGTGACGAATGGCACTGAATGGATCTATTCATTGCAATTTCTAGGTCATTTTTGTGGTTCAACTAAAGTGACCACACACAAAAGGACTGGACTAAAACGACCACTGGAGAGAATTTTATTTGAAAATTGAAAGAATTATCCAGGAGAAGGATTGTTTATACACCACAACCACTGGCTCATGAAATTGCCATTCAAGGATTAGGTTTTGAACGGTTTGAATATTTTACCTCAGGCACCTCCTACCAAGTACCAGGGTCAACTTAACAGAGCCAAAAGGATTTTAGAAAAGGCAAAATGGTTTTTCAAAATTTGAAAAGGATGAAGAGTTTTTTTTAAAAAAAAAAAAAATTGGTTTATCTAGGGAGAAAAAGGTCATCTGGATATCTATTTCAATTTAGTTTAGAATAGAATAAGTTTCTTTCGTTGCCAAGTATTATTTGCGAGTGGCTGGTGGGGGGTTCATTATAAAGGGAGTCGCCTGTGGTTTTTCTAAAAAACCTTTCCCTTTCGTAATTTACCTTTGAAAATGCCTAAATTATTTCCGAGAAGAAGGTGGACGAAATTTTGCAGATTAGCTTAGTTAATGTTTTATTCCATATCTGAATGAAGAGCCTGTTCTTTTTTGTCATACTGCGATCAACAGAGGTGGAGTACCTCAAGGCAGTGTCATAACCCCCTTGCTGTTGATATTGGCGATGAATAGTCATCTATGCGAATGAATTCCAAGAAAGTTATGGAGAGTAAGCCGCTTTCGCTACCGTTAAGGGCACAATACTTAGGCTGCACTAGCTCAGTAAAGAACAGAATAAAATGGGATAAAACTTTCGGTACAATATGGAGACGTCAGGCAAAGCTGACCCGATGGATGTGCACAGTCCGAGTTATAATATCGAAAGGATAAAAGACGCTTTGAGGTACTGTCGCTCTTGACCTCCACATTTAACATAAAACTTGTACAGTGCTGTCGGACTCAGAGAGAATCTGGCTGTTGCACTACTAAACCGGGCTTGCCCTTTCGACGGGTGTGTCCCAGTGATGGTGTAACTTGGAGACTTTTTGAACACTTCCCTTGACAGCCTTTTGATTTTACCACGGCAAGCGGGTAAAATGGCTTTCGATGCAAATGCCAATTTCTTAACAAGTTCTACTGCGACTTCTGGTTTCGCCAGTACCTTCGCTCTGTGGTAATTAGAAAAATCTATACAAATTGTTTTAGAGCTAAAGTCAAGCTGAAACACCTAGAAGTAAAGCCTAGTACGGGTGTAAGCCTAGAGCGTGACGCAAAAATCGCCAAGTTGTGATCTATATCCCCTTGTGGGTCCTAGGGCCTCTATAACAAAATGTGCCTCAGCTCCCCCCAACGCTTTCCCAGTTGCCGTGCTTCCTTCTCCACTGTTCTGCGCCACGTACTCCTAGGACTGCCTCGTATCCTGCCATCCTGGCTAAGCTTGGTTCCATTGCATCGCTATCGATCTGTCACCCTTTCGAAGAGTGCGACCAATCCACTGCCACTCTCGTCGTCGTATGGTTGTGCCTTTAGATTCCTGGCCCGTTCTCTGCTGTTCGTTAGAGATACGGTTTAGCCAGAATATCAGCTGTAGCTTCCTCGTGATAGTGACAGTCACTCTCTAGGTACCACATCGGATTTAACGTTGGAACGGAACAGTCGTAGCTAGGTGTTTAGGCTAATTGCATTACTTCGCCAAACTGTGAATAGCATCCCAAACGCAGATTTGGGTTTACCTATTCGGCTGGCTATATCCAGCCGCCATCGGTTGAGGCAATACTCCCAAAGTATTGGAAACTCTCTACTCTCTCAACCGTTTATCCAGCAATGCATATATGAGTTGATGAGTTCGGTCCTATGCTGATCATCTTTGTTTCTGCCGAGTTAATTTTCAGCCCAACGACGTCTGCTTCCCTCTCCACATTTGCTGTCATTTGGTGAAGCTCCATTATTCTGTGGGACACAAAGTGAAGGTGCTTGAGTTCAGATGTAAGAGTCCATCGAATTCCTTCAATTCCTGTTGATAAGGCTGCATTCAGCACATCGCTAATCACCAATAAAAACAGTATTGGTGAAAGTATGCAGCCTTGTCGAACCCCACTTTGGACTTTGAATTCCTCAGACAGCCTTCCTCTGTGCAAGACGTGACATGTGGACCCATCATATGTTTCCACTGCTCGATGATGATCCACAAGGTGTTGATGTGGTCGACACAGGAGGATTCAGATCGGAAACCTGCTTGTTCGGCGCCGAGTGTGTCTTCAAGGTGTTCTTTGATTCGCTCCAAGATTATTCTAGCTATTATCTTGGCCATATCATTAAATTGCCTTTTTTAGGGAGCTTGACGATCATTCCCTTCTCGGCTTCCCATGTTCTCCCGAAAAGTGGGAACAGTAGCTCTGCCGATGTTGGTGTCGCAGCTTGAAAAAGTTCCGCGGCTATGCCGTCAAGTCCTACTGCCTTGTTAGGACTTGACGCAGTAATAATCTCTTCCTTACTGAGGGTTGTGGTGCGAATTCGGGAATTTCTTTTTTCTGTCTGACTTGGGTGCATATTGCTAGCGAATACTCGCAATATGCTCCTTCCATCTCCTCAGTTGATCCTCATCCGATACTAGCAAATTCATGGTCTGGTGAAGGTTCATCTATACCACATTAAGAGACGTACACTTCAAGTCATTGAGATACTGCCTTTCAAAGGACTTCCTGTAACTCAAACACTAGCAATCCTTTCGGTGACCATAATTCAAATTCTAAACTAGAAATCCTGTAAAGGACTTGAAATCTAATTGAAATTCTTCAGAACCTTTCTGATTTCACACACACACAAATTGATTAATTCTTCATTTGATTACCTCATGCACAGAATTTGAAGCCAAAATAATCCTTATTGTCCTGCAAAACAGAAAAAAATAAAAAACAGAAATCCTCAAAGTTCACCAGCTTATGTCAGAAGTAAGGAGAAGAAATATTAAAGGATAATCCCTCAATTTTAGATTCCTTATTCTTACCTTTTACCTATGTGTACATGGTATAAATATTTTCGAACCACACATTATCCTTTCAGGTATACATACATATTTGTCTTTCATCCTTTTTTTTTTGCATTTAGTCAGGACTCACGAGGGGACTAAAGGACTAAATCCAAGCAAACAGAGCGTTTAGGGTTGTTTAAACACCCAAAATGGTGAGTGAGGTGAGTTATTTCTTAAAAAAAAAGGATGCTCCATCAAAGAAGGCACGTTTCTCGATGTCTTTGAATGAAACTACACGAGGACGATGGCAGGCAAAACAAGATTGATATGGCTCTCTCCCCATTGATGGTCATCTTCACTCCCTTTTTGTCGGAAGCAATTCTCTCGCCATTACCACCCGCACAGCACAAGGACAACCGGATGAATTTTTTAAGCCAGAGTGTTGCTATCCACATCCTTTTTCCGTTCGTAAAGTTGAAAACATCTGCCCAAATTGGGGACCAAATGAATTTATTTTTCCCCCTTTTAGTCCTTTTTTTTTTTTTTTTTTTTGCCTTGCTTTTGCTGAAGGATAGTCCATCAATATACTCAACTCAACTCAACCCACACTCACTCATCCTTCTGATAGATTGCTAAATATTTTGATTGAATTTTCGTCACAAACACCAGTGATTCTTCTATGTTAAGGACTTTCGTTCATCCATATCCTTTAGCATACACACACACCCACTCAAGCGCGTGCACACTTCTTTGTATGACATGAATTTTTTTTGTGAGTGGATGGGAGGAGAGGCTTTTTATGTGTATAAGTAAAATTTTGGGTGGAAAGTTGCCCCACACGTTCAGCTTAAGGTGAAGGATTGCTGTTTGCCGAAAGGATTCACACACTTTATAGGGATAATAATTTGATACGTGAAAAGTTTTGAGATACGAGTCGAGAGTGTGTGCCTGTGTTTGCATGCTTATATCGCTCATCGCTGTTGATGTTTACACTGTACTGTCCATGTCAGTGGGGTCGTGTACAGGATAACTACACAACAACAAGAGGAGAACAAAAAGAAGACATGTTTTGTCGGTTTTAAGATTCAACTCGGGTTTTATTTGCCGCGTCCCCTGATGATATGTGATCACGCAAACGGATGCGGGGCACCGCGTATACTCTCTCTAGTTGAAGACTCTTCCTCCTTTGTCGGATGATTTGCATATTTCCAAGCGATGAATTGGCGGTTTAGTGCTTTCGACAGCAACGCACAGGAAATTGAAAAACCTTATAACAATTTTTAGTTGGAAAAATACCTGCTCCAGAGAGTGGGGCGGGGGGATTTAAAAAGTTTCCAGATGATTGGGCGCTTTATTGGATTATGTGAATGCTTAAGTGGGATTCTTTCTACTGTATGAACCGTTATTATGACGTACACCACGTTAAAGGAAAAAAATATGCAATGTAAAAGGGTGTAACTAAAGGGTGACCAGATAGAAGCGACATAGCTCTAAATTGTCATGTTTCAGTAGGTGTCAAAGTAACCGAGGACATCTAGCTGTCAAAATATTCAGTAAGGTTTGCCATTTTATTATGCTGAATGTGCGAAAGATGTTATAAAATTTTATCAAGATTCCAGGTCAGTTGTCAGTCATCATGGCCGCAGTGGCACAGTGAAAAAATTTGAGCTTGAGTACACTCTTTTGTATCCTGAGCCACCAAACCAGCGAAATAAGCCACCGTATGTACAGCTGCATATATCAACTCGGCTGATAAATCCTGTGACTCAGGAGACTGTCGCCAGAGGCTCATTATCAACATCAGATGATCATCTTATCGATGTGCTTCGTCGGTTTCTGAGCCTAGAAATGGACTTGTTGCTATCAGAATAGAACTGCGTGGTTAGTGATTTAGTAGCTTTGGCCACAAACTAGTTTAGTCTATTTTGTGTAACCTTAAAAGGTGTGTTCTTTAAGAATTATTGAGTTTGAGTCAAAAATCTTTATTCAGTATGAAGAAACCATCTTATGCCATTCTGCGTCACACTTTGGAACTCTCTTTCAAGTATTTGGGGCTTTGTCAAACAAATGACTTCCCAAATATAGGGTTTTGAAGGCCTGAATAATTTGCAGTTCGACCAGCAAACACCACGGACTTCACTTAGAAGTAATCGATCGTCGTCTCGTTGGCCAATTCACTAGTCCATATACGAGTATCATTGAATTGAGTCCTCAGTAAGTAAATGGTTTCATGTGACAACAACGACTAGTAACTTCGACTGTAAAGTAAGCTCTTACTTCAATTGAATAAAAAAGAAGGATCAATGATTCCACTAGGGTTAAGAACACAGTGCCATTTTGTCAGTAGTCTCTCTTCACAATTGTGTCAGCAGTCTCATGAGTCTTTTCTGGACTCCAATTCTGCTTCTTCACAAATCCAGTGAGCCTAGTCACTGATTGCAAGTTCTCGAACTAGGACTGACTCTAACTAGGTTTAGAACCCAATCAGGGAACTCCCGACGTAAGCCTTGGTTGCCTGTCACACCAGCTGAATCTTTTACTCATGTAGGGTGAGATCTTCTTCACATAATGGACAGTGGAATCTAGCCTTGGGCTGGAAAGAATTTATAGTGGAAGTCAACTGTGTGGTGCCCTTAGACAACGGGCGTAAAAGGCGTGACGTTTCTATTCCTAGCTGGATTCTGTTTATTATTCGTTAGGTTTCAGGATTTATCCGGAGATACAGGGCTTTTTGGACATAGCCTTGTGGCTTCGTTTTCCTCTTTTATGGATTCAAAGAAGTCTTACCAAAATCTTGTTTCGGTGGTCTGAACCTAATTGTTCCAGTCTTCCTTTCTTACCTTTACTTACTTTAGTATCTTTCTAACGAACGTTAAAAAATATTGTGAATTACAAACGAATGCAAAAATCACATACAACTCTCCCCAAACTGTTTAGACAACACTCATGGAGAATAAATATCGAGACCTTATACGAGCTAACATCTCTTTCTTATCCCTCCTTCACTCTTTCAATTTAGACATCGCGCTTGCTCCATAGTGTTCATATAGTCTTTGGTGCGCGCTTATTATAAAAAAGAAAAGCATGTCTTTAAGAATTATGCTATTCAATGGTGAATGGATAATCATATATGTATCTAGAGGACTCTCCATTGACTATAACATCCTGGTCTGCATTGTTTTGAATCCACCACCGATGCCTCAACGATATCTTTTCTTCACTCCAAGGCTCCATTCACAGCTAAGCGACCGGTGAATAGAAAATACTGCGAAAAGACTCGCAGTTTTCAATTTTACAATGCCCAAAAGAGCCCTATCGATTCTCGCAAAATAAGCTAAATTTGTTTCTGCAAAGATACTAACGATTCACCGATTTTCCCAGGAATAAGTGAGTGCTTCCTGCGAACTGTCAAATTGTATTCACAATCAGCAGATGCGGACCAAACATTTGCCAGAGCTTAGCAATACAATTTTTATTTTCTTGGTTAATGACAAGTGAAATTCACAGTTCTGCTACTGGATGGTCACTGTGAATGAAATGTCATGCTTTGTCTGTGAATAAACCTTAAGGGCAGCAATTTCGTTTGCTTATACTTACTTACTTATATCCTGTATCCCCTTGTGGGTCCTAAGGTCTCTACAACGCCTACACGCCATCGTGTGCGATTTTTTGGAAATGTGCCTCTGCTCCCCCCAACTCTTTCCCAGTTGCCGTGCTTCCTTCTTCACTGTTCGTTTGCTTATGAAGCCTTTAATTAAAAAAGGGATCTCCTCAATGAACAAAATTTCGTGGTGAAAATTGAGATCAAGAACAGTTTTTTACTCGGCCAAAATCTTCTATGAAATAGATGGGCACATCTCTAATAGCGATTTAGGGAACTGAATTTGTATGCTTCAGCCATAATGACTTCCCGCTCAGTTTCGTCGAATTTACGTTCACCTTTGGCTCCACACGCAGATAGCGCTTTCATTCACACACTCGTGTAAGAGCTAGACAAAAACTATATGACATACGGCCATGTTTCCTTAATGCAGCTTATATTCTGACAGCATGCGAGTGGAATTGTCATTCAATTATGACATTAGCTATGACCGGTGATGCCGCTTTCCAATTTCGAAGGGGAGTATTTGAGAAGTTAACAGAGGAGTATTTTGTGCCTGATGGGAGTACAGAAGTGTATTATTTTTTCTGCTTAGTTTTCCATTTCGTAGTTTACTAGATGCTTTAAAGTTATCTCATCACTTTCAAGCACAGATACAAGACGAAGCCCATCACACACTGGAGCAATTTTGCCCTGGGGTAACCCCGAGTAAATTCTCCTGAATTGGCAGCTCGCAAAGAAAAGAGAAAATGTATAAGTTTTACCCTGCCTTTCAACTGCTTCAACACTGGATGAAGATTTTACCCCGTTTCTTACTTTACACCTTTCTCTTCTAAAAGCTAGTCTTACCCCGGGGTAATTGCACCAGTTTGTGATGGCCCATTCAATGAAATAAAAGTGACAATATACTAAACACAATAAGAGTTACTTTCTAATACTATTTTGTGGAAAAAATCTAAATGTTTTAAGGGGAGTAAAATCAGGACGAGGGGAGTCTTTAAGAAGGGAGTACGAATGCTCCCTTAGTAGTACATTCGACCACCCTGGCTATTAAATTGTCTCCCGCTGGGGAAAAAAGATGTTGCCAAATCGAAAGAAAAAAGATACTTACTCTTTCTGATCTTTGCACCCCAGAATCACTGAAAAAAGAGTTAATCCATTTTATTTAAAATAAAAACATTTGTTAAACTTAAAGTTTTATCGTAAAGTTTTATTTAATATTCCATTTTATTTCCACAAAAAGAATTTCTTGCTGCTTGTATTCATACAACAATTAATTATTTGTTGGTTTGTTTATTTATTTCTCTTTGAATTTTGATTTCTTCTTTTTTTTTTTATTATTATTTTTTAATTTAAAATCTCTTTTTTGTCATTTTATAAATGTCTAGTATTATATTTGTTTCTCTTAACGTTTTGTCTCATTTATGTAAATTTATATTTTTTTTTTTCACTTTTTCTTTTTAGTTATAAAATATTAAACTTAATAGAACATACAATATTTATTTTGTTTTTTTTTTTTATATTATACTTTTGTTTTAAAGAAATAAAGTATTAAGTATAAAAACTTAAAGTAAATGAGAGAGAGAGAGTTTCTGGTAGAAGTGAATTTATTTCTGTTTATATTTGAATTTTTTCTTTATTTAAACTCTTAATACTTTTTGTATCGTTCTTTTTGTTTTTATTTCACAAACGGTTTTTGGTTTTATGTGTATATATTTTTATACAATATTTACAATAATCATTTTTACTTAAGGGTTTTGTTTTCTTTTGAAATTATTTTATTTTTTGTTTTACCAAAGAAGTACAATGTAGTATATGTATATATATATATAGTCTAATTATTTTTTTTTTTAAATATTAATTGGGGTTTTATATATATATATAGAATGTTTTGTATTATTCGTGTTTTGAGAAAGAACATTCAATTTATGTAAAGTTTTACTATTTTGTTTCAATAAAAGAACGTAAATTAAAATGTTTAAAAATTTTAGGGTTTTAAATTTTTAAAATGCAAATACTGTTTTGTTTGTTTTTTTTTTTTAATTTTAATTTTTAATTAATTATCTCTTTATAAATTATGTAATACATTTTAGTTGCCTATCCGTTTATTTATTTTTTTATTTTATTTTTTTAATTCGGTATCGAGGGACTTTTGGAAATGTACTATTTTTTTATTTTTTTTTAAATTTAATACTTAGCCCATGCTAGTTCCATTTTTTTTTTTAAATTAAATTACCTCTTCTTTTGCGTGTTTTTCGCTGCCATAGAATATTGTTAGTTCTATTATTTGTGTATACTTAATCATTAAACGTTTATTTAGTTTCATTTTTGTTTATAATTCTTAACACTGATGGTTTTAAAGTAATATTAAACAGTTGGTTTGTGTATACGGTTTTTTGTTTTGTTTATATCTTACGTGGGTAATGTATGTATATGTGTTGTTGTTGTTGTTGTTTGAGTGTGTTGAAGTATTTATTTTTATTTTTAAAATTTTAAACTTTAAAATTTTTAATACCATGCTATGGGGTATTGGTTGTAGTTAGAAACAGCTTAAGCACGACCTTTGCGGGCAGCTGAAAGGATAAAAAAAATAAAGAGAGGGAAGGTTAGTTGGGTAGATAGTGTGGTGTGGGCTTATTGAAAGGTATGGTGAGGTGCCCTACTTATAGATATTGAGACATGGGACTAAAGAGTTTGGCTTGGTTTACAAGAAGCAATCAGTTGAATATTGTTTAGACAGTCTCTGTAATTAATTGGTCCTTCGAGATGGGATTTTACTATAAAATTTTCTTTTAATAGTTGTTGATCAAGTATATTTCTCCTTTTTAAACAGAGGTTCTTCCAAGTATAATAGCCACCAGTAGTATTGTTTGGAATAGGCAGATCTATGCTGTATATATGAGAAAGGACTAGGAACTGATAGAGACATTACTATACTATATGTAGGCAAACGTGGCGCAGAACAGTTGAGGAGGAATCGGGTTCTTTAGGAATGAGTTGGAGGCAGCTCAAACGCGTTGCAGAAGTCCGAACAAGATGGCGCGCAGGCGTTGTTGACAAGGGGTTAAAGGATCATTGATTGATTGGCTGAATCTATGCCACTCTTAGGGCCTTGTTCCACCCCTGAACTACTAGTAAGAGCAAGCGCCCTCTGCACTCCTTCGCAAAATATAGATCACATTACTTTTGTTCCCGTCCATGAGATCTTTCATGGGCCTGCAAGAAAAGGTTCAGAGTAGACTTTTTCAGATTCCAAAGCTGGTTCATGGTGTATGCCAAGCCCAGGGCTGTTGTAACCCGTGGCATTCTTGCAGTCTCTCATAAGAAAAGACCTTTGCTTCAGATTCTGGAGTTAACTTTTGATCTGCGATGCTTGTGGAGTGGACGATGATACTGCTGAGCCTGTGATTGATGCATTTGCTTGTCCTAATGTGCTGAATGCTATTCTTGCAAGTTCTCTACGAACGAACTCGGAGTCTTTTGGCTTTGATGGTAAAATTGGTCTGTATTAATCCGATCACTAAGCAGAGGATAGGAACCTAAGCTAACATGCCCAATGGTATGCTTTCTGGAAGTGCAATAGACAAGTTGTGTCCTGAGATTCAATTTATCATCCATCCATCATCGACTGACTTAATTGTTTATTAAGAACGAAGTGAGATCTAGTCACTCATGGCTAGATGCCTCTAGATGCCGCCCCTCTTCTGTCATTTGACCTAATCTTAGAATCTGACTTAATCTTAGAGTCATGTCGATATCTCGCCCTCAGATCTCTATACTCATGTCGTTTTTTTCATGTCAAGTTGAGGAGTTCCTTCTGGCTGACATTCTATGGGCTCTATTGATCTTCGTTGCTTCTAAGAATCTACTGAAGAAGTTGTTCGGAGTATGGTCCGTAGTTCTACTACATCTCTACAGGCTAAGGTATAGACCATGCCGCTCTGCCAATTCTCTATACCTTCTGGTAAAACTTGTGCACACTGGTTCTAGAGTAGAGCCTCCTCTTTCTGCACTTGTTGGCGTCCGTTGTCGCATCAGACGTTCTGTATTGATGTGCGGCAAGACCAAGAGATCTGTGGCGGTATTTTTGATGGCTGATCAAGGTCACTTGTTACCTTTCTCACAGAGCTCCTTCTGCAATATCTGCATTAGTATCTAGACTACAACCAGGTAGTGGATTCGATTTATAGTGGCCCACCCATCAAGGGCACTTTAAACCCTTCGCTTCAACCACAATAGGATCAGTTTGTGACCATGTTGATGCCCTAAAACCTGGAAGTTTCACCGAGATTCACCCGTTGAACCATAAAGCGCCGAAGGTGATATACATACTCACTCTGCATGCAGATAAAGCTTGGCATGGAAGGGAAGGTTAGTACTGTATAATCTCTTCCTCCTCTGGCCAGGCCCTTCTTCTTGGCTACTGCTATTTTGTCCACTATTCTTGCTTACCTTCCAAGGTTCTCTGTGGGCTGAACTTCGGTTGACAAGAGGTGCTTCGTCCGTTGGACGTTCAATCGGGACATTTGGCGTTGGTTGCTGCTCGTTGTGTCGGAAGCTAGAGAAAATAATGCGGGATCGTCTCTTTAAGCACTGATTCCATCGAACTTTTATTGCTTTTCATTCTAAAACGTCATTAAGGAACCATGTCTATTGCAGGATCTCTTGCATCCACCACAACTATTTACTTCCACCAAAAGGTATATACATACATTCCTAAGTTGATGGGAAACCTTAAAGTTTCCATCGAATTTTGGTGGCTTAAATCAGGACTGACTCGTTGAATCGCCAACGTTGCTAATAGACAGACATCCCAACCCACCACTCTGAGAGTTCCCTCCAACAACAGAGGAATGAAGCCATTGGCTGTTTGCCTTAAAATGCAGTTTAATTAAAATAAACACCAGAGTTTGGAAAATGAAAATTTCCCACGCTCTTAGCTCCTGAAACTCGAGGACCACCACCTGACGCAGCGTTGTAGCGTTGTCCTGCATACCAACTCGGTTTACCTCGGGCAAATGCTACTGTTGTGCTGCTGCTTTTGATGTTGTTTGTCAGTTAATTTAATTAAAATTTTAATATCATAGATACATAGATACAGAGCTTCGATTTTCTGTTTGCCGGTTCTTTCTCCACATCCACATCCTGTATGAATATTCAATTTTCAGGAAAATGTCTGTATCCCAAGTTGATATTGGGATCATCTAATAGCGAGACTATAGAGACACCACGTCGCTGTCATTATCACACCACAGAAAGCAGAGTAAGAGACAATCATTAAGGACATTTTCAATATTCTAAAAAGGAACTTATAATGGCGACACTAATTGCCAATTTCATTTAATTTCTTCTGGTGGTGGTTTCATAAAACAGCAGTTTCATTAAGGATAACGATTATTGGGTTAAATAATTAATTGATTAGTGGGTTGGGCCTGTGTCTTACCTTTGTCTTTGTTCTTGCGTTGTTCCTTGTTGCTCTTGTCCTTGGATTTGCCAGGTTTGCAGTTCTTCTTAATGACACGTGTTGTGTCGCATGATGTATCGCTGGATGTCTTCAATTTATCGGCACGAGTCATTTGGCCAGCTGCACATTCAGACCAGGAGCCTTTCTCGTAGCGGCAAGCTATAATCACAAACAAAAAAAACAAAAAGGACATTCAATATGATGAGATTTTATTTGCACAATAAAATGCCGCTTTAAGATGGATAATCGGCAATTGAGCACGTTGAGGGTCCCATCTAAGAGGGTGATTATGCTGCTGAGCACGTTTCGATTAAGATTACGAAATAAACGCGTGAGTATATTAAATTGTTTCCGCCTGGATAGGCAATGAGTACCTATTTATTTCTTAAAAGACCAATATGGTTTGGTAGGAACGTATTTGAAACTTTACTTGTTGCATCTAGATGAGGAGTTGGCATAGTAAAGTCTATAGCAATTATCAGTGGGGATTTGTGGAAGTCAATCGAATGGAGAGTAGGGATATTAACAGTGGGACTTTGATTAGAAAAAATGCCTTTATGGTACCAGAACGCCAGAGAAAGAGCAAGGAAATGCTCTGGTCCGGAAGGAAATAAGGAAGCCCCAGTGGATATGGAGTTAATACACAAAGCGGGCAGGATGTAATTTCCTCACAGGATAGGATGTTAATGGCCATATTTCCAGTGTTACGTCCCATTTGATGTTTCGTCACCTTCTACAACCAATTGAGTGCTAACCAACAGCGACATTGTTGTCACAGAAATCATAGAGGATTTGAACTACAGCGACAATGAAGCGCTGTAACATCTTATCAGGAGGCAGGGATTAGGTAACGGTAATGATGAGGATGTGACACCACATTTGAGCATAAAAACAGCTGGCTGTCAACTGATAGACCAAATTGACATTAGTCACTGTTTGAGAAACCCTACAAGAACATTAAGATGGTCGGAGATCACTCTCTTCTGTGATAGACTGCCATTGGAAGATCTAATGACACAAGATGCAACATGGATCGACTTACAGTTTATACAAAGCGCCAAAAGCAAGACATATGCCCCATCGTCGAAAAATGTGATCCTATGTCTTGTAAGAACTATCCAACGTCTAAAACCTTTCAGCAACACACTAATAGGAACGAACCAGCGTGGCTTCCGGCCCGGCAGATCGACAATAGGCCAACGAATTTCAAGTCGAGACCCACCACCTTTTCACCGACTTTAAAGCCGCCTATGACAGCATTCATCGTCTTAAGCTCTACCAAGCGATGGCCCAATTCGGGATATTGACAAGACTTATCCAGATGTATGGAAACAACTCTTCGGAGCTCTTCCAAACGTGCACCGGATTCTGGCATGGAGATGCGCTGTCATGTGATTTCTTCAATATCGTTTTGGAACAGATAGTGTGCAGGGCAGGTGTCAACACAGAAGGCACTATCTTTCACAAATCCGACCAACTGCTGGGATACGCAGACGATATTGACATCATCGGAAGATCCCGGCGAGCCGTCGTAGAGGCGTTTACGGCTATTGATAAGGAGTTGGGTAAAACGAGTTGGTCTTAAAGTGAATGAGGACAAGACGAAGTCGAAAACATTGGACAGACGATCACAGTTGATAACTATAATTTCGAGGTAGTTAAGGAGTTCACCTTTGACACCTTTGTAGAGATCCGACGAAGAATAACCCAAGCTAATCGCTGCTACTTCAGTTTGGCGAAACAACTGGGTTCAAAGCTCCTAACTCGAAGGACCAAATTAATGCTCTATAGCCGAGCCGAGTGCTGGACGATAAGTAAGAAAGCTGGGCAAATATTGGGCACCTTCGTCGGATATTAGGTCCCTTATGCGAGGAGGGCGAATGGAGGAGACGATACAACCGCGAATTCTATGAGCTGTACCAGGATGTGAATGTAGTCCAAAAAACCAAGGTACGCAGACTACATTGGCTCGGTCACATCGAGTGAATGGACAACAATGCTCCAGCCAAGGAACCTCCGGTACAAAAACCAAGCTGTCGCGGATGCCAGAATACTTGGTCTTCACAACTAGAAGCAGTGTACCCGGGACCGTAGAGGATGGAAGGCAACAATGCCTCAGGCAGGGACTCTACAAGTGTCGGGAGCCCTTTGAATGAGTAAGTAAGAGCAAGACAAGGCCTCAAAAACAATGGAAGAAAGAAAGCTAAAGTCGGTTTATATAATAAAGATGAGAGAAGTGCAGCGTAGCCTGCTAGAGAGCCAGATGAAGCCACAGGCAGGTGCCTAAAGAAAACCTGTTTATAGAATTACCAAAGAGCTGATAGATAGTTCCAGCTTCACCCAATACTCAGTGAAAGCCTTAGATGGTTCGTTGCTCGGACGAGGATCAGTTTAAGAGATGAAAGGAAGGACAATTCAGACTCTGTCTGTTTATATTCGGGCAGGGGAATGTCTGAGATGTGTCTGCCTACATATTGGCCATTGGCCATTTGCACAAACGGCGCTGCCTCTGAATACTTATTCTCCTATATAGTAGACGTTTTAAGCTGAACCCACTTTACAGTTGAGCGTAGATCCCAGCTTCTGGTTAATAGATCACGATGAAAGGTATACTATGTTTCAAGCCAAGTTGTGGGAGATTGCACGCCACCACATGGTACCAGTCTGAACGTCATTGTCCGTATTTTCAGCACTCTCATCTGGCATTCCACCTCTGGAAGCTGGACCTGTGTTTGGGTTCTCTTCATTTGATTAAATCCAGACAGACCTTGGATTTCTTTTCGGATGAACATAATAAATTATTTTCCCTTTCAATTAAAATCAATAAACCCACACTGCCCTCTCCCCTCAAACACCAGACACATCACTCACTCACATAATGACAACGAGGATCACATAAATCAATACCTTCTCTCACCCGTCCATCACTGGCAACGTTCTTCTTGTGTCGAAAGGATAACAAACACACAAAAAAAAAAAAAAAGGAAAAGGGAAAGTAAACTCCTCTCCATTCAGGTGATTAATGTACCTTACACCTTATCCTCAGTCAAAGTGTATTCATCGTCGATTAACTTCCACCTTAAAGTTTATTCTAAAGGAAAACAGGAGAGAAAAAAAACCGAACCCTTTTTCGTCTTGAATCGGTTAATTTGTTTCTCGTTAAGAAGGGGGCTAGCCGCTACCATCCCTCTCAGAAGAACCCATCTGTCTAAAAGCAAATTACCATCAACCGACAAATTACTCAGTTGCCTAGCCTTTGGGTGGATATCGTCAAAAGCTTAAACACTCATCCCAAACGCGATATCCTTTGTGTGTGAGTCTTTGTATGTGCCTTTGCTAGTAATTACCGATGCGCACACCCAATTGGGTGAGAGAGAAAAAAAGGATTATAAAGGGACTTCGCTTTCCATAGAAAATCACTACATCGCGTTGCCGTTGCATGCACACAAAGCGAAAGGCTGCCGTCCACCGTCCACATCCTTAAGTGGTCAACGTCCCGCGTTCATGTCCATTTTCCACCATTTCTACCATAAAGAGTGCGTGTTTTGTGATTTCAAAGGATTATTCGGCATTTGGGAGTCATTCGGCGGGGAAAATACGACTGGGCACTGGGTTGTGATTACTTTTCCGCTCGCTACCTTGGCCCGGATTTCGCATTAAATCGTCAAAGGACCAATTGTGTGGTTTAATCCACCAGCTAGACGCAAATTAATGTCCATTTTTATGTCCTTTTTTCTTGTAACGACCAACAGGAAAAAGAATGCAAATTTTCTTCGTTATCTGCTGAATGGGAGCTGTGTTTTTTTTTTTTCTATCAGTTTTTATGTCCTCGGTACATGCATTGAAAGCCCGAGGGATTTGCTAGAAAAAAAAAAAGGATTCGCAGTTAATTCCTGTGGTGCAATGCAAATCCATCTACATGCATGCATGACTCCTCTCGAGTGCAATCCGTATTGCGACTGATAAAATGTTAATGTCGGTCGGCAAGGATAATTAGTGTCAATGTGGGTGGGCTCTATGGTGAAGCAAACTAATTGAATTCCACGCGAGGTTCAATGTCCCGCTGCCATAATTCGTGGCAATCGCTGCGCTTATAAGCGGATGTGTATCATGCATGCATTTGATGATGAGACTTTAATGGGTCTTGCGGAGAGTTATCCCCATCATTGTCGCCAGGATACGACGCAGATGCAATCACGGTTAAACCAAATTATCAAATTGGGTGGTTTGACTTTATGACCAATTATGAATTAAGATCTGTCATCTCTGGGCGGGCTAATAGTGATGCGGTGTTATTTATGCAAATGCCGTTATGAGCCAGCGAATTTGCGTCGGATTAATGTCATTTAGTTGTCAAGAATTATTATTATTAGACGCATTAAGGTGAATCATTAAAATTTTGATTTTTGAATGATTTGTAAACATTATATCGAGCTAAGTTTTTTTTATAATAAAATGTCAAGCAATATTGAATAAAAATATTATGACAGGTTAACATGACTTATGGGGAAAAAAATCGAAAAAATGTATAAACAAAAAAGTACCTCTAAATGAATCGCACATTATAAGGGACCATGAAAAGTGGCGCTAAACATTTGAGAAGGAAGCACGGCAACTGGGAAAGAGTTAGGAAGAGAGAAGGTACATATGATGGCGCGTTGGCATTGTCTTATGTCGTATCCGAAGGGCAAAAAGGTTTCAGACGTTCGCAAGAGATTAATTAGAACTTGGAACCCCACGGACATTAGTCCAACGCACGAACCACTGAGCCACTTGTTATTCTAGCTAACTGATTGATGGATAATAGCTGTCAATCATTGTAGGATACACGTACAGAAAGCACTTTGAGGACGTCCCCAAAGGCGGACAGTTGGTGCTGTTCTTGCTTGACAGAGTCCGAACTTTGTAGCTCGTGGTTGATGAATTTGTGACCTATGGAGGGTCTCAATCTGTGAACTGCTTCTTGTAGTGGAGATCAAGTTCCTTAACTCTCTAGTGGTACTCTATTTTCGGGAATCCTTTAATTCCTGTTTTCTCTATCCTTTTTGCTGCATGACAGAACAAATTGCCAAAATATTTCCCGGTCAAGGTGGAATACATTTTAAGCGAAAAAACAAAACCCCAACCAGGATAACTAAATTCAAACAAAATGCAGTTCTCCCTCCAATGAAGCACCGCAGGATATTTACAAATTTCTCTGTACTTTGCCACTGAAAACTATTTAACTGCTGCGTTCTCGTAATTCCTTTTTAGTCCTTGAAACCTTTTGAATGTTTTATTCCACATTTGCATTTATATTTTTCTGTGTGAAACAATTGTTCTCTCTCCTCCGCGGGTGGTAGTGACCAACTCAAAAATTACCTCGACTTAAAGTTCTAAACTTTGTGCAATGCGAAAAAAAATTCCACAAAAGGATACCAAAAAAAAAGGAGTCCAACTTGCAATCATAATCCCGCAAAGCATTTGTATGCAAAGTGAGATATATATTTTTTTTTTCACCCAAAAGCTGCAGGATCGCGTGAGTGTTGTGTTCCTATTCCCTCCACTTGTGTAGCATTGAAAGTTTTTTGCTTCCCAAAAAAAGAAGGAGGACGAAAAAATAACTTTTTTTTTTGTGCGCCTGGCTTAAGTGCTTCCGCTGGAATGCATCTTAGAGGCTGTGTTAACAACCCCGTAACTGTACAACTATTCTTGCTTACGCATTTGAGTTTTACCATTCCTCCGCTCTCATTATGTTCAAAGGCGATGGAGCGACCAGAGGGTGGTGGAGCAGCAGGACTGTTTTCATGGCGCCATTCTGAAACGGACTCTTGAAATGGTTATTGTCATTGTTGCCTGGTGTGGATTGAGTTTTCGCTCTCAGTTAAGATTTTGAAAGAAAAAGTTTCCTCGGCCTAAATGATGTCAACACAACTGTGTGGGGATGAGAGCGGGGACTTTTCTAGGCCGCGTAAGGGTGTCAAATGTGATCAAGGAGGAGTCCTTTCCATTGGACATGGTAACAAACGAATTTGAATTAATTTTATTGTTATCTTTGGATTTAATTTATTTTGATTTGTTTTATGGCTTTTTCGAGCCCATAAAGTGTTTTACGCAGAACACAGACCAACGCAACGACTAGGGACGGCGGCTTACTTCCGCGCTGGGGGTTGGAGTGTGGAGCAAATTGATTTTGTGTGCCGTCGAATGGGGGAAATAAAAGTAAAAGAAAATTGAAATTGTTGTTCAAGACACTGTAAAGAGCTAGTGAATAATTGACTTGGAAATTTATCCAATTTAGGGATTAGGGACGAAGGAGCCGTCAGATAAGTTTGAAATGAGAAACAAAAAAAAAAGGATATCAAATAAATCAATGAAGTGAGCGTTAAGAATTAGCTTAGTCGGGGAAATTTATGGCTGTTTGGAGCCAATCTGGTGGTGGCTTTCTACAATTACACTGACAACAAGACACGAGTCTTCTGCCAGACACACATGATATGAAGGCGTCCAGGGTTCTATGACACAATCTCTTTTTCAAAGTCTCATCTTGGAGCCACTTACCACTCTGTCAGCAGAATGGATCCCAACTAGTGTTGTCCAATGTACTACTAAGAAAGTATTCGTAATCCCTTCTTAAACACTGTACTCCCGTACCACTACCCCCCTCGTCCTGATTTTACTCCTTTTAAAACACTTCGAATCAAATAGGTTTCCAAAAAAACTCTTATTGTGTTTAGTATATTGTCACTTTTTATTTCAGTGAATGGGCCATCACAAACTGGTGCAATTACCCCGGGGTAAGACTGGCTTTTTAGAAGAGGAAGATGAGGTGTAAAACACGAAATATGGTAAAATCTTCATCCAGTGTTGAAGCAGTTCAAAGGCAGGGTAAAACTTATACATTTTCTCTTTTCTTTGCGAGCTGCCAATTTAGGAGAATTTACTCGGGGTTACCCCAGGGCAAAATTGCTTCGTCTTGTATCTGTCCTTGAAAGTGATTAGATAATTTTAAAGCATCTACCTATAGTAAACTACGAAATGGAAAAGTAAGCAGAAAAAATCGTATACTCATGTACTCTCCTCAGGCACAAAATACTCCTCTGTTAACTTTTAAAATATTCCCCTTCGAAATTGGAAAACGGCATCCCTGACTTCATGAAACGAACATTCGAACTGTCAGGCGAGAAAGGTCACTTGGCAGCACTGTGTGACTATTGAGCACTACTTTGAAGTGTCATACAGTGTAAATGGCACTTGGCATTACTTGGGTATGTCAAACTGATCTCTAGTAGTGTCGGCGAACACATTGTAATGAGAATTAAAAGGACTTGTTGAACTATGGGTCAACATTTAGAAAAAGTCCACGAAATAGGGTAAGTCAGGTACTTGAACTCGGCAACGGAGACTATCTGTCCCCATCTCTCTGAGACCACATTATTGACAGGCAAAGCTGCCGTATGCTTAGGTTGAGGCAGAAAGTTGGCACTGCCGTTCAAGATATGTCCAGCGCTCTTACCACATATTTTGATCTCTCCTGTCCGGTGACTAAAAACCTCTGTAGGTCGTTAGGTCGTTCCTTCAGAGCTCAGATCTGCATGAAGGAAGCCAAATGACTTTTGAATCTATTACTCGCGATTATATGTCTGATTCGCACTGTCACATCATATCTTACCACACCAAATCATCACCATATCACACCATATGACAACCTTCATCACATTATTACAGCAGTCCACCTTGCTATTGACCAATCTGTTGGGTTAATAAGTGAGGCACTGCAATAAGCAATACTCAACACAATAAAGTGTGGTGAATAAAATGGACCGCACTTTGACAGAGAGTAGTTATACGTAGAGAGTACCTATGCATGTGCCTTTCCATGAACGTCATATTCGAGATAGAGAGATTTTGAGTGGAAAGAAAAGAGAAGGGTAGCTTTTATTTCAGTGAATGGCGTTTCCATTAACGGTTGGCAGTTGGAGACTTGACGACCTGTGTCAAGGGCCTGCTCGGATTGGTATTCTTTTCCCTTTTATCAGGGCTGTGAAAGAAACTTCTGGGAAATGGGCAACCGAATCAAATCAAAATCGTGTCCAAATCTGATGGCAACATTACCGAGGCAAATTCGGAGACTTTGAAACTGTCGCAGTTGATTAAGGATGCTAAAATTTTGCCAAGTTGAAATGGGTCCTAGCAACAGACTCAATGTCAAAATTGAATCCACCGGGCTGACTGCGCATCAATTGAGAGTTTCAAGTCGGATGGTATGAATGAAATTTCCCCAGCTATGCTTCCGCAGGGTAGAGACCAACTGTTGACAAATTTTGAACTGAATTTTCACTTTTAAATTGGCCCTGGCTTATAGTCCTGTACAATAACAAACGGTTAGAGTAATTTTGTACTCAAAATAAGAATGACTGCTACTGTTTCAAATCTTCTCAGTCTCCCTTTGAGGAGTAGAGCCTGGGATAGACTGAGTGAGATTGTCTAAAGATAAAGCTTAGAAACTCCTGCGAAACTTCGCCTTAAATCTAGTTGCTATAATGAAACGCACTGTCTATCGAAAGGACCGTACATTTCATCGCCAAAGACGGTGCCTTTGACTGTATATCAAACTCTGCTAAACGACATGAAATAGAGGAAACATTGCAACAAAGAGGGTGTCAGTCAATAGAAGGGCTTCTAATCCCCCTGTTGTTGCGGATGACTCTGTGTTGAGTTCCCTCAATGATTCGCACGTCTATGTTCAAGAATATATGATTGATGTTGCCGTATTTTTAGTCGAATAAAGTCTAGAGACTAGGACTAAGGCTTCCGATCAATACTCCCAAAACTGGATTGTTCTCCTACCTCGGTCAGTAGCAAGAGGCGTTTCTATCTCACTTTTCAATGAAGCATTGTGGCTAAAAAAAAAAACTTCTCTGGTCGATGCCAAGGTCTCAAAGTTGTTCTTAGATTTCTAATAATGTGCCCACGTGAAATGTCATGACAATGACATGTGGTTCCTTTGGCAAGACATGAGACATATGCAACATACCTCGATAAAGTTCAAGTGATGGAGCGACTTCTTCGAGTACGCCTTAATCCAGATGTACTACTTGCTATATCTATCACATCTATCAATGTCTTAGACGGGGAAACTCTTGGTACTCTGAAGTTTTGATGGCATTCTTCTGCATTTAAAGACTCAAGTCAATCTCCCACTAGATAGAGCTATGTTACGCCTCTCTAAAGAGGTGACAAAACACATTCCTTGTGAGTGTTCAGCGACTACAGAGGGACAAAATCTTACATCCTTAACAATAACTTACCTTTTTTGCATTTCTTTTGAATTGTCCGGGTTGGATCACAGCCAGGATCGCCCTTCTTCAGGGTCAACGTTCGTGATCTGGTATTGGTCTTGGCATCGCACTCTGACCATGGATTCTTCCCATATCGGCAGGAGAGTCCTGCAAAACATAAAGCGCACACCACCACCATTAGAAAGAATAATTACCCAATAAATATTTGAGAAAAATTTAAGTTACACGCAATTACACAGTTTTATTTTGCACAACAAAACAATTTTTAATGTTCGTCCTTTTCTATGTTTTGTTTTTTTATGCGACGACGATTTAGACCACCTCTGACGGATAATACTCATCATTATTTGGCTAATGGCATTTTTTATTGCCACGTAAATTGTCATATCCTCTCAAGGATTCGTCATCCTTAATGACTTCCATCTAATAATTTATTTCGCATGCCACTTGTGGGCATGCATTGCCATCGTAACAATCTCTGGGCTAATTCTTGAAAAGAAAATTTATAACATCGTCTCAACGTGGACAATGGTCATAAAACCCAGAAAAAAAACAGGATGACAAGTGCTCGACTGGAACACCTACATAATGTTTGAAGAAGAAATAAAAAAATTACTTACCACTCTGACTGCCATCGGTCTTTGTGCCTCGTTCATTACGGATAAGTATCTCGTGGTCATCCTCCTCCCAGATTTCGCCTTGGGACACCACTGTTGTAGGTTGTGTCTGTTCTGCGACTGGCAGTGCCAGTGGTGTCTCCTGTACCTCTGTTGTGCCCAGAGCCTTTGTTGGCAGTAGTGACAATGACGCGATTACCAGCATCGCTGATACAAGAAGGAAATTCATGTTTATGCCCGACCGAGTGTCCTGCAAAAAAAAAATAAAAATAAAAAAATCCAGATGTTTAATTTTGATGAAAAATTTATCAAGGAGTAGTCCTTTTAAAATTGAATGACACCAAGGATACCATTTTTCAATAAACGAAATTAAATGCTTCCAAGGAGCAAGACGTAGGGCACGCATCATTTGGCACGTTACCCGAGGGTGGCCCAGGAGTGGTCCTTCTTCTTATTTTTTTTTTATATATATTTTTTTGAGGGAATTAGTGAATTGGAGATTATTATCTGCGTGAGCATCAATTGAACTTTTGCAGATGGTCCTTCAGTGTGCGGAGTTGTGGAATTTGTTTAAACAACTTCTTTTTTTTTGGTTATAAATATCTCTGTTGGTTTTATCACTTTATTGTGCTTTGTTAAGCGGAAAATTTGCCAAAGGACTGTCCTCATTCGTGACAGTGGAAATGAAAGGAATGGAATCGTCTTTGTTTTTTTTTTTTGTGTCTTTTATGAATTTATATTCCCAAAAAGTAGGTTGGATTTGAAATTAAATAAATAAAAGATACGCTCATCCAGCTGAATCGAAATGTTGCGGACAGTTTTTTGGACTAAGCACTGAGCATACGAAATTAGTTGGAGTTTGTTTGGCTCTTAAAAAGGAGGTGATAGGGTGAGTTTTGATTCTGTTTCAAGAGTTCTTTAACTTGTCGTAGGCTGAAGTACGCAGTGTCGCACAGGATCTGTCATAACAGATTTGATGACAGATGACAGACATCTGCGTATTCCCCTACACGCACAGTGAGAGACGAGTGACACAGAGACAGAGTGTCTACCAACTATTGAGAATGTGTGTGAGAGCTCCCATTCGATTTGACAGGAATGTCAGTCAAACGTCAAACTCACAGAAGATGTATGTATATTATATAAGGTGACCAGATAAGAATGATACAAAAGAAACTCTAAATAACACAACAAGGGTGTGAGATAAAAAATTGAGTCTATCATTATTTTGACGCTACATTCATGCCATTTTGTGAGGAAAAGCGCATCATTCAAAGAGCGGTATTGGCTGCGCTGGCATGGGGTAAAGTGGTCGGTCTAGTTTTTGATTACTAAGTTCAATATCATTCCGGCAATCGCATATCGAGCTCTTTGGTCGCGGCGGCCAATTGATATAACGCTCGCCGAGATATGACCCAGTTGCCAAATTTGTTCTTTCCAACTATTAAGCGCCGACTTATTGAAACTTACAGCTACATAGATCCTTCTTTCACTTGTCCTTTCTTTTCCGCTGCACATGCTCGCCGTTGTGTACTCTCCATTCATAGGGACGGCAGAGTGGGCTAATTTTCGCTCTTTAAGCCTTCAGGTATACCAATTGCTTCTGAGGTCTTCCATGGGCGTTGCTATTCTGTCCTGACCGTTGCTCTTATTGCCCAGCTCCCTTGATAGTCTTCTAACCTCTATGCCGATAGACCTTCGCGCAGCTATCACACTTATTGGACCCCCGTCTCACACTATACGGATGAATCACAGTTCACAGAGGGGTGGTCTTCTGAGCTTCGAATTTATCCTCCTCATGTATAAGATTGTGGCTGCAGCCGGTTTCCCATATGAGGGCTGAATGCATGAGGATTGACTTGCTTTAGGCTTCTGTACTGCTTCGGTCCTTCAATATTTGGTGTTAGCCTTTATAGGCTTCCTAAAGTTAAGCCTAAGAACTTTATGCAAAGCTTGCTTTCGGTAGTATGTTTGCTTAAGGAGCTCGACTTTCTTGCTGATCCTGGCTGTTCTGCTGATTTCAGGCTTAATAAGCGGAGCTATACGTCATTTATGGTGCCACTGTCACTTCTGTTGGTTTCCATGTAAGTAGTACTGGTTCGAAACCTGGCTCCTGTGGCACTTCTCTTATTTTGTATATTTTCGGCCTTTCTTTCGCCCTATTTGCATTTTACAATCATTGTTGTGCAATTCTGTAGAATAAGCGTTTCTTTTGAAATTGCCTTGACAGTTGAAAACAATTTAACCTGCCTCCATATGTTAAGGTAAAAACCTCCGAAAATCATCAACCAAATTTATGCCAAAAGCCCGTTTACACTTTGTTCCAATCAAATATTTACCCGTCGTAAATTTTTCGCACACTCGCCTGTCAATTTAATCAAAATACATCGCTAAAACTGCGCCCAATTTTAATGCATAAATTAAACTAAAAACAGCTAATCAATTTCGCAGATTACATTTATCGAAAAAAAACGAACGTAAAAATATATTTCATTCAATCGAAATCCATCTATCTACAATCTAACACCGTTTGTTTGTGTTTGCCAAATGAAATTTTCTAATTATTCGACATGAAATCAATTTGGCGGGGCGGTGTTTTTTTGGGCGGGATATACCCAGCAACCGTAATGTATTATGGCTATCTTATCAACCGCAACAGTAGCCGCACATTAGTCACAGTGTGGTTAACTTCCGCCATTGTTTCGTCGGCCATTGAATGGAATTTATTATTATCTTTAGTTAGAACAAAACAAAAACATTATTTTTTGGTTTTGTGTTTTCTACTGGCCACAAATGGTCGATTAATTAATTTCGTGTGCAATGGCTAGATCAAGTGATAAGAGCTTTAGAATGTATCTAAAAGAGGAATGGTTCTTTTCGGGTGTTTAATGGTTTTTAATCAAAGGTTTTTTTGTCCAAAAATACTTGCAGTTTTAGGTGGGCGGGGTTTGAGAAACAATTAGGGGGTTTATTTGGCTTCAATTTGAAGAGAAGTGGTCTATAATAGGTTAAGGAGAGTATATTACGAAGAATTTCCCACAAAACTGAAATTGGGCAGAAGTCGCATTGCTTACAAACCTACAATTTTTCATAAAATAAACAAATGCCTGCAAATTAATCCTTTTTCTACACATGATAACCAAAATATAACGATTTTCATTTTGTAGCTGCGTGTCCTTATGTCCACCGATGTCCAAAATATTTTTCATGCAGCAAAGTGTCTACAGCGCACTTTCGTCCTCGTGCCACACGAATTTTATTAAAAGAATGAAAACTTCCCCCCCACAAACAATGTACACCCATAATTCGCGTTATTAAAACGAAAAACAAAGAAACAGAAAACCAAATCCAGTTTCCCCACAAATGTCCTGTCATAAAAATTTATAAAAAAAAATCATAAAAGAATAAAAGATAAAATATTACGTACGCAGGGAGAATGTGTCCTCCCACGTCATAAAGTGTATATTAAATAGATTACTTTAGGCATACCGAGTGTGAATGTTTCAACTTTAAGGACACCTTAAATTCCACCCAAAAGATGTTGCCCAGACCCGAATGATAAATTTACTTCCATCAGAATAAATCGTTGTAGAAATTAAAGGGAATAACTGCCTGTCTACGTTGCTGGGATCTAAATGAAATTCACAAGGATAAAGTGTAAGAGCTGACAGGAACTCTGATGCCATGTTATTATTATTATCTTTTTTTTCTTTCTGTTGTTGCTGCTCGCCTTTGCAAGGTCTTGTGTAATATATTCGATGGGACGTCTCTCTTTCATTTTTTTTTTTAGGAAAACAAAAAAAACCAAGCACACGACACGACATAATCCACTTAGGGTTGCATGTTTATTTAATGGGCAAAAATTCAGCCATTATCCTGCAACAAAGGATACTCTACTCGTTCAAGAGCGAACGAAAAAAAAAAAATATAAATCTTAAGATTCATGCATATTACGTGCATCTTTCTTCACAAAAAAAAGAGAAAGGGACGAATCTATCTAGTGCATCTTGCCATCCTCGATTCAAATTAAGACCGGAAGATGAAGACAAAAAATAACTCACGTTGTGAACCTTTGGATGGTCCTTGGAACGTTCTCGCTTACAGCAATCAAAATGCACTTTTGCTGTGTGCATGCACATGTGCTTTATGAAGCTATGCACGTGCTCAGTCGACTGTTGTATATCCTTGCGGCAGTATAGCAAGTTTAATGAATTCGTCTGCTCTCATTCTATGCTCGAACACCGAGCACCAGCACCGACAAAGCAGGAGGAGCAAGAAAAGATTTCTCCTTTCAGTCTTGCTTTTATCCGAATTTCTCCTTTGCGTGTCCTTTAAGCGGATTTCCTTTGAAATTAGTTTCGAAATGCCTGAGGTGTTTTTCTTTCAGAAATGAATGAGTTGAGCAGAGACAGATAGAGTTTCGAGTGCACACAAAAGGATAACTTGAAAAAGACGAACTGACAGACGTTCTCTCTCGACTTGTGGGTAGAATGTCCTTCTGATTCAATTGTATGTCACATCACACGAATCATTAATGATCCCCATTAAATTATTTACGAACTGTTTTAAATAATTCCAAAACTGTCAGCTGTCAGTTGACATGACACTTCGTTACGTCGTTACGTTATTTTTTTTTTCTGAATTCCCATTTGGGGAAATTAATAAATTATGTCGGCGAGCAGTTAAATGTAGTAAATTAAATATGTAGATTTATCTGGAAAGCTATTAATTAAATAAACTGAATTTTATTACCGCTATACAATAACTGGCTGTCAATTTGAATTATACGACTTAGTGTAGAGCAATTGAGAGTGCTTCACAAAAAGCAAATTACCCATTACAAATGGTGGATTTAATTTGCTTCGATAAGAATGGCATGATGTAAAAATATCCTGCTCACTAAGGATACATACACACTGTTCGGTGTAATGATTGGGAATTTATTTATTTATAAATATTTTATGAAACATAAGTGGTGGAGGGACTTTCAATTTGCAATAGGATGGGGAAGGGACATTTGGTCTATTTTGGATGGTTTCTTTTTATCTAACTCATCTTTCTTAAGATATATTGAACGTAAAGGGTGACATTTCAGTGATATTTCAGGAGCTGTCAAAGCTACCAATGACATCTAGGTGTCAAAATAATAAGATTAATTTGACATTCTATCACGCATTAGTTCCGTTCACGAACCCTCCCAAAACAGCGAATTTTTACGAAAATTTACGAATTTCTACGAAAAGCTGTTTTCGTAGTTTTTCGCAGAAGAGGGCGCTCACGAGAGAGTAAAATATTTCCCCATGCTACGAATCTTAGTGCAAGAAATTTCTTTGGGCTGGTTTGTGAATACTGTCAAATCTGTCAGATCAGTGTACTTTCAGCTTTTTTTGGTCAGCCCGTTCGTTTACTTTTTCGTAATTTTAGTTCTCTCTAAGAGAATTTGACCCCCACTCTTTGAAATTTGATTATCTACGAATTTTAGTGCAGAAAGTACGCGAACGGACCTAGTGTTTTGTCGAGGATGCAAAAATTATTCGAAAATACTATCGAATTTCCGGCATTTCGTCCTGAGGTCGGCCGGTCATCATGGCTTCAGTGTGCATGCCATTCTTCGCATAGTGGACAATTTGGAGCGTAAGTACATTCTTCAGGACCTTAACCCACCAGACAGACAGAGATTGGTGCGAAGTGAAGAAAAATTAGACTTTTTGGTGTGGTTTATGGCATGGACCTTATTTCTTTCGAATGCGGAAGGAGACAACTTTACTGTCAGTGGTCCCAGATATAGAGCAATGGAAACCAACTTTCTGTGGCCAGAGCTCGATAAATATTCATGTATCGGATCTGCAGTTCCAACAAGAGGGGGCTACATTCTACATGATAACGCTTCACGTGTTGAGAGCGAGAAATTTGACGACTGGCCGACTTGACTACACTCGCTTATTTCCTCCAGAGCTACGTCAAGTCCTTAGTCTACGCTTACAACCTCTTGGCCAACATTCGAGGTGCTATTTTCGGAAAAAACGGCCTACATATTGGACCGACTGATCAAAAATTTAACCTACCGCTTGAAGCACATTCGGTTTTCGTTTAAAGTATGTCCTACTTCATATACCGTTATTGCTTTATTTACACTTTACACTCCCTGGTCACCCAAGACGTCTTAGGAAGCATTATGCTCTGATAGATTCGCCCAAACATATTTACCCTAGCTGAGCAAGATAAGCGCAGTGAAAGAGTTCGTGTAGAAGATTTCCTTACGTTCCCTTATAATTCACAGTTTTTTTTTTTTTTTGCTTTTTATCAAAATATACAAGACGGCGTCCGAACTTACTTATATATTAAATTTAATTAATTCTGTCTCAAGAGCATTCAAATTGCCAAAACTCTCTAAGGATATAAGAAAACAATTTGTAAAGCCACATTTTCCACAGATGCTAATTGACCTCTTTCATTAGTTAATCGAACTTTTCCTACGAAAAATATATAATTCATTCAAAATTTCAAAACACAAGCCAAGGAGGCAAAAACTTTTCAAAAAGTTTCACCTTCCTTCCTTGCCATTCAAACTTTCTCTCAAAGCCTTTCAGCAAATATTTTAATTGCTCCTTTAAAATATTCATCAACAAAAAAAAAACTCAATTCGGATCAAAGAACGAAGAAGCATCGTAAATCCCACCATTTTCTAGAAAAGAAAAAAAAAATTATCCCAACATGCCGTCGTGCTAAATAGCTTCAACAAATAGTAAATTGAATCCTTTCACCACAAAATGGACACCACTCCCACTCCACTATTGCCTCTCGAAAATTTAGTTTCCACCGGCAGGCAAACAACCTAATTTGGCAAATAAACGTGTGCCGTGTTCGGTGTTCCTCCCTCCAGGACAAGGATCCATCCTGGAGCCCATTAGAAAGCGTAAAACATTGGAAATTCCTCGTAATCGGAGCGAAATTAATTCATGAATGACCCGCTTCATTGCGAACAATAAGCTTAGGTATACCTCCTCATCGTTGCTGGCGATTTTGATATTTTCCAGTGAAAAGGACCTCCATCCTTTCTGCCTCTCTGCCCACTCATTAACCCCCCTCGCTTTTCTGAGAATCCCTTTCGTGTGTACCTTAATAATTAAACGAGCGTTCCACTTCAACTGACATTCAATATATTTGCTGTTATTGAGAGAGAAGGAGTCAGCCTGCCTGCCGCACATCCTGTTCAATTGATGTTCAGTGCCTTTACACTGTTAACCGCAGAGAGAAATTGAAAGGGGATTGCGTTCGTTGGGTTGGCTTTTGTGCCACCCAACATTTATTTGAAATTGCTTTTTGTTTTTGACTTGGACCACATCAAGGATCCAACGCTCCATCTGCCATCATTCATTGATTGGTGCGTATTGTTCGCGCATTTTAATTACAACTGGTGTGGCTTTTCAATTTGTAACGGTTCTTGAAAATAGTCTTAATTGGTGGCTTTAATGTGTTGCCAAGGCTATCCACATGCAGAAGGTCCTTTTGCGCCGAACAAAAGACCATTGTTGTGTGAGACTAAGTGGAGCTTATCTTCGAGCAAATTTACACAATGTCCTGGGAATTTGAGAAAATTAGAAGAGGCTCATCAGAAATTCAAATTTTCGATGCATATTCGCACAAAAGGAAGCATCATCGCCTAATTGGCATTTTGGCTTCGAATTTCGTTGGTTCGTTGGTTTTTTTGTTTTTGTGCCAGGAACTAGCATATCCCTTTGCCATCATCAAAAGTTAAGGCAAATACTGTTCATTCAGCCGTGTGATCCCTGTGCACAGACACATGATGGTTCTCTCAACTCATCCTGAAACCATAGAAACGGAAAACTTTGATTGATATTGGAGTCCTTTTTTTTTGGCAGAATATTAATACTCTTCACATGGTATGGATTTCATTAAATGTTATTACGAAAGCTAAAAAGGAAAGAGAGCGACAGAGAGAAAAAAAAGTATCCTTCATGCCTCATCCTGAGCAGTTATTGAAATATTCAAATAGAAAGGTGAAAGGTTGTGTATTGTGTGCCGATGCTGATGTTTGCATAGATAGATGTATAGAGTGTGCTCCATTTGATTTCCCTTAAGATATTTCCGCTTTTATTGGGGCGGTGGCGATGCTCCTGATGATGATGATGATGATGACAAGGCGACTGATGACGGTTTTCTTCTTCCTTGCTCTTTTGTTGTTTGGTAAAGGAATTATTTTTAGACGTGAAATGGGGTAGAACTTGAGAATTGAATAAATTGACAGGACACTTGAGTGGCGGTAGATTGAAGGACTTTTAGAGGTGGACGATTGTTATTATGAGTGAGTGGGTGTATTACTAAATGGCAAGAAGCTTTTTGAAGGAAATTATATCGGTTGGTCACGACAAAAGGAGATTTGCTTGAGTAGAAATTAATGACGAGACTGAAACTGGCTTGAAAGCAACAGAGGGTCAATATACACAAGTACATATCACTTGGGTTGGAGCATTTTGAGTAGGCGTAGAGGATGTCCTTTGTCAATGACATTTCTTCTTTTGGAGGCTGACAATCGATCTTAATTTGGTGTTCTTTTCGCTTCAAGGACTTCACATGGGAAGTTAAGGTTACAGATCTGCGAAAGTGTGGAGAGAAGGATCCATATAACCTAATTGAGGTGGCTCTTTGCAAAAGATAAAGCTACACTTAGACCAGTGTGTGAACTACAAGCTGAACCAACAAGAACTCTACCTAAAGAACTGGAGGCAGTCAGAATTTATGTTACTGAAAAAGTAGATGTAGTTCTAGATGTAGTCCTTCCTTCAAGCGAATAGATATGTACACAGAAGGTAAATATGGTCTCTTCTTCCTCCTCCTTCCTCCTCGTACATGCATGTTCTGCAGACGTCTTCGTAGAGAGGAACTGGCATATACCCTCGATGGAGGTTGTTCTCGTAAGCCCTTACACAAAGTAGCTTACAATTAAAACGTGTCTACCCAGAGTATTGAACACTGGTCACTCTAGCTTAAGTCTAAGGAGCATCCTAAGAGCAGAGCAAGCAAAGCTGCAGACTTTGAACTGTCAATGGTTCCTCATTTGATGGGCCATTTACAGCCCCGAGTTTCTCATGGAAAGTCAGGGTAATCCTTGCAGAGGAACCACCATGAAGCATCGAATCGGTTCAGTCATTCATACAAATACAAGAAAAAACCTGGAGCTCTTGCTTTACGAACGCCTTGTATCCTGTCATCATGGGACCACGCAGCTATAGTTTGGCGTTAAGAGTTTGGCAGCTCCTTTTAAAAGGCCTACTTTGCGGTGGGGTATTGTTTCGAAGGACTGGCTAGTGCACAAAGCCGCCTTTCGCGCTCATCTAGGAGTATTCTGCATAAACCCTTTGAATGAGCAGATCTCCGGTCACTCCGCATTTCGATCTTGTCGTGTGACTTATGAGATTAACTGAACTTGACAGGTTTCCTCTATCTTCTCCGCATCCTCTTCCTAATTTGGACATTCTGAGCAAGGGTGTCAGGTTTCCCCTGTGTCTTCTGCCGGAGAACACTGCATGCTCCGCGTCCTCGTCCTAATTTGGACATTCTGAGTAGGTATTTCCGATAGCCACTCTGCCCGGACCTTGTCCCACCTGATTTGCCACTGCTCTGTCCTTAGAGAAGAAGGTACGTTACTGAGCTACTGAGATCAGTTTGAAAATGATTCCCACAAACTGGCACAAGAAAGGAACCACTCACCTAAGTAAGTAAAGCAGTAAAGCATCCTTTTAACCTATTCCTATGCACAGTTTCAGAAATTCAGTAATTTTCACATGGAATACAAGTGTTTTTTGATGCAAACGTTTCTAAAGATTTTAAGGACTAATTGAATTTTGGAAATTCGCTCCAAAGGGTGTCGATTGAAAGCTATCAATATCAAAGGCTCTCACTTGAATCGAATTTCCTTTCAAATTGTCCTACCAATTGGGTTGGCTTTGCTCAAAGGCTGTTGTATCAATAAAGAAGGATCACTAAAAATGTTAGTTGAATTTCGAAAACAAATTCTTTAACTAAAATTCCAGCATACAGGCTTTCGCCCCGAGAATTATTCGATAAACAAATGAAAAACGCAAAAAAGAGAACCTTTTTTGGAAAATATTTACGAAAAAATCCTCCGCCCGACTGCAATCAAAACAAAGAAAAAACAATTCAAACAAGGAATCCAATAAAATTCGATAAAAATATAATAAACGTGAGTGGACGCAAAAAAAAACAAAACACACAACAAAAAAGCGCCTGCCAAAAACCCCTAGTAAGAGTGGTTCGTGTTTAACTTTTAAGGATCAATATTATGTGCTCCTATTGAATAAATACGAAGTAAAAAATTCAGAATCCATCTCTCCCTCTCCGCATGCTATCAATCATCATTCGCAGCATCAATCAACCCCAACCACCACCCTCGGGCAAACAAAATGTGCGCTGGTTCGGAGGGATGAAAACTTTTTCAATCAACTAATAGAAGGAAATTTTTTCTTCCCCCTCCCCCTCCCACACCATATGCCACCTGGAGTGCGCAAGGAAAAATATTGTATTTATACAAAAAATGTTCACTTAAAACTCCTTGCATTACGGTAAATCCAAAATGGGAGGCCGATCCTGTATCGGAGGGATGATGAACGCAAAAATTATTCCAAAACAAAAAAAAAAGATAATGTTCGTCGAGCACATGCAGAAAATTTGTGTAGACAAGGATCAGCCGCCATCACTCGAAAAGTGCCAATGAGTGGTTGAGAGTTGAGAGTGAGTCGGTTGAGTTGATGCGAAACTTTTTTAAATTAGAGGAAAAATTTTTATCCGCTTCCTGCGCCCAGGATATGACTTTCATGTCAATTGCGGTGAGGGGCGGACTTGTTGTCCAATTTGCATGATATTTTGGGCGGCTTAAGGGCATGCAGGTTAAACAAAGTTTTACCCTAACTAACCCCATTTAAAAATTTGCATGAGTGAGTTTCCGTCGGAAGAAAGGAAAGGATCCCGAGGAAAGCACCACCGCGCCGAGTCGAGTGTACAAAAGTGCAACTTCAAGTGGCGGTTGTCTGCTTGCAGCTACATAGATGGATAGATGGATGTTTACATTTTTAGTTTTTAATTTTTTTTTCTTTCAGTGGCGAACGAGAAGGTAAAAAGTTGGGTTTCTACTTTTTAGAGCAGACTTGTCTCGCGATGATGTTGTTGAGAAAAATCAGAAGAAAACTTGTAAACTTCTCGTCCATCCTTTGACAGAAGAGACTACGAAGTAGTTTTATTTAGAAACACTGATTGGTTGGTGGGGTTTACTTGTGGAAATGACCAGTGGAGGAGTTTAATTACAGGACTGCTGGGAAAACTGTCCTCAACTAAAGGAACTTGATGTTGACTTTTGGTACAGTAAGCGTAGGAAAGTTTCCTCAAAGGACTTCGTATACCAAATAGTAGGCAGTTGAACTAAGAAACTTTTTTTTGGAGAAGCCAACGTTTTCAGAAAAAATTACGAGGCCAATTTCAAGTCGAAAGTGTGACAGGCAAATAAAAAATAAAAACAAGTCCGGCTTCCTAGAGCGCCAATAGTTTTACGGCTAACCAGGAGCCTTGATAAAACACCTTCAATAAGAGCACAGCTAACTAACCTTAGGTCTGTTCGCGTACCCTCCTAAAACAGCGAATTTTTACGAAAATTTACGAATTTCTACGAAAAGCTGTTCGCGTACGTAGTAGTAGTTTTCGTAGTTTTTCGCAAAAGAGAGCACTCACGAGAGCCCAAGAACTTTCTTTGGGCTGGTTTGTGAAAACTGTCAAAGCTGTCAAACCAGTGTATTTTCAACTTTTTCTTGTTCAATCCTTTCGTTTACTTTTTCTTAATTTTAGTTATTTCTCACAGAATTTCGAAATTTAATAGTCTACGAATTTTAGTGCAGAAAGTACGGGAACGGACCTCTTGTTGCTTGAAATCGAACCAGTCACAATGTGGGTTGTCACAGCTGTCAGCCAGTAGCTGTCAAATGCGCAAAAAAGCAGAGAATACCTCGAGTCGAGTTTACTCTATCTACGATCAAAAGCGTTGGAAACACCTGAGGTTACATTTGGATTGCCCCATAAGAGCTAATTCTTTCTATTCAATATGTCAAAGTCCCACAACCGCGCGTCACAGAGCTGCACTATCGACCACAGACAAACTAAATTAGACAGTTAACTCGAACTTCGTCTGGCCTCTTAGTGCTGCATATGGGAGGAGCCTAATTATCATGTTTGTGAATAATTATAAAGTAGCGTGCGACCATAGATGTCAAAAAAATCGCCGCATTTTGCAAATGTATGTGTGAAATTAGTGAGCTCCCGTTTGATTTTGCTTGATTGTCAGAATAGAATGACAGCTTGGGGGAACGAATCTGTCAAACGAACCGAAGTTGTCGGTCTAATTTAGATGTATATGTCTATGCTATCGACACAGTATTGGTCTATTACTTTTGACACACCATTTTGTTGTACCAGTTAAGAGCGAAGTGTATGCTACAGTGGACTTGTTGTGTATATTTTCTGAACCATAATTTCAAATAAATTGCCGCATTATTTTCCAGGCTTCTTCTTTGGAATAAATTTTCAATGCAAAGCAGATTTATCCCTTAAAACTCAATTCTGAATCTAGGTCACCTAAAAAACTAATCGAATTATACCCCTAAAAGTGCTCTCTTCTGCCATTCCACATTTAAGTGCCGCAACTTAAGTAATTTTTTACTTAAGCAACATAAACCCATCTGCATTTCAGTTAATTTTTTAATGGCCGTCATTTTTTCACCCAAAAACCCTCGTCGAAATTATGTGAGTACGAGTATATTGCCAATCCTCGTCAGATGAGTCTTAAATCTCAAAAACCTTCATCATTTTTAAAATGTTTAATTGTTTATGAAGCTTATTTGTGCTCCTAATTTTAAGCTCAGCTAAAAAGGCATTAAGTGATGAATAAAAAATTTACGCAACATTAACCATGAGCAGGCAAAAAAGAAAAGAAAACCTCAAGCTTTTATGAGTCTTTATCTTATTGGGAGCTGTTCCTCTGATTCTCCTTCACAGAGGGTTGGTTCCATTCTTTTACTAATTTCTCTTGCGTTACTTATAAGGTTATGCCGTTATGGCTTATTTATTAGGTGGTTTCTTTATGTTCAGTCAGTCAAATGGAACTAAGTCGTGATTGAGGTTTATGCCACCTTATTATGTGGTACATGCTTTTACATATAGCGGTTTTGTCTTCTTGAAGAGAATGTATGAAGCTATTATGGGGTTTTTAACGGGTGTTTGTCTTAAGGAGAATGCAGTTCTTGGAGGGAGGTGTTTTTTGAATGGCCTACAATGACTTTAAGGGTGGTATTCATTACATTGTTTGCACCATCTATTTAGACGTTGTAAAAGGTGACCAGATAGTAATGATACTTTTTTGTAATTGGTATGTGGCAGCAACTGTCAAAGCCACCAGTGACATTTAGCTGTCACAATATTCAGTCAGATGTGCCATTTTATCATACATGGCTTTATTTTTGGCAAATGTGCGCAAATTGTAAAAAAATACTTATCAAAATTCTCCCCAAAAGTAAGATTAATAAGTATTTCGTCGTGAGGTCGGTCGTCACATCATGGCTTCAGTTTGCGGCAATTTATCTCACCGTGGAAAAGCTTGCACCTGAGTACACTCTTTTGGATCTTGAGCCACCAATCAGATAGAAATTTTTGCGATACGAAGAAAACATAGCTAGTATCAAAGAAGATCCAGAAATGTCGGATCGGCGGCGATCAGCTGAATTGGGAATCGTCAGAGAGTCAACCTAGCTTATCTTGTGATTGGATTTGGGCCCAAACCTTGCTGACGCAAAGAAGAAGGCCGAAGATCCGGAAATGAGGACAGGGATAGAATAATGATAAACACCTTTTTGTGGCCAGAGAGACTCGAAGTTGTGAGGAAGAAATTTGGCGACTGGGTCATCTCAACGCGAGCATTCAGCAATTGACTGGCGAGAACAAGCGACTTGACACCACCCGATTATGTATACAAGTCCTTAGTCTATGTTAAGGACTACATCAAGTCCTTTGTCTATGTTAAGAAACCAACCACTTTGGATGAACTCTAAGCCAATCTTCCAGACACTATTCCTGCAATAGCGACGGAACATATGGGTGCGAGTCATCAAAAATAAGACTGACCGCTTAAAGCACTTCCAGCAAAGTCAAGGCTCCTATTTGAATAATGAGCTATTCCACACATAATGGTATAAATGTAGCTTCAAAATTAGATTAGAATCAATTTCTTAACTCACACCGATTTTGTTTTATTCAAATTTCTTTTCTTATCGTTTTTATCTGGTCACCCCCATCACGGAGAGGACATCCTGGTCGACATCATGAATCAAAACTCATCATCAACAAAAAGCGGTTGGCAACCGCAACTACAATTAGAATAAATATCAAGCCAAAGCCGAGGGATTCCCAAAAACGCGGTTTCGGTCAAATGATTCGGCCGCAAATTAATGCCGTCCTGGTTCAACTCCAAAAAGCTCCAAACTCCAACTCCAAAATTACTTCCATAGCGAGTCCTCTCGCAACCAGAGCCAGCGTATCAATTAGTTACACAGTGCCGGACAGCAGCAAAGCAACAAAAGCAATCCTTTTGACAAGGACCAACCCGCAACAATGCATCTCATTAAAAAATATGAAAACAATAAAATCTGATTTGGTCTACAGCGTGGCAATATTTTTAGTCCTGCTGTGGTTTCACATTCATATTCATTTGTCTGTTTTTCAATTTTTTTCGGTCCTGGCGCTAGGCCGACAGATTTGATACGCCTCGCTTTGCAATTTGTATCGGTGGAATTAATATTCTGTAATATTTTTTCCCTTCTAACCGGTGCGGTGGAAAAAAAAAAGGACAACACTCGCCCCCCTCAGTTGGAAGAGGAAATGTAAATGATATTGCGCAATATTTCATTGGGAAATTTTATATATGTAAACCCTCAATTAATGGGATTTTTTGCGAGGATGAGTAGTGTATGTTTGCTGCAATGATTGAAGGATTCAATCAGTAATTTATTTGGAGAAGGGTTTTTTTTCCCTCAGGAAACCCATCGAATGAGTTTTTATGAGGACAGTGTGGTAGAAAAAAAAGGAAAGTATTTATTTGCTTTAAAATGAATCCGTATTATGAGGCATCTGGTGCGTCATTTGCGCGGTGGAAAGGATTATTTTATTCAAAGGATATGATATGTGAAATCTAATGAATGCTTCAATTGGAGTTTTAACTCGGTTGACCATATGAAACTGGAAGGATGATTCAACAAGAGATGCCATTTTAAATGAATAGAAAAACGAAATACGTTAGCCAAAAAGGGCAATATTTTTATTTGAGTCTAGAGTACAAAACCTGCGGTTACTAACGAAATACAATATCTGACAAATGTTTCCCCTGTGTTGGGCTTCAAATGGCAATTCTTTTGAGGGAATTTTCCACCCGGACTTGACGACTTTGAATTTAATTTGTGAACGCACTCTTTCACTGATCATCAAACTGTCACTGTCAATTTATTCAGTAAACTCAACATTTTCATCATGGTAAACGAACACGGACGAGCAGCGTCTACAAATTATAGAAATTTTCTACCAAATTTCGGAGTCGGTGATCTTTAAGAGCGTTAGCTCCAATTTTCGGTCATAATTCTCGTCCTAGTAGACAGCCAATAACAAGTTTTGTGCAAAAATTTGAGTCTACATATTCGTTGTGTGATGTTGCCGTGTCAGTGAGACAACGGGTTGGACGAAGTGTGGAAAATATCGCGTCCGTAGAAAGCGGTCGAAATCAGTCAATTCCACGGCGTTCTCAAGAATTGAGCATCGCTCAGACCACATTATGGCGTATTTTGCGTAAGGATCTTGGCATACGCCCATACAAGATCAAGCTGACTCAAGAATAGAAGCCGATGGACCTTTTAAAGCGATGTACGCTCTCCGATTGGGTTCTGGAGAAGATGCGCTCAATGGGTTCGTCAATAAGCAAAATATGCGTTATTGGTCGGTCGAAAATCCACATGTGCTTCATGAATCACCACTTCGTCCACTAAAAATAACTGTTTGGTGCGGTTTGGGCCAAATTTCGTCGACGGTAACCATCGTCACGTTACTGTGAATGGTCAGCGTTATGGCGCCATGATTAGCGATTATTTTTGGCCCGAATTGGAAGATATGGACTTGGACGACATGTGGTTTCAACAGGATGATGCCACAAGCCACACCACACACGTTACAATCGATTTATTGAAGAGTATGTATGGTGAGCGTGTTATCTCAAGAAATGGTCAAGTAACAAGTCGACGACGTTGGAAGAACTCAGAGCCGACATTAAACGCGAAATACCGGTCCAACGAATCGACTGCTGCAAACGTGCCCGCGATAGCCATATGAACGAAGTCAAGTTCCATTCATAAATGTTTTGATTGTGCTTCAAGCCGATAATAAAGTTTTTGAAATATGTCAAATGGTCTTTTTAATTAAATATGTCACATGTGCTAGTGTGGGCTCCTACATAATGTTTCAAATCTCTTTATTTAAAGCCCCAACCATAATTGCATTACTCCTGGGATTGAACGAAAAATCTGCACCCATAATTGCAAAGGCAACGTGAGCGTATGTGATATGCTTACACATAACGTAGTCATCCTCAGCGCTCTTTACGTATGGAAGCAAAATTGAACGAAACTTGACGAAAGTGAGCGAAAAGTCATTATGGGTGCAGTATACAAATCTTATGTATTCGCATGACTAAGTACGGCAGCGTCCAGAGCCTTAATTCAATTACAAACTGAGGAACATACTGACAGACAGACACGGTGTTCCGTCTTTCCATTTAAGAGCCGGAAAACCAAAAAAAATGGCCCAAAAACTACACCAAACTGTCTCTCATTGTGGATGGAAAGATCGTTCCAATAATTCTCTTTGGCTTGCAGGGCCCCAGTGATGCGATAGTTTCGTTTATTAAAGTAGATTGACACAGGCCTTAGACAGGCATGAGCCTATACATTCAGGATGCAAAGAAATGCCAAAAATTGCAAAAGAATTGAAAATGAATGAAAAGAATGAATTCGTTGATGAATTTTGGCAAAAATGACTGGTGATTGCGTCCATATTTCCATAAAGTGAATGAAGGAAACCATTTTGGAACTCAGTTACAATTGTTGTATAGAGTGTCGGCAGTAAGCACGGTGCCAGAAACATTAATTCCCACTTCGTTTATAGATCCAACAGAGTTCTGTGAAGAGAGTGATAAAAAGCCAATACATAGCTTGGCATATCTGTGTGCAGTAAAAATCTTAACATGAATAGAACGCACCTATAGTTCCATGCTGAAAGGGAAGCGAATCTTCTTCAAAATGGGAAATGCTCTTAGATGTTTATCAGACGTTCAAAAGAGATGAAGTTGTGGGAAAAGCTTTTGATACTTTCTGGGATTCGAGTAGTCCAACGAACTATTTAGATGGACAAACAATTTGTAAGAGAACAGCTCATATGGGTTCTAAAAGTACTATGCATTGGCAACACATTTCAGACTCAAGCTCGTTACTTCTTGCGAGTACGTTCGAACCACACAGCAGGGCAAACGCATCGCTGCCACCGATCCATAGAACAGAAACATGTTGTAATGCAATAAGGCCCGCAAATCTGACTTATGAAGAAAATATAATACCCAAGGTCTTTATTTCTATGCTGAAGTGACAATAAGATCCAAAAAAAGGGCCCGTGGCTGTTTTCGGACTAGACGTCACATCCTGACATTACAAATGGCAACAGAAAGGTACTTAAAGCCAGAGGCATTAGTCGTATATAGACTCTGGGTCATACGGCTCTTGAAAAAAGAAATACTCCCCACGGGCTAAGATGTTCTAGCTCAGCCAGATAGCCAGACCCATCTACATGGCCAGTAGCCTAAGTAGGCCTCGATCTTGCGATAGATCGACGTTTCTACAAGCCCCTTGTACCCGCTTTTCGATGAGGTTACATGCGCATGAGCCATTCCACTTGGTTCTAGTATTTGGTGAAAGGATCCTCATAGACTAGTTTATGTCTAGGGCACCCTCCTTTCATTGGTATCCTCTGGCAACACTTTATCCTTCAAATAAAATGTCCCCCTATCACGTTACATATCAAATACAATTGAATTGCCTATGCCCTGAAGGTCCTAGCAGGCCCCTAGCACATCAATATAATTCAGTTATGACATAAATATTGTTACACCAACCACCGCCTAAGGGTGGTTACACCCCACCCTCGCATTTGCTCTTCAAAGACAATGCATCTTCAAGTAAAGCCAAACCCAAAGCAAACAAAGAAAAGGAAAAGGAAAAGAAGAAAAAAAAAACAAATTAGAATTGAAATTTGATTCAGCGTACACGTGTCAGGCGAAATTTCCTTTCTTCTACTTCCCAGGACCACCTACACGCAGAAATATACAAAAAAAAAAGGAAAAAAAACAATCATCCCCCTCGAACAAACTTATTGCCATCTTGGGACAAACGATTATAAAGCTGATAAACTTAATCGCAATACGCCCATAAAAAAAGGCGAGAGAAACAAAAAAAAAAAACGCCGAGGAGGTGGCAACAAAGGAAAAATCAATCTTCATTTTGATAAAAGAAGAAGCAAAAAAAAAGGACCTCTTCGAGCAAAAAGATCGCAAGGAGCACATGATAAAGGCTTTTTGATTTTAATAAATCCGCAGCTACCCGTCGATTACCCGCTGCCACTCCTGTTTCTGATTTATCGATTACAATTAAATTTTACAACGAAATCACAAGGAAATCACTTCCTGCGTCGTCATTTTGTGGCTCCTAAAATCTACTACACCACGTAACCAGATGTGCTCTCCCCAAAAAAAAAAGAACTCTCAACGAAAAATTATTTCATTCCATCAAGCCATCAGCATCATATAAGGATAATGGTGGTTATGGTTACCTCTCTCTCTCTCTCTCGCTCTCGCTGTTGTTCTCTTTATTCTCTGGCTCTGCACCCAGACATTAGAGTATATTTGCTTATAAAACAGTACTTAGTACACCCCCCTGCCAAAGGCTTCAGGGATGGAGGATATCCTCTTTGATGATATAAACTTTGCCCATATAAAAATGGCTACAGGGTGTGAGTTGGGAGTTGGGAGTTGTGAGTCTAAAGCAGCACACATTTGCTTTATGACTCTCTCTCTCTCTGTCTCTCTATCTGGTATGGAAAAGTATCCTCATTAAATATGCATTTGAAGTTCGTCTAAAATGCACGCCTACCGCACTACACACGGTCCCAGTTTGTGTCCACAAGGATTCATAGCAAAAAAAAACTTATACGAGTACTCTTGTAAGGAAACACAAAATGTTATCCTTACCTCAGGCGAAAATCGATTTTAGTACAAAAGAAAAGATTTAAATGAATTACCTTTTGCAGCGCCGGATAAGGAATGACAGTCAGTTGTCAGTTAGAGATGCCTGTCCAAACAGCTGGAGCTCAGGAATCAGAGTATCTTTTTAGCACTTTTCGCGGCTGAGAATTTTTAGTAGATTCTCTTATTCACTGGATAACCGCACTTAGATAACCACACAACCTTTTGTATCTGTCAGATACGTTTTTATTTTTATTTTCACTTGAAAATTTTCCACTTTGTATCCACTTCCTTTTTTCTTTTTTTGGGGGATTTTTTTCTTCTTCTTTATCCACGTATGCACTTCTTTTTTATCCTTTTTTTCGGGTTATACACTAGAAACGGGGGGGTCCACTTCTCGTTACCGCTAGATCCGCACAGAAGAGAGAGAGTGCGTCGAAGAGAGATCAGAAAATAGAACACAACACACACAATTTCCAAATTTAAAAGGAGACACTCACAGGTTCCTAGATCTATTCCCAGAGCAAAAAAAACCCTAGAACTGAACTCGAAGTACGCTGGAGACTGACTGAATTTTCGCACTGACACGACCGTTAGCTAGCCTATTTGAGGGGATGAAAAACATCGTATCTGTGTGATGTGTGAAAGTTTGCCACCCTTTTTTTTGGTAGCAAGCTTTCGCTCGATGTAGCTGCAGGGATTGCTCCTTGTATGGGTTATGGTACTGAGCATGCGGCTTCCTACACTACACTGTGAAGCGTTTCTATGCGATGGAAGACGTAAATCTGCGTCTTAATCGTCCGGCTCATCATCTTTCTTCAGTTTTTTTTATTTTTTTTTGTTCCATTTTGTATCTGTTGGATGGTTACGCGCATGTTTGTGAATCACAAAAAATGCATCTCACTCTCACTCAATTGAGATTCCACTCAAATGAGAGCTTTCATCTCATTTTGTATATTTTTCTCGTTCCTAGGCGCAAATAGATTTTCATCCTAAGTCAACATTTGGGTGGAAAATGGGAAAAAAATAAGGAATACCTACATATATTGCTCCTGAAACCGGAATTAATAACTTTGCAAACGCTATTCAGTTGGTACTTGCAGATGGTAGATATGATATGATTCATCGTCGATCTCTCAAAAGGGGAGGGGGAGCATTTTTGAGAATCGTATTTTTAAACGAGAATGGAGAATGGCTCTACCCTACCTGGTGTGGTTGTCAAGATAAAAGTTGGAGTGCTCATTTTTCAAAAAAACGAAAACGAAATGGTAAGAGTGTTCTGCTGATGGTATTTTTGTGGAATAAGATACTTTTGAAGTGTCATGTCGATGAACTTTTTGACTCGCATTGTGGGAGAAGGCGATTGATTTATGGCTAAGCAATTGGATTTTATTATCGAAAATTCTGTTCCCTAAGGCGGTTTGGAATACGCTCTTTCTTAGGAAGTAATTAAGCCTTTGACAAAGGGGAGAGAGAATCTAGCTATCTAGGAAGCATCTTAGAGATTAAAACGCAAATTTGGAGATCAAAGTCAAAAGAGGCCAAGTGATAGGGGTCCAAAGAGTCCTGTTGAACTACTACGAGCCTTGGTGTGTATCCCCTTAGAGCCCTAAAGCATAAACTTTACCCTACTTTTTCCTAAACTGCCGAAAAACCGTCTTCACTGTTCACTGTTCACCGTCTTCACTGTTCACTGTTCACCGTCTTCACTGTTCACTGTTCACTGTTCACCGTCTTCACTGTTCACTGTTCACTGTTCACCATCTTCACTGTTCACTGTTCACCATCTTCACTGTTCACTGTGCATGGTGTCTTTTGAATCAACGGGCTCCGTTCAATTGCATTAAATTGATTGTTCCTTCTCGGGAAGTGGGAACAATTCAGACCAGGAATCTGCTCGACGACCAACAAAGACTTGATGCGAGGAATAAAACTTTAAAGGCTTCTCTCGTCAGACAAGAAAAAAAAAATGATTGGGGGCCGACAGCCGTTTTTATGTGTTGGATTTTAACCGATTCAAAAGAAAAGAAAAAAAAGATGGCGGACCGGTATGTGGATGTGCCGATCGGGAAAGAAATTGTAGTAGATCTCTTTGAACAGTCTCTTTCTCGTTGATAGAGGGCGCAAATCGCCTGAACAACTACCTTCCTCGTTGGATATACGAACGATTGGGGCAGAAGTTCCCCTTAGTGTTTGCGTAGCCATCTATTAGCGGCTTCCATCTCCTGCTAACAGTCACTCTTCAAGAGCTGTAGCCATGCAACAAGACAAGAATGGGAACAGTTTCAGTTCGATATTTAGATTAATTAACGTTGACCAGATAACAATGATACATTTTTCAATTCTTGTGTTTCAGCAGATTTCAAACTTACCAAGGACATTAAGCTTTCAAAATATTAAATAAGAACCGCCATTTTTTCCTGCATCATTTTTTGCTTGTCAAATCGTCGAAAATTATTCAAAAAATTCAAAATTCCAGCTGAGTTGTAAATACCCAAAGTAAATTTCGTCCTGAGGGCAGTCGTCATCAGTGTGCAGGCAATTCGTCGCACCGTGGAAAAGTTTGAGCGTGAATACACTACTTTGGACTTTAAGCGAACAACTAGACAGAAATTGGCATGAAATATAGAAAAAACAGCCGTCGAGATGGCTAGTATCGAAGAAGACCCAGAAATGTCGATTCGGTGCCGATCAGCTGAAGTGGACATCGCCCGGCTCATTTTGGGGATAGATTTGGGCCTCCATCCACATAAGACTATGCTTAAGTAATAATTTAAGCCAGACGATCATAGAAAACGCCATGAGTTCGCTAATTGAGCGCTGGAAATATTGGCCGCAGAATCGGATGTTGGCTCTTCTTGAACGAGGCCTATTTTTAGATAAAAATTTCTTTCCACTAATGCGGCAAACCCCCTATCCAAACACCTTGCTTGCATAGCAATTCAGTTCAATGGATATTTCTTAGCATTGAACAGACCGATATCTTTTTCTTCGGACGAACTCCTGGCATTCTAGCTTACGTAGCCCTATTCTCACCATCAGCCGCTTATTACCTGCACACAAGCTTAGAACTAGGATGTATCACAGTAGAAAGCTTCAGGAAACCGTCCTTTCATTAAGCACCTTCCATGACTGAGGATATCTTAATCTCATGGTACTCTCATCTGAACAGAGTCATTAGTAAGAAAAACCAGTGAAAAATGCTACAGTTCGCCTGGAGCGAATCGTATGATACCCTATCCCTATCTTATTTGGTCGTGTCAGTGGGCGGTGGAAAATGAATTCACAAAATTTTCTATTTTGCCTTATAAACTAATATTTTTACTCGAAAATTAATTTTTGAAGTAAACGCCCCTAAAAAGTGGGCGTGGCCATATACAATGTATAGACGATTTGTGGATTAAGTGAATATCTACATATTTGCCCAAGTAAGTTTTTTCGAGTTTCATATGAAAATAGTGAAAAAAAGTGATTTTTTTGAAAAGTGGGCGTGTCAGTGGGCGGATTTTAAAAATGTTTACACTTGTATTGCTTACTTTTCCGAAGACCTCGTATGCAAAATTTCATCAACCTAGCTCAAAATTTAAGGCCCAAAAACTGGTGACATACGGACGGACGGACATAGCTCAATCGACTCGGCTAGTGATGCTGATCATTTATATATATACTTTATTGGGTCTATCTGTAATATTTCTCTATGTTACAAACTATGTATCAAACTTAATATACCCTTAGGATAGGGTATAAAAACTAAAGGATCCTTTCTCTGCAGCTTTTTTTTGAAGTCAATCAATTTTCTCTTGGATAACAACCACACAATTCGTCAAAGCAAAGCCAAAGGCCTATCCTCAATAAACATCCAAACCGAATTCACAAAGTCAATAAGCCTTCCCTTGGATTGGCACCGAGGCAGGAGTTTACTTAGAAAATAACAAATAATTGGTAAGCATCGAATGGGCTAGGCAGCATCGATTCAAGGCCTGCCACATGGAGAAGGAGCAAAGAAAAAGATGAATATCCTCGATCTCAAAGGCAAACTCATGAAAATTTCACAAAAGCAATAAGCACACACAAGTTAAGGGTTTGCTTGGTTTCTCTCTCGAAGACTAAACACAAGTACAAGTAGGTTCCTTGCAAGGAACACAAACAGTAGTAACGATAGAGGCCAACGCACAAAAAAAGGACGCAATTAACCCCCCTTCCACCCATCTCTGGGTTTATTGCTAGATTGATTGATTGCAGGGTTCTCTCCTGTTTGTTGGGATTTAACTCCTGTGCACTGAGTATGCCCTCAGTAAGCTCTCTTGGACTGGCTCCACAGAGGAGCTAAGGTACAAATCATTTTTTTTTTTTGTCCCACCTCTAGTTGGAGTTAAAGGTGGAAAATAATTAGAATTTATCGAAAAAAAGGATTTGCACCCACTTGGGCTTAGTCCTGTTTTGACTTTGAAATTGGGAGCGGTAATCTCTTGGAAAATACCACACAAATTGGTGCTTGATACCAATTCCATCAACCACCAATTTGTTGCCGCTAATTGGAATCTGGTGTAATAATTACTCATCTTGAGGCTTAAGCTCTTAGTGTTTGTGGTGGAAGGATCTGGTTGTTCAAAAGCATCGAAATGGAAATTAGTTTCGTTTGCGAGACATACTCAAATCCTCCTCGACTCCTTTCCATGGTATTAGAGTCAAATGAGCCGATTAAATCTCGAAAAGCAAGTAATTTTAGCTGCCTCTGAACCAAACAGAGTTAAGGACATTTACACGACCTTACAGGAACGATGAGTGTAAAAGAAAAGTAAACTACTGGAGTGCATATACTCGACTGGCAATGGAACCCGCTTACTCAGGATGGCAGGATCGCGGCTGTCCTAGGAGTTCGTGGCACAGAACAGTGGATAAGGAATCACGGCAACTGGGAAAGAGTTGGGGGGAGCTGAGGCACATTTACAGAAATCACACACGATGGCGGGTAGGCGTTGTAGAGGCCCTAGGACCCACAAGGGGATACAGGAGTAAGTAAATACCAAGTCATCAATCAAGTATGAGTGAAAGAGCGCATGATCGACGACTGGAGGATGGATAACAATGTTCTAGCCAAGAGGATCTTCGAATCACAGCCTCACAAGCTTGCTTCTCAGCTACCTAACGAAACACAAGAAGTAGAAGAATCTTCTAATCCGCAACTGCCTAGCCAAGCTGTTCACTGGCTATCCGTCTAAGGATATACTTACATACGTAAGGACGAATAACGTTCGGAACACTTTATATCGTCTGCGATAAATGAACAACCCGCACATTTGCCAAACTGTGGAGTATAGTCGTCTCAAACAAAAAACCAACCCTCACTTTGGCTTTTTATAAATAAAAATATAATCTTATTTACATTTCAGTACAAAGAGAGGACAACCCGCGCGCGACACTAAGAAGGATCCTTTGAACAAATTTAATTTAATCTTGACGCCCACTTTGGCTTCGGAACAATAATCTTTGCCCTCATCTTTTTGGGTGAAAATCCACCAATTACCCCGATTATGTCCTTCAACATCATAATATCCAAGCCCAAGGTTTTTTTTGTTCTCCTTTTATATTTTGACACAAATTCTAAGACCAGAAAAGGACCACCGCCGGCATGAAAATTGATGCTCCTTTATAGAATTGACTGTATAATCACAATGAATATCTCTAAATTTACCCACAAGACAAAAGGATAAAAGGATGTCCAATGGAGAGAGAGAAAGAGACAAAGTCCTTAATTAGTTCCAATCGATTGAAATAAAGAAAAAGCAACCAAAAGAGAGAGAGCAAAGAAAAAAAAATCCCCAAACAATCTAATGCACCCTTGAAGCGATGTAACCAAATTTAATTAGCTACTTCATGGGTAGTTCTTAGCCCCCCACCATTCCATAGAGAATCCGATAAATCTCTGAATATCTGAACGCAAAAAAAAAGGAGGAAATCCTCGAAGCAGTTAACAATGGATTTCGAACACAAACTACAGTTCCGGAGTTGGAGAGATTTTCCTTCTTTCTCTTCTTCTTTTTATAAGGATTTTCTTTGTTTCGTTTTGACTTTTTTTTTTGTCGTCTTCTTTTCTAGTTTCGGTGGTGGACTAGTGAAGTAAGGATACAAAAGACATTTCCTTGGGTTATTTGCTAGTTACAGCATTAAGATGTTATTTTTTTTTAATTTTATCTTTCAGGACGAAAAGCAAAACAAGTGGAAGGAGTAGAAGAAGAAGAAGAAAAAGAAGAAGAAGAAGAAGTTCTTTGCCATTATTTTGATTTATTCGGCTGAAGAGATTCGTGACGACAAATTAAATTATAAAAAACTAAACTAGGAGACCTGAAGAATCCTTGACGAGAATTTTCCTCTCCCCCGTGTGTAGTAAAGCATTCCTTTTTACTAAAACTGTAAGCTAGATAGAGTTTAAATCCTTTTTTGTTTTGTATATGCTTCGCTCTCGTCATCCAGAGCAAATATCCTTCGGATTTCGCTCTTATCCTTCGAGAGCTGAAAATGTCAACACATTCAAACTAATTAAAAATCCAATTTAAATGGTAAACATAAACTGAGGCACAGCAGCAGGCAGGCAGGGTGGCTAGTGTAAGAAGCAACAAAACAAAAAAAGGACTCAGCTCCATCACAACAACACAACACAACACAACACAACAACACAAAACAAGAGCAAAGAATGAAAAGGAAAAGGAAAGCTGAAGATGATTTCGCTGTGAAAATAGTGCTTAGGCGAGCCCATGTTGGTTGGCAAACTATCCGTTGGACGGTTGCTTGGATGGATGGCTGGATGGATTGAATGACGAAAGTAAATACTGGTACACAGTGACAGGAGGGTGGCCAGAAGTGGGGTTATTTTTAATTCAACTCTAGGATTTGGTTTTTTCTTTTTTGCCTACTCTCCATCTGCTAGTTTCTATTTGCAAACGCGAAAGAATAGCATAGAAAAGGACTTGGAAAGGGCAGAGGAAATGAGGATGAGTACACGAACGACTAGAGATCTTAATCGGAGTGCCAATTGCAGGAAATAAATGAATTGCGCCACTCGCTGCGCTGTTGGTTGGTTGCTTTAGGGGATGGATTTTAAAGGAGCTTTACAGGTTTAGGTGATAGGCTCAATGGTTACAGCTGCAGGTGCAATTAATAACTTGGGATTAAATAAACAGGGCGTGAATATTTAAGTGGGAGATTGCATGACAGTTATACATTGGAGTGCAATTGGACTTGCACTAAGCTGGATTTGGTTGGTGGAAGGGTCAGCAACATAAAAAAGGTTATATACTGCATCCCCTTGTGGGTTGTAGGACCTCTAAATGTGCCTCAGCTCCCCCCAACTCTTTCCCAGTTGCCATGCTTCCTTCTCCACTGTTCTGCGCCACGTACTCCTAGGACAGCCGCGATCCTGCCATCCTGAGTAATCGGATTCCATTGCATCGCTCTGTGATCATGCCCAAGATCCAAGAAGTCCAGAGTCTGTTGTTCTTCTTCATCATCTGTAAGGATATTTTCCGCTGAATGCTCTGCTACAACGGACCTTTGCTTGCTCCATTTGTGTTCCTTTCAGCCGTGTCTAAGTAGACTGCTGCTGTCAGTACAAAATTGATTTCTTTTTCATATGACAAGCAGCAAGTGGTTCCAATCTTATACCTCAGCACGTACTCCACTAGATGGAGCATAAGCAATCTCGGTGTCTATTACAATTCGTTGCAAGAATGAAAGGGTAACCTGAAAGTGAAGGGTGTAATCACCAACCACCAAGTCTTTCGTCACATTTTTTCCATTGCAACAGCAGAGACAGTCTATCTAACCCACAGCCCAGTAGTCTAGTGTGTCTTGTGTCGCCAAACTGGCTATAAAACGGGAAGAAATCTTACAGTTGAGCATCAGACACTTGTCAGCATTCGAAGCAATAACCACCTTAACCATCATCATGTTCAGATACGTAAGAGGGATAGATATCTTCATCCAGTGGCTTAGATTTGTTAACAATATATCTTTCCATTTAGTTGGTCTTCTTGTGTATTGTGGCCGCTGTTTTCGCCAAACCAGGAGTACTTAGTTCAACTTTGGGTATTGCTCCATCTTTGAGCATTGCTACCGCTCCAGCTGTTGTGGCGGCACCAACATTAGCCATTGGCACTCCATTGACTGGATTGGTATCTAATGGACTGGTGTCCAGTGGTTTAGTCAGTGGTGGATTGGTCTCGGGTGGACTCATCAGTGGTGGACTGGTGACCGGTGGTCTCGTGTCAAAGGGACTGATCAACGGTGGATTAGTATCAAGTGGACTGGTCTCAGGTAAACTGATCCGTTGAATAGAATCTAAGACTGTAAGCGAAAAATAAAAGAATTTATGTTCTTGTGCCCAAAGCTTGTATCCTTTTGATTGTTTGTCTAGAAAGAAGTTCTGCTTTTCAATGTCTAAACTGAGTTCATACTCACTAGTAGTGCAAAAGGGTGAATTCAGTAATTTCACCACAACTTGGGTGTGTTCACCACAACTTGGGTGTGTTCACCAATACTCACCACTTTGCGCAATTCTGAGGCTGATGTAGTTGTAATCTCTCTGATTCGATACGAGGTTCTATAGTAGCTCTAGCGTTTCTCTAACCAGCTCCCAAACTCTCCCAAAGCCTCCTCCCCTTCGATACCCTGGCTTCGATATCAGTTTTCTGATGCCTTTCATCTCTTGAACTGAATTCCCAATTTACCAAACCAAAAATTGGCTTGGGTTATTCTTACTTGGACCGCAAAAATTTCATCCTTTGAGTTACCACAAGTACAAATCATTCATCATCACAGCAGGATCATTCGTCCTCTTCGCCCAACAACACCAAACACACAGAAACGTAAGCTTCATTGGTTAAATACCATGTCAGTTGTCTTCAAAGAATTCATCAGTAGATACCGCATGGGGTACTCTTCCCCCGAAAAACCCTGCCAGACAATTTGCTCATTTTTCATTCATAAAATCCCTAAAGAGAGAGAGAGAGAGAAAAAAAAAGAGTCCTACCACACTGGTCAGCCGCATGACATCTGCTGCAAGGCTTCATACTCTTGCTACTGCATCTGTTATCCACCAGGCAGCTGCAGAGCCAAACAAATTGCCACAAATTTATTTGATAGTAGGGATTCTCTATACTGTACAGACATGTCGTCCTGGCATTGCAGTACCATGGTGGCGATGCTACTCTACACCCCCCGCCCACTTTCATATGAACAACACACAGGAATACAACGTACACACACTTGAGGGTACTATTTTGTTTGATGTAGTTTTTCTTTTATAAAAATCCCAAGGATCAAAACAAATGAGATACCGCAGCGTGTAAAACGCTTACTGTACCGACGAATAGCGCGGCGGCAGCAACTCCTTCATCAGGAGAGAAATAAGAACTTAATAAAGTGATTTATTATTTTTGCCCAGAGACGACGACCTGCATATCCTTTTCATACGAGTTCATCATCTCTCTATTCATGTCCAACATTGTAAACGTTACAACTTTCTTTTTTGCTCTGTTCTGCTGTAATCCTTGTGATGCTCGTATCATTGCAAAGAAAGGATTCTATTGTTTTGGTGGTGGAGAACAGAACAATTTAAGGTTTTCATGTAAATTTGATTAAGCAGACAGGCACCCACACAAACAAACTGAAGAGAGATATGGTATGGAAGGACATTTGCAATAAATTGAAATTTATTGTGGGAACATCCCAATGGGAGCTGTCTCCATGCTAATATCTGGGAAAATTTACAAACTCATGGAAAATGCACTGCGCCAGGATAAGGACTCAATATTGATAAAAGAGAGAGGTTCCATTAAATCTCTGTAGAAATCTATGAAATGCATCACACGGACAGAGTCCTGTGGAATCTTTTAACTACTACAGTGCCCTCTGCTGCTGTTGCAGACCGAATGGCAAATTGATTTGGGAGAGTGCACACTAAAGGTGCTTTTGGAAAGGGGGGGGGGGGGGGGGGAGTATTTTTCTTCCTTTTTTTCCACTCTGGAGATTTGTACTCACCCAGGATGAGTGGTTACAAATTGAATTCTATAATTTTGTTGAATCGCTGGAATGGAATCAGGAATTATGCACAAGCAGTTAACTGGGAGACGAATTCAAATGGACGCTTTTGTCAGGACGATGTTTTCTTTTAGTGGGCATTAATAATGCGGATGTCGGAAGGATATGAGCAGGATTCTTTGGATCTGGCGGTGAATACTATCGAAGGTGGAAGGGAACTACGCGCAAATACGTTCCAGGACTCAACAAATTCCACAATTAAATATACGGAGCCAGAACAAGCAACTGCAACACACCATTGGCTACCAGCCAAAAACCTATGGCCCAGAATGCATGTCAACTTTGTGGGACCATTTTGTCGGCCTCTTGGTTGTCGAGTCTTACTCAAAGTGGCTTGAGGTCAGTTCAACGTCGAGTGCTGCTGCCATTAAGTTCCTTCGTTGAACCTTCGTCAACTATTCGTTACCAATGGACTTCCTGTTGAACTATATAGTGTCGGACAACTGTGTGAAAAAGTTGGGATACAGTGCCACCACCGGTTTGAATCTGGCCAGATATTTGTTTAGTCAACACGCCCACAGAGCTGTTGTGCCAAAATAGCCAACATACCACTGTCATCTACTCCTACTGGACCCCACTGCTACTGTCTTCCCATCATTAGCGACACCGACTCCTGTATCTGTAACACCACACTGATCTAGTCGCAATCGATAGCTCACACAATTATGTAGCTGTGCCCCCCAAAAACGCCAAAAAGTTGTCCACAGTCTTTTCTGCTGAGACACAGCAAGAAAGCTGAGGATTTCTCACTAACGTCTAGGAGTTGTTAGCCTGCATCTAGGAGACACAACGCACGCTCTGACCCTGAATGCAGGAAGACCCAACACAGGTTCGGGACCTGAGAAACTCTCAGACTCTTTCTAAAGGTGCGTGTCTACTTGAGAGCACTTTCGCTAGTTAACTCGCGAGGGTAACTCTCGAGTAGTTTTCCGTATAAGAGAATGAACATTGTTTGAAAAGTGCGAGTTGATCACCGAGAGTAAGATAACATCTTGCGAGTAACTTGCGAGCAACTTTTTAAAAGTTTGAAAGTTGAGAGTACTAAGACAGCTTTCTCTAAGGTCCTTGTCCTTTTAAAAGGTGCACTTGAGAGTAAAATTTGGGCGAGTACCTCTCAAGCAACTCTCGAGAGAAATTTTGTAAGTGGACACGGACCTGAGAGCAACTCTCATCTCTCAAACTTTTAAAGAGTTCCTCGCAAGTGGCCAGATGTTATCTTATCTCTCGGAGATAAACTCGCACTTTTCATACAACGTTCGTATTCTGAGAGTAGTCGCAAGCATGGCTCACACTCATTTTACTCTCATTTGGAAAGCTACTCAGGAGTTACTCTTGAGAGTTTACTAGCGAAAGGGCTCTCAAGTGGACACGCACCTTAAGTACTTCATAAGCAGTATCAGACGATAGTTTAGTTTAAGCTTAGCTCCTATTGTATGACTAGTACGCCGAGTATGATCTTAGGTTAGGTTAGGTAGATAGGTGCCCTATGAACAGAAGGTCACTGCTCACTTAGACCCACAGAGGACTGTATAATTCAAGCTTTTAGACGATCAACCAATCATTGAATCCTTAGAATTGGTCGAGGCAAGTGTTTGTAGTTGAAAACGTCCAGAAGTCCAGGAATCGAACACACTGAGTAGAGAATTCTGATCGTGTATACCCTGGATGCTACTTGTCTGAGGAAACAACAGCTAAGGACTTCGAAAAGTCCCCATCCCCTCTGTCTATCACCACAGTACCGTCCACCTTCCCTTCAAATCCAATTAGTGCCATTCCACAAAAGTCTCAAGTCTCTTTTGCCTCAAATATTAAATTTGGAAAAGCCCTTCTTCACCTTCTACATATATCCTTCCATTCTGATACCCTCATAAGCTGCTTATTTAATTGCACTCAAAGGCTTTCTCTCCTCATAATTAGCCAATTCCATTTCTCAAAAGATGTCACTGACACTTAATGTGAACCCACCCACTTACTCACTCACTCTATATACTCCAATGAACCACTTCCGCATTCACTTTTCCCATACAAAGGTCCGTACTATGTTTTTGCGTGAGCTGCTCAATGAAATATACACTCTACACTCCATTCCGCTCTGCTCCGCACTATGCCCTTTGCACTTGCACTTAACTTTCATCAAGTTTGCTTTGCTTTGCTAACAGCCGCAGTGAGACCAGCATCACCCAGCAGTTCACATTCACAAAGTGCATGGTAAATTCACTGATGATGAGGCAGAACAAAAAAAAATATATCCTTCCTATGACATCCTTTTTACCTCGACTCGACTAAAATGTTGGATAATACTCCAGTTCCCAGTCCCTAGTCCCTAGTCCCTAGTCAATTGTCTTTTTTCATCCGGTAATTAGCTAGATTGAAAACAATGGCATCATTGCACATGTGCTAGGACGAACATAAAAAAGGATATCACCCCTACAAAGCTTTAATATCAAAGCCGCACTGAGCCGTGCAATCACTGCACTATCGCTCAGGCGAATGACAAATGCAATATAACTCCAACCGACCGGAAGGGTCGAAAAAGGACACAAGAAAAGGGGACAAAAAGGATGCCCCGAAACGCATCTAAGTGGGATGAATTGTTAAGCTCCAAATCGGGTCGACGACTAAAGAATTTGTTTGTTTCAATTCGAACGATGATGAGCTTCTGGCAAGGATAAAGGGTGTGCACTGTCTCCTGGCGAACCAAAATAACGCTTCCTTCCCTTGAAAAGGAGTCGTCCCCTTCTACCACCACCACATCGGCCCAAAAGACAATCCTGTCGCTGATGATTATGACGACGCAGAGTGAGTACATCCTGATGGAGATGGAGATGATGCTCCTTGCCGGCTGCTACAAGCCTGATGCTAATGGCAGTCATCATAATTATTGTGATTTGAAGTAAAATTTTCCACGAACAACCCTCGGAAGTTACAAGCGCGGGATAAAACCAGAAAACTGAATTAAAGTTTCGTCTCCGTTTTTAGTCCTTCCTCTATTGCCATTGGAGTCCTGGCGGATGAATCTTTGCCCTGAATCTTACTAGCGGAAGTTTTAAGGTGGCTTTGACACAAAAGTCAAGCGAAAGTTTAACGGGCGTTTCAACTCAATTGTCTGTGTGTTAGTGTCTTGGTGGGTATGACAGACTATGACACCCAATGACACTTTGGGAACAAAGTTAATTTCCGTTTTCGGGGAAATGAGCTTCCTCCCCACTCACTCTCTCTCTCTCTCTCTAAGTGAGATCATTTATAACTTGGTGTCCTTGGTAACCACAGAACACATGTTCTCTTTGCGGTTGATGTTTCTTTTTTCTCATGCACCAGTTAAGGACATTAAGGACACGCGAGATAAAAATAAGAACCCACCCACCTGAAGCTTCAAAACTTTGACGTTTGGATATCTGCTGCAATGGATCTTCCGCTCGTCCACTTATAGCCATACTTCAAAGGACTTACCCACCCTCTCTGGTCTGAAAGGAATCGCTGGAAGAAAAAAAAGCAATCACAAGTGCGATGGAAAATTAGCACTTAAAAGAGAAAACGAAATCATCTCTACTTCATTTGCGTCAGTTTTTTTTCTTCTTCTCTTTGCTTCAAGGACCTGTGTAATTTATTCAGTTTTCAGTTTTTTTTTTTTTTTTTTCCTGTGATTTGCTCATTATAATTCTTGTATCTAACGGTCGCATGATGGAGGAATCAAACTCAGTCATCATGTCGTAAGAATAATAAAAGATAGTCCTGATTGGAATAACTTTGACAAGGAGAATGACAAATTGCCGAGTTTAGAAGGAGATTTGCGGTAAATTTAAGCTGAGAAGTGACCGTAATAGATGATAAGCTGTGATATGGAACGAATATGGGAACAAGGTGTCTTAAGCGATTGAGGTTGTTGGCAGAGAAATAACAATGGGGACTATAGAGAGGTATCCTTCAAGGGAATTAGACTTAGGTTCTGTCTCCTAGTGTGGATCCTCTTCGAAGGGCTTGCACCTCTGCACCTTTTGATTTGCAAATTTTTCCAGAAACCGTATCATAGACTTACGTAGGTACTCTATTTTGTGTCTGGTAACTTGATGGCTTCTATATCTATAAAGCCTGCTCTCTGCTTTCTACACACCAGAGAACTGCATGAATCGATTCATTTGCTGTTGTGAACCATTGGCTAAAAAACGAGCCTTTCACAGTCTCACGAGAATGAATCAGGACACAATAACAAAGTTCACTTTACGAAACGAAATGAAAACAAATCATCATGGTACTGGTATTCATGAATTATTGAGTAGTAGGCTCACATTCAAAGTATTCATTCAATCAGAGTATTCACAAATGCAGTGAAATGTACATGAGCCTTCGAAAGGTGGAAAACGGAGAACACTGAAAGTACAAACAACAAATGCGACTTATTTCAAATTCATCACTAGGCAAGGAAGGTTAAGGGTAGAAAATCATTTCTTGAAATGAATGTGCTTGCTTCAGATTCATTTTAGGAGAGCCCAGCGAATACTTCTTCGTAAAAAGCAGTGAATATTTTAAATGGCTCACAAAACGAGCTACTTGCTAGATAATTATTTCTTAGAATGAATGTGCTTGCTTCAGATTCATTTTAGGAGAGCCAATATAATGTGAGCCCAGCGAATATTTCTTGTGAATGAATACAAACGTGTGTGAATACGTAAAAGGCAGTGATTATTTCGAATGGCTCACGAAACGAGCCACCCTCTGGTTGAGGTTAGAAACTCAGGCTTTCCAGGACCAAATGACAGCAGGATGCAGGTTAAACAGACATCGTATGTGCTTGTTAGAAGAACCAGCCAAAGATATTTACAAAGGGCAGTAGGTGCCTGGTGGAGGTTCCTCTTCGACGAAAGGCCATGGCAGTTGCAGACAAGATGAAGGATAGTTTTCTCTTCCTACTCATCCCTACAGCTCCTGCAAAAATCATTTGAATAGAGGACCAGATGTCTGGCGACGATGATGCTCAGGTCCGAAGGATCAGTTGGTTTAGACTGTGTCAGGTTGGGCCAAAGCTCTCTGGATATTCTGCAGAAATGACTATGACTACTATTCATTAAGAAGATTGGCCAAAGTCGAAGCATAGCTGCTGTGGAGAGGCAGTCAGACGGATCACTGTTGAGGTGGCAGTTTGTCTGCTGACGATATTTAAAGGCAGAAGGCGAAGTATAGTACCTAATGGTGCAGATGGGGAAGTTCTAAGAGCGACACTGGTGCATAGTTAGGCGGCTCTTTGAACCCTTCCCAGGAGAATGAGGCTGCAAGTCATTGATAGAACTGGCCACTGAACGGACATGCCAAAATGAAGAGAAAGGTTTAACAGGAAAGGAATACAAAGCAGTGCTTCTTGACACGCACTGGTTTTTCAGTTTCATTATTCAAATGTCGCCTCGAAACGTCAATGTCAAATTTCTTGGTCTTCTTTGATCCTGGCCACTACTGCGGTTATGATTTCTTCATTTCGTAACCAAACTCTATCTGGTCGTTGGCTTAAGGTACAAAGGAGTGCACCCACGCTCAACCTTTTCCATGGTTCAACGAATTGCCTGCACACTGAAACCATATTGACGACGACATCGTGACCTTGCAACTGAGCTGTAATTTTGATATATTTGGCAACGTTCAATAAGCATTAAATGATGCGTAGTAAAATGGCAAATCTTACTTAATATTTTGACAGCTAGAAGACATTGGTATCTTTGACAGCTGCTGAAAGACAATAATCGAAAAAGGTATCATTGCTATCGGGTCACCCACTACATTTTGCTATAAGTCAGTCAGACAACAATAACTTTTATTTGTGTCAATTTATTTGGAAAAAAAAGTCTGCATTATGTAAGCTCTAGACCACCTAGCTTATCCTAGAAACTAGGACACATAAATTCCCAACAAGACTAACAAAAAAAAAACCTCCAACACAACTCATTCACCGAAAGCCAAGTGTAGCGTAAATAAAATTTTAAAAAATCACTTCTTTTTTGTTTTCTAAAAAAAAAGGATAAGAACAGAGAACAATGAAAAGGATAACTCACACAAAAAACTATAAAAAAAAACAAACAGCCAACAGCAACAACGTCAACATGGAAAATTCGTCGAATATTTCATTTAAAGTTGGCAAAGCTCAAAGCATTGTGGATGCAGCCCACAATGATGATCCGTTTTAGGTGTGAGATACAACAAGTACTAGGATAACAATACATCACCTAAATATCCTTTTTTTCGTTTGTTGGATTTCGGTTTTAAGGATTTCAATTTACTTAATGGGTTTTGTTGGAGTGTGGCGGCGGCAATTTGCTTACACAACAGACTGGGTGGTGGTGGTTTTTTCATTCGAAATGTTTCAGGATACGTCCGCGTTTGATGGTAGGAAAACTAAGCAAAAATCAGGAAAAAAGAGACTTATCTGAGAAGGAAGACCTCCTGTCACACTATACCTTTGGTCAAAAAGACACCCCGGTCTTAGACCTGCACGATGAAAGAACTGTGACCATCTGGAAGGATAACTGAGAAAGAAAAACCAAAACGTTGCAATCCTTTCATAGCCAGATTGCTACCAAAGTGCAAGAAAAAAAATGTCCTTTCCATGGTAATATGTGAAAATTGTCGACAAAAAAAAACTACTACAAAATGCCATATCTTTTGATGGAAAAAAAGGAATCCCGTTGAAAGGAGTTACAGGAGTAGAACGATACAATAAGGACACTGTGATGCAAAGGGCGGATTTATTTCCGTTTTCTGTAATTGTAAGCAGAAAAGAGCGCGTCAAAAAGTGATACGGGTGTCATCCTTTTCATATTTATTTTTTTCTTTATCCTTTCTCCTTGCACACTTGTCGCTGTCTATTTTAATATTCTTAATGCGGCAAATGTGACATTTTAAAACGACCAAAACGGAAGGATGACATTCAGTTTTTTTTTCTTCTGAGGGTGCTGAACGCTTGTTGGTGATTACGAGGCTGTCTACAGTATTTTACTTCCTTTTTCTTTTTGCTCCTTAATGTACTGACAGGATGAATTGAAGAGGAGGAATGTTACGTATACGCCATGGGGCCCTTTGACTGGCGAGCAGAGGATGATGATGATGATGATGATGGAGTTGAAGGAGCAGAGCATCCTCTGATGATGATGGAGTTGATTGGTGGTAAGCTGAACGAAGATGGAGTTTAAGGCTTCGACAAAAGTTGCAAAAACTCAATCATCGCTGAACCTTAAGCCTCGTTTATGCCACAAATTTTGACTCTCAAGTCTCTGTCGGAATGCTCATAACAAATCGCTGATGGAATACAAAATCTCCAGGCCTGAATCGTGATTCCTTTATAATCCTTGTCGTCGCATACATTTGAATTTCGTTTTCAATTTTCATTTTAATTTTTTTCTTTTTTTTTTTTTTTCCAAACCACCCTCTTTGTATGTGTGTTTGCTTTTTTCTAAAAAAAATTCCTCCACTTTCTGGTTACTCAGCATCATGATAGGATCTTCTCATATGTTCAGCAAGATTGAGAAAGTTTTTTGGTTTCTTTTTTTTTTCGAGGACGACGACGATGACAGCATACGATGGGAAATGATGTTGTGTGTACTGTGATGGTGTACTCTCGCTCTTTCCTCTACTGAATGAACACATGAAATCCTTTTCATGGAATTTAAATAATTCACTTTTCCAAGGAGATATCCCTGCGAATAAAAGAATGAACAAGAGCAAGGTATAAAGGAAGCGCAGCGAAGCTGAAGAAGAAGATACATTTCTAGGGAAAATAGTGAACAGAAGAAAAGCACACAAAACTGTAGGAAAGGTCCTTGCTTCGATGGTGGCAGGGGGGAGAGTATCACATTCGCTTACACATGACATTACCTTGGTTTGTAAATTAAATGGCACATTGACAGGACGAGTCAGTAATGGGGGAGGGAGGGGCGGTAGGAGGGACCAGCTAAAATGACATGAATGCGCGCAATGAAGATATCGTTGCAGATCCACCTCCAATCACTGGCAGCAATGACAAGGTACATGGGGTGACATTTTAAGAAAAAATCCTGCAAGAAGATTGACATAATATTTCTTTTCGGTTTTTTTTTTTTTTTTTTGGAGGGAGGAATGAATTTGATGTAATCTGGAATCCTTGCGAGGAGTACAATGTTTTAAAGGTAAAAAAAAAAAAAAAATTAATAATGAATGCAGCTGATGTTGGTATTGAATTTTTAATATTTTATCCTTTTAGGAAGATTGTCCTTGTTAGATGAGTTAGGCGAGATGTTTTTTTTGTTAAGAAAATCAGAAGATAGAAGGAAATATCAAGCCGGAAGGACACAGGACATCTTAAGTCATACGAATAGGAGGAGGAGACGAATAGGTAAAAGGTAGCTATAAATATTGATCAGGAGTAAGACGAAGAACGAGACGAAAGATCGAAGATGGAAGGTCAAAGACCAAAGACCAAAGACCAAAGACCAAAGACCAAAGACCAAAGACCAAAGACCAAAGACCAAAGACCAAAGACCAAAGACCAAAGACCAAAGACCAAAGACCAAAGACCAAAGACCAAAGACCAAAGACCAAAGACCAAAGACCAAAGACCAAAGACCAAAGACCAAAGACCAAAGACCAAAGACCAAAGACCAAAGACCAAAGACCAAAGACCAAAGACCAAAGACCAAAGACCAAAGACCAAAGACCAAAGACCAAAGACCAAAGACCAAAGACCAAAGACCAAAGACCAAAGACCAAAGACCAAAGACCAAAGACCAAAGACCAAAGACCAAAGACCAAAGACCAAAGACCAAAGACCAAAGACCAAAGACCAAAGACCAAAGACCAAAGACCAAAGACCAAAGACCAAAGACCAAAGACCAAAGACCAAAGACCAAAGACCAAAGACCAAAGGCCAAAGAGACCAAACTTGATACATTGGACTTGGCACTTTTGTCAGTAAACGATCACACCCATTAGTTTACGCTGCATTCACTGATTACGAGATGCTGCAGGGGAAGGTACCTAGCCAATCATTGATTCGATGACAGAGTGATCATTGCTGTGCTCCCTAAATTAAAATTTAACTCGATTCTTTTTGCGTTATAGGGATATCTGGTAGGTACTCTTTAAGAGTTTGCACTCACAATTCGCAGTACAGGTAGCAGAACAGTCATAACGTGACAGCTGTCAATTCATTTCAATAAATGCGCCTATTATATTCACAAGCTACCTTTAGTTGTCCATATAAGAAGTTTATTTATGAATTATCCTTAAATTCTGTCCTGTGGGCAGAAATCACATTGCGCAAACACCGGGTAAGGGCACTATTCGGCGTTCAAGTGAACTTTTCTATAACCTTGATTCATCAAAAAAGATGTGATCCTGAAATATTTGGATATAGCCTTATTCATTCCCAAGTCAAGTATAAATTTCAGTGAAAAAGACCACCAAAAAGTAGGGATCGATATCTAGACATTCGCTGAACTACACCCTCAAGGACACGAATAGGAATACCACTATGAAACCCAGTAAACATTTCACTGGGGGACATATGTATAGCAACAACTTCAGATCCTTCTGGCCATTCTAATAGCATCCCTTTCTCCTAAACGATTTTCCAATCTCATCTGCATCTGTCTGAGTTTTTTTTTTGATAGAGTTTCACCGATTTCAGATTTCACCTGTCCAAAACCGATAGTTTCACCACGAAAATTTTCATTTCGTTTGATACCCTTTGAGAACCGCAGGAACTATCAAAACCAATAAACGACCGACTGTCTGTGGGCGACACCACAAGTCACTATATCAAACCACAGAACCTAAAAAAAGAACCACCCCAACAAGCAACAAAATTTTGACCAAACTACCCCCCAACTCGCACCTAATTGACCAGCTACACTAATCCAATCAAACAGCAAACTACCACTACCAGTGCGACTATGAGATTATAATTGAAATGCTGCAATCAGCAAAATGTTTCATGTAGCAACCACCACCACAACCAGTAAGCAGAACGACCGAGGAGACGAACCAACTCTGTCGCCAGACGATGACGATAGGGATTACAAGGATCTCCAATTACTTACCGGTTGGGGAATGTGTACGAGTATATATTGTAGGATGCAGTGACTATAATCAACTCAAACCTAACAAGCCAGCAAGTACTTCCTTCCAATGTGCAATCCATACACATGTTCCAACACACAAGGACGACGACGACGACGAATCTAAGGACTTGGATTTTTCCCTCCTCTCAAAATTGATTTTGAACATCGTTTAAAGGGACGACGATACATGACATGATGGAGCCACAGTCTACAAAAAAAAAAAAAAGGACATTCGTGTCCTAATGTGCAATTCATGGCGAATGACTGTGAAACAACTTCAAATGATGTTTGAACTAGGATTAACCTGATTAGTTGTGGAAATATCTATCAAAGTTCGTTCCTTAAGCCTCGAGGCTGGCGACGAGGGTTCAACCAGAGTTGAATGCGCTATGTGGCAGACAGACAGACGCAGGAACAACATTTTTGCCACTTTTCTAATTGGAAGGGAATATTTCATTTTCAATTATGTCATCACCTCTTGTTTGTTCTCCGCGGGGAGTGCTGTAGTGCTGTTGACTTTGAATGTTGCCAAGTCCTCCCTAGATTGCATTTTTTTTTTCTCCGGTTTTCGTTGCCCTTAGGGAGGTTACCATCTCGTTGAAGGGGTTAACGAAGAGGATAAGCGAAGTCGCAACAGGGAAATTGCTTTGGTTTCCGGTTGACAGACAGACAGACCCCTCCTATGTCTAATCGTATAACGATTGCAATCAAAGCTAGCACGGAGAAGTGCTTACCTGGAGGAGCTATAATCGAGGGAGGAAACTACTACATATCGGTTATGATTATGCACGGAGAGGAGTGAAATAAGAGACCGGATTAATTGCTGTGGTGAAATATCGAAAGATGGAGAGCTATGAGGAAGGATTAAGGGGTGCAAATCCCCAACACATACATATATCACTTTGCGGTGGCTGTTGTACCATCCACTTGATTTCTCGAGGGGATTTCGCTATAAGAAGAGGGTTTATTGGTTTCCATTTCGTCACATCTTAATCAGTCCTGGGGAGTTATTTAAAATTCAATGACCCCTTCGATGTTTGACTGAGTTGCTGGGGGGGGGGGGCGTTTGCACAATTTTCAGCAGCAGTCGGAGAGGATTAAAGCGCAGGGAGGCCTTTTTCTGATCTGAGGAGGGCAAAGAGCTCACTCCTGCTTTTCTAGAACTGCAGCAGTAACATTCGTTGTGGATAGTGAAAAGATGAAAGAAATAGAAGGAAGTCTGAGGAGGCTTTAAAGGACATAATGACGATTGGCTAGCTCACTGGTTCAAACAGAAACTCCCTATCGAGGTGGTCAAGTCAAGACATCAGTTGATCGAAGTTCTCGACATGGAGGAGTGCTAATACAGCTTCACCTTCGACATGAGCACTATTATCAGTCAATCAGTCAACCAGATCTCATGGAAGTAGCTCTGGCAAGATCCATGAAGTGGGCTGGACCTGGTCTTCAACAAAATTTACATAAGTCCAGAGTTCACGGCAGGGGAACACAAATACAAAGTCAGTTTCTCAGAGCCTGGACTGAGAATGCAGCTGGATAATTCTCGAACACTCTCGCCATAGGCCACTCTTATAGACTGCCAAAAAGGCCAAGTGACTGAATGAGAAGTTTATGTGGAGAAACACCTTGCATCTTGTTGCATTCGATGGGCAGAACTCACTTCATTCTAAAGGCTTTAGATCCTTTTTGTGCTTGAAAATAAAGGCCCCAAATAATCTTTGAACGTTCCAATAGATAGTGATACCTCATCATTCTAAGAAGACGCCTCCAATCTTCGTTTAAAATAAACCAAATGCCTCTTCAGATTTCTATTATTAACAACCATTAACCACAATATAACATAATTTGTAAAAATTCAAGCTTCCTTGCAATCGATTGTTCATCACATCCCGATGAGGGCGCCATTTAAGGTTTTCTTTGAAAAATCTTTTCCTCCTCATTAACAGCATTCAAATTTCTCATACCTACTACCTACTCCAACAGGAAACACATTATTACGAATCCCCATGAGCAGGACCTGTAACAATTCAACAAAATACAATATTCCATCCCCCTTGAGCCTATCCTACGCTTCGAATACTCGTTTGTCAAAACCAAACGACATAACATTTCAATAGGCACACGCATCCATCCAACCTTTCCTAAAAGAGCGAAAAAAAAACCAAAAAACTTGCCAGCCAGGATCAATACAAGACACAACAATATGCCATTTACATCCCCTGCCAATGAGTTCGTCAACTGCCAGACCCTCGTCGATGTTTTCCTTCTAAATGCGAAGCGACATGAACAAACACACGCCGAATAACAATAACAAATAAAATAGCTATTTCTATTGTTCTCTCTATACACACATATGTATGTATGCATGTGATAAAGGACGATGTCGCGGAATGAAAGAAGCAAATGGTTGGCCAAATCACTTTGTTGTCGTCGTGTTGCCGATAATTCCACACAGCCGATAAAATTTCTCAATCGCGTGTGCACTTACATATGTATGTATGCTGTGTCTGTGTATATCTCGCTTGGAAAGGACACAAAACTCTATCCCCACCCCCCTCATTCACTTAACACAGCAAGGGCTTGGAACCATGGCGATTATGATGATGATGATGATGAGAATTTTAGCTAAATGCCACCTGGGTTCACACGAATATCCTTGCACAGAGAGGAGCCAGACACAGAGCAGAGCTTAAAAAGGACGTCTCTATCACTTATCATTCTGACAGTTGTATTGTTGTTGTTGTTGCTATCTTTAGTTTCACCGTTAAGAATCTATTCGCGTATTTAACTAAGGGTTCCGTTCGGTTTAATCTATCCTTATGTGTGTTTCTTGCTCTGAAGAAGTTTTTTTTTTTTTTTTTTGTTTCCCTCCGGTGGATCCTGGCAATGTAATTTGGGTCAAAGGTGTTTTTCGTGTGGACAAGGTTCGAAGGGTGAACTGTATTTAACGGTCTGTACAAAAATGTTTACCTTTTTTTTTTTCTGTTGTTGCCGATTCCAGGACCTGTCTGGTTTTGACAGGAGTAGTTAAAATATTTGCTACCATTACCTCCAGGTTGAAGGCATATGCCCAACATATATGTGTGGGTTATGTTCGTTGAATATGGACGTCATGCTGATTCGGAGAAAATTAAGTTTTACGAATTTTGTGGTCGGAATTGTAATTAATTGTTGGCTTTGCCGAGGAATCTGATGTTCGTTGACAGGCTATTTCTCATTTTGTTGAATGAAGTTGGAAATAACTTCTGAAAGAGTCTCCTCCAACAGATTTCGGTGAAATTCACCAGTTTGGAGCAGAATTTTCGGAATAGTTTTGGGGGCGTTATTTTGTTCAAACAGACTTCAGGCGAAATCAACGTTTTGATCTTGTCTTTGGGATGGATTAACAAGGAGGAACGTTCAATTTGATTGAAGGATTGCAATGTCTATCTATGTCTAGGAACGTTTCGAGAGTTCTGTCCTTTCCAAGCGAGATTGAAGTTGAGGGATCATCTATAAAAGGTTGCAGAGTTTTCAACGTGAAAGACGACAGCCTGATGGGTTTAAGTCTTTCTTGCGTTTGTGGTTGGCTTTCCTTGCTTTGGTTCGCAACATGTACTTGGAACATCCTGTGAGCCCTGAAATAACAATATTTACTGACTCTTGCAACATCACAGATTGGATATATGCATTCCTGGGGCCCACTTTGTTTGCTTCTCCACTTTCACATTCAGAGCTTTTTTATTTACTAGAGCTCTCGACGTTCTCTGCAGCCCTGTTCCATCCACTGGGGTTCCGGCCTCACTACTTCCATGTTTGAGGATCAAATATTCTGGCACCCAAAAAAAAGCTCAATCTTTGTACAAAGCCTTTTTCCTCGTCTTGAAGATGCTGCCTTCGTCTTGATTATTCCCTTGAGAGTCGTTGTCCATATGTTCGATGTGTCCGAGTCAAAGTAGTCGACGTGGATTAGGTTTTTGAACGACATCCTCATCCTGATACAACTCATTAAGTTCGTGTTTGTATCTTACCCTTCATTTGCCCTCATCGCATCCAGACCCTGTCTAATACTTGTCTAATTCCACTCGGAGCTGTAGAACAGAAGTGGTAACGTAGAGTAAGGTAGGTTAGGTTAGGTTTGTGGGTTGGCAGAGGAAACGAAATACCTCCGCTGAACTCAGATCAACACTGACCCATTGTGTTACCCATCTGTAACAACGTCCCATGGTTGTACTTACTCCTTACCATCCTGATGTTCTGATGAAGTTCAATAACATGTCGATATTGGCATTGGAGAGTTCTCCTAGATCCTGAAAGAAGTGTTGGAGTCAAGGGCACTGGCAGAGGAAGTGGGTAGTGTCCTCTATAACATCCTCATCGCCGCATCCTCTGCAGAGTTCTTCTACCGTCCGACGTAGTTTCTTTAGGTGGTACCGCAGAGTGTTCTGACCCGTGAGTATCCCCACGAGCATGGACAGTGAACGTCTGCCTTTGCGAATAATTCTCTCGGTCCTTGCCTTGTCAAAAGTTGGCCATATTTGTTTTGCAGTTTTCCAAGTTTCATAGCCAGTTTCCCTGCTTCAAGCGTAAGAGCACAGGGCGGGGTGCTTATGTAGAGGTCAGTCAGTTCAATTGGGTCCGATGAAGCTTTCCTTGTTAATGCATCTGGCTTTTCATTTCGCGAGACACCCTCGTGCCCAGGGACCCAGCAGACCAGAACCTTGAGCTGTATTCCAAGAACCTTAAGCTCTTCGCGACAGCTCTGGCTGTCGATAAAGAATGTGATACCTTCTGGCGGTATTGTTCTTACGGCAACTGTTGTCACTGCCAGGACCTCCGCTTGGAAAACACTGCTGTGGTCTGGGAGTCGTATAGATCTGGATATACCCAGATCCGGATCCTACACCGGTGTCCGTTTTTGACCCATCAGTGCATTTGGTATACGGCTGTCTTTCTAAGCTGAGGCTAGATTTTACCAAACTACAGTAGCAGCGAATTGCTTGAACTATACTCCGCCTGATCTTAACGAAGTAAATCATGTTTGCTCCGAGGTGAGTGCCAAACCTGGAAGTTCTACTTCGTCTTGTCCTTATTCATTTCCAGATTAATGCCCTACGATGGCTTTTCCGGGATCTTCCAATGATGTTACTTCAGAGTATTTCAGCATTTGGATGGACTTGTAAAAGCCAGTGCTTTGCGTGTTAGCACCTCTCCTGGACATAGTCTGTTCCAAACACGATATTGAAGAAGTTACATAATGGCGTATCTCTTCGTTGAAATCCCATGCATTTGGTTGAGTTTGGAAGAAACTTGATAGGCTGAGTGGGTATTTTCTGTTGTTCACAGAATCCTCTTGCTTGGCAGCTCTTGCCTTGTCCTACAGCGCGCTTTATATGCATCTTTTGTCACCTTTTTTTTTATACTGAACGCTCGAAGCGTGGTTCCTATTTGTGGTGTCTGCTAGTCAAAGGTGTTCACGATAATTTTTTTTTTGCCTGCTGCATGCTCTACAGTGTGCTCAACTGCTTTCTGAAGCTATTAAGTTAAATGGGCAGAAATCACTTTGTGTAAGCACCTAGTAAAAATAGCCTACTTCCGATGTGGATTATAAAAATACAAAATTGCCTTGCGAAGGATGATTATAACTCATAACGGCACCACAATTTCCGAAAAGCTTATTATTAAAACCCATTTTCACCTACTTATCAGACCATTCAAAGGACCACTATCTAATACATCCTTGCGCCCCAGCTCAATCCCCCTTTATATCACAACTGTTCTCACATGATTTGGTTTTTCTCCTCAAAAAAAGATATAAAAATGTCTAAGTTCAAGACAAGCGATCCCATCCTTCAGTATCATGGGCACAAAAAGAAAGAAAAAAAAAATCAAAATTATATTTACATATGCCTGCAGCTATTTGAAAAGCATCCAGGGGGGAAGGGTGTAGTAAAGGCACACACAACAAGAAGGAGTGGGTGATGTCAGTCGAGCCTCAAATTTCATGTTGTGTATTCGTCGTATCACTCGTCGTCGCAGAAGGATAAACGAACGAACGACGCACTGAGGGAAAGGACGATAAAGTGATTCCCTGATTCGACAATTCCGGAGCGACTTCTTCCTCAAACAAACACACACACATATATAGATAGCTGAATCCAGGATTCGAGAATCCAATATGCTTTGTTCAATGTTCCAACGAGGGATCCAATGCAAATGCGATAAGAATTCAATTTCTCCCCGGCAAGGATGTGTGTCGATGGATTGATGTGATAATTCTTTTTTTTTTTTCCTTCTTCTCATGTCGGTTGTTCGGTTTCTTTTTCCTTCTTCCTTTTTTATTATTAGATAAAAATTTAAATTTTTCAACTGACGACTAAATCAGTTACATGAAGGAACAAGCAGGATGTCGGGTGTTTGGGAAACACGTGGCGCTTAATAAGGGTAGAGATTTATTGGTTTGTTTAAAGGAAATCCCAGTGTTTTGTTAGTTGTCGGAGGTATCTATGGCTTTGACTGTGATTGTCCAAGTCACATTGTCTCTCCCTGAGAGACGACAAGTACCATGACTAGGACCAACTGCAACTAACCGCAATAACCTTACTAAATCTGATGTAGATGCGTAAAAGATAGCGTTCATGAAAGGTTCTAGTTCTGGACTTATTAGCTATTCAAAGACATATGTATATATGTACCTATACCGTCTTTATCTGAAGAAAAAACTTGTCTCAGGCGTCAGTCCAGGTTCTGCCGCTGTCATTCTCAACAAGCTATCCTATTAGCAAATAGTTTCCATATTAAATATCCTTCGTATAATATCCCCAAAAAAAAAAAAAAAACTTATAAAAGCTCTTTCGAAATACCCACTAGTAATTGCAAATGCAAACCCGACACACTCGAAGCAAGTAATCCTATAACGACGAGTCCTTTTGTTTGCATCCTTTTAACTTTTCATTTCCATTCAACTGTCTGTCCGTCTGTCAGCCGGATTTTCTATTTTCTCGTCTAATTCTCTGAAAATGCATCTAATCCCCAGAGAACTCACATCATCCCCTTTCCCTCTGTCCATCAACTATTCCCATTGCCTTGTCCTATGAATTACTCAGTCTCTACTTACCCACCTCCTAAAAGGATTATGGCGCAAGTATAAAGCACAAAAAAAACGATACAAACCTGGCATCCTTGTTCACAAGAAGTTTACTGTTTTTGATGGAACAGGATATACTTTCCTTTTTCTCTATTTGAGGCGGAAAGGACTTATTCTCACACACGAGCAATTAGATTCATCCGTGTAAATTGTTCTTCCGGAATGTAAATTCAAGTCCTTATGTGGCTTTGCATCTTGATCTCTGTCCTGTCCACCCAGCTTTCTCATTAAATCGATATCCTTTTGGATAGGTTTCAATCAAAAGAAAAAAAGTAAAACCCAACTGAAGTCTGATCCTTTAATTAGCATTTTCCGTCAACGTTGTCCATAGTCCTTCGTCTCTATTTGCTTTGCAACTCGGAGTGAAACTTTATCCTTAGAAATATTTATCACTTGATTCAGAATTCATCAGAAAAAAAAAGGATATAAAGTTATCTTTCCTTTTTTTTAGGTAAATCTTAGAAAAATACGAGTATTTTCTCTTTCTCCATGGGAGTCCTTTTCAATTCAACCTCATTTATCCTGTCCACAGAGGGGACAAAGGACAAAGGAAAGAAGAAAAAACCGTTTCCATGTTTCCCTGTTTCACTATGACGAACTTGTCGCTTGTCTAGAGAACCAACAAAGAAACAAGTCCCACAAGGACATTTAAAATGGATTCACGTAATTTATACTTTGTCGTGGGAGGGTGGAGGATGTGAGCCAAAATTTCCTGGGCAGATACATATTTTAGCTTTACCTTCCATTTGCTTTTGTGTTTTTTGTTTTTATTTTAAGTTTCATGAATGCATGCTAAGTACAAAAGTTTTCCTCGCAGCGAGGTGGATGCCAATTGATCCAGGATACGTAGATATCCCACAAGGATGTGCAGGAATGAGGAAAATTGTATTTTTTTTCTTCTTTCGTGTTATCCTGAAAATGAATCTATTCTTTTGGCTAAAAACTGCTGTTTGCACTATGAAAGTTTTTCTTTTATTTTTACGATCTGTACTTATCCTTGAAAGGACCCCAAAAACTTGTGTGGCTATTAAGATCCATGAATTTAAGATTACTTATGCATGGAATTTGTGACAGATTTTTCGGTATTATCCTGGGAGAAATAATTCTTTAGTGTGACTTATTTGTAGAAAGGTAATTCTGTTCCGTGGGGCGAAATGGGACATTGAGGGATAAAAGGACCGTACGAAATGTGGACGGGGACGAAGTTTTGCTAGAATCAAGGGCGAAACATTTTAAGAAACCCTTCTGAAGGAGCGGGCAAACGTCGTTGATCTAAGAACAAAACGAGTACGGCGAATTGAAGTAGCGAATATGTCAGTTACAATGACAGCTTCGAGGCTGGTTCTTGGAATGACATCTGTCACACAAGACAAGAAACACTGCCATCTGAAGAGCAAAATAAAAATCATCTTCGTACCCTGAGAGGAGAATACATACTTCAATCAACTGTGTATTGGACAATGAGGTTTGTTTGGATCGAGGAAAAAGCCACAGTATTTGACAATTAAGGATCTATTTGAGTGCACCTAAGTTCTAACATGATAAACCCTTTCTTTACTTATAAAAGGAAAAAAGAATCCAACGCGAGCTTCTTACTGCACTTCTTCAATTTGTTTCAATTCGTTTCATACATCTACAATCTGAAAAACTACTGTCACACCTGTCAAAGTGGCTTTTATTCAACACACTGGACTGTGGTAAGTACCACGTATTTTAGTGGCTCGCTGGTTTCCCCTATGAGGTGACCAACATCAAGTTGCGGCTTAACTACCCCAACACAATGGTGTGTCTGTGTCGGGAGTAATCACTGTCAAAAGTAGAATGCAAATAAAATAGGTCCGTTCGCGTACTTTTTGCACTAAAATTTGTAGATTATCACATTTGGAAGAGTGGGAGTAAAATTTTATCAGAGAGAACTAAAATTACGAAAAAGTAAACGAACAGGTTGGACAAGAAAAACTTGAAAATATACTGGTTTGACAGGTTTGACAGTTTTCATAAGTCATAGAAATTTCTTGCACTTTCTTCCTTGGGGAAATTTCTTACTATCTCATGAGCGCTCTCTTCTGCTTTCTTTTTTCAGTTAGTTCCTACAAAATGGCTGCGCACATAGCTGTCAAATTTTATGCCCAAAATTGCACTTGTATGGGTGAGGTCCCACTTTATTTTGCTGAAACGTCACAAAACAGATGCGTTTTCTTGCGGATTTTAGCCGGACCGGATGTGTCAAATGTGTGACAGTTTGTCCATGGTGCGATTGAATGATACGTACATGATATGATGTGGTGTGGGGCACAGAAATAACCTCATCGTACGTATATGTCATCAAACTAGAACTCCTATTGAATAAAATTCTTAAAGCAGCAAGACTAGAGAAGATACTCTCAGTGTTGAACAATTAATTGCCAGTTTATATTGTGAGCATCAAGGATATGTGTTTGCTTTCAATTCCATCTGTCATGAGAGACATTCCCTATCACGACACTGCTCAAAGAAAACATCAATAAAAGTAACATTTCCATCATCCCCAAAGGACACCTTTGACAAACATCAAACAGATGGCCTACACAAGGCATAAAGTCTCCTTTCAAAAGAAAACAACAAAAAAATAACGAAATGCAAACAGGAGCAGCAGCAGCTCTTAAAGAAACTTTGCATAAAATCCGCCTGGTAAACACCACAGGACAACAACGCCAACTCGAACTCTCACCTAAGCTACAGGTGCACTTTAAATAAACTCCCCTTGCACATTATCCTTTCGTCTTCTCCTTCGGCTTCAGAGTGTTTTGTGTGATATATACCTCCTTTGTTGCACCTAACTGTACCGTGTTGTTTGCAAGAGAATACATGCATTTATGCAACATTACACAACCCCCAAACCGAAACCAAAGAGCGCTTCAAGCTTTTTTCCACCGTGTCTGCAGAGGGGCGGGCGGGTACAAACACATCCTTAGAGCCCCAAAAAAAAAAAAAAAACCGAAGCAAAAACACCATATGTTGCATCTATCCTCCACACATGGAAACACTGTAGTCATTTAGACTCTTAGCATGCATAAAGAGATGAGTGTGCGGTGGTTCTGATGCTCTCTCATCATCGTCTCATGATCCTTTGATTGTAGACACTCCTTATGGCGGCTCTGTGTATAGCTATGATTTTGTTGATGTTTTACATGCTCGCGTTTGTTGCTGGGCGGGCGACGATGACTCCAAAGAGTCACAAGCTCTATACGATGTCTCTATTGTTTATGAATTTGCAATGGAAATTCCAGGATGAAATAATTTTCACTTTAAGCTAAAAGTCTGTGCACAGCCAGCTACAGCGCGACGGGCTGAAGGATAGTTCTCCACTTTGGAGTGACATTCCACCGAGTCCTTATGAATTTTGCTATGCCTTGTGCCAAAGAAAGGAGACAAATTTGTTTAACGAAGTCTTGAGGTTTATCGCATTTGATTTGCAAATGAAGAGTACTATGCTATTTGCTATTGCTACTGCTACTGTTGGATGAGGTGAATGTGTTATCTCTCACAGCGGGGTGGAATTGATGAATGTCTAAAAAGGATTGTACTAACTGTTACCTCCGATGTTTTCAAAATGAAATACATGAGAAGCACACACTCGTATCCGTAAACATACAAGAGTCGAGTTCAGTAACATTCCAAGAGTGATATATGTAAGTGAACGGATAAGGACCAAGGATTGGAAGATTGTGGGTGCCACAATTAAAATTTGGATGAATAAGTAAATATTTGACGTACACGGTGGGAGGGTTGAATGTATTTTAGAAATTTTTCAAGTAAACACTTGATTTGTGTTGGCATATTTTAAGAAAGGTCTATGATTTGTATTTCCGTGAGTGAGATGATGACGGAGGCTTTTAAAAGGAGGTAACGTTCGCTTGTCATATTAACACAGACTTTAAGATGTTCTGACTCAAGGAATAGAAAGGCCAACTGTCAACATTAGCAAAAGTAGGAAAAGTATCAGCAGTAGCAACAGTAGCAGAAATATAAATAGCAGAAGCAGTAGCAAAAGGAGCAAAAGTAGCAAAAGCAGTAGGAGTAGCAACTGTAGCAGAAATAGCAATAGCAAAAGTAGCAAGAGTAGCAAAGGCATCAGGAGTAGCAACAGTAGCAGAAATAGATATAGTAGAAGCAGTAGCAAAAGTAGCAGATGTATCAAAAGCAGCAGGAGTAGCAACAGTAGCAGAAATAGCTCTAGCAGAAGCAGTAGCAAGAGTAGCAAGAGTAGCAAGAGTAGCAAAAGCAGCAGGAGTAGCAACAGTAGCAGAAATAGAAATAGCAGAAGCAGTAGCAAAAGTAGCAAAAGCAGCAGGAGTAGCAACAGTAGCAGAAATAGAAATAGCAGAAGCAGTAGCAAAAGTAGCAAAAGCAGCAGGAGTAGCAACAGTAGCAGAAATAGCAATAGTAGCAGCAGTAGCAAAAGTACCAAAAGTAGCAAAAGCAGCAGGAGGAGCAAAAGTAGCAGAAATAGCTCTAGCAGAAGCAGTAGCAAGAGTAGCAAGAGTAGCAAAAGCAGCAGGAGTAGCAACAGTAGCAGAAATAGCAATCGCAGAAGCAGTAGCAAGAGTAGCAAGAGAAGCAAAAGCAGCAGGAGTAGCAACAGTAGCAGAAATAGATATAGTAGAAGCAGTAGCAAAAGTAGCAGATGTAGCAAAAGCAGCAGGAGTAGCAACAGTAGCAGAAATAGCAATAGCAAAAGTAGCAAGAGTAGCAAAGGCATCAGGAGTAGCAACAGTAGCAGAAATAGATATAGTAGAAGCAGTAGCAAAAGTAGCAGATGTAGCAAAAGCAGCAGGAGTAACAACAGTAGCAGAAATAGCAATCGCAGAAGCAGTAGCAAGAGTAGCAAGAGAAGCAAAAGCAGCAGGAGTAGCAACAGTAGCAGAAATAGATATAGTAGAAGCAGTAGCAAAAGTAGCAGATGTAGCAAAAGCAGCAGGAGTAGCAACAGTAGCAGAAATAGCAATAGCAAAAGTAGCAAGAGTAGCAAAGGCATCAGGAGTAGCAACAGTAGCAGAAATAGATATAGTAGAAGCAGTAGCAAAAGTAGCAGATGTAGCAAAAGCAGCAGGAGTAACAACAGTAGCAGAAATAGCAATCGCAGAAGCAGTAGCAAGAGTAGCAAGAGAAGCAAAAGCAGCAGGAGTAGCAACAGTAGCAGAAATAGATATAGTAGAAGCAGTAGCAAAAGTAGCAGATGTAGCAAAAGCAGCAGGAGTAGCAACAGTAGCAGAAATAGCAATAGCAAAAGTAGCAAGAGTAGCAAAGGCATCAGGAGTAGCAACAGTAGCAGAAATAGATATAGTAGAAGCAGTAGCAAGAGTAGCAAAAGCAGCAGGAGTAGCAACAGTAGCAGAATTAGCAATAGCAGAAGCAGTAGCAAAAGTAGCAAGAGTAGAAAAGGGAGCAGGAGTAGCAACAGTAGCAGAAATAGAAATAGCAGAAGCAGTAGCAAGAGTAGCAAGAGAAGCAAAGGCAGCAGGAGTAGCAACAGTAGCAGAATTAGCTATAGCAGAAGCAGTAGCAAAAGTAGCAAGAGTAGAAAAGGGAGCAGGAGTAGCAACAGTAGCAGAAATAGAAATAGCAGAAGCAGTAGCAAGAGTAGCAAGAGAAGCAAAGGCAGCAGTAGTAGCAACAGTAGCAGAAATAGCAATAGCAGAAGCAGTAGCAAAAGTAGCAAAAGCAGCAGGAATAGCAACAGTAGCAGCATTAGCTATAGCAGAAGCAGTAGCAAAAGTAGCAAGAGTAGAAAAGGGAGCAGGAGTAGCAACAGTAGCAGAAATAGAAATAGCAGAAGCAGTAGCAAGAGTAGCAAGAGAAGCAAAGGCAGCAGTAGTAGCAACAGTAGCAGAAATAGCAATAGCAGAAGCAGTAGCAAAAGTAGCAAAAGCAGCAGGAATAGCAACAGTAGCAGAATTAGCAATAGCAGAAGCAGTAGCAAAAGTAGCAAGAGAAGCAAAACAGCAGGAGTAGCAACAGTAGCAGAAATAGAACTAGCAGAAGCAGTAGCAAAAGTAGCAAGAGTAGCAACGTTAGCAGCGGTATCATGAGAAGCAACTGTAGAACGAGTAGCAAAGTAGTAATGGTAGCAACCGTAGAAGTAATATTAGTAAAAGTAGCAAAAGTATCAGCATTAGCATGACTGGCAATAGTAGCAGGATGAGCAGCACTTGAAGCTGTAGCATGAGTAGCAACAGTAACAGCTGTAGCAAAAGTCTCCATCACATTGGCCAAATCACAGTTTGTGTTTTGTTTGAGCAAATCTCCAGGCAAAGTCTTATATTCATTGTTTGACACATCCTCAAGAGCGAAATAATAACTCCATCACACTCAAATTCATTGATCGGGTTCAAATTTACTGGGCGATATCGTGATTCAATTTGCGTAACTTAAACTCTATTTCTCAAGAGCATATAGTTTTTGCTTGACAGCTGCCAAAGAATGACAGCTTTATGTGCGACAGTTAAAAAGTCTTTAAGTGAAAGCTTTTAATGGTTGGAATTTCCCCTTAATCCAAACCTCCTCCGCGCATATTGACTTGAAACTTTGAAAAGAAGAGCCGAAAGACCACCGATCCCTTTGCAAACAGTTCACTCCTATATAGTACTATTCGCATCCTAATCCAACAGCAATTCCTCTGGTGATTTTAATAAAACTCAGACTCCTTCACACGCACACACTTGCACAAAGAAAGGACTTTGTAACATCAGCTCCTGAACTAAATCCCATTATAGCACCTCCATCTGAAGGATGTCTACCCAATTAACACCCTTTTCTGCTCGATTCATCTTCATTCCTTTGTCTCTCATTGTTGTTCTATGTTTTCCCCGTTGTAATTGGTATTCTTTTCAGGAGAACAAAGGAAAAAAACAAAAAAAAACACACACAACCCAGGGAATAAAAATACACAGCACACACAAACAAAGAGTGCGCGCACAATGACAGGATAGAAGACATCGTCATGAACCACCGAAGCTATAAAAAGTCAAAACGTGATTTTCCTCACAATTTCCCTAATCCGCAGACAATCGCAGAGCAGAGAACAGAACGACTCTCTGCCAAACAAGCAAACAAACAAATAAACATCCTTGCACAAGGAGGCACATCCTTGACAATCCTAACTAAACATTTGATTTTTCATCTTCTCGCTTATGAGAGCGCACAATAACTTCACCGGCTTCATCCTATGACACAGAAAGTCCTTGGTACAATATTGAAGACAATTGAATGCCAAAGAACACCACTCGACAGTCGTCGGGAGTATAGCACATCAAACAGGAGGACTAGATATGCACTGCAGTTCGTCGACTAAAGGAAAAACCTTGAGCACAATAAAAGGGCAAAATATGAATAGGGATTCGTTTCTTAAGGATATACCTATCCTCACTCCATCAACAGCACTCTCACATTGATGGAATTTCATTAAAGAATAAATCCCTGTGCTCATTTGTGCTAAATAAATAAAAAAGGACTCGTTTCATAATGCCTGGTAATGGCGTGCAAGATTGCTCATCAATGGGTAATCCTCCAGCTCCAGCTCCAGCTCCAGGATCCGGTTAATGTTCAATTCACGGCTCATCAATCAATTAGTGACTTCCATTTTTAGTCACCCCCCACTCAATGCCTTTGTCCTTGCGACGACGCGGTAATGAGTGAGCAAAAGGATCCAATGTGCAACGAATTTCGTGGGCATTGTTCAAAGGACAGTTAAAAATATCATCACTGCCCAAGGACATACAACAAATGTCATTTAACATCATCCATGTGCCACACGAGCGCTCGATGACAGGACGCGATTGTCTTCTTCGAATGGCGGAAATGGAATGGCGTACCACATACCCTTATCGTCTGTAAAAGGACGACGTCCTAGTTCCTGAGTGCTGCCAATTAATCAACAGCAATGGAAATCATTTATTTGATTTACTCGAATCCGCTGGAATGGGTTCTTCTGTCCGACATATATGGCTAAAGGATAACAAATGATGGTTTGTCATGTGATTCGGCCGGAAAGGATGGTTAATGAGGCGTATACGGAACATTTATGGGGAAATTGTTTAACTTGATTAGTTTGAAGAACGGGTAGTGAAATCTAAGGACATACTGTGTGTGTGTGTGTGCGGATCTCATTGAAATTCTCAACCAAATGGAGTTGACTTACGTGTTAGACTAGCTGTCGTCTTGTATCCATGTAGAACGATTGGATTAATGGGACTTTGGGTAGATTACAAAGCATTCAATACGCATTCCTGCCAAGTAGGGCAACGGGTTCGATGTGAAACTGTGAAACACAGTCAGTCTATTACACAAAGGATACTCGGTATCACTGTTTGACTGGTAGATGCGTTGTCTGCGTAAAGGGTATCTGTGAAATCTTTCATGGAAGACTTTGTATACTATGTCCTGGATGAAGGAGGTCATGCGGCGAACTATTGTTTTCAAATGGAGAAAGGAGGACCTACTTGTATGCTAGGAGTCAGAAGTGAATTAAGTTTGGTCTCGGTGTGTTTTTCTTTAGTATTCCGATCAATGGTTTCAACTTAGCGATCAGCGAACGACTTGAGATTCTCCTTGCTGCAACTTGGCAGCTAGGACTGCACCGAGACTAAGGGAAGGTAGTCTATAGATGGCCAAACTCTACGGTTATGCCTCAATCCTGAACTAAGGACGGAAAGGGACTATATCATACCATTTTTAAACTTCAAGCGGAGATTGAAGGATCCAGAAGAAGATCCCAGAAGGGAAGAATGGGACAATGGAATTTGGTGCTGGTGTCTACTATGAGTTTTGAAAAACAATCGGTCCTTTAGTCTTAAGGATAAGTGTTGTGTCTTTCAGGCGGAAGGTGCTGCAATAAACCCAGCTGCGGTTATCATTTTTTTAACCAGTAAGGTGACTATCTGTTGTGTGCCAGGCCACATTGAGATCCACGGCAATGAAATTCACAATTGGAGCCATTTGCAATAGTTGGACAGGTATGTCATCAATACCCATCGAATACTCATTTGAATTCACGATCATGCCGATAGTCTAGGGAGATTTTCTCTCCATCTAACGAGCTGATCCTCATCCGAAATCAGAGGCTTACCCTCTAGACCCTCCTTGAAACAGATGTTGTATAGCAAGTTTGGATGGTTGCTTATATGAGAAAACATAAGATGAAGATAACGTTCAGCTCCACGGAGATGGTTATTGATACACATACCGAGAATAGCAAGTCCTTCGGTTTCCGCGATGCAAATACCATTCATGGATAATGGTTGGGAGGTTTGGTTACGCTTGAGTGACAGGAGACAGCATTGTGTTTTGGATGCATTAAATTCCACTCTGTTGGTTGAACCCCATTTGATTATGCTGTCAAAATTGGAATTCCATGAGATTAACATACGTTGCCGTTCCTCTTCTACGGCCGAAGAGCAGGGACACGTGAGTTTGGGAACGAATATGTAAAACAGAAGTAGCAGACAAGAGGTCATTTATAAAGGTAAGAAATAGAGTCGAAGACAGAACTGAGCCCTGCGGGACACCAGCATTTATGTGGTGAATAGCAGACTTGAGGCCATCCAATACAATTTGTGTTGACCGTCTCGAAAGGTAATTTCTAATCCAATGAAGAAGAGATACATCGATGCCATAAGCACACATTTTCGACAAAAGAGCCTGATGCCAATCTCCGTCAAATGCCTTTGAAATATCAAGCCCAGCAATCTTTGCTTCGCCGAAGTGTTGGAGAGATTGGTTCCACTAACTGTACTGCCGGTCTTTGAGAAGTTTTCGTGAATCAAGATATTTCATAAGCTGACGATTTATCAGCGTTTCCATGAACTTGGAAAGAAGGGACGTTAATGCAAATGGTTGGAGAGGAAGATTCGCCATTTTAGGGACAGGCTGGACAAATGCTTTTTTCCATCTACTCGGAAAGAGCCCAGAATAGTAGGACAGACAGAAGAGCTTACGCAGAGGTTTTGTCACTGTGGAAGAACACCTCTTCAGAACTATAGGGGGAATACTGTCTGGACCACCGGATTTGTGTACGTTAAAACCTTTAAGGACTCCTGCAACTGTGCGAGTGCGAAAGTAGACTTGGCCCATAGAAGAATCTACACTCTCAATCACAGGGACAGGCATAGCACTTCTTCCTGTGACATTAGCTGCGAATTGAGCAGCGAGCAGACTGGCTTTGTCTAACGAACTTCCACCAAGTGTCTAAGTGTAGAGTTTTCGCTTTCTATCTTTGCATTGAGGTCCCCTTTTACGATTTGGTTTCTAGTTGAAGACAACGCTTCAACATCAGACGCAGTATAGTAATGTATTCTAATGATCTTGCTTAATCTACTCTGGAACCTGGCAATCAATCTCTGGCCATTATAAGATATATATATAGTTTTCATATATTTAGAACAGTGGAGCATTTGTGTCTGAGTGCCTCAATGAAGTTCCGCTTAGCAAATCAAAAACAATAAAATTTAGAGCACTCTACCAGCAAGTGTCAAAATGGCGCGCACTGCTTTACCCACTCTTACGGTTCCCTGATTGGGATAATGCAGGCATCATTACCCATGAAATGTGTCCTAATCCTAGCTGCCTTTTGCACAGATAATTTAAATTAATTTAATTTGTGCAAATAAAATCAGAATTTTTAAAATTCATTTGCCAAATATTTGAGTGTCGCTTTCGTATCCAAAATCTTTTTTGATTTTATTTATTTGACCTTTTTCATTAGATTTAACTGCATCAGCAAATAATAAACAATTCAGCACTTTTCATTGAATACATAAATCATTTTTGTTTTTGTGTCTAACCAGCCGCATGAATACATTAATATTGATTGAAAATTTATTGTTTAAATCCATTAAAAAAGCTGCGATAAACTATTTTCAATTGCACCTACATATATACATATGTATATTAAGGGGCATTTATTGGACACGTGGAAAAATTGAAACTCGAGTCCCACTTTTTATTAGGCATTGCGCATTCTATGACAAGCTTTTTATTTTTGCGTAAGAAGGCGAGCTAAAGCTATAAAATATGGAACTTGAGTTTGAGGGAAAGCCTACCACGATTAACCTCTTTTGTGTTGGATGGTTGGAATCTCAAGTTTTAAGAATCTAAACAGTAGGTACTTTTTGTACTAAAATTCGTAGATTATCAAATTTCGAAGAGTGGGTGTAAAATTCTCTCAGAGAGAGCTAAAATTACGAAAAACTTAACGAACAGGTTGAACAAGAAAAAGTTGAAAATACACTGGTTTGACAGCTTTGACAGTTTTCATAAACCAGCCCACACAAATTTCGCGCATGGGGAAATTTCTAACGCTCTCTTCTGTGAAAAACTACGAAAAACTACGTACGCGAACAGCTTTTCGTAAAAATTCTCTATTTTAGGAGAGTACGCGAACGGACCAGTTTGAGATTTCCATCCACTAAGCCCACCACCCCTTCTACACCTTATGATCGCGGCACTGTCGTCCAGCTTTTCCTCCCGAGGTGGTCTTCAGCCTTACGGTAATGTTAAGCGGCATGTACACAGGGAAAAAACTCATCATGCACATGTTTATGTTTGTATGGATATTGTAACTACTACCTTTCACTGTCTCTATCAAAATGAACACTTCAAGTTGACAGTTGACAGTTGACAGCATAGACGAACTGAGTTAGTTTGACAGATTCGTCCCCAATCTAAAATCCACAAAAATAACGCATCTGTGTTGCGACGTTTCAGCAAAATTAAGTGGGACCTCACCCATAGAAGTGCAATCTTGAGCATACAATTTGACAGCTCTGGGAGCAGCCAATATGTAGGTGCTATATGTACAAGTTGTTGTTGTTATTTGTTCAAAAGGAATGAAAGAGATAACTCTTGGTCGCACTTTAAATTTATTCACAAGCAGGGCGATTTAGGCTCCACCTGTTTTCGACAATGAGGTAAGGTAGTGTGTTGTTGACAGCTGACAGCAAAATTCATTCAAATGACACCTCTGGTTGAATGAGGCTTTTGATCTGTCAATTCGTTAACTACCATTTCTTCAAGAATCCCCCACGAAGACAAATTTCATTCTTTTAAAGGATACTGCATCCATCCATCGTTTATGGGGAAATTCCATTATGACACCTCCTTAATTGAGATAACTTTCTGTAGGCAAGGATATTAAACTAATTAAAACATTTTTCCTATATAATAGTAGTCTCTCTTCCTTCCTCCATGAATCCCTTTTCTATTTTTGTTTACTTTCCCGGAACTCATACACCTACGTGTACGGTTCCAAAATTTATGTATGCACATCCGCTTATTACTCCAATCGAATCACAGGAAGATGAAGCAAGAAAAAAACTTAATGAAATGAAGCACCACAAGAAAAGAAAGAAAGAAGGGATGAACTTTTTTTTCTTCTCCTTTTTTTTGCGTCTTCCTTTCCTTCTTTCGATGATTAATTTTCTTCGCCAGCGCCTGCCAAAACGCCCCGCTCTCCACCGCGTCCACCAACTTCATCCGATGTAACACAATAAACTGAAGCCAATGAAAAAGTGTACGCAAAAGTTTTTCAATCAATTTAACAGAAAATTCCAGGAAAAGCAGAAGGAGTAGAAACGACAAAAAAAAACCCTGTATTCTATGAGGCCAAGCATACAATCCAATTGCGCTTCCAATTCTCTGTGTCCCTCCGCCGAGGGACTATACTCCTGGTTGCATGCAAAGTTCGAGGCGCGCACGAGGAAAATCTGTCAAGCACAAGTTGAGTGGCAAAACTATAACAGAATTTAAGCAAAACTTAACCGTAAGTATGATTAATTACAATTTTGTCAAAAAGAAACGAAACGACTCCTAGCAATGCCAGCGGACATGTTTTGAAAACTTTGGTTTGGGAAGTCCTGGTTTTCCTTTGTGTTGTTTGCTTTTCTTTCGCTTCTATGGGAAAAGGACGACTGGCGCGCATTTGTCTGGTTTGTGCCAAATGGACTCGCAGTTAAAGGGAGTCCCTTGATTCTGTATTAAGAATCAAACACAATGAATTAAAGCGGGGGAAGAGCGCACAACGTGACACTCCCCCCCAGAGGCCACAAGTCAGGGCGTGTGGGTGGCGGAATTTATACGCACGTACATCAGCACAGCGCGAGAGTAAACTTCAAATACACAAATATACATAGTACAATGGTCGACGAGGAAACTCATAAACGAATAAGGACGAGTAACTTTTTGCCAATGGGAAACTTTGTTGTTTGCAAGGACCCAGAGGCGGGAGGAGAGGGATGTGACCATGTGGCATACTGGGTCATTGCTGGAATTAAGTCAGCTTTACAATTTGAGTTGTAAATTGAATGACCGAGGGCAGAACGATGCAATTTATTCTTGGAAGGACGATTGAGTAAAAAGAATTTAGAATTAGGTACTTGGACCACTCGATGGACTACTACTTCTTCTCAGAAAGGTAGTAGACCATCGAAGCATCCCTCATCGTAGAGACCTCTATGCCGTGCGAAAAGTACTTAAGATCATCATTTGTGACAGACTGAAGAGTGCAGTCGAGCAAAAAGGATGCAGAATGGTTTTCGTAAGACAAGTTTTACAATAGACGCTATCGATGGAGTTGTGTGTACAGCAAAAACTATGAAAAGGCAGAAGAAGACAGTTCAATCATCAGGACGAATGACAAGAACCCTATTCAATGCCAAAGCATTCAGTGACACCTACACCGCATTACAGGCGGTGTTCCTCAAGGATTTGTACTAGGTCCCATGGTGTAAAATCTAATGAATGGTTTTGTAGCCATATGCCATAGATACTCGTACTAGTAAGAGATTCAAGGGGCTTTCGTAACAAATGCCTAGTACTGTGTGCTTCTCTGAACATCGAAGAAACATTCGAGGACATCAATGGGCACAATGCTAGCTGCGATGAATGCCACTTCCTCTCTGATACTCTTCTGTGGATGCAAATTGTCAAAAAGCAATTCTGTCTTGGAGCCTAATTGTTGGCTATGTCGTGCGGTAACTGCATGTAAAAGTGTTACTTCAGGATAGACCGCAACTAGGTTCCTCCTGGTCCAACAATTTGCCACACTGCTCGCCCACAAAACTCGGAAAAAATCAATTCCATCGACCATAAGACTTCCTTGCTTAAAGTTTCCTTATTTTTTCATTTCCAACTTCCTGCTATGGGATAACTAAAAATAGAATTCAAACCTAAAACTCACGCACAATATCCAATTTTGCAGTACCTCAGGGTATACTCGTTGAACACGTGGAAGACTTTTTAATTTAAAACAAACGTCGAAGAAACTTTCTAGCTTCGGTGCGCCGTCCTTCGTCCCCCGCTGCCAGCGTCACCTGATAAAGTTTTCTTTCTTTTGGTTTGGTTTTGTTTCAAGGACTTACATTGAAACTTGTAGAATTCCATGTGTCTTCAAGTGGAAAGAATTTCCTCACTCGAGTGAGGCATCTCTATAAGTTTAAGTGCATCAACTTGGCTACCAAGCCGACCAGGATATCCGCCGCTGATTAACTCCTAAAGGATATATATATGTATTTCACATAGAAACAGACAGTAAATTGCTTCTGGGAAATGAGATAATTTACTCATTCGACAAACGACAGGCACCCGTCATACATATGTCACATGTCGCTGCACGAGATGTCACAGAAGATTGTCTCTTGCCCACCATCGTCATCACAACCACCAACAGGATTACCATTTCTCGCATTTGTTACGTATACGCCTGGGTGTACCTTTGCCAAGGAGTTTTTTTTTTGAAAACAGAGAAAAAGCCAAGGACACCGACATGCTATCTCGTATTTCCCCGCGAGAGATGGAGATATAATTTTATTTCTGCGGTAAGCAAGGGAAGCCATGAAGCCGACATGATAGTGACAAATATTGAAATCATCTGTTGTACGAAGGAAAGAATGTCACACAGGAACTGGGAGAGGAACTACCTCTGTCTGGCTGGCTGACAATCTCACAGGAGATACACTATCGGGTGCAAATTTCCAAAATTTAATATGAAACAGGATGTGCAAAGGGAAACGATATGAGTGTTTGGCATCATGTTTGATGTGTCAACTGTCATTTGGTGGTGTCACTAAACAAAGCTCCGTTCGCACATATGCACAGAGAAGTACGAGTATCTACAACCGTGAGCGATGAAATACTCATCTCAAGTTGAATGGAAATTTAATAAATTTTATTAAATTCATACATCAGCATCGTATCCTTTGAGTTGGAGAAATATGAGAAAATAACTCGCAGCAACTTGTCAAACTGGATGATAAATTGCAAATGCATTTTGTTACGTACTTTAATGGGATTGAGATAGAAATTGGAAAGACATCAATTGGTTGAAGAAAGGAACTGGCAAAAGGATGAATGCTGCTGAACCATTCTTAAGATTTAGGCTTTAGGCGACTGTTTGTCCATTACACCAAAAGAGGACATGCCTATGATCTCATATGGTGAAGAGCTACAGGCCCCGCAGGTCTCGTGGATATAAAGAGAGAGTCATAGATCTCTGGAACTTGGTCCAACTACTGAGCCACGGCATCTACTATGATACTTACAGTATGTAGATGTTCGAAGGATTTCCTGAAAAACAACTTGAATAAGGGAGCAGCTATCTTTGAAATAGAATAGAAGAAATGGTCAAGAGTAATGTTCTCTAATCCTGAAGGCATGTTTCTTGTAGAAGACGATAAAATTCTCCACAGATCGGGACAATATTGTAAAGGACTTTGGAACGAACAGTTTCTCGGGGTATACTTTGCAAGAGCCGCTCATAAAAAACACAGTCAAATGCTCCTAAAAACAAAAAAACTTGGGTCACATCAGATACCCTTTAAGTTCTGGAAAAAAAAGGAAAGGACCCTATGTATCGGGTCTAGATAGCTCATGATTCAAACTAATGTGCGGTGATCCAGGGGCTTACCAACAGAGTAAAAGTTATCTTGTCCACTTCCACTAAAGAAGGGGAAGAGATCTTCGTCTGCTCTATCAAATTCGGATGTAAGAAAAGGTCTTTCACGAAAGGATGACGCGCTATTATACGGTTTCTTTCACATGGTAAGGATTGTACCAAAGGAGGACATAGACTAGGCCGAAAGACTTCACATACAGCGACTAAGATGGCGGTGGAGCCCAACGTTCCACCTAAGAACGTCTTCGATTTCACTTTGAATGGACAGCACAGTAAAGGGTGACCTCGTAATAGATGAAACAAAGAAGTAGAAGGAGGTCTCAACAAAGGGGAGTGAGTTGGGTCGCAACCGGGTAGAGAATCCCGACGATCATGATCACTGTTGAATGGCTTCTTCTGCCGGACAACGTCACTATCACAGTCTGCAGAGGTACTCCTTCCATATCGTCAGCACCAAATGCGATTCTACCATGTTCGTCCCTGCAGACTGTTCTAACTTTGAGATCCTAGTATGTTGGCAATACTGCCACTAGTCTTCCGCGTTTTCTGCTGGCGGCATAGGACAAAGTTTGAGATTAAGGCAGACTCGGTAGTCTCTTCTGATTGCAGTCATCAGACATCAAACTTCGTTGATTTCGGCGTCCGGACTTTGGCTACAGCTAGTGATTCCTCCTCGGAAAGTCAGCACACAGAATACGGGAAGAGTACCTTGCTTTTGGTTGACAGTTGTACGATCAAAAGAGAGCCAAGTTCCTTTGTAGATATCGAGAAAGCGGAATCGTTGACTACCTTGAATCCATTCCCGTACTTTCCGATCACGCTTCTAAAGACGTCGTCCTTTTCTGGCTATGCAGACTAACTGGGACAGTTTACAAGTCGTGGGTACGAAGAAGTCATCCTACGTCGCATCGTCAAGAAATTAGCCATAATACGGATTGTCATGAGGCACTCGCTGCCTGAAACTCAATCCTTCTTCCCTAAGTCTGCCCCAATGGGTAAACCGCACCCAACTAGGTCCTTGTTGTCTACAGCAATCGCCGTAGTAAGTGTCTTCCTTTTGCCCGGCCCATCCCGTCAAACTTCTTGGATTGCGGTAATGACTGCTATGCAGCATTCTAAGACCTATGGCCTAGGATTTGTAAGGGGACCTAAACTTCTATGAAGATCGTTCTCCTTTCTACACTTTAAGTGTCCTTCATTCGCTATCCCGTGCAACTGCTGGCTTCCTGAGGAAGAGGAGGAATGCCTTTCAAAAGGGAAATATTGGGTTTTCTTCCCTGATCATACAACGATCAAGCCAGCTCTGAATGCTGTGTTCCGTCCGTCTATGTTCTGCCAAGCTTGATAAAGATTTGGCTGGCCATCTGCATCCGGTAGTAACCAATTGACTCTCTTAAACCCCAGAGAGCCCCATCAAATCAACTAAAGACCCATACATACATATGTACATGCCATAAAATTTAACGACAATTTAAACCATAAAAGGAGTTTTTTTTTTGTCCCTTTAAGCATCCTATTGCGATGGGATCGCCACCAGCTGTTGTGTCTCGCCGCAGTTTTCAATTTTCACGTTAATACACATTTAATCTACTCCGTCGTCCCCTCCGAACAAACCCCATCCACGGCAAACAAACAAACAAACAAAAAAAAGGATATAAAAGAGTCTAAGCGCCCGAGGGATATGCCAAAAATTAGCTCCACATCTGCAACATACATGGTCAGCCGTTAAAAAACAAAAAAAATCCTCGTGACACATGTGTGCTCATATAAAACACAAGTCCAGGCCTCACAACAAAAGGACTAGGTAAATATTTTAATCTGAAAACTGTTTTATGCTTTTGTTTATCCTTTTTTATCGCTACACGCCGCCCCTGCTGTTGTTGTTCTTCTTGTTGGTCCTTTTCAGCAACACCCCATTGAAAGTGTGTGCACTACTATGATGGCAGTTGTGTTAAACTTATATCCTTCGGCTGTGGAAATTCATAAACACAAGTCGAGTCCTTTTTGTTTTTGTGAACCCATCTTCTGTCCAGAGTGAGAGAAATATAAAAAAAAAAAGGATCTAGGACATAGAGATGAATGAACTCAGACAAAACAAATAGTTTTGGTATCCATTTTTCGCGGTTAGTCCTATCTCCACCCTCTCAAAGGATGAAAAAACTGAAAACAAGGACTGTTGTATGTAAGAATTAATCCTTATCAAGGCATACACACCAAAACCGGGTTAGTTTTACAAGGATAACATGGCACAACAACAAGGATGAAATAGTACAACTTCCTACTAACCTCCAGCAAAAGGGGAAATGAATGGAAAGTGGACCCGCAGGTTGAGTTCCTACACGAAATATCCTGGTTCTCACCACAACTACATACATGTGTGTATAACAGGAAATCTCTTCTTCTTTTTCTATGTCACTTGCTCTTGCAGCGAGTTCATCCTCGCCTCATGGTGGGTACACTTCGTAGTGGTTAACCCCGGAAGACTTGATCCTTTCATCCATTTTAATGTAGCGGACAAACCTTTTCTCTTTCCTTCTTTTGAAATATCAGCTAAAACGCATGAGGGGTGCAAACAACAACAACAACAACAACACCAACTGTAGAAGAGTCCTATAAGAAGAAGTCACCTTTTTCACGACCTCATTTACGGGAGTATCCTGCTGGAGTGAAAATAAGAGCGTTTAGGTTCCATGACGCATCACTTTGGCAGGAGTTTGGAAAAAAAGGACACCGGTAAATGGGATATTTTATTTTCTGCAATCATTATGATGAGTCCTGAAGGAGTCTCTTCTGTTAGACAGAGAGATTCAACTCATCTGCTTTAGGTCCTCCACCATTTGCATCCTGGAGACACTCATTATCCAACAGAGGGAGATGGATTTCCTGATTTTTATTTTCCTCTATTTATGTGGCCTCCTCCTCCTCCTGTTGACATAAGCTGCATAGATATTATTTTCCAAAGATGAGATGAGCTGGTGAAATCATCCTGCCGGACTGAGGATGGAGGTGAAAGAGTTCACCAAGTCGCTTTTGACGCCACGCTATTTGTAGTGTCGAGAGTCCTTTAATCTTATTTTAAAACTCTGCACTGAAGTAGAATCAGGGAAAATATTTATCCAAGTTATTATGCGAAAAAAGGATGAATGGGAACAAAGATTGTGGCAAACTAGAGAGGGTGCGCGATGCAAAGCAACAGAAGACAATGAGGACGATGGCGGAGTAGGTTTAAGTGATTTTCAATTGTAATCCTTCAAAGAAGAAGAAAAAAAGTGAGTTCCCGTCTTGGCAGATTTCTGAGTACTGTTGCAGTACTTATGACGCCTTTCTGTTGTCGCTTTTAATTATTATGATATCCTTTGGCCTGAGAGGGTCGACTTTTATGGATCTATACTTGTTTTTCTTTTTGTTTTGCTAAGCGTTGGGTGGGGTGTCCTTTCTGCAAGAGGCTTTGTTTGGAAACTTAATCCAAGGAAGTTGTTTCTGTAGTATTTGGTTGCGCTAAAGGACCGACGGTAAGAAGGAGTAATTTGAAGAAAAAGTTGAAGGAAACACTGAGGACTTCTATGCTAAATTTGACACCTATTGATCGAGTGTTTATAAAGTTTCTTATAAATATAAATTCCTTGTAAAAATCTCTTTAATATGATATGCCACATGATACAATTGACGTACTCCGCACGGTGCTGCGACAGAAAAATATAACCCTCTCAACGTCGTTAAATAGAAAGGGGGCTAGATGGCTGCCTTAAGGGACGCCAGATGCTGACAAGAAAGAAGGCGTTGGCAAAGGTTTTCTTCAGGTTTGAAGATGTCAATTTTCAAAATATAGGTTCAAAACCAAGGACCGATTTCTCTTCCATTTTCTGGAGTTGATAGAGTGATATTCCTGTCTTGGGTAGCTTAGGGTATCGTATGAAAGGTTTGGCTTTGACAATGTAGCAATAATTTGTTCGAACTTTTTTCGTGTGATGGATGAGGTCTTCTAAATCAAAATTCATTTAGGAATGGGTAGACGAGGGGGAAGAGAAAGAGATGGCGAGTGTGAAGTGAGAGACTGAAGGGTAGGACCGGTTATCAGATTTCCTCGAGCATTAATTAGAAACCATTAATAGAGGGGAAGGCATCTTTGGCTTGCAATAAAAAGAGTAGCTCGGGAATTTGATCCTGATAATTTTTAAGAAAGCTTTTTACCAATCCTTCAAATGAAAATCCTTTTTAAATCAACAACGTTTTTGTGAAATTTAAACATTTTGCGCCAACATGACACTTGAATCCTTAAAAAGAGAAGCACGACATTCGCAGAAAACCCCATTTCACTTGTCATTCAATGGCGCACCTCATTCGTTAAGCAAACATATCCTTTGGGATAATTTTCATTTAAAAACAATCTCATTTCAGTCCTTAGCATATCATCGTCCTTTGAAAAAAAAAAAAATACAAACTGTGTTTATATATAAAACACATGACAAACAGTTCATCAAAGATACATTTATCATTTGTATTCCCCCGGAGGCAAATTATCATCATCAGATCCTTCAGAAGTAATTTAATTTTACATGTCACTCACGAGATATTCACTGGAGAATGGGACAGAATTCCGCCGCGCAGGGATAAGTAAATAAGAGTACAATAAATAGGACCGCAAAAAGTAATTACGCGCTAGGATTTTTGTTTTTTGTTCAAGGATTCAAGGATTTACCCGGAAAAGTAAATTAAAAATCAATTATCTTAATGATGTGGTAAGAATGCGCCTCTGTTATCCTTTGGAGGAGCCCAACCAACCACCAGCCACGTAGGGATTTTAATTTACTTTTTATTTGAATTTAATTCTTCTTGCTATTGTCAGCGCTAGGCGAACGTGTGCTTACAAAGATGAGTCCTTTTTTTGTTTTATTCTGTTTGTCCTGTTTGCTATGGTTAAAAAAAAAAACTGTTACAAAATGGCTTATGTCCGTCGAGTTGTGGTTGCGAAACGAGCTGGACAGGAGAATTCAATTTAAAAAACTCTGTGTCCTGAAGAGAAAGCAAAAAAACTAATGACTCCTACGTGGTAATTAAACAAGGATACACGGGCTTAATATGAGATCGGTTCAAGTCATTAGTTAGGAACTCTAATTGCTTCAAGCAAAAGTACATATCCTGCGGCTTAAAATCGAATAAATTCCCTTCGAATCTAAACTGCCTTACATCACGTCCACGCCCACAATCAAGTGCTGCCAAGTGGCTATAAATTCCTCTGACCACAATATGAAAACGTAACAAAGCCATAACTCAAACTTAAGTTGCACAGGCACACATCCTCTGACGACCAACACAGTGGGTGGTGGCCACAACCAATGTCCTGGAAAAAAAAATTATTGAATTTTCTATGAAGGCGATGGCAAATTCGTCAGTCCTTGCTCCATTTTCGGGCATTAAAGTGATTTTCGCTTGATTTTCCTTTGCCATTTCGCCTCCCAGCGCGCATTCGTCGTCCTTTTTGTGTGGTGGTTTTTCTTTGCTTCGTTTACTTTTGCTTGTGGCAAAAGTTTCATTTCAACTTGCGACGACGACCGATGGAGCGACTCCTGTGTGACACAGAGTTTTGGTCCCTTTTTTTGTGTGCAGTTAACCACAAAGTAGTTGTGTGCGGAGAGGAGGTCGAATGAAGCGAAACGAATGGTAACAGTATATTTTGGCACACAGATCACGTATGGCACGGAATGAACTCACAATGGACCTTAAGTTGGGGGTGGCGTGGCGCATCATTGGAACGGGTTCGCTTTTTTTTCACTTGGCGGCGTTGTTCTTCGAATGAAAGAAAGGATGTGTGAGTGCGAGAGAATAAAATTTATGGAGTGCGTAAATTGGTAAGACATGTTTCTTGAACGTTTCCGATGAGGTTGTAGTGGTTGCGGTTATATGCCAGGGAGCGGAGGAAACTTTTGAACTATTTTTTTAAGGACCAAATAAGGAGTGAGAAAGGAGAGGTGCATGTGAATGGTCACCTGACCGAACGATATGTTGCCATGAAATGTGGTCACAGGCCAGCAGCACAGCGGTTGGGTGCGGTTTTCTTATTAAATTTTGTGCAACGCGTCAAATCTTTCAATAACCCACGTCTGCTGGATTTTCAATTACGGCGAGGGAAATTAATTTCTTGCATTAGAATGGTTTCAACGTCGTTTATAGTCCTTGTCGTAGTTGTAGTTGTAGTTGTAGTGAGTTTGTTGGAATGAAGTTGATTTGAAATGTGCAAATTGGTTTTTCAAATTGTCCTTGGGGGTAATTGAGAACTCTTACCGCGTACTGTTGGTGAGCATGGTATAACGAAAGCTGTGCATAAAGTGGTGCATAGTCGTATGAGTATTGGAGCAGCAAATACACGGTTTTAAGGCTGTTTGTTTACTTTACAAAATTACCCTTTTCGTTTGACATATACGAGTAGTCACATTGTGTCAGATGGTCAATGTTGTACCTCCCTGACCTTGTCGAGTCGTCCAAGTTGTGGTTGATTCCTTTTGACAAGGCATTGACTTGTAAGGTCTAGCTGATGAAGAGGCATGATCATGATTTGAACTTTGCCTTCACATACAGTAGTTCAATTCACTAAACATCGAATCATGGCTGGCCTCACTTATCTAATCCTTGTGCGTTCTGTAGAGAGTCATTAGTTGGGCTGGTTGATGAATAACGAGGGTCTGTGCCCGGACTTTTCTCAACTTAATGGAACCTTTTTTTGCCGCAGATTTCCATCTTGTCCTGGTCTTTCCTCATCTAAGCTGTTTAAGGCATAATCTATAGCTCCGAAAGGTGCTACTGTCTTCGTTTTCCCGGTCCACCAGAAAGAAGATCCCTTCAACTGCACCAATCATAGAAGCATCAGTCTCCTCAACAAGATCTTTTCTGTAAAACTTTGAGATTGCCTGAAACCCTTTATCAACAGTCTGATTGGCCTCTATCGGTGCGACAAATCCTGCAGAAAGCCCAAGAAGTCAGCATCGATTGCACACGACGACGCGGCGACGATATTGACATAATTGGAAAGAGTATTTGCTAGCATTGAACGAGGAAAGCAGCTCATCAAGAAGGAACCACCAACACCGACGAATTGGACAGAACGTCACAGTGGGCAGCTTCAACTTCGAGGTAGTAAGGCGCTTTGTTTACCTGGGCTCTGCTGTTAACTTTGACAATGACATTATCGCAGAAATCAAGCAAAGAATAACCATTTCAACAGCTGTTTTTTTGAGTTAATAAGGCAGTAACTAAGGAGACTCTGTATAAGACCCTAATCATTGCAGTCTTGCTTAACGGCGCTGAAACATGAAACATGAAACATTTCATTTTTTTGAAAGGAGATAAAGAAATCCTTGGTCACTTCGAGACCCGTACGTTGACGGGTTTTGCAGGACAAGATTCAACGACGAACTATACGAGCTGTACAGTGACATGTGCATTTGACGTCTGATATAGCTACGACTTGTAGATTCACTCTACAATGAATCGAAGAGCAATTGAAGAGCAATGCAATTCGCAGAGTCTTCGAATCAAACCCCGAGGGACGACACAGTAGAGGGACGACACATTAGAGGGACGACACAGCAGAGGGACGACACAGTAAAGGGCAGTATAGTTCAAGGGGACCTCGACAAACGTGGAGTGCGCAAGTGTAGGCGATTACCTAAAGACAGAGCTAAGGTTTACCACAACCAGTAGTAAGTAAGCAGGTGTGACTGTGTATTGTCACTTTCCTTCATCTTGTGAACTTGTGAATATGCACATTGGTTAGGTGATGAAATGCAAGACTCACCGTTTTAGAGCACAACTATCTATTCCTCCTCCTCTACGGCCTTGCACACCATTTACCAATCCCAATTCCAATTGCACATTGTGAACAAAGCACTTAACTTCCGGTGCAACCATGTCTCAGCCTTAAATCTCTTCAAATATCCACGTTACACAAAACGGTATAATCTTCTTCTCTAATCTATTCTAATGCCCGCTCTTAAGGCCCCTTCAACAAGCAATCGGCCATTCGGAACAGTGCTCTCTTCACCTCGCCAAATTATTATAATCGCCTTCGCTATTTAATTTCATTCACAGTAAGCATTTAGGGAAGTTCCATTCCCATCACTGGAACAATGCAATTTAAGGTTAAATTGCTTAGAAACCTTGAAGGCATTCAAAACAATTCTTGTTCTACAATAATACCCTCCCCCACACACACACACTCATACTCACAGAAGGACGACGAAAAAAAAAAAAAAAACAAGTTACTAAAACGCACAATGACAAAAGTTTTGCTTTTGCTTTTGTAGAAAGCATTTAACAATTAAACCCCGGCTCCGTCAACAGGACCACATGCGGGTTAAAGCGGGTTAAAGTGAAGAAAAATTGTTTCACACACATACTCACAACAAAAGTAAGAAAGAAGGAAAACTGCATTCATTCGGGGAAAACTTATTCAAATTATCCAGGACCCTGGTCCTCCAACAGAATAAGGAGAAGGAGCAGCAGTAGAAAATCGACTCTTGGGCGGTCGAGAAAGGAAAAACTCTTGAAACGTCTGGCATTTGCACATCCTTGTTGCTGTTGTTGCCTGCAGCAGAGAATGGAGGAAACTTAATAAAATTTCTTGCAGCCATTTTGGTCTGAGAAAAGGGACGATGACGACAGGTTGATTCAAAGGTGGGACAACTATATAGTCAGTGCTCGAGTGTGTGTTTGTTTGTTTGTGTGTAGGGAAAGGCAACTTTCCAAATTATCATTGTAATATCCGACTGGGAAGGTCCTTTATGCATCCTGCATGCATTGTATACATTAAGCGGAGGTCTTTGTGTCTGTTTATGACATTTAGTGGAAGGTGGTGCACACGTACGCTCTCTCACTGTGGCAGGTGGATATCTTCTGCTAGCGCTGTTGGTGACAGGACTTGCAAGGATTACCATTTTGGGGATTGTAATATTTTATATGGAGACTTTCAGTTAATTAAGTTAGAAAATTAGAAAATGTATATGTACACTGCGAGCAGGGTTTATGGTTGTGTTAAGAGGGTTTCTTTGCGTGTCTTAAGGAGTTTTGTTTAAATTTACAAGGATCCTTGGAGGAAATTCAAATTCGCAGGCATTTAAGATTATGTGTGGCTATCTTTCAAGTACATATATCATTGCTTCGTGGCAATTGGAAGGCTAGGTTTGGTTAGATAGGCACCTCGTCTCTCTTACACAGACCATAGGGCGTGGCCCTCCAAATTGGAACTTCTTACGGTTGCACATCGGTGCCTTATGTGTAGTTCAGCTGCTTTCTTGGCGCATTCATTGTTCTCTATATTTCAGAGTTCAGCTTTGAAATATTGCCCTTCAACGCCTCCGAGTGTCTGAGAAACATTTTAGAGTAAAAGGCGATCCATTTAAAAGTACCTTTTTTGTTTGTATTTTTTTGACAGATGACGCATGAGTTTTGTTAACTTGTCATTATAATTTTGCTCCATATTGTTTGGCATTTTGTTTTGGAAAAACTTAACTTGACAGAGTGTCTAAAGGTTAGAAAAAATCTACTGTTTTCCACAACTGTGAGGAGCTGCTATATGTCCACTGTCTCGCATGTCCTATCAACAAAGAAGAGTCTTCACCACCGACAAAAAATCAATAAAGGCATCTACAACTTTGAGAAAGTAAGGGACTAAATCTGTCTAGGCTTCGTATTAAACCTGGACTCACTTTTTCTAATCCTCCTCTCCGCAGGTGGCGAGTACAAGTTCAAAGGAACGCCGACCAGCTTAGAGCACGCAATTGAAAAAAATTAAAACCCAGGTTCACTCCAAACTGTTGCGCCTTCTAAGCAAGAAATTTAGAACGCATAGATGGAAAGTTAAGAAGAATAACTAGGAATTGATGGACTGTGCATAGGCTCAAAGGGTAGACAAAGAACTGGAGAGGTTTAGATTGGTTAGTTACAAGCTTCCCGGTTCAGCGGCAGCGGAGAAATTGGCAATGTCTTCCAGGAGAGCTCGCCCTTTTAAACCCGTTCAGGTGAAGAGTATGTGTGAAGGATCTAGGTACCCACATAGTCAACGATCGAACTTGCCGACATCTTCGGGTACTCTTGACTGCACTGCAACCAGAGTTAAGAAGAACAAGTCCTAATCCCATTTTAGCCTGGCAAATCGGCACCTTAACACCATCTCAAACCAATAGCTCTCAACTCCTAAAAGCTATGCCGCTTTCCTTGCCAAACTATTCGATAAAACTTTGTCTCCCTTGTTAGGCTGCAACCCTACTGCAGCAATATGCTCCTTTCAGCACATTCCACCACCTAAGGTCCTCCTAATCCTTTTGGTTGGAGCACAAAAAAAGGATCGTCATAGCTCTCTCTCTCTCTCTGTCTAAACCAGCAAAGCTTAAAACTCAATGAAACTATTTCCAATCCACCTTCCACGGAAGAGGAACGAAAATTCCCCAACAAAAAAAAAAACATAAAACTTGCACAGAAACACTCTCGTCCTGGAAACAATCTCTTATCTACTTGCGCCCATCAAATCCTCGAAATTCCCATCTGGCCCGTATGGAGGAGCAGCAGCAGCTTAAACTGTTTGAACAGTCGAGTCGCCTTTCAAGTGGTTGGTCGGCGGTTGATTTCGTGGTGGGAAACATTTAAATAAACTTCAACTAGGGCGTGGGAAGAATTTTATCTAGAACCTCGTCCACAAGCCAGAATAATGATTCCCCAAAGATTAGCATTAATTCAGTGGGCCAGCCTCGGTCGTCGTCGTCGTTGTCGTTGTCGTGGTTGGAGCTTAAGACCCTCTGGCGCTTAAGTTGAAAACTAAAAATTGAATTTCCACAAAATTCCCCCGAGAAAGTTCTCGTCCGTTTGTCGTCCGTCGTCTCGTGGTTGTTTTTCTGCCAGTGGCCTCAATTACGTACCAGAGTTCCGTGTCCTGCGGTTCAGATTGACCGTATAGCATAGACTTTCTTACAAATGCCAATTGCGCAATCAATCCTGCATACGGATTATGCATGTATCCTTGGTTGGGGATTTAATTTATTCAAAAATCCCCAGGATATAGAGCGCGTACGAGTTTTAATCCGTTTTCCTTATCACAAAGTTATCTTAACGATGCCACAAAGTTTTTCCTTGAAAGTGTCGTCTCCGAATTGTGGAGTGTGGAGGTGGCTTCTTGGTTGGTTAGCTGGCGTACACATGTAAAGTTTTGATTTGGAAATTTAATCCTCTGCCAAGGATCACAGGCACACACCACTGTGTGTGTGAGAAGTGAGAAAATGTCTTCCGGGAATAAACCCCAAACACACTCACATATTCTAAATGTATGCGTGGCTTTTGCAAGGAACTTCTCGTGTGGAAAATCGTGCTGAATGAGTCGAATAAAATCCCTGGTAGTCTCCTCAACTCAAGGTGAAAGGAAGGTAAAAGGAGTGCCTATCGTTGCCTGAAATATTACGCGCGCTTTGTATAATTCCAGGACTTGGATGTCAACAGTATTCTCGGCGCTGCTGATTTAAATGGGTTGACACTTGACGCTGGGGGAATGAATGTCTGTCGCGCGCATTTGTTTGTGAACAGGAAAACATGGAAAAATGTTGTCGGGAACAGGTCTCTCGCTCTCACTCTCTGCCTCTGCTGTAAGGTAGTTAGCATTCCCAGTGCCTCTGAGGTGATGGTTATCAACTCTTCAATGTTGCTTTTGTCACTTCTTGATAATCTTGAATCATGCGTGCGTGTGCGGTGGGTGGTTGCGGGTCTTTACAGGTTCGCCCTCCCCACCCCATGTGTAAGAAAGCGGGAGAGTTTTTTTTTTTTTTTGCAAATGAAATCCTGGTTAGTCAGGCGATAATTTGTTAACGAGTTCTAGAAGTATTTAATGAAAAGGGTTATCTGGCTAGGGAGTACAACAAAAGTTGGTGCTAGGAACTGCGCAAAAACAAAATAGGGTTGTTAACCCGTGAAACAAGTCTTAAAGCGAAATGTTCATATAAGTCAGTGGATGACAGGAGACTCAGAAAAAATACCCATAAATCAGGGAAAAAATTGACTTGGGCTTTCATTAAGAGGTTTCATTTCAAATCGCACGCTATTTCTCACTCTTTGAACACAGAGCTTCAGTTGCTTGACAGCTGTCAAGTAGAAACTACACTTTCTTAGGCAAAATAAAGAAATGGGAATAAAATTTATAGGAGCATTCTTTTTTTTACGTCCAGAAAGAGATCAATTAATATAAGCCAGCTGGTAAAGGATTCAAACTTCAAAGTGTGTCCATATAGGACGACAGAAATGTGCTCAAAAGTAGGAGCCTTTTCAGAACAGTCCAACAGGCAGTGACTGGTACTATTCCCTGAAAGGAAAAGACATGGCAGGAGAGGTTCTAGAAGGCATTACCAGCAACAGACTAGAAACACAGAAACTACAGGCGAGCATTCGAAAGCTTCGACTAGTTCAGCAGTAGATGCAATCAGCCTAGAGGTTGAAACTGTCACAAAACTGTCACATAGAAGGCAGGAGGTGGCTGTCAAGAGGTAAATATCCAATTTGCATTTAAGAGATTTACAAGTTCCAGTGAGGGATTAGTTCAAGCATAGAGTCAAAGAATACAAGATCACTGGCTAGATCTGGTACTCTGGAACGTCATGTACGACGGGATCTGACGTCTTCCAATACCCAAGGAAAAATGATAGATAAGATCTGCAAATGTCATAACAATACTCGTTACTGACAAGGTTCTAGAAGAGATGGAACCGCAAAATTCAGCGACTGCGACTTGACACCACTCTATTATTTTCTCTGGTGTTCCTTCAAGTCATTAGTCTACGCTAATTGGCCAATATTCCAGGCGTTATTGCCATAGATATTGGACTGACTCAAAAAAAAGTTTAACCGACCGCTTGACCGCATTTGAATGGTGTGCTACTTGATGGCATTTATTCAGCTTCAAACCAAAGCTAGAACCAATTTTACTATATCCTATCGTTCTTATCTGGTCACCCTGTAATGCGACACCTAGATACCGAGCTATGCTTGAGATATTCAGGTCAACACTGCCGATATTTGGGGCTCTTAAGGCAGGAATTTATCATTTCTTAGTGAAAAGAAGAACCTCAGTCTTTGAAGGGTTCAATCCCAGCCATAACCCAGTTATACACTAGCTCTAGTGCAAAGTTGAAGCTTTCACTAAGGACTGCAGAAGGTTTTCACGAAACCAGGCCAGCATAGACCATCGAGTTAGAACTGCTTTCCTTCAGTATAACCAGAATCTCATCCACTTACTTACTTACTTAAAGGGCTCCCCACCCTTATAGAGTTCCTGTCTGCGGTCTCGGGCACGCTGCTTCCAGTTGTGAAGACCAAGTTTTCTGGCATCCGCGAAAGCTTGGTCTTTGTACTATAGGTTCGGCCTCCTTCTTCGAAGATCCTCTTGGCTGGAGCATTGTTGTCCATTCGCTCGACGTGGCCGATCCAATGTAGTCTGCGTACCTCGGCTTTCTGGACTACATCCACATGCTGGTACAGCACAGATAGTTCGCGGTTGTATCTTCTCCTCCATTCGCCCTCCACGTATAAGGGACCTAATATCCGACGGAGTATTTTTCACCCAATATTTGTTCAGCTTTCTTACTTGTCGTCCAGCACTCGGCTCCATACAGCAGGACTGGTAAGATGAGCAGCGTTCTGTAGAGCATTAATTTGGTCCGTCGAGTTAGGAGTTTTGCACCCAGTTGTTTCGCCTAGGGTTATTCTTCGTCGGATCTCTACAAAGGTGTCAAAGGAGAACTCCTTAACTACCTCGAAATTATAGTTATTAACAGTGACGTTCTGTTCAATATATTGGACAGATTTTTGGACTTCGTCTTGTCCTCATTCACTTCAAGACCAATTCGTTTCGCCTGCTCATCAATAGCCGTAAACGCCTCTACGACGGCTTGCCGGGATCTTCCGATGATGTCAATATCTTCTGCGTATCCCAGCAGTTGGACGGATTTGTGAAAGATAGTGCCTTCCGTGTTGACACTTGCCCTGCGCACTATCTGCTCCAAAACGATATTGAAGAAATCACATGACAGCGCATCTCCTTGCCTGAATCCGGTGCACGTTTGGAAGAGCTCCGAAGAGTTGTTTCCAGCGTTACGCGACACATCTGGATAAGTTTTGTCGGTATCCTGAATAGGGCCATCGCCTAATAGAGCTCAAGACGATGAATGCTGTCATAGGTGGCTTTAAAGTCGATGACAAGGTGGTGGGTTTCGACTTGAAATTCGTTGGTCTTTTCAAGGATTTGTCTGAGTGTCTATTTGGTCTATTGTCGATCTGCCACACTGGTACGTGCCTATTAGTGTGTTGCGGAAAGGTTTTAGACGTTGGATAGGATCTTATATGCGACATTTAGCAGGGATATGCCTCGGTAGTTCTTACAAGACATAGGATCGCCTTTTTTGACGGTGGGGCATATAGAGCTGATACTCCAGTCGTTCCTCCACCCATACTTGGTTGATGACTTGATGCATGCACCCTACCAAGACATCACCTCCGTATTTAAAGAGTTCAGCTGGAAGCCCATCAGAGCCAGCGGCTTTGTTGTTCTTCAATTTTCTGATCATCCACTACAATGAGCCATGGTAGAGGAGAAATAACCCAGCCCTCGGATGTTCTTCTACAGAAGTCAGTACCCCCCTAGTTGGACCAACAGGATCGTCAGCCTTTTGAGTGGCTGCTCGATGGTTTATAGAGGTTGGCACCATATCCTTACATACAGATATTTCCTGCTTTTCAGGAAGCCGTTGGGACCAACAATCACCACGCAACATATCAAGAGTCAAACAAAAAACTCATTTAAAAACACAAACAATCATCGAGTGTGTTCCGTTCTGGGTCTTCTCGAAAGTTTATTACCGATTTCCTGTCGATACAAATATTTATATGTAACACTATCCTGCACTAAAGGACTCGGACTCGCCCAGTTTTCCTCCCCCTCATCGAACTTTCCAGTTCATTCAAATAAACATTTGCTTTTTGTTTTTTTGTTTTAATTTAACTTTATAATGATGCAATTGACTTTGTTTTTTTGTTTCACAAAAACTCCCTGCAGGAACATTACAACAGCGAATCCTTTCGTCCAGAAGAATTGCCAGCAAAATGCGACGAAGGTCCGCAAGCGGAAAATGCAAATAAAAATTATATTTCAAGCATCAGCCGAGAGAAACAATATTTTCTCCCAGAAAAATAAATCCAAATGTGGGAGGAAACAGGGACGAAAAAGAACAGAAAAAAATAATAGCAAAAAAACCAATAACAATACCGACCCTTGGAATCGAAAAACATCGAACTTTTTTCTTTGTTTTGGAATCTGAAATGAATACTCCTCGCCGCCGCAACTGGCCTGTGTGTTACGAATGTTCATCATTATTTGCTAAAGTTCCACATTACTCGTTCCTCCTTCGGGCTGATGTCGAAGCCAAACAAGGATAAACGAATGAAAATGGCAGAAGACCCGCAGCGCAGCATACAGGATGTGATTCACAATAGAAAATTTAATATTCACTCCTTTTTTTGTTGTTGGTTCCTGTGATCGGAACAGATCAGTGGATGGTAAGAGGACAGGATATGTGTATGGAGTATCCTTCTTTGCATTTCAATGGTCATGTAAACAAAAAATAAAAAAAAAAGTGTAGTACTAACAAAGAATAGCCGCTCGTCCCGGGGCGAAATTTTCAAGAATCGAATTTTCGATTCAACTCTCTGTTTGTCCTTTGAAAGGATACGATACTACTGGTGACTATCCGCAGGCGGCTCTCGCTACAAAAGGCAAAACCGATGACTGCAAAGAAGAGAGAGATTGCTTAATAAATCGCAAATAAAGGATAAAAGAAAAAGAAGCCATTTTCAGGAAGGATACGCTTGTGAGGATGAAGCGTATGAAGCACCAACAGAACAGAGAATAAGGATATCTGGTGAGAGAGAGACTATTTCACTTAACTTGTTAAATCGAATGCACATCGTCGTTGTTGCTTGTTGGAAGCTCCTTCTTCTTTGTGGCCAATTGTTCGATGGAGGAAAAGATGGCAACCGATTGATGGCAACTTTCTGGCTTCTCGATTCAATGCAAATTTTTCCTCCTCCCGTTCTCAGAGGAAGGATACGGAAGAAGATAAATGTTTTTCCTCCTTTTTTATGACTCAATCTTGTGTTGTCATGCATTAATTTCCTTCGAACTCACAGGACTCACGTTTGCATTGGTAATACAAGCCATTTAGTTAAATTAACTGATTCCATGTTCCGAATGAATGCTCGTAACTAATTCACGCTCGTATTCCGCGTTCGGGAGAAACAAGTCATAAAAGTTTTCAAAATGAAAACGTGTCCCATCGTCCTGTTTGTGCCCTTTTGCGGGTGCTCATCCGATTACATTAAGTTGATTAAATCCTCATGTAAGTCACGGACTAGGAATCAATGCACGTTATATGGGTTTTTATTTGTGTGTGTGTCCTGGCAGCCAGAGGAAGGACTCATGCAATGTGCCAGCTGGCGGTCCTGAGTGCACTTTGAATTGAAATCATAAAAACTGTGAGGGAATTTTATACGTGAAAACCAGAATCGCATTTGGGATTTTATTTCACAAAAAAAAAAAAAAAAAAACGAAAACTTAGGCAAGACACTCCTTCGGGACAACCTGCAGACTCCATTTTTTTTGGAAATAAAATCCCCTTTCCAATACGAATACTCCTTGCACTTCGCACAATTTACGAGCAGAGTTCACTCGGCGAACAAGTTTAGTGAGTCGAATTAAATTCGAATACGTTTTTGGAATTGCAAGCGTAAAAAATGTGTGCGCATTTGACCGGAAATGCGATTATCCTTTTGGTCAATATTTTCGGGGCGCAAAAGCAAAGTTATGGCGAGTGAGTTTCCCAAAGATAAAAATCAAAACCCTTAATCGAATGGACCAAATGAAATAGGAAACTAAATTGTGGCACTAGGCCAGGTCTGGCAAAGGAAAAAGGTAATCCAGAACTGAATTTGGTCACTAGAAAACGAACGATCTAGTTTCGATAAAATTTGAAAGGAGATTCTGTCTTTAAATAAAGTCCAATTCGTGACTGTTTCCTAGATTAAGCAAATATTTTGTGAGCTAATTTCTCACCAGGGTTGCTAAGGGTGTATTCGTACTTCCTTCTCATCGATTATACTCCCATACTCCCCTCATTATGATTTTACTCCCTTTAAACCAATTTAATATATTGTCACCCTTTTTTCATCGAATGAGCCATTATACGCTGGTGCAATTACCCCGGGGTAGAACTAACTTTATAGGTGAGAGAGTTGTGATCAGTTGAACAGCAAGCTGTCAACTTCGAGGTGAGAGAATTTTACTCCGCATTATTCATCCAATGTAATGAAAGTAATAGATACTCCGGGGTTACTCCAGAGTAAAATTGCTCCAGCTTGCAATGGCTCTAAAGTTCTAAGGCAGATTGTCCTTTACTCCTCTCAGACCCAAAATACACCTCTATAAACTACTACAGTACTCCTCTTCGAAATTGGAAAACGGCATCCCTGATTCTCACTCTTCTTTCTCCCCTTGGAAAACTGGAGAAAGATATCTAAAACTCAATGCCAGAATGCCATTCACAACTCCCTCTGTCGGAGCAACATCCAAGCCCTTGGTACACAGAAGAAAATTTGGGCCCAACCTCAAATCTACTGCTGCCCTAGGTTGGAATACAGCTAATGACAACTATGATTGCACTAATAAGAGATCTTCTTGGCTTGCTTACGAAATTGAAGCGTTCCTAATCCAGGAGAGAGATTCAGCAGTGCATCTAGAGCAGAGCCCGGAATAATCGGAAAGACTTCCAAGACGAACCGTTCTTTGTAGGTTGACGCAAGAAGCAACCACCCTTCCACCAAACAACTGACCAGACTAGCTTAAACGAGACTACAAAGGTCTGTTTGTCTCGTTAAGTAAGTGTCAGTGAAAAGGTGACAGGTTCACAGCAAGACACGACGGATAGAAAGCTTTGGCAGCTGAGGAAGTAAAGCAGGAAGGTGGTGGATTTAGGCCTCTATAGGACATAAGAGTGACTACATTCCTTTTGGGCTGCCAGAGAAGGGTTGGTAGATTATATCCGCATCAGGCTTTTCCCAAAATTGAGGCTCCGATAGTCTGCTTTATGTCAACTAACCAGTCTGGCTGCGTGAAGCCGGATTTGCCAGCGATCTGTTCTCATTAGTGTAATAGTAGAATCTACTTTGTTGCTTCTTTGTACATGTTGTCCGTATTGTAATTGGGACACATCTGCCTTCTGTAGCCCATGTCATTTGCTACTTGCATTTGATAGAATTGTCATGTCATGAGAAAGCTTCTTTGCCTTCCTTCTTTAAAGTCACTGTCAGAACCCTTGGTAGCTGATGTGACCAAATAGTGACCAGCTCTAATCCTCTTGCTGCTCTTTTCCACTTGTTTTTTTCTTGTCCATAAGACTATCTTCAGCTGAAGTGCTTTCTTTTTACCGAAGGTCTTGTCGCCAGTGTAGAAGCCCATGTAAGCACTCAGTTGATCTCTGTATCAATGAGTACTCATAGGTACTCAGTACAGAAGGACAATCTGCTCTAACCATAGAGGGGAAACGTTCCATTCTATTCTGCTTAGACTAAGCCTGAGTCTGCAACTAGTAGCCGACGAGCTTATTCTATCCAAGGCACATACCATATCATGAAGGCCTAACGATTTATATCTGGTAATGGCAGAGAAAGTGTAAGGATGCACCGGACAAAGTGCTTCAGTTCACCTCTTCCTCATCGTCCCTGCAACTCCGACAGAAATCATTAGATGGGAGGCCCAAACGTCTAGCGTGTAGGCCATTTAGCCATTGTTCTGTAAGGACACCGATGAAGGGGTAGTGTGCCCAAAGAGCGCTGGCCTTCCTTATAGCATCAAGTTTGAGTAGCTGCTTACAGGTAGCAATTTGCTTACCAATTCCCGTCCTTACGGAGGGTTGTGCCAAGTTTGGCAATTTCATCAGCCTACAGTGGAATATCCCTGTGACCTGGCACCCGACATAGATGAATGTTGTATTGTTCCAAGATCTCCATCAGAGATGAACGGCAATCTTGTACGACTGTTGATCTGCTTATGGTTGATTCCAGAGATTTGATGGCTGCCTGTCTGTCTGTAAAAATGCTAATATCGGTAGCAGACAATACATTACACTTCAGCAAGGAGAGAGCTTCTTTGATTGTCATAATTTCCGCCTGAAAAACGCTACAGTAATCAGGGAGGCGCTACAGTGATCAGGCTTAAGTTAAGCACAGAGGAGTAAACACCACCACCAACTCCGTCTGAGGTCTTAGATCAGTCAGTGTATCCGACATCCACCTTCTCCAGATTAGACCATGTTTCACGAGCTGGGATTGATGTACGGATGTTCCGACCAAAACTGAGTTTAGCGGGGGTGTAGTCAGTGGTTACATCAATGAGGCCATAGTTGGGAGACAACCACTGGGAAGAGGCAGACAAACGAATTGCAGTTGATGCCGCTGTTTGTATGCTGACGATGAATAGGGGCAGTAGGTGAAGAATGGTACCTAGAGCTGCGGAGGGAGCAGTTCTTAGGGCTCCACATATACAAATATATGCAGCTCTTTAAACTTTTTCCAGGGGATTGAGGTTCACAGTCTTTAGAAGAGCTGTCCACCAGACCGACACGCCATACAGAAGTATAGCTCTGACAACAGACGTATATAGCCAGAAGGTGACGTGAGGATTTAGTCCCCATCTTGTACCAATCGCCCTTTTACAAGAATACAGGACAGTACTGGCCTTCTTGACGCGTTCTATAATATTGGCCTTCCAGCTTAGTTTCCTGTCCAAAATGAGACCCAAAAATTTGGCTTTGTGGGAAAACCCAAGCTTAGTGCCATTTAACATGGGGGGGTCTATAATGGGGATATTATATTCCCTTGTGCAGAGGATTAGTTCGGACTTTTGAGGGTTGCCTCAAGTCCACATTGAGCGACCCAACTAGTGAGCACTTTGAGGGCATTAAAAGTGTCTGGGAATTGCTCAGAGAATATTAAGGCAACGTCATCCGCCAACCAGCAAGTGGTTTATTGTGATATTTCAAAGAAGGAGTGGAGTGATAAGACCTCTTTCACGTGAGCTATAAAGCATCAAATATTGGCTGAAAATTGTTAAGAATCCAGCAAAAGGATTAGAGGTACCCCCACGCTCTGTGAGTACATTCTTGAAACCTCCTTCCCTAGCCAAGTTTTTAAAAGCCTTCCTTCCAAATAGTCACAGTTCTGATTTTTTCTCAACTAAATTCTATCATCTCTAAGGACTTGGCTACAATACATTTCCCTCCTCGACAGGATGCTGCTTTGTACATATGAATTTCCCCCATAAATGGACCATAAAATGACTTCGATCCGCAACAAATGAGCGGATATCTCTACCACCCAAGTCCTTTTGTTTCCAATCAGTTTTGCACCCTTCATACTCGTATCCTTCCCCATATACGAGTATACCGCTGCCGACAAAACAACATGAGTAATGATGACAATTGTAAAATACTACCAATAAAAATGTATCATTCCCAGTTTTTTTTTTTTTTTCAACCTGACTTAGATGCAATTTGTTAGAAAGGACACGTAGCGGCAAAGCATTCAGAAATTGTGTGATAGTTGCCACCCTTTGTACCCAATCAGACGTCCTCCATGTGCAGCGATACATACAAGTTCTCTGTGTCGGCATTACGTGAGATATTTTTTGCAACGATACGATGCGATACCTTCGCATTCGCATTTCTATTTTTTTTTTTTTTTTTTTCACTCCTTGTCTGCAATTGCCGTCCTAAAGGACCAAACTTACAGGGTTTTCTTGTAACAGAGTGGCGCCGAACGTCGTTGTTGTTCGTTTTATTAAATAAAATGTCAAAATGCCGAAAATTTATTCTCGTCCTTCGTCCGTTTTTCATGCCACCAAGTGTTGGCGGCGGCGGCGGCGGCTGCTGCTTCGTCGTCCTAGCCGTCATCATTGTCGTTTCGCTGTTGTTGTTGTTGGTGTACTTATTCGGGGTGTCCCATTTGTGAAATGTCATCCGGTGTGAGAATGAAAAAGGAAAACTCAACAATCCCCTGCTGAATGTCTGGCAAGATGGATGCAATTTTCCAAATTAAACCAACACACAGTGGGTGGGCGCTGAGGTGTGTAAGCTGTCAAACTGGAAGGACTGGCAATTAAGGTGGAAGAAAAATTATGAAGGATATCGTGTCGGTGTCGTTGTCGTTGTCGTTGTCGTTGTTGTTGTCGTTTTCGGTGAATCGAGACGTGACAAACTGTGAACGTCTAGACCAGTTTGTTCTGGGATTGTGCCTTGAATTTTTTTCGCACTTGTGTGCTGTTTTTTTTTCTGGACTTTTAGGAGCCTGCTTATACGTAGATGTTGATTCCTTGTTTTCAAGTGGTAGGTAAGCTCTCAAGATGGTTTAATTTAGCATGAGTTGGGCTGTTAGTTGGATGGATGCATACGAAATCCGATTTGGTGGGGCTCTTACTGTGTCGCGACTATTTTCACATCAACCACCAGCAGGTCGTACAGAATCGCCGCAGGAAATACAGGGGATGGCACCTGTGATGGAAATGGTTCTCTAAGACACCGGTATTGGATGGCATTACAAGAAAGGGCGTTGACTTAGCCTTAGTGTCTAACAGATGGAGCTCTTCCAGACGTCTAGTGCTGCTGCCTATGGGAGACCAACCAGTTGATAAGGCCCCGTCGTACTGTCCCCTATGAAATGGCAACCGACTGGCGCTTCAATTGCCAGAACCAGGAGACTGTCAAACTTGCTGTATGGACTGAGAAGATCTACTAGAAGATATTCCATAGAGTGACCAGATAAGAACATTAGAAAAGAAAAAGTAAATGTAAAATCCACTGTATGAGATATGAAATTAAGTTTGACTTTATTTTGCAGCTACATTCATGCCATTGTATGAGAAATAACACATTATTCAAATGGAAGCCTTGACATGGATAAAAGTGCTTGCAAGGCCACACACAGCAAAACCGCGTCATGCAGTAAATCTTTCACCTGATTGGAGTCTTCTTCTATACTGCCAGCTACGACGGCTATGTTCTCTTCATTTCGCACCAATCTCTACCTCATTGGTGTCTTAAGGAATAAAAGAGTGTACTCACGCTCAAATTTTTCCACAGTGTGATGAATTGCCTACACACTGAAGCCTTGATGACTTCCAACCTCACGTTGACAATCACTTTGTGTATTTACAACGAGTCTGAATTTCGATAATAATTTCTTATAATTTTTGCACATTTGACAAGCATAAAATGGTACATAATAAAATGGCAAAGCTTATTGAACAACTTGACAGCTAAATGTCATTGGTAACTTTGACAACTGCTGACACATGACAATTGAAAAAGGTATCATTGTTATCTAGTCACCATTTCGAGTAGTCAAATTCTGAACTCCCTTGACTATTTTCTGACCCATGATGCATTTACGTAAGATTGCACTCACATTGCCTCGCGGGAGAATTAAAATTGAAAAAAAATTGCCCTCGAGGTTAGAGTAAACACAAGTCCCTTCAAATTTGAGCAGTTATCCCATAAAACACCCTACATCTTGGACATGTAAGTACCGTCAATGAATTTATGGTTAGAACTTGTCAAAATGCATCATGTCCTTTTTTTGCCACCACATCTGCATTTCTATTTCATTTTACATATTTTTATTCGTTCATGTTGCCCCAGCTGACATATTCTAGATTGAAAGTGATGATGACATTGGAATGGTAATTCTCCTCTAAAAAAAAAAATCCCACTTGCAATTGATCACACACGGCCGCCAACTTCCATATAGAGTACCACGTAGCAGACGGTCGACTTCCCAAGTGGACAGGTACATGCATCCAACACTTTAAATGAAGATTTATCTCCTCCTTGTTCTGGTGTAATTTTTTCCATCATCCTGTCCCCGAGGAGAGGTGTATGTTGTCAGAATTTTATACGACACCAGGATAGGGTTGAATAAACTTGTATCCCCCGCGAGGATACACTGACTGAAAATAAAAAACCAAGAATAGAAGGGTTGATTAAAAGTTAAGTTCTGTTTGCTGTTATGCAAACGGGATCAATATTGGCCGAGCATGGATGACCAATTTCTGCATTTGACCTAAATTCTATCGACACAAGACGAAATATACATTATTGTCTTTGATATGAGATGAGATACATTTGCATTTGGCAATTCCGCAAAGTGTTCTTGGGCGGAGGAGGAGAACTGTTTGTTTGTGTTTTGGGTTTTGGGTTTTGTGGCGATGTTTGTTTGTGCATTCGCTTCGATTCGATATTCAAAATAATTGTAATTCGATGCATAAATAGTTAACGCAATGATTCTGTGGCAAACATAAACAATGGCACAGAGACAGAGCACAGGCACAAATGCAATTTTGAGGAAATTGAATGTCGGTGTGTTCAAATTGAGTGAGTGCAGATAGATGGCAAATATTTTCGAGATAATTTGAATAGTTTATCAAACAGAATTGCGGTCTAGTTATACTGTGTCTTTTGTGCAATGCCAGCAATCGAGGTGAAAATGATTGCTTTGAGATGTAACTAATTAGTTATGTGTCATGGCTCTTGACAGATTGGAAGTCGTATGCAAATATTCAGGGATTTTGAGCCTTTAAATAGACGTTCAGTTAATAAGAGAAATGCCAACGGCCTGACAGTTGAGTGTTTGTACCTTTCGAGGTAAGTTTCTCGCGAATCCTATTACTTTTGGAGTTCAAGTGGCATAGGCTTCAACCTCTTTAAGACTATTTGCTACCACAAAACGTCTTCAATGGGTTCAAATAGAATTCCAGAGCCAATAAAAGGAGGTAGCTTACAACCCATAAGACGACCAAGGACCAACAACCAAAGTAGTCGAAACAGAACAACGTCCTATGGACAGCCTTTAGTACTTTTAATCAAGGCATAGAACTGACAAAACCTGGCAGAATTAATCCTGCTGCTTACCATAAATCATATCCAATTAGCTGTTTGTGTGTCGATATCCTTCGGCAGGTTTATAATCATAAATGAAGTCCACCATCATCTCAAAGACTTAATCAATAGGGTGACTAGATAGCAATGATACATTTTCCAATTATTATCTTTCAGTAACTGTTAAATTAACCAATGACATTGACCTGTCAAAATATTCAGCAATGTTTGCCTTTTTATTATGCCGAATGTGAGAAAATGTTAAAAAAAATATTATCCAAATTCCGGGCCGTAAATACACCAAGTGGTTTTCGTCGGGAGGTTGGTCATCATGAAGGCTTCAGTGTTTAGGCAATTTGTCTTGTACTGTGGAAAATTTTAAGCAAGCATTTTAAGCACTATTTTGGACCTTAAGTCAGTAACGAGATAGAGTTTGGTGCGAAATGAAGAGAACATAGCCCCCGTAGCGACCAGTATCCACAAAGATTATGAATGCGAGGTTTGGTGATAAATTCCCAACCATATTCATTCAGCTTTCACAGTAATAAAATTAATAAACTCGCTTTGAAAGCCCTTATATTATTTCAACATGAACGCGAAAAATAAACTGTGAATTACGAACGAATGCAAAAATCATATACAACATTCTTCCCCGTCAAATTGGAAGCCACCCATAGAGAAAAGCGGCATCATTGGACATCGCCATCATCATCTCTGGCATAAAGCGGTGTTGACTGACTTTCTGTGATTTGAGCTCGACACCATCGATATAGCCATAGTTCCAACGAGATGGCGCTGCATGCCACACAAGCAATGCAACGTTCGAAGTTGTGAAGGAGACATTTGCAAACTGATCGCGATCATGCGACTTGAAACCACTCGATTGTTTCCTTCTGGAGCCACGTTAAGTCCTTAGTCTATGCTTTAAAGACAACCACTTTGAACGAAGCCAACATTGTTGTTTTAATTATTTATCTGGTGACCCAATAAGTCCCCGCCATCCACTTCAAGCCGGTAAGCCTATTTTCAATTGCTGTTCGCATCTTCAATGCATGATACGCCACTTGAGTCGAATTAAGCCTCACCTCGTTCAAGCACTCCTTCCTCCAAGAACTGCTTCTGACTTCCCATACGTGTAGTCAAGTGCACACCATAATTACGAAACTACACCAAGTTTTTTTCCCTTCATCTTCGACTACCCAACTGGGTAGTTTAGTCCCAAAAAAACAAGGGCCATCCCTCAAAAACACAGTCCTTCTCCTAATCGCTTCTCGTACTCCTAGTATCCTCCGAAACGAATTTTTAATTAAAAATCTTTACATCGTCGGGAAAAATGACAAGAAAATCCTCTCAAGCAATGTTCCCATGCTGAGCTCCAACAAGCATTTTCCAAAGTGCAATTGCATCGCCAAACACCAGCACTTAGGTTCTACAAACTACCTTCAAGTCATAAATTTTCCACTAAAGAAGATTAACGTCAGAGTTTCCCCAATTAATGTTACCACCAACAAGAAACTGCACGAGTGTATATGGCAGTGGAGGACAACAGACACACACACCAACACCACTGATAACGACGACAACCCACCATTTAAACTTAATTATCGAAATTAAATCCTTCGCCTCGAACTCATAAATCCTCTTCGTAGAGCGAAAGACAATTATGTCAACAAGGATTTAAAGCCCTTTTTTTTGCTTGGGCAATAGTCTCGGAAGAAAAGTTGTCTTGGTTTTTTTTTTGTTAAGGACATGCACTGTAATCCATCGGACATGTGTATATGGGGAATATCCGGACAAGAACTCATTAAGTCCAATGGGTTGTTTGGTCCATGTGCATGTCGTGTGGGTGAGAAGGAAAGAAACAAAAAAAAAAAAACCAGAAACAGAAAGTTTATTCGTTATCCTTTTATGGGAGAAAAGGATCGATGCATCAAGAAAAAGATGTGAGTTCCGAGAATCTAATTTTATTTTGTCCGGGCCATAACAATTGTTGTTGTTGTTCGTTCTGTGGTCCATTGTTGGACAAAAGGATAACGGATAGCGGATACGAATAAGTGCAATGAGACTGTTGGTGTGTTCGTTCATCACCGATACAGCTGCAGTGGCCATCAGGCGAAGATCTATAAAAAGTAATTAGGACATTGGAAAAATTAAATAGCCACTGTCGGTAAACGTTTTCGAACTTAAATTTGGGTGGTGGACACACAGTAGGGTGGGATATTTTTTTACAAATTGGAAAGACGTTTCGGGATGTACATAAAATTCAATTCAAAGTTGTTTATGGTTAATTTCGTTTAAGGACTTTTGAAATAGTTCAAGCTGTGAGGGACTGTCTATCTTGCTACTGAGGGGATAGTTGGGCAGTTGGTTTTCGAAAGGGACTGTACAGAAGGACCTAGTATGGGAAGTCATAAAATGATTTAAAACTTATTGTTTGGCTAGGGGGTTTCGCACTAAAGCCACTGCATCGGCGTCGGGAAGGCTAAGGCATTGCTATTGAGGGATCTATGTGAGGCCATAAGACCCTGAATACCCAAACAGGCAAGTGATTAGCACGTAAGATGTGGCAGTCATTATAGGAAAACTTCGAAGACAGTAACGACAATGAGCTCTGTTGAGTCCTCTTTGAAAAGAAATGCCTACATGCTAAGGAAGTACCTTATCTACGTGTAAGTCCTCAAAATCCTAATCTGTTGTATGCTCTCTCAGAAGACAATGTCCAGAGAGTATTCCAATCATGACTCTGATTTGTGATTTCCCCGGATGTCTTACGGTTTGTGCCCAGCAAGGCTTTGAACACACTGTGTCCTTTCTGATTATCTACCCCCATTTGCGTGTATTCTGTTGAGAATACTTTTTCTGACAGTTTAGCCAGGCTTTCAGCACATCTGCTGGCCTCTATGTCGCAGGGTCCAGGTACCTAGCATTGTGGTGCAAACAGAAGAAGCTTAGTATGAATCACTGGATGCAGTTGATAGTTATTTTAGCGACTTTGCCTAGATTTTTGAAGAATTATTCTCCCAGGTGGAGTTTTCTACAAGAGTGCTTGTTCATGCATAATAGGTCGAGTGTAGTCTCTTGGCCCTCCTAATCCATGTCGTTTTTACAGAAATCCTTCGTTGGGGGCTCAGCCTAATGGCATGCCTTCCAATAAAGCAATATCCCGGAATGACATACTTCTATCGGTGGATCGATTAATAGTTTACGAAGAGCAGGAGGCTCGCTGAGACTCTCCTTTTCTAGTAGAACCGAAAGAATTGTGACAAACAGTGATGAGTACGGTCTTTGGACATTTTATTCAATTTTAAATAATTGGCAACACTTTTTCAAGTGACAGATAAATTGACAGCTGAATTGAATTGTCAATTTGTTTTGTCATTATCTATTGATCTCTTCTATTTTAAAACTGTCAACTGCGTGCCTTTAAATGTGCTAAAAATGGTTTATACGCAGTTCGTCCATTCGCCGGTGGCTGCACTGTGAATGGACCTTAATCGAGCAAATTATTCAAAGAACCATGGCATCCGCAAAGACAAGACGTCAAGCTGTCAACTGCGTGCCTTTAAATGTCCTAAAAATGGTATACACGCAGTTTGTCCATTCGCCGGTGGCTGCACTGTGAATGGACCTTAATCGAGAAAATTATTCAAAGAACCAGAGAAGTACAGGGAAGTAGTTTGGACAAATTGGAATAGGGAGGAAGGGAACCAGGAAAGAGTTAGTTTTGGAGTACAAATGTACAGTTCAGGTGGTGCTAAGCTTCAATATTTATTCTCCATGGGTGGTGTACAAATCGACTGAGAAGGATTGTAGGTAAATTTTTCATTCATTTCTAATTCACAGTATTTCTTTCGCCCTAAGTCCTTTTCGAAGCGAATTATTTTAATATCGTTACTAATAAAAAACTAAATGGATATGATTAGGACCTGAGCACCGTGAGGGCACTATAACTGTAATTTCCATTCATTCCTGTCCAAACCAGGGTGTGCTTCACAGCAGCAAGAGTTCAACTAAATCAAAACCAATGCCCTCCCGGTGTTTTCTATGGCATTTTTCCTGCGAAAAACATCCTGAGAAATATACATATGTACTAACATTCTCAGTTCTACCTTCCAGCCAATTTCAATCACTATTCACGGGATTCCTGTCGACTTATCGTCCGCCATGACCGCAATCATTCGCAGTCGTCGTCGTCGTCGTCATCGTTGGAATTTTCGCCGAAAAGTTCACCGAGTGAAATGAAATGAAAATATTTCCACATTTCGCATATCCTGTGCAGTTATGCTTATGATATAGTACGAGAGTCCTTCCGCTGTCCAGAAAACACGAAAATATATTATTTCCAAACTCTCAGGAGCCACCAGCACCAGCACAACGCACACAACTCTGATTCCGAGAGAAGAAAGTTTTGACAATAGCCCTCCCTTCATCCCTTGGCTCTGATGCGCCGCGTTAGCCAAAGGCGCCACCACCACCACCACCCCAATGGAGGTGTGTGTGTTCGTAAATAACTTGTGTGCCAAAAAACCAATCGCCTGCAGATGTAACGGAACCGAATGTCCATTCGCAAATCAATACCAGTTCCAAAGGGATATAGTCAAACAAACACACACACACCGAACAAAATAAATAGCTGTGCGTCAGAAGTGTTCAGCTGGTGCCACAGCAGAGTTTTGGACCAGGACTCTAGCACACTGGTTCCTTAAATAAATTATGAATACGAAAATATCAATAATAGTACTTCACTGGCAATTGGCTTCCTGCGAACCGTCGGGGTATCTGTGTGTATGGTGCTGCGTATTTGTGTTTGCGAGAACACTCACCGTATGCGCCCCAGGGAAATATGAGAACGAACCTATGAATCCCTTCGGTTGTATGGATACGACCGACCGACCGACGGACGATATCCTGTGTGACCATTATACTCGGCTATGATTTATCCAGGATCGAAAGTGGTTTTGGCGTTTTATTAAAGAGCTGAAGTGTAATGATTCCTGAATTATTCCAAAGTTGGAAGTTTTGTTGAAATGGGTTTTGGGGGTGGGGGGGAGGGCCAATAACCGGTTAAGGATCTCGAATATATATGGATGCATTCACATTGGATGATTGGACTTTATGCTAAATTGTGTTGGTCCTTCGAAAATCAAGAAGACAGAGAAGACAGAGAGCCTGAGAGTGGTTTATGATCTTCGGAAGCAGTTTGCATATGGATGGGATTTTCTCAAAATGGAATTCGGTGATTTACTCTTGCGTTTCGATTAGATACTCGTAGATTCAAGATTTTAGTTGTTCGTATGTGTATCTTTTGTGTGCGTTTCGGAATTGTGTATTCGTGATAAGCAATCAGGAGATAGTAAAAGCACTTTTATGAATGAATTATGCAAGGATATTGTGCTTCCTTAGTTTCTTGTGCGCCTTAAGTTGTCGCCAAATCTTGAATAAATTTTACGAGTTGGAATGCATTCCATTCTCTGTGCTTAGGTTAGAGTTTGCTTTGGGGCATACAAATGGCTCATGAGATAGAAACGTTTTGTATTTATATTTTGAGCTTTTGTTTGGCCCCAGCTATTTGTGTGTGATTGCATTGCAAAATTAATATCCTTATCGCTCTGAGAGAATATTGGCTGCCCCTATTGTCGGTCTTTGGAGCTCTACAAAAGTTGGAAAGGAGCAGTGATTCAATTATTGTCCCAAATTTTGCTCTCAACCCTCTCAACTGTTTGGTCCAGCAATGCATATTCGGACTAAATGCTTTGATACCAAACTCAAAATCGTCTGTGTTGCCGAGCTAGCTTTCAGCCGAAAAAAGTCTTCTCAACTCTTGGTTGAGGTCCACCAATGTGTGAGAGGATCTAAGATCCATCGAATTCCTCCGTCTTCTGCTGATAAAGCAGCACTAACCACGCTGGTAATCATCAATAAAAATAGTAGTGATGAGAGAATGCAGCCTTGTCGGACTCCACTGTGAACTTTGAATTATTCAGAGAGTCTTTTATACCAAACGTGATCTATTGAGGTCTTGATAAAGGCTTTAGCTTTTGAAATCAATTAACAACAGGGAAAGTGTAGATCGCTATTGAGCGTACTCCTTACTTTGAACGACACAGGAGGTTCTTTGTGACGCATAAAGTGTGGCTTTGGAATGCTCTGAGGTTCTATTTAGTTACTTCCTTTGAACGTTGATAATTCACCCGACCTCGCAAGCATAAGGCTTCCAATCGACTTGCCAACTATTTGCTGGAGTGAGCTGTTTGCAGATTGCAGAATCTCTGTGACCAGAGCTTCGTCAACATCGATATATTCGAGCTGTGGTTCCACGAAGACGGTGCTTCTACAAGCGACGCAAAGCTCAAAGTTGTGAAGAAGAAATTCGGTGACTGGAAGCCTTTTTTTGGGGCTGCATCAAGTCCTTAGCCTACGCCAACAAGTAAACCAATTTGGATGAGATTGGGGGCCGACATTGGATATACCACTTGAAGCCGATACAACCATTTGGATGATGCCAAATGGCATGAATGTAACTTCAAAATAAAGTCACTTACATACTTAAAGGGCTCCCGACCCTTGTAGAGTCCCTGCTTGAGACATCGTTGCCTTTGATCCTCAGCTCAGCTTGGTCTTTGTACCTGGGAGGTTCGGTCTTCTTCTCCGTCTCGAACCTAGAGCATTGCTGGGAGCATTGTTGTCCATTTGCTCGATGTGGCCGAGCCAATATAGTCTGCGTATCTTGGCTTTTCAGACTACACATCCACATCCTGTTACAGCTCATAGAGTTCGCGGTTGTATCTTCTCCTCCATTCGCCCTCATCGCATAAGGGACCTAATATCCAACGGAGTGGGCGATATTTGCTCAGTTTACTTGCTTATCGTCCAGCACTCGGTTCCATACAGCAGGACTGGTAAGATGAGCAACGTTCTATAGAGCATTAATTTAGTCCGTCGAGTTAGGAGATTTGAACCCAGTTGTTTCGCCTAAGGTTATTCTTCATCGGATCTCTACAAAGGTGTTCGTTTCGCCTGCTCATCAATAGCCGTAAACGCCTCTAAGACGGCTTGCCGGGATCTTCCGATAGCGTCTGAGTATCCCAGCAGTTGAACGGATTTGTGAAAGATAGTGCCTTCCATGTTGACACCTGCCCTACGCACTATCTGCTCCAACACATGACAGCGCATCTCCTTGCCTGAATCCGGTGCACGTTTGGAAGAGCTCCGAAGAGTTGTTTCCAGCGTTACGCGACACATCTGGATAAGTTTTGTCGGTATCCCGAATTGGGCCATCGCCTGGTAGAGCTCAAGACGATGAATTTAAAGTCGATGAAAAGGTGGTGGGTTTCGACTTGAAATTCGTTGGTCCGAGTGTGAAAATTTGGTCTATTGTCGATCTGTCGGGCCGAAAGCCACACTGGAACGTGCCGATTAGTTTACTGCAGAAGGGTTTTAGACGTTGGATAGGATCTAATGCGACATTTAACAAGGATATGCCTCGGTAGTTCTTACAAGACATAGGATCGCCTTTTTTGTCGGTGGGGCATATAGAGCTGATACTCCAGTCCTTCCTCCACTCATACTTGGTTGATGACTTGATGCATGCACCCTACCAAGACATCACCTCCATATTTAAAGAGTTCAGCTGGAATCCCATCAGAGCATCAATTTTCTGATGGCTACATTAACTTCTTCAATACTGGGTGCGGGCGTTGGTTCTTCTTTGACTGGAGGTGGGTTCTCGGCTTGCCCTATAATTCTCCTTTTTTGCTGCCTGTAACAATTCCCTGTGCGTCGGTGACTAGGTTGCCTTTCGAAGAGCCTGCGTTCCGAGTTTGTAGCCAGCTAAAGTCAGAATCAATTTTATATCTAAGTAAATTAAATTCCGCACTCAGGCCATTCGAAATCAAATTGTTTCTACCTTTTTGAACTCTAATCTAGTGAAATCGATAAAAATTAACTAACTACGCCCAAAGGCTGTGCGTTATCGCATAGCAGCTTATCAATAATTCGCAGTTCAAAATTTAATTCTCATCAATTGCAGTTACGCTGACTATGTAGGGGTTTGACCCACGAGTTATGTTTTATTCAGAAATTATCCTCGATTTCATCCAGGCTGTGTGCTCAAACGTTGTCGTAATCAAATAGAATTTCAACGCGCGCGCTTGCAGTCCATTAATTTATGCAAGGATAATGAAATTCAGCAGCAAATTCATTTCAGAGATGCGTTTCGATGCGTATAAATCAATTTTTTCATAGCCCAATGCCCTATGGCTGTGATCAAGGACCAAAATATGGATACTGATGATATCCTTTGTTCACTTCATCGTCCAACGTTTTACGGTAGCACAGGTTAGGGTTAATCATATTATTTAATATTTATTCTATCCAGCAACAGGATCAGCCCATTCATTCCATACCCAGGGCAGCAGGGTGTATTAGTCATTAAGGTGAAGAGACTCTGAAACTAAATTGAAGTTTTTTTTTCGAAATTTCCGGGCCGATGAGATGCTGATTCGTTGCAAAATTTTGCGGGAATATTTTATGAAAGGCTGGCGGTCTGTGGACGGGCCAATGGACTCATAACTCATTTAGAACCGAATTCGGTGTGCGATGATGGTGGTCGAAATAATTACAATGAATTATTAAATTTTATCCTTCCATGCATATAGATAGAGCAAACGAATCGGTCCCCGCGGACACATGGAATTTTGCAATTTTTGGTTGTGTGTTATCCTTCGTGACAAAATAATTATCGCGTCCTGGTCTAATGTGGCTTAGTGTGGTGTTGGCTCATTGTATCTATAAAGTTTTGGTACATAATGATCTGAAATGACATGAGTTTGCCGGTGGTGTCCTTTCGGGAGTTAACGTGGTGTTAATTTGTTCAATTTTTTGGTGATTAATAATTTAAATTGTTGATAGGTTACAGTTGGGGGATATGAGTTCTCCAGTTGATGCATAAGTATCTTTATAGCTTCCTAGGGAGAAAGGACAGGCATAGTTCAACTAAGGGTTCCACAAAAAATTCAAATAACACAACAAATGTGTAAGGCATAGAATTGATTGTAGATTTATTTTGAAGCTACATTTATGCCATTATGTGCGAAATAGTACATCATCCAAATGGAAGCTTTGACATGGCTGGAGGTGCTTCAATCGGGCAGTCCAATTTTAAACATCTCGGTCCAATATGTTCCGTCGCTATTCCGGAAACAGCGTCTCGAATATTGGCCTCGAGCTAGTGGTTGGCTTGTTAGCGTAAACTAAGGACTTGACGTAGCCTCAAAGCTAATGATCGAGGTGTCATGCCGGTTGATTGGAACCACAGCTCGGATATATTGATGTTGTCGATCTCCGGCCATGGAAAGTAGGTTTTGACGGTAACAGTGTCGCTTCTAGCGAATATTTGTGGCTCTTCTTCAATAGTGGGCCCTACTCTCTCTGTCTCTGTCTTGATGGTGGCTTAAGATCCAAAACAGTGTAAGTACTCATGCTCAAACTATTACACGATGCGACAAATTTCTTGCACACTGAAGCTATGACGAGGCCAGACCTCACGACGAAATGAGCCGGAATTTCGATGATATTTTTCAATAATTTCCGCAAATTCGACAAGGTGAAGGGATCCATAATGAAATAGTAAGTCCGTTCGCGTACTTTTTGCACTAAAATTCGTAGATTATCAAATTTCGAAGAGTGGGGGTAAAATCCTCTCAGAGAAAGCTAAAATTACGACAAAGTAAACGAACGGGTTGAACAAGAAAAAGTTGATAATACCCTGGTTTGACAGCTTTGACAGTTTTCATAAGCAAACCCACAGAAATTTCTTGGACTGCAATTCGTAGCATGGGGAAATTTCTTACTCTCTCTCGTGAGCACTCTCTTCTGCGCGAAACTACGAAAATTCTCCGTACTCGAACAGCTTTTCATAAAAATTCGTATATTTTCGTAAGAATTCGCTGTTTTAGGAGAGTACGCGAACGCACCTGCTGAATATTTTGACAACTAGATGTCATTGGTTACTTAGACAGCTGCAGTAGTAGCTGCTTACCCTTTACCAACTTTACTTCTTAGCTCCATCGTCCATCATTTTACAAAGTTTTCCTCCAAAGATCCTGGGGAACTCAAGCTTAAAAAATATATCCACCACCTGCTGACCAGTTTGATCATCCTGCAAGTTTATTACTTAATCCAATGGCAATTAAAAAATTTAAGCATCAACTTAAAAATTCATACAAAATAGCTTGCAAAACTTTTCTACTTAAGGATTTAACTTAAAGTCATTCTCCAGGACAACCAACCAACCAACCAACCAGTCAGCCAGCAAGCCAACGAACAACGGTGTATACTGTTACAAAATCCCCTTTTAATGAGCTCCAACCATAGCATAGTGCCTTTCTCATGTCCTAATTAATCTTATTTTGCCTGTCTAATCTAATTGCCCTAACATCTATCATCAACATACACCGCACCACATACAGGTTAACGGAAGATGTAATGAAGTTACTTCAAACAATAGCCAGGATGTATGAAACGGAAAAGTTTTCTCTTCTCTCCGTTGGCTAGTGTAGAACTAAGCCTTTTACCGTCCTAATGACATCACCATCATAATAATGTCATCCACTGTGAGCCCGGCACCCCTCCCCGCCCATGGAAAAAGCCCCTCCAACAAACAATTCATAGCTTCTACGGATACGTACATGTGTCTCGATGTGTGTGTGTATGTTTGTTTGGCAACATAATAACAGTCAGGACATAGCCCCCAGTGTCCCATTGTAAACGGGTAAAACTGGGTTTTTTTGGAAAACTTGTAATTAAGCCAGTAAAACTGTCAATTGAATTGCATTATTAAGGGATCAGCAAGAGAGATATACATACATAGAAAGAAAGCAGGGCTTCCATCCCCAGGATACGGAAAAGGATTGGCTTTTCTCCTCATGAACAGATGTGATGAAGGGTTTTGTTTGGCTGGCTCTCTGGTCTCATGTGAGTAGTGCGCTTAATTAGCTTACAATGTCATTAAAATTTTTCACCACCATGACGACAGAATGCAAGTGCAAGCATGCAACTTTATGTGGATTTATGTGGTATCCACACATTAAGGATTGTAACGAGATTTTATGGTTATACTTTGGCATGCCATAGGGTCAAAGGACAATGGACACGAAGTCTTTAAAAGGGCTTTACAAGTTTTTCTTTGGCTTGGAACTTAATTTTGGAATGATGTCAGAGCAGGGCATTGGACAAACAAGTTAGTCGTCATTTCTGGTAAGTATTTTTGCAGTTCCACTTGCCTTGAAGAATTAGTCGACATCCTTGAAAACCGGATTGGACTGATGTTCAAAGCAAAAGAGAACACTTCGACATTGAGAGGGACTCAACAGGGCGAAGACGCCTATACGGCGGGGGTCTCTATCCTAAAATAGACCCATAAGTATGCGGCAATTGTCTGGTGGCCGAAAGTTCAAGAACAGACACCGGTAAATAAGTTACAGAAGTTGCAAAGAGTTGCCTGTCTTGGTCCGACGACAGCTCTAGAAGCTGTTGTAGGCCTCACACCACTACCAATCTTCAGAAGGAAGACGGCTGCTTGATACGCCATCAAACTGCAGCTAGAATATGAGTACAAACCAGGTGACCTAGTGGGGCACTTGAAAATACTCAACTCAATTCCAAAGAGAGACATTCTCTGTACCATACCAGACCTAATGGTCAGACAACATTGATTCGGAATGTTATTTGCGGTTGAAATGTTGAATCAGGTAAACTGGTCCAATGGTGTGCCGACACTAGAGCCTAGAAGTCTGGTTTGGTTCACTGACGGATCGAAAATGGATTCTGGAGTAGGAGCCGGGATCTTTGGACCCAACACAAAGATTTCGGTACCGATGGGTACGACTCCGACTGTGTTTCAGGCTGACCTCCATGCCATAGAGATCTGTGCCAGACATAAGCTCCTTATGAGACTAAAAGGCGCTAGAATACATACCTTTTCAGATAGTCAAGCGGCAGTTAAAGGATTATCGTCCAACCTAATGGGCTCTAGATCTGTTAAAAGCTGCTTCGATGCTCTACAATCTCTTGCGAAGCACAACAAAATAAAACTTGGCTGGGTCCCTGGAAACCAAGGGATTGAGGACAATCAAATTGCGGATGAGTTTGCAAGGGCCGGCTCTGAATCTGCGTTCATTGGCCCTGAACCTTACTATGCCATCAATTGGACATCAGTCACAATGCTGATTAACGAATGGGAAAACAAAATTCGTCCAGACCACTAGGCTAAAGCGCCAGTTCTTAGACAATCCAAAAAGTTAATCAAGCCCTAATCCTACAAGGATATCCTTAATTTAGATAAGGAAAGCATTAGGAAAGTAACGAGTTCCCAAACTGGCCACTGAGGCCTGAGATACCAGGCCTAAGATGTGAATGTCCAGCACTACATTGGTTAAGAAAACGTATTCTCCAAAAGGAGATATTCACTTCAGTGGAACTAAAGGGTTCCACTACTAAAGAAATACTATCTTTCATAAGGAAAGTAGTACGTCTTCTAGGTTAACTCTAACCCTTCGATACAATAGATCTTTACGGTCGCAGTGTCGTTGCTGTGTGGGCATGGGTTGTACAAGAGGAAAAAAAATGAAATCGATGTTTGGTGAAAGTTTTGCAGGTTTGGCAGACTGTACAGAACAGAGGCCTTTAGCTCGTCTCATCTTTACTTTAAGGTTTGATCAAGAGGCCACTTATGAAGCCAATGAACGCTGGACCCAACATGGTACTCTCGCAAAAGTCTGGACTCTGGACTTCTCTAGAAGACACGCAAGAACAAAAGTTGTCTGTTTCACCACCGGTATCCAAGCAGATCCAGTTGATGTCTAGCACAATGACGTTTCCAGAAGTAGGCACAAATAAGTGAGTGTCCCATTCTCTCCAAGAGAAGAATGATAACTCTCGGCAGTTACTTCTTGATGGATTTTGAAGATTTACGTACAATTAAGCTGACGAACTCATATCCCTATCTAGCTATCATTTAGCTCTGAATTTATTTTTTTTCCAGAAACGTCGGAATACATTCAAAATCGGTTGTAGGTTTCAGCTTAGGGGAATCAACCGTCAAGTCGACTGACTATCTGTGTTAGGTTGCTTATGGTTACACACGGCGGAGATTATTTACATTAGGTCCATTCGCGTACCCTCCTAAAACAACGAATTTTTACGAAAATTTACGAATTTTTACGAAAAGCTGTTCGCGTACGGAGAATTTTCGTAGTTTTTCGCAGAAGAGAGCGCTCACGAGAGAGTAAGAAATGTCCTCTTGCTACGAATTTTATTGCAAGAAATTTTTGATGGGCTGGTTTATGAAAACTGTCAAAGCTGTCAAACCAGGGTACTTTCAACTTTTTCTTGTCCAACCTGTTCGTTTAGTATTACGCATTTTAGCTCTCTCTGAGAGAGTTTTACCCCCACTCTTCGAAATTTGATAATCTACGAATTTTAGTGCAAAAAGTACGCGAACAGACGTATTACTATCTTCACAATCCATCACACATATGTATGTTTTTGCTGCCGTCAGCAAGCTGTCTGAACGCAGTATATTCGGTTCAACCCGAGCTGTCGCAAGTGTACTGTTACCACCATGTCTGAGCTGCCACAAGAGGCCATTATGTTGACGTAAGCACTGACAGCCCAATATAAACAATGGACACAATTTTTCGATGATTGAACTATCAATCGTTATCAATTGAATTCAATCGATAAAAAAGGAGAATCCATCATATCTGTGCGACCTACCGCAAGCAGGTGTCTGGCGTCCAGCTGTCAATTAAACATGTCATCGCAATCGATGTGACGGTTGAATTAAATATTTTCACTGTTTAAATGGCAACAAGTAAAAATTTGAATAAAAGCTACAAACTAAGGTCCTTTTAAACTTTAAGCTACGACCTTTAAAAGAACAAATTCATTTATTTCAATTGATTTAATATTTACCCGTTCACACACATATAACAGCACAGAATTCACGCATAATAATCAAGGACATTCGAGTGTAAACATTCGAATAGATAAAGCAAACAAAAAGCACTGAATAACAAAAGGCCTAAGATTAAACATAGTCTTGTCCTAGGATGTGCATTCTTCTTTTAATACAAAAGGGATGGCCAGCCAAAAGGATATACAAATGTCATATCGTTTAAGAACGGCTTTTTGCCATCCATTCACACACATACGCACACATGTCAGTTCAGTCCCTACCTATGCGTGTTCCGTCCTATGCCAGCAGAATACCCTTTTCTCCACGAATAATTGGGATGTCAAACGATTTATTATTTAGACGGAATCGTAAATTATCTCTTCTCTGCTGTCTTGGCTTCTTCCTGATGAAGGACGAGAACGAGGATTTATTTCTTTTTCTTCTTTTTTTTTTGTTTTTGCATCCTCGTCCAAGGGAAGGGATGTCATTTGATTAGACCAAGAGAAAAATGAAATAAAAGTTTCATCCTAGCAATAGAGACAAAAGGGGAATGGGAATTTGCGATGGGGAATCCTTATTGAAATATCGTCATTATCCCCAAAAGATGAATGGCAAAGGAAAAAAAAAAACAGGTAGACACATATGTGGTTGGGTATAAAAATATAATAACATCGCCATCTAATTACGCCAACGAAATGTTAATGTAATTACCACAGGAAGTGACTGGCGTTGGGGGGGGGTTAATTACAAAAAATAATGATGAATACTTGTACATATGTACACATGTATATCCTGACTCAATTTTGGGGAGTTTAATTAGGAAACCATTGATGTATGTATAGCATTGCATCAAGGACGTTATTTGAGCCAAAGAGTACCTACAGAAGGATCTATCCAAACTACAACCCAAAGCTCATTCAATTTGTTCCACCATCCCAATTAGCAAGGATCCTCCTTCCTCCCGTCTCGTCTTTACATAGAATAAATCACAGCGGTGCGAGATTTAAGTTTTCATTCCCATCTATCCCGCGGAGGCGTACAATTTTTGACCAAAAAAAAAGGTTCACAAATCACCAGTTGATGCTGGTTTTGGGATTAGCTGCCGGCATTTTATCCTCCAATGCTCATTTTTGGGATTTTAATTTTAATAATATTCACTTTGGCTGTAGGTTCCTTGGCAAGGAATTACTACATATATTGAAGCTTCTATTCATGGTATGCCTGCTTATTCCTGTGAATCCTTGTAATTTACCCTACGGAGTGTATAAAATGAAGCATTTACTCGGAGTGAGAACGTTTTGTAAAATTAATTGTGTAGTCCCAAGATACGGGTGGAGTTGGTGATGGGGAAAATTCCTCCATAATTTGTTCATCCTCTCATCGGGCGGTATTACTGTGTGTGTTGTCTGTTTAGCCATAATTAACAGACAACAAATTTTGAGTCGTTCCCAGAATTATGCTTGCCAAGGAATTGCGCTACTTTGTCTTATGGTGTATATATTTTGGTCCTTGTGAATGCATTTCAATTTGCATTTGTTGAATTCCTGAAAGGAGTTGTGCTATAAATAATATTTACAGTCGTGGGAGGAAGAAGCTAACCAACGGATTAGAGTAAGGATTTAAAAGTGCATGAGCTCTTGTGGAAAATTCATGACAAACAGAGAGACAGTTCGAGGAAATACACTCTCTTTTCTTTTATGTGAGATCAGCTCAGTATAAGCTGGAGTCCTGTTGCGCTGATTATAGAAAGAGCAATCGCCACATCACCGTCACAATGGCCACAAACTAGATTCTCACTTTCTTGCTGCTAGGACAGCCTAGGTAAAAATAAAGCTAGCGATGAACTGTCATGAGCTGTCAGCTTTTGCCAGCTGACTATGAGTGCCGGCGTGAATCTCGACGAAAAGCTGTTTCGTAATAGATGTACCCTTAGGGCAATCGTATACGAAATGTTCCAAACTTTCGTAACAGACTGAGGTTACGCAAAGGCAATGTGCTCCAAAAGAACCCCAATAAGATGGCATCAATCTTTCCTTCTGTGAGACAACAAATTAATCGTCGATTTCTCATCACCGTCCAGCAGCACCGATTTCCTGGGATTCTAGTGTGATCAATATTTCCGACAAGAATCAGTCAACCAAACTTGCGGTGCAGTTCAGAGACCAAGGAGGAGGTGGTTAAGGTATTGACAAAAGACAAAAGATTCGCTATAAGCATGAATGAGCCCCGAAGAATGTAGGTCGCTGCCATTGCGATTATAGAGAACTCCTCTTGGAAGGCCCTCCTGCCTTATGAGTGCTGCAGTTTTAAGACTGCACTATGGACTACATGTAAAAGGTAATAGAAGACTGCTGATAAGGTAATATAACGTCACAGACAGTGTCCCACAGGGCTCTGTGCTAGGTCGACTACTGTGCAATTTTAAGAGCGATGAAGTCGGATTCACCGATCATGTACCGAGTCTGTAAGACTGAAGACCCTACTCACGATGAAATGCTTGCCAGCATTGCCGCGAGAATCGCGGATAGAACGGAAGGTGGGTTAAGTGAGTGGAATGATGTCGAAACAAGCCGCTAATCCTTGTAGTCTCTTCGACTACAGTCTATTCCTCGCTTAGACACTGATCGAATTCTATTCTGAATACTGGAAGAGTATCGTGTATACTTGCGCAGCAGCTTAAGACTTGGTTTAATAGATAGCATATCCATGGAACGGCTTATCAGGCGAGACCACACCTTCTTACATGAAAGATGTCTGAACCCAGTCTTCTGAGAGGATGACTTTGTAAGTGTAATTCGTCACCTGCTTTGTGACTGTCCTGCCCTATCTGTTAGAAGAAAGAGAACTCTTGCCAGTCATTTCTTCTCGGAGCTGAAGGACTTAGGCAATGTTGAGCTGGTGGACCTCCTGAGATTTATATTACTGGTTCTAACAGCGGACCTTCTTACAGCGTTCCCAGGGTTAAACGATTGAGCACAATGGACCCGAATTGTGGGTCTAAGTGAGTAGTGACCTTCTGGTCACAAGGCATCCATCTACCAGACCTGATCTGAAGTGCTTAGACTGAAGTCGCTGTGACTACGACTAACAAGCATCTAAGACTTGATCATGCCATCCTTTAAACCAAACGATTAACTCTTGAGAATTCCACTCCCAACCAACACCAATCAACCCTTCCCATCGAATTGCAACCTTCCTTGCAGCACACACTGTAATGAGACGTCTAACTTGTAAGAAATCCATCATCTCGGTTAGTCCCTAGGCACACAGTGTACGAGTAGGTATACAAACAACAGCAAGCTACTGTATGCTGTTCTTATACAAGGATACAAACCATACCCTTTCAATGCAATTTGCATAACTGCTTATCATTGTTTTCGTGGGTGACGGGCAAATACCAACTCCTAGATGCCTGAATATTCTACGAGCATTCTTTTTAATGGATTCAAGGAAGAGGAAGATGAATTGTTTGAAGGAATCCCTTCGTCGACAAACAATGATGGAATAGGTGTATGTGTGACTGCGAAAAAAATGCCTTAGAATAAAAGTAATTACACGCAAGGATATCCCATGTCTGGGGCGTCCTTCTCCCCCCAAAAAACCAACAGACAAATTGCGATTAAATAAAAAGAAATACATACAAACAACGTATCACTGATGAATTTATTTGGTTACGTCAGGAGGACCTTATGCTATCCTTCAGCACAATTATTGCTGCCGCTATTAATTGAATTTAACGGTTTTCATTCTTCTACAAAGTCGGCTATTGGTGAGTGAATGCGAATCGCACGCCTCACTGCGACGAACTCATGTAAATCGCGAGGCATTGAAAGAGGACACCCGACTGACGACGACCGTCCGTACTGAATCCTTTTGCTCAGTCAGTACACTGCGTTACGCTTGGTTTAACTTTACGTGTTGTGAGGTTATGTAGCGTAAACGGATTGAAAATTATATTATGTTCGAATGGGCCGAAGAGAGATTGTGATTTTCCTTTTGTACCTACCCTGTTTGTGTTTTTTTATTTGTGTTTTTCTGCATCTCCCTTCAATTTACATATCATCGCTGATTAATTATTTAAATGCGCGCTACAAAGTGAAGTTAATGGTGGATAACGAACGGCGGCGCGGAGTGTGTGCCATGGCGGGTAACGTTTGTCGAAAGAGAATATGTAAACACTGCTAAATACGAAAAGAAAAAAAAAATTGTAAATATTTAATGTGATTGCATTAAAAAGAGGAGGCGTACGATAGGTCATATGAAAGTCGTGCAATTTATCCTTGTTGATGTTATTGAGGGGTTTCTGCCCAATGATCCGCATACAGAAGGAGGTTTTGAACAAACAAGAAGGAATTTGTTTTTTTTTTTTTTTTAAACCTTTTCTTTTTTTTTTTTCCTCGTCCCCCTCCTCCTCCTGCTGCTGTTCAGGGATTGAATGACAACTTGGGTGGAAACGGTTTCCGGATAGTGTATTCGTTCATGCCTAAGTGCCAGCCTTACGCGAAAAACTACGGTGAATTACAAACGAACGTAAGAATCACACACAAAAAAATAAAAAAAATATCAGGCCGTAAGCAGCCCATAGAGGGCCAAGGCCTAACTTCTCACAACTGTACATGTTGTGCGTGGTATACATTTCTGCACATACAGAAGAGACGTGCAGTTTTACGGCGTATCCGAAGGGCAGTGGGGTTTTGAGAAGCTTTCTCATGACAGTATACTCTTGAATGTTTGTCAGACACTCGGAAGAGGTGGGGCCGTGAAAAACTTTTGATGGCATTTTTCTGGAAGAATCAGAATCACAAGAATCCCACATAAGTCTCCTCAATAATTTGGACACTCTCTGAGAATAATGATTCAAATACCGCTATACCAACTCTGGCATGCCCAAGATCGACTGACTAAGTGAACCAAGAGGTAAAAGACCATCTGTAAGGACATGCCAAATAAAATAAAGCTTAATTCTGAGCCTAAGTTCCTCTATTGCATGAGTGGCGAACCGAGTTACTGCTCCTACTTGTTTGGAGAAACCTTGTGAGATCGAAACCTTTCTGGATGAGTAAAAGAGAGAATTTAATCATCATATCGTTCCTAACGAAAGCCATTTTAAACAGTAAAGGTGCCTGCGCCTGTTTGGTACTGGTACCTAGAATTTTCTTAAAGCAAGTCAAAGAATTCTTCGAAGACACCATCGTTTTCGCTTTGGGTTCTGCTGTGTAGATCAAAATTCACCTGGTATCCTCTTCTCCTGTGGATTTCTTCCCAGCTTCAAGCTCAAGTGGGTAATGCAGGATATTCACTGGCCTTGCTTCGTATTGCTTTGAGTGAAATGAGATGACGCTGCTCTGGGTGAGAGGGCACATCACATAGGAACCAAGAGAATTGAAAATGCGGACTCTTTGGCAAAATAGGACTCCACTTTGAAGATCTCTAGTCGGGACGATTTGCTGCAATTAGCAGAGGGGTGGTACGGGACCTGATTAGCGACTGGCTAACGGCGAAACTCCATAAAAGATAGAAGGAAGATTGTAGACAGGCAAGGCTTGTGGAGTCACCGGTTAGAAAATCAGAAGATGATTCTGTTAAACAGATGCTAGACACGAGGGATCAAAGTTAGAGGTTAACTGTGGCCAAATCTAGACTCTCTCGGGCTGAGATAAATCGTGAACAAGAGAAAAAACTGGATCCAACACTTCACGTACATATGTTGCTCCGAGTCCATGGATTTGTATAGTTAATTATGACGGCTCTTTTCTCAGATGGAGTAGAACAAATGGTCGTTTGTATAGTTTTCATATTTGTTAGAAAAACTTTCTTTTAATAATAGGAGATAGCTCGATTTGTGTGTTGTTAAAATATATGAAATCTGCAGAATATATTTTTGAGAACAAATTTGACTGAATTAGAAAAAGTTTTAGCTTGTCTATATTTTTTATGGCCAAAACAAATAACAAAAAGAGAAACCCCCTCCTGGCAATGCTACCATTTCGTATAAAGAGCGCTTCCAATTTGAACTCACTGTTCCTCAAACTCATACTTCATTTTGTTTACAAAACACACCTCTCACCAACACCTGCTGCCACAAACGTCAAAATGTGAAAACACCCCTATCCATACACCACCAGTAATGGGAATGGAATTTCCCCCTTACAAGTGTTAGTTTAGCCAACTGGTCGAAATGCGTTTCATTTTCAATTTTGCCCCCTGACAGCTGAAAACGAAACGAACAAACAAGTGCTTCTCGACCAGTCGCCATCCAACTTCTAAATTATTTGTCACGTTTGCTTAAGCTTCCTCAACGTCGTCTTCGTCTTCGTCTTGTTCTGTGCCTCTTTCTGTTTTGTGTTGTTTCGTTTATCGTTTTGGGCGTTGGACACCAAGAATTTCTTTTAATTAAGTGACCACTTAATTGAAGTCTCCTCCTTCCAGACATACTAATCTACAAACTGAATGTAAGTTTTGGTCTTAATTTTCATCACAAAGTCGTTATTTTTGTTCCTTCGCTTACTGATCATCGGTGATCGTGTGTGAAAAAAGGTCACACCCAGTTTCTTGTCGAGTGATTTCACTTTATTGGCTTTTCTTTTTGCAGAAATTGTGTTGGATTTTTCTGCATTTCCCTTGGATTCGATGAGACAGTTCGCCATGCGAATTGGAATTTGAGCTATAATATCGTTTGCTAACTCGACTTGACTATGTCCACAATCGACGAGCGCACAGCGTACCTTAACAATCCGTATTTTACGAAACATTTGTACGGCAACTTCTCGCCGTTCTACGTAACGATTGCCATCTGCACGGTGATTGGAGTCTTTGTTATTCTCCTGAATATCATCTTTACTTGCTGCTCGAAGCACAGGAAATATTGGCAGGACAGACATACAGGTGAGGAGGAGGGGTTTTTTGTCAGTGGGAAAAGAGTAATCATGCTTTTGCTTTTAGGAAACCGTTGGTTGGTATCTATTTGGTCGGCTACGCCTCATAATCAGCCGCCACTAGATTTGACAGAGCTAAAGGACGCAAGCCACTTCCAGAGAACTGAGGTGAGTTGGTATTTGTTAAGGTGTAATGGGAAAATAATGTGTCAATTGCACGTCTAATTAGGACTGCGATTAGTCAGTGTGTCGTTTGTGAGGGAGAGTCATCTGTTCTTAATTAGTTCGTGCTAAATTTACCGCAATAAAGACTATTATTCATGCGTGAGAATTGTGTAGAGTGATTGTGAAGCTGTTTGCTGATCAGATGTTGAGATTAAAGTGCAGAATAATAGACTGCACCTAGTTTATGTTTCGCTTTCCAAAAGAATGCAAGGAAATGACATGATGGCTTTTTATAGATTCAAGTAGATTCTTTTACCAAAAATAACTCGGAAACGTTAAACATGAATACAAACTTAAGTCTTTGTAAAATAAAGTAAAAGGAAGACAGAACTAAGGCTAGATTCAAGGCTTTTTTCATAGATCTCCCTTTCGCGAATGTCTGATAAACATCCATGAGTATTTCTTTGGTAGGAAACCGCCTGAAAGTACAACTTATTTGGATCATATTCCATATCTAGAATCAAGAAGTCTCTGCCAATTTAAGTTGGCAAAAAGGCGCTACTTGCTTAGTTTATATCCTCTCGTGAGACGAGGAGTAGGAACGTGCATTTGTATAAAGAAAACGCAGAGCAATTCTACTGCTAATGCTCTAACCTACTCCGGCCTTTTATTTCACTGGAACAGTAGCCATCTTCTGTGCCAAAACAAAGGCGCAATCATGCATCCTAAACTCAAATACGGTTCATAATATGCTCTGCAAACAAGAGTGCATTGACAACAGCTCAGATAAAGGTTCTTCGCAAGACAAAGCTCGATTGAATAAGGAGTTCTAGGGCTCGAGGGAGCCTTCATCATGAACTATGGTGCGACAGGCCAAAGAAGTTGTCCCATTCAAACAAGAGAGAAAGGAGGACATTCAATTCGATTTCTTTGCAATGACTAGGCCATCTAGTAAGGAAGATGTGCATTTCCAAGATCCCTACTGCCTTTGTGGAGCTCTATGTTGTCTCCTTGGGGTGCTTTTCTGAACAAAGAAAGTCTCTGTATCCCATTTATCGTCCTATTTAGCTAAACTACTACTAATATTCTTGATATTCTCCAACGATTGGTCTATTAATCATCAAAATACTTTCAACTTTCAGACACAACACATTTTCAGCGAGGACATCGAAGCACAACCAATCCATCAACCCCAACAACAACAACATCATCAAGAACGCCCACAGCGTCCCATCCGTCAACGCGAAGAATACGTCGAGCTACAAAAGCGCGAAAGCGATATCTAACCAAAAAAAAATCGATTCGCCAAAATGACAGTACTCCTTATGTACCCAGCCGTAGCGGCTCTCGCCATGTTCATCGTTGGTGTCATCATTGTAATGCTTCGCTTTGGTCCGCAATTATGTGGCCTGCGTCACACCGCTCTGCCAGACAATCACCATTGGCGTGACGATGAGGGCGAATGGCGTGGCGAAGCCTACGATCATGAAATAAGTTTAGCGTAAGATCAAGTACAAAAGACATACACACAATAAATATTATAACATAGCCGTCCACAATTATTTAACACGAGTATTCCCAGTATTCTTATGTGAAATGTGCCTTAGAAAGTCGCAAAGGATGCTCTTTAAATTTAGACTAAGAAAAAACCCTTTTTTACCAGCAGTAACTGATATCAAAAAGAAAAACATTCCGTCCATTTTGGAATCTCTACACATAGACTTTAAGAATGAATCTCTCCAGTTTCGAATATTTTTTTTTTTCTCAACTCATGTTTTTGTATGCAAATGTATTTTGTCTTTTCTAATATTGCAATTTTGTATTTTAATACTACAAATAGATTTTAATTATTTACGAAATATACCTACATGTGTAATTTTTAAAGAAAAACAAATAAAATTTTAATGCCATTTTATATTGTCTTGTCTTGAAATTTGAAATGCCAATGCGAGGACTGTCTGTGTCCTTTGGTGGAGCAGGTAGTAAACGTAAATCGCAGACATTCAGCTTCTAAATGAAGCAACCAACAAAGTCAAACGAGCTGGGATAAAAATTGACTTGTCCTACTTCTTTAGGACAACAAGTTTGCATACTCTTATCTCCAAATACATATTCTGCAAGACACACTATTCAATATAGAAGGATTCTCTATCGAAAATAAAATATTTACCCGGAGTTTATTGTGAAGCCCTAGGAATAAACCGCTTCTTTAGAATTAACGACGACTACAGCGCCTTTCAAGCCGATTCGCTAAATTATACGCGAGAGTAATACCGTTGGACAAAATGATAACTGTCTATATAGACACCCAGGCAGCCATTAAGGCTCTGGACTCTGCTATAATTTGGTCGAGGCTGGTGAGAACCTGCAAATCACTTTTAAACGAGATATCCAGAGCCAATACGGAGACCCGAAGAAGGCGGATGAGCTTGCTAGGAAAGGGTTAACGCAGCACATATCGCGGGCCCTTCCCTTTGAAGCAGTCCCAGTTAGCTCTTTAAAGAAAAAAGTAGAAGATGAAGCCCTCGCAAACAGAAGCTGGGTTCATCTAGAGCTCTATGGCCGGCCTTTAGCAAGAAGAGAACATCAATTCTGGTTAAACTCAGTCGTCATAACGCACGGGTCGTTTCTGGCGTAATTACCGGTCATTGGCCTTTACGCAGAGAGACTCGGTGTGCTGAGACGAAGAAGAAATCGAATCTAGTCGTCAACTGCTGTGTGACTGTCCTGCCCTATCTGTTAGAAGAAAGAGAACTCTTGGCAGTCATTTCTTCTCGGAGCTGGAGGACTTAGGCAATGTTGAGCTGGTGGACCTCCTGAGATTTATATTACTATCTGGGTGGTTCTAACAGCGGATCCTCTTACATCGTTGCCAGGGTGAAACGATTGGGCACAATGGACCCGAATTGTGGGTCTAAGTGAGCAGTAAACCTTCTGGTCACACGGCACCCATCTTGGCATTGAAAATTCAACGACTTTTGTCAAGAAGGTGGACGACAAAAGTCATCTAAAATGTATGTGGAACGTTAGTGTTCAGATAGTCGCGTCTTTTTAGTTACGCAATGTGAAATTTCAAACGCCTTGATTCGACAGGTGTCGTCAGTTGTTTTCGACAAACTTCCTTTGACCTGTGACCAGTGCTGATCGAAAGAATTCTTGCAATATCGGCACAGTTTCTATCTAATAGTTCTTTTGTACGCTTAAGTTGGTATTTGGGCCACATCTGCCTAGATATGACACAACTATGCAACCCCCGCCAGCTTGTAGCAACGCACACCGTTTCCGCGAGGAAGCCGTCAAGGGTAGAACCCCTCCGCGCTAGCTCGTCCGCTCGCTCATTGCTCTTGATGTTGCTATGACCAGGCAAACAAAGAAGACAGATATTGCCTTTGAGCCAGCGTGGAGAGCTCCTTTTTGCACTGGCTGTCAATAAAGATGGCTATAGTATTTGGGAGTTAGGAGATTTGGCTAAGTATACGGCAAGCCTCGCCTACAGCAAGTACTTCAGCCTGAAAGACACTGCACGAGTCCGGAAGCCGGTAAAAATGGAGATTCTGAGGGACTCAGTCCATTTTTGAACCATCGGTGTAAATTGTTGCTTCGAACTCGTTTGTCACGTCGCCTAATTCCCACTACTCCCTGGTTGGGAATATAGCCCTGACACTGTTATTAAAGTTCACTTTGGGAGCACTATAGTCGGTTGAATAATCTACCAGATTCATTGATAACCGATTCAAGATACTGCTATGACCATATCGCTTGGTTAGCCAGCATCCTGTATCCCTTAGTCTAATCGCACTACAAGAGGATAAAAACTTGATATGAAGGTCGAGAGGTAGCAGATGAAGTATAACGTTCAAGGCTTCGGTTGGAGATGTTCTCATGGCATCCGTGTAGACAGTGTAGTAATTTTTGAATTCATTTATCGTTAAACCAGTCTTTGCTACCTCAAACCCCATGACCCACTGACGGCGCTCTGAGTTCTTCCGCCTATGCGCGATGATCTGTGCAACCAGATTTTGCCAAGATTGCACCTCCGGTCATGAGTTTCGTGCAAATCTTTCAAGTGTTATGTTAAGGAGATTGCATGAGGTCTTAGACCTTTCTAGACGTCAAACTGTTCGGTGGTGTTCTTCCGACTTTAATGAAGCAACGAGAGTTCTCGTTTGTTTGGCAAGAAAACGAAGACTGGAAATGGCTTTGTATAGCTCATCTCTATACACGCGCACGTTAAGCTGGGCATCCACGGTCACTCATGAATGGATGCCCAGCTTTATAGGCAACGATCACGACCTTTGAGTTTGGCGCAGTTCAGAGCGTTTCTTTTCTTCTAAACGGTTTTCTTATAAAGAGTTTTCCAATAAGGACTTAACAACTTTTTTATTAAGTAAAACGCAAACCATTTGAGATATTTCATAAACTTTATTATCGGCTTGAAGTACAATTAAAACATTTATAAATGGCACTCGACATCGTTCATATGGGCACGTTTGCAGCGGTCGATTCGTTGGACCCAATTTTCAACGATTCGGCCACACATTTCGCTCTATTTGGCGTTCAATGTTGGCTCTGAGCTGTTCCAACGTCGTCGGCTTATTAGCATAGACCAATGACTTAACGTAGCTCCACAGAAAATAATCAAGCGGCGTTAAATCGCACGAACGAGGCGGCCAATCGACTGGCCCATTTCTTGAGATAACACGCTCACCATACTTACACTTCAATAAAGCGAATGTAACGTGTGTTGTGTGGCTTGTGGCACTATCCTGTCGAAACTATATGTCGTCTACATAATCGATAATCATGGCGCGGTAACCATTCACAGTAACGTAACGATCGTTATCGTCGACGAAAAAATATGGCCCAATAATTTTTAGTGGATGAAGTGGTGATTCATGAAGGACATGTGGATTATCACCCGACCAATAACGCATATTTTGTTTATTGACCAACCCATGGAGCCAAAAATGAGCTTCAAATCATCTTGGCGCATCTTCTCCAAAAACCCAATCGAAGAACGTACGTCACTTCAAATGGTCCATCGGCTTCAATTCTTGAGTCAGCTTGATTTTGTATGGGTTTAAACCAAGATACTTACGCAAAATGTGGTCTGAGCGATGCCCAATTCTTGAGAACGCTGTGGAATTGACTGATTTGGATCGTTTTCTACGGGCGCGATATTTTCCACACTTCGTCCAACCCGTTGTCTCACTGACACGGCAACATCACACAACGAATATATAGACTCAAATTTATGCCCTAAACTTGTTATGGCCTGCCTACTAGGGCGAGAATCACGACCGAAAATTGAAGTTAACGCTCCTAAAGTTGCGATCACCGACTCCGAAATCCGGCAGAAAATTCTTATAATTTGTAGACGTTGCTCGTTCGTGTACCTTACCATGAGTTAAAATGTTGATTTTACTGACTAAATTGACAGTGACAGTTTGATGAATAGTGAAAGAGTGCGTTCACAAATTAAATTCAAAGTTGTGAAGTCCCTATTGGAAAACCCTTTATAACTCTGTGTACTTTCCTTGACTGTGACCGTGGCATGACGTATTTATTTGTTCCGCTTTCCTCTCTACTCACCTGCTGGTCCTAGTGTATCAGAAAGGTTTGCAGCAAAAGCGCTGCCGAAAAATAACGCAATTTTTTTTGAAAATATTTCGTCGATTTTATTATTTTTTTACAATGATTTTTCACACATTTTTTATTTTTTTTTTTTATGGATTTTTTACAAGTTTTATGATTTTTTTTTTTAATTTTTTTATTTCTTTTTTGTGTTTTATTTAATTTTAAAGAAAAAAAATATTTTGTTTGTTTAAAAAATAAAGGAAACAAAAATAATAAAAAAAAGATTGGAATTTTTTGTATGTTTTTTTGTTTTTTGAAAAATCACATTATGTACCATACTCTTGCTTTTCAGTTGTTTTCAGTTAAAAAAAAATGAAAATAAAATATATATTAAACATATTGGCTGATTTGTTGTTGAAAGTGTTTGCTCCACTTTTTGCTTGTCTCTTTTGCAAGTTTTTTTTCTCAAATGAAAACAAATTATTACAATAATTCTTTTAACCTGCGCAACTATCATAAAACTTAGCATAATTATAAAATGTAAATTAAAAAAAAAAAAAAAAGAAGATCTTTTGTTTCCAACTTAAGAATAATAGTTTAAAAAGTATTAATTAATAAAAAATAAGAATCTCTCGCTGCTGCTTGTACGATAGTTTTTTCTTCTGATTTTTTGTTTTTCACTTTTAAATCAGAGATACTTAAAAATCTTAAGAACTAACAGAAAAAATAATAATATTTAGTTTTTAACCTTAATATTCAACTAAATTTGTTTTCTTTCTTTTTCTTTTTTACTTTTAAATGTTAAAACTTCTTCTTCTTCGCATATTTTGAACTCTTGAACTTGTCTTGTTTCATTTTTTCTTTAAATTTCTAAATTTAAACATTTATTTGCTTCCCATTTGATTTGTAGTTTCTTTCTTTCTTTTTTTTTATGTTAAAATAAAATAATATATTGCATGGTCTTACAGTGGAAAGAATTGTGTGGATTATAATTTTCTTCTTTCCTTTTAAAATGTCCTTTTGATTTTTGTCTTTCTACAAATTTGATATGATTTTTTCCTACCTTTTTTGATTTTTGTTAAACATAACATTACCACAACACTGGACGGTACTTTTTTCTTCTAAAAAAAACAAAAACAAAATGCAGTAGTTTTCCAAAATATTTTCTATAGATTTTCCTAAGTATTTTTTCTTATAATTTTCATTTTATTTTGAGCGATTTGTATATTCAATAATTTTTTTGTTTTATATGTAACAACATTTCTTTTCCAAAAAAAAATTCCTTCCGGATCAAAATCACGCAATATTCGTTGAGCAAAACTTATTTTCCTTGTAGCAAAATATATATACTTTCATTTTTATTTAACAATAGAATTAGGAAATCTGTTGAAAACAATTTTTTGAAGATTGTAGGTTTGGTATAAAAAAAAAGATGTCCACACAAATTTTCCCACGGATATTATGAATTAAATAAATAGTCATCTTCGTAATAATAGTTTATAAACAAAAAGAAAATACATTTCTTAACTCTCCTCTCTTCTTTTATTAGACTCCTCTCTCGTTTATTTTTTTGGTTGATTGGTTAAAAAACATTTTGAAGGGTGTGTACAGCTTTGATAATGAGATTAATTTTGAGTAAAACGTAAGCAAAAACAAACATGTAAAATTCTGATCAAAAAAACTCCTTCAGAATCAATAATACATATGTTTCTATTGGAATATCCTTTCTTCGATATCTCAGCTATCTATCAAGGTAATAAGACGCATTCTACGCTGCATAAACAGTTTTGGTTGGTGAACTACCTAAATATGTGGTATCCTTTTTATTAGATTAGTAGTCATAGTGTCCTTCAACTGCGTGTGATTACATAAGGATTTTTTTAAGGCTGAGTGTGTATTGTTCTTTAAAAATCATTCACCTCTAGTTTACGCAATTTCGGTGCAGTCGTGCAAGCACAAGTGACGCCGAACGTTCTGGACGCCCAATTGCGGTGACCACACCAGAAATGGTCGACAAAATCCACGGTTTGATACTGGACGATCGGCAAGTGAAAGTGCGCGAGCTCGAAGAGGCCACAGGCTTATTACATGGCTCAGTGGGTGTCGCGTTTGCGCACAGTCGACAACAAACGCATTCTTTTGACAATTTCAAAGCAGTGTTTGGCGATGTTCCAGAAAAATTCGGCTGAGTTTTTGCGCCGTTTCGTAACCGTGCATGAAATCTGGGTTCACTACACCACACCAGAAACCAAGGCACAGTCAAAACAATGGACTTCTCCTGGGGAATCGAAGCCAAAGAAGGCCAAGGCGGGTTTGTCAGCAAACAAGGTGATGACGACAGTTTTTTTTTGGATGCTGTTATGGGTGTTATTCACACCGTAAATCGTTCACCGGCGCGAGATGCTGAATTGATTCCAAGCCAATTTGGTTAAGTTAAGATTTCAATTTGAGTATCCCAACACACCAAGTCGAAAGATCGAAAGTTTCAAGCGTTAGTGAAGTGTCAGATGACCAAAGTGGTTACAAACTACTTAATGCTGTGTATCGACTTTAAGAGCATACATTTTCTTATTTCTGAGTCAGCTAATCAAAAGAGAATTTCCACATTCATAATCAACTCTTACTATGGTGCACTTTTTGAACTATCCAACTTTTGACACACTCAAAGTTTTCTGAGTAGTTTAAAGCAAATTAGTCGACAGATAGCTTCTATTGAAATAAGATCTATTTCTTTTTTGGAGTCAAAGTCTTTTATACCTATATATGTATATCTATGTATATCAAGAACTCTGAGTTAAGGAGAGGGCATTTGTTTTACATAAGAGTTGCCCTATAGTAAAATGGATGTGTTTCAGTTATAAATGCAAAAGGACCAAGCGATCAGTTAAAATTAAAATAAACATTTCAAAGCATTTCCTGCAGTTCATACAAAAACCTTTAGTTAAACCTATTGATAGGCAATAGTCCACTGTCCATTGATTGTTATTATATTCCACTAACACAAGTTTTAAAAAAAACTTACATGCTGTCAAAATGCAAATTAAATTCTAACAAGAGTTAAGCCTATGTACCATTCAACTGAATTTTACAACCCGTTTGCAGCAGTCGAGTCTGAGCGCAGCTTAAAGGATGAACCAACAAAACTTTTGAAAATCACATTACTTCAGTTAGAAGGGAGATTGATTTGCCAACAAGGTTATTGCGGCCATTGAGCAACTTAAGTGAGAAACATAATCAACATTTGGCTGCATATGCACGCAGATGTAAACCCACGAATACACACGATCTTTTGAGCCAACACATAATAAGCCCAGCGTCTGTTAGTTTAGTTTTCGGGCACTAATGCGGGCAAAAGTTTTATGGTTAGTGGTTAGAGTTGACAGAACATAAGGAAGCATTTCGGTCAGTTATGACATTAGCTTTACTTCATAAAGTCGTCGATAAAGTTGAGCTTCTGATGGTCGCTTGCAAAAGTGGTCACATGCACGATATTCTGTTTCATTCATAATTGCCATGGACCTAACTTCGTTCACTTTAAAAGTCTGTTTGATTTAACGAAAATGTCTACACTAGCTTTGTTCAGTGACTGAAAAAGTAGCACAGTACAGAACAGAACTGCACAAGTTTGTGAAAACTATCAGAACAGAAAAGTAAACCCTCTTGTTCAATGAGTCAGAACGTATCCCAAAGCATTCAAACGTATTAAATCGCAAATAATGTTCGTTCTACCCCAAAATTAGGTGCAGAAAAGAGTGTGCTGGACAGTGCAGTACAGAGTCACTGAACAAAGCTACTAGTTGTTGACTCATCCTTTAGTTCCTCCAGAATCGAACAATACATGCGCTTTCGTGTTCAATTTCAATATGCAATGCATACGACTCTTCTTCTTCTTTAAATCCCTACCTCGACTCCTAGAAGAAAAACTAGAACTGTAAAATAATGCGATCATATTGACGATTACATGTTGAATAATGGCTTCAATTTAAACAAAAAATAAATCACTATTCATTTTGAAGTCATGATTTAGCCATGATTTAGTCAAAATGAATGCAATCATTTTGATTGCTGTGCATTCATTGAAATCCCTTTGAAGTGACTAGCATTCTTTCCATTCACTTGAAGACTTTGAAGTCCTCGAAGTCCTCGAAGTCATTGAAGGCTTTGACTTTTAATGACTTCAAGTGAATGCCATTGAATGCTAGTGGCTTAAGGGGGACTTCAATGAATGCAGAGCAATAAAAATGATTGGATTCTAATGATTCCTTCGCCATGACTTCGAAATGAATGCTATTGAAAGACTTCAATGACTTCAAGTGAATGCCATTGAATGCTAGTGGCTTAAGGGGGACTTCAATGAATGCAGAGCAATAAAAATGATTGCATTCTAATGATTCCTTAGCCATGACTTCGAAATGAATGAATGCATTATTTTACAGCCCTAAGAAAGACTGGCTGGGGTTCGCCCGTGTTAAAAAATTAAGAAAACTTAAACTGAGAGAAGGAGATCAATATTTTCTTGGTCTTTTTTTTCATTTCATTTCCACTTTTGGACTTCTTTTTCGTTTCTAATATATTCTGCAGTGGTATTTATACTCTCTGTCTTTTGTTTTATTAAATATAAGTTTTGCCTTCAAGTACAACAACTTAAATTCAATTATCTATCTTCCTTTTTATGTTTTAACATTTTTTTTCTTTTTTTTTGTTTAATTTGATGTATCTTCTTTTTAAATAATTTCTAACCTTGTAACAATGATGTTTATTTTATAAATTTGAAATGAAAATTTTCATTTAATTTTTGTACAAATGGAGAGAAATTCTTATGAACGGTATGTATGAATGCGCATACAGGGTGATGTCTTTTTTTTTCAGTTTATAATCTAATCTCTTTCGTTTTAAAACTTTTTTTTTTCTGTTAAATTGTATGCAAAATAGATTTAACAATTTTTTTTTCTTTCTTTTATTCATAACATTCAACAAAAGAGCATTTGTTTTTGTTTGTTTTGTTTGGTTTTTGCTCTCAAAGAGAGGGAAGGTGGGAGAAATTTTGAGCGCGGTCGTCCAACATTTAACACGAGCCTTCTTGTTTTTTTTATTGTTTCTATTACGAGAGAGAGAAATGGGGCTGAAGCGCTTCAGAATTTCACTCCTATTGCTGTGGTCTCTTGAGTGTTTTATTTCTCTTTTTACTTTTTCTTTATACAATTAGTTTTTTTTTTCGTGTAAAAATACCTTTTTTTTATTTCGATTTTTGTTTTTTATTTTTTTATTTTGATATCAAAATAGGAAGAGAGAATTTACTTTGTTGTGTTTTGTTGTGTGTGCTTTTGTTTTTATTTACGCGTTTTCTTCACAGAAAATAAACATTTACATTTATTTTTGTTTTGTTTTTGTAAAAATAATTTTCCTTTTGTGAATGCACTTTCTGCGATTTTAAATTGTTTTGTTTTTTAGTAATTATTTTAGGTTTACCTGGGGATTACATTGATCTTGTATTTTTTAAGAAAAAAATTTCAAGACGTAAACACTTTTTGCTTATTAGAGAATTTTTCTTATGATTTTTTCTTGAGGTTTGTTGTTTTTTTTTTGTTTTTTTTTCTCTGACTTCTTCTCAAATGGGTGGAGATTTAGTTGGAGAGTTGGATTATTGTGTGGGAAGCATTTATTATGTGGCCGCGTTGGCCATCAATTCGGAAAACGAATTTTCAAGACAGTTCTTGAGTTCGACGTAAGTTACGATGAGAACCGATTGCTCATCACGGGACATGAGTTGGACCTGAAAGAGAAATAAATATTTGCATTTTTATTCGATTGTAAAGATGATTTCATGAGTTGAAGGATCTAGTTGAAATTATACTGCCGCCTTAAGGTTCAAATATAATTGAATTAGGGCTTTGGAAGTTGCCGTTCTGACTGAATGACTTTCCGCACAGTTTCGTCGTGTTTTCATTTACTTTCGGCTACATACGTAGAGAGCGATTTCATTCTCACAATCAGGAAGGAGAGCAAAGATTCGGATAAAAACGGAATGACGTTTGCTTAATTTGCGCTTGGATTTTGACACGAGTTAACGTTCAATTATGACATAACCTTAAAGGTCGATTTACAGCTCAACGACCTGTCAAACTAAATGAGCAAAATGTTCGCAAGTTTCATTCTCAGCAACTGGGTGTCATAGACGACCTAAATTAAACAGTCAACTTTGGGTCTTTTGACAGTTTCGATCAGTCAAGCTAAAAACCACCCAAAAACGTATTTGGAAACGTCAGTTTCAGCAAAATTAAATGGAACCTTTGACAGCCGAAGGGTGCGGCCATTTTATAGATGCTGTGTGTGTCAATCTAGTTGAATTTCATTTGTAAATCACAAAGAAACAAAAGAATTGTGAGGTTAGCAAGAAGCATTTGCTAATTCGCAGAAAAAAACCGAAAATTATTGATTTCTTCGCAGAAACTAATTAAAATTTAACTTTTTTTTACTTAAATCGATAGAAAAACCAAGCTGTCTTCTTTGGGAATAGTAAAATTGCCAGTTGGTTGCCTTTAAATGGTTTATTCGCTAGTCGCTGAGTTGTAAATTAACTTCTTCACCTCAATAGATAAATTAATCTCTTTTTGAGTCTTTAAATGTTCTTTAAATGGTTTATTCGATAGTCGCTGAGTGAATGGACCTTAAAAAGAATCAGAAAACTTTTTTGTGCCTTTAACTGTGCTGAAAATGGTTTATTCTTTATGAATATACATATTTTTACCTTTTCTAATGATCCAGCATCCAATTTATTGAGACACTGTACAATGTGTGCGTGATCCAACCATGGTCGACCATCTTCGGTGATGGAATGGAATAAATAATCACGGAATAGCTTTAACATATATCTATCACCAGTTTCCGACCATGTACAATCCAAATTAAAGCTTTAAAAAGAAACAATTAATAATAGTATAGCTATAGTGTCTTTATTTTCGTTGTGTACTCACTCTGGCCTCTCGTTAATGCAATTTAATTTAACCAATATCCGATAGAGGCGACCATTTTCCATTTCTTTAGATAATTCATCCTCTTGCATGTCACACTGGCTCTGTAATGCATCCAATTGTGTATAGAAGCGAGCACCTATCATTGGCATTAAATCAGTCACTGAGCGTCTTTGTGTGGTGGTGAATAAGTATCTGCCAAAGTATTATAAATCAATTAGACATTAATGGCTATCAGTTAAGTAGAAAGCTTACACTATAAAGTTTCTTAAGTCGGACGAATAATGTCTGGAAACCAAATCGATGCTGCTTTGTACACTTTCTCGTTGCACTGACTGCAAACATCTACAGGCGAGTGCTAAAACTAAACGTCCAAGTGCTGTGAGGTCCTCCTGAAATGGAAAAATGTTTGTAAAAATTACTAAAACTGGCAAAAGGGATTGAATGAGGTTTGATTGTAGCTTTGTCTGTTTGTAGCATGTTCCAAGGTCCAAGACAGCTGAACAGAGTTCGCTGAGCTAACGCTTATTACTTATTATACCTAAGCTTAGTATAACATGATTAGGAGAAAGTTACCTGTTGATGCATACTAGCAACCGCCAAAGGATTAGTTGCATTCGGATCGAATGTTGCAATATCTGTGATACCAGCGAAGCTAAAGCGCACCCTTTTGCCGGTCACAATGATTTTCGTTGGGTCAATTACCCTAAAACAATAAAACGAAGCCAAAAACAAAAAAGTCCATAAAACACATGTCTTAACAATCATAATAGTAAATATTACCTGCAAGCGAGTCCTGCCTGATGTATTGCACGTAATCCAGCGGTTAATTGCATTATAATGGCCCATATCGTCGCCTCCGGCAGCAGTGGTCCATTGCTTGTTCTCTGCAGATTGCTTTTATGGCTGCGAGTTTATTATTTTTTTTTTTTTGTGCAGACACATGCAAGCAAATTATCAGTTAAATGCATATAATTATGCAATTTGGTCTTGTAACTTTACCTAAAAGGTCTTGCTTCGCCGGGGAATGGATCTGAATAGCCGTTGGTTTCGGCCGCCGGTGTAAAGTACTTCGATAGAAGGGTCTGTGATCCTGGATGATAATCGTATACTAATACTAATGCTATAACAAAACAAAGGTTAGTGAGTAAAGAAAGTGGATACCATTTCATGTTTTAACTTACAATTATCACCAAATGCTTTTGTCGTGAAGACTTCACGCAATTGTACAACGTTTGAATGTTGAAGCTTCTTCCACATCTCGACGACGGCCATGCATTTTGTCGATTGTAGACGAAAACCTAGATTAAGAAGGTATCAAATGACAAAAAGCCCTTAATTCTGTGAACCAGTCCAATTTCAAACACCCAAAAACACAGAGAGAGAGACAGAGAGAGAGAGAGAGTGGCATCAAAAACGAGAGAGAGAGATAGAGATAGAGAAGAGAAGTAGGAATTGGAAAGAGTGGAATTCATATAGGAAGGACGAAGAAGATGCAAAATTGCGGAGAGTACAATAAAAAATAGAAAAAACAAAATGAAAGGCCAGCACCAAGAAGAATTTTTCTTTTTTTCTTTCGAACCTACTCACCATGAAGTCTTCTCAGTACATACTTAATTCCTGTTGTACTGTGTGTCGCCTTGTATGTCGATGTGGGCATTGCCATCTTCGGATGCATTGGCTGTGACTCGAGTGGGTATAACGAATGGTAATTGTCCACATCGAGTGGTAGATTCGAATTAGATGCATCGCTGGTGTCCAAAATCAAATTGGATATCTCATTGCGGGCAAGGATTTCGGAACGCATCTCGTCGGGCATAAAGAATGCCGTCTCTAGCTGTGTCTTCGGCTGCATACTGATGACATTTGAGGACGGTCCCGGATACACATGACCCGTATACAATATGGCGGGACTTGGAGCTATTGCTGCTCCACCTGGCACAACGCTCGGAGCATGTGCCACAACAGTGTCACTACTTACCGAACTACTGTTCTGGCTGGAAGTATGATTGGCAGTAGGGTAAAAGTATATCGTACCGCCAACGTTTTCCTACAAGAAAAATATATAAATAAGACTTCGTCTTATAGCAGTTAGGAGAGGACGACTTACCTGATGCACATTGGCGGAGAGCGTCGTCGGAATGGGTGACCCATGCGGTGTTATCCGCGGCGGTGATTTCTCCCCAACACTCGATGGTGAATTACGTTGTTTCAGTGGGGTCGTCATCGCAAACGATTGTGTTGCGGTCGGTACTTTTGTTGCGGATATCGGGTTGGCGGCAACCGTAACCAGGTTCGTTACTGCTTGATGAGATTGCGCCTGCTTATGGTTCTGTTGATGTACCACTTGTTGCTGTTGCTGTTGTTGATGGTGATGCTGTTGTTGCTGTTGCTGCTGCTGCTGCTGCTGGTGATGTTGCTGTTGTTGATGGTGCTGATGTTTTTGTACAGCAGCAGCTACGGCGGCCTTTTGTAAACCCAATATTGGTGTAGCATTTGTTTTCACCGATACCGGTGTTGTAGGTTGCACATTTTGAACAGTATTCCCATTGCCAAGGGTCGCAACGCCATTACTTAACATCGGTTGATATGGTGAGTAAAAATTTGGCGATGAATTTATTCCCGTCGGAATGAATTCGGGTGAATGCGGCGTAACCTACAAGTCGAATGTTTTAATAGAAAAACTAAGAGCGAGTTAAAAAACTAATTGGCAAAAGTAAAAAACAAAACCACCAACAAAATTTTTTTTTTCTTTTTGATTTTTGATTTGTCATTCTTTATTTTAACCAAAAAAATACGACTAGTAAATTACGAAAACAAAACAAAACACATGATAAGGATGAATAGTGAGAAGAAAAAAAGAGCGAGAGAGAGGTGGAGAGGAGATAGAAGAAAATATAAAACACAACCAAACAAATGATTTTAAAACTTAAAAATAAGGTTTTACGATAGAAAACAACAGCGAAATTATTTTTTGCTTTAAATAAGAAGTTTCTACAATCTACTAAATTACCTGAGCCTTCTTAATGGATATAGGTGAGTCCAAGTTAATTAGAGAAAACCCCGAAGAAAGCCCATAAGTTGGCGTTCCAACATTTTGTCGGTTCTAAAGAATTAAGTATGGTTTAGGATTTTAGGTTTTAATATGTTTCTTGTTTTTTTTTTTTTTTTTAGTTTAGTGTAAGTAATTATGGTGTAATTTGTGTTAGTGGTGATTAAATATAGAGGGAGTTAGTAGCGAAATAAATAATAGGTATGCACATTTGTTGTGAGTTCAGGTACAAGCGTCATTCAAACAAGCGCGACACAAACGATTTATTGTGTCCCATTTGAAGGGTAAAATAACTTCTATAGGCTAAAATAAAAAAAAATGTTGCATAGTTTCAGGTATTTGGATATGTATAACGGTTTTTTACGGGTTTTTAGGTACGAACTCTATTTTGTTTGGCAATGTAACGGGTGACCAGATAGCAATGATACTTTTTCCAGCTGTCATGTTTCAGTAGCTGTCAAAGTTACCGATGACGTTAAGCTGTCAAAATATTCAGTAAGGTTTGCCTTTTTTTACACTGAAAATTCATAGATTATCAAATTTTGAAGAGTGGGGCTGAAATTCTCCCAGAGAGAGCAAAAATTACGAAAGAGTAAACGAACGGGTTGAACAAGAAAAAGTTGAAAATACACTGGTTTGACAGCTTTTTCAGCTGTCATATTTCAGTAGCTGTCAAAGTTACCAATGACGTTTAGCTGTCAAAAGATTCAGTAAGGTTTGCCATTTTATAATGCATCGTGCGGTCAGTCGTCGTCATGGCTTCAGTGTGCCGCCAATTTATCGCACCGTGGAGAATTTTGAGCGTGATTACACTCTTTGGAAGAAATTAAGAGAACATAGCCTGTATCGAAGGAGAGACAGATATCTCAATTAGCGCAGTTGGATTTAGGCCAACATCCGTACAAGATTGAGCTGCCACAAGAATTGAAGCCGGATAACCATAGATATGAGTGAGTTCACCAATTGGGCGCTGGAACCACAAAGATTGACTGTTTGGTGCGGTTTGTGGTATGGCAGCATCATCGGACCCTATTACTTTAAAATAAGGAAGAACCCACCGTTTACCGTGGTCTCAGGTTTAGAGCGATGTTATCCGACTTTCTGTGGTCAGAGGTTGACAACATTGATGTGTCCAACCTGTGGTTCCAAAAAGTTAGCGCTACATCCCATACAACGCTCAAAGTCGTCAAGAACAAATTTGGCGACTGGGCGAGCGGCGAATTGGCAAATTTGATTTCACTAGATTATTTTCCTTGGGACTAAGTCAAGTCAACGTTTTTATCTGGTCAAAAGTATATTGTTTGGGCTCTTATGTACTGCGAATGTATCTTACCATAATTAAGTAGGTTCGCCACTATATACACGACTATACTAAAACCAATTTCATAATCAACAATATTGCAAGCAAAAGATTGAAGAACATTGTAATACAGATGCTCAACACTATCACAGATACTACGAGTATGATTGTGGTTTGTTGGTTAAACACAAAACAGATAGGTTAGCAGGCAACCTTACACAACCTTTTTTGCGATAAATCGAAATCACTTCCTAGTTACTTATCTATATTCAACAAATAATAACAAATATTGCCGACAATTGATTCAGTTTAGTTCATTGTAAACAACAACCACTTCAGGCCAGAGTACACTTTAAATTGTTTTCATTTGAGAGATTGTTTGTTGTGCACAAAGAACAAATAAAAGGAGATCTTTAATTAAATCAAAATTGCAATAAACAAAAGCGAGATAGAATTAATCGGAAGTAGTTTTCACATTAGAATCATTTTTTTTCCACGAATGAGACCTTGAATCCTTGTTTCACAGAAACGTGTTTCTATGACTCTAATATTCTGCCAACCCACTTAATTTTCACACGGCAAATCAATCACAAATTGAATCACTTAAGCCCACTCGAATGCATATGCCGCCGGAGATTGAAGTAGACGACTCTGACGAACCAGGTGATGATGGTTTTTCGTCGTCGTCGTCGTCGCGGTGACTATTATCGGTACACTGCGGTTTTGGCTTATTAAAAATATCTATGCTGACGTTTCCGATTGCGATGATGATTCAGCTGAAATTCATTCAAGTTGAATATTATGTGGCAAATTAATTTAGCAATGTAGAGCTATCTATACCTATCTTCCTTGTCGTTCTGGCTGCTGAGCAATGACCCACTTATAAGTTGTTGTATTTTTTTTTCCATTTCTTTGTTATTACAACAAAATTTGCAAAATGAAAAAAAAAGTTGAGCTACACGATTAACTAGAACGAGGACTCGATTTTCGTGAACTTATTTCGTTTTTATTTTATTTATTCGTTAAGTGATATCGTTATGGTTGATGGCGTTAAAAAAATTTATTATTCCATGATCACGAAAGGAGATACGAATATTTCTTTAATTTATTTAATTTTATTCTTTTTCTTATCACGTGTGTATTGTCGTTATCACGATTTGTACTAAATAGGTACTAAGTGATGGTATCGCACCAAACTGGCATTGGCATAGTTTCGAAATTTTAAGCAGATAAACATCCGGCATCAAGAGATTGTGGCAGATAACATAGAGAGAATTTTTGGGTTTGAAATTGTGTGCCCATCGCCGGTGTACAAAGCACACGAAAGCAGATGAAGCCTTATACCTTTGCAAAATGCAAGACTGAAACAAACTTATCATCACATATGGGTCAGTAGCCATATGGACACAACGGAATGTCCATCACCATGAATCGCTGACAATCTTCACGGATGGCTCCAAAGCCGAAGAAGGAGTCGGTGCTGGTATCTCTTCTTCAGCCTTCCTAAGTAGCTACTGCAGCGTTTTTCAAAGTCAAGTCACTGCCATTCGTCAAGCAGCTGACTGGCTGGCGGCTAATGCAGATAGAAATCATCAAATCGCTCGGATCCAGCAGAACGAGATCCAAGGCAGTGAAGGACTGCCGGATATCTCTGAACGAGATAGTTGGACAGTACAGCCTCACCCTCTGCTGGGTGCCGGGTCACTGTAATATATGTACCAGGGAATTGTGAAGCTGATGAACTGGCCAGACGAGGCTCTTCAGGTCTAAACAGCATAAACGTCACTGACATCAAGGCGCCAACGTCCTATGCTAAATACCTTGTACATGTCGATGCGGTGAGAGAAGCCAACCATCGGTGGCAAGAGCTCGGCCACTGTAACACTGCAAGGCTGCTCTGGCCCACGCTCAATAAAACCAGGTCCATCGGACTTCTGAAACATAAGAGAGGAACCCTCTTCAAAACCCTAAACACCCTCACCTGACATTGGCTCCTTCATACTAAGGAGTAAATGGTTCCCTGAGTAAGAGGGACCATCGGCAGCACAATAGACCTATTCCTGGTCTAAGTGCATCCTCATCCAGGGCCGGTTTCAACTAACCAAGCAACCAGCCATATGTGAGGATAAGGCCAATTTGTCCAATTATCGTAGCCGATTCTTAGGACTAGTTACAGTACAAAAGAACTTAACAGTGGTGTGGAAACTAAGTTTGTAATTGAGTGCTTGCCGTACCTCCTCGGGTAAGTACCAATTTAAACGCCTTAACTGTATCACTCCAGAAATCGATTCGGAAGCTGGACGCAAATTAACACACATACCAAGGAAAGGTCTTTTTTTCAGGCGACACAGAGATGAACAGTCAGATTATGGGCTTTAGTACGAAGCTCCAATTGATGATTCATCAGAGGAATAAAAGAATATCTTTTATAACCAATTAGACGCCGGTTTTAACTTACCACAGTGATGTTGAACTTGAATGTCAAGTAAGGCAACGAAGGGCTTAACCAATCAGTAAACGTGGGCCTCTGAATGGTTTCTATAAGGCAGAGTTGATTTGTCCAGTGCCGCTGAGCAGACTACAGTCCCGCACAGGAGTATCTGTCGAATCCCCACAGTATAGAGGGTGATTTGAGAAACTAAGCTGAATTGGCGACATGCACATTTTGGAGAAGCGTACAAACTCAGTCTTAGAGAGATTGACATTAAGACCACAAAACTAACTCGACCCAGAGATCACTTTGAAAAGTTGAAAGTCGTTCAAAGAAACGGACAAAGATAAGTCGTATACGCCTTCTTCATATTTCTTGCCAGTTGATAAAAACCATGAAGCAGTCCTCCTACTGACCCTGCTCTTACATCTGAAACCAAGTGAATATAAACAAAGATTTCGTAAACTTCTCTCCACAGACAATTCGGAGTCATGTCCACCTTGCGACATGGTCAATCATCCACACTACTTCCAAGAAGTTCTTGAGTTGAAAATGCATACTTCTACTAGAAGTACAAGCTACATTTACCAGCTGCCAAACAATCAGACTGTCTTTTAGCCACCCGTGACATCATCGAGTAGCCAACGTCGTAAATATTTTAGACAGTTAAAGAGTACATCTGATATATGTCTTTAATTAAAAGAGAAATAAATTTGTATACATCCGAAATGGGGCCAAAGTTGTAAAATAAATCACCACCGAAGCTTAAGTGATTTTGAATCACCCAAACACAAATTGACGACAGTTTCAGATTTTATAGCAATGCATTAGCTACTTTATTCACATTGAATACAAAAACATTGTCCAACGCTAATGACTGTGATATTATGCACTTAGTTGGGGTACAAGAAAATATTGAAAACATGTTTGACAGTTCAAAGACCTGCGAGTAACTAACCGATCAAGTCCAATTTATATTTTTTCGAAAAAAAACAGACTTGTCAAAAGTTTATGACCTCTCGATATCATTGACTGCTGCGGTGCTCACAATCATCCATGAACACTGAGAGTTAACTCTCTACCAACGTTCCAAGTCAGTCAAATCTTAAAACACTTGGGTGTACTTTGTCTATAACGATTTAGTTAGCGTGTTTTAATGAAGTCTATAGCCAGTTGTCTATGAAACGCCATTTGACTATGCTCACACATTTGTGGTGCGCGAAAATTCCCTTGTGGGATTTTTGTATTGCCTGCCACATTGAGTCTAGAACAATTCATATTGTTACGATCTTGGGGGTTGCGGTGATCAGAAAGGATGATCAGAAGAACGTCGAAAAAAATTAGAAAATAAAACACGCGGTTAATTCAGTGAAAAACAACAAGACAACTTTATCAAATCAGAATGAATGATGCCCAGCTAAGACGATCATCTGTCACACTTCAAAGCGTGGTGCCAAGTTACGTTCGCAAATGCGCAACAATGTCGTAATGAAATCCAAATTGTCATTCGTTCAAACTTTTATGTGCTACCCGATAAACCGTGCAAAATAACTGTCAAAGAAATGCTCCTATAACCAAATAACTACGGAACGATATTTTTTCCCACCAGCAACGCTTGTTTCTCTCCAATGACACACAAATATGTTTCTAATATTTTTTTCGAAACTGTATTAACATACCACATTTAGTGTAACAGTAAAACACAAAATCGTGACCATTTTCAAATGACACAATTTTGAACAATATTCTCCTCTCTGTCTGTCTCTCTCATTCCGTGTCTCTTAATCCACATATAAAATCGAGTTTCGTTTCGTTGTGGATGTGTCAAATTGATTTTTGTCGGTTCTAAATGGAAACGAAATGCATTTGCATTCACTGCAGACATCCGAGAGCGCACAGTTGAATCCGTTTACCAGCTATACCCAGGTATGGGCCCGCCATAAACGAATGTAGGAGGTGGAAAACCGTCATCATCATGGTAATCGTGTTACAGATGGAATTGCATCGAAGATTCAAATTCGTGACCCATGTTCAAATGTTTTATTTATTATGAATAAATTTTCTCACAGATAGAAAGGGAAATATATATTCAGCGATAGACTTATGTGTGTTTGTGTTGAATGAATTTTCTAAAATCAATTCGAAAAACATTTTCACTGAATTAAAGAATACTTAAGTGTTCTTTTTTTCAATTGCATTTCAATGGGATGACTACGTTATGTACATATGTTGTTCTTTTTTATGGGGATGACCTTCTATTCCTTCATCATCATTACGTTTCCATTAGGAGGTAATGAAAGTCCCATCTTCTCTTAGGCCATCCCTAACATAGTGTGTAGCAACTAACCTAATTGCATAATTTTCATCACCCGCCAACCATTCCTGATCGATTTTCAATTAGATACCTAATAGAAACTGTTACAAGTTTATTTTTATAAAATAATTATGCTAAAACGAGGCTAGTGGCCGCCATTAAATGTAATATCATAAGAAAAAGGCTCATTTAATTAATACTTTCTTCTGATATAATCGTTTGCTATGAAATTAATATATAATTTGCACAAGGGTTTGTTTCTTTTTTTTTTTTTTTGTCTTGGGGCTAAAATTACAAACTTAATTAACATTTAGAGAAATAATTACGGATCACGTAGTTACTCAAGCTATTTTGTACTTGCCTAGAGGACGGACACACAATTCACGAAAGAGAAGAAATTAAATGTCCTTTTAAGAATCATAGAAGTGTGTTGGTTTAATTTGGTCAATAATACGCGGGAAGGACAATTAAATTCTTATAAAAGTAAATTGTACTTGTTATATTTCAGCAGCTGTCAAAGTTATCAATGACAGCTAGTTATCAATGGGCATGTTCAGCATTCTAGGCACTCAGTAGTCAAACGTTTTTGATTGGCCGAGAGATTCAATTTTGACTACAAAGTAAGGCATTTCTTTTTGAGGTAGTGGACTGGATAAGAAAGAAAGAAAGAAGACTGAAGGTAAGAAATTCTCCCTACCTTTTAAGGTTATGCGTCATCTGTCAAAAATTCGTTTGCCATTCTTTTGTTCCATATCTTCGGCTTTACCTCAAATAGTAGGCTTAGAGTGCGGACCGTGTCCAATAACAGCCAGTTATCAAAGTTACCGATGACAGCCACCTGTCAAAGTAACCAATGACAGCCAGCTGTCAAAATAATCAAAAAGGTTTGCCATTCCATCACGCATCGTTTCACACTTGCGAAATTATTAAAATAAATTATCGAAACTCTGGTTCAGCTGTAAATACGCAACGTGAACACTCACCGGGTATGTTAACAAGCAAAATTGTCGTTATTGGAGCCAACACAATACACAAGTGTTCGACCAAGCATCAATGCATCCAATAAGATTGAATATTTGGTGCGGTTTATGGCATCGGACACCGCTATTGTGAATGATCTCAGCTGTAGAACGATCTTAACCGACTTTCGGTGGCCAGAACTCGACAAAATCGATATATTTGAGCTGTCATTCTAACAAAATGGCGCTAGATGCCATAGAAGCGAAATTATGAATGAAAAATTTGGCGACTGGGTCATCTCACGGCGAGCGTTCATCAATTGGCCAACTTGACTCCACTTGCTTATTTTCTCCGGGGCTACGTCAAGTCTTTAGTCTTCGCTAACAAGCCAACCACTTTGGACGAGCTTGAGGTCAACATTTGAGACGCTATTGCCGGAATAGCGCCGTACACATTTGACTGACCGAGTCGCAGCGGCCATTTGTCAGGCTCAATCATTAGAGCCACCATGTACCTTCAATGAACCGATTCAAATCTATATAACAATTTTTCGTTTACGGAGGATTCAGTATATTGCAAATTGTTCGATTGCATCAATTATACCTAATAAATATTTCAAACACACGAGAGGCTCGGCTACTCAATAAAATTGTAATTTTTTCCTCCATTCGCCGGCCCACCGGGTGCCACAAATAAACATTCCAACATCCAAGACAAACAAAACAGAAAAAAAACAAATTGAAAAAGTTTATTTACATATGAAGAGTTGCTTTCAATTTGCATTTCCCCAAATTTTATATTTTTGTTTTTCTAATCTTATTTCATACCAAAATGGATTTATAGTAGACTTTCAGAGTATGTACACAAATATACAACGAGTTAAGCTAACTGCGGTTATGCAAAACAAAAACAAAAAGACAGTATCTTGTGGGTTATGAAACAGTTTAAAAAAGCACGTTAAGCGGGATATATAATATTTACACAGCATTTGTCGAGTAGTAGATAAAAAAAAAACAAGTTAAAAAGAGGGTGATATGGTGGATTACAGTGGTGTGTTTGTGCCTTAAGAATATAAATACTTGGATTTACAAAAAAAAAAAAAAAGTAGTCCTTTCTCACCATGTATGTTGCCAGTTTACTTTCCGATGGAATTCCATTGCTTGGGGAGTAGAAAATTGGATCCATAGCAGCCGTATCTATAAATAAAAATACAAAAGAGAAATATCCAAATAAGTACAAGGTGAATTTTATGTTTATTTAGTTGAAATAGAAAAGGTGCCTACAGTAACATGTTAGTTTGCTAGAGATAAGAGCATTTTATTTTGTGGACACCAACAAAAGCCAGTCGAATTTCCAGTAATAAAATGCCGACAAAAGGCGAATAAATTACTGTGAATTATATTGCATTTGAGTGCAAAAAAGCCACCAAGAATCTTGCTCAATAATTTGGACACCAACCACGGAGAGATTATTCCCTAAACTAAGTGCAACGTGACAACAGGCAATAGGGTCCGTTTGCGTACTTTCTGCACTAAAATTCGTAGATTATCAAATTTCAAAGAATGGGGTTAAAATACTCTCAGAGAAAAATAAAACGAACGAACGAAGAAGTAAACGAACGGGTTGAACAAGAAAATGCTGAAAATATACTGGTTTGACAGCTTTGACAGTTTCCATAAACCAGCCCAAAGAAATTGCTTGCGCTAAAATTCGTAGAATGGGGAAATTTGTTCCGTAAAAATTCGTAAGATTTCGTAAAAAATCGTTGTTTTGGGAGGATAGTAGTTCGTTTCGTAGGCTAAGAATGCACTCAGCACACTAGCATTTCTTTAAAGATTGAACGCTCAACGCAAGTCGACGCAAGATGCGCATTCAACAGTTTCCTTGCGCATGCATTGCAAGGATAAACGTATACTCTGACAATTTTCTTGTTGCAGCTAAACCCAAAATAGAAGCCTACTGCTGAACGCTTATACAAAAAGGCCTTGCAGCACACAACAGAGGAGTACCGGATTAGAAGAAGGGAAGAGAAGGGAATACTGTGTAGGCTAAGTAGCTCAGAGCTGTCAGGGCAAATTCTCACCGAAGCACAGGGAATTGTTTAAATGTCTAAGCAACATTATCTTGACGAGCACTAAATAGAAAAAGTGATAGGGCAAGAAGTCAATTACGAACCAACATCCCCACGCAGTATTGAAGCAGTTACCGCAACCATCAGCAAATTAAAGAACAACAAAGCTGATAGCTCTTTTAGCAAGGCTTGTTCACCATGGACTAAATCTTAAACACCAGTGAGTATCAGACAAAACATCAACACCAATTTATTGACGTTAAAATCTCTTATGACAGGTGTAACAGGCGAAGGTCCGATTTGGGATACCGGCAAAACTTATCCGGATACGTCGCGTGATGCTGAAGAACACGGCAAGTAACATCTTCTCTCTGCTCTTGCATACTCGTACGTGTACCGCTTATCGTAATGTGACTTCCTCTACACCGTGTTGGAGCAGATAGATGTAAACGAATTGACATCATCAAAAGAGAAGCGTTTACGACAGACGAAATGTGTTATTCTTGACCTGATTCACAGGTTAAGACGAAGACTTTGGACAGAACGTCAAAATTGATAACTACAAGTTGCGGTAGTTAAAGAGTTTGGCTAACTCGAAGCTAGGGAAGAATGACTCCAGCAAATTGCTGCTACATTGATTTGGTGAAAGAACTCAGTTCAAAACTCTTAACTCGGCGGACCAAACTAATATTCTACAGAACCCTCATTTGACCAGTTTCGGGCTTTACGACGCACATTGCTGGACGTAAGAAAACTGAGCAAATATTGGGCACATTCGAGCGAAATATACTTCCACGTATATTAAGTCGAGCAGAGCGAGTGGAGGAGAAAACACAACCGAGAGCTCTATGAGCTACATCAGGATGTGGAAGTAGTTCAAAAAGTCAATAAATGCGAGCGAATGGACAATAATGCTTCAGCCAAGAGGATGCTTGAAGTACAGCACCCAGGTTCGAAACGGCGAAGAAGATCGAACCTTCAATTTAAAGGCGAAACTTTTGCGGATACTAGAAAACTTAATCTTCATAACTGGCAAAACCATGAAGCAATTTGGCTTCAAGTTTCACTACACGAATCCCTTCCTATCCCCCTTCTACTCGCCTCTTGTTCTTGTGAGAAAAAAATAAGTAAAATATTTTGACTTTGAAAGCTGATCCATTCAATCTTTAAGAAAAATCAAAACCCATTAATCAGGAAGAAAAAAACAAAGTAAAAGTATAAACATGACATTAATGAATAGCTAGAGAGTTCTGCCCATGACATAGTACTCACCTATACGTTAGAGAAAACGTGCTGAGAAATCAAAGCTAGATAAACTACATTAAAGCTGTAAATAGACGAATAGTGTCAATCAAGGCGATCTGAATAAAACGTGCATTGCATTGCACAAGAAAAACAACAACATAATGGTCCAAGAATAGATGTTAAATCATGCAATAGATGGGAGCTAGGAAATGCATTCATTCTTATTGGTGGGTCAATATGAATGAGTAAATGAAGAGTCAACCCACATGCTAGATGAAATCTTGGTGAGGAAAAAGGCCCCAAACTTTTGAGAAATATCTTCTACACAGTCCTAAGTGAAAGACTGAACTTTACCCAACAACTAGTGGGTAATCGAAAGGTTTGTAACGAAATGTCATGGTAACAGAAAAATACTTCCACGTAATTCTGTTTGAAACATATCATTGTCTGGTAATGGAGAGATGCCACTATCACAGGCCACTAAAGGCTTCTTTTGCTTTGCCAAAATAAGGATAAAATGAAAACCTCTGAGTTGTCCTTTTGAATGCGGCCTTCAAGTTCTTTTGGATGTTGTAGAAGTGTGTTAACACACATTTTAGGTTAGGTTGGGATAAAACATTGATAAGAGCTAATTATAATACACCAGGCACCATAATCAGGATACGCGGCGATCCTAGGAGCAGAACAGTGAAGAAGGAAGCACGGCAACTGGGAAAAAAGTTGGGGGGAGCTGAGGCACATTTCCAGAAATCGCACACGATGGCGCGTAGGTGTTGTAGAAGCCCTAGGACCCACAAGGGGAACATAATGACAGAAATGATAAAGGGCTTTTGAGTGGCGCCTAAACTGCAGAAAAAAAATGCTTGCTTCCTCATAAGTCAATGTCCAGAGAGTACTCCAATCATGGATCGCTTACGGTTTGTCTCCAGCTTTGGACAACTTGCGGTTAGCCAGGTTGTATATTCTGTTGAGAATATTTCTTCTGGCAACACACATCGGCCCCTTGATGCTGTCGGCAGTGTGCCTTGACGGAAGTTGCGCAGCATTATTGGCCAGTTTTTACAAATTTTATTTGCGCACAACACTGTTGGTGGCTCATTTCTATTTATTCGGAAACTCAACACACATTTTGGAAAGTAAATCTATTCCCTTCGTGTAGCAGACTTTTGATGCTTTAAATAAATTGCTTGCACACGAGCTGTCAGTGTCAAAATAACATGTAATTGACAAAGAAGCCAGCAGATGGCTCACCCCCTAGTTTCGCATGACAGTTACAACACACAGTCTTATGCCGCATTCCAAAAGAGTCTGTCAGATTCTGAGAATCTTCTTGGTTACACTTATGCGCTCGGATTTATTAGACGTAACCAACAGAATGTCCATGACACTAATCACGGTGTGCCCAACTAAGTCTGCTGAAAAATTGCACAAGCTAAACAAAAAAAAACACCGAGAAACATTTACAATCATCGCGAAACTGTCAACAGTTGCGAAGATGTTAAAGCTTGTTGGACTCTTGACAAACAGATTTCTAACGACTAAATGGAAATATTGAAATATACCTGGAAACGAGCGTCCTGATAACAGGGCTGTAAAAGAATGCAATCATTGTGGAATGCATTCACATGATGTCAATTCAATGACTTCAATATCGACTTCAGATTGAAAAAAAACAAGAAATCACCATTCATTTCGAAGTCATGACTGCAACAATCAATTTTAGCATTCAGAATGGTGAAGTCGGAAAGAATGCAATCTTATGAATGCTCTGCATTCTTTGTACTCACTTGAAATCACTAGCATTCACTGATTTCATTCAGTTCCTTGAAGTCAGTTGAAGTCAGTGACTGCATTCACTTAGTTAAAGTCTTTGAAGTCACTTGAAGTCTTTTGAAGTCACTTGAAGTCTTTTGAAGTCACTTGAAGTCTTTTAAGTCAGTGATTGCATTGTCTACCCTGCCTTCAAAAAGATTCTTTAACAGCTCTGCTTGTTTTTGACAGCTAGTGAAGGTAGAAAAGAGACTAAGCTGAGACTGACAAAATTGTACCAGATTTTTCTTAAAAGTGTAGTAGTACAATTCAATTTCTAGTTAATAGGTAAAATAGTGTTGCCATCTCGGGGGAAAAAATTGAGTTTCAATTAAATTTTCTGCACGCAATTTTTGTCAGAAGTCCCCAACAGCGGACAACATTTTTGAAAATTTTCCCTAATTGAAAACAAAACGAAAAATTTCGAGTGAAAGAAGTCCATTGGCATTGCCAATTCTCCTCCCAAAGAAACTCATAAACTCATTTGACAATTGAATTGTAATTTTCCACCTTATGATGCACCCACTTAGTACACTGTACCATAATGCCCAATTAGTACCCTTTTTACCCCACAAACATCAAATGCTTACATGAACTTCATTCGTCCATTGATCTCTCCTCTTTCGTAAGAAGAATCCGCATTCTTCAAAACACTTTATTCGAAAACTTGTTCCCCCAACACACACAACACACAATCCCCTTTCTCGCGTGTAATTTTAGTAAACAAAATGATTTGTTTCAAATTGAAAATGACAACCAAAAATGTTCTTAAAAACGTCTCTCACAAACCAGTGAAAGGAGCAAAAAACAAAATCTCGTTTGGTCGGTTCTCAGTTCTCTAAACAACGTCAGAAGCGATAATGAAATAAAAATAATAACCAAAAAGCACACAATCTTTTCTTTCTTTTTTTCGACCAAAAAGATCACACTCTCTTGCCTCGTTTAAAAATAGCAAAAATAAGTAAAAAGTAAAAAAAAATTAAAGCATCACAGCACGTTGTGTTTGAAAAAAAAAAAAATTGTTTTGGTTTTAAGAAACCGAGGGTGATTATGTGTTCTTGTTTTTGTTTACCACTATAAGAATCTATAATAAAAAAAAAAAAAAAAAAAAAAAACTAAAACAAGATAAAGTACATTCCGAGAAACACCGTCAACACTCAGCAGCGTAGACCCCGCGCGATCAGCTAAAGAAATGGCACTACACGAGACGTAAACAATTAAAAACTATTTGCTTACGAGTTCGAGCGCGAGAACGATTGTGGATATACCTTAACTATGCGGCGGCGACACATACGAGATACGCGAGTCGCGTAGCCACGTAAACACATGCGAAAGTTAAGTGTGGCGAATGATATTATCGACAATTTATTTACAAAAAAACTATAAGCGAACCTGTATAAGTGCGTTTATCTGTACACAGTCATGCGATAGATACCAGCTTTCATGTGATTATTGCTTAGACTAAAAACATTAAGAATGTCGTAGTAAAATCTGTTGATAGTGATAGTGAATAATAAAATAAACAAATTTTACTACGCTATTAGGTGAATAGTACGGTATATTAGTGTGAAAAGGCAAATACAAAATTGGGTAATAAATTGTTATTTGTTATTCATAACTCAACATCTGTTTAGTACTAAATATGCCATTAAAAGTTTTTATTGACAAATACAAGTGCATTTATTTAGCTACGGACGATAAAGTTTTAAACATCCTTCTTAATCATTTTATAATTTGCAAAGTTTTAGTTGTTACAAATCCTGCAGCTCTATCGGTTCAGTAGGGCTAACGGTTATCTTTATGATTGTTCTCCATTCACTATCACTCGCTGAATGCGCATTCAATTGTTTGAAGTCAGTTGAAGTTGTTGAATTCATTCAACCAGTCGATGTCAATTGAAGTCTCTTATTGCATTCAATTGGTTGAAAGCGTTTGAAGTCAACTAAAATTCCTTTTCTTTCAGCTGATAAACAACTGCATATTGAGTGACTACAACGAATTTATTGACTTCCAACTATTTGTGCCTAATTAAGCGACTTAAAAAACTTCAAATGATTGCTAGTGACTTCAAATGACTTTACTGAATGCAGAACAATCAAAAAGACTGTATTCTTTTCTGAGTTTACTTCAGAGTTCAGTTTGGGGTCCAGCAGGGTTCGGCGATCGGTCCATTTATCATGAACTTGGTAATGTGATTTTTTGTTACTGGAAACAGAGAACTCACTGATAAACTAGATTCTGTATGCACATGTCATTTGGTCTGAAAACTTAACTGAAACAGAGGTGAAACTGAACCATGTCCTAGAAATCGGTACACAGTTTGAGTAAAATGTGTAAAACCTATGCATTCAACTACCTGGAGTCGATCATATCAAACAGCACAAGCATTGTAAAACATTGTAAAGCTTTGAATGTAGGGTTGTAAACTATTGAATGTGGGGTTGTAAAGAATTGAATGAGGGGTTGTAAACCATTGAATGTGGGGTTGTAAAGCATTGAATGTGTGGTTGTAAAGCATTGAATGTGGGGTTGCCAACATGGAGATTTTCCATGAAAAATCATTGATCTTGCGGGAGTAAGACGAACTCATTGGGTGTCAAATCAAGCCTGTATGGCGGATGACCCATCAATTTCATTGATGCTCAAAATTTCACTTGTTTTAGCGAATATGCCAAAGCATGAATGAATTTTCCGTCCAAATAAATTGTGGGGTTCCATTCAGAATTGATCGTTGCTTTAATGGCACAGTGGCGGTATGTTCAATTATTTCGGCTTCGTGTGCGAACAACTTTTGTTGGATTTAGCCCATTTTGACATGTCGATAGCTTCGAGTTCATAAGCATAAGTCCTTAATTCGTGGCCTGTCACGACGTCTTTTAAAGTACGGTGATTGATTTTGAACACCAATCGACAAGAGCCTTTTTTTGACTTTTGTCAAGCTGTGCGGTATTCAACGCGAACAAATCCTTTTGCCGGCCGAATTGTCATGCAATTTTGAATGTCAGATTTGACATATTCACACAAGTGTTGCCATATCCCAAAACTAAACTTAGATGTACTCTCTAGCACTTATTCTCAAACAAATAACGTAAGACAGACTACAAATCTTTGCAAAAAAAATATCTAAAAATGATTCTAATCTACATAGAATCTCTTCCAGCGATATTTTTACTATTAGATACAGTTTTAGAGGCCGTGAAGCTTATGGACATATCACACGATTTGTAACGACCTCTACCTTGACTTTGATTGTTTAAAAATCTAAAAACAAAAAAACTATCGCCCTTAAATGCTACCCACGCCACCTAATCACCACCAAAAATCCTTCAACGTGTTTCACTATCTCATAAATAATTTCACATGATCTGCTGTTGTGTGTCTCTCTCACCGCTTATAAGGTCATTTAATCCATTAACTGTGTACTCATGCTCATCGAAATACAAATCACCATCCACAGCCAGCAGTAATAATGCGCATTTTCTTTCAATTTCACAAAATTGTTCCTTGGGCTTAATCAAAAATCAATTTTTATCCAAAAAAAATACATACATATATTAGTACTAACTACACACTATCATCGCTTTCACTTTCTTCCATTCGCAGTTGTATTAGTAGCAGCAGTAGCAGTCATTTCAAGTAATAGCTCTCTTAATAGTATTTTTAGCAAAAAAAAAAAACAAGAGATAATTTGGCCCTCGACTGTATACTACGACACAAAAAAATAAACAACAAATCGATGAAGTTTTGGATCTGTATGGAATCCGTCAAAAATTTAACCATATCACAGTGAAATGGGGAGTTTTTTTTTTATTTTTATTTTAATTATCACTCGATTGACCTTCGATTGATTTTTCGTTTCTTAGAAAAAAAAAAAAAAAACTTCTGTAGATTCTGTTCTTTCTGTCTGTCTGTGTATATTGAGAAGACAGACTTTGGGTAACTAAATTTGATTCAATTTGATAGCCAGCGCAACTTGATTTGGACAATTAACTTGTTTACGCGAGAAATACCGTCCGAAGAGAGAGAGAAAAACTAAAGAAGGAAGACCAACAGATAAAAAAAACACGCTATGCAGATTGAATTAGGGTGTCTCGTCTCGACTGCGGTTTATCAGCCAGCGCTTACACTTGTAAAACGCGAACGGTGACTGATAAAACAAAAAAACCAACTTGAACGACCAAAAGCAGCAGCTGGAAGCAGTTCGAGGCAGTTGTCTTGTCTTTAGACACGTTTCTGTGTTGGGTTTGCCTTTTTCGGAGTGTAAATTGGCCAAAAAGTGGGGGCGGCTGGACGGGAGACCCATTTTGGTTTGAGAGAGTATCTGTGATTAATTTTTGAGGAAGTTTCAAGATACACAATCTGACTGACGAATGTGAATCACTGAACACACACATGTGGGAAGGATTTAGCATTTTAAAATGTTTTATGTTCTCTGGCTCTGATTTGGTTGATGGCTGCAGCGCGCGTTGTAATGGCTTGTAGCCCAGTTAACTGGTCATAAATTTAAATACACGCCCTCAATTTAAGTATTGCGTCACTGTGAAACATTGTGTTACCATAAAGTGAAACTAAATTCATTGTCGCAAACGACAGACGAGTGTAATGAAAATTATATGCTTGGTGGACCTTACGCTTTGGAGGTTATGGGCAATCGAGCGTTGGCGTTGCAAATAAAGCGATTTTAACACAACCAATTTAGCAAAGTTGTGAGAAATTTATATTGGTTTTGTTTGGTGAAATATAGATGTCTGTTTTATGGAAGTGGGACAGTCAGTGTTGGGGAAGGAATACCACCAGAAGGAATCACCTTCTTTATAGACACTTAGAGAGCTACAAAAGCGGTTTCTGGCGAAATCCTGTCGAGAAGAACTCTGGGTTCTTGAACCAGCACACAAAATAACGCTCTACTGTGCTACACATCAGAAAGTAAAGCTCTACTGGACAGCAAAGCCGGTTATGCCATAGGTTGCCTCGTTAGAGGTAGTCTTCCAGAAATCTGAAACAGATGAGGAGCAGATTGCTACGAGATCACCATCTTATGATAGCAACTGGCCTAAAACCCAGTGCTACTGATTTGAGAACTCGAACTCCACCGTCTAGCAAGAAGGATCAAGCTAGAGTTTATATCTCGCAAGAAATTGGGCACAAAGTGCAGCATAGGATCATCGTACGTCACAGCACGCACCTCACCAGCTTAACAAGCTCTAGCTGGTTCACTAAGGAATAATCGCAGTGCTACCGACTTGAGAACTCGAACTGCACCGACTAGCAAGAAGGATCAAGCTAGAGCCCGCCCATATCTTGCAAGAAATTGAACACAAAGTGCAGCAAGGGATCATCCGCACGTCACCAGCTTAAGAAACAAGCTCTAACTGGTTCACTAAGGAATAATCGACGTTTCTTTCTCCATACAGCACCAGAAAGTTGGACACGATTAACACATGCGCAAGTCTCCGTAAATAAATGATCAAGAACCAACGAACAGTTCTATATGAGAACGGGACATGAAATAGAAAGTGGCAATGGCAATGGATGGACACACCGGACAACTCCATTGCGCAAGGAGGCAGCCTGTGGAATCTGCTCTTCCAAACAGGCGGAATAGTGGGACGACGAAGGCATAGGTCGCGCAGAACAGTCGAGAAGGAATCGAAAATAAATAAATATCAGGCCCTAAGCAGCCCATTAAGAGCCAAGGCCTAGCTTCTCACAACTCTACATGTTGTGCGTGGTATACATTTCTGCACATACAGAATGGACCTACAGTTTAAGCCATATCCGAAGGGCAGAGGAGTTTTGAGAAGCTTTCTCATGACAGTTATACTCTTGAATGTTTGTTGAATGTTAGAGATGGGGCCTTGAAAAAACTTTTGATCGAATTTTTCTGGATTCGAACCTGGACCACCTTGTGCAGTAGTCCAACGCACTAACCACTGCGCCACGGCACCGAGAAGGAATCGAGATTTTTAGAAATACATATGTTAGAGGCAGCTCAAGTGCATTACAGAAATCCGCACAAGATGGCGCGCAAGCGTTGTTTATGCCTCCTGAGGGTTTAAGGCCAAAAACTGCCTAGTAGAGGACATAAGGGTACCTCTAGACGGAATCTTCAAACTTTTTTTGCACCCAAAAACTCTCTTTAACTGTCAACAAGTTATGAATTTGAAATTTATTTAAAATAACCGGAAGGCATAGGATAACCTAAATATAAGTTAGATAACGTAAGTCTCCTTTAATAGCTACTTACTTTCCATAAGCTCATTAACTATACAATCAACAGCTCCAGCCTTCAGGCTATCATAAAAATATTAAATTTTAATTAATTCCATTTGTATCTATGTATATATGTATACATGAAAGAAAAAATCCCCGTCAAAAAATCTGCAAATATAATAAATTTGAAGTCAAAAAGCTAACCCCCCCTTTACCACCCTCGGGGCGACGACTATTAGAATAAAAAAGAGAAGCGGAAAACATTAAAAAAAAAAAAAAAAGAAAAAGAATTGACGGACGATTGACAAAAGAAATTTCACTCGAACATCTTTTTACAATTGTTTACACAAAGAGTTTCCATCCGTCAACACAATGGAGCGGCGCACAATCGACCCACTCACTCACTAAGTCACCGTGATGATTTCGATTTCCAAATCGACGTTGGGTTGATGGTGTCGATGATGATGTTTCATGTTTCATGCGTGCCCAACAAACTATTGTTTGCTGTTGGCTCTTCACCATTGTCTCTTGTTGCTACCTGAAGTTTTTTTTTTTTTTTTTTTGGCAAATGAAAATGTTTATTCAACCGATTTCTATTTCAATTCGGTTTTTTCTCTTTTTTTTTCTTTCCTCTTTTCGTGCTTAATGTGCAACTTTTAACTATTGTTACGCGCTGATAAATTTCACTTTCGCTTGTGTAGGAAGAAAAGAAAATATGAAAAATTAACCTCATTATTGTAGTTCAAGCGTCAGTTGAAGTTTAAGGCTATTGCAGGTGCAAACAGAAGGTTTTGGCTTGGTAAATTGGGGGAACCAGAATATGTTTGGTCACTAAACAAAAGACACAATCTCTTTCGAGCATTTTTGTCAGATCATTCCACGAAGTTGGGCAAAGAAGAAGTGTCGATTCAGCTTTAAACTAATCCACAAATAATCGGTTCCAGATTCAACAACTAGGGTCTAGTAGACTCTCCTTCCAGCATCCTGGAGTAGGAGTTTTGATAGTTCTGAGTGCACGTCGACGGTGATCGATTATCTGAAGGATATACACAAGACAATCCCTTAAAGAGACCATATGGGTGTAGTTATTGCCTGTCGGACTGTAACATGATGGAACGACTTAAGCAACAGCGATGTTGTATCAAGTTTTACGAAAATGTTGGTGATTATCAAGTGAAACACTCATTCAACTCAAACTCCCCAATAAAAGTGAGTCAAAATCAAGCACACACACTGTACAACGAACCGTATCCCGGAAAGGCGTCAACCAGCCAGAACGAGCATTAACCAGCTGCAGGATTTAGTCGTGCCACTGAGATAAGGATAAACACTGGATTGGAACATTTTATTTTAACCGAGAATTTAGGTATGGATTCAGGTTTTTGGTCAAACACCACATGCATCGTCTTGGTTGGCCAGGCTTTAAAAATCTCCCTGAAAGCGACACGATTTCAATCAAGAGAAGAACACGGGGGTTGTCGGTGAAGTCTTAAGTACAAACTCCATCCCAACTTTGCCACAGGCGACTGCATTTAGTCAAATCAAGACTTTAGATTAGTTCTGCGAATGATCGGTTTCGTTCGACGTGAATTACATCGGCGAATACCTAATCGAACTGAACACGGTATTTAGCAGTTAACATCTGGCCATAGACGAACTAAATTAGACATTTCTCATGAACGCACATTTTCTAAAAAAGGCAGACACTAAATTCATCAATCTGTGAATACATGTGAACTTTTGCTTGACTAGTACTAAACTATAAATGTGTTTATTTCTTTTCTTTTGAACAACAAACTGTTACCCACTTCATCTACAAAATGCCTGTGCCCTGTGTTGTCAAGCAACTAGCAAGTCACCCAAAACTGTGTATGAGGTCTCATTTGATTTACCTAAAACGTCAAAAAACTTGAGGCAGCGAATGTGTCATACAATCCGAGGTTGATTGTCTAATTAAGTTCATCTATGCCCCTGGCTCAACTGATGCCAGGAGCTCAGCCTAGTCGTAGAGAACATCATTTTACATAGCTGCCAATTGCCTTCACAACCGTGTGACCAATCAGCTACCGCAGCACGAACTGCTCGGACAAGAGCTGATTTTAAGAACTTAATATTTCTGTGTCATCTAAAGCAGACCATTCCCTCTAAGAGGACCTTAGCCTGCAATCCAACGGAATAGAATGTGCCACTTTGTCAGTTGAAACAAAATCCTGGAGACGTTCGACACTTCTCTTGATTAACAACTTCTGAATACGATACACTCTCGAGTATTTGCGCAAACACCCGAAAAACTCAGAAGATTCACTTTGTCTGGTCTTTCCGCAATAAAGAATAACACGCTCTTCAACGTCATCCAGTTCCGAGATTTTAAACAAATGTAAGCAAAAAAGAATTTACATGGCAATGATGCACATGTCAAGTATCAGTCAACATGAAATGGATGCGTTCAATATGAATACGTTCAGTCGAGTACCAGTAAAGATGGCTCGTTCATTAATAGCCACATTTTTATCTTTAGATTTTTTGACAGATAACGATTGAATGATGTTAACATGCCGTGGTATTTTTGTTCAGTATTGTTTGACATTTTATCAAGGAAACACTTAGCCCGGCAGAGCATCTACAGATTATTCAGTTCTACGAGGAAAAATGTTTTTTTTTTTTTCTTGCACTTAGAGCAACTTCTGGTCTATATAATCGGTCTGCTGAACGCTCTATTCGCTACACCGAATTATCATTATTATGACAGTATGCCAAATAGACCACATAAAGCGGACGCAATGACGTCCTTCTCAACAGCTTGTCTTCTAGTATTCAACAACTTGACACCATGACAACTAGCTATTTGTTGCTTCAAAGTGACACCTGTGATTTCCAGCAATAAAACTGCCTTTTTTTTGCTTTTGAAAAATGTACCTCTATCACCCATTAGATTCAACTCTGACTCTCAATTATTGGCGCTTCCGTTCCAGCGATTGATTTAACTTGAGTATCCTTCCAAGTCAAACGATGCTACAGTTGGTAAAATTAATAATTATTAGGTCAAAAGCATAGCATGGAATGTTAAATCATAGCTTTTCAAAACACCACGTGAAGAGACCCATAGTTGTAATACTCTTGGATGTTTGTTGAACGCTCCCAGAGTTAGGACCGTGAAAAAACGTACTTATTTGGAATTAAAACTCCACGCAGAAACTTCAAAAACACTAACCTATGACCTAATACTGAAAGGGAAACAATTTGTTTTTTTTCGAAGTTACACATGCTTATGAGCCATAAACGAAAATAGCTACAAAAACACAAACCCCTGCACTTTGCAATTAATCACACCATAGGTAGCCGCCACTTACAACTGTTTCCATCTGAGCAAATACAAAACACTTTACTAAAAGCAAAAGTTTATGTAATTTTTCATAGTTGGTAAACAAAAAACATGCTATTTATACTATTGTCTATCGTCACGGCTGCGATATGCCAGTATGCTAGCCCGTGTCGTATTCTAATCAACGATAATCATTTATTTTCCAATAAACAACTTGACAACTTGTGTAAACAATCAAATCACAACCACAGAACACTTTTTTTGAATAGAAGTTTTCCTCCTAACAAGCGCCCCAAGTACAACTACACACCTTTCACTTGACATTTTCACTTTGTTTCTTATGTTTAGAGCTCACTTAACAGGTCGTTAATTATGGCTCATAATGACAACCATACAATGATGAGAAGAAGTACTGCGTTAAGCATCACTTTACCCATCAATTAAACACTACAAAACAATTCAAAAAACCATAAACAAGAAGCAAGAAAATCTAAAAAAAAAAATATACAAACCCCTCATCCTTCTATTGGCCTTCGCTACTGCTATTTGCTACTGATGCAGCAACATATCACGTTGTCGTCGTCGTAGTCTCTATTGTTGTAACAATCAAGAGCGTATAACAAACCCAAATTACGTCATTGAACGTCATTCAGGCGGCGCGCACATGTGGGGGATTCTCTCTCTCTCTCGTAGACAAAACGTCACTCAAAAAAGCAGCCATCCCTCGTCCTCCCACCATGCCGACCCCATCGAACACTATCTAATTGAGCGCAGCAGCAACTACACTATCAGTAGAGGCCAAAACTTTTATTTTCATCTTCGCACACCAATGTGCTAGCAGTATGTGTGTACGTTTGCATGTGCAAATAAGCTGGGTAAGGGGGTACGGGGGGTAAATATTTTCTGTGTTGGTAGTACCAATGACCCTCGGCCGAGTTGTTGCACAATCGCGTGCGCTACTACTAAGCAACATCGCGCGTCAGTCACACAGCGGCGCACGTACTACTTTCAAAGTTGCAATTGAATTAACACTCAGCGCACACTTACAAGTTACAATACACAGTAGGGGCCAGTAGTTGGCACTTACAAAAGTCAAGAGTTGAGCGCCAGTCAGCGCAAATTCAATTTAATTCGATTTTACTTGACACAGCTGCAGCTAGCATGGTACAGAGTTGCTGTGTCCTTAAATTGACCTCTATTCAAAGTCGAGAAATAAAACAAGCACCGCAAACTTCTGTGCTCTTTTGGGGCGCGTAACCGGTGATAACTGGTGATTAAATAATATTTGCGCACACCCCACAGCCCCACCAACAGAAGGAGAGCGGCTCGTTGATAAGTTAATTGAATTCGAAATGAGAATCGTTCGTTTTGGATGGCTTTTTTGCGCAAATGAAATGCTAAAATAAAATAGAAATTAATTTATGGCAGATAAACACAACCGCACTTGGTGGGGGGGTTGTTTACTATAAAACACCATCGCCACCAGGTATTAGTGGCGGCAGCCGTTTACACTTGAGTTTACACTTGAGTTTACACAAGTGGTATGAAGGTATTACCGCCACCCAATCTGAGAAGTATTTACATCGCAGAAGGTGTGTACTACTCGTATTTGTTAGTTTGTTGCAATTGCACAGTCAAGTAATCACCGGCACTGAGGGGGCAACGACAGGAAATTAAGATTGCAAGGTGGCACGACACGATTACGATTGAGGGAGACTGATTAAAAATCGTTTAAATACCTTGCGTTTAAATATAAACTAGGCCAGCAGAATGGCAGGCTTAAATTTATGCTTAGAACAAGCTCGACGGAGTACTTAATCGAATGCCTGCGCATTGAATGGAAATAATTTTTAAAAATAAAACTAAAGCAAACGCCCTCGGTCAATGCTCTGATTATCACGCTCGCTGAGTAGGCGATAGCTGAAAGCAGTTTAGAGGTTGAAAAGATCAAGAAAAATACAATAAAATCAATCAGCAATCCGCAATCAGTGCATATTTCAGCAGAGTAATCGGGCATTTAGATCGGAAGTCAATGCACCACTTTCTACGTTCGAAAAACGTGTAGGAATTGATTTCTAAACCGCTATTTGTCATTGAAAATTTCAACAACACTCTACACAAATAAACAGTGTTTTGAAGTCTGCATTCTCGGAAATTCGTTTTTTCAGCCCGATGGAATCATAGAATAACGACGTATCGCTTTTGAAGGGATTCCCAGCATTTGCCCTTTTCCTAGAACAAATTAAAACGGGTATTGAGTTCGAGAATGGGTCAAAATGGCCGACAGTTAAAGAATTAGCGATTTTTCCTGCTTACTCATTAAAGCCGTTGGAGATTCCAATAAAACGAAACAAACTTTGCGTAGCTTTATTTGTCAAATCTCCAAGGACGATTTAATAAAAAAAAAAAAAAATGAGAATGAGTGACGGTGGAGATAAAAAGGCGTGCGATTTTATAAACGCAACTACCTAAAGCGTGAACCAACAGATGGCGTGGAAATTGGCTTTCAAATGTCACTTTCTGAATTCAATGTCATTTTGACAGAAGTCAAGTACAATTTTTGACAGTTTTAGTCATGGAGTCGTTTACTACGAAACAACGCATGTTTTTTTTAACTTTATGGGCGATCTGTAAAAGTTAGGTTCGTGATTATTTCTGTCAACATAATTGTTCTAGTGAATCCTGAATTCATGCAATGGTGAAAGGTTTCGAAGAAACTGGTTCGGTATCAGGTCGACATCACTACTGTGCTCAAAACCAGCCAGGCACCTTAATTCGTCAGCAAAGTCAACATGAGTGATTAAACCCAGCTTAGGAAAGGGCGAAATTCTGTTAGCTCGTCGCCCACAAAAAGCTGAAAATATTTAGTTTGATCCGGACGGCGAAATTCGTTTAGTGGCGTCAATGGCGGCGCTGTCTTCTATAAATGCATCCTATTCACAGTATGACCCGTAGGAGATGGACACTTCAATTTCGAAATATTCTAAACCAATTTAATCATGTGTGCTATCTTTTTGGAGTCCTTACTCCTTCTCACACTGCATACATAAATTAAATCATTCAGACGAAATTATTCGAAACAAAATTGGAGAATGAATTTCATGTTTGCAAAGGCTCTTCCTTTTTTTCATTGTTACGAAACAATCGGTTGGTAAACCAAATGACAGGACACAGGGTATCTACCGATTTTTGTTTTCTTATTTTTATTTTTATGTGGAAAACCTTCATTTGGTGACGCATCATCAAGCATGACACTTGGGAAATATATTTACTTTCAAGAAATTACGCATGGGAAATTCAAAATATTCCGCATGTGTAATAGCTTGTCACAGAATTCAGATATGGGAAAGGGCTGTCAACTTTTTTTAAATAAACACAAAATGTGTGTCATTCAACTGACTTGCAAGTTACATCCCAATGGAGGAAGATAAGTTATTTCTTATGAAAATAATTTTACAAAAAACAGAAGTTCTTTCGTTCACTAATCGCTCAAACCAGTGACAGCAAGCATGACACTTAGCGCCCACTGTTTGTCAAACTCTGGTATAATTTATTGGATTTATTATTAGATATATTGTAAGAGAGGATTTACTTGGTCTTAAGTTTTCATTAAATTGAAGCAATTCAGTTGAATGGTTCATTACTTATTGAACCGTCCAGAGAAGGTCCGTGTAGTACACCGTGGAGCTCCACATGAACACCAATATACCCAGTGATAAGGCCGAAGAGGACATGTTTATTATGACATCTCTCCTGGTTAAGACTTCTTCATAGCGCTAGAAAGAGTCTCTAAAAGCAGTTTTTCCGCTTAACTGGTAAAGAGTAATTCCAGCGGAATGTGACTCAGCACACTTTTCTTTGCCGCTGTCAGTGTTGTTCGAAGTAATTGTATGTTGACGGTGTTTTGCGAGTTTTGTGAGGTTAGAAAGTTAATATTGCTTCTCAAGTGTCTTAAACTGCCTTTTCATGTTCCCTGTGACCTGATTGAGAGCAGAGTATTTTAAATGTCAGTGGTGTGACACATGTAGGTATCACAATGTATCACAAAGCGCTGTCAACCTCCTAAATCATCTCCATCTTCACAGCTAATAGCGACATTTGTTGTCAAATTATAAATTTTATTCACAGAACCAAGCGACCTCCGAACTATAGTCTGACAGAAACCATTTGAAATAAAACATGCACACATTCACCGTGAATAAATCACAGAACCAATCACCATCTGTCAACCTCTCAAAGTCATCGTAATGATCAACATCAACATTATCGGCAATGACAACACGACACAAGCAACACCAACAAAAACAAACCATGTCGTTCTTTAAATGGCGTCAACATTAACCTCTTTCCAGACATGACGATGTGAATCCATTACGTCTGTGTGCCCCGGTTCTGTTGCGCTAAAGTTCACGCTATATTACGAATCTCGAACTAGCTGTCAGTCTGCGCCTTCATTTTGCATTTGTATTACAAATGCCAATCAGCATGGTAGAATCTGTGATGACCCACTTTGGTGCTACAGATGAACAGAGATATGTATGTTTCTTCTTCTCTTTTTTCCCTCTTTTCTTTCAAATCTTCTTCTTGGATATAAATGGATTGAAAATCTATTTTAAATGACAGCTCCCTTAGGTAAAACAGCTGACGTTTACCATCGATGTATATTACCATAGCAACAAGCTCAAACGAAGGAATCAAAGAGGACGGGGAAAAATCCAGTTGGTTTTTAACGGCATTTTTATGCTCTTTATTTTTTTTTTTTTTTCCTTCCAACATGAAGCCGGTTGTTAACTGTAAAGCTATCTTAACCACACACTCACATGCACAGCAATTGGTATTTATGACATTTTATACGCTGAAAGTCTCCGCCATGTTTACTGGCAACACCACCACCGCCACCGCCGCCTCCGCCATGTTATGGTGCTGCGCGCCCTCCTTCAACCCATTCACACCATGAAACACAAATCGTTTCTATGTTCCACTGCTGTTTTTTTTTTTTTTTTTTGTTTCAAGAGTTTCGTAACAAGAATATACTTAGACGAGGCTTGTGCGCCTCCAGCAGCCACTGTCAACGCTTGAAAGTTAATTTTTCCATTTTGACAGCGGGCGGCGGCGCGCAGTGTTTGGAAATTCGTAACAAAAGTGCAATTACATGGAAACTCGAGAGCGATTACTTAAAAATACAAAAAAAGAGAGAAAAAACACGTTATACCGAAGAATACGGGAAGGAAACGTTCAACGTTTTTCAAGAGAGTCATTGGTAAAAATTGCACGCAATCGATTGATTTGTAATTTAATGAGCTTCAAGGAGGGAGACTTCCAAGCTTGAGTTTGAGTGATGGAAAGGGTTTTTCAACAAAACACAACATTTTTTTGTCTTGTGTGTGTAATATGAAACGGATTGAAACGTGCGTAGCTATATAGCGTGTTATGCGTGGCTTCGATTGCGTACGTGCGTAAAATTGCCTCTTTTTGCGAGTGAAATAGAGTTGCGAAAGTTCATTTCAAATTTGTTAAACGAACAACAAAAAAAAAAAAGAGAGAAAGGAGACACAAGAAATATTGTAGGTGTATTTAAGAAAGAAAGAAAAAGTAACAAGCAGAGTGACAGATTTTAATTGGGTTAAACGAACGAGTTAATTGTTTTGTTAATGGCAAACGAATTCAGTTTATTGTGTCAATGTTAAGAGCTGTTGTTTCGAAAAATCTGTTTCACAGACTAAGTTTTCAGGGGCAAAAAATTTGTGGGGTGTGAGTTTGTTTTAAGATGTCAATGCTAAGGCTATAATTGTGATATTATGAAGTTTGAATTGTTTCTGTTCTTTTCCCTTTTGTAGACAGGAAGGTTACGCAATAAAGGAAGTTAAAATAATTAAGACAGTTTGTCTGTTTATTCAGCTGAACGCCTAATTACGGTGAATGATATTTTAGTTAACATGTCACAAAGGTCGGATGACAGCTGCGGTGAGTTTAAAAAATAATCGAGTAATCGAATGTAAACAGTTTTATTTCCACTTTGAAATGGAGTAGCTAATAAACGGAAAGCTTGTCATATTTTTATGAACTTTACTTACTTTTAGCGAGAATCCTTGACATTTAGCCGCAGCTGTCTGTCATAACATTATAGACCGCAGAAAGATGGAGATTTTGGAATTGGCAGTAAATAATAATTGAAAGTTTTTTTTGTTTGTGTTGTAACCTTAAGAGGAAGTTTATCGTCATTTAGACACTATATTTCTAGCTACTTGATTGTCAGCATCCATTCCGCCCAAAATGGCTGAACCTTGGCAAACTAAACTTTTGGTATTCGACTGTTGGACTATATCACCCCACTATGAGTATTAATATTAGGAGATAGCCAAGAGTTTCTCCTACGGAAGCCTTTGTAAGCTATTGCTGCAAAATTGGTACGAGTATATCTCGGTAATTTAAATCCCCTTTTACCGTCGACTGCAAGCTAATGTCTAATTGACAGCTTCCTCATTGGAGTCAATGCACTATAGACTCAGGGTACACCTACGAAAACTGGATGAACAGCTGAGGAAGGTCTCTGCTGATTCTACGATGAGACCAATAAGATCCCAGAACTAGGGACTAGGACATGGAATAGGATCATGTCGAGGATTGGCCTACTCAAGACTGTAATTCTTGGACAAGTACCAGCCAATTCTCGTTCTTACATTCCTAAGAGAGAGGTAAATGGTTTTTTCTTCACAAGGCAAAGTAAGATGCCGTCAGAAAGTGATTCATAAAGATCCCATAATGCGACGGAAGTTCTGTGACCAAACGCACCTCACCAAGGCGTTAGCAGTGGCAGTAGCACCAACAGGTTGCACTGTAATATTTTGTGGACAAGCTTCCAAGGGGACACAGATTATTTCATCTTATTATCAAAAAGTAACCGCAGATTCTCTATAAGAAGTACCAGCCCAGCTATTGTTATCTTTGAAAAATTTAAAGTGTTCAACCCGTAGAATCCTTCGATCCTTTTTTCCCTCGTTTTTGACTGACAGCTCGAAAGAATCCACCAACCAAACAATGGTCCGTTGACAGTTCACATTAAAGTTCACGCATAAGAAAATTGAAAGTACGCATTTTCATTGGTGGAAGCAGAGAGAGAATGTAGAGAAACTGTCATTGCCTTTGACAATCAGCTGATTCATGTGACGGATTGTTTATGGGAATGTTTAATGTCAGCGTTCAACGGAACGATGCAACAACGAATCGACCGATTCAATTGATTGGGCCCTTAAGTCGTTTTTTTTTTATATTTTTATAACTTTTAAAACAATTTGGTACACTTACGGTTACAAACTCGCGAGTACAATTTAAGGCTTACCTGAAAAGAAAGGAGAATTTTAAAATAAAGGCTTAATTCAAGGAAATCATAAAAAATATAGAATATAGGAGATTTGAAAAGCCATTGAATGATTAGAAAAGTTGGAGTTGGAGGGTGACCAGATAGCAATGATAGTTTTTCCATTTGATATGTTTCAGAAGCTGTCAAAGTTACCAATGGCAGCCAGCTGTCAAAACATTAAGTAAGGTTTGTCATTTCATCATACATCGTTTCACGCTTGCCAGACATGCGAAAATAATTAAAAATATAATCAAAATTCCAGCTCAGTTGTAAAGATGCAACGTGAATGTCGATGGTAATCATGGCTTAAGTGTGCAGTGGAAAAGCCTGAGCGTGAGGACACTCTTTTGGACCTTAAGCCACCAATCAGACAAACGTAATGAAGCAAGCATAGAGCCAGAAATCTAGATTTGGTGTCGAGAGAGTCGACTCGGATTATTTTGCGGTTGGATTTGCTCCTACATCCGTAGGAGATTGTGCTGAGGCAAGAATTGAACCCGTTCCAGCCTAATTGAAGTACCAATTGTTTCAAATGTTCTCAAATCTCCACCTGACTATAAGTCTTAATTCTGATTGATTTACACCTGGGTAGATACAGTTTGTACTTTGTAAATGCATCATCAGCAATTTGTAACCATTGAAGCTTATAACGAGTTCTACAAACTGTCCCAAGAGAAGAAAAAAGTGTATTTTCTAGAAAATGAAGCAAAAATCCTTCCCTAGATTTGTTTAATCTATTCCGAACCAATGCATACCTGATGTTAGCCAGGCAATACATTCCCAGGGCTGTCTTAGTCCCTTCCAAGTATAAATAATTGAAGAGCAAATTCAAACAACTAGAGAACAAAGAAAATTACCCTCTTGGCTATGTCGTCGTATGAGTATATAATGTTGCAAAGCAAAAAGAAGAAAAAAGAAAAAAAAAGGAAGACAGACATCAAGGAAAATCCAGAAACATAATTGCCACTGTTGGTTGACGGACTGGAAAAACAAGAATACAAGTTGTGGGCATCTCTTCCTCCTTCTTTGCTATTGAGGAAAACGTGATATAAACAGAGAAGAACAAGTGGAGCCGGAGAACAAGGAGTCAACGAGTTTTTATGTTATGAATTTTCAAGCAAGCAGATACATGTTGTTATTGAGATACAAATACCCCATACTCTCTCTCTCTTCGCATGTGTTCAGGAATTATTCAAAAGTAAAATTCAATTCAAGAAGAAATATGATACAACGTCGTAGGTAGGGGAGTTATTATTGTCCCTGGCCCAGAGGCAAGGTAGGGCGGCAGGATATTCAAATCGTTCATGGTGGTGCACAACAAGGACGGATGACCACACACAGGAAGTATGCAATTAACACTTTCCTCTGCCTCTTCGTCTGAAACAAAAGAACTGGTTTCGTTTACAATGTGAATTGCTCCTAATGACAGCTGATTGCAGGCTTCTTATTTTCCAGGAAGTAGTGACCTCAGTGTAACCAAAGGAATGAGTTTAGTTTTTGAAGGAGTTCGTTACGTAAAAGTAGTCTGCGTTTGTCGTCGACCAAGTGATGGTTTTAGTGTTTTAGGCTCTTGTAAGGACGCGTCACGTTTGTTGGAAAACGCAAAAGGACCGACAACATGCACGTGAGACAAGTTCTATTCTATTTACTTGTCGTCGAATCTAGTAAACTTAAGGATGACCTAACAGAAATTACGTCATTTATTGGACCTGCAACATGTTGTGACTCTGAACCCTCTTATGTCCTGGAGATGGTTACCTTCACTTCAAAACAAATAGCTCGTCTTCAGCGCTTCAACAGCAGCTCCAGTAAGATAAACGAGAGAACACCCAGATCCAATGGACTTACACTTGAACATTTGAGTCCAAGTAGCTTTGCACTTATACAGAATAAGAGTGAGTGCTTTGCTTTGCTATATAACTAACTGCTTATTATTGACCTGCTTTTTACTCATTTCAAGTAATTCCTAAACGCGACCAAGTTTGATGTCGGATTTTGTCCTACGAACTGAACCTTCGAAGGATACACCTAACCAATAATACATTAAGCCAGAGGGTTAATGTGTCAAAAGTGGCTTTGACACTCCTTGTTGCTACCATAGTTTAGCCCGTTCATCGTTTGTCTTGTCACCTAACCTTTTCTTTTGAGTCTTTCTTGGTTGGCAAAGCTAATAAACACTGTCTCCGTCTTGTGTTCTCTTTATGTCACGCTGTTAGCTCTCAAACTAGAATTTGAATGAATGCTTGTCACTGACAGCTAAGCAAACCTTTCTAAAGTTGCAATCACAAGGATGTTTTTGGTCGTTACAAATAGATGGCGCTATTTGAACTTTCAGGTTTCTTATTCAATTTGTCAGGTTACATGTGATAGGTGCCTAAGGGGTTTTTGTACACCTCTTTTCGACCAATTGAGACAAGATGTACAGAAGAATATTTTAGAACGTTTTTTAATAAAAATTTAAACACTTTCGGTGAAAAAAAAAACCACCCAATTGGGTACTTGATGCAAATCAATTTCATTCTCCGCCCTTTCCCACGTTTCGTCAATTACTTTCCCAGACAATAAAAACAAATTCAGTTAGGCATTGCCACCCATCACTTCTACAAGCAAAATAACATTCAATTCAATTGTCCCCCATGGAAAATTGAAAAAAAGGTTTCACTTTCTTTTGATTGCATTGTGCCACTCCTCACATTCCCTACCCACTTTCCTATAAACAAATTTCAATTAGTTACTTCTCCCTACGTCAATACACACATCGGTCTTTTCTTCTTACGATTAATTAGTACAAGACCGTTAGCTTAACAAAAAAACACAAATTACACGTTCACATTTGACTAATTAAAAGTCCAAAGGAGAGCGAAACTACCTGGAAAGAAATATCGCTCAAATTACATACTAAAAACTTAGGAGAGGAGACAGGGAAAGAAGAATGCGAAGATAATCAAATTAATAAACTTTTCACGCATCAATAATTCCCTGCACCCTGCACACAATGATCAATGGAGTTTCCCATCTATCTAAGCCTGGCTAAAGTCGCCCCACTCTTTTATGACGTCTTCTCGACACACCCGGGTGTGTTTTGTCTAGAAACGCACTCAACTGAAAGCGTTCAGAGAGGGCGCCCAAGTACAAGGCATAAGTGACGATAAGCCTTTTAAAATGGCTTATCTATAACCTAGCCTCTTGATTGAACACAAACTGTGGAGTGGTGGAGTGATGGAATATTTCTCACCCTCTGACTCGAGTGCTGGGTGGGAGGAGGTGACGATAAATTATTATAAGGGGTGGGTGGTGGCTTGCTGCCCCAACTTCAAGTTAATTGATTTAATTGCATTTTTTTTTATATAAGCGGCATAAATTGCGTGGGCGATGATTCACAAAATTTGAAATTGTCTTGGAAAACGATTTGATAAATAGTTTGCTTAGATAAAGAGTGATTACTCCATTGGGAAAGTTTTGGTCACTCGCACGTCGTCATTGTGGTATCTTATCTTGAGGGAGGTTTGTTTTTGTTTATCTTAAACGAAAGGCTATATATACATACACCAACAGGAGGATAGTAATAATAGCTAACCGAACCCATCAATCATTTTTACGTAGTACCTATTTTATAGTCAGTTGGGGAGGAAATAAATAAAATACACGACGGCAAAGAACTGTCAATCTAATCCATCCCTAGGGGTAGTTCTACATTACTTAAACGTTCCTCCAGTTGTGACAGCTTGTGACAATATTGAGCCAAGGGGGGGAAGGAAAGTTTGTCGCACTTTAAATTGCGTCTTCAAGTCAAGTTTCTGCAGGGTAAACTTAAGAGTTCGTAACATGTGTATTCAAAAGTTTCAGATACAACTATCGCACAGAGCATTTAATTCTTAAAGTTTTGTAATTTCTTTTTTAAAAAACAAAAAGTTGCACAAATTCTTTTAAATGAAATATCAATTTTGTTCATTCGACATGACTGGGGAAAGTTATTTTTCTTTTCTTAAGTGGAATAAGAGCCGCAGGAGATCAATTGAAATCACGTGGTAAAGTTATTCTGGCTTCTTCCTTGAAAACCAAAGCAACAGTTCAAACATGTGCAAAGACACGTTGACCCTTTGAGGTCCTTCTCAGAGGGTTACAACAGTGTGTGTGTTTTCTCTTCGTAACAATCTAAAGGTCATGTTATACAAATCTTGTTTATAGCATACTGACAACCTGACATTGATGTAATGTTTTGCCATTCAATTCGCACTTGGTCGTTATGCTCGCAGGTAAGTGTTAATTGTATCAAAAGCATGGTCCGTGTCACAAGTAAATATTTAGAAAAATTTGATTTGAGCATGATATCTAATATTTCTTTCCTTTATCTCAGTCCAGTTGAAGGTGGCGTTTCAATATTAAATTGAAGAACTTTTTGTCCATTTGCAACTTCAAATTCTTCCCTTCTTTCATGCAAGCGCTCACTTTATGAGGAGAGCTGTAAGAGAATCCATTGGGAGTTAAAAATTTATTCATTCTTGAATTATAGCCTACAAGTCTTAAACACCAAGTCACTTAGCAATCCGTATTATCAGTCAAAAATAAGACTGTGCGAAGTGATTGATTTGAAATTTCTTTTCGTTAAGTTTTAAGTCTTTTCATTCTCATTGATCTGCATTCAATTGAATTCTTTTAAGTCTTTTGAATTCATTCATTACACATTCTTTGACGTCATTGGCATTAATTAGAAATGAACGCAAAAATAAAGGAGGAATATATTTTGATAGTTATTTGAAAGCAGTGAGTTGCGAAAACGGGTGTGTGTCAAACGAGTTCAAATGACGTCAAAGAATTCAAATTAATGATAATGAATAATGGCCTTACGCAGGAGAGGTATCCCAGAAAAACTCATAGCTATTATGACGGCAGTAAGTGTCACGTCTTGCACAATGGCAAGGTGTCAGGAGAGTTTGAAGTCCAAAGTGGAGTAAGTCAAGGATGCATACTGTCACCCCTGTTATTTTTAGTGGCTATCAGTGATGTTCTTCGTGCAGCATTGACGGAAGGAAACCATGGAGTTCGCTGGATGTTTGTGTACTTTCACATCGCATAATGGACCTCCACCTTATGGTCCAGAACCTAGAAGCTGAGGCAAACAAAGTGGGGCCAAAACAAAAGCCCTGAGCAGTTCTAACACCAGCGCCCAACTTAACATTGCCGGACAGGAAGTCGAGAAAGCTGACAACTTCCTATACCTAGGAGGTGTGGTCTCGGCAAATCATGGTGGCACCGAATTGGATGTGAGCAGCAGAATGGGGAGGCCAAAGCTGCGTTCGGCATACTGTCCACCATCTGGAAAAGCAATGTTATCAGCTTAAGAACCAAGCTGCGACTGTGTCGTTCCAATGTAGAATCGGTACTGCTTTATGGGTGCAGTACTTGGAAAGTGGACACCATTAACACACGGCGGCTGCAAGTCTTTGCAAACAAATGTTTAGCAGTCATCTTGAGGATCTTTTGGCCGAACCGTATCTCCAACGAACAGCTTTATACAAGAACGGGCCAGGAACCTATCAACATTACAATACGAAGGAGAAAGTGGCAGTGGATTGGACACACCCTACGGCGCGAAGGCAATTCCATTGCGAAATACGCTATGCAGTGGAATCCGCTCACCCAAGAAGGCAGAACAGCTGGAAGCCCTAGACAAACGAGGCGCAGAACAGTCGAGGAGGAGAGAGCTCAAATGCGTTGCAGAACTACGAACAAGATGGTGCGCAAGCCTTGTTGACGCCCTATGCCCCCAAGGAGTTAAAGGACCCAAGTAAGTAAGTAAGTAATGCAAAAGACTACAGCAAATGGAAACAATTCAACAACAAGAGTTGAAGTGAATGCAAAAGCTTTTAATCATTCATTCAACGCCACTTGAAATCTTCTAATTTCACTCTTTTATTTGCCAAATTTGACTGCTCAGTCATTGACTGAAGAATTGATTTTCGTTTTGTGTCATAAGTTACAAGTTAAAAGATTCGATTCGGTAGAGTACATTCAATGAATTAATTCCAGAACGAATGAAATCTTCTTTAAGAGCTGAATAGAGGAAAGATTTGTTTTTGAGTTAAGGTTGTTAAGATTTCAGCGAATTGTTGCCAGAGCTTCCTCGAAACAAAAAGGGTTAAAAAGGGTTGCCAGCACATTACGAAGTACAACCATAAATCCCTTGAACACAAAAATATTCCACCGACCGTTGATGTTAGTATAAAAAATCCAAACCATAAATCAGAGCAAAAAACCAAAGAGCGAACTTGGTCACTGCCACTTTGCACTGAATGGCAACAATAGAACGAAATAATAAAAGAACTCAGGGTCATTAGACCTTCAATTTAGAACAGACAAACTTTTGTATTTGTGAGATTATTTATTCAGAGTTCTGCTTGCTTTTTGTTTTCGTTCTCTTTCATGCTTTGGTGCACTTCTTTTTAAAGCGATTTCTAAGTTTTTTTTTTTTTTGGCAATAAACAGTTGTTAGACCAAAAGAGAGATGAGAATAATCAAAAAAAAAGAACATCTGCTGCTGAAATAAACGAATAAAAAAGAATAAAAATCCCTGCCTCTGTGTGTGAAAACGAAAACGATTCGTTCTTCTCCCCTCGCCCCCCTTTTTTAGCCAGAGTATCATCGAGATTTTTTTTTGGCAGAGATTCAATTACCACATATACAATATAAACTCGTATCAGGTCACACACAAAGGAGTCAAAATTCAAGGAACACAAATTCTGAAATCCAACCAAGGAAACGAAAACCTGATCAGACGAGACATCTACAGGTGATTCTTGGAATAAATCCATCACGTACTTTTTATCTTTATCCTCTTTTGTGTGCTGTTTGCTCTTGTTAAGAGCTTCTTCTTCCTCGAGGAGTAGAAAAGTCATGGTATTTTGTTTGCCTTATAGTTCTATAGTCTGTCCGGTTTCTATAGTTTTTCCATGTTCTCTCTCGATTTTTTTTTTTTTTTTTTTGTGGGTGCCAGTGTCATGTCCATGGAAAAGTTCTAAGACCTGTTGAACTGCTTTTGTTTATGATGATATAGTTCCTTTAACCAAACAGAGCTCAGTGGACTTTAAGTTGTAAGAAGAAGAGTAGGCATTAGAGAAGAACAAAAAGGGGAGCAGAGCAACAGACGTAATGGTCAAGTTGTACATCTGTTGCGCGAGTGCAGCTGTTTTCCAATTCGTTTGCCTTCTTTTTGCACAAAAAAAACAGGATGTTGGGGAATGGACATCTGATATGTGTGGCTTAAGTTTGAAAGGTGCTTCGTTCATTTAACAATCAAAGAAATTAAGGCTTAAAAGGATATTTTCTTCTGTTCAAAAGACTTGACGAAAGACACGACCGATTGCTGGACAGCAGGAATAGCAGGGTTGTCTAAGCCAAAATTGATGCTTTTTGAGAAGTTATGGCACAATCATAATTGAATTAACGTAGCAGCCGTACATAGTCGCTCAGTTTCGTCGAATTTTCGTTCATTTTTTTGGTAATTTCTTTCGCACATTCCGTATGTTGCTCGAAAGATGACGACATCGTGTTAGAGCCTGACGAAAACGAAATTTGCTTTATGCAATAGTGAGCGAACAGAATTTTTCTTTAATTATGACAAACCTTTCGCACGCTTAATGGAATAAAAGGCCTCGGAAACTACTCTCAAAATTCTACGTTTCTTCAGTGCAGTCATCTCCATAATAGGAGTATGTGTTCGAAAGCATCTGTCAAATTTTCTTGAGCGTAAAAGTGAACGAAAACTTATCGAATCGCTATTAAAGTTGCACACTACAAATGTGTTTGTACGAAACCATTCTTCTATTACATTTTAACCTTTAGATGAAACTAATGCCACACGAGCTCCCAAATGGGGGCACGGCCAATCGCTCACGCTGTTGAGTGTTGTCATAGGAGCAACATTTTGAGGCTCACAGCTCTTGGTGTGTGCAGTTCTATTGGTTTTCTCTATACTCATGGCGCGCAACCAAATGGGACCGTAGAAAAAGAAGTTCGTGTGACATAGGTCATTATCTGCAAATGAGCTAGGAACCGCTTTGTAGGGTAAGGTTCTCAATCAAGTATTGGTAAGTTTAAGGATTCTTTTTTGTAGTTGCAGACCTTAAAACTATTTGTTCATGTTTTTATAAGCACAAGCAAGAGATTCAAATTTGTCAACATGAGATCTTGGTACTGGTCCTCGGGTTTTAGCTTGAGATCTTTTAAGAAGAAAGATAATTCTTTCGAAAACAATTTAACCTTGATTCCTCTTACAGTGTCAAGACTGTGTACCCGGCCATTATTAGTCCTTCTTTGCCCTACTTTGTAGGAGGTGAGGATGTGAAAAAAGTTTTAGTTTCTTCGATTCAAACCTGGGATCTTAGGAACAGTAGTTCAATTGACTAATACCTGAGGCAAGGCGGCCATTTCCATGTCTAGATTTTGTACCCTGGATTCATGTTCTAGAATGCAATAGGGACTTTCTTTCTTCGTTCTGCTATGTTTGGTTTTAAGATCAAGTAGTTATTCAGAGGACTAAAAAACCACTATGCACATAGCTTTTGATGAAAGCACGCCTTCGTCTTTCCCGCGTAACAGGTAATTTTAGCAATATGGCAAAAGACTATTGGCAGCGATATTTTGCAAATAACCTGGCAAAAGTCAAGTGAAAACCATCAACAATATCCAGCAAGCTTTCTGAGGCAATACTGTGATTGTAACACAAAGGAATTTGATGCTATAAGGAGGGCCAACGCTCTTTGGGCACATTGCCTCTTCAGAATTTCTAGAGAGTTCTGGCCTAGCCTTAACCAGAGACGTTCAAAAGAACTGCTGCTTCTGAAGCGTTCTGACCTGAACACCATCATTGGTGTCCTTACTGGACATTGCCTAATTGACCTACACGCTAGACGTTTGGGCCTACAACATCTAATGATTTCTGTCGGAGTTGCAGGGACGAGGAGGAAGAGGAAACGATTCCTCATCTTCTTTGTAACTACCCCGCTCTAGCGTCAAGAAGAAACCTCCATTTGAGGTCCTTTTTCTTTGACGACCTGACAGGTCTACTCGTTAAAAACTCCGGTTGATTATCTTGACCCATCATTAGAACCTCTTCTTAAGTGTTATTTTCTCCGTATTGGTTCTCTGTCTCTTAACATTGTAGTAATGAAGTAATTTGTAGTGATTTTCCTTCGTAGATCCGGTGGTAGTGATCTACCATCTGTATCTGGGCACTAGCTGCCACTCTAACCTAACCTAACCTAACACAAAGGAGTAGGTACATACCAAATACATCCAATGCAAAGCAATGTGTGAACTTTGTTCATGAAGGTTCGTCGTATCCTCGTAACACTGTCTGACAACTTGGAACATAATGATTTTAAGAGAATGCAGCTATGCCAAGGATTCCTGGTGAATTGGAGAAACAGACTTTGTACAAATTCACATTGATGTCGGTTAGAGTACCTAAAGCCACCGTTGGACGGCCATTTGTCGGTCATGGAAGTGTCAATGTGACATCACAAGGCCGCCATTTAAATAAAGCATTCAAACAGCGGAAAATAATGAAACAGCACTTACATAAATGGCCGTCTAATGGCAGGCAGCCGACCAGATTCGATATTTTTGAACACATCTCGTAAGTTGGTCATAAAGGGGAAGACTCTAACTTTGTCAATTTGTCTCCACAGGTGTACTAGACACATCCTAAGGTCACACTTCAAAAACGTCTCAATTGCTCCCCTCACAAGCAAATAGCCCAGAGGCCTTCCCATCAACAATAATTTATAAGAAAAAAATCCACTCCGCGAATTAGCACAACAACAAAACTGGTTGCAATTTTCCCTCCTTCCAACTTCAACTCAAGAATAAAACAAGAAAACGAAATAAATAAAAAACAAAAGACAATCAGAAGGAAAAAAAGATAAAAAGAAATAAGAACTCAACTTACCTGCTGGGAAAAAGTTATTCAAGAACGTTGACATTTTGTTCGGAGTCTCTTGTTGGGTATATTTATCACCTTCGCCACCACACACACTTGCACTCAATTCTCACAAATAAAATTTCAAAGAGGAAATGATAAAAAAAAAATTATACACTAAAACAGAAGAACTAAACTGTTTTTCTTTTGCACTTTGCTTCTTTCTTTTGATTTTATTTTTTTCTTTTTCTATTATTTCCTGAGTTTTGTATTTTTTCCGTTTAATCAACTTTTCTTCTTTCAAATTTGTTTAGCACTTTTTTTTCGTTTTTAGAGGTTGATGCAGTAACATGTACATATTCGCTTTTTTTTTTATTTAAAATTTACTTCTTTGCCTTTTTCCTTTTCATTCTTTTTTTTTTTGTTTGGGGGTTAAAACTTTCTCACTTTTCTTTAGGCAAAAAGTACAACAACTAACGGTATTAAATTCGCCATCATTGATATCAGTGGAAAAGAAAAAAACACAATCCGTTTCTTTTATTGTTATTTTTGTTGTTGTATACACACTCTTCTCTTTCAAGATGTCTGGATTGGTGGCGCAAGTACACGGACAAAGGAAAGGAAATTACAAAAAAAATCCAATTCGAATGCAAAATTCATGAAAAAAAAAACGAGTGAAAAATTCATTCAGTAAATCAGAAGAAAATTCTGAGAGAGAAAAAAAACAACAATATAAAACAAGAATTTCGTATTTTGTTATTAATAAATTATAAAACACAACACACACTGGTGGTAATTTATTCTCGATCTCTTTGGTGGTGGTAAAAGACTAACAAAAAAAAAAAATAAAAAATAGCAAGCAGTAAGTAAAGGAAATTTAGAGGGCACCTCCGTCGCACATACAAAAATGTATTTCCTTCTTCGACCGACGACGAGCTTGTGTGTACGGGGAAAATACAAAAATATTATAAATTCACCACCGTTTTTACCTACCACACAGGCACAACACAAACGCACACACGGGGAATTGGGAAGAAAATTTCTTCCAAACGGGAGAGAAGGTGGTGCAACACAAACTCAAACAGAGAAGACCCTGCTGCTGCTTTGTTTTTCCTGTTCGTTTCGTCAAATCGACTGCGAGTGCGACGAGCGAAGAGTCTCCTGCTGGTGCGGTTATCGAAGCGCACACACACACGTACCTACACATTGAAGCAGAAATCCTCCCAGTCGGGTTTTCTCCCCCATTTTCTTATCGGTTTTTGGGTGATTACAGTGTTGCCAGTTTTATGCGCAGTCATACTATATAAATGGATGAAACAGATGTTTAGCTGATAAGGGAAGAGTTTGACGGACGAATCATAATATGGCGAAAGTTAGTTCAGTCGATTGGCAAAATGTTCTGCTACGTGAGAAGCGTTTGTTGGCAAAAATTGCTGGAAATTTTAATTGCATGCCATATTTCTTGCCATAAATTACTGCCAGTGGAGACGATATGTTACGTACATTGAATGATCGCAAACGCACAAATTCTTTAGTCCACTTTTGCAAGCGATTGTGTGCGAGAATCTTATGAAAGATTTAGTTTGAAGAGAAGCTCACAATTACAAAACAGAGGCTTCACTTCAAGCACGCCTGTAGCGATACAAATTTTATCGCAAGGTTGTTAATTTTATATCGGTTTATCGCAACGGCGGGATAAATTGCTAGTCGCTTTCAAATGCGAAATCTTCTTCGAGTCATTATTCAGGGCTTAACCTCTCAATACAAGAAACACTGAAAAGTTTGACAGGTAAGCTGGAGATGAAAACGACGAGACAAAGCTTAGAAGTCACTAGAAATGGCCGATGAATGCCAAAAATGTTTGCGACGTTTAGTGTGTTTCCATTTTGTGGTTAAATTCTAAATTTCAAATGAGAAGAGATCGAGAACCAAAGCGAGAATCTTCTGCCACAAATAATATACGTACATATAAGTGTTGGAGCTTAGGAGAGGAAACAAACACACTTGTCTCTACAGCCATTGCCGTCAGATACAATGTTCAGCAATGACAATGATGGTGGTAGGGTGCCAGCTCTTTAGCTTTCAGGGTCTATATGTTTGGATTTAAAATGTCTTAAGCCTGAAGACCCTAACTCGTGTCAAATGATGGCTACAAAACTGAAACCAGTTATTAATGGTTAGAGGAAGGATTTTTCGTTGGACGTTAACTAATTTTGTACAAGATCTATTGAGACCTGTGTCAAAGGCAAGACTTTGAACCCGAAAATGGTCGTATATACCAGTAAAGCGTCTAGCTAGACATCTGTTGCACTTTTCTACAGCAAAGCTATAAGCTAGCCCAATTATAATCAATCCTCTCGCTGGGCTGACAAGGAAAATTGAATTTAAAAAGATGACAGCAATTTTGCATGTTGTGACTACGCACTAACAAGTTTCCAAAACTGGTACAATTACAAGTTCTATATATTGAGCTCAAAGGCTACAAGATAGTTGTCCTAAATAGTTACATGGCTGCGGTGTCACTTTGAATAATAATTTAATATTATAATTGCTTCTTAATGGACTTCTGAGAGAAGGGGAGAAGTAAAATATAAATCACACACCTCTTTTATAATTGCAAACGTTAATTGCTTTACCGACTGCAAGCAAACATCATACCAGCCCAGGAATAGATATCGATTGTAGGGTGTTTTAAGAGCAACATGAAGCAATAAAGATTGCATAGTTCAGACGATAAAAATCCAATCTTTTACCCTCTTTTAAAAGGTCAACCAAAAGACATGTTAGGTAAAAGAAATTGTTTGCCTTTTCTAGTAGAACCGATGGAAATACAAAGCCATAAGCAAACAAAATGTGAAAGAGCTGATCAGCCACTTGGTCATCGTTAAACAAGCAATGAAATGCCAAGACCTTGACATTAGATGCGAATATCTGCAGAAAGATTTCGCACCAATCCAATGACAACCCAATGAAAGTTCCACCAACTAATAACCTGGCTGCAAAAGACATCTACTAGTGTTCGTAGCTAGCAGCGATAATTTATTACTCATAGGTATAACCTATAGACGGCTTAGTAACTTTATGTCCTTAATCTTTTCAGTTATACTCCCCACAGTTGGCAACGCGGTAGTAATCTCGCTTATCTAGAATGAGACCAAGCTCAGGCTCAAGCCTTAGTCTTCTTCCATTGGGTACAAGAACATGTGGGAATTGGAGGAAAACTAACTCAGGAACCCCATCTTTAGATGTAGAACCCCATATTGTGTGCTTGAAGCGCATAAAAGGAAAAACATAGACATGGCTCTAGACCTTCCATTTTAAACTAGCTAATAATCTCCTGGAGTTCTTCACGGATGATTGAAGGAGAAGGTTAGCTGTAAGGCAACTTATTTTCATTCAAAATTCTTCCTAGTCATACATGATCACAAAAGTTGAGCAGGGAGGCCAAAAGCGGCTGAAACAAAGCTGATCAATGGTCTAAACCTCAGTTTAGTTGCTTAACTCAGCTCCATCTTTCGTTTAAGACCACAAACTGACTAAGGATGAAATTAGCACAATAAGACCGTGACACAAGTGGACTAAAGATGGTAAGCTTAACTTAGCACTCTAGGTACTGATAATCACTAGTTGCAAGAATAATTGCAGTTGCACAGAAGATCGAGGCCACTTAAGTGCCGCTGAATTACCCAGAAGACATACCGATTAGAGTACATACTTCTTTAATAACCTGCAAATGTTCGACTGTAAATCTTGAAAGACAAATCCTTTCTTCCGCTAGAGTATAATCCAGTTCTTGTCCTGTCCCCACTTACATACATTCGATTCCCATTCAAAATCCCTCAAGGAAGCTGTAAAAATGCTAACGCCTCTTCATAAAATTCCGACAAGAATTCAGTTATTTTCTTTCGGTAGCAAACTGGCAACACTGTAACACAGGTATTTTTTTTTTTACCCTTTTAAAGGGAGAATACAACCGAAAAAGGAATAAAAACAGATGATGGCCGCGGGATGTCTCCTTTCTTTTCCCGAAATTTCTTCCGCAAACATATTTACCACACAATTTTATGCCAAAATACAAGTTGAAGTCTTCATGACTGAAAAATACCGAACCTCAAGTATTGCGTAGCAAATGTCCTTTATTTGTTCCGATTGGAACAGAGAAACGGGAACACCACACACACAAACAAACACAAACTGGCACTGATAAAGGACCCGCAAAGGACACAATAAACGGAAAACGGTCGCAAAAAAAAACAACTAGAAGGAAACAGTAAAAATAAAAAATAAAAATTCAACAAAATAACTGCGTATTTTGGCGAAAAATGCCGAAATTTAATTGGTTTTTTGGAGTAAAGCAAGCAAAACATATGAAAAAAAAGTGACGAAAGAACGAACAAACCACCAACGGACTGAGCACACGACAAACTGATAAAAACGAAACGACGACAATAAAATAAAAGTTGAATGACGGCGACGGCGATGGCGATGAAGATGATGATGATGATGACGACGAGGAAGAGGAAGAACAGCAAGAAAGACCCCGACGGAGGACCGAATGTGAAGCCCAGTTCTTCTTCTCAGCCTTTGTTTATATGTGTGTGTAAGGTTCTTCTGCACGTTTGAGTGTATTGAAGGAAGATGCCCAAAAAGCGTTTTTTTTTTTTGTCGTTACCACCACCAAAGAGAAAGTTATTTTTCTTCTTGGAAACGAGAACGGAATTCTGGACGAACACAGGGGGGAAAGGGAATTTGAAATAAAACTAAAATTATTTGTTCATTATTTTCACTACAATTTAAATAGATTTTTTACTTGTGCTGGGGTAAAATTTTGCGAAAATAAAACTCCGAACTTAGAATTCACTTTGGAACAGCTGTGGCCGCCATCTTACTTATCTGCTATAGAACTGTTGTCGTCTCGCTTGGTTGTTTACATTTTTCTTTCGCAATCGATAGGTTTTGTTCTTTTTTTTAGTGCAGACTTCGTTGAATTCTTTCTAATTGGTAGTGGTGGCATCTAGTGAGGAGAAGCTGAGATGTGGGATATGTGATGCCAGATTTGGAGTTTGTGAAGCCAATAGAAACAGTAAGGCCAAGTCTAATTAACAGATTAAAAAAAATCTGTTTTCTCCCCTCCTAGAGAACATTTATTTCTTGAAAAAAAAAAAATAAATAAACATGCGAAATTCTGTTCGCCTCTTCAGAGTCTGAGCACCTTCCTTAGGGGAATATTTGCTTTATATATATATAATACTTATGGCAGTTATGAATCAGTGTAGCTTACCTAAACAAGCCTTGAACAATAATATTGTTGATGCTCTCAACCAATAACTTGATATTTAACAGCGAGATACAAATCATTAGGTGAAAAACTATTAAGATGCTTTCGATTCAAGTACAATTGGTCCATTATAGGACCTGAAATCAGTAAACCTTATAGATTAGGGCACTAAATAAGTTGTCTTCGATCCTAGCAATCAGGACATCAAGGAGAAAATACTCCAGAAGAGAATGTATTCCTCTGTTTCTTTGACTTTCCGGCTATTGCCGGGCTATTCAAGGGGCTCCCATAAGTAATTTTGATTTCAAATCAAAAAGTATCTTCCGACCTCCCGAATTCGGATCACTTCGTCACTGAAGCCAATCAAATACAGCTTTTGTTGCACTTGCGTGATCAAAACTTTCTTGGACTTACCTCTCTTTCGTGCTGTAGAGTTGGTACATTCGACGTAGAGGCTTCTTCAGACCTTTGAATTTCCTCACCGACCTAATCCAGACATTTGTTTCAACAAAAGATTAGGTCTGTTCCCGTACAGACTATAACTAAAAAAATCTACGAAATTTTACGAAAACTAGCGAATTCCTGTTCCCGTACGTCAAAGTCTCGTAGTTTTACTCAGAAAAGAGGGCTCACGAGAGAGTAAAAAATTTCCCCATGCTGCGAATTTGATTCCAAGAAATTTCTTTGGGCAAAAATATAAGTTCAGTCAAATGGTTGTGTTGTTGTTGGTTGGCACGATAATTTGATGTAAATCAATACAAATGAAGGTGACGTCTAAAAAGTGGGCAGCTGTTTTGGAGATCTGTCTTTCTCTGAGAGAATTTTACCCCCAAAATGGACGTAGAAAATGGAAGCACCCGTAAAAAGTACCACCGATAAGAATGTGTGCGTGAGCGTACATTTTATTTTACAGTTTTGGGGAGCTAAATGTCAAATCGACCGAAGATGTCTGTCTATTATATTTCGTCTATAGCTTTGCATCACAGTTATTTGTCAGACGTTCACATTTTCTCACGGTTCGAGAAAATGTGTACCCTCCTTAAACAGAGAATTTTTACAAATAGGTGTTCGCGTACTGAGAATTTTCGTAGTTTTTCACAGAAGAGCGCGCTCACGAGAAAGCAACAAATTTCCCCATGCTACAAATTTGAGTGCAAAAAATTTCCGTGATCTGGTTTGTGAAAACTGTCAAAACTGTCAAATCAGTGTTTATTCAACTTTTTCTTGTTCGAACGAACGGGTTCGTTTACTTTTTCGTAATTTTAGCTCTATTTGAGAGAATTTTACCCAACTACTCTTTAAAATTGGATAATCTACGAATTTTAGTACAACAAGTACGCGAACGGACCCCTAATACTGTACAATGTTTTGAAAATAAATGTCAGCTGAGAGTAGCATAGTTTGAACGAATTCGTAGTTCACACATTCTTCATGGTATCATTTAAAAGTTCAATTTGAATATTTCTTGTTTCTTTTTTTTTATGTTTCTTTTATTATTCATAATTAACTTCGAAGTACATAATAAATAAAATTGAGTTTTTCTTTTTACTATTATTATTTAAATATTTCTTTTGGTTTTTATGTTTGTCAAAAGCGATTTTAAATATAATTTCTGTTTTACTTGCTTTATTACTGATTAACCTTGTTTTGCTTTTTTGTCTTGTAAGCAATAATTAAATATCAATTGTAATTAATATTATTTTTTAATATTTTTATCCGAACTTATGCACTATATAAGACAACTGGGCCATAGGATGACGTTCTCTTAAGCTCTATAAACTGATTTACAGATTTTTGTATTATATTTTGTTTTCTATTTAACAGTTCTCACTCATAGATTTCTAATTCGCTAATTTAAATTTAAAAAACAATAAATTTATACGTACCATGAGCAATGTAAAACCATTTTTTGAATTGAAACAAAACAAAAGTTTAATGTTGCATTGATAAATTCGTATATTTTTTTTGTTGGTGTTTTGATGGTTTAATTTATGATTTTTTAGTGATAATTTAAAAATAAAAAATAAAAAATACATATACACAAATGAGATGTGGTGCAATTAAAAACTCTTTGTACGAGAAGAACTTCTTCCACGTTGTTTTGGGGGGGGGGGGGGGGGATTTAGTTCTTATTTTGTTTTTTTATGAGATTTGTTGGTTGTCCTCTCGGCTCTCAGTCTTTGAATGGGGATTAACCAAGGACGAGGAATATGTGACAAAAAATTAAAAATAATGTGAGACGAATAAAAAATCAACTTTATTATTTTTTTTTTTTACATATAAATGGATTTTTTCCCATGTTTATATATGTTTTAACAATTTAAAATTATGATTTGTTTTTTTATATAATTTTTAACATTTTTCTTATATTTTTATTTTTCTTTTGCTAACATTTTGACTTTTCGGTTTATATTGAAAGTATTCGATTATATTTTTTTAAGCAAAGTTTTGACTTTAAAACAAAATTTCAAAGAAATTAAAAGTTTAAAATAGAAATTCTAAGTAGACGAATGCAGCATGCAATTGAGCTGTTGTTTGATGTGGGCTTTTCGGTGAGATTTTTTTAAAAATACAAGGTCCCCTCTTTCATTAATAATTCGTGTCCTAGTTTAAGAACATAGTCTTCCTTCTTTTGAAAAGATGTGACAAAAAATGTTTAACCCTAAGAACCAGTGTGAAAAATATGTTTGAATTGAAGCAAATAAGGTGCTAAAAGCCGTGCCTAAATTGTAAGCTTAGCACACTTTCCACCTTAACTTTTGGTAAATAAAATATTTCAGTTTGGCCAGGAGATTGAATTTATCCTACTAAGGCTTAGGATAAATGTTCGAAGAGTTTTAGACCTTTACTGAGAGATATTTTATTGATGCGGTTTTTCTCAGGTGGAAAACGTGCAGAAATTGATTTTTAAATCATGCAGCTGGTAGTTAAGTGTTTTTGTATTTTCCACATGCAAATGATTTGTGGCTTGTGGTGCATGTCGTGAGAAAGGTTTCGTGGTTTCATAGTAACTTAAATTGGATTAAATTTCTAGAAGATTTTTGTAGTTTTATATTGAGTTCAAGGAATTGGCTAAATTCCAGTTAGCCAATGTTGAAAAAATTATTCTTAAAAAAAAGCATAAAGCCTAAATAGCGAGGCCTTCTCTTTACGACCAACTCTTAGCCAAACGCAGGATGTCGTCTTGAAACGTGGAGTTAGATTAGTTTAGAAGTCATAGCTGCAATTGAGATGAGCAGCCAGAAGGTTGCATTGTAGGTACTCTCTTGGGATGGAAACTTATGTTGCATACCTGGGCATTGCGATTTAGATTAAAATGAATGGCCTATGGCTTAGTAAAGAAAAGTGCTGAACTTCGTGGTCAAATTTTTAGTAAATTTCGTATTTTATTCAGTCGACATGGATCATCTCTTTGCGACGTGGTTCAGTGGCTGGACTTGGTTGGGTTTTTAGCGGCACTTAGAGTCCTAAAGCATAGGATTCACTGGGTAGATGATTTTTGTGAATTATGATTTGGAGAAGTTTTCTCATGCCAGTTACACTCCTAGAGACCACCGAAAGAAATGGGGAAATGGAAATATTTTGGATTCGAACTGCTACTTACCTTTCTTTTGTCACGCTTTCTCAATCACTTTATTCAAGACCTACACCAAACTATATGCCATAAACACACTAAATGTCTGTTTCATAAACTGTTCTTTTCGACAGGTTTCAGGATTCATCAAACAATTCAAAGCACCATTGCCACAATCCTGATGAACTTGAAAATGAGTAAAATAATTAGGAAGGAAAGCTGTGTGTTTGAAGCCACTAATTCACGACTCACACAATTTATTCAACCGGCGAGTTTTCTTTCATCTATTTCATAATGCTGACACCATCAACAACAACAAATTGAACACACAACATCACAAAATGGCCGCCACTTCTGCTGTTAACTGATTTACCAACGCAGCACTTGCATGTGTGAAGTTTCATTTAATTTAGCTGAAACGTCAAAATAAAAATACGTTTCTCGTGTGTTTTTTAGCTGTGGGGAGTAAATGTGTGAAAGGCCCGAATTTGACGTCTAATTTAGCTCAACATAGACAGACATCTTCAGTCAATTTGACATTTGGTTCCACCAAGCCTTTGTATACCACAATTGCGAAGGGGGGATTTTTTTTACCTTAAAATCTAGTCCAATGCCTCAGCAAGAAATGCCTTATTTTGCAGTCAAAACTGAACCTATTAGAAATGTTTGACTACCTAGTCCCTAGAATGGGGAACGTGCCCAGTTGTACATATACAATATTTTGTTGTTGTTAATGGAAAGAAGACGCGGCTATGTTCGTCGAGTGCGTGAATTACTTTTTTGAACTCACGGATAGCAAATAGTTTTTGGATAAGAGTAGGTACTCTCTAGAGTATAAATAAATATATATAGGCCTAGCTCCTTACAACTGTACCTGTTGTGTGTGGTATATATTTCTATAGATACAGAAGGGACCTATAGTTTTATGCCGTATCCGATGGGTAGAGGGATTTTTGAGAAGAGTATACTTATACTAATTAAAGTCAAATCTCGTATGAGGTGGAGATGTCTAATTTCTTGTCCAATGTAATTTTGACAAGTATTCTTTTCCCAAGTGTTCCGCAATGGAATTAGACAAAGTTTTCGTTGTTTGCTACTATTCTCCTTTTTTAACTTTAAAATATGTAGCGAAATGAACGATTCTTCTTATAGTAGATCGGGAATTACTCAGGTTTTAAAATTCTAGAAAGATTTAGTAACAATGGTTAGAGTTTGTTCCTCAAAATTAAAACGATTTCACTCTGCCCAGGTTCACTTAGATGTGTGGCTCAATCCACCCGAAGAAAATATGCAAATTGAAGACCAACTTTCTTAGAAAAGCAATTGTTTTACGTGTTAATATTCATGTTCCTCAACTACTGATAAAATATGGCAAAAAACTTATCCCATAATTGACTCCAAGTCGGCGAATCAGAAGCTATCAACAACTCTTAATTGGGTCAGCTTTAAGGGCCAAAGATAGTTGAATTAAGGCTCTGCACGCTGCTGTACGACAGCCACACAAATAGTTAAGGCGAAACCATAATGGACTAAGATGAGCTTAAGCCAGCTAAATGGAATGTTCCATTACGCAGAAATAGTAGTGCATAGTCATAGGGGGAATATGCTCAGTTTCGTCGTGCTTCGTTAACTTCTGTGGGCTTAAGGAAGGTGTAAATGCAAGTTTCGTCGAGTTTTCGTTCACTTTTGTTTCCATAATGATGATTCGAATAAATTCGTATTAAAATAAAAAGCCTTGCTTTCAGTGCCGCCAACTTATTCCTGGCCAGCAGCTTCTCTACTGCGGAGAAGGTTAAGCGGTATTGCCAGCTCGTTGTTATATTTATTTAATTGCTCAAAGACAAAATTACTGGCAACTATTGGCTGGCAAGATTAATAAATGAATAAGCCTTCTAACGACTAAATATTCTTCTTTTTCGGGACAAAATTCATGTTAAACCCTTAGCCTACACAAAAAAGACATTAGCTTCTTAAAAAGTTCAAAAGATTGTCAAAATCTATGCTAGCACTTGTCTGGCGTGTGTGTCTTAAAAATTACATTGCATATTTCAATGTATTGAATTTCAGTGTGCATTCTCTAAAGAATTAAGTGAAAAATATTTGCAAAAAAAAAAGAAAGAAGAAAATAAAATCGCATGCTCGTGTACATAGACAAAAATAAAAATACAAATTTTTAATTTCATAATATATTTTAACCTTAAAAACAAATAACAATCAAAGAGAAAAGAATAGCAATAATAATTTAACTCAAAAATCATGTACGAGATCACAAAAAATGTTAAATAAATTTAACAAATAACTCTAATAGTCTTTTCTTACAATTTTACACATTTTTTTTTGTTTCTTTCTTTTCTAGATTTTTTTTTAATCCACTACAACACGGTTGTTTACACGAATATGTCCGGCTTCTTTTTTTTGTATATATTTCGCATCGAATTCAAAATTTACAATAACAATATTACAAATTTGTTTTACTTAAACTATACATATATTGCACTTATTCAGTTAAATCATAAATAAAAAAAAAAAAAACAAAAATAAAAACCAACATAAATTCTATCGTTTCGTTTTTTTGCTTTTAATATTATTTTAACAATAAAAAATAAATATTAAATATGATTTATTTCTTTTTAAATAGATTTGTTCGAAATTTTCTTTACTTTTATATGTTTTTTTTCTTTTTTAAAAATTTGAACATTAAATGCACTATATATTCTTTTTTTTATATTATTTGAAAACATTATTTTCTTATGGTTATATAGTTTACTTTTCTAAATTGCATTTCATTGAAATTGAACAAATAGTAGTAGATTAATATTTTTTATTATAAATATAGATCCTGGGTTTATTTTTTTTAAGACCTTTCGTGTTTGTTTTTTTTTTTTTTTTTGTCATACTAGCTTTTATATTTTTTTTTAAATACTAAGTCTCAAAGCATTTTATGTTTTTCTGATTTCTGGGTAGAGTCGAAAATTGTTTTTTTTTTTGTTTTAGTTTTTTCTAATAAAAAAATCGATTATATGCTTTTCTTTGTTTTATATACAGTAAATATAGTTAACCACTTCGATTTAGTAAGTTATTTATAGTTATTTTTATTTTTAATAGCGAAACTAACAAAACTTACGACTAGAAAATTACTTTTGGCATCGATCTCTTACAAACTGAAGGGTATACTCGAAAGAAAGATGAATCGATGGACAAAATAAAAAGTTTTTTTGTTTTTTGAAAGAATTAGCAACTACTTTATCTCTTCCTTTGTATCAACTTAGCTTTTTTTGTGTGTTACATTTCATTTGTTTTTGTAAATTTAGCAAAATGTTTTGCAAAATTTTTCAATTTTTTTTTCTTCTGTAACAATTTAGAATACAATGATTCCAATTTAGCCAATTTTTTTTTTTTTTTTGGGAATAATTGGGAGGGCTATAAGTGTATATATTTAATATATCAGTTAGGGTAATTAAAAGGGAAAATCTAACGACTCTAGTCATCTGGGTCCAACCCGATTAGTTCAGCTTGCAAACGGCCCTTAGTCTTACAGCATATTGTTAAACAAAATACTCTCAGTGCGATACGGAATTGCGGCGACATACCAGTCATGATGATTATCTTCCAGAAAGAATTTAAAACACCAATCCAGACGAGACCGAAATTCAAAAGAGTATTTTGGATAACTTGACCGGTTACCACCTCGTATATGCGAACCGATATTAGCGGCAACCATGATATCCAGAATGCAAACACTAATGCGAATGACATCATATGACTAGGATTCGATAAATTTTCAGCTAAAGCGGTTGCGTATTCTTTATCGTGTATTGGTTCACCGGAACGTAATTTACGCATCATAACGAATATATAACCATAATTGTGTACAATTGATATAACACTAGGACCTAAAATTAATATCGCGAGTGTGGCACTATAGGCAGCCATATTGCCCCAATCGAGCATACAAATGTAAGAGTCGCGATGGAATATTGGTGTATTGTAGCCAAGTATTGGCGGACAACATAACAATGCTGCTGATATCCAGGTGAATGCCATCCAGCATTGACATCTGTAGTTTTTGGATGGAAAATTATTATTATTCATAAAATTTTTTTTTAACAATTTAATTTTAAGGAAATATTTATTAGGAATAATAAATTACCATAGCTCAATAAAACTAAAGCTATAACTTAGAAATAAGCTTAATCTTATTATTTACAACCTGATCGTGTTCTTTGTGAAGGCTTCGTAGTCAGGGACGCCGTTTTCCAATTTCGAAGGGGAGTATTTTTGAAGTTAACAGAGGAGTATTTTGTGTCTGAGGGGAGTACAGGAGTATACTATTTTTTCTGATTACTTTTCCATTTCTTAATTTACAAGACGCTTTAAAATTATCTCATCACTTTAAGGGACAGATACAAGACGAAGCCCATTACACACTGGTTCAATTTTGCCCTGGGGTAACCCCGAGTAAATTCTCCTAAATTGGCAGCTCGTATAAGTTTTACCCCGCCTTTCAACTGCTTCAACACTGGATGAAGATTTTACTCTGTTTCATACTTTCCCTTGTAAAAGCCAGTCTTACCCCTGGGTAATTGCACCAGTTTGTGATGGCCAATTCAATGAAATAAAGGTGACAATATACTAAACACAATTAGAGGTACATTCTAATACTCTTTTGTGGAAAAAATTTAAAAAAAAAGAGTAAAATCAGGACAAGGGGAGTGCGGGAGTACAGTCCTGAAGAAGTGAGTACGAATACTCCCTTAGTAGTAGATTCGACAACCCTGCTCGTAGTAGTTTAGAATTGAATAAGAGTAGAAGAACTCGATTACAAATCGACTAGAAACAAAATGTCAAAAGATTATTTTGACTTGGATTCTTGTAAACCAGAATCTGGGAGCTTAACCGTTGATAAGACCGAAACTCATTGTGTTATGCAAAAGAAGTTAAATTCTACTTTGTTCCTGAAAATAAAAAATAACAATTCACAAATTTTTTGGCGAACAGGAGAACGTTTCCTGTGAACTGTCAAATTTTATTCACATTCCACAGATGTGGAGTTCAATTCGCATTCACACCACCAAAGCATTATTTTTTTCTTTCGTAAATGGCAAGTGAAAATCTGCTATGAATAAAACGTTCGTATTCGCAGTTCGCTGACTTAAGTGAAGTAAGTGTCAATAGCTTCAATGATGGTCGCTTAACAAAGATGGACGACTAAGAAGGAAATACAAAAGCATAAATGACTGCCATCAAACCATAGACGCAAACGCTACTAAGTTCACACTACTGTACGCTTGTCATGTCAGAGCTGTCTCGGATCAATCTTACTCAAATTCTAACACTTTTTATCTACGAACTATTTGATGTAGCAACCTAAAACGTTGTGTACCAAGTATATTTTTGTACCTAAGTATATTTTCTGTCAGAGCCCGCAAAATATGGAAGAATAAAGTGACACTTTGTACATATACGCATTCCCTTTTGTTTCTGTCAGTAAGTCTAATGAATCTTGCCAGACTTGTAGACCTTAAAATCAAGAGCTCAGTTTCTGTCGACCTTAAAGTGGACCTCCAACAGACTTTCTAAAACAAAATCCATGGAATCATTTCACCTAGCTGTTTTGTTCCAATACTATAGTTTTCAATAAGAGTTTTCAAAATTTTAAGAAAAATTTAAAAATTTCATTACCTACATTTTTGTAGCTTAGATCCAAAAGTTCAAATTTGTAATTCTAGTATTCAATTAGACTTTTCAACCACTTACAACTTTCCGAAAAAATTCTATAAAACTCAGAAACTTTCACCAACGAAATTTACAACCCTTTCAGTTTACAGGACAGATGAGTCAAAATTTCCTGATTTTTAGTTAAAAATGCTTTCCATTTTGATTGCTTAAATATTCGACAGCTGATATTTACAAGGACGAATTTATGATCGTAGTGTCAAAGATAAATAGACAGACCTCTTAAATTACTCATAAAGAATTTAGTAAAACTTTCGGGTGAAGTCTCTTTTTACTCTTTTAGTCCAAACGATGTTTCCATTCAGTGCGTTCCGTATCATTGCCAATTTGCCTTCAATTCATTGATCTTGATTTCTTCTTCAATTTGAAAGCTTTGAAAATGCTCTAAAATGTATGCAATTATTGTTGTCGGTTCCAATGTCTCCAACTTTTCTAACGGTTCAACGTAAACTAACGGTATTTTCTCACATTCACAAACATTCATGTTAGCATCTAGGGGATGTTTAATTTTCTTTTAAAAAAATTTTGCCTAAATAGAAATAAATCTGAAAATTCCAAGACCGGCGGCATCGATAAAGCATAGAAAAAAAGCCAAGAGAAAATAGAAGAAGAAGAAGAAGAAGAGGAGAGAGAAAAACCATATGCATGCGCCCTGAAAATTAGGCCTCCAACAACTCACCTTGTTTTCGTTTGCACCGTCTCATATCGGAGAGGTTTTCTTACAGCTAAATATCTATCGACCGATATCCACATAAACGTGTATACTGACACCGCCCAGAGGGTCACTTCTAGATAGCCGGTGAATCGGCACAAAATGTCGCCGTACATCCATTCGCCCAACAGTGCCGGATACACTGAGAACGGTACTATCATAAGACCGCATAATAGATCCGCTACCGCTAACGAGAGTAGATAATAATTGATGACCTCTGTGGGACCTTCAAAATAAATTCAATATTTGATTTTTTTTTTGCTTTTATAGCAAATCCTTTTCGTGGAAAGGATCTTACCCTTAAAATTAGCATACGTAGCTATTATTAATAAATTTGAAAATACTATTGCTATGCCTAGGATGCATATTAATGCCGCTTGCGTTAAAGCCTCCAGTTTTGAGTCGTCCTGCAGGTAACTCATACCCTGCATCGTAACTCCTTTTTGTTGTTTTGTGTATTGGTTGTAAGCAGAGAAAAATAAATAAACAAATAATTAATATAAGATCCCGATCAAGATATGCTGCGTGTCTGGCGTGTCCTGTCGCAAAACACTCACCTTACATCCGGTCATGACGCTTTTGTTATTTATGTTGTTGCACTCCGTCCACCCTCAGTTGAGAAGCACCATTGTATAGGCGTGCACATTCGGAGATATATTTAAAAAAAAAAAAAAAAACAAGCGATGTTACTAGTCCTTCTCTCGTAACAAATACACTCAAGTTGTTTGAGTGAGCCAAGGACAACGCTGTTATTCCGCTGGATTCTAGCCAAAATCACGAACACACGAAATGTAAGAAGTAGAACAGAAGTGCAAGGTTGACCTGACGTGTGTATAGGCTTTGAGGTCCTTGTCGTAATTTAAAATGCTTGTCGATTTATCCTTGTAACAGGTTAAGGATACAGTGTGTTTTTCTTTTGTTTTGTCTAAGTGCAGGTGTTGTTTATCTGAGTGATTGATTGCTTGTTGTTTTCCTTTTCTATTTATTTATGTGTCTGTTAAAAGCTCGACTATTCAAACTAAAACTTTCTCAAGGAGTTTTCACAACACGATTTGAGAGATTGAAAGAGAGAGAAAGGTTAAGAAGGGAGTATGTTTTTTTTTCTTTCTCTAAAAGTTATTTGCATAAAATTTTCGAATAAATATTTTCTTTTAAAATTTAACAACTACTTTGATATACTAATTTTTTTCTTTTAAATAATTTTAAAATTCTAATGGAAGATTTAAGATTATATTTCAATATACACCCTTAAGTTTTTTTTATTTTTCTCGTTAAATATTCCTAAGCAATATGGTTTATAAATTTATGTTTAACTTTTAATTTTAAGTTTTTAATTTTAACTAGCTTTATTTTATTTTTTTTAATCTGTGCGTCTAATGCAAACTTTTCTAAGGCCTCGAATTTTTTTTTTAAGGAGTACTGTATGGTTTTCCTGTGTATTTAATGTATTTTATTATTTTTTTATTAAGACAAAAGTGTTTACTATAAGGAAAGGGAGTGAGTTTTAATTTTAGGTTATTTTTTTAATTATTGTGTTGCTATCCCTTGCACATTGCGCTTTTGTTGGATTGATTGAATTGTCGTTAGCATCTGAAAAGAAAGGAATATATAATTTATATAATTTTTTATTTATTTATTATTTTTTTATTATAATTTAACAAACTAAAAACTAACTTATGACTAACAGATTAGTTCTGAGGGGGGTGTCAGGAGGAAGAGAGTGAATTTCTTAGGGAGGATATACTGTAATGGAAGTCGAGGAGGTTCTGGGCATTGTTGGCTAATCGCAGCATTCTGGAGACTGGTTCAAAAAGGCCGTAATTAGATCGGTGGGAAGCGAGATTTAACCGATCTTTCTAGGGGGGGTAGGACATAATTGTCAAACTATGGGAGACCTCGTAAGGCAAAACGTAAAAACCTGCGCTTGTGGCTTGCGTACTCAAGGAGGGGTCTGATAAAGGTGATGTAAAACGACTTTGTAACGTAAGGGAGAATTCTTTAGACCAGCGTTTTATGAAACTAAGAGAAGAATTTTCCTTAAGTCAATTTGGGAGCGAAAGTTAAGATAATACCCAAATAGCGTAAAGAGGAGACTGAGGGAATGGAATCATGAAGAAAAAAATAGGGTCTGCGGGATGGGGAAAGGCTTTTACGGGAGAAGGTTATGGATTGACATTTACTGACGTGACACCAAGTGTAGAAAGAGTTCAGGTCTTTTTGAAAAGATAGACAGTCCGTAGGGGTGGATATAACCTTAATTATTTTCATGTGGCCCGCGTTAATAAACAGATTAGAGTATTTAATGATTTGCCCAACAACATTTGTAGTTGAAACGAAGATCAATGGACCAAGATGACTTCCTTGTGGGATGCCTGAGGTTGCGATAATGGGATCGGAGACTGAAAATCTAAATAGAGCTCTGTATACTGGCGATTCTCAACGTAAGATTTCAGCCTGGAGACAAAAGATGGTGGAAAGCCAAGGGCATATTTTATCAAACGCTATACTGAAGTCGGTGGTAATGACGTCAACTTCCTTACCTAGCTCCAGTGCCTGTAGTGTTTTTGAGACAAATTCGGTTAGGTTGGTCGTAGTGTAGTAAGAAACCGTGCTGATGGGGAGAATGTAATGTAATAGAAATAGTTTAACAAAAATGGAGGAGAGATATTCATAAATAAGTGTACATCGAGAAGAAAGAAGATTAAATTCTTTTATTCTTCGTTAATTTCCTGTCAAAAATGAACTTCAAAATCCCCCCATCGATCGGAACGCCCCCATTAAGCTCAATTATTGCCATTGTACACAAAGAATGTTGCATACTTTTAGGCAGAAACAGAAAATGGTATGTGTACTTCTACAATGCGGCCAGATAAGAATGATAGGAAAAAATAAAATAAATAAAATAACAAAGCTGTGAGATGTAAAATTGATTTAGGCTTTATTTTAAAGCTACACTTAAGCCATTATGTGTAAAATAGCACATCATTTAAATGCTTCAAGTGGGTACGCTGGCAGTGCTTCAAGAGGCCCGTTCAATTTTTACTTTGAAGAAAGTAATATTTACAACTGAGCCAGAATTAAAATTATATTTTTTTACTAATTTCCGCTTGTTCGCCAAGCGTGCTAGGATGTACGAAAAATAGCAAACCTCAGTGAGCATTTCCACAACACTATAGGCTATTCGTTACTTTGGCTGCTGAAACAGAATAATTGAAAAAAGTATCATAGCTATCTGGTCTCCCTGTAATTGACATTTTAGACTGCAGCCATATCTTTGCCCTCTTTGCCATATACTCCTCCGCAATTACGTCATTAAATATCTTTGCAGGATTGAGTTTACCAATTTAATGGCAATTATTCTATTATCGACCCTCACCTCAGTTACAGAGCCCCCATCCTTCTTAGTTAAACCATCTCATACCGCCCTAAGCTCAATTTTTGACATAATTTTCCCCATCGATGTCATATTCCAATTCGATACAACTCCTCCACCATAGACACATACAGAAATTACCCTTGCCTTAAAGAGTAGAACAAGAAAAAGAAAAAAAAAAAAACATTTAACAAGGACACCAAACTTAAATGAAATCCCGCTTCACTCAAACATAATGGAGAAACCATATCCAAACCGATTATCCTTTCCCAAAGTATTTACATCCACTTTCGACTGGGCGACAATTCTCCGCCCACTTTCCTCTCTTATTTCAAGAATAAATCATTTCTGGCCCTCTGCCCTCCGGCTTGTCCCCAATTAATCATCTTTCTCTCTCTCTCTTTCTCTCTCTTCCCAATTCCAGGTCGATATTTACAGTCTCTAGCCTCGTGTCTAATTAAACAGTTGATCACATAATTCACAGAAAATTTAATTAAAAACAAAAAAACAACCAATTTACAGTGACTGCAACAAAAATTCGAACAGTAACTTAGTAAAAAAAAAAAAAAAAAATCGAATTAACAAAGTATCTATGCATCGTTATCTTCATCGAAAGTCTAGTAGATTGGAAAATTGCAATCGACGTCCTTGATGAAAACACCCACCCATACAAACACATACCCAGGAGCACCACCCACAGAGACATGCCGCAGGTACCTACTACCGATTGCCTTTGCTCATGCGGGACACTGTTTATTAATTAATTTAGAGCGAAACGATGATCGATGACACATCTCTACACATGTTTTGATTATGAGAACGCTATGCATTCAGTTATCATATTACCATCTCCTTGTCCTCCTTCTACCATCAAACGAGACATCTAGTAAGAACTCAATCACCACCCATTCTCTACAAGTTGCTATGGACTGAGACTATAGGTGTTTACTGTGTGTGTGTGTTTGTCTTTTTTCCAGTCCACGTGACAGGTGGCACTCATCGTAGTGGCATCATATATCCTCAACCACCCACCAACAGGCGAGGACTAAGATTAAACAATTCAATCTGGTTCTCTCTGTGTAAGGACACTCGTCCAGTCTATTATTAGTCGAACAAGTAGTTTGTTCGATTAGGAGATAAATTTGTTATTTCCTTGTTTTGTATGGTGTAAGTCTAAGGATGTGGGGCGTGTGTCTGTGTTGTTTTGTATCGATCTCTTTGTGTCCTTATTGAGTTCCAACCATTGTGTGTGTGGAAAGATACACTTTGAATTAAAATAAAAGAAGGCGAGATTTTGTGGTCTGGTGATGTTACTGAGAAATTCGGATGTATCTTGCGGTGGTGCAGGTCGATACATCCGCATGTGTATCCTATAAAATAGGAAAAAGGTATCGCAAAGGTTTTTAAGGCAGACAATTGGTCTATTTTAAGAATTTGGCATTTATTTTCCTGTCCTTTAAGTTTCCCTTTCCCTCCGATGCAAGATTTTTTTTTAAATAAAAGTCAAGGGAAAATTTTAAGAGGATCCACTCTCTGTGTGTGTGTGTAAAATATTCCGGCGAATTCATTTAACGATAATGGAGTTACATTATTGAGGCAATTAAATAGGATTCGTGGGATTTTCATTCGGTTTCCGTTTCTAAGAATTGTTCTAAGGTTTTGATGAAGGTATTACGATGGCTTTTGTTCGGAACACGTGTTTTCGATTAGAAATAGGTTTTTTTTTAAAGATTAAAACACATTTTAGAAGATACATGAGAGAAGACACGAGCCTGATCCAGGCAGTCACATAAAGGTCAAACCATGCGTGAGTTGGAGTTCAAAATGGATCATTAGATTTGGTGAATAGAGTTCTGTAGAGAAGGTGATCGTTTATCTTGTGAGAAAAACCTGTCCAATCTGTTGTATGAAAGTCTATAGCCTTTTTGCAGAACTTCAATTGGAACGTACTAGTATCCAAATCCAACAGAAAACCCAGGAAAATCCGGTAAAATCCAGCACCTGATCATCACCAGCTTTAAAGGATCTTATGACATCAATTTTCGACACGATCTTTACTGGGAGATGGCCGGGATACGTTCCAAACTTATGCACTATTAAGAAGCAGCTCTTCTAAGATCTCTATAACAACTGAATCACGGACAACGATCGACAGATGAATCGTTAAGATCCTCCTTAACTGCGTCAGGAAACTGCACAATACCGTCCGATTGAAAGCGCGATCAAGGAAAGAGGTGCATGTACCTTATTCAAAGCTCACTGACCAGTGAATAGGCCAACCCCGAACAAACAAATTGTAAAAGAGAGCTCAATTTACCTATCGAAAAAGTGAATATTTTTTGTGAAATTTGAAATTTTATTCACATTCCACAAATGTGGAACGCAATCCGTACAACCACGAAAGTTTAACCTCACAATTATTTTTTTTTTCTAGATTAAAAAGTAACTGTAAATTAAACGTCAAAATTTGCGAATATTTGCTTGAAGATTTCTTTTGCACAGAAGTTTAGGACCTTGAAGTCCGAAATAATATTGACGAAGCGTTTGTAAGCTTCAAACTTTAGCAATACCAACAGCCAAGTCAGTGGACGCATGCTGTTTAAGTATAATCCATAACCACAAAATCCGTCAGGTCTCATCTTCATAGAATCATTCGATCCGTTGTTCCGTGAATACACTCATTAAGTCCGTTCGCGTACCCTCTTAAAACAGCGATTTTTTACGAAAATTTACGAATTCTTACAAAAAGCTGTTGCGTGTACGGAGAATTTTCGTAGTTTTTCGCAAAAGAAAGCGCTCACGAGAGAGTAAGAAATTTCCCCATGTTACGAATTTTAGTGCAAGAAGTTTCTGTGGGCTGGCTTATGAAAACTGTCAAAGCTGTCAAACCAAAGCTGTGTGTTTTCAACTTTTTCTTGTTCAACCCGTTCGTTTACTTTTTCGTAACTTTAGCTCTCTCTGAGAGAATTTCACCCCCAATCTTGGAAATTTAATTCGATTTGCCTCGAATTTTAGTGCAAAAAGTACGCGAACGGACCTAATCGTATGTAAGGCGGCCCATAACCAACAGGTGGATGACATTCGGTGGATAAAGTAGGTTTGCTCTCTACTTTTTCGTTGACAGTTTACACATTCATACATTTAAGTTCACACATTCACTTATTGAAGTTCACGCATAAGAAAATTGAGAGTACGCATTTTCATTGGTGGAAGCAGAGAGAGAGAACGTAGAGCAACTGTCATCGCCTTTGACAATCAGCTGATTGAGATGACAGATTCTATGGGATGGACCACTGCAGGGCTATATTCACCAACTCTGCCATCAACTGTGAAGAGATGAAAGCGTAACAGATGGACTATAGCTTGTTAAGCCATTTCGCCATTCATTTTCACAATCTTCTGTTCAGGCTTGCAAACTTCAAATGCATATCTCACCTATTACCATCAAACCAGTAAGTCATTATTTCTAATTGAAGCTGGAAATAGGCCCTCAACTTTAGAGCACCAATCAACTCCACACAGTTAAACCGGAAACCAATTCAGTTTCATGTGCGCCATTTCATAAAATGGCAGCCAATTAATACCCGTCTCTTGAACTTACGCACGATAGTTGTACAAATTAATTGCAAATAAGCACTAAGCTGACTGAATTACCGGTCGGGGTAGTTTCGAACACGTCACTTAGATTTCAGATTAAGTTCGAAACGCACAGCCAAGGTTTCGAGACGACAACAAAGGGGGCGCTTATGCAATTACACTCCTGCCATCATGTCATCATCGCTGTCAATTTATGGCTTTACACCTGCAACACAACACTGAAGCCTCATAATTCTCATTGCGGCAGGCGCCCCATCATCATCGTTTGTCATCGTTCATATGCGTTTTGTAGTCGCATTCTTAATCAAATAAGCGTAATTAGATTTGTAGTCTTTATTGTTGAATGGACAGAGGACAGAGGCAATGCATAGTGTTGCCCACAGGCTACCCCTAATCTGTTGCGATAATTACTTTCATTACACCCCTTACTGTGTGTTCAGCAACACTTTGCCTCCATAAAAATATTTAATTACCAAACCCCTGGCTGTGCTGGGGATTCTCCTTTCTGCAGGACCTCCTCCAGCAACAGCGTGTTTCTTGGGGAAATTCTATTAAAACTTTATTATCCGCACCCCAATTGACTACCCTCCTATAGTGTTGCAGCAATTGAACCATCAATAGGGTGGGGGGAATACTCTCCCAACACTTTGAAAGGACCTTTTTCTTTTCCTGCTCCTGCATGCATGCACTTAGTTCTCTCACATACCACGAGAACACGCAAATAACTTGCAACTGCTACTGCTGCTCAACTTCAAGCCAAAGGACCTTGGAAGGCGCCTTGTTCGTAATATACCAAACGAAAATGTCCTTAACGATGTCAGGAATTGCATGTAAAGGGGAAATTTTTTTCTCCCCGATTGTGGTTTATTTTTGTGTGTTTCGTTGTGTCCAGGGGGGAGGGGTGAATTTCTGTGCGGCAAATTAGCAACTTCCTGGGCCCATAACTCATTTGGGTGAATGCCAAAAAGTCCAACAACCCTCCCGCTGGGGTTGACGAAGCAGCTTAACGGTTGGGTGGTAGGTTTTTCTTAGTAAAAAGCGGTGTTCATTTCGTTAGCGATTTCCGTGTCATTTTTTTCGGTTAAATAGTTCCCAGCTCTACGGGGGGCGGGTAGGATGTGAAACAAAAGTCGATTAAGTGAGAAAATTGCTGAATTGCTGCCTTGCGGTGGATTATTAAACTCGCATTAGCTAATTTCCAAGTTAAATCTTTCAACGGGGGAGATTTGAAAAAAAAAAAAAAAATAGAAAAGCAAAATCCAATGAATTTGTTGGAGGTCGCTTTTTTTTTTGTTTTTTGGGAGAGAGAGAACATTAGCAGCGGGTGATTAGGTAAACGAGGACAAAGGAGCATTATTCCAACTAATCAATGAGAGTGGTTCAACAAAAGCTAATTTCTTGGCTTTTTTTTTTTGTTGGAGATTAGAGGATCTCTTAAGGATTATTTTGGATGGCAAGCTGGAAATGATCAAAACGAGTAAATGGGACTCCTTATAGCCATCGGCCAACAGATGTTGTAGGCACAAAATAGCCTCAGAGTACATCCAGCCTATGTTCACACAAAGAGCTCAGTTGATATAACCCCCCAGAGCTAACGTTAGCACTCTTCCATGGAAGAGTTAGAAGGTTTCCTTGTGAGAGCTGACTCGCTAAGGATTTCACCAAACCAACTAAACAGGAAGGTATGCTAAAGTCCAGATTGTTCCCTTTAGACCGGGTGACAGCCGACTGTATGACCTATCCTTCAGAGGAACCCTGCAAGTCTTATATCCTCTGCCGTGGATCTTGGTCTAGAATGATATATACTACTGAAACAAGGACTACATGAATGAAAGATCAACTCGACAAAAAGGCTGTGGTGTTCTTCACAAAAAAAGGGAAGATAACTCCATTTGGCCTACTGCAGTTAGAGGTCGCATAACTCAAGGCACAGCACAGGACTAAGGCTGCTTTCTATCCAAGGAACTAATCCATAGAAAAAGCTGCTATTAGCTATTGGATATAGGCACTTAGACAGCTATAGTCAGACTCATCCTTACATATGCAGGACTAATCTGGTGGCCAGCAGTGGAGAAAGTCAGATGATCCCAAAGATAGTTAGTTTTTGTGTTCTCCAAATGGGACGTTCATCGCTTCTGCAATGGAGCCATCAAGGGCAGGAAAAAAAGAGATAAGTGTGGAATCACTTCAACCACTGTCGTTGTAAAAGGTGATAACTTTGACAAGTAAAGTTCGAAAAGTGAATCTAGACTTGTCGTTCATGTTGACTTTCAAGAAGGAAAAAAATGGCTGCACCCGTTGCCTAACCCATAAACTACCTAAAGGCGGTATCTGTGAATCTGTGAATAGCTTGCGTGTGACCTAAATCTAACTATAAATGTGTCATGCTGCTGTCTTCTTTGCTTTTGACCAAAATGCAGTTTATAATTCCTTTGACAACAACTAATTGTACACACAGCACTGACAAAATGGCAGCACCCTTTAGCTGTCAAATGGTGGCATTAAATTTTGCTGAAATGTCAAAACACTGATGTGTTTTTGGGTGGATTTTAGCACTGGGAGCGAATGTGCCAAACAATCCGAATTTAACTGTCTAATTCATTTGGTCTATGATCGAAGTTTCCATTTGATTTTCCCAGAAACGTCAAACTGCATTAAAAGTCGGTGGTACACTACAGTTTGAGGGAGCCAAACGTCAAATCGACCGAAGATGTCTGCGTATTATAGTTCGTCTATGGCAACGCTATAAGTCTTCATGTTGATTTGACAAGACAGACTTATTAAATGACAGCCAATTTGACGGAAGTAATTTCCACAGAGATATAAAAGAATTAAATCTTTTGAGAATTGAAGTCAACAGAATGCTTACTTTTGATTTTGAATTCATGACTTTTAAGAAATAAGTGTGAAGTCTTAAAGACTGCCATCAATTTGAATGAAGTATTGAAGTCTTTTGTGAAGTCTTAAATACTTCAAATGAATGCTAAGACTTCAAGTGAATGCTAGTGACTTCAGTGTGACCTCAAAGAAAGATTCAATACTTGTGACTTCAAATCTCTGATTCGGTCAAAAAGACTGCCTCAGTCATTGACTTCAAAATGAATGGCGATCTATTTTTTTTGAAGTTCTCTTTAAAGTTCTCTTTAGAAAGGTGAAATCAATTAAATGAACTCTTTAGTTTGAAGTCTTTAGGGAGAAATCAAAGATTGCACTCTTTTACAACCCTGAACTTGAACAATATGACCACAATCACCTGTCAAAATTCTCTTTAAAACAAATTTCATAAGTTATAGATGAATTCCAAGGCTCCTGAGTGTATATTGCTTATGTCATTGCTATCTAAGATTTTATCAGACTTCGAGTTATAACTGAAATATTTCAAAGTCACTCAAACAAGTCATTGGAAACAAAAATACTTACAAATTTCTCTGATTGTTTATTCAGTACATAACCGCATGCTGAAAGGACAAAACGACAAAACAAAAATTAGTACACTCCAGCATTTAATTAAATTATTATAAGCTAAATAGAATCGCCCGAAATTAAAATCAGCAATTCATGAGACAAAACAATCCAAAAAATTCCACATCTGTTACATTGTCACAAATCCCAAAACTTCCCACCTACGCGCACAGGAAAAAGGAAACCAAAATAAAAAAAAAATGAAACAAAAACCCCCAGGATGACCACAAAGTGTCCAAACATTAATTTCAATTTTTAATTATCACAGAAAATCATTTTTCAACCGCACGGTCCGTTGCGGTCCGTCGTTCTCCGCTCGAAATAAATTGCCCGCCATAAATTATAAAACTAACAAAACAAAAGGAACAGTAGCATGGTGTCCGGTGGGATGATTATTAACCACAAGTGCCCGTCATTAGTCACATGGTGGCATTATCCTATGTATATAGTGGAGGCCAGCAACTATCCCTTGGAATTCAAAATGGCAATGCTATCCGTTGACCTATTTGGTCAGTCACTTAATAACCTCGAATATTTAACAATTTAACACCTGTCCTTTTTTTTTGCCTCCCTTTTTTTGGGGGGGGGGATAGGTTCAACTGGGGTTACACCAATTGACGTCATGGGGTTGTCATTTTGAGTGGTGTGCGTGCAAATCGGTAGTTAGTTCCGAGCGACGGTTAAAACGCTTATGAAAAGAGATAGAAAACAACTTAATCAAGATCGTACGGAAGACAGGACACTCAAAGAGTGGGGGACCATTTAATCTGTTTTTCTCCCAAGGAAATGGAATACATTTGACTTGGTCAAGATCATGACTGAAAAAGGAAATTAATGTCTTGTTTCCCTTCTATAAAATGCATGAGTATGTACATCTCATTCTGTATGTTTGCATTCGGAAAAAGGAAACTACATTGAAAAGGATATACGTGCTTCTCATCGTGCATACAAGCTATTTGCACTTAAGTAGTTGTGTCATTTCAAAAAGAAAGTTTTTTTTGTGTCTCTCTTGACATTTTATTCATGCAATTCTTTTCTGCTGGCAGCAAGGACAACGAGTGTTAAGGAAATCCTTCAGAATCTATTTTTAGCAAGGCGAAAACTTATTCATGTATAAAAATCTATTTAGAGGCTCTAAAGAGTCCGTCTAATTATAAACTTATAATCCTTTCAAAAAAGGAATACATAAAAGACTAGATTATCCTTAATTACATCTTAACCTTACAGCAATCAAAATAAGAAAGAAAGTAAAATTAACAAGCTTAGCAAGGACAAGAATACCCTTTTCAAATGTCACTCATGGAACCGGTTTTAATCCCAAGTTCGTCCGCGCTTCATATAGTGTCACCCAGGATAGGTTGTCCTAAACCTCGACCCTATAAAATTCATCAAAATTTTCAACAGAGTCCTTTTTCTTTTTTGTCTTTGGCATTGGGCGCTGTTGTTTCACTCAAACACCAGTTTGTACCTTGCACTTTGCACGAACAGCACAGAGACAAGGATTCGACAGCAAGGATAATGACAACGACGAACTAGAAAACTAAATAAAGTTTATCCAGCGCGCTGGCAAACAAAAAAGAAAAACACAAAATCTGTGTCAACTTTTCGAGAATACAGCACTTGTATAGGCACAACGAGGATAACGACTTAGTTTGAGGTCGTAGAAAAGAAGTCAAAGAAATCCTTATTAACATTGCTGTGCAGATGTAAGTGCATGCATATGTGTGTATGGAACAAGGACATTTGAGCAGGCAGTACACTTATTCTGTTCTGCTCTAATGAAGATGGTTTTATGATGCAGGCTTTTACTTGGAACTTAATTCATGCACAAGTTTCTATTTGGGAAAATAAATGAGTCTCAACCCACATGATGGAGATCTTGCATATTTGTAGTTCTAGTTTGAATTGAATCCTTTTGAAGCAAAAGAGAAGGTGCAATAGTTCATACCCGCCACAAGTCCATCTATTGAGAATCAATGGTAAAACTGTTGCAAGCTGATGAAATGTAAACTGAGTATACAAGGGTCATAAAGTCATTCTGTGCTAAGTTTCTTGGCCTACAAATAGATGTAGAAGGGAATGAAACAGCAGACTTACTACTTCCTATGGAAAGGGTCAGGATTGAGTGGGGAAGTGGTCCATGCATTGGTACCTTGCTTGAAAGCAAGAGCAAAGATGAACACCTTTTCTGTCTGCCTGATGGGACTACGTAACATTTCGAAAAGTTTTCGACCGACTCTGAACGAGAAGAAGGACTAGAATGTGTTTTGCCAAAGAAACATCGATTCAAGGATCATAGGGGCCACGACCAAGATCCAACATGGTACCACGTTGCTATATGCTAAACTGAAAGTCTGTAAGGCCTAAAGAGACCAGCTTTGACCAAATTGGAACTATTCTGTGGACAAAACTTGGTACAGCGGATACTGGCAAATGCAATGCACAAAATAGCATCTTCTGTATTGTCTAGCCACCCTATCAAGCAGATATCTGAAGGTGAAGACCTAACTACTGGAGGGCTCTGCCTACATGTTATGTCATATGAACGAGTGTATCGCTTGAGTAACTCTTAGCTAGAAGTCATGATGCTAACGAATCATTGAAGTTACATGTAAATCTTAAAGACATTCTGGCCAAACCGTATCTCTAACGAACAACTTTATCAGAGAACGGGCCATGATCCTATAGGCACAACCATACGACGACGAAAGTTGCAGTGGATTGGTCACACTCTCCGAAAAGGTGACAGATCCATAGGTAACAAGCGATGCAATGGATGACAGGATACGCGGCGGTTCTAGGAGTACGTGGCGCAGAGCAGTGGAGAAGGAAGCACGGCAACTGGGAAAGAGTTGGGGGGAGCTAAGGCACATTTCCAGAAATCGCACACGATAGCGCGTAGGCGTTGTAGAGGCCCTAGAGCCCACAAGGGGATACAGGATATAAGTGAAGTAAGTGAGTAATGAATAGGATATTGTCAGGGTTAAAAACAAATGGCGGTGTCTGGTCTCCCTTGCTATATATGACTCTATAGGCCTAACTTCGCAGAAATGTAGACGATGTCTATGTGCTATTCCACGGCCAAGAAGGTTTCTTTGTTATCGCAAAAATTATCGAAAATACACTGGTTTAACAGCTTTGACAGTTTTCATAAACCAGCCCACGGAAATTTCTTGCACAGGATTTGATGTCTTATTGGTCACAATTGAGGTATTTATTAGACATGCTTCAGCTTTGTTGTTAAAGATGATTTTTGTTCGAAAGCGGAATTCAAATTGCCAGTAGCCATTGGATCACCCTATAGAACACTAGGAACCACTAGCAAAAATTTTCTGAGGGAAACCATAAGTTTTTGTCTGTGGAATAGTTCTTTTGTTATTTAACCCAACTTTTTAAAGAGCATCCGAGTCCCAGGATATTATGTACCAATATTTTAATAAAATCTGTGTTCTCCTCCATCTCTTTGTCTATATGGAAATTCTTCCACATGAAGGCGTTTGTTTACATTTACATTCATACACAGTCCCTATAGAGATGTAACAAAATAATCTGTGTCATCTCGTTTTCTTTTCCAGCGGCGATGACGAATCCACTGTATGGATACAAGCACACAATGATGCTCATCTGCACATCTCTTCGTCATTATTTTTTCTTTCCTCCTCTACATTTTACCTTAGGCACACACACACACAAATGTTCCATCCCAAACCAGTAGTGGGAGGAAGACGAAACATTATTTCACAGTTTCTGACCTAGATTCATTCAGTTTCACACATACTCCCACGCCCAGTCTATGCTTTTGTTCCTCGTAGCTCTGCAACACGTTAATTCAGCCATAACCCTACAGGCGTCAAATTTCCTTCACAAAAACCAAAAAAAAAAAAAAAGGAAAGGAAAATCCTTTGCTCAATTTTTCGCCAATCGTTTTCAGCACGTTGCACAGGGACCAAGGTCCACCTCAACTCCGACTTCCGCTTCAATTTCCATAATAAATTCCATTTTAAGGATCTCCTCCGATACCAATGTGAGCAACAGCTAGGTACTACCAACATATATGGAGCCCGAGGATTACTGTGAGTTTTGGACCAGGAAAATGTGTTTTTTTTTTTTCTTCGACTTGGTGACATTGCTTTCATAAATTTTTCATTTATATGCGAATCCTTAAAGCTGTTGTTGCTGCTTCTGTTACTGCACACAGGACACAGCGACAGAGAGCGAGAGAAAAACAAGTGAAAAAAAAAACTAAATTCTAAAATGTCATTTGGCCTGAATGGCGGCAGCGTGTGCTCGCATAGAATTTGTCCCCCTTGAGTCCTTTCATTCTGCCTTTTTACAAGATTCCAAACACAAGAAGAAGAGTAATCTCCTGTTTATCCTGCCTTCTTCGAGAGAGAGAGAGATGAAGGGAAAGAGTGGTATATCCAAGGTATCACCTGACGACATTGGCGCCTTACGGGCTGATTTAAATATGGATTTAATTTTAAGTTGCTGTCTGATGGGACGCCACTACCAGTAGCAGGAGCAGTCCCAGCAGCAGCAGGGCATTTTAATTCAAAAAAAAGGAAGTTACCAGAGGATTGCTCTTCTCTCTCTCACAACCGAACCAAGACGACGACGACGACGTTCGTTCTAATTTTAGACACTGAAAGGATATGTACTCACATCAAGTTAGCAAATCGTATGTCTTTTCTCCCCGAGGGAGGATTTATTTGAAATTCGTTGGTGCAATAAAAAAATTAAATTGAATTGAAAGGATATGTGCCATCAGGATGCAAGTAAAGTGGATTTCAAAGAGATAGGTAGTCTTTTTTGAAACACGAACAGGCTCCTGTTGAGATTTAGAAATTGAATTTAACAAAAGGACTATCCCTTTCAAGGTTAAGCCACCATACTTTCAACTATCAAGTCATTTGAATAATATACCTATGTATCCGTGTGGAAGGGGTAAAGAAATATCCCATCTGGCAGCACAATTGAATTGAAGTACTCTTTTTCCTACATATGTTAGGAAGGCCACCAGCAATGCCGAAGGACTATCGCTGAAACAAAAGAACCTTTTCAAACAATTTCACCGACACACAACTGTCAATATTCCCACACAAAAGAATAACAACGGAAGAGAATACCTACGCCCCTCACGTAATCCACTAAACCTCACCTACCACTTGAATGTTAAACGAAATCCTCTTAGATCATATTCCATATCCTTTTTTTACCATATCGAACCACAGCACACGTGTCAATGTCGTCCTCGTCACGCGGTACCACCACTGGAATTCCACCAAACGTTCGATTGATTGAAAATTTTAAATACGGGAGCAGGGGGCACTTGATGTTGGTCAGGGATATTCCCAGCCCTCCACTGAAGGACTACTTTCAAATTACCAAACAGTGACAGGCGGCCGTAGTTTATTATTATTTTCTGTTATCCTACCGAGGTTTGTTTGCTTTCTTGTGTTCTTTATTTTTTTTTGACAAATTGTGAGCTTAAATGTTGATTTTCAAGTGGCACTATGCTATAGCGTTTTGACCGGGTCTAGACTATTCAGTTGAAGTTCAATAAAATATCATAAACCAACTAAGCTGTCAAGGATGATGGGGCTGTGCGCAGAACTCTGATGGCGCCAAGTGGTCTTCATGGGGGAAAATTTGCTGCTTTCCTTTTCGTTTTTTTTTTTTTATTGTTGAAAGTTATGCCATATCATGGAGATTGTTTATTTGCAGGCTTTGGCAATTTGTTTTATTCATTCGAGGAGGTCGTTGGGTTTTTTTTTTCGCTTTTTGGTGAACTTTTAGTGCGCAGCGGAAACCCCCTGAAATAGTTGTCATATATTGTAGTTGAGCTTGAGGTATGCTTGGGATTTGTGGAGGCAAACTAATGAGACTTGTGGGTATTTGGAAGCTTTGAAGGTTGGGGTTGAATCGATACAAGTGTAGAATGGGTTGCAGGCAAGGATACCTACACTGTAGCCGTGGGTAGACAACCATTGACTTTCAAGTAAAGATTCCTGTTTGCCACCACAGAGAATACCATTTTAAAAAAGTAGTAAGAAGCCAATAAAAGGCCTAGTCTACTTTTTGACAGTGGGCTAGGCTGTATAACGCCAAAGGCGTTGTCCGTCAGCACTCCGTACTAAGTCCACAACTGTGTTCTACAACTTCGACTCTCGAAGTCCTCGAAGAGTTAGAGCATAACTTCAATGAAGCTATCGCAATTGTAAGGTACTGACCCTTAGATAAAAGAAAGGTAGTACCTATCAATAGCAGATGGGCTATAGAGGCTGTAAGAGCCAACGCGGGCTATCACCTTGTAGTCTCTAAACAAGAGTTGAAGTACCATGCCGTCAATTATAGCAACATCTGCTCATGCAGCGGAGAAAGCAGCAAGAAAAACGGCTGCTCTGACTGCAAGGATCAAGCCAAATATTTGATGAGAGTTGCGACAGCGATGATGCTCTACGGTTGGGGCAATAAGCATGAAATCATACAGTAGACGGTTTGTATGCAGCGCCTTCCAAACAACCTCATATGGCCAACAGACCTCCTTGTTAAATGGTTGGTTGGTTGGTTAAAACCGGCCTTCCGTGAGGATGCACTTAGCCCAGGAGTAGGTCCCTTGTGCTGCCGATGTGTACGGTGGGTGGGTCACCCTCTTACTCAGGGAACCATTTGCTCCTTAGTATGAAGGAGCCGTACAGGCATTGTTGAGATCAATTAGATCGTTGAACAGGTATTCTCCTAGTGTGGCCTTTCTAATGTTGGCAAGTACGTGGCATGTGCTTAAGAGGTTACTGATAGTCTCCTCTTCTTCTTCATCTCTACAACTTCTAACTACAGAAGTCATTATAGTGGATGCCCAATCTTTGGGCATGCCTTCCTATAGCACAGTGTCCGGTGAGAGTGTTTACGAATTTGGAGAGGGTTCCTCTCTTAGGTTTCAGAAGTCCGATGGACCTGGTTTTATTTAGCGTGGACCAGAGCAGCCTTGCAGTGTTACAGTGGCCGAGCTGTTGCCACCGATGGTTGGTTTCTCTCACCGCATCGGCATGGACAAGGTATTTAGCATTGGACGTTGGCGCCTCGATATCGGTGACGTTTATGCTGTTTAGACCTGAGGAGCCTCGTCGGGCCAGTTGGTCGGCTTCGCTTGTTTAATAAGCCTTATGTACATATCGTGTCAGCAAAACAACTCTGCCAACAGCGATGAGTCATAAACGTGAAACAATGCCAAGATAGATCTCTTCGGACAAAAGTAGATGGACACAGAGATTGATCTTCGAAAATAGACCTTTGGATCAATAGGAAAGCTGAATTTGTACCTAAATAAGATGCATAACTCCGCAGAATTCTCCAATGTGCATAGAAGGCTGAAGTCTCTCTACACGATGAAATAGTTGACGGCAGTGGTCCGCGGGGATCAGGGGTAGAAGGGGAGGTGGGTTTAGTGGAGCTCAGCCCACACTGTGACTGAGTACAGGCTCAGTTTCATCTTTGAAGGATTTACACCTTTCTTATGATTTAAAGCGTTTATAAGTCTTTTGACACTTTCTAGAATTTTTTACCCATTCCTAGGCCATGTAAGGTTGGCCATGTAGCTCTCGGATGAACTGGTTTCTCCTTTTACTACTGACATTCTTGCGCCACACTTTCACAGAGTTATTATACTTTCCTCCTTTGACTGGAGGCTCCAATTCGTCTGTGTTCCCATAAATATACATCTAAGGGTCAATACACCTTAAGAGGTCAAATTTATTGAATTAATATAAAAAAATAATCACCCAAAATACATTCCTTTTAATTCAACCCATAAAGTAACTTTCCATTTAGTACCACCAAAATATCCTTCCTCCTTCCGGACATTTCGTCAGGAAAAAAAAAAAATTAAATCATTTTCTAATAGAAAAATCCCCATAACGACAATTTTAAATTTTCTCTGGCATTTTAATAATCAAAAAGGAGTCGTCCTTTTGCTCGTTTTAAAATCACCCGCAGGGTATTTTAATTTTACCAGTGCGACATTATGGCAACGTTCTTCAATGAAATATGAGTCCATTGCACTGTTGACAGCTCCCCCCATGGCTGTATGGGTGCTCTAGATAAGAGTGGCAGACAGGAAATACCTAAAGAAATCAATACTTTCTAGAAGGGGGGCAGGGGGGGAGAGAAAATGAAATTGACATTTTGATAGGTTGCGTATATTGAAAGGAATTATACAGAAGTAGGTATGTGTTGGGTTGGGGGACGCATTTGATTTGGTATACAATTGTAAGAGAGTCCTTCTTAATTTAGGAAAATCTAAGCACTGTCTGCGAATACTTGGGAAATTAACAGCACTGAGTCATTACTAGGTCGAACAATTGAGCGCGAGGTTCTAAGTTCAAACAACAGAAAGCGCCCTGAATTGCCTCTGCAAACATCTGTCAAAAAAATGAGAGAATGTCATCATAGTTAATTTTTTTTTAATGACTAGCAGCAGTAACCAGGGAATGCCGTTTTCCAATTTCGAAGGGGAGTATTGTAGAAGTTTACAGAGGAGTATTTTGTTTCTGAGGCGAGTACAGGACCATCTGCCTGAGAAGTTTTTACATTGGAGCAGTTTTACCCTGGGGTAACCCTGGAGTATCTATTACTCTAATTACACTGCATGAATAATGGGGGGTACAATTCTGTATACATGAACCGACTTCATTTTTTTTCACCTCGAAATTAACAACTTGCTCAAATTCTTCAACACTGGATGAAGATTTTACCCTGTTTCTTAGTTTACACCTCATTTCTCTTTTCTATAAAGTCAGTTTTTCCCCCGGGGTAATTGCATAACTGTGTGATGGTTCCGTCAATGAAATAAGGCTGTCAATATATTAAATTGTTTTAAAGGGAGTAAAATCAGAATGAGGGCAGTACGGGAGTATAGTCGATGAGAAGGGACCACTCTAATATTCCCTTAGTAGTACTTTCGGCAACCTTGGCAGTAACCCACATCGGCTACCTATTCCTAGGTGTATTTAAGGTTTGAGATCCAGAAAGCACCTTAAATTGGCTCTGCAAATATCTGGAAAACATGCAAGAGTTCAAATGTCACAGCGAGCTCAGTCTTCTAAGCTCGAGTATTAAGGTTCGAATACCAGAATGCATCCCAAATGACGTCCACAAACATTTGGCAAACATACGAGAGTGTATATCTTCTTCCCTTTCTGCTCCTGTTCCCAGATTATCAGGGATGATAGCCTTAGTCCTGGCTAAGGTCTTTCTTCTTAAATTCTCACTGATAGCCCAGAGCACACGAGAGCATCAATGCCATATACACACATAAGTTAACTTTCACATCGAATGAGCACTGACATGAGCCATCAATAGACCGTATACTGACAGATCGCTATATGTCATTGTTATGTCAGAAAGAATCTTTCATAAATCATACCACCAAAGTTCTGTCAAATTTCCAGAAAAACAGATGACAATTGAAGGCAATATTGTCTAACGTCAATGACTTTATAAATCCTTCAGAGTATTTCTCTGATTCAAAGCCAAATTTGTAGTTCAATGACCAACGTGTGAATGTGACGAGATCTAAGAATCTGGCGCCAAAAGTTCCCAATCATTTAGCTTCCGTTCACAAGCCGCATAAACTCAATTAAGCGTCTTTTTTTTTTTCTACAAATGTCATGGGTTTGCCCAAAACTTGTGCCACACAAATCATAAAAAAAAAAATTAACAGCATCTAACTGATGAAAAGACAACACTAACCAGATGAAAAAAAAAAAACAACTGTTTTACTAGTTCTACAACACCCAATTGACAGGCACAATCTAACGGATAATTGAATTCGCTGTCAGCATGTTTTGACATCGAAATGACAGTCAAGATTAAGATCCCACAACCAATTAACAAATTTCAACTAAATTCCGTTCTACTAGATACACACTTCATGCTCAGTGACGACGACACACAAGGCCCCAATTTTTTTTTTTTGCTTTGGTGACTAACTAAACGTCGCGACAGACATACACAGATAGACGTCTGATCATGCACATGATCTTGATCTCCAAAGTGATTTATACTCGATCATTTACGCAATATATCGTTTGTCGTGCCATTAAATGTGACATAAAAAAAAAAAGAGATACACAACCAACGACGCTGTTGTCTAATTTTAGATTCTTTTTCTCATTCTGAGATTGTTTCTTGTGCAGAAACACCGCACTACTGTTTCGGGGAAACCTTGAGGGAAAATAAAACAACGGGCGAACCTCGAACCTTTAAAGGTCAAAACACGTAAAAAGAACTCGACCCACCAGCTAACTCACCCCCGCAAACGGATAACAGTCACGAGTTGCACCCTCAGTGGGAATCCTTCCTCTTCGCTATCAGCTTTCGCTCTCGGTTTCCTGCTCACTCATCCTCCTCTCGATTCATTCAGTTTAGGGGTGCAAACCACCGCCTCACAGTAAAACAAAAAAAGAGTTAACTTACTGTTTTCATGGAAATTAACGTGAGCGCAACCCTGTGAAACCGAAAAACCCGGCTGTGAATCGCCTGCGATTGTACATCGGCACAGCGTGATATTGCCCGAACGGTTTAGGTATCCACGCGCCCTTTAGGGGGAGGAAGGAGAAATAGTTTTAGAGCTACATTCCCATTGACAGCGATAGGGGTGATTATGAAAGGAAAAGTCTTTACCGACAAACACGCTGACGTTCATCCGTGAGAGCTCCAATAGAGTGGAGCGCACAGAGAGACAAAGGGCTCCACACACGTGATCTATTTATATACCAGAGGGTGGCGCTGGCTACATAAAAGGATGGATGTAGGATTGGAAAATAAATAGACGGCGATTTGTACGAATGTCACTGGGATAGCAAGGACATTTTTATTTTGCTGAAAGAGGAGGTTTTTGTTTTTCTATGAATCGACACGAAAGTAACGATCAAACAAAGTTAAGAGATGATTTATATAGCGAAAGGATTCGTCTATTTTTTTTTTTTTTGCGGTTTGCCTTTGGTTCGTCTCACTTTTTGATTGCAGTGAATCAGGATATGGAACGTTTACATTTACATTGAAGCAGAAAAGTGAGCAATAAATGACATTGGGTCATGAATTTCGTCGATTGTTGTCGAATGAATTATGAACTAAAACTTCTCTCAATGGTGATGGTATGCGATTTGTTTAGTTGCGTTCGCATGTTTTGTGAGAATAAATGACAGTTACTATTGCTAGGTTATTTATAAGCTTTGATCGATAGCTATTAAATGGTTAAGGGAGGACTTTTGTCATCACAGAGCAGCACTTTTATGCTGTGAACTCAGAAGGAAACTGTCTTCAAGTCTTCCTTTTCTACGAGCAAAAGACGACGAGGAGTAACTAGTTTACAGTTTCAAAAGAAAGAACTTACATGTATCCAATACGTAGACTTTCTCCCTCTTTACAACTACATATATGTCGATACCTACAAACTTGTAGTGTTAATAGTTCATTTAGTTCAACTGAACTGAATAGGTCGTGGTATTAGCAGTTCGCACCTTCGAGCGAAAAATACTCCGTCGGATAGGCAAGGAGGAGAAGATACAACCGCGAACTCTATGAGCTGTACCAAAAAGCCAAGGTACGTAGGCTACATTGGCTCGGCCACATCGAGCGAATGGACAACAATGCCAAGAGGATCTTCGAATCGCACCCCCCAGGTTCGAGACGGAGAAGAAGACCGAACCTCTTTTTAAAGCACATCGTTTCGTAGATTAGGATCCGATCCTGGATCCAAACTTTGCACATAGATAGAAAAAAATCGACTGATGATGTTCTGCGATTTGTTTAGATCCTGGACTAGGGCCAGAGTCGAAGTGATTTTCAGTTCCTCCACCTCGAATGCCTTAGTATAAACTACATTCTTTGATGAAGTGAATCCATCCAATCAGATCCTTCTTTCTTCTGTGAAGAGAGAGAAAGGTGGTTCATTTAGAGTCTTGCAGAATCTGCTGGGATCACATATTAACCGATTGTTCCTAATTTTCCTTTTTTCTTATTTTTCAATTGTGACTGTTTCCACCAGTACAAAGACATTCCCAAATTTCATGTTTTACGGTTTCTTTATCCATACTCACTACTCAAAACTCGATATTCCGTACTCGACAGTTGATATTCGATAAAATGTATTCGATTTATCAGTATTCGTTACTAGACAGTCGATATTCTTCGCTCGATAGTCAATTATCTATACTCCACAGCCGGTATTTTGATCAACTGTTTTCGATAATCAATATTCTTTACTAGACAGGGGATATTCTTCACTCGATAGTCAATGATCTATACTCCATAGCCGATATACGATCAACTGTATTCGATAATCAATGCTATACTTGACTGTCAGTGATCTATACTCTACAGCCGATATTCGATCAACTCCATTCGATAATCAATATTCTATACTCGACTGTCGATATTCTGTACTCGGTAATCTGTATTCGATAATCAATATTCTACACTGGACAGTCAATATTCTGTAAATACTTGATACTCGATGTCCAGTATTCGATTTATTTTAGAGTTCTATTCGCATTGTTAGACAGACTTCTAGCCTAAAACTAAGTCAAATTTCTGAACATTTTCAGCTCAGACAGTGAGTATTTGTTATTTGCCAAAATACCCCAAAACAAAACAACAATTTCCACGCATTTTATATCCGTGTACACAATCGAAACAGAAATAAATAAAATTTATACCAATGTGGAGGCCAAAAATAAGACGAATCGAACTATTTTACGATAGCCCACAATAAACACCGACTGTCCACTGAAATTAATTTGTGCAGACCGCAATTGTATTGGAATCAGACGTCGATAATAAATCACGACCGTGATATAAAAAGAATTTTGAGCTATTCCCACCGACCGGACCGACAGTAGAGTCCTCCTATTGCCTAACTCGAGACAAAACTATTGCTCAAGTGGTGGCCCAGCACTACATAGTGGCGCATGCAAATTAATGACCGCTATTAACGTGCAAAATGGCTAATTAAGTGTTTTATTCTCTTAGATTCACTTTACTGTGCGAGTATCTAAAATTAAATCCCCGTTAACATTGTAGAGGAAGTGTTACCATCGTGATTTATTGCAGTCTCGGGAAATATTTCGAAATGTTCAATGCAAAAGTGCCTTTAGAGACAACAATTGAAAATTATCAAGCCATTCAGATGGACAGTGACTAGTTTTTTTTGATTCGATTTATGAATCAGGTGCTTGACCTCTTAGTACTCGGTTTGGCATCGGTTTGTGGCACATTAAAGCAGTCGCACAACCGAAAAGTATCTAGCAGCTGTGCAGCACTTTTGAATGAGTGTACTCGTATCTCTCGCACTCAAGTGTGATGCAATTTTTGCTGCTGCTGCTGCTGCTGCTGTAGCGCAGAATAAAAGTCTAATTTATTACAAATGTCATAGTGCCAGGCAACAGGTTAGAAATTCTGATTGGCAAAGAGCCTTCAGTAGCCATGTGCTGGTCACAGGCGGACAAGGCCATTTGATTTTTTTTTCTTTTTGAGAAAATTTTTCTCAATTGATTTGTGGAATGTAGTGCATGACCGGATTTTTTTTTTTCGCAGTTTGAATCGGTTATTTTCAGAATAAAATTTGCATTTGGATCACAGCTCATTTGTTGAGGATTAAGATTAATTTAGCTGGGACTATGTCATTGAAATCAAGTTCAATTCGTTATCCATTGAGAAATGGCACAATTTAGCAAGGTCTGTCCTTCAACTCGAGAGCGATGCTGAGTAAGAGGCTTAAGTTATAAGAGTTGAGGGAAATTTCAAATATTTACGAATAGTAGCCCACCCAGTTGTAACCCCTGTGAGAAAGTGACCAGATTTGAATTAAACCAACGATTCCGAGACATGGAAAAGTGAGGAGTCGAATTTATCTTCTAAGATCGGCTAGACTCTTTTCTCACATGATCGCTTGAGAAGGACAGGGGGAGATCGTTGACATGTTGCTCATCAGCGCCCAACACTTTCCAATCAACTTGCAGCAGTAACAGAGAGTGTTGCCGAGAGCGCACATGTGTTGTATCACCACAGCGCTCAACATTTTGGCACTTCTGAAACTATCTTTGAAGGATGATTTCCATTTGTCAACGGCCACTTGGAATACAACCAAGAAGTCGCTCAAATGGTTGACACCGGACCTGATTTTTAGAAGCAAATTTTGATGACTAACCAGGTTGACTTCATACTCTCTAGCGCTGCACCCTGTACCCTGGTCAACCTCTTACTCCTATTACTAATTGCTACTTTGTATGAAGGAGTTAGTTATAGCCCTGCAAGCATTGCATCAAAGCATGGTAGACTCTCTAACCTTGACGCGTCAATGGACAAATGCGCAGAAAGCGATTAATGGTTTCTTCTTCCTCTATCCATGGATTCTTTGAGAATGTGTCTTGCTACAGCACAGTACTCGGCGATTAGGCCATAGGCAAGTGTCCTTTCCCCCTGAATATAAATCCTTGTTGAGGAAGACGATATTCTTATATTCACCCTTCATGAGAGGGTATAAGCCTATTTTAAGTAAGTAAGGCTATTGGATAGAAATAGGACAGTAAAAGCATCTGAAAGGGACAATTCCTGGGAAACAGAAATAGATGGATCATGACGAAACTCGAGTGATGTAGTAGCCCAGGTTTAAGTGCTTCGAATCCATGGTAAGAGCATCAGCATTAATGACATGCCAGTCACCATAAGCTTAACTTAACTCTTATGTTAAGTCTAAATAGGAAATCGCTGCACAAACTTCAGGAACCGAGTAAGGGGAATAAGACCACCTCCACTTTGGATACCTAGTCTCCTATGAATAGAGAAAAGCAAACTGTCTAGTGTCTACCAAAAAATTAAGCATCGTAAGCATTTGTAGTTCCTCAACCGTTTTGTCGAAAAGGAGCACATAACCTTAATGAATAATTTAGGTAGAAAACTGGTTATAAACAGGAACTAAGCTCACTGACAACTTCCTTCTTAGATTCTATAGATATCGTTCCTTAAAAAGTTGGCTTTGACGTTTAACTTAACGTCCCATAAAATCTGTTATATCAGAGTTTTTCCTTTACATTCTCTCAATGCTTGAAAAATATGAGAGAATGTAAAGGAATGAAAATATGTACTCTTCATTTGTGATTGTGTAAACATAAATGCATGAATGACAACGAGTCAATAGATTTGGAATTAAAGTAGTCGAAAATAAACCTGATTTACTTCGCGTCTGCACGGGCTAGACTCTAATTAGATGATTACTCTACTACCGACATAGCTGAGTTATAAGTCATCAGTCAAAAAAGGCTCATAGTTCTTAGAATAAGTCCGTTCGCGTACTTTTTGCACTAAAATTTTTTAGATTATCAAATTTCGAAGAGAGAGAGTAAAATTCTCTCAGAGAGAACTAAAACTACGAAAAAGTAAACGAACGGGTTGAACAAGAAAATGTTGAAAATACACTGGTTTGACAGTTTTCATAAACCAGCGCACAGAAATTTCTTGCACTAAAATTCGTAGCATTGAGAAATTTTTTACTCTCTTGTGAGCGCTCTCTTCTGTGAAAAACTACGAAAATTCTCCGTACGCGAACATCTTTTCGGAAAAATTCGTAAATTTTCGTAAAAATTCACTGTATTAGGAGGACTTAATGTCAACTCGAATGCCAATTTCTCGTGAATGAAGATCACAATTAGTATTCTATGACTTTTCACTTTTGTATGGCTGTCAGTTTCGGCTGAGTGGAGAATTATTGAAAAGCCCAGCCTAAATTCTATAGAATACTACCTACTACTACGACTACTCTAATTTTGTCAAAAATGACAGACAGTTTTTTATGAAATTTTGCTCCTGGAGGCGTGTTATCTATCACATGGGCGATATCCGTCTATCAAGCTGGCAGTTAAAAACTAATCAACGGATTCTATGAGTTACTTTCTTAAAGACCCAACCATAATCCCATTAAGCGTGCGATAGCTGATATCACAATTAAAAGACTATTCTACTTGCGCGCTGTCAAAATATAAACGCACTCATAATTGCAGGAAACGCGACCGTAAGACAGATTGTTTTTCTCAACTTCAAAGCTCCGTACACAATTTGTGAACCATGAAGTATGGACTCAAGAGTGAACGAAAACTCAACGAAACCGTTATCGCAGTAAAACTATACAAGCTATGTAGGTTCATATGTGTATTTTAATGACGTGGGGCCTTAAATAACTCTTCGCCTTCTGTTTTCGAAATTTCTGATAAAATTTATTTAAATTTATTATTTACTTTTCATAAAGTTCATTAGCACGAACAATAGCCTTGTTTTATTGGAAAGTGTTTAGCCAACTTAGTGAATTTTTGCACACAAAGCAATAACAAAACGAAAAGTGAAGATAATCTAGTCAGTAACCAAAAGTGAACATAATATATGGAGAAAGTCCAATCATAGATGGCGTGTACTCAAATTGTAGACACAAACCATTTACCAGTTGATGGTTGTTGTCTAAGATTCGAATGTCATTTTGATGATAACAGTAAGAAGTTAGTATGGACGGCTAATATTAAAAAGGTTACACTACAGTGGGGCAATATAAACCCTCATTCTCAGATAACTAACCTCTCATTCCTATAACTTTAATTTTAACACCTCAACCCGAACTAATAGTATCTTCATAAATGTTTGCCATTGATACAAAATAGTTTCTGCTTGAAGTATCTCCTTCAGAGTCACCATTGTTCCGATCTCAATTCCTAGAACATCCTGCTGTTGTTGACATAATGTTCCTGGCATTTCTATTGCTATCACCGGCAGGGAAATGCCATTGTCATCCGTAATCGCATTAATGGCTACATTTATCTGCAAGCTATACGAATCCCTTGGAATTTTTTTCCACTAAATAGTTATCTTGACGACAAAACAAACTACCCACCCTCTTATTGCTAATATGCCACTTAATAGCCCAATCATCGTTCGAGTATTGCGTCTTAAATACCCAAACGTGGAGCTGTGTTATGTCACAAAAACATCAAAACATCCATTCCAATAGAGATTACGCAAAACTCGTAAACAAGTTATGGCCTCTCAGATCCTTAAATTATATCAAATTGTCAACTATTTTCCAAGGACAAATTTGCTGGCAATAAAAATGCAAAATATCGACAATGCTGCCATAAAATGTATCTCACACTTTGAAGCTGAGATTTGTTGTTTCATATAAGAAATATTGCCTGACCTCTAGCGTCAGCAAGGAGAGAAAAACCTTCTTAAACACTCGAAAAAAAAAGAAAATTATGAAGTCCTTTAATCAACTGAAGGAGACGTCATAAAAACATCTTCCACGCATCGCACATCATCCACCTCCTCCGCTGGCACAGATTTCAAAAACAAACCTTTACAAGTTGACCAACAAACTACCATAACTCACAGAAATAGCCAACTCCCAACAACTACCCCCCATTCCGAGGGTCATATCGGCGGAAAAAAAAGGAAGAACAAAATTTAATAAAACTCAGTTATCACCATTCGTATAGTATGTACGTTTCGGCGACATCGAGCAGCGCAAAACAACTTTAAATTCATTTCCATTCACACTCCCCCTCATCAAGGATACACACCAACCAAAACCGCCCTCACTGCCACTTGACTAAACGAGTAAAGACTCCCCAAAGGATATGGATGTCGCCTAAAAGTCTCTCGCCTTTCGGCCATAAATGAGAAGAGAAAGAAAAAATACAAAACATAAAATATTGTACACACTGTCAAAAAAAAAAAAAAAACAACTAAAAAGGACGAGGAAAAAGAATGGAGAGCAAATAAAAAGGAGAAAAAATAAAAAGAAATAGAATTGGCATTTCGTTATCCACGCAGATGTGAACACGTAACCATGCAGACGCTAGGCTGGTGTATACCTTATACCAAAACTGCCCGTCCGCCCAGCCAAAACAAGGATCAATACTCTCTCCAGCATCCAACAGCAGCAGCAGCAGCCAAGGCGGAGAGTCGACAACATTTTATGGAGACGCTGCGCGCAACCCGAAACTAAGATACAACCGTGTGGGGCGGAAAAAAAAGCAAAACAAAACCGAAAAAAGAAAAAGAAATAGAAAAAAACTTTTCATACAGGAAGAAGAAAATGAAAACAACGCGCGAGAGTAGCACAAAATTCGTCCTGAGAATCCTTCGACGAAACAAAAAAATAATATAGGTAAGCAGAGCAATAGAGAGCTTTTCGGGCAAGCTTTCTCCTCTACGTCGTCACGTCACTATGATAGCTTCCTGTGAGCAGGACATTTTTCTGTGTTTCCTCTGCGAGAGGAGAGAACAAATTCCTCACTAGGGTGGAAGCCTATATTTTTCAATTTGGGGTAGGTGCGAACGCGGGTTGTAAGAACGGCGCGGCGACGGGTGGAAGCGGGAGGTGGCCGCGTTTATTGGCGAAATTGATTGTACATGTGATTTATTGATTTGTCATTGTCTGCATTTTTTTTTATTTTTTCAGAAAGCCATAATGGGGACAGATACCACTGATAAAGTACTTAATTTTGTTGCAAATTGCATTATGGTTTACGCAGTAGACGGAGGGCACCATTTGAAGGCTGCGAAAGGATCCACACCTTGGGTGGACTCATAAGTAGGTAATTGATATCGATTTGGTGATTATTGTCATTATTTACACTTTTATCTATTTCTCTTCTTTCTATATTACGTATAGAGAAGACCCGAAAAGCAATCGATAAAAATGTGAAGCATAATGAGTGGTGGTTGGTTCTCAACTAAGGTCGTTGCACGACAACGTAGTTCTGTTTCTTGAGTGTCTTCAGTTCAAGATTATAGACTTTGGGATGACCTTCTTTCAGGGGGGGAGGGGGTAGCAAACTGGTGCAGTTATGTATTAAATGGCACAGTTTCCTTAAGTGGCAAAAGATACATAGATACGTTTGGATGTCAAGCACTCGGGAAACAAATCCTCCAATGGAATGATGACAAAGACTGAGTGCAATTAAGTTGTGTCTGTCTGTGACTTAATCTTGCGAGAAATGACTTCCTGGTTGAAGAGCGACAGATTTTGCGGCCTAATATGTGGTGTTTCGTGAAAAAACTTCTATTCAAGACTTTTGTTGGATATGCATACTGCGAGGTCAGAAAGAACCATCTACTTATAGCATGAAGTGCAACTAAATGGTGGTAATGATTTGCTATGTAAGGTTTATTGGCAGGTAAAAGACACAGCTGCAATATACTCCTTAGTTATCCATTGAGACCACGATATCAACGGCAGCCATCAGTGCCTTAAGAATGAATCCGACTGCGTGCTGGAAGTCAAGTACGATAGGGCATCCTTGACAGATTTTTCAGCCATGCACCCACAACAGATTACACTACGCTTTACCTTGACTTCAAAATACCATATATCTCAACTTTTCCTAGCAGAGAAGATTGCAAAGACAGCCGCATACCAAATGCCGAAACCATAGATATTTACACTGATCGATCAAAAATGGACACCGGTGTAGGATCCGAAATCTGCGTATATCCAGATCTATACGACTCACAGACCACAGGAGTGTTTTCAAAGCGGAGCGGAGCTGTCCGTGAGTCTGCCGTAAGAACAATACCGCCAGAAGGTATCATTTTCTTTATCGACAGCCAGGCAGCTATCAAAGCAATTACGAAGAGCTTAAGGTCCCTGGGCACGAGGGCGTCCCGAGAAATAAAAAGGCAGATGAATTAGAAAGGAAAGCTTGAACTGACTGACCTCTCCATAAGCACCCCGCCCTGCGCTTTCAGGCTTGAAGCAGGGAGACTGGCTATGAGAGAGGCAAACTTGAGATGGAACTCCCTAGATACTTGCAAAACTGCAAAACAACAACAACTTTTGACAAGGCAAGGACCGAGAGAATTATTCGCAAGGACAGACAGTCCATGATCGTGGGTATTCTCATGGATCACAACACTCTGCGGCACCACCTAAAGAAACTACGTCGGATGGAAGAAGAACTCTGCCGAGGATGCAACTACCCACTTCCTCTGCCAGTGCCCTGAACTCCAACACTTCTTTCAGGATCTAGGAGAACTCTCCAACGCCAACACCGACATGTTATTGAACTTCATCAGAACATCAGGATGGTTTGTATACACGGGTAAGGAGTAAGTACAACCATGGGAAGTTGTTATAGATATTTATGGGTTAAACGGGCAAGGGGTACTTTTTCAAAGCCCCCTATGGGTGACACAATGGGGCAGAGCTGACCTTAGTGCGGCGGAGGTATTTCGTTTCCTCTGCCAACCCAAAAACCTAACCTAACCTATGAAAACCTTCTAGCTTTCACTTATCAAAAGTCGTCACAATAATAGATGACAGTTGACAGTTCAGTAATGGCGCGAAATCTAAAGTGACACCTCTTTTTGAGTGACTCTTTACCTTCATTAAAAGATGGGGTCCCATGCATACCAACATTATTTGGACATACATAACCCACCCTAGAGCAGATTCAACGTTCAGCGTCTTAAGAAACGTCCAGTGCCACGAGAATATGGAACACAGTTGCCATCACAGTACCATACTCGGACTTATTTGAGTAAATACTTATAGGAGAAGCCGAAAAGCTATATTCATCTCAAGCAATCTTACGAACCATCACATCATTACCAAGTGGAGAAGTATCAATGTGATCTCATCCGGCTTAGCATCTTAGATAGACAGTAATCAACAATCGAATGAGATCCATGTCCACTCATAAGAACCAGCTACTGCCCGATTCCATTTAGTTTCTAACCCCAAATATGTATCTCAAGTAGAAGAGTTACCAATTGTGGAAGCCTTTTGGGGAACTCTTCTCCTCGATACCTAAAGGCACATACATAATGTAGACATCTAAGTGATGCTCAGATGGTTGCCAAGATAAGTTGAAATCCCTTAGCTAGGTCATCATACTATTTAATCCTAGGACATATAGGTACACTGTATAGCTCTTCTTACATCCAGAATAACCTTGAACTCCCATTAAAGTGGAACAAAACATACTAGGTCAAGAAATATGAGAATAAACAGTGCATTCCCATAAAGCGCCGGACATCTCTAATCAACACAGCACATAGACCTAGGCAGAAACTGTGGCGAGGCAGATGAGAATGGCCAATTCTCAGCACCTCTTAGTATTCTACTTCCACGAAATAGGTAAACAGTCACACACCACACCAAAAACTATTCTGAGTAGTGAAAGATGGAGTCACAATACTACATACAACAATTGAACAAACATATACTCTACATGGGTTATGTCCAAACTATTGAGAGCAACTTCTGTGAATTTTTTTGTTCGGATCTAATTCACAGTGATTCGTTCGCCCACGGTTTGGAATAACTTACTGCTCTTTGAGCTCTTTTTCTTAGTTTTATTGCTGCTTGCAAATTGAACAAATCAATTCCCTTTCAATGAATGGTAATATTTGCACCAAACCGTGGCCACGAAGGTATGTTATTCCACTTCTAACACCTTTATGCAAATTGCATAGCAAAACATTGCAATTGCAATTTCTATTGGTAAATTCTTAGAAATTTTATCGCCGAGTATATAGGTACAGAGAGGCGTATGATGGAAAATTTAAACCAAAGCTACCACCATTATTTGCAGGAAAACCGAGTGGTAGATGCTTTAATGCTTTAACTAAGGATTCTCGGAACTTCAACATAGAAGAACTATGGACTGTGAATGATGGAAATGACTGCATGCATTAGAGATCATATGTTTCAATATATGTATCGGGTAAACAGGATCTGCTGCTACTTCTGAGCTTGTGAGGAGATGAAGGTAAGGACTGACTTGAATCGTAACCAAATCTTAGAACCCGTCAAGGAAAAGGGACTGCGGGTGAAGAAGTCAATAGACTATTCTGTTTCCTGTTCTGTTCTGTTTCTGTTTTGTTTCCGCAACTTCTGCAAACATTAGCCGTAAAGAAGAACTGCTTCTTATTACATGGGTCTATTGGACACTGTCCTGTACAAATACAGTCGAATCAATGCACTCGTGTATCTTGATAGTCTAATTCAGATCTACCTCGAAACTTTGCCAGTACGTCGAAATTTTCTCTCACGGACCTAGAGCAATAACCACCAATTTGCTTCTTTATAGACCTTCCTTTAAGTCTGTGTTATAGTGACTTATATAGAGAGATACAGACCAAAGTCTTTGCCATTAACTGGTCACAGAGATGCTCAATTGTCAACAGCCGAGCCTGCAGCCTCTACGTTTTTTTAACTTGCTAGTTCTTCAAGCTGTCAAAATATATCAAAATTCAAAAGCGAACTCAAACTATTTGACAGCTTCCGATTCAGAATCTAACTCATAATTATATCGGTGTAAAGTTTTTGAATAGCTTGCTTTTAGTGCCAAACATCGAAGCTAAGGTTATGTTATGATCATGACATGAACACTCAAGACCTGCATCTGATTTGAGCGAAGCCAGGATAATCTTAGAAGAAGTGGTTCGTAGCAACGTCGTCGGCAAAGACTAAGTTTTCGCTAGAATCTTTGCAAATGCAAAGTATCTGGTAAGAGCAACAATATGGTGTCTGCGGTCTGTTCTCCTAAGAGGGCTCTTAACCGTTAGAGAGTCTCTGAGTACGCCACTACCTACGGCACTTGAATAATTTTCTTTGGAGCTGCGTAGAGTTTTGATGTTTTTGATTTTGACAGCTAACTATTCAAGCCTCGGAAGTCGCAAATCAGCGCCTTTCTTTAACTTAGAAGAAAATCTTTTTTTAAAAATTCGAAAAATTCCGGAGGAGACTTCATGCAGGTGCCTACTGTAAAGATGTTTTCCAGAGGGTTAAGTCCACTGTTCTAAGCCTCATTTTTAAGTCGCGAAATGGCTGATTCCACCCTATCACTCAGATTATCCAAGAATTACCAGAACTACTGGAAATAATGGACCAAAACAGTCATTACTCAATTGGTACTATGTTCCCACCAAACGAAATCGCTAGTTTTCGTTAAATTTTTTCAAACCACCAAGGTTTTGTCATATGTGCATTTTCGGGGTTTCGAAATCTTGGGATTTTGTGGAAATCTAGTTGTTATCCCTTTGAGTTCATCCGTCTGTAATAGGTTGTCAAATAGAACAAGCCTACAGCGTGACCTTCAGTTTATTTTGATGTTGATTTAATTATCAAAATAGTTTTTGTTTTCCTTATTTTTGAAAAGATCCTTATTTTGAAAAATAGCGAATTCCTATAGTCAAATATATATAAATATATCAAAGTTTCAAAGCTCACGAGGAAGTAAAGGTCCGTTCACATACTTGAAATCTGATTTGTTTACCTAAAGTGTCAGATGTTTCACGCGCTAAAAAGTGCGTGTCATTTAAATGAACGAAGACCTATGCAAAGTTAAAAATAAACTCAAACTTTGATGTGCGAAAAAGTGTCGGAATGGAACATGTTTCCGGTATTTGATACTTTTACACAATGATTTAGGTCTAAAATATAATAAAAAATAAAAACAACTCTTTTAAAATGCGTCGAGAGGAACAAACACCAGCGCTGTGGGATTTAATTTAAGAAACTTAATAAAACAAAAAAAAATTGGCGACAAAATAAAGAATCAATTTAAAATTCTATTTTTACACGAGAATTTCATTTTTGTGTTTATATTTTTTTTAGCACCGACAAAATGATAAATATTTTGTAGTTTGGTGGTTCCTAACTGAGAAATTTAGATCGATTTTAAGGAGAGGGCAACACTACTCCTGACGGACAAAACACTTTACATGCTGATAGTGGATTTCCTCTTTTTTGTCGATTTTGTCGACTGGAACTCCTCAATCACTCAAAGTTTCACACGAAAAGAAATTGATTTTCTTTTCCTCTTCTTTTTCTGGGGTTTTTTGTTCTCGATTTATAGCCAACTCCAAGCCCGTACCATAAAATTGAAAGGTAAACGAACAGAGAAAGAAAAAAACCATAAAATTTATGCTTTTTTTTTTATTTTGAAGGTGTATCCTTGAATCGATCATACACATACAATCCTTACAGTCAAATAATAGAACAAACACTGAAATAGTCGTCGCGTAATTATGTATGTATGTATGCAGTCCTGGTGAGCCTGAGAGGAGCCTAAAATTAGGTATCTTAATTTTATTCAATTTTACCAACCCACCCTTAATCATTATTTTCATTGCCGTCACCCACACCCCGCGAACCCCTTTTTTCGCTCCCCGAGAACTATTTAAGGGGAAGAGCATTACCTCCTGAGAAAAGTACACAGAAGAAAAAAAAAAAGAAAAAGCCTGTAGACCATAAACAACATGTCAAAATGGAATAAACAGGATAAATACACACACTCTTGACCGTATCGCAGGGTTCTCGTCGTCTGTACGTCACGTTTCGACAATAAAAGGATTTCAATTAGAGGCTCAGTACTCTGCTGGTTTTTGTCGAGGAGAAATATAAAAAGAAAAATCCTTGCTAATTGAATCCGAATGACCGAGGATAACGTCGGGACAAAAACCAAGAACGAAAGGGAGATTAAAATATCCTTTTCCATCAGTAAAAATCCGGGTATATTTTTCCTTTGGTACAGAGAACAGAGGTAGTGAAAATCCATTCCCCAAGGATGCCTGTCAAAATTTGATTTTGTTTACTACCCCCCACCAAACGGTAGTAGCTAGTAGTAGTAGTAGAATAGCTCCCTCTATCGATTGACATTTTAAAAATAAAAGCGAAATTTTTTCTTAAAAGCAAATTCTTATCCACCTACTTTTGTATTGTGTTGTTTTTTTTTCTTCTCTTCTGGCTCCTTGTTGGTGTCTGAGTATGTGTACCAAAAAGATGTAAAGAAGAAGAATACAGCGACGACGATGGCAGGACGACGAAAGAAAGAACAGTATAAAAAAAAAAAAGAGAATCCAACCACACAATGAAGAAACTGATAAAACTAAAGATATACACACATAAAAATAAGGACGAGATTTTCTTTTCTTCTTTTCTTCTTTTTATCTCACTTTTTTGCTTTGAACTAGGAAGGGGTCGTTTTCAAAACTTTTTCTCTTGCAATTTTTTATTATTATTTTTTTTTTTTGTTTCCGTTTCCCGTTAGAAAATTTGTGATCCTTTGTTTGGTTTTTTGCAAAAATTGAATTTTAAAATTTAACACTTTTTTTAGTTGTTTCCTGGGAGAATGTCCTTGTTTTGTAGCAGCAAAAAAAAAGCAAAATGTCGACACATCCGTTTCGGGTATTTTCAAGTTTCTTTTGCAACAGTTCCGTTTAAAATCTCGACATCAACTGAGAGTTTGGTCGGGCATAGTGGGTTTTTTTTTCTTTTCATTTTTAAGGGTAGTTGGGTGTTTTTTTTCTTCAAGGAAACTCGTATCAGAAGAAAAGCTTTTTGGGCAAAAATTTCTCTCCCAGATGGTTGGTGAGAAAATACGTTGAAAAACTATGGAAACAGTGAAAACACCCCGCTGGTTGCTCTCTGGTATGATTGCGCATGGTTTTTCCGCAATTTTTCACTCTCTCTCGATCTCTGTGTTTGTTGGCTTTGTAATGTGGTGGTGTGAGAGACTGTGGATAGGAAAAAATAAAAAATGACAACAAATTCTGTTGGTGGTGGGAATTTTAGCACATGGAAAATGTTGTGTTATTTATCAATGAGAATTGATTTGACACTTTCGTTAAGTTGAGAGAGATAAGAGTGTTCGATTGGGGGTCGTCGTTGAGAAATTGTAAAAGCTCTTGCGAATGGTTAAGTGTTGCCGTGCAGAATGGTAGCAACAAGTCAAATGGAAGATGGGTAGTCTGGCAGTACGATTTGTAGGAAAAAGTGATGCCATTTCGGGGAAATTTCGATTTGTAAATTAGGTTGTAACACATAATCGTTGTCAAAAGCAAAACGTAGACCTTCGATGTTGAGAGAAAAGGAACAAATCTAAATTATATAGAAAAAAAAAATATTAAAAGAATACTTTTATATGAAGTTAAACTACTACCTGTGACTGATGCATACCTTTACGGAGGAATGCGACAGCGAACGTGAAAGAACGAAACAAACGTTATCCAAAGGGATCCACAAACACATATGAGCATGCGTGTGGCGATTTTGTTGGTTCTCTGGGTAAATTTTATGATTGATAGATCACCTCCGTCTTGAAATGGAAAGAAACTGCACGAGCTACATAAAGGAAGTATAGAAACACCACAAGACACTTCCAAGTAACAGTTGATCATGTTCCATGTAAGCATCAACATTTTTTACCAAATCAACTCATCCCTTGTCACAATGAATACTGTCAATTTGAATTTTCTGACGTTTCCAAACTGTCCATAGTTTGAGGAACAAAATGTGACACCTGTCAACTTAAAAGCTTGTCATTTCTGAATGTCACACGGTTGACGGGTATGATGAATTTAAGGACCTCATGTTCGACTTAATAAGTCTATAGACTGTGAAAAACACTCTGTTCTACTAGAATCTATCTTTACTACATTAAAAACTCTCAATATAACTGTCCTTTAAAGGGCTTGCTCACTTGAGAGTAAAATTTGGGCGATTAGCTCTCAAGCCCTTCTCAAGAGAAATTTCATAGGCGGACACGGACCTAAGAGCAACTCGCACAGAGCTGGTTTACTACTCTCAGCTTTCAAACTGTTCAAAAGTTGTTCGCAAGTGGACGATGTTCTACTACTCTCGGAGATCAACTCGCACTTTTCAAACAATTTTCGTATTCTGAGGGTAGCTAGTCGCGATAGTAAAGTGCTCCCAAGTAGACACGTACCTTTAGGTTAGATTGAAGTATGATTATGACATTATCATAAGACAAATAGAAAAGCACTAGGGCCTAGGGTAAGCCTAAACTACGTAGTTCAAGCACTTGATTAGAAGCCCCTTCCCAGGTACATATAGTTTTCGTAATATTTACAAATGTCCTTTGAGTTACAAAAAAAAGGTGTATGGCGTATACATAATATTTCACATTGGACCATGACTATAACTCGTATCCTATAGATATGCCGTACTGATGCTATTACGTCGAGACTCCGCTTGCTGAGCTATATATATTCGGGACTGAGTTCAGGCAAAGTCTACGCCAGGAAGCATAGTAGTCTGACGCAGTGACCACAAGTCACAAGTCCCAGATCGACTGACAGACCATTCCACTGAATACTGATAGAAGGGAGAGCCTCGTACCTAAATCTGAAGCTTGAAGCCTAGAGCAAACAAAAAGGAGTGCTGCTCCAAAGCATGTTTGTGAAGTGAAGGCAGCTAATAGGTAAAAGGGAACTGCTTAGGAATCTCGAAGATAAAAAAGCCATCGAAGTGACGAGCAGAGCTGTGTTGGAGTAGCCTGAAGTCTGACCAAAGCTCTCCAAACAAGCTGTTTTGACTGACCATTTGTTGACTCAGAGGAAGAAAACTTCTTTCTACTTCAGATGACATCTTGCTCAAAAGGTTAGAAAGGAAGTCGCTTAAGGCTGGATAGGATGTTGATTAAATACTTATTTAAATTGTTAGATAACGAGGATAGAAAATGCCTCTGTTGCAGCTGTGGCTGTGACTTTAGTTTAAGACATTCTGCAATGGTTTGGAGGAGAGATGGATATCTGAATCCGTCCGCACCAAACCGATGCTGAATATATAGAATTACTTAAAGCTAACGTCATATTCCCCATGGAATTTATGTATTTCGATTAAAATAGAAACCCTTTAGGATCTGAACTCGTCATCCAAGGCACGTTTGAGTTCATCCTACGTTTGAGTTCTCCTGTATAACTTTCACTTCAATTCTTCATGTCTGCGATTTCCGCCACACGTCGATTCCTGCCCCTATTCTCTTTCTCTTTGGTTTCACGCTCCACCGCCTAAGACAAAGTATAACCCGCTAAAAACGTGAGCATGATTTGACACACGCAAGCAAGAGAACTCCAAATTCACCTTCCCATTGGAAGAAAAATCTAATTTACCAATACTCCCTCGATGGCATTCAAAGCATGAATACTCAAATTCTTCAGTTTTCAACTGAAACCCGTTCAATGCCAATTTGTACTCCAACAACTCATGTGACGTTAATTCAAACGCAGGAACCGGGCCTCCTTAACCTCACCTCTTAATATAATCATAAATTCCCATCTTCATATAGTGTATGCCACCTTTTGTAAGGATACAAACATACTCCAAGGAAGCCCATCAAATGAAAGCAACCTTTCTCTCAGCATCAACATTAACATCAACCATCCACCCTCATCCTGCAAGAAGAAGCAGCATCAGCTGACCCCATTACTTTGACGACAACCGACAGGCAACCCACCACCACACGTATATTGCAAATGTGCGCCACTGAAATACTACAAACGACAACGAAGATGTAGATGAAAGTAATTGCGTCACTCGCCACCAGTTACTAGTGTTAATTTATGTCCTTATTTTCCTTTTTATCCTTTTATCTGTGTGTGTGTGTGTGTGTGCACTTCCCATTATTGGAGTGACAGGCTGTCAGCCTCTTATGGTTCATACTCGAGCGTTATTGCTTCAATAATTCTGTCACCACAGCAGCGCGTCATGACACTAATCAGATTCTAGGAGACAAAGACCAAAGAGATTTATCAATTGGATATTGTCTGCTCTGCTGTGATGGAAATCAGAAGGTTCACTCTTTTCAGTAGAGTCGGTCGGCGGCCTAAAAATAGGCAACGCAATTTCATTATTTCCATCATAACTGTCACTGTGTCACCATCAGGACCAATCGAACCAGGATGACCCAATTTAAAAGCCCAACCGGTGTAGGCACGAATTGACTTAATTTTTTTTTTTTGTTCGTCCTTCTTTTCGTACGGAAAGAGTGTATAAATTAATTCTCCTACTCCTAGGTACACCGTCAGAGGTGAAGGTCGCTTTTAGGCGCATCATTTAAAAAGGGGTGGTCTTTCGGTTACGTAAGAATCAAAAATGAGGCTGTGTGAGTGCTATCGTTGCGTCAACCTTTAAAAGACAATTAATTGCAGACATGTTCAGAGAGTGGGTCTTCCTCCGAAAAAAAAAAACACACCCCTCGGTCCGGCAAATCGTTAAATTTGCGATGGTACTTTGATGAAGGGGTTGATGGCTTTAAATGAATGTGCTTTCCCTACAAATTATGAGAGATCTTCTATCGTAATTGGATCTATGCAAGGAAGGGTTGTTAAATGGAAAATTATAACACTTTCAGTGATTCGGAGGGCAGTTTTCAATAACAAACTCTAATGAGGTTGCTTCCCTTGTAATACTGGTCCTTTTGCATTTTAAGTTCCATGCAACAGCTACCACTTTTGGGTCAAATAAAGTCTCTCTTGTAATCAGACAATTTCTCTACTTATGACGCACAAGGAATGAGTTTCTCTCATGTTTTCATTGGCTTTTGCATATAAAGATGAAATTTTTATGACTGTCAACCCAGGTGGAAGTTTCGCGATAAGCTTTTTTTAGTAGGAGTCCTGCCACAGGCAGTTGAAGGGCTTTGAGTGTGTCCTTGGTAGTGTAACAGTTTCGAAATGATGAATGGTGATAAAAAGACACGACTTTCGCTGTGGAAAGTTGTACTATAAGGACATTCAAATATAGAATGCTTGTCCTTAAAAGTTGAGGGCAAATATCGATCAAAGTAGCGTCCTAGTTTTCTTTACAGCCGACATGAGTCCGATGAAAAGAAACTAACAAATGGGGCAGTAAATATAAGGAGTTTTATGAGAATCATCAGTCAACCCTATTAAGCAGTCATAAGTGGCACAGCAAGACATTCACAGGCTCTTTTGAAAACTATGACAACTCTAAGTGAGCTAAGACACTCACCGTAGACCTACTTTTCGGGTGCTACGTGCAGCTTCTTTTTGTTGAACAATCGAACCCAGAATTTGGCTGCAACAAGAAAGTGGTCAGAGTCCAAGTTTCATGAAGCTTCCAATACTACTTGGTCGTAAATATTTATGCGTTAGTTACATCAGAACTGATCAGTATATCCCAAAGGAAGAGCTGTTGTTTGTTGGCGCTGATTTTAGTGGACATGTCGGGAAGACAAACGAAAATTATGAAGCCTGCAATGGGAAATTGCATACTGCAGCGGAAGTGGCGAAAATGGAACCCAGATTGACTACCATATACAAAGTTTCATGAAGCCTCGGCTTCAAGATTGCAAAGTCACCTTGGAAGAGGCAGTCATCCAGCATCACCGTCTCAGGCTGACAGAAATTTGTGTTGAAACGGGAGGAGAAAATCAATTGGTACAAACTGGTTGGCATGACAAATCTCTGGCATCCACAGGGTCAGTAATAAGAACTCCTGAGCCCATGTGAGATTTCCTACTGCAGTCTTGCTTGGATCGTCGAAAGCCCACTGCCAATAAGCCAAAGGAACATGGTGCTGGACAGATAGAGCTAAAGTATACTCTCCAAGAGCTACTTTTAACCATAATGGAGTTACTGTCACTGCGGTCAAATACTCAAAAAAAACGAAAAGCAGTTGAGCCAGAAGCGGCAACATCTGAGGTCTGAGAAAAAATAGGAGACTTCGGGTCCAGATATCTCATGATTCTTAGCCTATGCCCTATGATCCAATGCCTAATCTGCCTATGGAATGAAAGCTACCATTTTATCAAGTCTATATCCACACCATGAAGATCGTTGAACGGGTATTAGACTTACCAGTGTGGGTTTGTCTCAGGTAAATCAACAACAGATGCAATCCAAAGTATAAGACTCTTACTTCTGAAAAAGCATTTGATAGACGAAGACAAAGAGATCTGACAAAGATGGCGCTAAGAGTTCCAAGAGCCTTCCTGTTTATAGAAATGTATGAGGAATAATAAGAAAAGAGTAAGATAGTCCGCAAGAATCACTGAAAAGTTCCCAATAAAATTCGGTGTACCCCAGGGAAACGTACTCAGTCCATTGCTATTTATTGCAGTATACACATTATCTGTTCGAAGGAAAAGTGACGGACCCCAAAGTGCGGCAGTTTTTCTTTGGTGATGCTGGAGATGTCACAAGATGAAACATCTCTGCAACGAGCACTTGGACTTGAGGTACTGTCAAGAAGAATGGCTGTTTTGGATGGAAATGGGTACCGAATTAATTTCGAAAACGACGAGCTATCGATACGCGAAAAAAATCCGCACCTTTACGATTGAAGTGCTCAACCCATAGAATCCGTTCCGTCATTTTCAATTGACAGCTCAATAGAATACACTATAACGAACGGATGGATGAACTTTGACGGATAAAGCAGGTTTATTTTCTACTTTTCTAAACCGTCGATTCGTTGACAGTACCTACACACATTCATGCATTTAAGTTTACACTTTCACATATAGATTGAAGTTCACGCATAAGAAAATTGAGAAGCAGAGAGAGAATGTAGAGAAACTGTCATCGCTCTGACAATCAGCTGATGGGCTATTCTATCCTGCGATACGTCAACTTAAATGTCAACGTTCAACGGATCGACGGACTCTATGGGCTGGGACCTTGACACAGTAGGTCCGTTGGCGTACTTTTTGCACTAAAATTCCTAGATTATCGAATTTCGAAGAGTGGGGGTAAAATTCTTTCAGAGAGAGCTAAAATTATGAAAAAGTAAACGAACGGGTTGAAGAAGAAAAAGTTGAAAATACACTGGTTTGACAGTTTTCAATTTAATTAATTTAATTTCTCGCACTAGAATTCGCAGCATTCGGAAATTTTCTTACTCTCTCGTGAGCGCTCTCTTCTGCGAAAACTATGAAAATTCTCTGTACGCGAACAGCTTTTCGTAAAAATTCGTAGATTCTCGTAAAAATTCGCTGTTTTAGGAGTGTACGCGTTATTTGAAATGCACTGATTTCTTGTATCAATGACTGACTTGATGACAATGACTGATTTCTTTTTTATGAAGCTCACCTCCTTCCTTGTTCCCTTCACTCGTCTGTACACAAAGTAATTACATAAAATAGGTCAATAAAATTACGCTTCTTGTTACCCAACAGCACTACAATTTGCATCCAATTAAAATATTCTTTTACGACTTGTTCGAAACGGCAACTAAAAGACCTCCCATCTCAGTGTCTGAGTGGACACTCAATCCATCCTATCATCCTCTCCATATCGATGTCTTAGCCTATTAAAATGTCATAAATAACTGAAAAAAAATTTAGATAACACATCTCTTCAGACGCCATCCCATCCCTCGTTGCCGTTCATCTCATGAATCATCGCTGACACTGTTCGGAACGCCACAGGTGGCGCGGCGCGGCGCGTTCTACGAATCTCCTCACTTTATTGTCTACGCGATATCCATTAATTAAACAAATTACTATAATTGCCACACATGGTCGGGTGGTGGTTGTTTCTAGCTGACAAGGATTCCTCATGGTTCGTGTCCGAGAGAATGATGTTCGACACCTAGGGGTGTGCAGAGTGTGTGTGTATGGCTATAAATCATGAAACGGTGTCAACCCGCGTGACATTGCAATTGCGGGTTTTGAATACTTCACGCCTAGTGAAATACCCCAAGTGTTCTCTATCAATTAACTTCCTGGATCGTATTCTTTGTCCAGATTTAGAGATTCAACTCAGTTGCTAGTCGTCGTCGCCATTATTGGCAAATGTCTCGTTCGGATGAGCACAACACGCTGAACTTGAACTTGCTGCTTCTGGAAATGGAAACAGAGATTTTTTTTTATTTTCTATCTAAATCGTGTAATAAAATGCGCGATACAATGTTAAATAAGTTAATTATGTCGCAACGACAACGACGACGACGGATGTACCATTTACGAAAAAGGACACGCAAAGCAGTTAAACTTCGACGGCACATTCTGACGGAAAAAGGAAGATAGGAAGTTGAGCATTAGGTACTGCAAAGGCTGTGATTTCTTTCAAAAATAGTTTCGAGGGAAGTGCTTTACGTATTTTACTGCAGCTAATTAATTCAGAGGTAATCCGTGGGGAATGTTGAAAGGTCGTAACTATAGCGTGACTGAGAATTCACTCAGTTTACAACTTAAGTCTGAGTTATTGCAGAGTGTATTTTCTGCTGGCCTATTAACCGAGTTATAGTTAAGAGAAAAGTTGCGCCCAATTAAGGTTTAAAAGTTTATAGACCAATTTGTAATGGATAAACCCATCTAAGCTATAGAGTGAGAGATTCATCGACAGAGGGATGATCGCTGGAGTGTTGCCAGATGATTTCAAGAACCAAAATAATCAAAAAATCGCAGCCCTAGTGAGCCTTACCTCGATATGAAGAATTCTATTGAGTCAGCTAAGTCAACTAAGCTGCCAAGATATCAATATTGACATCTATATCAGAAGTTACATCACGAAACACGGGAATCCTGAATAAACATCCACAAAGGGCTAAATCTCAGAAGACTGGTACACTTACAGATCCCGCTTTAACGCGTAACCTCTTGTGAATTTGTAAAAGTCGAAAAGTTCTTCTACGAGGCTGCAAAAGATACTATCCAAAGACTATTGTGTTCCTAAAGGTATTCATAAATCCAACTCACTTTCTGGTTCGTAAAGACCAAGCCACTGCCAAGTCACTTAGGCGCAGAGAATCCTTGTAGCCACACAGTTGAGAAAATGATACCTACGATCCTTAAGGAGGACGAAGTTGCATGGCCCTATCTGCTATCTTGCAACAGTCGCTATCCAGTAAATTCCTCCTCAGTCTACGCACAAAGCAATTGGAAAGAAGTGTACCCACAGCAGAGAAACCTAACCACTGTCCAGCAAAAGACTTAAGATTACGATGAAAGACTCATTGATCGTTCCTGTGGAATTGTTCATTGCATGAAGTTTCTCAGTGGAAACCAAACAAACCGGTGAATAAAGTAAGCAAGAGCATGGTTTGTGTTTGACACTTTCATGCAGCAGAAAGGAGCAAATCTGCAACGACCAACAGTATACTGGTGGAATGAAGAAAACGCAAAACCTCACGGAGTATGCCACATACAGCGCAATCGTCGGGCTGAATTTCAAAAATGTCTTCAACATCGCAAATTGGAGAAACATTCACTGAGCTCTACCAAGAGAATAACAGACTACCTGCAATGGATACAGCGCCAGTGCAACAATTGCAACGATGGCGGTATTACGAATTAAGCGGTGTTCCTCAAGACTCCATCCTAGGACTGCTAATGTTGGAAATAAGTAAATTACGAGATCTTTCAAAACAATTAGTTTTGTCGATGACAAAACAATCGTTAAAGTGACCTAGGTCCTTGAAGTGTTGGACCACAACGGACTAGTGCCATGAAGAAGACGCGGAACCGGCTTACAGAATCAATAGCCTGAGAGTATGCAGCGCCTTACCTACTTTGATGTAGCATTTTAAATAGTTGTATAGGTATAGAGAGAGTGCAAGCAGGAAAATGGTGTTAACAGTGACGTGTCGAAAAGAGAGAAGGTACCACTCTGACAAAGGCAATTGGACGCAAAGGTTGATCCCCAAAATAGACCTCTGGATCAATAGGTAGCATGGAAAGCCGACCGTTCCAAAAGGATAGCTGCTAGAAAGAATAATTCATGACTGACTTGACCAGTACACCAAAGGAAAAAACGAAAGACTACCAGTGCGATAGAAACTCTCTTGAATGTTGCAGTTCCACAAGCTTCAGTTGTAGGTCCAGCATTGTTGAACATTATATGTGATGAGGTAATGTCTGTAATGTCAGATAGATATCACAATAAATCCTGTGTGGCCCCGGAGAAAGGGAGACCAGATCCTACCTCAGTATCCAGTATACAAAAGGTCAGAAAGTGAAGCTTTAATTCGAATTTAGAGATCCTTTCTGTTAGATTAAATCTCTTAGTAAATGTCCACCTAGATATTTTGAGCTCACTCCATAATCAAGATGAATGGAAAATATCCCTCCTGACACAAGCTCCTTTGACCTGAAGTCATAAGTTCCTCCGCATGGTCTGCTACACATCCCTTTTTGGGAAATTTAATTTCGCTCGGTCTTTTAACACTCTTCAGGTTTTGAAAACTCATAGAAAATAATTTTTTTTAATTTTTCTTTAATTTCCAACAAACAAATAAGTGAGTTCCACAAACGGTATTACTAAATAATTTCATCAACAATAATTAAGGTTGGTATTTCCCCTGTTCCTTACCAGGCTGAGAGACGAGCACCATGAGCCAAAGGAGCGGCATAAGTGGCAGCAGCCAATGGAGCAGTAGCATAAGCAGCACGAGCCAATGGAGCAGAGTACAAGCTCTGGCTAGCATATGAGTTGGCATAAGCACCAGAATATCCACTGGCATAGAGTCCACCAGAAACCAAAGGAGCAGCGTATGAACGGGCCAATGGAGCTGAGATGTACTGTTGGGCAATTGGAGCGGCATAACTACGAATAGCTGGAGCAGAAGCAATCAAAGAAGCAGACTGGGCAATTGGGGCGACGCCATAAGTGCTAGCAGCCAAAGGAGCTGAAGCCAGCACAGATCCGGAATAAGCAATTGGAGCAGCATAGCTACGAGTGTATGGAGCTGAAGCAATCAATGAAGCAGCTGGAGCAGCGTATCCGGATGAGATGATCGAGGTAGCTGGTGCCGAGATGATAGATGCAGCTGGTGCGGCGGCATATCCACTCGAGATGATCGATGGAGCAGCATAAGCAGCTCCTTGCAAAAGACCACCAGCGAGCACCGACTGGGAGCAGGCGAGGACAGCAATAAGCGCAGAAGCCTAAAAAGAAACAACAGTTTAAGTAGGTATCCCCTAAACCAACTAATCGTTATCCTTACGAAACGGAACATGGTTAGTTAGTTTGTTTGTTTGTTGGATTGAACTGTGTTAACAACAAGAAGTATCTCAGATGAGTATGCTTCAATGGATCACTGGTCGGCGGTTTTATACCCAAAAAATTGCATCGAGTACTTTCGAAAAAAGACACACTTTGCTTTGCGACAATTTTACGCATACACCGGTTGCGTAACGTGTACACACGGACGGACTTCCAGTCATGAATGTGTGAAGGTGAACTAATTAATCCAAGTGATTTTGATCAGTTTAAAGGTCGACATAAGTTTTTGGCCAACAGAAACGAAAAAAGGTGTTTGTGCAGCCGTTTTGTGGTTTGAAAGTGATTACACTTGAAATTGTGCCAAATTCAGGTTATGCCAGGTGTGTGGGGATTCTTTATGGGCGACTATATTAAGTTGAAGGTCTTTATCTTTATGGCATTTCTGGATTCTAACTATAAGATACGAGTTTTTTTTTTCTTTTTTTGCTTAACATTGACCAGAGGCAGAAGTGTAGGTCAGTTTTAATTTGGTTACTGAGGTGGAAATAGGTGGCGAGACGTAGTGAAAGTGAAATGGATTTGTGCCTAAAGAAGTGCTACCTAGTCTAATAATTTCTTCTAGCCTTTCAGTTGGCATCGAATGATTTTGACGTTTGGCTCATCAATAACCGCGGTACTGTGCAGAGTCGGAATCATTCTACGATTACCAACAAGGATTCTTTATATTGGAAGCTTCCACGAGTTCGGGTTGTATGATGTCTCAGCTACGATTGACAAGATACGAAGTGTCTGTTGTTGGCGCTTTGCTCATCACGTCCAGAGTACAACGAGATGATCTTACTCATGCAGGCGTTGGCTCCTGAAATGTTTCATCTGATTAAGGAGGTTCAACGATCTGTTAAGGTAGTTTAGGCAGACATTTCTTTCAGGGAGCATGTGCTTAATGGGTATTCCCCTTAAGGAGAAAACCAAATCAAAGTTCTGGAAGATTTTCGCACAAGCAGACCTTCTACGGAAGTGTTCAGTGAAATTATCAAACCACGTGGAGTGCTTGCAGCTTCTGGCCGATGTTCTTGATTTTTTCCAAGCAAAATAGCCTAATAATTTCATTTTAGTTTGATTAGTCCCTAGATCCAATTGTTCTTGGAGCGGCACTTGCTGGTGGCTCTATTCAGGAGATCGAACACCTTTTTCAGATTTCAAAATCCGGAGACTTTGTGGCGGCCTATTACCATGGCTTAGAGGGCAACCGAGAAAGGTACAATCATGATGAACCAACTGCGTATAATTTATCAAGGATTAAGATGCCTATTATCTTTCACTATGGGAGGACACGGGCTTTATAAAGCGCTGTCGGGCGTCCGACGTGTCCATGCGGTGGACGGAACTAAATTTAGCCATTTTGACTTCATATGGTCCCCGTCGCTGAAGAGTTTGGTGAACACAAATGTATCAAAGCTGTGTGCAACCTTCTTTCTAGAGAAATCGACTGTGCAACCTGGCTACTCCCCCACTCTCATCTTTCGTCCATAAATGGCCAATCTCCAACCAAGGTACTAGGCACTCAGCGGTCACTTCCTAGAGACTAAATAGTAGCAGTTGACAAGCCAACGTAAAAGAAAAGAAAGACCTAAAGCATAACCCCATTCGATGCGATACTTCAGGACTCCTTTCAGGAACTAAAGCTTTCCTAGCGAACTCTTCATCCTTTGTTTCTTTGGATATCTTTGTACTCAGCTGAAACTCAACGCATTGGCCTCGGATATCTCATTTAAGAGTGGTCTGCAGGTTCTCATAACTTACTTACTTACTTAAAGGGCTCCCGAGTCCATGCCTGAGACATTGTTGCCTTCCATCCTCTGCGGTCCGGAACACGCTGCTTCCAGTTGTGAAGACCAAGTTTTCTGGCATCCGCGACAGCTTGGTCTTTGTATCGGATCTTTGATCTTCTTCGCCGCCTCAAACCTGGGGGCTGGGATTCGAAGATCCTCTTGGCTGAAGCATTGTTTTCCATTCGGTCGATGTGGCCGAGCCAATGTTGTCTGCGTATCTTGGTTCTCACAAGCCTCGGCCTAATTGCAGTAGGGATCAAGCCCTATAGGCTGCCTGGCTGTTTATATGGACAGTGATCGTCTTCCCAACTCTTTATAATGGTTGTGACCTCGGATTGACTTGAAAGACACTACAGTTGTTGTTTATTCTAAAAAGCGGTTTATTCCTAGGCTAGGATATAATAAACTCCATCTCCCATGGCAATGTTCATCGGTATAGAACGCGAACTCATTTTTCTTCTTGGTTCTCCAGTTCTTCCAGGAAATTATGTCAAGAATCATAGTATTTAATCGAACAGAAGAAGACGTAGTTATAAGAGATCGATGACCCCAATCGGCCTTCCCTCAACCTTATAGAATTCTTGGCCGCCAGACTACTGCAGAATATAACTAATCATGGTCACTGTAGGTGCTCCTTCTTATTGATCCTTGAGCTTGAAACTGGTATTGCTTCTTGAGTACTATCCCACGATACTAGTGAACCATCCAGTATACAACAGCTGGTTTGAAGCCCCCACGTGAAGAGGGCCCTTAGGACTGACATTGATGCAGACCTCATGGCGGACTTAAAGTTTGCTAGAACCACTCAAAAACAAACAAAACTTGTCTAAAACTAAGCCACTCAATTCAATTCATCCATCCATCCAATCAGAATCAAATCAAATCAAATCCTCACCCTTTTTTCAAATAATAAACAACTTTAGAAACTCTCCAACTTTCGAAAGTACTTATTCGAAAACTCATCAACGTTAATGCTTTCCGTGATTTGAGTTGAGGGTGCAAGAGAGTTTTCGTTTTTTAGTGATTTGTTTTTATTGTTGAGTCCCTGTTTGGAAAATATTTTAGGAATAAAAATATAAAATAAAAAATTCTGAAAAACATTTTATGCGCCAGGCCAGATAGCTTATAAACTAGACTAAACTAGTGGACAGGAGGCCATTGGTTTGTACTTGTCTCAACTCTGTTCCTTCTCTACGTATTGGCCATAAATAGTTCCACTGCGTGTCTGACGAACGACTAAACTCTTTTTATCGTTTTTTGGATAGATATACGTATGCGCCGTTTTCAAGACATTTCGCAGGACTTCTCGTTCTCGTGCCACTGCGCCGGGCCGTCTCTTTGGTGGGGTCCTAATGGGTTATTCGATTAGTTGAGCCTTTTAGGTGCAGCTTTTTTTTTTTTTGAAAAAATACCTATCTATGAGATTTTGAATTTCCCGAACACGTTGCGGGTGTATTGTTCGGCCTTTCCTTTCGAAGTAGTAATAGTACAGACAGGATGATATCAGGAGTACTGCTGTTACATAGAGGCACCAGCTTGCACTCGACAGTACGCTGCAATTGGAACAACGGTTTTCAATTCAGTTCTCCAGAACTGATGCTTTGCTTACCTTTTGAAAAAGTCATTGGCAATTCGAAAGAAATCCCTGTCGTAGGTGGGTTTTTCCACTTTTCGAAAGCTTCGCAGGTAATCAAAGATTCCACTGATATACATTGCAGCGGTGGTTAAACTAAAATTCCAAAATAAAAAAACAACTGTATCCAAATGGTGAGAGGCTAAAAAATTAACAGAAATTTGTTGCAAACTGAATCGATTTTGATTCCAAAATGACAGGAAAGGATTTGTATTATTTTATACGTTTCCGATTCAGAGAGTACTTTATCATAGCAAAGTAGATTGGCTATTTCAAAACTGTCTTTGCTATTCTAGGAGCAGCTTCTGCTTATCAGAACAAAGGATCGGGGCAGTTCATGTAGTTGGATAGCGAGTGGCGCCATCCTCAGTTGAATTAAGCTATGCTAGGGGTATTACTTCTCAAGAACCCTCTGCTTTTCGAATACGACATAAAACTGGAGGTCCTTTCCTTACAGTTGCTTATGGCCTAATATTTATTTATTTTTTAGGGGTATTAGCTACTTCTCCCAACAAAGGTTAGGAAATATAATAACCCAACGAACTAGAGTTTCCACAGACCAGAATGACCTCAGGCAAAAGAGCATCTTGGAGGAGCTTCTGCGAAGCCATTGAAACCATCAAAGACGCTACTAGCCGTAGGAAAATTTATCATAAAGTCCCCTCCGCCCGGCTTAGGACCTCTTTTGGGAATGATCTGTGATAAATTTGGATTGGAAGAGGCCATTAGCTTTAAAATGAACGTCTATACTTTGTGGAGGATCCTCCAAAAGGATCTTCGAATCCCAGCCCCCAGGTTCAAGACGGCGAAGAAGACCAAACCTCCGGTACAAAGACCAAGCTGTCGCGGATGCCAGAAAACTTGGTCTTCACAACTGGAAGCAGAGGATGGAAGGCAACGATGTCTCAGGCAGGGACCCTATACGAGTCGGGAGCCCTTTAAGTAAGTATACTCTGTGGGTATGTGAAAGCATGAAGATTTAAAGAAAAGCATGAAGACAGCATTCAAAGAACCGCGCAAAGTCGGGGTACTCAAATGCAATCAACCATTTAGTTGCTAAGACTGATGACGAACTAAAAACACGACGTGGATACAAGTCGTCTGGAGTGTACAACATCGGCAAACTTTTCCCCTAAAATTTAAGCATAACCTTTGAGGCTACTGGGTGCTGTTACTTCAGTTAAAGTGGATCCCACTGGATGTTCGGCACTCGCGGCAGTTTAGTACATCTTTCTTAACGAATACTCTTCGACTGCTCCTAAAAGTTTGGCTACTGGGATGTCTTAATAACGCCCATAGGTCAGTGCAGACCTGAGTGCTATGGAAGTATTTCGTTTCCTCAAGTCCACAAACCCACAAACCTAACAACGCCCTTAATCCCTGTTATGGGTTAGAATGGCAACTTTCTAAGTATAGTTTCGAGGGAGTGATTTACTAATATTAAATAAGTCAAAAAGTTTCAGATTTCCTTAAAAGATTAAGACAGTTTCTGGATGGACTCCTGTTCTAGCACCTTAGATGAACTAAGCTCTACTTACTCCTTTTGATGCTCCTCCACCAACCACTCGCAGATAAGCTAAGCGTTCTTCCTTTTCAAAAACCTTTGAAAGAATATAAGGCATCCACATTCAATCTAGGGGATGCGTAAGGGCCTACACGTTTGAGGTGGTTAATGAAAGATCCCTCCTCCAAAAAGAGTGTACGCCAGCAGCATTTCTTAACTCTAACAACGTGAGCTCTGTCAGTCAAGTGCTAGATTAGTCGCAGGGCAAACATATCCTTTCGGATTGGATGAGAGGTATGATCGATACTAGAAACACTGTGAGTTGGGTAACAGTCAGGCACACGCTATGGCTGACTCTGCTTTGGAACCTTGTGTTTAATGAAATCTATAAAAAGTCTATAATTTGTCATACTGTAGACAGGAGGTAGATATCTGCCCACTTTCGCAGATGAACACCCTAAAAAACTGGGCCTAGTTAGAGGAAAGTCACCGATCTTAAGCCAGCACAACTAAGTGGAAACCAACTCCACATCTTAACTTAAGTGCAAACCAGATAATAAACTGAATTGGAGGGACAATTTTGATAGAGTTCTTACTAAACGATTGGAGCACAAACAGCTAGTCAGACATCAATGCGTATCCCCTGACTTCAGCCCTACCCTTGACACCGAATTCCTCTCCGAAGAGAGCTAGACAAAAGGCGAGTTCATAAACTCCGTCAAAAATAAAATTTACTCGGAGGTACCAACAATCGCTCAGCCTTTAAAACTTCCCAATCATGCATAAGTGTAATCCCAGCGAAGGTATAAATAATCCCCAAGGCCAGATGGAACCTATCCTCCTTGACCTGCAATAAGTATGTGAACTTCTACGTTAATACTCAAGAGAGCCATCAAAGCCAAGAGGTTTAAAATGCAACTTATATCCGGGATACAGCCCGAGATAAAGGCGGCTCCACTAAGCCTTCAAAGTCAAGAAGCGCAAAAAGGATCTTAAATCTCTTAAGTTCGAGGTAACTTCCATAGCAATGAGGTGGCCGGTGAGCTAAGGCACAGAATGAAGCACAAAGTGACCACTGGGTTCGTAGCAGTGCATTTTGAATTCCACCGGTTGTGACTGTGATTTCTCCATCACAGTGACTGAATCACAATTCGTTCTTCTTTGCTCATCTTTTTCATCATAGAAAATACTACCAAAGGATAATCAACAGGATGTTTGTTATTCATTTCTCAGTGATTTCTTACAAATACTAGCCGTGTTTTATTGGAAAGTGTATATCCAGCTCAGTAAATTTTTGCAAACAAAGCAATAACAAAAAGTGATAATAATTCAGTAAACAAAAGTGAACATAAAGTCTGGAGAAAGTCGAATCACAGAGAGCCTAGTACAATTTGTTCGTTAATGGTTGTTGTCTACAATCCTATTCAGCGCCATCTAGGTTTCGAATGCCATTTTGAACATAAAAATTAAAAGTTAAGTTAGTAGTTAAGAGCTGGCTATACACTTTCCAATAAAACACGGCAACTGAAAGATTTCTTACAGGATTCCTATGCAGCCGTCTCTGCGGAGCTGTTGGCTTTGATAAAGAGTTGTTTGCAGTTTTGCTAAGGTTTGAAGGTCAGGGGCTTACGTAGGGTCGTAGGGCTGACAGGCGGAGTAGTAGGAATGCAGTAAAGTGGGAGGTTTATTATCCGTCTTCTCTGGATCGTTACCTCGCCAAAAGAAGGAGAAGAAATAAAAAGGTTGTAAGAATTGAGGTCTAATCAAGTAGCCTTAAGTCGATATATAGTGCTTCAACTGTTTCAGTGACGTCAACAGATCCTAATTAATTCGTATCCTTTCTATGAGTGTATAGTTGTTTTTCTGTAACCCAAACTCGATGGGGAAAACTTTTTCCTTCCTCCCTCTCAAACTGAACTCCCCCACTGAAGGAGGTTAATATGTTTCTGTACAACTATCACACGTGCCACTCCCTCCTCGTCCTCCCCAAGAAAAAGCTTCAGATTGATGTAGACATCCAGGTTATAGCACGGACTACATAAAGTGGACCCACCATCGATGTGGATGCTTTCACATGTGTAGGTGGTGGGTTTGTTTTAGGTCAGTGCCTGACATTGACCCATTTCCCTGGTGTTTCGTCGTCATAATTCCGTGAAACTGTGTCAAAGACTACGACGCGCTTGCCAAAGGACATTCGCAATTAATTTCCAAACGACATGCTTGCTCATGTTACATGATAAATGTTATTAATTTATTTACTCCTTTTTGTTTCTTATTTCTTTGGACAAAAAGTAATAGTATCTGTGACTGGGAGGAACGAAGGACCTGTTTTTTTTTTCCTATAAGAGCACACAGGCGACAAAAGGAATTGTGTTTGTATGTGTGGGGGAGGGGAAGGACTTATCGCTCGCTTCTAATGGAAACATAATAAATCGCTAGGATTTGTGACGTCATAATGTTGCGGATTAATTCTGGAAGGCTATTCCGGATATCGATTAGAGATTTATTTTTTCTGCTCTTGGTATTATGCGGTTGTGGCGGCGTTTCTTGATTTGATCACGTAGCAGACATTGTGGGACCATTTGGTAAATATTGATAATTTCGCAGTAATTTGCGGAATGGATTGGTATGTTGTTTGAGTTGGGTGATGGCGGCGGCGGTTGAAGTCGATTAATCCGAATGACTTAATGGGTAAAGAGGAAATGTATACACTTGGTGGATAGCTGATTTCTTTTGGATTTTGTTGACTTTACTTGGAAGGAATAAATTTGGATATAGACAGCATCTTGCAGATAACACAGAAGATGCTATGCGTTCAACTGCCTTTGTTCCTTATCTCTCGTGCCATTCTTCAGGCCTTGCCACTGATGGTACTACCCAATTGAAGGTCTACGCCTACCATTTGTCCTAAGAGGTTTTCCGAAAAGCGCTGCATACTCCCAAGGCGTTGACTTTTCTACTTACAACAGAAACCAAGGAACTAGATAGTGTAATAAATGACGAAGGACCAATAGAGGAACCAGGTGAATCCGTCTCTATACTTTGCTGGACGGTACTAAAGAACTTGCATGCATTGAGAGGAAAGCTGCAGCGCACTAGATGGCACAAACTCCTTAAATATAGCAAACTAAACGGTTATCTTGTGGACCATTACGGCTGCCTCAAGAGATCCAGACAATGTTCACAGACTTCTACTCTTCAACACAGAGGATGTGGACAATAGAACACAACATCAGATGTGTCGTACCCCAAGACTCGCAACTAGGTCCTATACTGTGGAACAAAGTGAGGTCTTTTCGCTAAGATTATCAAAGCTGTACAGACCATGTGTACATAGGGAAGTTAAACCTAGAATACATAGTTCCCTATGTTAAATGTACCAAATAAATAGGGAAGTTAAACCTAGGAACAGAAGTCGTTCTCGTCAGCAAACAAAGGACAGTAAGCACCTTAAGGATAAGAGCCTAAATCTCCAAAGAAGAGGTAAAGTGAATTGGCGTTAACGTTGGTACAAGGCTTTCATTCCGGGAACATCTACTATATGTGTTTGTGGACCAAAATACGGTAGAAGATTACTGCAAAGCAGTGACTACTTCATAGAGTATTGCCTATGGATTACAAATCCTTTCAAGGACCATGAAGTGAAGCTCAGGAGAAGTACACGATGACCAGATAAGAATGATAAGAAAACAACACTGTAGGATATAAAATTGATTCTGACTTTATTTTGAAGTCACATTCATGCCATTATGTGTGGAATAGCACGTCATTCAAATAAACGCCTCGACTTTGCTTCAAGCGGTCTGTGCGATTTTTGATGAATCGCTCCGGCAATAGCTTCTCGAATGTTTACTACGAGCTCATCCAAAGTGGTTAATAAATTGAGTGACTATTCAAAAAGTGCAGTTGTATATTCAATGTTCGAATACAAGCATCACAAAAGTAATTAGTTAATCCCAACTTTCATCACAAGAAACCATCTCAAATCAGCCCTCACTTTCGTTTTCACTTACCTCTCCGAGTAATTCTCGACTGGTACTCCATTAACAATCGGTCTCATTACAAATTCAACATTTCATCGAGCTAAAGTCAACAAAAATATTATTAGAAACGAACTTCTGGCCTCAAGAATTCCCCCCTTTGGCCGCAGTCAAACTCAAATTGAATGAAATTCTTCGAAATTGAACCCAAAAATAATGCAATTCATCGAAACTCAAGAAAATTCTTTTATCTCTCGTTAGTGGCACCACTTGTGTTTTTTTCCTCCAAGGTACACTGGTACCTTATGCCACATATCATTGCCACATGAAGTGACCCAAAAAACTCACCGGGCTTATCTCGTATCTCTTGAAACTCTCAACAGAAAAACAAAAAAAAAAAAAACCTGCATCCTTCCATTCGATGGATATGTATCTCAAACTTTGTCATGCAATGCATCCACCACACCAGAGAGAGAGAAGGTGTCACACTTTTGTGCAGCACATACATGACTTTTGGTCATGTAACCCAAATCAATGTGGCCTGGCCCCTTCATCGTTTCATATTCTGTCAATTGTCAAGATTCAAATTCATTTGGAATGTGCCTCATTGCAAACTCAAAGATACTTGTTCTGGAATTGAATTTCGAACTTTGCCGACTGTCCTACCGACCGCCAAGCCCATTTGTCGATGGTAATAAGGTCGAACTGTGTGCCACTGATGTGTACAACTCTTTTAAGACTTTTTGGCAATAAATCGTCGAAAATGTTTGTTGGTACTTAACAAATGTTATGCGGAGGAGGAACATGTGGCGCTATTAAAATTGAGCTGCAATTCGGATTGAATCTAGGTGAATTGGATAGTGTATATGACGAGGCTATGACTATGAAGTCATGACAAATTTGTTAAGAGGCAATAAAGTTGGACCTACCTTGCGCGTTGGATGGTTGTTAAAATTAAAATTATTGGGAGAGTCTCGATTGGGGTGCCGTAAAATAAAGGAGCGCAGTGAAAGAGGTTTTGAAATAGTGTCCGGGGGAGAAATGGATTTTATTGATGGATTTGAGTATGGATTGGAATTATAAAATGCAAACGTGGTCGGCAGTTAAAAGTTGCTTCAGTTTTTTTTCGCACCTATTGCATCGTAATGAGTGGGTTAAAACGTTTCCGATTGCTTGTTTGAGGGGAATTCCTAAAAGACGGATGTCAGCTGGCAGGCAGTGCACTTTTGCCCATTTCATGAGGGCATGATGCTGCTTCTTCATTATTCTCCCACTCGACTTGCTGGTTGCGTCTCATCTTTCCTAAGACTTGACCGTACGTCTGGTTATATTTTTCAGAGTAATGGCTGAGGCCAATTGTAACCTAAAGTATCCATGGTTCCATGGTGTGTTCCTATCAAAGATGTCATTCGATTGGACTGGTCAAACTTTGTGGTTGCCTTATATAGCCTGCTGTTCATCGCAATAGGGTGACCAGATACCAATGATACTTTTTCTAATTATCATGTTTCAGCAGCTAGGATAATGTATGGCCACTTCCTTAAAGATTACCTTACCTGAAGCACCTCCCATACAGGTTCAAGTATCACAAACAAATTAGTCTTAATATTCAAAAGCCGACCTCATAAACAACCATCGGTGCACAGACAGTCTGATTAATTTTTATAATCTTTCCTGCCCGCATGTATCTCGCCAGAAAAGACTCAATCAAAATCGCATAAAACAAGTCGTAATAATAAATAAAAATCCATAAAATTCCTTAATCGACAGTAATTCCATTCCCAAGAGAGCATAAAACTTTAATTTTGAAAAATTACTCGTGTGCCTTCTTCAATCTGATCACGATCACGATCAGATGCACGTCAAGTGTGTATGTTCGGTCCGGTAATCCGCCCGTAGTCCAGAAAAAGAACGTAGGCGCGATTGCGTGACCTAAAATCTTACACAGCAGCAATGCAAATGCAGCTCTTGAAGATCGCCGATCATTAGCGCGCTTTAACGATCTGATAACATTTGATTGGAGTAAATCATCATTAGACTTTCGGTGTGTGGCGATCACCTTTGGTGACACTTTTTGGGACAATGCAATTGGAACATGTTGTGGGCTGGGGCTGTACTCGTAGATGATTTCTCCATCAATCGAATGGTATTTCCTGCTAGAAATGCACCCACAGAATGATGCAAGAGATTGCATTTCAAAGATAGTCCTTGATTTGTCGAAGATAAAGCACGCCTTCATCCATTTAACTACTGCCCCAGACCGATCGATTGCAGTTGTTTGGAGAATTACACACGATGCGAAGGAATGTGTCAACAAGATACTTCTGGATAAGATAAACCAGTGGGCAATTACACTGCGAAATTCCATTAAAAAGAAAAAGGTTCAACGATCCACAGGTAGTAGCTGCTGTCGAATGTTTACAAATGATTCACCCAAAACAAGATACCGTTTGTGTTCTGTGGTGCAACGCCTGCGCCTGCGCCTGCAACAAGTCGTGGACAACGTTAATCATTCGAATACAGTCAGGAAGCCGAACAGGCATCTGACAGCCACTCGGTAGGTCGTGATCATGTTATCTTGCGGTTCCTGGAAAAGAAAAAAAACGAGAACACACATGCTCCAAAAAATTGGAGCCACCCCCACACTGAACCTTTGGCGCTAAACTGCACTTCGTATCTGAACTAATCAATCTCTTGAACGCGTTCCACAAACTCTATTACTATATTAAAAAATATCCAGGAAGATAAATAGACTCAGATACGTGCTTAGGAGTGTGATGCAAGTGTGCACCTTGAGCACTCTGGAGTCCATGCTCTGGAATAAGTTTTCTTTCCAATTTTGTCTTGCCTGATGAGATGGAAACCTCCCTCTGACTAATTGTACAAATTACTTTGGTTTAATAGCGGAGATGAGGTTTCACGTGCGTGATGGCACGCTGGCTGCAGCTACAGTTCATGAGGTTGTGCATCCACTCGGAGGAGGAGTAAAGAAAGGTGGATACACTAGTGGAGATGATTTTTCGTTTTGTATTATGCATCGCATTTATGTTCGGTGATTACAGTTATCGGGATGTTGAATTTGTTGATTGATTGAGGCCTGATAGGGATGTGAAGCTAAATGGAAGTTTAAGTGGAAAATATTGTTTGATTAGGTTGATGATGAGGTTTGTGATTAGAAATAGGGTTTGTGGTTGTTGGCGTTTGTCACTTCTTGTCAGCTAACTAACGAAGCTACGAATAGTCGTAAGAGCTGTAAGCAAAAAAGCGGTTCCAGCTTCACTAAACAGGAACAGCCTCTTCTCTTTGAAGATGCCTTTGGGTCTCGTTCCTCCATGAGAGATTGATAGCAAGGCAGTTTCGCCATGAAAGGCAGATTCTTAAAGACGTAACTGAGCTCAGTAACTCTCTGAGTTAACTCTGTGTTCAGCTGATCGGATCGGTGCCGAATCGACAATTCTGCGTCTCCATCGATTCTAGCCTCTACGGAGGCTTTGTTTCCTTTTTTCACACCAATATCTGCCTGGTTGGTGGCTTAAGGTCCAAGAGGGTGTACTCACGTCCAAACTTTTCCACGATGTGACCAAATGCCTGTACACTGAAGCCATGATGATTACCGATCGCACGTCGAAATTCATGTTGTGTACAACTAAGCCGGAAATTCGATAATATTTTTGAATAAATTTCTCACTTTCTCCAAGCGCAAAGCCCTGCGTGATGAAATGACAAAGCCTACTTACTATTTTGACAGGTTAATGTCATTGATTACTTCATCGAAGATTACTTTATCAAAATATGAGAACAATTGTGGATGTATGACACTCCTCAAAGTGCCCTTAAACTACAATCAATAAGTCAAAGCCGGCAAGTGAAGTCTTGGTTCATTTGTCCATTGTAGACTTCTGGCTTGTGGGCTCGAACCCTTTATCTTTCTTTGAACGAGAAATGCGAGCACTTAAGGCGCATATTAGAGCCGACAGATAGTCTAGGTAGAGACACTAAAGTAACACATTTATGAGAGAGGTGATGAGACATTAAAGAGAATGTATTGCAGGAGTATAAGCACAAACGAATCTGGACGCTACTCCTCTCTAATAGTTTTTCCCCTACATAAATGTTCCAGGCTCAAAACAGTATGTTCATGGATTCGCTCGCAAAGAGCTTTTAACACAAACGCGAAGAAAATACTGTAAATTATGAACGAATGCTTAAAATGACATACAACTCTGCTCAGTCAATTTGGACACCACCTGAAACCAACGAAAGGTATCATCAGAGCTCGATTTTTTTATTTGGTTCCGCTGTTCAGCCATTTATGTGTGCTCTCTTGTCTCTTCTATTGTCTCTATTTGCCTCTTCGGCCTTTCTTATTGCTACCAATCGACGCAGCTCAATCTGTACCGCCGTTATGACGAAATAGATCTCCAACCAGTCGCCCGCTGACCTCATCGTGTAGTCTATTAGTAGCTTCAGGTTTCGTAGATTCAATATGCCACTTGTGAGGCGTCTGCACTAGAATATAACATGCTCCGCGTCTTTCAGCTCTTCTAGGTAGACTGAACTTGACATCCGGCAACAAAATTTTCTGCTTGGGGTATTCGTTCTATCATCTGCTCGAGTCCCTAAGTCCCTCAATCTCCTTTATTGAACAGTTCTCATTCTCGTTCTTTTAGGGTTGATGGTTGTCGTTCTTTTTCTTTTTGTGGCTCTTGGCTGGTGCCTCTGCTTACTACCGGCAGACTAAGTAGTATTCTTCCTGGTTTTGTACCAGTATTCAAGGCCATGCTCGCTTGTGGTTTTTGAGCGCTTCCATACGTCTTATGGAAGACCCCGTTGGTGAATAAGTCTTTATATAGATTGTCATGAGAAGTGACTCTATGTGCTGGAACTTATTGCCTTAGTCTAGCTCTATGGACAATTCTGCTTGCCATGACCATAATAAAATCGTAGTTCTTAGGCTCCCTTTGATTTGTTCATCCCAACGTATTTCTTGAGTGACGGTAGCACAAATTTTGCTCTTTGACTTCTTATAGCAAATTGTTATGCTCCACGTCGTCTATAGAGGGACCTAGCACTTGAAAAAATACTCCTTTTTGAAGCTGAGGTTAAGATTGTTAAGTCACACAACTAGGCTTGTTTCATATCGAGGGCAGTCGCCTTGAGATTCAGATCCTTCTGGACTCAAGAGCGGAAAAACAGATGCCAGTTTCTACTTAGAATTTGGAGCTGACATTGTCCCATTTAGAGTTCATGTTCCATGGCTCTGACTCAATCATGAACTCATAACAGGCTAAAAATCATTCCGACTCGCTTTGTTCTTTCTTTATCCAAAGGCTCTTCCAGGCCATCCGAAAGCGATAACTCGTCTTGCCTAACGCACGTGTGAGCTACTAATATTGACGTACTTGGCTAGGTCTGAGTGTTGAGCTTCTTCAGACTCAGTATACGTTGAGCTTTTCATGTGTCGCATTTATAGTATGACGAGAATATTGACAATATTGCATCTACCATCCTCATCACAGTGAGTATGTATAAATAACCCATTTCAAGGACAAGTACTTACAATTGCAATCAATCCGTGCACCAGCACTGATTACTTCTCATGCCGCCTCGATTCAAGTGCATTCTAAATAATTACTTTCCACCCAAGTACCCATTCAATTGTCTATCTTCCACTGCCACCTACCAACTAGACAATGACAAACTCCGTCCACTTCTTCGTACTCGTATTTATTCTTCGTGCAGCAGCTTCAACCCACGTTGAAAGTGAACTTGATGGAGTCGAACAACTTGAACCGTAACGCAGCGCGTTCCCCCAACCAAACCATCTGCATCAGCAGCAGCAACAGCAAAAATATTTGAAGACGTGCATACGCATAAGTAAATAGCAAGTCCAAGCGGCAGCCAGCCTACGAGTAGGTGCAACACAAAGAATAAACCACTCCGCCAGGATGATAGATCCAAAAAAAAACTACGACCTGGACTTGGACCCCGTGTGCAACAAGTGGACAGATATAGACGAGTGTTGCGAGTACGTGCCTCCGCATGGGCCCAGCCGAATCCACAAGTAGTGGCAATCCTGCCAGGTTACGTTCGGCAGCAGCTAGAGCTGATTCGGCGCGGATGATGTTGATGGTGATGTTGTTGATGATGATGATGTGGACACCGATGATCTGCGAAGGAGCAGCAGCAGTTCCATGATCATCGAACAAAGTCAACATTATTTGTTGTATGCATTTGTTTTGTAGATAAATAGAGAGATACATCTACGGAGACAAGACCGGAGCTGGCCTGTTGCTGGAAGAAAATATATCTTCCGCGATGGGGAGAAGAAAAACTGTCCCTTTTTACATAGAAGACGCTGGCTTCTTTCCGAAAACCAGTTTAACTGCTGCGTGTAAAAGAAAGAATACCTCTGCTGCTGCTGCGGCTGGTGATTTAAGTTAGTACACTTGTCAAAGTTGAGCGTGTTTTTTTCTGTTGAACATAAGGTGCCCCTAGGGGTCATTGAAATGGTGTGAGGTGAATCGCCGCCTGACCAGACATTTGAACAGACTCTGACAATAGAAGAATCTATTGTGTGTGTACTTATAAAAGAATTAGTTGTTTGGGGTTCTTTTGGACTGAATTTACTTGGAATGTTATTTGTCTTGACGGAACATGTACTTATGGCAGAAAAGAAAGGTTAACTAAAGCGATGGATAGAGAAGGTTAATAGAAGGTCCAACCATCAAAGTCGACTTCACTCACTTCCGTCTGCACGATAAGTAAGAAAGCTGAGCAAATATTGGGCACCTTCGAGCGAAATTAGGTCCCTTATGCGAGGAGGGCGAATGAAAGAGAATACCGCAGAGGATGGAAGGCAACGATGTCTCAGGCAGGGACTCTACAAGGGTCGGAAGCCCTTTAAGAAGTTTAGAAGAGCTTAGGAGGTTATCTAGCTTTCATGCTTCATGGCTACATGAGGGCCATGAGATGTAGGTTCATGTGCTGGAACTTATTGACTTAATCTTACTCTAAAACAACTCTGCCGCAGTTCTTAGGTTTCTTTCAAACCCGATCATCCCAGTGCACTTTTTGAAGGACACTACAGCGTCAACAAATTGCTAAGCTTTACGTAGCCTGTAGAGGGACCCAATATACTTGAAAAAAATACAGCATTCGGATTTCAAGCCATGGAACTGTAAGCATTCTTCGGCGGTCTTCGAGTCAGCATTTGAGCCCCCGAGAACTCAGTTATTTACCTACTGAGCTTCCGAGCCTTGAAGAGTCTCTACTAAGGGTGACTTCCATCCCGAACACGCTGCTTCCACTTATGAAGTTGTCAACTATTCTAGAATCTGTGACAACTTCGTCTTTGTACCGATGGTTTGGTCTTATTCGGCGCTCGTCTCGAACCTGATCGGGTGATCCTCTTAACTTAAGCAATGTTGTCCACTCACTCGATGTGGCGTATGTAGTCGGCGTACCTTGGCTTTTTGGACTCCTCCCTTTGCCCTCCTCGCATATGGGACCTAACATCAGATGGAGTATTTTTCGCTCGAAAGTGCCGCCCAACATATGCTCAGCGTTCTTACTGAGCGTCCAGCACTCGGTAACTTAAAGAAGAAATGGTAAGACAAGCGTTCGAAAGAACATTATTTTGGTCCTTCGAGCTAGGTAGGCTCTGGTTCCTTCTGACGTGCTAAGACGTCCAACTTCTTCTTCTGCTTGGCTTGCAGCTTCTTCTCGTTTGACAGTCGGGCTCTGAATTTAGCTGCAACAAGTTAGTGGTCAGAATCGACATTTGCCTCTCGAAAGGTACACACATCCAAGATGTTGCGTGTGGACGCTTTCTGTGTAGATTCTCAGCCTAGGAAACCTACTGCAAGGAACAGAACAGCTCGTTTATGACGAAGGACTTCGACTTGTGCAAAGAAATTAGATCCAAGTCCATGAATGTTGGTTCTAACTCAAGAGATACATTTCCTACACCCACAATTCCTTATTTTTCTAATCACCATAATACCCTGTTCATTTGTTAAGCTTCAATTAACTCAGTTGAAGGCCCATTGTATTACCAATTAATTCATTGCACCCCCCAAGCTGAAAATTCTTTAAAAAAATCTAGTGCCTGAGCACGAGAAACCATAGATGATGATTAATTTGCTCTGACTATTTGGAGATGCTCTAATTATGATAACAATGAGTCAAATGACTTCTATAACAAGTAAAGCCCCCTTAAGCACCCCGTCAGCATAGCATCTATCTTTGTTTGGCCAGATGTCTTAAACTATGTACAAAGGCCTAACAATAAAGCCTCGTACTCCCTGAACCATAACAGAAACCAATTAATCACTCATAAGTCATAATTATTACGAAAAAAAACATCGACTCTTTGTGTCTCCGAAAAAAGTATCACAAGCAAATGTCATTCTTCGAAATCACTCAACTGGCGCGCAACGCACATATGCTAAACTTGAGTCATTAAAGGCCATTGACTGAAGTCATTCGAAACATCATTACCAAAAAAAGTTGAGTTAAAAGCCAACATCTTCGAAAATGTTACTAAAAGATGTTCGAATTTTAAGAGAGAAACAGATCTCTTACTCTGGCCTGGCTCTCTCGCTCTCATGGACCAAAAAAGCTATGAAACTAAGAGTTGGATGAATGCAATGCAATCCAACCTGTTCTGATGGTCGGTCCATCCAAAAACCGGTAAAAACAAACCAACAAGGCCCCTTCCTAACAAACACGATCACTTTGTCTCTTCTGATCTTGTTGCAACAAAAAGTCGCACGCACGCAGAAAAGCTAAAATTGTATCTGTACAATGCACAAAGAGACTTGTGTCGAAACGAAACGAAACGAACTGCAAGCAGCAGCAGTTTTTCTGTTAGTTAATTGACTTTCAGTTTCAGTCAATCGATTCAGTTGATTCGGGACAAAGCGTGCAAGCGGTTGTCGTCGGTGCGAAGCGTTCAATTTTCTTTCAGTCAAAAAGCGATCTTTCGAAAAAAGATACAATTTTTATGTTTTTAGATTTTTTTTCTTCCAAATAGTGATTGCATTTTGAAATCTTTTCGAATCAGTGTTTGTGTGGGGCCAACCGCGCGTTAATTTATTTAAACGATCGCGCCGAAGTGGTATTAACCGAAAACGATCTTTTGGAGTAATTTTGTGGATTACCATTGGCGTGTGATCAATTAGTCGGATATTGCAGTTTTTTTTTTTTTTTATGAATTGATGTGAGTTACGTTTTGTTTATTGTTGCAATGAAGATCAGTTTGCTTTTTTTGTAAACAAAGAGGTGCACGATCTTTTGAAGAAAAAGAAAAAATAAACAAATTAATTGTGGCATTATCCTCTGACTATTTTTGGTGTGATATATGGGAAGATAGTAGAAGAAGATCACCTTGTGGGCAGAGCTGCCGTCTCCAGACAGACACCGAACAATGTGGGGCGCTTGGGAAGGTGTCTCGGGGAATGGGGTTATGAATGGATTATTATTGGCGATCCTCTATGGCTCGAGGGGTATTATCGGCTTTGTGAAGTGCGTGTGGTTTTTGCTTTCTGTATCGTCGTCGTCGGTGAATTTCTTATTTATGAAGTGATTAGTTTTGAGTATCTATTGGATTATAGATATATGTATTTTCTAAGGGAAGGAGAGTGAAAAGGAATTTATTTCTACACTTGATCTGGCGTGAAGTGGTTATAGGTATCTTGCCTAAAGGCGTGTTGTTGTGTTCAGAGATGGGAATAGTTTGGATTGTATTTGTGTCTCTGCCTTATGAGGAATTTATTAACAAAAAATCAAGTAAAGACGGTCCTTAGATTATGTCCATCTGGGCGTTTAATTCGATCGATTTGCTGCGAAAGTCATACCAAAGACTTGAGGGATTGTAGTCGAGGGTACTTAGTATGGGTACTTAGTATCTCAGCTTATTAAGACCAGTATTTTGAATTCAAATAGAGTCAATGTAAAGAAAGTGTTTTGTTTTGAGTCCTTTTAACCTTTTATTGAACCCGGAACACTGTAAATAATAAAGGTGAGCCCGTGGGTGTCGATGTCGTGGTTCAGTGGTTAGTGCGTTGGACTACTGCGCAAAGGGTTCCAAGCTCGAATCCATCAAAAGATTTTTTCACGGCCTCACCTCTTCCGAGTGACTGACAAAAATGCAAGAGTATTACTGTCGTCAGAAAGCTTCTTTAGACCCTTTGCCCTTCGGATACGGCATAAAACTGTAGGTCCCTCCAGCTGGGGCTCGACCTTATTTTTTTAAACCAGCCAGATTGCACTATGTATTCCACAGCGTCCATCAATTCGCCTACCTTAAGGTCAAACGTAACATTTATAGAATCTGAAGTCAACAGCATCGTCATGCCACGGAATTCCTCGTCTATTTTCTTGGAATAGCGATGAAAATTACTTTCAGTTACACTAGTTAAATCTAGGGAATAACCTTTGGATTTCACTTACCGCAATTGCTTATGAATGCGTCACTTGTCAAGTAAATAAGTTTCAGGTCTGGGGCCTGTACAGCAATACTACAAGTACTTGTTTAACAAGTGAAATTTGACAACAGAGCACCATTGCATGGTTTAACAACACACAATTTCAACAGTTGTCAAATTTCACTTGTTTAACAAGTACATACATACTTGTAATTTTGTGGTACAGGGCCATGGAGGTATGAAAATTTTTATAACAAAATGTCACCCCTCTCAGACTCACTCCTCCCCTTCAAAGTATCACATGGTTGACATTTGGTTAAGGCTGTGGTCAGGTTGAAGTAACACTGCAACGCCTATTCTTCAAAGGTTTATAGTCTAACCGTCACAATAGTTCAGGCAATTGCTTTAGACTATAGGATTCTGAAGTAGAGTTCATAATCTTCTATACAAAAGTCAATCTATGTATGGATGTATCCAAAAAGCATGAAGTTCAACTATAGCAATCGATAGAGAGTGACTGCTTAGGACACAGATCTTTGTTGTCTCCCTGACCGATGAATTGAAATTGGACTCTAGAGATTCGGATTCAGCACAATGATTTCGTTACCTATGGATACAATTCCCACTGAGTTTCAAGCTGAGCTCCATGACATTGTTATAGGCGCCAGAAACAATCTCTCTCGCTCTAAAACTGTCAAATGCGCCTATAATGCATGACAATCTCTGGCCAAATATTAAAAAGATAAATTAACCTAACCAGTAGAACTTGCTAGAACTGGCTCAAAATCTTCGTCCTGAATTTTTTTAAGGTTTCAACTGGACAGAAGCTACAATACGAAATGCAAACTCGTCTAGACTACTGGACTGAGGCAACGCAAATAAGGCGATCCAAACTAGCATTACTCCTGCTCGAAGTATTAGAATCTAGAGAGCATTAAAAAGCTAGCGACTATTTGACGGACAGAGATACTTCCTTAACAAGAACAAAGACTCACGGCTTCGCTGGAGTTTTCACCGATTACTTTGCGTTATTAAACGAGAAAAACATGTAATTTTTGAATGAGTATTCACACGATCAGCTGACAGTCGCTGTCACTCTAAAATGTTACATGACAGATCCGTGGCAGGAAATACATGAACAAACACTCTTGCCTTTTATGGTGTACCGCCGATATTGTATTAGTTATTTCACATCAAAGCATTTAAACAGTTTCATACTTGCATAAATGTTGAGTCAAATTGATAACCCTGATTGAGTTGAAAATAGTCCAAATCAAGTGCATCGTCTAATTATGTTTTTTTTTTTGCAACCGAAAACTGATGACGGCGTTATTTAATGAAACGTCTAGACAAGTTTGTTGCTTTCCTATCAACTCGAAGAAAGTGAAATTAAATTTAATGTTTACCAGATTTAATTGAACTGTTGTGAGTAATACTAAGAAAATACAAAGTTACTGAGAAAAACCAGAGAACAACCGACTTGAGTTTTTTTTTTAAAGAGGTTTTCTTGTCTATATTTTTATTTCCCTAAGACTTCATGAAACTAATTATGTCATTGATACTGACGGTGTAAACTCATGAACTCATGTGATGTTTTGGGATTTCTCTGGTCATTTGTAGTTTGTTTAGAACTTTGGTGTCACCTATAAAAGTGAACGCATTCAGTAACTGCAACACAGTGCAAGGGGTTCCATTGAATCAGTCACTTCGATTAGTCCTACGCACCCCTACTACTTCCGTGATCTATCTAGGTATCAAGGGTTCCATTGAATGAGACACTCTGGCCAAAACCAACTTCAGAATAATAGCAAGAGTTAAATTGAATCAGTCAGCCAATATTCCATTGCAAAAGAGTACAAAGGTTCTATTGAATCAATCATCCCAAAACACGTTTGCACATTCTACCTCCACGCTTCCTTGATAATCTGGGTTGATTCAGTTAATCACCGTACTTAACCACTTCAGGCACTTTTGATCTTCAGACTTTTCTTGGGATAGGTGGTAAACATTCTCGAGTAATCGGTGATTCCAATATGTGGTAACACAATGTACCTCCCTTTGGCCTCAGTGTACCCTGACTCTTATCTTGGGTCTAAAGCCTGATGCCTGTATAATAATAATATTCTGTACGACAATGCCCCACAAGACCTCAGTACATGTCTTGGATAATCAATAGACTTACTGCTGACAGAGATGTTCTTTAACTGTTCCTACTTTCGTTAGGTACTCCTAGAGCCTATAATGCCCTGCCGTCAGATGCCACCTAGAATAGGTTCCTGCTAAAATGCATGCATTTGGTCGATGGCGGTATTCGATCATTGAATCAAGGGTTTCAATTCGCCTCGAAAGCACTTAATGTGTTTTAATACGAATACAAAAAAAATACTGTGAATTATAGACGAATACAAAAAATCATACACAATTGTCCCTACTAATTTGGAAACTTGTGAGTGCCGTGGGTGGTTAGTGCGTTGGACTACTGTGCATGGGTTTTCATGTTTAAATCCCAGAAAACACCATCACAGTTTTTTCACGGCTCCATTTCATGCAAGCCTCTGACAAACATTCAAGAGTCATGAGAAGGCTTCTCAAAAACCCTCTGCCTGCCGGATAGGGCATACAATTAAAGGTCCTTTTTATACGTCTAATATTATGTACTGCGCTGTGAAAAGTTAGGACTTGGACCTGCATGAACTGCTAAATAAAAACTACACTTGGATTCAAAGTAAAACGAACTAGATCTCAACTCAATTGCCCGATATAATCAAATACTGAGACTGAATCCAGTTTCAACTCTACCATTTCATTCTTCGTGTAAACAAACTGATTAATTAAGTATTTTCCTGACCCGCTTTAAATACTCAATCCATATTCATCCTAAGGAAATTAATTTCCATAAAACCATCTCGGAATCTTAAATACAAAGATAACAAACTGGTATCCACATTATTAGTATGACATTAGGACGTCAAAAGATGCAATTTAAAACCCTCATAAAGTGGTACATGCCATTAACTGACAGACACTTTGAACTCGTAACTCTACGTGCATAGCTTTCTACTTAAGGTTTTTTTTATTTTTCAAGTCTTGACTCTACGTGATTGCAATACGTTTTCACTTAAGTTCACTGAAACTTTTGAAGACTTTTGCATTCAATGGATGCAAATTTTTCAATTCCGTTCGGCCTCAACCTCAAAAATGTATTTATACCAATTTCTTTCGGTGATTTCTGTCAAAAAGATACAGTTGACCTTGTCCTTTTATCTTATGTCGGGAATTATACCCTTTTATTGGCCCCATAATTCATAAATTCATTGTGGAACAGCCTTTAGGTTTTAAGGAATGTTTAGCTGTCAATTTAAAAATAAATTAATTGGTCACGCTCTCATTTTCCAGAAATTTTTTGCATAAAAACTCGGAACTTTACGATGAATAATATACCAAGCACCAAGTAGTCAGACGCCATCGTATCGAAAGTTTTAAAATAGACTATTTCACTTCGAATGACATGAGTTATAGTTTCGGGGAAATCTAATTAGAAAATGTAATCAAAATGTCTACCCTTCCTTCTGTTAGAGTGTACCTATTTATTTTAAGATTACTCCATGCAGACAGACAGAATTACATAATTTTTTTTATGCAAAAAGTCAAAAGCATGTTGAGTGATTGATATGACACGCCCTCATCTGTGTGAAACTCCATACCCGAATTAAGCAATCACATAACGGTCAGCAGTCATTATCGACTTTCTTGTCATTTAAGCGAGGTTTTTTTTTGTGACATCAGAATGAATAAAAGAATAAATAAATACAAAGACTATGTTGCAAAGTTTGTGCATCTTGACTTCTCATTTGGTTCATAAATTTCAATGAGTACGATAGCAATCAAACACAGAGGAGTCATGGTTTATTACGACTGCCACTTTAGACAACAGCGCTTACAGCTTGACGAGGTTTTCACTGCTCGCATGGATGGCGATCGTACACATTGCAGCCTTGGGCAATAAAAAGCAGTCAATAGATTTTGTTTGGACATAAAACATGACAGTTAGTGTCAGTTTAATGCATAAAACGCCTGGCAACGAATTGATTGCATTATTGATAGTCCGGCAATGTTTGACAGGTTACACCTCCTTAAAAGTCTCTTGATTAAAGCCGAGGATCAGTGATCGTGTTTTCTCTATCAGAAAATATTTCGAGAATCCATTCCTCTCTGGAACATCGAACATCTAGGTCGATATATTGTGGATACCAAAACACAAAACACCAAAACTTTCATTCCAAAGTCGTTAAATTTTAATGAACGCAAGTATGATCACCACAATCGCGATCACTGTAGTCACGATCAACGAAATTATAACCTGCGGCAGCTATTGATTGATTTTTTGCGCCACAAAACTTGACAGTAAGACACAAATAATGATCAAAATGATCGCAATGCTAATTTGTATTTTACTATTATTGGCGGAGAAAAAACAAAACCGAAGCTAGAGGACGAAAAACATAACAATGCAGGTAATTTGTATTTGCCGAGCAATTTGTTGAAATTTGTAAAGTCAACAAAGAAATAATAAGTCTCCGAAGGGAAGAGTTGTACAGCGCCTATTTCATTGTTCATAGGACAAAATAATTGGCGAATGAAGCAAGGGTCTGAGAGACTCTATTCAAGCTCTTTGTAAGCAAACGGATCAGAAGGTATTTTACGAAAGACAGTAGTTAGCCCCGCGAAGCACAGAGAGTTAAGCGCTATTCACAGCTTAGTGGTCGACAAATTGGTGAACAAACCATTTGTAACACATTTAGCGGTACAAAATTAACAATTTTACTATTCCAAAAGAAAAGAGACTTTTGCACTTTGACCTTTTCACGTTTCTCCCTAAGGAGCCACAACGACCAATTTATATTTCCTGTTTAGTAAAACTTCATCAAATTTTTCTAGCGCCACCTCTTGCTTGCTTCCCTTGAAATCCAAGGCAATTAGCTAATGAAATCGCTTGCTAGATGGCGCTATATCTTAAAACTGAATATAGGAAATTTTTATAACCTAAACTTATTTCTTTAGATAGAAGATCACACGATGTACAAAGATTTAAGTCATACTCTGAGGAATGCAAGTGCGAAACTCTGTTTAATTTCGTGCAGTAGTTTTTACGTTGGTTTTTCTTAGGATCTCTAAAATTCTATTTAATTGTTATTAGCTCATATTTAATTGCTTGCAATTGATAGGATATTAAATTATTCGCCATTTAGTCACTGATTATAGCAATTTCATTAAAATATTCCGTACGTGATCAAGCTATTAATGAATCACAGAAAACCAAGTATGAATGGGGCTTTAGGTTGGATTATAAAGAATGAAATCTTGTCAGAAAATTCCATAAGGCAGATAAACTGGAAGAGTACATTTATAATGTTTTTAGTCAGAAAATAGACTGAACAGATTGTTGCCGATCTGAGGATACCAACAAACATTTAGCACGTATTCTCACACTATTTTGTCCATGACTGCTGGCAAGGCTGTATGCATTATGCGCTTGCTTATGTGTATTCCGCTTCTGTTTACCACACAAATGTCAAAAGAAGCCCTCACGCTGCATTGTGAATAGGGCAGAAGACGCCATTTGCAAAAATTAGATCATATTCTGGTGAATATTTAGCTTCTTCACTCTCAATGGGTTGTGTCTAAACTACTGGTGCGAATAATATTTTCCTTTTCCTTTTCAGTTGTAATTCACTGCAATTTTTTCCAGGAGGAATATCTTAAAATATACTTTAAGCTCTTAACTTATTTAGCTTGGAACATCGAATGAATATTATTTGAGGTTAGAGCACAGAATACTCAATGACCAAGTATGTTCTATAGGTGACCCTGCCTTCAAGACATGATCTTTTTTCTGGAGAAATGAATGCTCTCGGCCATCCTAATTTGGAAGCCCAACTTATACCATTATTAGTCATAACTAGGGGTGAAGTGTTCCTTAATTAATCCAACTGGCTCACAAATTAATGGGTCTCACCTCCTTCTGTCCAACTTCAACCTCGACTCGTTCAATGCACTTCTTCCATTCAACATAAGAAGTGAAACAAAACCTCCAACAATTATCACTTCATCTTAATCGAAAGTAATCATTGATGTCGAAACCAATTCAAAGCTATGACCAATTCAATTGAACTCCCAACTGTTTGGCCATTCTTTATTAGAGATTAAGAACTGCAGTACAGCGCTGGCGCTCCATTCAAATCATACAACCAAACACCCCGAACGCTATTGCAATTCCAATCAATTAGATCTTGTATGTGATTAATAGAAATCTCAATCAATCGACAATCACGAAAATTCTTGAAATAGAAAGGTCTACCACAGCCACAGCCATAGCCAACAACTTAAGGTTAAGGCGCACTCAAGTGCATTCAGCGCGCTAAAAGCACTGTCAATAGTTCACGCTTCGTAAAAATCGTGCCGGAATCTGTCAGATTCATTTATTTAATTACAAAATAATCTTAAAATCAAAAGACAAGTGAACATGTTACCCTCAGTCAGTCACAGATGGAGTCACTTATTCGCGCGCAATACATCAGCAACGAAAATGGACTCGTTCACAATGAGTACCTAATTTTGCAATAGAAAAACAAACTCTTAGCAACCGTTAATGTTTAGGAGTTTGTCTAAATAATTAAGCCATCTGTTCTCTGAGTGTTTTTATTCATTTGAAGGAATAATTAAGAACACGACATGAGTGCAACAGTTTTCTTAATAATTTATGAATTTTTAATGTTTACGATCGATTTTGTTGGCGATCTTGGCTGCAATTAGGCACTCGAACGCCAGGGGAGTGGGTTTTATGTTGGCGCTAAAGAAAAATCATTAAAATAGCAACTCATGCATGCGGAATGAGTAATGTTCGACGCACGATGGGATATTTTCCAGCTGCAGTTTGATTTGTATTTTTTTTTTCCAATTTAATTGTTTTGCAATCGATTGAAAGGATAAATGATTGTTTTCCGGAAAAGAGAGGGAAAGCAATTCATTTTTCTATTAAATAGCCGGAGAAAGGCAGTTGAAAGGGGGGTTTTTTGTGGGGAAATTTACGATATTTAAAGAATCCATCAAAGGCATATGGCGGCAGGCGAAAAGCGGTTATTTAGAATTGATCGTATGTTACTTTGCATTTTTAATTGCTTTGTTTGTTTATTTGACGTTTGATGATGGGTATGTCCAAAGAGAATGGTTTTTGACATATGATTTCCGAAAATTCGAATTCGAATGTTACGATTCATCTTTGACAGACGCAGTGCTTCTTAAAAAAAGCCTAGAAAGAAGGGACCAACTATCTTCAGATAATGAGAGAAGAGAGTAACAATGCTACGTTGAAGGAAAACCTTGAAGCTAACAGCAGAAATAAGACGTCTTGGCAAATGAGATAAAACTTGTGCCAGTGGAATATTCTCCATTGAATTGATTATATCATCTGCTACTCTTTCTCAAGAATGAAGTTGGGTTTTAGCTTGTGGCTTATTCCAACCACGCATTCGTTTTGAAATGCACCAGTGCCAAGTGTGACTTAATCCCCACATCCGTTCATTGTCATGCACATGTATGCAAATCTCTGGAAAGTATTGTGTGAGAACATGACTGCAATGGAAATGACTATGTGCCTGTTCGTCTCCGTAATATCAATTGTCTAGGTGGGGAGCATTTTTAAACATGAAATGTCTCTTACGTCTTTCAAACGTGATCCTATGTGATTTAGGGTGCAACATAAGGTCCAACAAGGACGACAGATCACGTGAGTTTTAGTTCATACTATTTCTAGTCATGTCATCATTATTGTTGCAACTCCAGCTGGTTGGTGCAAAACTTACGCATTCAGCCCGCACGAGCATGATTTGCAACTACTTCCCTACGCAGTACGTGTCCGCCATAATTTAATCAAGAGACCAACCCAGTTGATAGAGCCTATCAGTAAGACATAATTTACAAAACCGAACTTAATCTGTCTCCTTCGATTTCTTTATTTATTGACGACATATGTAAATAAGTGCCACTGAAAGGGATGGATAAAAAATGACAAGTTCACAATGATGATCACTTCCATTATCATTTTAAACAACTGGCCAAGCTTTCTTTTCTATCAATCAACCTCGAGGTTCAAAGACCATATCTCTGATGATCCACTTTCCTTCTATAAAGGTGTTAAATCTATGAAATGCATTCTAAATCCCAAATGACACTTGAAAGTGTCAAACGTCCATTATAACCTTAAACTTGTCTCTCGCTTTAAGTTTGACATCATGAATAATTAATAAAGCCCCCATCTTGCCCCAGAGATGTAAAGACTATCAATAACTGCCAGCACTCATCTGCCAGAAAGATATCAAATATTTGCCTCACAAATATTTGGCTTCTTCTTCTTCATGTAAACGATAATAATTTCTCATCATTCAAATAAATGGAAGAAGAACGCACAGTCAGTGAACCAGTCATTTATACAAGCTCGCTGGTTAAAAATGTAAATATTTACCTTAGATACTTTCTTGTGAATCCATTTGTTAATCTTAGCGCCACCGTGCGTTGCTTTGTTTGTAATTCTTTTTTTTTTTCAAGATTTTTATAAAGTTTTGTTTCAAAAAAACTTTCCGAAATTACTTCCCCACTGATCATCCTCGTGATCCTGACTCATTCACAAGTAGTAGTAATTTGCAAAAGAATAAGAAATAAAAATTCTAGAGAACAACATTACAATTTCATAGATACATTAGCAATAATTTCCCAGATAGCGACCGATCAGTCTGGAATATTAATTAATGACAAACGTGTGACATCATTCGTTTAAATTGGTTCACAAATATTTTCTTTTAATAAATTTATGGGTCGAGATCATCATCAAGATGATCATGCCAACGATCTTCAGCCTCTTATTTCCCACAGAAACTATTTATTTTTATTTTTTTTTTTTATGTAACACTCAAGATTTTGCTTTATGATTTACGTCTAACATGGTTTACAGGGTGTCATATCAGTTGCCATGATCAGCATAAATTTTGAATAGCGATGACGATCACAACAACCGCGATCGTATGTCATTTTCCAATTAATATTTCAAGAAAAAAAAATATCTTTTCGATGCACAAGTAGGTAATTTATCAAATTTTTTTGAAAAGCTTGGGTGTTGGTGGTGTGTTGGGGAAAGTAGGTAGGTACACCATCAGGTGGTAATCTATCTTTTCATAGTTTCAACACACCACGCAGAGAAGAAACAAATACAAACATATACTGAAGGAAAGGTGTTTTGATAAAAATGGTAATTTATTTTGCTCCCTCCTGATAGGTTTTTAATTTTAAACAAAAAAAACTCTATATAAATATATAAACACATTATTTGAACTAAAGAGATGCTAACGATGGCCATATCTTTTGGTATTATCCACCCACGGATTGATGATTGTGTGTTGAATAGGGCCTCATGTCGGTAGCTAATGCGCGGTCTAAAAGAAGTGTTAAGACACCCACACGGATGGATGGAAAATCGTTTCATTGTTGAGAAACAAAATGAAAATGACTTTGGGCTTCTCTTTTGTAAGAAAATCAAAAAAAAAAAAAAAAGAAGTCGTCGTCATCATCGTTTGGAAAAAGAGAAGACACACTTTGATCAGGGTCAAAACCGGGAGTTAGAAAACCTGTAGTTTGTATTGAGTTCAATTAGTGAATCGAGTAATTTGTTTGGCATTGACACAGTCACAGAAAGTGTGAACAGTTGTTACCTACCGGTTTTAAGTTGGTGAAGAGTCAGTGCCATATGCTTTTGGGAAACCCACATATTTTTATCGGGCCCACTTCCTAGACTCTCACATCGTAATATGTCTTCACCTAGATGCCCATGCCGACCACCCTCCCGCCATACACCGGTTTCAGTCTAAACTCTAAAGTAGGCATCAAGGGACGTTAAAAGCTGTCATTAGTCCCCTCTGAACTCCACCAAAGACTACTGCCATAGGCAAAGATTTCTGCCACAGACAGAAAAACTATTCTAAAGAGACGAAATCGACAATTTTCTAAGAAGAATGCGACTAAGTACAGATTATCTTGCCAGAGATGAAGTGGCAACACAGGCGAAGAAATACTTCAAGTTCAAAGTGAGTCTTATCGGAAAGACAGACCTTAAACAGTCCAACAAAATACCGAACTTTATAATTTCTTCAAGTTGGTTTCAAGGAGGCATCTTTCGTCAAGGTACCCACATTCCAATTGATCCATTTAGCCCAATTTCATATCCAAAAGCTGAGAATTGTTGGGAAGCTATCTCATGACATAGTAGTCTTGGATGTCAGAGTTATGCAGGGATTGAGGCCGTCTATCCATACGTCCAACCCACTAAGGAATGAGTCAATGACATTTGGTTCAAGTTTACTGTCATGTAGAAAAGTAAAAACTCAAGAACCCTTGCCTTTGCCTTGTCCATCGACGAAGCATCATTAGCCGCATCGCTAATCAATAAAACAAAAACAATATCGATATAAGAATGCAACCTTGTAGAACCCCATTATGAACTTTAATTTCCTCAGATAACCTCAGTCTGTTCATCAGAGGTCGCTATGGTAATATATCTTAATTTATTACGATTACGTGCTCCCTGTGCGCCACTGGTCAATAATGCTACGCAAACTTCAACACAACAAGAATTTGCTGACGGTTCTACGCTGTTGTTGACGTTGATTTTACGCTAGATGTTAATGTCATGCTCCTGATGACAGTTTGACAGTTGAAGATTGTACGCTGTTGCGGACTTTTCAATAAGCTGCTCGATAATCTTTTAATAGGTCTGTTCGTGTACCCTCCTAGCGAATATCTACGAAAATTTACGAATTTTACGAAAATCTGTTCGCGAACGAGAATTTTCGTAGTTTTTCGCACAAGAGAGCGCTCACGAGAGAGTAAGAAATTTCTCCATGCGACGAATTTTAGTGCAACAAACTTTTTGTGGGCTGGTTTATGAAAACTGTCCAAGCTGTCAAACCAGTGTTCGTTTACTTTTTCGTAATTTTAGCTCACTCTGAGAGAATTTTACCCCCACTCTTCGAAATTTCATAATCTACGAGTTTAAGTTGCAAAAAGTACGCGAACGGATATAATAATGAAAAAACAAGGTCAATCCAAAGCAATCCGCTTGTTCGTCACAGCGTCCTAGATGACAGTTCCACTTGACAGTTGACAGTTCTTAGATCTTATTGACATTTCCACGTACTGTTCGATGATGAAACGTGATATACATTTCGTAACGAAGATGTTTTCACAGCAAAAATCAGCTAGTGACTTAGATGACAGTTCTTCTGGACAGTTGACAGTTCTACACTATTGTTGACGTTTCTATGCTCTTGTCAACATAGAAGTATCCACAGGAGAAATTGGATTGTTCAGCAAACAATTTTTTTTATATATTTCCATTTGCTTGAACTGTATATTTTTTTAAAGTTTGACAGTTGACTTGACTTGACAAATGGCGTCGATTAACCAACGATTAATCAACCACGTAGAAACTGTTTTATAGGAAATCACCGGATTGGGAGTTTAGCGATCGAATAGTAGATTTCTTGTTCCGAATGCTCTAAGAAAATTCCTCACAAAGCACACATTTTGCTGACAATTTATCACCTCCAAACCCCAAGTCAAAGCCTCAAGCCGCCTTCAAAAGTCTAACCTTAAAATCGACCTCAAACAAATTGCATATATCACCAGCTTGGACCTAAATAAATTTATTGCCAAGGTCAAGTTAAAATTTGCGGTCATCTACAAGCAATTCTTATAAATCATTCAGTTAACGCTTCTGCAGCGAACCTCCTCCAACGTCGTCGTCCAGGAAATCAACAAGAAACCCTGAATTCCTGGAAGCAATGCCAACAAAGAAACTGATGAAATGAAAAATCAAAACAAAGCACCAAAACTGTTTCTCTTAAGCTTTCGTAAGAAGATCAGTGAACGCCTTGCCATTGCATTTTGCTCCCCAGTCTTGCGTGTCTTTCTTCTTTTTTTTTTATGATTTGTGGGCGCCCTCATCCGACTGAAGGTCGATTGAAAGACAGGGAACGTCCCTCAGAATTAAGCGGAAAATAAATATTCATTTTGTTGTTTTTTTTTTCTCTTTCTTTTCAGTTTTGTAAGGCATAGTGCATGGTCAATTGAAATACAAGTGACAGCAGATGCATCTATAATGCTAAAGTACGCGTGATTGAAGCAAGCAACACTCAGAGCACAACTTAGAAGAACATTTTCAATTCACAAAATTAGAAAAGAATCTACAACATCACCACAACAGCCTAGAATATGAATAAGTTATTAGCCATAGTCACACTATCGATATGCATCGTGATTGCATCGACAAGTCACCTTGACGCACGATCAGATGCTCCACGATCTCGCAGCAATAGCAATCATTATCAGCAACAACAGAACCATCATAATCGCAAATCACAATCAGCGGCGGTACACAGTAGGAACAGCACGACGACGCTGACGACGTCGACTTCCTCGGATGGCGGAGATAGTTCACGGACAATAGATGGTGAAGGTAGCTCAACTGGTGGCCGACCATTGAGGTTGCGACGATTGAGTTATGACGACAGCAGACAACAACACCGCAGGAACTATCATCGAACGGGGAGAAACTTTGAGTCCAGACGAAGTGGAGGAGGTGGAGGAGGTGGCAATGGCGCTCCTCTATCGCCATCTAATCCAGACTGGCAATCGCGTTATAATAACAACAACAATGTTAGAAGTTTTAATAACAACAATGGACATGGGTATGCAGTGACGGTGGCATCAACAGTTGGAAAGGATGAGATAATGCGTGACGTGGAACACATTAATGGAGATGACTTAAACAATGACTGGTTGCCAAGGATAGAACCAGAGTTAGTTACATTGCCACCGCCACCACCAACAACGACAACAACGACGACAACGAGTACAAGTACCACGACAGAGGGACCATACGGGACGGGATTCGGCACCGGACGTAAAGGCGGTTTTGACGGCCGAATGGATCCGAAAACTTTAGAAAGGTAAGTCATAGTTTAAACTTGAATGCTGGCTTGGAAAATAGATAAGAGAATGGGGGATAGATAGGGAGCAAAACTGTCAAACGACCCAAAGTTGGCTGTCTTATTTAGTTCGTCTAAGATGAAGGATAAAAATTCTGGCTTTTGATTCGTTTATGAGGCTATCAAAAGGTTATTGGTAAGAAAAAACTTTAAATGGCGCCCAACTTGGAGCCTATAAAAATCTCTAGGGATACTTTTTTGAACAGAATCTGGCTGTGCTATTCCTCTAAGTCCTCTCTGCCTTCCGCTGAGCAAAAAAAAGGGAAACGCCTCCGTAATAGGAAGCTTTTTTAACTGGCGCCCAACGTGAAGCCTCCGAAACCTTCTACGTTTAGTTGAGCAAACTCATTTCCCAACTGAATTCATCTCAAATTAATAACTGAATCCTTTTTTAGTCCATATTATGACTGAACGTAATAGCATTGGTGTGCTCTACCTTGAACATATTCGATCTGAGATTTGGTCGGCAGCAAATACAGGTTTTAAACTATAATAGAGGTCAGAAATGTTATTAGAGAGCAGTGTGCTTGATCCTATTTTACCCGATCACTGATATATTTTAACTTATCCCAGTAGTTTGACGGAAATTCGTCATTGTTGCTTAATTGGCGCCCGGCTTTAAGCCCTAAACAACCGAAATAAACGCGTCATTTGGCATCGTTTTGGCGATTATACTTTTACTAAAGCGATCTAAAACACGCGAAAAGCCCGTTGATACTCCACTATACCTCATGGGCAATTTACTCCAAATCACTGTAAAACATTTCCATCGAATAGCTGCCAGTAAACTCCTTAGAAATACCTCAATTCCTTCCTCGTTATTCATCTAAAACAATTCAAATCATTTACTGCCATTTCAAGTCAATCAACGATCATCCCAAGCACAAATAAGCCACAAAAGAATCCTCACAATAGAACAAGAACCATCAGTAGATACTTCCCGTTCCCATTGAATCTTGATATTGGCATCTATTCCAAAAAAAGGAAAACAACATCGTAGCCATCCCGGAAATAACAATCGAACAGCATCACGACGAACATAAGATCTCTTTCACTGCAAAATCGCCGTTGAACTATTGCGGTTTACCCTTGTGCGTAGACTCAAAGCCTCAAATCCTAGCCAACAATAAGGCTCCGCTCGCGCTTACATAACCAATCGTCCGCCTGCATCCATTATACATTACGTTCGTGCCAAAGTCTCAGATTACTCATTTGTAATTCTATGGCTCCCCTTCGTTCTCCCATGGGAACGAGCAAAGTAACAAACAAAAAACAAAAAGGTTCTTGTCAATGCGCTGAGATTGGATACCCTCCTAGGGCACACATTCTCGTGGTTTTAGCCAGACTCTAATGGGTGCAAGAGTGATCGCTTAACTCCGATAAAGCAACCAGGGATCGCTTACCACAGAAAAGAGGTTTAATGCTCGAGTAATTATCCTTGAATCGATGACAGGCAATTTGTGACCAGCACCGCGTGATCGTGCGACTTAACACGAGACATGATCTCTTTCGCGCTGGGTGGATGTGATCTTGAAATATGTTATTATAGTTCCACGCCCAATTGGCTTTTAGATAAAAAAAATTAACATTAACCAAACACCTCCCAAGCAGGCCACTAGATAATCACTTCAAGTGTTCGTATCTGTGCCCCAATTCACTTTGCTGGCCGCCGTACTCTTGAGGATCACTTGAGGATCGGCCGTACAGTACGACGAAGAAAAAACATTTTCCTTTCAATCTTGCAAAAAACAATAAACACACTCACCTACGTATGGTAGGACGTATTGCGAAATGGCAAAAAAAAACGAAAGATCAACATCAGTGCTGCCATGATCACCGATCAGTACAAAGCCGACGCATGTACCGATTATGCAATCGCTCGGTGTACAAAAGGGAAAATCCTCTCCAGCTGTACGTTTAAATAAATTTTCGTTATTCAAATGATGAATCAATCGATCACTGCTGATGATGATGATCGTTTCTCGGTAGGCAGACAGGCAGATACATAAACGTGCGAAGATCGGCAGCACTACGCTGTGTAATGATAATAATAATCCTCTCAACTCTCAGCTACTTTCATTGATCGTTAGACGATCGTTCGATCGTGTTGTTGTTGCATGCCTAGTACAGATGCCGGCAATCGATTAATGACCATCATCACGATACGCCTTAGCCGGTCTTGAAACTAGGTAGGTACACCAAACCGTCACTTTGGTCGTTGCGCATTTCCTAGTATGTCGATTGATTTGTGTGCGCGTTGATGACATAAATTTGACGCACTGATTCGTGTAAATTATCATATTTTAGCGTGAAGCTAAAGTTGGCTTTGAAGCGCTGCTGCTTGATCTTGACTCATTTGGTGTGGTAAATTGAAATGTTTTCAACCGCCGTCTCGCCGCCTGAACATCTACTCGAACCTATTAATTGAAAAAACATTTCGAAACCAGGGAGGCAAAGAGAGCTGTGGTACGATACTGAACTGATGAATGGGGTTTTAATTAAGTTCGTGGGAAAAGTGGCGCAGAGCGTTGCTGTTGCTATTGCTACTGTTGCTGGTGCTCCACTCTAGATGGTTGTTAACTTAAGCTTGGGTATGTTGATCCTGACTTGGTAGGTAGCACAGCAAGCACGGTGTAGATGTTGACCTTGGTTGTTGGCTTGTTGGGTGGAAAGTGGATTTATGGAGTAATTAAGCACAGTAGCTGGTGTAGATAATTGGATTGGTTGTGCTGGGGACATGCTCCAACATGGTGAAATTGTTGTTCATGGTTGGTGTTGTGTTGACAAATATTAAAGAAACTTGGTTTTCATAAATTGAAGCGGATACAGTGAGGTGTTTTTTTTTTTTTTGAAACCATTGACGGTCAGCCTCTTATGTTGTGGTCATCAAATAGTAATTTCTCTAAGAAATTTAAAGAGTTTTAGGAAGATTTATGGACACAAGTAATTGCTAAGTTATTGTCAAACTTGCAACTTAAAACATTTGTCTCTTGATCTCCGTAAAAGTACTGAAAACAAATGTGTCACCCGATTTACAACATCTCGTTCCCGTATTCTCGCATTTAGGAACTTTGTAGCGACTCATACTGTAGAGAGTACTCATACTCGCATCTGTCAAAAAACGCGATATCGAAATTTGCAAAACGAAATGTCACTTCAAATGTCAAATGTCAATGTTAAAAATTAAAGACGAGAAAGCTATGAGCTGTCAAACACGGAATATAGTGTAAAACGATAGGAAACAAATGTAAAATAAAACAACAATGGTGTGAGATCAACTTGAGGAGGACTCTCTCCACTCTCGAGAGAAATTTCGTAAGTGGACACGGTCTTAAGAGCAACTCGCAGGACAGAATGATAGATGTTATCTTACTTTCTGAGAGTAGCTAGTCGCGATAGTTACTACTAGCTATAGCTACTCAAGAGTTACTCTCGAAAGTTTACTAGCGAAAGCGCTCTCAACTGGACACGCACCTTTAACGCATTCAAGCTCCAATTTAATTTCTATATTCAATTATTTTAAAGCTATATGTTGTCTATGAATTGACAAAAAAGTCGCTGACTGTAATTGCATTCTTCCGTGGCTACGCAGCGCGAAAGCAATAAATTACACATTCCGACTTCTCGCGCTAGGATATGCCCAATTCGCTGATCATCGTGTACATTGCGAATGCTCCTCTTTCTGTCTGACTCTACATTGCGATCGATTAATATTTGTGCAACATTTTCATTTGACTGTGCGCCAGATATTATTGGAGACACATTTCACAAGCTCTTCCGCAGTTGTTGTGTGTGGTCTCCTCTTCTGTGTGGATGAAGATGAGACACAGACACCCTTTCAAGAAATGGACACCTTATCGTTTGGCAATTTTTATAGTTTTATATAGATTTGCCTTCTGCCAGTGGATTTATAATGCTTTTTTTTATGTGATTCTTGCGGTTCAAAGGAAGGTCTTAAAGCCAAAAGCTAGGATTGGTCTCTTGCGACCGAAGAGCTAAAGCGATTTTTTCTAAGAACGTGACTTGCAACAGCAAACCTATCGCTGTTGTCTGATTTAATTCTTTTGGATTCCATGAATACAAAACACCAAATTAATCTTTGAATTAAGCGATTCGTGAAATGACGGCTCAAAAGAATTATTACGTCATTAAGTTCGGCTTCAGATACAACTTCAGATAAGAGAGGGCTAACAAATGCGGTTTCAAAAATATCATATTTCACGTCGAACAATAAAGAAAAGTAGACTTTATGACTACGTTGAATAAATAAACAAATTTGTTCCCTCATAGATCAAGTGACGAAACTTCCTAATTCTGATTTCATGAGCAATCGGGTTGCATTTATAAGAATGGTTTAGATCTGTTTTTTGCATTCAACTGTGGTAAAGGTGTGGCTTAAGTGCTACACTGACAGCTTAGACTTCTTTGGAGTTATTAGCAAAAGTTGTCATTTGTACATGAATAAGCTGCACGACCGTCTTATAGGTAAGGACGGAAATGAAAGCGATTAAATTCGAGAAAAAAGACACACCCAGTACCCGCATAATGGATCGTATTTCAAGACCTAAATTAGTCGATATTTGTTTTTAATCGGTTGCACGTTGACAGTTAAGACAAGTTGTTTATCGATTTGTTGTCAATAATTCGATATCGATATATTGTTGATGACTTTATCTTAATTGTGTTGTGCTGCGAATGGGTTTTTATAAAAAAAAATGGCTGACAGATGCAATTAGAGCAAAGTTGAATAACTTTGACGTAGATATGTCAAACTTGACGTAAAGGAGATCAGTGGTACACACATGTTTAAGTATTTGGCACTGATTTTTGAATTTGTTGAATGAATTTGATGCCACTTGGAACAAACGTTTGTGGTTGAGAAGAATAATAGACAAGGCGATAACTGCGATAGCTGTTTCTTCTGACTTAATCCTGGAGCCAGGAACATCGTCCTTAATTGTTTCAATAAACCTGGCCCAAGGCTGAAGTAGGTGTATAGAGCAAAATTCTCAGAGATTGCGTTGATGCTTAACCATAACGTGTACAATGATCCTTCGGTCCTATCATCTCCATGCGATCCACACATGGGACTGTTGGAGCAGGGCGCTTTTTGCCGTAAAGACCTTAAGAAGTTTTGCCCATAACATGATTTCGAGAGCGTTGGTTCGCTTTTTCTTCAACTCGAGGGCGCTTGCATTCTCCTCAACACCTACTGTCATTTAGCTAGGGTCCATAATCCTATGCAAGAGCAAGGATATGGCGTCTATGTAGTCGAGGTCTTTGAACTCAGTTCTCCCCCTCTTTAAGTATATCGCTAAGCACCGATGTACTGGTTACGGAATGCAGCCTTGTCGTACGCCACTTACGAACTCGAATTTCTTAGACCTCTGTGCAGGACGTATCATATAGACCCATTCGGGGATACCTCTACTGTGTTAACTTATTTTTCACACAACCTAACTCCTTTTTAAATCGATGAACAACAGCTGGAATGGTTGATCTGTATTCATATCTCTGCTCAATGATAATGCACAAAATGTTAATGTGTTCGATACATGAAGATTCAGAGTGGAAATTTTCTTGTTCGATGTCAAGAATGCCTTCTACCTTCTTTGATTAGAGGATTATTCTATCTACAATCGGTAGCATGCACTCCATCAGGTCGGTAGGTTGGTTGAAACAGGCCTTCGGTGACGATGCAGGAATAGGTCCATTGTGCTGCCGATGTGTAAGGTGGATGGGTCACCCTCTTACTCAGGGAACCATTTGCATAGTCTCCTCTTTTTCTTCATCTCTACAACTTCTACAGAAGTCATTATGGGTGATTTCCAGTCTTTGGGCATGCCTTTGGTGAGGGTGTTTACGATTTTGGAGAAGGCTCCTCTCTCATGTTTCAGACGTCCGATGTACCTGATTTTATTTAGCATGGGCCAGAGCAGCCTTGCAGTGTTACACTGACCGAGCTGTTTCCACCGATGGTTGGCTTCTCTCACCGCATCGGCATTGACAAGGTATTTAGCATAGGACGTTGGCGCCTCGATGTCGGTGACACTCCATCAGGTTACTTTTCATAAAAAGAGTAGTTTAGGTTAGGTTAAGTTTGTGAATACCTTGCGACCGAAGTTCACTGCTCACTTAGCCCAACAGCACGTACCCATTTGTTTAGTAGGTGCAGGTGTTGGACTACGTCCATCCTAGAACAGTTAGTGTAGAAGGACAGTTCTCTTTTATTGTCGATTCTATGTTGCTTCCACAGATGCTCTGTCTGGATTTCTTCTTTGAAATGCAAGAGTAAAAAAGCCACATGTCCATCCAGTTTAGTTTCAAATACTGAAAGAGGATATAGCATTGGGACGTTCCTCTACCGATCCACTTGCGAAATGCTGTATCTCACAGAATCTTCTTGCAATCTTCAGGAAAGCACTCAGTCTTCCAAGCTATCTCCACAAGTCGGAGGAGAAATTCGGCCAATGTTTTTGTCGCTGATTTTAGAGCTCTGCTTTTTTAGGACCCCTATCCTCAGTCTTACTTGGGTACATATCACCACAAAAGTTCAAAACCGTAGCTCATTCCATTTCTTGAAGTGCTTCTCATCCGAAATAAGCAACAGACTTTCAGTGGACCTACTGCTACTACCTGTCAAACCTTTAATGATTCTGTACACCGTTCTACTGTCACATCTTCTTCTAATTGTTCTGTGGATAGCTCAGTGATGAGTCCTGCTCATTTGATATACTGGGCCCGGTCGTTGATTCAGTTGGAGGAGAGGAAATGGAAATGGTAGTGGCTTGGAAAATTATTTTTCATCGGTGGTGTCTAAATTGATTGGGGGAAATTGTATGTAACTTTGTTCATTCGTTTGTAATTCACAATATTTTCTTCGTGTAAGTTTTTAAAAGTACTTTTATAAGTACTTTTCGGCCGAATGGGTATAGTTGGAACTTGGCCACCCACGCTTGTATAAATCATTCTAGTAGATTAAGTTTTTAAGCTCTTTCTACACTTTCATTAGTAATTAAAGAACACTCTGTTGCCTATTCTTTTAAGCAATTTCATTCTAATTTAAGTAATGAGAGTAGGAAATTGTTTTTAATGGAAAAATTTTATCAGTAAGTGTGTACTCCGAAATTTAGTTATTGCATGCCATTTGTGAATTCCACAAATGTATCTCAAATGACTGCAACCGTTTTTAGATGATACTAACTAAAACAAGTCCCCGTTCCTAGTCTCTTTGACCCAAATATCAAAATGGAACTATTTTTAAACCAAAAACACGAAATTTCAGGAACAGGAAATTAAACCGAGAGGTCTTTAAAAACTTGCATAAAATTTAATTGCGGTGCACCCAAGATAAAGTCTCTCGCTGTATATTAAACCGCAAAAGCGATAATTTTCTAAAACTGTCTGAAAGCTGTCTTTTTTTTTGTACGCCGATCGTCGCCGTCTGTCGTCACGTTTGCATCTAATACTAAATATTTATTTTTTGCAAACGCACCAAGCAAGCGTGTTTATTTAAAAAAAAAGAAAAAGATACTGCATCTTTCTGCAACATTTGTGTTCTAGCACTGCACACAGTCCGATTCGCGCCGCCATGCCACCGATGATGCTGCGCTACTGCTTATAGGTAATAAAATTCGTGTTAGGGTTAAAAATAGGAGAAATAAACCGCCAACCATCATTATGAATGCAAGCATGCGGAAAAACTGAGGTTAGTGGCATCTATTGCACGAAAAACTTTGAAAAAAAAATACAAAACCTAAACTAAATTCAAAAAACAAATACCACGCGAGATGAAACTCAGGCTGGCTGCTGGCTGCTGCTGCTGCTTCTTGCTGACGACGGGAAGAAGGAGAAGAAGCGCATTAGGCGCTCGAGCACACAAGTTCTAGGTTTGGTTAGTTGGTTCTAAGTAAATGTTTGACGTTATGCGGGCCAACGACCTAACTAACTCGTCTCGTCGTATCTCTTACTTCTAATTCGAATCAGATTATTACATTTTACCACTTTTTTTTTTTTTTTATTGTGTGGCGTTCTAATGGTTTGTATCTGTAACCGAGTATCTATCTATTCGAACTCACTCTCGCAGTCAATAAGGAAACACACATACTATGTGAGGTATATTTAATTTCTGAGGTTAGAATGTGTGAATGGATGAGTCTGATATTATAACTGTATCGGCATTCGATATGAGAATGGATGTATATTTAAGAAAAGGGTCAACCGCCTTTTGTCATGTAGATTAAAAAGGTGTTCCCCTTTGTTGAGGGATTACTGGATTACACTTTGAGTAGGAACGAAGGACAATCGAAAATAGCTTCCGCATTTAACGATATTCTATTAATAAACCATCTTTTTTTCTTCTTTATAAGTGAGAGGGTAAAAATCTACATAAAAGGGTTGGTTACGGTCATCACGATTATCACAGATAATAGTTTAAAAATAAATTTAAATAATAACATACTTTATAGAGGTCTTTCAATTGAATGAATCGGAAGAGACTGGAATTTAGAAAATACTTATCGTTTATCTTAATGGAAAACGAAGCCACCCGTTGAACACACCCCCGTGGAGATCTCGTAGAGATAATAATGGTGTTTAATATAAATTAGGCTTTTAATTCAAAAACAAAACGAACATAGGAAGAAACAAAGGCAATAAATAACAGAGGAAGAGATACCTAAACCTGTACCTATGTTTGAAGCGTAAATTATTGGAAACTGTTACCATTAGGCAGCCATTTTTTGGACAAAAAAAAAACAGAATGATTTATGAAGCGAACTTGAGTATTAAGCAGCTGTCATATAACATGACAGCTGTCACACTTATATTCATGCTTTTGGCGTTCAAAATCTAAATAAGGTGTAGTAGTTCATTTTGCGTCAGGATAACAAGCCCTGCAGACCATCGATTGGAATAAACATAACTTAGCGAAACGTTTCCTTCTGTTATCATAATTGCATTAAGTGGGCGATAGCTAGCTTACTCGCGAGCTGTGATTGGATTAAGTAAATGCGATCGAATGATGTATCCTTTTTGTCTGGGTCAACGAATAATTGACGAAACTGAGCGAGCAGTCATTTTGTGTGCAATGGTATATACTACTTATGGTAGCGTTGAGAAGCTTAAGTCAACTATCGCTGTGCTTTAGATTTAAAAAGAAAAGTGAACTGCCGACTGAACTACGGAGTGAACTGCGGAGTGAACTGTCAAAAGCGCTAAAAATTCAATCGATTTCAACATTTACTACGTTTATACGCAGGGTCGAAAGATTAAAATGGGCACGTTCCGCATTCTAGGCACTAGGTAGTCAAACGCATCTGATTGGTCGAGAGATTCAGTTTTGACTTCTCAGTAAGGCATTCCTTTTAGAGGTAGGATTTTAAGGTCCCTACCTTTTAAGTCAATGTGCAAACTGTCAAAAATTTGTTTGTCGTTCCATATGTTGTTAGGTATTACCTCAAAAAGTAGGTCTAGATTTCGGAACGTACGCAATGTGGTTGAACTGACAGATGTGCACGTCAGCCAGAAATAGAAACCTTGTTCTTTACAAATTGCGAAAAGAAATTGCATTGTATTCTCATGGTTTTACATAATACGTCACACAAAGTCAAAGCCAAAGCGCTATTTCATAAACTCGTTAAACTTCGGAGCCAGGCGAAGGTATGACAGGAATTCTCTTACCGGTGATCTATATTTAACCCTCGAGGGATAAGGTTGAACTTTAATGGTCGCAAGCAAACGGATTCTAATGTCAAAATGTTCAATTTTGTTTAGTTCAAAACTGTTAGAAAAATAAAATTTTATACTTTTTGCAAACAAAAGTGAGTGAAAGTGCTCGACTGTTTGGCGCGATGTACTTCTAGGACCACCGCTTATCCTGCCATCCTGAGTAAGTGGATTCCATTGTAATCGCGCGGTTAGCTAGGGACCTGCCAACACTGCCACTTTCGTCCTCATATAGTTGTGCTTAAAGGTTTACGACCCGTTCTCTGATTCTGTCAGAGGCCCCAGAAATATTTCAATCTTATCGACTCAGTTGGAGTTTACTGAGAGTCAGTAGAAAGCATATGGCTCATACGCAAAATTTGCTCATCAAGGGCAGGAAGTTGTCCTAAAAATATGATTGAAATCGGACAGTCAGACTACAAGCCACACGAGCCTTGGCCAGTGTTACTGCAAGCTAAACTCAAGAATGAATATTTCTCAATAATTAATAAGTACAAAAAAAAATCATTTAAGCCTCTTGAAAAGTAATAATTGCAGTTGAAATAATCTCAACTCCATATTCCATGAACTTCCGTATTCAAAACTTGACACATTCACCTGGCAAGTATTGCACAACTTGAACTTGTCTTATTATTCTCAAACTCGTTGAGAGACTTCATTTAGAATGCAAAGCGAAATCACTTAGCCATTGAAAAGTCAACAGCTGTCTAAATAAATTAGTGGCGATTTAAAACTTATCTTCAATAGATCCATTGTCTCACTTTGTACCCCATATCAGGAACATCATCTTCTACAGCATCGACCGTACCCAGAAAAACATCAAAAGCCACTTTAATCAAAATGTAAGACTCATTTTTTATTGCCTGTCAGGCATATAAAACAGAAAAACCTTCAAATGATCTTCTACTAAGTCAAACTTTTTTTTTCCCACAATACTCGAATGTATTCGTCTTAAGACCAATTCCCATGAAATAAGCCGAACGCACGGAGCACTAAACAAAAGAATTTCAAATTCGAAATTAAAATAACTTCCAAATGATTGTGCAACAACCGTAAAATACATATTGACAAGTTATAAGTTCATCACCCAGCTGGTCATCGTTGTCACCGCAGAGTCACAACAGACCGTTAGTCGCCATCAACCATAACAATGCACTGGCAATTACGAAACGAAAAACTTTTACACCCAAAGCTTTTAAAGCAACGACTAATCGCTTTAATTACCATTTTTCCCCTGAACCACTGACATCAGCACAAACCTTTCAAACTCTCGCGCCAGAATACACGGAAAGTCGTCAATCAAATTTGACACACCAGAATGGGGTCCACTCGATCAAAAACAAAAAAAAAGGAATTCCTTTAACGAATTAACATCAAATTAACATAAATAAACAAAAGATAAACGTTTCGATGTAAAGCAAATATATCGACTTTGCATGACAATGCAGAGCACTTTGTAATGGAATCTGACAGATCTCTTTGTGAGACAAAGCACGTGAGACGTTGTGAACGCCCCCCCAAGGGGGTGTGTGTTTATTCAGAGCAATTGCCTGTAGGTAATTTGATCGTGCACAGATGATATCGCGCGTGATCTCTTCCGTTATGTCATCGTTACTGTCTTCGCTTACAAGGAATTCGCTTTACTAACCCACTCTCTGTTGACATATCCAACGCTGGAAGATATTGCGTGCCGCATGGGCTTTTTTTTAACAAGGAAATCAGATACTTTGACTTTCTTTTGGGGGGCGAACTTGCTGAACAAAAGCAATTCTTTTTTTTTGCTCAGAAGCAAAAGTAAAATGAAAAAAAAAAAAAAACCTTTCGAATTTGTGACAGAAACTGAACTCCCTGTCATCCAATTTTTTTTTTTTTTCCCCTCAATCGGCTATCTCTCTGAACATGGTCAAGCGAATGGATTACCATGTTGTCGAAGAAAATGTTACAAAAATCTCAACAAGAAGAAAAAAAAAAACGTGATTTTCGAATTAATGAGAAGCATTTTCTCTTTTTTTTTTGTTGTGCTTTCATTGGTAATTGGTTTTCCAATTCTCCATTTGCAATGGAAACCATATTCGAGTTTGTACTTTGACAGGTCGGTCGTCGCGCAACGGTGAGTCTCTTGAGGTGACATGCACATCGTTCAGTCGCGCGCATGCATTATGGATTTGTTGTGGAGATTTGAATTTTTATACAGTGATTTGTCAGCGATTATTTTAGAAATTTATTTTTAATTAAGAGAGGTAGGTGACATGGTATTGATTGGTGTGAAATGGATTTTATTGATAGTTGAACGGGAACCATCATTGAACATGATGTTTTACACGAATATAAGAAACTGCAATCATACACTGCTGATCGTAAAAATGTGTACATCTTTTTGGTTATAAAAACGTCAGACATGGCCGTTTTGTGGGTATTTATTGATGTGAAGAACAGTTGGAAGGCTGGCTTTGGAATTTGATGCTGTCAATAAAATGCTTTGAAAAGAAATGATTTATTTTCAATGTTTATGACATGGACATAATCTGTGTGGGGTATAGAACCCATAAGCCATAAATTCCATTGCATTTGTTCTAAATCTTGCAGCTGATCTCCCGCTGGGTGAATAGGTCTGCGGTTACTCATACTTCTTTTACTTTGAAATAAGTTCTATGCATCCGCACATTGTCGTTGGATATACATATCGTGTTTACTTCAATTTGTCGACTTTCACATAAAGTAAGGCAAGCGTTCGACCTGAAATAGGGTTTTTTGAACGCGCCCCTGTAGGTGTGGTTAGAGTTAGAGAAAATATAACATCAGTGTCGAAAATAAAACGTTACCGACAAGTAAAGCACGGCCCTTGAATGTGGACTCGGTGAACACAGCCGAATTTGACTATAGTGAGCTGTCATTTTTAGTTCGCCTTCTGCCGTACTTTTACGGCGCCATATTCGTTTAAATTCAAATCATCGCCAGCTTCCTTCGAGTTCAGACGCCAGCCAGAGAATTACCCAAATGTAAGTCAAGAATATATTGTATTTGAATTTATGTTGACATGTACATGAATTTGAAGAAAATAAACGCTTAAATTAGAATTTCGAGTGTTTTTCTTATAATCGGCAACCGGACCGAAGGAACTGGGGACAATCAGTGTTTGAAATGCTGTAAGTCCATCGTACAAAAAGCATTCGAAAGGCAAATAGATTTAGACCTTTGATTGACATATGCATAACCAATTAGTTCAATCAGCTCTACACAAAATGGTAGCAACGATTGGTTCACTCCACCGCGAGAAATTGGCACTAACGGTCTTCTCAGGCAAACGATCATCATTCAGTAATGAAAATTTGGTATACATACGATCAGCATTAGACAGTGCTTCACCGACAGATCTTAGTGACAGCTCTGACAAGCCACCCCTAACAATTTTAGCCGTAGAAACCTTCAGACTAGTGATCATTGCTCTATTTTTCGTCTTGCTTCAGCCAGGATGTTTATACGCCACTTTCGATCCTAAATAATTGAATACGTAGTTACAACTTATCAACAGATTAAGCAGAATTCACACTTTGATCCTGATCAATCTGCTAAAGTGAAACACCTGCCCTCTATACTCCGCCTTCCTTTAGTGTCTATATTTCTTTATTCCCCTTGTTCAAATTTATCATTTTGACATTCAATTAGCATCTTAATTTCGCATTTGCCTGTTGACGTCGTGCTCAAGACACAACCCACATCATCCGTACTCATTGCTTAATTCAAATTGTTTCACATTTTTCGCTTAACGACTCGTTCGAATTGGTAAGCCCACTTCGCAAATGACTTAACCTGGCAGGTAGGGCGCAAACAAATCTTTAAAGCCCAAAAAGTAAAAGAAACCATTTACCACTGCACCTTACTCACTATCTCCATTCATCCGTCACAATGAATAATTAAAAAGGCCACTAAGAACCCTCTATATTGGGCCACAAAGTCTCGTCTTACTTCAGATTACCTGTCGTCTGTTTTTTTTGGGATTCCACTGAGCAGTGTATAAAAGGTGTCACTTTGATTACCGTTTGGGTCAGCTTTTACTCACTCAGTTGGAATGAGGCCATCTTTTCGGCATCAACTGCAATAAAACCATGAATCACTCGGGTCTGATTAATACGAACATCATTTCTGCATGTTGGTTCAATTCAATATCTCTGCCCAAACACAACTGGCGGATACAACTTCATCAGGACCACATTCGACTGCGACTGCGATAATAATTAACATGAGTGTAGTAATTTGAAATGAGAACGCAGGAATGCCATATAGAACGCGGCAGCATATGCGCCGTGTCGCCGCACGCCACTGGAAGCCTTTGAGGCATGCGCCCGGCTGCGTTCCTTGTCAGAAGGAAATGTGTGTGTGTTTAAGCAAAAATTGTATCTGCCCCTACAAGACTCTAGGATGTAAACTGAGCCCATTACTTTCTGCCGCAAGACCAATTACAAGATGCACGACATGCTGGCCAGAGATGCACAGTCGATTTGATGTTGTACGGAGATTCAATTCAGTGCCGACCACTGCCAGTGGGTGTATACGCGGTCGTAAAAGCGGAACCATTAAACGACCGTCGACATAGAATTCGAATTTTAAACATTTGTTTAGAAAGCCATTTGGTGGACACATGGGAGATGTTGATTGGGAATTGCCTGATTAGACGAATAAGCTATAGAATCCCTGTTGTTCTAATGAGACTAAAATTAGTACCCCGTTATGGGTTATAAAGAAACTTGAGTGGCTTAATTTGAATTTGAGAGAATTAGAAGTCCAAGAGAACCAAAATTAGTCAAGTCTTCGCATAGCCATAACTGCGTAAGTGAGCTAGCGTACTTACAAACGAAAAGATTGAATTGTTTGTCAGTAAATGTCAGTTCATGTCAGTAGATTTTGACAGTTCATTCACAGCCATTTTTTTATGTAGTGGCTACACTCTACAAAGGAAATTTGTGACGTTAAGCTCTCGCGAGTGTTTCGGTCGTGGAATTTGCAATGCGTTCCATATCTGTGAAATATGAATAAAATTTGACAGTTCGAAAGAACATTTTTATTTGTTCGCAGAAACTAAAGATACTCGATAGATATTATGTCCGTTCGCGTACTTTCTGCACTAAAATTCGTAGATTATCAAATATCGAAGAGTAAAATTCTCTCAGAGAGAGCTAAAATTACGAAAAAGTAAACGAACAAGAAAAAGTTGAAAATACACTGGTTTGACAGACTTAACAGGTTTCACAAACCAGTCCAAAGGATTTTCTTGCACTAAAATTCGCAGCCTCGGGAAATTTCTTACTCTCTCGTGAGCTCTCTCTTCTGTGAAAAACTACGAAAATTCTCTGTACGCGAACAGCTCTTCGAAAAAATTCGCTGTTTTAGGAGGGTACGCGAACGGACCTATTCTCTAAACACATGCCTTTGAATGTGTTAAAAATGATTTCTTGGCACTTCGCCCCATCGTAGGTCGCTGAGCTTTAAATGTACGTTAGCACTAATTCGACTAGGTGGAGTGACATATTTGTCATTTCATAATATCAAAATGTCAAATTCTCGTTCTCGAAATTTTTTAAATAACCCGAGTACATCTCGTACAAAAACAACGTCGACTTATTTCTGTCAATCTCTAAGGAAAACTTGATCGTATTAATTTGTCCATGGCTTGTCAGAATATACAAAAAATCATCTCGTGAGGCATAAGTACATCTACAGAAATTTACTGACGTAAATTCTGACGAATTTGTCACGCATGCTACAACTACATTATGCATGTTCCAATAGTCGTCAGATCTTATAATATTTTCGATCAATCTGCGATAACTAGCTGCCGATGGACTGACAATGACAGACATTAAATTGTCAGTTCACACGGTTCTCGGATTTTGTCCCATTTTCTGACAATTTCATTGCTAAACGGTTTTTTACTTATAATTCATACGAAGAGATGACTGTTCACACCATAGCATTTGACAGACTTTTTTCTTTGTTGTTTATTGAGTTGAAAGTCGGAAAAAGTGCAGAATATAAATCAAAATTGTACAAAAGGGACATTTGAGACGATCGGAAAGAGATAACCATGAACACGAATTGCCACGCAAATGTCAAAGGTTTTGTAGGCCCGCTGTTGTTTTTCTTGCGTCTTGAGCTTTTGTTAAAATTATAAATTTTTTTCCATTTAACAGTTGAATATTGACAGTTCAACAATGGCGATACCTACATTTAATATGACACCTTGTGAAATTGGTAATTGGCAGCACTGCTTGGAAATTTCGCTGACAGATGTCTGGCTGACAATGTTGCGAGACCAAAATTGGTACTTCGCACGGTTGCAAAACATTTGGGATACAATTTTATTGCTTAACCTGACAATGTAGCATTCACAGTAAATTGTATGAAGAGCACCACAGCCAGTGCTGTCAAGTTGAAATCTTAACTTGTGTGTGTGCTCAAACATCAGAACACAATTATGCAAATTGGAAGCTTAGTCTGTCAAAAGGCCGGAAGTTGACTGTCTAGCTAAGTTCGTATATGATTTATGCGTCCCGTTGATAAAGAGATCCAATCCTTGCCGGATTTAGTACAAAACCGTCCTTGCTTCTTACTCATTAATGTTACAATACATTCAGCTAGTAGGAGTGAGAGTTTGCTCAATTTCTGTTTACCATTTTCGAACCAAAAACATTTGAAATATTAATAATTTACCTTCCAAAATTTGAAAAACAAAATTCCCATGACTCAGCTAAAAAAAAAATTATGCAAAATCGCTTTACTAGGGCACGCCTTCAACACACTATTCCCACATAATTATCACGATCGGGGGGCATACGCGACAAAGCACAAATCTGATCCCCTCTGGCATTTAACAGAAATGTTTTATCGTCCGATAAGTGAAAATGATAAGAATTCGGTCAGACACCAAGATCTACGACGTAGCAACTCCAAGTGCAACATTCCGCTTCGCCAGACAGATAAAATGCGACAAACGAAAATTATAAATGGCCATTATCGGTCCACGAAAGTCTCTCTGTATCTGCGATTGGATAACACATCTTAATTAATAAAATTAAACCGCGCACAGCTTAAGAAGGTGCACGACCCAAAATGGGGCGTTGGTCGCCCGCCTGCTTAGCGACTTTTGACTTTTAAAGCCTCTCAGCGATGCTATTTCGGTTGCGGCCAGTTGGTCATTGATTTTTTTTTTTATTGCTCATTGCATAACTTACACACTGCGGGGGATGGGGACATCAATTTATTTTATGCAAACTTTTTTTTTTTATGCTCGGCGGATATCGGTACCTGTGATGTGAAGTTTTTTTTTTTATGTGCCGTTGACTTTCGAACTCGCGCACAATCGGATTTCGGCGGAATACTGTGCTCGTGCCTTGTTTTCCCCGAGTGGCATATTAATTCTCTCTGGCTTTATCGAGATGTGATTCCGGGAATATCAATCTTCCGAATTATGTGGGTCTTCTCACAACAACATCCACCACCTGAATTCCTTTTCGATGATTGTGTGAGGAGAGAATTAATCACCGCACACCGCAAGCACTCTTTTATCATATACCCTAGGGTCGCATTCAGCGAATAACTGCAACCTGTTTCGATCAGGACTTACGTGCATGAGTGGTGTTCATAAATTATTCCACTTGCGCTCGCATATACTCGTACATACAATATATGCAAAAGCGGTCGGCAATCATTTAATTAAAACACCACTCGTGCTCCTGGACCGCCAAGTACTCGTTGTAGTGGATACCTTCAACCACCGGCCTCCTTGCGCTGGTAACCTAACCAGTTTATGCAATGATATCATAAACGAGTGCCACTAGGCGAACGGTATGTGTACGGTACACATATGAAGGCCATAAACAAATTACAAATCCTTACACTGGGACTCGTGCGTTATGCTGACGACGACGACGATGACGATGGCGAATGGCGAATGGTGGTCATATCATGTCGGTTGTTATGTCCTCGCCCATGGCTTTAGATGGCGGCGCGCAAGTCTAACTCAGCCTAATGAGCAGTTAAGCATTATCGTATAAATTATTTGCGGAATAAGGTGATGGCTATACAGGAGTTGATTCTAATTACGAAGCGAGATTGCTGAGAATAATCCTTCGTAACTGTTCAAATGGGTCGTTAAAATCCCGTATACTGTGAGGTAATTGAAAGTATGGTGAGAGGAATTTATAATTCAAGGATGGAGTTGGTCCTAAAAATAAAATCCTTCTCATGTTTAGTTAGAGGCGAACAGTGTATGTAGCAAGGTTTTTTTTTTTTTTTTTGAAGAGATTCAAGCGACAAATTGCTTCCTTTGAGTGAATAGTTGTGCAAATGATACAGTCACACTTAGCCCAAGGTAGATCCATGTACCAGTTGAACCAGGAGGAGCATTATGCTTCCTAGTTCACCAAGGCTATCAAAGAAGTATGCTCGCAAATGTTATCATCTTCAAGTGAGCTTCCTTCCATCGTCTTCCTCGTCCTCGCAACTTCTGTTAAGTACATATTAGTAGCCTCCTCTTTCGTCAACTCTTTTGTCAAAATAGTAGTTGGAATACTCCAAATTGTTTGTTTAGAGGATGGCATTCTAAGATGCACCTCTGGTGGAAGAAGTGTTGGCATGCCTATCGAGCTCGTCATCTCGTTTAGAAACAAATACCAATCGAGAGCAGATCTCGAACTTAAGTCGATAAATTCCAGAGAATTAATCGCAGTTTGACTAGGAGTTGTGAATAGCATTCCAAATGCAGCTTTGACCACGGTTAGCCGAGACCACACTCAATAGACTTCCTGTCCGGCAAGGCGCTGGTCTAAGAAATGCTCAGGGCTTTTTTTTTTGGCTGTGTTCATTTAGAGTTCAGCTTATAGATTCTGGACCATAAAATAGAGATCCATTATCCGGTGTGAAAGTTGAAAAACATCATTAATGTAGCCTAGATGTTTAAGGTAAGATAGTCCAACAAATTCCAAAGTCTGTTGTACAGAATGCGGTGATAGAATGCATTCTTGACATACTCCACTTTGGACCTCAAATTCCTCTGAATGACGGAGGTTAGGTTAGGTTAGAACGGCTGGCTGCAGCGGGCCCTAAGAAAGCCAGGAAGGCCCATTGTGATACCGATGGGATTGAGTATCCTCAATCTATCCATTTAAAACCACCAGGAGCTTATTATAAAACGATGGATACGATTGATTCAGCGAGTTCGCCTAAATTGTCGAAGAAGTATTCACCTTAATTCAACGCTTGGCAGCTGCATAGAAAATGGGGAATAGTTTCCTCCTCCTCTTCGTCCAAAAGTCGTTAGAAGACATTAGAATAACGTGACACTTACTGCTCTCTTATGTAGCCTTGAGATGTTCTGGGTTGCTTCTCTATTCATGCTGAAAGCCTTCTCGAAGTCGATGTAGAGGAGACCTATACATACTGATTATGATCCTTAAGGCGTTTATGGGCTCAATGCCGAAGGAACCACCACGAAAGCCTGCTTGTTTGACGTCGAAAGCGTTCCAGAATTATTCTTGAAATTATTTCAGCTATGGCTAGCAGAACAGCAGCGGATTCGGGAATTCCTAGCTTCGGAGTGCATTGGAAAACATTTCTGAAAAGGTAACAGATTTAAAGCTGACCATGAAGAGAAAACACATGGTGAAGCGATAAGAACATGACTCAGAACAGTCTATAAGAAAACTAGGAAGAGTTAGGAAGAACTGTCAGTGAACCAGTTGACTTCTATTTCAAAAAAGGACAGCCGTTTACCTAAGCCTAAACTAGGGAGGCCTGTCTTAAACGAACATAGTACCCAGCACCTTGTTCCTTGTCCTTCAACTGAGTTTAGCTTAGTTTTATTCCTGGTGTACGACTCAACTAGAATTGAACCGACTCTATCACTCTGTCTTGTGATAGGTTTAATGACAATTCCAAAGGGGGAACTAGCTTTAAAGAGACCAGACCAGGCTTCAATTTATTCCCAATTATTCCCTGGCATATTTTGAAGCATAACAGGGACTGAGGGCCTTTTTATTCCGCCTCAATCCGTCCCGATTCCAGACATTCACCACTATCACATCTGACGTATCTGCGACACCCACCACCGAAAGCCGTACCCACAAAATGGTGTTTCCTAAAATAACTCACTCTCTGTGACAGTAATCAACTTCACTTTCAGTTAACCTTCTCCTACTCCACGATCAGACTTCCGATTTATTTTTAAATGTTTTTTTTTTTTTGTTCATTATGCCCCCCGATCCTGTCACGCCCATAGACATAAATTGTTTTTCAACACCATCACCGACAAATCTGACGCAGTGGACCAAACACAACAACACCATTCAACTTTAATTTATCAAAACATGCAATTAGGTTGCACTTACTCCATGGTGTCTGCCCGAAGGCGTCGTCCACAGACGAAGCGACGACGACACAGAGTTGCTGATGACAACAACACGTCTACACGTTGTCGTACCCGCTCTGCTCCACCTTGCAACAATTTAATTTCACTCATTCACTCATGTTAAATTAAATGTTTCCACATGGCACGTCCGTAATGGATACAAATGTATATCTGGTTCGTGTGCGCTCGCGCTTAGCTCACGATTTCTCTGCTCCACACTTTGATTCAGTAATAACATCCAACATTAAGTCCGTTTTTCTTTTTCCGTTTTAATCAATAATCCATTTCTCCATGATATGTACCCGCTTCTCTATATTTCAGCCGGCATATCTGTATGCAACAGCGTACACTTCAGGTCCCCATAAAGACGGTCGAGGTCTATACAAGACCTATTTGGAAGCACATCAGCCACCCATGTCCGACGCAGACAAATCAATCGAATCAGATGTGCACACGCGTCCAGCTCGTCCATGAGCCAGCTTATCGAGATGTCATTCGTCACAAGACCACTAAGCAAATGATCTACGATTGTTGTCCCGGCTGGAGCCGGATGACCAAGATGTCGAATGCGTGCCTCAAACGTAAGATCATTAAAGTCACTTTCACTATGTTGCGTGTGCTCCCATAATCATGCTCGTTTTTTTTTTTTTCAGCGATTTGCAGTGTGACTTGCCGCAATGGTGGAACATGTACCGGCCCGGATACGTGCAATTGCCCCCAGGGCTATGGAGGTAAATACTGTGAGAAGGACATCAACGAGTGCAAGGAGGAGAAGCCATGCGATCAGCTGTGCTTCAATACAGAGGGATCGTTCTACTGCCAGTGCAGAGAGGGTTTCGTGTTGCAATCAGATAAGCAGAGTTGTAAGAAGATAGGTAGGTGCTCACCTCACCCAGCTGTAAGCCCATTAAATTGATCAAATTTAACTTCTCTTGCAGATAACCATGACGATGATGCCTTTGAAGCCCGTGATCTTGAGAATGAAGTCGACTCGAATGAAGTGACATCACGTTTGCATAAAATTGAAAAATCCCTGGCGAATGAGAGGATCACAACAAATGAGCTACAAAAGTCCTTGGAAGCTACTTACCATGTCGTCGATTCCTTGAAGAACCGACTAAGCACTTTGGTAAGAAAAGAAACCAAATTAAAATAACGGTTACAGAGCTTTTGGCAATTTTAAAAATTTAGTCTTCTAGAATACTTTTTCACCGGGATGACAGATTTGTCGCTAACGAATCTAGCGGTCTCTACGACAAATCTGTCATCATTTTGTCATCAAAAGTATTCTAGTAGCTAGTGTTGGATGACGCAAGCGAATCTAGCGGTCTCTAAGTCAAATCTGTCAAATTTGACGGGAACTCGCCGAGTGTCAGAAACAAAGAGAAAGAAAGTAGTAGATTCTGAGAACGACGCACCAATTTCTAAAAGTTTTTTGATATTAACTACTTTTTTTTATCGTCTTAATGGCCGCGATCCCAACGCTTCGCTAATCTAGCTGCTAGAATACTTTTGCACCGGGATAACACATGTTGAACTAGGGGCCGCTAGATTCGTTAGCGACAAATCTGTCACCCCGGTGCAAAAGCTAGCAGCTAGATTAGCGAGGTGTTGGGAACCCGGCCAATGTTAAAAACGCCATTGAAAGTAGATTCTCAACACCTTTTCATAAAAACTCGTAAAAATTCGCTGTTTTGAGAAGTACACGAACAAACCTAAAATGTTTTCCTATCTATCCAATTTTTTCAGGAAAAGCAGCAACAGGACGTGAATCACCTGCACAGTAACCTCATAGCAACAGAGTCTAGGACGCGAAAACTCGAAAATATGATCAGCATGCTGTTCAAATGTCGGAATCAACCGGGACCGTACTGCCCTTAGATAAAAGATGAAATCCTTGTTTTTTAAGAGTTCTTTTTTCCAACTAAGTGCCTAATTCTTTGAGCCCCCGCGATGTAGTATTGTGTATCCCTGATTTTTTTTGTTTGTGTTTTTTGTGATATAAATTATGAATCCTTATTGAGTTGTATTCTTGCCTAGTGTTCTCTTTTACGTTTCGCAAGAGAGAAGCCAGAGAAGACGAAGACGAGATGATTAAGATGAAGAAAGAAGTGTATTAGAGGAGAAAGATGAGACTATGAAATCCCGAGCTCCATTCCCAGTTTTTCTCATGTTTTAATTTGTGTTTTTTTATTTTATTTTTTTTTTACTGAGAATCATTTTAACGATAAATTAAATAAAAAAAAAGCTTAGTTTTAATTGTTTAACTTAAGAATATAGTTTAAGTGAGATCGTAAGAAATAGAAGAATAAAATGCAATAAATTTAATGAAGTAGTAGTCAAATGTGGACAAATGATGATGATGAATAAAGATAAATTAAAGTGAAAGGATGTTTTGTTTTGTATTTAGTATTTGGTTGAACGAAGCTTTTGGGAGTGTTTTGCAAGCGCGGGTTTCAACTCGAAGGCATCCATTACTCCCCATAAATGCTTAGACATGGATGAAACTTCGAGGCGAACATTCCTTCCCAAGATCATTGGGAGAACCTGGAACGAGTGGACAGTCTAAGCAGATGACTCGAAGACAAGTTTTCCTGATGACTGAAATTTTAGCAATAATTAAGGAAGCACTGTCTTGACTCAATTGTAATGCAATACCTGCTAAGGATGTCAGCATCTAGACTGGTAGCCAAGCAGCAATAAAGTCTCTGCGATCGCAACTATTTTGCTTTGTAAATATCTTGCTTTAGACACTCAAGCTTTAAAGAGGAAACCGATTCCAAAGAGAGGCGAATACAAGACCTTTGTCCCACCGTAAAGAAACAACTAAAAGACCAAGAGTCGTAATGCCTAGGACGGCGGTGATTCCGAAGTGTTTCCAAATAGGTTCCACTGGCTGATATCAGTAGAACTGTGGACTCCCACGGTGCCACTTCCTTGCCCGAGGGCCAGGAGGTAGGTTAGCACATAGTTAAAGACGGTGCCGACTCGTCTTGTCGCAGAAAGTTCGTAGAAATTCCTGAGGCCTTTTCAGCCGCGCCCTCCTTCTCTGCCGCTCTTGGTCGGGGGGCTGCTTATTGCTAACCTGCATATCTACAGGCCGATCACTATCCACTATGATTCCCACAGTAGCCGGAGCTTAGCCCTATACATATCGATAACAGAGTAACAAATATGTATCACTAGATTTGCCCACCTCGGTAAAATATGCAACCTGTTCAGCCTGATGTCCTCTTTTTTCGTAAATATAAAAATTACTTACACATAAAGAAACATGAGCCACCAAATCGGCACTTTATTCCTTGCTTCTGTTCAAAATTAACCGTGAAACTCATTCCGCCATCAAAGTACACATGCGGCCGCCATTCCCTCACGCAAAACCCTACAAATGCATCCTAAACCACTGCCAACTTCACTTATATTATTAACCTACCTCCAACAAAAGACGTAGTACCAACACAAAGCGAAAGAAAGGAAAAAAAAATCCAAAATAAAATCGAAAACAACAACATCTCACACAAAAAAAAATATTCCCACCCTTCATTCGTTCGATTGCAATCAAAATTATCATTTCTCTTGTGTGTTGTGTCTCGCCCGTGTCGTAAAATTACTCACTCTTACTCGCATTTTTACACTTTCTATTGTTTTTACTTCCTTTTTTCCGTGCCTCAGTTGACAATTTCGCCTAGTTGTCGTCTACCTCCATCGTGACGACTGCAAAAAGAAATGCCAAAACAAAATTTCGCAAATTAAACATAAAAAAAAAACTTCCACAAATTTTCGCTCAAAAATGAATGAACAAATTGAACAAGTCGAAAAGATTCCGCTGAAACGTGCCGAAGTCTCGATTCGGAAATTCAATGACCTCGCGATACCCCATCACTTGGGGCTGCTGAAGAACCACAAGTCGAACATTGAGAAATGTCTGGCGCTGGGTGACTGGACAAAGATAAAAAAGGAAGAGATAAACGCCATGCGAGTGATAAAACAGCTGAAGAATCTTATGCTCGAGATGGACATACTGCGAGAGAAGGTCTGCGATGAGGATCGTCAGAAGTTTGATGAAATGATGGCCACTGGGAAGAACAAAGCCATGGAGGGTATGCGGGAATATTTGGGTAAGTTGAAATTTTGTAGTTCGATGACAAAGAATGTGGGTCGACTGGTGTTTTTGTGTCCTTGAATTACTTTTCGGGGGGTTCGCCTTTTTGTTATCGATTTTTCGATAGTCAATAGTTGAAACAAATTGGAATAGATGGTGGTGATTTGAGGGAAGATTTATGACCTGAAGTAAGTCTGATTGCAGCACAATTTGGCATAGCTTACGAAATGGACTCGTTTATCTTAGAAGATAACTTCTTCAATTGGCTGGTGCCAATTAGGCGGGGTCAGAGTTGCTTTCATATCAGTTTTGCAGTTTGTATCTACGTCGTTTGCTAATTTTGTTTTTAATTGGCAGATTCCAATGGAACATGCCTTCAACAGTGTCTACGCATGTTTTTGTTTTCACAATTAAAATTGACTGAAGCATATGGCATTGGTCCTCGTATGAATGCATGTTTCTCATTCCATTGTGGTCATTGTATTCAACTGTTTTAATCTAGTTGCTGGACATCCTCTCAAAGAACCCTTTATATTGTTAGCCTTTAAGGCCTTCAAAGTTCGGGAGAAAATACACCACCAAAAAGTCTTAAAATATAGCATAAACAATGCAAACTCAATCCATTTCAATTGTCTGCAAGCTAAGACATATTTACTGTCTGTCTAGACACTATCTTCTCCAGACAGTGTGTCCTGCTCTACATGGAAAAGCTAATATTTTGCAAATCGTAGCTGCTCGTTCCCTATAAGTGTGGCATTGCTATAACTGGAATCATTCACTCAGGAAGCGTAAATATTTATTCTTGACGTCGTGCTCATAAGTAAACACAATCTTTCACACGGTCCATAAAATTGAAAAGAAAATAATTGTCGTTATTATTTTAAGAGTTTACATGTTGATTTAGTAGATTAAAGGGAGGACCAATGATCGATATGATCGCGCAGGGACGTTTGCTAAAGGTTTAAAGGTTTGCCATAACAAAACCAAATGAGCAAAGACACCAAGTGTGATGCGGGCGATGTAAAACGTATTCTAAACTGAGAAATTCAAGCAGTTATAAGGTCTCTTCCTGCATTTTTTAGTATTGTGGACTCTTAGAGAGTCTTGGAAGAAGCACAATGGACTCTAGTTTGCTGCCATCAAAGTCGAAAAACTCAAATGTTCAGAGAAGAGTCTTTGGTCTTTGTACTGGAGGTTCAGTCTCTTCCGTCATGTGAAGCCTGGGGGCTGTCATTCAGAGAATACCATCAAGTCGTGCTTTGATTTAGGAGTATCGCTAGCCGTAGAGAATGCTCCTTCCATCTCTTGAGCTGATACTCATCTGAACTTAGCAAAGAGCCGTCTGGTCTTTTCAAGCTGCGAACACCTATCAGCTGCTTGGTAATTCTATAGACAGTCGCACTGTCTCATCTGCGTGCAGATGTCTCTGCTTTTGTAACCAGTGCGTTTGTCGCACCGTACTTCTCTTATCTTCATGCGATATAGATTCTTTACCTCGCACCTTCCTGCTGCAATGAAAGTTGTTATGCGAGCTTCAGCCTTCCTGTATCCTCGACAAGCCATCCCATTGACAGGGTCATTCATAATCCGAACTCAATAGAAACGACCACCATTAACAAATACCAAAAAACTCAACTCTCTTACCATTTCCAGATCTGCAATTGAAGAGCCCGACGAGCACAATCAAGTCCGACGACAATGACGAGCACTCTCCATTGCACCAAAGCGATAGTTTGCCACAAATCCAAGCCGAATTCCAGTTGCAAGAGCACCAGCTAATAGCGCGACAAGCTTGCCTACAGGAATTCGAAAATCTCCAGAGAGAAGTCTTAGACTTGCACAGTATGTTCCAGGACGTCCGAGTCCTGGTGCAGGAGCAAGCCGAGAGTGTACAAGTGATAGCCGACAATGCCGAGGAGGCCCTCGAACAAGTGCAAATGGGTGAGGCGCATCTACGCCAAGCGCTTACCTACAAAAAGGCCATGTACCCAGTGATGGGTGCCCTCCTAGGGACATGCGTTGGCGGCCCCATCGGTCTACTGGCGGGCATGAAAGTTGGCGGCTTGGCCGCCGTAAGCTGTGGCATCCTAGGCTTCACCGGAGGCAGTGTCCTCAACACAAATACTAACGTCGCAAACGGTCAGCTCGAGGAGAAAAAAAACGAATGACCGCAGGATGCATCTGGCAGTGACAAAGGGCGGTGGCGTGTCTGTACGGTTCAGTGAATGTTTGTTGTTAATAGTTAGTAGTGGTTCTTACTTTCTCTCGCTGCTTTTGACCAAACGCACGCCTGAATTTAATGTATTTTTACACAAATCGTATTGTTTTGTTGAAAATTTAGTCGTTTTTTTAGTAAAATTTTATCGCGCTGATTGAAGGAAAGTAGCATAAACACAAAAAAAAAAAGGAGAAAATAAATCTATTCTTACATTTAAGACAACGTTTGGCGTTTTATTTCGGGTTTCCTTAACATAATTTCACTTAAAGCTAAGCGAAAGGCTGCCCTACAGCGGCACATTGATTGTGGTCCAGGCTTGACGGAAGCGCGTCTTGCGTGCATGCTGCAGTTTGCGGACCCTCTTGGCTGTCTTCTTGGGCTTGTACCACGGCGGGTATGAGCCGAATTCGTCCTTCATGGTCTTTGTGTTGTAGGTATGCTTTTTGCCTGTCTTCTCGTTGGTTACAGTTATGTTTTCACCCGTTTCACGCTGTTCTTCGTACTCGTACTCGAGTTCTTGATTTTCTTTGCGAATTTTTTCCTAAAAAAGTAAACCAAAGTTATAAATGATTGAGAGTGCAGTTTGATTGTGGAACTTACAATTTTCAATTCTTTGGGTGTTTTCACTGTCACCACCTCACTGGCATCTTTAATTATCTCGTTGCCGTCAGCATCGAGCAAGCCGAGGGTCTTCTTTAGACGAACCAATTCCTTTGCGGCATTGCGAGCCTTTTTTATTTTGTTCATCTCATCGCGGCGCTTACGGGAACGATTTGTGCGACCCATTTTTGAGGATTTTTAACGATTTGTTGAGGAAAAAATGAAATTTTTTTGAATATTTTCGCGATACGCAAAAATAAACACGTGTGGTTGACGCAGACGTCAACAAGTAAAGGAGATGACAGTGGGCAGTGGTGCCAGGTCGATGGTAAACAAGTGGTGGCTGGGGTGTGTCCGTAGTGAATGTTCTTGGGTAGCTGACAATTTTTGCCAATAGATGGTAGTTTTCTGTGAGATTTTGAAATTTTAGTAGTTTAGTTTAGCCTACATAAATAAATGTTAACCTCAAAATACTTATATGTAATAGTTGGGTGGAATTCGCTTGGAATACGAACTTCATACTAGAATTATATAAAATAGGCTCGACATGGTAAAACACGGATAGCAACAGCAGTAGCACAATTATTTCCTTTTTAAAAAATATCTGAGGATATTTAATCCAAAATGGAGTAAGTCAGAAGAGCATACGGGTCACAACACTCTGCAGGACCACCTAAAGAAACTACGTCGGACGGAAGAAGAACTCTGCAGAGGATGCGGCGATGAGGATGTTATAGAAGACACTACCCACTTCCTCTGCCAGTGCCCAACATTCCAAGTACAAATTCCTCCGCAAACACTTCTTTTAGGATCTAGGAGAACTCTCCGACGCTAACACCGATATGTTATTGAACTTCATCAGAACATCAGGATGGAGTAAGTACAACCATGGGCAGTTGTTACAGATATTTATGGGTTGAATGGGCAAGGGGTACCTTTTCTAAACCCCCCTATGGGTGACACAATGGTTCAGTGCTGACCTGAGTGCGGCGGAGGTATTTCGTTTCCTCTGCTTACCCACAAACCTAACCTAACCAGAAGAGCATACTGTCATCATTGCTATTCTTTGTGACATCTTCTTCGAAATACCCTACAGTGCGAAATAATGGTACCACGCATGATTTGTTGTCCCTCTAGCTTACAGAATTAACTCCCTCAACTAGGTACCAGGATGTGTGTGAGTTAAAGGAAAGCAAACAGTTGATACATTTACCCAAAACTGTAGGAAGACCTGCTTTTGGTACCACAGCCATTTTATGAAAAGCCTAAAAGAAGTGACAAATGGATGATATTATCTATGCCATCTTTCCAAGCGCCTGCTCATCACAAATTTTATGTACGTGCTATTAAAACTAATAAATCAGTCAAATCAATGATCCACACAACTATGCACAACAAATTTACCACATGCTAACAATGTGCTGCGCATTTCATCCTTAATCCACTTTACATGCACTTCTCCCAGTTCCACTTCATTGCCTTATTCTCCTCCACGCACAAATTTAACTTTGACCTACTCTTGTGTTCGCATCATCGGCCCCAGTAAATTCTCCTTTTTCCCCCTCATTCGCTTTACAAAGGTTAATTCCATTTCTTCGTGTGCGTTCATCAAACTCGTGCATATATAAACAAAAAAAAAATGAAGTAATACCTAGCCGAAGCGAAGGAGAAATAATAGGAATATGGCTGCCAAGTAAATCGACGAACAAAAAAAAAACAAACAAAAATAAAGATGAACCTGTATTTACTGCAATAAATTGAGTTGGGTGAATTATATTTCCCCAATTGAGGTTATTCATTCTCTTTTCTTTGCTCATGCTCATTTGTAAACAAAACTGTTCATTTTAAATGCATTTTCTCCTTTTTATATTTCTTTTATGAGCTGTTTTTTATTTATGTTCATTTATGGTGTTCACCAAGTGCTGCCGTTGGGGTATTTTTTCGAGGGACAGAAAGTACGAATAGTAGTGTTCTTCAAGCCATGTCGAAAAAGTAAATTGCTGATGCGTTTTGTAAAAAGGAGGCTAGCATGTATATTGAAAGTAGACTGGTTCGCTTGAATATCAACTAAATTGTTAGTTTCGATCTGTTTAAGTGGGAGAGGCAAGCAGAAAAATTGAAAGTGGATAGATTATTTGTTGGTTCAATATCTGCAAGTACGAATGAAGAATATTCAATCAAAAGGCCGAAATCTTAAGAAGTTTGAGTTAAAGAATATTAGTATATATTTTTAGAACGACAAAGAAAGTTTGTTAAACATACATACACTATGTAGGTACGGCTTTCTACAGACTGAACCATTACATTTCCCTTTCCTTGGCCGAAATACTAGGTTTCGGTATTCTGGAAAATATATCAAATATTTAAGACAGGTGTGTTATGTGATAATAATTGACGTACCCAACTTTTGGTTTCAGAAAAAATGGTTAGAACTGAAAAGTTTAATAGGTAAGGTAAGCAGAAAGGAACCCTAATTGTGGAGAGATCTTCTTGAAAAATTTCAACTCTTTAAGGCCTCTAATTATTGACATATATTTAGCTGGAGATCAAACATCAGATACGGGATTATGGAAGAGTAAATATTTTAAATTAACTGACACTATTATTTGAAGAATGTCACCAACAACTTCGTAAAATATTAGGTTTAAAACCCAAAACGATCTACAGTCTCTTCAAACCAATGATCTTTCATGTGCGTTAATCTATCTAACTTAGGAGTACCATGAACCATCTGCATTCAATAGTAAATAAGTGTTTTAAAGCTATTCTACGAGCAATGAATATCGTCTCACCGTAGCTGACCATCTGCTATAAGGATTTTTGTTCATAAAAAAAGGCAATTGAAATTTTAGAAGAATTATAGTTAATATGTACGTAGTTCCAAAAGCTTCAACATTTCCTTTTTTGGTAGCAATGGGTGATTCTGTTGCAGTTATCGGCTGAAGTTTTAACTTGCACCATTGCCATCCACTAACTATCAGGGATGCTAGAACTTAGACTCGACTGTCGGATAAACTGCTTAATCTTCAAAATCCTAAGACAGGAAAGTTAGACAAACTTTCCGGTGAGGAGTGTCGTAAGCGTCTCTTCAAGCAATTGCGTTACTTTACTAACTGTTGCATGTGGGTTTCGTGACTCAGTGGTTAGTGCGTCGGACTACGCTAAGTTCAAATCCAGGAAAATACCATCAAAAGTTTTTTTTCACGGCCCCACCTCTTCCGAGTTTCTGACAAACATTCAAGAGTTTAACTGACATGAGAAAGCTTCTCTGCCCTTGGGATACGGCATAAAACTGTAGGTACCCTCTGTACGTACAGAAATGTATACCACGCACAATACGTACAGCTGTGAGAAGCTAGATATTTATTTTTCATGTTTCATCTTAGATTCCAAGTTGGCATTGTGAAAGTGACACTCATTTACTTTTAGAAATTGCAAAATTTAAAACAGATAAAAAGAATCCTTCCAAGTATTAAGAGTAGTTCCAAGACATGGCATCCTGTGGCTATAAATAGCCCATAGAGCCAAGTTCTTGCTTTTTACAAGTGAACGTGTTATTCGTGGTCAACATTTTTACACGTAAAGAAGCGACCTTTATTCCGTATCAGAAAGAGCAGAAGGATTCCTGGATATCTTTCTCATGACATTAATACCCTTTCTGTTTGTGAGATGCTCACGGAGGTGGGGCTGTGAATTTTTTTTCCTGGATTCGACACAGCTCTTTCTATACTCTTTCCTAACCATTTCAGTCCCTTTTTCGCTTCTGGAACGACCTATCGAATCTAGAGCTCAGCAGAAGGTTATGTTCTTAACCAGTTGGGCCGTCTTTTATGAGCCAAGTAGGTAGATAGTCTTAAATAATTCATCTGTACATTGTATATGTACCTACATAAGTTCCTAAAAAGTATATTCGAAATAGTACATACTCCCTTCTGACTCTTGAAAAGGCAACATTGTCTGTATATTCATCTCCATCATCATCATCATCATCATCATCAATTTAAGTTATTCCTTTTCTAATGATGTATCTCAAATTTCCAATCCTTTTTTTCCCAAGCACCATTTGTTGTTGCACTCTCCTTAACCTCATCCTCCTCCACCGACACAAAACAAACCCTCTACCACTACAACTCAACTCAGCTGTTTATATACATATGTAGATACATACTCGTCCGCGATTCATTTTCTCCCATTCCTTCATCATCTACCCTTCGTTGTTCATTCTCAACCAGCCAAACACCAAACATCAGCGTTCTTACATCTTTTTTTTGTGTACAAAACACCAGTCAGCTGAGAGCGCGTCGCTTAACAAGTTCGTTGAACACCATCAAAATACAAACAGAAGTGTGTACATATAATTTTTCTTTTCTTTTCCAACAACAAAAATACAAACACAAAAACACAGAATCAGCGATATCCTTTTGGAAAAGAAAGAAAAAAAAAATCAAAGTAAATTAAAAAAAGCAATTATCTTTTAATTATTCAAATTCAAAGTGATTTATAACATTTTGTTGTTGCCTGATATCTATAGATGCGTAGATACACAAGGAAAAAGGATACAATTTTATTTTTTTCCAAAATGTATTCGCAATGACAGAAAAATCTTTAAACACTTGATAGATACTTTTTTCCTACTCCTTTTCATTCAAACAAAGGACAAGCCAGTAATTTTTTTTTTGTCTTCTATTTTTTTTTTTCTTTTCAAGGATTTTGGAAGGAATCTTTTTTTGTGCAATAAAGGATAAAATTCTATGCAAACAGCAAAGAACTTAAGGTGAGTTTTTTTTTTTTTTTAATTTTCTAATACTAAAGTGTCGCTGGAAGGAGAGAGGGAGTGGAGGGAGTAGGGGATTCCCATTTGGTGCCTCCTTCTCCTTTGGAAATTAGGCTTCTATTTAGATACAATGTTGCTACAAGTGTGGATGTGTGTGTGTTCTTTTTTTTTTTTTGTGAAATTCTTCACCTCTCAGATAGTCGTGTGTATATACACTAAAATATGTTTACTTTACTCAGGCGCAGGCACTAAGTAAGGCACAGTAGGTATCCCAGAAGCAATATTTTGGTTTTCCATGTCGACTTTTGCCACTCTCTTGGGCTGCTACTGTTATCATCACCATTTACCATGGCAAAGCCAGCCAGGTCATGCTGAAGTTAATAGTTTTTTCCATTAGTTCTCTGTATAACAGTATAGGTTCCTGCATCGTATCTGTGTTTTTTTGTGTGTACATTACTGCAGGGGCCACCTGTGCCCAGTTCTAAAATGATATTCATTTTAATTACCAGATTTTTATTCTTTCGTTGGTTTCTATCCGGGGGGCGATGGTAAGGGCGAATGCAAGTTTTTCTGTATCTGTATGGATTACTGTTGTTCTTTTTTCACGGTAATTGGAGGCCGGACAGTGGGAGTGTGTGTCATATGTATCTTCTCAGAGGATTGTTGTTAAGTTGAATGTCAAAGACGATTGTTGACAGACGAAATTATCAGTAAAACGAGAGATAGTAGGCAGAGACTGATAGTAGTGTCCAGAAAAGATGCAAAATGAAAACCACCGATAGATATTATTAGTCATGTCTAATTAGATAGGGTTCAATGAGTTTTGGAGGCAAAACAATGACCTCCTTGCGCTGGAGCAGGGGGAGCTGAATTGCTTCAGATAAGATAAGATTTTTCGTTGTTTTTATATTGCCTATTGATTTTTTTACATACATACACATGTATAGATATCTACATAATAGATTAGGTGTATCTAATTTAGTTGGTGTCCTCGGGGAAAGAGATCAATAAACCATATTTGCCATAGCCTTGATATTATTGGATATTCGTGCGCCTAAAAGGGGATTCTGAAGCTAACATCTGTCGTAGGTGTTTTCCTAAAGTAATTTGCCTTTTTGCAGGAACTTGAGGGCCATTTACTCTCTGTAACCCTTTAAAATCTCTCTAGAGCTAAACTTGCACTTGCATTCTATGTAGAAGAACAACAAGTGAATCATTTGACGGAGAAGAGGGTAAAATGAATCCATTCAACGGGTTACATTGGTTTGAACTATCATATTTCATCATAGTACCTTCCTACCTAGCTTAGTTTGACAACTTTTATTAGGTTTGTAAAATTAAAAACTTTGGTGTGAAAGTCTGTAAGCAGTTTCACAGCTCTGTTCGCATACTGACCTTAACTACGAAACTTTAGAACAAATGAATACTGATCCCGAACATTACAATTTCGTAGTTTCAAAAAAGAGAGAAAGAGTAAGATATTTCCCAATTCTTCAAAGTTTTAGTCCAACAAAATTCTTTGGGCAAATTTATGGTAGTGTTTCGTTTACGTAGCATGGTTGTCAAATGTACTACTAAGGGAGTACTCCCTGTACTGGTAGTCCCGTACTCCCCTCGTCCTGATTTTACTCCCTTTAAAACATTTCGATTATAATAGTATTATAATGTAACTCTAACTGTGTTTAGTACATTGTCACCTTTATTTCATTGAATGGGCCATCACAAACTGGTGCAATTATCCCGGGGTAAGACTGGCTTTTTAGGAGAGGAAGATGAGGTGTAAAGTTAGAAATAGGGTAAAATCTTTATCCAGTGTTGAAGCAGTTGAAAGGCGGGTAAAAACTTATATATTTTCTCTTTTCTTTGCGAGCTACCAATTTAGGAGAATTTACTCGGGGTAAAAGGCACACAATTTTCAAAATTTTGTTTTTCAAAAGCTTAGTTTTTATTAATTTCGCTGATTTTTTCCTGACTCAAGATTCTTATGATTGTAGGGAGTTTTTTACTCTCTCTTTTTTGCAAAAACTATGATTTTTCTTGCCACGCTCACTTTGTCGGAGCGTTTTTCTTAATCAATGATTTTCGGTTGAAATTCTTAGAAGAAATAAACATAAGTTCTTAGAAATGAAGCAGACTAAGCCGACGAGATTTAAAAATGGAAGATAGGGTATCCAATTATCCGTTCTAAACATTTTTCTTTTATTCTTCTTGCCTCTCATATTATTTGTCTCATTTTGGCTCAAAACCACATTTAAAAATGTAAAGTCACATCAATGAATCTAGTCCTGAACCTGACTGTAAAATTTTAATAATTTTTATACAAAAAATAAAAGCGTTTTTATAAATTAAATGCATAAAAACTCTATTAACCGTAACTTTGGATTATCCGTGATGTACTCGGCCCCAGCCATCCGGGTTAATCGAGCTTCAACTGTAATTAAAAAATGTTCGAAACATGAAATGCACCAAAAGTTGTACCTAGATTGTTAAATTTTTAAGAATAGGGTTAAAATTCTTTTAGAGAAAGGTAAAATCACGAAAAAGTTAAAAATTCACTGAACTGACAGAAGCCTCTTGCACCTGAATATTAAATCTCTTGACAGCACTCGTTTCTGTCAAAATAAACAGAAAATTTCTTTGTACTCTAACAGAGTTTAGTAAAAAAAAAATAACTGATTTGGGAGAGAACCTACCTCGTACTTAAACCAGTAGTCACAAGCCATAACCGCTTAAGTCGACTTAAGAAGAAATTGACTAAAGTATGCCACAATGTCTCCCAATATTTATAGTATATACTGTAAATTTTTCATTCCAAAACTCACAAAAACAACAAATGTATGGACAAAAAGGCAAAACCGAAAAATCATATTCTAAACATTTTCGCAGACTTGAGCGGTTGTAACTTGTGACCACAGAAACATTATCACTTAAACCTTGGCTCAGTGTTAGTCCGTGGGGTTCCAAGTTCGAATAGCAGATGTTTTTTCACGGCCCGCCTTTACCAATAGTCCATCCAACAGCATTATTCACATCTCAGCGACCAGGGAACACATTAGCACATTTAAAGGCAAACAATTGAGAATTTAACTATTCCCAAAGAAGAAAGCTTAATTTATTTATCGTTTTATAGAAAACACGTTAAATAGTAATTAATTTCTGCGAAGAAATCAACAATTCGCTGATTTTTCCGCAAATGGACGAATACTTTTTGCGAACTGTCATATTTTATTCACATTCCACAGATGTGAAACGTAATCCACATTCGGGCGACTAAGACATTCGCCAGAGTTTAACCTCACAAATTGATTTTTCTTTGGATGACAAAATTAATTCGCCGATTGCAGCGAGTAGATTAAAAAGTAGCTGTGAATGAAACGTCAAAACTAGCGAATATTCGCCCCTTCGTGTTCGAAGTTCGCTGAGCTTTAAATGGACCTTAAGATTAAAGGTCCGTACAATGCAGAAATGTAGATATACCTAGTAGGGCGCTATAAACATATTTATATGTTTGAATAAGCCGATTTTCTCGAAAACGAATTTAAGAATTTAAGAATCAATGCCCCAGCGGGAAAGACTATCTCCATGAAACCCACGAAATATTTGTCATTGTCGTCGAAAAAGTGAAAAGGATAGATATGGTGGAGTTGCAGAAATGTTTCAAAGCGCTCAGGCAATCATTACAATTCAATATTGGAACGAGGGAGTATCTATACCTAGCTTTGCAAGATCAGTATAAAATTCCACAATAAACAAACGAAAACAATGGACAAAACCTATGAAAATGAGATGAGGCAGAGCACCCTCTACATGTAGGTACCTAACTTTTTGAGAAGAATATCATTTCCATCCAGGAATCTGCATAAGACAACAGCAGGCTTAAAAAAACAGCGGAAAATTTCCACTTACACCATAGAGTCCTATGCCACACAATGTAGTAAGAAAAAAAGCCACCCCTGCTCATAAGTCAGACATCTGTACCTAAATTAAACCGTGTCTATGGATACATTTTCGAACAAATCCTTTGGAAAAACACCCTCTTTTAGAAAAAATCCATCCAGCCAACTTCTGTCACATTATCCATCAGTCCATCAACTCAGGTACCTAGATGCATTCAAATAGAGTCCTTCACCTTAAACCCACTGATTCTTTCATCTTATTTAGCGTATCCGTACTGTATAGCAGTTTTTCGGTTCCAAAGACAAAGACCCAAACCGATCCTCTTTCCTTTGTGTGCTTGGATTTTTGCACGAAATTTTGTATTTCGTATCAGCTGCTGCGCGCACAGTCAGACCTTGAAGTAGGTAGATAAAAAGTTCAGAACAAGAACACACACAAAACACCAGCGAGACAATCCCGTCAGACAGTCAGACAAAACACAAAAGAGAAACTTGCACAAGCAAACTCACAGCGCGTATCTATAAGATGTGTTTGTGTATTTTTGTAGTGAAAACTTCACCTGATTGCAGAAAAACTAAGTAGAAGAAGCGGAAAAACTACTTAACCTCCGATCAGTGGGAACAACAATAACAATAATAGCAGAAGCTATACGCCAGACAAGGAGGCTATAGCTTCGTAATGCCTTTGGGGGCTGCTCAATGGTTGGTTCCCCAGGAGATCCATGGAAACAAAGAACCTGACAACAACAAATGAAATAAAGAACTGCTCCAACGAGTTTCTGTATCTCTGAAGTAATTCCACTTTTATATTCGCACCTCTAGCTTTCATCGCGCACTATTATACTCGTAGTGTGCCTAGCTACTGTGCTGTGCCTGTCTGCTGATCGACAGGTATTAATGATACAGGTGAACCCATGTATCTGTAACAATCTAGAAAACCATAATTCCAGGTCAGTCGCAATCGTAATCAACAAAACAACAAAAAAAAAAAGTAATTTCTATAAGTACTTCAGTTGGATTGTATCTGAAAGAGTTGGGAGATGATAGATGTTGCATGTTGTACTCGTACCGTCTCTTGGAAGGTGATTAAAAGCAGCTTAATGCGGCGGCGATATTCTTTCAGTACCTAATTTAGTTTCGAATATTCATAGTTGTCAATGATGAATGGGGCGGGCGTTTTAGCCCTATAATTGAAGCCATAAAATGTTCACGAAATTTTTACCAAACTTTTTCTCTTTCGATTCTTTTAGTGTGTTAGTTTTTTTTTTTCTTAAAATCGATTTGTATTTTGGTTTAGTCCATTGTCGAGGCGAACAAAGGGAATAGAGTTGCTTTCGAATGAAGCCTTCTCATTTCGATTGGTATTGTGTGTATCTTGTCATGTATTTGAACGTATTTGTGGATTTCCCTTGCGATGGTTAGGGAGTCATTTTTTTTAGAAAGTAACATGTTGACCCGTTGGGAGAAGACTTTTAAGACAAAAACCAATTCCCCTCTTGGAGCTTACAATAATGTGACACGGGGGAGTTGCATGTTTAAGTGATTACACAACGAATGTATGTACGTGTACATTTCGAAAATTGCAATGTCGAATGTTTTTTTTTTTCGTCCAGACATGATGAAATTGCATATTTGTAAATGGGGTCTATTACTCATAGAGGCGGAAGAGGGACAGAAGGAATAACAGAGCGGTTAGACTGGCGGTTGTTGGATGTAAATGAGTATCTGGTCTAAGGAACGCATATCCAACTTTTTAGTTGCTGGTTTGGTTCACCTCTTTTGAAGCAGACGATCCATTTGGCACTGGCCCTGTAGTATTATGTATTGTTCTCTGAAAGTGAGCTATTTTTTAGGGATCATCGTGAACTTTGGACTAGTTCTCTATATTGCTGCGAGCTCTAAAGTTTTGATTTCTATTAAACCTGACTTGACTCCCAATCGTTGTTTCACACATCCTAGAAGCTTGTATGATTGCCTCATCTTTCAGTGTCTAGGCATCTATTGGGTCTATTGTGTCTTAAGCCCTTTCAAATTGTCAAGTACATACCTCTTCTGCAGAAGCTTCGAGACCTAAAGTGGCTTCAGTTTGCATTTACTTTTAGGCAATTATTTGGATTGGTTTTATGAATCTTGTGTAGTTTAATTTTTGGGATAAATCGCTCATTCAACTCGTGAAATTGTCCAAATTCCATATAGCAGCACAGATTCTGCGTTAAAGTCCAACAGTCGAAGCTTGGTTCTTAAGTTTATTGCATTGATCCTCTTGTCTGGACGTCATAATTTATTGAACTTAAAATTGGACATAGACAATTGGACACAGCGAGTTTTTACGAAAAGCTGTTCGCGTACGGAGAATTTTCGTAGTTTTTCGCGGAAGAGGGCGCTCACGACTCACGAGAGAGTAAGAAATTTCCCCATGTTACGAATTTTAGTGCAAGAAATTTCTGTGGGCTGGCTTATGAAAACTGTCAAACCAGTATATTTTCAACTTTTTCTTGTTCAACCTGTTCGATTACTTTTTCGTGATTTTAGCTCTCTCTGAGAGAATATTAACCCCACTCTTCGAAATTTGATAATCTACGAGTTTACTGTCTAATTTAGGTCGTTTATGGTTTATGAATGTCTCCCTTTTTCAGTTGAATGAACTGTCAAAAGTGAGTAAAAGTTCAAATAACATACACCACTACGATAGTTTCTACGTAAGACAAGCTTAAGATCCAAACGTAAAGCCACATTCTGATAGCATGACTGGAATTCCCATGGTTAAACTTACTCGTAAAATGTCCACAAAGTCAAAGCTAACGGTTGATTCTTAAAGTGGACCATACACACAACACTTGTGCGCACACTGGTGTCGGTGCACTAAGAAGTGTGCTGTGTATGGGCTGGTGTGCGCACCGATTTCTCGGTGTCAGAAACGGTGTGGGTAAAATGAAAATAGTTTGATTTTCGGTGTCGGTGTCTCGATAGGTGTGGTTTGTGTGGGGCTGCGTGTGCACAGTTAATGAAAATATCAGTTCGTTGTGTTCAAATCGGTGTTACGTACGTGGTGGAAGGCCACACTGTGTCATGACACAGATGGACCGCTTTAGGCATTAGTTTTTAGCTTGCCTTTTTAGAACAGTCATCTTTTTTGGCCTGAGATTTAAGATATGTCTTTACGGTGACACTGAGAGACATGTACTTACAAAAGAAAAGGCTTCTGAGATTTAGCACCATGATCGTTTAAAATTACCTTACAAAAATCGAAGTTTACTGAATTTTCCGTGACGATGTTGCCCCTCGCAACGTTGTTGCGCTTAACTTCGTGTTTCCCAGGAACGCATTAACGACGTTAACTGGGGTATGCCTGTACTTCACTCAAAGTTAAAGTTCACCGAAATGAATATCTCCTATCTGCATCGATCCGAGAAGTACTACCACAATACTCACACTTCGACCCGACTTCGACTGCAGAATCATAGATATTCTTCCCAGTTTTACAACCTTTTTTTGCTCGAAATATAATATTTACAGGCAAGCAATTCCCAGACACCAGCTTTCAATTGATACGCTTCCAAGTCATGCTGGGGGTTGAGTTACAAACTGATTGGCATAAATTAACACGGCCGCACAAATCCATCGAAATTTCGAAACCGTATAGTCCTTAATTGGCCGACTGAACACGCAAGGGATTTTATCATTTTCTCTTCACTCTGAAGGAAATTGTGCTTGAAATTTGAAACAAGCACGTTTTTTTTGGAATATTACTTCATAAATAAGCATAAATAAGCAATTTAACCAGGAAACCCAAATAGGGGAAAACACCCCCAGTATAATCCGAAACATAAGCACACTTTAACCTTAATTTGGAAGAAAACCTCATTTAATTGCATGGTCATTCAAAATCAAGAACCTCCATAAGTGGATATAAATACAACAAAAAAAAAAAAATTACCACAGCTGCTTCATCCTTCCCCCTTCCGCAAAACATTGACGACATTTTTGTTCTTTTCATGAATTCACCTCAAGGCCAGGCACAAGCACATAGAGAATATTTTTTTTTAAATTAATTATTTTTAATTTTCTCTTGAACTTGATTTAAATTTGTTTTCTACCATAAATATGTGAAAATTCGCTAAGTATTTTCATATAACGAAAAATAGTTGGAATTTTTCCAACAAAAAAAAAATTAAATAAATAATTCGACGAGAAGCGTTGGTGAAAATTTATTGCGGTCATCCACTCAGAGGACTCTATTTATGCATATTTTTAGAAAAAAAAAAAAAAGAAAACAAAAATCTATCCGCAAAATGGCTCTACCACCACACATAACCGTCAGCACCTGTATTGTGGCGGGGGATGACCTTGGGATGTTCCTTTGAACTTGCTGCTGATGAGAAAATGTCTCTAAATTTAGACGCCCAAATACAATGTAAAACTTGCGTAATAGATAGAGAGATGATGATTTCCCGGTTAACACACATTCATATGTAAATTTGGGGTTGAAAAAAAAAATTCAAGGAAGGATTCTAGGACGATCCTTTGTTTGCAAAATTTGTTTCTTTATTTTCCGTTCTTCGGTGTCAATCAAATTTCAAGTGAAATGTCCGAAAATGTTGTTTCTGTTGCCAATTTGTGGAGATTTTTTGGGAAACATTTCTTCTACTTTTACTAGATAGACAGAAAGACCAAAGATTGGACAAGAAGAAGAATCTTACCTGTTTCGCACGTCAATGCTTTGATTTCGTAATGTCAGTCTGCCTTTCGATCTGATTTAATCGAGATGATTGACAGTCAGCTAGCAGTACCTGTGTCATATTTAGATATGACCCTAAAAAGGTTTTATAAAGGGAATATTTCCTCAAAGGATCAATTTACCTGGGCAAAACAAGGAACACTTGTATCGGTTTCTACATATCTATGTGGATGACCCTGGAATTTATGACCGTTGCGATAACCTTCGTTTCTAACTGAACCAGAAAATCTTTTAAAAATTAAGTGCCGCTTTTATGTCTTTTTCTTTTCCGGTTTTGTTTACCTGTACACGAAATCAACAAAACAAAATTCAACAAGGTCGCCTCCACGGTTTATAAGAAACTTATTTGGTCATTGAGTGCAAGGTTCGGTGTTCATATCCCAATTCACTCTGAAAGAACTTTATAAAGGGATGGGTAAAGGTTGCTGTGAGTTATGGAACTATTCAGGTGTGAAGGGATTTATTGCTCTTGTCTCTCGAATTATTCAGACAAGATTAGGTCAAACGACTACAACTTAAGTAGGCTACACACTATCAGTTTTCAACTGACAGTCCTGGACTGTCAGTTCTCATCAATTCATTCCAGGCTACACACTATCATTCCAGGTGGTTCGTCTGTTTTTCGAAGGTTTTCTCCTTTTTTTTTGTTCATTTTCTTTTGTCTTTTTTGGGCGCAGGCAACAATTTTTACGCACAAGTAGGTCGGGCGATTCTGTCTGTCTGTCTGTCTGTCTGTCTGCCTGTGTGTATGTATTATTATTGCACTAACATAACAAAAAAGTGTGTGAAAAAGTGGAAAGATCCGGGACACAGAAGCCTGGACTATCAAATATGACCCTCGCTCGACCCAAATCATGAAATCTACCTCTCATTATACACATACATGCAGCATTCTCCGTCCCTCCAGCAAAATCCACGAAAAAATTCAATCCTCATCAGTTCCAGTTTTTTTTGTTTATTTTTGGGTTTTTCTTCTTTGGGCGCAGGCAAAAATGTTTACGCACTGTAATCTAATTCGAAAGATGTGGGACACAGAAGCCTGGACTATCAAATATGACCCTCGCTCGACAAAATGCCATATCATGAAGTCTACCTGCACCAGCAAAATCCACGAAAAAATTCAACCCTCGCCATCAGTTCCATCCTCATTGATCAGTTCTATCTACACACTATCAGTTTTCCATCAATTTAGCAATACTGTCAGTTGAAAACTGATAGTGTGTAGCCTACTTAAAGCAGGCTACACACTATCAGTTTTCAACTGACAGTATTGCTAAATTGATGGAAAACTGATAGTGTATAGATAGAACTGATCAATGAGGATGGAACTGATGGCGAGGGTTGAATTTTTTCGTGGATTTTGCTGGTGCAGGTACACTTCATGATATGGCATTTTGTCAAGCGAGGGTCATATTTGATAGTCCAGGCTTCTGTGTCCTGCATCTTTCGAATTAGATTACAGTGCGTAAAAATTTTTGCCTGCGCCCAAAGAAGAAAAACCCAAAAATAAACAAAAAAAACTGGAACTGATGAGGGTTGAATTTTTTCGTGGATTTTGCTGCAGAGACGGAGAATGCTGCATGTATGTGTATAATGAGAGGTAGATTTCATGATTTGGGTCGAGCGAGGGTCATATTTGATAGTCCAGGCTTCTGTGTCCCGGATCTTTCCACTTTTTCACACACTTTTTTTTGTTGTTAGTGCAATAATAAAACATACACACAGGCAGACAGACAGACAGAGAGACAGACAGAATCGCCCGACCTACTTGTGCGTACAAATTTTTGCCTGCGCCCAAAAAAGACAAACCGAACAATGCACAAAAAAAAAGGAGAAAACCTTCGAAAAACGGACGAACCACCTAGAATGATAGTGTGTAGCCTGGAATGAATTGATGAGAACTGACAGTCCAGGACTGTCAGTTGAAAACTGATAGTGTGTAGCCTACTTAAGACTGTTAACAGAGGAACCTAAAAAGCTGGAGCTATCTCTCCCTTGGTTTAAGATGATTAACAAATCTTGACGTGACTTGATAGGACATATGCTGCCTCCATCTAGCAGACTCAGAGTCGGCCAAACACTTGCCTTAGCACGGCTTAGGCTTAAGAACTTCCCCAAAGGTCATGATGCCACCTTAGCCTCAGCTCAAACAGCTTTATCAATGAAGCAGATTGATAGACAACGGGAGTGCAGCTTAAATTATCTTATAGGGCGCAGTACTAAGTGTTCCCCTAATCCTTATAAAAAGATGATAGTGCATGATGACACAGTCATACTACGGCTCTGAATAAGGTACACACCTGAGCCCTCGGGGTAACTCTGGAGAAGGCACCCCCAAACTAGATGACCAGTCTCTCTCACTGAGCTCTAGGGCCGCGAATATCTAGGCACGATCCTGAACCTGCCGCTTTCATCTGTAGTTGGAAACTTAACATAGAACAGCTTGCTAGGAATGCAAAAGTAGCTTTCTAAGGCTGCAATCAAACAGACGAAAAGTAGGATTACAGGTACACTGTCATTGTGTGTCCAACTGTACCTTATGTCTGCTATCGTTTGGTTGCCAAAGAAGTTAAAATGCAATACAGGGCTCAGCTTCTGTCAGCAACAGTCCTTCAGAAGAACTTGCCAGATAAGAACGATAGGAAAAATCGATTTTGACTTTATTTTGTAGCTTTCATGCCATTATGTGTGGAAAAGCACCTCGAACGCCTCGGCTTCGCTGGTAGTGCTTCAATTTTTTATGACTTAATCCAATATGTACGGCGTTAATCCGGCAATTGTCTCAGCCAGGGACTCTACAAGGATCGGGAGCCCTTTAAGTTTAGGAAGCATCTCAAATGTTGGCGTTGAGCTCGTCTAAAGTTGTTGGCTTGTTAGCGGCGATTAAAGCCTTGACGTAGCCGTAGAGAAAATAATCGAGAGTGGATTGATGAACGCTCGCCGTGACATGACCGAGTCGTCAAGTTTCTTCTTCACAACTTTGAGCGTTGCGTCGCTTATATGGTCCCGTCTTGTTGGAACCACATGTCGGTTATAGTGATGTTATCGAGTTCGGTCTTCAGAAAGTTTGTTAACATAGCTCTACACATAATACCATCGACGGTATTATTTCGAGAGGAATAAGGTCCGAAACCGCACCAAAAAGTCATCATTTGTGGATGCGTCGTCTAACAATTGTAGATTGTGTCCGCTCTAATAACTTTGCTTGTTGATATAGCCACTGATCCAAAAATTGGGCCTGTCCTAGAAGATGATTTTTCGGCCAAAATCCAGATCATGTTGGCCGGAATGTTTCCAGCGTCCAATTAGCTATTTCAAGGCGTTGTTTATGGTCGTCCAGCTTTCATTATTTCATGAACACAATCTTATACGGACGTAGGCCCGAATCCATTCTCTAGCGATGACCAGTTCAGACGGTTAGTGTCGAATTGACATTTCTGGTCAATACAGCGGCTTATTTTTTCTTTCACATCGCACCAATCTCTTCCTGGTTGATGGTTTAAGGTCCAAAGGAGTCATGCTCAAACTGAAGCCATGAAGACGACCGAACTCAAGATGAAATTCACGTTGCTTATTTACAATTGAGCCGGAATTTCGATAATTTTTTGTAATAATTTCCACACTTTTGGCATGTGTAAATGATGCATGGTGAAATGGCAAATTTTCCTGAATATTTTGACAGCTGGATGATGTTGGTAGGTTTGACAGTTGTTGAAAAACAACATTTTGAAATAGAACCATTGCTATCTGGTCACCCTATATTATACCGAATCTGTGCGATACTTTGGATCTACTTTTAACCGCCATTCAAATGGTTTAAATTACCTGATTTTCAAATTCCTTTGGATTTGAAAATATTCTTTCAAGTAGCAACTACTTCTCTGTAAAGCTAATTAGATTCCAAAAAAACAAAGCCACCCCTCTGGCAAACCAGATAAATGCACTCTAAGTCCACTGTTTAATTATATGTACAGGAAAACCTGACCAGTGGAACTCGAGTGCTAGAATGTAGTGCTAACCCTTAAAGTATGGAAATCAATATAATTGACGTCAAAGAACGATACAAGGTATAGGCAGAGGGATGATGTTCATTAGTCCACAGTTCAGAAGTGCAATCTAAACCCAACCCCAAGTGAAGATGTCTCCTTTTATTTATTTATTTATTTTTTGTTATTAGAATTTATTACACTCGAGTGATGATGATGCAACAATAGACAGGACTCTCAAGTGTGGAAAACATTCACCTCCCTTGGGGTTGTTTTTATGTATATGCATTGTATAGTCCAACATTCATTTCACAGGTAGGTGCTCTTAAGCACAAGGACAAAAGGATCGATTCACTCTCGGCGAAAAAAGAATAAAAAAACAAAAACAAAAACAAAGAAAACAACCTCTTCTCGATTCCCTCAAGTGCATGGAATTGCGTCAGCGTCAACTCTCACAAATAAGGGGTAAATGAGGCAACAACCAACGAACGGAGAAAAAAAAATAAAATCAACTTCTCACTAGGATACTGCGCAGTGCTCAGTGTGGGATTATTTTTGTGAAAATCCTTGGAAACATATTATTGGCTTTCTCTATCTCCTGCAAGTGTACATAGCTGCTAGTTGCTCTATCCCTTTTCTGTGATGTTTCGAACTAGGGTTCTTGAATTGGCGCTCTGATTCCGTCACAGCGCCCGAATTGAACGTTACATCACATAGTCCCTATATCTTGGCAAGGCAATGATGATGATGATGATGTTGGTATCGTGTCATCAACCTATTACGCGTTTCGAGTTCCCGCGCGCGGTTTACAGGGACCTTTCTATGAATAAATGAAATTTTCTTTTGGAATGGTGGTGCAAAAGAGTATGGCGCAATTGAAGGGATGAATGGGTGCAAATAAAAGTCACTCGACTGGGTTAGGGTAATTGCAAGAAAAAAAAAACACAATTTTTATGACGAAATTTCTTTTGCGTCTCTTTGTACTCCTTATGACTTGCAAGGAAGCTAGATTGTTTTCTTTGGAGTGAACCGTACAGAAATGCACAATGACGTATGAACAGGATATGGCGTAGAAAAACTAGTAGTGTCCTTTGAAAGGGGGAGTTTCATTCGGACTTACGTAGCTGTTGCTGTGCGGTGTTCCTTTTGAGAGTAGCTTTTGAAAATACTACCAATTCATCCTCGAAACTGCACAAAATAAGAATCGATCCAATTTGTAAGTAGACAAAGAACAGAAAAGCAACACATGGATGTTGCCAACACGCAAACCATTGTTCTACACTGTGATTAATGGTAATGATAGGGAATTTAATTAAATCGTAATGACTAATTGTAATTGCTTCTAATTTCTATAATGGAGTCATACCTAGTCACTAGCCTATTCACTTTGAAGAAAAAATCGAGTAAAGTGAAAGCACGGGGAATACCTACTTGAGAACACCTCAATAGCTGCTCAATTCGATTTATGTACAAATGTTAAATTTTGAACAGTATTTGTTTCAATATTTAACATAAAAAAGATTACGTTGATTCTCTTTTCGAATTTGATTTATTGTGAGCGTAACGTAACATGAGGAAATGTCAACATAGAGGAAATGGGCACGTTCCGCTTTCTAGGCACTAGGTAGTCAAACTATTCTGATTGGTCGAGAGATTCAGTTTTGACTACAAATTAAGGCATTTCTTTTTGAGGTAGTGGACTGGACTTGAAGGTAAAAAATGTGCAAACTGTCAAAAATTCGTTTGCCGTTCCATATGTCAGGCAATACCTCATAAAAGTACGCCTAGAGTTCGGAACGTGCCCAATGACAATTGACATTCTATAATTTTTATTTTGCTGTCAGAAATAAAGCAAATAGTTCTGTTCCCCTATTCATTAGAATTGTTAATTTGTATGAAATTTGTGACTGTTTTCACACGTTCACACACATTTCCTAGTTTTTCGCAGATGGGAGAGTTAAATATTCCTTCTACTAGGAAATTTCTTTAGGTAAATCTATAAAATCTGTCAAATCGATGTTGTGGTTGGCAAAAGACGAATGAATACCTTCCTTTTCTTTTTTGTACGTACATACATACATACATATCTCGTTGGTAGTGATTAATTTCAAACATTTTGTTTTGTATTAAGAAAACGCCCCTGAAAGTGGGCGTGGGCAAATAAAATGAACAAAGGCATTTAAATTTAAGCCATAAAAAGGTTTATTCAAGAGCTAGAACATGGCTTCTGTGCTTCGTTATCCGAATAGCCTTTCTAAAAGAGAAGTGTACAAGTACTAGGCCGGAATAAACCAAAGAGGGCTAGCTTTTTGAAACTACACTCGGTGTAAGCATATATTTTTTCACGAATAGAAGCGGTGGAGGCTCTAGGCTCAAAATACCTCTCTCTTCTGTAAAGGATTAGGTTAGCCGGCCATTCGACCAACTGATCTTAATTTAATGATCATAAGCGAATTGGAAGTTACGGTTTCAACTGTCAAATGATCGGTTCAAAAACTTTTGTGCTTCCACTAAGTACGTCATCGATCGTTTAACTACATATGTGATCTCAGGATCATCGTTTTCTATCAATTAATCGTGGTACTATGACTTTGAGAAAGAACTTAGAACTGTCAGTTTCATCCGTCTATCCGTCATTTTCGGTGGTTCATGCTCCACAAGCAGCTCACTGATCCCCAAATTCGCGAAAAAACAAGCCCGAAATTAATTAAAACTCAAAATTTGTTGAATAAAATGAGATATCTTCTTTTGAATAGTAAAATTGTGCAGTGTGTGCCTTTACACGCCAAAAAGAGGTTTGTTCGCATTCGCAGTTCGCTGAACTGTTAGTGTGGACATTATTTAACGAATGGCTAAATTGGTGGTGAAGTTTCTGGGATTGCCAGTTGGACAGCTTGTATAAGATATACAGTCGTCTTGCAGGATGATATGACAAGATCTTTTATCCTGATTTCCAGTGTTAGTTCTGTTGGCTTATTCAAAGCCACCGACATTCGGTGAATTCACAGCCTCTATCGTGTCAAAAGTCGTCTAACTCTGTATCATCAAGAAAGATAAAAAGTAAGGAGTAAAACGACAAAACTTTAGAGTATTTCATTTTCCTTTGGGTTGTCAATATTTCATGTAAATTTGACCAAATCAATTGAAACCTTATTTAACAAATTTTTCTTTTCACTTTTTCTTTACAGGTAAGCGAGTAAGAACATCCAAACTAAATACTTCAAGGCGTGAGTACAAAATTTAAATATATTTCGGGTCCTATCGGGCTTATCACAGTTCAGTGAGATTTCACGCTTTTTTGAATCTCCTTTAGTGTAACCTTCCATTGGCTTAGAACTCCAACCAATTTCCAGTTAAATATTCGTTAAGGTTGAAATTTTTTTTTTGAAATTCGCAGATTCTCGTGATATTGCCTGCATAATTTACACTCTGTGTAGATAGTAAACATACACAAGGGCTTCTTCTTAGAAACACCACACCAAATGAACCAACCACAAACCACCTAACATACGAGTAGTTCCACACGCGAAGCCCGCATACCGCAATCCCAAACACATTTGAGCTCCATGAATGCGTTTCCAAATATTCAAGGTTAAATTCCTCGTAACATGATATTGCAAATAAATACGTATACAAAAAAGAAAACAAAATAAACAATCAGGACACCCCGCCCAAAATAAAAGCAACTAAACAAACTTCTTCTTCTTTTTGTTTTTGCGTCAACACAAGGCTTCCTTTCATGGTCCCCAATTACGGTTGTAGTTTCATTCTTCTTTTTCTTCGCGTTTCGTTCCTTTTTTGAACCCATACATCAGCCAAAATGAAAGCATGTCCTAAGGAATCTTAGTCATCATTAAGTTTGGTTTCCCACTTGAAAGTGTTTTAATCGACCAAACTCCATTTTCACCCTGAAAATTGTATTTTCATGAAATATTTCTAAAAGAACAACGAAAAGATTTCTTTCAATTTCATCGTCCTTTGATGCCAAGGATACAATTCTTCTTTATAGAGAGAGTAACCTCTAGGCAGATATACATACATATACACACGAAGCGAAAGGAGAATATTTCGCCGGCAAGAAGGACACTTGTACAATGACATTGGAAAGATTTTCCAAGGGCAAAATTTTGTATACTAGTACCTTCTGTGAAGTTCCGGGATTTTCACCATACACCATCAAGTTGCAAAGGAACATCCGCGCGCTAAGAGGGTTGTTGTTGGTGTGCAAATATCGATTTTGAATAGACACGTGGAGATAAAAACATAATGACAAACTGCAAGGGGGATGGGGGATCTTGTGTTTTATTAACTGACTTCAAGATGAGGATAACATCTCCCAACGGTGGAGAAGGAAATGTATCAGATTTTTTTGGGTTTTTTTTTGTAAGGAAATTGGAGGTTGCGGTGAAGACCTTGGAGAACTCATCGGATGTAGGCGGCAATTGATTGCACGAGAATGTATCAAGTTGATTTTCTAAGAATAGTTCTGGGGAGTAATCGACCTGAAGCAGTAATGTGACTGTTGATTCGTATCTTAGATCCGTTTTTATGTCACTCAACGGTAAATTGGATATCGGAATATTAAGGCATTTATCTTTTATAATGTGACATAGTTATACAGTCATGGGAGTATTTGATAAGAGAGACACAATTGGATGCTTTCGAGAGAGGGTTTTGCACATTTGATTTTGATTTTAATTTATCAATCGATTATATAAAATGAGTTTCATTTTACAACCGCGAATTGGCGATTGCTTCCTATCAATTGTCAATTTATATTCACATTCCACAAATGTGGAACGTAATCCATATTCGCACGACCAACTCATTCGCAAGAGTTTCGCTTTAACCTCACAATTATTTCTTTTGTTCAATTAATGGCAAGTTAAATGCACAGATTGATTAGATAAAAAGATGTCAAAATTTGTGAATATCCGCCTATTCGCTTGGTTATGGTGAACTGTGAATAGACGCATAATGCGAGTACAAGCTAAATGTAGCAGTTTACGGAGCTTGATAGATTAATAGCCAGAATGAAACCTTATTTAGATTCATGACAGTTCCTTTTTTTAGTTCTTTACGTGAATATCTTTATCTCAGGAACAACCAAACTATTTGCTTATCATCCAGAAGGTCGAAAAAGTTACGAAAATTAATACCAAAATCGCGTGATAAATAACAAAAGTCATGGAACAACGAATACAGTGGTAATTACCTTTTGTATTTGCTGCTAGAATTTTCACCGCTAACAACTTGTTTGACACTAGCCATACAGCAAATGTCATTGCAAACGTCGACTGTCAAAGAATTTCTATTCCTCTGATCCGTAATGTGCTAATCAGAGATACCTGTTGGCACATTAACAAGTATTAAATAAATGTCAAGCAATGCTCCAGTTATTTATTAAGTTTGCTCTATTTTTTTGTTAAATCTTAACCTTGCTCTTGATGGAATGATTAAAATGTCACTTGCACAAAATTGACATTGATTTTTCCTCCTTAACGATATACGTTTATACTTTTTCCATTAACACCATAACCACAGAGTAAATCTCAACGGATCAAAGTAATCCATATCTATATGTATTAGCTCAGTGGCTGACTATATACGGAAACTGGTTAAATTAACCCCAAGCAGTGTGCTTATTCGAGTGAACAGCCTCTGTGGTCATGTAAAACAAGATTAAAATTAATGGCAGACAATTAGCTAAACGTCAATTCAACGAATCGTCGCTCGCGCCTCGACTACCTCTCTGTTCTTGACTTCTTTTTTTTTTTTCGATTTCTCTGACTGTTGTCGTTATGGTTACTACAACTCAATGTGTTTTGACCTTCAGTTTCAGTTGAAAGGTTAGAAAAAAGTGTCTGTTTGTTCTGAGGAGTAGGTGTATATTCTTTTTACGCCATCTAATATAAACCAGCTGTCAGCCAAGTCAAAAACCAAACAAATGCACGTCGCGTATTATGTAATTTTCTTTCCTTACTTCTGAGATTTTTCATCTTTTTTCGGTTGACTTTTGGATAGAAAAAAAAGATAATTAACTTAAAAAAAGACACGCAATAGATTGAAAAATCTAATTCCGTTGCCAAAAATAATTGGGAACGTGAACGTAAGAAAATTACTTTGCTCATTGGATGAAGACATTGTTTTGTTGCTGCTTGAGGAGTATGACATTGAGGATGGATGTCATTAATCTTGAAAATCACGGTCATCCAATTAGCATTTGGTTTTTTAAAAAAGAAGATCACGCTTACAATATTTTCCGATGCACGTTGTAAAATATTCGTCTGACTCTCCGGTTAGAGAGCGTTTCGTTCCGGGAGTTTGGCTTATTGTCATTCGTCTTCGGATATGAACGACAGATATTTTGACAGCGAAAAGCACTGATCCATCTCTCAATCGGGAAGATTTCTGTCAACTTGACATTTTGAGGAAGTGCTTAGACTTCTTATTAAAAAAATTATAAAACTGTAGTCGATGGAACATATTTCCTTCAAAAAGTAGAAGATAACTTCGCAAGTGTGCATCATGACATTTCGATAGATAATGACAGATAATTAAAGCTATTTTGTTGGATCATTTGGAGATCATAGATAGAAAGAGGAAAAAAGAACGGGGAACGAACTTTATGTGGACAATAATCGGTCATAACCCTTTCAATAATAACAGAATGACATTTGTTTCTTAGACTATACAGCTGTCAAAGGATTGTTTATACTAACGGAGTTCGTCTTTTGTTAAACACCTTTCAAAAGATTATAATACATAATCACCCCCTTTAGCGGTTCTTTCTGTTCGTTCTTTTATATTCTCAAAACTAAGCATGAGTGTGCATAGAATAATTTATTAAATTTATAGAAACTGTAACTCCGTTGTTTTCCTTTTGTATTTCTTCCTGTCATTCGCGAATGCGTCATCGAATATATGTTAATTCTTTTTTCGAGCCACAGACCACAGGAAATTATGTACTTTATTCCACATCGGTGCGCTCACCCATCATCATCATTAAAACCATCGTGTGCACATTGCACTTTACAACATTTTGCATATTATAAAGTCTTCTCTTTAAATGCCAGGTGGCGGTGTGTATACAAAAAGAAGGAAAACCAATGGAATAATCAAAACATTGGACCCCCAGACATAGAATTGCACAAGTCTCTAGTCTGTGTGTGTGGGGTTCCCCCCCATTTATTCGATATATACCAAGGATTTATTTCATTTCTGATTTTTTTTTTTGTGCACTTCAGTGACATTTGTTTTGTGTTGGTTGTCATTGTTTTGTGTTTTAAATTCTACCACGATACAAGGTTCCACTTGGATACAATTTGTGTCATTATTTTGAATGGCGCACATTGCTAGCGGTAATGACAGAAGATCGTAGACCACGGTGAAAAAGTAGGTGTGACTGCGATGTTTAACTTAAAAAAATCACTTGACATTTTTACTTCGTTTAGTGGACAATCATTGACGTTTACTATCCAATTGATACAAAACGAATTTACGATATAGCCCTCCTGTCATCTAAAATTGATAAAAGTCAACTAACTGTCATAAAATTCTAAAGGTTAAACAAGCTAATAATAAAACTATTAAGATAACCAAATAAATCGAGTATAAACAAAGGAGGAGGAGAAAATCAAAACAATTTTTTTTTCTGTTTACCAACTGTCTGAAGTTTTGCCCTTGAATAAAATGAAAGATTCCATTCCATTGCACTTTACAATGTGACGTTCTGTCATCCATGCGGATAATGACTAAACAAATCCGTTTTAATTAGATTTTCTTAGCTTGGCTGCAAGTGTATAAAGTGTGATAAGGAGACGTGCTTAAGTGCTGTTTTGATGAGGTCAGTTATATTGTTTTTTGTTTTTTCATTTAATTGCAACAAATTGTTTATATTGTGCAAATACCTTAGAGTCGATATTGAATTTTATTTCCGGAAGTAAACGATATGCATTGGGTTAAGGTTTAAAAAAATAGAAACACTTCAAATGACAGGTGGTGTAAGGGAAATGTGATATCATAAATCCGATACCGGATATGTTGGATAAGTGTTAGAATACGGGCTTACTTATCACCGCGACTAATCATTTTACAATGTCAGTGCCAAAAAAATTAGCAAGAACCAAACGTGAGAGCTATCAACGATTAGTTTCAAGTAAATTTTGCCGTCAGCCGAATGCCTCTAATTTCGCACATAGCAAACAGTTTAAGTAACTGTATCCATTCATCTAAATGCTGTTAATCTGTAAGCTAAAAATAATTTCAAGTAAAACGAAACTGTCATCTGATGATCATTGACAGCAAAGAACTGATATTTCAAGGTGCTTTCACAATGCCATTTTCTGTCGTCAATTTTATTCAACAAATTGTCTAAAGGTGACTCTTTGAAGTCTGCTGTAATAATGTTTGCATTTTTGACAGCTGATTTGTCTTTGTGATAACAAACAGATCCAACTGTTATATATCAGTAAGATCCAGGGAATAAGATGCGGGAGGAAGAATTTTGTTCCTTAGTTAATGGAACTTTTACGCACGGATGCTTTCATGCATTTCTCGTAAAGGCTCAGATTCCTACAACAGATGGAGTCTATATCGCTTTAAATCTACATAAATGTTAACGAAGCAGTGACTAAGACGTAACTATATGTAAGTATGTCGTGTTGTTTCTTTCTTTCCCTTTGAACACCACATTTTGGTGTCATACATTCTACAAAATGGATGTGCTCGTAAAAACTACCACCGATTAAGAATATGTGGGTAAGACGGTGATATTTTACAGCTTAGGGGTGCCAAACGTCAAATCGACTTAAGATGTTAGTTTGAACCTTTTTAGATGATGACTCTCGACTACGTAGTAAAGAGTAATGTCGTGTCTACATGCAATAGTGCTCACTCCTGCACTACATTGATAAAGTTTAGGGGAGGGAATGAGTAAATTGAAACACTTCTGTATTTTTTGTGCGTTCTCTCGTCCAAGTAGGTACTCATTTTATGTGCGAACTACCCTCCTCAACGATCGAACTAGTAATTATAACATGGAATAGGAACGGAACATTTCGGATGTAGAACGCGATTCTCCTTGATTATATTTTCTTCATGACTCTCCCCCTCTCTTTACCCCTCACTCTTCTTACCCACAAACTGCCAACATCGCCGAGTTTTGAGCCTGTGTACTCTTTGTATGTCTATGACTTGTATGTTAGAGCCTGTTTAGATGTTGACTCAAAACTCGGCTATGTCGGTAGTTTGTGGGTAAGAAGAGTGAGGGGTAAAGAGAGGGAGAGAGTCATGAAGAAAATAGAAATATCGAGGAGAGTCGCGTTCTACATCCGAAATGTTCCGTCCCTATTCCATTTTATCATTTCTAGTTCGATCGTTGAGGAGGGTAGTTCGCGCATAAAATGAGTAATTGGACGAGAGAACACACAAAAAAGACAGAAGTGTTTCAATTTACTCATTCCCTCCCCTATACTTTATCAAAGTAGTGCAAGAGTGAGCACTATTGCATGTAGACACGACATTACTCTTTACGACGTAGTCGAGAGTCATCATCAAAACAGGCTCTTAGGTGAATGTTGATGCCTAGTAATATTTAACGTCAATTGGATTCCATCAGAACCGTTAATTGTTCCTGGCCACTTAGGTGTACCACGAAGTTCATCTACTCGAACAAAAGTATGCTTTTCCGTTCACTTGTTCTGCTTTTTCTAAATGTCATGTTGATGTTTCCAAATAGTCAGATCTGTCGTTGAATGCTTTCGGCAAAACTCCTGCATTTCAAGTCGAGTAGTGACAAACATTTTGACATTTGATTAGAACTGTCACCTTATTTTGTTTCGTTCTGTTTTTTTTTTCTGTGACAACTTAAATATCACTGATCTGTGAAAACTGATTTCCCTATGCAACAAAGTACAACAAATGTCATATGTAAGTATGTACATGCCTTGGTCAATGACTTTTGCTTTCGCTTTAAATAAACTTTCAACGTAGTGTTGGTACAAACGTGCATAACATAACTCAACTGAAATGGGGGTCAAAGTAACCATAAACTCTGAGATAGCATCTCCTTTGCTAGATGATATTCATTCTTAAGCAAACATCATGGATAGGTTCCCTTTGTAGCAAGCATCTCCCTCTCCCACCCTAAAGCATGCAACAATCCTTTCCGTGTCAACATGCCTTAAACATGTCATCTCCATGTCAAACATTCCTTCCACTTTGTATTCAATAGTATTTCCTCGCCTTGTGGAAACTTCCAATATAAACATCCGTCAATTGATTTTTTCTGCCAAAAAGGTGGAACAAAAAAAAAAAAAAAAACTGGAAAATTTCTATTTATGGTGATGACTAGATGCCCCGGCGGACTGTACTTTAAAACCAACAAACAATCACCCGTTCCAAAGAAAACTACAATAAAAGTAGACAAGTAAAATGTAAGAAAAAAAAAAAAAGATAAACAAATCATTTTGATTCGTTTGTTTTGTTTCATTTTGTTATGGTCTCTCCACTTTCTCGGGATTTTGGTTCTGTTTTTTTATTTTTTCTTATATCTTCAGACGATCCACTTCACGAAATGGCTGTTCAAAAGCGTATTTTTTTTTGGCGCGCTTCAGGGCCAATGGCTAATAGCGGTAATAGCGGAGGGTATGATAAGAGGTCATCCTCCTCTTTCCTTTGTCTGATACGGGTACGATAGCGATAGTGTGGTGCTTTCCAAAAGTACCATATGACGCAAGCTTCTTGTACTGTTTACAAACAGAGAGAGAAATTTTGGTAAACATAGGTATAAATTATTAAGCGTATAAGTCCGCATGACGTGGTGTGAGTGGGTTTGCTTTTTTTTTTACGGGGAAATGAAGCTTTAGATACAGTATCTGAAGTGTGAGAATCATATGGCATTTACGTGTGTGCCATTTTTTCGTTTTAAAGACGTCTGTCTACCATTTGCTGACGATGTTTGGCTTGGACATCATTTGTTGGTAAACATTTTTTTTTTTTATGAAATAGCGCAAGTCACTCGAGAGAGACGTAGAAATGGAAATTTTGTTATTTTTTTTTTATGAGCTTTTTTGATGGTGAAAATGATTGTGTAAATGACTTAATGTGGGCGATAATGATGATAAAAAATTGGCTAGATTAACGACTCTATCGTATCGAAGAGGATGCAATGACCTCATAGACGCGATCAGTTGTTTTGATGGTAAGTGGAGCAGGAAATAAAAAAAGAAGTATAGGTACCTATTTGTGTTGATCCAATGGAATCAAAGAGATTAAGTTTAATCGCGGTAAACTTTGTATTGTTTTTACATTTTGCTAAAGAAAGTGGAATAACAATGTGATAATCCGAAGACATTAATCGGTGAAACTGCCAATAAGTAAATGAAGGCCATAAATTAAATTATATTAAGCGTGGCATTGATTGTTTTACAAAAAGTAATGGGAGACCTATAATATGTGACTTTTCATATATTGAGATCTATAATAATGGGAATCATAAAATTTTATAGTTCGTTGCTACATTGTAGTAGGTATCAGGGTCTTTCTTCAATTTTCCGGGAGAGGATCTGCAGAGGAAAGCCCCAAGGTGGTGGTCTCTGTCTCCTAATGTGGATTCTTGTGGTTGATGAGATCTTGGTTAAATTGGAGGAAAACGACTTCAACTTGTCTTCCTGACTGAACCTCACACTACAAGTAATAGGTGACTAAGCTGGCAGCAAAGGACTGGGAGTCAGTGGAAGCAGTACCAATGGTAAAAAGCAACAGGCCACCAGTCTAGCCAACTAACACTGACTTTATCTAGACATATGTGCAACACACAGGGAAGAGATCTAGCGAAAAGAGATGTATTTCTCTTGTGAAACTAAAGTGTCAACCTTCGAATACTCAGAATCTTACTATCCTAAATATTCAACCCATAATAATCAAAACACGGGTTCTCTCCGCCATAATGACTAGGCTCTACAAAGGGTCAGAAGTAACAGGAACGAAGAAGAAATTAGATCTGTCCGACACTTGCTGTCCGATTGTACTGCCTCATCTGTCAAAAGAATGAGGACTCTTGGTAGTTACTTTACAGTTTTGGTCATATTTCCTCTTCAAATTTCATATTTGAATCATCAAATAAATCATAAATTGTTCATATTTACACATGCACGTGGCTGTGTTATTTTGCTTTGACAGAGATAGATGGCGCCTTCATAAAGTTCTATTTTCGATTTCATTGTTTTGCAAAATGATTATTCGTTTTTGTGCTTTCAAAAATTATCTGATTTACGTCACTGGTAGATATTAAAAAAACAAATAAAGATTTTTTATGGAATAAGATAAAAGTTATTAATAAAATATTAATGTAAAACTAATTAACTTGCGTTCAACATTATTAAAAAAAAAAAAAACGCCTTATGTGAGAAATTATGAAGTGCCTGAACTTAAGTATTGGACTTAGGCCATCATGGGTTTTGGCTCAGTTTTTTCCTTATATTTTTTTAAATAAGCTATCGCATTGCAACATAGTCGACCAAATGTACGAAGGTGGGTCAATAAAAACTAACATAAATTGTGTCGTCACCTTAAATACAATTTTTTTTTGTCAAGAATCATCTTTCAAAAGGACCAACCCAAATTTTCAGACAGATCTGTCAAATAGTTCCAGTGTATTTTCACCTTTTTCTTGTTCAACCCGTTCGTTTACTTTCGTTCTCTCTGAGAGAATTTTTACCCCACTCTTTGAAATTTGATAATCTACGAATTTTAGTGCAGAAAAAAGTACGCGAACGGACCTAATATTTCAAAATAAATCTGATTGCGTTCTGATTGAAAAGCATTTGGGCTTCACTATCTTTTTCCAAAAGAACTTAGGTCAGAAATTTAGCTCGACTAGACTACATTTAATAAACGATGACAGTTCTATAATTATCAAGGCCTTCGACCAGTTTTTATCGTGTCCCCTTTGATTTCCTCTTTCCGCATGTTTTCTTTTATTTGTGCTGCAAATATTTTTGATCTAAAGATAGTTAGAGATTTCTGAAAACACCACTTTCTCTATGCGTAAACATATTGTGCGGCGAACTTTCACAATTCAAAACATTTTTTGGTAAAGTTTATCCTCCTCGCACTAGCTATTTTTTTGTAATTCAAAATGAGCAGAATGGTTCATAAATAGAAAAGGAAAAACTTGCTCCGCCATTCGCGCTCGCAAAGTAAACAATCAGTCAAGTACTACTCGCAAGCTTGAGCAAACAATAAAAACCCTTAACTGACAAAAGTTTAATTAGTCTATCATAAAGTTTTTTTTACACTTTATTCCACATTTCATTGCAACTATTACATAAGGCATAACCCACCCCAAGGCCAATAAAAAAAAAAAAAAAACTTTAATTACTCATTTTACAGCGATTACTAGCGCTGGCATTACAATAGCACACTCTGCACTCGCTTTCACCTTGAACTAGAGTGCACTATGCAATCACCGTTCGAAGTTCATTCGTTCGTTCGTTCGTTCGTTAGGTTTGTAGAATGTTCTCTTTTCCTGATAACACACTGAGGGAGAGTAGTGTATGTCTCTTTGTGATATTAAATAGAAAATAAAACTTATTCACATCATCAGCAAGGAACGTGATCATGCCACCACAAACTATGCCAAAAGTGTCATCGAGGGGCGAAAATGTTAACGAACTAATCAAACGTGCCTCTCACTATATTATGAGCGTATACACAGCTGTGTGTGAGGTATGTTTGTTTATAGGGGTGTTTAAGCGATTAATTGAACTCGTTTTATTCTTATTTTAAATAGAGCCCCATATATTTTTTTTGTTGTTTTTATATTTTTCTTCCATCCAGCACCTGCAAAAGAGGGACGCGCAATAGCGGAGGAGACAATGAAAAAAAGCCCAGACATAATAGCGTCTAGCTGTAGAATTTGCACTGATCATTTCAATCACACAATCAAGTGTTGCCAGATTATTTGACAGTTCAATGACATTCAATTTAGGGTTTGGTTTCTGTTTGGCGATGAATGTAACGCGCATATCTTTATGACTTTATGACTGATAGCAATATTTGTATTAGGTGTTTCCTATTTTTTGGTTGAACAAAAGTGAGAAGTTGTTCAAAATTCTGAAAGCTTTACATCGTATGTTTAAAGAAATGAGCATCAAATCGCATGGATCAGTTCTTCTGAAACCGTCTCCGCTTGCTAGAGAGTTTATTTTCAATAAATATTAGAACGTTTACACGAGATTGACATTTAGTGAAATTTACTGACGAATATGTCATTCGTCTTCCCAAACTGTAATCTACTAGTGAGTTGGAATCCATCCATCCATTGTTTAACCAGCTGTGTAGCATGTGGGTAATCTTTACTTACTTACTTAAAGCTCCCGACCCTTGTAGAGTCCCTGCCTGTGAGATCGTTGCCTTCCATACGCTGCTTCCAGTTGTCAAGACCAAGTTTTCTAATGTGGGAAAAAGGAAAACATTGTCAACACACCCATAGGCCAAAAAAGCAATTTAACATCATTTGGTATCGGAATCCATTCACTGAAAGGGTCGCATCAGCAATATTTTTCAAAAACTGGCCAATAGCGCAAAAACTGCACCAAACTGTGGTCTCGAAATGAACACAACTGCGTTTACAGTCACTGCTACAACATTTTCAGCTGACTCTTCCGGCCAAACAGAATTTGGCATCTTCAACTTATCTAATGAATTTTCCACTACTTCACCAAGTGCGTAATAATTTCCTAGTTATTACTTACACTGTGTCTCCACGAGTCTGAAAAAAGGCAGATTTTTTGTCCGTAAAAATTTTTTGTCATCGGATTGGCGAATTTTGTTATGACTTTTCATTCTTCAACATCGTCATCGTCACAACAAAACAAGCTCACTTGCTTTTAAAAAATCAACAAACTTATTGTTTGTTTGTGAAAATCAAAAATCTGCCATCTTTGCACGTCTGAAAAGCACTAATTGATCACAACACATGTTTTCTCTTTTAAAAAAACGACTGCCAAACTTCAAATGTCAAATTTCAGTCAGGGTTTATATCCACAGAGAACGAAAGACAAAAAGGCTTAGATAAAAAGTTCGGTCTAAACGAGACGTATTAATGTCACGACTTAATTCTTGACTCAAATTATGTCTCGTGGAAACTGGGTGTTATCAACAGTCCTCGCATGACAGATGAATGTTGACAGTTTAGCAATGGCGCGAAAATTAAAATGACAGCTCTTGCTGAATGACTCTGCAGTAACACATTCCATCACATTTATTTAAATATGACAATGGGCACGTTCCGAACTCTAGGCCCACTTTTTGAGGTAATGCATAACATATTGAACAGCATAAGAGTTTTTGACAGATGGTGCATTGCCTTAAAAAGTAGGGAGAATTTTCTTACCTTCAAATCCTGTCCACTGCCTCAAAAAGAAATGCCTTACTTTGTAGTCAAAACTGAATCTCTCGACCAATCAGAAACGTTTAACTACGTCAATGTGCGGGCAGTGAAAGTCGCAGTATCTGTCTATAGCTGTCATATTTTGTTCGTTATACGATTGACAATTTGGCAATAGCTTTGTTCAGTGACTGAAAAATTAAACCTGTAATTTTTTTCTGTACTGTACTACAACTTACAACTGGCTTACCAAATTTGTAACTTGTCTCTTGTATGGACTATTAAGTTGTTTATTTAACTTTACTTAATTTTTTATATGAATTGGGTTACGAAAAATGAAGACAGGTCTTTGCATTCACCATCAATGATCAATGGAGATACTTAAAAGTTTTTAGATATGCGGCAACCCTCTTTTTTTTATATCTTAACTTATCTGCAAATTACATAAAGTATAATTTATCTAGTCTATGTACATATGTGTTAAGAGTAAGTCGTTCGTTCTTTTGAAGGCATATCCTCATATCCATCATACATATTTCAATTCTCTGTTGAGATACGCTTCCCACTGGACAATTAAACAAAAGGCTATTGAATTTTTATAAATCAATTCCTTCCATTAGACTTGTTTAATTATACAATACTCTAAGCAGTTATGTTAAAATCAAAGCTTTAGCTACTCGTGTGCCTAGGAATTTTTTCCTATTCCGTAATTTTCTTGGCCTATTGCATCATCTTCCCGGCCACTCCAGATGTTTGTTCTTCGAATCTTCATTTTAATACAAGTTTCTTATTGCCTACTTTCTTTTATGTCTCTATGCATGTGTGCGTCTGACAGGTTGTTGTGACAAGAGTCAAATACTCCTCATGACCTGTAATTTCTCAAACTCACCAAATTTCCATTTGACATTTTCGATTACATAACAAACTGCATCTAAATTTTCGCGCCTTCTATAGCCATTCGCCTGTCACATAAAATCAATCAATTAATAAAAAAAAAAAAAAAAAACTGTAACAAGTTCTGGCAATGATGACTTACTTATCTACTTCTCAACCCCACACCCTTCTTTAATCATTTTTTTTTTTTGTTTTAGAAAAAAAGCTCAATTTTTCCATTCTGTTTACATGAGTAAAAAAAAAAAGAGATCTCTTTGTTTACCTTATCACAAACGTGCCGCGTTTATAAAAAAAAAGCTCTGATCAGAACTTTTATTTCCCCTCGAGCGAAATACTCAACAACGGATGATTAGCTTTATTTACATTTTTTATTTTATTTTTATTTTTTTCTTCTCTCTTTCCATGACACACAAATGTTATTTTGTATAGAAAAATGAGAAATTGAAAGACAACGACAAAAACATGACGACGATCATACAACAACACACGCCTAAACAAAAATTTCATCAGTTTTTCAAATTCAGTGCTCCCTTAACATTCATCGTTGCGATTTCATAGAAACAAGAAATTTTTACTTAGAGGAAGGTACCTCCAAAATTACATATACAAATACATAGTATATATTTTCTAAAAAGATACTTTAATGGAAAGCATAGATATAGAACAAAAATTTCAAATACAAAAGTGCATTGAAAGAGAAACCATCTCGCAAAGAGCAAACGTACGAGTATCTTTTTGTTTCGTTTATATATTCAAATAGAAATGTGAAATAAAATAAAACTTTTGAGAGAAAAAGTACATAAAGTAGAAAAAAAAAAACAAAGCAAAACAAATTTATTGCAATTAATTTTTTGAGTTTTTCGTTTGGAAATTGTTTTTGGTGATTTTAGTTGGCAGCGTCGTGTCGACTTAGGAACGTTCCCTTACACAGAGGTACACACATAGAATTGTAATTTACATTTCTTTTCTCTCGAAATTCTTTTTTTAAAACTGGTAAGCAAATTTCAACTTTTTTTGGGTCAAACAATTTTGTGAAAAAAAAGTGATGCAATAAAAAGAAAAACTGTTTTTTTTTTTGTTTTTATTATAACAACGCAATTGAAAACGAAAGTGAGAAAGTGATGAGAAGAGTGCACAAGACAAGGCTTATTATGCGCAGCATAAAATAGTCAACATAAAATTGCGATGTAATTCTAATAGATAACATCGCATAAAAAAATTGTGGAAAAAAATGAAAACAAAAATATTTACCTTTTCCAATTATCGTAATATGTTTTTAATTGCGTTACAATGTCACGGGCATTTGTTTTTAATTATTTTGTGAAATCCGTAAGAATCTCATTTAGATTTCACCTGATTGCTGCAAGCGTTTGTTCTGAACTTTGACGTCAATGGGGATTTTTTTTTTTTTTTTCATTTGAGAACAAAGGAACTATTTTTTTCTTTTTGGAGCAAAGCCAAATTTTAGTGAGATTAGGTTTTTAGGAAAATAATAAATAAGTAATAAAATATAGGTAATAATAATATTTTTTTGAGACCAAAATAAGGAATTTTGTTAAATTTTCTTAAAATGTTTTATAAAAATTTACTTTTTGTAAATCATATTTCCAGTGAGAATGTAAATTGTGCGATAAAATAAAGTACTGCTTAGCGACTATTGTGAAATAGGATATCGTATCGCCCACAGTTTAGTTTGTCCTAACAAAGGAATTGCTATAACATTGTGTAATTTTTACGATTTTCAAATGTCAGTTAGAAATTCTGGGGAGAGGTCTGGCAGATTTTATTGCACACTTTTCGAAATTCAAACGTAAATTTTAGAGCTTTTTTGTAAAATATTTTTTTTTTTTTTTAAATATATAGCAATACAAATTCTAATTGTAAATTATTTTTGAAAAATATATTTTCTGTAAAATTATTCCCTGCAAAACATAAATTTTTATTGCGAATTATAATTAAAATCACTCACTCAGAGCTGCCACTGTGTAAGTGCGTCAGTTTTGTTTTTTTTTTTTTTTGTTTTTGTTGCGCGTCGTAGGGGGTAATCTTTTATTTTTGTTTTTGAATGTAATATAGCGTGACGTTGCTATATTATTTAAAAAAAAAAAAACAAAAAGGTGAATGAATTGCGAAACGAAAATTTTGATAAGCCTAAAATGTTCTTTTCTCTCACTCTCTGTCATGCGTTTGAATTCTGTTGAATCACTTTAATTTCAGTTTCAAAGAAATGACGTAGTGTAGTACAAAAGGGTTTGTTTTTTTCTTTTTTTTTATATGGAATTTGTTTTGTGAAACTTGATAGTTTGTTGTTGTTGTTTTTGTTCGTAGGAGATACGTAATTTTGTTTTGCCCTTCCCATTTTTTGTTTGATAGACTGAATGACTACAAAACTTTGACACGCATTTGTTGAGCGATAATAATTAAAAAAACGCAGTGGGGGTTGGTTGCTTTATTCATTTATTATGCGCAAATGTGTCGCGGATTTTATACAAGGCGCGTGTTGCTCAAAGATGCAACTTCTTTGCGAGGGATGGGAGGGCGTATGAGTAACTTTTGGCCATGGAAAAGCTCTCTTTGGCACAACTTATTTGGATAAAAATTTTGTGCAAGCGTTATTGACATCTTTTTGAGCCTAGGAAATAAGGTGTTGCTGTGAATTTCTCTTTTAACCTTGTGAGTCTATAAAATGAAATCAATAAAGTGGGTGATGATCAACAAAAGAGTGGTCTATCGATACCGATGGCCTTTAGCCGAAAAAAACGTAGGTTTGTGGATTATTAAAGGGGTCGTCGATAAACTTAATTTTAAGATGGTCAACTGCATCTGCTGGTAGGTAACACTGTGTCTCCACGAGTCTGAAAAATGGCAGACTTCTATGTCATCGGATGGGCGAATTTTGTTATGACTTTTCATTCTTCGACATGTCGTCAACAGCAAAACAAGCTCACTTATTGTTTCTGTTTGTGAAAATCCAGAATCTGCCATCTTTGCGGTTCTGGAAAGTACAACAAATGTTTTTTTCTTATAAATAACGACTGCGAAACTTTAAATGTCAAATTTCAGTCAGAGTTGATGTCCAAAGAGAAGACAAGACACAAAGGCTGTCTTAAATGTCCGACTGCAAGTCAAGTCCGTAAAAGTGCGGTCTACACGAGACATATTATTGTCACTTGAGTCTTGACTGAAATTTTGTCTCGTGGAGACCGGGTGTTACTCGCTAACATTTACCATCAGAGAACCTGTCGTCAACTGGGATCTGTGTCAAATGAGCTGGTCGTGTGAACCGCCTTATGTTTTTAGAGCATTCAAATTCAAAAGCTGGGATCTAGTGTAATAGTTGGCAACGAAGTTGATTACCTACGACTTTCAAGGAACAATAGCGCCACACATGTAGTCCCATACGAAATAGGTTCTTCTTCTCGTATTTCTTTTTAAAATAGGCTTAAAAAGGTGTTCATTCTACAGTGGATGCCTGTTTATAAACTTCGCAAGCTAAAATAGGCATACATAAGGTTAAAAAATAAATAAGTATTAGATCATAAGCAGCCCATAGATGGCCAAGGCCTGGCTTCTCAAAACTGTACGTGTTGTGCGCGATATATATTTGTGCACGTACAGAAGGGACCTACAGTTTTATGTCGTACCCGAAGGGCAGAGAGTTTTTCGAAAAGCTTTCTCATGACAGTAAATACTCTTGAACGTTTGTCAGACGATCGGAAGAGGTGAGGTGAACTGGGAACTGCTTGGGCAAAAAACTAACCACTGCGCCACGGCCTCACAAGGTTACATGTGGCTTATTTTGCCGCCGAAGCCTTTCAGTAATTCATGGCTTGAAGCCATTGTGATATCAAAAAGACTACATTTGCATTTTGTAAACTGCAGGCCTTGAGACTACTGGGAAGCTCAAGTCTTAAGTCTCAAAATTCACAATGTTTTATTGTATCAATCTTTGTAATGTCAAATCCAAATTGTTTATTTTTTTTAATTTTTGACAACCCGCACTATTGTGAATTGTAAAGAGTGTGTTCACAAAACGAACTTTACCCGTAAATCTAGTATATTGTCTTGATTCCAGAAAACTTAAGTTTCTATGATTAGTGTTAGGAGGAAACATAGTATAGAGGTATAGTATAGGGTATGCTCACTACACTACTCGAGATCGAGCCGAACTCCTGATCAGTCTAACTGATCGAGAAAGATCAACTACGAAGAAATCTCTAATTTGGTATGCAACTGATAAATATGGAATAAATTGTAATATATCAGTCCCAAAAATATTGCCGGTTACTGATGGTATTTTTTTGGCTATCTAGGTCATCAGCTGGCGAAACCCACAAACATATTGGCTTCTCTTTATCTTAGCGAGATACGAGTTCTCAAAATGTTTGCCAATCCAACAGCACAGAATAAAACAAATTTGACATTGAAATTTAAAAATCCTTGTTCCAATTTCCGGTTTAATATCTTGCCCAAAAAAAATTCCATTCCGGATATGCATATAAACAGAAATCTGTTTCCTCATAAACCCAAGATATGTATATTGCCTGTAAAATTATGTAATTCAATTTTAATTGTGCCTTCAGATATTAGATAACCGATTACGTTTAAAAGAAAATTATCTACAAGTCTCGCTGTATGACAATTAATCACATATTTCATGGAGAAAAAAAAATTAATTTTAAATTATTGCACACGCAAGACTCGTTTGTTCGCAGATTAATTCTTCTTATAAGCTATCTGTCTATCTATAGTCCTACTTAGAATTAAATTGCTAACTATTGCATCATTCTCTAACCATTTTTGTTGTTGTTGTTGTTGTTCCTTCTCTGATTTATTAACAACAGCCAGTAAAATATCATTCACATTTGCTGTGTGTAATATCAAAGTCCAACAACACTCTGTGTATAGTGCGGCAGTAAATAGTTAAGATCGCGGACGTCTAATTATCGATAGGTACAAGTTTGAACTTTTTTTTTTTCTAAAAATTTCAAAAACGCTAAAACAAAAAAAAAAAAACAAAATGTTTGTGATAACTATTATCACGGTTTGTTGTGTCTGGCTCGTCGTTGACGTTTTATTTTTTTTTTAGTTGATTACTAGGTAAATAGTCAATTAAGAGCGACTTTTTTTGTTAAACAAATAAAAAAACTAAAATAAATAATTCAGTGAAAAGAAATTCCTCAAACACGTGATTTTATGCAATTTTTTCTATTTTTTGTGGCCAAATGAAGGCGAAACGGATAGCGTAAAATATTTTTAGAGGTCAGACGTCAATAAAATATATACAAAAATTGTTCAAAATAACATATAACAGCAGAAAGAAATTGTTTATATCGCACAGTTAGGTGTTGAAGATGTTTAAGCTTTTGTGGATATTATTAGAAACAATTTTGGTTGGTTTCGAGCACCATTTTTGGGATTGGCGTTACGTAATTTATATATAACAAATGGAGGGGAAAATTATTCAGGCAGCTGCTGGGGTGGGTGGTCAATGTACTTTGGAGTTTTGTTTTTATTTTTGTTTTATAATTAAATTTTTGTATACAGAAACATTGTAGACTGATAATTAAGGGGTTATTTATCATGAGACAACTTTGGAATTTATTGCCTTCGATTTTTTTTGACAAAGATAATTTAATTTCGGATGCAATAAACTTTAGTAAAATAAAAAAGATGATCTAAAGGTTAATGGCAATATTTTGACCTGATAGGAGGAAGCACAAGAGTAAGAGAACTTTGCCTGATTAAATGAAATGAAAATCTTTTTATACTCTACGCAGTAGTTCATAAAGATTATAAGAGGTGGCGAGGTTATTTATTTGTTTTTCGGGCGAAAGAAATAAAATAAAATTTAATTTTTAATTTTTCGAATTTCTGAGTGAGGCATTCCTAAATTAGTTTGGAATTTTCGAAAATTTATTGCGTTCTATAGACTTTTGTTTGTTCGATATTTATGGCATATGTGTTTGGTTTTGGTGTGGGGTCTCTTGGTTCAAAATTGTCAGGTTTTTAAGATCATAGGTTGTTCTCTTGTGTGCTGATGCTCTTCTCTCGACAGGTTCTGTCGTGTTCACCTATATTTTGATTTTATCTCCGCAACAATCCATGTTATGGGGCAAGTCCTGTGGTTTTAAAACAGTGTGTCATCTTTTGAAGGCCTGCCGTCATCTTATACCCGTCGAAATTTACGTGACAGATGCAAGACTAGGTAGCTCTGGAGACAATACCAACTGTTGTTTTTGTTTCAGTCTGGGAATATTGCATAATTTTCTCCCACAATTTTCAAATTTATTCAGCTAAGCGCCTAACCAGACAGCAAACCAGAGAAAAAGTAATCAGAAATTGATACAGCAATCCAAACAGCAAGCATTTTCTAAAGTATTCGACTTCTATCTTGCTGTCCTTCTTTTTTGTGGCGGAGCTTCGCACTATTTGGGAAAACTGTCACAAATTGAAAAATCTCCTAACCTAAAAACACACTTTGTTTAAAAGTTTCCAGAATAACCAACGTGTAGGGCTCTGATTCAATGGTACAACGCCATAGTATGACATTTTTGAAAGGTACAGGACCCTAGAGGCAGAGAGAGAGAGAGAGAGAGAGAGAGAGAACTCTCAACTTTATTATAAACATCAATTCGCGTACCCTCCTAAAACAGAAAATTTTTACGAAAAGCTGTTCGCGTGCGGAGAATTTTCGTAGTGCAAGAATTTTAGTGCAAGAAATTTTCTTGAAAACTGTCAAACCAGTGTATTTTCAAATTTTCCTTGCTCAACCCGTTCCTTTACTTGTTTGTAGTTTTAGCTCTTTTTGAGAGAATTTTACCCCCACTCTTCGAAGTTAGATGATCTACGAATTTTAATGCAAAAAGTACGCGAATGGATCTAATATATATTCAAAAAGTATTCGATCATCTTTTTAAAATTTTACGGGTTATAATTTTATGGCTATATTGCCAATTGTTTTAGTTTTACTTTAAATAAACCTTAAGATACGTTTTTCGTTCAGAACTAACGTTTATTTTCTCTTCTTTATTTTCAGGTGAGTTTCGAATCCCTGCCCAAAAAAGCAGTAAGTAGATTTTAGTTTTTTAGAGACTAATTTACAAATATTAACTTACGTCTAATCAGATTTCTCAACTGCAAACATATGACTGCACGAATTGAGCTTGAGATTAATGCAAGTAGCGTGATTAAGAATTGTATAGGTTTTAATATGTGCTACCAATGGTTGATGTCCAGTCTAAATCAGAGAGCATTAAGCATTTATTTTACATGATACTTTTTCTAACAGACAGATGTTGCTGTATTGTTACATATTTTACTGTATTTTGAGCCTGAATCTCTTGAAACTGACGGACTTATGACATGTATTGATGTCAAATGCTTCTGAGTACATTTGTTAAATTTTCTTTTCGTTTCCAAGTGTCAGATAACAATCTTCGAAAATTCGAAGTGTAAGCTCTGAAATCAAGTTCGAAATACTACAGTTGAACAAGCTCAAACTAAAAGATCAGGAACTTCCTTGGAAAACACAGTACAGTTTCTCTAAGTAAAAAAAAAAAAAACCTTCCACAAAATTATTCCCAACCTACCCTTGAAGTTATCTACGACTCAACTCCCTCGTGGTATGTTACATTCCCACAACAAAACGAGTATATCGACCTACCTCAATGCATATCTAACGATCTGTGTGTGCATCAATTTTCATTGAATTTTTTTTAAATCCTCGAAACGACCCAAGCAAATACAACAACATTCTTCCCACTGTGCTTGAGTAATTCTAAATTTAATCAAACACATCACGCTTGAACACAGCCTCAGAGTACTAGCTACGCGTCGCGTACACAAATTTGTAATCAAATCAGTTGGGCTTCACGTGTTCAGAGGAAAAAAATAAATAGAAGATGCAATGCATCGCACGCTCATCGATAGTAGGTCATGTAACGAACCTAATCATCTGTGAAGTATAGACTCTGTTGTCCATCTAAATATATACTTTACCATCGTGTTTGTGTCCGAGATACAGCTGGCAAAAAATGTGGTGATCATTGTAGTGCTCGCTTTAGAGAGAGAGGCTGTGTTCTAGAATTCTAATTCACATCATTGGATGATTGGCATGTTTTATTGTGGCAAATAACACAGTGACCATACTGTGTTTCCATAATATGCACTATCATCGAATTGATTCCAATCCAGGCAGTTTTCTTTTTTTGTCTCTCTCTTATTGACTGTCAATTAGTTCCGTCATTGGAGTGGTGAAGTAGAGTTCTTTAAGTCGACTTGAGTTAATTATTAATTTCTTTTTATGGAAAGTTGAACGTTAACAATTAAGAGCGATTCATTAGCATTGGTAATTTTAATTAACTTTATTTTGTTTTATTTCATTGAACGTCGAATGTGTTTAGAGTGGGGTTCATTAGCATGGAAGATTTTGATGGTCAGTGTGGTTTTGGGAAGATACAAGATGTTTGTCTCTTTTACTGTCAAACATGTCATTTTGTAATGTCATTTATACAAAATTTGATTAGGATCATGACCTGAATTTAAATACATCGTTATCGTGGTAAAAAAATGCCTGTAAGACTCAATGCCTTAAGTGTGATCTGGAGGGCAACGCTTTATTCTCTGAGTTATCAGAAATCCTAGTGAAAGTGAAGCTCAAAATGGCAGAAACACTGTCTTAAAACTTGAATTTTTAAGGAAGCGGAGAATGATAATTTTCTGCATCCAAAGATAGAGAGTTTTGAAGAGCTTTCACTTGGGTTCCTTTGTCTTTTCTAGGCCTCAAAATTCGATACTCTGCTAAGTAAGATTATAGTAACCACTCTAGGCGATCCCAAGTCCCAACCATATCATTGCCGTAATAAAGCGAACAAATTCCTTCTCCAGGACACTGAGTGCCTTACAACACAAACGCAAAAAAATACTGTGAATCACAACTAAGTGCCAAAGATCCCAACAATTCTCTCTGATTTCTTGGACACCACCCAACTCCCGGTTCTATTAATATCCCACCATACAAACTGAGGATGAAGTATCAAGTTCCTCGAAAACCACTAGGCTATACATATATGTACATATGTATATGCCTAAATATGTTCTTAATATCAGAATAAATCCTATGAACCCCAAAAGATCCTAATACCACTTTACCACCGAACCGAAATCGCTAGGTTTGGATGAACTTTTACCGAAACCTCACTAAGCCGTTCCCACTGAGGTGAAATGTTTTCAAATGTCATTATCTGTCAATTTTGAATTGGCCGGCAAATCAGCTGTTTGTTGACTGTGACAAGCAGTGTTGGGCCTTTTGGAGTAAGCAAAATTGGGAAACCAAAAAGTGGTACATTTTTGACAAGTACCATAAATGCGACAGAAGTAGAAGTCCCTACACTGATCGCAATTGTTTTGACTTATACTTTTTTGACGTCTCAAAATGAACACCAAAATAAACCGAAGTTCACGCTGCATGCTTGTTCGGTGTGAAAACCCCTTACAAACGGATGAACTCAAGAGGATTTCAAGTATTCAATAGGTCGGTCCGTTCGCGTACTTTTTGCATTAAAATTCGTAGACTATCAAATTTCGAGAGCGGGGGTCAAATTCTCTCAGAGAGAGCTAAAACTACAAAAAAGTAAATGAACGGGTTGAACAAGAAAAAGTTGAAACTACACTGGTTTGACAGTTTTGACAGTTTTCATAAACCAGCCCACAGAAATTTCTTGCACTAAAATTCGTAGCATTCTTCTTACTCTCGTATGAGCGTTCTGTTCTTCGAAAATCTACGAAAATTCTCCGTACGTGAACAGATTTTCGTAAAAATTCGCTGTTTTGGGAGGGTACGCGAACGGACCTAATGTATAGCGAAAAAACGGAGATTTAGAGAAATTTGACGAAACCTCGCGATTTAGTTTTTCGATTTCCAACATATGTTCACATCTAGGTGACACATATGTCACATTTTTACTCCAGTCTCCATATCTATGTACTATCTCTAGGCAAATACCCAAGTCACATTTAATTCATATGATTTTTTTGTATTTCCAATACGCAATTTCCCTCCCCAGCCATACATATGTATTTATAGTCCGTATTTTATTCATGAATAGACGTTGTATTAGAGCTGGAAACCAACCCCCACAACTAGCTAATGCATACTATGTACTCTGTGTATGTACCTGACATATTTGCGATAACAATCGAATGCACTCGGAATAATAAGTCCAAGGCTAAACAAAATTAATTAGGCATGTCAGTCAACACAGAAAGGCCATCTAATAAAACCAAATGTGGCCCAATATGTATATAGAAAATATTAAAGCACACCGAGAGTACGAGTAGTTCCTCTTCTTGGCCCGAAACAATGATTAATTCAATGACTTTGTGTCTGGGTTGCCTGCCTGTCAAAAAGATATTTTATCAGTTTATTTGCGTTCTTGTTAGATACTCTTTTCGTATTCCTACTGTAAGTATTTGGACAGTCATTGTCTTGCAGCTAACTTGCTCGTGTGGTTTTTAACAATCATTCAATTCGAATAAAAATAAACATAAAAATGCGAGCTAAATGTATTTTGGCTTTAATTCAATTTCAAAAATGTTGGGTCTTATTATTTATTTTTAAGTATTCATGCATCGAAATGGGGCGATTATATTTTCTCTCTTTCGGACAGTCATTGTGTAAAGTGGTTTGTGACTGGGCGCATTTAATTATTGTTAATTCAACAAGCTTAACGATTAATTGGACTCGAACAAGAGGGACATGTGGGAAACGAAAAATTAAATTGAGTTACTTTGTTAATTGATGAACGGCGGAAGAAGGCGGAATGTGAATGCAGTTTAGGATGTTGACAGATGTTTCAAAATGGTGGGGAATATTTTGTTCTTTAAACAAACAACACTAAACAAACTCGATGTCGACCTTTCAAATGCTGTTTATTCGAATGCCTTAAGGTATAATCGCAATATGCTTCTACACTGTTAGTCCTAGATGGCGTTGCTTCGTCATACTTTTACTTTGACTGAAAGGTTAGACTAAGTTTGGTTAGTTGACATCAGTCACAGGGATGTATACTAATGCAAAGCTATGAAACTATTGTATTGTCAAAACGGAATCTGTATTTTTTGGTTAGGTTAGGATGAATGGGTGGATGCATCTTTCCAGGCTAAAGCATCGACCACTTAAATATAATTGGGTACCATGACATGGTATTTTCACCTTGAGACAATAATGAAATTGTTAACCTTTTTGTGAGATCGTCAAGATTATTACAGCGCAAAAGCCAAGGCAGGCACTGAGGAAGTAGGCTGTGTTTTTTTATTTTTTAGAGTACACCACCAGCTTAATGTGTAGCCACTCCATTTCTGAGGAATATTTTGCCATTTAGTCAGAAGTCTTGGGATACAGGAATACAATGTGAAAAACCTTCTAGACGAGTTCATACCCTTATATTGCTGTGGCCCATATCATCGTCCTTCCAAATGTTGGATGTAGGGCACTCAGAGGAACAGTATATTCGAAAGACAAGACTAGTGTGCAGTTCTATAATGGTACTCCAGAACTCGCCGCTGGCTAGTATGACGACATCATTTACGTACGCAACGAATCGTATGACCATGTTTGCCATTAAATGGTCCTTTCGCTCAGGACTTTATCAACTGATGGACTCTCTGTCTCCAGGACTTAGTTTGAAGCGTATGCTTAAATTTATTTAATTTACGCCGCCCGAATCCTTAAAGTCTTATTCAAAATTCACTGCCTTACGCCCCTCTTAAGAAATTGATAACAAAGGTAAAATCTATTCAAAGATTCTTAGACAAACAAGTATCATCCTCATCATCCCCGAAATAAATTCACAAACAATAGATACAATGTTTTCAAAGAGAATAGAAAATTAAGAACAAAAAAAACAATTGCCATCATGTTTTATTTACATCGTTAACATTATAATTTTCTGCGCACAAAAGCAAAACAGATCCAAAGATCAAAAAAGTATAGAAAATCAAAAGATTTCCAAGAAACCCTACCCCCTGCCGCGAAATCCTAGAGTAGTATCTTATCGATTGGTTTAAAATTTTCGCCTCATCTCACTGGGCTTCGAAGCGGAAAATCGCATGGAACACATGAACTCTTCTCCACTTTAGATAATCTCTTTTTATAAGTAAAAAAAAAAAAATAATAATAGATACTAAAGTGCAACGTTGGAAAAGCCATTGAACTAGATTTCGTTGTTTGTTTTGTTCAACATATTCGTCGTCTTTATCTTTTGGATGTATCTCTCGTTCTCTTCCTGGGAGCCCCGCTACGAATAAACGAGCAAAAAATCATGAAATATCCATGAGGTACTTTAGTTCTATCTTAAATAGAATCTCGTTAAAATAATGGCACCAAACAACAGTAGCCACAGCAGCATACTAGCCAAATGTTCACACAAATCAGGTTGCTGCTCATACTCACAGTAGTACTGGTGTAAGTATACTACCCTGAAGTACACCTTTAAAAATAGTAAAAAATCAAGAGAAAACCTCATGCGGTTATTCTTCTGCGACATGAGTCTTCTTGTATATTCTTGGATATGTGTCCCACATATCGTAAGGGTCAATCTAAGGCTTGACGACTTACATTGGATTTTCATTTCTCTCTTCACCGTTAAATACATTGAATATGTCAGCGGTGTTGAGTCTGTGTGTTTGCTTTGTTTCGTACAGTAAATTACATTTAATCGAACCGCGCCAAATAAAGGGGCGAAGACAATACCAAAGAGAGAGCCATCGTTGGACACGTGTATGTTGTCGCATTTTCGTGTCGATTGTGGGCGAATCGAACATCGCGTGTGATTTTGAATGTTCGAAGTTCATGCATAATTAAGGTGTAAAGAGGTTATTGGCAATATAGCACCGTATAATTGGTACATAACCTGTAACTCATTTGTAAGCAATAAAAAATAAAAAAAATAAAAACAAACAAACCTTTTTACCGTTCAGTAAATAAATATGGCGTGGCTGTTAGACACATAAAGGCGTTCTTTTTTATTATTTAGGCTACTCGTATTTTTGTTATAAGTCTGTTGAATGTTTGCGTGACAAGAATGTAATTTGTCTGGATTCAACTTTCAAATAGATTCCTTATAAGCTGTGTATGGTAATGAGGACTGAAATTAAAAAGCTTGTGCTTTCTTTGTTGTCTTGCAGTATAAAGGTTACTCTTTTATGCAAAGTAATTTTTTATTGATTTTTTCCATTTACTGAGAAGAAACGCGATGGTGAATAGGTTCTCGGTATTATTTTGCCAGTAGCCACTTTTGTGCAACAATAAGTATAGCCGTCATTAGAAGTGGGCTCGAGCTGAATGAATCAGATCTGAGACATTCACTGAGCTGTAATGATTCGGGTGAATGTTTAATTTTCGTTCCAGTTACACCCTTCCATTAGAGATTGAATAACGGTGACAAATCTTGGCCTAATTATGTATTTGTATTTGCTCAGAACCTCAATGGAATCATTATAATAATTAAGACTTGTATTCAGTCCATTTATAGCTCAGTGACCTGCGAAGACGAACGAGCGAATATTCACAAATTTTGACGTTTGATCCACAGCAAATCTTTTGTCTAGTCGCTGTTATCTGCGAATGTCAATTGCCATTCGCCAAAGAACGAAAGAATTGTGAGGTTAAATTCTCGCGGATGACAATGTGGATGGCGTTCCACATCTGTGGAATATAAATACAATTTGACAGTTCACAAGAAGCATACACTTATTCTTGTCTCTTTTGGGGATCAGTAATTCGAAGTAGTTATTTAAATGTAACCCCTTCTTAGATAACATCTACTACAACAGTTCAATAGCCTAGATTTTGACTTCCCAGAGATTCACCGGCATGTCCCTCATTAGATTCGAAAAGCACTTCCTCAGTGCAGCATTGCATTCTACAACTCAAAAGATCGATGCAAAGTAATTTGCTGATTCATTTAATTTAATTAACACTTTCTTAAATTCAATTAAGAAGACATAATTGAAAATACCTAAATACTCATTAGTTTGCAATCAAATTGCAATGAAACTAGATAAGGTCCACCTCAACAACAGACTCACAAGTCCTCATGCAAAAAGCCAAACCGTGTAATTACGATTCCACACAGTTGTTGTTTCGTTTCGCGCTTAAGTGTGGAAAAACTTTCACCCATGTTGATGTGCTTTGCAATTGATTTCATGACCCATTCTCGGGTCGGCAAAGATCCATTGTCGTTGTGTATCCAAATGTGAATCCCTCTTGCGTCCTCCTCATCGACCGGAGTATTTAATTTGTAAATTGAAATTGCAAGTAGAGCGCAATGTGTGTGCTATATGTGGTGTCAGTTAAGTTTTCTCTCTCTCACACATACTCTACATTGTAACAATATTCAATTTTGATTGTTGATTCTCCCCTCATTAAATACAAAAAAAAATAAAAATAAACAAATGAACAATACTTCCTCTACTGTGTATGTCGTCACGCGTGCGTAACCTAAATATTCGTCAGTTTTATGCACTGATGATGAATATCACATCCACCAACCCATCATCAGAACAAAGAACCCCACTAGGTATCCTATGGAGGTTTGGATAGGCTTCTTACCCATAAGACAAGATGGTGAGGGAGGAGAGGAATCCACGAGAACCTTTCTGAAATGCGTTTATACACTTGAAATGGTTGAGGATTTAGAAAATGATTTAATGCGTTCATAGAACCTTACGAAGAAGAGATGGTGTGTACAACTCCGTCGAAACGAAGTCATGATTTACGGTCATCAAGTTTCATTCACACTCTTGATGGTCTAAATTATATGGAACAGATAACGGTGGGTTTTTTGTCTTCTCTTTGTTTAGTAATTAATTTGCATTTAATCGCTCCTTTTGGCTTTAAGTCAGTTGATATTATTTTTCTATCGATACCACTCTTCTGTCTGACATTCCAAAACTTAGTATTACAAAATCGTTGGCACTTAATAAATCCCCATGCAATAGGCATGTTTTTCTTTATTCTCAACAAAAACAAAGTCTTAACAAATCATTGCCAAGTAACTTAATTTATGCAAGAAATTTTTCTTCTTTTTTGTTGGTTGATTTTTCTCACACAACAAGCAAATGCGGGCCATAATGCCAACCATGTGGTACTTCAATTAATTGTTCATCCATTCGTTGCGTGCATTCTTTCAGCGATCTTATCTTTGCGTAAACAAATGCATAGCACAAATTTTAAATAAAGAAAAACAAAATCATCTCTTGTGTGTTTTTATATAAGTATCTGCAAAGACATACTTACATACCTATTTGCGCAATTGTTTAAATGAAAGAACTATCGTTAGAGAGAGAGTGTATGTAGTATTTTGTAACTGGAACGCTTTGACTGCTTACAAGATCTCTTTTTTCTTGCAGATGATACCGCCAACAGCTAACAAAGTTCCATGTTTGTGTTTCGCCTATAAACAGAAAGCAAACAAAGGCATAGCATTTTCTTTAGTCGCATCCGAACTATGGCGCAGCGCAGCACAAGAATGATGATGATCAAATTGCCGCCTCTATTAAAACGAAATTCTTTTCAGATGTTCCCCCCTTTTATTTGCTTGGATTTTGTTGCAAGAATTTAGCTCTTTGTTCTAATAGACCTCCTCTTTAGTTGTCGGTCTTTATATTTTCTTGATGAAAGACTTAAAAAAAAAATGTGATTATACATATGACAAAGGCTTTCTTTGTTTGTAGTCAAAGCGTTACATGCTTTTTGAAGATAGACTCTGTCTTTATTATACTTATACTCCCTGTTACACTTGACCTATATTTGGATCTTTAAGATGTTGTTTTTGTTTTGATATTGCGCAAATTGTCTGTTTCGCTTTCTTTTGAAATGTTTATATGTACTTATTTAGTTGCAATCGAAGAGTGAGAGAGAGAGAGAAAAAGACAAAAACGCACAGTACTTTGAGGAAGTTAATAACAGTACGGACTGTGCGTCGGAATTGAATAGTGTGTTAAAAATATAAAATAGGCGAGTGTAATTTTAATAAACAAAATATTTAAATGAATTTAAACATTTTACATTGGTTACTGTGAATAGGCCTAATCGATAACATCGATAACACAGCAATAAGTGCAGTGCTACCAAATTCTTTTTTCGATATTTGTTTTAAAAATTTGAGTAAAGGTTGAAATTGGAATATATCGGATGGCCAAATTGATGCATTTTTTATAAAAGTTAACGTTAACGTAAGTTTACAAAAATGGTATTTTATAATTTACTTTTGATTTTGTCCTGCGAGAAAGAACGCATTTCGTTGTACAGATGTTGTTCTCGTTGTAGGCATACATATTTTGCGTATTCAGAACTGCTGACCAGGGATGCCATTTTCCAATTTCGAAGGGGAGTATTTTTGAAGTTTACAGAGAGTATTTTGTGTCTGAGAGGAGTACAGTTTGATTTTTAAACGTTTTTTTTCTGTTTTCTTTTCTGCTTCGCAGTTAATGCTATGCAGCTTACATGACAAAGCCCATCACACACTGGAGTAATTTTGCCCTGGGGTAAACTTGGCTAATTTCTCCTAAATTGACATCTCGCAAAAGAAAAAAAGAAAATGTTATCCTCCTTTTAACTGCTGCTACAATGGTTGAAGACCTTTTTTTTACTTTACACTTCATCTGCCTCTTCTATAAAGTCAGTTTTACCCCGGGGTAATTGCACCAGTGTGTGATGACCCATACAATAAATATTTACTAAAATGTTTTAAAGGGAGTAAAATCAGGATAAGGGGAGTAAGGATGAGTGGATGAGAAGGGAGTACGAATACTCTCTTAGTAATACCTTCGGCACCCCTGCTGCTGACTTAAATTTAATCTTGAGAGTCAGAGAGAAATAAGGTCCTTAAAGTAAAAAGCTTTCGAAAAATGCTTACTTCACAAAACTTTTACTAAACTCCTCCTATTATAGTTAAGCGTAAAGAGACCACTCTGTATGTTTTTTCCCCTTAAAGTGGTTTGAAACTAAGATATTATTACGTCTTAGTTCGATCGCCGAGGTATAATGTCCGAACTAATTAAGGAGATGTGTTCTAGTTTTTACACCCTGTCTTGATTCACAATAGAGTCTTGTTAATGAGGCTTTGAATGCATAAATATTAGAGAAGTATATTTGAATTGTAACATACTTGTCCAAGGCTCATTTGAAAGTTCTAATTACAAGGCAGTTGACAGTAGTTTCTATAGATACAAATACAATCAAACATTTGTTGCAGTTGGTGCTAACTGCACTATTTATGCATTAACCCTACGAAAAGAGCACATCACTAGCGAAACAATATTGGTCATTAAATGGAACCTTGCATGCAGCCACCACCTAACCTTCAATTCAAAATAAACTAAACTGCATAAAATGAAAACCAAACCCTTAGGTTTATCTGATAAACCAGCTCCGACCACAGATTGGCGTCGGCTAACCTTCCTGTAGATCATTTACACTTTATTAGCTCTACTCAGCCGCAAGTTTAGTTGAGGTTATTGCGTGTTAATAGCGGTGTTTCGTCGCCATACATACTCGTAAAGCTGCTGCAGTATCATCTATCCCCATCAGCATAACTACTAGAGTTACATAACATCATCTTAAATCAAGTGCACTTGTGATACAAAAAAAAAAAGCAACTAGTTGCCACCAATAACCCACAAACGGGAGCGGCTGACAGCTGTGCGCTATCCCACTAACTAGACGACCCCATGCGATCGCATGCAAGCATTAGAATAGCGTTTCCAACAGATTACATGATCTTTTCCTCACTGCATTCGGAATATATTTATTATTATTTTCAATGCATCCACTGTATGGTATGCACTGATGATGATCCAACGATTGTAAATGTAAAGTTCCACGAAAAAAAATACCTTACATGCTATCCATTGCTTGATGCCAAATAAATTCTAATTTCGTTTGCCAATTTGGCAATGCTGCAACATTTTTGGTTAGACATTATTTTTCGCGAGCTACAAAGCAAAAAAACAAAAGCAGACTCTACATGGTGCATAGAACATAAAGCAATATTCTCATTCGAAGGATAAAGGTGCGCGTGTATCTTTGGCAGTGGTTCCACATGATTTGAAATGAAATAGAAATCTATTTCTGAGTAATATTACATTTTCAAGATTGTTTTTTTCTTCATTTGTATTGGCTTGACATGAATTTAGATTTCATTGTTTCAGAATGCGCGGGGCAAAGTCCCCTTGTGTTTGGTTAAAAATCGAAATAAATTAGCGAGATTCATTTTTTGTTATGATCGTTAATTTAATCAAATTGAAGTGGCATGATAAACTGGTTAGAATATTTTCAGGAGCATGACCAATCAGAACCAGATTTTGATACTCGTATTTATGTGCTTCATGTTGATCAAATTGTTGACCCAAATTAATTTGAGGTGAATCAAATATAGACAAGGTTTGAACTTAAAATAGCCATGACTCAGAATAAATAAAGACTTTATTTTCGATGTCAAAGAGAGAGGATTTTGATCCTGATATTTTTTCACACGTTGTATCCATCCTCAGCGCTGAATTAGCAAATGAAACCGCTCTCTATGTATGGATGTAAAAGTGAACGAAACTCGACGAAACTGAGTGAATAGTCATTAGGTCTGTTCGCGTACTTTTTGCACTAAAATTCGTATCGAAGAGTGGTTCTCTCAAAGAGAGCTAAAATTACGCAAAAAGTAATCGAACGGGTTGAACAAGAAAAAGTTGAAAGTACACTGACAGCTTTGACAGTTTTCATAAACTAGCCCACAGAAATTTCGTGGACTAAAATTCGTAGCACGGGGAAATTTCTTACTCTCTCGTCAGCGCTCTCTTCTGCGAAAAACTACGAAAATTCTCCGTACGCGAACAGCTTTTCGTAAAAATTCGCTGTTTTAGGAGGGTACGCGAACGGACCTTTTGATCCCTTTGGATTATTGTTGATCCGTTGGATAGATGTATAGAATAACCCCACTATTACATGGACATGTTTCAAAACCTCTCTAAATATATTTAGTAATATTTGCTTTATTAAAACTTATAATTTACACAAAACTAATTCAATTTTTTTTATATATTTTCAGATAAAATTCAACTCCCTTCTACATATGTATATAAACTAACAGATAAAGTAACAAAAGCTACAAATTTTACACAAGACTGAGATAATATTACAAATAAAACAAAAAATACGTTATTTTGAAAGTAAACATAAAGAAGGAAGCTTAAACACAAAAAAAAAAACCTGATCTCATTAAAAAAAAAAAAAAAGCGACAAAAAAGGACTACAACCAGGACTCCTGTTTAAGAAAAGAACCAAAGACAAAGCAAACAACAATTAATTAAAAATTCAAATCGACTGTGATCATCAGTTTGCTATTAAAGAAAAAAAAGGATAAACAAAATTCTCTGTTAAAGCGACACGTCAACAAAATCTCAGCTGAAAGCATAAAAGAATAAAAGGATACACAAAGCAAAGAAAGAAAGAAATCCTTTATAAACCGTAACCCGGTCATCCTCTCACCGTATAATGTTTAGTAGTCTTGCAAACCTACTATTTGGATCAAACACTAATTCGCCTACTAATCCCGAAAGTACTAATAGAATCGAGATAAATCTGATTGACACTAACACCATCGAATCAACTGCTATTGGACGAATTGACAATAATAATTTCCAAAACCTAAGTAACAGATCGATTGACGAACATCATAATCAATTGACGACAATCGATAATAACAACGACGGCAATATTGTCGAAGAAGAAGAATTGGACGGCGATTGGCTATTGGTCAACAGGGAAGACGGTAAGTTATACATAGATAAGTAAATTTTTTGTAAAACGTTGAAGTAGCTTACTAGGATCTTTTTTACAAATGTTTAGACGAGGAGGATAGTCTCCCTCGCACCGACTCCGAAGAGGAGCTGCCATTTGTTGAGATCAAACGTAGTCCAACCTTTCAGCAAAGACCACGTAATAGCAATCATCATTCCCTTTCAGCATATCATCAACGGGCATTAGCACTACGTTACGACGATGGCGGCATTACACAATCATTATATGCCGTACCATCGACCGTCGAAATTATTGGCGGTAATAGCTTCAGTAATATACCTGCGACTATTTCTATGGAAGAATCATGGTTCCTGACACCGCCACCATGTTTTACTTCCACAGGACCTGTAAATATGGAGACATCTCCGTTTGAGAATTTACTGATAGAACATCCAAGGTTTGTTTTTTTTCGCCGAATTTTTGGTCCTTTATTTTTTATTGAAAATTTTTTTTATACAATAATATTTATGGCTCTTTTTTTTGTAAATAGTATGTCAGTGTACCATAGTATTAGGTCAGCCCAAGAAGCTGCCGAAAGTTTTGTTAATCTTGATCTCGGGGTGGACGAATCTCAGAATGAAGCGATAGTAGCTGTCATTGAACAGCCAGTTGTTCGAGTAAGTTTTAATACACACATATAGATAATGTGAACAAAAACTGATGGGAGAATGTATTTTATTATCTTTTTTTTAAAGAATCAACCTGCCCCACATCGCAACCGTGTTGAACGGTTGGCTAGCACTCAAAGCAAAATGGAGTACCTGGCCCGCACTACACAGAAGGTAAGTTTTTTATTTCTTAGCTTTACTTTGGTGAGTGGATGCTAAAAATTCATCTCAGACGATCGATATTTTCATAAAGTTTGAGAATAGCGGTCATAATGGGCTGGAGTACATGCTACCTATATAAGGGTGATGTCCGAACTAATCGCGGAGAACTGTTGATATTTTCACATTCTATTCTTACTCTTTGTAATGGGGTTGTCTATAAATTTGGAGATATGATTCATCTCCAATGTATCAATCCATGTAGTTTCCTATAGAGCATACTTGGTTTAAATTTGTCCAAAATAATCCCACGACCTTTTGAGCTGATCCCCCACCAAAAATTAACAAAGAATCTTCAACGCCCTTCACTGTGTTTTAACTGACAGTTATGGTATTGCCAGCAAATTGATTTAGTTGCGCTGGAAAAGTCACACGCTAAGTCCTATTTCTCTCATTCTCATGGTATACATAAGTGCTCTAGCCCTTTCTTACCTCTTGTTGGAGTCTCTGAAAACTGATATGACACGGGTGATGGATAAATTGGAAGAAAAGGACAGCCAAAGAAAGAGTATTTGAAACTCAGGATGACGCTCAAATTGGCTGGGTAGAGTTGTATGTGATTTTTCCATTCGTTCATAATTTACAGTATTTGTTTTGCTTTCGTGTTGAAATACACAAAGTGCTTTCGGAGCGTATTCCTTAATTTTACGGAAATCAAATGAATATGTTTGAGACTTGAGCCCTGAACCTTTCATTCACTGACCTACACCGAGGCCAGGGATTGTTTAGCAAACTTGAACTGTCCAAATACTTATTGAAAATTTCTACGACTTCAACCATAGTAGTCCAATTTAATACCCCCTGAGCCTTCAGGTTCTAAAATCGTTCTTAGACAGAAGTGCGACTTAACTTAAGTGCCCAATCCATAGAATCCATCGATCCGTTCTTATGGAAGGCTGCCCATAACTAACGAATGGATGAACTTCAAGGGATATGTAGTATGTTTGCTTTTTATTTTCTACTTTGTATACACATTCATACATTTAAGTTCACATACTCGTATAATGAAGTTCACGCAGGAGAAAATTGAGAGTACGAATTTCATTGGCAGAAACAGATAGAGAATGTAGAGAAACTGTCATCGCCATTGATGATCAGCTGATTGATGTGTCATCGCCTTGATGTGATCAGCTGATTGATGTGACAGATTCTATGGGGTTGTTCTATCCGGCAATACGTCAACTTAAATGTCAATGTTCAACGGACCAAAGGATTGACGGATTCTATGTGTTTAGCAATTTACTTAGGCAATTTACGAAGTCCTAAAAATAGATGAGGGCATAACCTTCATCTTACTTTGTAGTTTTGAGAAAATATCTGTATTTGTTTTCATTTCTTCATTTTTAGATCCATGACAAGAAGGAGCGTCAAACTATCTGCCGCGGAGCTATCAAACGCGCTAACAAAGTTCGCGAATACAATAGCAAGGGCAAGGGCCAACGTCGTTCCGACATGCAACACTGCAGGATCATCAGCGGTGCCAACAATAACCGTAAATGCTAAACGGTTTGTAAATATTTGTTGTCCTCTTTATACAAGAAAACACATAACCTAGACGCTCCGAAATGAAAGAGACAACACAAAAGAACAAGCGAAAGAATACGCACCCCCACATACACAATAACTAATACAAAATTAAAAATAAAAAACAAAAAAAAATTTATTCTTGAAATTTAACTAAATTTAAGAAAATTTTAAATGTATAGATAAAGTAGAATTAAAAAAAAACAAATCCACACACAAATAATATATATACATACACGTGACAAGCTAAGAATAAAAAAAATATTTATTTAAATAAATTTTTCCGATTTAATTAAATCAAATTTATGTATGTATATTATTGTTAATTGCCTCATTGATAAACAAAACAAAAAATAGTTAATTCACACATCCTCCCTTCTCCCCAAAAGCCCATAGTCACATTTCAATCTTTAAACAAAAACTATTAAAAGAAAAACAAAACTATATAGAATATTTAATTAAACAAAAAATTTACAACAAAAAAATCATTGTGATACTGTTGCGCGAGCAAGTGCGAAAGAAGAGAGAAGCAAAATAATTACAAAAAAAAAAAACATAAGAGCGTATGTGTGTTTTAGACAAAAATAAAATTAAAAAAGTAAAAGTAAAAGTAAAATATTTTTCCTCTCTAAAATGTAAAAGTAAATTTTCTTAATAGCATATACAATATAATAAATAATTCTTAATCTGTACAGTGTGCTTAAGGACGATCAGGAAGTGTTGTGTGTTGCACATAAAAATATAAAAAACAAAAAAATCAGCTTTGGCTAACAAATGAAAAATAATAAATTTTTTACATGGGACTAACTGTAAGGGTAAACAAAAAAAAAAACTTGTATATGTAAGAATTTTCTAACATAAAACTTAAAAGAAAAAAATGAACGCAAAGGAGCAATATTTTTTAAATACATTTTAGAAAAAACAAAAAAAAACATAAATCTTAAAAATGCCCTAGAATTTAAAAGAACAAGAAAAAATATATATATTTTTGGTGCAAGTTTGTAAAAAGATAAAAAACTACTAAACAACTTTGTAGCACATTTAACATTATCCTGAAAATCTAACAAAAATAAAAAAAACAAGCAAACGGCATTATATAAATTTAAACAAAGTTCTTATTATTTTTTTATTTTCTTTTTTGTTTTAAGAATTAGAATTAAATTGCAATATGAAGTTAAATTTATTATATTCTTTTTTTTTTTTATTATAATATTTCATAAACAAATCGGAAATGTCTTCTATCAAACATATGTATAATATAATACATATACCTATGTATGTATGTTTAAAAACAAAAAATCTAAAGTAAAACTCATGTGTTCAGAAAAGAAAATCGTTCATTACGACAACATTACGTTAAATTAGAAGAAGATAAAATTATTAAAAAAAAAAAAAACTGCCTGTGGGGTGTGTCTCTGACAAACAAATTAAATAGGCCACCATATTTAAATTCGCAATAAAAGAAAATAATTATCTTGTTTAAACTAAAATTTAACAAAACAAAGTGCTTCTTTCTGTGACTAAATGGTAATTTCTTTATCAAGAAGTTTATTGCACATTGTTTTAAATTTAAAAAAAAAATGTTAAAGAAGAAAACATAATAATTAAAATTAAATTTTGTAGTAGTGGATTCACATGAAAAAAAGATTTTAAACAAAAAAAAACAACAACAACAAATTAATGTATTATTATCTAAACTAGACATTAAGTTACGAACAAGTAATTCAGTTAAGTAGTAAGTTTAATGTTTAATTTAAATGAAATATACAAAAGGCAAAAAATGTAAAAAAAAATCAACAAAACTTGAGGAGTGACAACAAAAATGCAAAAAAAAAATAAGAATTAAAAAAAACAAATGAAAATAAAATGAATGAATTAAAGTGAATTAAAAAAGAAAAATTTTTTTTTTTTTTTTAACTAGTTGGAGTTTTTTGCGTTGTCCGAGAGACATGTGTGCTGTCGTTGAATCAAGTCGGATGTTTTATACTATACCCCATGCCTGAACTTTGACAAGAACTTTCTTGCCACCATCCCCTCCAGATCAGTGGAGGGAGAATGCTTTCACAGAAGATAAAAGGTCCATTCGCGTACCCTCCTAAAACAGCGACATTTTATGAAATTTACGAATTTTTACAAAAAGCTGTTCGCGTACGGAGAATTTGCGTAGTTTTTCGCAAAAGGGAGCGCTCACGAGAGAGTAAGAAATTTCCCCATGCTACGAATTTTAGTGCAAGAAATTTCTGTGGGCTGGCTTATGAAAACTGTCAAAGCTGTCAAACCAGTGTATTTTCAACTTTTTCTTGTTCTTCTTGTTCTTGTTCTACAAATTTTAGTGCAAAAAGTACGCGAACGGACCTAATGCGATTTACTAATACACTGACAAAGGTTCAAAGACTAAGGATGGAGTTGGGGCAAGTGTTTTATTAGAAAGTCTTAACATTAAGCTCTCATTTCTCTCAACTATGGCCACTCCTCTGTTCTAAATGAATTTAATCTCATTGATGTAACCACTGACTACACCGCCGCTAAACTTTGGTCGGAACTTCCGTACATAAATCCCAGCTCGTGAAAAATGGTCTAATCTGGAACGATTCACATCTACACTGATGGATCTAAAACCTCATACGGAGTTGGTGGTGGTGTCTACTTTTCTCCTTCCGCCTCCCTGATCACTGTAGCGTTTTTCAGGCGGAAATTATGACAATCAAAGAAGCTCTGTCATTACTGAAGTAAAGAAGACGTTTAGGCATCCCATCTTACGATTTTTGTCAAAGTTGCAGGGACGAGAAGGAAGAAGAAACGATTCCTCATCTTCTTTGCAACTGCCCTGCTCTAGCGTCAAGAAGAAACCTCCATTTGGAGTCCTTTTTCTTGAACGACCTTGGTGACCGGACAGGTCTACCCGTTAAGAACCTTCTTGGCTTTATTAACAGCTCCAGTTGGTTCTCCTGATTTTGGTAAAATACCTGTATAAAGCTAAGAATACATAAACAGAAGCCCTGAGCCCTTTAAATACTAGTCCCAACTTAACATTTTCCGGACACGAAGTTGAGAAAGCTGTCAAATTTCTATGAAGTCTCGGCTAATCGTGTTGGCACCAAACTGGATGTGTTCAGCGAATCGGGAAAGTTAAAGCTGCGTTCGGAATGGTATCTACAATCTAGAAATGTTATGTTTTCAGCATAAGAGCTAAGCTGCGACTGTTCCGCAGATTTCGTAGAATCGTTGTCACTTCATGAGTTCAGCACCTGGAAGGTAGACACCATTCACACATAAGCTGTAAGTTTGATCAAATAAATGGAATAAATGGCGCAGTAGATTGGAAAAAGTAGAATCCTCTCAGCCAACTAGGCAAAATAGCGGGACGCTCTTGGCTAACGTGGTGCAAAACAGTCAAAGAGGAATCTAGCTCTTTAGGAATGAGTTCAAGACAGCTCAAAAGCGTTGCAGGAGTTCGAGAAGATGGCGATCAGACATGCCCTATCCCCCCAAGAGGAGTTGTGTGTATACTTATACATGCTTGAAAAGCGTCAACACTTTGCAGCTCCCAATTCAAATAAGAACACATTTTTTTTTATAAAATTTTCAACATTCGCTATATTACATTAAAATATGACAAAAAAACGGCAAGGACAACATAAAACACTTTTGGAACAAAAAAAGCCTTAAAAAAGTTTCGAGAAAAAGTCGACAATTCGTTCGCGCAAAGAAACCTCCGACTTGGGGGGGACTACGGTGCCATTAAACTTGTACGGTTCGACTTTGTTACGACTGGTACTTTTAATATCTTCTAAATCATCGAACTTGACTCGTTTCCTTGGCAGTGACTCGTTTCCAGTGGTTGAAGAATTTTCTTTTCCTCGCCCAGGGACTGACCATCCACAACTGCCACTCTTATTACTGCCGCCACTCGTACGAAGCGGATAGAGTATGTCTTTTAGATTTCCGCCTTGGGCATTTGTTTCATTGATAAAATCTTGCCGTGTTATGGTCGTCGGAATAGTAGAGTCGACAGTTTGTGCTCGGAAATACGATTTTGAGTCATCTGAGAAGTGACTAGCAGCGAATCCATATGTTGGGTCATAATTGTCTTTCTTGGTGACTGTTGGTTTGGTTTTCTTTAAAATGCTACGACGTCGTGTTGCAGTGGGCTTGTCCGAAGAAGCTTGGTACTTTGGTTTATCGATCAGCCGATTGTTATACAAAGGGAGGTGTGGTGGTGCCTTGGCCTTGTGCTTTTTTAATTTTGTAAAATCTTTGGCACGAGGAAAACATGAAGACTTTCCATCGCTGTCGTCGTCTTCGGAGTCTGTGCTGCGTTTATTACGGAATACAGTTTCATAGTCCTAAAAAATTAAAAATTAGATGGCTTAACAGTTTGTGGCGGCAAATACACTTACACATTTACGCTTGTTTGGGCTAATAATGTAGTCAATGTCAAAGTTTTTTATGTCCTTCTTTCTAAAATAGCATTGTTAGTAAATTATCAACATGCAATGATGTGATCTTACCTAATTGGCGTCCTTTTACTTGATTCCTTGCGAAGTGTTTTTCTACACATAATGTGCAATTCGATTGCATCCTTAATGAATGCGACCCATGTCTGGCCAAGGTGCAAATCATGGGTACAGAGGATAATTCCATCGCCTTGGCAAGTTATTTTGAAATTCCCGGGAAACATTTCGTACACTTTGCACTTCTTTAGGGGGAAGATGCAACAGCATTCTAGCGAGTTCTCAACCACAGTGTCTTTTGGGCGATCTTTTAAAATTTTACAGTACATAAAGATGTCGGACATAAGGACGCAGTATCGTTTGATTTCATCGCCCTTTCGATTGACTTTGTTTAGGATTCCTTCTTTGATTACCTTGCGACTGGGTTTCACAATGTTTGGTGTACGATTGACAAGTGAGTTCTGGAGGTTTAACAACCTTTGTGTGACTTCTTGATCCTCAATCACAGAGTTTATGTGGGCGACTGTATTTTCCACCAATTTTACTGATTCTAAAAATATAAAATTTAAAGGAGTTGCTTAGAATTCTATCATAAGAACTTATACAATTCAAGGAACAATTCATATCATAAACAGATTGCGATCGGTTCAGTAGGTATAGCCACATTTAAAGAGAACAAATGGCGACTACAACATTTGCAAAATCTTACCTTTAAGCAGCTTAAAATCAACATCCGCCGGGCTAGTATATAGCAACACCTGTTCCAGCAGCAGCTTGTACCTGGGAACTCTTTGAATCGGCGCAATCATCAGCGAATTCAGCTTCTTCTGCACTTCAGGACGGGATTCTGCGCTCTCGAGAAACTTTCGAAAAACTGGATTCTTACTAGTCAAATCTTGAAGCACCAACAGTGCGCTTTTATAGTCAAACGCATACACAGAGTACAACTTAAAGAATGGTGCCATTTTGAGAAAGGCGTGCGCCACATTCTCCTGGTTACGTTCGATCTCAACCAGAAGTTCGCCGTTCAAATTGTAGATCATCTCAATCTGCCCAAAGAGCGTGGTGTGACAACCATCGCTTAGGATTCCTTGTTCCTTCAGGGGCAATACAAAGAACTCCATGAGAATCTCCAATTGTTTGAGGTAAGTCTTCTCCGAACTGACAATTTCTTGAATCGCCTGGAGGCGGAAACTCTGGCGTTTATCGACAACATCGTTCTTGTCTGGTGTCATACGGTCCAGAAGTGAGCAAACTAGAAAGGAATTCAATGAAAATTTACGCGAAGAATACTCCAGCAGGCGGAATTTACCCCTTTTTCGTGTTTTTGCTGTCAGGAGATTCCGTTCGTTGAGCACTTGTTTAAGTTCCTTGCTAAACGTGAGCGGTGTATGGAACTCGGGCTCCGGTGTACTGGATGGGCGCTTCATTGGGGTGTGGTACATGTTGGTTTTTTAAGTTTAAACAGCAACAAGCAGGTATAAATTAAAATTTTAACGAAGAAGGTTGGTTTCCATTCAAAAAAAAAACTAGTTTGAATAGAGAAACCGACGTTGCACCTGTCTCTTTGAATATTTGACAGCTGTTCGTGAATCAGGCGGGACAACAGAAGGAGGACAACATTTTTTCTTTCCCCGTCGATGGGTGTATTCAGTACACTTTCACTTATAATGTTTGCAATAAAATTGAGAATCTTTTCTTTCAATTTTCTTGGTAAAAAAAGCCTACAACTTTGAACAAATAAGTATTGGATTCGCACTCAGTTAACTCCTTTCACTTATGGAACGTTAATAGCTCTAAAAAATCAAAAACCATCGCATTCAAAGTCTCTTTTCAATGCGCATTACATGGAGTAGCATCAAGCTCCACTTTTTTTCTTCTACTTTTGTGGGAAATTGATCCTCTAGCTAAACACTCCTTTCAGTTACAAAACACGCCTCCAATGCGATTATAAGACTAGGTAGAGTCATCGGAGCCCTTCAACTCTATTACGCGCTTGAATGCATCCCTTTTAGTACATCGTCACCGCCTATGACAGCTGTCATTCCATTTCAACGGGCGATTATTTGTTTACCCTAAAAAAATATGCACAAAATTCCCTCCGCTGAGTTTGTCGCTCAACTTTCGTTCGAAAAGTTTAATTCTCTTCCAAAAACTGGTAAACCCACTAAATCCGAATGGACAGTCCTTTCAAGCATCATCCAATTCGACTGTTCATCAGGTGAAACAAAGGTTGTCGCTCTAGGAGCTGGTACAAAATGCATTGGACAATCGAAAGTGTCTCCTCTCGGGTTGATCCTGAATGATTCTCATGCTGAAGTTCTAGCCAGGAGGTCATTTCTACGTTATGTCCTTCACCAGGTGAAGACTGACGGTGAAGCGTTTACATATGACAACGCGGAGAAGGTGTTTTGCCTCAAAGAATCGATTAGTTTCCACTTTTTCAGTACTCAAGTTCCGTGTGGTGATGCTTGCATTATTTCAAGTGATAGTGATGAACCGACTGAAGCTAAGAGGCGAAAGGTGGACACACAGTCAGACGATGTTGGAGAAGTCCTCAAACCCGTATTCACTGGAGCCAAACTAATTGGAGAAGCCAATTCCGATCGAATGGATCAGACTGTAGGCTCTCTTCGAACCAAACCAGGTCGAGGAGATCGAACTCTTTCGATGTCATGCAGTGATAAGATTTCCAAATGGAATATAATGGGCTTGCAGGGCACTTTCTTGGACTCGCTGCTCGACAGACCGATTTATATCGAGTCCATAACGTTGTCTTGTGAATTTGACATGAGTTCCATGATCAGAGCAATCTATGGACGATGGGAAGGAAGATCCTTTGATAATGAGCGGTTTAAGTCGCAAAAGCCACTCATTCGAAGAGCTACTGGCTGTCAGTTCGATTATACCCAAAATGAGGAGAAGAATCCATCACCCAATGGCCTCGCATGGTGCGATGTGCCCGTGGACCCATACGAAGTCTCAGTGAACGGAAAGAAGCAAGGTATCACCAAGAAGGCGCTCCATATGAAGAAATCTAGTTTGAAAATCAGCAAACTTCGGCTACTGGAAGAATTCTGCGAGATTCTCGAAAAGTACCCAGAAATTGCCAAAAAACTAGGTCAAGAAGAGAACACACGTTCCTACGAAGACTTCAAAGCTATCTGCAGGGACTACCAAGACTCTTGGACCACCCTAAAGCAGTCATACTTCGATCAATGGACAATGAAACCAAAAAATCTTTTAGATTTCACCTTACAAAGTTGCAATAAAGAAACATGACCATTCATAAGAGTATCCTATGTCTTTTATTTGTCCCTCAAAGCGTTCACTTTCAGCATGAAATCACCAATAGACCGCTCACACAGTTCATTGGCCCAATGGCCAGCGATTTTAAAGTGTGATCCGATGATGACGGCATTTGCTTTATCAAAGTAATCGCCTAGATTGTCCTTTGTCACCCCTGAACCAATTATTAGCGGAACACTCACCTTCCCGTGGAGAGAGTTTAAGTCATCAGGGCTGGCGGCATGCCCAGTGGATGTTCCTTAAAATCATGATTTATTATATTTTCAAGTTGAAAATCGAAATTCGAACACCAATCATTCGATTTCGAATATATCGCACCTGTCACCACAATTCCATCGGTAAGAAAGAATTCAGCTGCCTTTGCTGTCTCTAATAAGCTCGTATCGGCCGTAATTGAATGGGAACTATGCTTTTTCTTTAAATCTGTAAAAACTAGAACTTCCTCAGCATCGATGTGACGGCGATATCGCAAGATATCGCCAGCACAAGCATCTGTATAGCCCTCATCTGCTACATGACCGAAAACGAAACCTTCTGCTCTTATATACTGCAAATCACAGGCCTTGGCAACAGCTAGAGCTTGTTTATTGCCGCACGCTAGGACCTAAGAAATTATGTAGTCTTCAATTTTATTCCTAATTACAAATATCTAACTCACCTGTACACCGCACGGCATTTGTTTTGGAACTATCCTTCGAATTTCTGTTGCAATTCGAGTCATGCAGGCCACAGTCTCTGCTTGTAGATGTGCTTCCTGTACGTATGGTATATCGTGCATATTCTCAATCAACACTGAGTCCTAAAATAATGCATCACACCACAATTTAGCAAAATACAAAAGTAGATTTACTTTTACCGTACCAGTTTATGTTTAGTATAAACATTCGCCTCGTGTTTTGCCTTTTCGATAGTTTCGTTGAAATTACCCGCATATTTTGGTGTACCTTAAAAGATTTCAATAATTTTAGTTAACTATTTGTTAAAATGTTTACCTGGCAATGCTTCAATGTGAACCATTCCAATGACGTTACACTTTGGCTGATTAAATACTTTCAAAAAACGATTCATAATTGAAATAGGTGCAGGAATTAATTGATCAAAAGGAATTGAAGTTTGACGGAAGTATGGACGATCAGCTGTTTTGAATTTTATTTATGGAAATGTCAAAACTATACAGTACAACTGTCAAACATATTTCAAGCTGTTTTTGTTGAATTAATTCAAATATTTGGGTGCCAAGCATATTTTTTAAATCTCATTTTAGAACTGTCCTTGTATCTGGTAAAGAAAGTTCTAAATTTTACTTCGAATTACAATAATTAATAAGGGAGAATAATTGCACTGGAATGACAGATTTGTCGCTAAAGAATCTGGCGGCCGTTGGACAAAAATTTTACTAGTAAAAAGCTCTATATTGTCACGTTTACATGAGCGAATCGTATTCGCATTCAATTGAAACAGGATTGACTGGATCGGATCACAAAGTTTTCTGGGATTGGATTGTAATTGTTCATGTAAATCGAGATCGAAGGATCAAGTTAACTTACATCCTTATCTCCTGTATTCCCTTGTGGGACCTAGGGCCTCTTACGCCTACGAACCATCGTGTATGGTTTCTGGCAATGTGCCTTAGTTCTCGCCAACATTTTGCCAACTGCCGTGCCTCCATCTTGACCGTTCTGCGCCATGTTCGTAGTCAATTTTTGGCATTGAGCACGTTTCACATTCTAGGCACTAGGTAGTCAAACGCTTCTAATTGGTCAAGAGATTCTGTTTTGCCTACAAAGTAAGCCTTTTCTTTTTGAGGTAGTTGACTGGATTTGAAGGTTAGAATATTCTCCCTACCTTTTAAGTCAATGTGCGAACTGTCAACATTTCGTTTGACGTTCCATATGTTTAGGCATTACCTCAAAAAGTAGTAGTAGTAGTTCGGAACGTGCCCATTCTCCCAAACTACAAATTGTAATCTGGAGACGAATTAAAACAATCGATAACGAGTAACTTTTTAATCGAAATGTTAGGATTTGACATTTCCGTTCTCGAGCATTCACTATCGAAATTTAAGATAACGTTATAATGCGACATTTCATTTCAACTTTATTGTTCTGTCGAGCGAAACAGCAAAGAGCCAGACTCTACTCACCCACTTGTTATCATATTTTTGATTTTCCTGTGGACGTTAGTCGACTTTGACTGTGCAATCCAAAACCATTAAAAAAAGCGGAAGTAGAACATTATGTACTAAGGCTTTGGAATAAGTTAAAGACTTGCATTTCTTACACATATAATTTGATTGACTAGTGATTCCATTTATTCCTGATATACACTCCTTGTGCCCAACTCCAAATATATTGCAACAGTCATCTAGGGTGAAAATATTAGGTCCGTTCGCGTACCCTCCTAAAACAGTGAATTTTTACGAAAATTTACGATTTTTTCCGAAAAGGTGTTCGCGTACGAAGAATTTTCGTCGTTTTTCGCGGAAGAGGGCGCTCATGAGTAAGAAATTTCCCTATGCTACGAATTTTAGTGCAAGAAATTTCTGTCGGCTAGTTTATGAAAACTGTCAAATCAGTGTATTTTCATCTTTTTCTTGTTCAACCCCGTTCGTTTACTTTTTCGTAATTTTAGCTCTCTCTGAGAGAATTTTACCCCCACTCTTCGAAATTTGATAATATACGAATTTAAGTGCAAAAAGTACGCGAACGGACCTATTAAAATGCATGTTGACAGTTTCTTACAGTCAGTGCAAACAGATGGTGCAAGTTTCTATGGCGGATATTGATGATTTCAGATGTTTTGTGTCTGTTTTTTGCCGCTGTTTCTAATATATTTTTTTCTCAGGCATAGTAGGCCCGTGCGGGTGCTTCCTTGTAACCAATTTGTAAAACTTACTTGAAATTACTTAAACCCGTTTTCATTCTTAAGAAAAAAGAAATAGAAACCACCTTTTATAAATAAAACATCGAGTTATATATTTTTAATAAATACTTTGTTTTTCTTTTCATTTTTTTTTTTTCTTTTAATAAATATCTTAGGGGACAATCTTAAAAATAAACAATAACTAAAAATAACAAAACAAAAGAAAGTTATAAACATTCTTGTTTACTTTTTAAAGATCGGAGGAAAAAGAAAAAAAATTGTACAAAAAGGGGAATAATAATCTAAATCATTACAAAACATGCACTTGGCCTTCCGGTTTGGTTTTACCTCCTCTTCTTCCTTATAAAATTCAATAATATACATTTTTGTTTTTCATTAGTTTCCATTAAAAATAAAATAAACAATAAATTTATATAAAATGTCTTTTATATGTTAGTTTCCAATTTGTCTAAAATTGTAGCAAAAGTTTGGTTAAACTAATAAATTAAGAGTAACTTGCACTGCACAAAACAAGTGGTGATCACTTCGGTAACTTTTTCTTTTTTGTAAATAAATGAAATATACAAAACCAAAAGAAAGAATATTTTACAAAAAAAAAATTAAAATAAAAATAAGAGAATTGCATAAATATATATAATTCTTTTCTTTAGCGATTATCATTTATGTTATTAGCATTGGTTTTTTTTTTGTCTTAAATAAATGTTAAAGCAATTTTTTCACAACTATTTTACTGTTATAGTTGGTGAGTTTTTTTTTTGTCACTAAAAAACTAATTACTCAGTTTTTCATTAAATTGTTAATGTTTAAAGAAGTCGGGTGTTAAATATAAAGGATCGTTCATTTCGAATGGGGAATTGTGTGGGTGGCAGGGTGGCGTAAAAAAATCTCTAGCGTTGACTAACGTGCCACACAATCAAGTAGCTCTTGTCACCTCGATTCTCAATCGTTTGATTGGGTTCCAAGTGAATACTGCTTTCCATGTCATTGTCACCTGAAAGAGGGGTTTTAAATCTTATTAAATAAATTATACATTTTTTTTACAATTAATTTAACATTTATAAGAGAAATACAAACTTGTACACCATGTGTATTAATGAGAATATAGTAATGTGCCACACCGTTAAACATTGCAGAAACAGGAATCGGAAGCATTTCATTTTTACAAGCGTATGGGGTAGATGTGGCGAAGCGCTAGCAAGCTATGGTATATACGTAGATGGTAATAGTTAATGGACGTTTCAGTTGGAATAAAATTCACAGATGGCTTGAAGTAATCGTAACCGAAGGCAACCTTATGCATTGCGAAAACTAAGGAGGTGTCTCTGTGCTGCCTGTTGGGGCTAAAGCAATAACTAGAATTATCCTGCAACGAATCAAAGAATGCCCCGAAGACACTCGATACCGATAAAGCAGGTCTCAGTTCTGGAAACTCCTGTGTCGATGACACACACCAGCCTACAACAATTCTGTTTCAGTTCTATATGAATAAAATACTTGGAAAGTAAACGCTACTGTCTACACAGATTCATAGGGATTTTCTGGCCAAACCTTAATTCGAACGAAGAGCTTAATCGGAGAGCGGGCCACGAGCCAATGGGTGCAACTATACAACCAACGAAAGTCACACAGATTTTCCGAAAAAGTGACATAATTAGCTACACTATGCAAAGGAACCCGCTCACTCAAGATCGCAGCGCAGGATACGCGGCAATCTGAGAAGTACATTGAGCATAACATTTAAAAAGGAAGAAGACAGGCTTCTTTGATGGGAAGGGATTTACGTAGGGCGCCATTGAATTTTAATGCAAATATCTCAATTCATCGACAAAGATTCAGCAAGGGTTTTAAGGTCCATTCATAGCTCAGCGAACTGCGAACATGAACGAGCGAATATTCGCCAATTTTGACGTTTCATTCACAGTAATTTTTTTATCTAGTCACTACAATCGGCGAACTTCATTTGGCATTTGGCATTTGCCAAGAAATAGTATTTGTGAGGTTAAACTCTCTCGAATGTGGATCAGAGGAATGTGAATAAAATTTGACAGTTCGTCTATCCGTGGGAAAATCAGCGAATTGATGATTTTCTCGCAGAAATTAATTAATATTTAACTTTTTTTTCTTTAAAACGATAGATAAATTAAGCTCTCTTCTTTGGTAAAATTGTCAATTGTTTGCCTTTAAATGTGCTAAAAATGTGCTAATGGTTTGTTCCGCGTTCGCCCATTCGCTGAGCTGTGAATGTACCTTAAGACGTAAGGAGGCTTTAACGAATCTTTCGAATGTTCTTAAGGCAGAACTATAATATATAAGCAAAAAAAAGTAGCCCGTAATAGGCTTATGTGAACTGAAGAGACTGTCAAGGAGTTTTGCTTTCTGCTAGGCATTTCCTTCGAACATACTGCTGCAGGTGAGAGCGAGCTGAGAGGCCTCCGTCTGTTTTGAATCGGGTCATGAAGATTGAAATTTTATGTTGATTAATAGTCTCACCGTATATTCCTTCGATGGGACTTGAACGACTTTTTTAACGCTTAGACTAAAATTTGGTTTGAGGTTAGGTCATTCTGCAATGTTGCGATGACCTCGATGAGCATCTTTAGAGGCTTAGTTGTTTTAGATTGGTGATAGAAGATACATATGTAGATGATAAATTCAAATTCGAGTAAATATCTGAAAACTCCTAACATGACGGACCAAATTAATGCTCTGTAGAACGCTCATCCTACCAGTCGTACTGTATGGAGCCGAGTGCTGGACGATAAGTAAGAAAGCTGAGCAAATATTGGGCACCTTCGAGCGGAAAATACTCCGTCGGATATTACGTCCCTTATGCGAGGAGGGCGAATGGAGGAGAAGATACAATCGCGGTCTCTATGAGCTATACCAAGATGTGGATGTAGTCCAAAAAGCCAAGATACGCAGACGGCGAAGAAGACCGAACCTCCGGTACAAATACCAAGCTTCTTCACAACTGGAAGCAGCGTGACCGGACTCATAGTCAATGATGAATATGAGTGCTGGCACATGGACTACGCTTACTGCGCAAGCGCTTCAAGGTTCGAATACCGGAAAATAAGAAAATACCTTTTTTTACAACCTCTTCTGTCATTCATTGCGGTAATTCCGATACGGTTTATAGTTTTGCTTGTGTCAGCTGTCAGTTGGGCCAACCATAAATGAATTAACGCTCTGAACGTTCTCGTATGTGATCATGCGAATACACACAATAGCTTTGTTCAGTGACAATGAGCTGCACAGTCCAGCACAGAAAATGACAGGTGTCATAACAAAAAATATTTGCGATTTAATACGTTTGACAGCTAATAAGAAGAATGCTTTGGGATACGTTCAGACTCATTGAACAGGAGGTTGTACTTTTATATTCTAATATGTTCTGATAATTTTCACAAACTTGTGCTGTGCTACTTTTTCAGTCACTGAATAACGATAACTTCTGTCATAAGCGCGACTTCGAAATGTCAATTCAGAGGTTATGAAAATGACAAAGTATAAGTACTGTTTGCTCAGATGTCAATTACAGAAATTCGTCGCAGAAAGAAGAGTAGAAATCGACTCTTTTTTTATTGTTCTATTTAGAAATACAAAAGATAGCTACCCCTTTTTGTCGTGGAATTTAATTAGAGATTAACATATTTGCTATTAATAAAATGGTACAAATTCTAACTACAATAAACTTTAAAAAAAATAAATATAAATAATTAAACATGCTCTATTACCAAATCCTGCCATTTCACCGGAATTTCGTATCAATTAATTTTATTTTTAAACAAAAAGCTAACAAATAATTTAAGCTTTACCTCTGCATACTGTGCTGATGTGCATTTGATGAAAATAAAAGTGAAATTTGCAATTGTGTAGAACAAAAAACAAAATTGTACGGCAATAAACGGCAAATTTGTGTTTTTTCTCGTCTTTTAAAACATATGTATATATGTATACTTTCTTTAAGACACATTTTGAGAAGAAAAAAAGACAATAATTACAATAAAAATTTTATTTTTAAAGCGAAACCGATTAGGATGGAAGTATTAACAAACAAATTTTCTCCTTCAAACAATACAATAAAAGGGACACGTTTTTTAAAAAAAAGAACTGATAAAATATACAAATCAAGTGCTCAAGTTTATAAAAATAAAGCAACAACAAAAGAAGGAATAATGTCTATAAACCTTTTTGTTGTGTAGTTAGAATCCTTTCTGGATCAACAAATTTAGTGTCTGTCTCTTCTTTCTCTCTCTCTTTTAACTTTCTAATGAGTATTACACTTTTGTTTATTAATTTATTTAAATATGAGACCAGGTTCATAAATTGTAAATTCTAAAAATTTTTTTAAAGAGAAACGAAAACAAAAAAATTAAACAGAAAAAAATGTTTTTTTTTTTTTTTTTGAAAAAAACAAAAGGAAATTAAGAAAACATAACAAAATATACAGCCACAGCAGAGTAGCATTAAATTTTCTTTTCATTAATAAAATATATTACTTAACGAATAACATTAAACGAAAGCCAAAAGTTAATTTAAAAATAATAAAAAAAAAAAATTAAAAACAAATTCTTACGTATCGATTCGCCAAACTATCAAATGTGCCGCATTGTCGCACGCATCGTCTTCATGCTTTTGTTGAACTGATATATATTATATTTTTTGTTTTTTAAATAAATTTTGATTTTATTTTTTAATGGTTAAAATATGTAAATAAAAGAAAAAAAGAAAAAAAGGTACGATTATGAATAATGTAAACGAAAACTACTTTCTATTTCTAAAGATCTAAGCTAATTCCAAAATTAAAATCAATAAGAACCTACCAAAGCGTATGTTCTAAACACCCCGTGATTTCAAGCAGTAAATGCGCGATCTACGTGCGAATGCTTTTTAGTTGTTTATTTGCAATTAGAACAAGCTTAACTGCGTTTATACGAGACTACATTTTGAAACATTTCGCCCGGCAAATTTTGACTTTTAACTTAGGTAGAGGTAACTTTTTGCAAGAATGCTTTTCTTTTCTATCAAATGAACTAGAGGTCCATCGTTCGCGTACTTTTTGCACTAAAATTCGTAGGTAATCAAATTTCAAAGAGTGGGCGTAAAATTCTCTCAGAGAGAACTAAAATTACGAAAAAGTAAACGAACGGGTTGAACAAGAAAAAGTTGAAAATACACTGGTTTGACAGATTTGACAGTTTTCATAAGCCAGCCCACAGAAATTTCTTGCACTAAAATTCGCAGCATGGGGAAATTTCTTACTCTCTCGTGAGCGCTCCCTTCTGCGAAAAACTACGAAAATTCTCCGTACGCGAACAGCTTTTCGTAAAAATTCGTAAATTTCATAAAATTTCGCTGTTTTAGGAGGGTACGCGAACGGACCTTAGATTTCACTAGAAAAATTAGGAAAAATTGGAGATACACTGACAAATGCTGCCAAAAAAAATGTATATCACCCCTATCGTGGAATCCGTCGGAGGGAATGATCCACTAAAACTGATAAATTTGCATCTTGCACTCCGCAGACTTGAACCATCCACATGCAGGTAACGTGAACGAATCGAATCTCCCATGCATTTGATATACGCGGCTTTTTCATTGCGGATCTGGTTGTTATTTGATGATGTATGCTGCAAAAAGGACGCCAGCCGTGAAAAATGTATGTGTAAATAATTTCCTTGTACTTATTTTCTCATTTTTATGTTTGTTTTGAACATTTTAAGAAATAATTTAGCAATGAAGCAATGCATTTTGTTAATGCCAGGACAACAAAAAAATCTTGAAGCCAACTGCAAAAGACGGTCAGAAGATACCCGGGAGTTTTGGAGAAATCGTAAACAGGTCGCTAACTTCTGTGTTCGAGAGATTAAGGACTCTGAGGCCAGGGCAGGTTCCGATGTTATAACAAATGCTTTCTATCTGCACACAAAATATGTTTTCTTCTTTCTGAATTAAATTTTTGTAAAACATGTTTGCGAAATGAGCTGTCACAATTGAATTTCCTAGTGTACAACAGATGTCGGTAAGGCAGAGTAACCAACGGATCCCACGATAGCATTTTTATGTTCATGTGAATCTTATAGGTGAAGTGAATCTCAGATCCGACATGGGATCCCACGATAGGACTGCAAGTGTCACTTTTGTCTAGCTCTCATACGATGTAGTCACCATCAGCTCTCCGAACGGAACGTGCGAGTGTAACCGCTCCCTACGCATCGAGCTAAGAGTGAACGAAAAGTCGAACAATTTTGTGCATTTGCCAGACTTCGTACGGCATCATCCAAAGCCATAATTCAATTATTGTTGAGCCTTTAAACTCTTGGCAACACGTAAATGAAAGGATGCCAACTAATAGCCTATGTCAAATTCATAGGCGAACTAAGTTAGACCGCCAACTTCGGGCCGTTTGATGGATTCGCTTTCCCAAAACGGATCTGTGTTTTGATGTTTCAGCTCACGCATACATTTTAAATCGGCGGTAGTTTTCATGGACGCAGAAGAGAAGTGAAGTGATCTCGCTCACTAGGTCAACAATTAAGGGACCTTCTCTCGAGATAAGTGAATCTAATCACTAGCTCGCTGAAGGTCTCTACTTAAGACAATTTACTAAACTAAAACGAACAACCTTAGGCTAAGTCTAATTTAGCTACTTAAGGCAAAGTTGAAAATAAAAACCTCGATCTCTTGTTCAAAAAATATAAAACAAAATTTAGAAAACTAAAAGTATACACCCATTCCACGTTACAACAAAAAGCATTCGCCGTGTTTCTACAAAACAATATAAAGACAAACATAGAATCCAAAAAGTGCACACTTACCTTGTCTAAAATCAATGTATCCCTCACCACCACACATGACTAGCATATCGGGCCGTTTGTTTGTAAACTGTTGTAAATGATTTCCTGGTTGCTGTGACATTGGCACCGAAACAAAGAATTTCACTGCATCCCGATGGCCATGGAAGGATAACTGAGCATTGGCCATGCCACAACGTGGAATCAATCCATTGGACGCTGAAGCTAAACGAAAAATTAAACCATTAACTTATGAAAGTAAGTATATATAGATTTTCTTATACTTACAAGGCTTCAGTGGTCCCTCGGTTAGTGGTACCGATATAATCACCCCATTGCTCGTTCCAATCCACAAGCGATTGCACGAGACCATCAGAGCTGTAATTCGTACAAATGAAAATCCTAACTTTCCAGTGCCAAGCATTTTAGAGACATATGGCTCGATGTCCACATCTTGAATGTGTTCAAAAGTATGTGCATGATACAGTCGTAGTGTGGAATCCAATCTAGATTAATAGGCATTAGTTGGCTGACTCAAAGGTACCCACACTAGTGCTTACCTGATTGAAACCCACACGCCTAGGCCGGTTGCGGCCATCTGTCGCACCTGACTCTCTTTACGCGGATGAGCCTCCAGCGTGTGCACAACATTCAATGAAATAGGATCCACAATATGGATCTTATTTCGGTGTGCGGCCCAAATTCTATCTGCCACCACACACAAGCACCGAATCGATTGATGATGGTCGCCCAGCGTCACCAGGTGATAGCTATTAAGATCCCACTGCCCGTCGGTCTGTCGACGAAACACAGCCAATTGTCCATTCGCTAGAGCAACTACCACCCGGGAATCAACGTGCACTATGCCCAACACAGCATCAGGCAGTAGCACTTTGTGCAGACATTCATGCCACCGCCCCACGCTACTGTGCACATAGAGCATACCGTCCTGGGCGCCCAACCACATTGTGGGACCCACTGAACTCATTGGGGGCTCATTCTGTCGGTCTTGTGTGCCGAGGATTGGATTTACTGGTCGCGAGAATGCCAGCTGAGCACTGGAATTGTTATTATTCGTCGCCGTCTCTGTTACTCCATTTGTGTTGGCTATACCTGCGCCAACAACAAAGTGATGCAGAGGTGAGCTTGGAGGGATTTTAGCCTCCTCAATCGTAGTGGTCTCCTCGCTTTCATTTGAATTCGATTTCTCTACAGCCTCCTTTGCTTTCTCCTCTACATCAGCACTGCCGTTCACACCCGTACCATCGGCAACGACCCCATTTTCTTCTTCTTTGGTTTCTGTATTTCGATTTTGATCGCCTTTCGGTCGAACTCGGATAAATTCCACATTGCCGAGCATCTCTGGGCCTTCACCGGGCTTCTCGAGCGTCTCGCCTGCCTTAATAACCTCCGAATTCTCTAACAAAGCATAGTCTTTCTCCATGGCACCTGGAACCGAGGCGATGCACAACAAATGCGACTGACAAATCGGGAACGCATCCAGTACGTTCGCCGGTTCGTTAGCATCAACTACAGTTACTGTACTGGCAGCATGTGTACTTGTACACACCCACACATACGAACTGAGCTGAGTCTCAGGATCCTCTCCGTCCAGAGACATATTGAGCTGGCGTTCCAACGATTCCTGACCGCTGTGTTCCGCCGTCGGACTAGTGATTTCCGTAATTTTCGCCGTCGGTCGTGAATAGAAGATACTTGCTCCTATCACAGAACCACCATCCTTATTGAATCCACCATTCAGGTTCACTCCAGCTGCACAGAACACTTTCATGTGCGGACTTGCTTCGGCCAGAGGATTGCAATAAACCGGAACAGGTACTCCACCCGAATGACGATTATGGTGCTCCTGATTCGATTTGTTTATCGGCAAACTCCAACCGTAGGCATGCAGGCGGCCATCCTCTTTTGCAACATGTGCCCTCAACTGGCGGTATTGTTCTTTTCGGCGTGCATTTGCACGCTCTGAGGTTCCCTCTTCGCTAAAATCCTTGGCTAAGATCAGAGCATTGGCTAGACCGGCGCTGGCAGGTGGGTGATTGCCTGATGTTATGGCAAGGCGATTGTCGCTACTTCGACTGGGGGATCCGTGGCTGTGAGAGGGGCTGCTGTAGCGAAATATCGGCCCCCCTCCCTGTCCGGGGTCCCGTTCCTGTGGTCGATTTGAGGAGCTACACACGAAGATGAAGGAGATTCACTAAATTAATATTTCATTTTGATCATGCTGCATGTGTTTAAGACTCACGTGAAAAGGTTGTTAAAATACTTCCAAATGCCTTGTTTGGGTTTCTCCATTGTTTTGGTAGCACGAAGGATTTCAGTCAAACGTACCGCTTCTTGCAGTTCCATCAGACGTTCCTTATACTGAAAGAGCCAAAATTACAATCATTCAACTGAGTTTGCCAACTTATTCCATTCGTTTTGTAACCTGATTTCTCTCCATTAGCACCATAGCCATCTCGACACGGGTGAAACGCTTACGCTGAGCCATCGGAACATCACTCTCTTCCTGTTCTGAGTCATCTAAAATAAAAGGATAAATAGCAATTCATTGGGAACAACATGAAGGGCACTTACTTTGCTGTTTGACTTGCTCTTTGGTCTTTTTAAGATCCTCTTCCAGCTCACCGACTTTTTGTCGTAGTTTATTGCGCGATTGCGACATTGCGTTAAGTTCTTCGCGTAGAATTTCTATCTCACCAGTGAGTTCATCAACTTTAACGATCAAATCGTCTTTTACAATATTAAGAGCATTTCTAGACAAAAGAAAAGTTAACTGTTTTGAGATGTTTTTCTCTTTAAGTAAGGAGTAACGTACTTGGTTGCAAGCAGCTCATTGTTCTCCATGATGAGATTCTCGACCTCTTTTCCCATTCCTGGAATAATTTAGTTCATTTGTTTAGTGAAAAAGTTCAGCAAGGATTAGTTGAAGGCGATGTTTTTTTTTTTATTTACAACAAAAGAAGAACATGCTCTAGAATAACAAGCCAAATGAGAATGAAGAGAGGTAGATGTGATGATGGTCGATGGTATGTATTCAAATAAAAACTACTTAAATTCCCTTTTCGGTTCCCTGTTTTACGAAATAATTGAACTTGTATCGTCCTTTCCTTTGACTAGTTTGGTGAACTAAAAACACTGACAATCTTTAGTCACTAATGCTTCACAAACTAGCAGCAGGGATGCCGTTCTCCAATTTCGAAGAGGAGCATTTTAAATGTTTACAGAAGAGTCTTTTGTGTCTGAGAGGAGTACAGGAGTACAGTTTGGAGCAATTTTACCCTATGGTAACCCCTGGGTGTCTCATACTCTCATCGCACTGACAATTGATAACTTGCTGTTCAATTGATCAACGTTCAATTTAGGAATTCAAGGAATTTAGACGGAAAATCTTCAGATTAACTTAATCTTTACCTTGTGATTTCAATCAATGCTCAATCAAACTATTCGGACTACTATACGTAGAAATCAGGCTGCAATCATTGAGGAATGCATTCACATGAATCATACTAAGAATTCACGTAGATTTCTTTCAAATCAATGATTTCAATTTGCAATCAATGAATGCTAGTGACTTCAAAGAATGCAGAGCATTAAAAAAGATTGCATTCTTTCTGACTTCACCATTCTGAATGCTAAAATTGATTGCTGCAGTCATGACTTCAAAATGAATGGTGATTTATTTTATTGAAGTCAATGATTTAATTAATTTTTCGCAGCATTCCAAGGAATTATATTCAAAAATGATTGCATTATTTTACAGCTCTGGTATGAATTAAGGCTGGCTTCCGGAAAAGAATCGAAACATATTTTTACGGCTCCAAAGTCTGACAATCAGATAAGACTATTACTATCGTCATGAGAAAGATTCTTAAATCCTGTTTGGCGTCTGATTCTTTTATGAAACACGTAAACTATAGCCTTGGCTTTCTTTGGCCTATTGCATGATTTGTGTAACCTTTCTTCTCTTCTTCAGCTTTTCGTGGCTATAAACTTTTGTACGAACAGAAGGAACCTACCATTGTAATCCGTATCCAATTGGCAAAAAGGTTGTCAACCGTTCGTATGAGATATATTTCTCTAGTGAAACATAGTCGCACATGGGTCACTACTAGCATGATTATCAGGTACTCCAATGTACAATATAGCGACTGATTGCGAAGCTACAAGGGCGAGGAAGAAAATGAATATTTTCACTGCAGTGATTGAACTGCTCTATCCGTAAGAGGACTAAGAACTCTTGGTAGTTACCTATGCTTGGAACTGAATGATAAGCTGATGAGTCTTCTGAGATTCATATTACTATCAGTGTGCGTTTAAGCCAATGGCTATACTTAACCTAACGTAAAGGTCCATTCACAGCTCAGTCAACTGCGAATACGAACAGTCATTCATAGCAACTTGTTTTTTTTTACGTAGTTGCAACAATCTGTTTATTTCACTTGTCATTTGCTAGAAAAGAATTGTCTCCGAATGTTTGGCTCATGCGAATGTGAACAGTTCGCAAGAAGCGGAACAATCAGCGATTTATTAATTTTATTTTATCTTTTGTATAAACTGATAAATAAATTAGGCCCACTGCTTGCCTTTAAAATGTGATAAAAAAGGTATGTTCGCAGTTCACATATTCACCGGTCGCTGAGCTGTGAATGGACGCAATTCTTCTCTTGCTTTCGCAAATATTAATAGGGTTGAATACTGCCATGGAAGGCTCATAAAAAAGTGCTGAAACGGAGACACACATAGAGTTCACACGTCTTAGGTTAAGACCTGGCGAATAGCGCACTTCACATCCTTAAAAAAATTCGATCACAATCACTTAATAGCTCAGTTAATGTGAACAGTGAATAGCCACTTTTTAGATAAGAACAGAAGGAATTACTCTGTGCAGTGCTTTTCAGATTGGATCAGAGCGGTTGGAGTTATGCTCAGCTTTTAATACGTTCACGGACAATGCAGTATAAGTCGTTGAATATAAGGGGTTTATCCGGTCAAACTTTGTGTTATGATAAAATACAAAGCAGTAAGTTTTCAATTTAAATATGTACATACATTGCAACCTACTGTCTCAGTTAAAACTGCCCGCAAACTTTTTTCCGGTTTCGCGTTGGGCGCCATTTAAATAAAAAAATAAAATATCATTAAAAGCGTTCTCTCGAAAAAAAGAACCATTCTCTATGTTCTATTAATCTTTTTGATTTCTAAGGTAAAATGGAAAAATGCCTTCCATATTTCTGGATTTTTTGAAATTGTGTCCATCTACAAACTATTGTATCAGGTTGTACCATACATAAGTATTTCGCGGTTTTTAAATGGCTGTTTAACGTCAAAAAATGTGCACCAAATGCAAAAATTTAGCCGTCAATGTAATTTACTTCTGCCTATCTCTCAGGTAACTTTTTAATTCCGTCAGTAAAACCCTTTTTTTGGCTTTAACGAAAATAACACCTAAAGAGCCTCTTGGACAGCATCCCGAGATCTAACATTTTTTCAGACTTCGGAATAAGTGGAAAAATCTCTAGAATAGGGTGGATGCAAAATTTTTTCCCTCAGCCGAACACCTGTAACTGTGTGCAGGTGGTTCTAGCTGTATGAGGGCGACTAACCAGACTTGGCCGTTTCTGTTCGGTTGCCGACTTAAATCCGAACAGCTGCTGACAGTAGACTTCTGCGGTGATACTCTGCTTATGAGGCGACAGTTCAAAATGGATTATTCCATCAGCATCCCACCATATGCTCAGTAACACCTTTAGTGGGTGAAGTCCATCTCTGGTATGTTTCTAGACTTCGCAAACCAACGCCGCGACACTTGGACTCGCTGAGAACACCCTCCACATACACATTTTGGATTTCTCTAGTGGATTCACTTTCATTTTGGTTTTTCCAGAACAAAAACTATAAAATATGCCGAATATTCCGACACATCCATTTCAAAATTCGGTTAAAAATGCTTACAATGATGTTAACTCAACGAAACTTGCAGACTGACTGAGCAATATATCCCAAATAGTAATTACAATAACGGTTTCAGAATTTCATTTCTTGTGTGCATAGTATCTCAATCCCCCACAAAAACGCGCAATACTTCCCTCTCTCCTGTGTCGGCTCAGACAAGAAATTTTAAAAGACACATCTGGACAATTACGAAACAGTTACAGAATTCGGATTTGTATACCACAAAAACTACATAAATATCTGAACTAAAACTCCAGCACCAAAATAAAATTAAAAAATAAATTTATCGCAACTGAAAATATAACCACTACCACTTGAAGAGGCTTGAAAGAGCGCCTTAACAGAGAGGAACACTAGTCTTTCTCTCTCTCTCTCTCTCTCTTAAGGTGCTTTCACCCACCCAAGCTACAAAATTTTACTAAAAACAATTTTATTCAATTATTAACTTACCAAAGTAGTTATCATTAGCTATTGTGCGATCCACGATGAATACAGTGTGTGATTGATTTTGAGAGAGGAGTAAGTTTATTATTTGAGAAAAAGTTGATTTTTTTTTCGATTTTTAATTTTTATTATTTTTTTTTTTTGATTTAGTAAGGAAGAGATTCATGTAAAGAGTATTATGGCATTTTGAAGATTTTTTTTTTTTTTTGGTTAAGTTTATATGTTAGCATCAAAAGTGTGCTTGATGTATTTACATGTGATATAAACTAATCCAATTAAATACAGACGAAACCTACCTGAAGAGGCGTATTCCCCAGGATGCACCCAGCTGCCTGTAGAGGAGGTTATTTTTTTTTTCATCCAAGTACACAATTGTTGAGATTGATCGTTGAGAGGCGAATAAGAATATATTTGTATTTTATAAAATTCAAAAAAAATACAACAAAAAAAAAAGGAAATAAATGTTAGATGCTGGTTAATAACATAAGATATAAGAGAAATAAAATTTTAAACGTGCAACTCGGTTAATTGAGTTAAGCGCCAAAAAGAAGGGGTGAGAACGAAGAACACATAAGACTCACCTGTAACCTCATGCTCTTCGCTCTCTTCGTTGTCCTGAAACGACAACTCTTGATAGAGTGTATTCGCGGAGCGTTGTTCCTTTTTGGTTGTAGTTCGACCAACTAATTAAGTTTTTTTTTTTTTTTAATTTTTTTATCAAACCAAGATTTTGTTATTAACAAAAAAAATATATGTAAAAAGGAAAAAATTAAATGAGTTTGTTTTTGTTTTTGAAAAGAAGTGAAATTAGAAAAATAATTAGTTGGAGTTGGTTGGTTGTATTTTTTTTTTGAGAAAGAAAAAAGAAAAGATTTTTACGGACCCCATTAGTAAGGTTTTTTTTAAAAGAGAGAAAGGAAAAGGAATTTAAAAATACATTACCATTCGATGGAACATTTGGCACAATTGGACTGTCGTCGCTTTGGGGCGAGGTGGCTTGATTGATGTGATGTAGGGTGTCTGTTTCGGCGGAACGTTCCATTGTGGTGTGAACATTTTCCAGTTCATTTTGTAGCGATGGTGGGCCAGAGTCGTCGGAATTACTACCCACACTGCAGATTGTTTCGGTGTCCAACATTGCTGAGTTGTCGAGTGAAGCGAAACCATATGAAACAGGTCCGGAGGATCTGTTTATTATTATGAAAAATATAGAAAAATTGATAGAATAAAATTTCACTTTCTGGGATGACGTTTAAGTAAACTTGAACTGGGATATAAATGCTGAAGTATTAGGTCCGGTCGCGTACTTTTTGCACTAAAATTCGTTGATTATCAAATATCAAAGAGTGGGGGTAAAATTCTCTCAGAGAGATCTACAATTACGAAAAAGTAAACGAACGGGTTGAACAAGAAAATGCTGAAAATACAGTGGTTTGACAGATTTGACAGTTTTCACAAACCAGCCCACAGAAATTTCTTGCACTAAAATTCGTAGCATGGGGAAATTTCTTACTCCCTCGTGAGCGTGATGCGAACAGCTTTTCGTAAAAATTCATAAATTTGTGTAATAATTCACTGTTTTAGGAGGGTACGCGAACGGACTTATTCAAGTGCCAACCCATAGAATCCGACAGTTCGTTGAACATTGACATTCAAGTTGACTTATAGAACAGTATTTTTCGCGTTGTCTTTTTATGACTCAATGTCAATTCAAACATTGTTCGACCGCTTATAACGACGGTTACGATCGCTTAGAACGACAAAATTCTTAGGTCCCGGCTGAAGATCGCTTACGATCGCTTAGAACGACAAAATTCTAAGCTCCCGGCTGAAGATCGCTTACGATCGCTTAGAACGACAAAATTCTAAGCTCCCGGCTGAAGATCGGTTACGATCGCTTATAACGACAAAATTCCTAGGTCCCGACAGAAGATCGGTTACGATCGCTTAGAACGACAAAATTCCTAGGTCCCGACAGAAGATCGGTTACGATCGCTTAGAACGACAAAATTCTTAGGTCCCGGCTGAAGATCGGTTACGATCGCTTATAACAAAAAAAATTCCTAGGTCCCGGCTGAAGATTGGTTGCGATCGCTTAGAACGACAAAATTCTTAGGTCCCGGCTGAAGATCAGTTATCAGCGTTATCGCGATTATTTTTGGCCCGAATTGGAAGATATGGACTTGGACGACATGTGGTTTCACAAGCAACACAGCACGCATTACAATTGATTTATTGAAGAGTAAGTATGGTGAGCGTGTTATCTTAAGAAATGGACCAGTCGATTGGCCGCCTCTTTCGTGCGATTTAACGCCGCTTGACTACTTCTTGTGGGGCTGCGTTAATTCATTGGTTTATGCCAACAAGCCGACGACGTTGGAAGAGCTAAGAGCCAACATTGAACGCGAAATGTGTGCCCGAGTCGTTGAAAATTGGGTCAAACGAATCGAACCGCTTACGTATAGAAAAACTAATCCCCTTTGATTACTAAAAAGCCATCCCATACTTACAAAACATAAGCATTAACAAAAAAATAAGCAAAAATAAAAAAAAATAACAAATTTACCGAACAATAGGATTTAACCTGGCTCTATTCACTTCCAGTCTCTCAGAAGCCGAGCTCATTTGTGAATGGGTGGATCCCATTAGCATTTTGGTGCGTTCCATATAATCCACATGTGTCTTAAATAGTTCTGTATAACGGTCATGTAATTTATTATATTCCTAAAAATTGTCAAATGTTTAGAACTATTAAAACTATTTTATGTTAGGATAACTCACCTTTTTAAGATCAGCTTCTCTCTCTTCCAATCGACTAGCATGTTCCAAACTATTCTTGTGCTTTAACTCCAGCATCCTTACAATACTTTCTAATGACTCTAATCTACTTGCTAATTCTTTATTTTCTGTTTCGGCTAAATCTTCCGCTTCCAAAAGCTAAAACAAAACAAATAAAAATTAAATCCTTTTCAAAGGATTTTTTTTTTTTTTTTTTTGTTAAATACCTTCTGCTCGGATTGCTTTCGGGCACTTTTCTCTCTTTCATATTGTGTGACTAGCTGCTCATTGTCCTCTCGAAGTAATTCAACTTCGACATCTTGCTCCTGATTAATACGATAGGATGCATCCAAACACTCAAGGACATTCACCAAAAGTGGCATTAAATTCTTTACGACATCTTCGTCGTAACGATTGATCATTCGCTCGAATTCCTGGTAGATACTGCTCGCCAATTGTTGTACCTGTGTTGTGTGTATTGTTCCGGAATAGTGTCCAAAGGAAAATAATTATACAAAAGAGAAGGAGAATAAGAAAATGTGGATCGGTGTTTTTTTTTACAAAAGAGTATCTTTTTGTTTATATTGTCATTTGCAGTGAACGTGGGTGGTGGTGTTCACTTGCAGATGGCAAAAATGGGTTAGTAGCGAGGCAACAAAATGCAAATCGGTTTTAAATTAACAAGTGAACGTTGGTGTGGATGTTATTTATGACAATGATGGTGTTATGTGCGCGGAAGGGTGTGTGGGATGATCTCGATTTACTTTCATACACATGAATGGGCGAACATAGGAGAAGTGTTAATGGTTCAAAGGAGGTACATATATTGTGTTAAGAGTCAATAGAATAGTCTACACATGTATCTACAAAGGGTCGTACTGGTTTTTTTTTTACATCTACGTTTTATGGGTCGTTCTTAGATTAAATTATTTATATCAAGAGTTTATAGCTACTTCAAAGTGACCTGAAAAAATGCACAAGACGAGATTGAGAAATCCTTTTAATAAGGATAGATAATGCACTGTAAGAAGCACACAACAAGTACAAGCTAATTTTTTATTAATTCTGCTCCCAATGAGTACTAGATCCATTTATTAGAAATTGGTTACGTTCCCTAGCAACTAGACCGCTAAGACCTGCTAGAAAATGAAACGATCAAGCTCCGCATAAAGTCGATCCATTGTTCCGTCGGTCTTAACTGACGGCTCGATAGAATACACACAATTTTATTCTTATGGCCCACAACCAACGAATGAATGAACTTCGACGGATGAAGTAGGTTTCCTTTCTAGTTTTTCCATCCCTCGATCCGTTGACAGTATACACATGTTGAAAATCACGCATAAGAAAATTGAGAGTATGCATTTTCATCGCTGGAGGCAGAGAGAGAAGGTAGAAACTGTCATCGTCATTGACAATCAGCTGATTGATGTGACGGATTCTATACGTCAACTTAAATGTCAATGTTCAACGGAACAGTTGGCTGTCAGATCTGTCAAACCAGTGTATTTTTTTTCTTGTTCAACCCGTTCGTTTACTTTTTCGTAATTTTAACTCTTTTTTGAGAGAATTTTACCCCCACTCTTTGAAATTTGATAATCTACGAATTTTAGTACAAAAAGTACGCGAACGGACCTAATGACTCTTCACTCAACTTCATCGAGTTTCGTTCACTTTTGCATCCATACATAGAGAGCGGTTTCATTTGCACATTCAGCGCTGAGGATGGATACATAGTGTACAAAAATATGACATACGGTCACGTTTCCTTAATGCACTTGGATTTTGACAGCGCGAGAGCAGAATTTTCGTTCTATTATGACATAAGCGTTCGCTTAATGACTCAAGAGGCTAACCCCTCCAAGTATGTAATACTTAACGAAAGTCACGAGGGAAGAATACGTAGGCATTCGATCGGATTGCGAAGTGTACATGTTAGTACTCCAGACAGATGACATATCGGTTGACACAACCAAAAACAAAACAAAACTCCTAACCTAACTTTACTATGACGTTAAGGTCTCGCTCCTACTAATCTGTCTGTAATCCATGAAACCTACAACAGGTTTTTTTTTTTTAAATAGAATGGAAGCACCCTTAGGGACAATGTAAGCAAAAATCATTTCCTACTAGCGACAGCTCTTCTCTCATGCAGCCAGCGTGTTAATTGCAAATTAAAAAAAAAGGAAAAACTCTGCTGGGAGACAGCACAGCAACTCGTCACAACAACAAAAAACTGTTTCATTATTTTATTTACATTTGTGTAAGCAATAACAAAAGATGAGGAAGAGTGTAAAGCATCTCACAGAACGACGAGAGAAGATTACCCCCGGCAAAAAAACTAGGTCAATGTTAATGTGTCAACTCTGAAGAGCTTACGAAAGATACCATAGACCCACCAGATGGTTGTTGTTGATGGTGTGTTATTGTTGATGATGATGCTGTTGATGATGTATTCATGGTAAATATGAGATGTTGAACTTTACACGTTAATTAACTCAAAAATAAAAAATAAAAAATAGAAGAAAACAAGATGCACAAGACCAGTACAATTAGAGAAATTTTTCTTAAAAGGTTTATTCAGAGAAAAACACAAAGAGAAAAGTAATAAACAATAGACAACAAAAAAGCGAACAGAAAAACACTTGTCTATACACAATAAATCGTAATATTAGTTCTGTATTGTACAAGTAATAAAAGTAACCAGCAAAACGAGTATAGTAATGGAAACCGCTTAAAATGAAAACACTCACGATGCTCACAACCTGTTCATTCTGAAATAAAAAAAAAATAAAAAATAAAAAAATAAAAACAAAAATTAAAAATAAAATCATTTTTTGTTTTGTGTCTTAAGTGGGAAAAAATAAAATAAAAATTAAAAACAAATGTATAGACAAAGTGGGTGTTCTTTTGTGTTTGAGGAGGCAGAAAATGATTTGTTTATTCTTGGAGATGAGTTTTATTTTGAATAAATCGACCGAATAGTCTTCTTTGTAAGAATTTTTATAACAAACAGAGAAAAATCTGATCAACTTCATGCTATGCTCAGACGGTAAACCAATGACAAATGCATCCCAATGACAAAGTTGTCATTCAATTTCTAAGACTCAAAGTTTATCTTTTTTTTTAAAAAATAAATACAATAGAGAAATTTAGTAGTATTGCCCTCTTTCATCAGAAACAATGACACATGTCATAGGCGACTGTCAACTTCGGGTCATTTGACAGATTCGCGCTCCCCCCAAGGTAAAAACTCCCGATATTTTTATAATTGAATTCGCTAACGGTCAAGTAAAATTAGTCAGACACAGAGGTTTAGATTTTAACTGCTGACTTGTGCGTAAAATTTGTTGTTTTTAATGGAAAAGCAAACTGCAGGAAGTATTTTGTTGAAAAGAAAAAAAAAACTTGATCACACGCTAGTTTACAGAGAGGATAATTAAAGCTCCTCCTATTTTAGAAAACGCTAGTTGACTGTCTAATTTCGTTCGTCTATGATCTCATGAAGCTCTTATTACAATATTTTTGACGTTTCTGTCTTTTTGTGGGGTCATTGTAAGACCGCCAACTCACAAAGAAATTGTCAGGCATTTACCAACCATGTGACAGTTGTCAGAAATTTAGGTCATCGGCATCATCGAAGATGGTTTTGTTAGTAGGTATTAAAACGCATTCGATTTTTCACTGTGCAATGAGTTTGACAGCTACTGTTTGACATCTGCAACTTTTCATAAGCAATAACCTACCAACGGCATGAGCTGACAACTTTTGTCTGACAACAATGCCAAGAAATAGGTATAAAATCTGACAATCATATGAACTGACAATAGGTCCGATCGCGTACTCTTCCAAAACAGCGAATTTTTACGAAAATTTACGAATTTCTACGAAAAGCTGTTCGCGTACGGAGAATTTTCGTAGTTTTTCGCAAGAGAGAGAGCTCACGAGAGAGTAAAAAATTTCCCCATGCTACGAATTTTAGTGCAAGAAATTTCTTTGGGCTGGTTTATGAAAACTGTCAAATCTGTCAAATCAGTATATTTTCAACTTTTTCTTGTTCAACCCGTTTGTTTACTTTTTCGTAGTTTTTGCTCTCTCTGAGAGAATTCCAAATTTTAAACGAATTTTAGTGCAAACAGTACGCGAACGAACCTAATTTAACTTTGGAAGACAATTCGTCATTGTCAATTCATTGGCAGCTAATTGTGGCATATAGCCATGTCTTCCAGTAATCAAAAGTGTGAACATAAGTTGTGGAGAAAGTCCAATCATAGATGGCGTATACTAATAAAGACTAAAATTGTAGACAACAACCCTTAATTGTTTTACACTGAAAGTACGATTTATTCGTTAGTAGTTGTTGTCTACAATTATAGTCTTTGCCATCTATGATTCGAATGTCATTTTGAAGATAAAAATGAGAAGTGAGTATGAACGTTTTATTACGAACTCGCTTAACACTTGCCAATAAAGCCTGACAGCATTGTGAAGTTCCCAACATTGACTTTAAGGTTGTATTTGACGTATTGCCAAAAAGAACAGTCCCATAAATCCGTCTTATTAGTTGAGCGATGACAGTGACAGTTTTTTTTTTGCATTCTCTCAATATTTCCATTTCCACCAATGAAAATGTGCACTCTCAATTTGTAAGCAAAGGAAACAAGCTTTGGACTACATCACTCTATACCTAAACAAGGAAGAATTAAAAAGCGGTTCTGTACTTAAAGCTAGATCCTAGGCATCACGACCGGGTACCAAACTACAGTAGAGTCGTGAAGGTGGAGAGTGATAACAACCACCCTTAAGTCTACGGTAGCGTTAGCCAGGTGGCTTTAAAAGCAATTACCGTCACAAGTCCTGTCAGGAAGAACTCAAGGTTCTTGGAAAACAGCAGGGTCCCAGGAAACGAGAGTTTACCGATTCATCAGCTTCGTTAGAACAAATTGACCCCTCTGTGCGCATTCTGACTTGTGTACTTAAGCTTCACAACGAAGGCCTATCGCTGTTTTTTGAACAATCAAGGGCCAAAAATCTTAGGAATTATCACGGGTCATAATATTCTGTACGCATATGAGGAAACTACACATTTGGAGAGGCTTCGATAATGAGAGGGTTCTTCAGAACACGATGATGCTGAACTTCATGAAATCATCAGTGTGTTTTGTACTCGTTTGCAGAAAGCAAGTAAGTAGACATTTGGACAAGGTTTCAACTGGCAGGAGTATAAAGTTGGGTTAATGAGTGCGGAAGGGAATATTTTTTCTTAACCTTACTCAAGACGACGCATGAATTTCTTGTGATCCAGTTCGTTCTAAGCTTTGACATGTTCCAGGCATTTTCCAAGTCGTTTTCTAAAAACAAAACTTTTCTCACCACCAGTGGTGAGTATTTAAACATGAACGTTCAGCTAGTGGTGCAAGTTATTTTTTTTTTTCCACACAACAGGTTTGGTGGGAATGGAATTATAAAAATGATTAAGTGTTCGACCTCAAGACAGACTTAGATTAATTATTTTCTTTTTTCTTTTATTCCATTTTACTACTAACAGCGCTAGTCTGTGTATTCAGCTTCATTTAAATCAAGTTTAAATCGGCACTTGGTAGAGGAAATGGTAGCAACTTCCACTGCCTTTAAGCTCGCAGTATAATTCTAATCAATCAATAAGAGTAGATGAAAGTCAATAAGACAACAGATCAACTATAACAAGCAATTTATAATGAGTTCAAGATTTAGGTCGCTAATTAGTCACTCAGGTATAACGTGTAGACGTCATTAAATCCAAAAAAAGAAAAAGAACTGAAAGTGGAAACAGCAAAGTAAACCAGCTGAGAAAGGTCAAACACACTTTACCGACATAATATTTAGCGAATAACATATTAACCGTTGACTTTATGGTACAATGAGTACTGACCATTAATTACAACATATCAACACTTAATTTCGTTTTTCACCATATCACGTTAGGTAACCCCATTGTTTGGAGCCCAGTCTCGAAGCAAACATCAACAAACAATTTAAGCAAAAGTAAAGCACAATTGCAAGGCAAAATGTGTGCTGTCGTTGTGTAATCACCGAACTAAACTTTACGGCTTTTATTCTTTTCTATTTTTATTCATTCATCCGTCATAGGATGAACTTTTTCTTTGCAGTAATTAAGCGGTTATTATATTTTTGTTTTTGATTAGGATCACATGGCAGAGGGAACCCCCTCTTGGATGTAGACTTAAGTTCGGGTGCAGATGAGCTTATCTTTTACACCCGAGCTACTGCTAGAAATTTATGTACATAAATATGATAACAGTTAGTGCATCATGAGTTGGATGCAATGTTTGAGTAATAAAATGAAAAATTTCACTCTCAATGTCCATAGTACTGGAACGTGAAGGTCGTAAAATGTAGTGAAAGCTTTAGAACTTTCAATGGCAGGATATAGTAGAGGGCAATGACTTCTTGTAGAGAACGCCCCTCTATAAATGTTTAATAGGTCTATGGGGAGATTACTGATTGAGTGGTTCCTTCTTGGAGTACACGTACAGTACGGGTCATAATCAGGTGTACAAATTGAGAAATTTACGGAATTTTAACCTGACAAAGAACATTTAAAAACTTGCAAACAAGGGCCGTATTTTTGTAAAAACATGTCTGCAGACAATGTCGTTCGAAATACTATGTTTAAAGTAGAAAAGTAATTAAAAATGTCTGCCTTCTTACTCAGTTTTATTAAATTATCGTTCACTTGTTCACAGTTACGAAAGGGTAATCCCATTCGCACTTTTCGCATGAAAACCTGACAGTTCGCTCTGACTGAGACGACTTTGTTTTGCACAAATGCTACATTTACGCGTAACCTCCTAAAACAGCGAATTTTTACAAAAATTTGCGAATTCTTACGAAAAGCTGTTCGCGAACGAAGAATTTTTGTAGTTTATCGCAGAAGATAGTAAAAAATTTCCTCATGCTACGAATTTTCGTGCAAGAAATTTCTGTGGGCTGGCTTAAGAAAACTGTCAAAGCTGTCAAACCAGTGATTTTCAACTTTTTCTTGTTCAACCCGCTCGTTTACTTTTTCGTAATTTTTGGCTCTCTCTTGGGATAATTTTACCTCCACTCTTCGAAATTTGATAATCTACGAATTTTAGTGGAGAAAAGTATGCGAACGGACCTTATATCTTCAAGTACCTCTGAATGGTTTGTATTTCTCATTTTACCAAAAAAAACTCAAACAGAATAGAAATGACAAGCAAAATAACCTGCGACTGACATTCGCTTTTATAAAAATAAATTTACAGAATGTTCTCTCTTTTTTTCTCGTTCAATGACATCATTACGTCAATGACATTTGTGTATCAAAACTATTTGACATATTTGACAGTAAAAGCTCCGTACATTTGTACATTGACTTAAAAGGTAGTGACGCTTTTCTTATCTTCCAAACCAGTCCACTAATTCAAAAGTGAATACCTTCCTGTCTCGGCCAATCAGAAACGTTTCACTACCTGGTCTCTAGAGCACGGAACGCGTTCATTGTGCATGTAAACAAACACAATTTGATGGAAGAGTTGACGTAATCTTTATTATATAATTTATGAATTAGAAGCAGCTTGTTTTCTATTGTCGTATTCGTCGTCTTTATAACTCTTTAAGCCGCTTGTAGACAACAAAATTTTTCCACATCTGTACTATTGTGCCCGTACTGTTCCTTTGTATGTTTAAGAGTTCAATGACTTTACTGTTTCTCTGCGTTTATACTGTATACGAAAGGCTAATAGAATTTTCTTGACAGTAATAATCGAGAAGTAATATTGTCATTTTAGTGTTGGAAATGTTTTATCTAGAAACATAATTTTGGTTATGTCACTATAATGAATTAAAGATAAATTGGGAAACCAGCTTTGAGAGCCTTCCAAAGACAAGGCACAGATATCTTTTGAAGAATACCCCGCCATAACGACTCGGCAACTACGTTCAGTCTAACTTTAACTGTCTTCTGGTATTTATGAATAAATACATAGGATAAATGGCGCAACGTGCAGGACGCTTTCTTCAGCCTTTTGCAAGGTTAATCTTAGTCATCATAATGCATTGACTATCGCTCGCATAATTACTGGGCACTGTGATATTTGTATTCAGAGAGAGCTCTTCGGTATACAGCAAGGCGACTTTTACAGCACAAACCTTTAAGTTAAGGCGCTCAGAATTTTCCAAGGGGACAATTGAACCAAACTATGGACACGACAACAAAAGCCGCTCCCTCTTCTCGTTTGTTGTTGCTGCAAGGTTCGGGAGAAGTGGAGGGTAGCCATGGTCTCATCAGCCATAGGCCCACTTTTTCCATCATTTTGTAGTCTTGCAAAGACTACCTACTAATCATCAACAACAACGTTTCATGACAAAAATGGTTTGTCCGAAGAATGAACATAAATTTTAATGAACCACAGCAACAACATGAAGTACTGGTGATTGTTGGCGAACTAAAAGTCAACAACTTGACAAGGTCAAACTGCGAAACTGCTAACAGTTCAAGAAGTTTCAAGCCCTTTCTTTTCCGCAACCAAACCAAAAATCCAAAGAAAACAAACAAATTCCCTAATCCCTATCACTGCCATATGTTCACCCGTGACGTAGAACAATGTTGTAAGCCTTACCCCGGATTTGATAACAAATAATCGCTTTAGACATTCCATGCACTGCTTAGGTGATTGTTTTGCCTGTTTTCTGTTTTCATTTAGCAACAAAACTAAAATCATTTTGATAATGAACCTCGAGAAACATTGAATGACTCTTAAAGATAACAAATTATCACATCGTTTATCGCCACTTATCGCTTCTTTTTTTTCTGTTTTGTCTTTGGAACCCGACCATAATAATGATATAATTCCTATCTTTACACAGACTGATTCACTATAAAAGGAGAGAGAGCGATAGTATAGAATCTGGAAGCAAAGCAGCAAACATGATTCATAAATCATAAGGCCTGCAGTGACAATCTGTGCAGGCATCTCTTGGGCCTACTAAATGCCATCGAACCCATAAATTCTTTTCTTTTGCATGCTTCTCTTTACGGACCTCTGCGAAAATAACATAAAAAAACATTGAAAAATGCTCCTAAAAACAAAACAAACAAAAAATTACAACCGACAAACGATTAAGTAGATATGTACACTTAGTCACAGAATGTTTCGTAGAAATGAAGTTACGAAAAATGAATGGAATAAGAAATACTTGAGTCATTTATAAAAAAAATTAAAATTTAAACAGGAAGTAGGGATGATAGGACTGAAAGAAAGATTCAATTCAAGGTTAAAGGAGGCGATAAGCAGAAAAACAAAAGATAAAATATTTTTTTTAATTTTGGACTGATAAATCTGTCCTGCACATACTTCATTTGGGACAATCGAAGAAAAATCTGTTTAGCTGAGCAACCTACCCGTGGGGCTCTCATGAGAGATAAATGGGTCAAAGGAAATAACTTTACGGGTCCTAAGTGTGTGTTGATAATATTATGACAGTTGGAAGGAATAAGTTTTAGGCGATCCTCAGGAGAGAGGTTATCAACACAAGACAGATCATGGAATGTGAGCAGAATGAACCTTCCTTGCAAAACTGATGCTTGGGGTGTTTACTGCCCACATTAAGTAGCGATCATAGTTCACTGGCTAGGTGAAGTAAGAAAGAGGGATTTTGCTACATCCGAGTTAGTGAAATCTTAAGACCAATAACATGGTCAATATTTGAGCGAAAAGTGGGTTCATTTTAACTCAAATCAGATCCTATGGATGGCGGTTGATGTAGTAGTTGATAGTGGTTTAAGCAGGTGGAAAATCTTTTCATGCTAGAGAAGGCAATATCAGTTTAAAGTTGCTCATATCATCAGTTTATGCCATAAGATCGGATCATGTGTTTGGCCTCATCAATTCAAAGTTCTATTCACAGAGCACGCGCCTTTGTTGAGTGATATTTTAAAGACAAGTGAGCCAAGAAGGTTTATTAAAGGATTTGCAAGGTTACTGCAATAGGATACTAGATTTGGAAGTAGTTCAGAATAAGGCCATTGGGAAGAGAACGGGTGGCATAAGAAGTGTCAAAAGGTAAGTAATTACTCATATTTTGGGAGCGTTTTTGTGCACAGTGCATACCAACATGAAGGCAAAAAAAAAAAAAAAATACTGTGAACTACAAACGAATGCAACAATCAGATACTATTCTTCACAGTAATTTCGGCATCAACCACGGACAATATGGTATGCGATGCTTCTGAAAAATAGTAAACATGGGAGCGCATTTGACTTACACAGCTTTTCGGAAAGATGCACACAATGGTCAATTCGGAGCGAATTGGGAAGATAGAAATAGAGAAGCTGGAAACCTAAAACTAAGAACTGATAGTCAGCATTCAGTTGTCTAATAGGCGCTTCTGATCAGAGCGGAATGCAATGTAGCAGTGCTTTTCCGATTAGATCGGAGTTTATGCGAGTATTGGCTGTTCCATTCGGTGTGTGTTAGATATATCCCATAAAGTGGTATGCATACATAGATAGTTTCAATATATTTTTAAAAAACCTTTTAAATATAAAAACAAACGGAAACTTTATTTCAATATTTGATTGCTCTTTTTTGCATGTTATCTTCTGTGACTGTGTGTACACACTTACTCTATAGAGCAAAACTTTGGGGAGCGAACGACAAAAAACAACAAAATATCGATTTGTTCGATTCAAAATCCACAAGCAGCTGCACCAGCACCAGCGCCAGAAGCAGTACCAGAGTCTCTCTGTCTCCCTTGCTGCTGTCTGATTTAGTGTTTTCTAGTATTAAACAAGTCACATACTCAATTTCCGTGGCCATTTTTGGGGGGCAATACTATTGCTACTGCCGCAAAAAAAAACCCGTTCTAATTCATGAATAGGTAATGAGAATGTGTAATGTGTTGTGGAGGTGTAAGGGGGGAGGAGTAGGAGGAAACCAATCAAAGACCCTGAAATGTCAAGCTAGCAATATTTGTGGATGTGTATGTCGCACTAAAAGTGAGTCAGTTCAGTGGGCGAGCAACTAAGCACAACATACCTTTTCCGACATGACCATGTTATTGTCCTCCGTTCCGTAGACGGTCTCAGCTCCTGGCTGAGGACCACGGCTCATTCCGTCGTTGTCCATTATAGCTGCTCGATATATCAATGTGATGATCTTTTGCAGGAATACAAGGACACAAATGTTTTCCCCCCTTTCCACACTCTACTCCTTTGAACGGCGACAGTCGGTGTTGGCGAATTCTTTGTTACGTCGTCGTCGTCGTCGTTGTCGTTTTGGTTTCCGCCCTCGGTGCGTAGAGTGGGTGCACACTTGCCTTATGTTTCACCGAAATTATTGCACGAAAAATAGTCGCTTGAATGCACTCATTAAGAAAACTTTGGAAATGAAAACTTTTCTTTTCTCAATTTTCTTATTTTTTTTTTTTACGACACAAAACACTGAACACACCACTAATTTTATATTTTTTTATTATTCTTTTATTTCACATCACACAAACACAGACACACACGCACGCGTTTGAGGGAAAATGAAAAATTTTCCTGTGCACACGAAAATTTTTCACTTTTTTTTCTGCTATTTTTCGTGTGGCATTTTTGGCGAAAATGCCAGGCGGGGGAGGGTGGGTTTATTTCGTCGCCTCAAGCCCGAAAATTGTTTAAATATTTTCCAGAAGTCAGATAAGGAGTGCGGAGAGTTTTTCGCGCAGGGGGAGTGGAAAATAATGTATTTTTTTTTTCAATTGGAAAAAATATTTTCGAACACGAAACACGACGACAGCGCAGAAAGGAGAAGAAAAAGTACACACACAGGAAAATCACGATGAGTGATGATGAACATTATTTTTTTGTCTTTCGTTTTTCGACCAGTAATTTGACATTTGGTGTTGGGAAAATGACAGTAGTGTGGTGAGTTGGAAGAGGAACTGAAGAAATGGAGGGGTGAACTTTTTTTTCTCATGCAAATATGACGTAATTAAAAGTGCTGACATCTAGTGGTTGGGAGTTGGTGGTGAATTGGAAGTTAAAGTTGAATTCGTAGAGATGGGCTGCGTTTATGAATTGGTACTTACTGGATTGGCATCAACTTACTTCTTCAACTATCGCGTGTATACATATTTTAATATATTTACGCATTCATATATGCTTCATTCGTCAGTTTTACGGGGATCTTTATTACAATAACAGCAGAGGTCTGCTTTTGTAAAGTCGATCAAACAAATAGGGTCTTCTGCTAGGATATGACAAAAAGCGACGGTTAAGCATTAGCTTGTCCTTACTGAAAGTAGACTTAGTTTTTTGTCCAATAATAAACATATTCTATCTTTCTTCCAACTACATAATTCAATCTGAATTGTTGCCTTTACGTGTGCTGGTAATCCAGTAGCCTTGCGTGTAAGCCTTTAGCTTTACTCTGACCAAATTATTCCATCTGCAGAAAACCTAAACATGCGGCAAATCAGGGGTAAAAACCTCTGAGATATGTGAAATTTGCAAATCTAAATGAAGAACATTCGAAGCAGAAAACGTTGGTAACCAAGGAAGGGATGACAAATGGACCTGGCAAGTCTGAGAAATTCTAAAAGGAGGAAGAGAGAATACCTGCTACTTTAGCATCGTGTGTCTTCAAAGCTTTTTTTGATTCCAAGCGAGAAAATTTTGGTTGATACCTACTCGCAGCAGTTGAGAGTACAGATTTATGCACCTTCTTCAAGCTCTCATTGGTTGTCTATTTTAGGAAACGAATTGGTAAATCCAGTTGTTGCAACAAGTGGGAGCAGTAGCTTAGATCTACTACGTTCATGTCTTTCAGTCCTTTGAGAGCGCTTATGATAATGTTTTCATTGAAGTATGTAATGCAAATTGGGGGTTCAAGTCCTAGTAAATACTGAAAAGCTTTTTCCTGGTTAACATCTTGCAAGCCAATCCAATAGAAAGCTTCTTAAAAACCCTGTGATCTCTGCATATGGCTTTTAGCTCCCTACACACCGCATATTTTAATCAGAGTTTTGTTGACCTTAACATTCCAATTGTACATATGTACGTGGTTTTCATATTTCACCCCAACAAATCGTACTAACTCCGCTTTCACTTTGCACATCTCTACATTGCTACGAATCCATACAAAACTCCCCCCACTGAATTAATTGGAGCTTAATATCCACACTTTTATTAACAAATTTACAAAAAGAATTCATTTCACAGAAATGTTTGGAAATAAGATTGTTCCTGTTTCCTCCCCTGTACTTATTATTCTTCCATTCTCCCTTCTGCGCGACTTACAAAAAAAAAAATACCCAAAAGCCCAACACTCCACTCATTCCTTCGATGCCATGTGTCCCATCAGATTGCCAGTGAGTTTCTCAATTTTCTTCAGATCAGGCATATTTTCCGCTTTGTATTGAATGCACTGAAACCAAAATATGCAAATGATCAATTCAGATTTGAAGAAATTTAACATGAATTCCATATCCACTCACCTTAACGTTGTCAGTCATTTTGAGGAGGATGTGACCCTTCGCATGGACGTATTTCATCGTGTAACGGCAGTTTTTCGGATCGGCCATGTACATATTTTCGACGGCGATTTCAAAGTCTTCCCATTCTTTTATGAAAACCATGATAAATTGAAGAATTTTTTACGAAAACGAAAGAAAAATTATCTCGCAGTGTGTAACGTCAACATTCAGTAATGAAAAAGGGAAAATCGAGTTTTTTTTTTCTGCTCATGTGTCAAGTTGGAATTTAGAGTTGTCAACAAAAGAAGAACTGTCAGTTGTCAAGAAGGTGTGGTGAATTTGAGTTATTTTTTTTATGGAGTTTCTTACAGTGGAAACTTGGATTTTAATTGCCAACAAAAGGAATAAATTTTAATTGATTAAAGATTTGATAAAACTTATTTTAATTCGATAGAAGGGGTTCTTGGATAAATTTTAATTGGTTCGCCGATTAATAGAATTAATCTATACAAGTGCCACCTGTGTGTCAGAGTACAATGTTCGTTAAAGGCAGTTGACATTTTAAAAACGGAAATGGCAGTTGGCGGTGGCAGTTAGGCATTGAAATTATGTTTGACATTGTCTTCAGAAGTTCTTTCATAGAAATGACCAATTTCAGACAAATGTTTTTTTTTCGAAATATTTGTGGTAGCCTCTCGGAAAGTACGCACATCAAAGATGTATTTAACTTGGTTACGTGATCTTCCATCGAAGAAAAGCCAGGCTGTGAATAAAAACAACTGGAAGCAAATATTGGACAGCAGCCTCGTCTTCAAAGCTCTCAAAGTGAACTCGTGAACGGTTTATGTGTGTTATAACACGAATGAATGGGTGCTAAAGTCTCTCATAACTGGACTTCTGGACTTATTAAATTATATCGTTTTTTTTTTCAGTCTCCGCAGACAGCAATTCAATTGGACAATCCGCAGCAGACTATCGGCAGCTGTTGGTTGTTGGTTCTTTTGACTTCAGTGCTATGATTTTAGCTCTGATCAAGAGTTGTTGTTCTTGTTTTTGTTTTACGTATAAAATTTGCCTCTACTGCCTGCGGAGGTTTAAAAAAAACAAGGCTATAGTAAAGAACGAACAAGCAGATAAATTGGTACAAAAGAGCCACCATTACATGAGAATTATGTCTATACATCAGTAGCTATGTATATTTCTATTAATTTGCTGAAAATGGAAGAGACAGAATTGATTAATACCTACTGGACAGCCAGAGTCAACTCGCTGCCAGCTGTGATGGAAACTCATATCTCGATATCATACATAAGTATTACAGTGTCCAAATCTCCCATCGAACTTCTTATGTACTAGTTTCGCGATCTGATTTGATTACTCATACGCATACCGGAAGGATGTATGATTTTACCCTAAATGACTATTCAGTCATGATGACATGTTATTTCCAATTTTCATAGTCATCACTACGTGATTCTTGGAAATCCAATACCCTCAATGGTTCATTCATAATTACTCAATCACAAGCCGTGCGTCGTGTCGTCAGCATGACACCCTTTGGTAGTCACACTTTTAGGAACAGCAAATTATCATTTCTTGAAATATTGACATAATGTTTTGTAAACAACTACTCTACATCATAATATGTACAACAAAATAAAGGAAATGAATGCGTAAGTCCTTATCAATCGATTTACTTGCAATTGCCTCAAGTCCAGCGTAATCGCATTGCGCTAACATATCCTCTTATCAGACTCGAACTCATTCACTTTTCCAATTAAAGTCGATTAATAGAGTCCATAAAATGGGAGATATAAGACTCACCGTATTCCCATTCCTCTGAATTAACAAGGGGGGATTTAACGAATCCGGGATATTTGTTCGAATAAAATTTCAATGTTTACACATCAACATTAAATCGACTTGATAGTGTAAACATTACACACTATCAATCGTATATTGGATTGACTAATCGAGTTGGCTACCTGATTGCGTGAGGCCCTTGCTCCCAGGAAGTCATTTTTATTCGAATTTATGTCATCTTTTTTTCATACATATTTAGATTGGAAATATTATGGATCACTTGGAGATAAGCTAGATACATAAAATTCATAATGGTGACGCTCATTTAATGATGTCAATCGAAAGTGATTAGTGATAATGAAAAGTCAAGAGAGAGTGAGACTGTTAGTTTTAAGTGAACGCACTAAAACTTCGTAAAAATGTTTTAAATAAACTTACCCAATCTGACTAAGCGGATTAGTTCAATTTAAAAGAGGAAGGAAGTATACCTTATCTTTCCAATTTGTTGTTCGAGTTTGTCCATTAATCTTGTGCTATTATCTTATAAGTAAAATCATTATCAAAAATATTGATTGAGATACAAAATTTCGATTAAGCATTACGTTTTAGTCTCAAACTTCCGTCAAAGATAATTACCTTTGCTCAAGGATTGTTTTTGCACTCAGAACCTTAATCAATTACTAACGTTCTATTTTAAAATTTAAGGTGTAATCGCAGGAATAATGTTTACCTCGTTTCAAATAGATGGCGTCGTTGTGAACTCTTATGGCTGCAACGAGAAACAAAAGTCAACAAGCAGAGCTGTCATCTGGAAAATATGAAAACAGCTGTCAATTTTTGATGAATGAAAATCGATCTACCAACCAATGTGAATACACATATGCATATGTATTTGTAGCATCGCAATAAAAAGAAAGTACAAAAACCTTTACTGCGTGTTACTATTGTAAAATTGGTTGCTCATTAGTTGGAACCAAATCGACCCTTCCTTCCGCCAGATTAAAATCGATTGATACCTATTTCTTTCTAAATTTCTCTGATTAAACATGCAGAATCCGCCATTAGGACACTATTTTTCGTCTCTCAAATAGATATGTCAGCCATTTTATGACAGCTGTCAAGTATGAACTATTTGATGAAAGAAAAATAGGACAAGGTATACAAAATTCACTACAAAAAGAGCGTGCAATTATTATTGTCAACCGATCAGTAAAATTGAGTCAACCGGTCAGAAAAATCCACATTCACATAGTAAAATATTGTTGACCGTGCTTAGTTGAAAGTGTAAAACCTCGAGTTTGTCCGATTAAAAACGGTCGCAGTAAGTACATATATTCTAAACTAGCACGCGGTTTTGCATACTATTTTCTATTTACTTTGACAACAAAATACAGCTGACCAACAATTCAAAAAGAAAATGACAGATGCCATGAAAGCAGTTCCCATAATGGTTGTCAAAGCGAAGCAGACAAAGCTATATTGTGAATCGGGCTTAAGGTTTAACGATTGAACGTTGACAAACTCATTCGTAAAGGAAACGTAATGTTACGCAAAGGACTTCAAATCGAAGCAGGTTATGCTACATGTTGACCTTTGGTCGCTTTACACGATTTACTCAGTTGACATATTCGATGAAGGGACAAAATTAAAGGGGAAAATTTATATACAGAATCTGCAAATGTGCAAATAAATGGAGTTTTGGAGCGAACTAAATGCCAAAAGAATGTATCGACTTATCAATTACACTGTTTCTTTTGTTTGACCTCGCTTTTGACATTCATAAAGAGCAACGTAATGCTTCTTAATGTTACTTCAACTCGGATCGAAATGTGTTGAACTTATTCCAGCCACTTAGCCACTCAACTTGACATTTTCGAATTAAGAAGCGTAAGGGAAACATAGAGATGAAAGACAATGGGCCGCTTCCGAATTCCAGGCCTAATTTTTGAGGTAATGCCTAACATATGGAACGGCAAACGAATTTTTGACAGTTTGCGCATTGAATTAAAAGGTAGGGAGAATTTTCTTACCTTCTAATCCAGTCCACTACCTCAAAAAGAAATGCCTTACTTTGTAGTAAAAACTAAATCTCTCGACCAATTAGATGCGTTTGACTACCTAGTGCATAGATTGCTGAACGTGCCCACTGTTTACTCTGGCTGACTCATTTTGACGTTTACGAACAACGGGGACCAGTTTTAATTTTTCAAATCCTTATTGTGTCCCTCTGAATTTTCTTCCTTGACCAGTTGATACCGAGTTGACTTTGCAGCTAACAGCGTTGCACTGGAATTCCTATTTTTTTGCTTAGTAAGTGTGATGAACTTAAAACGACTATACTATTGGCTAATCAAAGCCTACAATGACATTGCTAAATTACATTTTAAAATGTTAATTAGGGTAACATCAATGTCCAATCGTTTTAGTTTAGCTAGTAAGCCGCTGTCTTAATAATCGATTGACATTTATTTACTTCCCTCGCCAAAGAAATACAAATACTCACTTTACACAAATAGAACCTATCATAAGCCCTAAAAGCGTAATCGCTACTAAGTAAGGCAACCTCTCCGAACGACGAGTCCAATCAATCACCTTCGTCATAAAAAAAAATTACAAACAGAAGCTTGTTTACCCACCATTAATTGCCTCTGTGCTCGATTTAATCGTTTTAATCTTGATTCTTGCCTTCGAATCCAATTACCTATGAAAAAATAAAATAGAAAACTAAATCAATTTTGGATATAGGAAACCACCGCCTCGCTACTAGTCATTCCACTATTATACACCGCACAACAGATCGACCCTCCATATACGTCCGTCCGCGCGTTCTTCAGTCGCCGTCGATCTATGGTCTACCTGTCTTCGATCGCGCACTATCACGATTAGAAATCAAGAACAAATACTCTCGAAGACATTACCCGCGTTAAGCCCATCAAATCGATAAGTCACCGTCGAAACCGCGCTGCCACCCCTGCTTATCTCTGGAGTACTACCTATGTGTGACCCATTCCCAATCAGTAATAACTTTTTATTGTGATGGATTAATTTCCAATTACGGAATTTCGAGTCGAACCGACGAACTCGTACCAAATTTCAATCAATTTTCAATTAGTTTAGACTCTAGTTGCACGGTTCGTGATTCCTTGCTTCACAAAATCTATTTATATGAAGAGACAGAGAGAGAAAGAGGTATTGACCACTCACCAGTCACAAGGGTAGTAATTCTGACAGATAACTGTATTTTATTTATAATAATCAATTAATTATTCTCCGTCATTTGAAAAATCAAACACACACAACACTAATCTAATCGATGAATTCGGTTTCGGGAGCTTAATCTCCGTGTTGTGAGCACATCCAAACGCACACGGGTGCTAGCCTGCTGCCAATTGATTATGGAGATTAATTAGGTGTTAAGGCGGCTAATTGGAATTTCGGAATTACCCACAATAGTGATTTAGCACGATGAAATTAATATATAAAACCATTTCACGTTGTCAAAACAATTTAGAGCCTGATATTCCAGGGGTGGTGCGCGGCAGGTTGAAGGTTTATTAAAATTTATTAATTAAAATAATTACCCACGTCGAATTTGTAGATGATTTGAGATTTGTTTCACCTGATTGACCATGAGTATGGTTAGATTTGGATGCGATAACATCGCAATTAATTTGGGGCCGATTAAAGAAAAAAAGCATAAATGTCATATAGGAAATCGAGTTTGGAGTTATCTTTTTGACGATTTTATATGAATTTTTTCTTCGAGTGTAATCTTATGGCTATAATTTCTTCAGACGCTATCGCAAGGCAATCGCATTTAATTGGAAATAAATTATGCGAATTTGTTTGCTTTGATTTGGCACGAGATTACTAAAAAAAAATTTGCTGAGTAATATTTGCGTATATGTTGCTAAAAGTTAAAAAAAAAAAAACAAAAATTGAAAAATCTTCTGAAAGATTCTATTTTGAATGGAGCATAACAGGGATGGCCTTTCATCCTCCTTCTCAATATACCCCTTGCACGAAGAACCAAGCATGGATGCATTTTGACTTACTAGCGACATTGATGCATTAGGTTAGATCAGAAATCAAATGAATTCTGGGAGCTTTTTAGAAAGATTCGTCAGATAATTTTGACAGACCAACAAACACTCCTCAATGACAGCTAACTGATATGGTTCAAGATGACGCGTTTACACAGCCACAGAAGAAAATATAGACCACTTCTCCTCTGTTGTCCAAAGAGATAACACAGGCAACCTGCCTAAAACTCATCAATTACAAGCCTGAAATTCGTAGTGCATGAGAATCTAGCTTGGGAAACCAGCTTAGCTGAATGGGCTACAGATGTGATGCACTTTGATGAGACCTAGTTGGAGAAAAAGAGCTCATGAGTTTCTTTCGAAAGCACGCACCTACTTACGGCCCTCTCTTCTTCCGAAAGTTCTTCTACCGATTCGAAATCAAACTAATGTTAGTCTCTCAAAGGGTTACAGTTTTGGCTGAGATACAGTAGGTGATGCTTTCAAGTCTTTTGATAGGGTTTTTTTGATTAGTGATAGTGAAAATGCGCGGTAGGTAGGTAGGTAGATGGGTGCCTTGTGACAAAAGAGTCACTGATTACGTGGCCCAATAGTTCGGGTCCATTGCGCCCAATCATTTTACTTAGAAAATACTGGAAAATAAAGTAAGACCCAGTGATATGCAGGCGGCAGGCAGGACAATTACGCAGCCGGTGACGAACAGATTCAAGTTCTTTTCATCCTCGCAACTTCTGCAATAGTCGTTATGTAGCACACCGACTCGCTCCTCGTGAACCCCAATGGCGCAATGACCAGTATTTCCGACCTGTGCTTTATAACGACTAAATTTACTAAGGAGATTGATCTCTTCTTGCTAAAAGCCGGCCATAGCGCCCTGGCCCTTACGAATGTCTTCAGATGAAACCAGCGGATTTTTGCTCGACAAATTTCTACAAGTTCGTCAGCCCTTTCCTTCCCTTCGATATGCCCTGGTACTCTGCAGAGTGTCAATGCATTTGTTGTGGATATTTTGTTTACGAGCCCAGAGCCTTAATGACTGTCTGGCTGTCTACATAGACATTGACCGTATAAGTTCAGCAGTCTATGTTCTGGCTGTGGTCCTAAAGACGCTGTAGTCGTCGAAGAAGTGGTTTATTTCTAGGGCTGCGCAATAACGTACCAACCTCCATCTTAGAACCTTTGTTGGTATAGAACGCCAATTCCTTTTCTTATTAGTTCTTTGGCAAACAGAATATGTCAGAAATTCTTGCTGTGAATCTCCTTTTAAATGCTAGCATCGGGTTCATATGATCAGTTTCAGTCGATTTACTGATAGCATGACTGTAAAAGCTCAAAGGCCTTCTCTCAGTCCGCACTAAGGTCCTCTTCTTCCAAAAAGCTCAAACTCAACTCCCCAGTAGAATCTGTTCAACTAAGCTGTGCGAACTCTGATGGGCCATGGCAGAGAAAAATTTAGGAGAAATCAAATTTCTTGCGATTCGGAGACAGCTCTAACTCTTTGCAGAAAGCCGATGCTCAGGTTTTATTGATGCCCCATGCCTTTCAAGTAAGGAAGTACGTTTAAACTAAAGGACATAGTATACTAAAAGATAGATTAGTCTCCAGTTTATAAAAAGTTGTCCAATTGTCATTTCCACCGATCCCAAGTGAATTTGGTTAGACCTCTAAACTAGCAGCTAAATTACTCCAAGTAGACGGATGCTGTTCTCTTGTTTGCTTACTTGATTACCACTCAACTTTTCATTGGCTCCAAGAGTAATACGTAGAAAAGAATTCACCATTAAATATACTTATCCTAATGAATAGCTTTAAAATGAGTATTCCATCTCATTGAACCATGCTGGCGCCAATCTACTCAGTACAAATCGTTAAAAAGCCTCACAAAAACAAAAAATACCGACCCCAAAAACTTCTAGCGAAAAACATTTATAATTCTGCGCAAAGTACATAAATAACAAAAATTCTATTGATTTAACCATTTCACTTCAATCCCAATAAAAAGAGGGTACCTACGCCTCCAAGAGGGGACACCAATTCTAACCACTTCATTGCCAAATCGATATAAGCCACAAGATAGTCCAAACAGACCGTTTTTTTTTTTTACGATCGGAGGACACAACATAAATGTAATGGAAGTAGCTTCTGTTTTACTGCGAATGTAATCCGCTGGACAAACAAACAGCGCGCACAAAGTCAGGCCACCACTAATTACCGGAGAGCATCTTCAGAGATTTTGGCACCACTCTTTGGAAATCTGTGCCGCATTATTCCATCTATACACAGTTCAAATACTCTCCCACGGTAGGTGTACTCGTAGTGTTTGTGGCACTTTAATCAGGTCGCTTACTGGTAGCTGGCTTGGGTACAAGACCAAGTCAAATCCACCATCATTAAGTGGTTATTTGAGTATATTTTGAGTTTAATGGTTTCTGCTGGGCCAACTGCCACCGCCAAACCGCTGCTGCCGAGGGTAAATATAAACAGAAGCGTCTCGTGTGCGTAATAGGTGCACGCTCCTTTGACGGTGGAGAAACCAAAATGTAAAGTTTGTCTAAGTGATGTGCTAGCAGTGTTGCTTGCTTTGTTTAGAATGCAAAGCTTTGGCATTTGAACATTTTAATGCTTACGATTAAGTGAAGATTAAATTATTAACTGAATTACGTGACAGTAGTCGCCTGGTGTGTGTGGTTGATGTTGTTTTACTTTCCCACGAAGTCGTTCTTTTGGTTTATGGCCTAACCATCGCCAATTGGCATGACTCATTACTGTTGTTGATGGAAGCCACTGTAATGAGAGGCTTTCATTGATATTAGAGGTTCCTTCAGTAATGATGAAACGATTTCATTAGGTGGCCTCTGGTGGAAGCAACTGGTGTACCGAGGAACCCTCCGAAGCCAGTGTATCTCCCATTAAAGAGTATAGGACCTGCTATTAACCAAGTTTTTGCACTTGTCCGGAAACTCTCTACTCCTATTGACCATTGATCTCTAGTAGCCTCAACAATTTAGGGTTATGTAAGGTTGATTGTTGCGGCACGCTGGTAGTTCTCGAGAACATTAAAGTTTTGTAAGCAAAGGGTAAGCCAATTCAATCTTTTGGCTATAGACACCTTATAACACACATCTACTTGACCTAGTTGAAACATTATCTTGAAGAATCAACGAGCAGGTTGTCTCCCCGTGACTGGATCGATGAGATCAACACCAACAGCAACACTTAAAAGCAATACTGAATCTTCTTCCACTAGATAGGACTAAGAACTGAGACTAAGGGAAGCTATTCTATGGACGTCCAAGCCATACAGTTACACCTCAAACCTGAACCGCCACAATGGGCTCACAGCATTCCAAGTGAGCCATTGACACTTAATATTATTATTAAGGGAACCCATAAACCTAACCTAATCTAAGAAACAATGATGGTATCGATCCCTGAATTTTGTTCCCCTTTGATTGGTTGGTTGGTTGAAATCGGCCCTCGGTGAGGATGCACTTAGACCAGGATTAGGTCCATTGTGCTGCCGATGTGTAAGGAGGGGGGGTTACCCTCTTACTCAGAGAACCATTTACTCCTTAGTATGAAGGAGCCAATCTTAGCCGTACAGGCATTGTTGAGATCACTTAGATCGTTGAACAGTTCTAATGTTGGCTTGTGCGGGGCAATCTTTGAGCACGCCTTCCTATAACACAGTGTCTGGTGAGGATGTTTACGATTTTGGAGAGGGTGCCTCTCTTATGTTTCAGAAGTCCGATGGACCTGGTTTCATTTAGTGTGGGCCAGAGCAGCCTTGCAGTGTTTAGACCGGAGGAGCCTCGTTGGGCCAGTTCTTTCGCAATTCCCTGGTATATTACAGTGACCCGGCACCCAACAGAGGGTGAGGTTTTACTGTCCAACTATCTCGTTCAGAGATACGCGGTAGTCCTTCAATGCCTTGGATCTTGTTGTGCTGGATCAGAGGGATTTGATGGCCACTTAGTTGTCGATGTACAGAACAATATCCGATACTGATACTGCATTAGCCGCCAGCCAGTCAGCTGCTTGACGAATGGCAGTGACTTCGGTTTGCAACTTTTAAGGCTGGCACCAATATGTATGTAGCTCTAGTGTTAATAGCAGCAATTTAACCAACTATGCTAGGATGTTATAGTTAAAAGTAGATGAGAAAGGCACAATAGAACTCTCATGTCTGGTACTAGCAAGACACTGTCTTTCTATTCATTTCTTGCTTAAGCCATGACTATTTATAACGAATTATTGACTAAGAATTACCGGCACAACGGCTGTGTTTAATCTCAAGATTATCTCTAGCAGAAGTATTAAAACTCCTTTCTGTTGACCTCTCAAGCTGCAGTTTGAGGTTTCGCGCCGAAATCGTCAAATACAACCAAACTTTGTTTGTGGAATATGTTGATAGCTATCCCTTTCATTTGATATATTTTTTGACAACAGTAAAGAGGCAAACCAAATGGACTGCAGTAGTGCAGTAGGATTAACCTTATGTCAAAACCGAAAGAAAATTGAACTCAATTTCTTAAAAAAAGCTCTCCAGTTGCCACTCTCTCTAGTTGCTCACTCTCTCCAGTTGCCCACTCTCTCTACTTGCCCACTGTCTCTATTTGCCCCCTCTCTCTAGTTGCCCACTCTCTCCAGTTGCCCACTCTATCTACTTGCCTACTCTCTCTAGTTGCCCACTCTCTCCAGTTGCCCACTCTCTCTAATTGCCTACTCTCTCTAGCTTCCCACTCTCTCTAGTTGCCCATTCTCTCTAGTTGCCCATTCTCTCTAGTTGCGCACTCTCTCTAGTTATCAAAAAAGGGAAACGAAAATAAGCGTAGTAAAACAAAATTATTCCATCTTACAATGGATGGCAATTTATTGCTTGCATCATTGGAATTAAAGTATTTATAAGTTTTTGTTTCTGTTCGCTGTCAAGTTTCCGTACTGAATGTTCTATTTTATAAACACCTTCTCTAAGCCCACGGAACATAACGAAACTTGACGAAACTGATTATAACCCCCTTATGGCCGAGCACTATTATCGCTGTGTAATGGGACTAGAAGTAAGCTTATCTAAATTCATTGTGGTTGGGCCTTAAGTCTATAACTTTATACCCCAAATCAAGACGTTAACTTTTTGAATTATAAATTAACCTCCAGATATCGAATATTTCAATAAATCTTTTTGCTAGTTCAATATACTCATATCTTGCTGTCGCCATGGCCAATCAAGTTATCGCATGTTATCGATGTGTAATTATATTTTTATTTACGATTTTCCAAACTCTAGTTGCACCATCAGGTAGCCGAAAATTAAACCAGCAGGAATACAAAAGTAAAAGTACATTTTTCTTCAACTAATCACGGTTACAAATCAAACTACAAACTATAAATAGATGACTGATGATGACGGCGGCGGTAGTAGTTATAAATGTGCATTCCAGTTTCGATAACGTATATTGTTCAAACACACACCTAAGTGCCACCTTCCCATTTTGTGTCACATTAGTGATTATGTGTCGATGGATTGTCTAGATTATCGGTGTAAGAAAAAAAATATCGTTAAGTAAACGAATTTATCGGAAACATATTTCCAGTAGACGGTACAATCCCTAAATCAATATAAAACCAATAAACGCCAGGCGTCTTTATACCAAAGATAGGGTTTCAAATTTTCGACTTAAAAAAATCGAAAATCATTTTTTTACTTCACCTTTTGACGTTGATTGTTAACATGTGAGTCCTAGTAGATGTCATTTCATTTTGCGTGGTCAAAATCAAAATATAACTAGACAACAGGAACCTGATAATGACATATCTGATCATCTGTCGATTCGAAATATAATTCTACGTCATAGGTATACACATGAGAGGGATTTCCCAGACTTAAATTTGGAATATAATTGAAAATTTCAAATCAATAGCAAGATATGATAATTGTAGAAGATATGCACAGTTGTCTAGGTTTTCGTTAGATGTAATCGTATAGGTAGAACTATATTAGTAATTGTGGATTTTAGGTTATGGGAGTGAATCTGTCAAACGACCCGAAGTTGACATGTCACAAATCTGACAGCCATTGTAGGATAAAGATACGTTATTATGAATGAAAGCAATGCTGAAGAGTAAAACATTGGTATCAGCTGCAGAGTTTACTTACTTACTTATGTCCTGTATCCCCTTGTCGGCCCTACTTACTTATTTGCTTGGGTCCTTTAACCCCTCGGGGGGCGCTTGCGCGCCACCTTGTTCGTAGTTCTGCAACGCGTTTGAGGGTCCAACTCATTCCCAAAGAGCTCGATTCATCCTCAACTGTTCTGCGCCACGTTGGAACAGAGCGTCCCGCTTTTCGGCCTGCTTGGGTGAGCGGATTCCACTGCATAGCGTATTTTGCAATGGAATTGTTTTCGCGCCGTATGGTGTGTCCAATCCACTGCCACTTTCTCCTTATTGTAATGTTGAAAGGTTCCTGGCTTGGTCTCGTATAAAGCTGTTCGTTGGAGATACGGTTCGGCCAAAAGATCCTCAAGATGACTCTTAAACATTTGTTTACAAAGACTTGCAGGCAGCGTGTGTTAATGGTGTCCACTTTCCAAGTACTGCCGGCTTCTACAATGATTAAGCGCCATCGTGCTCGATTGCTAGAGATGTGCACCTATTGACAAACGTTTGCAGCTTCCTCGTGATAGTGACGGTCACTCTCCAGGTACTACATCCATATCGCAGAGCATATTCAACGTTGGAACTGGAACAGTAGCTTGATCTTTAAGCTAATTGCATTACTTAGCCAAACTGTGGGCAGTATCCCCATTGTAGAGATTTTTCTTTGTCTATCTGGCTGACTATATCCAGCTCGGTTCCATCATCGGTTGAGGCTATACTCCCAAGGAATTGGAAACTCTCTACTTTGTCAATCGTGTGTCCGAAGTTTGGTCAATATATAGTGCAACTGCCGGAGCTAAATAGGCACTGTCTCCAAAGGATTTGTCCTGTCTCCTTTTCTATGGTACGCGGTAGTTGATGGAAAGCTCTGAATAGATATAACGTCACCATGTTTTTTGGAAAGGATACACATGCCTGCGTCTTCCGCAAAATTCCAAGGAACAGCCTGTTCTCGGTATACGTAGAGCTATGTTCATGTAGTAAAAGCTTTTATGTTGGCTGTCCACCGACTTGAATGATCATGCGCCATATCTATCCTATGCCTCTCGTCATGTGGATGTCTCGTCTTAAGCTAATGCCTTTGGTGACATTTCTTCCAGAAACTTCTCCTTTCCCCGTCCTCCCTGTCAGGATGCCTTCCGATTCTCGTACTCTGAATAATATCACTTATCTAGCTGTCATTGGAGTAACTTAAAACTGCCGACTCATACTCATAAGAAAACACAATTCGGTTGGTCATCTGACTAAATGGACTAAATGGACTGATATTTAAAATGAGAACTTTAACATATGTACGCTCCTCTATAACCGGATGTTAGCATTAAGCACAAACCTCGTACTAATTGCGAAAATTCTCCAAGTAACACTCACCCATCATCCACTACAGAAGTCATCACACGAAAGCCGTCACCATTCGCCATCCTCATCATCATCATCATTATCATCAGCATCAGCATCTTCAAATTAAGCAAACACATTACTGGCGATGACATTATTTCAAATACAGATACCGAATGCCGCGGTTGGTAGCCAACTCAACTCAACTTCACCAAGGCAAATACCACCACCACCACCTTCATCTTCAACGGAAGCCCATTGTAGGTAGCAGGTAGTACATCAAAGCCACCGATAAATCGATTAACCAACGACAAACGACAGCCGCCATCAGCAGCTCCACCCGATTCCTGATTTCTCTCTTCATATGCTAAAGAGTCAATATAAAATCAGTCAAAAACCATCGAGGAGTAAATGAAGTGAGCGCTATTGGTACGCCAATGTCAACTTGACATCCTGAGAGTATATCTTCACAGGTGTTTCACATCACATCTTAAGGGTTCCACACAGGAGGAACCTCTTTTGCTGGTAATAGGCTCTTCTTTTGGCCGCAACACTTTTTGTGTGGCAACATTAACAGAGTTCTGTGTTGACACAGAAGCCAATAGTAACTAGCAGTGCGGACGGCAGTGGCGGCGGCGGCGGCGGCGGCGACGGTTTCAGCAGATTGCGGGAACTTGAAAGTTTTGCGCGTGAGGAAGTGTTGTGTACTTCTAGAGAGCTGGTGGTGGTACGGTGCGGCAGCAATGTTGTCGCTTATGAAGTGTTGACAGAACAAATATCATTGAGGGCATCCGTGCGAGCAAAGTGAGGAAACGAAAAGCAGCGAACAAATACCAAAAAAAAATGGAACGCATTACTTGAGCAGGGAGGTGAGGTTGGCGGCTCTTTTAATCCCTTTTTAACAAGCGATTATTGTTTAATTTTATTAATGGCCAATAGGGACTATGACTAATAATAAGAGGCCAAAGAAATGCTAAACATCTAGCAAATGATTTACGGAAGAGACAACAAAGTAGCAAGTTCTAGTGTTTAGGAACGTCAATATCAATGGACCTGTAACGAAGAATTCTTTGGTATACTCACAGTAGTTGCAAAAGTGCTGCATTATATACCCTTCAAATCTGTTAAAGTATTCATTTTGATTATAAATCGGTGTTACCAGGTAACCTTGTTCATTGTGTGACAATTCCTGACTATAGCAGGTTTGGTGACAAACGATTTTGAAACATTGAGCGCAGTTTGACGGTCAATGAAGACAGTTTGACGGCATAGAGAACAGCTGGAACCAAACCGCTTGAAAAACTCTCTAATAAGTCCGAATGTCTCAGAGCCCCCTCAAAGCATCATGGTTAATTTCAGACTCGTCCTTAAATATGGCAATCTTGTTTTGTAGGTGAACTTCTTCGCTTTGCCAATCTTCCCAATTGGGGTGGACTACTTCGGATGATATGATTAAATCCTCCGATTGCTTTTGTTGCCCGGAAAAAAACCGTCTTAAGGTTGGAGCTGTGCTATCCTACAGTGGTAAGCAGCTTGTGACTGCTTTTGTTTAGTGGCAGATGGCTGTCTTATAAATATTATCAGACAGAACTTGATCGGCGAGGGGTTGCTCCACTTCTGCTAATTTTGGCAGTCTAAAGGCTGGTATCTTGAGTGAAGTCTGTCGTCTTCTTCAGAGCATGTTCTTCGTTAAGTTGCCATCAAGTTGGCAACCTTATTCATGGTTCTGACACAGGCTCCTTCCACCATGCCATACGATCACGACGTTTGAGTCTGGCGGCCTGTACTCCAATAGGCCAATGTCTAAGTAGTAATCGCTGTACCTAATCCTGCCGAAATTTTTCGGCATTTTGCTCACATCTTTCTAGATGTGCCGCAGTTCTATACTTACTTAAAGGGCTCCCGACTCTTGTAGAGACTTGTAGAAACCTGAGAAATCGTTGCCTTGCATCCTCTGCGATCCCAGGCACGCTGCTTCCAGTTGTGAAGGCCAAGTTTTCTGGCATCCGCGTCTTTGTACCGGAGGAGGTTCGGTCTTCTTCTCCATCTCGAACTTGGGGGCTGGGATTCGAAGATCCTCTGCCTGGATTGAAGCATTGTTGTCCATTTACTTGATGTGGTCGAGCCAATGTAGTCTGCGTATCTTGGCATTCACAAAGAGTTCGCGGTTGTATCTTCTCCTCCATCATTCGCCCTCCTCGCATAAAGGACCCAATATCCGGCGGAGTATTTTTCGCTCGAAGGTGCCCAATATTATAATTGCTCAGATTTCTTACTTATCGTCCAACACTTGGCTCCATATTGCAGGACTGGTAAGAGGAGCATTAATTTGGTCCGTCGATTTAGGAGTTTTGACCCCAGTTGTTTCCCCAACCGAAGTAGCAGGGGTTTGCTAGGGTTAGTCTTCGTTGAATCTATACAAAGGTGAGTAGAGTCTTCTATAGTCTAGTCCATTTGATACTGACTTCTTTTTTGGAAGAGCAAGTATTTGCCTTAATTACTCCGAGCGGGATGTGAACTGACTCCGAGGAGGGCTGAGCCTAGCCTGGCCAGTTCGTCGCCATAAACGTTGCAATGCATTGGGTTGGAACCCAGATCAGAATTACCATGAACATGCCACCTAGCGAGGCTAACTCTTTTCGGCATTGTAGTACTAATTTTGATGATATGAGTACCGAAGTCAATGGCTTTGATAGTTGCCCAGTTTGATAGTTTCGCGGAGCATTATTGTCTTCTGTTCAGGATAAATCTACGACTGATTCAAGACCCTTCATCCAAAGCTCTTATTTGCGCCCAATTTCAAACAAACCCAAGGTGACTCATCTCCAGAAGAAGCCAATCTTCTCAGAGTCTGTATTTTTTCTTTTTCTTTTGGTAATCTTCAAACAAGTTTAAAATTTTCTGGAGAATTCTGAAGAATTCCAAAACTCACGTACACACATCAATATTCTCAAGCTTCGGTTGGCGCCAGTCAGCTAATCGCTGCTAATTAAACTCTGTGACAGACGAACGTCAATGATAAATTTCATTAAATACTCAATTTATATCAAATTACAATTACGCTTTCGAAAATCGAAATCAGCTTACTCAATAAGTCAACAACTCAAGAGTCCATAGCAAACCACCAGAACAGAATAGAACTACAATCGAACCTACAAGTACGTACTTTGCAAGAAATTATAGTTTCATTATATCATTCGAATCGATTGAACCCCTCTCTGGTTCCGCAATTGAAAATTAAATCCCCCAGCGCAAATAGGCTTACGAACGAGGGACACAATTAACTTCTTCGCGAACGTCTTTTCGTGCAACAGAATTGAATTGTTCGGTATCTATAGGTAGGTAGGTATTCTCCCTCAAGTGTATCATTTATACATCTAAAAGTTGTATCTAAAAGCACATCCAGTACTCGTCTACACATCATTATCAACAAATTTACAAAATAAATATAACAACACAGCAGCAGCAGCAGCAGAACGATCAAACACAAATCAAAATACGATTTTCGCGGAGCATTATCGTGCGAACGGAGTCGAGCCTTATCGCGTACTAGTATCTGAATCTGAAAGGAATACAAGGCATCGGTTCTGGGGTTTGTATACAATGATTCTTTTGGGAACTGTGTTTACCCAGGCCTAATGAACCTCGTCAAAAACCGCCAATTTCGATTCAATCACTTTTTTTTGTTTGTACCTATAGCTAAAGCCCGTGTGTATCTTTGTATCTGCAGTTCGATATTTATCTGTCATGGAATCAAATCCAAAGTGAATGATGGGAATAGGTTCCCAACAGGTAAAACACTCAGTCGCAGGATAAGAAGGGTGCACACGACTGAAACTGAAAAAAAAAAAAAAATCGTATAGTCAAATGTTGACACAAGGAATTTTTGGGTATTAGACGAGTCACTTTTGGGTATCTTTTGGACTATAGATCCCTGGCTTCAGAGATTGCGTATGTGTATAGTTTTATTTGACACAAGATAAACCGATTATACACGTGTTTCATAATTTGTATGGAATCATGGGTTCTCTTTCATATCGTAATTGAATAATCGAAGAGACTGACAGTTATCGAATCGTAAATTGAATAAATATTTACATCGGTCTTTTGGAACAAGACAATCTTGTGTAGTTTTTGTGAATTTTTCCCCGAAAAATGAGGTTTTGTTTTTTGGGGAATACCCAACTTGAAGGAACTGATAAGATATTTTAGAGTTTAGTAAATGAATCCACTCAAAATCCCAGCCAATTTGTAAAATTAAAAATTCCCTCAAAACGTAGTGAATTTTACAATGAACTCGAAACAAATACCGTGAATTACAAACGAATGCAAAATTTGTATATACAGTTCTCTCTAGTCGAATTAGATACCATCCATGGAGAATAAGTTTTGCTATTGTCCCAAGTCTGTTTCCTCTCTTCACACTGGATGTCAAACAAACAGGCTTTTGCTCTGAATCCTCCTGCGTCGACAACATCAACACCCTGCGGATCATCATCAAGCAGGGCGTGGAATATCGATCGCCATTGCACCTACTGTTCATCGATTTTGAGAAGGGGGTTTATCTGGCGTGCCTAACCCAAGAGGTATTCGAGAGACTGGGGTAAGACAAGGTTCCATTCTTTCACCAATACTATTCCTTTTGGTGATTGGCGATGTGCTTCGTGCAGTTTTGTCGACGGAAAATGGGGGAGTTCGATGGACTCTTACATCTCAACTGAAGCATATTGCAAGACCTATCTTCCCACAACTGCTTAGGTTGTGCGTGGTAATATTTTTCCACGTTCAGAAGGGACCTACAGTTTTATGCCGTATCCGAAGGGCAGAAGGGTTTTGAGAAGCTTTTTCATGATAGTGTTATACTCTTGAATGTTTTCCAGACACTCGAAAGAGGTGGGTTCGTGAAAAAAAATCACAGTCTTTAGTCGTTTTGCAGGGCTTATAGAGGACATTCTACCGAATATGCCTAAAGCTATAAGAGAACTTTGATTTCAAAATCAAATCAATGCCATATGCTCTTTCAGTCTTCTACATGACAGGTGACAGGTGACAGTTCCATAGCAAAGCACACTATGCAATGGAACTGTCTAATCCAGAATATTAGGTGTACCGAGCAGTTCTTGATGCAGAACAATAGATGATGAGTCCCTGAGATGTCAAAAGAGAGTCATGGAATCATTACGCTACTGATCACTTTAAAACGACTCAGCGAAGGTTCTTTAAGTTAAGTTCTTTCTCTTTCCAACTATCACCCTCCTAAGACAAATAATTGAAGGCCCCTTTGTGCAAAATGCTCACAAATCGAAAAAACCTCATAAAGTACCGCAAAAGAATTTACGCAAATAATTCCTTTCAAAAACGGACATTCCAACCTCATTTGTTATTCTTTTCGTTTCTGCTTGCGCCTTGTTCTTCTTCGTCTACCCACACAGTTCCTGCCTGTCGCAAGAGTATAAGTAAATGGTGATTTCGTTTGCCTCCCAATGATTCTCTACCCCACGCTTAAGCGCTTTAATGCTAATTCCCATTGTTTTCATTTCTTAATGGATCCTAATGGCATCAAACATTTGTATTGAGATTATTGTCGTAACGTGACTGACTTTTTACTAAATTGGAATAGAAAATCGATAACTTGTGGTAAAGAAAATTTGTAAGAACGAAAGCAGGTTAGAATGTGAACTTTTTGAGGTAACGCCTAATATATGGAACGAGAAACGATTTTTGACAGTTTTCACATTGAATACAGTTTACTATGTCAAAAATAAATGTCTTACTTTGCAGTCAAAACTGAAACTCTCGACCAATCAGAAACGTTTGCCTACTTAGTCTCTAGAATGCGGAACGCGCCCATTAAGAAACGTAATCAACACTAACCGGTCAACCATAATTGAATTAAAACTCTGAACGTACTCATGCGAGTGCACATCTTTTTTATACTGCAGCCATAATGACTTTTGGCTCAGTTTCGTCTAGTTTTCGTTCATTTTTCACTCTTCATAGAGAGTAGTGTCATTGGTACTGAGGATGACTACCTTCTGTAAGAGCCACCGATATGACAATATGGTTACGTTTCCTTAACGCAATTATGGATGTGCTGAGACTTTGACAGCGTGTGAGCAGAATTTTCATTTTCACTTGTATGTGTGAAGTCTTATTTAATTTTTCTGAAATGTCAAAATGTGTCTTTGGGTAGTTTTTAACTTGGGGAAGTTAAACTGTCAAACGACCTGAAGTTGACCATATAATTTACTTTGTCTATGGCCTTTAAACGTTTCGTAAGCCTTTTGAAGTTAACGAAACTTGACACAACTGAACATAGTTCCAAAATTTTCATGTATTACGGTCGGCATTCAATGGGACATATCTGTATGGCGGCTTAAGCTCACCTAAGACCTAAGACCTAAGACCAGTTACACATTTGATATGTAAATTTGACAGATGACAAGTTTTTAGTTTAAATCAAAACTGATTGATGTCACATTCAAACAAAATGTTTACGAAAATAAAATTCAATCAACAATCACAATCAAAGTTCAATGAATAGATTTACTCTTAACCACTATTTCCTTAATTACTTTTACACAACTAACTAATTGACAGCTTTATTATATCAACAATTTACTAAAACTTATCGATTTGTGTTCACGATAATTGACTATACATGCCTACCTACCCTCATTCACAATATCAATAACAAGTCGATAATTGTCACAATTATTTGACAATTGATTAAGCCCTATTGACGTATACGTACGAATTATTATAGCCGCTGCAGTAAGCAAATTTAAAATTAATAATTATCTCATCGATTTAACAATATTTATAACGAATCGTTTGTATATATCGTTTTACCTAATTAAAATTCAACTACTTACGGCAAGTGGATGGTAAATACAAAAATAATTATATTGTTGCAAACTGTCATCAGTCGTACAGAATGTGACCACCAAATGACACTCACATCCTCCCCCGTGCGTCGCTATTCGTTCTTGACTGTCACAATGAAAATAAATAATTACACAATAAAATGAATAAAATGAATAAAATATCGATTTGCTAACATATTAAAAACTTTATTATATCTGCATTTTAAAGAACAAAAAAAAAAAAAAATTAAACAATATTTAACACAAGTGTCACATTGAAAAGGGAGAGGTGGCTGCTAGCGCTGCAACAGCAATCGATTGGTAAATATTTGCCAATCAAATAATTGGCATTAAATGCAGTGACAGTGCAGCCCGCCTCAGTATCCACCCCTGTCTTGTGGGGTGTGTGTGTGTGTCGTTTCATTTTTAAAATGCCGGCCAAGATGACAAGCGCACAATCTTTTGACAAGAAATTTGTCATGTTATTTCGTTGTAGTCTACTGATAATGATACTATGTCATGCAACAATTAAATAGATTTCGAGTACGAGCTCCCTGTTAGTTTTGTAGGTATTTAGTGTTGCACTACAAATTTACTTTGCAAGCTTGTTGCTAATTTGAAGAGGACGCCGCGATAAAAATCTTGTTTATTAGGTAAATACAATTCAAATTTGATCAATAATTTGACAGATAAGAATTGTGCGGGAACATTGATCTCTTAGAACTGTGAGTTGAGTGACTTGACAGATACGAGACGACGATCAAAAGATTGTTAATTGAAGTTATCAACAGCAAGTATGACACTTGTATTTGGTACTTGAAGGTATGAATAAATAGTTTTCACTCCGCTCCGCTCTGATCAGAAAGGTAGTTATTTTGGCAGGCAACTCACTTTATAGAAATTTTCAGAAAAGTTGATACAACAGATGGAAGTGGACCTTAGGGTATGCACTATCATAGGAAAAAGCTCTGGAAATGAAGAAAGAAAAACCAAGGCTTCAATTCGATTCAATTGACACGTTCCGAACTCTAGGCCTATTTTTTGAGGTAATGCCTAAAATATGGAACGGCACACGAATTTTTGACATTTTGCAGATTGACTTAAAAGGTAGGGAGAATTTTCTTACCTTCAAATCCAGCACACTACCTCAAAAAGAAATGCCTTACTTTGTAGTTAAAACTGAATCTCTTGACTAATCAGAAGCGTTTGACTACTTAGTGCCTAAAATGCGGAACTTGCCCAATTACGGTTCAAGCAATCGGCGGTCAAATACTCCAAACAATGAAAAGCTGTTGGGCCAGAAGAGAGAGTGAAAAGATTATTGCATAAGTCCAAGGCAGACTTATTTGCTTGTGTCAGGCGTTCATTAAAATACAGCGCAGTGTTGGGTCAAGCATTCCATTTCTAGAATCACTGACGGATCGAAAATGTTTGAGTTGGAGCTGAGGTCTTTGGACCCAAGAAAGATTTACTACTTCCACTGTACTTTTTTATTTAAAGGGCACCCTTGTAGAGTTTCTGCCTGAGACACGGCTGCCAGTTGTGAAGACAAAGTTTTCTGTCGGTCTTTATTCCGGAGGTTCGGTCTTCGAAGATCCTCTGGCTGGACTGGATGCGACCATTTACTCGATGCGACCAAGCCAATATAGTCAGCCTATCTTGGCTTTTTGGACTACATTCACATCCTGGTACAGGTCATAGAGTATGCGGTTGTATCTTCTCCTCCATTCACCCTCCTCCCATATCGAACCCAAGTGGCAAAATGGTCATTATCATCCAATGAACTCAAAGTCTGTCAAGTGCTGCTACGATGCTCTGCAATCCCTTTCGAAGCACAACAAGGTAGAACACAGCTGGGTCCCTGGAAACTGATGGACTTTGGGCAACAAGTTTGCCAGTGCTGGCTCTGTGAATCTGTGTTCATCGGTCCTGCCGTCAATTGGACATCAGCCACGACGCTGATTAACCACTGGTCCAAAGCGCCACAAGATTAATCACGACCTATTCCTAAAAGGAAATCCTTAACTTAGAATAGCTTTCCTAGCGCGCTTTCTAACTGACTACCTTTAAAAATATAAACCAGTGCCAGGCAATGAACTGTCCACAGGAGTATGAAACATCCGGGCACAGTTTGTGTGAATGCCTAGCAGTGCATTGGTTAAGGAAACCTGTTCTCCACTGAAGAAGATACTCACTTTAGTGGAACTAAGGCGATCTACTAACTACTGTCTTTCATAAGGGAAGTAGTACGTCTCCTAGTTTAACTCTAACCCTTCAATAGATCTGCCTTTCCTCTTCTCCACAACTCTTAGCTAATTTTCTAATTCGAAAAGAACTTCCTTCCATTGCGTCTAATTGCAGCATACCCAAAAGCTACGTGAATAAATATTCTACGTTCCAACGGAAAAAAAAAGGGTTCACATCCAGTGAAAGTCCTGAATTTAAAAATAAAAATCCCAATCCCAAAGCAAATAAAAAATAGATTCACCTTCCCAATTCCCTTGGCTGGATTTTTTTTTATTCTTTTTTCTATCTACCAGCAGCAGCTCTTTAAACTTCACTAATGAGATGTCTGATGTTTTGTCTACGGATTTGGTCCGGTTCGTGTGCCACTCTAATTTGTATCCACATTCGTTGAGAAATGGGTATCTCATTACTCCACCAATTCTAATGGCCATTGTTAAGATGGAAACGTGCTTAAGTGTGTTGTTACACAAAACTCCTTCAACCAAACGAGGGACACACACGCATTCCTCGAGACGCTAATAAAATTTCTCAAATTGTTAAATCGTTAAAATTTTTTCACCGTGATTTCGTTTTGATTTCGAGATTTAAACCTAAATGGCAATTAAGGCGCTGCGATACTCGTACATTGTATTTACCAAAGGGGATGAATGTGACAAGTGCTGACATCGTTGCTTAATTAGTTAAGGGATGCGGACCAGACCCATATTTACAGTTGGTATTACGATTGACAGGCGAGCGAAATTCGTCTAAACGACTCAAATATTTATTCAATTAATAATCCCAACAAAATTTTTGGAAGTAGTTTCGCACAGCCCAGAGACCAGAAATATTATTGCTCACTTATCAGATGAATTAACACGGCTTCAAACCAGAGGGAGAGAGAGCGGGACACATTTAAGGGTTGTTGTAGTGAATGCGTGCTGCGGGGGTTAGCTGATTTTATTGTTTGCGTGAACCTGCTGTGCTGTGTTGTTTGCACTCATTGTGGCTGAATGAGGATTGTACAATCCTCCGGTTGATGGTGGTGTCATGGGGTGTAATTGTTGGGACATATGTGATGTTTTTTTCGCTGTTGATTGTTGCAAATTGTGGAAATTTTCTAAGTGATTTAGCTTAAATGTACTGCTATTAGAACAGATTGGCATTAATGGGGGAAGGAAGTATAAATTACAAGGAATCGATTTGATTAGACGATAAATTGCAATCAGTGAATGTGGATGTTCGTTTTTAAGGACATGAAGGGTGGTGGTTAATCTTGACTGATTCGATTAGAAGAAATGTAACTGGCTTATGTATGCTCCTTGGGCTCCTTCGTTTGTGGAAATTCTTATCCTAAAAGACTGAATAGAAAGACAAAAAGCAAGCAGTGCTTAGGGGTTCTTTGTTGTTAAAGTCATTTCTGCTAAATCATCCTGATAAATTGCAAAGTTGTATTTGGCAGCACTTTAAGCAGATCTTGCAGAATGGTCATTAGACACCGATCCATCGAGCGCTATTATCGGTTAAAGTTTGACAGTTTTCGCGTTACATGTGGCAAACTGTCAAACGTCAAACGTCGTCGTTATACGTAATGAGAGTTCGATTACCGAAGAAGCCCTCTTCAAGCGACTTTTTCGGTTACACAGAGTCCATGGCATTTGCACAGGAAGTTGTTTCTATTCTCTCCTACATACATATGTAAGTGCTACTGTGCTTTGGAGAAATAATCTGTACTTAGCCACGTTCTTCTTAGATAAGCCGCATAAGGCTAAGGCTGGTTTGATAGTTATCTCTATGAGGACACATGGATTTAATTATGTCCTTGGACACCCCAGAGAGCGTGTGCTTTGCTTTTGAAGAGTCCTTTGTGGACTTCACACTGCTGTGCCTTGAAAGTAATAGTGCAGTCGGACTCTGAGGAGTAAAAATCGTTCCTGAATATTCAGATCTTATAGGGATTGAAGGTTTTAATTGTAGTCTAGCTCTCTATTGATGGAATTACTCTTCCAACGTCGGGTGGTGGCTGAGGCTGAGAAAAGGCTATAATGGTGCCTCATGTCATTGGAGGTTGGATTGTTTTAGAACTCAGATACTACTTGCAGCTGATTTTTAACTTACACATCAGTGTTTAAGGACAGCAGGTCTGATGTTTAGAATAGCCCTAGTGGAGGTTGTGGATGTTTGTCTCTGGATCTTTGTAAGTTATCCTCCTTGCTGCCAAGTTGGACTTCCATATGTTAATAGAGGTCTGACAGTAGAGCTAGGTTAAAGTTATTGCTCCTTTAATGAACGCGAATATCTATTTATGGATCCAACGTCGTCGGTAGATCATTCTCTTTCTCTTTTTTGTGAATTGTTGCCTTACATTCAGTGAGATGCATTAGTGTTGCTTCAACCTTCAGAATTTGTATCCTGTTATGTTCCCAGCTTTCTGAGTAGCCCCTTAGATCTAGAAAGACACGTATTGCCTGTATAAGAATAAGAAGGCGATTCTTACGATAGCTATGTACATCCAGGGGATGATGATTCGTTCCGACGAATTTTACCAAAGTTCTGCATCCATGCGAAGGCTATAAATGCTTTTATAATTTAAAGATAAGAGCTCGTGCTTATCACACGGTTTTCAGCTTATAAGGGGTCTCAACTTGAGAATAATTTCCAGCCAAATTGAGATTATGAGGCTTATTTTGGGTTCTATTAGTGCTGGCCTTACTTTTTGCGTTTTGTATTCAGCGCGCATCAATATTCACTCTCAGTGGGTGTTGTCTAAATTATTAGGGATTAATTTTAGCATGTGTCTGTACCTAATTCAGTATTTTTTTCGCCTTCATGTCGGAATACACTAGATCTCAGGTGCACGGGAGCCTTTTCGATCTGCTCTAGATGCACTGCTGAATCTCCCTCCTCTTGATACTTATATCATGGAGTGTTCGCTAAAAGCTATCCTCAGACTCAGACGTGGTGGTTTTTGATATGAAACTTTGATGATCTTCCTCGACACCTATCCTATGACCCTGATCTTATGGATATGCCGTCTGATGCTATGACTCCGAGGCGTCAGTTGCGGCGCAAGTATGAGGTCGACTTTCAGGACTGGCTACCGCCAGCTTCTGTCGTATTTTCACGGATGGTTATAACACAAGACTGCAATACTCATTGGGTAAGCAAGGCTCAGAGTTTCTCTGGACCTGAACCTGCGTTAGGTCTGCCTGCATCTACGGTCAGGGCCTCCATAGACGATTGGGTTTCTTATGAACACAATTGTGTGCGGCATGACTCTGCTGGATGTATGCTGACTAAACGGATGCTCCCAGATGTCAGTGAGAAATCCGCGGCATTCTTGCTGTCTCTCAGCAGAAAAGACTGCAGACAAATTATTGGCGTTCTTAGACTGCGAAATTCAATCCTATGTGATTGTCCTGCCTTTGCTTGTATGAGGCGGCTGATTCTAGATGCGGATGTGGTGAGTGCTGTCAATGTGAGCTCTTCGTCACTGAAGCGCCTACTGGAATTTATTAAGAAGACGAAAAAATTCACACAATAAAAGGAGGCGGGCTTTCTGGTAGTCCAATGGGCAAGTTGATGTCCAGCTTTGGGTATAATAATTACCTTGGCCTTAGGTTAATACGTATAGGTAAGACATTCTCGGCTTGTAAATATACTGGTGCTCTATTTAGGAAAAGCATCCCATAGTCCACCCTACTTTGTGTTTGTCATTAAGTTGATCACGCAGAGCAGAGCTTGTTTTAGCCTTGTCATACCGTTGTATGAGCTGTTAACTTGTACCCTGAGAACCATCTGTCATTTTAAATAGAAAGAGTTAAATTAGCATTCCGATGCTTTCTTGCAGTCAAAGGCATAAAAAGAGTCGGAAGAATTGATAAAAGAAACGCCACAACTCAGCCGTCACGAAAAATGTCAAAACACAATGACAGCTGAGCTGTAAATAGACCGTTACTGTTCCGATCTAAAGACGATCAGTGAGTCGTGCACTGACACCCGTTGTTCGTCTATAAGCTTCTGACTGTCGTTATTCTTATTTGTGGCGGCCATTTTTAGGTCTTTAGATCGACTGCAGGAGACCCTTTTCTATTCATATTGGACAGCAGCGGAGGTTCGAGGTTCTTTCCACTTCCAGATGAATTAGCCGTTTGTCTCCTGTGCAGTGTGCTTGCTAGCCAGTTAGCCTTGCCAGTTTGATAACCAGATGGCGTTTCTCATTTTTTGTTTGGCTTTTCTTTGTTGGCTGGTGGAATAAGTTCTAATAATTTGACGTAAGAAAGCCCTTGTTATACCTATCTTGACTTTCTTCTACAGTCTTAAGGATCGCTTGGTTCCTTTTTCATGATTTGGCTTCAATAGGTAGCTGGTATCCTTTCACTCCAAAGACCAGTCCAAATTAGGTTCAGTGATTGATATTTCAGTCACATTTGATGGCAACCCTATGGATCAATTCCCTTCTTCACACATAACCACAACGTAGTCAAAGTATTAAAACCAATAAAAATCAATTTCATAATATCCTGAGTAGGATCAAACGAGTAGATATATAATTATCGATTAACCACCTCTTTACTGAATGTTTATCGGTCTCTGATGTATGCCATTACCATTTAACGAACAATAAAATCCAAATGCCACTCCTTCATCCACCGCACATCAACTACACAATCGATAAAAGCTATATTCTTCGAGAGAAAAAAAAACCCACAACCTAGCAGATAAATGTTCGTCGGGAATACATCCTATTGCATAGAGATACCGATGTGTTGTATCCCCCCCAACTCCCATCAAACAGACGTATACGAGTAGAGTAAAATAAAAATAAAAATGCCAATGAAATAAAATCTTCAAATCGTTCACATACGACAAATTGATTGCCACTTACCCTCCCGAAAGTGGATATTACCAGGAATTTACATTTATTTCCCCACACTAGCTCCTGCATATTCAAAAAGGACGAACCCACTCGTCCGACAGCAGACAAAAACAGTTCAAACAATCAAACAAATGGACAATAATGAGATGGAATTTCTGCATTTCTCTTCGAGAGAAAAGCACAGAGCACATGAATATTACCTTTATCCTCACACCAAGTTCAAAACAAAAAAAGGACGAAGAAAAACCACCACCCATTCGAGGAGAAATGAAATTTTACGCCATTTAAAGTCAAATTTCCTCCCCTCTCCTACTCTCTCTGGTAATTGGAAAAAACCACCTTACAAGGACTCCTCAACGGGTGTGTGGGGTGGGTTGACATCAGGACGACGAGGACGACACAATGACGATGACAACGAGGGTGGTAGGTCGAGTTCGAGTTCGTCGCCGTATTCACCCGATAATCGCCAATTATCCCTACCACCACGGGCAATCGGAGAATGGAACACTTACACTTCTCGTTTGACGAGATTTTTCACCACCACCATTGTCACTCCATCCAGAGGTACAGATATACCACGCCTTCTTTTTATATCCAATCTTCATTTTGAGTTACCACTCAGCCACGCCTCAGTAGTTGCCTCTCTGTCTACACACTGTGTGTGATACGACTCCATCTTATCTCTGCTGCAGAGGTGGTGACTAAACGAGTTTCTACGTTAGTGTTTGTGTGCTTTAAAACGATAACTACCCATGCGTATACAGTCACAGTGAGGTGTGAAAGATTATCATGGATATATGCGACATTAGAACGCCAAGTTTATCACAGTTCGGAACGCGCTGTTGACGTGAACGGACGTTAATGCCCTCTGTTCGTCGTATAAAGTGACAATAAATATAGATACATTCTGTATACAAAGTGACAGTGTGGAGAATAAAACAAAAAAAAAGTAGCAAAGAAACAGTGAATCAGAATGTCAAGTGTTCAAGTGCAACAGCAACACATATCGCGTTTTCTAACCAGCAACAATCATCCGAGTCCACTCGGTCAGGACTATCAAAGTGATAATAATACAAGTGCATCGCTATCGCCACCGCGTCCAATTAATTCACCACAGTCAGCGAACTCACCACAAAGTAATTACACGCTTAGTCCCTTGCCGGTGGACAGTAATCAGCCACTGCCGCTATTGCAGCAACAACAGGCACAACAAATACGGCCTTTACCACCAACCACGCAGCAACCACCTCATCCCGCTATGATTGGAGGTGGGTGTTTGCCACCACCAACGGTGGTCCAGCTGCCGACGGAAATACGTGATTCCGGTTATGACAACTATCACCATCATCAGGGATACATGAGCAGTCGTTTGCCGGGACAGTTTACACAAACGTCACCGCCGCCAATTGCACCTGCCAAAAAGTCATTTTGCATCGATGCACTATTGGCAAAGAATCAAAGTGATGCTGAGAATGCAAAGGATCAAAGAATGATGCTGCCATTGCGAGGACATAATGATCTGCCGGCCGTAGCAATTAGTGAACAAGAAGCTCTAAGAAGGATACACGAAAGCCGAGACCAATACGGAACACCAAGTCCCGACGGAATGTCAAGGTGAGTTCGCTTTAAACGTAATGTCAACATATATATATATATTTTTTTATTATAAAATACAATAGCAACTCTGTTCAGCGGTTTAATACAGTAAATGACATATTAAGTGTCATAAATGTCAAATCCCTGATACAAAATGGTCAACCGATTCCACGAATACAATGAAAGGCACTGTTCGACAGTTTAATTATTAAGAAATGACAAATTTTTAATCTCAAAATAAATATTTTTTGGCGTTTTCAGTGTTTGTTTAAACTTAATGTATTTCGCGTAAAAAGACCTGTGAAAGATATGTATGTTTGTATATGCGAAAATTAGGTCTATGTATGGTTTTATGACAATCGGAAGATTGATTTTATTTCTTGCACGCTTAAATGTAAACATTGTTAAAAATTGATTGTACTTTCTGTCCCAAAGCAAACTTTATTTTTCAAGTTTTAATCTTTCTTAAGAAAGTTTCGTTAAGTAGGTGATTTCCCTTGTGTTAATTTTAGGGTACAACCGAAAAGTTTTTCTGGTAAAACATATTATTTTTTTAACTTCTGACAACCAACTTTTCCTTTGTTAATATTTCGCGTTAGACACATACATGCTTGCAATTGAGTTTAATAAAATGGAAGCCCTGTCAAAAAATCATCAGTACATAAGCTCTGTTTGTATAATTTATTTTCTGTTCATTCTTAGATTTTACACTTACACTAAACGGTTACAAAATATGTGGGCTTAATTGAAGGAACCGTGAGTGCAAAGTGCTCCAATTTAAGAACAAAATTATATTTAAATTACAGCGACATCTTGTTTTTCTAAGACATAGCTCAGTTTTTTTTGTAGAATCTGACAGGAGATTTTGAGAAAGAAAGAAGTAAACTGACAGGTATCGAAACGCATTTGTTTTTGCAAGATTTCAATCAAGTTCCGATCCGCTTCTATCCGATTGCAAAAGAACTACCCACAATGCTTCCCTTTCAATCCGAAAAGTTACATACTGCTATTCAAGCCTCTGTTCTGCCTAAAATGAAGGGTGTATTCGATCTGTCAAACATTGTATTTGTTTGATTTGTTTATAAAGTGCATTTTTGGGTGCAGTATATAAGTTCTAAGTAACTACATAAGACAGCGTCTGGATTCTTTCAATGGCGTCGAATCAGACGGGATCGGAAAGATTCGTATCAGTTCTTGAAGAACAAAAAAACAAATTTCTATTAGGGATTATTAAAGCTGTTGACGAATACTTATTGTTTCACATATGAAGTACAAAAAAACTTCTCAAAATTACGAATAAACCCCTGTTCGTCTGGGTACTTTACATATTTTTGCTGAAAAAAGGACCTCACCACTAGGTATGATTTTTGCCACACAAAATTCCAGGCGAAACCGAAATATACTTACGTTGCTTATCTGAAAAAGATAAATTAATAATTATTACATACAGGGTGATTCGAAACCCATGTTTTCAAAATAATAGACAATTTTATTGATTTAAACTTGAAAAATAATGCCTCACAAGTCATGCACATTTTCTGTTTCCCACTGGCTTGCCCTTTCTTATACTTTGTCCATGACTATTCGCAAGCACAGTCAAGTCACAGAAACACTTTCGATACCGAAGATTGCCTGAAAATTTAGCAATAAGCAATAGCGATATGCGCTCAATAGGTGGTTCCAAAGACTGTTAGAAGCTGGGTTAATTCAACATCATTAAATCATCGGACAATATGCCGCGCTAAAACTCGTATGACACTACATTTTTTTTTTTGTATTTTTAATGTGATTGATATTAAATTAGAGCAGTACGAAAAATTCATCACTGAAATTCTCAGTAGGTGTGAGTGTATAGGCACTAAGCACATAAATGTCAAAATGTCAAAAAAAATGTACTTCTCACAATATTATTCAGCCGCTGGCAGCTTTTTTTTGACATTTCTGCATTGAGAATAGATTAGATTTTGTTGCTTGTTTTTGCTTTCCAGCAAAATTTGAAAATAAATAATGGCACTGTACAGTGGCTTGCAAAAAAATAGCTTTGCTTTTCGTAAAAATAAACTTGCTGTCTTTTTCACGCGAAGCTGACACTTTACCATTATCAAGTATGTAAAAAATATGAAAAAAAATGTGGTATCATACGGGCTTAAATACCTAGGTGTACTGCTATTGGATTCTTTATAGGTCTTGTCCTCTAAATTTGCTTGTTTACAAAGCCATTTACTTGGGAGTGGAAACCCGGTCCGAAAATTAAAATATCGACGATTGTACGCTGCATCAAAGTAATTACATTTTCTTGTTAGAGTAAATTTCGACGATTCTTGTTGGTAGTTTTATTGTGTATCGTTTCAATTTGAATTGCCAAAGTCTTCGTTACAAATTTCTAAAAAAAAAAATTAAAGAGGTTATAAAGTAGAAAGAAAAAGTTACAAAGTAGATATGTGTTTAAATAAACTATTATGTGCACTTAGGCTGCGCGCACAGTGATGCGATAAAATGATTAAATGCGAGAAGCGTTTACCTGCAATAAAATATACATACATATACTCTAATGTACAGTAAAGCTATAGTCATTCTGAGCTGAGCGCTGAGCCGCGCTTGTAAGATTCTCGCAAAGAGAAGATCTTGGGATGTGTGCTAGAAATATGTTATTTCAGCCACGATTGCCACTTTGGGTCCAAATTTGGTCCTTTTTTACGTTTGGTTACCTTTTTTCTAGAAATAACATATGGCAGACTTATTTATGGTATTTTAGCAAAGTTTTCAGCTTTATAATTTGTGTGTACCTTGTTACAGAGTTTTGTCCCTTTTTTTCTGCTCTTGGTACCAAATTTTTTTCCCAAGTGGCAACCGTGATTGCAGCACAAGCTTTACTTAGTATAGCCTCACTGTTTGCGGTTACATATTTTATCGCAAGTAGTTGTTCTCGCATCGCATCACGGTGCGATTGGCCACGTTGTAGTGGTACTGTATGCAGTCACTGTCAAACTCAAATATGGATACATCTATTAGTAGACAAATATAATTCGCTCGAAAACACCGCAGTGTAGTTCAACAGGAACATAAAAAACACTCTGTGAACTATAAACGAATAAAAAATGTAAATATAACTCTTCACAGTCAATTTGGACACCATCCGTGGAAAGTTAATTCCAATACACCAAAGAGAGAAACTTGTTCACCCAGTGAATCCTTTTTGAATCGTTCTTCGAAAGTACTCCAAGTAGTCCAAAACAGAAACAATTAGGTCCCACGCAGCTTCTACTTTATGATCTGGATAAAGCGACCGGAATTAAATTGTCTCTTCACCTAGCCGGTTTCTCGGTATGTACAGACATCAATCCTTCTTTATGGTTCTTAGACACGTAGTCTGTGTACATCTCTTGCTTTCGGTACATCTTGAAGTCATTATTTGCAAGTAATCCTTTCGTGGCAGTAACTAGGTCCATTCGCCTTCCAAAACAGCGATTTTTACGAAAATTTACGAATTTCTACGAAAAGCTGTTCGCGTACGGAGAATTTTCGTAGTTTTTCGCAAAAGAGAGCGCTCACGGGAGAGTAGAAAATTTCCCCATGCTATGAATTTTGGTGCAAGAAATTTCTGTGGGCTGGTTTGCGAAAACTGTCAAATCTGTCAAATCAGTGTATTTTCAACTTTTTCTTATTCAACCCGTTCGTTTACTTTTTCGTAGTTTTAGCTCTCTCTGAGAGAATTTTACCCCCACTCTTCGAAATTTGATAATCTACGAATTTTAGTGCAAAAAGTACGCGAACGGACCTACTACTGCTACTGTCTGACAAACAGTCAAAGGTATTACTCCCATGTGAAAACTTATCAAGAAAGCTCTGTCTTCCTGAATGAAGTTTCCTTCAGTTAGCCCTTTAAAATAGCTTTGTTTGTCGCGTTCTTAAGACGAAACCGCTAAACTGATTTTAATGAAATTTGATACAGAGTCAGCTGGAATCCTGGGGCAGGACATAGGCTTTTTTTTCTTCCCTTCAGAGCAATGTTTATTATAAAGCGCTAATCCTCTTCGCTTCTCTTTAATTTCAGATCTGAATCTCCAACGTCTTCACACCGATCTAGTCCGCCAATTAGTCCGGGTTGTGAGGATCAACATCACATTAGCATGCGAATGGAGTTCCATGATGAATTTAAGAAGCCAATTCCCCCGCACAGTCCAATAAGACCACAAGACTTCCCACTCTACGCCGGTGGACATCCATACCAACTATTAGCGCAAGGAGGTTCCGCATTCCATCGGCCTCTGGATCCATCGGGTAAACCCATTCCGGTGAGTTGCAACGAAGATAGAGTGAAGCAATTCCATTTGACTGAAGATTGGCAATCCTCTCTTCTCAACTTGCAGCTCCCCATGGGTCATAGTTTTGTTCAATCACACCTGCCATTCGAGTTTCTCGCCCGTGCCGGTATGCTGCATCATCGGATTCCCGAGCTAGCCGCCTATCCACATCATGCGATCCTTGGCAAGACAAGACGCCCGCGAACAGCGTTTACCTCCCAGCAGCTACTTGAATTGGAGAAACAATTCAAACAGAATAAATATCTCTCAAGACCGAAACGTTTCGAAGTGGCCAGTGGGTTAATGTTGTCCGAGACACAGGTGAAAATTTGGTTCCAAAATCGTCGAATGAAATGGAAACGATCCAAAAAGGCACAACAGGAGGCCAAGGAGCGTTCAAAAGCCTCAGCCAATAATAGCTCTGGTTCTAGTTAGTTCGACAAAAAAGACAAACAGGTGTGTGCTCTCGGGGTGAATGCAAAATCCTGAATCTAGTCAGACTTTGAAGTCATGTTTTAAGTTAGTGACCAGGAACAAAGGATTGATCCAATATTTATGTTTAATTTTTTTTTTTTTTTTCAATGTAAGAAAGGGACATTTTTTTGTTTAAAACACTTTTCTACTTTATTTTCTGTTCTGTTTTAGAGAATTTTAAAAGTAAAAATATAAAAAAAAAGAAAAAAACTTGTAAATAGATAAAACTTTTGAATAATTAAGATAGATACCCGCTATGTGTGATACGTGAGTAATAAATTAATTTGTAAATATTTAAATAAGAAAAAACAACAACCAACAAACAACTAAATAAATAAATTTCAAAATACTTGAAGCAGTATTTAGAATTTGAAAATGCTTTCAGAGCTTGAAACTCATAATTTTGACAAGAGTTGGAGGAATCTGTGAAATGACAAGATTTTGCAGGAGTCTAAAGGCACGCAGTGTGCCTCCTCCTTCTGGCCGCCCGACACTGAGAGGTACCCTCTTGGTTGTTCGAACGACTTAAGGCAGCCACTATAGGGCTTTTCCAATTCAGCAGTAAAGGGCACAATTCAATTCTTAAGAACACTTTCCATGAGACTCAATGGGAATCGCATGATACATTGGGTTTTCTTGACATCGACACAGCGTACGAAGTAGGTTATCGCACCAGGGAAGATTGGCTACATGATGAAGTTCACCCTTCGGAATGAGATTCAAAAGACTTGAACCAATGTCTCTAATACTCCCAGACTTATGCATTGTTTTCAAGGCCGAGGTTCTAGCCATCCTCAGGGCTGAGGAACTACTCGAGATGGGATCAGCATCCAATAAGGATATTGCCATCTTCACTGACACACAGGCTGCGCTCAAGGCGCGATAATCTTTTGTCAAATCTAAGCTAGTCAGGCATTGGCGGACAATAGTCAAGACAGTATGCTGTATCCCCTTGTGGGTCCTAGGTTCATGGCCCGTTCTCTGATAAAACTGTTCGTTAGGGATACGGTTTGGCCAGACAATCCTTAAGACAAACGTTTGAAGCTTCCTCGTGATAGTGACGGTCACCCTCCAGGTACAATTAGGTGTATTGGCAGGAGAAATATTCTCAGCAGAATATAAAACATGACTAACCGCAGATAGGCTAATCTGAAAGGACACAGGGTGCCTATGGCCTTATAGCTGGAGACAAACTGTAAGATACATAACCTTCGAAGTGGTTAAAGAATTAAGCCTAGCATAATTCAAGAGTAAAGAGGTCAAAAGAAAGATACATCACTTGCGATTTAATCACTGTGAATCAGAAATCACAATCGCAATCTGCGAGAGGCATATCAAACTATTTAGCTGCATCTAGTCAAAGTGAAATTTTGTACTCGCACATATCTTATTTGTAGTGAACAGTGTATAAGTCCTATAAGGTCCTTTTACCGAAGGGCAGAACGTTGAACAAAACAGAATTGGATGATCAGAAGTGACAGTGAGTATGTATAATTTGTTTTCCAGTCTAAGCTGAGTTTAGTTCGTTTGTGTTTGTTGCACTGGTAGCAACAGTTTGGGTCCTTTCTGCCCATTAATTTAACGTCCAGAGCACTGTTAAGAGAGAGTTAGAGGAACTAGAACTAGAATCTAGAAATGCAAGATACCCGTTACGTCAACGTTACTTAAGTCCTCCAGTTCCTCCAGATAGTGACTACTAAACAGTTCTTATTCTTGTGACTATAGCTATATATATATATACTAAGAATGACCAGAGAAATCGATTTCTTCTTCAGAAAAACTTGTCCTTATCGTTCAATACTTAACTGAGGATCAAGTGATTGTCTATGGACATTTTTAACCTTAACAGCCGCCTGACTATCCATATGGGCATCATTCGTCATTAATCAAGCGCCTGCCCATATTGGGAAAGCATAAAGGAGAACCCAGCTGACCGTTCTGGACAACGAGATCCTTCGTGCGTGTCCCGGTCCTCCAATGTTCCGGAGCATTCGGAAGTGCGTCATCTGTATCAGCGATGCCTTCTTACTTGCATACTCGACATGTCAGCTTTGAAGCGCAGCCTATTGTCCAGCATGACTTCATCGATTCCTTAGACCAAATTATCTGATCCAACCTGGAAGTATGCATACTCCACCGTCCTGCGACTGGTTATCATGACAGCCTCAGCCTTGTGGGCGGATACCAGCCATTCCTTTATTTATCCGTGACGGACTCTACCTCGTGGACATGTTTGGCTACTGTGATCACGGCGATGTCGTCGTCGGTAAAACCAATAATTTTGACTCTCTCAGGCAGCGATAGTGGCGAAATTCCGTCGTACATAATGCTCAATAGCAGAGGTCCAAGAACAGATCCTTGCGTTATAACGTTTAGGGCCACCTTCATTGTGATTTTTTACATAGAGATTTGAGCATCGAATTGAGCAGAGTCTAACGTTTAGTTGAGCTCTGTTTAGGCTGTTTAGGATCCATGGTCTTTACTCCTCCAACTTTTATCAAGCAATCTGTTGAATCTTCTCTCGAAACAGTTTTCGGCCCGAATACCTCTATCTATTAGAACTTCTTTATGGTGGTTCCAAAACAAAGTGTTGTTCCTGGTTATTTCACATGGTTTTGTGGTTCAATGGATATCCCTTTCAGCAGAGAGGAACTCCTTACACCCTTATGCTTTGCATCAATTCAAACATCTCTTTCTCAACCTAACATTCTTCACCTGCACTCGCAGTAACCATTTACAATTAACTCCTTATTATGATTGTAATCAACCTCTCAAGACTCCCCGGGACCACTCTACTTACTAATTCACTTCATATCGGGGCCAATGGCCACTTCATCACGTATAACTCTGCTCCGACACTTACGAAACCACTTCAAGTGCGTTATTGTGCGTGAAGGCGTCCAAAGGAAAACATTTATTCAAGCAACACACAGTACTATATCCCTATCCCGGTCCATGTCGTCCATAATTCATCTCACAGAGAGTTGATAGATGCATCGTGTGTCGTCGTCGTCGTTCACACTGAAGTGGATACGCATAATACGTGTAAGAGTGCATATCACTGGTCATGGTCAGGCCACCCCCTTTAAGATGCACCTTATCCACCATGCCACGCACTAGCTATGAAATGTTTACTCTTCTGGTGTTTGGTGTTGTGTGCCCTTCTCATCCTTCTCCTGCTGTGATGCGACAGGACACCAAAACGCATGATAGTGCGAGTTCCAAATAGTACAAATTCCAGTTGATTGTGTTGTGTGCTCTGTGTGTCGTTTAGCCCATCTGTTCATCTTTGTGTCCTCACACAAAGTGCCACCACCACGCCATTCGGTGCTCTCAGTACTAATGCCGAACAGATGATTGCTTAAATGTTCTCCTCCTCATCGTAGTCACATTTGTGTCCTTGTCTCGTGTTCGGTATTTTGTGGTATGGAAGTAGAGCGTGTAAGTGTTACTTACCCCTTGGATTCTCTCTGCCGGCAATTAAGGGTGCAAATTATATTATTTGTCATCGCTGTACCACTCACCCTTTGCGCCAAACACCAGAGGGATTGGATTTATTGTTGACGAGGAGGGCTGCTGCTGCTGCTGCTGCTACTGCTACTGCCGATGGTGATTTGTATTCATTGTTGCACGGTTACGGGTTGTTTATCTGTAACATTGTACTCACGTAAGGATGACGACGATTAACAACAGAAGGGAAGGAAGAGCAACAAAAAACCAATGACAAAAGATGATCTCTGTGTCAACACAGATGATCAAATTTTCGCTGAATTATATTTCTCTTTGCATATGACTGACTTTGGCGTCCTTTATTTGCCGTTTATTGCTTAATTTTAAAGGATATAATGCGAGGGGTGAGCCGCAGCACGTTTTCCAATGGATTACAATGGATTTAGCACTGTTCGAAGGCATTTGGATATTTTAAATTGAATAATTTGCATTTAATAGGATTTGAGTGCTTTTTCACAGTCTAGATTGAGGTGATGGCACTTGTCAGGCTTTGAAGGACTTTCGTTGCCTAGCCTAGACGAACATTCTATTCAAGAGTTTGAGGCACTTTTTCCTTTGGCAGTATGTAAAATCCAAAGTCGACATTAATAAGCCCGGTGTAAGTGAGGAATTGAAAGTCAACATTACTCGCCAAATATCACTCAAAAAGCTCGAGCGCGTCATCGAAAATTTAAACGTCAGAATGGACCATCCTAACGGTGGTTAAGGTTAACATTTGAAAGAAATAATCTTTAAAAAATAAATGTCAAGAGTGGTTCTTTTCTTTGATAAGAAGATAATCCGACAAAATTATTGTATTTTTTTTATTTTTTTTACTCTTGAAAAAAGTACCTCTAAATGGATCACCATTTACTTGCACTGAATAAACCTGACTTAAGGCTTCTATCGTCGGTGCCGTGGCTCTTTGGTTAGTGCGTTGGACAACTGCGCAAGGCTTTCCAAGTTCGAGTCCAAGAAAATACGATCTAAGTCTTCTGTTCTGTACGTGTACAAATATATATCACGCACAACACAGTTGTGAGAAGCTAGGCCTTGGCCCTCTATGGACTGCGTACGGTCTATTATTTATTTTTTATAACACTTGCCGGACCCCACTTTGGACTTTGAATTCATCAGACAGCCTTCCTCTATGTAAGACGTGACATGTGGACCCATCATATGTCGCCTTGATAATTAACCATGAATGCCCGATTCCCGATTGACACTATCAAACGCTTTTTCAAAATCGATCGATGAACAACAGATGAAGTGGTGATCTATACTCAACACACTGCTCGATGATGATCCGCAAGGTGTTGATGTGATCGACACAGGAGGATCCAGATCGGAAACCTGCTTGCTCGTCGTTGAGTGTGTCTTCAAGGTGTTCTTTGATTCGCTCTAGGATGTTCCTAGCTATTATCTTGGCCACAGCAGAAAACATGCAGATTTTAGGGAGCTTGACGATCATTCCGTTCTTCCACTTATCCGGAACATTCTCGGCCCTGACAAGTGGAAACAGTAGCTCGTCTGATGTCGTTGGCGCAGCTTGAAATAGTTCCGCAGGTATGCCGTCAAGTCCTTCCTTACTGGGGGGGAATTCAGAAATTTCTTTCTACGAACACTTCAGTCTGACTTGAGTGCATATTGCTGGCGAATACTCGGTTCAGAACCGAAGCAAAGTGCTCCTTTGATCTCTTCAGTTGATCCTCATCCGATATTGGCAACGAACCGTCTTAGCCTTTCACTGGGTGTTAAGTAGAGCTTCGGTCACCTATAAGCTCTTTGGTAATTCTGTAAACGGTTCTGCTGCCGCACCTCGCTGCTGCTTCTTCTGCTTGCGTGGCCAGCGCATTGATGTAATTGCTTCATGCGATATAGGGACTCTAGATCGATCCTCTCTGCTGCTGGAGCTTCCAAGTTCCAGCTCAGCTTAGTATTGAACAAAACACTGTAACTTTCTGGCGTCTAAGCTTATGAGAATGCACTTCACCTATCCAGGGGACAGCGTATTACCTCGTGTGTGTCCTTAACAGAACAAGGAAAACCGTACTCGGCCATATCCATTCATTGCCTTGGACGAGTTGTCAAAAATCTCATAATACTTGAACAACTTCCGTTTGTCAAGCCCTTCTTCAATATTTCAAAAGCTAGAATTTGTCATGCATTTTCTAGCATTTGTCTGACCTTGTTATTAGAATCTTTTACGAGGATAGGGCATGACATCATTGTGACATGTATGACACATCAAAACAGGTACTAAGACTACTCCCACCCTCAATCTTTCAACCTCACCTTCAAGTGAAACTTTGACTCTTAACTCGGCAAACACGCATCACAAAACTTCTTCGAAACTTTTTATTCACATGAGGTGCCACAAGACACCATGTTTACACTGGTATTATACCCTCGTTTGGTAACACCTTCAGGCTGCAATTTGGCTCATTTTGTATTCCTATTTCATGCTTGAAAATCATTCCCTCTCATGCCCATACATCTCACACAAACATTTGAATTATTCTTCTCGTGTTAAAATTTTCTAGTCGAATAGTTTCAATACCGCAAAAAAAAGATACAAATAATAAAAACCTTTCAACACGTACGTCCAAGGCAAATACGTGAATTGTTGATTGTTTAAAATATCTATATGTTCTCGTATCTGATCCCATAATCTGATTTGTATGATGATTTATTAGGCACAGACACACACGCATAAAAAAAAGGATTCCTCTGCCATGAACGTGCACATCCACCCTCTTGATTCAACTGCTCTGTGCTCTCTCTAGGGGTAACATTTTTGATGAGACTGTTTTTTTCTGTTGGTTATATATTGTAGAGCATTAGTTAACGGTATTATTTATTCAAAACAAATTCAATTGGATTAATACACTCGATTGCACTTTATTTAGAAAAATTCGGAAATATTTTTTTGTCGTGCTGCTTTTATTTTCTTCTGGGATTCGAGACCCCCTCTGGCAAAAGCGACAGACAGAAATGTTAAATCTATTCAAAAGGGGATTGGCTGGATGGAATCAGATTGTTTCTAATGACAGGATGAGGTATTAAAATTTATATTTTCGATTTTTTTTTTTTTAAAAAACATTATCCTGTGCGGTTGATAAATTGATTGGATTGTAGGGGGAGGGAGGCTGAATTTGGTCAAAATTTTAAAGAGCCATTCTTTCTGGTTTCATCTTTCGGGCATTATGCAGCACAAAGTCGCCTACTTGCGATTAATAAGAGAAAGAGGCTGAACCTTGGCTAAGAAGACAAGGAAAGATACAGTCAACACTGGAGCTCACAGGAATCAGAGACACTCGTCCGATCTGGAAACAGACTAAAACCATGAACAGCGTACTGTTCCAATGTGTAATCGAAGTGAGCAGTGTTTTGAGACAAAAACTATAAAATGTGAGATTTGTGCGTTGGGAAGTGGGAATATTTCCAAGACGATATTGAGCCCATACTCATAAATATTGTGGGACTTCCACCCACTAAGCCTACTTCCCCTTCTACCCTTGATCCTCTCAGCTTTGCCGTCAAGCATTTCATCGCAAGGGGGAACTTCAGTTTATTATCCTCGATTCGTTCCTATAGAATACAAGAAAAGTCGGAGCTCAAAAGTTATAGGATTCCTTTATTCGTTGAAAACTATAAAACAATCGAATAGCGCCATCTAACCTTGACAAGATAAAATATTCTTGTGAATTAACCTTTAAGTACCTATGTCTTAAGGTCCGTTCACAGTTCAATAAATAATTAAACTGTGAGCAAATAACTTTTAGCACATTGACAAATTCTACTTAGTTTCTGTGAACAAACGATTCGCTGGCTTTTTCGCGAGTAAGGCTGAAAGCACACAGGATCAGACAAGACGTCTTTTTATTGACAGACAAGAAAACACGTCTTATTCCAACACACTGGGCTGCATCGTTGTAGTTCCTATCTTCGTTCGTCCATCATGATGGTAGACACGGTTTCACTTATTGCTTCACATTACTGCTTTCCCATGATCCTTGCCAGGACATCTGTTGTTGCAGATGTTTCTTAAAAGTTGACCTTGCATCTATAGAAACGCCAAGGTACTGCACACGGTCTCTCTCACGGTTTCTAAAACCTGTCTGCTATTGACAAGTACTAACTCCAAGGGCTTCATTGCAGTCACGCTCTAAATCCTCAAGAAGTTTGGCCACTACAACGAACGCTCTATCGTTATTATCGAGAACTTTGGCATTCGAAGTTTGAGAATATCGTCGAACACACGTTTCCACAAAAATGGACCTAGTACGGAGCCCTGAGGGACGTTAAACTGCCTCCTCGCGTCATTCACATTCTATTTTAAGGAGCTAACTATTCATAATCAAACTTGGAAAACTGGTGCTTCAGACTGTGCCATTGATATCTCAAATACGAACTCGTTGTTCCCTATAACAATTTGGGACTAAAGTTCGATGGTCATGAATGAATCTCTTGGCATGATTGGTGCTGCTTAAAAGCGCAGTGTATATGTGCTATTTAATTTGCACTGGTAAAGTGTAGCAAGGTCAGAGCTCAAAGCAAAGGTGGTGCTACAGTCTGGGTTGAACCTGGGTCTCAATTCAACCAACAAACTTCTCCACTTCAAGAGTAACTTCTCTGTGCACGCCAAGTTGGCTGAGGTCCTTCTACACTTGTTTGCGACTCCTACCACGCGGTCGTCTTCTACTACGCCGTCCATTCAGGGTAGATCCGAAGATATTCTAGCTGGAACGTTGGGCTTTATTCGCTCTTCCTGACCCAGCCATCTTAGACGCTGTATGCGAACTCTTCTCACAATGACAATGACATCATTGTACAGGCAGTATAGTTCGGCGTTTAATCTTCTTTACCACTCACCAACCAAAGGTCACTTGAAGATCTTTTCTCTCAAAATAACCATCCGATTTAGTCAAAGCCCCTGCCTCTGCAACATACAATAGGACTGTGGTGATTAGTGTCTTATGAAGATTTACTCGAGATTAGGCTATGTCTTCTTAGCCCATAGAAGCACCAATTGGCGAGACTTATTCTTCGTAGGGTCTCCCCACCCCACTCGTGTCATTTGGAGAGCCTATTGTGACATTCCGTTTACGATGCCTTTGATGGAATGGCCGAGGATCTCTGTTGTCATTCTGCACAGTTGCCAGGGATGTCGAGACTAGACATGGTTCTTTAGGGCTCTCTACAGCTCTGTGCACGCTATAGAAGGCAACTTTAATATCGAAGAAGCAACTTATTGAATTAGTTACGTAACAAATGTAACTATTGTAACTTATCGACGATTTTGACAGTTTTGGAGAAAAACAAATTTGCTGTGAGAATTATAATTTGTTTGCATTTGGAATAACTAATTGTCGCAAGAGCTACATAAGTTATTTTAGTTACATTAGTTACTCGCAGAAGAATTCTCTGCTTACGCCAATTAGTTACGCGTAATTATATGAGTAACTTACCTTGCCAACATGATTTATAAGAACTAAAACAACTTAATTCCAAAACAGACATACGAATCATCTTTATCTCTAATTTGCGTATTTACACTTTTCAGTGGAAAGGGTTTTCGGAAGAAAAAACTGTCCCATAAGGCTCTGCGCATACCCGTCTCGAAACTCATTTACACAAATGTCATGATTGTGCAAACACACACGAGCAATAAAAATAAAACCGGAAACATTAAATTGTAATCCCCTTTAACAATTACGAAGCTACATCTACCTCTCTAGATCCGAGAGTGTATTCCCCTCTCAATTATTTAAGTGCGCATAAATTAGGCAATTATTTGCCCACATTTATCAAATAGAGGTTTCGTCCCAGTCGAAAGCGAATCCCGAATACGTGTGCATGGGGTGAGTGAATCGAGTGAATCGAATGGAATAGGAGAGTGTTTGTGCCCAACCCTGTGGCAAACAAGTGCGTAGCGCAAAATTGATTCTTACACCCTTCATAATAGGAGGACTAATCAACCCCTCAAGGCAACCTTGTATCTATTTGGGTTCAACACCAGATAGAGACAGAGAGAATCTCTCTGGAGACTTACCGCACGTTTAATTAGAAGAATTTCCTGCGGCAAGGAAGCTCCTTCTTCAACGTTATAAGGATGACGAATGGCCAAAAGTACTAGAGAGAGAGAGAGAGAGAGAGAGAGAGAGAGAAAGTTGAATAACTTTTCTCGCCAAAGCCAAGGCAATTAGCAGATCATCTTTCTTTCTTCCCCAGGAAAAGGATATCTCCATTGTTTATCTCTCGTAATGCATTCAATTTAACTCAACCGAGAGGGTTGATTGCTGGTGTTCACAGTTTTTATCACAGGGGATGGACCAGACCGACTTTTGGCTAGAGGTGATGATGACTATCGGGGCGTCTCGTCCTGTAAACCATCGGTCAATTGTTTGGATTATTTTCTGGTGAATTATTGCGTGTTGACACATATGGTGTTGAATTTCTTTGTATCGCGAGTGTAATGTGCTCCGAATGTGTTGCCACACGAACGAGGCCGGTGAATAGAAGGAAAGGATCATGCAAAGCTGGTCGGGCCGATTAATTTGAAATCAAAATTTGTGCGATAATGCCTGGGGACGAACGGATTCGTGATGCGGGATGGATAGGAGTTTTTTTTTTTTTTTTTTGGGACATATGGACAAAGTAAACATAATTCTGTGACGACAATCCAAATTGATTGGCATTATGTGTTTTTGGGATGTACATTAGGGATGCGATGGGATTTGTTGAGGACAAGAGAATTCTAATATTCGAATATTATTTGTATGCCAATATTTGATCGAAACTATACATAATTGTTTAATGGCCATGGCACATGCTAATGGATGCGAACACGAACATAGTTAGAGCAACTCTTAAGCGACAGATGTTCACTGGGGACACTCTTGCAAGTGATCTAGGGTAAGCTCCAGCGCTAGAAAAGGTTGTATATCCTCGGCATCGCTGACAGTGCTTGAAGCGACCGGTCCTATTTTGTGGTGACTCAGTCCAATTTGTACGGGTTATTTCGGGGATTACCGTCTAGAATGGCCTCAATCTTCGTGTGGTTTCAGGCCCGAATTCGACTGCAAATTAAGCCGGGTTGCCGATAAGTGGCAAATTGGCATTTCTGGGTCTCCTTCGATAGTGGCCACTACAGCGGCTATGTTTTTGTTAGTTCCCAACAGTTTCTGTCTGTCCACGGTGCGACGAATTGTCTGCACACTGATTCCGTCATGACGAAATTTCCAACTGAGCTGAAATTTCGATAATATTTTTAATAATTTTCGCACGTTCGACAATCATAAAACGATGCATGATAAAATGACAAGCCTTAGTGAATATTTTGACAGCTGAATGTCATTGGTAGCTTCGACAACTGCTGAAACATAACAATTGTTAGAAGTGTCATTGCTATCTGCTCACCGTGCATATCAAGGAGTGCACAAGCACTTTATCGACGCAAACGAGCTCGTACGACACTCATGACTATGATCTGATCACACTAAGCCTCTGCGAGACAATTCAACATAAAAATACAGTTCACGTTCACTAAGACTGCATTCTCTGGAGCATAATGTGAGACGATGTCATTAAGCTAAGAATCCTCCTCACAATAGCGCTTTGACTTCCTCTTTTTCTGACATTTCGGGTTAAATTATAGGAATTCTATGTAACCCAACTCAATGCCTCCAGTTGTAAAAGTTACTGTTGGTAATGTGTACGGAAAGTACGGCACTCGTACGTAATGAACAATGCAAGCCCCGTAACGTGACTTTGTTGAGCTTTCGCTCGCTTTTGACAGTTCACTTAGCTGACATGTTCGGCTTGAGGCGAGCTTGGAAGAAAATTGCAGGGATGTAAGAGGTCCATGCACATACAGACGCGAAAATATAAAAAATATATAATTCCAAAGAGGTTCATTCACAACTCAGAATTTTACTCCCTCTCTTCCGAATTTGATAATCTACGAATCTTAGTGCAAAAAATACGCGAACTTACCTATTTTTCTTTGGTAAATGACAAATAAAATTGACAGATTGCTGCGACTAAATAAAGAAGTTGCGGTGAATAAAATGTTAAAATTTGCGAATATACCTAGCTCGGCTATAAATGGACCTAAAAAGTGAATGGCGCATTCGTTTCTTCACTTCAAAATAGTCATTCCTACTTCATAGTTCTTCTAAACGACTCAACCTTTGAAGGTTTCAGTCTGCCTTAACGTAAAACAAGAAGTCAGCAACTAACTTTAATTTTATGACGTTGTTAAGTTATCAATTCCAAAAAACCACTAATGAAGACAATATTGTTTTAAAGGGAATCACTTATCCAACAAAATTCAAAAGTCACCCACAATATCACGACACGAATGACACAGCAACATTATTTGTTTTGACAACCGCTTACGTACTTTTAGCTACTGTTTTTTGTTTTTTTTTTTTTTTGAATTCGAATTCTAATCTCACATTTAATTTAACATTAATTAAATTGAAATCAAAAGTGATCATCGTTTGTGATTACTTTGAACAAATTCAATAATTACAGAATAAACTGACAATTAGGACAGCAACTAAGCCTTTGCGTGTTCGTTTTATAGCTTATCAGTTACGTTACGTGGCTGTCTATTTGGAGCATTTATTAGATAGCCAGCCAATGTTCAGTGAGTCGCATTAGGTTATCTGATTTATTTATTTTTAATTGAAAATATTTTAAAGAGAAAAGCTACAAAACTTTTTCGATAAATTGTCGATGATTTAATATTTGACCAATGGCAGGTGTGTCTGCAGCGCATCAATTCTCCTGTCAGATGTCAAATACACCGTCCAAAAAATTCTTACGTATCCAAATGGACAAAAAGGAAAAGAACGCTCATAACTCTTATGTGTGTAATTTGTAACAAAACAAACCAGATACTCACTAATCCATCAAATTGTTTGACATCTGCAATTTTATCGCACATTCGCTTGTCCGCTCATAAGGATGTGTGTATACTACACATCCGCGTATCCTCCTCGATAGCGAGAAATCTTCTTTCCTATCGATATGCTAATATTTGCGACGACAAATCACACACAGATATGTATGTGCGTATGTGTCAAATGCAAACACAGATTGTTCGCTAATGGCCGGCACTGTATGCGAGAGAGAGTATACTCGTACTCAAGCACTCATCATCACCGGCAGCGGCAACGCTGCTACATCAGGACGACCATGTAGCGCAATTGGTAAATAATCTATCGTCAATTGAATAAATTGCCACACTCTCGGATTATTATCCAAACAAAATCCATCGATGGAGAGGAATCCACCGGCAGCGGCAGCATTCTTCCGGTGATTGCTGCTGGCGGCGGCTGCAAGAATCATGGCCGCCATCAACCGACTGTCAACCAAGAGTCGTAGCTTAACTAGCGGTAAGTGCTAACAAAGTTTTCAAGGCTTCAAAATCGCATTCGCTAGATAGAAGCACACAATTTCCCAAATTGGATGTAGTTTTTGATTAGTTTTCGATTTGAAATTGGATTTTCGCAAATTGTTACAGACAGAACCCAGAACTGAGAGCACGCAGCAAGGGCCCCATCGTCATCGTCATCAGCGTCACCGCTTCAGTGAGATCAATTTATTTGAATAATTGCGCAAATTGTTGGCACAAGGATATCATCACATAGCTTTTATCTATTGATTTTGAAATTATGAGAGCAAACAGAATGAGATGGACCCTCTCGGATGGTTGGTGGATGGTGGAACTCTTTTGAAGGAATGGTTTGGTGTTGGCTTCTGCTGATGACGATGAATGACGGATGAGTTTTGTTTAGATTTCCAATTAAATTGTTTGATTGCAGTCAGCAATATACCGCTATATATTATGTGTTTGTATTGATGGTGTTTTTGGGGGGTATTTCTGTTGATGTTTCATTTGACAGCGTTTAAACGAGCTGCTATGCAATTTAGTAGATGGAATTAGTGCTCCATGGATGGATGATGGGACAATTTTCGAAAAAAAAACCAACCAACGTGTAAATTAGACCTTAATCTGGAGAAGACACATCTAACCTATCACTGAAAAGACCATAATCATCCAAGTGACATAAACATCTTTGCCGATGGGTCCATGATGGTATATCTTTTCAGAGGAACTAGATCTAGCATACATACACAAACGTTAGATCACCTGAAAGAAGTCCAAGTCTTTGGTAAAAATATTGCTATAGCACTGGTCAATCAATTAGCGAATAGACGCATATAACATCCCTGACAATGGACTGTGTTCATTAACTAACTCCATGAGTGCTCATCTCGAAATTACGTTGCTCTGGGTGAGAGGCCACGTAGAGACCGAAGACAATGAAAAGGTGGACAAAGTTGGGGTCAACCATGTTCTCTGGTCCGAAACCATTTGCTGCAATTGGCAGAGGAGTGATAGTGCATCTGATTACTGACTGGGTTGCGGCGGAATATCAGAGAAGCTTGTAAGTAGGCTAAAATAGCAGGCTGTTTAAATGCCCATCTACACCACTCATAGACAATCTCTATGACTGGAACGGGGAACACTGAGGAACCAATTGGGCTATCATCCTTAGAAGAGGAGTCTTTGTGAGGGTACCGCAGTGGTTTGCAGGTCTCACTTAGTCAATGTCCGGTATTAATTAGCAATAGCCGCCTGCTCATCAATAGCCGTAAACGCCTTTACGACGGCTTGCCAGGATCTTCCAATGATATCAATATCATCTGCGTATCCCAGCTGTTGGACGGATTTGTGAAATATAGTGTCTTCCGTGTTGACCTGCGCACTATCTGCTCCAACACGATATTGAAGAGATCACATGACAGCGCATCTCCTTGCCTGAAACCGGTGCACGTATGGAAGAGTTCCGAAGAGTTGTTTCCAAGTTGCATAGAGCATCGCGTGTTTTCCAGCGTTACGCGACATATCTGGATAAGTTTTGTCGGTATCCCGAATTGGGCCATCGCCTAGTAGAGCTCAAGACGATGGATGCTGTCATAGGTGGCTTTAAAGCCGATCAAAAGGTGGTGGGCTTCGGCTTAAAATTCTTTGCTCTTTTCCAGGATTTGTCTGAGTGTGAAAATTTGGTCTATTGTCGATCTGGAAACCACACCAGTACTGGTCACACGATACGTTGGATAGGTTTTTATATGCGACACTTAAGAGGGATATGCCTAGGTAGTTCTCACAAGACATAGGATCGCCTTTTTTGAAGATGGGGCATGCGTTCCTCCACCCATACTTGGTTGATGACTTGATGCATGCACCCACCCTACCAAGACATCACCTCCGTATTTAAAGAGTTCAGCTGGAGGCCAGCGGCTTTGTTGTTCTTAAATTTTCTGATGGCTACATTAACTTCTTCAATACTGGGTGGGGGCGTTGGTTCTTCATTGACTGGAGGTCGGTTCTCTTCTTGCCTCTCTCTATTTGCTGCCCGTTAAGCAACTGCTGGAAGTGTTGCTTAAGCACATCAACGATTCCCTGTTCGTCGGTGACTAGGTTGCCTTCGGTATTTTGAAGAGCCTGCGTACCAGGTTTGTAGCCAGCTGCTTGGCTTTCCGATAAAATTGCCGGTTGTTGGTGCACTCGCGAGACTGGGAAAGTTTTCTCTTTTCTTCCCTTTTTCTGGTCCGGTACTTTTTCCTCGCTGCTTTCTTGTGTGCATCTTCTTTCACCCTCTTCCACTGTACGCACTCATCATCATACCAAGGGCTCCTCCTTGGTGGAGGTTGGTAGCCAAAGGTGGTCACGGCTATCTCTTTGATGATGTTGCGGTATTCGGTCCACTGGTTGTTAGCGTTAGTGGTGGGTGAATGCACTGCAGAGAGTTGCTCTTTGTAGGCTCTGGCTCCTTCTGACGTGCTAAGGCGTCCAACGTTAAGCTTGTTTTTCTTGACGGCTCTCAGCTTCTTATCGTTGGACAGTCGTGCTCTGAGCTCTCCGGAAGTTTTAAGTCCCTATGCAGCATGAAGGAAGTAAGTGACTCAGATTTTAGCTCTTCTTTTGGTATCACAATGACCTTTTAGACCTAAGTGAGCTGGTGCCCATCTGTATCTGGGTGCCAGCTGCCACGACAACCTAACCTGACAACCTTGGGTATAAAAGTGTTCTTTTTCATTTTCACGTCATTTAATTTCCCTAAAAATTGTAAGGACCCACTTCACCGCTAACCATTATGCATAACACTTGCTGTCGCTATAAACTCAAGAACTACCTTTACCCATAAAAGGAAGGAAAAAATAATAATTTTCCTCTCGTTTGGATCCCATTTTTCCGCCCCCGTCCCCTCCGCGCGGACTGAACCATTACCAAAAAATTACGAGTGAAAAAGTTAATTGCCTAACGGTTTCTACTTCAACCCTCATTTGTGTGCGAAGGAAACTTTTTTTGTTTCTCTCCATTTTTCTGGGCCAACATAATTGAAGGTAGTAAAACCAACTCCCATCAGAGTACTTCGGGCTGTATCCCTTGGCACCCGATACAAAACAGTAGCAACAACATTAATAATTCTTACCGCCGAATGTGGACGCCATTTTTAATGTCCTTGATTACTACCACCCACCCCTTTTCTGTTTTTTTTTTCCTGTTTTTGCTTCATCATACTTTCAGTGCGAGATAAACTGTAAACGAGCAAAGCTCTCTCCTGCCGAAAGGACGACGACGACACAAGGTGGATGTTCTTAGCAGAGTTGATGTGTGGAAAATTGTCTTTCTTATGTCCTAATAGGGGTTGAATTGGTAACTGAATGAGTGGGTGGTTCTCGTTGGGTTGTTGTTTGCCATCTCTGCGACGCACATCCATTTTGTCAACTGGAGTTTAATGGCGCTTTCATCCCCCAAATTTCCTATACACATACAGCCATACATAGTACATATGTATGTAAGTGTGTATTTTTATATGCCTGTATCCGCAGCAGCATCATCATCCACGCAGCCTCGTCGTCCTCCATAGTCATCGTCATCGTCATCATCGTTATCATCATCTCCTGTGCTAGTTATATGAAAGAGGCACTTAGTTCCTACTTTGGTTCAGATATTCTGTGTAAGTATGTCCTTTATGGCTCTTAATTAAGGCACTGAGGAGTGTTTAATATGTTTCTCGTTTTTTGCCCGTCCTACTCCGCTTTCGTTCTGTTATTTGATGTAGATTCCTGGTTCGTATACTGGTGCCATTGCGAGGATATACTCGTATTGGAGGGGATTTTTCGAATTTATGTGGCACATGGTGCAATTAGTTGAGGGTAAATATGAAAGATGTGAACGATGCTGAGTCGGTAGTGGGGAGGATACGTTATGATTTTAAGTAGATTATACGCGAATGTAGAGCACTTTAACTCGAGTTCTGTTCAAAGTAATTGATATATTCCTTGGGGGGGAATTTCCTTTCTGACAAATAAGCAAATAACATCCTACAAACGAATTTAAAGAGTGAAGGCGCATTCACAGCTCAGCGACCGGTGAATGAACGAACTGCAGTTCACAAGTTTCATATACCGAAAGAACGTTAGGTCCGTTCGCGTACCCTCCCAAAATAGCGAAATTTACGAAAATGTACGAATTTCTACGAAAAGCTGTTCGCGTACGGAGAATTTTCGTAGTTTTTCGCAGAAGAGAGCGCTCACGAGAGAGTAACAAATTTCTCCAAGCTACGAATTTTAGTGCAAGAAATTTCTTCTAGCTGGTTTGTAAAAACTGTCACAGCTGTCAAACCAATATGTTTTCATCTTTTTCTTGCTGCCACTAGACGAAAAAGTTGCTGTGAATGAAATGTCAAAATACGCGAATACTGGTTCATTTCCTGAGCTGTATGCCTGTATTGCGCAATTGAAGTTGTCAAATCTTACCTGCTTAACAAGATGATTGTAGGTTTGTAGTACAGGCTAGGCTACATTGTAAGATCCATTTTCGTCTGTCATCCATGATCTGTCCTAGACCGTGAAACTCTCTAGATTTCTCCACAGTTCTTCTCTGACTGTGAATCCTTGTGATAACGCCAGGTCTGTTTAACATAAATCTGGTTCATCTTTAGCATTTCTATGCAGTGACTTCCCAATACCTTCATTCTTCTGCCAGCTAATGCCGGACAATGACACAGTATATGTGTCGCTGTCTCGATCTCCTCCAGGCATAGTATCATCCTCATGAAGACTCATCTCCTAAAAGTGATACTGAATGAACAGAGATGTAAAAGAATTCAAACTTTTGAGAATTGAAGACAACAGAATGCTTACTTTTGAATTCATGACTTCACCCTTGGACTCGGACTTCAGAAAATAAATTACCATTCATTTTGAAGGATTTGATTGAACCAATCATTTTAACCAAATCAGTGATTCGCATTCTTTGAAGTCACACTGAAGTCACTAGCATTCACTTCAAGTCTTAGCATTCATTTGAAGTATTTAAGACTTCACAAAAGACTTTAAGACTTCACAAAAGACTTCAAGACTTCATACAAATTTATGGCAGCCTTTAAGACTTCACACTAATTTCTTTCAAGTCTTTGATATTTTTATGGTCGAAATGACTTCAAAAACAGAGTGAAGTCTCAAAGACTTCAAGGAAATTAGTGTAAAAGCTAAAAGACTGCCATCAATTTGTATGAAGTCTTGAAGTCTTTTGTGAAGTCTTAAAGACTTCAAATGAATGCTAGTAACTTCAGTGTGACTTCAAAGAATGCGGTGCAGTCACAAAGATTTAATTCTTGGGACTTCAAATCTCTGATTCGGTTAAAAAGACTGGCTCAGTCATATACTTCCAAATGAATTGTGATTTATTTTTTGAAGTCCGAGTCCAAAGGTGAAGTCAATTGAATGAACTCTTTTATTTGAAGTCTTTGGCGAGAAATCACGGAATGCATTCCCATAAGATTGCATTCTCTTACAACCCTGTTAATGAACACATCCCATTGCCAGGGATGTATTTATATTTGATTGATGTTTGATTGTCCAATCGTCTCGGCTTCAGACTGAGAGTAGAGCTCGTTCTTGTGAAAAAATATCGGCGTCCACTTTGCCCTCTACATGCTAGACATTTGCAACTATTTTACCAAAACCAAGATCAACGCACATAAAATGGTAATGGATCTAGTCCACAGCCTTGAGGGAAGCCATCTGTCAGTACGTAGCACATTTCTCCAACGTCGATAACGAAATGCAATACGAGTTACATTGTTAGGAGGAAGAAGAGTTGAAGGTATAGTCAAGCTCCACTTAAAACTCTTCTAAACTAGTTTATCAATGCAAAAGTTCTTTATAAAGAGACTCTGCTGGATGGAGGCAGGCAGAACGAATGCTCCCAACTGAAATTCTCCACATTTGCTTAGTCCCTCAGAAGAAAAAACTGGAGGTAACTTTGGGTGTCTACTTAATCTACTAGGCTTGTGCTATGTGTGATGCTCGTGTTCCTGTTACAGTTAGCTTCAAATCCATTGCTAATTGCGCTTAAGTCCTCCAGCTTGTGGTAACACAAACAATAAAACGATTCATAAGACACAAAAAAACATTCTTAAGACCCAACAGATAATCTTTACTCTAAAAATGCAATTCTTCTCCACTTCCTGGTCATTCAAAGAGGATTTATCGTCTCTCTCTCTCTCTGTGGCCATTTGAGGGGTCTGAGATCAAACCATCTCCTAGTCGAAGTTCCCAACATTATCTATGCATTTCAAAACTAAGCATGAACTATCCAAGAAGAGGATATTCAGCAATTTTCCAAATTGTTAAGTGATTTACGACACAACAAATGCAAAAGTCAAAAACCTCGTATAGCCAAATCGTATAGCTGCCCTCTTACAAATTGGCCTCCATTACAGATTACTTTTCGACTTGTTCGACCCGGCCACCACCACCAAAACGACGACGACGTTCAGATGTTCTACCCTCATCCACCTCATCCACTTACGGGCTACAAGGGAAAAAAAATAAGGGATGTCTTCTAAATTGATTTAGGGGGGTGACTCCTGCTGGTCGATAGAAAGCAGATCCTTCCTCTTTCAAACAAATGCCAAGGAGGATATAGTCTCCTTATAAGTGAGTGGGTGGTAGTGTGACACATTCCCTGACAACCCTTAAAAGTACATTTTTTTTTTTCTATTTTATTGCCAAAATATGGTAATCGATCCTTCGCCAAAGAGGTGTGCTTTTTTGCTTTTTTGCTTTTTTGCTCTCCAGATTTTGTAAAGTGAATCAAATAACTATGCAACGAGTTGAGATTTTCCTTGAAGGGAGCAAAAGAGAAGACAAACAGGATGATAAATTGAATTACACTGCGATGCGGGACTATTAGCAGAGATTAGATACAATCGATTGGGCCAAAGAAGAATAACGACAAATATTTATTCCTGATGTGATGTCCTCCTCCTCCTCCTCACACTTCCCAAAAAGGCCAGGAGGGCGTGCACAGCTAAAGGCTAGTTCTAATCGCGCGCGAACTAGCTAAAGGCTACAGGCTGGTGGTAATAAATATTCGTAACGTAATTATGCGAGCGATTTAATTATTTTCAAGCGGAAAGGTAATTTGTGTCACTAATTGCGTGCAAATTGGATTTTCGTCGGCAGGTTATTATTTATATTACAGGTGGCTTATTGGGTTATAGCCACAGCCACACAGAGGCGCATTCGCCTCGAATATAATTACAGATTAATTCATATGCAGTGTCCTTTTGTATCTGTGTATGTGTGTGTGTTGTTGGGATACAATAAATGCGAGGTGCGTGGGTGCGTTTATATGACCCATAAGCCAGATAGAGGGTTGCCAGTTGATAAAAGACATTTATTAACCTACCAGAGCAGCAAAAGTCATTTATTAATTGAACATTAATCGGGATGATGTAATGTTATGAAATTGAGGTTATTAAATATTAGGTAGATGGAAGAGGTATGGCATGGGCCTTTGATAACAGATTCAATAATCGAGTAATCTATGATTGTTTCCCCCTTGCAGGAGAAAATTATGAACAAATTAGTCACGTTTGTTACTATTAGTAGATTTGAATGAGAGCGCAAAGCCGCTGAGAAGTATCATGATACTCTCTTAGTTATTGCGGACTTCTCAAGCCCCTTGCGTTCATGGGGTACTGCATAAAGCTGTAGGTCCATTCCATTCTTGCGAAACTATAAAGCTAATTGCCTCCAGTTGCGCATTATCTCCTTGAACTCGTTCGCGACACCTGCAACGAGGAGGCTCTCTACTGTGTTTAAGATTTGAAGACTCTGCGGGCGTTGGTGTCCATTCGCTCTACACATCCTGGCCAACTCAGACGTCCAATACGCAGTTCTTTGTCCAAGTCGATGGCGCTGTATAGCTCGTGTAGTTCACTGTTGAATCTTCTCCTCCAAAAACTGTCAACGCCAGAGCGATATCTTCATCCATTTTGGCTGCTTTTGGTTCAATGTGACACCGGTGACAGCCCGCTGAGTTTTGAGTGAGAATTCCAATTCTGTCAATATCGTCGGGGTATGCAGGCAGTTGTACGGGCTTTTGATAGATTGTACCACTGACTGGTGTTGGTTTGGGAGTTTCGAACAATCCCCTCAAGTATGAAGGTTAAGAAATCGAATGACAGCGCGTCATCTTTTCAACAAGCTTTTCTTCACATCGAAGGTTTTAGGAAGGTCATTACCGACCTTGATGGAACAGCGAGTGTTCTCTATCGTTATCCTGCACAGACGAGTCAGTTTGGTAGGGATATTTAAACTAGACATGGCAATGGAAACCATGCTTAGTTTCATTCTGCTTGACAGCCAAAACTGCTATAAGATTGAGGGAAGGCCGATTGTGGTCATCAAACTCTTACGGCCACGCCTCTATTCTGTCCCGATGGGAGGCTGATGGAAACAGATCACATGAACCCGATGTTAACATTCGAAAGGAGATTCAATGCAAGGATTCCTGACAGAAGTTACTGAAAGAACCGGAGGACTAAAAAGAAAAAGGAGTTCGCATTCTATACCGACGGTTCTAAGATAAACAGTGGTACAAGAGCCGGAGTGAAGCACTAGGAATAAACCGCTTCAAGCCGAAGTCACTGCCATTACGCAGGCTGCTGAAATTATACGCGAGAGTAAAACGATAACTGTCTATTTAGATAGCCAGGCAGCCATTAAGGCTCTGGACTCTGCTATAATTCGGTCGATGCTGGTGAGAACCTGCAAATCACTTTTAAACGAGATATCCAGAGGCAATACGGTGACCCTTAGTTGGGTACCCGGGCATATGGATATCGAAAGAAACGAGGAGGCGGGTGAGCTTGCTAGGAAAGCGTCGACGCTGTACATATCGCAGGTCCTTCCCTTTGTAGGAGCCGCAGTCAGTTCTTTAACGAAAAAAGTAGAAGATGAAGCCATCGATCGTGCAAACAGACGCTGGATTCATCTGGGTACATGCGTAACAGCTAGAGCTCTATGACCGGCCTTTAGCAAGAAGAGATCATGAACCATTGCCATTGTGTCATTGGCCTTCACGCAGAGAGACTCGGTGTGCTGCATAAAGACTATTGTAGAAGCTGTGGACTGTCCTGCCCTATCTGTTAGAAAAAAAAAGGAAAACTTGGCAGTCATTTCTTCTCGGAGCTGGAGGACTTAGGCAATGTTGAGCTGGTGGACCTCCTGAGATTTATATTACTATCTGGGTAGTTCTAACAGCGGAACTTCTTACAGCGTTCCCAGGGTTAAACGATTTGGCACAATGGCCCTGAATTGTGGGTCTAAGTGAGCAGTGGCCTTCTGGTTACAAGGCACCCATCTACCTAACCTAACCTAACCTTGGTTGTAGCTTAACCTACGCCTTTAAAGGCAACTCTTCTTTCTTTAAGAGGGACATCAAATTTGTGGAAAAAACGATTGCCTTCTTAAGGGCAATTTATTAACCAATCATGCTCCAAACAATTATGAAATCCTGAATACCTCGTGAGTGAGTGCTTTATCCCAGAAAATCTATGAACCATCATGAGCCAAAAGCCAACAAATGATTTCATGAACCTCATTACTATGCTGAACTGCAATTGAAGCATCACCCTCCAATTGAAATAAACAAAAGGAACTTAGTCCTATCTCCACTCAGTACGAAAATCTACCCCATCTTTGACTTGTTTTTAGCCCGAAGCCAGTGTCAGATACTCAGTAATGGATACCACCTTTCTGTATGTACCAGTACCACTTGTCATTGCAAACTTTGGACAGACATTCGTAGTTGACTTGTACATAAATTTTGCATTCGAATGCCTCAAGGGAGTCTGGCTGTTGATGAGCATTGAATGGTGTGAAAATGTTCAATATGCTCACATCAAGTTTCGACAAAGTGAAAGGTGACTTGTGAGTGGAATATTGATTTTTCTTTAAGAGGATTCTAGGTAGAAAAAAAAAAAAAAAACTGGAGATGCGGGGCATCGATCCCCGTACCTCTCACATGCTAAGCGAGCGCTCTACCATCTGAGCTACATCCCCTTATGACGAACGCATAGCCAGGTAGAGATTTCATATTTTTATACCACTTTTTTCCTTTCAAGGATACGTGTAGTAAAAATGAGAAAGGATAAAGGCTAAGGGGAAAATTTGGGTGTATGATTGCAATAGAGAAGAATGATGCAGTGACATTTGATAGTGGTCTCTAAATAATTTGCGATAAATGTATGAGATTTTTGCATTCAATTGTAATTCGCAGTAAGACGAATGACAGCCTCTTGTGATATTTTGTGATATACAATAAGAAATGAACTTGATTTGGGGCCCAAGTACATTCCAATTGGGCGGCCGGTTAACAAGAAGCAAAATTGGTCCAAGTCCAGGTTTTGCGATATCAAGAAATTTGCAAGGAATGTGTTCTGCCGTCAGTCTGCAGCTAGGCAGAGTTAACACATGGTCGTTATTCAAATGGAACATGAGTGGTTAGAGTTCGCAAATCTTCCTTGCTCTGACTCTTTTGGATGGCCCAGTAATAGTAGAGTGTAAATGCCCTGCAAAATATACTTCAGGGCTGACAAGAGTATAGCCCACTCTCCAGTCTGCTTCTTCAATTTCCGTCAAAGTCCTTTTTTACTGGAAATTTATACTTTTTCTGGTTTGAGGATATACCGAGGTGGAGGTGGTTTCATTTTCGAAGTGCTGCTACGAGTTGAAAGTCAAGTCTTGCGGGCCTACAACTATGAGCCATCAAACATCAGCTCTCTCCAGCTCTGGGACTTCTGGGACCTACGATACAGATGGCTTGTAAAGTCACCGGATTTGAATGCCAGTACCTCTGGCAGCCCTAAGACCGCTCAACGGAGCTTCTTTCTGCACTGCAGCTGTGTAATACTAAGCACTGTGCCTGATGCTCCTCTCAGACATGTTTCAATTGTTCCAATGATGCTCCTCGACTTGGCTATGAACTGTAGTGTTTTAGATCAACATACTAGAGCGGTGATAATTGATCTGAGGATTGTGCTGTAGATTGTCTTGGGTTTCAAATTCCACTTTTTACAGTAGAGGTCATAACCATGGCTCTGTATATGACCATTCCGAGGATTAGCCATGCAAAGTCTGGATATGACGTGATGTAGTCTGTAGAAGGTTCATGTCCAACAGTGTGATGTAAGTTGGACACCGAAAACGTGCAATTCGACCCCGTTAGACTTCTTTCTGTCGCGTTTTCTCAAGTCACAGGTCTATGGCAATAAACAAAACACCACCACTGCTCTGGAAGTCAACATAATCAATGCCATTGGTGAAATTCAGCCTGATTTATGCGCCAGACTTATGGAAAATTGGGCGTTTTGGATGCGCTCCACCCAGGGCAGCTGCAGTAGATATTTGAATGGTTGTATATTCCACATATAATGGCATACATGAGCCTTCCAAATACATAAGAAATGTCAATGATATCTCACTCACTGTTTGTTTCATTCAAATTTAAAGATAAGAAGCTCTAAATGGAAAGCCTTTTACGAGGATTCAATCCGACATTTGTTCAAAAATAAACACGAAACTAGTAACAAATGCATCAACTTTGTTATATTCAAAGCTCAGATATACATACATAGTAATTCAACCTCTAATAACCGTTAAAAGGACCTTAAAAAAAACTGAAATTACATTTGTAATGTCAAACCGTGGGCAAATAGCCAATCAGTATTTGTTTTCATTTGCTAATTCAATTTGAAAAATTTGTCGCATCCCTACCCCCGCTGACAAGGACATACAAAATCTCCTTAAATTGTCCGCCAACAAAGGTCTTCCTTCTATCTGCCGCATTCGTCGGACAGGGGAAAGGACATTTTTTTTATTTCTATTTATTTAGGAGCCCATTCGGCGAAACCGAAACCGAAACCGGCCTTTCAATGATGCTGATGACGATGATCCTTCGATTTGTCCCATTCTGGTTCATTTAGTCAACTCAGTATTTTGTTTAGCAATTTCCATCCTCTTCATTTCACAGGACAATAATATATCGTCGTCCTGTGGTTCACAGGATTATTATTTTCCTTTTTTTCTATCTGCTGGTTTTGAACATTTTCCAAACCATTCAGCAAGCAGCTTCCATTTTTGTGTCCTTTTTTTTTTTTTTTGTGATGATTCTGTCTGAAAGCTTTGCAAATACGAAAATAAATATAAATATCCTTCCTATCCTTATCGTGTGTGTGTGTGTGTAGAATTGTGTGTCCTACAATCAATGTCACTATAATGAGCACTCAGATGGACATCATCCCCAAGAGAGTTTGGTTGTCAAATGATGGTGGAGTAGGATGCAATCAATCTTCTTTTTTTTTGCTATTGTGTGTGACATGGGACGTGGCCAAATAAAAATCTCTCCCAGGACACACACATACAAGTAAAAAAAAAAAAAAAAACAAACGGTAAACAAGAAGAGAATTTTAGCATCTTTGTCGTCATCATGATAAAACCACAAGATGAGCAAAACGAAGAAAATAAGAAGACAGAGATGATGCCAACGCAAACAAAACATCCTTTTTGGATGAAAGATGAAAATATTTTACGAAGATTGTTGTTTAGGGTTTTAGAGGATCAAGCAACGGAATGCCCTGTTATTTGTCAGGATTTTGCGAAAATGTTCGCACTCATCATCGTCGATTGTTGTGTATGTTTATGTGATATGATTTGTCACAAGGACTCTCCGGGGAGAGCCAAACATACACAAGTGCGGTGTGATGTTTTATGTATGTTTTTTAGGTGGTAATGATATTTGTTTGACATCTCTTGATATTTTTGATTGCTTAGCATAAATATTTTTTGACAAAAGTTTTTCCAAAAGATATTTCACTTAGTATTTCGTTGAGCAATGTTATTTGACTTGGGGATTGTGAAAATCATTTCTTATCGCGGTGATTGAAGGGATGTGATTTGCAATGGTTTTTTTGGAAAGATTTCCGGCAGCTGGTAGCGTCAAATAGATCGCAATCTGGCAATCGGATGATGGCTTCCAAGTCGTTCATTGTCTTCGCTTTGTCGGCGTGGATTTGCAACTTGACATATCCTCGCAGAAAATAGTCCAAGGGTTTGAAGCAGTGCTGTCTAATATACTATTTCTCCAAATTATACTGCATAACTGCGTTCCTCAACAATCCAAAGACTAGAGTTAAACTAATCAGAGTTCAGAAATGTTTACTATTTTTTGATTTTTTAAAGAATGTTTGCCTGCCATAATATTTAGCATTGAGATTTATTTTCGAACACACCCTTTTAGCTGTCATTCGTTGGAAAGCTACAAATGACAACGTCACTGTACAGGCGCTGATTTGTTTTTGTGCATAGAAACTATGCAAAACGCTTGCAACGAAAAATTTAAACAGCACTACTGCTCCGGTACTGCCGAACGCTGTCCAGTTCTGCGGAACAGAATTGAAACGACAGCACTGGTTTCAAGTGACATCGGTCCATGACATAGGAAGATACGCTCACGGAATGTCTCCCTCACTAATTCATCATGGCGAGCGTCATCATAGACTACCTAAATAACACAATTAACTCGAACTTCCCCTGCTTCTGAATAAATGTGAGGTAGCTCATGACCAAGTCCTAACTATATATATATTTGTCGAGTTATCTCTTTCATTCCATTGACAACAACAAATTGTATGTTCAAAATGGCTGCGCCGATCCACAGCTGTCGAACTAGCCGCCGAAATCTTTGCTTTATGTGTGAGCTCCGTTTTGACTTTGGGTCCGTTCGTGTACCCTCCCAAAACAGCGAATTTTTACGAAAATTTACGAATTTCTACGAAAAGCTGTTCGCGTACCGAAAATTTTCGTAGTTTTTCACAGAAGAGAGCGCTCACGAGGGAGTAAGAAATTTCCCCATGCTACGAATTTTAGTGCAGGAAATTTATTTGGGCTGGTTTGTGAAAACTGTCAGACTCAGTGACAGAAAACTATCAAATCAGTGTATTTTCAACTTTTTCTTGTTCAACCCGTTCGTTTAATTTTTCGTAATTTTAACTCTCTCTGAGAGAATTTGACCCCCACTCTTCGAATTTTGATAATCTACGAATTTTAGTGCAAAAAGTACGCGAACGAACCTTTTATCAATTCGAGTATATGTACGTTGTGGAAAAACAATTCGATTGGATCGATGTTTATGTTGATCGTTTAAAAGTTTTCTGAACCACGATTTTTTAAATAAATTTGCGCAACTTTCAAGGTGAAGTGACAAACAAAACTAGACACAAATCAGTTGTCAGCTGTCAAAATGATTAAACATAAAAAAAGCGTTGCCAGTAAGAACTTACTCACTCAACTCGAGACGAATTAAGAATTATTCAGTTGACGCACATATGTCATGTCTTATGTCACTTAAGGGCCTTTACAGCGCCATCGTGTGAGATTTCTGATAATGTGTTCCAGCTTCCAAGCCTCTGCCTCGACCGCCACGCATTTTGCCGTGACGCACTGAGTTAGGGGGTTTGCATGTTATTTTTTCTCAAAGTATGACAAATTTACTGCGTAGTTTTTCGTCAAAAGACTCTGCCTATAGATAACCCTTCAAGACCCAGTTTTGGCTACAAAAGGCCTAAGACATTGCCTTTCCTATTAACAATTATTTATAACCTTCTTGTGATATCAACGCCAACGGCCACTCTTCAAGTTTCGCATTCATTTAGCAGACCTTGACAAAATGTCGATTGGCTAGGCTATGTGGGAGTACATATTATAATTATTGGAACCTCTTTAAACCGATTTGTCGTTTAATGCACATTTAAGCTGTTGAGTTTGATCCCAGACTGATAGCACTTGGTTGGATAGTTTCTTGCTACCTTGAGCTAATTTTCAGCGAAACGACGTCCGCTTTCTCCTCTTCCTTCCTTCTATTCAATGTCATTTGGTTCAAGTCCATTGTACTGTAAGAGAGTAGTCAATCATCGTTAGCGAGATCGAACAAATTTGGATGCAAGACAATTCTTTTTCCAAAGGAAACAGTATTAGGGAAGAATGCAGCCTTGCGTAAGCCCACTTTGTATTTTGAATTCGTCAAAAAATATGTGGGTTTATCGTACGTAGGAAGCGTTGATACTAGTTTCTAGTCTAGCGTAAAAAAAAGAATAAGGCACCAAAGTCGCAAGCCTTTTTGGCGCTACTTCTATATATTATGATCCGCTGAATGCGGATGTGGTTGACTCCAATCCAGATTTAGACCGGAGTTAATTCCAGATTCCACCTTAGCCACAGCAGATACATACATTTCCAGGTTAATACTGCATTCAGTTTCTTTTTTTAAGGAACTCTGCAATTCTCCCGTTCCAGAAAGTCCTAGGCCTTCAAAATTCTCTTTTTTGGGAACAGAAGCAGTAGAACAGAACAGTAGCTTGACAGATGCAGTTGATTCTGCTGCTAAAGTATTATCAAGTTCTGCCACCTTGTTGCTGTTCAGGGTTCCGTTTGATCGCAATAGTCATCTCCTAATCATTTCAGGATGACTTGAATGTAAAAGTCGTAGTAAAATATGTACATCTCTCACATCTTAAGCCAACCATATCCGATATAAGCGAAGCACCCTCCTAATAATTCACTTACTGTTAGAGGAAGCTCTGAGCTCTTTGGAGATTCAGAAACAGATGTACTCAGGGTTGTCGAAAGTACTACTAAGGGAGTATTCGTACTCCCTTCTTATAGACTGTACTCCTGTACTCCCTTCGTTCTGATTTTACTCCCTTTAAAACATCTCAATTTTTCCACAAAAGAGTATTAGAAAGTAACTCTAATTGCGTTTATTTAATTGAATGGGTCATCACAAACTGGTGCAATTACCCCGGGGTAAGACTGGCTTTTTAGAAGAGGAAGATGAGGTGTAAAGCAAGAAACATGTTAAAATCTTCATCCAGTGTTGAAGCAGTTGAAAAGCCGGCTAAAACTTATACATTTTCTCTTTTCTTTGCGAGCTGCCAATTTAGGAGAATTCACTCGGGGTTACCCCCAGGGCAAAATTGCTCCAGTGTGTAATGGGCTTCGTTTTGTATCTGTCCTTGAAAGTGATGAGATAATTTTAAAGCATCTAGTAAACTACGAAATGGAAAAGTAAGCAGAAAAAATAGTTAACCACACAAACTATTATCCTGTATCCTTGCTCAGGCACTCCGCAATACTCCTCCGTTAATTGGAAAACGGCATTCCTGGCTTTTTGTTAATGTCTCTGCAATCTGAACTTGGAGTTGTTATCTGTCGTCGGTCCTTTTACAAGTAGGTATCCTCCAAAGCCACATTGTGTGTGTTTTTTTTTTGCGATTAACCGACAACCCGATTGTTGACTCCTTAAAAGGACTTTACTCATTTACCCAATCTCCCTCTTTATATTTGTAATTATGACTTCTTTTTTTGCATGTGACTACAAAATCTAACCACACCTTCTACGTCCAGAGCTTCATCTCGTGCAAACACTCAAAATAAACTTGAAAAGTCCTTTCGACTACAAAATTCTAATTGACTTTTGAAACTGTAGTAATCTCATCATTTGTCTTCTCAACCAAATAGTCCATTCGACGACAAACTGCTTCGACAAATGTCAACAAAACTTGCAAGTTTACAAGCCAACTAAAACCTAATAAATGACCCCTTCTGTGGACATAGTTCCTGCACACCAAAGGACACTGTCCAAATGTCAGTATACTCGTACTTCTCTCTTTAAGTTGAATGTCAACAAACGACCCAAGGATGACATCCAATGATTCTCTCCATTCATGTGCATCTAATTCTGGTGCAAGTTCTCCCTCTCTCTCAATTGCTCCATTACAAACGAAATCTGTTCCATTTTGAGTTAATTTTTGTAATCAGAATTCTCTCCGCCGCCCCCATCCGCAATTCCTTTTAATTAAACAAATTCATATGCGTTTCTCCATAATTCAATTGTGTATACATATCCTTGGTAGTCAGAGAGTCACTCACACTTGCGAAAGATTTATGCCGTAAAATTACACCGAAAATTGCTCAGTGACTGCGAAGAATCCTTTTTTACGCCAAAAAAAAAGAACAAACAAAACAAGAACCATTTTGTATTAGTAGTCGCAGTATCCTTTTAACAGCGAACAGCAATTCATACATTTATGCATGAGCCAGCAGGATGTGTAATGTAATATTGGCTGCTCTCAAGGATTCACCAGGATATCGTAGAAGAAGACGATTTCAAAATTGTACCAAGGCTCAAGGATGGAGGGGTGTTTTTTGTGTTTGTTCTTACTCTTGTTGTTGTTGTTGGTGTTGTATTTTTCATATTCAAAATCCGAATCCGGAAAATGTTCGAGGAGTAAACTGATTTTATTTGCGCCCAGGACTATAGCATTACATGGATATCATCGTCGTTTTGCGTAAGGATTCGCATATTTAGCAGTAAGCACATAACCCTTGTGTCTATTGGTGGTTAAATCATCGACACTGTTTTGCTGCTGGAAAATGGGGGCGGCGGCGTCGTCATCGTTATTATTCGAGTTGGGGGGTGTTTTATTCAAAAAAAAAAAAAAATGTTCGTCGTAACGAGCGGATGCTTTCATGGGCACGTTTGTTGCTTATTCGAAATGGAAATTGTTCTTCTTCGGTTGGTAGAGTTATGGATAAGTATTTTTTTTTTTTTTTTTGGTTTTTATATTCTTGTGCCATTTAGTGAGAAGGGATTTTAAGGCAACAAAAATATAAAATGTAATGGTAGCTAGAGATTGGTAATTTTGTCGCCTGCCGGGTGACACACTCTTGTTTATTAAAGTCGTATCGTATAAAGTGAGTTTTTTATTCGAACTGTACTCGCCATTTCACCAGATCATAAGTGAAACAAATTTATGTGCGAAACGAGGAATTTGCATTAAAAACAAACAGAACTTTCACTAAGACGCAGTAGTAGACTTGAAAGCACAACATAAGAACCTGTTTAGATGATGACTCTCGACTACGTAGTAAATAGTAATGTCGTGTCTACATGCTATAGTGCTCACTCCTGCACTAATTTGATAAAGTTTAGGGCAAGGAATGAGTAAATTGAAACACTTCTGTATTTTTTGTTTGTTCTCTCGTCCAAGTACTCATTTTAATGCACGAACTACCGTGCTCAACGATCGAACTAGTAAAGTGAAATATTCTATAGATTCCTACACTACAACTTAACCAAGGGTCCATGCGATATAGGCAACGCCTAACTGCCATTTTAGAAATGTGCCTTAGCTCTCCCCAGTTGCCGTGCTTCCTTCTCGACTGTTTTGCGCCATTTATTCCTGAGATTGCAGGCAAATGCCTCTCCTGATCGGCAGGCTTTTAATGTGATCGACGCAGAAGGACGAAGAGCGGGAACCTGCTTATTCGGCATCGAATTTTAGCTACTACCACCAGGGATGCTGTTTTCCAATTTTGAAGGGGAGTATTTTAGAAGTTAGTTGCTTACTTTTCCATTTCGTAGCTTACAAGATGCTTTAAAATTATCTCATCATTTTCAAGGACAGATACAAAACGAAGCCCATCACACATTGGAGCAATCTTGCCCGGGGGGTAACCCCGAGTAAATTCTCCTAAATTGGCAGCTCGCAAAGAGAAGAGAAAATGTATAAGTTTAGACTGTATTTCAACTGCTTCAAAACTGGATGAAGATTTTACCCTGTTTCTTACTTTACATCTCATCTTCCTCTTTTAAAAAGACAGTCTTACCCCGGGGTAATTGCACCAGTTTGTGATGGCCCATTCAATGAAATAAAAGTGACAATATACTAAACATAATTAGAGTTACATTATAATACTATATTGTGGAAAAAATCTAAATGTTTTAAACGAGTAAAATCAGGACGAGGGGGGTACGGGAGTACAGTCTTTAAGAAGGGAGTACGAATACTCCCTTAGTAGTACATTTTACAACCCTGACATTTTCTCCTGACAAGTGGGAACAGTAGCTCAGCGAATGTAGTTCGCGCAGCTCGAAAGACCACCATATGCACTCAAGTGCTAAGATCTAAGAGAAGACAGTTCAATACTCGATAGGCGTACACAAGTGGACTGGGTCTCTGCTAATACTTTCTCCGTGTCCACTTTGATTTTCAAGCTCCGTAGTTTGAACCACTAACCTATCACAGCACAAAAATGTGGTTATTCTTATAGATTTTGTGAGCCTCGATCAATGATCTGCCATTCTGACAGATCTAAAACTTCACTTACTCTGCTTTGCCATATACTTGTATCTACTTTCCACTACCACTGGCTTCTGAGGACATAACAAAATTCCACTTTAGTTTTACGTTTATTGCACGATTACGTGGTGACGTTAAATAGCGAAATCTTTCTCTGCCCGCCTGAGCTCAGTACACCAAACCGGAGGAGGTCACGTAAAATCCCTCCAATAACCCTAAAAATAAAATCAAATTGAGCAATTTACGGTATCGCACAGTGCTATAGTGCCAAGTACCGTGAAGCACACCAAATCCACCAGGATCTGGCACAACAACAAGATACATTTGCAAATCATAAAACCCCGGCGATAAAAATCAATCAGCCATAAAATATGACCCCAAATTACATTACATCCTATCGAGGAACATTATCGACGCTATTTGCTGCTGCTGCTGCTCATGGCGGGGGTGGACGATGATACTACATCAAGTAACCAAGGGTTGGTGGGCAGAGCAAGCAACCCCATAAAAGCAATTTTCAAAATTGAATAATAACACATAAATTGTTGTTCATTCTTGTTGTGTTTTTTTTTTTTTTGGTTGGTTTCTCTCGTTTTTTTATGGTGGAAATCTGTCCGCCATCATCATCATCATCAGCAGCGGCAGCATCATCCATTGGGTGGGTGGGCCAACCAATCCCCCGCCATTTGGTAACGTAATTTTGGTAAAAGTTCGTAAGTGCCTTTGTTGTGTTTTGATGTTCTCCGATGAGCAACAAAATAAACATTCATTCAATTTAGCAAACGATTTCCCATTTTCCTTTCCGCCTTCCTCATCTTGTTTTCGCTTTTTTCATTTTGTTGTCTCTTCTCACTGTGTGTGTGTGTGTGCTGCATCCGGCTGAATGATTTACAAAAAAATATAAACGAAGGTCCTGTGTTCAGATGATGGAGGTTTGCGTTCAGCCCTCGCCTCCCCGTTGGACATGAAACTTTCGGGAAAACGGGAGAAAGGAACAAAAGCAAAAAAAAACGAACTTTTTCCTGCCGATACCTAGATTCGAAACTCTGGAGGCGACGTTGGTTGGTGTGTACACTGTGTGACTGTCCAAAGGAGCGGAGTGGTGAGCTCGTTAAATTAACTTTTATCATGCCAAAAAGTTGTTATTTATAGCCTCTCCGCCTGGCTCCAATTTTGAATGGGGCAGACATCAATGACGGATAAATGGTGGGCGCTGCTACACTAACTGGAGCCATTAACACACGGTTGTGTCTCGAAGAGACCGAGTTAGATCGATGAGTTCTGGGACGGGGCTTTTTTGACTCTGCGGAGACATTTGTTTATTCGAAGGTTTTGCGTTTTAGGAGGTATTTCTAATGATATATGGGTTTTATAGGTTAGACCATTCTTTGAAAGTGTTTCTATGTATTACACATAGAAACGTGTGGAAGGGAATTTTAAACCGATTACTAGAGAACATGTTTCAATATAATTTCAGATTGGAATGAGTATTGTCGAACTGCTGCCTGGACCCTGTCATAAGTCAGTTGCTTACCCTTAGCCCACTATCAAGAAGGCCGAATGCCTTTTTTATAGTCCCGTCCCACATCTCGCCATAATGTCTCCATCCGTGGATCTCAAAATACAGGCTAACGTCGTTAATGCGTTCCTGGAAAACACGACGTTAAATGAAACAACGTTGTGCGGGGCAAAGAAAAGTGAAACGACGTTACAGCAAAGAAACGCAACATTAAGCGAGGTATGGTAACAATTCGTTGCCGACGTTGAGCGAGGTAACGTTAACGCAAAGCCTCCGGACGCACTGCTGGATCTCTCTCCTTTTGATACTTTAACATAAGGGGCTTCGTTTAAAGCTTTCCACAGACTCAGACGAGGTGGTTTGGATGAACTTGCACAACACCTACCCTGGTCTTACCGTCACCGTATGACACAGAGGCATAAGACAGTACGAAACGAGGATAGAAGACAGTACGAAACTCTGCTTTCTGAGAATTTCTGGAGGCCTGGTGTTTCACGAGAATTTTTGGTTAAAATCTCAGGGGATTTTTGCGGACAGCTTGGGTTGTAAGGGGGTGGCTTAAGGACCTTGTGTAGTCGATAACTTCTGTCTTAGAAGTGCTAGAGGCATGAAACAAACACCCGTTGGAGGGTGTACATTTGTTGGACATAGGGTGATCCACTATTGAACACAGGGTGATCAATTGTTTTTGGTCTAAATGGGAATAAATGACTTAGAGACTTTGTGCAGTCGATACCTTCTTTTCTAGACCTTGCTAGAGGCATGAAACAAAGAACAAAGCTTACGTCAAAGGGTGGAGAATATCTCCATTTTTTTTTTTCTAGACACAGGGTGGTCTGTTGTTTAAATAAAATTCAGCATTTCAGTAACAAAGTGTAGTTCACTTTCAGACAAAATAAAATGAAAATAAAGTATTCTTGTATAGTTGATGAGAAGGATAAACCTGAATGTTGTTAACTCTTCGTCTTTGGGCGGCTGTGATGCAGGATATAACTTGCTTGATGTCCCTTTTGAATGTGCGTGAGTTAAAAAGTAGACGCTGCATTCGCCAGTTTTTTGCTTGCGATAGTTGTGCTTTTGTTATGTGGAAGTGTTGGAGACTGCTGCTTAACAAACTCAATTGATTAACCTCTCATGAAAATTCGCCTTATAAGGAGTCGACTGTATAATAAAAACACAAAGTAAAGTGATTCTTCCTGGTATCATAGTTTGTCATCCTTTCGTCTTTAATAGTCCTCCTAATGAATCCCATTATGTTCATCCCAATCGCACACACCAAATTACTGACCGCCCCCAGGTCCCAGTAGAAAAAAATCAAATTAATTTGATCGTGATGAAAAATATTAAAAAAAAATATTTAAAAATAATTATCCATAAAAAAAAAAAAAATTCACACTAGAACATACACACGAACACGTTTGTGCACACATGGGGTTCAGTCGGTGGTGCACCCTCGTCGGGTGCAGATCGGTCGTGGGTTCGGCTACTCGGGCTCAGTCGGGAGTGTAGTTTCGCGGAGTACGGTCGTGCATGGACCTTCGAGTGGTCCAGATCGGTTTAGTGGCCGGCTATTCGTGCTCAGTCGTGAGTGAAGTTTCACGGAGTGCGGTCGTGGATGGACCTTCGGGTGGTCCAGATCGGTTTAGTGGCCGGCTACTCGTGCTCAGTCGTGAGTGCAGTTTCGTGGAGTGCGGTCGTGCATGGACCTTCGAGTGGTCCAGATCGGTTTAGTGGCCGGCTACTCGGACTCAGTCGGGAGTGTAGTTTCGTGGAGTGCGGTCGTGCATGGACCTTCGGGTGGTCCAGATCAGTTTAGTGGCCGGCTACTCGTGCTCAGTCGTGAGTGAAGTTTCACGGATTGCGGTCGTGGATGGACCTTCGGGTTGTCCAGATCGGTTTAGTGGCCGGCTACTCGTGCTCAGTCGTGAGTGCAGTTTCGTGGAGTGCGGTCGTGCATGGACCTTCGAGTGGTCCAGATCGGTTTAGTGGCCGGCTACTCGTGCTCAGTCGTGAGTGCAGTTTCGTGGAGTGCGGTCGTGCATGGACCTTCGGGTGGTCCAGATCAGTTTAGTGAGTGCTTTTTTTTTCGTGAGTGTTATTGTACATACATGCATATGTACATTTAAACAGTTAGGCGTAAAATAGAAATAATTTTTTTTCGAAAGAATTTCTTGATTTAAGTTTTATTTTTCGACTACCACGTCGCGGTGGTCGAATAATTTAGTGCGTGAGTGTGTGTTTGTGGAAGCTGTGACCTGGAACTGGATGTGGACTTCAAGAGGAGGGAAGCCTTTTAAGAACAATGAACAACGAACAACTAATAAGGATGACAAAGGACAACTGTTCAACAGGAGGAGTTGTAGCAGTGTAAGCAGTCAGCAAGCAGCATAAAAAATCTATGTGAGTCGTGTTTTTACATATTTTATTATATTTTTGGATTCTCACTTCACGTCGCCGGTAAGTTTTTACGATACGTTACGAAGAGCTATAATTTTTTTTCGGAAAACTGTAGACATATGAATAGAAGTGGGGATATCCATCTATATACCATTTGGTGGTGGGATATTTCTTCTTTGTCTTTTCAGGAGATCGCCCTCCCTGCGAACTGTAGTGGAGTTGTTTTATATATTTTTTTATTTATTAAGGGGCATAGGGAAGAATCGATCGGCGTTTATAGAACAAAAGTGTGTGTGTTTTTTTTAATCAAATGTCCGTCCCTAAGACAGGCAAGATCAATATAATTCTACTCGGTATTCGGTGTCGGGAGTGTGGGGGGGATTAGGACTTTTGGTGGTGGGATTTTTTTTTCTTTTCTTTTCAGGAGATCACCCTCCCTACGAACTGTAGTGGAGTTGTTGTTTATATTATTTTATTTTTTATATATTTATGAGGACAGGGTAGAATCGCTCGACAGGAACTTATACAAAATAGTGTTTTTTTTTTGTCTTTTAATTTAATCGGCTGTCTTTAAAGGCTTTCACACAACGCGGCGATAGCGATTGCGAGATACTCATTATTAAATCAAATCATATAATACTGAATAGTTTATCGCAAAAGAAATTATCTTTTCAATATTCACCATTGCGCGATAAAATGATCGACAACGATAGATAAGTTTAATCGCAACAACCGCAGTATATATCGGCGATATAATTTTATTTCGAATTCGGTGTGCATGCACAAACTTCAATACACGCGTAACGTGTTGCTATAGATCGCTATCACGGCGGTGTGTGAGAGCCTTAAGACAGTCCAGGTTTATCCAAGTGTCGGTGTCGGTAGTGCAAGGGGGAGATTAGGGCTTTAGTCAGGCATTTGGTGGTGGGATATTTCTTCTTTTTCGTTTCAGGAGATCACCCTCCCTACGAACTGTAGTGGAGTTGTTCTATATATATTTTTATTTTTTATATATTCATGAGGATAGGGTAATATCGCTCGACAAACATTTAAAAAAGTGCAAGCCTTTAACCAGGTTCTTTTTAATTTAATCGACCGCCCTTAAGACGGTCGAGGCTTATCAGCTTGCCTTTCGGTGTCGGTAGCGTAGGGCGATTAGGACTTTTGGTGGTGGGATATTTCTTCTTTTTCGTTTCAGGAGATCACCCTCCCTACGAACTGTAGTGGAGTTGTTCTATATATATTTTTATTTTTTATATATTCATGAGGATAGGGTAATATCGCTCGACAAACATTTAAAAAAGTGCAAGCCTTTAACCAGGTTCTTTTTAATTTAATCGACCGCTCTAAAGACGGTCGAGGTTTATCAGCTTGCCTTTCGGTGTCGGTAGCGTAGGGCGATTAGGACTTTTGGTGGTGGGATATTTCTTCTTTTTCGTTTCAGGAGATCACCCTCCCTACGAACTGTAGTGGAGTTGTTCTATGTATATTTTTTTATTATATTTATTTACATTTATATATTATATATGTATAAGCCAAAAATAGGCGTTCGATTTTAGATTAAGATCGCTTAATCAAATCAAAGAGTTTTGCGGTCAACATTTTTAGTGGGTGTAACATTTAAAACGGGGGTTTCTAAGACCAAAAAGTGCGTCCTTAAAAACACTCTGGTGAAGAACGTTAAGGACCCGTATAGAGTGGTTGTCAAAGTAATCCGTCCAGGCACTTAAAGTAGAGTTTAATTAAAATTCACAATGTTCTTACACGACGAGACTAAACTTAATTGTTGTAGTTTTGTAAAAAAAAAATTCTGTCTGGTAATTTCTATAATTTATAAAAAAGATAAAAGATTTTCCAATATGCTATCAGCCAATTAAATTATGTTTTTTTTATATCTGAACGGAACTCTAATCTCACCGGGGTGCGAAGGCATGATGAATTTGTTTACAACCTTATATCTGAGTTCTTAGGCTTAAGTCGTGACGAAATTAAAATTTTTACTTAAACCATAATATTAACTGAACTATACACAATTTTAGAAGTTGAGTATTTGTGTGCCTGCCGTGGAAACCGTGTCTTTCGCTTTTTTTACTCGCACCGATACGTACATAGTTATGTATAAGGCAAGTTTTGGATTCGTAAAAAAATTCGATATCGAGGTTTTCTAACATTGCCCTTAAAAAGAAGTCGAAAAATGTGAGTCTGGAAATTCTGTCTGTCCGCGGGGCTACAGCGTAAACGCGTGAACGGATTTTGATCAAACTTGGTAGCTGAGGTCTGTTGGCTAATTCCTAGAGGAGATATGGACATTTTTATTTTAGCCCTAATATTAACGCTACTTTTCGTAAAAAAAAAATTGCTGGAAAACGGTTCCTACAATTTTGTTTAAATCTCATATTCGATCTAGTCTAGGAAATCCCAATCAGATGACGTGTACTTTACTTATAATTTTTTTTTGCAAAAAGTCGATTTACTCGAAAATGACTTAAATAATTTCGTTCAAATTCTACACTGAGACTAGTACAGACACGTACAATAAGATTATGTACCATATTTTGAATAAAAGTTGTTGTAACGGTAATTATGGCCAATTAAAAAAAAAAAAGGAATTAAACAATTTCATTAAAGTTCTTTAATTAGATTACGAAACACAAATTCTATAAAATGGCTTAAAAAATGTTTGACCAAAAGTGTCTGTAACGGTACTTTTTCAAGTATTAATCAAATCAACGATTAATAAGGATTTTCTTTGAATTTCATATTTAAACTAGTTTGGTAAAGTCTTATAAAATGGCGTACCACATTTTTGATCTTAAATTTTAAAAATGGTACAATTTTCTCGAAAACTGCTCCACTGATTTCGTGTAAATTTCATATTCAAATTAATTTTGTGAAAACCTATAAGATCGCATATAACTTTTTTGGCTAAAATTAGTAACAACGGTACTTTATTTATAGCTAACTTAACAAAGTTTTACTCAAAAAAATATTATACATCGTTGGTTATATGTGGAAGTTTGTACAACTCAGTCGCGAACTCTTCGTTTTTAAGAAAACTCGATCCTGGTATTATTCGGAAGAGGGGAAGTGACACCTTTAAATTTGTAAGATTTTAGTTTAAAATTTGGTTAATTTTTCAATAGAGCTCTCTTTGCTTAAAATCGTGCATTGATACCATATTTTTTTTTTTTAAAATTTGTCTTGGAAAATAAACATATTCAGAAGTGTTTATACTTGTTTGGTAACTGAGAACGTGCTTTTTTTTTGTACAAAATCGGGTACGAGGTATTGAAAATTCTGTAGATTTCGTGAACTTATTTAAAGTGTACACCGTTAGGCTATTTTGTGGAATGTTGGACGTTATGACCTTCTCGAAAAAAAACTAACCTGCATTCGCTTAGGAGGGCTCTTACTTTGTTCGAATTGCATAAAGTTTTAGAGTTTATCCTTTTGTGAAATTCAACTAGAGGAGTATTAATTCCACCAAAACTTCTTTAAAAATACAAATCAAACCACAACCCTCCCACGAGGAATGGCCTTTTCCAAAAAACGGAAACAGCCATCTTTTTTTTCTCTTTCATTTCGTTACATGGTTTTCCTTAAGAAACTACAGAGGGCGTGTAATTAGTAGTAGAGATCTATTATAAAAGCGATTTTTCCGAACTTAAGTAATTTGTATTTATGGACAGGACAGTCGAAAACGGTAAATTTTTTATGTATTCCTTCCTACGAACAGTAATGGAGACGGGGCACAGTTTGCTTGGCTTAGAATGATTTTGATTTTCGGGGGTCAGTGTCGGTAGTACGGGAGGGACTTCATAGTTTGTATATTTGTTGTATATTTTATTTTTTATTATTTAATTATTTATTTATTTATGTAAGGAGCAAAAGTGTTTGCCTTTTTTAAATTAATCTAATGCTTCTCGGTAATCGGTGTCGGTAGTGTAGGCAGATTAGGGTTTTAATTTAGGTCTTTTATTTGGTGGTGGGATTTTTTTCTTTCGGTTTTTCTTTTTTCTTCTTTTTGTTTTTGTTTTCTTTTTTTTCCATTTGTTTTTCTTCTTTTTATTTTTCTCTTTCTTTTTCTTTTTCTTTTTTCTTCTTTTTGTTTTTCTCTTTCTTTACCTTTTCTCATTCTTTTTCTTTTTCTTTTTCTCTTTCTCTTTCTCTTTCTCTTTCTCTTTCTCTTTCTCTTTCTCTTTCTCTTTCTTCTTCTTTTTCTTCCTTCTGTTCTTTTTCCTTTCCGTTTCTTTTTTGTTTTCGTCTTTTTCTTTTTTCTTCTTTTTATTTTTCTCTTTCTCTTTCTTTTTCTTCTTTCTTCTTTTTGTTCTTCTCTTTCTTTATATTTTCTCATTCTTTTCATATTCCTTTCTTTTTCGTTTTCTTTTTCTCTTTCCTTTTCCTTTTCTTTTTCTTTTCAGGAGAATTGTAGTAGAGTTGTTATATGTATATATGAACATATATTATTTTATTTTATTTTTTTATTATTATTTATTTATTTTAATTACATTTTTCTTTATACATATGTAAATATTAATAGTTAGGTAGATTGTGGTGTTTTTTAATCGATTCATTGTTGTATAAAAAATATTATTTTTACATATGTGATTGGCCGTCTGTTTTTGAATAAGATCTATTAGAAACAAAATTTGGATCGACTGTCCTTAGTCGTTATTGTGTCTGAAGGATAAGATGTGGTAGGTCGTCTACTGATGAGCCCAACCACCACATCAGGGCTATTTATATAATATCTTCAAATTTCTTAAAGAAAATCAAATTGTTAGCGGTATCCGTCGGATAAACAGTGCGTCTAGACGAGATGTAGTAGGTCGTTCACTAAAAAGCCCAACTACTACATCAGGGCGAAACGCCACGCTCGAGAGATTTTGTTATTTCAGTGCTTGAGAGCCTGAAAGCACAAAACTTTTTTGTAGAAACAGTCATGCTTATTTTGAGATTCGAATGAATAGTCTTTATTCATTCGAAAGATTTTTGTATTTTTTGAGATTCAAATGAAAAAGGTTCACTTTCGAATGATACTACAAAATGAACTTAAATAAATTTAACCATCAGATGTCTGAGTGCTCCAGTGAAACTTTTCCTATCCCTACACATCCTACACGATTAGAAGGGACCTACAAGTTGTAAGCCGTATCGCAAAGCAAAGGAGTTTTGAGAAACTTCCCCTGACAGTAAACGATTAAGAAGCGATTCTTCATCTCACTCAATCCAAACACAATATCTTACTAACCAGCGCCACGCCCTAAGGCGTAGTCAATAAAACATCTTGAAACTCGGAGTACATCAAGGTTCCTGTTTAATTACTATGAAAATGAGGAGATCATCTTGCTACTGGCAACTAGCCTGGCAGGAAACACCATTCCACTGAAAGTGGGTCTCGAACAAAAAAAAAAAAAAATTAATTTAATAAAAAAAAAAAAAAAAAAAAATTGGAGATGCGGGGCATCGATCCCCGTACCTCTCACATGCTAAGCGAGCGCTCTACCATCTGAGCTACATCCCCCATGTGTAAATCGCTGTCAATTTACCTATTCGTATAGTCGACTGCAAGCAAAAGGAAAAACGATCACCGTGTCGCGACGATCAGTAGTTTTCGAAATCTAATTTAAGGGTGAACTTTCATTCCAATTGGATTTGACATGTTATGAAAATTGGTTCAATAGAAAATAGAAAAATTATTTTTATCTAAATTACACAAGTTTACTTTTGTGTGGATCGAGCAGATGTGTCTGATGATCGGGAGTCGGGAAGTGATTTCAATTTCAGTTTCTTTGAAAATATGGAAAGATCCGCTCTGATTCTAACAAAAGCAAAAACCCAAAACTGAAAACTCATGTTTTGCAGATAGTTTAAAGTTCTGTGGCGCAATATTCGTCCATGGAATTGAAAAGGCCAATATTTTGGTAACTAGTAGATCACCTAAGCATTCTTATTAGAGCTGTGAAGAAGCCATAATCTTCTAAGACCTATTCCGAAATTAATTGACAGCTCCACTTGCAGATATTTTAATTACAGAAACTTCTTTCATTAGCCAAAGCAATCTGCAATTTTTCAGCCGAATTCACAATGTCGCGGTGTATCGGAAACAAATAAATTAAACAGGATTCGACCCAGCACAGAACCTTGAGGCACTCTGAAAAAGTCAGCGAATTGTTAATTTCTTCGCAGAAACTTATTAAACCTCAACTTTTCTTTAGAGTAGTCGGTCTAAAAACTAATCTTTTTTCTTTTTGAAGAGTAAAAATGCCAAATGCAAAAGAAAGCTTAACCCATTAATGGAGGAATAACTACAGCGTCCCCTCAAGAGTCCCACAGGGATCGGTCTTAGGGTCCTTACTGTGGATTAATTTTCAAGTTGATGATTTGTGAAATGGTCAGGATTTATGTATAATCGTCATAAAGTGAAAAGATCGTAACTAAAAAGAAGTGAGTGACAAGCTCGTTGGATAAACACAAAACAAATGACATACGAATATGCAACTGAGATTATATATTCGTGCATATGATGTAGGTCGACTGTAACTTACATCTAGCGCAATAAAAAATACTCTGCGGTACTAAATGAAGAAACTGCGTCGAACAGAAGAAGAACTCTGCAGAGGATGCGGCGATGAGGAAGATGTTTAGGACACTACCCACTTCCTATGTCAATACCCTGGACTTCAGTATTCCAGAAATAAGTTCCCCGGTAAGCACTTCTTCCAAAGCCTAGATGAAACATCAAATAAGTTCTTTGAAGTAGTTTTTAGACATATGGGCGAAAAGGGCATGGGAATAACTTTCTTCCCAACCTAACTTACATCTATCGCAGTTGCTGTAACCGAAAGGATTTGGACACGACTGCTTACCTTCCTGTGACACGTTGCATCTAAGAAAAGGGATATCATATCTTGTACTAATGGTCTACCTTCCTCCAAATTTCCTGAATATCACACTAAAAAATGATTGTATAGTTTGTTGATCTCTCAGGATCTACACCAAAATCTCGCTCAATCACTTTTATTGCAACAAACAGTCAATAATCTTCTAACAAACACAAAAAACTAAATGAATTACAACCAATCACACCACTTAACACTAAATCACGATGTCATTCAGTTAATTCATAACGACATATGAACAAATATTAAGTACAAAAAAATTACTATCTATCATCCACTTAATACCAATTAAACTGCCATCTGTGTGCCATCTAATTTCCCACCTCCATAACAAAACAAAAAAAAAAAAAAGCAGCCACTCAACACCTTCTGTTCAAAAATGAATCAATACATATTTACAAACACATTAACACGTTCAAACGACAACATATGACCAAAAAATCAACCGCCAGGACATCCCATTTGCGCCCCCCGCCCCCTTTAAAAACAACACTAAAAGCCATTTAATTTAGGTAAACAAACACGTAATTACCCCCGCGCTATAACTGCCTATATGCCTCCGAAAAAAACACCTCCACCTAACATTCAGATTAGATCCGAACAAATTGTTGTTTTGGTATCAATACCGTTGTTTCAAGTGATCCTTCATATACATATATCACATATTAAAACTAATTCCACGAATGGCAGTTACACGCATCAAACATCACACACAGAGTGCTGCGGTGGATTTGTCCTTATCAGAGGTAAAAACCAACAAAAACAATGAACACACATCACCAGTTAGGAGGAGCACCCCTTCAGCAGGCACACAACACAACACAACTCTTGAGAGTTAATGGGGCTTGAAAACGACCAGAGAGATAAAATTAGTTAAATTATCCATCATTGGGAAAGAGGGTTTAGGACTCTCAAGTGGGTGGCGGCAGCAGCAGCTATCGCTAGTTGTTACCAATGTTTTAATAGCCAGTTAAATTGATTTTGTTGCAATTCATTTGTTTAAGTGGTTTTTTTTTTTTCTTTCGAAAGTAGGATGAGGGTTGTTGGGTGCATTGATGATATTCGAGTGGTGGATTGAAATTTTCCTGTTAATCGATCGATTCAAATGGAATTCAATTAAAAGGTTTTGATAAGATAAGGATAGGTATCTATCGCTGGTGTTGTTTTAAAGTGGTGATTATGAGTCAATAGACTTTAAGAACGTCATTGATTGTTCAATTGAAAGACAACGATTAATTAGAGTTGTTATTAGGTTTCCTTAACTGGATAACGATAAAGCTAACTACGTCACTTGGAGATTATATTCGCGAAACTAATGAGTAAGCTTTGGTGTGAGGTAATTTCAACTTTTGGCTTATGATGATGGCTTGAAACTGCTCTCAACTGGGGAGAAACGACGAAAACTGTTGATTAGAACTAGGTGAGCTTCTTTGTTTCCCTGGAATTCCGTTGAAGGAAATGACGTTAATAAAACGACGCGCTTTGTGATGACATTTATTTGACAGGCAAACGTTAAATGTCATTGGCTGATTGAAAATTCCACACTCACCCGGAGTGACAAGTGCAAGACAGATAAACGATGGTCTCCAATTCCTCCTTCTCGCTACAAAGATCATTTAAAAGGATTTCCTAGTCTCACAGCATGTCTTCCTTTAGCACAGTGAACAATGAACATAGTTTTGTTCAATATTCCCGTGACCTAGCACAGCTTATCCTTTTGCTCAGTTCCATCGTGTTTCGATCACTTTTAGCTCAATATATAGAGTTTCATTCGCACATTCCGTAGGATGCAGGACATCGTGTGAGAGCCAGACAAAAACGATATGACATATGTTCGTCTTTCTTTAAAGAAATTATAGGTGCGCTCAGATTTTGACAGTACAATTTTCGTTCTACTACAACATTAGCAATCGCTCGCCTAATGGAATTATGGTTGGGCCCCTTGACGAAGCAGATTGCTTGTTTTAGCGGTATCCACCTTTCAACAATTATGTATCACTTAATCTGCATTGTAGTAGAACATTGGCAGCTTCTTTTTTCAGCTTTATTTTTTTCGACTTACCGAACGCAGCCATGTGTCATCCATTTTGACTCCATTCGGTATACTGTCAAAACTTGTCCAAATGTGACAAATAATGCTGGAACTCTTCCAAATATTTCGGCAAGATGATTCGGTATAATAAAGTCGAGAAATAATATATCTTTCTCCAACTAGAAAGTGCGATCTCAGTCAATCGCGTCGGCACCGAGCTGGATATACAGCAATATCTCGAAGGCAAAAGCTGCGTTCGGTAAGTCCGAAAAAATAAAGTTGAAAAGAGAAGCTGTCACTGTTTGTAGAGACCAAGGCGATGAATGCTGTCACAACATCGTCAAAGCGCAAGGGAACTTGCCTCTGTTCTTTGACCATAAAAAAGTAAGGCTTAATGTGCCTCAATTCTCTATCTATGAACAAGATGTAACTATAAATATGTCGTTTCCTTTTTCCAAGAACAAAATGTACAGAACTTCTCTACAAAATGGCTGCGCTCGTAAAAAGTACCGTCAATTAAGAATGTGTGCGTGAGCTACGATTTGAATTTGCCGGAATCGTCAGAATACATTCAAAGTCGGTGGGATAGTTTTCTGCTTGAGGGAGCCAAGCGTCAAATCGACCGAAGACGACCTTCTATATTGGTTTGTCTATGGTGCATGCGTGCAACTCCTTATTTCAAAAGTTCAGACCTCAAGCCAGCAGCTTTTTTGTCTTCGAATAGCTACTTAAGCTTCTTCAATTCTCGGTGAGGTTGACGCATAGTCATTGACTCGAAGCGGGCTGTATGTCTTCCATTTGCTCCAAATGCGGAGACGAAGGACTGTAGTAATCGTCACCTTGAAACTACAGAAAGTCCCTAAAAGTCGCCAAGAAGCCTCATACTCAACAACGAGATACTTTCTTCTCTAAATTACCCAACTAACTATATACAAGCACACAATGTCTTCTTTTCATAAATAAGCTAATGACACCCATTAGCAACGATGAACGAGCATCAAATGAATCATTGCATATGGACGAGTATAACTTCGCAGCACTTAATTATTAAACACAAGACTTATACGAGTATACACACTCAATAATCTTTTTGCACACGCGTTTATCATCTGTGAAAACAACAACTCCCATTCCGTCGGTAAATTATCCCAATTAGTCCTTCTCCTATGGAATAGGAGATTCCAAACAACAGACACAAAATCCAACAATTATAATAAAATACACACAAAAAACATTAATCCAACATAAAACACCATAATCTCGGGTACTAAAATCTACATAAAGACAGAGAACAGAAGAAACTTGAATATAATTCCAGAGAAAAGCCCCCAACCACCAGTGTATAGTAAAAGCCATCCTTCTAGTGGTCGTCGTCCTCATCAGAAGCTTAGAACGATAAAACTCGATCCGCCAAGTGATTTTTATTACACTAATGCACAATATAATCCTCCTTTTTCTTCCTTTCCTTCTCTGCTCTCTTATACCGTCAAATCCGCGTGCCATGCCACTCGAGAAGGAAGAAAAATAATTCACATAAATTCCAACAAACTTACAACATTTATTAGCAATCTAAAAAGGACGACGATTTCCAGTGACTGAGTGTATACATACACATTTGCCAGCCATCATCATCATCGTCGTCATCGTCATCGACCATTGCCCTCCACTCCTGAGCCAAGCATAGCTCGTCCAAAAACGGAAATGTGTCTGGCAAAGTGGGAAATTTCATTACTAATCAATTTAATCCTCATCTGGGGCTCCATTTAGCTTCATTTCATCCATTTTATCCAGGAAGTTCAACACAAAAAAAAAAAAAAAAACAAAAGCGCAAAGAAAAACTACTATAATGCACGCCATTGTAATGAAAAAGTTTCCACCATTAAAAGCCCGGCGAACCGAGAAAATAAAAAGACCTCGCCGAATGTCCTTTTTTACACCTTCCAGGATGTGTGCTCTCTCTCTCTCTAAAGAAGACGCCTGCGCCTTAGAGCAGGGAAACTCCCCCGCAGATGCTGAAATCCCCGACATAGAATTGGGGGAAAAGAAAGGAGGAGCTAATAAAAATCCTTGTGGTTAAGAAGAATCCCCACTCCTTGATATACTCAGAAGGTGAGCCGTGGGGGAATGATAATTGAAGCAATTATAATAGCAAATTGGGGGATCATCACTCTTGTCGAGCGATATAATGAGTTTCAAGGATGTGAGGTTGAAGAGTCTTCGCTTTTTTTTTCTCTCTCTCTCTCTTTCTATCTCTGTATGCAGTATTAAATGGTGAAAATTTGTTCCCCCAAAAAGAAAAAAAGGACTACTCTCTCATACACATGCGAGAGCAAAAATTTACAACGTATGTATGGAGAAGAATAACACACAAAAGTATCTACGATTTGTTTCGTAATTAGAATTCCAAGTGAGCACAAAATTGCCATCGACGTCGTTTTCACCTCGCCCTTCACACAGGACTCGTCTATGAAGCTGCTGGTGATGGCTGGTGATGGTGGTGGTGGTAGTCGTCGAGATGATACGCTTAATTACTGCAGTTTATTTTCTAAGTGAGACTAATTAACAGACAATCCTCGAGGGAGAGACATGACACAATCCAGAGCTAAAGGGGAGATGGAGTTATCTTCTTTTTTTTCCTGCGAGTCCTGTTAGCGCGCGGAGGGGATGGAGGATAAGATAGAGAAGTACATGAGGACGATTCATGCCACGGGTAATTTGCGGATACATGAAACAGAGTAGAAGATTTGACAATGTTTTTCCATGCTTTTGTTGAATTTTCAGTCGTTTCTGTGATTTTAGTTTAATTTTTATTTGAGTGAGCAGCAAAAACGTTACGGATTCATTAAAATGTGTGCACAAGGAAGGAATTTAAAATCACATTCCTTTTTTGCTGAACAGGGGAAAGTTTGTACTAGAAGAGACTACTGTGTGGAAAGAGAGAGACTTGAACTCCCTTAGATCTGTTTTAATCCTTGTTTTCGAAGCCCATAGAGGCCACAGCTTCTCACAACTGTACAGTGAGAGGTACACATTTCTGGACGTAGAGAAGGGACCTACAGTTCCGAAGGGCAGAGCAGCTTTCTCATGACAGTAAAAATCTCTTGGATATTTGTCAGACGTCTGCAAGAGATGGAGCCGTGAAAAAACGTTAATAGTATTTCCTGGGATTCGAACTTGAAACCGCTTGCACAGTAGTCCAACGCACTAGCCACTGAGCCAAGATCGCAACCTTTATAAGACTAGGACTTATTCTTTAAGGGGAGATAGGCTCCAAGAGATGCCTCAAAAAGTACTGCGACTTCATAAGTTCTCTTGGGTTATGCCCGTGGGTGTTTTTTCCAGTAACCTGTTCTGTTTAAACCTTTGAGTCTCTTGCGATTGTGCGAAAGTGGATTCGTCCCACAGGGACAGACAAAGCACTATCTTGCAGGGAGGAGTTCGCTGTGAATTGTGCAGCAAGCAGATTGGCTTTGTCTCAGGAGCTGACAACTGGGATGTCATTGTAAATGAGCGTAGGGATGGCAAAATTACAATAAGAGAGAACATTTCTTGACGTCCCATTGACTGAGCTTAGACTTTATGTCCATGGGATTTGTTGGTCTTTGGAAACAAAGCGCTTAAAGTGGCTTTTTACTGGTTTTGATGCTCGTATGAAGCATCTCTTAGTCGTTTGCTAAAAAAAAAAAACGTGACATAGAACAGTCTAAAAGGAACCAAACTCTTTGAAATGAGTGCAGCTCTGAATTTGGAACATAATGTTGCGCATTGGCATTGTTGCTTAGTTCATAGCTGGATCTAAATATCCACACTAAGGAACAATGAGAATTTAGACTTTAAATAAATGAGTGACAGATCGACAATAGACCAAATTTTCACACTCAGACAAGTCCTGGATGAGACCAACAAAGGTGGTAACCTTTTCATCGACTTTAAAGCCACCTATGACAGCATTCATTATCTTGAGCTGTACCAGGCGATGGCCCAATTCGGGATACCGACAAAACTTATCCAGATGTGTCGCGTAACGCTGGAAAACAAGCGATGCTCTATGCAACTTGGAAACAACTCTTCGGAGCTCTTCCAAGCGTGCACCGGATTCAGGCAAGGAGATGCGCTGTCATGTGATCTCTTCAATATCGTGTTAGAGCAGATAGTGCGCAGGCCAGGTGTCAACACGGAAGGCACTATCTTTCACAAATCCGTCCAACTGCTGGTTATCATCGGAAGATCCCGACAAGCCGTTGTAGAGGCGTTTACGGCTATTGATGAGCAGCGAAACGAGATGGTCTTGAAGTGAATGAGGACAAGACGAAGTCTATGTTATCCATAAACAAAAATTTATCTGTCCAAAACATTGGGCAGAATGTCACTGTTGATAGCCATAATTTCGAGGTAGTTAAGGAGTTCACCTACCTCGGAACAAATATTAATCCTACAAAAGACACCTTTGTAGAGATCCGACGAAGAATAACAGTAGTAGAGCTATGTGACTTCTAGACCAGGAAATGCGTCATCAAGGTCTAACGATATCAAGGTCAACTTGGACCAGTGTGTGTGTAGATAAGATCAAGGCCACCGTGTGTGTGTGTGTGTGTATGTGTGTGTATGTGTATGATTCAAGGTCATTCAAGATCATTATGTATGTTGAAATGATAAGAACATTCAAGGCCGTCATTCCAAGGCATAGAATGTGCGTGTGTGTGTATGTAGATAAGAAATAAAAAAATCATCATTTTCAAGGCCAAAACTCTTCAAGGCCAATGACATCATGATCAGTGTGTATGTTCATTCAAGGTCATTACGTATGTATGTTGGATATATGCTGATAAGAATATTGTCAAGGTTAGAGCCGCTATGATGTGTCATGTGCATAAGAATAAATAAATAAACAAAAAAAGTCATTCTGACTTCAAGGTCTTGAAGGAATATGAAGTTGTAATATTGATATCAAAGTTCAGTAAACCTTTTGAATTAGTCATATTTTTGTGTGAGTCTGTTGAGATAGGTTAATTTTGCTTTTACATTATGAATAACTATAAAAGAAGATACTTAAATAAAAAGGATAGCACATAATGATCAATGTTCTATGAGAGTAGAAATAAAGAAATTAAGATTGAATCAAGGGGAGTAGGAAGAGATTCAAGATTTAAAAAACATTTTAAGGAGTATAAAGTTCAATTCAGGTTGAATGTGAAACCATTGGGAAGATTTTTCCAGACTTTATTACAGAAGAGCTGTGTTTGTTGTTGCAAACCTCTGAATTAGTCATGTTTTGGTGTGAGACTTTAAAAGGTGGGCATAAATTCTGTGTTTGTACACAAGAATGGAGAGAGTTGTCGTTTGGTGATGTCACAATAACAGGAAATGTTTTAGAAATCTATGCAACTCCAGAAGATGGAAACCGAACTCTATTGGTAAAAGTTTTAAATGGTGAACCATCAAACAAAATACAAGATTTGAAATTCAAAGGTATTGAAAAAGGTGAACTGTCTTTAATGAAAATTTGGTAGCAATCGAACTTCAAAAAGCTGAAGTTTACTTTAATAAACCCATATATGTAGGTTTATGTATACTAGAAATTGCAAAAACCTTAATATATGAATATCACTATGATTATATGAAGACAAAATTTGGTAATAATTGTGTTGCCATGTACACTGATACTGACAGCCTAATTTATGAAATTTTTTGTACTGATATTTATGACATGATCAAAAGTGATTGTCATCAACGCTTTGATACTAGCGATTATCAGCAAAATAATATTTGGGGGATACCTCAAGTGAATAAAAAAGTAATAGGTTTGATGAAGGATGAAATGAATGGATGTATAATATCGCATTTTGTTGGTTTAAGATCAAAGATGTATGCTATTAAGGTAGAAAATAAGGAAAAGATAAAAAAAATTAAAGGTGTGAAAAAAAATATTGTTAAAAAAGAAATTTATTTTAATGACTTTTTCGATTGTTTAATTAATAATAACAATAAAATTGTTGAGCAAAATTTAATAAAATCAGAAAAACATGTTGTAAGTAGTATTGTTCAAAGAAAATTAGCTTTAAGCGCGATGGACGATAAACGATATGCTATAGAAGATAGTTATTATACATTGCCATGGGGTCATTACAAAATAACAAAATAAAGATTTTTCATATTGTTCCACCTTATCACTTGCATTTTATTTCATTTTTGAAAAGATAAATTCAATGAATCGTCATTTAGCATACAACACAACAAGAGCAGGAGAAAAATAAAATTCCAGCAGTCAATGTGTTACTTTGAGATAAGGTGCAAACTTAGAGCAAGCAAGTATACGGTAGTAAAAGAACATTCTTACTACAATATGTTCTTGTGTGATAAGGTGCAAAACCAAGAGCAAGTAAGTATATGGAAATAAAAGAACATTCTTTCCACAATATGTTCTTGCTAGATAAGGTATGTATGCCTCAAGAACTACTTACTGGACAATATGGTAAGATGTTCTTTCAAGATTTCAATTTTTGTTTTGCATAAAAGTATACATTCCAATGATCAATGTGTTCTCCTGAGATAAGTTTAAAAAACATTCTTTGATAAGTTATGTTATAGTTTGAGAGGGATAAATTTTTAAATAAAAGGGTGAACATTTTGGACAGAAGGCAACAGTAAGCAGCAATCATCACGAAGAGAATGGAGAGTGTTCAGATATTGGAAAATTTGTTGTTGTGTGGTCCATCACAACACCCACAACAACAACAACAACAACAACAACAAGAACAACAACAACGTTACCAACTGCAGCAGCAGCAGCAGCAGCAACAGCTACAACAGCTACAACAGCAGCAGCAGCAGCAGCAGCAACAGCTACAACAGCAGCAGCAGCAGCAACAGCTGCAACAGCAGCAGCAACAGCACCACCACCAGCATCAGCAGCAACAACAACAGCAAAATAAAAAGCGGAAGATGACATCTGAGGAGGAGGAGGCGGATGGTATAAATGATATTTTGGAGCGTTTTAACGCCCAAAATACATCATCAAATAGTTCATATTTGTTTAAAAAAACATTACATGTGAATGAACTATTACATAATAACTATTATAAAATTGAAAAAATAAAATATATTCAGACGAGGTTTGGTAAACGGCTTATTGTAGAGTTTCCAAACACGCAATTTTTCCTTCCAGCACGTTTGGTAGATCTTTTTAAAGAAAAAGAATTAGATGTATTAAATAAAAATAATGTATGTTTATATTTTGTAACATCTAAAGACAGTTTGGGAAACATTAACTACTATTTTGTTAATGAAGTATTAAATTCCCAAAAGAAACTTGCTGAAAACCAATAAAAAAAAAAATTTTAAGAATTTGTTTTGTTTTTATTTTTTTCATTTTGATTTTTAGCTTTCTAATTTGCAGTAAGTTATGGTCAGCGTTAGCTTTTCAATCCCCTTTTCAAAATGTGAGGTGTTGTGATATAATGCCAGAATTGTGTAAGTAACAACAACAGCAGCAGCACCCCAAATTTTATTTTGTCAATGAGATTCTGAATTATCAAAATCAAACCTAAAACAAAAAAAATAAAAGATTCAATCAACTTTTCATTATTTGTGTGTTTTATTTTTATTTTTTTTCTATTATTAAATTTACAGACTGTCCTAATGGACCTACATAAGTTAAGGTATAGTTTCCAGAATTAATTTCGTGAATATTCTCATCAGATAGATTGTTAAATCGTATTGGAAGAAACACCTAAGAAAAAAAAAAAAAAAATGTTTACCATTATTTTATTATTATGATTGTTATTATAATTACATACTCGATAGTCCTCCAAATGCGCAATTATTCGTTGCCCATATTTTGTACAACATCTATAGAGCTTCATGATTGTATAGGCTTTGTTCACTTCCAACTGGGAAATCTTAATAGTTTCCTTAAAGAATGCATTCTCCAAAGATTTTAATTGTTGTGTGAGATCCATTCTTATAGTTTGTTGAATAACTTATAAACTGAATTATAAGATCAGTTTACTATTTATACAAAAATTCTGTAGGAATCCACCAATATAGAATTTTCAGTTGTGAAGACGATAAGGAAGCAGCATTATTACAAACAAGATGAGCTTAATAAACGATTGGGTAAAAAACACCAAATTCGTGAGGAAATTTAAAGCAACGAGTCTCAAAAATATCGCGTTGGAGAAATATCTAAATTACACCATTCTTAACAAAAAAGAAGAAAAAGATGCTATAAATTTAACATTTATCCTAAGAAGATTTGGTCATGTTCCTGTAACGATATTGTATGGTTTATATGATGATTCGTTTAAAGTAGAAAAAAAACTTCTGGAAATTGTAAATCCTAATTTAAGCATAAAAGAAGAAGAAGAAGAACATACACTTTACTTTGAAGTATTTAAAAAAACTCCAATTACATATTTTCATCATATTGTATTAAATAAAAATTACAATTCCTGTATTCATTATTGTAGAGAATTGAATATAAACCTTTCCGATTTTCATTTTCAATTAGATAATTATTATAAGCTATTTTGTAATGAATTGTTAGAAGAAGAAGAAGAATAATAAAAAAATAATATTTGAAAATCAACTGTTTTATTTTTATTCCTTTTCATTTAAAAACTTTTTTAACAGGTAAACATTTTGAAGTGCACAACATTTGCTATGCAATGAACATTTCATTTCATTTGGATAGAGACGCTTCAATTCATTTAAATTAGGGCAACCAATTTCTTCAATATCCATCACTTCAACATTTTCATCATGAAGTAATTCTTTCATCCAACGAGTTTTTTCAGCTCCTTTGACATACAAAATAGTATTTTTGATATTTCCTCGAAGATATTTTCTAACTTTTCCAAATTTAGTGAATCCTCCATCCCAAACTAAACCGTGATGATTTTGATACAACCATTGAGCTTGTCTTCTTAATGCTGGCGTTAATTGATCAAAGTTGAATGGTGGCTTTACAATGAAATGATGATGATGATTGCGACCTTTGTACAGTATTGCTATTTCTTTTGCAATGAATTTGTTATTTGGTCCTTTAAAACCTTGAACATCCAGAATAAGTGGCATTCTATCCATGTTTTCTCAATAAAAGCCAAAGTCGAACTAAGAACTTATATTTCTCGCGAAACTATTTGACTTAGTGGATTATAATTTATAATGCGATCGTGTAACATCAAACAGTATGCTGTTGTATTAGCAGGGATTATTTTTGATGTTGCCGTTTTGATTTCAATGCGGATATCAACTGGACTATTTTTAATTACTTCACTCTGATGTCTGCAATCTATTACGAAAATTGTTGCTTGAGATTTGAATACATCTCTTGATAAGAGTGGTTCAGCAACTGGGCGATTATAGTAGGTTTTTTGAAAATCACAATACATATTATACAGTAAGCTGTAGTTATTTTTATCAAATGCTAAATTTAAATCTTCACATGGATAAGCATCAGAATTCAAATAGACCTTCACATTTGTAATATCACAATGATCAAAATTAGTTGGATTTCCTTGTAGTAAATTACGTTTGTTGTTTTGCAAAGCAAGAATAATGTAGCGTGGCTTCTCCATTTGAGAGGTTGTCTTCACATTCCAAATATGATGATTTACGCTAGGTAATGCGGGATATTCGTAAAGATCCCAGTTTCGAAAAGCAATCTTCATAGTTTGACCATTATTAATAGTTTTATATAGTTTTAATTTGTAAGAATCAGACAATGTGATATGAGGAATTTTCCATTGTACTTTAAGCAACTTTATTTTCGCTTTTTCATCCTCGTCAGCAATTAGTGAATTATCATCCGTACGTGAACGTGTTAGAATTAAATCATGACGTCCATTTGGTATTATTCTCTTGTAGTCTTCAGCAAATCCCAATAATTTGTTTAATGGTATACAAAAATTAAAATAGAATCCATTAACATTGATTGATGAATTGGGTGACCAAGATGCATTCAAAAGCATATTGCTTTCATTTTTGTTTAAAGAAAGATAGTTTTTAATAGTTGACGTGATGCCAACACTTCGATTGCTATCAATTTCCACACCATTTAATTCATAACGAATTTCATCAAATAAGAAAGCTACTCCATTATTTACTAGTTTTGTTTTCGCAACGGCTGATCCATCAGTTTTCGATACAGTACCTTCAATATAAATGTAACTTTCTGAAGGCAAAATATTAAGATTTTGATGTTGGACACAAATTTGAATGATGTCATTTTTCTCAAAGTTATTCAAATAGGGTGAGTATGTATGATATTCCAATTTTGAGATACTTTCCTCAAACTTTGGTTCTTCGAAAATATTCAACATGTCTTGAAGGTTTATTTTTTTAATCTGTATCCTAGTGACAGTAGAAATTTCTGATTTTGTATAGTAAGCTTTGATGTTCTCCTATCAGAAGTTGATGATATATTGACAGAGGTAATAGTATCACCTGCTCTTTTATAATTTGATGGGTTATCATATATTATCATTATTGTGGTTTAAGGTGCAATCGAACTGTTATGGTTTCACCTCGAAAGTTTATAAGATTACCGTCCTGATCTAAGAGATTCAATGTTATAGAACTTATCCTCTTAGCGTTCACTGGTAGATAGATGACATTGCTAGGCACTTCAACTATTTTATATCCTGGACTAACGTTGACAGAAAATTCATGTAGTATATGGGCATGTTGATTATTGATATATGTTTCATCAATTAAATTACATTCAATTCGCACAATATTCACTCTATTGATATCAACATATAGGTCAGATTCATATATAGTATTGGGAGCTAATTTTTTCTTACTGAACCCCAAAAGTGAACCAATAGATCGATGTTGAGAGAAATCGATTTCCACATTGCTGGTCAGTTCACATTTCAAAGTATTATTATTAGCTCTTAATTTGATTACAACTTTTTCAGTTCTATTCTCATTGTGAAGCTTTAGAACATCCTGAATTACATTATTAATATCTCCAATTTCATAAGAACCTACAGCGAAAGCGATTTGTTTGTCATCTCCAAAATGAAACAAATTATTAAATACATCAACATTAGGTATTGAATTGTAGGTCTGGAAGTCAACTAAGCCACATACATAATCAGAATTTAGAATAATTGGAGGAAAGTACTCTGCAGTGAGAGTAGATTTGTTTCCGCTTAACGTAAGTGTTAACGACATTGCTGTTGAAATAGAAATGAATCACACATTTTGATTTTGCTATTTATTTATTTTATATTTTGTTCAATTAGAAACTTCAAACATAAATGACCACATATGAATGTGTTAAAATTTTGACAGTTGTTATAATTATAATGAATATTTTCACCCAAATATCTTACAACCTCTATGGGTGGTCTTAAATTACCAAAACTATCAAAATATTTTACAATATTTTTGTTCTTAATATATGCTACCCAATGTGTTCCAGGTCCACACTCATTGTCTAAGTTAATTACGCCACACTCTTTGTTAAGCGATGTTATTGGTAATTTATCTCTCATGTAAACACCACGAAAATTAGATATATTGAATTTTCCAAATTTCATAATATCTATATTGGTGAGAGCACGATTAGGTAGTAAATTTAAAAGTTTTTTGAATTTTGTGGCTTCAGGAAAAGTCCAAATCCTTTTTTATATGGCTGTAGATAAAGCCCCTTGCCTTGCTTAATTTCTATTCCTTCCATAGCTTGGTTGTGACGTTTGTTCTCTTCCAACTGTTTCTTAGCAACCTTTGATTCATTTATTGCTTTAACGACTCCTGCAACTCCTCCAGCTACCGATCCTACTGCTGATAACCCAGCTAAGATTGGTAACAATGGTAAGAAACCTCCAACTTTTGGTAGCGGTATGATTCGTGGAATTTTAATGTTTTTTCGTTTATTTTTAGTAACCTTTTTAGCTGCTTGTAAAGCAGATATTGCAATTTCTTTTGGATCTTCGGTTCTAGGGTTTCTAATAGCGTTTCTAGCCTCCATAATGGCTTTTTTAAATAAACTTCTGTTATTTTTTTTTTTTTTTCTTGGTCTACCCTGTTTAGATTTGCAACCCATGCCAAATTTTGTTTTAGCTTTCATAATATTCGTAACCAATATGCTATTTAATTTCTCTGCTATTGATGAGTCTTTCGCCTTTACCCTCTGCCAAGCCTTTTCAGTTAGAATTTTATCAGCAATATGTCGATCAGACAGGTTTTTATTATTAGCATATGTAATATCGTGCTCACGACAAGCTTCATCCAGTTGATTAACCCCCCGATCTCCTCTAGCAAGACGTTCTTTTAATTTAGTACCAGGTCCACAGAAATTATATGATGGGAGATGCAACTCAAATGGTAATTTATTGATTAAGGAATTCACCAATCCATACCCTTTGAATGAATATTTTGAACTGATCTGTTTCACACTATAATCAATCATTTTATATCACTTTCTTGTTGTGCATGTTGAACAATTATGAATTTCTTGACTATAAAACATCACCTTTTATATTGATTAGTTTCATTCTGTAGGAGAATGAGGTTCATAAAACAACTAGATAGTATTAAAGTTAAGAACTTTGATACTAAAATTAAAGAAAATAGGAAACATGGAACAATATTTCCTAATAGTATACGAGGAATAATTGTGGGTCCATCAAACTGTGGAAAAACAAATGTTATGTTAAGTATTCTCCTCGATCCCAAGGGTTTAAAATTTGAAAACCTTTACATATACTCAAAGTCTCTGCATCAACCAAAGTATACATACTTGAGAAAGCTAATAAAGTCAATCAAAGGAATGTCGTACAATGAATTTACAAATAATTGTGAAATTATTGCACCTTCTGAAGCAAAGCGAAATTCAGTATTTATATTTGATGATGTGGCTTGCGATAAACAAAACAGCATTCGAGAATATTTCTGCATGGGACGACATAACGATGTTGATAGTTTCTACTTGTGTCAATCTTATACACATATACCAAAACATTTGATTCGAGACAATGCGAACTATATAGTTATTTTTAAGCAAGATGAACTTAATCTGAAACACATATACAATGATCATATAAATTCAAATATGACATTCAAACAATTCAGAGAATTGTGTGCAAAATGTTGGAAAGATGCGTATGGATTCTTGGTTATTAATAAAGATTTTAATATAGATAAAGGACAATACAATAAATCATTTAAAGAAATTGTATCTATATGAAGCTATTCAGTCATTAATCAGCTGTTTATATGATTACATCCGGTTTGGAACAGCCCTGTTTGGAACCACCCTGTTTGCAATCACCTCAGTTATTAAATATGGATGTTAATGAAAATTTACTTAAAGATCTTATAAAAACTAAAAGAGATTTGAGGAGAAAATATATGTTTCTCAAGACTGGTCAAATTATGAAGGAAAGGGAATTTGAAACTACTTTTAAACCAATAGTTGAACCGTTAGAGGAAATCGTAAAAAATGTCAAAAGTGTTAATAGTCGAAATACTCATACTGATGTTGCTGCTGCTGCTGCTGAGAACGATGTAGATTTCAAAGTAAAGCAGCAACGAAGACGACGACGCTTGCAATTCCAAAGCCCTTCAGAAGAAAAACCTGATCTAAAGGAAAGTTTTGTTTTTTCTACTCCAAAGACAATTCAACAAACGGACAAAGATGTTTCATTTGAAACAATTGCAAATTTCAACGCTAATAGTCCTGATCAAAGTACTTCATTCACCCGAGTATCACCATCAGATTCGAATCTTGACAAGATCTACGGTCCATATTTCGATGTGCAGTCAAATTCAACGAAATTAGGTAGATCAAATTTTACAATTAATGAACAAAAGAATTTCATCATTGGTGATGAAATATTCCCTGGAACGGATGGTCTTTATGAATTAATTTTTCGGAAAATCCCTAGAAAAGATCGATATATCAATGAAGACTTGGATGAATATCTTAAGATATTGCAAAAAACAAAAACTCATTTGAAAAATTATGATAGTAACTCACAAATTAAAGGTAATAGAGGTTATAAATATAAACATATTATTCAACCTTTACTTCAACGTCTAACACAGAAAATTGGAAAATCATACAACAGCAATTCACCTGATATGAATTATTCTAATAATCCAATCGATTATGTTTATTGGGATAGTCCCAATGAGCTCGTTGATAGATTAAGACTTTTAATTGCATCTCAAAGGGCAGGCAACAATAATCTTCAAAATGAGGTGAACTCAATTGTGGAAGAACTACGTGAATCAAATATCATATATTAATATCAATCCTTGGCAAGCAAATCGTTAAAAGCAAAATGAATGTCGACAAGTTCGGAAGGAGTTTCAATAGAATTCACAGTCTAACAACAACAACAACTGGTCCGCAAGGACCTCCTGGGGAAGGATTTAAACTATCACCTACTGGTGATTTCGATATAGAAGGAAAATGCTTAAATAATGTTGGAAAGCCTAAAATATCACACCAAGCGGCCAACAAGGAATATGTAGATGATAATATTGATAGTAATTTTAGCACTATCATGAATGCTATAAATGATGAAACTAAAATGAGTCTTACGTTACACTCAGGTGGCTACTTTGATGTGGGGCATAAACCTTTGAAGAATATAAAAGATCCTATCGATGTTAATGATGCTGCAACAAAAAAGTATGTTGAGAATCATGTACATGAACAATTTAAAACCTGCCTTCTCGGTATGGATGAAAAACTTGAAAAAAATGAGAAAATATTGCGTAGATATATTGATGATCAAAGCTTGAACACACTCGAAATTGTGAATAAGTTTAGAAAATATTTCCTCGATATACTGGAGAAATATAATGAGAACATTCAAAAAAAACTTGAAGATGTGGAAGTTAATAAGAAGAGGAAGAACTTTCCGCCAGTTTAATATGTATTTAAAATTCATCTTGAAAGCATGTCCAGCTTAAATTATCCTTTAATCTCAGACGAAATGTTAAATTTTTTACTGAGCAACCAACACAATATACTTGAGGAACATTACAAGGAGATCATAAGATGCATTTCCTTTCTTAGAGAATTTGAAAACGTGGCTCATGTGGAATCTATTCATGGAAATCATTACATGAATTGTCCCTGGTCTTCAAATAAATGTACATTGGGTCCAGATACATGTTCATGCTATAGAATCGAAAGGGTGACGAATCGAATAAAAACTTTACTAGCATTTTATAAAGGACTCAAATAAAGCAACAAAATAGTACACGTTTGAAGTTCAATTTGAAAACATGTCCAATATAAATACTTGTGTGATTTTCAATGAGATTTTATTATTTTTAAAAGCCTATCAACACATTCTACTTGAAGAGCATCACAATGAGATACTAGAACACATTTATTTTCTTAAGAACTTTGATAGCATATCCTCTACCGCATCTAATCATGGATGCCATTTTATCACTTGTCCTTGGTCATCAAATCTCTGCAAAAATGGACCAAATACTTGTATTTGTTATATGATTGAAATTAAAATGATTAGAATTAAGAAATTGATGTCACTGTATAAAAGATTACAAATAAAAAAGTAAACAAAAAATAAAAAATATGGGTTTCATTGTCATCACTCTTTTGATGCTTTTCATATCTTTGACTGTGCCTGTTGTCCGTATGCATGTGATCAGTTGATTTCGTCATACTGTGTAATCATTTGAATGTATGAAAAATATGCTGAGCTAATCAATTCTTCAGTATTTAAAGAAATCACTGATTGAGACTGAGCATCAGTTATTTTTGATTATTGAACAGATAAAATGGATCGAACTCAAACGAAAAAAGATTTAAATATGAAGGATAGTCTCCGAAAGAAAGTTGAGTATGCTTTGAAAAGCAATCCATTTAAATATGGATATACATCATCATCATCATCATCATCATCATCATCATCATCATCATCATCATCATCACCATTGGAACCTAAGCAGAGAGAACAATCTGATGTTAAGTACCAAAAATTAAAAGAAGAGAAATAATTGTGAATTTTTTTTTTTTTTTAAATGCAAATAAAGAGATATTATAAAAGAAGAAAAAGTTGAATTTTTTTATTCATTAATATATATGATGAGTAAGCGAAATGTTGTTGAGGAATTGCACAAACCTGCTCGAAGACATTTCATCAGACGTCGAGTTGTAATTAAGGGACTCGATGACTTGTGGCAAGCAGATTTAGTAGAAATGATACCCTATAGCAGAGAAAACAACATGTATAACTATTTACTGACTGTAATTGATACTTTTTCAAAGTATGCGTGGGCAGTTCCTTTGAAGAATAAGACGGCGTCATCCACTACAGAAGCTATGAAATCAATTTTCAATAGTTCCCATCGAGTACCAAAAAATCTGCAAACCGACGATGGTAAGGAGTTTTTTAATAACACCTTTCAGGATTTGATGAGACTGTACAAAATTAATCATTATTCAACGTATAGTACATTGAAAGCATCAATTGTTGAACGATTCAATAGGACTCTTAAGGAGAAAATGTGGCGAGAATTCAGTTTTAATGGTAACTATAAATGGTTATCCATTCTAAAAGGATTGCTCCATGCTTATAACAACTCTACACATAGAACAATAAAAATGCGTCCAGTTGATGTGAATAAGAAAAATGCTAGCTATCTACTATCATCAGTTTACAATCACATTAAAATTGCTCCAAGGGGAAAATTTAAATTAGGTGATCAAGTTAGAATAAGCAAGTTTAAACATGCATTTGAGAAAGGCTACACACCCAACTGGTCAACAGAAGTATTCACAATAAGAAAAGTTAATATAACTAATCCCATCACATATTTATTGAATGACTTTCAAGGTCAATCCATTCAAGGTTCTTTCTACGAAATGGAACTACAAAAAACTAACCACCCTGATATATTTTTAGTGGAAAAAGTGTTGAAAGCTAAAAGTAACCAAGTATATGTAAAGTGGCTTGGATTCTCAAGCGATCATAATTCATGGATAAATAAAAGCCAGCTCTTATAATAAAACTGTACAGAGTTTATAAAACATCATGGAAATCGAAAAAGGTTTAATCATAAAGTGTACTGTTATAAGAACATCTGGTGTAGGATATCTTGTTCGCTTGCCTAATAATAAAGAAGGGCTATTGAATTGGACTAACTATAAAAAAAGAATATACAGACCATTTCTTAATGAATTAATTAAATGTAAAATTATAAAAGAAAAAGATGGATACATTGACTTGATTAATGTTGAATAATAAATAAAACACGCAATTATTATAAAAGTTCTATTGTTTTTTTATTTTGCTTGATTTTCTTAAGATATAACCATGTGATATGTTTGCTTTGCTTTCCTCATATCCAGCAATTCATAATTCGATTTATAATCTGTATCGTATTTTGTTATGTGCTCGATTTCTCCATTGCTCAAAATCCTTTCAGCTCTATATTCACGATACTCAAAACATTTAATTATCAAGGATTTTCTCTCGAAATTACTATCGTAAGAACATCGAATTTTTAGTTCCTTGTTTCCATCAAACTCCAACTTGAAATGTCTATAAAAGATGTGTTGACTCTCAATATAACCAGCAATATTTATTTCCTTTTTTATTAGATCTTGCCTGAATGCCTCTATAGCCTCTTCTACATTTACATATTCATAGTGATTAGCATCTTCAGCAAGATCTATGTCTTCAATTGATGAAGTAGTGATGATTGCATTTGTGGTGACTGTAGTGCTCTCTATATTTAAATCTGAATAATTCAGATGTTTCAAAAGCACAAACGACAAATCGATTTGAACACGATCATAATTTGGCAAAATAATCTCAAATTCAAGACTTGATGAACTATTGTCATTTAACTGAACTCTAGGTGCTGGTGCAGCAAATGTTGCTACACCTATTATTAACAAAATGAAATGTGTAGCTAACATTTTTTTTATTATTATTTACTTATAGTTAGCTTGAACTAAAGGTTTTGCAAAGACTGAGTTAAATCATCGTTCGCCTTCGCTTTTATTCTCATACTCTTCTACAGTCGTACTATCTTCATTAACATCTCGCCTCTTTCGCTTCTTTCGCATTGTAGCATATTCCATCCTTATTTTTATTTTTCTTTCTGCTGTTTTTTTCTCCCTCTCTTGCTTCTTTTCATCGTTTATATCATCATTAACCATGAATATTGCTGCAAATTCCCAATCATTTTCATCGGAAAATGGACAGTCTGGTACAAAGTAATCCATTCTCGACCTTTTTCTACAATTAGTGTCAACAGTTCCCACTAATGTTATATTACCACCAACTACTTCTATTTTTATATGTTGACCCTTTTCAATACCTTTGAATTTCAAATCTTGTATTTTGTTTGATGGTTCACCATTTAAAACTTTTACCAATAGAGTTCGGTTTCCATCTTCTGGAGTTGCATAGATTTCTAAAACATTTCCTGTTATTGTGACATCGCCAAACGACAACTCTCTCCATTCTTGTGTACAAACACAGAATTTATGCCCACCTTTTAAAGTCTCACACCAAAACATGACTAATTCAGAGGTTTACAACAACAAACACAGCTCTTCTGTAATAAAGTCTGGAAAAATCTTCCCAATGGTTTCACATTCAACCTGAATTGAACTTTATACTCCTTAAAATGTTTTTTAAATCTTGAATCTCTTCCTACTCCCCTTGATTCAATCTTAATTTCTTTATTTCTACTCTCATAGAACATTGATCATTATGTGCTATCCTTTTTATTTAAGTATCTTCTTTTATAGTTATTCATAATGTAAAAGCAAAATTAACCTATCTCAACAGACTCACACAAAAATATGACTAATTCAAAAGGTTTACTGAACTTTGATATCAATATTACAACTTTTGTTTATTTATTTATTCTTATGCACATGACACATCATAGCGGCTCTAACCTTGACAATATTCTTATCAGCATATATCCAACATACATACGTAATGACCTTGAATGAACATACACACTGATCATGATGTCATTGGCCTTGAAGAGTTTTGGCCTTGAAAATGATGATTTTTTTATTTCTTATCTACATACACGCACACGCACATTCTATGCCTTGGAATGACGGCCTTGAATGTTCTTATCATTTCAACATACATAATGATCTTGAATGACCTTGAATCATACACATACACACACATACACACACACACACACACGGTGGCCTTGATCTTATCTACACACACACTGGTCCAAGTTGACCTTGATATCGTTAGACCTTGATGACGCATTTCCTGGTCTAGAAGTCACATAGCTCTACTACTAATAACCCTAGCAAACCGCAGCTACTTCGGTTTGGCGAAACAACTGGGTTCAAAACTCCTAACTCGAAGGACCAAATTAATACTCTACAGAACATCGAGCCACATCGATCGAATGGACAACAATTCTCCAGCCAAGAGAATTCCATCTTCGAATCCCAGCCCCCAGGTTCGAGATGGAGAAGAAGATCGAACCTCCGGTACAAAGACCAAGCTGCCAGCCAGAAAACTTGGTCTTCACAACTGGAAGCAGCGTGTCCGGGACCGCAAAGGATGGAAGGCAACGATGTCTCAGGCAGGGACTCTACAAGGGTCGGGAGCCCTTTAAGTAAGTAAGTAATACTGTGTCTTTGTTCCTAAGAAGTGAAGTTATTCTAAGGAAAACAACAAAATAACTTGTTTTAGACTAAAAAGTGGGCGTGGCCATACAAGACGTATGGGCTAAAGCAGAGGACCAGATCCTAACTCCTCAAAGCCATATATGTATGTACGTCTTGTGCGCAATGCTGCCAGTCATTGTGGGGTTAGGCAGAAAATTGCCTTCTTTTTTCTAAAAATCTGGAAACTAAATATGTAAATTAAAAAAAATCTTAACTTCTTTACAGGAAGATCCGCGAAAAGCATATTTTTGTGATATACACACTATGAAATGTTTCAGAGCGTTTCATGGTTAATGGTTAAGAGACCTACATTTTTTAATGATGTACTCGAAGGCAGAGGGTTCTAAAATGCTTTAACATGGCATTCAACTTTTACTGACCTTGATCGTATTCGCATTCGTATTCGAACCTTGATCGTGCGTACAGTAGACGTAAACGTGCGGTCCCTAAACATGACAACTTTTTGCACAAGTTAATAGTTAATTTCTCTTCGAAAAAATAATTTGATTGCAGAAGATAAATATTTCTGAACAAAATGAGACCAAAAATATGAAAATCCACTCAATAAAAGTCGAAAATATTAGAAGTTGAAGGAAGGTGGTCCGAAAAACTGTAGTTTCCCTAAAAATCATTCTTTTACTTAGAGATATCTTATGTTTTGACTTCTTAAAGTCCATTTGCAAAACGATTTTATTTAAATTTTATATTTCAGCTAAATAGTATATAACGGTACCTCATTCAGTAACAAATTGTCAAATCATATAGCATTTTTGGACTAATTTCTTGATAGATATTAGGCCCGTTCGCGTACTTTCAGCAATAAAATTCGTCGATTATCAAATTTCAAAGAGTGGGAGGAAAATTCTCTCAGAGAAAACTCAAATTACGAAAAATTAAACGAACAGGTTGAAAAAGAAAAAGTTGAAAATACACTGATTTGACAGTTTTCACAAACCAGAAATTTCTTGCATTAAAATTCGTAGCATGAGGAAGTTTTGTACTCTCTCGTTAGCACTCTCTTCGGCAAAAAACTACGAAAATTCTTCGTACGCGAATAGCTTTTCGTAAAAATTCGTAAATTCTCGTAAATAGTCGCTGTTTTGGCAGGATATGCCAGCGGACTTATTTTTAATACCAAAATGTGATAAGAGGTGCCATTTTATGATATTTTAAAAAAAATTTTAAGAATTTAAGAAAAACAATTTATTATTTTGCTAAAATTTTAGTACTTTATTTTTAAGAACAAATTGTTGGAGTTCGTTGTACCTAACAGTGCCCTTTACTTTTATGCTTTGTTGGAATTTTCCTTAATCCTTATTGTTTTTCACTAAAGAAGTTTTAATTCCCGGAAAATTTTCATTTATTCTTCAAATTTCTGGTAAATTTAAATTCAATTTCAAACACCACCCACCAGAAATCGAGCACAGTTCTCACCTTCACCCCAAGATGGTGCCACTTCCATTACAAGGTACAACGAAACTCATGAACAAGTGAAAATTCCAAAACAAACCACACACAACACAACTCATAGACAGAGGGACGACAAATACCACACAACACAAGAGAGACGAAGATAGACAGCAAGAAAGGTCGAATCCACTTATTCACCCCACTCGACCGCCACACCACACAAAAACACTGTGTGACGAGGTAGAAAATATACGTGAAAAACGAAAGCAAAAAAGAAAAAAAAAACTCCACCTTATCTGACATTTATTCGCTTGACGCTGCATCATATTTATTGCCTTTTGCAAATATTTAACAACTCTTCAAAGAGAAACACACCACACGGAGGAATCCCAGAACAGTACAATCCACTCCCAAGCGCGAAGCACTTTTATGGGTTGAATACCGAAGCAACAACAACGATGATAGCAAACACCAACAACGCTCCTCAATCCGAGGGTAGAAAACAATTTATCATCTGTCTTTTGGGTACGCTAATCGCCAGCACTTTAGTTAGGTAAGCAATTGAGTTCATTAGTACCCGTGCACCATAAAAAAAAACATCACTCTCCCTCTCTCGGTTTTAGTGCACTTGAATCAGAGGAATACTTTTACGATGACTCGCTGGTGGATCCACAACAGAATATCACTCAAAATCACGAATGGGACGTTCTCATCTTCAGTCAGCAATGGCCAGTAACTACCTGCTTCCACTGGAAGGAGGAAGACAAAGACCATCAGTGCAATTTGCCGACAAAAAAGGAGATCTGGACCATTCATGGTATCTGGCCAACAAAACAAGACACAGTGGGTCCAAATTTTTGCAACAATTCCAACAAGTTCGACATCGATAAACTGGACCCAATAGTCGATCAACTCTCCCTCTTCTGGCCTGACATCGAAAAGGGCACCGACCCTGACAACCTCTGGAAACACGAGTGGCAAAAACACGGCACCTGTGCCGCTCAGCTTCAACAACTAGGCGATGAGTTGAAATACTTTAATCAAGGACTCAACTGGCATTCGGGATTCTTCATGTCCGATGTCCTCGAAAAGGCTGCCATCTATCCGGACTCGAATAACACAGTTATTGGTCTCCATACAGCCATTGTCAAGGTGCTAGGTAAGAATCCCTCAATCCACTGTCTCTACGACAACAAACAGGACATTAGTTTCTTGGCTGAGATTCGCATCTGTTTCGATAAGAGTCTGCAACTTATCGATTGTGATGGCGTTCGATTCGATCAGGTTTCGATCGATTATCCCGGCGGAAAGGTGAACACCAATTGTCACGTTTCAAAGCCGATACATTATCCGAGCTTAGTGCCACCACTGGAGAAACAACACCGGCGTCGCAAGGAGCCATGGAAGTTCCCCGTCGTCAATATGTACAAACTGGTACAGTTCTTGATGTGGTGCACCCTATAATGGGCCTATATAGCCTGTCCAACGAATCGAGTGAGATCGAGAACTTCGCAAAATCTAATTAATAGTTCTGTTTATTTTTTTTTATTTTTTCCTTCTTTTTAGTTAAATTTTATTTTACACCTATGTAAGGATATTAACTTTATATTTTTTTAGTGTTTTTTTGTTTGTCAAATTGTAGAATATAAGAAGAAGAAAACCAACACCATAACAGAATTAATCAATTATTTAAGTGAAAGTAAAGCAAAACAAAAGAAGTATTTTTATGCGAGGAATTTTGTGTTTTTTTTTTTCGTTTTATCTTTTGCAGCGATTGAGTTGTGTTATCAAAATAGAATTTGTTTGATTAGTTGTAACGACGTTGGTATAATTATTGAAACAACGCCCAAAGGTCCGTTCGGGTACTTTTTGCACTAAAATGAGTAGATTTTCAAAGAGGGGGGGTAAGACTCTCTCTCACTGAGAGTTAACGAAAACTAAACGAACGGGTTGAACAGGGAAAAGTTGAAAGTACACTGATTTGACAGGTTTGACAGTTTGCAAGGAAATTTCTTGCTCTCTTGTTACTCTCTCGTGAGCGCTCTCTTCTGTGGAAAATATGAAAATTCTCCGCACGCGAAAAGCTTTTCGTAAAAATTCGCAGTTTTGGGAGAGTACGCGAACGGATCTAATGCAGAAAACCTGGACCAAGAGGCAATTCCAAAAGTCGCTCAGTATTTCTGTCTAAGACATCAGACGGACTGGGTGAACGGCGTTTAATCCTCTGAGCTTAAACTAAGCCCTTCCTCCCGCCTCCCCGATCATTGTAGCGTTTTTCAGCGGAAAATATTGGCAAACAAAGAAGCAGGGAGCTATCAGATCCTTGGAATCTTCCAGCACCACATCAAAGGTCGTACTAGATTGTCCCTCATTTCTGATAGAGATCTGGGACCAATATAATATTCGCCTATGCTGGGTGTCAGACTACAGGGATATTTTAAGCAACTGTAGTGCGATGAAATTGTCAAAATTGGCCCAACCAACCCTCTTAATTGACACTCAAACTGGATTCCATTGGGAGAGCCATCGTTCTCTGGGAGAATAGTCGTCATCCAGAGTACACTTGGAACCCCTTGCGCAGTAGTTCAACGCATTAACCACTGCCCCACGGCACCTACCGTCATCCAGAGAACTTTGGGCTGAACCAGAAGCGTTCAAAGTTGTTCGGACTTAAGCATCATCATCGTCTGAGCCTCCATTTCAACGATTTCCACAGAAGCTGTAGAAATGAGGAAGAAGAGGAAACTATCCTCAAAAAGGAACCTCCAGCTTGAGTCCTACATCTTTGATGACCTTGGTGATCTGACGGGTCTACTTATCAGGCATTTACTACGCTTTGTCAAGAGCTCCGGCTGGTTCCTCCAATAAATCCATAGGTTTTCACCTCAGCCCCCTTTCTCTGTCTCTATCAGTTTGGCATACATATATGTAGCTTAGGACCCTCGGTGGTACCACAATGGACCTTTTAGGTCGAAGTATGCTAGCGCTCAAATGTACCTGTATCAATTCTTCTTCCTAAAGGTCATGAGAATAGGTTCCCTCTTCTCTTGGACAAACCCCAGAAGGTCTCTTCTCAAGGTGATCTGGCGGGACATAAACATTCACCACATTAGAACAGGAAACATTTCGGTGCCATGGATTTAGAGTTCACCGCCGATATGCAATTTCAATGGTGTAGCGAGTAGTGTTTCCATCTCTAGACCCAGACCCTGCTGGGGAACAGAAATGCATGCACCAAGGTTTCTCACTACAAGTCGCAGACTCAACAAGGTTACAAGGCACGACTAGATCCCAACCTGGTAAACATTTGCCTAGATTGCAGTAGCAGCCTCTTAAACTACCCGGCAAATCTAAAAACTTAGCGACCAGAAACACGCTGGAAACGACCAATTGACACGGCTCTATTCCTGGGCATGGAAACCTCAGAAACCACTGCACGACTCCAACTCAGACTCATAACTCTGTTTATCCCTAAAGGTATAAACCACAATAAAACATCTATAAATCCCACAACCAAAAAGAGAGTCCATCTCTCAACTCTTTTGTTTGACCTTCAGTGTCCCAGCAATCAACTCTCTGGTAGATAAAATCCAAAGCCTTCCCCAAATTGCCGACGTAGTCAAAGATATGGACCAAATAAAGAAACTGAATCAACCTTTGAACCAAAATTCGTTACGTACCAAAGAGATTCAAACAACAAGGTGCTATCAGTTCGTTTAACTCCGAATAGAACAACCTACTGTTTATGCAATAACTCATGTTTCTTGTTTACAAATTATGACAAATGATGACTGCATGCAAAAAAGTATCTTCTGCTCAGCTGTTTCCTTATCGCGAACAAAATTTGAATGAACTCAGTTTGAGTCAACAAACAAAGAGTGCCCCAGATGATCTTCATAGGTGTGTCTGAGTCAACTTGACTATAGCCTTCTCAAAACAAAGTTGTAGGTAGCTACATATGTATGTAGTGTCTTTGTCTAGTTTAAATTTGCATAAGAAACGGGCATAGGCGTATGTCTTGATGTATGAATTCAATTAAGCTAATGTGCGTCGCGCTGCTCTTGTTTCAAGTCAATTTGAAATGAATGCGATAAGAAATGTGTTATTCATGCGGTGGTATAGTTTATGGAAATTACCAGACTTTCTACAGAGAATAACTATATTCCTATTGCGCAATATAAAGTACAAAAGACTTTTTGATCTTTGAACCGATCCAGTGGGCAAATCAACGCAGAGTACGATCATAAGCTTGTACTTGAGGATCTCAACTTCAAATCTTTGTAAGGAATGCTGTATGATGCAGTCAGATTCATCTATATAGTGTATACATATGTACAAGACAGATTACAGTGGAAACAATACAATAGTAGCCCCTAGAGATACACAATAGAACCTTTAGGTTAAGTTAGAGTGGCAGCTAGTGCCTAGGTACAGATGGGCACTAGCTCACTTAGGCCTAAAAAGCCGATTGTGGTATCACCGGATCTACGAAAGAAAATCACTTGGATACTATACAAAGATGAGAGACAGAGGACCAATACAGAGAGGTTACCGGACAAAATAACACTTAAGAAGAGGTTCTGCTAATGGGTCAGGAGAACCAACCGGAGCTTTTAATAAAGGGTAGAAGGTGTCTAACGGGTAGACCTGTCAGGTCGCCGAGGTCGTCAAAGAAAAAGGAACCCAAGTGGAGGTTTCTTCTCGACGCTAGAGCAGTTCAGTTGCAAAAGAAGATGAGGAATCGTTTCCTCTTCCTCCTCGTCCCTACAACTCCGACAGATATAGAACCTTTAGCCCTGAAAGAATTTGAAAATATGAGATGAGAGTAGGTGACGTGGTTCAATGGTTACTACGTTAGACTACTGCTGCGCAAGGTATTCCAATTCCAAGTTCGAATCCAGGAAAATACCATCAACGTTTTTTCACAGGTCCACTTCTTGGGAGTGACATAAAGAGTATTTATGTCATGAGAAAGCTTCTCTAAAACGCTCTGTCCTACGGCATAAAACTGTCCCCTCTGTACGTGTAGAAATGTATGCCCTGCACAAAACATACAGCTGTGAAAACCTAGGCCTTGACCCTCTATGAACTGCTTATGGCCGAATACTTACTAACTTAACACCCAAAGGCTTAATCGCCGAACGCGAACCTGATTCCATCTCAAATGTCTCACAAGAGCGCTCAACAGAATACAGGGAAAGCAAGACCCATAAGCGAGTTGCCGGAAAGACATTCTACACGAAAAAGCTTAAAGTCACTTTCATAACTACAACAGCGCTATAAGATAGAGATGGTAGCAGATGAATCCTTAATGAGACAACGCAAATGACTGATGATTGTGCCTTATCAAATGTGTTCCTGAAAGGAACATGTTTCAGATATAAACACTCCAAGAGTCTGCAACCCTGGCAGCCCTATTTTCACTCTAGAAGCTTACTTCCGCACTTGAAATGGAAGTATTTTCCCGCACTCATAGTAACCACTACTCAAAGTTGAATCGATTCCCAAAGGAATACCTCTTATTTCACACAAATACAGATCTCAGTAGCAATTGCAACAGACTTATACTTCTTTAGGTGTATCCGTTTGGAGGACAGCTCTATCAACCTTACTCTCCTGGGAAAGGTTCAAGAGCCGCCTGTCTATGCATCTGTAGCACACTTAGAACTGCCCCATCTGCAGCATCAGGTACTATTCTTCATCTACTCAGATATTGTCAGAATACAAATGGCCGCCTCAACAGCGATCCGTCTGACTGGCTCTTCACAGTGACTATGCCTCCAATTTGGTCACTCCTCTATTCTTAATGAATTTAATCTGATTAATAGAACTTTTGATTGCATCCCACTCAAGCCCTGTTCAACGATCTAAGTGATCTCAACAATGCCTGTACGGCTAAGATTGGCTCCTTCATACTAAAGAGTAAATGGTTCCCTGAGTAACCGAGGGCCGGTTTCGACCAACCAACCAAGCTCAAACTTTCACGCATCAATACCACCTCTGGATCGTTGGTCCAACCATTTACCGATGGATGTCGGAGCGATCTATATCTATTTACCCTGATGGATTAGATACCTCTGATGGAATGGGTGTTGGCGTTTACTCCTTTGAGCTTCACCTAAGCATCTCCTTCCGCCTCACTGGCCATTGTAGCGTATTGTAGGCGGAAATACTGGCAATCAAAGGAGCCCTATCAGGGCTAAAGTGTAGTGTGCTATCTGAAAGGGATATGAGCATCAAACAGCCATTAGATCTTTGAAACCATCCACAACCACGTTAAAGGTCGTACTAGATTGCTGTTCATCTTTGTTGGGAGCCAGGCCGCAGATATCTTGCAGAGAACTATAATGCGGATGCTCAAAAGAGCAGAACTATTATTGGTGTTCTTATAGCATACTGCGCTCTAGATGTCTGGCCCTCCCTTCAAAGGGTTTTTACAGCAGGAATGGCAAACGAACTTTCATCTTCTCTGTCTTCAAAGAGAAACCTCCTGCTCAAGATCTTAGAAATGACTTTGAATAGGTGGATTTGAGCTCAGATCACTTATATACGTTTGAATGGAGAACGAATAGCAGATTTGGTGGTGAACAGCTTAACCTAAGCATCTTCTTTCGCCTTCCCGACCAGTGTGACGGAAATAATGGCAGTTAAAGAAGTACTCGCCTCTTGGAGCTGACATCATCATCAAAAACCTTCCATCCCTTCGTACACGACTTAAGTTTCTAGTTGCATTCGTGAAAATTCTTTTAACTATTAATCCACGGACAATACGCTAAGTTGGGAGGACTCTCGCTCTCTACTGTCTTGGGTGCCAGGCCCAAAAGACAATGAGAGATAACGAATTTACTCAACTCTGCTGAACTGACTTTTCACGGAGCGGAATACTCCGAATTTAAGGACATCGATGCCGGAGTACCACAAGGAAGTGTTCTTCATCTGGTCTTGTTCTTACTCTGCACGCCAGATATACCCCAAGAAGAAGGTACTGTCTTAGTCACATTCGTGGACGATATGGCTATACTAACAACAGATATATAAATCAATCGAGTCAGCAACTGTAAAGCTGCAACGAGCTTTGGCGCTTTGCTTTTAATGTTATCAATTCTAGGCTGAGTTACTAGGAATGAAAATCAAGTGGAAGTCGCACGTTAAAAAGAAACAGAACGAGATGCCAGCGAGTATACAACTTTGGCTTTGTTTCCTGGTATATCAGGAACAACGACATCCACCGAGACTTAGGAGTAGCTACCTTGGATGACGAAATGACAAATTTTGCTCGCGAAGTATTCGTCTTCATGGACAAAAGTTGTGCACCGACTGCACGAGACCGTTTTGATTTAGCGCTGGTTTGACTGAACCAGTGGATTCTTCCTAACTCGAATTTACTTGAAACCAAAACTACTTGATAAGGAAACTCTAACGTAGCCAATCAACAGAAGCAAGGTGTTCTTTAGTGAGGAAGAATCTCACACAAAGATTAGTACCGGGCTCATAGTGTCCAGTGGAATAAGAACTTGCATTAGCTTAGGCTGAATACTATTAAAGAGATCCGCAAACCTCATTGTGTGTTATATCTCCAGGCAAAAGCCGCCTTCGACGAAAAACAATCTTGGGAATTCATTTTATAAAAAAACTGCTGCTCTTATGGGACACTGCGCAATCGTCGCTCAAGTAATTTCAATAAAAGCTACAGAGATGGAGAGAGATGAAGGAGAAAAACATTTTTAACTGCTTTTCACTTGCCTCAACCTTATATCCATACTCTGTCATGAAAGCACCCAATTAATCAAGCAAACAGAATGGATATCTCTCGAATAGAGTGGTTACATTTAAGAAAAAACTGTGTTACTGTACGAAAAAGTTTTGTGATTTATTTCTTGTATTAAATAGTAGTTATATAATATTAGTTTCTAGTATACCAACATTTCTTTAATCGTTTTTGCTTTTGTTTTACTCCCATTTTTTTTTTGTCCCCGAAGAGAAAACACATTTACTTTTACATCTATATAAAGAAACCACAAATATTGTAAATAATTTTTCACATCAATTCCTCCCTCTCTTGCTTTGCTTGCGCAACAAATTTCGCAAACTCAATTAAAAAACAAAATACAGAGAAGAAAAAACAATCGTCTATCGATGAAGAACTTCCCCACACATCGCCCACTACTCTCTCTTAAACTGCCTTAAGTTATAGAAAAAAATAAAAAAAAAAAAAAAGAACATGTTTCGAAGGAAAATAGAATTACGCCAATGCTTTGGTAACAATCAGCACAGCTGATGGTACAAGTCCCAATACTTCGAGGGGTTTCTCGAAGTCATCGTCGGAGAAGACTTTCCTTGGGAAAGTGGTCATTAGGCCGAAGGGCAGGTCGGCACCTTGCTTCATTTGAATGAAGACACGGACGGCGGAGAGTTGCTCCTTAACGCTGAAGGTCTCCGTGAGGGTGGAGCCGTCCTGTAGACGTATTTGGATTCTGGTGTTTGTGTAGTCCTTGGGCGGTGGTTTTGGTGAGGTGACAGTAACGACAGCGGGTGTAGGAGTTGTTGAACTGACTGCCGATTGCGGTGACGTTGGACCTTGATCTCTGTTGTGGGAAAAATATATTTAGAAGAGTTTTCTTAGATGAAAGCAGCTCTCCAGCAGACTTACCTTGCTCGACGGGCGGCTTTATCGGCCTCGATCTGTGCTTTGACACGCTCCCGGGCGGCCTTTTCCTCCTCCTTTTCACGCTTTCGTTGCTCGACGATTTTCTTCATCTCCATCTCTTCCATGCGCTTCCGAGCCTCAGTCATATCCTTGCCAGACTTGATGCGATTCTTTTCTCGCTCAAGAGATTCGACACGTTCACGCTCCTCTCGTTCAAGGCGCTTTTGCTTTAGTTTCTCTTCGATCAGCGCTAATTGTGCCTTCTTTTCCTCCTCGGTAAGTGGCTTCTTTTCTTCTGTGGACTCAGAGAAGTTACTGTGTCCCGTCTTGGCAGCATGGAACTCCACCTCAGATTGGTCCTTGAAGAGCTTTCCACAATCGTCACATTTTAGGGACTTTGCAGTGTCTCCTGCCTGAGTACTAGATGACGCCTCCGCGTCTGTGCTAGCAGAGGGGCCCGCCGAGGCGGCAGTGGCGCCGGCAGTTGGTCCCGATGACTCAGACGCCGCAGCGCCGGCAGGAATTGCTTCGTCAGCGTGCGCCAAAAGCCATTCCATGGCCGGTTCAACGCCAACGAAATTCGTCACTTTCATGGCGTATTCTCTGGCGAAACATAAGTAAAAGAGGATAAGTATTATGCAGGCTTGTCCCACGGCTGGAGAGAATTGTGGAGACTTTTTTTTTTCTTTTTTCTTTTTAGCTACTTACGCTCTTTCTTGGGGGAATCCCATGTCAACTAAAGTTTGTATTCCAGCCATAATGAAGTTTTTTTGCTGTTTTTGGTTTTTTAATTTATTTTACGAAGAGAAAATCAAAAATTTTACAAAAAAACAATTTTTCAATGAAAAAATGAGAGAGAAAAATAAATGCCGATGGCGACAAAGATTTGACAGATGACAATGGGGTTTTTTTTTTTTTTGTTTTTCTGCGGCGCTGTCGTTGACAGATCGACTTTCGAAGTTCGATTCGAAGTCAATTGTATCGCTGAGGGTAGGATTACATTAGAGAGAGGTGTTAGTCGTGTGCGTATTCCAATTGATTGTATTTTCTTTTGTATTTGGGCGATGTGTCCATTAATCCTTGCGATTGAATTCCATTTACAATACTACTTGCTTAGAGTACCCGACCCTTGGAGTGTCTCCGGCTGAGAAATGGCTGCCTTCCAATCTCCTTCTTCTGTCAGTTGTGAAGCCCAAGGTTAAAAAGCGATTTAACTATCTCGATGCTCAGCGATCAGCAGTGACATTCAGTCCAATGTTTTTGACAGACATTTGTTGATAACACATACATTGTCTTATCCTTATTCAGTTCCTTGCCAAAATCCGGTGTACATTTGGAAGAGCTAAGAAGAGCTGTTGCACATGTCGGCACGGTATTTTGCCTTTTTTCCGTTCATGCATTATTTTGATTAGCTCTTTCTTCAAAAACGCAACGACGATAATTATGTTTGGCTTAAACTATCACCGGCTTTCTGATTTTCGTCCAACACCAGTGGAACTACGATCATTTGATAGGAAGTCGATGAACCACCATTGGTTGTCACCATAAATTTTGTATGATATCTAGACTACGCTGACGACGTTTGCTTATAACGCGTCGGATAATAGATGACAAACAGGCAGATCACAGAGCTCCGAGCAAGGTAGAGCGCAGCCTACATTAAGGACATAGCAGTCCACGGTTTATTTGGCAAGCAATAAATAGCAAAGGACTGAGGACGCTTCCCTGGTGTACACCGACTTCGATTGGGAGCTTTTCTTCGACTCTTGGATCTTAAATGTCCATGATTATGTGCATGACGAGCAGCCGTTGTAACCAAAGCCCCATCCAAATTTTTTCACTATGATCCTTACACTTTGCATTGCACCTGTTGTTGATTAGTAGTCGGCCATCTAATACTCCCTCAAGAACCAAAGAATATATACATCTATCGATTCCACCGGAGGTAATACTAAAGGTTGTGTACTTAGAATCTACCTAAGTTTTAAATTCCTCAAATATGAGAAAAAAACAAAAAAAAAAAGTACCGTGTGACCGACTTTGGAGATGCGGGGCATCGATCCCCGTACCTCTCACATGCTAAGCGAGCGCTCTACCATCTGAGCTACATCCCCTGTTGACAACTTCGTGTCAAATTGATTATTTCTACCATTTCCCTTATTACATAACCACACCTTATTCCCCACACTAAATTACCTCTTAAGATGGCAGCACCAATGCTCCATCACATGCTCAAACCTTTCGGACACTTTTCCACCACTTCAAACCTAGATGTCACCCATCGATAATTAGAACACGTCACTTTAAAGTAAATCTAAAATCTAGTTTCTTTTCCTTTTTCAATTATTCTCCCATTAAATTTAATTAAATTCTTTCTGCTCACATAAATCCCAATTCCACCGTCGTGTATCTACCACACAAGACCATCTTCTACCACCACCCATAAATCCACCACCTTTGCTAGCTGCAAGAACTGTCAAAGTGGTTATTTTTTCTGAAAAGTCATCACACATACCGAAACCGAGCGAGTGCCGGACTGTAAAAAGAAAAATACAAAAAAAAAAAAACCTAAGATCTCTTCACTTTCGCTTATCACTGTTTTCGCCGTAGAAAATTTGTTAACAACTCCAAAAAGACAACTAAAAATCGAAACAGAAAGTGCAAGTTGAAAAAAATCGAATCGAAATCTAAGAAACAGAAGAAAAAAAACTCTCCAAATGAATTGGTTCAAAGGAAGCATCGCCGAGGCAGTCACCGCCTCGAAGCAGAAGAATGCAACTTTCGTTGTTTATGTCGAAGGTGAGTCGTCGTCGTCTCGAAGTATCCAAATCCAGCCAACACGTCATTTATTATAAATTGATTGCCGACGAACCAAAATACTAGACAGCAAGCAGCTGATTCATACAAAGATGCTGATGTTTTTGTATTTCTTTTCTTTCTTTTTTTTTTGCAGGCAAAGACGAGAACTCGGTAAAGTTAACTGGATTCTTGAATCAGCCAATTATCAAGACTAAGCTGGAGACGGACAACTTTGTTGCCATTAAAATTGAGGGTGGCAGCGAGGCGTATATGCAATTTGCAAGGATTTGTAAGTTTTTTACTGCTAGACGTACGCATTAATCAATGACAGTGCGCATACATGATACATCTATACGATTGCTATGGATACAATATCACAGTGCATTGCAACAAATTTCCTAAAAAAAAAAAACACAAAAGTTGTATAATAGATTGAGTGGCGCACCTTTTTAAATGATTTTTGAGAACAATTGAGTAACGATGATTCCTTAAACTTTGTGATAAGTGCAGAAGTTGAGGTGTTTTAAGACATCTGGCAGTAAAGCTTACGTAAAATGAAAGGTCAAGTCGATGTGGTGGACATGAGTCACACACCCAAATAAGGATGGGAGTTTTGGTTCATTGGGCACTCAAAAAAGGGAACTCACGCTGTTCTATCGCCTATGCTTGTGTTTTGAGGGATTACTGAAGTAGAAGTTGTGGAATACTGTACTTAATCACTCGTCTATTGGTAAGGCAGACTTTTCTTCGTTTGCACTAACTAATGCACGACAAAACAGGGCCGCCTGTTGAGTTGCTCTTCGATCGAGTAGAATGTGGCCCACGTTTGAAAGAATGAGTAAAAAAGCCCACCAGCCATCCTCTGCGTACTCTCTGCAAAGCAAAGCGCAGAGGGAGAAACTAATACGCATTCCTTTCAAGGCGTTCGTTGCCCATTTTAATCATATACTGTTCTCAGGAGCCTTGGTTGCTTTGCAATCACAGTTTGATTCCCAACAAAGTCACAACTACAACAATTCTCAATCCATCATCAAGTGAACCATCCAACGTTGTAGAGCGTTTTAGCAGAGTCTTTCTTTGAGGTCAAATTTGTAGAGATAAAGAAAAGAAAGAAGTATTTTGTGCGCTCGAATCCATGTTTTGGAATCTAAGCTATCGACAAGGAATCTATTTGACTGTTGAGGGTTGAGAGCTGTATTTTAGGGAGTGCTATTGCCTTATGAAACCTCTTGAGTTTCCTCTCACTTGATATAAGCTATGAACCGTCTCAGTCTTATACTGAGTGTTGATTAGTCCCCCATCAGCTCTGTAAAAGGCTCTGCTGTTGCACCTTCGTGCAGCTTCTGATCCGCTTGCCCCGCCCATTCTCAATGGTAACTCGCTCACTATTTCTGTAACCGTGATGCGAAGTTTCAGCTGATTTCATTCGCCAATCCCAGAACTAATGGTACCTCTGACCTCTGTGAAAGCACACCATACTGTAGGCTCTTTAGAGCTCAATATCCTTTTGAATAGATCTTCTCTTTGCTAACGCACTATATTTTTCAGATCAAATTGTTCCCCTCCCTTCGCTGTTTTTCATTGGAAAGAATGGAACACCACTGGAGATTGCCACAGGCATTATCGCCTCCAGTGAGGAATTGGATAAAAAAATAGAAAACGTCTTAAGATTAACCGGGAAGAGTAGCAGCAGTTCTACTGCTAGTTCAGCTTCAGCATCAGCAGCATTCATATCGGGAGAACAAAAAAGCCAGGCCGCAACATCAATTCCAAGTAGCTTAGCTGAAGTAGCAAAAGAAGATGTCACCACAAAGGATGTATCTCCACCAGCAGAACCGACATCAATTGAAGATACTACTCCTTCAATCTCAAGCTTATCATCAACAGACGCACCTATTTCCATCGCCGATTCACAACCCTCTGCATCCTTGGAGGAAGAAACCCCCTCAGGATCTCCTGGCGGCAAATTATATTGCAATGATTCTGTATGTTACCGAAGACCAAATTACGCGGATGAGGTTAACGATCCCCCATCGGAGAATCTGTCAACTCTAGCCGAATCGATTCCCACAGATACGGTTTCAACATCACCTCCTAATGTACCAACTCCGCCTGATACCCCACCAGAAGCCGCACCAGCTGCAATTTCGATTCCTACAACTCCAATGACTCCGATTTCAACAGTTGCTCCTCAATCAACATCGCAAGCTGTCGCTGCAGCGGCTAAAGCTGAACAGGCTAGAGCACTCATCGAGGAGCGTAGGAAGCTTAAGCAAGCCGAGGAGGATAGACAAGAGCGCGAGCGAGAGCTCAACCGCCGCAAGGAAGGAAAGAACACACAGAATGTCCAACAGTGGCAAAAGGAACAGGACTTTAAGGAACTCAAGGAGAGTATTAGGCGCGATAAAATGGAGGATCAAGCCGCCAGGCAGCGGATCCTCTCCCAGATCGCCAGCGATCGAGCGGAAAGGGCACAGAAATTCACTCCTCCTGTTGTACCCCCAACACCAACTACGCCAACCACTACACCGACTACAGTAAATCCGCCTAGCAACCTAGACATGTCTCGTATTCAATTCCGCATCCCCAATGGCGAGACAAACACTCAGTCATTTGAGAGTTCAGACACATTCGCAACAGTGCGCGCCTATGTGAAGGTGGAGGTCATTAAAGGCACAGGCATCAAGGACTTCACTCTGGCTACGACATTCCCTAAGCATGAGTTCACCGAAGAGGACGACAGGCAAACTCTGCTCGCTCTTGGCCTATGCCCAAGCGCTGTGATTCTTATTATTGCAAAGGCAAGCAGCGGACCCTCGGCCGTGGTAGCCCGATCCGGTGGTATCATCAACATCTTCAACACGATCTTTTGGGCTCTAATGTCCCCGGTCATGGCTGTCTTTGGATATCTGCGAAACTTCATAACCGGTGGCAACAATGGAGAAACAGACCCTCGTCCTAACAATACTGGAGCTCAAAAGCGCGCCAACGAGGAACGAGTCGATCCAAATGATTTGTAAGTTTTAAAAACCCAAAAACAAAAAAATAAGTAAACACTCACCAAGTTTGATCTCTTCCAGAGCTAAGAAACGCAACCTAGACCGTTTCGTTCTGACAAAAGATGGTCCATCCACCTCTAAGGACGCCCTGGCAACAGCAAACTCAACAGGTGGCGCTTATCGTCGTGTTGGCGGGTCCAACATCCATCGTCTCTCCGATCGCAAGGACTCCGACGATGAGAATAACACTTGGAATGGCAATTCCACGCAGCAGCAGTGAACATCTAATGGCCGGTCGGTGGGTGGCATAAGCTCACAATATTTTTGTTTCTAAAAACTCTTCTCTATCTAACAAGTGTCTTTGTGGCTTCTAGGTATATTACACAACATACATATATATATATATATATTTTTATTTTATTTTTTGTTATAGTTTCATTCCTAAGTGAATTTAGCACTGCATAATCTAAATATCATATTTAAAAGTAAAAATAAACGAAACTTAAAAACTACCACCATAACAGCAGTCCGTAAACGGTTGCGTTTTTTTTTTCTAATTTATAATTTTTTGTTTACATTACGGTGATTCCAAGAATTTTAGGGAAAGCCCCTTTCAAACTGTTTGTACGACGAGTTCAAATGAGAGATGTTCGTTTTGGAGATCGCGCGCCGGTCTATTACAACTTCTAAGAAATGTTCACAAATCGAAAGTCAAAATAATATGTCTGTTCCCGCACTTTGTGCACTAAAATTCGCAGTTTGTCAAATAACAAAGAGTGGGGGTAAAATTCTCTCAGAGAACGACAAATGCACAAAAAGCTCGTCGGAACGAGTTGAACACAAAAGCTGTCCACTTTTTAAACGTCAATTTTTATTGTATGGATTTACTTTAAATTATTTTGCCAGCCAACAACAAAACAAATATTTGACAGAACTCTTATTTTTGCCCACAGAAATTTCTGGGCTAAAATTCGCAGCATGGGGAAATTTCTTACTGTCTCGTGAGCTCTCTCTTCTGTGAAAAACTACGAAACTTTGACATGCGGGAACAGAAATTCCCTATTTTCCCTTAAAATTCGTAGCTTTTTGTAGTTTTAGACAGTGCGGGAACAGACCTAATATCGCGTAAACAATTTTAAGAGAAAAATCTGCACAATATGATTTTTTTGTTGTTTCCCTTTTAAAACAAGCTCAGAGTGACGAAGAATTAACAACCTTTGTTGAGGCGTTGATCGACAAAAGTAGGCTGACGTGTAAGTAACTGTTCAGAGAGTCATGTCATGTTAGTTACATAATGTAAAATTTCAAACGCCTTTACTCGACACCATGTCACCAGTCGTTTTTAATAGACGACGACAAAAATAATGGTGAATGATTGGAATAGGGATTTCTGAACTTTGATACGTGATTGCGGGCGCATAATTGAAGATTTGTCTGTCAAATTTGCTGTCATTTGTTAAGTTTGTTTTGCCAAATTAACATAAAGAAGTATAGTGTTGAACAATGTGTGCAAATTAAATCTTCTGTTCGCTCGTCGAAAGGACTTTTGCAACATAGTGCATAAATTGGATGCGGCTTAAAGAACAATCCACCAGCACCTGTACGTAAACGAAACGCCACATCTGCCAAAAATATCGCCGCTGTCAGTGAGAGTTTGTAGGAGAACACGAGGTAGTCAATTCTGCGCCGCTCACTAGAATGGGTTGGCGAATTTTACACCATGACTTGAGTCTACATCCTTACAAGACTCAACTGACCTGGAAGCCCAAAGTTAAAGACCATAGACTATAGAGTAAAGACCACACCATGTGTTTGCTGACTGGGCTCTCGAGCAGTTATAAGTTGACGCGAGTTTTCAATAAGCGAAATTGTCGAGACGAGAGAAAGTCACTGTTTCGGTTCACATTTCTTTGAGATCCACTAAATTGCAATGCGACCAGAGAAACTCACTGTATTTCGTTTCGGAGCAATTGTTCTTCTCTGGCACACTTACCCTCAGACCAACTACTACTTGCCTTATTTTGTGCCACTCGGCCTATGTCTTTCAAAATTTACGAAGAATTGGTCAGAACATCAGATGGCGTCACGAAAGAGTATAACTAGTAGAACTTACAGTTTTACAAGATACTCGTCTGTGGGAACTTTGCCTTTCTTAGCATAATGACTTTCCACTTATGTAGTTTCGTCAAGTTTTTTACAATCGCCAGAGAGTTGAAGGCGACTGCATCGTGTCAGGGCCAGACAAAAATGCAATTACGGCGCTTAAATTTTGACCCAATAGGCGCAGCATTTTCGTCCAATTATCACACACTTAATGCAATACAGTTGTTGTGGCTCCTTCTTCTTACTAAGCAGGCTTACATCTATTGGGGGATATAGTTTCTAAGATGATTGCAAAATCTTTTGAGTGTTTTCAGTCCGAAAGACTCTAACTGTTGCCTCCTAGCTCAGACTGGAGTCATTCTGGTCAGTATAAAGGGACTCTACTCTCCGGTATGAATTGAATAACACTTGATTACCTAATGCCAATATTTTTCAGTCAAAACTCAAGTCGTGACATTAATATGTCTCGTGTAGACCGCACTTTTACGGATTTGACTTGCAGTCGGACATCTAAGACAGCCTTTTTGTCTTGTCTTCTCTGTGGACATCATCCCTGACTGAAACTTGACATTTAAAGTTTAGCAGTCGTTTTTTATGAAAAAAACATTTTTTGGGATTTATTATATTTATTTCCATTATTTTATATTTTTTTCCAGACTAGCAAAGATGGAAGATTTTTGATTTTCCCAGACAGAAACAATAAGTTTGTTGAAGAATGAAAAGTCCTAACAAAATTCGCCCATCCAATGACATAAAAATCTGGCGGACTAGAAGTCTGACTGAAAAGTCTGCCATTTTTTCAGACTCAGTGAAGACGCAGTTTTATGGGATTTCTTTTAAGTATATTTTTGTTTATCTCTGTTGACAGCACAAATAACCTATATTTATTTATTTGTGGTTGACAGTAAGTAAAGTATAAAACAAATCCTAATTCCTCCACTAATCTATTACAAAACATGTCTCCAAAAACATTTCCCATCTCTAGTATCTGCTCTGCAACACCCAACCTAAACCTACGATCTCTTTCCCCCTTCAACGACCATATCGCAAAAAGAAAAAGCCCACTATATCAATTTGTAAATGAAAAAATCAAACAATCCCCTATCTCTGTTCGTTTGAAAAACTCTCCTCTTCAGTGTTTGAGTTTCGCACCGTGCGTGCAGTAGTGCAATAGCAGCTGATTTCTAACAAAACGGGAATAAAAAAAAGAAAAGTTTGTTACACAAAGAAACGAAAATATTCACTAAGAACAGTTAGAAAACACAATCATACGCACGTTCCCCTCCTTGCAGAATAGTTATTCGACAATTTAGTTACCATAAAATCGAAATACGAGATTCTGTCTCTACTGCACCACCAACCAAATACTCCTCATCATATCTCTCGTCGGTATAGTAAAGCAAAGGGCATAAAGAAACAAGCCACGGAACAATTGAAATTGTGTTCGTTTAATTCGCGCATTGCAAGCGTTTTATCATCAATCATCGCCGGATAAAGACAAAAAAAAACCAACGAAACAGCATTTCATTAAATTTTTTTTTTTTTGAGGAAAAACTGAGAAATGTCAAGTGTGTGATTTTGGAGGAGAATGAGATAGAAGAGAGCGAGGAGGAACTGCTACCCCTCTTTTGGATGCTCTTTGTTTTTCAAGAGAAACGTCGTTCTCTTTGTGGTGGTCATTGTCCTTTATATTCCATTTGCACTGACTTAAGTAACCGATTGAGAGCAAAGAAGGTGTAAAATCTCACAAAATTTGCAAAAACAAAAAAAAAAAGGTGCAATAACGCCGGAAGTGGAGCAAACTCACGCATCACATCAACAGAGAGTGCGAGAGAGACTCTGTTCCAAAGAGAGCAGCAGCAGCAAAGTAGGGGGAGTCTTTTTATGTAAATCAATACAAATCCATGCAAAACACATGTTTTTTCGGCTGCTATTTCTCCTCAGCTCTGTCAATTACATTGCCTAATTAACGGTGCACGAGTGGAATTTAATTTATGCATCCATCGGGCATCAGCATCCCTCGCCCCGAAAAGAGAGAATCGAAAAGAGCGACCGCGCACAACAAAACAAACAAAGGAGTCTCCACATTTACAAGAAATAGGAGTTTCTCTTCGGTGTTTTTTTTTTGTTTCCTTCCCCTTGTTACTGTTACATTTCGTGCGTGAGTGTGTGTAATCGGTTTTTCTTTTTTAATTAGAGAGAGGATTTATGGAAAATTTTCCTTGTAACAGGATCATTCGCTCTCCGTACGTAGAACCGAAGAAGTCGCGCTGTTGAACGGGACACTGACCGTCAATTACCGGTAAAAATATAGAAAAAATAAAAAGAAAAAAAAAATTGTTATTGTCTTTTTTCTTTATTTTTTATTTATTTTCGCGCTGCCGCTTTGTCGCCTCCCGCTGAGCCGCTTCGGTTTGTATCTTCGAGTGAGCAAAACCCAAAACGTTTTATGTTTTTCCGTCGATTAGTGTGGTCAAGTGTAAATTTTTCCTTGCTTTCGTCTTAAAGTGTGTGTTTCTTTTGTAACGAGTGGTGGTGGAGTTACCACCCTCTAATTTTTTTGTGTGAAAAGTTAAATAATTCTTCTTTAGTGGAAATAATAGTGTGCTATCAAAAAGAGAAGAAAATAAGAAAATAAAGAAGAAGAAGGAAGAAGAAGAGTTTTTTGAGAAAAATCGTTTTGATATTTGTATGGAATATTGCTGATGGCGGCCGTTGGTGGCCCCGCTAAGCAATCCCGGGTTTCGATGAGCGTTTCAATGTCATTGGTACAAGGTGGTGCCGCCGGTGGAGCACCACAGGGTGCTATACTAGCCGCAGCAGCACCATATTATCAACCGCCAGCAGTTCCATTAGATGTCCAGCCAGATCGTCCAATTGGTTATGGTGCATTTGGAGTAGTATGGTAAGTCCATTCAACCCTTAAGTTTTGGTTTTTGGATTTAATTATATATTAACCCTTTGTGATTAATGAGAAAAAAAAACTACCCTGTGCCGGAGGGGATTTTCATTAAAGTGCAGTGAGTTTTATAATTTTTAAACAAGTTTAGGAATAGGCATCAAATGCGGGCTTGGTTTGGCTTTTTGTTAAGACTGTTGGCTTCAATATAGGGGTGCATTGTCAATTGACACACAAATTAGTAAATTAAAACAAGTTTTTGAGGGAAATTCTATTGTAACTGGGTTATGAGAAAAAATTGGAAGCAAATTCGATTATTCAAGTGCAATGGATTCTTTTTTTGAAATCTTCTTCAATTAATAACTTTCAATGGACCGAATAATTTGATCGAAATAGGGAATCCATTTTACAAGGCGCAGCGGCAAAACGCATTCTTTTGCACGTCATCCCTTGGTAATATGAAGGGCTCTTACATTTGTGGGAAATTTGGAAAAACAGTGAGCTTGCTTCAAACTTTTTATGAGCCCAAAGGCTGAAACGGTGGCAATTCAGCAGGTCAGCCTGTTTTATTTCTGGCAAGAGTTGAATTTTATACCTTTTTTAATCAATATCCTTACGTAAAATATGCTAGGCCTCTATAACGGTGCCGAATGTGGCACCAATATTTTCTTCCCCATACAATTTGGTCGCGCGTTGTCTAGTTATTGAAAGTGGGTTTTAAACTTCTCGAAAGTATGGCAAATCGTGAAGACGATAGGCCGTTTTTGAAAGAGTGCTGATTTCCGTAATACAGCTAAATTTTTAGACGCTTTGTCCCGCCCTAAGTTTTGCTATGATAATAAGCTAAGTTATCTGTCAAAAAATCCATAGAAAGAAAGTACCTTTAAATGAATCACCCTTTGGGACAACCTCATAGCCTAAGTATTGACTTAGTGAAAAGGAGCTTCCTACATGACACATTGGCAAGCTTAAGATGATGGCTTGTTAGAGGGATGTGCTAGTATCCATAAAATTCTCGTGCTATTTTTGAAAGTTATCTTTGATATCACTTCTATTTTATTCTATGATTTCGCTTGAGACTTAAATTTGCACGCAATATTCTCTATTTGCTTGGCAAAATTGCTTATTTCAAAAAACTCGGAATATTTTTACAAAATTCAGTGCAAAAATGGTGAACGCTATGACCTTAGTAAGGGCTTTTCAAAAGATTACATAATTGCATCCTGCCGTCTGTCCGCACGTTGCATACCTGAAGATTGATCAAAACAACCCTCAGGTACGCATGGATGCACTCTAATTTTGTTTATTTTGTTCAGAACACAGTACAGGTACACCTGCACAGACAATACACATTTGATATTGGAAATTTCAGTCGCAATTTTCATTTGCTATGAACTATTTCTTTTAAAGATATTTGCACTGTGTGTAAAATAAGGCCATAACACTCTGTTCATCTACCGGTTATATGGTCAAAATTTTGTCATTTGCAGGTACCTACCGGGGGCGCCGAGTAGTAAAATCGATGCTTGAATCCCAGAAGATACCTACCTTCTGCAAGTGTACTAAAATTGTTTAGCTTCTCCAAAACTCTATATATAAAAATTGTGTACATACATATATACCACAGCGCTCCGTACGGTTTGTGCGAATAAAACTTTTCTCTACGTACCGAGTCAAAAGTTAACGAAAAGTCGATGAAATTGGTGGAAATGTCATTTTATGTAAAGGACAAAAAAAGTATGCGTGTTCGTAGCAAACCAGAGCCGTAATTTAATTATGGTTGAGCCTTGTCTTGATTGTCTCTCAATAGCCGGAAGCAAACGGAAGCTAACTTCATAATATTTAATGCAACTGTCAATTGCTTAAGCAGCGCATGACAGACGTATGCGAACGGAAGCAACTGTCAAATAGTTTTGTTAATCGTGGAATGTTCGAACGAAAATTGGATTAAATTGTTCGCAAATGACCAAAAATTAACGAAAAATTCGTAATTCTTCTACTACTGTTCAGCCTTTAGTTTTATTGATACGCAAAGTAACGCCGAAGAACACAATCGAACACAGACGACTTGTCAAATAACACCTCACGTGGCTGAGTTTGACAAAATCTTAGTTTACTCTTTGAACAATAACCTCATATGTATCTGAGTCCTTTGGTCCTTAAAAAATAAACCAAATCACATAAAGATTTACAGCCCATTGTTCGTTGACCTTTCTAACACCTGCTATACTTATCAGATGTCTCTGTTCCCAAAACGCTTGATTGGTTGATGACCCTTCTTTGTGTGGGTACTTTGATTGTTTTGCCTACGACGTAAAGTTTGCTGTTATCCTTCCCCAAAGGAGACAACCCGAACGACATTGAATTCGGCTTTAAAGTTTCACGAGTTCTACTCAACTTGGAGTACTTAAATATTAATACGAAGAGCAGCAACCTTCAGGAGGAAGGTTCACGACTCTATGAAACTTTAAATACGGAACGATGAATATTTTCCCCAATTTTTTTTACAGAATATTCGTCCTTTTGGTCGTTACAAAAGCCGATGTTGAAGTTTAAGCGTTTCCGGGGTGAAATTCTGTTTTCTTTACACACGAATTCGGTTTTTTTTTTTTTTTAATTTTCCTCATGACATATGTGTTGGGATACACTAGTGCCGATACCGATGCCTACCTCACTATACTACTACCTGCCTTGCAACTGGTTTTCCACTTAAAGGCAACAATAAACAAGATGAAAAGCAGGATGAGGAGAAAAATAAAAACGGTTTCCTTTGACTTGCAAACCACCCGTATGGGAACGCATATCTCGATAAAGGAAAGGAACACCAAAAGCAGACAGAAAGAGAGAGAAACACAGATTTCAAACAAAAAGAACGATGTTAATGTAAAAGCAGGAGAAAAAAATAAAAAAAAAAAAAAAACAAAAAACAAGTCCTCGGGAACAAATATAAAAAAAAAGAAAAGAGGAATCCTCCGCCCTTGCGCGCCCATAGAACTCCGACAAAACTGAACTGGTAACAGCTGCAACTTCAGTTAGTGTTTTATCCATCGGATACGCAACTCTGAAACCAAAAGGGACTACCTACCTATCAGCAGGACGATGAACGGCGGGCATATGAATTGAAAGGAAAAGAAGGTTTCAGGTCCTCCTATCCCTTCTTCCATTCTTCCTGCTGCTGTTGTTTGAGAGATGCACTTTCTGTTGAAAAACAAACTGGATCCATGCGGCGGAGAGTGTGTGTATCTGTGTTGAGCTGAGGATGCGATAGTCAAACTGAATACAGAGCAGATCTCGAATTACTGCGGTGCGATGCAGTAGTAGAAAGTAGCATTTTGAGAGAGAGAGGGGTTCCTGTGAGGAGGACTCTTTCTAATAATGAAGATCAACCGAAAATGGATTTCGAATGGCGATAGATAGAATGCCAATATGGTCGTTTCTGCATCCAGCTGTTACCGTTGCAGCGACAGACTTTTAATTAAAAAATCCAAACGAATAAAGGACACAACTGGGAGCAGTAGGAATGGAGAAAAAAAAAAAAACAGATAACGCAAGAAGGACACACACAGGTTGTGTCGCCATCGGATGGCGACAGGGAGATGAGAGAAAATTGAGGAAAATTAGGTGCAATGTCATTTGCTGCTGGAAATGATGCAATTTCAATGCAATGAGGGAGACACTGGGGATTTGCTTTCGATTTGAATTCGGGTTTGGATTTCTTCTCCATGTGTGGGACATAATGCTTTGCTGCTTGTGAAATGTGAATCTTCGCTAATTTGGGTGAGATTTCATGCTTGGAATGCATTGAGTGGGTGCCTTTTTTTTTATTTTTTGGTTAAAAGGGTTAAGTGGAGTGGACTTTATTTTTGTTCAGAGATCTTGTGGGTGTTGTTCTTTATGAGAAAGGTCAAGGTTTGGGTTATTTAAAGGGAGAGTTCTGTAAAGAAATTTTCGAGGTTAAGTTGATTAAGTAATCGCACTTGTGTTTGGGTAATAAGACGTGGAATGGTTTGCTTTTTTAGATTTATTAGGTGACAAGCGAAGGAATAATATCGACTACCCTACTCAATGAAATTGAAGAATTTCCCTGCGAGGGAAATTATCTCGTGAAGGATAAATGAGTAGACATAATTGTCTCTCAGGTCGGTTACCTATTTTTGTCTCACCATTTATGTATATTTGTCGCTTTTCCTCATTTACTGGCTTAGGTGGCGCTATAATCAGTTGCGCACGTTATATTGTCTGAGTTCTTTCATTAGTTGCTAGCGCCACCTTCCGTGAGGCCTTCCTTTACTGCGACTTCCTTTATCAGCTCATACCGTAACATATCCCAGCTACCATAGCTGCTAATGTTTACTCTTTTGACCAAGTAGACGTCGCGCTGTGTAACTACCTACTTCGTCATTGGGGACTCTTCTCTATTCGTCGTCCATGCAGATACATACGTAGAACCAAGCATTGTTCATTGGGCCTCACAGGTCCCAGAGTTTTCATTTGAACTAAGGCTCCATTCACAGCTCAGTGACCAGGGAATAGCAGCAGCCTTTGTGTTCTACATCTATGGACTGACAGTTTGCAAGAATTAGGCGCTTATGCGCAGAAAAATTAGCGAATTGTTGACTTCCATCGATAAATAACTTAAGCTTCTTTCTTGGGCACGCAGTTCGCTCATACGTCCGTCTTTTAGCTGTGATTGAACTTCAAGGCAAACAAAGTTCTTTGCTCCTTCCAATCTAAACTCTCGTTTTTGGGATTCCGCCTAAGGCTCCGATGTTCGCTGTCCTTTTTGGTAGACGGCATACGTTTAGTTTTGCTTTCTTACCCCCAGCTGACAGCTCGCTCACAATTATGCCAATGTCATCGTTCATCTGACAGCACGCATTCCAATTGTGTGAATGTCATCGGTGTAAGCAGGTAGCTGTGAAACTTTTGAGAATCTGTGACTTCATTCGCTCTTCAAATGTCAAAAGCTTCAGTGTCAGTTCTCTATCAGTGACAGGGATGTTAAAAGTAAACTAATCCAGTTCAGTGCATGATTCTGACGCTATCAGTGCGTATGAATTTTCCTGTGTTCTTGCGCAGTGGTGGAATTTTTCAATCTTAAACCTTATCAGGCCTTTCACGAGGGAGCTTACATGTTCCCTTAACACGGTTATACAAATATTGTGCTGTTCAGGACAAACTGTAACTTCTGACCAAATTTTACAGCAATAGATCCATAGCCCTTTGGAAATCCCACAATTTATGAGTCTAGTACATCCCAAAGGCATCTTTTGCCCTTTTCGTCAGTCAAATAGTTCCAAATGTTCTCATCTAGTGATTTGGCGTGAACAAAACTTACAAAGCAATGTCAATTCATCTCTGACGTTCAAAGAGCAGCACCCCAAACCCTTTATACACTCGACTGCACTGCAAATTTTCTGCACCAGAAACTTCGCTTTACTTCAAACAAATTTTACAAAGTCCTTTAGTTCATTCTTCCTTTTACTCGCTCACACTTGTTCCTCTCTCTACAATTTCATAAAATATCTCACCAAAGTGCTTGTAATTACTCGGAACCATTGCCCACCATTACAGCAAACATTTTATGTCCACTTTCGTCCACTTTGGCGAGCCATCAGCTGCATCAGCAGAAATACTGCACGTGTGCCAGGCAGCAATTGACCTTGCACATGTAATAACTTGGGTCCGCGTCATTGCTCCTCTGATGCTGATGTGTTGTTGTTTTGCTTCAATGTGTGTGTGCTATTTTGCTGGTGTTTCTTGGGAATACAAAAAAAAAGCTCCACAGCAGCAGCACGCGTGTGATGCCAATTACACTTGCAGAATCCATTCTCCTCGTGCAGCACTTCGTCAAACAGCAGCAGCAGGAGGCGAGGTATGACACAAAGACTTCATTGGAACGTTGTAGAGAGCAAAAAAAAAAAAAGGAAGGTGAATTGAATCACATAAGAGGCGCGCGAGCAGGAAAAAAAATCCTTAATTCCGAGACCAGAGTCCATTGGACCCGGAGAGGAGTAAAAATCGTTGTCATCTGTCGGTTTTGATGTATGACAGAGGGCTCCACCGAGAAAACCAGAAAAGAAAACACATAAGCAGGAGTGCCAACCCCAATTTTGACCGTGCCAAGGATTTATTTTTTATTTGGGAGGAATTCCCCTTGCCAGCAAGTTCACTCCCGTATGTGTTTTAGTTGTCTGTCTGTCTGTTTGGCTTTGTTCGGATGCAGTTGTAATCCATCCTCGCATTTAACTCCAGCATGTGCCAACAGATGAGGATTAAACAAAGACCAAACAAAGCGAACGAAAAATGAAAAAAAAAAAAAAAAACAGAAAAGAAGCGAAAATTTTGCATTCTTTTAATAGCTCCCCTTGGGGCTGTTTTGAACGAACGTTCCTGTAATGAGACCTCACCTCAATGTGCGTGTGCATGAATCTCTCCTGCTCCTTGGGATAGGACGAAACACTGTCGCTGATGATAGGTTGTCCTGTACATTTTTTTTTTCTTTTTTGGCTCAAACATCTGCTGATTATATCATGTGTGGAATTTTTGGGGCGTTAATTCAATATATTAAACACAAAGTGCTGCCAAATTGCAACATCTGCCTCATTGTTTTCTCGCATGATTACATTTATATAAGTCAATTCACAATTGAAATTGAATTAAGTGTTGTTACAAAAATAAAAGTCAATTAAAACTGATGTATAAGAATGCTCCATAGAAACTGGGAAAGGGTGGATGGATAAAAAAAACCAACCATCCATTCAATACACAACTCTATTCACCGAGAGAGCTGAAATCAATAATGTTTTGTCATTCAATTAAAATTGTTCAAACAATTGGACATTCATTTTGTTCCTCCTCTCTTTGGCCACACCACCTTGCTCGCGTGTGTCATTTGTTCTATGTGGACATTGACGATGTAATGAATCTGCCCACCTAAGGGCTGGCTATCTGTTCGTGCAAAAGCGATTTTCTCATTTTCGTCATCTATTCATTTTCAACCACCAACAACCAATCCAGCACAAAAAAAAAGTGGTTGAACAGTTTGTTTAACTGTTTTAACAGTGATGGGGAAAAGTAACTTAGCAACTGTGTTGTGAATGTATACGTCAAAACTCTCACACAATTTTGTAGGGAAACCATAAGTAATAGCGCTTACAAACAAAAAACTGCGAATTATAACCGTGTGGCGGGGTTTAAATAGTGCTTCCTCCTTTAGTTCAGACATAAACCATTCAGTGAAGAAAGTAAAGAGAGAATCTCATCATGTATTCCGTAGCCATTACCTACCTTCCAAGACCGACAATCCTTCCAAGACCAACAATCCGAACCAAAATATTTTTCTTTGGAGTCCCACAAGTTTGCGCTTTTGGTCCGCTGCTTTTTGTCTTGTTAATTATTGTCTTTAAAGACAGAGTTTACATCCGGGTGACTTTGAAATGACTTTACAGTCTACATTCCAAGACCGACAATCCGAACCAAAAGGTTTTTCTTTGGAGTCCCACAAGTTTACATCCGAGTAACTTTAAAATGACTTCAATATTTTTCTGTTTCAACTGCTTTAACATTTTCTCGAAATTTTGCTAGTAGGCGTTTTTTAATTGCGATGTCCCAGTTCCCAGGGGCCCTTTACTACGTGATTATGGTGTAAAATGCGACTTGTCCATAATATTGTTTTGTATTCATCTTTTGGCTTGCAGAAACTCTCAAGACCTTAGCAGGCAGCTTCAGAATATGACCAAAAGGCAGCAATCTTCCAGTCCTACCCGTTCACCTTAAAACGTTTGAGGCGACAATCTGCCTGAGAGTTCTCTTCAAATCTTCGATAAAAAGAGTCAAAATTCAGTTTCTAAAAAAAGGTTACAAAACTTTTGCGCTATACTGTCAATTCATCCCTTTATCGTTTCTAGCTTAGTTCCCTCAACCATCAGAGATTCTTTTTGAAAAAAATAACAAAAACTTTTGTCGACAATGGAATCATCATCATCGCCGTCATCAGCACAGTATACCCAACCCGGGGTCGGTCCTCCGGTTATAGTCCTGAAGAGAATTGTGAGTTTGGTTCTTTGTACGAACTCCTTTATTGTTTGACTAGACCAAAAGAAAACACACACACTCAAACTCACACAATACGAGTACAACTCATCATCAGTGCTTATGCCCGTTGGACGTTTGGAAAGTGGAAAATTGAAACACAAAAAATCATCGAAAATGATGGGTCTACACAGAGCGAGCCAGCATTTGCCATCGGGGGTTCGTTCGGACTAAAAAAAATGAATAAACGGCCGACAAATATCACTCGAACGGCAATAGCGCACCCCCTGTGTGTGTTTGTTTGTTTTCAGCGCCGATATGCCATATGAAGAGCAGAAAGGAAAAAAAAAAAAAAATTAAGCAAACTATGCGCCAGGCTATGTCGACAGTCGACACAAGAGACGCGCCTTTATTGACGCTGGAGGATGAGACGCGAAGAAACTGGTGCTTTTCTCATTTCATTCACGAATACTCGTGGAATAAAAATAGAAAACGTTTCAGAGTTCACTTCCCTTGTCTTCCACTGTTTATCATCATCATCATCGTCGTCGTTTTTCGCCCTCTTTCCTCCTCCTTCTCGTTGAAATATTTTCGATGCTGGGCGCAAAAAAAAATCAAATCTGATTTTTAGCCAACGCAACGCAAAGAAGGGGCGCAGAAGAGCAGAGCAGAGATCGATGACCTTTAAATAAATTTCCTCCTCGAAGAGCGAGGGTAAAAAAAGTATACATCCTGGTGGTGGTAAAGGATTTGCACAAGAACTGCAAGATTACAGAGAGCACGCCTGCAGGGTAGGTAATCAATTTTCGCCGGAAATCGGGCGAACAGAAACCTCCACAAAAAAAAGGGATAATCACGGGGATATTTATCAACGTCGATCAGGAATCGGGACGCTGCTGTAACCCGAAGTGAAATATGAGACACTTTGGCAATGTTAAAGTTTATTTTCGCAAGGACCACCACCACCACCACAGTGCGTATGAATTTTTGAGGGCTGCAAGATGTAAGATTAATGTCACTATTTTTGGGGGGGTTGTGTGGAAATTAAATGCCCAAATGATGCCATGATGCCGCCCCAAAGCTATCCAAATGCCAAACTCACACACCTTGTATCGATTATCCATTTTGCTGTGACGTATGAGCTGAAATTAGACCCCAAAGGCGTTGGATAGATTGATAGTTTTAAAGTTTCACTCAGGGTTGCTATTCATAAGTTAAAGTCATCATTGCTAATGTGATTCGCCAGAAGTACTCGTATGGTTACATCAGATGATTGTGTACAATCAGAGGTTATAAATGCTGATGTGAGCATGTAGATCATGTAATTAACAGCTTAATGAATCAGGTCTGGAGTTGTTTCTAGTTGGGCGTAACTATTCGTTTAATTTTGCACTTTTCTCTTCATCATCGCAGCTATAATGCGCGTAATAATGGTCCCAAAATGCTGCTTATAAAGCCACCTATTTGGAGCAGTAAACCACGATTTAAGAAAGCGGCTTTTTAAAAATTAAAAAAATCCCCAAGTCGAGTACATATTCGAAAGTATTTTTCGAACTCTCTTTCGTTTTCTATTACATTTTTCCCGGTAATAAACGTAAGAACAGCATTTAGTATACTTTAAGGCAAATACAGGAAAAAATCCTGTGAATTATAACCGAATGCAAAAATTCATAAGCAAATTTTCCCCAATTTCTACATATTTACTTATAATTTTTTTTCTATTTCTTTTCAGGTAAGTTCACGTACGTTTTTGGGGAAAACTTATAGAAAATTGCAGTAAGTTGTGGAAAAAATAAATTATTTCGTGAAACGTCTCTTTCTTTGAAATCTATTTACGATACTTTAAAGTAAAGCGGAGCTGCGTTATATATAATTCTAGTGTTAGATAGTTTTCTTCAGTTCTGTCAGTTGAGATGTCAGAATATGTGCATGTGAACGTAAGTAACTGTCAGTTACTTTTGCTTCTTAAAACTCCAAATTGAGATAATTAACATTCACTCGCATATGAACGCATGCCTCGTTAAATGTTCGTTCAGTTTTCCAAACATAGGAAAGAGTGATCTCAGCACATATAAATTTGACAAATGATATTATGGTTCTAGTAAAAGTGTGTAAAAAAAAGCGGCTTACGAATTTTTTATTTGACAGATCGATTGATTGGATTTGACAGAAAGTTTTGCTATGACATTAGCTTATGTTTCCCAATTATTATTATGGTTAACCCCAAAAAACCTCTTCCAAGCTGACTTGTATACGAAAAGCTGCAATATGATCACCCTTTCGTAAGGACTGAACGAAACTTGACTAATTTTCCTGTCATTTGACACCCAGTTGAGTTTATGCCGCTGTCAATGTAAGGTAGCACTCAGCGTTGAGTGTTCTAATAAAAACGATGTTCGGTTCGGTTTAAGACTTCCTCTAGTTTGGAATCTGACATTGAAGATTTCTATCATCATGCAGCTGCCAGGAGATGAAAAAGAGCCCAATTCTGACTTGCTGTATGCGTAGCGCCGTTGTGCTTGAAAGGCTTTCTGCTGCCAGTAAAAGTCTTGGATACTTGTCTGGCACTTACAAAAGGCGGGAATCATCCAAGAAACTTTCCTGGAATTTACTAGAATTCGAACATTGATCAACAGGGTCAGTGATCCTGTCGCACTTTCGCGATTTTGTTCAAACATACTGAATTCAGAATTGATAAAAGAAGGCGACTACTGTCGCTTTAATTCATAACCTAGTTTAGGTAAGGTTAGATTAGAATGACCTGCACGACAGCACCCTACATAAAAATACCCGAGCTTGCAGACATTCCGTAAAATCCCTGCCTTCTATTTCAAATTTGCGGGAAATGGCAATATTTTCCCACAGAAGACGCTGCAAATTTTTCGAAAAAGATAGCTTCAAACCGATGAGTCGAGTAAATGTTTCATCCCCACGATAAAGGCGAGTAAAAGCCTTCCTTGGCGAACGACCCACTCCTCTATTGAACCTTTTTCTGGTTCAACTATACAGAAAGTATACAGAAACTTATTTTCAAAGGCACAGCAACTCTTCAGCAAATCATCTTCTTCAATCTTTTCCTAATAAATGCGGTATTCCACAAAATCTTCCTCCCCACAGCCAGCAGCACCCCACTGAATTCCTTTTGTGATGCAAATTTCTTACTCTACTCTCAACCAAAAGACAGACCTAAAAACGATGAAAAAAAAAGGACCCCCAAAAGACTTTTTGTAGAAATATGACAACATTCCATCGTCCTTCCTGTCAACCTGTGTAATACCTGAGCAGCTCCCTCATCTACCTACTCATACCCAAACTAAACTACTTCAATGAGACAAGAGAAAAAAAAAAGAAGAAAATCCTTTACCTGGCGGGAAGTTGAGTAGAAATATGTATTTTCAACTTGGACAAAGTCGTCATTTTTTTTGTTTTTCCGTTTCTCTTTTCCTAAAGGACACTTTTACATTTTTAGAATCTTAGTTTCAATTTGAATCCTGTGTGGTATGCAAAATGAGTAAAAAAAAAAAAAATGAAAAATTGTAATCATCTTAACTGCTGCAGTGCCAAGAATCCAAGAACAAGTCCTTGCTGCTCGTACCTGCTTTTGCAGAGGAATTCTCTCTTCCTGTGTGCCACTCAAAAAATGATGTTTCCTTTGCAATCTTTTGGTGAATTTTCTTTCTTCTTGTGTTGCTCTGTTTCTATAGTTTCGGTGAGCCCTGTTTTTTTTTTTTTTTTTTCTGAGGGAGGGACAAGAAGGATCTATTTAGGAAGGATTTTCTTAACCATTTAGTGCGAAGGCTTTGGCCAAAGTGGTAAACTTAGTCCTTTGTGATTTTAAGGGTGTACCTACCTAATTTGTTTCAGATCCTTTTTCGGGATATTTTCTCTGTGAATGGATGGATTTTCTTTTATTTTTTCCTGGGCAGGTAATACTCGTAGAAAAGATGGTAAAAATTTGATATCCTCGAGTGCAACGTGCACATTTTTTTTGCTTCGCTAAAAATTCTGTAAAAATTGTGATATTGAAAGTAAAGAAGGAAATTTTTTTGTTGGCTGATGCATACCTATGCGAACAGTCAGAAATGAAGAATGCAAAGTGGTAGATTTTTTATTTTGGCTTGTTCTTCCGTTCGAAAGAAATTCTCTCTCAAGGAACAAAGAGCGACATGGACATTGATTTTTTTTTTACAAAATGTTTTTTTTTTTTTGCAACCAAGGGGAGAAGGAATTTAAGAGGAGAGAAAGAAAAAAACTGATCCCCAGATACAGAGAATAAATTTATATAATTAAATTGAGGCCGGCCTGGGATTAGGAGGAACCAAGATAACACAGGCACACAGAGACGTAAAAAGGAAATAAAAAATAAATGCACAACTAATGGTCATTAAAAATGAGAAACGTTGTTCGATTTGTTCAGTGGCTTGCAGGTTGGTAATAAATTAAAAGCGGTACATGTGTTTTTTTGTTTTTTTTTTTTTTGAAAGCAGGTAGAGCCGACGACGAGTGTGAAGAGAGATTCTAAGGGATAATTTGAAAATTCGCACGAAATTTTGTGTATGAAAACGAGAATGGAATTCGAAATTAGAAGATAGATCGAACAAGTTTGGGATTTTTGAGAAATACTTTTCTTTTATTTTAACCCTGGCAGGGAAATTTGTACAGTGTGTCGAGTCTTGGGTTGTGGTGAGTTTTTTTTTACTTAGGCGATGTCATGCGAGAAATATTTGCTTGTAATAAAACATCTGGTCTTCTGTAGGTGAAGCTATGTATTACTAGATGGAGCTGGTGCTGCAATGACATACGATTAAAAAGTAATCAAACGGGTTAGTATGCGAGAAGCCCTGCGAATTGACATCTGTCAAAGCAACGGGCACTGAGGATAGAAAAATATTCTGGACTACGGATGCCAGAATCATGGTTGACTTTTTTTGAGCTTAACAAAGAAGTAGAGTCTAAATTCGTAAGAATACATAGAAATGTATGTTGGTGTTAGATGGCATTACTGTCGAGGTTGGACATGGGCCTCAAGCAACAAACATCTCATATCAGCCTGGTAACGAACCATCTCCATCCATTTGCGCTCGCCAAATTGGTTGAGTTTCCCCTCCACTTGTTTGCGCCATCAGTCACGAGGTCGTCCTTTACTGCGGCGTCCATCCGGGATGGATTCGAATATGTTCGCACGTCCTTTTTTGTAAGCAAGACAAAATACATATATGCTACATACTCAAATCAGACTGATGATCACATTGTGATCAACAGAAGCCACTCAAATTTATTCAACGTCATTCGTTCATTGACTCTCAGAAGTGGGACCAATCAGCAGCATAAAGCAGGAGAACATGGATGACAAAGACCTTAAAGTCATAGCACAAGGCAACTTAATATCGAAATACGCCTTGGAGGGGAATCAACTAACCCAAACAGGCAGAACACAGCCAGTGGTAGTCCTAAGCCAACGTAGTGCAAAACAGTTGAGTAGGAATCAAGCCACTAAAATTCGTTACAAGATGGCTCGTGAGATGAAATGATTTAAGTATGTTAGTCCTCTTCTCCTAAATCTCACCAATGTTTGGCTATTCCTCTGTATATATACAGGACCAACAGAACAGCGAGGTAATACCTGTTCAATTTCGTTTAGTTTATGGCCTAATCTGCAGTTCAAAGCACTAGGTTTTCGCAAGAGCCACCAAGAGTTTTGAAAACCATTGGATTGCCTGAATTTTAGTCTTTCCTGACTTATTGGCGGAACTCCTTCTATCTACTCAGAAGCGCTTGTATCAGTAAGCAGATTCCTCTTTTCTGTGATTTTTAGCTTTTGACTTGAAAATTACGAAATTTTACGAATTCTTACGAAAATCTGTTCGCGTACTGAGAATATTTGTTGTTTTTCACAGAAGAGAGCGCTCACGAGAGAGTAAGGAACTTCCCCATGAGGTTTTGTTCAAGTTACTTTAGGTCCGTTCGCGTACGCTCCCAAAACGGCGAATTCTTACGAAAATCTGTTCGTGTACTGAGAATATTTGTAGTCTTTCACAGAAGAGAGCGCTCCCGAGAGAAAGAAGAAACTTCCCCATGCTACGAATTTTAGTGGAAGAAATTTCTGTGGGTTGGTTTTTGAAAACTGTCAAACCAGTGTATTTTCAACTTTTTCTTGTTCAATCCGTTCGTTTCCTTTTTCATAATTTTACTTATCTTTAAGAGAATTTTACCCCCATCTTTAAAATTTTTTAATCTACGAATTTTAGTGCAAAAATTACGCGAACGGACATTTTTTCTGTTTTCAAGTAAATTTGACATCACTTAAACTAAGTGCTGACGTCTTATCTGTCAACTGACAACTGTCATTGCAATAGATTTGTGTTTAATAAAGTAAAGGGAATTAGAGCAGTTGTATTCACTCGAAGTTAAACTTAGAAGTTGTTGCTCAATAAAATCCAAAGTAAGCCAAGAATAGTCTTTATGACATTTGTAAAAAGTGCTGCCAAATTCAATCATTAAAATGAATGCTTTTTTTGTTGACTAATCTAAAATTCATAAATCATTCTTAACACACATAAATTTGCCTAGGTCAAACCAAAGCCAAGGAAATATTCCAACAGGACTAAACATAACAATATCCCTAATCATTTTCTTCTGTCGAGTATTAAATTATTCACCCATGTGGTTAAATATTTATCCTCTTCTCCTAAAATTCCAGGTATCCATTACAAGAAATTAAAAATTTACAACTAATCTATGTTTTTTTTTTTATTGAGGGCAAAGTTCTAAGAAGTATAACAGGAATTTTATTCCCAAACAAAACAAAATGACAAACAATCCCTCTCCTATGACTCGAAGGAGAACAAAAATTCCATTTAACAATTAAAGTTAAACCAAAACACAGAGAGAAAGTGTAGACCAAAAAATAGGACGATACTTAGTCCCTTGTGTAGATTACTACCCCTCTTAACCACCCTATTTTAATCTTTTCATTTTCAATCCGTTCGCTACATCTCATCCTCTTGTGTATGGTCTCCTGGTGAGTGGCTTATACCCAGAGATTTGAGATACTTTTTTTGCTTTGTTTTTCTTTTGCCAGTGTTTTGCATTTTCATTCGCAATTTATCCAATTTCCACCTTTTTTTTTTGCCCAAATTGCCCCCGAGGTCCTTCCAAAAAAGCAAGAAACTGAGAAAGAGCGAGAGAGAGAGAGAGAGAGAGAGAGAGAGCGAAACTGAATACAAAATTTCCATTTGCACCGAAAATATAAATTTCAACTATCAGCCGGAGCAGGAGCAGCGAGCAGTAGTAGCATCTCACTCACCCCCTTCTCTGAGGGTGTATTGTATTTTAATTCCATGCAGATTGTTGGGGGGTGGTTGGTTGGTTGGTCTCTTTCTCTCGGCACATGGTTGTTCTGATTACGTACAAGATAGATAGATATAAGGTCTCGGTTTTGTAGGTAGGTTTAGCTGCTTTTGTAAGTTGCAAGATGTGTTCGGGGAAAGTTTCAATTGTGTGTTTGCCGGGGCAAAAAAAAAGAAAAAGAAAAGGGGTTGGCTGCTGTGTATTGTTGTGTGCTTTATGCTTTAGGGTGGAAGGGATTTTCTCTACGGTTACGAGGATCTATTCGAACCGAAATTCATTTGGAGATTATGAACAGGGAATCGAATCGAATAATGGCAGCGCAGTATTGTGACAAAAGTTGATTTTTTTGTTCTCCTCTGCACAGAGATTGAATTGAGGGACATTCAAGTTTATTATTGAGTGTCGAGGCTAAGTAATGGAGAAGGGATTCATCCGAAACATGTGTGTGTAGCCTGTCCATGGAGAGTTTTCTTTTCCTTTTTTTTTTGTGTATTTTTATTTGACGAAGGTGTGCGTGTGGTACTTTTGGAGGATTTTAAAGTTATTTTTAGGGTTTCCTTTTAGTTCCATGGGAATCCTGGTGGTTGAGGTTGTTATAAACGCACGTCAAGGAGCTTTTGCGTAAGGAGATAAATTAAAACGAGACATGTGTGATAAAAAAGAAAAGCAGAGGAGGAGAGAAGGATACGAAGGTACAAAGGGTACATCAGGAATTGACGTAAATTACGACCTACTTAGTCAGTGTTTTGAATATGATTTAGGGCAGATGGTGGTGGGTATGTTTGTTCCAATTAATATGGAAAATGTTTTGGAACTGACAGGTTCTTTCAGTTCTTGTTAAAGTTATAAGTGCCTGTTGTCAGGCAAATGGAAAGTTTTGATCCTTTTTTTGGAAGGCAATCAGCATCACGTGTTTTAAAATTGGGCAATCGGTAAATCGATTTGAGACACGTGTTTGTTTGGATCTTTGGCGCTGTCTATCGTCGTCCGGCTTCAATTCCTGCGTCAGGACAATCTTCTACGAATGTAGACCAACCGTTTTGTCTCTGACGATGTCCAAATCAGCTGATTGATTTCTGGATCTTCTTGGATATTCGCTATGTTTTCTTAATTTCGCACCAATCTCTACCTGGCTAAAGATCCAAAAGAATGTATTGACGTTCAAATTTTTTCACTGAAGCCTTGACGTCTACTTGTGTCACGACGATATTCACGTTGCGTCGTTCCAACTGACCCGGTATTTCGATACATGTTTTTTGATAATTTCGGAACGTTCGGCAAGCGTGACACGATACATGATAAAATGGCAAATCTTATTGAATATTTGGACAGCTGGATGTCATTGGTAACTTTGACAGCTGCTGAAACATAACATATTGAAAAAGTATCACTGCCATCTGGTCACCTCATAGATAGTCACGTTGATACTGTATAACCTCAACATATCTTTCGGAATTTCCTTACTGTAAGTTTGAGCCCTCTAATGCATCATCGTTTGGTATCTGGCTATGTTTTTTCCTGCATTTTGAGTCCCCAAATACGTTCTGTGTATTTAGTGCAAGTTCAGGGGCTCAAGCTCTCCTTGTATTCACTGCGTTACCTATCCTTTGACAGATAGCACACACAATAATAATACTTCAATCGAACAGAACTACAAAAATTAAAACAAGTTCAAATAGTGCCATCTATATTTGACAATCATCTGCACTTGACAGATGATAACACAATTTTGACAGTTATCTCGTTTGTTTGACAGATAGCACTCAGATGATGTGAGAAGGTTGGAATCCTTGATGAATTCACTGCGTTACCTATCCTTTGACAGATAGCACAAACAATAACAATACTTCAATCGAACAGAACTACAAAAACAAGTTCAAATAGTGCCATCTATATTCGACAGTCATCAATAGTTGACAGCGGATAACACCATTTTGACAGCTATTTCGTTTGTTTGACAGATAGTACTCAGATGATGTGAAAAGGTTAGAATCCTTGATCAATGGATTTGATTCAGTATTCTTTAAGCAGAGAGGATTCATTAAGCTCAGCTTAGTGTGATTTCGGAAGAACAACTGCCACGCTCTAATAAATCCAACTCTACTGATTGTGTCCTTCTAAATGTAACACCGCTTAGGAATCCCCATAGATTCCCTCTATAGTCTGTCGAAAAGCAAATTTCCTAATCGAATCCAGCTCCACTTACTGTGACAATCCATCAAAGGTTCATAGACCCAGATCTGATTAATGTCATTTAATGAGTTTCAAGTTTCGCTTCAACTTGCCTTTCATCCTTTGGAATTTAGATTTACCTGAATATTGCAGTTAAATTAACCCCCGAGCGGCGACCCAGAGCGACACTTTAGGGGTTTATGCACCGACAAGCATATGCATTTGCAAAATCCCTTACGAGAAAGAGGATCTAAAAAAAAGTCCTAGAACCGGCTTGATGAGGTGGCACCACGGTAGTTGGTGTGTACATTCGCCACAGCGCCCTGTTTGAATTAATTTTCTTTCAATTTTTTTTTTTCCACCCTTGCTTCATACAACCGATACCATCATCTTCCCCATGCAGCCGACACACAGGCTTTAGTCCTTTTTTTTTTAATCATCGACCAACTCATACACACTAACACACTCCTCCTCCTAAGCTGAGAATTTTCTCTATTATTTGAAAATTTCCATAAAAATCCTTTTGCGCTCGGTGCAAGGGTGTGTGCGGATTCGAATTAAATGTGAAAAACGGAATAAAATGTAATTTTCCTCACACATACACATACGACGTACGACGAACGCACAATTACATAAACTATAATCCTTAACGAAACACACAGAGAGTGCACGGACGAGATAGAGTACCTTTCGTCCTGGTGCATACCTATCTTGCTGACTTTTCATCATTTCGATGCTTCCACCCCTGTGGCGCTGTGGCGGCAACGGCGCGTCGCGCGTTGATATATACGTGCCAGGAATTAAAAATGAATCGGAAGTGAACTGGAAAAGGACCAAACCGACGAAATCCAATGGAAAATGGCAGCAGCATTAGTAGTGGCAGAACAAATAAGAATGATATTTTGGATGAAAAAAAAAAGTTCATCCTTCGTCCTGTGGATATTCGTAGTAGCTAAAGTGGTAAAGCTGTTTGGAAGTCTCTGCATGGTTTATATTTTTGAGGTTTCTTTCGACCCGATTTTTTGTCGCTGACTTTTTTTTTTTTTTTGGGGGTGGATGATGGTGGCTTTTTGTGGGGTTTCCCCTTTTGTTCTTCCTGCGAGTGTGTGTGTGTGGCGGCAGAGAGAGGATGCCAATGAAATATGCAGAAAAGTGATTTGAAATTGTAACGATTTTTCTTTGTGTGATTTATTTTCTAGAAACGACAATGGCGACATGGTACATGTGTACGCGGTGACATATAAAATTTTAATAAGAAACACGAGGGTAGTAGAGTTTATGAGGATGAATGGCAGAGGGGTGGGTATAATTTGGCAAGATATTGCTCGAAATTAGAGTATTTTATGAACTTGAGCTGAGAAAATTGATTTTTTTGCTCGTCAGTCTTGAGTCTTTGCGTATTGCAAATTGGAAAGATAAAGGGGTTGTGAGCATAGCAATTGGATGGACGAAAATAACCATTGAAGGCACTTCATTTCAGTATCTCATATGCTAAATGGAATCCTGTAATTTGAGTCTGCAAATGTGGAGTTGATTTCAGTGTAATCAACTGGCACAAGGTCGGGTTGATAAGTTCGCCTCAAGCCGTCTACTCAAGCAGTTTTGAATCTTGAAATGTCATTTGGAATGAATTTTTACGATCAACAAATCAGACTGATTTATTCTCTTAAGTAGCAAGCTCGTCTTGGCATATGTCTTGACCGATTTCAAAAATAACGAGACGAATTGAAGAGCGTCATCTGTGTTTGACAGCGCGCAAGCAATATTGTGATGAGAGCTTAAGGTTAAGTCATTCTACCGGAATTGGTGTACAAATTAACTCTCCAAGTACTAATGTCTTCTGGTGGGACTAGCACCAACTGGCTGGACATCGGATAATCAATCCCAGATGATCTTCTGTATTCGAGACCCGGTTTAAATACTGTGACGCACTTGTGAATGACAGGGCAAAGTTCAATCTTATGTGGTTTGGACGACCAATTGGTGGTAGGTTCAGTTGGTTGCCTGCTGCTAGCTGGCACTGTTAGGCACCACTGAGTCTGTTTCTTGAATCCATGGAACAGACGAAATGAATCTCAAAAGGTCCATCAGCTTAACATGACTGCAACCTTTCAGAAGACTTAGGTACCAAGGGCATCCATGCATCGCCATATGTCATAGAGAACAACAACGAGTAACTGACTGGACGGTGAAATTTGTCTCAAAATTATTGAAAAATTGGGCTTATTGAGAACAACGTATCCTGGTCGTTTCACCTCGCAAGGAACACTCAATTTGCCGACATAATATGCGAATCAATCGACATTTGCGAGACCGAAACGTTCGTGATTGGCTTAACTCACAAGTCTCTTTGGCTGCGAATGAAATGGCGAAATTTTAGACCATTCGCAGGTTGCTAAGTTGTGAATATTTGGGAAGAAGATATTTCAAAGAACTGTTGTGTTTATTTCGAAATTTGCTTACACCAAAGGGAAGTATGCAAAGAAGCGTGAGCCATATCTTTCAAAAAAGCAAAGTTTTCTCCAGACACAGTGTCAAAACTCGAGTTGGTGATGATGATAGCTACTAATGTTCTGCCATTAAAATGAGTTCAACCAAAGTATCCATTGCCATCAGCGGATTAAATTTAACAAGACATTCATGATTCATTTTCTAATAACAGGATTCAAATGCATTAATCATACTTTACTCTGCTTGCAGCAGTTATTTCGCGCGAGTCAAATTATTAGAGTAGCCTTAGCCAGAGGTGCATCTTGATGTGGCGAAATCTGGATAGAACCACACACTGTTGTTCAGAGAAAGAATTACCAAAAGTCGGTATAAAATTCGAAAGAACGGGAATGGGTCACTTCCGGTGGCAATGGATCTGCATTAGACAGTCATTTTGTGTTGAGCTCCCTTTTGTGTGGAGTAACCTTAAGGGCAATGATCAGCAAGAGGCCAACTTCGATTGCCATACAAATTGCTCGAAACTAAAATGGAGAAGAAAACTTCTTGCATCCTGTTGAGGTTTCTTCACCAATGGAATGGAGCATTCTTTACTATTAGGGGAACCAATTGATGTTTCCGCAGTAAGTGAAGCCAATTATGTATACACGGCAGGATACATGGATGTGAAGAGGTACATTCCAATATAAGTTGCTTTTTACATGCCACATTTTGTGCAACAGTCTCTCACACAGAAAATACTTCTATTCTTTAATTATATCGTTGCTACGTTAAGGTTAGATAAGATAGACACAGAGAAATTTAGAACAGTTGAACCACCTCACAACAGATCCTGCGAAATTCTTAATTCGTCAGACATAAAGGTTTTTTTTCCAATAAGGATTTCTGAACTTTGACAGGTGAGTGCGGCCATGTTGTCGAAGCTACATCTGTCAAATAGACTGTCATTTATTAAGTCTGTCTTACCAAATCAACATGGAGAGTTATAGCGTCCAACAACATGTGCAAATTGATTGATTGGGTCTTCTGTTCGAGCAACATTTCGTGGGCTTTGCTTATTTTACGGTCGCTATAAGGGTCCTTCCGAGGAGACAATTGGACAAATTCGATTTGACCGGCTCAGTAAACGCTTCGCCAACAACTGTACGTCAACCTGACGCAAGATCTGCCAAAAATAACGCCGCTGACCGTGAGAGTGTGCAAGAGAATCCAAGGCTGTCAATTCTGCGCCGCGCACAAAAGCCGGCCTTTCGAAGACACTACAACTTGTCGAATTTCGCATCGTGACTTAAGCCTTCACTCGTACAAGATTCAATTGACCCAGGAGCTCAAAATTGTTGACTTTAGACAAGTCCATTGGTTCGCTTACTGGGCTCAAAAAATCATATTCAGCGACGAGGACAGGGTTGCTGAAGGTACTACTAAGGGAGTGTTCGTATTCCCTCCTCATCGACTATACTCCCGTACTTCTCTCGTCCTGATTTTACTCCCTCTAGAACATTTTTGAACATTGTCACCCTTATTTCGTTGAATGAGCCATCATACACTGGTGCAATTACCCCGGAGTAAAACTGACTTTATAGTAGAGAGAGAAATGAAGTGTGAAGTAAGAAACGGGGTAAAATCTTCATCCAGTGTTAAAGCAGTTGAACAGTTGCTTTGATAGCTGCCTAGCTGTCGATAAAGAAAGTGATACCTTCTGGCGGTATTGTTCTTATGGCAGATTCACGGGCCGTTGTTGTCACTGCCAGGACCTCCACTTTGAAAACACTGCTGTAGTCTGGGAGTCGTGTAGATCTGGATATACCCAGTAATTTGGAGAAGATTCGGGATCCTGCACCGGTGTCAATTTTGGATCCATCAGTGTAAATAGCTATGGATTCGGCCATTTGGTATGCGGCTGTCTTTCCACTCTTCTCTGCTTGGGTAAGCTGAGGTAAATGGTATTTTGAAGTCAAGGTAAAGCGTAGTGTAGTCTGTTGTGGGTGCATGGCCGAAAAATCTACCAAGGATGGTCGCGTGCTCTATCCTACTTGACTTCCAGCACGCAGTCTGACTTATTTTTAAGGCACTGATGGCTGCCATTGATCTCTTGTAAATGTCTAGCGGAGGCAGGTTGAGAATAGCCTCAAGACCCGCAGTTGGAGTGGTGATGGCACCAATGCTCGCTAGTCTTTGTACTTTAGTGAACTCTTTAAGGTAGGTGGATTTGTTTAACGCTGGCCACCATACTAGACTGCCATACATATGTCAGGATGGGTCTTATGATAGCTTTGTACATCCAGAGAATTGTTTTTGAAGAGGATCCCCAGGTCTTCCTGAATCTATGAATTTGAACTCTGAAGAATTGCTGGCTTATTGTGGATCTAGTTCAACTCTGGTGATTCTTCTAGTTTGCTCTCAACTGAACTGAACTTTGAAAACTAGTTAAATGTTGTTCCATTACATCATAAGTACTACGAGTACTTTCTTTCCCTGCGATGGCCACACCCATGTGCGAGTAGAAAGCCATCAATTGTTGACCCTATATTTCGTAACCTTTCTTCAATTACTTTTTGGAATATTTTCTCTTATATAACCGCTATACAATTTTCTTCTCGTCTAATCTATTTTTAAATTATATTTCTTTTCAGGTAAGTGTCACGATCTCATGGTTCCTTGATTCTTTTCTCTCTCGCTGCGCTCTTCCCTGGCTCAGTAAGTTCAGTTCACTATATAATTTAAATTTCCCCCCATAGGTATCTAAATATTAAATTTTTCGTTTTTAATAATTACACACAGAACGATCCGCTTCGTTGCCGCAGTTGTAATCATTTATAAAAAAAAAAAAAAAAAAAATGAGAAACCCAACCCGACCACATTTGCACGTTGCCATCGCCTTTGCCTCCCTTTTTTTTTTCTGTGTGTCGTTACTGGCGTTGTTTCTCGATGCTGGTTGGAGCTTCTTTCTTCCTTACTTTGCTCCGGCTTGCTGGGGGTCAATCACTTAACTAATTGACTTCTCTTGTAGTTGTTGCGTTACATCTATGGATGGCTCCGCCACCGCCATCGCCGCCACCAACAACGACGACGACGATGTTCTATAAACTGGAACACCCAGTAACTTAAGCGATATGTACAGAGTACTCTCCTCTCTTTGTGTTTGGTTCTGCGACCGCCTCTTGGGGGCTTCCTAAAGTTCAACTACCCCATAACTCTGGTGACTTGTTGCAATAGAGATGTGTAGGTACAAAACTCATTTGCAAAAAAAAAAAAGCAACAAGAAGCACTCACTTGCCACCACGTCATGGGGGTAATTAGACCGGGAACACCTACGGATTTAAGTATCTATGGATATGTACTACTGGCGTACGCCCTTAATTGCATGGAATTTTTCATCCTCGGGGTTCACCCAGTGGGTACCGAGTGTCATTAGCCTAGTTTTCTGTTCAAATCTAAGCAAGACGTCGTGGAATGCAAAGACTCGTCGATTAGAAAGATATATTTTTACTTTCGATTACATTTCGGTGTGCTAATGCTTACACAAGTCCAACAGAAAAACGAAAAAAAAAATAGATACAAATTTGTGCTGCTCCGTTAGATTGGCTTACATCAGAGAGTCGCGCGTCGCGCGTCCGCATGGAAAGTGAAGGCTGCCTGGCTGGCTAGCTGGCTGCCTCCTCCTCTGTGATCTTTCCTATCATCGTCGACGGAGAGTTGAGAGAGAAAAAAAAAAACCGGCACGCAGACGATATGGTGGTCTGGAGTGGCAGTCGTCATCACAGAAGTCGGACAACCAGAAATTTGTCTCTACAGATACGATAGATACGAATACAACTTGCAGATGTAGATTCCACGTTTTTTTTTTGCTATAACTCTGTGTGTGCCTTTTTCAGAGGCAATGTGTGCCGATTTTAAAGACCAAATCGGGGTCAAGTTATTTTGTGTATATTCTCATTCGAACTGTTGGTGGTTTGCTTGGTGGGGGTTGATGTATCCAAAGACCACCGGAGGCTTGTTTGTAGGCGTATGTCGAGCGCAGCGTGAGAGATACATCTTTTGTATGTCACTAAATGAATAAATCAAAAGAAAGCTGTCGCCCAGGATAGATTATCTATGCAGTAGCTATGAGAGTTTTTTTCTGTTTAATTAATTTGTATAGGCTTTTAGAGGTTCGGTGTGAAATACGAGTTGGAGACGGAGAGATATACTCGTACTCGTAATTTATTGTTAACTAAACGGAAATTCGTTTCGGTTGGGAAAGATTTGGGTGAACTAAATTTTTAGTGTTGACAGAGTTGTAAAGTTTTAAAGTAATGCGGGGTCTGGTAGATGAATTTATGACTTGCGTTTGGATGCAGTTTTTTTCTTCAATCGAAAGCGTTGAAAATCGGGAATCCGGCGAATGTAATTATGCGGCTCTTGAGTTATATTTAGCGGTACTAAAATGCAATATATGATTGCATATCAAATTCAAGTTTTGGATGAAATTTGGTTGCTGGAAGTAAAACCTATCAGAATTCGTTTGGGTAGATACGAGTTTATTTTTATTTAGTTTTGTTGCTGTGAACACAGTCTAATTTATTGTTCAATTTGCGTGGCGAAAATTTGTTGTGCATACAGTGTTTTGAAGGATAAATCTTTATTACAAATGTGAAAGTAACTCGTGTCTGTTTGTTACGTTTTCGTTGCTAAACTGGTGAACTGATTTCAGCTGTGTTTTATTGGAAAGTGTATAGCCAGCTCTCAATAAAACGTCCATTTCAAATGATATTTGAATCTTAGATGGCGCTGATTCGGATTGTAGACAACAACCATTTACGAATAAATCGTACTGTCAGTGTAAAAGAATTAAGGAGTTGTTTTCTTTAGTTTACGCCATCTATGATTCGACTTTCTCCACACTTTATGTTCACTTTTGGTTACTGGCTATACACTTTCGAGAAAAACAAAGTTTTTGATGAATTTTGCTTGCTTGAATCTTGGGGAACGATATATTAATTTGCGCATCTAAGTCGGGCCAATGGTGCTCTTTTTGGGGTTGACTTTAAGGCTAACTTGTTGACTCTAGAAAAACTCTCTCTCGGGAGGAGATTCGCGACAGTTTCTTCGCGCTTGACTAGGATGATTTTACAAGGCATTTGAAGATCTGGACTGGTGTTAGTGGTTAGTGCATTGAGGTCCATTGTGTGTTACTTGAAGCTAACTAGTTCACTCTATGATGGGTCTGAGTGGAGTGTTAGTCAGTCATTTGTGCGTCATTTGCTCAGTTCTACTCTAGATGAGGGCCGCCTACAGATGAACGTTTATTTGGCACGGTTCATCAGTCATTTGCTTAACTCTACACGCATAAAATAGCTAAACAAAGTCGAGTCTTTTTCATAGAAACGCTTTGGTTTCGCAGAAGCATGTAGAAGCACTCCTTTAGTTCGACTCCTGAAGCATTTTACTCACTAATACTTCAGATGTGGATTGAGGACAGTTTTGAAGCCTCGATTCTATGACTATAAATGGAATTGATAATTGAAGCTATTATTTCAGCCGATGATCTAGCTAATCGCGAGATGGAAACTTGAGATTCGTAAACTCTGCGCCTAAAAGTATGTCACTTTGAAACTTACAAGTGTCCATGCTATTTGGGTTGTGTCTGAACTAATAGACTAATGTGGTTCGCTAGAAGCCATACGTTTGTTCATCGCTCTAGCTACTTATGTATATTAAGTTCCGCATTCTAACAGAACTTAAGCCTCTATTTTTAAAAGAGTAGATGTCGGCTAACAACAAAAGCAGTGAAACAAAAACCGCACGCTAGCCTGAAAGAACTTTTAAGAGATTACCTCACGATCGCCACAGAATCATAAAAAACCACATACCCAAAGTCTACACCTAGACCAAGTCTATTATATTCTATTCTATTATGCACTTCACCCTTCCATCATCTAAGAGTCGTTCGAATTGTAATTTAGTTCCCTTGCGACTTTATTTCACTTCCACTTCTCAGGAAATTCAATATCTTGTGGCAGAACAAAAAAAAATAAAGTGTTTCACTTCCAGAATAACCACAAAGGCAGCGTCAATTAGAGACACCTGCAACCACTAGCTTCGTCATCGCTAAAACGGGCGTTAGTGCTGCCGTTGCTCCCCTGCACCTTATATTGCTAATAAAAAAAAGAAGAAAGAAAGAACGGACAACAAAAATTGTACTAAAAATCCAAATAAAATTAGTTTGTTGCCATCTTTAAGTTTGTATCTTTTCTCTCTTCTGGCACCACCACGGTTGGCTCATTGGTTGGGGGGCGGGGGTCCAATGACTCCCTGCGCTCTTTCGTGTGAATAAACGTAAAACATCTGCGAATGGCTGGAGCAAGGAGGACTAGCAAAAGGGCACCGTCCTCTTACTCTTCTTTATCGTCACTTGTCTCTCTGAGACAATAAAAAAAAGGTTTTCAAAATTGCAAAATGGAATAGCTGGTGGGGTTTTTACTCCCTTCTGTCGGAGTAAAAAAACAGAAGCACACACCACACTAAGTAACTCATCTGAAGGTGATGAACTCTTTGTATTTAAACACAGGGGAAGGAGGACCACTGCAGAACCGCTTAGAGGGAAAGAATATACATCGACTTATGGTTTTTCCTCCTTCGATCGAAATAAAGAAAACAGAACCACCAGTACTACTCCGGTACTCCGCATTCAGTTCAAGTGTCGTCTGGTGCACTTTTGACACCGCTGTTGACTGATGATGTATGTATCTGTGGATGTGTGGTGTATCTCCTAGCTGGATGAAGGTTTTTTGTTTATCAGCGATGATGGAGACAGTTTTAAATAAATTTTATAATTCACACACACCCTCATAAGATGCACACTGAAAGGCATCAGGCGCATAAACTCATATCTAGATAAACCATCTGAACTGAAATGAGTCTCGGATCAACTTTAAACAGGTTTAGATTTATGTTGAAAGCAACAGCGGCGGCGGTCTGGGTATACTCCTCTTTGTAGACACGAGAGAGCGCACAGCACAGCACAGCACAGAGAAGATGGCCTAGGATTCAGATTTCAGTGTATTTTTTTGTGCCTGTCCATGGGAACTCCCCATGGGTGGAGTGGTGTCGTCGGCGCGGTAGTTGGCCCTGTTTATAGTTCTGATCGTACTCGTTCGTCGTTCGTTTGTGGGAAATGTTGGGAAATAACTTCACAATGTGAAAAAAGATGAACGATGGGTGGTAGTTGTTGCTGCTGCTGCTGAAAGAAGGACCAAGAGCAGGAGGAATTGCAATTTTTATCTTTTTTTTTTTTTCTTTCTGCAAAACGAAATGAATAAACACTGAAGCAAGACATAGAAAGCAGCACCATTAAATGATGAAATAGGGTGAAAGGTTAGCAAACGAATCAAGAACGTTCTTCATCTTCTTTTGGTGGAGAAATATATTCTTTTAATGAAACAAATTTGCATGCGCAGATGGTAGTTTCAATTAAAATCATTTAAATTAAGTAGTGATGTTCTGTTTGGCAAATAGTCACAAGTTAATTAACCAGCCGAGGACAAAGAAGATGCAAATTTTGATAGGATCTTTTCCATTCTATTCACGTGCCATCGCTATGCTTAGGTGTGTCAAGATTCTGTCCTTTAAATTCACAGAAATCTACAAGGAAAATTGGACAAGTTTCTCATGTCAAGGTGCGTTTTGATGACTCTAGCTCAATACTAAGTGCAGCTGGTAGATGTATCATTAAGCAAGGCTTTACCTACTAAAGCCTGTGGCTATGGGTTTCTTTAGTCCGGGTCATGAACGATTTGCCGATCTCTACACTCTTCCGAGACTTGACAATCGTAAGATGGCCTGAACTACAACTTTTCTCTACAATTAGATTTTGGAATTTTGTGAAGCTATTATTTCAGCCGATGTTTTAGCTAATTTCGAAAGAGAAACTTTAGAATTTTGGGTCTTTTAACCTATGCGCCTAAGAGTATGCCGCTTTGAAACTCTTAAGTGTCTGTGCTGTATGGATTGTGTCTGGACTAAGTGACAAGAGATTTTGAAGGTTTTGCTTTACGTGGTTTGAACGCGTGTTCACTATTGAAAAAATTGAATAAAAATGGTTGAGACACGGTTTCGGCTTCTTGTGCTTTATATGCAGATGTCTTCAATTTGTTCAATTTGCTCTCTATGGCAATACAATGCGTGCATCTCTAAGTCTGTCACTGAAATTCATGGTAAAGACTGTCGTTCGACGCTCAAATGCGTAGACCTTCGTCCTTATGTACATCTGCGTTCACAGTGTTGGTATTCGGCTGCAAAAACTCCACCTAAGTCTGCTACTGGTTTATGTTGAGCCAGTCTGCTCGAAGCAAGGGGCTTAATGGCGTAGTGCTTTCCAATTGGTTTCTTCACAGAGCCAAATACGTAGCTATCTTTATTTCGTGTTCCTGAAGTACTCTTCCGCATCCCATGATTTGTCTGTTTGCTTACTTCACAAGTGTCAACCAGAAACAGAGACCACTAGCTGACTCTTCCGCTATCTTGCTCATTTGAAACCCCAATTTATCCCAGCACAAATTCTCTCACATCTTCTCCCGTAAATCCCAGAGTATCGGCGAAATAATGCGCCAAATTCTTCTGTTTAACAATTTCCAATAAAGTAGAGGCTATCACTCACAACCTTGTGGCACTTCATTAAACCCTCAAATCGAATTCCTCCAGGCAGTTACCACGTACATGCATCTCTCTATATATTCATTCGCTTCCTCTTTACCAATATAATAACCGTAAAACGGTATAAATATGCGATTATTGGCCAACGCGTATTACTCCATCTTAAGTTCTGGGAAACTAATGACTCGCGCAACCAGTATCGCACCTTGCAATCTTTCCTCAGCAAGCAATTGAATAACCTACCTACCTACAAGCCGAACCGAACCCGAAGGCAGGAACACACGAGTAGCTGCTGTTGGGTTATCTTGCGTAGGCGCCCAAGGAGTGTACATCGTATGCAATTAATTTAGATACTTTTCTTTTTTTTCGTTTCGTTTCCGCATAAAGCCAAGGAGAGATGTAACTCGCCATCAAAAGATACACAGAGAACATTTATTTTACGGGAATTTCTTTTAATCCTAAATCTTAGGAGGCATTAAATAATAACAAAAAACAGTTTATATAACCTCACTTTCGGTGCAGAAGCACCTTTAAACCACTCGTATGGTCCGATGGAACAAAAATGAGGTCGCGCGTCTGAGTATACCTATAAATGCTTTGTGACCTAAAAAAAATAAACGAGAAAAAAAAAAAAAAAATCAAAAACTTTTAGTAGCCACGACTGTTGACTCTCGTCCTCAATCAATCTCTTTATGCTCTTCGGCCAGCGTTGAGTGTTAATCAATATTTAAAAATCTCTTCAAATAGATACACAAGACGACAACAAAAGGAAAAACAAAGTGTTACAGAAGAAGATGGGAGATGGAGCAAAAGAATGGTGGGAAGACCAACATCTTATTACCCTCCTCTTCAAATCAATGAGATACCATCTATCTGTGAAGTATTTGTCTATAGATTCTTGCACGTCTCAAGTCAGCAGCCAGCATGCGACATGTCAAACTGTCCAGACGACCGACGTTTGTGTTTGTGTATCTCTGTCAAGTTTCATGTGTCATCTGTATTGTCGAGATACGTCATTCGTTTACTTTTCGTTTCGTTTGGTGAGTAACAAAAGTAGGTCTCTTGTTACACCATCTATATCTGTTACTCCATGGGTTTCGAACTTAATTTTCATTTTCAATAAACCACCAACGCCGTCGCCGCCGCCGCCGCTAGCAACCACCATTAGAAGAGAGTAGTTTGTATGTATCTCGAAATAGTTGCATTAGTTTATTGTTATTGTTTTGTTTGTTGGTGGCCGTGCTGTAGCTGCTGCTGCTGGGTTTCACGGAAGTGGGTGCAGCTGCTGTTTAAATGGAGAAACAGTTGGACAAATTAGTAACACCCGACATGGTTTCTATTTTTTTTTTTTTTTTTAGATTTCGATTGGAAAATATGAGTGGTTCTCTTGTTTTGAAAGGTTTCGGTGCAGTGACCTATAAATTGTTAATGCTGACTGTTTGCTTTCGAAATGAGCTTAAGAGGTGACACCTATTTTTTTGTTTTGTGTATCCGGAACTTTCAAACTTGTAATTGGACTTGCGAAAGTGCCAATTAGGTGGAGGTAATCAATTCTGACGATTAGATTAGAATGGCCAAATAGTTCAGCAAAGATCAGGAGAGACTATGGAGCAATCCTTAAGAAATATCTTTCAGAGAACAGTTAATTCACAATTAAGAGATATCTTTATACGTTACTTGATTTAAGAGCAGATATGACGTGCCACAGGTTTGCATTCAAGGGCCAATACTTTTGCTAAATGGCGTCTTGTATTTGACATTGCGCTTCACTTTCTTCTGTTTAATTTTAGGTGTGTCATATTTGACAGTTTGAAGACGAAAATGTCTTTTGACACCGCGAAAGAATATTCATACATTTTCAAACCCTGTTATGACTCAGTCACCAAATTTCTTCTTCACAACTTTCAGCGTTGTATAGGATGAAGCGCCGTCGTGTTGGAACCACAGCTCGGATATGTCGTTGTTGTCGAGCTCTGGTCGTAGAAAGTCAGTTAACATCGCTCTATACCTGAGTCCAAAATGGGCCCAATTCTTTTATTAACAGAATCTTATACGGATGTAGGCCCAAATCCAATCGCAAAAAAAGCCGGGTTGACTCTCTGGCGATGCCGAAGTCAGCTGACCGATTCTGGTTCTTCTTCGATACTGGCCACTACGGCGCGGCTGTGTTTTCTCCATTTCTCTGGTTGGTGGCTTAAGGTGCAAAAGAGTGTAATTTTTTAATGGTACGACGACTTTAGTTACAACTGAGTCGGAATTTCGACCATGTATTCTAATAGTTTCTGCAAGTTCAACAAGCGCGGAACGATAATGAAATGGCACACCTTACTGAATACTTTGACAGCTAGACGTCATTGGTAACTTTGACAGCTGCTTAAACATGACAATTGGAAAAAGAATCATTGCCCTCTGGTCCCCTGATATGTTATATAAGTGGCCGCCCGGAACCAACCTGCAGAAGTCATGACTTAATTGATGGCTTTTTGGACAAAAGAAAGTAAGGAGTGACTTGTATCTCTTCCTGAGTCTGTGTTACCAATGATTTTTTGGTTTCTGTGTTTGTCTGCTCACCTGAACGAGAATAAATTTCATCCATTTCTCGCCTGACTAACACCCCTGGAGGACAATAGATTAACAAAAATTTCCCATCGCAATGTAGTATTTATGAGAAAAACACTCAGAACACACTTCTACACAATTCCCGCATGGATATTAAGGGAATGTCCTTGAAATTCAGCTCCCAACTTGTGAGTAACTTTTCATCAATAAAACTAACAAGCACTGACAATATATGTAATTTGCTTTCAACTCCAATTGATTGCCTAAGCAAACAAGTCAATATATGATTCATTAAATTAAGTGTTTCCTAAACTACTCTCCTACATCTGCACAGCACAAAGGACCAACCATCGAAAGAGCAAACGTCAACTCGAATCGAATCGAACATAAATAAACAGATTTTTAGTTTTCCATTTTGAGAAATAAAGTCCTCTTCTTTTTGCCAATACCTTTACGGATAAGAGGACGTAATTTCCCAGAGAAAAAAAAAAACAACAAGAGAAAGGATAAAGGAATGGAATCTCCTCCCTCGTTTTTTTTTTCTTTTATTTTTTTTCAATGCGCAATCGATTGAGAGATGATATTTCAAATGTCAAGGATGCTGCACAGTGACAGCTTCTTGCTCTCTGTGCCAGAAAATGGTTTCCTCTTCTTTTGATGTTCGTCCTCCCTCCTGAAGCTCTCTATTTATTGAAATTTCAATTTCAGTTTCTTAAGAAGGACGACGATAAAAAAAACTTCTATCCTTTCCAATTAGTGGGCCAAAAAAATATATAAAGAGAGAATTTGCATAGATAAAATTAAGTCCAAAGGAAAGAAAAACAAAGACTCAAAGTGGGTCTCTGTCCGCCCGTTCACACAAACACAATCTAATATAATAATTGAGTGCAAAGAACTTTCGAGATTAAGATCATTTTGACTCATTTCGCATGTAGGCTTCTTTAGGAGAACCAATCCAGCCAACCATGGGACTGCGCTGACGCCGCCGCCACCGCCGCCACAGACAGCAAACCTGATTCATGGTTTGGTGAAGAAGAGTTTTTCTTTGTGATGCTGCTGCTGCTCCCAGGTAAAGTGATGACCAATCCGAGAGTTGGGGATACATACCACCAGCAGCATACATGACCATAAAAATGCCAGTGCACAGTGCACACTCTCAAGGAGCAAGGGGAGTCTAACTGCGCAGAGCATAACAAATATAAATGCGAATGGGAATGGAAATTGTGTTGGATCTTCTTTTTCTTGTTGTTCCATCTTCTTATGGGTACCTATAGTAGACAACGATGAAGCCCAGGAACAAGTCAACCACGACGACCAACAGAGGACAGAGGAGCAGTGCCACTAGCAAATAATCTAGTTGTTAACCTTGAGAGAAGTTTTAAAGTTCATCGAGCCTATATCTCTCGCTGCTTCTGCTGCTGCTTCTACTGGTGGTGGTTGGGATGGACGAAAGTAGGCACTCGTATAGACGGTAAACATCGCGAGAGAGTATCACTAGAGCAAAAGCCAAGTGGAGCAAGGGAACCGTGTAAAGTTCATTGGCTATTTGGGTTGGCGGTTAACTGAATATTTTATAACATCTTTTGGTGGAAGATTTTAGTTTCTTTTTCTCTGTCGGTCGGTTGGATTATTTTTATGATTTCAGATGAATTCGGTAGATTGGAGGATTTTACAGTCTAACCTGTGATTCAGAGAAAATGGGATGAAACCATATGCATGCTTGGGCTCTTGATGTTGTTAAGAAGACATTTTATGGTTTTAACACTCTCTTGTGAATGACCTTTGAATCAAGGCACATGTTGCTTGGTTGGGAAACAGTCCTCAATTAGGATGTAACCATTTTCTTGCGAATGAGTTGATGTTTGAGTATAGGACACTGTGTTCCCGTCCCTCCAGCTCTTAGAGAAAAGAAATGCGAAATGTTTCTTCTAGAATCTGTTCTAGAATTTGTTATTTGATCGAATGCTCCTATCTTGTGTTTTAGGAGTCCGATGGATCTAGCTTTATTCAGCGTCATACAATAAAGTTGGTGCCTCGAAGTCTATGATGTATGTGCTATCTGCGATCGTAAGTATGACACTTAGCTATGGAACAATTATGTGGTAGAACATAAGAGTCTAAGCTCAACAATCTCACGGGTGTACAATGATTTGCATGCATTGCAAAACCAGAGGACAGAGCTCAACGTCTGTAGAGCGGATTGCAAGATGATCCTGACTCTTCCTCCTCTGGGTGAGTGCATGCGAAATAAGGATCCGATTCGTCTCAGACCAACAAGCACACATAGGCAAGGCCATCGATCTCGATAGAATAATGGAATGTGTCATAGCATAAAGGTTAGGCCAACAGATGGTGTGAGTCTTGGCTGTCAATAACTGTCATTCAATAGATTGAATGTGGTAGCTCTTTTTGACAGATGTCAAGTACAATCTTACTCATGGAGTCGTTTACCAATTTCAATTTTATTAAGCAAATAGGGGGTCGTTCTAGTGAGACCCAAATTCGTGTAATGGTTAAGCGTTTTGAAGAGACTGGTTCGGTACATTAAGCTAACCACACCCATGGCTCTTGAATAGTACCTGTTCAAGGTTCTGTTACAACAAGTATTTGTTGAACAAGTGAAATTTGACAGCTGTCGAAAGAGCAATAGATTGTCCTACAAGTACTGTTGTATTGTGTCACCAATAATCCCCAAATTTGTAACTACTTGATGGTCGTTTCGAGGAACAACATCGTTAGCCTGTTCCTTGCAGTTACACACTTAATTCCAATCTAACCACCAAAAGTAAAAAGGTCGACAAATATTGACCTTCCACTTACAAGGACGTCCCAAGTCATCCGGACAAACACCACACACACCTCTTTCTTGTTACGAATTGGTGTAAAATCTATCTCTTTGTAAAGTATATTCAATAAAGCGATACCAATCCAACATTTTCCGCGTCACACTCGTCTCATTCTGTAAGTCTTAAACCATACTCTTAATACGTTCCAGGTGAATTCCAAACAATTTACTGAACTCTGATCTGCATCCATAAAAAAAAAGAAAAGAAAAGACTATCCCACCTCAAAGCGAACGCTTACCACAAATCCGTGTCCAACTCATTCGCATGTGTCTATCAAGAGCCAACAAGCGTAACGAAGATTTTCACGAAACCCCATAAAAAAAAAAAAAAAAAAAAACCCTAAGTATAGTTAGGGCCTGGTCCGGTCCAGGAGGGCCCTCTACCGCTGCGCGACTCCTTCGAACCATTACGAATGGAACCATGTCCACTATGGCATGTGCAACTAACGTCTATTATACAAGTGCGAGCCGACATTTTCTGTTCGGTTCTGGTCCGGGAGGCTATAATTTCTAATTATAGCGGTAATTCCTTGCTAGACGATGGAGCAGCAGCAGCAATGGTAGGCTTGCAGCTTACAGCTGATGGGGTTACCCTGCATCGTCGTACACGTGTGTGTGCATCACGAATACAACAAGATGCTAATCATTCTAATTGAAAACAGAAAAGATAATAGAAAAGGCAAAGGAAATTGAAGAAAATTGAAAGAATAGTTCACAGGGTGACGATGATTAATTGTACGTCACACGTACGCATAATGTACGATTAATCTTTTTTCGATTTGATTTAATGCTGTCTGGCATTTGAGTCACAGTCTCACGTATGTATGCACTCCCTTGTGCGTCTCTGGAATGAGGAAATCCGAATTGAATTGAGTAAGTAGAACTGTCATTTTAGGGATAAATGTTTGACGTTTGCAAATGGACTGTTTGTTTTGAGCTCGCCCTTGGAAGACGTCTGCCTTTGGACTAATTTTTAGAAAACATTTCCAATCGATCACTAAAAAGAAAAATCAAATTAAAAGCTGAGAAATAAATTTAACCCCGAACCAGACCGAATTTATGGTTCAAACAAACAGTATTTCCTGTATTGTGTCTAGCGGTGATTTATCATTTAGCATCTTTTCGAAACTGTGGATGACCTTCGGAGATATCACGATATGTTAAATACGACTGCTCAATATGGCTATTTGAATAGTATAATTCAGTTTTTGTATTTATTTAGATGAAAATACGGCAACAGTCGGGCATAAATTAATTGAAAAATATGTTCCATTATTTGTGGTTGAAGTGAAGTTGGGAGTTCATATTTGTTAATCCGTGGGAAGTACTACGAGCAGCAAAGATTTATCATTGTTGGGTGTGTGTGCCTTTGTTCTTTTGAAAATCCCCTTATAGATGGTCGAACTTGGTCTTGGCTGACAGATAATCTGATCAAATTAGGTATTTGCATACGGATGATGTGGTTTAGGACCAAAGGCGGCTAATTGGCGATATTTTTCATTATTGACTTTGTTTTCTTACCTGCTGTCATCGGTGGCAAATTTCGATGTAAAAAACGAGCTGCTTTCAAGAAGATAATCATCTTTCGCAAGTTATCTGTCTAAGCGGGTTTCAGTAGAAACGAAATACAGCCAGGAGGCACTTTGGTGCTTGCTTTATACTCCGGAAAACCAATTGAAAGCTAGTAGCCTACTTTACTCACAAATCTTAATCTTAACGAACAAGTCCAAGACAGAAGCAAGAGATCCACTATTTCTAAAAAATGTCCCAAAACAAGTGAGTGAGCAGCTGTCAAAATAACCAATGACATCCATCTGTCAAAATGCTCACTAAAGCTTGACATCTTATTATGCATCAGGCGAGAGTTTTGTGAAGCTAGATCTTTCCAATTCTTATATTTCAGCAGCTGTCAAAGTAACCAATGACAACCAGCTGTCAAAATGCTCACTTGACATTTTATTATGCATCGGACTTATGGCGACTGTGTCAGCTCGGATCAACATTCAAATAACGCCGAACATATTCGTCTGATTTATCAAAAATTAGATCGACCGCTTGAAGCACTGCCAACGAAGCCCAGGCAGCCATTGAATGGTATGGTATTCCACACAAAATGGCGAAAATGTAGCTTCAAAATAGAGTCAGAATCAATTTTATATTTCACACCGTTGTTGTGTTAATTTAATTTTTTTTCAAATCGTTCTTATCTGGTCAACCTATACTTCAAACCACTTCAAACGATGGAAGACCTTATAGTTTGAAAGAAGGATCCCAAACGGTATCCTTTAGAAGCCTAGAGCACAGCAGTTTCTCCAAATAAAAAAAGTATTTCGCTCTCTGTTTTCTTTTTTGCTATATCTTTCCCTTTTCTTAAAAAAAAAAAAAGGAAATCCTCTCATAAATAATAGTACCACTCTGCGTGATAAAATAAATTGCAATTCACTTTGGTTTCCCGTGAAGACTGTCTGTGTGTCTGGGAAGTGAAATTCCCACCTAAAGCCTACCACGCTGTATATAGATACAAATAAATCTTTTCATTTCCATCGTCGAAGCCCACCTGCGTTCGTACTTAACCAAAGTAAATCAACACCCAAATGGTGTATGTGTACCTCTCAACTTGATGAATAGGGCTTTTATCATCCAAAAACAAAAAAAACCGTTACTACGCTCTCTCTCTCCTTATCAATTCTCACTCTCTTCAAACACAAAAAGCAAAGTTTTGTAGGTATTTTCCGACAGAACAGACCACCCAACGACGACGGAACAGCAGACAAGAAGGCAGGCGCAAATAACGTTTCAAATTTAGGCTACGGCCTAAAAGACTCAATTTGTTACTTTTTCGTCGATTTGGCCACCTATCAAATGTCTCCCTTATCGTGGGGCAATTAAGCGCAGCAATAACAAACACAGACAGTTGATGGGTGCTGTGAATGTGAATGAACTAATCAGTCTTTTGTATCTGTCGACAAAAATTTCACTCGCTACAAACTATTACAGTGCTTAATGTCAAAGTGACACGCAAACCAAAAAAAAAAACAAAAAAGTAAAGAAATTCATGGCCCCCCCTTTGGAAGGATCAAAGACAGATAGATACACACAGTTAAACAGGAAGTCATCGAATGTGGTGGATACGACCTAAACAAACATTCACTTCAAAGTGATCACGTTGGTGTCGTCTTTCGAGGAGGAGAGGGACGAAACCAAATTGGTTCTTTCCTGACAAGGACCAGATGAAGGGCGGAAGGAACACAAAAAAAAAAAAAAAAAAGAGAAGAAAACCCCGTAATTTAACCCCCTCGGGAGGGTTCCCTGCCAAAGATATGATAAGAATGACACTAAATGGGATGTGAATAGGATCACATCGTCCGAACCGGGAATACGGAGATACGTGGTATAATTTTATCTCTCCTCTCGTCCGACAGCGGCAAACAGCTGCTGTGTTGTTGGTCCAAAGCAAAGGCTAATAATTGAACAACAAAGCAAAGAAAAAACACGGTCCGTTCCATTCTCGAAAACGGGTTCATGAACTTAACCCTCAAAAAGTACACACACACACGTCTGCATATAGGAAAATTGGCCTCGTCCGCAGACGGTCGCCGGCCCGGCGAGGCAATGGAGGTAATTGAGGAGGAAAATGAACAGAAAATGGGGAGAATGTTAAATGGAAAATGGAAAATCCCATCGCCTAACTATATTTACTCTAAACAACACACAAACACACACACACACTGTGAATATTGTCTGTCAGTTGGGTTCGGTGTCGGCCCGTTTGAGATGCATTACCGTGTGCCTGCCGCGTTTGTCCGCATACCGTTTGTGCTCACTCTCGATGTCGTGTGTACTCGTTGCATGTTGTGTGTGTGCTCCTCCTCGTACGTGACAATTTCAAATTGGATCTTATTTAAGGCATTTTGTGTGTGTGTGACGACCAAGGGCGGCGGACATTATTTTCCAAAAAAAAAAAAACTTACTTGCAAGGAGCAAATAGTAATAGTTGTGTGCAGATGAGTATCTGTGCATCTTTCCTTTCTAAAAATAGCAAGTGCTAATGGGAAATGTGTGAATTGAAAGAGGTTTTCCGCCGCCAGATGATACTGCGATGGCACATGAGTCATCTGCTATTTGAATGATATCATAGATGTATTTGTTACATCACGTCCTCAATTAGGGACGTTTTTGAGCAGCGATATCTGTTGTAGGGGATGAGCTATGAAGTTTTAATGATGGCACACAGTATTTCAGTCCTGGTTTCAAGAAACTTCATGCATTTACGGCAAACTGTTTGGAAGCATAAGAGGAACAAAGATTCCATTTAAAAAATTCTACCATAAGGACAGAAAGTAAGTCATAATTTGCTTAAATTTATTGAGAAGTCTCTGTCTGTTGCTTCGGAGCAATGGACGAAGAGAAAAAAGAAATACGGCAAACCTATTTGGTCAATAAGTGTCAGCTGCGGCGGTCAAGTTCCAACCATATTCACTAAATATCCACAACAATAGAACTGAATAGAGTATTCCAACGTCAATGCTGTGAATTATAACTGAAAGCAAAAATCCCTAACAAAACTCACCCCATAGTTTGGTCACCAACTATGGAGAGCAGATATTGGCACCTATTACCTGACTTTCATGGAAATAAAAGTTTGAATGAATGTGGCAACGAAAAGGGGAACTATTTCCCGTCGAAACTGACTCCATGTTCAGTAGGATTTTCATCCACTAAACTCCTCTACGTCTAGGAAGGCACTACCGTCTAGCTTTTCAAAGCGAAGAGGAAGTTCAGCTTTAAGTGCTTGGCTCATCCAAACGGTGGAGGTAGGATCTCATGGGTCGGGAACTAATTCAGTTCATCGGGCTTCTTCTCGATCAATCTCTGCATCCAGTTGCCTCTATTAAAAGGATACCACGTCTCCTGCAATTCTTTCAGGCTTGACCTTAGTGTCATCCCAGTCGTCACTGTTGCTGTCGTTGTTCTACTGGTAACGTGACATCGAAGGTGCTACATATTCCTTAGGCGTCTTCGTCTACATGACACCAGTCCATATGATGACGGACATTTACTGTGCGCTTATTAGATGATATTAGAGAAATAGCCCTCTTTTCTTTGAATTCTGTCACCTGATCCTTCGTTTGGCTTAGAAAGCAACACAAACTGCACATCCCAGCGAACCTACCGCTCCTTTTGGTCAGCCACTTTTAAGTATCTCCTTAGACTATGTGAACTGGCGGCTTTAAAAAAACTTTTGGGCCTGCCCAGGAGTCTTGCATTAGCAGAAGGACTCTACACTAATAGATAGTCGTCTGTATACAATTTGATCCAACTGACCATACAATGTTCTTGGTATCATGTGTCCATGTGTATTTCTTCTTTCTTAAAGGGCTCCCGACCCTTGTAGAGTTCCTGCCTGAGACATCGTTGCCTTCCATCCTCTGCGGTCCCGGGCACGCTGCTTCCAGTTGTTAAGACCAAGTTTTCTGGCATCCTCGACAGCTTGCTCTTGTCATGTGTATAGTTATGTTAAATCTCTTCCTGCAGACACGAGTGCTTCTTCCTTGATTTGACTTACGATGGCATTCAATTAGCCATGTCAAGCCTCTGAATATTCACAATGGTTCAATTTAAAGCAAAAAAAAGAAAAAAAAAAAAATACAAGGATCTAGATTCCTACTTTCTGTGTTGGATGTGTGACAATGAATTATTGCGTGGGCCATCAGATCGAGTATAGCTATTCCCCTTGACCCTATCAAGTAGTCCTTGTATCAAAATATCGCACGCAACTCTCTTATGTACAAGAGCCACCTCCTGATGATGTATAGTATGATAATACGAGGAGTAGCATGTCCGAAATCAATCATCTTTTGACCAGTCAAATGGTTTCAACGCAGATATCAATTACACTCTTGAGTCCAATACAATGTGAAGGATATATTGTACATATACATACTTATTCACATGGCGATTTACATTGAGGTGTTGTCCTTAGGTTAAGTATATGGGTGTCTTGTGAGTAATAAAGTCATTGCTCACTGAGAGCAGTAGCTGGGGTCCATCGTGTTGGTTTATTTATCGGTGAAACACTAAAGAAAGATATATTTACTAGGTTAGAACCATTTAGTGGTGGTGATATGCATTTAAGGACGTCTGTCAGTTTCGCGAAAAAAATAGCTGGGAGTAGATAGACCTGCGTTGAGTCGCATCAGCCATTTTTTTTAAATAACCTCACTTTTACAAGCGTCTGATGAAAATCCAATACGGTTAAATGGTAGATCCTATCAATTAATCCAAGAATGTATACAGACCCTGTTGAGGAGCATATTCAACGTCTCTCCCGTCCATGCAGCTTCTACAATAGTCGTTGCAATGTACACCGAGGAGTACCGGATGAATATCATTATCAAGCCGGCCCCAGCATCTTGGTCGTTGAACATGTCAGGAACCATGTCATATCGGTTTGTTAAGGATGATGAGCTCAGTTTCTATTAGCTACATTCTGGTCTGCTTCCTTTTTCTTCCTTTCAGCCTTTTTGAGTCGCCACTTTGGCTCCAAATATCTTGGTTAGCAGCGAGACATCAGAGTCTACCTAGTTAGTGATTGCTCTTTGAGTTGAATGACACTGCCATCCACTGTCTTCACATTTCAGTCCTACTTACTGATGATTCTTTGGTTTCGCCCTTTGAACTCCGTCAGGAACTCACTTCATTCAAATGCTAATAATCCGTCGATATGTGTACAGCCTACCATCGGGATATTATGGAGGGTACGATGGGTTATGCCTGTCAGATTGCTACGGTGGTGGTGTCCTTATAGAACCCATAATTCTGCTGCACACTGAGCTCTGCGTTTAAGTATGTTTTGGATCGTCTAGTAGGCCCTCTATGTGGCTCAGATCTCTCCATTGTCGTGCCTTCCCCACGACTGCTCTTCTTTTTCTTGCCTCTCAGACCCTCGCGTAGCCGTCTATCCTGAGTTTTGAAGGTTTGAAAGCTGATACAGCAACCTAAGTACCTTCTAGCTAGTACACCACACATGGTTTCAGTACTCGCTTCAATAGAAAACAGCGTTTTCCTTATTTCTTCTTCGTTCATCAATCCTTCCAATTTACTTTCAACACACAGGTTTCCTGCTGAACTTGAGAGACTAAATTCAAGGAATTATTCTCCTTATTCAACTCTTCAACTCAGACTTTGCCAACAGAAAACAAAAAACAAAATATTTCCCCTTTTGGGATCTTAAATTTCTTCCGCGAAAATTCAATATACTGTTGAATTCCTTAAAGCTCTTTGAATTTATTTGTATCCTTGTTAAATACATCATGAGATAGGTATATTTTGAGTTTCCTCGAATTTCGACTCAAGGAAACGCTTAAAATATGCCTCTGCTGTGCCCCGTGTTTACATTTCAAACAGACTGAAGCAATCAGGCGACATATTCAGGTAATTGGTTCCGCCGGCTGCAGCAACCAACCAAAATGGATTTCCTTTCCTTTCGTCCTTCTATATACATACATACATATGTTTATCCTCCCTGTCAATTCGAATAAAACAACAGCACAACCAGCCATCTTTCCAATTATGTCAAATACCATTTCAAATCTGTTACAAAACCTTGGCATCATATTTTTCTTCGTTTTTTTTCCTTTTAACCATTTTCTCATTTCTAAATTGACTTTTAGTAATTTTTCTTCTTTTTCGTTTTCTTTGCAGGTAAGCACATAAGAGAAGACAACAACAAAAAAATTGTATTTTCCTCTCCAAAATAAAATGCAATTTATCGCTCAAATGGACACCTGAAACCAGTGAGTGAACATAGTCGTAGTCGTTCCCCTCTACCTCTTGACTTGTGTTGTGTATGTTCATGTGCAGATCGATCCAAAACATGACATATGGATAGGAAAAAAAAAAATGAGAAAAAGAATCAACAATTTACAACCTAGTTGACTATTTTTGGAATTACGGAGGCCGGTCATGATCCACAAAAAAAAGGTTTGGTGTTCTTTCGAGCCATTTGTCAAAATAAATTTCCAACGTCAAATTGAGTGTGTGCAAGTGTCACCTTTGGTAGCGTTTGTATCCAGCTTAAAGCGATGCGCTTTGCATTACAGACAGCACACAATGGCGAATAGAGAAAAAAAAAATTAATTAAAATTTTATTTCCCCCTTATTAGGGGAGTGGCTATAGGAAAATGTGCCTCTGTTCAGTATTAAGTTGCGACGTAATCAGCAACTTTTCACTGTTTACTACGAGTGACAGCTGCGAGTAATGACACTTTTGGTACGAACTTACCTGCTTGCGGACTCTGTCAAATTACCTGTGTGTGTGTGTGTGACGTTAATTGTGCTGCTCACATGAAGGCTCCTCGACAGATCTCTCATTCGGAAGAGACGTCTACAAGTTGCAATGTGACGGATAATGTGCACTTTGAACGCCATCCGAGACTCAACGAGACTCTCTCTCTCTCTCTCTCTCTCTCTCTTTCTCTCTCTATCCTCTGTGTCTCCCCCCTGTGTCGGTTGCAGTAATCAGAGATGCCAAGGTTATTGTTGTGTTTTGCATCATCCGGGGGGTATGTCATTGTCAAAGTGAAAATATTTTAATCGAAATGCATGAGGCGTTTTGTTTTAATGATGCTGCTCGTGGTGGTGGGAAGGGTTGCCAGTGAGTATAGTGTTGTTGGGCTTATGCTTTTGGATGCAATGCGAGAGAGAATAATTTGTGCTGCCATTGTTTGACGCTTTGACGGGCTTTGACATATACACCAATATAACGGCGCAACAATGTCACATGCTGTACTTTCGCTGCTCTGGCTGTCAGTGTGCATTTCAACAGTATAAATTAGCCCGCGATAGAGATGTGAATTTGTACACAGATGGTAATTAGATGGGTGGTATAATGTAGCTTGGGGTTTTCCTAAGTTATGTTAGAATTTTTATACAAAAAAAAAAAAACTTTCTAACTAAGAGGTGATAATAGCTTTTTGCGTCACAGAAACTTTAGAGTTAAACGATAAGGCGTTTAGTTTGACTTCAGTGATGACGTCAATCAGATTGTGTCTGACATGAGGCTTCGTGTTTCTTAATTAACATTTTCATACAAATTTATGAATTTGAAATGAATTTTCGTGTCCTCCGAAGTTAGTGTCGAAGATTCTATAAATGGAGATCTAGCCTTCGTGGGTCTTTAACGATCTGGCCATTAGTTGTCGAGATATGAATGACATATTGGCATAAAGTCGTTAAAGTTATTTATTTCCTGGCCTTCTAGGGTTATGGGGTAGTTTGTATTTAGCTAACGTTTCTATTGCATTGTCTTTATGATTTTCAACTGCCAATTGCATTTTGATGTCATAATATTATGACAACCATTAAGTATAGGTTTGAATGTGAATGAATGAAATCAAGGCAACCTTGACATGGATTTTCCTAATATTCAGAATTTTAGACAGAAATAGAGAAGTCTTAGGGTTGGTGCCAAAACCGACTAAGGCTCGGTGGCTGCTAGTGTTTTGTTGAAGGCAGTAACACAAGACTGCTTTTCATCAGAAATTTTCAAGTGAAAAGGTTGTACAGTGAAAGAGCATAAGGCCTTACTCGAACCGTAAACTACTTCCGAATTAGTTCGTGGACGGAAGAACTGTCTAAATTTCGTCAAAAGATGGAATCCCAGTAAGCTTTTATTTTCGTTCATTAGTGCAGAGAGTGGCGCACAAACGCCAACAAATAAGTTCAAAATCCACTTTTGAACAGAATATTTTTCAAATCAATTTCAAATTTAAAACTTCCATCTTCTTTGTTAACAAAACGACTATCTGGCGAATAGGCAAATGAGCGAATGGACTGATGGACGGATAGACGAATGGACGGATGAAATGTTTAATGGGGAATGACTCAAAGGTTCCAAGTCAAATAGTCTTTAAGTCCACCCCTTGATCTAGTGCCAGCAATCGTCAATTAATGGATTCTTTTACCCGTTAAATTACTCCAGAAGTACCTCATGGGTTGGTGTTCCGCTAGGCTCCATATTTGGGCCTCTTCATTTTCCTTTCTTAAGTAGTGTAAAAATCAATGAGTTAATACTTAGAACTTACGTTTAACACTGCGAGGAAGTTTTAGCCTGCCTCCTGCTCTTGATCCTTGCTCGAATCTAAACACCTATGTTTAATGAATTTAAGTAATAATAATAAACTCGTTTACACTTTCAAAAATAGTCTGTTAGAAAGGTTCTTACAGTATATAATTGGAATTACGGATAACAATTTAACTATTCACTCAGGTATTTAAAGAATACATACAGAACTACAGTAGGAAGTTGGCATGATTTCCTGGAATTCCTCGAGCCAGTGGGGTGCTCTTTTAATAGATTTATAAGGTTGAGAATGATGCAAAAACTATACAAGAGGAAGCTAAATGCTTTCCTGGAATTGCATTTTGCCAGCACAAAAGTGTATCTAATTTTTTGATAAGTTTATTAGGTTACGACAGTACAAGGAAAAAAAATTGAAAAGAGATTCTTTCGAGGATTTTACATTGAATTGGAACTTTGGAGTTTGGATTAATTGATCAAAAATTCTGAAAACAGGACTTGGATGATATTATGGATTCTTGGAAGAGTTTCTATTTTTACTCAATTTTTTTTAAGAATAAAACTTGGAGCATATTTTTTGATTTGGGTTTGGAAATTTTGAACATAGTCGTTTCGTTAACTAAGAAGATGAAACTTTCAAACTTTTTGATCGCAAAACACATTTTGGTTCTCCTTCTGTACTAGTTGTTGGGGCTTAAATTTTGTGCTAGATCCATGATATTCTGTCCTGCGATCCCTTTTCGTATGTAAGCATTGCATTTTATTCTGATTCTAAGGACTGTGCTTTCTTATTACATATTACAACTGCCTCCTTCCGGTTGGCAAGTGCATCGCTGCATTTGCACTTTCTTCTCTCATATCCGATGACCATTACAATCCGGTCTACTGATCGCATTTTTGTTTACCACTTCATCTCACTACCGACACCACGTCCAGTCCAACCGCAAGGTAGCAATTCAAATTTTCGATATAAATTTTCCACTCAAACGATCAACGACTTCCGTTTCGATCGACATTATACCAGGCTCAATGAAGCCTGTCTGCAAGGAGGAGAGTAGACTCCAAATGGAGCGTAACTCGTTTGACTTGGATGATGTTTTTTTTTTGTCTTTTTTTGTTGCCTTTTGTCTGATCCCCAAAAAAACCGTCAGAATCCCTTGAAATGCGACTGTTTGTTTTTATTACCTTTTCCTGTGATTACATGCGTGCGGGGGCTGACTGACTAATGGGCAAAGAAAGGGTTAACGAGTAATTAACCAACTGTAAAGGACATCAAATAGCCCGGAACTTCATCATGGTCCCTTTGTTGAAAATTAAACACACACACACGTACAGTGTGTACCAACTCAAAGTTAATTGTTAGAACATTTGACGTGGTAGTCGTCCCGACTTTTGTTGGGCAAATTGCCAATCAATGAACCAACTCGGTGCCCGATTCCCTCTCGTGGTCAGTTGATAAATTAATTAATTATTAATTATTTATCGATTGTATCGCTGCTGATTATTGTTCTGTGTTTTATTTTTATTTTTTTTTAAGTTTAAGCTCGTTGCTCTTAATTAATTGTTATACGCGATGAGAGCACGGGAACTTGATAGTTATTTATTTATTTTTTTATCCAATAAAATCCTTCACGTAGCTTGAGTGGAATTTATTTTATTTTTAATCAGAACCGAGGGGAGGGGGCGTTTAATATTTGTTCGCCAAACCCACACTCGTTTCGGTTGACAATTAACGCGCAAAGGATGGCAAACATCAACAATGAAATGCACGCACTTTCATCCCTTGAGTCAGCCATTCGCCACCCACAACCCTTAATTAGCACGGAGGAGCGAACAAGAAAAAAAAAAAACCCTGATGAAGAGAACAAAAATGCAGAGTAATCCTTGCTTCGCAGGAAGGCTGTAATTCGCATTTAAAATCCAGGCGAAATCCAGCACATTCATATGTTGTAGTCGTCGTTGGTCTCATATTTCGAAGAGGCTTCGTGGCGCCTTCACCAGTGCTTGGTGGGGGAGGAAAAGGTTAATTTCAGGAAATTTTTCGTGTTGAGTTTCATTTTTTGCTGTCCCGTTAGCAATTATTTAAAATTGTTCCATTCCTAAGCCGGGTTTTGTCCATCTCCATTGGAGAATACAACAAACCAATCGCTATACTCCCGCGTGAGAATATGCGCGCTGTAATTTTATGGAATTCAATTGAAACGAATAATTGCTGTAATCAGATTAGGGATTAATTTGAAATCAAAACTATACACATACACGAGGTAGGAGAGACTAGTTACTTGAATGTTTGAACGAACAAAGAGGGTTTAAGGGTAACCTTAGTCATGCACAGATAATTATAATGAGAACTTGTTAGTGTAATGATAGGGGGAATGTTTCAGGGAGAGAGAGAGTTGTGGCCCCCCACACAATAGGTACGTTCACACAGATATCAAACTGTCGGTGTAGTTTACATGAATTATTTCTTATAATTGGGCGATGTGTGTGGCGATTGAGAACAGTATTGAAGTGGTTTATTATTTCGAATACAAAATTGCAAGTAACAAAGCTAATTTTCAGTTTGAATTAACGTGCATTCATTGATTTCAATGAAGGTATGTCATTATTTTTCTATTTGATGTTTGTACTGAGCATCTACTCACATTCATTGAAGTCAATGAAGTGAATTATTTTCCTATTTGACGTGTGAAGCAGTCTGTACTGAGCATTCACCGGCATTTATTGAAGTCAATGATACACAGTCCCATCCTGCTTCATTAATGAGTGAACATAGCCCTGGAATGGCTTTCATAAGTAATCGTGGAAGCTCAGTGTAAAATTTGAATCCTCTCGCATTCATTGAATTGACTGAATGTCTTAAAAAACTCCATTAACATCAGTAATGTCAAAGAGATCATTGCCTTCAATGATTGAACTTAAATTGAAACGATTTGTAACTTTCTGACCGTCCGTTTACCAACCTTCTATGTCGTTGGAATAGAGTGAATCACAGGTTTATTAAACTAAACGACATTGAGGACTTCAGTGACGTCAATGATTGCGAGTGATATCAAAGTGAAATTCAGGTAAAAAAGTTAAAAAGAGTCGCACAGTCAAGCTGTAGTCAAGTCATTGTGCATCCACAGTGACTAGGGTTAAGTACATTCAACCGAGAGCATGAATTTCAAATTTTAAAAGCCCAATTTATAACAAAAGATAGCTGCATCATCATGAGAGGATAGACAGAGTTGAGTGTTACTAACCCAACCGACTGTTTTTATGGACTTCATAAAAGCAAACATCTTTCCGAATAACCCCACACAAAAGAGTAGGTAAACATTCATTGACTCGAATAAATAATAGCTACATCCTCCCACCGATGTTGAGTCACCTTCATCCTCATCCCCATGTCACAGTCGGCCAATGCACTTTGATTCCCTGACAATCACTGGCGGCTGTTGGTATTTTGGTTTTATTTCAAGAGTAAATAAATCATTTGACATTTGATTTTTTCGCCGAACATTTAAACAACGATTGTGTCTAACTTGTTTGCTAATTTCCAACAGAAAACAATGACCTCCCTGCTGCTGATGCGCGTAAAACAAAGAATACTTAATATTTAACACACGCTACCGTATCACCGAACTTGGCAAAATAAAACACAAAAACCCATTAAAAAGTCAAAAACCTGATAACGATGTGAGATACTAGAAAACACAAACAAACACAAAAAAAACTACGTAATTCCACTTCAAACTCTAGGCCTAACTATATACAAAGAAGTCACTGTTAAAGTATGTTACAAATCCTGACGACAGATAAGTCGACGACGACGAGAACAAACAACTTCTCATGCGGAAAGTTCCTTGAACCTTCCTTCTAAATAAAAACCAAAAAAGGTTACGAGGGTTCCAGTCTTCTCACAGATTAGAAGAAGATGTATCTATAACCAGCAAGCACTTGGCTAAGTATCTAATCATATTACTGGCAATGATTTTCTTTTCTTTTTTTTTCCTCCAACCAGAAGACGACGTAAGCAGAGATAAACTCATATTTCCCCGGTGTTAATTGGAGATACTTTTCGTATCTTTTTATCGTTGCATGCCCGAGCGGGTGGCTCCCCTCGATAATTATTCTCAAAAATGTTGGGGGCATGACACACTCACTCTACTGAACATTCCTTTGCTTTGTTTTTGTATCATTCCGCTCATTATGACAATTTTGACATCAGTCAAAAGTTATGTCATTGGTTTGACTAATGAATTTATAGGGATTTTGTCGATAGCGGTAACTGGGGCAATTTTACTCGCCTCTTAATGGGGTTATGAGCACAAGTTGAGGGGTATTTGCTTGTTAGTCTCTTTTTTTTTTACTCACGTCGACAGATAAATATTTGATATTTTCAATTCGCGTGTGTAATTGATTAAAATATTAGTTGGCTCGTCGTCGTTGCTTTTATGTTTTGTTCTTGTTTTGTAAGCGATAACGAAATGAGTGTGTTGTGTATTTAGGGCAACATTATGGGTTTTTTTTTGTTTGAAATTCGAATATAATTTGGGTCATGATAAAAAGTATACAGGCAGGTTGATAAATTAAGTCATTAAAGCGGTAACGGTAAGTTTTTAATGCCATTTGGTGGCTAAAAGTCAATAAAAAATTTGGAATCCATACAGAAGAAAGAAATTAGTCAATACTGCCGCCATTACATCAGGCAATCATATGTTGTGGATGCATTCGGAAACCCTAAATTTCATTGACATCGATGACTTGGCATCACTTGGCGCTGAAGGGATTCCCGAATTTTGACAGGTTATTGCGAAAGCTACATCTGTCAAATAGACTGTCATTTATTGAGTCTGTTTTGCGTTCAACAACATGTTCCAAATGAATAAATTATTTTATGAAAGTGTGTCTTTTGTTCGAGCTACAATTCACTCATTTTACGGTTGCTATAGAGAGGACTATTGGACAAATTCGAGTCGACCGGTTCAGTGAACAATCCTCCAACACCTGTACGTCAAAGAAATGCAGAATATCCCAAGATAGTGGGCAGGAGGCGGTTATTTCCTTGACGCGCACAAGAACTTGGGCTTCCGCAGACCACAATTTGGCGCATTTTGCTTCATGAGTTGGGCCTAAACCTAAAAGATTTCACTGACCCATGGGCTCAAAGTTAATGACCATAGACAACGCAGTTTGTTCGCTGATTGGACGATCTTGAGCAGTCAAAAGTGAGACCCAATTTCGGTCGAAATGTCATATTCAGCGACTAGGCATAAATCTGGATGAATGGGTTCGTCAACGAATTGTGGAAGATAACAATTCATCCAGAGATCCACCAAATTGCAATGCATCCAGAAAAAGTCTCTCTTTGGTGTGGATTTTGGACTGGCGGCATCATTGGTCCACACTACTTTGAAATAAAAGTTGCCCAGGTCATCATCGTCAACGGCGAGCGCTATCGGTCGATGATAACTAATTTCTTTTGGCCCCAATTGGAAGAAATTGACAACGGCGATATGAGTTCTCAACACACTTTTTGGACGACCGATTTCCGAACATGGCTACTCCCGCGGAGGATCATTCGATTTGCCCTGAAAGCCAATATAATCCACCCCATTAGTCAAATTCAGCTTGATTAATGCGCCAGAGTTAGGGTTTCGGATGCGCACCATCTAGGGCGCCATTTTAATAGTGTTACATTCCACACATAATGGCACACTCTGTCCTTTTAAATAAAAGAAATATTTCAGTGATATCCCCCACACAGTTTATTTTATTCAAATTGAAAAATAGGAAACCCCTAATGGATAACCCTTAAACGTTTTATTTTACTTCCAACAAATCTGCTTCTATAACAAACAAGGCATTGCTACAAATAAGGATAGTAGACAGATTTATTCCACATCAATTTCTCTCGCTAGAAATTCCTTCGCAATCCTTAAAACTTGACACGATAAGGAAAAACGACGAAAAAAAAAAAAAGGCTAACCCCTTAACCTTTCCTTTAAAGCGATCAAGTAGTAGCCTGCCCTTATTCGTTGACTCAATTTATTCCTGTCCTGTTCGTTGAAAACTGCAATTTGTCCTTTCACCACTATACAATAGCCCAAAACCCATAGCCAGGATTGCTCCTTCAATTACTTAACTCCCCTAAAATGACGAAAAAAACGAAAGAAAAAAAAATAAACAATCTTAAAGACCACCAGCATTGTATAGCGGAAACAATAACCACATTTTCTCGCACACGCAAAACCCCTACAACGGCTCTCCAGCAAAAAATAAAAAAACTTCGAAAAAAATATCCTCGTACAACAAGGAACACTTCACTTCTATGTAGCTTCCAACTACTAAGGCTGCCACCATCATCATCGCCGTCAACTTGTGACATTTATACGCGGAGAGAGAGCTCGAGCTTCAGCTCTACACAACTCGATGATGATGATGACGAAAAAAACAGAGGACAAAGCAAGGAAAGAAGGAAAAATCCTTTGTTACTTTCTTCCCGCTCTCAGTGCACACAAATTCCCAAACAAATGCGAAACAATGAGGTTTTTTTTTTTTTTTTTGTACTGCCGCTCCTGGTGAAATTGAATCCAATACCGCAGGACGATGACGATGTGAAATAGGAATCGTTGAATTGACGGCAACAAGGACCCGTTCGTTTGGTCTCCTCTGCGCAGAGACGAACAAGGAAACCGAGTAATTCTACAGATTGAGAGCGAAATCCAAAAGGATGTCTATGTATGTATGTATACCAGGGGTTGCGGCAAAAATTTTCTATACATCTTCCTTGGCTGTGACTTTTAGGGGTATACACACACACAAACACAGGGACCACACTTTAAGAGGATATTTCTGCGGGCTTTCTTGGCCAAGGCATATCGTTTCGTTCGTCTCCTCGCGCAAGAGTGTGTGTGCATTGAAGCGAGAGCTTTCTTTTAGCCGCAATTCTTCGTCTTTTTCGCGCATAAAAAAAAAAAACGGTTGCTTTTCTCTTCGTAGAGGTCCTTGGTTAAGGACATTGAATGAATTTTGTTGCCAACAACAGCAACAAATCGCTGAATGAACGATTTTTTTTAGGATTGAATTGGATTGAAGGATATGGGAAGGAGCTTCTTCTTCTTCTTCTGGCGGCAATTAATTGGAAGGAAGTCTGTGGCACTGTTACTCTTGTGTTTAAATAGTGCGCGTCCTGATTTATTAGCCGAATGGGCGGTGGCAGCTATAAAAATGATTATAAACACATACAAAGCAAAAGCCATACAAAAGTTGCATACAAATGAGTTGATTTGTTTTGTGGTTTGATAAGAAAGCCGGTAGTCAGCCAGAAAGACAGAGAGAGAAAGAGAGAGATTACTGATTTGATAGTTCACTGATTAGATTGTGTCGTTGACGCACAGTGGTGTACATAAATTTAAATGAGTAGTCAGCGGTCATGGTCAATGGAAATGACTGAAGACAAAGTTTGGACGAGAGATACACACAAGGGGATGTAGCTCAGATGGTAGAGCGCTCGCTTAGCATGTGAGAGGTACGGGGATCGATGCCCCGCATCTCCAATTTTTTTTTTTTATTTTTTAATAATGCTTTAGGCAAATAGTTCATGAGTCATTCTATAATGTTTCATGAACCGCTTCTCACAAGTGAACCATTCAAAGGTGACCAGATAAAAACGATAGAAAAAACAACAGTAAATGAACAACGGTGTGGGATATGTTTAAAGCTGATTTTGGCTTTATTTTGAAGCTGCATTCATGCCATTATGTGTGGAGTAACTCATCGTTCAAATGGCCGCTACGACTTCCCTGGCAGCGCTACAAAAGGTCGATTCAATTTTTTGATGACTCGGTCCAAAGTGTACGCCATTATCTTGCCAAAAGCGTTTCGATTGTTGGCCTCGAGCTTGTCCAAAGTGTTTGGCTTGTAAACGTAGACTAAAGACTAGATATCGAGTGATGTCAAGGGGCATGATCGCGGCGGCCAATTGAGATGACTAGTCGCCAAAATGTTTGATGAAACCGCAGCTCCTTGCAGAGCTTTAGTATCATTCAGATCTTGAGCGCCTTGTCCACCATCAACACAATTTAGGCCTCGACAAGCTGCAAAAGGAGACCCAGGATACTACTCATAAGCTTGTCGCTAAATTATCATTTCGTCTTCATCGATTTTGCCACCAAACCCTTGGTGCTCCAGTTCTCCCTAATAGAACTCGGTAAACATAATTAACTCTGTGTACATTGATTCCCGGAACCAATATCGATAAATGTTTGCTGAACAAACTTGGCTCCCATAAAGGAATTCCGAGAAATCCTTTTGCCTATTGGCGTCAAATTGAAACAAATCTATTCAAGTGGCTGCACTACTTTTTATTACTTTCGACATCAATGGCATTTATGCCTGTTTTGTCATCATAGTTTAGTCATCGCTACGTATAACTGTTGTCCCATTATACCTCTTCTAATCCAATAAACGCTCAACATCACATCCATTAATCATCATCCGCTTAAGACCCTACTCCAGTGGGTTCTTCCTCAACCCCAAGCTGAATATGAAGTGGTAGCCTTATATTCTGTCTCGGCACAGCTCCTTCGTCAAATAATCAACTTTTTGAATGGAAAGAAATTAAAAATGAATGACTGAGCAGAAAACCAGGGCAGATGTTCTCGCAGTTCTCATCTTCTTGCGAACTTCTTGACAATACACTCCCGAAATATCTACCACCATCTGCCTGCCGGCCTCCCCGCCGCCGCCGCCATGACAGGATGAATAAATTGCTTTCCAAGAAGAAGAAATAACCCACAAGGAAAAAGAAAAAAAAAACAAGTCAGCAGCAAATCAGTAGAGGGACTTTAAACAACGGTAAAACTGAAGCTTAAACAAAGATTAAGTGAGGGACGACAGTGAACGACAGATGAATCGATGGACTTTGCAAAAAAAAAAAAAAAGCAAAACACCCGACAGGTGCTTCCATAATATTTACTCTTCAGTTCGCTTGAACTGATACCAATCGACGAAATGAGATCGGAAATTTTGTGAGCCTCTGTCCAGAGGGCGGGGGAGCCATACTCGTATGTACACATGTCGATAGAACGCCGTTAAATCAATCAAAAAAGGCTTATGGCACGTTGACTCACCAGATAAAGTTTTATACAAAGTTCTATCGGGCTGAATATTCACGCGTGAGGCGAAAGTGTAAACAAAATCGTTTCGCAAAAAGCAATCACAATCACCCGCGCGTGATAAGCGAAATGTCTGAATTTCGTGTGACATCGCCTCGCGCGCTTCACCTTTGTTAAATGTGTATGTGTGTGTAGCTTCGTAATCCTTCTTCGCCATTTCATTAGATGCATGAAATGTAATTTTAGATAGAACCGAGGACACATGGCACAAGAGATACGCCCCGAAAAAACGAAGGGTAGCTACTCGCTCTCTTCTACATAATATCGGTGTCGTCGGTATGTATGGTAATTTACCGATGGGACGAAAGCAGGCGACGAAGGGTGTACATAAAATAGCTCACGTTGTAGAGATTTTCGGCGGATGGTTCTGTGTGTGTGTGGGGGGGGGGAGTTTTTTAGTCAACGGCTGTTACCCGGGAAGAGGTGATCAACTTTTTGCGATAAACAAGTCGAGTAGCACTCTGGATTTGATGGCAGGATACGCGCACATATTAGCTGCAGGAACACAACAGCAATAGCAACAGCAACAGCAGGAGCAGATTTTCACAACAAAATCCTATTAGAACGATAAATGGCAGTGGCGATGGCGATGGCATTAATGAAAGGTGTTTTGTGCGATTTTGGAGACGTTAGAGGGAACTAATTTTCTTGTAAAATCAAGTCATGTTTTATGGTGGGTTTGTGTGTCAAAAATATGGTAAAATGGATGGGATTCTCGGCGGTTTCTCATTTACAGCGATATATTGCGATTAAAGTCTAAAAAACCATAGCTCTGCGTCATGATTAGTTTTGGCAACAACCATATACCAATGTCATCAACCGACTGCAACATGAAGGTAAAGAGCAAAGTGAAGTCATGCAATTGACGGTCATACGTCTTAGATTTCCATCATGAAGCACTGAAGGCTGAAGTCACCCGATTAGCTCAGGCGTCAACCATACGTTTCATACTTTTAGGCGCATATAAATATTTGCCAATTTTTTTTAAACTGATTTCAAATAGTTAATTTGGATACAGGAATATTGTAGTAGCGCCATAAATCTCAATTTTGCCTTTTTTTATACAATTTTATGGCAACGAGCGAAACTGGTGGGCGTGGCAGTTTGAAATTAGACTCCAATGGGGCTGAAGAGACTTTGTGGCTGGCAGACGGATTGGGGAACTTCTTTTTTAATGAGCAGGTTCTCTTGAAGTGAGTACTTTCTTACAATTTAGCCCGCGAAGAAACTCGAGCCTTAGTTTTCACAGTTCCTTCAAATGAAGTCACTGAACTCTATACGTGAGTCGAAATTTTGAACAATGACTAAGCAAATTCCTTAACTCTGAAATTTTCAACTTTTATGACAGTTTACTCATCATCGTGGCACAAAGTTTCGTAAACTTTTGCCGAGACTCAATTCATCTGGAATCCTGATTATCAAACTGAAACAATTCGTAAAACTGCTTCGTCCTTAGAGATGAAAAAACAGACATATGTATGGCTCTTTCTCTCTCTCTTTAAATACCCAAATGTGGTTAAACTGCAACATCACATTTATTCGCAACTTTTTTGCATTCGCCTTGGAGCATCATCACTCCGGCATTTTGGTGGCGCTCCTTTACTTTTTTTTTTTGCAAATGAAAAGGGAAATGAAATGCATGCAAAAATTGTATGCCGTTGCTACACTTTGGTTGTTTCTCCTTAGGGATAATACTCGGTATCTTGCAATAGAAATGTCGTCGTCCTCATCGTCTGCCAACAACACATCCAGTGGTGCTCTGCATACCAGGAACAGTTATTGCAAGGGATAGATTACGGACAAAAGGATAAATCCCAACCATTGGGTAGGGTACGATACAGTTGTGGTTAGCTTGTGGTAGTTAATTCATTCAACACACAGACGCACCAGAACAGACAGAGAGAGAGAAAGAGACTTGGAGGCTATGGCCGAACGAGTGCACTTGTGCTTATTCAGTACTCTTTCCGGTGCCGGCCCCCATACCATAGTCATGAGGAGAAAATCCAATGTCAAGCTGGCACCGTGACAGGAGGAGATTCAACGATCAGGATTATCATTTCAGTTTGGTGGCGTGGCGACGTGGAGCAAAGGCACAAACTCAATAATCTAGTAATGCTCTCTTGCAGGGTTTCTCGTTCGCAATTCTCGTCGTGCCGCACATCAAAGTGTAATCCTAGGCAACTGAATCGGACAGGTCTTGGTTTTTTTTGCCTCGTATCTTTCTGGTTGTAACTAACCACCGTCTCTCTCTCTGAAGATTAATCCCCCCCCCGCTTTCACATTAAAAGGATCAAATTGTTATGTGAATTGATTCATGTTTAACCTTTTTTTTTTGTTGTATTTTATTAGGATCTACTATCACGTCACAGATATACAAAGTATCTATGCGAAGGTCATTAAACTCTCTCAAGAGGCAGCGCGGCACAACCCCTCGCAATTAGCCACTCGATAATCTTATCTAAACGAAGCAAGTTTTTTTTTTCTCTCGTTTTATTTTTTATTGACTATCAAAAGAATGTACGGGGGGGAGGCGCAACTAGCTATTCAAGATAGGGGATCCAATACACACAACTGTTCCACTGTCTGGCATGTGGCCAGATTATGACAGAGTACCAGTTCGGCGGTGCTCAAAATTAATGTGCCCCCGAGTATACTTTGTGTGGTGGTTTGTTTATTTATAGTGGCAATAAAAAAAAATACTTCGATCTCTTCCTATCCTCCATTCGTTTTATAAAAAAACAAAAAAATTCAAAAGATTATCAGAGAGGCGGCAGCCTGGTAACGATTGATGATGGTTTCACGATTTTTCTGTTAATGTAGGCCTCTTGGTGTAGGAATTTTTATACGGATGCTGACTTTATGGGGTGTTGAGAAATTTTGTCGCTCTTATTCGGAGAAAAAAAAAAACGTGAAAAAATAAATAAGAATCTATTTAGAGGAAGTCTTGTGAAAGCCGGAAATTATTGTCATTTGATTCTGAATTAGGATGACATCATGCGCTGCTGCTGATTGGCTCTGTTCTAGATAATACTGTCAGCATCTTTATTCGAACTCTAAAAATCCTAGGAGGCGATTTAGGAAAAAAAAAAACGGATCTAGAGCTAGACAATCATTGTATCATATCAAACCGATGACTTTGACAGGTGATTGCGGCCACATTGTTCAAGCTACATCTGTCAAATTGGCTGTAATTTATTAAGTCTGTTTTGTCAAATCAAAATGGAGAGTTATAGCGTTCAACAAAATGATTAAATTGTTTAATACAAGAGGATTCTCCACTTAACCTATTTTGTGGTCGCTATAATCGTCCATCAGAGAGTGCTATACGTTATATGATCTGGCAATAATATGTTATATGATGTTATGTTCCATACATAATGGCATATATGGGACCTTAAAATGAATAAAAAAAATCAATCGTTTCTTAGTCACAGTTTGTTCTATTTAGATTTAAAGATAGGAAACACTTAGTGGATAACATTTTAGACAGACAATTTTTCAGCTTTTGGCCACCAGGTGTCTCCAAATTCAATTAGAGTGACAAAAGCTATTTGTCGTTATAAAAACTCGCCAAAATTCCTCTTTCCCAAGAATATCCTTTTAATTTTGCGGTCGCCATAATCGTCCATCCGAGAGGACTATTCGCAAAGTGGTGGTTTAGTGAACAACCCGCTAACACCTGTACGTCAACGCTGGTGTTATATGATGTTATATTCCATACATAATGGCATACATGGGCCTTCTTAATAAATAAAAAAAATCAATGCTATCTCACTCACAGTTTTTTCTATTTGAATTTAAAGATAGGAAACACTTAGTGGATAACATTTTGGACAGAATATTTTTCAGCTTTTGGCCACCAGGTGTCTCTAAATTCAATTAGAGTGACAAAAGCTCTTTCCCAAGAATATCCTTTTAAGTTCCTCATAACAGATGGAGAATAGGCAAACGTGACAAATGCATATCGTGCTTTTGAGCGGAATCACTTCGCACTCAATGCCGGACATAGATACGTATACAGTGTCGTAGATAATTGACCAAACAAATAAAACGACAGTTAAGATAAATATTTCCCAACATGCGGCTGAGATAAAACACAAACGGTAGACCTAGTCAACAAAAAAATATCCTCTTTTTGCAGAGAAAAATAAAAAAAGGGACTCCACACCACTAACATGCTTCATCGTCATCGTTGTCGGGATTCGCCGCGGACACAAGGCAATAAAGCTTTCGGCAACCATTATCAGTGCAAGTCGCGGTGCTTCTGTGTGCTAAATCTTCTCCCGTCCCATTTTTTTCTTCCTCGTTCAGGACATGGTTTATGTGTGAAAGTGACTGTATCCTTGTATTCAACCAACAGATGGTTGGCCTGCATAATCACTGGCATCACATTATCATGCTTAAGCTAGGGAGCTCAGCGCCCAGGTATTAGTGGATGTCCTTTGTTGCATAAGCAAAACAGCATGTATCCTTAAATTTTTTAATTCCAATTCTCGGCAAGAAGGAAAACCGCACACAAAGTAGGAGCTGCCCCCCCTCTCACCAGGGAAGCAATGTAATGTAGGTCATCCATCTGTAGAGGAGCCGACCCCCACTGTGCGACGCAATGTGTGTGGGAAAAAAGATGAGTTTATCTGTCACATGGTGGGTGGCGTGTATAAAAAAAACACATGTCAGCGAAGGTAGTTTTCTGCACCACCCCTCGATTATTAGCCCCCAAGTAAGAATGTGCTCCAAATTTTTTTCCATTCTAAAAAAAGAAACTAAACAGAGAGAAACTCATTATTCGTACAATAGGCTGGGGGATGGTTCACAGGGGGTGGGGTTCTTGTTACATATTTGGCGAATATTCCCAGCTAGCCCTTAGGCAGTGTGTGGTGTGGTGTGGGTAGATATTTTTAAAAATCGATGGCTGACGTAAAATGTGCTTTTTTTTCTCTCCATTTTCAACGACAAAGTGGGTCGGTTGATGGTGTGTCGTCGTCCCAAGGAAAGATTTATTTTTACTGCGAAAAAAAAAATAGAAGAGTGGCTGTAATCTCATCAATGCAGTCGACTATTAAGTGGGAGGTCTTAGTGGTAAGCTCTTTAGAAAAAGTGTCCAAAAAAGGGAGAGAGTCTTTGGTGGGGAATTACTTGTATGTTTATGGAGCCTTCGATAGTCCTGGTGGCAAGTGCTTGGACACTATCCGAAGAGTGAATTAAGAACACACAAGTGGTTGAGGTTGCTTATGGGACGGGTCGTATCTTCTTATATGGAACGGGGATTTGAGAGGGTGAATCGTGAACTCGTAAGAGGTGGAAGACCTATGCGTTGGAAGTTAAATGACAGGACGTTTGATGCACCGCCATCTTCCAAAGGTCACCGATCACTTGCCCACAACACAACTTCAACATGGGCTATAAATGCTTAATACCCGACAGAACAGAATGGACACAACGGGATGTCCTTTACCATGAATAGCTGACAATCTCTCCTTCAGCCTTTCTAGCTACAAGCCGAAGTCACTGCCATTCGTCAAGTAGCTGACTGGCTGGCGGCTAATGCAGTGTCAGTATCGGATATTGTCATTTACATCGACAGCCAAGCGGCCATCAAATCCCTCGGATCAAGCACAACGAGATCCAAGGCAGTAAAGAACGGCCGCGTACCGGGTCACTGTAATATACCAGGGAATTGTGAAGCTGACGAATTGGCCGGACATCAAGCCGCCAACGTCCTATGCTAAATACCTTGTCCAAGCCGATGCGGTGAGAGAAGTCAACCATCGGTGGCAACAGGTCGACCAGTGTAACACTGCAAGGCTGCTCTGGCCGACGACAAATGAAACCAGGTCCATCGGACTTCTGAAACATAAGAGAGGAACCCTTGCCAAAACCGTAAACACCCTACCGGACACTGTGCTATAGGAAGGCATGTGCAAAGACTGGACATCCCCTATAACGACTTCTGTAGAAGTTGTCAAGATGATGAAGAAGAGGAGACTATCAGTCACTTCCTATGCACGTGTCCCGCACTTGACAACGTTAGAAACGCCGCATTAGGTGAATACCTGCTCAACGATCAAAGTGAGCTCCACTAAGATTGGCTCCTTCATACTAAGGAGTAAATAGTTCCCTGAGTAAGAGGGCAGCACAATGGACCTATTCCTGGTCTAAAAGCAACCTCACCAAGGCCGGTTCCAACCAACCAACCATCACTTGATAGTGGGACGTTGAAGGAAAGGAATATAACTCATTGGAGTGCAATCGCGGATTGGGTCAATATGGCAGAGCACATGGCATTACGAGCTTCAGTCTAAAACTTCTCGAGAAAGACATAGACAAGAAGAAAGTTTAGCAATCATCAAGGAGATACCGATGGCTCAAAAAAGACAAATTCTGAGCCAAGGGACTAGTACGAATTTTTTAGAATGCAGCGAAAGAAATACTGTCAGAATAAGTTTGACGTTCTCGGACGGCTCCATGGCAAGGGAACGTCATAGCCTTTGCTTCAATAGTGTCAGTGACGATCAAGATAACTGTCAAACCAACTAGGATGACGAGAGGATAGTAGTACCAAAACTTAAGCCCAACAAATTGCTGTAGCTGACGGCCTTGCAATCGAGAGGATGAGTTGGTACGCATCATGTACTAGCTTAGGTATTTGTTAAGTATGTTCGAATGAAAGCATCGTTCTGTGTGAGACCTCCCTAACAAATCAACATCGGAGTTACAATAAAATGGACATAGTCATCTCTTTAGCGGACTGTCAGTGGGTCGTTTGCAGGTAAAACGACAGAGGCAAAGGTAGATGAAAAAGAATACTCAACATCAGCGTAAGGGACCAGATAGCAATGATACTTCTTTCAATTGTTATATGTCAGCAGCTGTAAAACTTACCAATGACATACAGCTGTCAAAATATTCCTTAAAGTTTGCCATTTCATCATGAGTCGTTTCACCGGCTTAGTTGTTCACAAAGATTGGACTGTTTGGTGTAGTATGTGACATGACGGCATCACAGGACGAAATGACGAAGAAAATGGTCTCATGTATAGAGCGAGAGAGCTCATCAACATCGATATATCCAAACTGTGGGTCCAACTAGATGACGCTGCTTACCATACAAGCTAGGCAACGCTGGAAGTTGTGAGGGGAAATTTGGCAACTTGGTCGTCTGAAGACGAGTCTACGTCCTAGCAAGCGAACCACTTTGGACAAGCTCGAGGCCAACATTCGAGACGCTATTGCCGGAATAAGGCGCTTCATATTGGACCGATCGCTTGAAGCCATTTGATTGATGGGCTATTCCACACCTAATGGCATGACTGCATCTTATCTTATCTTGTCACCCTATAAAACTTTGTGTGGGCTTTTATTTTGGGGAAAATTTTACAAGTTATAAACTACCCTTAATACGTATAAATTAGAGCACAAGTGGGAGTAGGTACATAAAGATCCTGTCGCCCAAACTTATTGGGCAATTTTTTTCGCATTAACCTTTGCGCCAGAGTATCATCTGCCGCCTACGTAAGCACTCACTGAATTCACAAAGAAGAACAAGGCGATAAAAACTATGTCACCATCTGCCAAGAGTTGATTCACATGCGTTCCACATACGCCTCAGTCACCTTGTGTTTGCGTGCATCTCATCGCACTACCCACCGGGTTGTTCCTCGGTGTATTTTTAAGTAATTCTTTATATTTAGCAAAGGTGGCGTCTATTCTTGATGAGCACCACCTAGTTACCACTTTCGACAGAAAGTCGGCACACGTCCCAATCTATTGTTGGCACTTTGTGCTATTTTTTTTGAAGTAAATTTCATGTGATTCTCTCTGAAGGGTGTCCTTTTGTCGTCAGGATTTTTTTTTTTTTTAGACATTTCCCCCCCTTTGCATGTATGATACATATGTATCTCCTCGGCGGTGGTCTATTGTTTTCCATGTATTGAATGTGGATGGAAAATTCCAGAGATACAAAAAAGAAATAAGAAAAACAAAGAAGACAAAGGACTAAACGCACACACACAAGGGGAAAATGAATTCCTGATTTGCTTGCCATATTTTGGTTCATTTCTTTGCATACATTCCATTCCCTTGACCTTTTTTTTTTTTTTTTGTTTTGTTTTATTTTGTGGTGGTGGTTCTATGGTGCTGGTGGTTAGTGTTTTTGAAGGTGAGATCCTGGGGGTGGTGGTGGTGGTTATCCTGTAGATAGATTCGATTCTGTTTTGCAATGTCAGAAAGTTCTTTTTGGCAAACAGAAAACCGAAAAGCGAAAAGAATCTCTGATGATGATGATGAAGTTATCTCCCACTGGGTATTGTGTGGCTGAATCTGCTTTTGTATCTTGTATCTTTCATCCCCCCACACTGTACTCTCTCACATGTGAATCTTTATTGATTTATTGGATTCTGCTAACGTCAGAGATGTCGTCTTTTTTTTCTTTTTGTTTTCTTCTAATAAGAATGTGGAGCGTAGCGTATAGATACATAGATACTCGTATTTAGTGTCTGCCATTTGTCATATTGACGACGAGAATGTATTATTTTTTAATTTTAATTGATTGTGAGTTGAGTAAGTAATTTATTTGTATTTTTATTTCTTTCTTTGCAGGTAAGCATTCATCTGTCTTTGATGTGATGATGGGGTGGTAGACGGGAGCAGGAAACGTGCCGCCTTGAGTTGTGGGTATTTATAAGTATTCTAGTGGCAGCGGCAATATTTATGACGAAATAGTCGATTAGATAATAATTTTGACTTCCGAGAAGTGAAAATGAATTAAGTATCTAAGTGACTGTGGAAGGTTACCTTGTTCTTTTGCCTGCCGATAGAACAAAGTGGAAGTTTAAGGGTCGTACAGTGATCTAAACCAAGTCTGGAGACTAGATGGTTCTGGGGTGACCTTTTGAAAAGTTTTGGAAAGTATTTCCCATAACATAACATATTTCGTGGAACTTTATGGCATAATTTGAAGTTTAGTCATCATACTTTGGCTGTACCCATGTGGTGGTGGCTAATGGGTTTTTATAGCCCCCACGCCTATCGGAATATTTTGTGGTAGTTATGCTAGCTATTTTGGAATTTGATTGCCCTCTTTGAATGTCATGACATTTTTTAGTGATTGCATTGTTCAAATGGGGTTTCTCCGGGAAAGTGATTCACTCGCTCTGCATAAGTTACTTCCATTGATCGTTTAGAAAACATAGCCTGAGTAGGTTATGCTATTAGCTAAACAAGGGAGGAGCTAATGCCATCTTAGTTCACCGCTAAGGGTGCGTCAACATCTATCAGAAGGGCGCCTGCAAGTAAGATTACTTCACCATTACAATCGTGGAGTAGGATTTTGTTTTTGGCTTTAGTTGTTCACTAGGAACATAACAACTCTGGAAAGTACAAGTCTTAAGCACCAAACATGGTAACTGCTAGAGAACTCAGAGTACTCACTGTGTTCGCATTCAAAATCTGCAACCAGATACGGCCAAAGGTAGAAAAACCACCAGGGGAATTGTACCATCGTCCCCTTGATAGTTATCATAATCAGCTGTTCATATTTAGATCCCTTACAACGGCAAAGTGTCCTGTAAGCCACAGGCCGTCAATAAGACCACCAACCTAACAGCTCGGAGGTTGAGAATTCTCCTCAGTAGCGTCTATAATTTTGACTTGGCAACATAAGCGTTCGTTCGGAAGTATTTGGCTTTACCATCGTCTAACTTGTCTCGTCGGATCCTCAATGGTCTGCCTCTATGATAGCATACTGTCTATTCCACTGAACTGACTTGTTAAAAAGAGTGCGTTTCGTGTTATCATTAGCGTACTACCTACTACGAACGTCAGCGATACATTGAGAGAGGAGCATAGACAAATCTAAATTAGACAGACAACTTCGGTTCGTTTGACGGATTCGCTCGCCCAAGCTAAAATCCGCTAGATTTTGTCATTGTATTCTGACGTTCAAGCAAAATCAAATGGGAGCTCACTACTTTCTCACATACCATTACAAAATCCGGCGAGAATTTTTTCTTCGAGAAACAACCCACCATGTTTTGAACGGAAATATTTGACAGTCGATTGGCTCTCTTTCGCTATTTCGCCGTAACGTGAAAATTTGGTCTATTATCGATATGATGGGCGAGAAATTACCCTTGGATAGGCAGAAGGACTTAAGAAATTCACACAATACATAAATGGCTAGGATAGGATTTTGTATGGCATAATTTGCAGCGACATTAGGTTAGGTTTGTGGGTTGGCAGAGGAAAAGAAATACCTCCGCCGCACTCTGGTCAGCACTGACCCCTTGTGTCACCCATAGAGGGATTTAGAAAAAGTACCCTTTGCCCATTTAACACATAAATATCTGTAACAACTTCCCGTGTATACAAACCATCCTGATGTTCTGATGAAGTTCAATAATATATCGGTGTTGGCGTTGGAGAGTTCTCCTAGATCCTGAAAGAAGTGTTTGCCGAATGTTGGAGTCCAGAGGAAGTGGGTAGTGTCCTCTATTACATACTCATCGCCGCATCCTCTGCAGAGTTCTTCTACCGTCCGACGTAGTTTCTTTAGGTGGTACCACAGAGTGTTGTGACCCGTGAGCATGGATAGTGAACGTCTGTCCTTGCGAATAATTCTCTCGGTCCTTGCCTTGTCAATAGTTGGCCATAGTTGGTCTAGGGACTTCCATCTCAAGTTCGCCTCTCTCATAGCCAGTTTCCCTGCTTCAAACCTGAGAGCGCATTGCGGGGTGCTTATGGAGAGGTCGGTCAGTTCAAGTGGCTTTCCTTGCTAATTCATCTGCTTTTTTATTCTCGGGGCGCCCTTATGCCCAGGGACCCAGCAGAGCAGAATCTTGTGCTGTGTTCCAAGAACCTTAAGCTTCACAAGCTTGGATTTTATTTCTATGGCGGTAATTGGTTTGATAGCTGCCTGGCTGTCGATAAAGAAAGTGATACCTTCCAGCAGTATGCAGCGACATTCCTTTTATCGCTCTTGGATATAGTATGTTGTCCTCTCTTAATAGTTCCGAAGATAATTCAGGCCAACAGCTAAAGAATCCTTTTGACGCTAAAGTATGAAGGTACTTGAGATTTGACTCTATTCTCCGTGCTCGTTGTACGATTTGACGGAGTATTTGTATGCACCCTTTGCATTCATTTATAATTCACAGTATTTTCGTTTTCTGTGTCCGTGTTAAAATATACTCAACTTTTTGCTAGCGTTTTCTGAGACTCCAACCTCTTCTTTGTAATCCGATGCACCAACCACTAAGCATGGCACCTATTACGAGAAGCATGAAGAGTTTCACTATGAAAAGCTGTCTGCCTGCTTAGAGTCAGCAAATCTTAAGGCCACACTTTTCCTGTAGGCTTATTGGTCGAAAAATTCGATGCTTTTGTTCAAATTTGATGGGCTTTTTCATCTCAAATGACCGGAATAGTTCACTGCTATTTACGTTTAGCCTTCAGGACATTCTGAACAAAATTCCCAATTAACTTTAAAAGTCTACCAATTGTCCTTTCGAAAAGTGCTCCGCAACACTAATTCTCTACTTTGTGGAAGCAAATTATGTACATTTGTCAAAAAGTACCACTTTCATGTGCAAAGCTAATTAATCACATTCTTGGGGACTGGGCGCATGTTGCGTTCCACTCCCCAGCTCACAACTTGTGAATCCAAGTGTAACGAAACCTAATGCCAAATGACCTTTTTTTTTCTAAAAAAAAAAAAAACGTGTAACCAACAACCTCATCAATTATATACTCTCCCAATCTACAAAATTAAAACGCACTTACGTACAGCTTAAGGCGACTTCTGTGCCCAGCCAGCCAGTCACAATCAGTCTGTCATATTTCAATTTAAATTTGAAAACAACTCTCCAAGAGAGGAGTGAAGGCTGGAGCCCATTCAAGTCAAGCCACTAACTATGCAAAACTTTAACTAAACTATAAACCGCCCTCTCACCCGGAGAAACAGGAATTCCTCTGACTGGGTTTGGCACTTTTAATGCCCGAAAATGTTGTTGAATTTCTTCAACTGGGCGGCCCCCTTTTTTGTTGACTCTGACTAATGCAAAACAATATTTTTATCCCACACACGCACAAGCCGATATAAAAAAAAAGGAAAAATTCATTAAAATTCCACATTCAAGTGAGCCTTTACAGGACGAAGTGTCCTCCGCTAAACTACTATCAAACGATATTAGAATCCATCTCCGGCTCATAACTTAGGTAATGTTAATAACTTTATCCCATCCACTGGCTTCTTCCTGAATTCCATACAGTTCAGGCGAGACACACACATTCACACATTCAGGCACCAAACCCATCTGTCGTCCTTTGCCGGATACCAAAAAACCACTCGCACTACGGGGGGTAAGTTTTAGAGTATACGTCGGGTGGCCACCCCCTTTTTATCATCTACAATAAATAATTCATTATTCTCCTATTCTATTCTGCCGCCTTCCTCCTTCCGCCCGTTGTTCGTCCGACCGACGACTGTCTGATTGTTGTCGGTCGTCTGTCTTTTTGCAAGTCCATTCCATCTGTTCTCTCTCTTTCTCTGTGTCTACGGTTTTAGTTCATAATTTATTTCATTCATATACTCGCTCATACAATAGGAAAGAAAATGTTCCCTTCTGAACTATACTCTTCCTCTCCTCTCCTTCGTCTGCGCATTCCGCTTTCGTGGAATCTTTCGTGTACAGTACGTGAGAAAATTTGCAAATGTGTACTTAATGCATAATGATTTTTTTGTCGTTTATTTTATAAATTTCAGAGAATAATGGGAGAGAAACGATAAAGAACACTTGTGTGTGAGAGAGAGATACGGAGAAAAAGTATCTAATTTGTAGAAATATGTAAATTTTTACCGGCCGATATGGGCAATATTTTCTTTGGTTTCAATGGAGGTGACAGCGGTGAGAAGTACTTCCTCAATTATGGACACGTGGTTCATAAGATCCGTTCGCGTACTTTTTGCATTGAAATTCGTAGATTATCAAATTTCTCCCAGAGAGAGGTAAAATTACGAAAAAGTAAACGAACGGGTTGAACAAAAAAAGGTTGAAAATACACTGGTTTGACAGCTTCGACAGTTTTCATAAGCCAGCCCACAGAAATTTCTTGCATTAAAATTCGTAGCATGGGGAAATTTCTTACTCTCTTGTGAGCGCTCTCTTCTGCGAAAAACTACGAAAACTCTCCATACGCGAACAGCTTTTCGTAAAAATTCGTAAATTTTCGTAAAAATTCACTGTTTTAGGAGGGTACGCGAACGGACTTATACATTTTTTTATTATTATCCTTGAATGTCACTTTTCATATAGCACTTAGCACTTGTCATTTCATTTGCCAACTTTGACTTTGACATTTCATTTGCCAACTTTGACTTTTATGACAGCCAGCTCGGAGAAGAATGATTTTGCTAAAAAATCATTACCCTGCTGTAGAAAGAATGCATCTTTGGAGATTGTTCGGAAGGTCCCCTATCGTCCTCTACAATTTAATTTGGGCATCAACCCACTTTGAGAGCCACATCGAGCATCATCGATGTCGAAACTCTCTGTAAGAGCAGACACTTGTTCAGCTTTTGGTTTCCTCGATTTGTAGTACGATCCTTGCTAGGGCAGTCGTTGTCTTCTGAAGATGTGGTTGAAAAGTCAACCCTGAAACTAATACCAATCAGCTTAAGCCTACGGTTAATCTTATAGCTTCCATTACTATGACACCCTATGACTGATGAGCACTGAGTCTCTCTCTTGTCCCTTGCAAGTTCTAGGCCCGTGCTTACTACCATTTTTATGGCCTTATGGTCCAAATTCTCTAATAGTTGGTGTTCACTACAACGATTGTGGTGTCAACGGACCCAATAATCTTCAAAAACTTCGATACTCTTAGCCTGAGGAGTTCAACATACATCATACATTAAGCAATACTTAGCTAGTACGGAACCTTGTGGTACATCGCATATTACGTCTCTTCTTTTCTCGTTTTGAATTTTCTGGATGTTGATGTGTTTTGGTATGGCATCTTTAAAGATGTTTGCGTTTATTGGACCCGAAAAGGGTGTTCCGCAAGTTTCACAAGTGATCAATTAAATGCTGAGGGATGTCTGGAAAGTTCATAAATATGTTCGTCCATAACTGTGCTCTGATCGCATACCCATTCGTTCCAGGCCCTATCTTTTGTCGAAAGTTCTATTTTGAAGCTAGGTCATGTCTTGTGAAGGGCACTAAAATGCATGTAGGAAGCTGGACAGGTAGAAGCAAAGGGGGGTTAATGCGAACGGGTTTGCTCAAGCCATCGTGAAGAAACTATGAAATTCATGTCTGTAATGACTTGCTAGGTATTGAAGAAGTACTTTCCAAATTCCGTCCATCAGCTAAAGCAGAGGCTAGGGTCTAAGTTACCACCTCTTCTGCAAAAGTCATTTGCAAATAAACTTATATTAGCTTAGCTTCTGTGGTGAGCCTTCAGTAGGTTTTGATCTGTAAAAATTCCTCAGAGGAGCGCTAAGTTTTGGCCTTCTTTTAGACCACGACGAAATAGATTTTCACCTTTTCGTGTTTACACGACAGAAGGCCATCATTTTGCCCCTCTCTGAACCACAAGACTAAATTCAATCCTATTTTTAGGTCCACACTTTGTGGCCCCAACTGGTTTCGTGTCCAAAAATACCATCCAAACCTAAATGTCCTAGAGAGAGGGAAAAAAATTCTTCCGCCAAAAAGGACTTCTTCTTTTATTTTTGAAATTGTTCCGCGCCTCGTAATTAAAGTAATCGACCAAGGACCACCTTCAATGTGCCCTGCAATAATCCAAACATGAACCTCTCGAGCTTATCCTATATTTTTGGCGCCCTCTTCCTCTGCTCTCGTGGCATATAAATTACTTAAAAAAGTAAAATAGAACTTCTTCCTGAAGTTCCGTTTCGTTTCATAAGAAAACACGCAAGCAAGCTTTTTTATTTTTTTTGTTGCGCTAATTGAAAACGCCCCAAACTGCCCGCCCTCCATTCCATTCGCGTGAAGAGAAAAAGTTGGAAAATTTATTAACAGACAGCTCCTCCGATGGAGCGGAAAACCAAAGTGTCTGAAAAAAAAATATCCACGAGACAAAAAAAGAACCCCCCACCATGAGTAAGCAGTTTTTCCCTCCCCTGCGAGTACACACTTGCACAGGACACAGAAGGTGGGATTGGCAAACAAAGGTCCGCTTAGTTGTGGTTCTTTTTTTTCGTGTTGACTGTAATTTAAGGACTGATAAGGTGGACAAAAAAAAAAAAAAGAAAACTAGGTTCTGTATATTAATATCTCCTATCGGGAGTAGTAAATTAATCAATCATAGATTAGCCATGGGGCGGCAAGCCCGATGGCTGGGTGCAGCTCCAGTTTCAGTATAAAGATATTGGAACATATTGGACTGATGACATCGTTTCCAAGCAACGGTGGAATAACTTTTGTGTTGAGGGTAAGATTTGCACGTAACAGCCCTTCCTTGGCATAGAAAGAACCTTTGACTAGGTGAACACTCTGTACTATAAGTACTATACCAGCCCAGTATACCAGTAAAGTACTTACTAAAGCCGCTTTTGGGCTGGATAGAATTCATGCTCAAGTTCAGGCATACGTTTAGAACTACGTGTCATCGGCTGCCACCACTGGGCCAAAGGATGTGGAAGAAAAAGTCCTCATAGTCTTACACTCTTGTCGCATACTATTAGGGAAAAGATGGGGATCCAAACCTGCCATCATCTGCTGGATGTACTCACCCATTGTTGGTCTAATCTGGTACATAGCGGCAGGAGAACTCCCCAAACCGTGAGAAATTACAAAGATCCAGTGACTAGCATTCATAGCCTATACTGGTGGCATGTGAATCACACGAAGCACAATGAGTGCCCTAGACATAGTGATTGCCTATTTCCTTAACTCAGTCCCAAGTAATCTTCAAGTTAGAACAATCCATTAAGGGAGAGACAGGATAGGGTTTGCAGACAGGTCTCGCTACAACTCGAAGTCTCATCATCACAGTCCAAACGGTAGACTTATTACATCGAGAGTCCAGCTGCTTCTGTTCAGGGCAAGGCAAATGAATTAGCAATAAAGGTATCCGGACAAGACCAGTCAATGGGACGTTCCTCCATTCTTCTTCTCTTAGAAGTTATCAACTAGAAAATGTTGTCTTCAGACAACTGTGGACAAAACATGATAAGATGAAGACAAACCAAAGTAGCAGTCTTCAGGCATACGTACCATTAGGGACTACATTAGTACAACTTACTGAAGGCTCACTGAAGAAGAATGAGTCTAGCCGCAGACGTTGGGACGAGGGACTACTCTAGGTGAGTTCCTCTTCCTTCTTGAACCCAACCAAATGTACATGTCTACGTCAAGAAATGGACTGAACTCGTACTGGACTAACAAACTAATTGAACTCGATGAACTACCGAGTTAAATTATCTTTCAAAGCGAACCTTTCAGACCGCGCTTTCGAGTCCTTTTAGTATACTCTTCTCAGCCTCTCATTCGGTCGATGCTGTCAAAGTTCTGACAACAATTGATAACCATTATACTTCTCCTAATATCCTTTATAGGATATAAATCTACAAATGACTCGGCTTTTCCGCCATCTGTACAAATCCTCGTCACAAAGTCAAACCGATGGAATGTAGGTGTTACCAACTACCAACTTGTTGGCCTAAACATCCCTAAGCAATATTCCTCTCCACATAAACTCTCCTCTAAATAGAAATTGATCCTTTCCATAAGTAGCTCGCTCTCCATTCATTCATTTGTGTCTCATTATCCTTACAATGTTTCTCATTATCAGTCAATGAGCTAAGGAGGAGTCCTTTGCCATTCAATTCATTGACTAATGTATCCACTCGTCCATAAGTACGGATATTTTCATAGAAATACATAATTCCCCAACCCATTTTCCTGTCACAAACAAAGCACAGATACATACTCAAAGTAAGAGCATGAAGAAAAAGTTTATCCACGTGTAGCCTTATAAATTTTACTAGAAATAGAATCCACAGGATATACATATAGTTTCAAATCGTAAAGTAACAAAAGGATCTGCCAATGATGTCGATGAAGAGAAGAAGAGTTTTTCTTAAAATACACAGCAACAGACAAAAACACATGTGCCGAGTGGGTTTTCCTACGTCAAAAGGACCTTGAAGCAGTTAAGAACAGCAAAGGCTTCGTATAAAAATAGCCTACTCGTCCTGTTATTGTAGAGGAATTCCTGTACCATGGACAGTCCTCTTGGTATTTTTTTTTTTTTTTTTTTCTGAGCTTCATCTGGCAAAGGACACATTTGACATCTGAATGTCCCTTTAGGAGGAAGAAGTGTGTGTTCTCATATTTTTTCATGTTTTTCCCTGAATGGCAGAAGGAATTCGATTGAATTTGTGTGAGCTTTCGTCCTGATGCAAAGAACTGAACATCCGTTTCCAATTAATTGAAGAAATTGCAGTGTCCTGCACTGCGCAGCACTATCCTCGAGGTGGAAAAAAAGAAAAGGAATTGCAGCGCAAATTGGCACACGACATTTGCTCTCATACTGATATGTGTCTTGTCTAGTGTCGGGATCCTGGGAATATGTATGCCACTAGGTTTTCTCTGAGTGGAATTAAAAAAAAAAAAAAGGAGAAAGAAGGATGCGTGATGTGGGTGGCAATGGCAAAGCAGACAGAAGGAACGAAATGAAGCTCAATGAGATTTGTATCTCGAGCATGAATGCTAACCGAAAAGGAAATCATAAAACGGATAGAGGAGATCAAAAACACCAATTGCATTTTTATCTGTTTTTATTTAACCAATAACCGAGGATAAAATGGTTTTCGAATGCAGCAAGTAGCTTGCTTTGTTAGCCATTTGAAGTATTCACCACTTTTCACGAATCCACACATTCGTATTCATTCACAAGAAGTATTCGCTGGGCTCATATTTTACTGCCTCTCATAATATGAGCTCACATTCACATTCATTGTGAAGCGAGCTCCCATTCGCATTCATTGAGAAGCGAGCTGCCATTCACATTCATTGTGAACCGAGCTCACATTCACATTCATTCGAAGTAATGATTCTCTACCCTTAACCTTCGTTGCCTGGTACTGAATTTGGATGCAGGTAATAAATGTTTTGAGTGGCTCGTGCGATCTTTTATATATGTATTTGCACTGCTCTTTGTTTTTGCTCCTTTCCTGTCATAAAAATAGGTTGCTTTTTTGTCTAAACTCGCACTGTTCTAGGTTTTCTATCTTCCTTTTAGGCTCGTGAATTATTTCACTGCCTTTATGAATACTTTAAATGTGAGCCTACTACGAAACTCAAGGATTCATGAATACCATCCCCATGATGATTTGTTTTCATTTCGTGTGGCAAACTGAACTTATGGAGTTCCACTTACTTTCTACCTCTCTCGTGAGTTTATACCCTGCTTAAAGCTTAAGGGTGCAAGCTGAGATATTCACGGATGGGTGTGTTGGTTCTGTGGTCGAAGCTGAGCCACTGTCTGGGAACCTAGCTAAGTATGTTCTTGTGCTGCGTACCAAGTGGCTTGAGTTCTTCGCGATAGCACATCACAAGCATCGAAAGGCAATGCCCTCTGGAGGTATTGCTTTTACCGCAGGCTTACGGATTGTTTTTGTCACTGCCAGGACCTCAGTCTGGAAGACACTCTTATAGTTTGGGAGCCGAAATCTCAGAGGTTCGGAGGAAATGCCAGAATCGATTTCGAAGCCATCCAAAGCCATTGATGGCCTTACTGAAAGAGCACCAATGGCTGCCTGTAGCTTTAGTGAAGATGTCCACCGAAAGCAGGTTGAGGATAGCCTCAAGACTGGCACTTGGTGTGGTTCTTATGGCACTGTGCAGACTAGTACTGAGTATTCTTGATCAATTCATCTCCAGTACAAATCACTCTTAACAACTCTCAATAGGAATAAAGGACTTACCAATTCCCTCACGCAATATCCAGAGCACAACTCGCTTAAATTTATGATTTGCAAATGAAGCCCAAATAAGCAACCTAAAACGCAACAAAATTTACACCCAAAAGCATGTTGTGTTCTTGAAAATCCATTAAATGGCCGCAAAAAAAACAAAAAAAGAGAAAAAATACTCACCCAACTTCTAGTTGTAAATTTATGTGTCCTGCATTGTAAAGAGAGCACACATTTATATTTTTGGGGACAAAAAAAAAAAGAAAACTGGGTAAACGCTTAAAAGTTGCGTTCTAAGGATAACACACAAATGTCGACAATTTAGAGGAAGCATTTATGTTAAGCACCATATATGGTTGTTGTTCCCTTTTCACCGGCGCGTACTGTACGTAATACACACTGTGGCGTATGTGTGCTCCTTTTTGACATCATTCCATGCTCTCCTTTCTAGGTTTTTTTTTCCTTCGTTGCTGTCGTCCTGTATTATGTTACTTTTTAGCGATTTTTTATTACAATGTTTTTTTTTTTTCGTCGTCCTACTGTGTGTTCATCTGTGTATGAGTGTGTGTGTGTGTGTGTGTGTGTGTTTTTTTTTTTTTTTTCAAGGAACACCACTCCATCCACTGAGTAGAAGGATAAACGAGGCGAATCGTGAAATCGGTGGGTTGGGAGGCAAATTGTTTTTTGTTTTATTTTGGGTCATTCTTTTTTTTTTTTTTTTGGAAGCGAAGGATTCTGTGTTTTTTATCCTTTATATTCAGAGAAAATATTATTTTCGGAATATGGAACATGCGGATTGTCGTATGTCGTATATCCTTGTGTGGATTTGCTGCTATTTCGGCCTAGGAGGACCTATCGTGGAGTGGTGGCGAATGGGGTTTGGTGCTCACGTGCAATGAATTGTTTCGCAGAGGGCGGGAAACGGGAAACGATTTTACTTCGATAAAAATAAATTGAAAGGATTTACTCTTAAAGCTCAAACTCTTTGTGGTAACCGGGGGAGAAATCCTACGGAAGCACTGCGCTCGAGGTTTGATTGTAGTGTTTAACTGCTCTATAGGTCTCCTCTATGCGGTTACTAAAGTTTAAACTTGTCGTCTGTAATTACTCCGAGATGTTAGTTTACACCTGCTTACCTAACTGACAAGGAAGATACAAAATGTCCACTCTCAAAGACTCAAATGCGAAGAACTTGACGAGAAACACTATTCCATCGGTCAAAAATATTGTTATTCTGCCTGAAAGACAAGGATGTTCAAACTGTGATCGATGACATTGAAGAGTGTCCAGAAACATCAGTCAGGCATGTCTAATGCGTTGCCTGCATTGTTTTTTGGTAATGCTTTCGTAGAATCGTAAAATTTAGACGATGGATGCAGTTCACAAGCTTAAATGAAGCACTCATATTCAACTAGTCAGTCAGTACTGTCAGAAATCGCGTCCTTAAAACTCCATTTGAACTTCCGAATCTGTGCTTCAGCTTGAGTCATACAGAGGTTAAGCTCATCACTTGAAATCTGCAGCCTGACATGAATAAGGACAGGACAGGAGATTACCGATCGTGCCCTCTGCAGCTCTAACTAACCTCCCAACTACTGTTTAAAATAGTGATCTGTTCTTATCGTGAATGTAGAATGCAGGAAGATCCAATCAATCTCATCGCATTCCATCCGTAATCCGAGTATGAGTACTCTATTTTTTGGTCGAAAAGATTGATGATTGGTACCATATCAGCTACCTCACATAACGCCTCCTCTGATCCTGTTTCATAATCCATCATACCCTTTAGGGTGCCCCAGTATGCAGCTAATATGCCCATTTTTTATTGTGTCCTTTTGAAGTTGGAAACAGACATAATAAAGTCTGATCGTATTGAGAGATTAAAAATAGGACAAAGATCAGCGTGTGTTGGCATCACTGGAGCGATGAGATCATGTCCCACGGATGTTCTCAGTGTAATCCTACATCTGATCACTTGTGAACTTCACATAGAACATACCGTTCTATGTAGCGCACTTCGACTCAGTCAATCTGGACCCGTTAAACCATATGGCATTGTAAGGTTCTAGAGACGGTTCTATATGAACTAATTGCATCTTCGACCGACTATAGAACTGTTCTCAGTCAGATTCTCTACAAGAGAAGAATGGAGAAACGAAAGCGTTATCGTCGACTATGATATAGAGATATATACAGACGGTTCAAAGATGGACTGCGGCGCACGCATCTTCTCGGGCCACTGCAGCGTGTTTCAGGCGAAAATTCCTCCTATGAGGGCGGCGACGAGCGAGCTGACGAGTTGGCCAGAAGAGAATCTGCTCTTGATGGTTCTTTAGCGGATCGGCTATCTCGCACAACTCCTGTTGTCGAAGCTGCAAGGATACTAATGAGAGAGAATCTCTATACCACTTCCTCTGCAGGTGTTCGGCCCTGTTAAGGACCAGGCTGACTACGCTTGGCATACCCTTCTTCGAGGATCTCAGCGTACTGTCAGAAGTGCCAATAACCAAGTTTTTATAAAAAAAATTTGTTGGTAGTGATGATCTGCGTTTTGTTTTTTAACGTTGGCCACATTTCTCTTACAGAAGCTTCTTGTTGGGCGCCAATTAACGTATAATTTATCAATAAAGTTGTCGACGGTCAATTATAAAATAATTATAAAATGTTTAGTCTATATGTAAGTCTTGTAGAAGGCTCTTGTTAGTTGCCAGTCAACAAGTTCTTGCCACCTTTGGCTAGCGAGGGTAATACCTAGATTTAGTCATGTAGAGTCATCGCGTTGGGCGCCAATTAGCATTTTTTTTTTTATAAAAATTGCAGAATTGCAGACCTGTGAGCTTAAACTTGGAGTGAAACAAGAGTTGAATCAAGTTGAATCAAGTTAAAACTCTATAAAATCCTAGTAGCCGTTGATAAAATTAAATCTAAGGATGACATGCACCACAGAGATCCCTGAAAAGAAAAGAACGATTTTTTTATTCGTCATATCAATTCTCAAAACCACTCAAGCTGATAGAAAAAAAAGAAGAAAAATCTCAACTCCAACCCCAAAAAATGCTATTAAAATGGCATGCAATCAAATCTAACCACATTTTTGTTCGGCATCACCATCTTAGTAGAGTCCACGTATCATCCATTTGCGATGATGAACCCAGTCTTCTCCGTCCCATCCCTTAGTTATGTAAATAAGTATATGTATAACCTTGAGACAATGCTTGGCAACAGGATTTTTTAACGACTCGCATTCAGTTGGGGGTTTTAGGGACAAGCGAAATGCGGTCGTCGTCGTCATCGTCGTCGCCAGCAAGGGGGATGGTGGTGGATGGTAAGTCAAGTCTGTTGGGATGACTGGCAAGGTCGTTAATATAATTTTGATTTGATGGATTATATGCCTTGGGAGACTATTTTTAGAGGCTTTATTACGCTCATCAAATGGGTAATTTGGGAACGCAATTTTGTTGCGAGAATTTTTCTTCTAACTGTCTGCCTGCTGCTGCTGCTGTTGATGGTCGTCATTTGGGTGTTACTATGTGCGAGATGGGTGGTTTTTATTTGAGAAGTGAGACCAAGTAACAAGGATATATAGTATATTGTTTTGTTTCACCTTATGGGTGGGCGTAATTAGACAAGAGACAAGGTGAACTGAGTTCTCTACGTCTGACTGACTTGTACAAACAGAAGAGAAAATTGTCCTTGATATTGTCCTTGTAGCAGTCGTTTTTACCCCCTTGAGTGCCTGAAAGAAGAGACCGTCTCCGAAAAAAAAGCTTTAAGACTCTGACTTAATTAAACGAAAACAAATTCGCAACAACAACCTTCTCTCATTTGAGTGAATCGCCACCCGTCTAGAACAGACCATTTGCCAGCTCCTGGTAAACAACCCGTGGCCAAGAGACCGCATCTCTCGGTCGACCAAAGTCATGTCATTACCCAGACACTATTAGATTGAATTTTAAATTTAATTTCAAGTTTATTTCATTAAATTACCATCTAAACACGTTGCCCTAACCGGATTTAATCTCATTAAATCTGCTCGTATTCAAAATCGACCTCAGATCCTGTATTTCTTTTTTTTCCAAGCGATTATAGATGCCAGGCAAAATAATTCTCACCCCCATTTAAGGACTAAAAAAATGCTATCTTCCCTATCTATGTGTGTCCTAGGCAAACACTTAACCTTAGTTTGTCGCTCTCTCTTTCTGCAAAAAGGACTCTTACACATATGAGGAGTTTGTATGGAGCAACGCTTCCTGGAGTGCTAACGCAAAACCGCCTCATAAAGTAACAACACTCACCCAGGAAGGACAACACGATATTGGTAAATGGTGGGACGATGGTGGAAAAAAAAAACAACACGGAAAAAGAAACGACAACTAGTGCCTTAAAGGCAAAATACAGCGAAAGAAAAATAGGAAGAAACAACAACTTTCCTGATTCTCCTCGGAACCACCACACTCCTCTCTTGAAAGGACAACGAGAAAAGGGATATACACACGAAAATCAAAATAAAAAAGAAAAAAGCAAGAAGTGACTGTTCCAACTAAACATGGAGTGTTAGGGAATCCCCTAGAGGAAAGCGCGCACACACATCCTGCAACCACCCAAAAACCCATCCTCAATCGAACACCTAGTCACGCTCGCTAGCAGCCCACCCGTCGTCCTTTTTTTTTTTATCCAGGTTACAGCAGTTAATATCGCCTGCTCTTGGCGAAAAATGTGCTTATATTCGCAGTCGTCGTCCTTAACGTTCTTTGGTGGCGTCCTTAGCTTTGTCGTCTGTGTTACAAGGGTGTGGCTGGACGAAACTAGAAATTCGCTCCTCTTTCTGACTGTGAAAATCCTGCTGCTGACTTACACAGAGAAAGAGAGAGCGACAGCAAGAGCAAAAGCAGGATAGAAAGAGAAAGAGAAAAAGTCCTGTGGTTTGTGTAGGGTGCAAAAATGAATTTTCGTACTTTTTGCCTGCAGATTTTTCGGGGTGACGACGAGGAACTACGAGGACTACGATCCGGGTGGGCATTTCCCAGTCGAGATACAATCTGTTTATTGATTTCCTCACACCATGGCCAACCGGTTATATAGAGAGCGCAGGATATAAAGTGTCGATGCTCACTTTAGCGCGGTGTGTGCGGAGGGAAAAACTGTTTTTCCTTTCGGCCGCAAACATTTTTTTTTCCTCCCAAAAAACAAAGGAAAAAAAATTGATTATTGGCAGGTTACTCTTCTCTCTCTTTACAGTGTTTTTTTTTCGTTTTATTGGTCCTTGTTTGATCCGCCACTAATTCGACCATCGTCGTCGGTCGGTTAATCCTTTATATTTTTTTTTTTGCACAACTCGTGTGGTAGTTAATACTCGTGCGCGTAGTCTTCTTCGTCGTCATCGTTGTAGTCCTTTGTCGATCTCATTAGAGTGAAGTGGTTTTTAAATGAATCCTTTTTGCCGAGCACATCCTTCTGTTGTTCGCTGTTTTCGGGCTCATCTTTTATTTAATGTCATTCAGTGTGGGAGTTTTGTTTTTATTCTTTTTCAGATCTGGGAGATCTGACATTTGTGCTGAAATGCTGCGCGCTCCAATGGGTGGGTGGGTGGATGGGTGGGAGGGTAAATGGAGCAGGTGGCGGAGATTCCTTGAGAGATTAAAGGTATGCTCGCTGACGTCAATGGGGGAAAGTAAAAATAAATTCCAAGGAATCCTGAGAGGTAAAGCCTACATAATTTCTTATTAGTCGAGGCTAAAGTTCTGACAAGGAGACAGGAGTCTGGTTGGGGGGGTTAGCTGCTGGTGGAGGGTAGTTGTTTAGGGGTCGACGTCGTCGGCGACATTGAGAAAAGACTTTGATTGTGATTTTAACGAGAAATGAATTCTACATGCGAGGACATGAATTGTGACGGGCCAGGCCAAGTTGAAAGTGTTAGATTGAGTGAGTGGTTGTATGCTGAGGTCCTGAGAGGGGGGGCTTTGGGTCTGTTGAAACGATTAATTAATTTTAATTTGGGTTTTGTACAAAGGAAACACGTATGGGTTGGACGATGGCTTGGTTTTTGATTTCGATATGTCTTCTTGGGCTTATTGTTGGGTGAAAGAGAGTTATGGATGTGGTATGCGTGGTTAAAGGATTTTTTCTCCAAGCTTACTATCCATTTAAAACATGATAATGGATATGCAAGCGTCCTTTTAACCGTTAACAAGCTAACAATCGATTCACGAAATTGAGCCTTAGATTTGCCCTCAAATCTGGAAAGCCAAGGACAGATTGCTTGCAGGACATTCGATAAGAAGTCGAAGGAAAGATTGCCTTTTAGATAAGTCTAGCATCCACATGAGGATCTAGGACATATATGAGTAAATATCTGTATACCTGCAGACATGTACCTGCAGACCTGTATAGCTACTTACTTAATTCATTCAACCTTTTGGGGAGCATAGAGTGTCAACGAAGCTTGTGTCTACCGCAAATGAAGAAGTAGAAACAAAAGTAACAAATTGGATCGAGGAAATACTCAGAAACAGAGTAATTAACGCAAGAATTGGAAAAATAAGAAAAATTACAGCATTCCTTAATCAATTTATATCGATATGCATTTTTTGATATCGATAACCTCTTTGATATGTCGCCATCACTGAAATCGTTTAAGCCCATGCAAATGTTTAGTTAACGAAGCAACCAATCACAGCGTCGCGTCACTTCTATTTGCAATCTTTGACAGTTTGTCTGTCAATTAATTATGTGATCTTGCAGGTGTAATTTTTGCAAAATTTTTAATTTCTTAAGTAAAGAAGAAGTTTGATGATCAACGCCCTTAGTTAAGGTTGGTAAATGAGCCTTAATCGTCCTTCTATGAATGAGTTTGTGCAAAGCACAGCTGCAAAAGGCGCCATTTGTCTTAATCCAATCCCAATTGAAGACTGCCGTCATCATCCATCTGCTGTCGTTCTTTCGACCTCTCAACATTCATTATGCTTGTGTCCAGTGATTCTCATTCTCAGTCCTCACACAGTTGGTACGCTACTAGACATAGTTGAAAGATTCTTCCGATTAGGATGTCTATACAACGTGAAACCCAGCAAATTTATTCCATCGGACATGGTCATACCGATGTACAGATCCATCGTCAAACTCACCGTCTACTATGTATCTGCGACTCGAATTTATTTAACCCTAACGTCCGTCTATGCATCGTAAATGCAACGCTCTTTCCCTTGTTTTTGGTCCTTCGAACGAGATTACGCGCAATAAACTCTCTGCCACCAAACAGTCAGTTCGTGACATTGAGACACACAAAAGGGAGCTATCCGGCCGCCCCCATGTATGTCACACTCTTATCATCAATGTATCCTTTTCTCCTAAGCCAATCCTTTCTATTCTGCCCGTCCTTTATGCGGGTGAATTCAGTTGTCAACTGTGTGTGTGTGTTCACCAATCCAAAACGGAGATTTTAAAGTCGTTTTTAATTAAACCCCAGGATAAAACTGTACCCAACTCTATTTAACTACCTTTTAACCCCATCCAGTCTGTGATCTCTGCTTTGTCCTTTTGTATCGTTGTTATCCCTTATTCACTGCTGAGATCCTTTTGAGACACACAAGCACCATAATAATTTAAGTCCTCTTAATCACACATTAAATTGACATTGAAGGAGTTTTCTTCTTTTTCTAGAAACTTTTCGAAATCCTTCTTTAAACTATGCACAAGGATACGCAATTTTTCGGACAAAAAAAAACAAGCTGTAGCCAAACAATGGATACCACTTGATTGTGTGTACTATTTGCCAGTAAAAAGGGTGCAAAATGCAAAACGTCGTCGTCGTGCCTGCAAGGGTGGTCCTGTCTATCGCTCTTTCCCCATAAAAAGAACCACCCCTCGTATGTGTGTTTGTGTGACTAGAAAACTTTGTGCTCGCCAGTTTAGCAGCAGACATCAGACAACCAACAAACAATGTGAATAATGTATGAGATTTATTTGGTCTCGTTTTTTGACGCCCGCCGCCACCTTTTGTCCTTTCTTCTTCTTCTTCTATTGTCCTTTGTTTTTGGCCGCTTCATTTCGAATGGAAATTGATGAAATTTTATGCGCGAGCGTTTTAAAAATGGAAGCAAAAAAACTCAATTAAACTCTGGCTGTTGTTGAAATCCTTGGACGTCCTTGAAATGAATGACCTTCCTGAAAATGAACTGATTTCTTGTGCACACCCCGATGCTTATTATTTTTATTTATCTTTGTGTCTTTGTGGAGATTTCTTCTTATTTTCTCCTCTTCTTTTTTTAAGGACGAAATATCAATCTTTGGTATGGTATTGTGTGCGCGTCTTGTGGCAAGGTCACCACCCATCAAGGAGGTTGATTTATTGCATTAAAAAAAAAAAAGGAAAAATATTGAGAATATAAAAAAGGGATTTACTTCTTATCTCTCGTCTCGTTTGTGGCGTCGGGTACTGAGCGGGGGGAGGGATAAAAGGAGCTCAGAATATTTTTTGCTCCTTCCTTTGCTCTAACAAAATTATTGTTTTCTAAGAGATAAAGAGAGAGAGAGAGCGAGGGACTGGAGGAATGGAAGGAGCATAAAAATGGAATTATCCAATCGAATTCTTGTCACTTTTTTCCCTCTTTCTCCTGCGAATCGTTCTACATCGATTGAAGTGTGTGCCTACGTGTGGGAGAGATGGAAAAAAAATAAAATAAAAGAAAATATCCACATTCGTCCTTCAAGATATCTGTGTGTGCGCCTATCGTCCTTAAAACCTTTTCTTCGAAACAATTTCCGTCTGAGGATGGTTTTCTTCCTTCATTCGTCCTAGAGAGAGAGATATGAAAATTGAAATAAATATTTTCGCTCTTCCTGCTGCTGGTCCTGGTTATTCGGTTATGATTTGTGTCGATTCAGTAAAAACACAATTTAATGGATTTGCTGAAGCGATATACAAACGCAAACGACTCTCGTAGTAAAGAGCTTAATAAAAATCGGGAATCTTTTTCGTCTCTCTGTGTTTGTGTGCGTGAGAGGCGTGCGACGCGTTTTTCGACAGGTTTTACGGATAGTACGACAGATTATGGTTATTGCCAGGATAATTAAATTAATGGCGTGTCAGTTGAATTAAACTGCCATTTGAGTACGTATAATGTTTGATCTTTATTGTTTGTTATGATTTTTTATTTATTTTTTGTGTAAAAATAGATTAAGGAATAAAAATTGTTGAACTGTTGGATTTATGGAGATTTTTCTTTCTTTTATTTCCAGGTAAGCATTGCGGGGAGGTCTTGAAAGAATGGGCTCAACAGATGGTAATGTAGTTTAAGGGGTGGGAATTTTACGTACCTAAATGGTTTTCCATTAAGCATTTCCTATCTTTAAACTTGAATAAAACAAACTGTGAGTGAGATATCATGGAAATTTTTTAATTATTAAGAAAGCCCATACTTGCCATTATGTATGGAATATAATTTCTTTAAAATGTCTGCCTCGGCTTCAATTGAGTGTAGTCCATCCGAAACGTCCAATTCCCATAACTCTGGCGCATAAATCAGACTCCATTTGACCAATGGCATTGATTATGTTGGGGTTTTTAGGGCAGTAATGGCTTGTCGTTTATTGGCATAGACCTGTGACTTAAGAAAACTCCACAAGAAAAAATCTTACGGGGTCAAGAAGCGTTCGATCTCGGTGGCCAATTCATAGCCATGTTCGGGAATAGCTCGTGCAAAATGTCCATTATGATACGGGCGATAACGTACAGCCGTCCTGTTGAAGCCACATGCAAATAATTGGTTATCGACAATTGATGACGGTAATGGCCTGACCAACGACGTTCTCAAAAAAGTATGGAACGATGGTGCTGCCAGTCCAGACTTTCTCTGGATGCATTGTACTTTAGGTTGTTATCGTCCTAAATTCAACGATTTTGCTTGTTAGGAACCCATTCCTCCAAGGATGAGTCTCTTCTTTGAATATATGTTTTTCGACCGAATATAAGGGTTCACTTCCTACTGCTCCAGGGTCCATTCAGCGAAGAATGAATGACTACTGCTGTAGTCCCAAGTCAGAACGCCAAACTCGCCAAATTGTGGTCGGCGAAAGGCTGAGTTCTTGTCCATGTCGTGGAATATACTACTTTGGATTCTGCTGCACCCATTCATGGACAGGGTCGTACAGGTGTTGGCGGACTGTTCACAGTACCGTTCGACTCGAATTTATCTACCACGTTGCGTATAGTGTTCTTGGAAGCACAATTATGGTGACCATAAAATGGCCCAAACGCGCAAAACGTTGCTGGAACAAAAGTTGCATTTGAAACATTTGGCTGAACATTAATACTCTCCATGTTGATTTGGCAAAAGAAATTAAACGAATGACAGCCAATTTGACAGATGTAGCTTTAAAAATATGGCCGCAATCGCCCGTCAAAGTTAAGAAATCCCTATTGGAAAACCGATTATTAAGTCGACTTTCCTTGTGCTCAATACTGGCCTCGGCTAGGGCCAGAAGCAGGGATGGAATGCAGTCCTATTTGCATCGACGCACGGTTTCAAACTTGTGCCAAATGTCTGGCTCATCACGGTATAGTGGTTGTGTCAATGGGAATGTTTTTAACGAATCTTTTAAAATTTCAACATCAAATGAAAATATGTTTTGGAAAAATAATTGTTAAATGTCAGCTAAATGTCATGAAATTTTGACAGAAAGTAGGGAAAGATTCAGACTGTAAAACGAACCAATAGATGGCGGTCTTGGTTGATGGTTCGTGTCCGGGATAATGCAGGTCTTACGAGGATAGAAAGGGATCTTCTGTCTTTCGATTCTTGCTTAGTCAGAGGTCACAAGCCATATGCGTATACTTTTATAAATTCTTCCAATGACACTATCAAATACCATATTTTCGAGGGATCCTACCACCTCCCTTAAAAGGAAGTTCAATATAAAGGACACAAATCGAATAACTAAGCAGTAAAAGGCGTCATGTTTTTTCTTTTCTCAAAGAAAGAACGACACATTTGTGAAACGTGATTCCCTTTGATTACCCCTTCGGGAGAACAAAGACCGAAATACAAATGCAAAATTCTGTACAATTTTCTCTAAATTTCCAAGTAAAATACGATTTCAATTCGATTCCACATTTTGTACAGCCTTTCGTCTAAAGGGGATTCCTTTTTTGATTACCTCTCTCCAACGTGAAGGGAACAATTTTAAATGAAATTGTTCACTGAACTGCGCAACTTTACTTCTCAATAAATTCCCCCTCACGAGTGACGAAAAAATTGCCAGAAAAAAAATTAAAGGGAAATATAAAGTGTCCTTACAATCATTCAACCGAAATGTATCCGAATCTTGAGCTGGGAGTTGCAGCTCTCATGTAAAGTATCTATTGCTTGGCAAGACTTTACTTAATGAGAGAGAATATGCCAAGAAAATTGGATAATGATTTTGAAATCTCTCCTCTCGCAGGAAAAAGGAAAAAAAAAGGACATAAATAAATTTTTAACTGCGATAATCATTTCATGGGAATTGTTCTTGAGTAGTGGAGTCTGGGTGGTCCAGCAGCTTTTTTGTCTTTTCTTTTTGGCAAAGTAACAAGAGTAATGAGTAATGGGATATTGATTATTTTTTTTTTCAGTAAATATCCTTATTCGCGTGGATTTAAGTAAGAACCCATGTAATGGAATTAATTTTTCAAGAGAAGATTATAAATCGAATATCCATTACGATAATTATTTTGAATACGGTCAAGTGGAAGATGGAGTCTCATTACTTTGATTACGCGTTTACGTTAATGGGCGGAATCAAAGAAGGACCTAAAGGACTTTTACTTTTACTTCAACTTTGAGTTTTTCTTCTTCACAAAAAAAAGAAAGAAAGAAAGAAAAACGTCTTTAAAGCGACTGAAAAGAGTCAAAGGAAATATTGATCGTAACTGACGCAAGCAGTGTTGCCATATAAAAACTGAAAAATTCTTCCAAACTAAAATTTTCAAGAAAACATAAGCTACAAATTGAGTTAAAAGAACAACAGTATATAAAACTTATTTACTTAATTTCGCGCTACCTTTTGTGTCTTTCATTGACAGCTGTCAAGTAAAACTTTATGAAACGGTAGATTCATGGAAAATGCATGCATAACGCGAGTATTTGCTACGAAAAAGGGTGAAAAATTTACACAAAGAGTGATTTATTTAGAGGTACTTTTTTCAAAGATAAAAGCAAGCAAAAAATTTAAATTTTATCGGTTTATTTTTGCTATAAAACAAAAGATCTAGTTTTGACATTTATTTTCTGTTGATTACTTCATTTAAATATTGGCCATAACTGCGGTTAATAGGGTCCATTCGGTAGCATTCGGCGAATACCACGAGTAATTTTGGCTTCCAAACTACTGAGCCACTGATGTATTCCAGTTTCCAACATCGAAGGAGTATTTTCTCAACCTATGGAGGAATGGAACTGAATATATGCAGCTAGCGAAAGTATGTAACGGGGTGTTATTTACAGAGCGGCTACTAGCAGTGATTATGCTTGAGCAGATCACGGCGACTGAACTTTACCTGAGAGCTGGAACTCTCGACCTTGGTCGGCAGGTGATTTCACTATTCGATTTAGCCAGCTGTGAACTCTTTCTTGTGGGTTCATGGCTGTCATCTCAGCTGTTTTCTTCCGTTTTCTTCCAAAAATTTCGCAATGAACTTCTGCTGCCATCCCGACTTTCCAATCCTGGGTCTTCAATGACTATAGTTTGACTTCCTTTAGCCTTAACACGATTTTGTCGGCTTGGATTGGATTAGTGATGCGAAAAGTCCGACTCAGTGCTCAGAAATCCAGCTGACAAAAAGGTTACTTGAAGCAAGATTCGTTCTAAAAAAAAAATTCACCGTAAAATGCTCGCCAAAGCAACTTTAGTGCGCTGGGTATTATGCTTGTTCGTCACCCAATGTGTCCCCGTTTCAGGTTCCATCGCGGAAACAGCAACCTATTCATATAGTCCAAGTAGCCGTCTAGCTTGTGAGACAAGAGTACATTCCTTAGTCTCTCAAGTACTCCCAAGAAAGCAATCATAAACTATGCAAAAACTTCACATAAAATTCCATCAAAACAAAGCCGATGTGAGTAAGTTGAAACCGCCATTCGTAAACTGTCATAAATAAACGTCACTCTTAACTCATGCATAAGGCAGTTCCTTCAACTCATAAAACTACAGAAGGAAGGAAAATCCAAATTAAAGCACAAACCGAATGGAAAAAACTATAAGGCCTACTCTCTTGACCGTAAAGCCTATAAAAATTAAAGAGCACACAGCAAAAAAAAAAACGGTGTTTAACCATTAGTTTCGCCATTCAGAGAATACCTTTCTGTTTTATGACCCCAATTTTTATTGTCCAACAAAAATAAAACAAAAAGAATTGCGTAGGTGAAGGTTTATACGGTTCTGTACCCCAAAAAGGACGTTCCACTACCCTCAAAAGGTAGAACTCATTTTTAGTTCACTTACAACCCACGGCATTCATAAAATCGCACGCATTTTCATTCATTTCATTTGTCGTGTCCTTGCGTGTTGTTCTGTCATAAAAAAAGAAAAAGACCACAAACTTGTCAGAATTAGGTTACGGATTGAGTTCTTGACATTTATTAAGGATATGTAATTTAAATTGAAACACAGCAACATACCAAGGATTACATTGAAAAGGACATAAGGTTTGTGTCATAAAATCACGCAAAGTTGTTGTTTTTCGTTTTCGCCCGCGGAATGTGCATCTAAGTGCATTTGATTTAGAAAAGTCATCTATAAAAGGACTTTCCGCAAAGTGCATTTTACAATAATTCAAAAAGGATACACGTAAACTTAAGGGCGTAAAAGTATTTTTATATTCACCATGCTTTTAGACAAATGTACTAACTAACTGCGGTCCAGAGATGGAGTCTTATGGCACTCCATTAACAAATTGATGTATACCGCGTGGGAAGGACTTAATTTCACTTCATTAGTCAATTTTATCTATAAGTATCGCCCACAGCAGTCGCACATAACTAATCCAAGCAAGAATATGTCCAAATTGGCATGGCTAATCGATAACAGACTTCTTGCATTTATATTAATTGCAAAATATTAAACTCAAACACAAACGAGATACGTGTAGCAATCAGATTGCACTTTATCAGCTGTCACCAGATGCGCGATGTGTTGTAGTTGTAGTTGTTGTTACTGCTGAGTTGAAACAATTTAATTAATTCATCCTGACGTATGCATACTCCTGTGCTCACCGCATTGCGTTGCAATAAATTTTTCAAGTAGTGGGACGAAGTTTAAGTGTCACTACAGTAGATGTTGCTGCTGCTGTTTGGGACTGCTGTTCCTGGTGTTATGAATGAATTTTGAGCACTCGTGTCGTGTGCTTATCATACTAATTAGTAAATATTAACTAGCATGCTCGAATTTCAGGGGATTAAATGGGATTAATCAAGTGTCAACGTTGAATAAGCTTGCGTGTGTGGTTTTAAGGGGGAGCCTAGTTTTTTTTTTTTTTTTTGGGGCAATGTCACTCATTCAGTCGTCAATGCTAGGGGAAGATAAAGAGGTCATGCATTGTGAGGAAATTCATTTTTATTGCTAAAGTGGGACTGCTGGAATTTATGCGTATAAATATTGTTAAATAGGTTAGGGGGAAAGATTGACAAGTGGAGAAAAAATGCAGCCACTAATTGGAGCAGGTAGCCTCAAGAACATGAGAGTTTTAGAGCTCAATCACATACAAGGAGCTGCTTTTCAAATTGAGTACTCATGATTCGAGTTATAGTGGCTACTGCGCAATATCTTCATTCATTTAAAAAGCGATTATTCAATAGTCACTCTGTGAATAACGATTATTCAATCCCAAAATTGATTATTCGTTAGTCACGCTAGCCTATTCTATACGTGCTGGCTTAAGTGTGATACAGCTGTGAGTGGCAGGTGAAATTTAGTTTCAAACGATGCAAGAGATGGCGCAGTGTAAGCAGAATAATCCAAGTCTGTTAGTCATGCATAAATCTGCGATTTATGAATTCACAATCGTTGTACCATTTGTTCTTCCTTCATCAGACTCGCAGATGTATGATCCTCAAGAAACGCTCAATTTTTCTAGATATTCTGTCACCTAAACCAATTTGTATTATTCATTACTCAGTCATTAGTCGTTAGTCATTTAGTCGTTATTCACTCTCCTGAGGATGCGATGCAATAAAAATGACTCAAAGATTGGTTCTATTTTGACTAAACACTCATCATTCTCATGCAATCCTTTAGAAGTCTAATAAATTGATAAATATGAATGCAGAACTTTAGTCAGAATAGTTTCTTTTCAGTCAATACTGACACCAAATACTGGTCATTCACGAATAATTTCAGATAAGCCAATGCAGTTATTGCGAGTCAATGACGACGAAGAGTTTTTCTCTGCAGAGAATAATTGCCATCCATTTAAGATGAACTTCACTCATTGTTGATGTATTGAATAATGACTAATCATTCAAAATAGCGAGTACTTTCTGGTTGTACTATTCACTTCAAAGTAACTTCTTTCATTATGGTTGAATACAATAGACAAAATGTCTTCTGATGACTTGAATAATCAATCACGTTAAGGATCGATGAATGGTGAATATACTCATCAACACTGATTGAATAAACCGAATGACTTCTGAAGACGTGAGTGATTAGTCACAGAGAACGAGTAGTCATGCTAATTGCGAGTTGCATTCAGATAATATAAAGAAACAATGACTTATTTTGAGTCCATAAGGTCCATAAATCACTTGAATAATCCGAAAGTAGTCGGGCCTCAACAAGTCTCTCCGCTTAGCTAGGTCTTTAGCTAATTGCGAGTTGCGAACTCCAAGTTGGTCGATGTCCCCTTGGAATTTACGAGGAAGTCCTCTACTGCGTCGTGCCTCCGAGTTTGATTAGAAGAATCTGATTGCGGAAAATATTGGTGTCCATTCGTTCTATATGTCCTAGCCATCTCAGACGTACGCATGTGAATCTTCGCCTCCAAAACCCGTCAATACAAATGGGACCGAATATCTTCTCTTGAAGCCACTAGGGACATCTTCATTCGCTTCCAACAAAGTCCATGTTTCAGCGTCATAAAGCAGGATTGGTCTAATAGAGAGTCTCTTTAGTTCTTCGAGATGAGGTTTGACTGTTGAATTGCCTTATTGTTTCGAAACAATAGCGGTTGGCAAGGGTTATTCTTCGCTTCAGACAGAGTGAATGTCAGAGCCAGAGGAAGACAAATTCCCTTACTGCTTTAAAGTTATAGCTACCCACTGTGACATTCTGTCCAATTTTTCGGTGTTGATTGACCCGGTCCGCTTCTGATTCACTGTTTATAAACGCAAGGGTGACAGCCCGCTTAGCTCTTCCAATTCAATCACAATAGCGACTATTCATTGAATACAGTAGGCAATGTGAATGAATAGACAAAGTTACTTCACAAAAATGACTACTTGTTTGGAAAAGATGATTTGATTATAAAGTAGCGAGCATCATGACGACAAGAATATGCTAGCTCATGAACTGTGGAGGAAGATGATTGGTGGTCATAATAAATGGATTCACAGGCATCAGTTAGTAAACATTATTACAACCTACAGTCTTCTGTCATATCCAAAGGGTGGATTGTTTTCGAGAGGCTTTTTCATGACACTAATACTCTTGGATCTTTGTCAGATGTACACCAGATACGGAGGGGGTCGTGGGAAAAAAAACCTTTTGGTATTTTCAACGACTCTGACCTTGATCCCACGCTCAGCAATCCAACGCACTAACCACCCACACATTGGTTTCCATATCACAATTACCATTCCCTCTAAACCAGCGCAAAAGAGTACCTCTTGGTTAGATGAGGGTGGTGCCACCTTGCAGTATAATTGAACGCTACTTATAAGCCAGAAGTTGCTCGTGACGTCAGCGCCTACCATCAAGGGTTGCACACTTCCAGATGAACAGAAATCTTCTTTCAAAATTCTCCTGAATCCGACCAGAGACCCAGAGAATAATAAATCTTAACTTAATGTTATTGGATGCCAAAAAAAGAAGAAGCAAAAACCCACGCCTATAGCAGACTTGTGTAACAGAGAAACATAAATCATATCAAAGATGTTTAACATTTTCCGCGACAACTAAGTTTCGTGAACTTTGTCGTATCGCTGTTTTCTACCCTCTTGTGCATCAAACACTCACCCTTAAATGTTATACAAATGTTCGTGCATACGTGCATCTATAATATGAGACAAAAAAAGTTGTCTTTTTAAAAAATTCATCCCCTAATTGCTATCTGGATACGTATGGCAGCGAAACAACACTACTCTTCCATTCTGAACTGCGAAACTCACTAAAAGTTTTTCTCGCTGCATTAAATATGCATTACATATCACACGTCGAATGAATACTGAGTGCGCGACTTAGTAGTAATACCATCTCAATTGTTAGGATACGTCAAGGATCTCCCTTCAGATATACCCCCCTGACTGTTGTCATAGAACAAAAAGAGAGAAAATACATAGATATACTCAAAAAGGAACGCGCCTAAGGACACACATTCAGGACAAACTTTTTGGTGCAGAAATTTGCTGCTCGTTCCACTTCGCCATCTCTTTCGATTTTACTTTTGTTTCGTTGTCGTGTTTGTTTCATATTTTCTCTTGGTATAAAATTAAATAAACAAATTTGTCTTGAAACATGGAAATTTTATATCTCACTTGTTGTTGTTGTTTTTTTTCTTCACAAAAAAACACTCTGAGTGGTGAACATTATGTTCTCAGAGGATGTGTTGCTGTTTTATTTTAAACGAATTAGAAATGAGATTATGTACAGACCTTGGGGTTTTATTGCTCCTCTCTCGCTCTGTAAACAGTCGTACATTTGTTCAGATAGAAGACATTTAAATTGTGTAACTTTGAAAAAAGTTTCTCTTGTATCATAATTGACCTTCAAAATTATATTTTTTTTTTCTTTGATTCGAAATTTTGCGATACTAATTGACCAGATAGCAATGATACTTTGTGTTTCAGCAGCTGTCAAAGCTACCAATGACAGCCAGCTGTCAAAATATTCAGTAAGGTTTGTCTGTTTGCATCGTTCTAGGCTTGATGAACGCGCGGGCGAAGCCCATTTTATTCCAATTGTTGTGTTTCAGCAGCTGTCAAAGCTACCAATGACAGCCAGCTGTCAAAATATTCAGTAAGGTTTGTATGATTGCACCGTTTTACGGCTAATGAACACGCGGGGGAGGCCCATTTTTTCCATTTGCTGTGTTTCAGCAGCTGTCAAACCAGCTTGGTGAACGCGCGGGCGAGGTTCATTTTGGGTCATCGGCTATTTCTTTCGGAATGAAAAAGGAGACACCGTTTACCCTCAACAGTCTCACGTGTAGAGCAAAGTAAACCAACTTTCTGTGGCCAGAGCTCGGCAAACATCGATATATACGAGCTTTGTTTCCAACAACATGGCGGTGTATTTGATAGAAGCGACGCAACGCTCGAACTTGTGAAGGAGAAATTTGGCGACTGTCAGTCATTTCAATGACATTCACACATAATGGCACGAATGTACCTTCAAAATAGAGCCTGACTCAATTGTATATCTCACACTTTTGTTGTTTTCTTTAAATATTCCTTTCCTATCGTTCTTATCTGGTCACCCTTTTCTTCTTGATTCTCATGCAAGTAGCTGGGTGACACTTTTCATGATGTACTCGATAAATCGAAAAATTTAGCTTGTCAATTATCAATGACCCTTATCCTTAATGTTATCCCAAAGAATGTCGTCCAGAGGCTTTCAATAACATGATCCAAGCAGACAATTGTAGTCTCCAAAGAGTTCACAAAATGTTTCCAGCTTCAAGTCTGTGTGGCTCAGTGCTGCATCCATCATTCCAGGCTGAATTTATTAGTCAGTGCAAGGAAGAACTCGCCTCGTAGGACATCGATTCATGATTTCTTGAGGTTTCCCTTGTGAAGGCGACAAAAAGTCGCATTTTTTTGACAATCTAACTGAGTTAGCTGAGATAAGCATTGATTGCATTAGCATGAGCATCAAAAGTTTCCGTTCCGAGTGTCTGACAAACATTCAAGAGTATTACTGTCATGAGAGAGCTTCTCAAAACTCCTCTGCCCTTCGGATACGGCATAAAACTGTAGGTCCCTTCTGTATATGCAAAAATGTATACCACGCACAACAGTTGCGAGAAGCTAGGTCTCCTCCATGGCCTGCTTACGGCCTGATATTTATTTTATATTCTTCAATATGGTTTTCCACTTCTTCTCTCTCCTCAGACAAACCTGAGCTTTCAGGGGTGCCTTTAGTAACACTAATGGCTTCAAATAATTTTGCTTTACGACTATGAGTTAGAGTCTTCCCATCTCGAGCTCGACGAGGATCCAAATTTCAGTTGAAAAAGTTCCAACGTTTCATGGAAGTTCTAACACGCTGACAAGAAAAAAATTAGTAAATCACAAGCGAGTGCAAAGAATCAAAACAATTCTTCCCAATAGCGTGGACACCAACCATTAAGGGCATATACTAATTAGTCAATGCCTAGCTATGGGTGGTGTTTATCTTTCCACGCATAGAAGGGACCTACGACCTATCAGAAGGTCAGACGGATTTTGATAAGTTTTTTTTTGAGGACATGCCTAGTAATCCACCTCTAAGCTTAAGATTTATTTCAGTCTACTATAACCTCATCCAATCCCAACTCATTTAAACATAAAAACCCTCCCGATTGATACAAATATCCCAATAAAATGTTACAGCCCACTTAAGTCCTTTACCATTTCTCTAGACTATTAGGATTTTATTACAAGACAAGACCCATAATTTAAATAAAACTTCCATTCCGCCCCCTTTCACTAGACGACGCTTTCAAGTGCGAGTTAAGAAAAAAATAAATTGACCTCAATTTTCCGTGTGTCTTCTATGCAAACGTCTACGCATAAATCTTTCACCCGTTGACATTTTTAAATTTACTGATTGCATCACCACCCTCTGGAGTTAAACAAAGAAAACACATACATACGTCTTCTCGTCTGCGTGTGTGCCTGTGTGTATGTGTGTACCATCCTAATCGATAAGAGAGAACCGAAAAAAGAGAAGATGAGCAGAAAGAACTTTTATTCTCCATCACATCAGCATCACAAAACATTAAGTTAAGGTGACATCATAAAAGAAAAACGTGCTCTTGTCCTCCCCATACAAACACCCACCCATCCACCACCCCTTTTAACGGAGTCCTTATAGGGTAAAAAATGAAATAATTGAATTTCAAATCATGATTTTTCTCTCTCTCTCTCAAACCACCATCCTCCACTTTGTTTGGTATAATGCGAAGATAGAGTTGGAAAAAATGAGAAAAAAAAATAAAAATCAGCCAAAGGACATCACCGACGTGGATGCAAACGCACACCCACGCTTGAGTGGAAAACTAAATAATTCCATTATTACAATTAAGGACGAATGAAAATTGAACAAAATCAATACGAAGATGGAAAACAAAAGGAAATTCAGAGAAAGAAAAGAAAAAAACCGTTCAACCATCAACATCAACATCAACAAACTCAAAGTAAGGATTACGATGGTGGAACAGAGATGACGTGCAAATTCAAAGTGAGAATCTTAAAAAGGATAGCCCGAGACGAGCGGTGAATTTCGCTTTTTTTTTATTATTCCTTGTTTGTGTGGACTCACTCTCTTCCCTTTTTGTGGCTCGCGGCCAAGAGTGCAATAAAACAGGAGAACAATGTAGAGAGGGGGGTGGTGGCAAAGGTTGACTGTGAGTCCCCCCGTGTAGACGACATTGTCGCCAGTTAACTGCAGCACACACAGACCAGACACACACACACACTGGGAAAGAAATAACGTATAAAGTAACTTTTCCAAAATTGGTTTCGTTTTATGTGTTTTCTACGACAAGGACTCGCGCAGTAATAACTACTACTTGGGGGTATAGTTCGGAAAAACAAAACACATGGAATTCGAGAAAGGATGATAGTTCGGCTTTTTTTTCACTTTGCAGCGCCAAGGGATGAGGTAATCTTCTAAAGATACTTGCAGATCTGGCTATACAGTGGCTATCAATGTGGTAGAGCCTATTATTGATTTAATATTTAACTATGGTGCCAAACTTCAGGTACACAGCCCGTCTTCTAAGGGACCATGGTGGATAAGCCGATACTACAGATGCTGACTTATACCTCGGCCAGTTCCCGACGAGGGTGCCGTGGCTCAGTTGGTTAGTGCGTTGGACTACTGCGCAAGGGGTTCCAAGTTCGAACCCAGAAAAATACCATCAAAAGTATTTTCACGGCCCCATCTCTTCCGAGTGTCTGACAAACATTCATGAGTATAATTGTCATGAGAAAGCTTCTCAAAATCCCTCTGCCCTTCGGATACGGCATAAAACTATAGGACCCTTCTGTACAAGCAAAAATGTACACCATGCACAACATGTACAGTTGTAAGAAGCTAAGTCTTGGCCCTCTATGGGCTGCTTACGGCCTAATATTTATTTTTACTTGTTTTAAGTTCCCGACGAACCTTGCCAGCTTAAGATCGCATCTAAGCACTCTAAATGAATGCAAACAAAATACTGTGAATTACAAACAAATGCAAAAACTATAAACCATGCTCTCTAGTTAGATTGGATACCAACCATATTGATATGATATGAATGGATATGAATTCATTGGCTTGCGCAAGGAGCTGTAGAAAAAGATGCGCAACATAGACTGACACAGTATGGGATAAGGCAGCGCCAATAGACGCAAGATCATAAGTCGACAGATCCGCCTGGGAGGGTATTAGTTCGATGTTCCTATAGTCCACAACTATTCATACCTTCGATGTCTTGCTTAGGGTGGGTGGATCGATTCGGTCGCCTACACAATTCCACCCTTTTTCATAGGGTGATTTCGTAGTTGCCCCGCTAAGGGACCAGGCAACCACAATCAGGCACACCCTTGCCACTCTTTCGGTAAGACTAACATCAGGTATTACGGTATCGGTTATCAATTCATGCTCCACCGAAAGGTACCATTTTAGAGCGATGTCTCCGGACATGGACAAAATGAAACAGAAAAGCTGACCCTCGCCCATCCACATTGGCAATCAACCAATCTTTTGCCACTTGGCTTGCCAATAGTCCTGCTGATGGTTGCTTTAAGTGTGCAAGGCTCTTGAATATTTCAGTCCAACGCATAAGGACGAGGAAGATGTTCTCACATTTGGCAACAAATTCATCCGTGTAGCTTCATCGACAAAGTGCGACACAATGCCCTTCAGCTTGTCTATCAGGATCTGGAACTCCTAATATTTTAGATTCACTTTTTCATTGTTTTCGAGAATGTAGAACAGATAGGTACCTTCTAGACTATCTACGAGTGTATGGCTTAGTAAGAATGACCTCTTTGAAACACCTTAATGCGCCCTAACCAAGCTACATCCCATCTATCACCCATTTTTCAGAGCTCAGTCCAACAACAACCAACTGACAAAAATCCAATAAATCTCAGTAATTTTCCATGATTTCCTTGGCCTCCGGCTCCGACTCCAGCTCGGGTTCCCTAAAACGTGCTCAACACAAAATACTACAAATCCTACATGAACTCCAGCCATGTTATCTGGTGTAACAATTGAAATAATCCCACCTCCTGCCTGCAGCCAGCACCATAACAAAACAATAAACAATTGAACACCTCAATTCCATGGGTCATTAATCATTTACAGCAGAAAATTTTGCTCCTAACCCCCTTCATCTCGATCCTAAACAAAAGCGTGCATCGCATGCAACTAATATATGTGTCGGTCGAGGGATGCGCTACTCCTACCTCCTCCTCATCTTTTTTTTTTTTCGAAAACATTAATCACTCGTGTGTTAAAAGCGTACGTAGTTCTCTCTCCACCGACCGCCAAGATAAGACAACAATACATCAAACCGAAGCGAAAATTAAATTAATTTCAAGAAGAAAAAAAATGCATTTAGATACAACCCGCCCACAGTCAGTGGGAGAATATGACCATCCATGGTCCGGTTTCAGCTGCGTCCTGTGTCATCCTTATGACCATCTATCAATTCGTTCATCGTCACCCGAAACATTTCATCAGAATGTATCTACTCGAATTCGAACTCTCGGTATCTATGTATCTTTCATGGAAGGAAAAAAAAAAAATTCAATGAACTTGCGCAATTGATGTGCGGTGGCGGAGAAAGAGGATCTTCTTCTTCTTCGAAAAAAAAAACCCTTCAAAGTATCTACGGATTCTTGTAATGAAAAACCATTTATCACCACCAGCCAGTCAGTCAATTCGTCAAACGAATGGGTGGCTCTGTAATAAAAAAAAAAGAAACCTCGTACGTGTATCTATTGTGTTCTCGGAAAATTTCCTTCATCGCCATGACTATGAAGAGTATCTACAAACGCACACACAGTTGCTCCAAACCCGAATGAGTGACTTTTATCGGCACTGGAGATCTCCTCCATCGTAATGAGGTTTCCTTTCCTCTCTACTCATCAGTGAGTTTGGAACTGTCATAAAAAAAAAAAAAACATGCACACACACACGACACAAAAAAAAAAAACTCAATAAAAATTGCTTGACATGAATTTGTGGAGCTCAAGAGGACGAGACATAGGTACCCTACCCATGCCCTTCTGCCTTATTTCTTTTGAAAATTCCAATCACATTTGCTGATGGTTTTTCCGTCTGTCTGTCTATCTGTCCAGTGTGACCAAACAGACAGCAATAAAATACAATACACAAAATTTATAGTTCTTTACTATTGTTAAAGGCTCTCTCTCTCTGAGACTCTGAAAGTTGCGCTTTTAAGGTGATCAATACCAATCACGGGGAAAAAAAGATAAAAATAAAAATAAAATTATATTCTAGTGAGAGATTTTATTACCACAGCAGGACACACTACTCGGATGTTTGAGTGGAGGCGACTTTTCTCGAGACGAAATTAAACAAAAGACCATTAAGTCGTGGTAATTGGTTGCGTTTTTATGGCTTTGTGTGCAGCAGATTTGTACCAAATTAAAGTTGAGCGTGCTTTTTATGACCGTTATTGTTTGGCTTTTGTTGTTCTTAAAAAGTATCACTTTATTGTGGGATACATTTTTACTGGGAAGGGGCGGGGGCTTAGAAGATAATCAGGAGTTCAAAAGATGACTTTAAGATGGTCACGGATTTCCATAACTTTATTCCCATCATTACGACTCGAAGAGGAGATCTATGTACTCAACTGTGACAGGAAGAACATTAAGCATCAAAGGTCTACTTTAGTGTAAATATTTGGTCTCGAAACTCTGCGATCAGGTCGTGCAACTGTTCAGACACTTCTTAAAAGCCCTCTTTGTCTAAATGATCCAGTAGTTTGGTTTTGTGTACGCAGTCATCAGCTGAGGTGCCTTGGCTCAAGTTATATAGACTGTAACTGCTCCAACTCACCCCTTTTAGATCTTAGGGAATCTACACATCGCCTACACACCATTTGGACTTGGGGTCAACCCTCAAATGACCGAACTAGTTCTCTTCACAAAGCCAAATTCTTGGGTCTCATTTTGGACAGGAAACTAAGCTAGAACGCGTCAAGAACGCCAGTACAGCCCTGCATTCTTTTAAAAGGGCGATTGGTACAAGATAGGGACTAAAACCTCACCTCACCCTCTGGCTATATACGTCTGTCGTCAGACCTATACTTCTGTATGGTGTGTCCGTCTGGTGGGCAGCTCTTCTAAAGACTGTTAACCTCTCTCTTCTGGGGAAAGTTCAAAGAGCTGAATGTATTTGTATATGTGGAGCCCTAAGAACTGATACCTCCGCAGCTCTAGGTAACCATTCTTCACCTACTGCCCCTACACATCGTCAGCAAACAAATAGCGGCCTTAACTGCAATTCGTTTGTCTGCCTCTTCAAAGTGGCTGTCTCTCAACTAGCTCTAAAGGAATTTAACCTCATTTATGTAACCACAATTGAATCCGTTAGGACGGGAATTCGTATGCCATGTATGCATAAGAAAGGCCAACGCTCTTTGGGCTCATTGCCCCTTCAGGATTTCTAGAGAGCTCTGGCCTAACCTTAACCAAAGACGTTCAAAATAACTATTGCTTCCTTAGCACCATCATCGGTGTCCTCACAGGACACTGCCTAATTGGCCTATACGGTAGACGTTTGGTCCTCCCATCTAACGATTTTTGTCGGAGTTGCAGGGACGAGGAGGAAGAAGAAACGATTCCTCATCTTCTTTGCAACAGCCCAGCTCTAGCGTCAAGAAGAAACCTCCACTTGAAGTCCTTTTTCTTTGACGACCTCGGCGACCTGACAGGTCTACCAGTTAAGCACCTTCTACGCTTTATTAAAAGCTCCGGTTGGTTCTCCTGACTCAGTAGCAGAACCTCTTCTAAGTGTTATTTTGTCCGGTAATCTCTTTGTATTAGTCCTCTGTCTAGGCCTAAGTGAGCTGGTGTCCATCTGTATCTGGGCCTAAGGTCTTTGTCATTTGCCGTGCTTGCTTGTCGATTGTTATGCTTCTCAGAGCGTAGAGTATCTTGACATTCTGTGTTACAAGTCATCGCGAGTTCCTTGCTGCCTCTAAAAATAGTTGGCTCTCTTGATTTGCTTCTTCTTTGTGCCCTAGCACTTTGTTCGTTCACACTGCTGTCTACTAAAGTGCAATTCAAATCATACAGTATAGTGGTTCCAAAGTTTTAAAGTCCTTTTTGGTAAATTTCTCAACCAAATTCATCTTTCAAGGAAGCACCTCGAACTAAAATGAATAATGCAGCCCACGTCAACATTTCGGATTAAAAAAAAAGACGATGACGATGACGACAACTCACCAAATGAGTAAAAGTGTCAATAAACTTTATTGGAACGACGAGCCATCGGTGACAGGCTAATTTATATAGATTTTTCCTTATTTCCTTTCTCCTTGACAAAAGCTGGTTCCTCTTCACATTGTGTTCGAAGTCATCGATCATTTCGACTGCACTGCATGTGCATAAGACGTATACAAACGGACGAACGAGCGAATGAATAGATGGATGGTTGGATGGATTGATTCGATGGATACGAAGACCAAGTTGTGCAGCGAAGACAAAAGACCTTCGCACACTCGCCTGAGACTAAGATGATATGAATTCGAGAAGCAAATTCGTGATGACAAAGGAAATGTGCAGTGGTTTCGTTCCTTTATCTCCTCCTCTGCATCCACCATAACATCATCTTCGTCATTATGGCGACTCAAATTTATAATCTTCATCTGCATTGTTCCACCAAAACCTTCTGCAGAATGTCATTCATGCGCTAATCCTTAGATGCGTCACTTTAAATAATCAGGCGAAGGGGAATTAAAATTTCCCTCTGCTAAATGAATTTTTCCTTTTTTTTAAAAAAAAAATGATAATAAATAAATATCCTTACTTCACGGAAGGCACGTCTCGCCAGAAATTAATTCAGTTTTATCCTTCAGCAGAGCTCTACTCGTACTAGCCGCACAGACGATGTTTAGCTTTTACGGAAATGGAAAAGGGATAACGAAATAGTATAGTGAAATGAGGAAAAAACACGAAACCCTCCTCCTGCATATCAATAGAGATAGATACATTTTTACGGCTCCCCACCATCGATGGTCGTACCTTTTGGAAAAGTAATGCAGCAATGTCCTGCTGCTGTGTTGCCTTGTCTGGGTCCCTTTATTGAACCTGGCCCTACCCTGGCACGGCATGTAATCCTTAAATGTGGTTAGCTGTTGACTGTGTGTAGGTATATGTATACACACATCGGGTGCAAATTAAATGTCTGTACGGTTGCAATGCATCGGGTCATTATTATTTCGATCGAAATTGGGTATAAGGAAATAATTGTTCCTTGGGGCTGATGTTGTAAATTTTCTCCTACTCCGTTTTTGGCCTGCACAAGGATATAGACAGATGACATGGTAAATTGCTCAAATTGATGTCACATATGTATTTGAAGAGAAGGTATCTCTCTGGACCAGACCAAGGGCGAGTCGTCGAGTGTTATCTAAGTGAATTCAGTTTATCGTTGTGGAGTTTTGGCAAAGAATACGGGTGGACTTTACGTAAATACATTTATGGTGTAATTAAAATGGACAAATTGCACAGGACCTAGACGTAGATAGAAAGGGGAAAATCGAGTTTAATTGGAAGTTTACATTGCATTAGACGAGCTCGCTGAAAAGGGGTCACCGAGAGGAGGAGTAGGTATACAGAAAACTTTACTTCAAAAAGTATCATGTAACAAATAGTTTTAGAATCTATCTCTCATTTGAAAAAAAAATCGAGTGAGTAAAAGTTAAAAACCCAAAATTTTATTCAAACAAAAGTTTCTGTTTTTTTCTTTTTTTTTTTTTATCGAACTTGCATTGTATAGTAGTTCGTTTCGAAAGAGAGAGAGAGAGAGAGAGAGCACAGAGATGAATAATTGAAATGCATCCGAGAAAAAAAGCGTTTCAAGGACTAAACAAATAAAAATGGTTTTTGGGAAACGCCAGCGGATGCAGCAGTTCGTGTTATGAGAGAGCAACTTTGTCGTGGGAATAATTGAGAATGATTGATTTTTGGCAGAGAGAGAGGGACTTTAGAGTCCTTAATGTCGAAGCGATTAAATCGATATATCTGTCGATTGAATAAAAAAAACTTGATTTGCTTTATAGTTGTTGACAAAATAACACTAGGGGTAGCTGGACTGGTTGTGCAGTTGATTAAGTATCTTTTCTATAAGTTTAAGCCTTACTCTGCTAGTTGTCAATCTACGACCAAGGCCCTAAGCACTCTGGCTTCTTCTTCTGATTATGGTGATTAAAGGCCTTGTTGTAGCTCAGTACAATGTGCTATCTGTGCGGAATATGACTCTGTTACAAGTGCCGAGAGTGTGGAGCATGGCCAACGAGCTCGCCAGCCATGGAACAAGTCTTGCCTCTCGTTACAGGTACTTCTGAACGAGGTGATCAACGAGGCTATTAGACAATAGAACGACTTGCTTCTTCTACATGGACGAGGCTATTCAATGAGACTGTTCAACAACAGAATGAGTTGTTCAACTGTGTGGACGAGACCGTTTAACACTTTGTCGAGGCTATTCAACAACTGAAAGAGTCGATCAACACGGTGGGGAAAGCTGTTCAGCAATGACTACGTGGACGAGACCGTTTAGCACTTGGGCGAGGCTATTCAACAACTGAAAGAGTTGATCAACTAGATGGACAAGGCTGTTCAGCAATGACTTCGTGGACGAGACCGTTTTACACTTGGGCGAGGCTATTTCAACAACTGAAAGACTCGATCAACTAGGTAGACAAGGCTGTTCAGCAATGGAATGAGTTGACTCAACTTCGTGGACGAGACCGTTCAACAGATTGACGAGGCTATTGAACAACTGGATGAGGTGGTCAACAGACATTCTGTCCTGTTGTGCGGAAGGAAATCGCCTCCCGAATCATTGTCTGTTGCAAAAAAAAAAAGGATCACTAAAATCTAAAATTTCCCATCCCACTTTGGTGGTTTCTCGCACAGGAGAGAGGGTTTTTACATCACCCAAATTCCCTGGAAACTGCCTTTGCCAATATTTAAAGACCTGCTTCCTTTGTTCCCACAAAAAAGGACCTTAACAATAATTTCGCTGAATAGAACAGAAAAAAAAGACAAAAACTCTATTCTCTAAGTCACAGTATCAAATGCCCGACCTTTGTTTCAATTCCCCTTGACTTCCTACATGGGATCCATGTAGGTACAAGCTGTGCTTTATTAAAAAACATCCACAAGTTAGCCAGAAAAAGGTGCGGTAGTAACAAAGGGCAAACCCATTAGCCATACATCAAATACATTAACCATGACGTTTGCTTTTGTTCTTCAGCTTTCCCTCGAGTGAAATATAAATCCCTACCCAACTGTTCAACCGTTCGTCCTCCACTACCATCTCGTATCCGCTCATCTCGTAGAACAATTAACAACTTGGGATATAGAAACATTGTGTGAAACTACAACCAAAGCAATTCATCAAAACATCATCATTCATTTTGCTAACAAAACCAAAAAAAAAAAAGTAGAAAAAATGTGTAACGTTGCTACTGAAAGAGTATGCATATGTTTCCTTGTGCGGTACCGCCTTAAGGCTGCCACCACTAATCAAGCGAAGAGCAGAGCAGATTTCCAAAAGCTCAAATTGTATGACTTGCAAATTTGTGTGCATGCATGGCGCTGGGTTATTAATGAAACGTGGGGGCAACAATTTCTTTTCTTCTCTTTCGACGACGACGACGGCGAGAGAGTTACCTTGTTTACCCGATGTAACGTCATACCTGGTGCCTGAATTACCAGTTCTAATGGCGAACAACATTTGTAAACTAGTTTTACAATGTTGGAGGTTCCCACACATATACGAGTCCCTTAAAAAATCTCCTTTGTTTTGTTCTTCCCTCCCCCCAGCTCACACAGCTCACACACTCGTGTGTATCTGAAGAGTAATTAAATTAAATTTGCGTATCTGTCAGTATGTATCTGAGAGTGGTGGCTGTGCTTTTGATGAAATGACAATTAATTAAAATGTTCGGTTGGTTGAAAACAAATGACAGGTTAAAAATGTTGTTAATGCTGATCAGCTTTTAATCTTTTTTATAAAAAATGCGCCGAAAATTATGTAATAATTTATCATTAATTGTTTTTTTCTTTGTATACTTTTAGGGCTGTCACAGATCCAAGAGATGGACGACGAGTTGCACTCAAAAAGTTACCCAACGTATTCCAATCGTTGGTGTCATCGAAACGAGTTTTCCGTGAACTGAAAATGCTTTGCTTCTTCAAGCATGAAAATGTAAGTACTCCTTAATTTTTTTGTTCTAGATAAAGTACCTTCTTCTCCCCCTAATCCTATTCCTCATTCTGCATCCTGGTGTGTATGTACTTGAAGTGAGCACTTCAAGTGTGCGCGTTCTGACTTTGAAGAGTCTTGAGAACAGATATGCAATTGTTTTACAATGTTGCCAAGGCAAGAATTGGGGAAGAGCGCGCGGGGGCTTTCGTTGCGCGGGAGAAGAATCCATTTAAATTAAATTGGGCGGTGGGGCGGGCGTCAGTGCTGGCAGGGATTTTATGTTCATGAAAATGTTGGAAAACTATTTCAGTATCAGTTGCTCATTAAGTCAGCTTTATAGGGTTTCCATTAGTGTTAAGTGATGAGTGATGTTTTCTCCCGACTCTTCTGCTGAGACTCTTTGTTGTGGAACGTTTGTGTGCGAATATGGGTTGAGGATGGTTTGAATTTTCCACTATCATGAACTTGAAAGTTCAAGAGAAGTGTAATTTAATTAAGTGCAGGCACAGAATACGCGTTTCTTGAGGGTCGAATTTGAGGTTGTATTATAAGATTTTGTTTTGTGAGCAAAAACTTTGAAGGTGTATAAAGGGATGTACAACAATGGTAAGCATTTAACCATAATCAGGGGCTAAAAAGTTTTCGGCAGAGCTATTAGAAGTTCGGATTTAATTTAAACCGAATCCCGTTTCGATGGTAATTAAGGCGAACAAAGGGACTCGACGACTACGATCTGGAGAGATGAGCTTAGTGGCGAAAGGGCCTTCTAGTACAGCTTCATCGGGAGTAGTATCTTACTCCTTTGAGCCAGCTGCCCCTATCGTGTTTACAGACTGGTCTCTCAAATTACTCCCCCTTTAACGATGTGGATGTCATTGTCCAAGGACGAGGTGATTACCTTCAATCTTGCTTCTTGGGCGAAGGAAGCCCTCTGATGTTACGAGCAGATAAAGGATAAGCTGAATCCTTTGCACCTCGTTGGTGGAAACAAGGAATTGTAAATGACACAGTTCATTTCATTCGATGGTCTCTTCCCGCTTCGCGTTTGGCGTAGGGCCTTTGCATCTAGTTGCCGAGAATGTCAATAAAGACTGGGCCGCACGTCGTTCGCTATTGTCGACAGCCACATTTTTCTGGTGAGCTAGTTTTAAGCTAACAAACTCTAGCCAAATTTTCATCCTAGCCTCTGCACCATCCGTGGCAGACCGTATTTCATGGATGTGCTTAGTTACGAGCCAGCCCTCAGGTTCGAGGTGGCGAAGAAGACCGAACCTCCGGTACAAAGACCATTTAGTCGCGGATGACAGAAAACTTGGTCTTCACAATTTTAAGCAGCGTGCCCGGGACCACAGAAGGGACCGAAGGCAACGATGTCTCAGACAGGGACGATAACTATGGCGAGTAACATCAGTAAAGCTCCATCTGGCAGCATTAGCTCCAGAGTTTGATTATCTTAACCCCATGCGACAGTATTAGTCGGTGAATTCCTTTAAATATTATGTTGTAAAGGACATTACCAAGAGCCGACCCCTGTGGGACTTCGTTGGTATTATTGCAGTAGTTAACTCTCTGCTCAATATGGTACCCTAGCTCGTAAAGTAGTTTGTGACTATCCACAGTATGGAACTCGACCTTTGAACTTGTGAGCCATGGGAAGCTGCTGTATGAACCCCTCTCTTTATGGCATCAATGATAGAATACCTACTGGTCCCCTGGAACAGCTCCTTTATGCTCTCACAGCGAGCAGTGTGCTGTATCTAGTTGAGACATGGGCGGTTACGACCAAGATTGTCCCAGAAAGCGGCTTGATTCCTTCGACGTGTTGGATTCTCCGTGATTCAGGAGACAGCTTCTCATTAGCGCTATTTTGTTTTGTTAGCCTCAAACCTAGTGAGAACTAACTTGCTTGGGCTTAATTTTGGCATTTCATTTCTGCTTTCTCTACTGCATGGTTGGTGTCCGAACTTATGTCGAAAAACTGTTAAGGTTTTTTGTTTTTAGCTACAATTCGCAGTATCTTTTCGAATGAACATGGTTTAGGAGGCAGAATGCTTGCTTTTAAAGCACAAATTCGAGGAAGTGTCTAGATCTTTGACTGCTCCTCACAACCACCAAAGAGGCTTACCGAATCTAAAAGCATTGCATTTTCCCATCAAACTATATCTCCATCCACGTATTTGATGTTAAAATTCTAACCGCAACTCGTGCAAATGGCGCATCCTCCCCAGTACAAATTTATTTCGAAAAATCAAACTCTTTTGCACAATCACTGATGAATTAATGTTTTCACATGAATTTCTAATGACTCTGGCCACACAATATCTAACCAGCAAGAGAACACATTTTACCCATTCTCTCGTTAGCTAAAATTCAATTAAATAGTAATTGTTTTAAAATACCACATGAATGGCATCGCTGCACCGTCATCTGAATTGATTTGGAGCCGCCTAAAATCAACAAAGCGGTATTCCACGTGCCATTCTAAAACATTTTCCAAATCAAATCAAAAGTCCTGATTAAAAAATAACATCAATAATTTTATATCCACCAATGGACACGGGTTGCAGGCCGGGGAAAGGGGGTAATAGAACTGTTCTCCAGAGTAGAGCCATCAATATGCATCACATATCAGTGCACAGGGTATTCACGCGCCTCCACACACATGGTATCCATCCACAAAAAAAGCTGGTCTGTGAAAGACCAAAAATTGCTTCACATTTAGTGGATTGAAGGAAAACATTTTCATAGGCGCGCACTCTATGGAACGGCTATCCTCATTCACTCATAACAATTGTCCGTCGACGTAGACGTAAATTATTGTTAATTTTTTTTTTTTGTTTTGTCTGCCTTTGTATATCTAGATACATGCCGTAGATACTTTTATGCACTTAATTTGTGCATTTGTGCATCCACGATAAAAATAAATAACAAAGTGCTTTAGCAACAATCTCGTTTGCGCTTGGTACCGCTAGCACACGATACTGTATCTACTTTGTGTATCTACGAATGTAAAAAAATGTATGTTTACGCATTTTTCACACACGCAAGTCACAGTTGCAGCACTGCATTGCTGCTGCAAACAAATCATTTACGGTGTGAGATTCCATTCAATGTGCTTCCTCCTTCTGCTACTGGTACTATTGCTGATGACCCCTTTAGGCGGGTGCACCGGCACCGGCACCGGCACCGCTGAGAACTTTATGTTTTTGTTTATTCCAAAGCATTCTCCCTAATTTCCTTTGCACTTTGACGCGCTACAAGACGTGTGAGATCGCATGGCAGAGTTAGAGTTGAAATGAATTTCACAACAAGGCGATGATGCAAGTACTACCGCATTTCGTCACTCAGTTTAGTTGGGTTCATTGATTTACTGTCGCGGCAGGTATACGCCCTCTACTCTTGGCATATCGACAACAAATCACGCTGACAGAAGCACTTGAACTTTTGCGCGATGAATTTCAAAATTTTAGGCACGTTCCTCGCGAGCTTCAAAAGGAATGAATAAGTATCTTTTTGAGGTTTTTTTTTTTTTTTCTTCTTCTTCTCTGTCCGCCTTGTCAGTATGTATAGATACTTTTTTTGGTTTTCGTATTTAATTTTTTGACAAATCGGTTGGTTTTTTGTGAAGGTCAGTGAATTGTATACATTTTCGGCGGAGCTGGTGGGTGGTGGCAGGCAGGCAGGCAGATTGTCGACGCATCTATATCTTTGTTTTGTTCGTGTTGCCTGTCGAATAATGAGATATTGGAATTCCGAGAATTTTTCGCGATGGATTTCGCATAAAATTACGTGAAACTTGTTGGCAGTTTTTTTTTTTTTTTTTTTTGTATTTCTTTCGGCCTTTGTGTGTCATTAATTGCAGGAAAGTATGGTGTGGGAATTTTTCTCTGTTGATACAGAAAGTAATCGTTTATTCAAATTTAATGCAGACTTTCTAGTAAAAGGTCACTTGCTCTTGTCATGTTATAAATTTATGTATTTGTTTTTAAATGCAAAGGGATGTAGCATTTATATTAGCGTTAAGGTCGAGAGGTAGTTTAGCAAGCAGTGTATGGAAATATGTCGTCGAAGACTTTGATTAGAGATACTGGATCTACTTTTTCTTCTTCTTTAGGTGAAGTTATGGTCCGAAGTAGAAATAGCACAAAGACTTATAGAAATGCCCAACTCGATACCTAGTTTCCGTTGTTCATCAGCTCAGTTTTCTAACGGAAACCACAATTGCTTAGGAGCATTTCACACCTGAGTGTATACTACAGAATGTGACTTAGTTAGATTTCATTGCATATGCTCTGGTGTCAGAAAGGTTACTAAGGTTTTTCAGCCATGTTTAGTCTTCGCATTCCTGCCAAGATTGTTTGAAGATAACGAATGAAAACTCTCATTGCTTCGCCTATCGATATTGGGAATGATCTTACGATAGATGACGTGCTATCATGCCATCTGTTCAACAAAATTTCTTGAACATTTTTTACAAGGTATGAACTTTGCCACCATCGGATAAGGATGCCTTTGGCTTGTTTGAGAGAAAAGTTCTTCGAGTGATCTTTGATCCAGTAGGCATACACAATGAGCAAAATGATGAAATATGCAATCAAGGACATCAATTTAGGCAGTCTTGGGTGACTAAATTGGCTCCGATCCGCTCAGGTCCATCGCAAATAAAGACAAAAAGTCGCAGACGTTTAGTTACATATAAGTCCCGAGCAACGTCACGTGTGCTGTATGTACATATATCCTATGCATTGCCGAACATAGAACCATTGCCTTTAGGGGCAATGTAAGGAACAATTTAAGTTCAATTTACTAAGTTAGAAGCCTCCAGCAGTAGTTGTTAAAGTCGCCCTAGAACTTAAAGTTTAGCCTCTAAAGAATGCGTTCCTTGAAGACAATCGTTCCTAAGAATCATTGCAGCTTGGGAAAATTTCGCTTTTTCCTTCTCAGCTTAAATGGGCAGTACTTTAGTGGTCACATTAGGGTCAAAACTTTGAGTCGTACATATATGATGTTCAGCCAAATATACGTAGCAGGATTGCTATGCATCTGGTACGCTGTATGTAGCACTTTTTCAAGCCTCTCATCTCTCATGAATCGCATTTTCATGAGTTCGCTGGAAGGTCTATGCTTCTGTTTTTTCTTACACCTATATGTATGCTACATAATTCGACGAGCTAAGAAATCATTGCATACATTTAGGTGCCAATTAAGTGAATCCATGCTCTGGGGACCAATGCCTCTTCAGCTTATATCTGCATGTATTGGCAACAGAGATCGGGCTAACATTTGTTCTAAACATAGAGCCCGATTTTTTCTCTATTTATATCATAAAGGAACACGCATTTAAGTATGTTCTCCTGTAAATATCTACAAGATCCATTAAACTCCCTTTTTTTTTTGCTCAATTTGTTCCGTTTTGTTCTTCCTGTCGGGTGTGACCATTTAAGGCGAAAATAAAAAACATGTAAAAAATATTCCTTCCTCTCATTAATGATGATGATGCCTTGCATCGCACGTCATCACCACAGATAATGATCAGGAGTAGCATCATAATTTGTGTTCTATCTCGAGGCCATTAATTATTAGAATACTTTGCACCTCATTGGTAAATGATGCCATCATATTCTGCGCCGTTAAAATTTATACCTTTTTTTTTTTTCATTTTGCTGCTGCTTGTGTGTCGTCTTCATTTATCCTTCAAGACCTGGGGTGAAGGAGAACACCTCGAAGTGGAAAAAAAAGAAAACGCAATTACAATCACATTAACGGCGACTATGCTACGTAACAGCAGTGTCCACCAACCTGGTAGTAGTTTCTAAACAAAGCGCCGCCACTAGATTCGCTTTCGTTTTTCTTCCCTAGGTGCTGGTGCAGTCACATCCAAGCTTGAGATACATAACTTAAGCCGATTAACTGCGGCGGCTTTTTTTTTTTTTTTGGTTTGTGGAATTTTTCTTCGCACAATTTTCCGCTTTTCTAGAGGGAAACACACACAGAGGAATTTTTTTTTTTTATATTGTTATCTGGCGACGAATGAGTTCGGATAGTGGTCGAGGCCACAACGCAGCTGCACGAAGGATACACTAGACTCTTTTGTAGATACTTTTATTTTTTTGTGTATGGTGTGGCAAAATTTCCTTTTCGATTACGCAAGGAAATGCGAATTTTCTGATAATTTACTCTTGGTGCAGCTGGTGTGGTTAAAGATACTGTTTTTTGTGTTTTGTATCTTTGTATCTTTTTTGTTTTTTTCGTTTCAACTGTTGACCTTCTCTTTTTGTAGGTATAGCCTGTTGCTGCTTGCACATGAGCGAGAGAACAAAGAACCTCGTTGTGCATTGCAAGTTGAGAGTGTCTATAGGTTCGCATGGAACAAAGGAAACTTGGTGCGTAATTTTTATTGACAGTATGGATAGTGTGAAATCCTTTGTGTGGCTGGGGCAATAGCCAACAGCAGGCACCGATATTATTGTGAAGTGTGAGCTGAACAAGAGAAAATCGATTTGAAAACAAAAGCGCCCGAGTAACGAACCATTAGACCAGTGAATGCAATTTGAAGTGGTTTATTGAATGAGTTGTAGACTGGGCTTTTTGATTAAATTGAAAATAGCAAGGAGAAAGGAAATTAATCCCTGCCATAGGGATGTGAATAGCTTGTTCAGAAGGGCACTATTATGAGGTTCACACTGGTCATTTAAAACTTTATACAAGAGTGGTTCTAAGTTGTAACTTTGTTCGAAATTCTTTTATGATGAGTAGGCTATGCATATGTATGTATGTATCTTCCCTTCGCTGTCAAGATTTAGGAATAGCAATTGACAGTCGGCAGGGAATAGTTGATGCACTTCGTATGGGGACAAATTCAAATCTTTCATCAAAATCTCCCATGAATCCCATTTTCATGAGTTCGCCAGAAGGTCTATGCTTATCTGGAAAACCTGTTTTTTTCTTACACCTAAGTGTAGACTACACAATTCGACGAGTTTAGACATCATTGCATACATTTAGGTGCCAACTAAGTGAATATAGCTATCAATGCCTCTTCAGCTTATATCTGAATATGTTGATGCCATAATGGGGTTACAAACTTCGAACTTCTTTTATGATGAGTGATGATGAGTAAGATATACATATGTATGTATGTACCTTCCCTTCAAATCTTTCATCAAAATCCGCTTTAAAGACTGCCTGTTGCTGCCCAATCGATTGGCTGGATCGTTTGGTTGATGTTCGACATCACTTCACAAAGCAGCGATAGTTACAACAACATCTGCAACTGTCCCGCGTTGTTGAGTCAGTTCTTAGTCCGAAGCGAAGGGCTGAACGCCAAGTAGTTTCAATTTAACTGCATACATTGCATTTGATAATTGCTCCTCAAAGTATACTAAATAATTCGTTGAGCTTACGATTTATTGCATATTCTGCAGTGCCAGTTGAGCTCGAATTTGTTGAATTTTTGACCAGAAACACAGTGATGGATTGGTGGAATTTTACATTGTCAAGCTGCGAAATTCATTCCTAAGACTCTTGCCTGGTTTGGATGTCTTTCTCGTGAACCCAAGCCGTGTTTCCAGCTATGCAATCCTCAGCGATTTGCTTTCCATGCCTTTCGCTATTTGAACAAAACCGTAGAAAACTCAAAAGTATGGCTCAAACTCCATGTGGCAACTCAGTACAGTGGTACCAAGTCAAAGAAAAATATTATATAATAAATCGGATACTTTTTGCACTCTCATTTTAAAACCCTTACTGGTCTCGAAATGTGAATACCAGCATTAGTATGTCGTCATATGCCGTGAACATGAAGAACAATTTTACCAAATATGTAGCAAGATACAAATTGCTAGAGATATTTGCAAATGTACTTCCACTTGAAGCGTCAAACCAAAAGGAATAAATGTAATATTCCGTAGAATTTCAATGGCTAAAAACCTTTTCCAAAATGTTCACATTTTACAATACCACACAGAGCTGTTACGAACACTTGTAATCGAAATCCAACGAAGCATCACCCTGTAAAATTTTCCATTGAATTTTCTAATTCCCCTTTAACTACACCAAACAGTTGCTGTCGAATCTATTATCCTGTTTCCCAGGATAAAAATGAATTCACAAACAAGTCAGGCGGAAAGTTTTCTCTTTATCAACAAAATTTCATTCAAACTGCGTTCACAGGGCGTATACGCAATATTTTCTTTTATTTTCGAAAAACGCTTTGTTGATTTCCGCAATCCGATCATTTCTCTATGTTCGGTTAGACACCAGGTTGTTCTGCTAACTATTTAATTTCCAAGAATTCAAATATTCATGTGTGCGCTGCGGCGGGCATCTTCAATCACAGGAAATTTGTAGCCGTGGGTGGGTAGCAGGTAGCAGGTAACAGAAAACAAAGGCAAACAAAGTTCTTTCGAACTTGACAGTGTTTCAGCCTCCAAGGACACCAACCCCCCGGTTCCCTTTTCTGTCTTTAAAAGGATGATAAATTTTGCAAGTTAAGGAGGGAAAAACCACTATGAGTCAAAGTCAAAACAAATGGAAAGGATGTTTGGTGAATGGTGAAGGATGTCGGAAGTATGGAATATATTTCTAAGAAATTTTATTCCATTCGGAATTCCCATATTTGTGGCCAAGTTATGGGGATGGGAGAAATCGATGTGTTGAAGTGAAGGTATTTTCCTTTTTTAATTGTTTTGATGAGGTCTAACGAGTCCTGAATTGCAATGGCAAACTCAATTCGAGGAATTGGGTGAAAGGCGAAGAAAGACGACGACGACGAAGAAGAAGAACTTAACATGTTTTGGGTTTAATTAATAATAAAAGTTTGTCACAGGTGAGGTGAGAGGATTTAACAAATTTTGATGGCAAACTGGGGAGCTCTGGTGGACGTTTATTATTTAAGTTGAAACCAATTACTGTTTGGTGTATAATCGAATTGGACAGTTTGAAAAGTTTATGTGAGTTGTGTGTATATGTTTGGGTAAGTTTGAGTTCCTTAATGGAGTTTGAATTGAAGAGGACACGTGTCCGTAAGTGAGAATTTATGGAATTGGCCCTTATTCTTGATTAGACTTGTTATGATCCGATAGATAAGTTGCTTTAAAGTGTAGGTTTTTAGGAAAAATGAGAGGTTTTTTCTATTTGCCTGAAAGTATGCCGCAGAATGCAACCAGTTTCGATTTCGTTGCATACCTTCTAATGAAAAAGATTGTCGGTTCAGTGGGTCTTACATAACTGTTTAAAACTTTGTTTCTTGCCGTGGATTTTTTTTTTCTTAATTTAGAAAACAGACAGCAAGTAGTCCATAATATGTCTTGACGTTGTTTCTCTCAACTACACGTTTTGTTTATTTAAGAAAAAAAAAACATTGTTATAGCAATACTTCTTTCTTTCTACTGAAAAGACTCGATCTTACATTTCCTTTGTAAGAGTAAGACGGGACCGGCGCTAGGTTCACACTGATACTGGTCTTCTTCGTCAGTCTAAAGAAAAAAGCGTAGAAAAACATAGACTTTTTCAAAATAACAGAATGGATTTACCGGTTCACGTTGATATCTTTACCTCTTAAGTTTCTTATAACATCAAATGTCGATAGTTCAAGTAATTAATTATCTAAAATCGTACTAAGTTCCGCACATGTTACAGCCGCTCCTATACACAGCAGTTGTGTCAAAATAGAACTAATCGTACTTCCGCCTAAAAGTATGCCAAGGAATTTTGTTAGTTTCCTTTGAGCTTGCATATTTGTTGGTAACATTGAACTTACAAAAATAAATACGTTTACTTACCCAGAGGTTGCCCCTTTACACTCTGGTTACTTGTGGATTTTAACACTCAATTATTTTCTTTTATGACCAAACATATATTGCTTTCAACTCCATTTGTGCGAGTGAAATCCTGTTGATAACCTCAAATCAAATAGGGAAAACCTGATTTGCTTATATGTAGGCACAAAAGTATGCTACGGAATGCGACTATGTTCTTTTTCGTTGCATAACCTTTAGTGGTCTATAAATTGGTAGCAGTCGCTCATAGTAGACATGAATAAACACAATTTACTTATTAAAGTCCTGTATTCTCTTGTGGACAATAGGGCTTTTCTGACGTCTACGTGTTATCCTGCACGGTTTTTTGGAATATGCCTCAGCTTTTCCCAATTCTTTCCCTATTGCCGTGCTTTCTTCTTGACTGTAATGCGTCATGTATTTCATGTCGTAAGTCCTCTCATTCTCAGTTTAGCTATAGCTGGAAGTATTATCTATTTATTAGATTAAATTTAGATTCAGATTTATTTATATGTTTTTGTTGACTATATTATCTGACGCCTTAAAGTATGTCGTTGTTTTTTCAGTATTTGTAGGTCAATATTGTAAAAATTAATACAATTTCATTCAACCTGAATCGCTATTCTAATCAATATGCTTTCAGGCTTCCTGTCAACAATGACAAGACTCTGAAAACAGTTTCCTATTTTTACGCCGAAGGGTGTGTCGAAATGTCGTCGTTCTCTCCTCTCTAGCTTCTAAATAAATAACAACTCTTTTAATAAATATTTCTAACTGCCTGGGCCTCCTTTAGTACCCTGAATTAGGTTTCTCCTTTACACAAAATCGATTAACGAACAGGGTAAGAAATCGGTCAATAATACCCTCTACCGCGTGTCGGTAAAACTTTCAATACTTTCTGCCTCTTCACTAGAAAACTCGGCGAAAAGATACTATAGAGAGTAACGATTCTAATATCTTCGCCATCTCTCGGAAGGACGTAAAGTAACTTTTCCTTTTGGTGAACACAAAAAGTTTTCCCCCGAAAGGCATCCGTTCCGAAATAGCGAAGAGAAGGAGGTGTACAAAGTTTTTGGACTCGAAACTTTCTACGAAGAATTTCTAAAAAGGATTTACTTCTTATAACGTTTCGCTATGGACTTGGACTCGGGAACTGAATTAAAGGTTGTATTTATTTGTAATCCTTTAACACTTGTACTATTAACAAAATCAACACAAAAAGGATGTTCCGGCAATCTCATGTGTCATTCTCTTTTCCATTTTTTGTCCACGAGTTGATTTACCAATTTATATCCATTTATCGCAAATGTCTGACATGAGTTTCTGAGTACGTGGAAAAAACATCAAATTTTTCTGAATAGAATAACAACCCATCAAAAAACTAAAACAGTTTTCGAGAATTATATCGAGAGAGAGAGAGCGAGTTTGCATCCGCGTGTATCCTTTTTAATCGATTTATTTGTACACATATAGTTTCGGGCGGATTCTTCTGTTGTTGTTGTTGTTTTTTGTGTTTTTTAGGAGTTTCAGCTCGCCTCGTTTGTAGACCAATTAAATAAAGCACTCGAATATGTGTGTTGTGCAAGCGAGGAGTAGAGATATAAAAACAGAGATAAAAACGGATTAGGTGTTGATTTGATTGTGTTGAAGGATTTAAACGTAATCCTCTTGCAGTTGCAATAATTGCAAATATTTGTTTTTGGACACATGCACAAGTGAATCAGTGAATCAGTGGAAGGAAGGGGGGAGTACATTTTACATTTTATAGTTTGGCATTTGGAAGTGATTAGAAAGGATAGAATAAGTAATTACCATTTGATGGAAAGTTGTTCGTTTTAGTGAGGGGATTTTACTGCAACTAAAACTAGGATTGATGGTCCAATTGACTGGAATTTCAAACTGACGATGTGGCTTATGACTAACGAGCCCCTTAACTGTGTTTGATTTCAGGGCCCCGGGTGTTTTAGACGTACGTAGGAAAAGGTGGCAATGAATAAGTCAGATTTCTGTCATCAGTGTACTTCTTTATGTATGTCCTGCATCCCATCGTGTGTTCTAAAGCTGCTAAAATTTTTACTTCTTTTCTCATTTGCAATTGCTGTGGCCTTCCTGCATCCACCACTGTCACTTCCGCCATTATGTGGTGATGGCGTGATGATTTTCCCCGCAAGGACCAGCACAGTACAATGGACCAACTAATGGTCTAAGTGCTGGTTTCAACCAAGGTACCAGCACCAGTACTAGCGAGTGCTTACTCGTTTCTCCTCTCTTATAAAACGAACGAAGTCGTCCAAAGTACTCTTAAAGTTGAGTGCAATTCTACCCCCGTCGCCCATTGACTGGCCTTGGAATTTAACCTGGTGTTAGTAGGCCTCTTTCAAAATCACCTCACATTTAAAAACACCTAATTTCGCGGCTAAAACCTCCGTATCTTTCAACTTGAGGACCAGTTTCAGTTGCTCATATTGCCGGTCCTTCAAAGTCACTCGTTGCTCCGGCAGTTAATCTTCTGAATCCCTCCTCCAATAATGCGCCATTGGCCATTTTCATATCTAATTTTCGAAGTAACTGTTTGAGATTTGAATCGCTTCTAATCATCACCAAAACCAAATAACAACTGAGCTTGACTTCTGTCAATTAATTTTGTACCCAAGAAATATGCAATGGAATTTGATGATTTCTCGATTTCATTGCATACGCTTCATTTTAGCGTCTCTGTTTGGGCTTCAGAAAAGTACGATTGTTTCAACTTATCGCATATTATCAGCAGTCAACTGTCCTTGATCCATTTGTTCTGTGATAATTGACGTAGAATTGTCCCCGAAAGCATGCACAGAAGTTTGAGCAGTATTTAGTCGAGGATAAGTTAGATTTTGAAGACTTACCCAAACTTAAGGGACTAATCTTTCCTTAACAGTTCGCTGTCTTATTTCATTGAGTACAGTGAGTGATATTTTAAAGAGACTCGCGAGGAGTCATTCGGATCCTCGGACCCAAATTGGACTTGCTTAAGCATTGTCTCAAAGTATAGCGAGAAAAATTCTTAGCGTCCCTCTGGCTGACTACTTCTGACCCCGATGACATGAAATCTCAAATCTTCCCTGGTTTTTACTGCTTCCGTTTATAATACCTGTACATGAAACCAGAAGTTATGCTCTTTCATAAAAAAAAAAAAAACGACAAGCCTACATTTTATATCTCTCAACTTCATAAACTTGGTTATCTAATAATTTCCTAACCATCAAAATCCATCATGTCATTCCACATCAGTGCACTTGAGGCCAAAGTATAAAACCAGACCACCGTCAGTGTCTCCACTCCATCCATCTGGTAGCAGAGAATCAACCCTTCAACGCTTCGCACTAGTAATTGACATGAGTCGTGAGAGTATGGCATATCTATCTAGAGACACTTGAAGTATGAGGACAAACGACGCGCGTAAAAGAGGTTTCTATCTTATGTGTGTGTGTGTATCTTTAATTACTTTTGAATCATAATTAAGTTCCAACAGCCTTTTTACTCAATTAACCCATCCTAATGGCCCCCTTGACAGCCCAAGAGATGACTCCACATACACATACACTAGCTGCAGTTCCTCGTACCAATCAGTTGAGGTCTTTAATTGACGGTGTTTTTTTTTTTACGCTCCACTCCCTGTCTATTATTTGCTTCGTTTTCGTTTTTTTTCTGTTTCTTGTTGCCCCTTGGATGGAATGGAAGGAATCTCGCTCTACGGTAATTATAAGCATGGCTTCAGTTAATGGCGGAGGGTGGTGGCCCTCCATTCCTTTATCGCTTCCATCATTTTCTTTTTCTTTAACGAGAAAAAAGGTGAGCTAGAGGTGAATCTCTGTCGTCTGGGGGGATGATGGCGTGTCCTTTGTTTGTATTTCAATCAATAGTGGAACCTAATTGTCTAAGAGTCCTTTTTGTCCTTCAAAAATCTACACACCCTCTTTTCTGATCTTAATTTGAAGAAAATTTAATTTGATTTTTTTTTCTCTCTCTCTCGTTACAGGTACTCTCAGCATTGGACATATTACAACCACCTCATTTGGATTTCTTCCAGGAAATGTATCCTTTTTATAAAAACAAAAAAAAAAAAACAAGACAAAAAAGTAGACAGAAACTCAGAAGAACAAAGGAAAAGACTTTAGATAAACTTCCAGAAGAGGAAGGGAATTCTTTCTCTCCACAAAGTAACCACCAAGGAATGCAAATGAAAATGCTTTTCTTTTCCTCTTTCCTCTTTCCCCTATATCCTGGCCAAGCGATGAAATCAAGTTTGGTACTTTGGGCGAAATTATTTTCTTCGTTTGTCTCATTTTGTGTCTTTAAGAAAATATTTTATCTATGATATTTAAATTGAGCAATTTTCTTCTCTTAACCTAATAAAAAGAGACACATATTGATGCATAGATACCGCGTGTATCTATAGGTAGAGATTTTATAGATACTTCTTGAAAATAATGAGCATCCATTAGATAGATAGATAATAAGTGATGATACGTATTTTGATTACCATATTTCGGACGAGGCGAGAGACAAGAGACGAAGACGACGACGATGAAGTTGATGATGACGTCGATTTGAATTCAATAACTTTTGTGGGAGGCGAATGGTTCTTTTGTGAAGAAAAAGTTTTTCTTCTTTTTGAAATGGGTTCGGATAATGGAAGTAACGTTTTTGATGAGTCTCTGCACACGACCTTGGTTCCATAACCTTCCCCCCATTGAAAGGGATGGCATCGCCGTGTACTTGCGGGCGAAAAGTTTTTCAATTAAATCGAGATGAAGAAGTTATTTTTATGCGAAACTGGAACAAGTACAAGTTATTATTAGATAATGGTGGTTGCATTGTCTTATTTGAAATGAGAAATGCTTTTAGGAATGACGACAGTTTTATTAAAATGTTTGTCCATTCTATTGGTTGGCATATGAAGCGTCATGTTCTAGTTTTAATATAGAAATTGTGTGTCACAAATTGAGTCTGTACGTTGGTGGTCCGATTGAGAGAAAGACAGCTTTAATTAGCTCTCCAGAATTGGATTTATCTTTCTTAGCGCTGGGAGGCTGGGAGGAGGAGCCTTACACTCACTAACCCCTTTCCCAGTCTTAACCTGTGGAATAGATGCTCGTACGTTATTGTCAAATATCGTATCTTTCAGGATACGCGGCAGTCCTAGGAGTACGTGGCACAGGACAGTGCAGAAGGAAGCACGGCAACTGGGAAAGAGTTGGGGGAGCTGAGGCATATTTCCAGAAATCGCACACGAAGGCGCGTAGGCGTTGTTGATGTCCTAGGACCCACAAGGAGACACAGGATATAAGTTTTTGTCAAATGCAATATTTTTGATTGTTTGACATTAATTAAAGTCACTTGAACTCGTTTGAAGTAACTGAAGTAGGCTCGTGTATTTTCGATCGCAGTTTCGTTCGCAGTTCTCGAACTAGTTCGTTCTTCTAGTTCATTTCGTTCAATACAATTCAATTGCTCTGTTCTTACTGAACTATATATGTTTACGTGTCTATCTAACTGAGTCCTGAACTAAATGAACTAATATAAAATGATGTAGCAAACTAGTTCACTTGCTAGAGTTCCCTTTGAACTAGTTCGTTCGTGGACTACACAAGCCTCGACTGAAGTCTCAATTAAAGTCTTTAAAGCCTTTAAATTCAAGTTATCTTATATAAAATCCGTCTCCCTTTTTGTGTAATTTTTCATTTAATTTAACCTTAACATCGTCTCGCTTGCATTTGCTCATTATTAAATGAAAAATAATTATTTCCAATTATTTAACAACAAAATGGCAGTAATGTATCACTAAACTTAAGTGCCTTTGCCCATTTTGAAAATGTCCTTAAATTATTATTTAACACCATTTGTCATCCTCTTTAACTTCATTTTATTTTGTAAGTCATTAACACCCTTAAGTCCAACCCATTAAACATTGCAAACGGTACCTGTTTGTCATAAAAAAAAAAAATAATTTTGTGCAAGTCACATAATCGAGTTTTTCATTTCGTAATTAAAAATAAAGTCCAATTAAAAAGGAAGCAAGAAAAAAAAAATGTTTAACTCAAAAGTTTGCTGACTTTTATTGCCACATCCCTTATTTTCGATAAATTAAATTTCATACCCGTAAGTAATCCTTGCAAACCATGAAAGAAGCATCCCCCAAAAGAGTAATTCAATAGCTCTTGCGTGTCCTTTGAATGACCCTTGAGTGGAGAATGACAAAAAAGGAATTTAATAAAAAAAAACCAAGAAACAAGAAAACATTCAACGTAACTGAATAACAAATTTATATCTTTCGTGTCTTTGCATAATGAAAGGACAACAAAAAAAGGACCTATTTCTTAAGACCAAACAAGTACCCATGTGTCATCATAGTTACTTTGAACTTTTTTTTTTTTCTTTTCATCTTTTTTTTCGTTATTTATTTGCTTTCCTTTTATTAAACATTCTCAAATGATTCGATTTTTTTTTGTTCGATTTAACGCTTTATTTCCTATAAAGAAAGGATAATTGTGGTTGGTAACTTCAGGGTGAATGGCAAATAAAGGAATTCGCTGTTTTTCTTCTTCTATGTATTGATGAATAGTTGAAGGGTACTTTTAACCGAAACAGGTAAAAGAATGTAAGTCATAGAATGGATAATGATCTTTTTGATCCCCCAAACTCAACATCTTTTTATTTTGCTTTCACTAAAATCCTTTGTTTCTAAATGCACTCCTAAAAGTATGCTTGGCAACTCATACGTCAACAGTTCCCATTGCATATTGGTAGGCATGTCTTTGTTTTCTCTTTATTTATATTTCTTCAGTGTCCTTTGTCTAATGAGTCGTTCGTTTGAGGTCCTTTTGAATGGGCTTTCTGTCTGACGATTTCATAGAATTTTCATTGACTCGGCTCACTATTAAACGCTTATAAACTTGTGAACCAGTACATACTTTGCATTGATACCATTGGATAGAGTCAGTGATTCCTCGTTTAAACATTATCTTTATGCAATTGTATTTTTGTTTATTGCGACCTGCTCATAAAAAGGACTCCACTTGTACCAGAATCTACTCGGTAAGGAATTAAAAGTGAGCCATTTTTCGGCCTAGCGACCCATCCCTGACAACCACCTGGCCACATTCCAAAACTAAAAAAATCCCTGAACTCAAGTGACATTTGCTTGCAGTCCTAAAAGTATGCTTGTTAAATCCTTGTTCGTTGCATATTTGTAGGCACTTTCTTGTTTCTTTATAATTTCAATGCTTTTTCACTGCCATTGAATTAATATTTCTCCGACTTGTATAACTTCTCAGTTCGAAGTAAAGTACTATGCCCTCATGAAGTATCTAATTGTGGTGAACTTCACCATTCAGTTGTGGATTATAACACAAAAATCCGCACACTAAAAGTCCTTTGAACTGTTCCGAAACATTTTAATTCACTCATCCGTATCCAAAAATGCAAAGATGAGAGGATTAATTATAGCATAAACCTGTATTCGGAAAGTTGCACAAACAATCCCTTCTCAGATTTTCCATTTTGTTGCCGAGACAAGAGTAATTAAGAGAAAAAACAACCCATCACCCGCATCACAGACAGGGGTAAACAAAAAATAAAACAAGAGCGAGTATGCTTAAAATAACCCTGCGGGGAGTCAAGAATAGGTTTTTGGATGAAAAAAAAAAAAAGGTTTTCAATTTGTTTTTTCCTTAACCAAGATGTTTTTTTTTAGATATGTGATAACTGAACTATTACAGTCAGATCTGCACAAGATCATCGTATCGCCGCAACACCTCTTAGCTGATCACATAAAAGTGTTTTTGTATCAGATATTGCGCGGGTTAAAGTATCTACACTCGGCCCGGATCCTTCACAGAGACATCAAACCAGGTAATTTACTGGTCAACAGCAATTGTGTCCTGAAGATATGCGATTTTGGATTGGCCCGAGTCGAGGAGCCCGATCAATCGAAGCACATGACACAAGAGGTGGTCACACAATACTATCGAGCACCAGAGATCCTAATGGGTGCTCGTCACTATTCGGCCGCTGTTGACGTTTGGTCAGTTGGTTGTATATTTGGTGAGTTATTGGGTCGTCGTATATTGTTCCAGGCACAAAATCCTGTGCAACAATTGGAACTTATCACAGAATTATTGGGTACACCTTCGATGGAGGATATGCGACACGCATGCGAAGGTGCTCGAACGCATATGTTGCGACGGGCACCCAAAGCGCCATCTTTTTCGGCTTTGTACACACTAAGCTCACATGCGACACACGAAGCGGTGCATTTGTTGTGTCAGATGTTGGTATTTGATCCTGTAAGTAGACGAAGTAAATGTTATGTTAATTGAAATTGTAATAATCTGTGTGTGTTTGTGTGTAGGATAAGAGAATATCGGTGACAGATGCCTTGGCCCATTCATATCTGGACGAAGGACGTCTTCGGTATCATTCGTGCATGTGTAAATGCTGTTTTACTACCTCATCCGGTATGCGACAATATACGGGAGATTTTGAGCCATCAGCTGGTCAGCCATTCGATGATTTGTGGGAGAGGAAATTAACGTCTGTGCAACAAGTTAAAGGTAAGCTATACATTCAAGAGCAAATTTATTTATTTCCAATTATTCCTGAAGATAGATAAATGAATGCGTCTACACAACTGATTAGAATATCGCCTGATAAAAAGTCTGCAAGGCATTTGAGTTTTTAGTTGGAAGAAAATTACCTTACACATTCTGGCTAATCACCTAATGCAGGATGCACCAAATCCTACCCTAAAATTTGACAAATCAGAGAGTTATAAATTTGTTAGAATATGTCAAAAAAGCTAAAGAAAATTCGTCGATTCGGGCTTTCATGCTTCTTTCTTGTGTTCCACAAAGTAGCCATCTAGGTCCCTTTCTTTTAATTTTCACAATAAACGATGTTGAGAGGGCAATCAAACACTTCTCCGTTTCTCACTATGGTGTCAGTTTTTTTCAAATCCAAATTTGTTCTTCGCGGTATATCTTGCAATGCCTTGACCTTAACCTTATCAACCTGAATACCCCTGTGAAATGCAGAGATATTGCAGACATTCGTGACATTCATCGACTTCCCTCAAGCTCTGATGATCAAGCATCTCTTTACAACTCAATTTTTTTCATCCGAACCGCCGCACCTCATACGGGTCCAATATATCAATTTCCCGTAAGCTGCAACCCTCACCCAATTTGATCTCAGCCGCAGCACTCCCTGCCTCAAATACCATCTCCAAGTTCTAACTTATTAAGCCAAATAAATGTTACCAGAGCTAAATTACTCAAGTGATTTATGGCATCCCATAAAGTTGCCATCTAGGACCTCTTCTGTTTATTTTTTTCTGAACATTCACTTCAACGGTTAATGATTGATGGAATTTACGCCTTTTGTATGTTTTCGGATTTGATTTTCAAGTAATTCTGAGATTCATACCCATGAGTCATAAAAGAAATCAAATAAAGCAGATTCTAAACTCATGTGATAACGAATCAGAACAATATGCTTCGCAAGGTGTTCTTTGGTTTTTTTCAGACAAAAAGTCAATATATAATAATAATAAAACTTTGTAGAAGTATTCAAACATTTTTTTCAAAAACTTGGCTCATTTTATGCTCCATTATTCTTGAAGAAGACTTCTCTCTTTAAATTTGATATCACTTTTAACTACTCACACTTTATCTGTTGTGGAAGCGCAGAGAACACACAATTTTAATCCCTTTTTACACATTTTCAGAGGAAATGCACAAATTCATAGCGGAGCAGCTGCAAACCGGTCGTGTTCCACTTTGTATTAATCCTCAAAGTGCTGCATTCAAAAGCTTTGCAAGGTAAGTCGATACCCATCTTAATACTCTCAGCTCACAAAACAAAATTTATTGTCTTTTCTTTACTCTATCACTTTCCTTTTTTTTTTTCTTTTTATTTTTATTTTTTATTTGTTGTCTTTCAAAAAAAAATCAAAAAAAAAAACCTTATGTGCTGTGTTTTCTTGCAAAATTCGGTCTTTTTTTGAATTCTGTTGTTTCAAAAATAAAAATAAAAATAAATTATCTTTGTTTTTATGTAATGTTTTAAATTTTTTTCTTAACTTCTTATACAAAAGTTAATATTTGCATTTTTTTACTTAAAAAAATAATTATTATTATTAAACAAAAAAAAAATTAAAATTATTATTATGACAAAAAAAAAATAGCCAATGAGATAATCTACTAGTACCACTGCTGCTGTTGCTGTTGATGCTGAATAATTAAATAAAACTAAATGTCTATAGTCAACCACGACATAAGAACAAAAAAAAAAAAACAAAACATAAATAATTACTCAAATATGTAGAAGAAAAAAAAAACAAAAATTTTATACTGCACAATATATATATCGTATATCTAAAACAAAAAAAAAAATATATAAGAAAAATGTTCTGCTGCCATCTTTAAATTGTAACTCTAACTACACACTCTCAAAATGGTTATCAACAGTCAGTCAGTCAAAATGTTATAGACAAAAAATCTCACAAATCTCATCAAAATATACTTGTCCGCCACCAAAAATAAATAAAATTATTGCATCCAATCATCAGGCATTCAGATTTAAATAGGTGTGTTCAAATATACTACTGCTATTACATATATACTATATATATATATTTTTGTATATATTTTGTTTAATTTTATTTAATGTGACTTTGTTTTTAATTATTGTGGCCAATTTTATTTTTAAATTTTATTTTAGCCTAAAGTATAGCTAAAAAAAAAAAATTAGAATTAATAAGAAAGCACAAACAACAAAAGAAAATATTTTTAATTAAACTTTTTTCCCCTCCTTCCCTAACTCACCATACACTTGATGTTTTTTTTAATAAAATCATAAACATAATCGACTATGATATGTGCATGTACAAAAGCAAATAATAATAATATTCTTAATTTCATACAAGGACTCATAAATAACACTTAAAAATAAAATTATTTGTAAGTTTTATTGTATAGGATATATTATTTTTTTTTTTTTTAGAAAAGTTAATAACCAGTTTTTGTAAGTGTACATATGTGTTTTTAGTTACCTAGTAGTGTAGTGTATGGAACTACAAGGCTTTATATATTTTCATTCGTCCGCGTTATGTCAGTGAAGTCCAAAATGAATGTAAAATTGTACCTATAGATTACAATTCGCGTGACATGCTTCAATGTGTAGCTTTGTGGACCATGATTAGATACAATCTTGAGGCCCTTCGCTGGTAAATAGTCCAATCCGTCTACTGTGTAACTGAGGCCAACCAAACACCAGAGTTGCCGAATGTACTACTAAGGGAGTATTCGTACTCCCTTCTCATAGACTGTACTCCCGTACTCCCCTCGTCCTGATTTTACTCCTTTTAATACATTTTGATACTTCCAAATAATACTATTATTAAATCGTATAATACTTTGGAAGTAACTCTATTTGCGTTTACTTTTTTGTCACCCTTATTTCATTAAATGGACCATAACGCACTGGTGTAATTACCCTGGGGTAAAACGGACTTTTTATAGAAGAGGGAGATGAAGTGTTTATTCCAATTACAATGTGGTCTCTTCTATTTCAGTCAGGACCTGTTTAGTAGCAGTTTATGACTAAGTGTGGTTACTCCACGGGGGTACGGGGTAAAAATTCAGCCAGTGTTGAAGCAGTTGAAGAGCCGTGTAATACTAATACATTCACAAGTTGTCAATTTCGACGTTAAAAAATAGAATTTTATCCCGCATTAATTATCCAGTGTATGATGAGAGTAAAAGATAGAAGGAAGAAAAAATTCTTTTCTTGTGAACTCTTTCGGCGCCTTATATTTTATATGGAGAAATAAAGAGAAAAAAAACGTTAAACTCCTTATACTCCCGTACTCCCCTCAAACACAAAATACTCCTCTGAAAACTTCTAAAATACTCCTCTTCGAAATTGGAAGACGGCATCCCTGCCAAACACTATTGCATTTGTGTAAGGCAGTTGTTTTTTCATCTGCCTTTTTTTGCGCATTTGTGTAGGAACATTGATTGATATTGACCTTTCGGAGGGGCTCAAAGAATCTCCTTCCTTTGAACATGAATATAGCAACTGATTCGGTTGTGCTCTATCCTTTTGCTCCGTTACATATGTAAAAGCTTCCTTGAATCTCTGAACTTCTTAGTTTACTAAGCTTTATTACTCCTACCGTCATGCGAAACATTCCTATCCTTGTATATTGTTCAGTAACAAATCCTTGAAACTGCTAGAACGATTCCTTCTTAAAACGAAGCAACTATGTACCTAGTTAAGAAGAACTCTCATCTGGATCACAGGGCACAGAAATTCTGTGAGTAAAGAGCATACTGACGAATGGCTATTAACGATTCTCTAGCAGATGTGTCCTGTGGGTGCCGTGGCTCAGTGGTTATTGCGTTGGACTACTGCGCAAGGGGTTTCAAGTTCGAATCCAGAAAAATACACCATCAAAAGTTTTTTTACGACCCCACGTCTTCCGAGTGTCTGACAAACATTCAAGAGAATTACTGTCTTGAGAAAGCTTCTCAAAACCCCTCTGCCCTTCGGATACGGCATAAAACTGTAGGTCCCTTCATTACGTGTACAAATATATATTACACACAACACGTACAGTTGTGAGAAGCAAGTCCTTGGTCCTCTATTACGGCCTTATATTTATTTTATTTTTTAGCAGAGGTATCCCACTACCCTGGAAGCTACAACACGGCGTACTTAAGAACTTCAGGGGTTCTTTTTTTAAACCACCGCTTTATCTTTGTCGTCTTGCCACCCCTTAGTTCCACTGAAGGAAGTATCTTCCTTTATAGAATACCTTTCGTTAACCAATCTAGTGCTGGGCATTCACATACTTAAAGCATGTTCGGATGTTTCATCCTCTTCTGGGCAAAGTCCACTGACTTTTTCCTGGCACAGGGTCAATTTGTTAAGGTGGTATTTTTGGCCACATTTTTGCAAGCCTCCGATGATGTCCCACTGAGCCACGGCATCCGAAACGTCAACATACAGCGATCGTGTTATGGTGTTAGTCTTTGGCCAAAAGCAACACTCTTCCAAGTTATTTATTTCTACGTAACCAAGTGCTTTCTACATATGTATGTGCCCCAGGTTCTTTTTTCTTATAGTTGAAGATGAATTTTGAAACTAAGATTGTATTTAATTTATGTGTACTTAAAATGGCTGGTGTCCAATCTAAGGGGAAGAATTGTTAAGATTTTTTCCCATTCGGTTGTAATTCACGGTAATTCTTTTCCGTATTTGTGTTGGCATACAACTGGATCCGAGCGAAATATTTTTCTTCTCAAATTAAGTGGACACTTGAACACCTTACAAAATGATCATTTGACAAGTTGAATAGATTTCTCCCTATATCAAATTATATTTCAAAAATATCATTAACTAGTATTAGTATTTTTTTTGTAATAAGTCTCTGAAAATTTCCTGTTAAAGTCTCCTCGTAGTTGAATGTTTTTTTGTTTTCATATGCACAAGCAATCTAACTTGCATCTCCTCCATCACTGATCATAAATTTTCCATAATTTTTGTTTTACCCCCAAAAAATTTATTGTTTATTTAATAAACTGAAGCTAGCATTATCTAAATTGGCCGTTAAATAAAAATAAATTTTTCTGTTTAAAAAATAAATATTTAAAAAAAAAATGTACTAAAAATTACAACAAAAAAAAAAGAAATTCGGAATATTCAAAATTTTCGTGTACAGTTTTTTTTTTTTACATAAAACAAATAAAGAAAGCAGCAGTGATTTTTAGTAGATAATCTCCCAAAATAAAAAATAAAATTAAAAAAAAAGAAACGTCGCTTTTTAGTACCAATTTTTTAGTTGTTGATTTGGATATTTGATTGTTTAATGTCAAAAATGTGTTCTTATTTTTTTAAATACTATGGATGGTTAGTTTGTATTAATTTTAATTTGTTTTTTTTTCTTTAATTTAGTGACACTAATATTGATGTATACATATCTGTGTTTAGATGGTATTTGGTGTGCTTTTTTATGTTTTCATTTAGAACATACAATTTATATGTAAAAGATATAGTTTTTTTTCTTCTTGTAAATCTTAACTTTTTATGATTATACACATTTACAGAACAAGTAATACATTTCAATGGAATTATTTTTTAAGGACGACAATTTTTTTCCAAATAAAATAAATCTTTAATAAAAAAAATAGAACCTAGGAGCATGAACTGTATTTTTGCATTAAACACTCAAACATTTCCAAACTTTCTACCACAAATTTTGTCCCTTTACATGATTTCATTTCTCTCTCTTAAAATTCTTATTTACAAAAATTTTTGCAGAAAATTACTTAAGACTTTCAAGTGTTTCAAAACTGCTTCTGCTGATACTGCTTGTAGCACAAATAGAAAACAATGCTTTGGGTTAAGAAAAACACTCTCATCTCAATCCATTAAGAAGGCAACATTGCAACTTGTTCTAAAACCTATTGTTTTCTTGTTTGCTGCTTAAAAAAAAAAAAAAAAAACATAAGACTAACAAGGTTATGGTCGCAAGGTTAACACCTAGGTATAAGGATGTCTCAAGCCATATAGAATAAAATGTCACAAAAGCAAAAATACATATACTTTTTTACGTTATAAGGTCAGTGTTTATATTTCATATTAAGCTTGTTTTATTATTATTAGTACTAAAAAAAAAAACGAAGCAAAATACAGTTCAATTAGAGAATTGAGGATATTTTATTATTAACATAAGAGTGAAAGTCAGTGGTTAGGTGGTGATGGTTTATCTTTTGCTAGTTGAAATCATTATTTGGTGGTGGAGTAGAGAGAGACTCGTCCTATGATCACAAAAAAAAAATCGGTGAATTATACTACGGAGTGCAAAAAACAAGAACAAATTCTCCCCAATAGTTCGGACATCAACCATCAGTAATCTTTCCAAGATGTTTTTCTTTCTTCCAAGATGGCCTCTGCCAATAAACTGAGTAAAAAAATAAAACCTTGTGTAAACTATAGAGAAGAAGCGGTAGAATCAGAGAAAAAGCTCGCCAGACCAGTGTAAGCAAAATGAAGAGCGAGAGTGCTTTTAAGCGCGACTTCTTTGAATAGAGTGTAGAGCTGTACATGTTTTGAGAGATAAGGTGCTGATGGAATTTCTTTGCTGACTTTTCATTTGACTTAATTTAGTTTGTTTTGGAAATTTCTATCTATCTATCTGAATTTGTTGTCCCATTATTCTGGTGTATACAAATCTCAGTGGTGTCTCAGTGGTTAGTGCGTTGGATAACTAAGTATAAGTTCGAATCCATGAAAATACCATTAATGTTTGTTTAAGATCCCACCTCTCACTTTCAGCTAAAAATCATTTAAGAGAACTATTGTTATGCGAAAGCTTCTCAAAAAATCCCTCTGCCCTTAAGATACGGCATAAAACCGGAAGTTTCCAACACGTACAATTTTGACAAGCTAGGCCTTGGGATCAAGGATGCCATTTTCCAATTTCGAAGGGGAGTATTCAAGAAATTAACAGCGGAGTATTTTTTGCCTGAGGGGAGTACTGGACTTTTCCCTTTCATTGTTTACAAGACGCTTTAAAATTATCTCATCACATTCAAGTACAGATACCAGACGAAGCCCATCACACACTGGAGCAATTTTGCCCTGCGGCAACCCCGAGTAAACTCTCCTAAATTGGCAAAATGTATAAGCCCGCCTTTCAACTGCTTCAACACTGGATGAATATTTTACCCTGTTTCTTACCTTACACCTTCTCCCTCTTCTAAAAAGCCAGTCTTACCCCGGAGTAATTGCACCAGTTTGTGATGGCCCATTCAATGAAATTAAGATGACAATATACTAAACAGAATGAGAGTTACTTTCTAATACTCTTTTGTGGAAAAAATTGAAATGTTTTAAAGGGAGTAAAATCAGGACGAGGGGAGTACAGGAGTATAGTCTATAAGAAGGGAGTACGAATACTCTTCACAGCTGAACTAAGACCAAGATAAATGAATGAAACTCAGCAGTTTGTTTTCAATGCTTCCTGGTTCATTTAACTCCGTAAGGAAGTAACTGGCAAGAGTTCAATTGACTGCTAGTGCTGAGTAATCATACAATATCTAGTGCATGAATTGTATTACATCATTACTGTTTCCTATTCTTAGAAATAGATGGCCATATTTACAAATATTTTAATTTTGTCTTCTACTTGATTGACGATGCGTGTCTGAGCTAAATGGTTAGTGAATGAATCTAGATTGAAGTGCAAAAAACACCGAATCATTTTTTCAAGGTCCTACCTCTTGGGATCGTCTGACAAACATCAATGAGTCTCTGCCCTTCGGATGGGGCATATGTACTGTAGGTCCCTTCTGAGAGCTGTTTCCTCTAGCATTCATTTTGTGAAGGGCTATAATCCAATGTTTTAAAAAAGTTTCAACTGCTACACTGTACCCCAAGAAAGGACTCACATTTGAGCGCTACTTTGTACCAAAGCTTATGGCAAACTTATAATCTAATGAATCGCACTGCTTACACCTAAAAAATGAGAATCCCTTATTTTTTTTTGTAAGTCGGATTGCGGACAAATTTAAGACTGATTGCGTAAAAAAAGGATACAAAAGATCTGCATTCTCAAGACAATATTATACAATTTCGAAGAATTTTAGTTTTTTTTTTTTTTTTTTAAGTTAAAATCCTTTCTCTTAGGGTATACTAAAATTTAGAAACATTTTTTGTTGGTTACATACGTTACTGCATGCCTATTTCCTAGTTATTATAGATTTTGTTGTTTGTGCTTCAAAATTCATTCAAAATTAAAATTAGAAAAAAAAAAATATATATATATATATTCTTAGTTATAAATATATTTAAATGAAAATATTTTCAAAAACTAATCTCTTTCCATATTTTTTTTCTTCTCTTCTTCGTTTCGTTTCTATGTTTCTTTTCCAACAGTTCAACCGTCGCCCATCCTTCAGAACTGCCTCCATCGCCCCATCAATGGGAATGACGGCAAAATGAGGCGATAGCTGCCTAAAATAGATTACTTTCTGCCAAATTAAAATTTTATTTTAATTCTTAACTATAAATTTAAATAAAAATAAAACAAATTTGCATCGTAAAATAATACAAAACAAAAAGATAATTCTCCGAGAAGAAATAAATAAAAAGGGAAAACAACTTTAAAAAGCGAATAATTAATAAAGAAATCATTCCACCATTGTGTCGAAAGAGATGACAAGAACTACCACTCACCACACACTAGTCGATGAAAGGCGAAGGCGTTAAGTTTATATAAATAAAAAAGAAATAACTGCTGCTAAAAGGAGAAAACAAAATAACAACAACACACAACTCGATCGGTCATCGTAATTTGTTTGCCAAATTTACCTCAAGAAAATAAAAAAAAAAAAACACATAAAACAAAACATAAAAATAATGCGTTAAATTTAAAAAAAAACAAAAACAATTAAAACTAATATTCAATTTAAAAGTATATGTCGTCTTTGTAAGCATAAAACAAAAAAATCTCATTACAAAACTTTAAAATGATTATAATGTCCTAACTATATACAATTTCATTTCTTTTCTTTTCTTATTGAGTAACATAATATTGGAAAAAAAAATCATATAACTTATTTTAAAGAAAAATTAAAAATTGTAATGTAGAAAATAGTGGAAACAAAGTAAAAAGCAAAATATTAATTCGTCGTTATTTGTGAGGTGTCAGTATATTAGTAAAAAAAACAAAAACAAAAAAACACATGTAATACTTAAAATTAAAAAAATATTATAAAAAAAATGGGAGGGACATTTAACGAAAAGAAAAAAAAAACGTAATAATATTAATTTCTAAAGTTTAAATTTAAACAAAAAAAAAGAATGAGAATAATATTTTACTATAGACTGATTTCAATTTAGTTTTTAAATTTTAAACAAATTGTATGCAAAATGCGAAGAAAAACGAGAACGAAACATCCTATAAATTTACATTATTTTATGTATTTTTTTTTTTTTGTAACCTTTTCTTGCGCTAAATAATTTGACATTTTTTTTATAAAACTCTTTTTCATATTTTCTACAAATTTTATTTTGTAATACATTTAATACTTTATGTTTATAAGAAGAAAACAAAACAAGTATGTATCTTGGTTTATAAAGTGTGGGAAATTGACTTCAACTTTAATAAAACTTTTACATGAAAGAGCAATTTCAAAAGCCGAGGTTGGCAGTTTGATTTATTCTTTATTTTAAAAAAAGTCGCGAAGATATATGTTTATGTTCTATTTTTTATAATTTTAAATTTGCCACTGAATATGAATAAAATGAAATTCAGAGTCTTAAAAATTATGGAGTACACAGAAGTGGGCACGTCTATAGCACACTGGTCCCTAAATTTGAAATGAAGTCGATTATTGAATGGAAATACTTCCTTTTTATAATATTTATTTATCGATATGTAACTTAGCAAACAAAAGCTAATTTTTGGTAAAATCTGTTGCTTTCAATTCTCTGACACACGTCTAAATAACTCACTGAGACAGTGATTTAGGACATAAACTATTAGGGCCCATACATTACGCAGACACTTCTGCACAGACCTGTGCCTGCACAAACATGCATTCTCCTTTTGAATAGTTTGTGAGTGCGTGCAGATATAGAAATCGCAATGATTCTCGCTTTGGCAATTAAAAAAAAAAAAGAAAAACAAAAATGAAATAAAGCATAAGATTTGGTGCAAACTTTTATACATTTCGAGGAACTCAATCCAAAATTGCCTATCACTCTCTTTGAGCCTGTTTCGATAATGATTCAAAACTCGGCTATGTCGGTAGTTTGTGAGTAAGAAGAGTGAGGGGTAAAGAGAGGAGGAGAGCCATGAAGAAAATATACAAATCGAGGAGATTCGCGTTCTACATCCGAAATGTTCCGTCCCTATTTTATCATTACTAGTTCGATCGTTGAGCAGGGTAGTTCGCGCATTAATGAGTACTTGGACGAGAGAACAAACGAAAAATACAGAAGTGTTTCAATTTACTCATTCCCTCCCCTAAACTTTATCAAAGTAGTGCAAGAGTAAGCACTATAGCATGTAGTCACGACATTACCATTTACTACGTAGTCGAGAGTCATCATCTAAACAGGTTCTTTGTTCATGCTGCCTCATCGAATTCTCAAGCCGGTATGCCAAAATTCGCCACACACTACACAAATATGTTTGCACAGCGCAAGAAAATTTCAAAATATTTTGTATTTGCTCAGACCGTCGTTGAAAACAGACGAAAAACAGTCAGTACAGACATTTTTGCAACAACAAAATATATATGTCTGCAGCGACAGTTTGTGTAGTCAATGGGCCCTATAAGGGCCACAATAGGAAACGTTTAACAATCGGGCGTGAATCCTTTTTGTAGGCGTGCACCAAATGATAAGACTCTACTTATAGTTAGAGCATGGCAGTGGCTTTCTTGTATTCATTTCGGAAACTTGAAACACAACTAAATAAAGACAAGCAACATCCTCCTCCAAGGCAGAGTTCCGCCCATTTCCGTGGCTTCAAAGAACTTCCTTGCTATCACACATGTTTATTAGAAGAACGAAGTACAGGAATTTACTATCTAGAGATCTGCATTAAAATTCTTTTCAAGCTTGTGCCCATGTCTAGGTCTTTATGTGTGCTGTTCAGTTGTCCACCACTTTAGAATCAAGAAACTTTCAAATTATGCGACTAAAGAAATCCCCTCTCCTCTCCCCACCTTGATTTTTCTTCATATAGCTTCTTTTGTAAATTTATTTTTTTAGTTTAATTTAGTATAATAATTTCCCCAATGTTTTTTTTTTGTTTTTAGTAAGTTAAAAAACAAAATGTACATTATTACAAAAATGTACTAAACAAGTGGACACACTGCCCCAGTGAATAGTTATTTTTTAAGTAATTAAATACATATTCCTAAAAATATATTACACGAATAAATGTACTAAATTCTTTTCAAAATTAAATAAAAAATTGAAATTTTCGGCAACAAGGAATAATAATTAATCCATAGAAAAATACAATTGATTTGGCTCGTTTATTTTAGAAAATTAAAAAGAAAATATATTTCTATATTTCAAATGAAAAATACTATTTTTAAGACTGAATTTTAATTTTTATTTTCTCTTAGTCTATATAATTTGTATAATAAAAAAAAATAGTAGCGTTCTTAACTCACACTCTCTCCCACGAGAAAAAGAAGAAAAACAAATGAAAGCGATTTTTGTCAACAAAATGAAAGGATGTTTCACCACATGTCCTATGTTTATAATAATTAAAGGCAAAAAATAAATATTAATAAATAAATTATTACTTGTACCTAAATATAGTGTGTCTTAAATAATATTCAAATGCTTAATCAAACACTTTTTCTTTTTAAATTGCGAAAAGAAAAAAGAAGAATCTTAAGACATTGGTAGAGGTTAAATTTTCAAAAACACTTGCTTTTGATTTCAAAATATTTAGATAGTACAAAATTGTGTTGCTTAGTTTGATTGAAATCGATTAATTTTTAAGCTATTTTTTTTTTTTACGAAATGAAGAAAAGTAAACCAGAACTGAATGGAATTTTATGTTAAAATAAATCACCAAAATCATTTTTTTTCTCATTGTACACTCGACATAAAACAAATAATCTCTTTTCTTTGTAAATATTCTATATAAATGTATACATATTCATAATTTTAAAGAAAAAAATAAAAATTTATTTAGAGATATGTAAGCATAAACAAACTCAGCAGTTCATTTACATTCGAATTATAAAAAATAAAATTCTACATACTAAAAGGAAAAAATATTATTTTTCAGAAATTAATTTTGTGTTTTTTGTCATTAAAAAATAATTAAAATAGTTTGCAAAGTAAATACCAATATATTTATAATCATACACACTTCTTATCAATCTTTCATATCGATCTCATTGCATGTGCTCTGTTTGGGGAATTTCTTCACCACTTTTCATTGTATATTTTCTTAAAGACAAATTTCGTTCCCTAAAAATTAAAATTTTACTCGTAAAACATTTCAGTGTATAAAGTTTGATAGAAAAAGAAGAAGAAAAATACATTCAACTAGTGATGTGAATTTCTTACAGAGCCATTATAAATAAATAGATTTTTTTTTTGTTTTTTTTATTTCGTAAATCAAATAGCACTTAATGTAATTTTGTTTTTTTAAATAAATATTTTCCATGCTTTTAAATTTAACTATACACTTCTTAGAATAAGATTTTACTATACACACACGTATATATTTTTTGTTTTTGATTTTGTAAATAGTCAACTGCTACTTATACAGTTTTGTAAAAAAAAAAAAAGGAACGCGTAACGATCATTACATAACCAATAAATATATTTAATTTTACTATTGATGTATCTAAAAAAGAAAAAGAAAAAATATTCTATTGGTCTTATAAGTATAATCAACCTAAAATAAATATAAATATATATTTTTGTATTTTTTTTGTTTTTTGGTGTATTCGTCAACTCTTTATAAAAACTTAAAACAATCAACAAATATAACTAATTTTTAATCATCATTCACGTATAATCATCGCATTTCATTTTACATATATATTTTAATTCTTAAATTTAAGTTCTCTTTGATTTAATACTTTGATTTTCTCCAATAAATAATAATAAATAAAATGTTTAGCTCTTAAGTTCTGACAGTTTAAATAAACAATTGTAGATAAATAATAATAATAAAAAGAAAACAAAATAAAAACAATTATATTTTCTAAAAAGTAAATAAATAAAAGTGTTTTTCTTTTCTTTTTTTTTCGATTCGGTTTCGTTGGATTTGATTTTTTTGTTTTTTTTTTTTTCATTTTTCAGTGTCTATTTCAATTTAGTTTTTGATTCTTGCACAGAGATTGTATATAAGTTTTCTTTAAAAAAAACGAAGTAAATATTCTAGTTTTTAAGGTGTAAATTTTAAAACAGCAACAAAAGACAAGTCGCCGATTCATCCAGCAAATGCATTTAAATGAACGTAAAAAAAAAATACAAGTAATTTGTAGGAGCATAAAGCTTATTAATCACTTATTAAATATAGTACTTAAATGTATGTACACACACGTAACAAATGTGATAGATTTCCAGTTGATGTAGTGTATTGAATTATTGGAATTTTATGTTCTTAATTTTTTTAACTTGAAAGTTATACCGCGGAAGCTAATAGAGCTGTCATGTTCTTTTGGATTTTTAGTTTTATACTTTGGAGTAATTTAAATAGAACTACGCAGTTAGTACTTGGTTTTATTGGCAGTCAAATGTACATGCCACCTTTGATCCCATTAAATTTGTCTCACCCTGTAATAAGCAATGTTAAGCTTACAATAACGCGGTGCACAGCTCATAGTTACCACTTTAGAAATGCTCCATGTCACAGGTTTCTTTATGCTTAAATTCTGTTCTGAAACAGACCCTGATAACGTCACCCTGTACTAAATTTTTTAAACACATGTTAATCCAATACATTCTGGTGTTTTGTCATGGCCTTAGAATCAGTCGTGTCAACGTCATAACAAGAGCATCCTTCCTTTCCTTAAATGGCTCCCGACCCTTGTAGAGTCCCTGCCTGAGACATCGTTGCCTTTCATCCTCTGCGGCCCCGAGCACGCTGCTTCCACTTGTGAAGACCAGGTTTTCTGGCATAGTTTGGTCTTCTTCTCCATCTCGAACCTGGGGGCTGGTATTCGAAGATCCTCTTGGCTGGAGCATTGTTGTCCATTCACTCGATGTGGCCGAGCCAATGTAGCCTGCGTATCTTGGCTTTTTGGACTACTTCCACATCCTGGTACAGCTCATAGAGTTCGCGGTTGTATCTTCTCCTCCATTCGCCCTCCTCGCATAAGGGACCTAATATCCGACGGAGCATTTTTCGCTCGAAGGTGTCCAATATTTGCTCAGCTTTCTTACTTGTCGTCCAGCACTCGGCAACAAGAGCATGCTCACAATTAATATTAATTAATGGGTCATCCTGCTTTCACGATAAAACTCTGTACTCTTCGGATTGTATGTATGTGGAGGTGATTGTTTCTTTTATTTTCACCTGTGCCACGTGGAGGCAAGGAAATCGAGCAATTAAAAGTTACGGTCCATTTTAGTCGCGACAGAAACCTTTATTTAGTGCTCTCGAGCAAAACTTTTTAGCGTTGATGCTTTTCTACTGAAACTTGACCTAAATATAGGGCATGCTATTCACTGCAACACTGCAGAACAGCCGCTCTTAGAACCACATTTTTAGCAATGACAGACACCCCCACATCAATATTTGCATCTTCAGTCGTGAATTTGTTGTTCTCATGTCACCAGCTCGGCTGGAACTTTTTAAGTACTATACCATCAGACTGTCTTAAAATATAACAAGTACACCAACCCTTTAGAGCTGAATCTGGGATAACTTATCCATTTACCGATAGATGGCGTTGATATTTCGATATCGAGTAAAATCCCCAACAGAAATCAGCGACGCTTGCGCTCTATCTAGATCAGAGATCGAATTACGTCCTTTGCGAACGGATCGAATTGTACGAAAACAAAAACACAAAATACGTCATACGAATGAATGTATTAAGATTATATCCTGTAAGGAAATGTAAGGAAATTTGCAATATGACACTTTGAATGAATAGACATGCCGTGATCCCCCAAACACACACAGTTCACACGTTGCTCAATTGCGAAGGACGTGCTTCGACTCCAGATTTCAGCTTAAACTATTTCCAAGTCATTGCCTTAGATTTAAATATCTTTCGAGAGTTCGACGCCATGTATCCTTTGGGAAGGCCACCTGGGCTCAATTCGTCAAAAATAAGTGGTGCATTAACTAGATAGAACTAGAGCGTCAATGAGTTAACCCTTCTAAGTCAAGACCCTCTAACTTAAGGAAGTTTAAGATCCCTTTTTGATAGTCTCGGGGGTAACCTTAGACCAAAAGTAAAAAGGCAATTAAAGACTTCTTTCTTAAGGCCAAAATGTTTCACAGCATTTAGTCCAAGAGCTTCTCAAATTGTACACCTTTTAGTCAAATCTCGTTTGTAAGGATCTTCTTATTTACCCTTATGCAGCGGGCTATAGATAACATTCACATTCACTCACTCGCTTGAATCATTACTGATGAGCTAGCCTATCCTGGTTCCTAATCCAAGCCCATTATTAATACAAACAAAATGCAGGACTTCTTACTTACAAGTTATGCCATGAGGTCAGAGAGCCATGTAAATATTCCATCATTACTCTTAGCAGACTGAAACCTTTTCAGGATGTGTTCACCTATTATAATCAACTTTGCAGTCTGAAACAATCCTGAAATTCTTTGTTTTCCCCCTTCTCCTAGGACATAATTAACACAGACGTCTCCTATAGGAAATTTTATAAGTCTTCTCATCTTAAAAAAAATGATAAGGCATATAAAATCATCGATCAATAAAAATGTCAATGCTTAAATTGCACCCACATTCAATCAATTTTGACAGCAGCAAAATAAAAGAATTCTCATGAGATGTTTTTATTGGATTCCAACGCGCACGGGAAACAAATATTGTGAATTATAAAGGAATGCAAAAATTGCATACAACCTTACGCTGTAGTTTGGGCACCGATCACGCCATTAAATTTACTCTGTCCTATTCGTTCTCCTCTCTTTGAATTTCCTCTTACCTTCTACATCAGCAAAGGGTATTGAGATCCCCTTTGGCCTGCACTAATAATACAAAAAAATATTCCCTGAATGTGACTGAATTTCAAAACGATTTTAATTGGTTTTTTCTCAACATTCCACTCACTTTCTATACATATTTTTTTACAGTGTAATATTTCCTTGTTTTTTTAAAATTTAATTTACCATTTTATTCATAGTATTAGAAACTATTTAAAACATTAAAAATTATTGTGTATTTTTTTACTCTCAAATTAAATCTAAAAAAAACAATTCGTCTACAATTTTAGATTATAGTAGAAAAAGAAAAAAAATAGAGGAAAAAAAAAATAAAAATAAATAACTGATGGCTGTTTCTATTTATAAATTAATGTTGTAAGAGTTATCATTAATGTAAAATATAATATAACAAGAACGATAACACGACAAGTTTATGTCATTCACTCCTTGTATAAAATTGCAAAATATGATTATTAAATATAATGTATGTCATACACATAAATTTAAAAAAAAATATTTAGAGTTCATCATCTAGTACCTCAAAATAAAAATGTGTTTAATAATCGTACCTTCTTAATAATATTTACATTAATAGACACCCTAACACAAAAAAAAAAAAAAACAACAAACTCATGCATACAACAAGTAAATGTAAAAAATAAATATATAGTCGATAAGTTTGTGTAATATTTCTATACATATGTATGTTTACACACTCAATGAAGACAACAAATATCACCAAAGCTTTTTACAATTACTTAACCACAAAATAAAATAATAATTGTTTGTATGTGATGTGAAAATGTAATTCAAATGTATTTAAAATCAAGACACATTTTAAAATTATAATATGGACAATATTAATTATAATTAACACTTGAATGATTTTTTATTTCACTCTTTTTTTTTTTGTTAAATATAAGTATATATAAAAAAAACTCTAGATCTTTTCAGTGTTTTTTCTCCCCTCTCCCAAATGTAATAGATATTTATAAAGAAACAAAATAGATACATACACATTTTTGTACTCAGGATAGTAGTCGTTAAAGTAAAAAATATAAATTTTTAATAAATTTAGTAATTAAAAAAGTAATATTTATATATATAATGGGAAGAATAAACGTACTGGGTGGTGTAGGTATGTAATGATGGCCATTTTTTTTTCTCTGACCTACAGTCCAGATGGCTTGCAAGTTTATTCAAAATATGATCTTCCCCACCCTGTATTTCATTCTTGTAAGAAAAATCTACAGTGTGATGGCAGCTAAACAGATATGAACACGGTTCGATCTACATTCCACACTAATCAAAAATATACATAATTTATTATAACACCAAAACCTAACATTCTTATAATATTTATTTCTTTTCTACAAAATATTAATAATTTTTCGTTTTCAACTTAAAAAATATTAATAAAAAAAATAAAATTAAACAAAGCATAGAAAAACCAAAAGGCTGTTGATATTAAAGAAACAAAACACAGAAAAAGAAAAAAAAAAAAAAAACTCAAACAATATACATTATATTTAAGGAAACAGAAATTGAATTTGAAATGCTTTTCGATGTTGTGTTTAGAAAATATAAATTATATATAAAAATTAATGTTTTAAATAAATATAGGGGACTATGAAAAAAAACAAACAAACCCCTTACTCTTATGTAGTTCTATGTGTTTCAATATGCATTGCTACTAAATATAATATATTTAACCACTGATAAATATATAAACAAAAATTATTATTATATATGTATGATGGTAAGCTAACTATTAACCACAAAACAAAAAACAAAAAATAATATTCAAATATTGTTGCTAGCAACACATACATAATTCCATGTACTTAACGTATTTGCACGAACGAATACTAAAAGATATTTAAACAAATAACAAAAGTCTTTTTTTTTTTTTGATTATTTCATAAAATGTAATTAAGACTTTGATTTATTTTTTTCAAAACTATATAATTGTCATATGTAGCACCACGATTAAAAGGAAGAATAATTCATTAGTCAGCATTATAACAAACTGAAAATGTAACATATAAACTATAAATGTACTTATATTTAATTTATCTTTTTAAACAAAAACTCTAGTATTTATATATTTCTTTTTGGAAGTTATAAAGAAAATTATCAAAATGAAATGAAAAAAAAAACAAAAAGAAGAAACAATTTGGGAAATTCTAAGAGAAAAAAAAATTGGATGAACAAAATTTAAAAATAAATAATCTGTATATTAAAAAAAAAAGAACAAAAAATGGTTCAAAAATTAAATTTTTTGTAAAAAAGAACAACGGGAGCTGAATTTTTCATAGGAAAAAATAAAAACTGAATAGAAAAAATGCTTCCCTATACAGAAAAAAGAAAAGAAGTAAAATAAAAACAAAAACAAACAATTGTTATATATAAATGTAAATATTTGTAAATTTGAAGCAATTATATTTGTAATTAATATGCTTTCATTTGAATATAGTTCTTTGAAGAAAAAAGTAAAAAGAGACTTGTGTTTCATTTTTGAGGAGGCGCACACTGGGCAGTGTTCAAAAAAGTATCACAAGTGATATTTTTAATCTTAATTTCGACGAGACACTTCGATTTCTGTAAAATGCCCATTTTGATACTTTTTAGTTCCGACAACAAAATACTATAATATGCCAGGTAATACTCTTATTCACTGAATTGTGAGTTATTTTTCCGTCATATTTTTGATAATTTACTTGACAAGTACAAGACTTGAGAATATTCATGTTATTTTAGGCATTATAGCTTGTCTTAATTTTTTTAATATTAACAAAATAATAATAATGGCAGTTTTACTCATAATTCCTATTATGATACCTTTTGATACTTTTCTTCTGTTTGCGGAGATACTTTTTTCCAAATTCTTGCGGCAACACTGACACTGGGGCAGAATGGCAACAAATCAAATATTAAGTTGCTCGTATGTGTCCATTCTTCTTTTATTTTAATGGTTAAACATCCCAATTTTAATAATGTAACATCCTTAAGCCGTTATCATATACAAATTCAGCAAAAAATGCATTGGCGCGAGTTAGTTCTGTTATATGATAAATAGAGTTTGTTACGAAGCAGAAACTCTTCTATTTTTTTGTTGCATTAGAAAGCATTACTTTTATAAAAAAAAAAATCAATTTTCGGTATAGCTTCCTTCAGTTCTGGTATGTGTAAAGCTTTTTAAGAGTTTTTTTTTTTAAGAGAGTGCTACTCATTTTTTAAGACGGCTAGAATCATGAACATCTTTTTAATGCCACTTGTTTTGCTTTTGCTTGCATATGTTGGTTGGTAAAGTTATGTTCCAAAGCCTTCCAAAGCTCAAGACAATTTTTTTTTTTGGACAGCTCTCCTTCTGACAGAAAAAAGGAAGGTAACTCTGGGCCCAACTCCATGACATGACATTAGTGATTACATTTATCCGTCGTCTGTCATGCCGTGTCAGTATGGATTTTGCAGAATTTTCAACATATACCTATTATATGTTCTTCCTAAGAATTTATTTTATTCTAAGAAAATCATCAAAAAACATTTTTTTTTTAGCGAAATCACCCTTAAAAAATGGGCGTGGCATACACAATGTATGGAAGATTTGCAGAGAAAGTGGAAAACGATAGAAAAAGAGTTTTTTCGTTGATTCTGTAAAATTAGTAAAAGAACATACTTTTAAAAAAAAATGGGCGTGTCAATGGGGGGATTTTAAAAATGTATACACTTCTATCAGGCGAAATTTCAGGTTCCTAGTTTTATTGGTTGATTTAATGCCAACCATAAGAGTATTTTTCTCCAGTGTGCGTCGCTTCAAATGGTCCATCGGCTTTAATTCTGAAGTCAGCTTGATCTTGTATGGGTTTAATCTAAGATCCTTACGCAAAATAATCTATAATGTGGTCTGAGCGATGCTCAAATTGATTGAAAAAGTAGGAGTTAACGCTCTTAAAGTTACGATCACCGACTCGGAATTTCAGTAGAAAATTTTTATAATTTGTAGACGTTGCTCGTTCGTGTACTTTAACATGATGAAAATAGCTTTGTTCAGTGATTCTGTACTGCACAGTCCAGCACGGAAAATTACAGGCTTTTGCGTTCAATGAGAACAAATATCGTCCAAAAGTGTTCCTACTTTTTGTTCAATGAGTCTGTACTGCACAGTCCAGCACACTCTTTTCTGCACCTACTTTTGGGGTAGAACATATTCGTGAGAAGTGTCATAACGAAAATTATTTGCTATTTAATGCGTTTGGGATGCATTCTGACTCATTGAACAGGAAATTGTACTTTTCTGTTCTAATCTGTTCTGTTAGTTTTCACAAACTTGTGCTGTTCTCTTCTGTGCTGCTACTTTTTCAGTCACTGAACAAAGCTTATGTTGAGTTTACTGAATAAATTGACAGTGACAGTTTGATGATAAGTGAAAGAGTGCGTTCACAAATTAAATTCAAAGTTTAAGAGTATTTTTCCCAGTGTGAGGCGCAAGCTTATTTTTAAGACTAAGGACTCTGGATAATGGATGCTCTAGTTTGTGACTGAGAACTTTCACCTTGGTTTTGGGATTACCAACACTTTGCTCTTCCTTATACCCTGTATCTCCTTGTGGGTTCTACGGTCTCTACTACGCCAGATTCTGGACAACATCCCAAAAGCAGACTTTTCTTCACCTAGCCGGCTGGCTTCATTCACTTCAGTTGCACCATAGATAGAGACAATACTCCCAAGATACGGGAAACCTTATAGTCTCTCTATCGGCCCAGCGACGAAAATCTGATTTTTTTTCGCTCGTGTTAATCTTCAGCAGGCAAACTGAAAGGCAATGTTCCGACTGTAAATGAAGATTGACGATGAGCCTCTAAAACTGTTGTCAATATCTGAAATTAAAGCAACTTTTCCTCTTCTGCACATGTTCAATTGTGTCAACAGATCGGACAAATTAGTCTCGAAATACTTTAAGCAATTCACGCGCAGACGGAAGTCAGAATGTCTGTATAGTTAGTGTGTAGCCATGGGTCTCAACGGCACCGATTGCCTTTTACTAAACTTGTCCCTATAATGCGCACAGCTTATAGCTGTTAGATGCTAGTCTTTAAAAGTCTTCTTAACCTAATAATATTGTGACCTAAAAGGCTTTATCTAAATGTCCACAATCAGCGACTTCAGCTGATTGAATGCATTCAATGACATCAAACAACGCATTCAGTGAATGTTAGTGTCTTCAAGTGATTTCAATGAGTTCAAACCATTCAAGAGGAAGAAGATTTTATTCTGTATAACCTTAAAATGAATCTATTCTTTCTTTCTGTTTGAATAAACCCAACGATAATTGTGTTCAGCGTGCTAATGTCTGACAGCACCCATAATTGCATTAAAGAATGACAAGCATATATCATATTGTTTCAGTCCGGATCTCATACGATATCGTCATCCTCACAGCGCTCTACAGATCCAACTGTGAACAAAAACTTGACGAAACTGAGCGAAACGTCATTATGGGTGTAGTATACAACTTATGTGTATTCGAATAAATACGTACGGCAGCGTTCAGAGCCGATGATTCCTCCTTTACTATCACTTAAGTGAATGCATTCTTTTACAAACCCGACTGCACCTCTTTTTCTTCATAAAACAGGCCACAAATTGTCCGTCTAAATTAAAATACAATTAATACAACTTTTCAGTTTCTTAGAAAAATAAATATTTATTTAAAAAAATCTCGAGATACGTATATAACTACGTAGTGGCATAACTCTGAACAACACTACCTAATTGCGGAACATACGAATCCTCAAATGCAATCTCATGCAATGGCTCATTCAACATACTCTCAATCCGGTCCTTGATATGTGTCTTAATTGGTTCGGCGATAGCCTCCAGCTTTGGGACCATTTTCATTAGAAATAGAAAATCCGGTGAGAGATTAACCGCCTTCGGTTCAGCTGGTGGAGGGATATTGGCCAGCGTTTCAACTCGCTGTATCTGTATGGGTAATTCTGTTTTCTCTTCCTGTACACTCTGTTGGGACTGTTCATCTTCAGAGTCGAGCAGGTTTACTGGTTGCTTCGTATCTACTACTGGCTCTTTACCATATTGAATTTGTTGAATCAATTGCGGCAGTAATTGTTCAATTCGCTCAGCTGTTTGTGCATCAGACTTGTCAGCGATAAGGGTAATCTTCTGGTGTTTTTTTGTTTCGTCATTATCATCGCCATTCTCTAGAATTAGAAACATTTTGCTCTTTTGCCCCGGCACACCGCTTCCAACAGTCTTGTTCTCGTCACTTTGAGTGATAACGAAAAGCTTACGATTCCCCCCGTTTATATCGCCGAGTGGAAGCTTATTCAATGTTTTCAACGTTGGCGTCACTGAATCTTTGCTGCGTTTCGATCTGGTTTCAGAGTCTGACGTGTAATCACTGTGGACGGACGACGCAGCTGAGCCGACACCATTCCAGGGACTCGTTGAACTGTGTCTAGAGCGCTGAAAGGAATTAAAGAAAACAAATTTAAAAAAAAAAATCCCTCATAAGAATGCTTAACTGAGTGTATGTACCTTTGTTCCTTTTGATGAATGATTCGAATTGTTGCTATCCACCGAAGGATGTCGAGTTACTTTTCCATTAATCATTGTGACCTTCTCCTTGAAGTGTTTCATGCAAACACGTAAGTTGACCAAGCTGTTGTTTCTGATGTGCTCCTCACTGACTTGGAAAAAATCAATCCAATCTTGGCATCTGTTTGGGAGGAAATACAAAAAACAGATACGAGTATCTACGTGTTCATAATTATTGATTAAGCAAAAGAGATTTATTTAAAAACTAAGCTAGAGGAGGGGAGAAACTTTTTTCAAAAGCTAAATATGAAAGGCTTTTCTAGCTTCGCGATAAAATTAGTTATTTCTTTTCTACTCGAAACGCTTATATGCATTTGTTTATAGAGCACTGCAACGTATTGTGCTTTCAAGTTGCGTGTGGGCTTTATGGGTGCTGCTGGGAACTTCTCGTGCTTAGGTATTATGCTGTGTGTGCATAATTAGGTGGGGTTGTTGAGTTTTTTATTTTTGAGCCTATTTAAAGATTCTGAATAAACAATGAACCATATAATAGGAAAACTTCTGATTTGCCTAATTGAAAAGAACTTATTATTCGGTTGGTTGAAGGGGGTCGGGGATTTTTTTGGTAATTATCGTGGTTTCCTCTAATTCGTAATCATGAGCAAATACTAGAAATTAGAAAACTATTCAGGGGGACATTTACACTTAGGTATACTCATTGCAAGGCACTGTGGAAGTAAAATTCGGAACTCGATCTTATATCACTCAGGCTGTCGTTAATTGGCGTCTTCTAAAGGCTATTCATTATAAAGAAAGACAGAAAAAGAGTGGAGCTAAATTTCTCTCAAAGAAAGACAAATCTCCAGAAAAGTACAGGAACGGGTTGAACAAAAAAGCTGTCCACTTTTTAGACGTCACCTTTTTTGTAATCAAATTATTTTGCCAGGCAACAACAACGCAACCATTTGACAGAACTCATATTTTTGGTCCCAGAAATTTCTTGGACTACAAAACTCTGACGTACGGCAACAGGAATTCGCAAGGGAACAGACCTTTTAATGATTTGTTTGTCAAATGTAAAACGTCAAACACAAACACAACTAACGAACGCGTCATGAGTGACATACCCGTCAAAATTTCTTTGTCCGCCGGTTAAGCGTTAAACGAATTTGGTTAAATTAAATAAATTAAATTTCAGGTTACTCGCTGATTCCGTACTCGTTTGACAAAATTAAACATTTTAAACTGTCAATCAGCGGCTTACGGTGGATGTAACGGATAGAAAGAAAAAGAAGTTCCACCCGTCACTCTATGTAGTTTGACAGATTCGCTACTCCAAGCTTAAAACTACTGTCAAATTTATTTTTTGACATTTAAGGGGAGTTGAATGGGATCTCACACACACAAGTGCGGCTTTGGGTGATTGGCTTCACAGTAGAAGGCTATTTTATAGACGCTGTTGTTGTTAATGATATCATAACCGCTATCAAGTCTAAGCGCATTAATAATTGCAACAAACGTACTTGTATGTCGTATAGTTATTGCCTGGGTTTCACACGATATCCCCATTCTCATCGTTTCGTACGGAATGTGCCAATGAAATCTCTCTCTTCATTTGGAAGCAAAATTGAACGAAACTGAACGAAATGTCATTATGGCTGCAGTATACAAATTATGTGGATTCGTAGGACTAAGTAGCAGCGTCCAGAGCCTTCATTCAATTATGGTTGGACCTTAAAAATTGATGCGAAAAATAAACAAAAATAGATGGGGAAATATGCAGTATTCAATTCAATTCAATTGGCTTCTCGCGCACAAGTAGCTACCTCTTCAATTTGGTTCAGTAATTCAGTTAAAAACTAATAAATACTTTAATTGATTTCAAGCGGAACTAACTCTGAACCCATATGACTTGCTAAAGGGGGAAATAGACGCATTTTTGTTGGCTTTTGCTCACACCTTGTCCAATCCACCCTAAAACGTATAATTTACTGTGTCCGTCGCATCCCGGATAAAACAGCGTTATGTGCCAATAATCAGGGTTGAAGGCTCTAAATTATTGGTATAGTTCACCTTCACCGTATAAAGACCATTGTTTGTATTGACACACGCCAAAATCAAGTAAGAGGGGAAAAATACTGTCCTTTTTTGCATTTATGAATAAATCCTTCTACCCATCCACCCAACAAACATGTATTAATATGAGTAAATGTTCCAATAGGGAAATCCAAGCTTCACGCGGCTATTAAGCTTCATTGTGGCGCCCTGTTTCATAGGTCACAAGGATAAAATGGATGAACCTATAAGCTTACCCAAAGTTTGCTAAGAATATCAAATTAATAAAGCACCATCAAACCCAAACTTGTAAGGACTTTTTTCGACTGCATATATGTGTGTATAGCTGCTCCCTTTCTGAGTAGTAAAAGCTATGAAATACAAACTTACAAGAGAATGACTGACATAAAATACCTTGTGCATGACTTAGTACTCATTGGAAAATTTAGTCGAATAGCAAGCATAGTAAGAATTAAAAATATGAAAAGAACATCGCAGGACACATGGAAAACTATTCGTTTGCTGTCCGGGGATGAAAGATTTTTTTCAACACGACAAAGGAGTTAAAAATAACCTTTTGTCGATACTCACGACACTAGTGGTGAAAATACGGGTACAGGAGAGAATGGATAACAAAGACTTTGGCGAGATTTAGAGAACGTATTTATTATGCTAGGAACACGTATGTACATATGTACGCCGATATTCCACATGCGACAACCGCGTCGTAGGTAGCGACTGTACACAAGTCAGGAGGTAGGAAGATGCCGTAGTGCACTGGTAATTGAAAGAAAAGGATTTGGTATGAAGTTCGAAGGAAAAGGAAAGAGAGTTAGGTGATGATGCTCATTGGCCTTAAATCTTGGCTTTGACTATAATCTGTAGGAAATATTGAGGAGGACAAGTCATTCCACATAGGTACGTGTCCAGTGGTTATAAAATAAGCTTATATCTTTTAATGTGTGACCGAAAATAGGTTTAGCAGATAAGGGTGTGCTGAAGAGCCGCTCAAGTAGTACCTACCTAGTATTAAGCTTATGGAAAGGCGGGATGTTTTAGCGAAGAGATTTGGTCACAAATTGAAAGCTCTCCGATCAATCTACATGACTGACGCTGGACACTATCTATGGAGTAGGAATACCAGCATTGGTTGGGGACATAGAAGTAAGTAGGTATGTAAAGGGTTTTCCAATAGGGACTTGACAGCTTTGAATTTAATTTGTGAACGCACTCTTGTATTAATCATCAAACTGTCACTGTTAATTTATTTTGTAAAGTCAACTGTTTCATCATGGGAAAGTACACGAACGAGCAACGTCTACAAACTATAAAAATTTTCTACTAAAATTCGGAGTCGGTGAGCGCAACTTTAAGAGCGTTAACTCCAATTTTCGGCCGTAATTCTCGCCCTAGTAGACAGGCAAAAACAAGTTTACTGCACAAATTTGAGTCTACATATTCGTTGTGTGATGTTGCCGTGTCAGTGACGCAATGGTGTTCAAGCATCCGTAGAAAACGATCCAAATTAGTCAATTCCACGGCGTTTTCAAGAATTGGGCATCGCTCAGACCGCATTATGGCGTCTTTTGCGTAAGAATCTTGGTTTACACCCATACAAGATTAAGCTGACACAAGAATTGAAGCCGATGGACCATTTGAAGCGACGTACGTTCTCCGATTGGGCTCTGGAGAAGATGCGCCAAGATGATGAATTTCATCGCAAAATAATCTTTAGTGACGAAGCTAATTTTTGGTTCATTGGGTTCGTCAATAAGCAAAATATGCGCTATTGGTCGGGTGAAAATCCACATGTGCTTCATGAATCACCACTTCATCCACTGACAATAACTGTTTGTTGCGTTTTGCATGCCGACGGCGTTATTGGTCACGTTACTGTGAATGGTCAGCGTTATCGCGCCGTGATTACCGATTTTTTTTGGCCCGAATTGGAAGATATGGTCTTGGACGACATGTGGTTTCAACAGGATGGTGGCACAAGCCACACAGCACACGTTGCAATCAATTTATTAAAGAGTAATTATGGTGAGCGTGTTAACTCAAGAAATGCGATCTAACGCCGCTTGACTATTTTCTGTGAGGCTACGTTAAGTCCTCGGTTTACGCCAACAAACCGACGACGTTGGAAGAGCCCAGAGCCAACATTGAATGCGAAATGGCGGCTGTTTCGGCCAAAATGTGTAACCGAGTCGTTTAAAATTTGGCCCAAAGAATCCATCGCTGCAAACGTGCCCGCGGTTTCCATATGAACGAAGTCGGGTTCCATTCATAAATGTTTTGATTGTACTTCAAGCCCATAATAAAGTTTTTGAAAAATTTCAAATAGTTTGCGTTTTATTTAAAAAAAAAAGTTGTCAAGTCCTTATTGGGAAACCCTTCCAATACAACTTGTACAATTACTCAAAAAGTAGGCAATCCTTTTGAATCCACTCGCTGCCTACTTAATTTTGTGTCCTTTTAATTTGTTGAAAACATTGTCATTGACTACTCCTGCACAATGCACATCAAAGATATCAAATTTTTCACTACAAACCCGACACCATACCAACTCATCCCGCCGCCATTTTACTTTCGTTTTGTTTTGAAAACAATATCGATTTTACTACAAAACAAACACACCGGCGTTTAAGTACACATAACCTTGAAGAGAACTGCACTATAATTACAGTGAACTGATTGTTATAAAAGATTATGGTCACCTATGCATGTATGTACCTCTAACAACGCATCAATTAACATACACATGCTTATTTATTGTGCACATCAAGGTAATTATTACATCGCACTATCTTTTACCACCACTACATACAGAATGTGCAGACAAAGCGTAAACAACACACAAGTCGTTGAACTGTTCGGCATGTCAATCACAACAAAAAAAACTTAGAAAAGAATATCTTTGAGGAATAGGTGCCTAGTAAGAAAAAAAATTTGCTTACCAAACACTGTATCTAGAATGATTCACTATTTGGGGGGATCAAAATAAAATTTAACCAACTGAGCAAGCCAACCCAACAACACCAGTCTATGTACTAACTTCCAATGCCGACGAGTGGATTAACAAAGAATATCCCAACCTATTTCTGCATCTAAAATATGTCTACACACGCGCACACTCTTTTCCAATGCCCTTGCAGGGAATACGAAGAGGAAAACAAAACAAAAATAAATACAAAAAAAAAAAAGACAAAATGCATCTCTCCCTCTACCACTGTCCCGGATCGGCATTCATATAGCTTTCCTCCATAAACATAATATACAAAAATCCCGATAAAAACAACCCTCCTCTACACAAAGAAAAGTTGCCAAACAACAAAATGCATCTACACGCACACACACACATCTCTTTCTCTCCCAGATCACGAATTCATCCCGCAGATACTTCCTGTTTTGAGAACGTTCAATTGGGTATTCTTTTCAAATGCAACAGAAACACTGAATTGAATGCCTGATTCAAGTTCAGTTACCCCTGTTACAAATGGGGAGAACCAAGAGAATCGAAAACAAGTAAAAAGCAACAGCTTACTCTGAAGCAGATGGTTCAAATTCAAACATTCAAAAGCACTTCAAAAGCCAAAACAACAAACCAAAAGCTGTTTTCTCTCTGAAAGCACAAAAAAAAAAAAAAAAAAAAAAGAACTAACCTTTGTGGGTCATGAACGGGGAAGCGGCAAAGCGTTGACGATCCGTCGGTACATCCGAACATGCAACGCCTGCTAGATTTTCTCGTTCCACCGCCTTCGGAGCTTTTATTTTGGCTATTATCCGTTGCCGTGCTACCATTGCTGTTGCTCATTTCGACGTTGATTTGGTGTCAACCAACACACACACACACAAAAACAAACAAAAGCCCACTAAACAGCTTTATAAGCTGAGCTTTTCCTTCACACTTCCCAAGCTGTTGGTTGGTTGTTTTTATTATAACCGCTTAAACTTTCTTACAAAACTTTCTGCACAAACTCACCGAACAAATTAAAAAAGAAAGAAAAAAATAACGACGACCGAAAAAAGCTAAACAATAGAACAAAACTTCTTCTTCCGCAAATAATTCGCTAAATTTCTATTTGTTTAGGCGTTTAGTTCTCTTTCCGTTTGAAAAATAGTTTAGCAATTAGTCACGTCGAAACGAATAACCGACCGCAAGAAAACAAAGTAGGTTCCTTTGACAACACGTATTGTGTTACGGACACGCCATCGCCGATTGAGTTTAAAAGTCGAATGGAAAGCTACACGCGGTGGCATCTGCATAGAAGCGGACCTCTATAGAACTTCCTGGATGCGAAAAGTTCACTCAAACAAAAAAAAAAAAAGCACAAAAGTTATTGAAGCATGCTTCGATCTAAAAGTTGTTTTTTTTTTTTTTTTCGCTCTAGAAGTAGTTTACTAACTAAGAAAAACTGTAAGTAGATTTATTAAAAACGGAGGATAGCTTCAGTCTTCTAGACTCTTGGACCTCTATGTACGTGGTAGGTGAGGTCAGGGTCGTTTGATCGGCACGAGCCTTAGGCATTTACAATCTTATGAGGATTTACGCAGAGCTTTTTTTTAAATTTAAATATCAGTTACTCGAGTTTATATTATAGCTTTCGCTCAAATTGATCTACACGATCAAAAAGGATTTAAAGCTTTTGTATAGTGCTTTTATGATCTTTGAAACTGAGTAAAATAGTTCGATGACGCGGTGACTATAATTTATTCTCCTACGCAAGCATTAATACATTTTTTTGTTTAATGAGCTTTAATTGGAAAACAGGGATGGTAATTAAAAAATAAAAAGTATAGCTGAAATTGATTGAGATTCGTAAGCAACATTTCGCTAAAATAGGCGTGGTCAATGTGAGAAATACGAAATTATGTTTTTGAGGGTTTTTTAAAGGGTTGTTTTCGTGCCCTCATATGCTCCGACATACGATATTTCAGCGTCGGTTCAAGGTGAAATAAGAAATTTATTCCCTAAAAGGAAAGACGGAACACTTATAGTTTTGTACGGTGTCTGTCTATCATAGTCTTGTAGTTTTTGAGCCGTTTGACACACGCATGTGAATCGAGACAAGACAGATAGATAAATTCGAAGACCTGCATACTTTCGATCATCATTCAGTGAAAACTACTTAATTTCATTCCGCTCTACATGTAGGTACTGTTGTACCAGATTTAAAAAAAAAAATTCTGCGGGATACTTTCCATTTTCACATTAAAACGTCAAGTTTTTATGCCTTTGAAGCCCTCTTTTGCTCAAAACCCAATAAAGTATATATGTACATATTTGAATAAATGATCAGCATCACTCGCCGAGTCCGTCTGTCTATCCGTCTGTTTGTCACCAGTTTTTGAGCCATCATTTTTGACATACATTGTGGGCGTGTCAATAGGTGGATTTTGAAAATTTTCACATTTGTTTTGCTAACTTTTCCGAGGACTTCGTGTACAAAATTTCATAGATCTTGCTCAAAATTTAAGGCCCAAAACTGGTGACACGCAGATGTACAGGAGGACCGATATGGCATCTGGCGAGACATGCGGAACATAAAAGGTGAATGGCGGGACAATTTTTCGGGACACTTGCTAGACGAAACACGTTTCGCGGGACAGTCCCGAGGCTGGCGGGTTGTAGTTTGGTTGTCAAAACCGCTATAAGACTAAGGGAATGGCTCATCGAACCCTTACAGTCATATCTCCATTCTGCCCCGATGGTGGGTTACCAGTGAATCGATGGAAACTGATTAAGGCGGGATCTCAAACTTTTTCGCGGGACAAAATAAAAATATTACTTATGTACTACTCAATTCAATTTAGGCTTAAAATCCTGGACGATCCGGGTAAAACGGGATGCCTAGCAACGCTAGTATCGAAGGGAACAAAAGCCTGATAAGCTTGCTAGAAAAGGGGTCGACATTGCACTCATCGCGGACCCCAATCCATTCCTTACGGCAGAAAATAGAAGATGGAACCACCTATCGAGTAAACAGTACCTAGGTCCATATAGAGACTTGAGTAACCGCCTGGACGCTAGGACCGATTTTCCAACGTCTCTATATTGCGATTGTCCTACTCTCTCCGTCCAAAAAATAAGGGCTTTTGGAGCTGGGGGCCTTAGGTAACGTTGAGCTGATGAGATTTATATCACTATCTAGGTTGTAACTTATAGTGGACTTTCTTTTTACAACGTTTTCCAGAATTTAATGATTGGGCAGAATGGACCCGAACTGTTGGTCTATCTGAGCGGTGATTCTTTTGTCACAAGGCAAACTTCTACCTAACCTAACCTAATCAACTAGGTACACGATGCCACACGAATTTTTATGCTAAATTTTTAGTAACAACGTAAGTGTGGGCACAAGTTTACAAGGTTGAAAAGTTGTACTTAATTGAAGTATGGTACATAGTGCATGGGTTTACAACATGAGAATTTACCATATTTAATTGTTGAGCGGTCCGACTCTTGCGGCTGACGGCACAAAAATAGCTCAAAATGGCCGAGTTCTGAAAAAGGCGGAAACTAAACGTTTAGGTTTCTGACGGCAGTGAAATGTCAGATGGGCTTCGTTCAGCGAGTAGTTGGTTGGTTATTATTATTGATTTCTGACAGGCATAAATCTAACAGTTTTCTCTTCGTCTACACAATGTTACAGAAAAGCGAAAAGAATTCCTTTGAAATTCTAATTTCATTTTTAACTTTAATTAGATTTTTGTAGGGAATTTTGCACTGAAGTTTCAACAATGTTTATTAAGATTTATTTTTTGCTTAAATGTTGGGTGGGATTACAAAAATCTAAAGGATGCACCATCATACTATTTTCGATCTATGAACGATCTTCATTAGTATTAGTTCCCTTTGAATATGTCACAATGCAAGCACCCTTGACAGTTTTTAGTTTAATTTGTCAACCCTTCTTTTAATCCCATTGCAAGTTTATATGTATGCACCAAGAAATAAAGCTCTGCATAAACATAACCTATAAAAATTTTTACTGCGCACTGTTGCATTATCGCTTTACCATTGAGCTTTTAAATAGAACTTTGACTTAGTTCTCCTTAAATAGTGCTTTCGAAGCTTGAAAATAAAGCTTCTTTTCTAACCAGACAAGTTTATCGATCTAAAACCAAGAACGAAGCTCTCAAAGCAAACACTTTGTTCTTTAGAACATCTCCCAACACAGCCTCGGTGGCGCAGTAGGCAGCGCGTAAGTCTCATAATCTTAAGGTCGTGAGTTCGAGCCTCACCCGGGGCATTATTTTTTTTTTAATTAATTTTCTTTTAAAACAAATTATTTGCTAATTAATTTCTAACATTAAAAGCAAATAGCTATAAACTATAATTTATACCGCGAGTTGGACAATTAAAAGTAGTTAACGTCTTATTTATCAATAAAACGTCAAAAGCAATAACTTTTCTCAGCTGCCCAAGGACTAAACAAAAAATGTGGTCATAAAAAAACAATTGTTGGTCGTAAATACATCGCGTGCGACAGTAATACAATGTTTCATGGACGAGAAAGGGGAGAGCATTACATTAAAGTCCATGAAGAGTTTGTTTCTCGTTTTGGTAACAAAGTGCAAGATTGATGTTTAACAACAATTGACGGAACATTAACAATTAATATTTGTTTATTGCGCCTGTCTGTCGGATTAGCTTTAGGGATTTAACAACTATCATTACAAGCAATTACAGCAAAACAATGTATGTCTGCTGGACGGGGCCGGGGCCCACCCACCCACTAGCACAACACAGCAGGGAGGCCGTGCAATAAACCTAATTGCATGTTCCCATTTTGGTTTTTTTTTTCTGTTGAATGTTCTTTTAGTCTCCCCACTGTATTCGCGCAACAACACATTTTGCTTTAAACTCTAATAAGATTTTTATCGGCTAAACAAAAAAACAAAAATGTGTACAAAACTATGCAAATTATTTCGTGTGGCTTGCCGCCACTTGCATGCAATTAATAGGGGGTGTACGAAGTGGGACAGGACAAACAATGACAAATTTGCAACGAGTCACTCGATCATGTTACAGTCAAGTGAGTATTTGATTTAGAAAGAATCAATTGGTTCAAATGCGACCGACCAATTAATCTACGTCGCTTTTTGCATTTTAATTAGAACGAAGAGATTTTAAGCTGAATTTAACGGAGAGTAAAGAGAAAATAAACGAGCTTTTGAATTAATTAAACAATTAAGTTGTTCAAAGTACAATTTAATGGTCATTTGGTTTTGTTGGGCTTTAATTGGAATAAATTGAGGGCGCACTTTCTTTGGTTTATCTCGAGAGGATGGCTTATGCAATTTCTCTTAATCAAAGTTTATTCTTTGCTTTTGTGGCTGAGATTACCCTGGCCATTGGATAGCATTGACCTGATTGCAGTGTGTAGTACTCATCCCCAACAGATAGCTTACCTGTCATACCGAAACTGGGCCGTACTCAGTGTCAGTGTCGCTCCTGTCTTCGTTGCTCCTTCTCAAGCTTTTTGCGTGCTCAGCATCAGTCGGATGGTACTTATATCTTGTATTCTCTTGTGGGTCCTAGGGCCTCTACAACGCCTACTCGTTGGAAATGTGCCTCAGCTCCGCCAACTCTTTCCCAGTTGCCGTGCTTCCTTCTCCACTGTTCTGCGCCACGTAATCCTAGGACCGCCGCGTATACTGCCATCCTGGGTAAGCGGGTTCCATTGTATTGCTTGGTTAGCTATGGATCTGTAACCCTTTCGGAGGGTGTGACTAATCCACTGCCACTTTTGTCGTCGTATGGTTGTGCCTATAGGTTCATGGCCTTAAGAAGTAGCGCAGGCACCTATTGACAAACGTTTGCAGCTTCCTCGTGATAGTGACGGTCACTCTCCAGGTACCACATCCATAAAGCAGCACGGATTCAACGTTGGAACGGAACAGTCGTAGCTTGGTGTTTAAGCTAGTCACCAAACTGTGGATATCATCCCATTCTTTATCGGTTCCAGTTCGGTTCCGTCGTCGGTTGAGACAATACTCCCAAGGTATTGGAAACTTTCTACTCTCTCAACTGTTTGTCCAGCAATGCATATATCATTTTTGTGTTTGCCGAGTTAATTCTCTCGTCTGCTTCCCTTTCCACATTTGCTGTCATTTGGTAAAGGTCCCTTATTCTGTGAGACAGAAGGCATACACCATCGGTGTAGCCGAGGTGCATGAGCTCAGATATAAGAGTCCACCAAATTCCTCCATTTCCTGCTGATAAGGCTGCATTCAGCACATCGCTAATCATCAATAAGAACAGTATTGGTGGAAGTATGCAGCCTTGTCGAACCCCACTTTGCACTTTGAATTCCTCAGACAGCCTGCTTTGCTATTAATTTGTCCGGAATGCCTCTCCTTCACGCCAAATAAATTCCCGATTGACACTATCAAACGCCTTTTTAAAGACACACTCAGTCTGATGGTGTTCGTTGGGGTTAAGTCCACATCCAGTCTGTTCAGCAACAGTATATTTGACTGCTTCTGTGCTTCTAGGACAAAGAACGTACTCATACGGCATCATCGGCATCACAGTCGAGTAGTCTTTTCTTTTGTTTAGATCGTCTAATAGTTAACTTGATCCTTGCCAGGATAGCCGTTGTTCTTCCTGCCTTCTCCGCTGCATGTTGCTTAAAAGTAACCCCTGCATCTAGAGTAACATCAAGATACTTAGACTAGTTTAGAAATGACAACGTGATCGTCCACAGTCACTCTTACAATTCGAGCCAAATCAGGACCCACATTCTATTCCTTAGGACATACGCAAGCGCTTGGTGGACTTTTTGTTTTTATCTCTCCATCTCTGTCAACAAATCATAACAACCGATAAAGGAATTCCCGTGACGTCTGGACATATGCGCAACATTTTGACTTGACATTTGATACCAATTGGTCTCTATTCGCCTTTACGACTCTACCCTCATTCTAATTTTAAAACCAGTAGTTAATATGCGCTTAATTTTAGCTTCTAAACCAATTTACCTACTCATCGTCAAGCGCTTTAAACAAATTTATGCTTATCGTTTATTTATTCACACACTAGTCACAAATGAGACGACAACCGACGGTTTGGCCTTCACTTAAGTGTAAAAATATTCCTAAAACACACACTATCTATAGAATGTTTTCTTTCTCTTATACTTTCAATTACATGTTACTACATCAATGGGTGTGGTCAATCTCTAGCATTCCAATGGAGTCTTTTAACAATCGGAAAATTTAACAATCCCTCCAGTAGCTTTAATACCTTAATCACCTTGTTGCCCATAGATGTTGAGCTATTATCTTAACTAATAAACCTCAACAACGGTAATTTGTCAATTCCAAATATTTATTCGAAGGTGCTAATTATGGCGTCAAGTGGGACCCCTCAGGTTGCCCATAAATATTTGCATTTAAAATGTGAAATCAAAAATAGAAATCGATTTGTCCCTCAAATCATATGCGATTGTTCCCACAATCATTATGGAAATTTCTACTCCTCCCTTCCAATCGATCACGCACAGCACCACGATCGGTGCTGAACCTCTCTCTATAAGCTTCTAGGGAGCATGACGGTATAATCTTCATAATTTATAAGTCTAATCGGAATAAGAGAGAGAGAGAAATTTTTGACCCTTTTGTTGTGACAGCAGTCATCAAGTGATCTGCATAATTTGAGTGAATGCATTCAGTAAACACAAAATGCAGTTTGTCGGTGGGACAGAAAGCCGCAACTTTTCGTTCGCAATTGATCTGCGCGATCTGTCAGGCAATAAATCATTTCTGCGTCGCGCAGCCGATCTCTAGACTGAGCACAAGCACTCATCTTGCCACACATTGTGATGTCGGTAAGTGCGACAGTGTCAATTGCAACGATGTACGTACATGCATCAAGCGGCGTAGTGCGCTCATCTACGAGTATGCTTGCGCGTCGCGTCAATTGAAAACAGTGTTAAGCACTTAAGATTGTGATCTCTTGCTCGTCGATGCTATCACAATGAAGAAGATGCATTCTGGAGGTTGAGTTCGTCGCCGCTGCAGCCGCCTCTGGGCTATTGGCAGCTTTTCTATATGCCAATGATGTTGTAGGTCATCGAGCGACTTGCATCAATTACAATAGACTATCGGACCACCATCAGAATTTTTACTGCTGCACGATCTGTAGATCTAGGGCAAAACAGCTTGCAGACTCCGCCAGACACTTATGGATTATAAATGAAGACAAACAATAGTGGCCCCGAGGACTTTTTTGAACTCAAGTCAATATGACGGCTGTCAACGAAAATGACTATCATGATAATAAATGTCAAATCGGAGACAGTGCAATAAACATAAACTTATGACAGACGCGCGCTGCTTTGCAATGACATATGAAGTTCTGAATTCTGACACAACGTTAGAGAGAACTCGTGCTAGTGTTATGGTGATCGATGACTATGACCTAAATTTGTCCGCAGACAGCGACGACTTGTATAACATAACGCGACGATGGATTGTGTTGAATTATTTGACTCTGGGTCGGACATACAATTGATTAAATGTTTAAGCTCGAGGCTCCTGGTTAGTTTAAAGTGAATGGGAGTGTAGGGAATTGTAACAGTCATAATGGCGATAGTAATTGCTAGACAATTTTGTTCTTCTCGTTGCACTTGGTACACTGGTAAAAATTTGAGCCACGAAAATTTGTTTGAGAACTGTTTGATTTCATCAAAATGATGAGAAAGAGATAGTTAAAGGGAACTCTGTCCAACTTCCATATTTATTTCTTTTAGGTTCCCTCGCGACTGCTGCATAATCCTCGTAGATAGAAGGACTACGTCTTAGGTTATGCTTAAGCATTATGAGGCCCATCCCTATTGAAAGAAGAAAGAAAGAAACCAGAACCTGCAGCAATTGAGTGGATCCTTCAGTTGGGTCCTTGATTCATTACTAAAGAAGTACCAGCTTAGATGCTTAATGCCCCCTCAGGCGTATAGATTCTCACAACACTTAAAAATAACCGACACTGATAATCCAAATCTACTGACGTGCCTTCTCAGAAGACAATGTCCAGAGAGGATCCCAATCACAGTGATCATTTGTGAAGTAAGGTCCTGCACGCTCTACGTCCCACCAGGTGAGCCCATCTGTAGTTAGCGTTGTTGTGTATGCTTTTGGTAATATCTCTCCTGATATAGGTGTGCCCTCATGATATGTTCCCTGATGGGAAGTCCGTAGCTCTTTTAGCCAGTCTATCAGAGCAGTCGTTGCCCTCAAAATGCATAATCCTTGAGCATTGTGCGGCAATCTCTGACTAGCTCAGGTTTGATGACAAAAGACTCTAACAACTGTCAATGAAGACTGTACTGTTTAAATATTAATAACGTCTCAAGTAGTTCCACAGCTTTGAGGACAGCATCGGCCTGGAAAACACTTATGCTCTAGTCTATGAAGCTGCTTCTTGTGCTCTTCTTAGGGCCTAAGGTACACCTTTTTCATCTCGTTCACCAGCTGCTTTGTCAGAGATATTTTGGAAGACGCTGATCACTCAGATTGCGCAGAGCATGTAAGCTGATGATAGCTTCTTCTTAGATACATTTGTCGGCCATGCACCTGCCCATATCGGGGCAGCTTACAAGAGCATGTATCAACGATGCCGTCTTACTTGCGTACTCGACGTGGAATTTAAAGCGTAACTTATGGACGACCATGACTCCAAGGTACTTTGAAGATTCTATGTATCTGATTGCCCTAATTTTTACCCAAGAGTTCGTGAGTCGTCTTCCGACTGGTAATTAGGACAGCCTTAGTCTTGTAGTCATGCCAGCTGGTTTCAGACCGGCAGACTCCATTCCCTTACTCTCGTAATGGCCTTATCCGTGAAGGACTCCAAAGCGCTTGGGCACAGTAGCCGTGTTGATGTCGTCAGCTCGGTGCTCCATACTCTTATACTGTTAAACAGGGTACATTGGAAGAGAGAGAAGGGATAGGAAGGCGGTGTATTTCTACTCTTTGGATCGTGTCCAAATCGACTGGGGAGAGTTGTATGTGATTTTTGCACTCAATTGTAATTCACAGTGTTTTGCTCGCGTGCGTGTTGAAATACCCTAAATGCTGGACATGCCAGGGACCTGATTATCGAACCAAGCTAAAGTTTTGGTGGTAAAATAGCCTAATTTTTTTCAGTGTACGGGGCATTCTATCTTTTTTTGATTAATGTCATGCAATTAGGAAATTCTCACTCGATCATTGCAATTCGCCCTCAAGACATTCGGTCGTCGTCGTCGTCGTAATAGTCGTCAAGAAATTGAACAAAAGCCGAGATCTCTAGATGTAATAAATTAAATAAAAAAAAAACTATATGCTGCTGATTAATGTTGATTTATTCTATGATAAAACCAGATCAAGGCCATACAAATCATTCTCCTCTATTCTCTAGATCTAGTGGAAGGCTCCCGAAATAGTGTTGCATCTTTTTCGTTGGATTTTCACGTCCTAAATTTTACTTTCACAGTAGACAGTGGGTATGAGTAAATTAATCAATTAATCTCTTCGCTCTACCTACGAGCATAAACGCAATCTCTAGCTAGATACCGACGAATGTATCTAGAAGGAAACTCTTTCCTCATCAGCGGGCAGTTCAATTAAGTTCATTCGAACGCAAATGATTGAGAATTTAAGATTGTTTCTTCTTCTTAGATACTTTTTTCCACTTTTTTTTTTTTTGGTTTGGTTTGGTTGCAAAAGAAGCAAAAAAGCTGTTGAACTTTACGAAGGCCAAGTCCGTTTGTTCTCCTTTTTAGTTGTGTGTTCTTATTTTCGTATTTCTTTTCTATTCAACCTTTTTTTTTGTTGTTGTTGTTTTGGTGCCGCTTTCGACGTGTGTTTGACGAAAGCACAAGGTAAGGTGAGTTATAGATACTCTTAAACTCATTAAAGCAGACGCACACACACACTTTGAGGGGGTGAAGTTTTTCTGTTGCTTGTTTGGATCTATGTATCTAAATGCCAGTGCGAAACCTCAGCGAGACCGGCACTCTGCAAATTAATGTCTACTTGAGGAGTGACACTAATTTTTTTTGTTTCTTGTGGGTTGGTCTGGGGTTGGTTGTCAGTCGGAATGTCATTATTTTTTTAATAATCTTCTCGCGCATCTTTAAATGTTGTTTTTGTTTGCCCACGGATCAGGCTTATGTATCTTATGGGAAGTCACAATAAAAAGCATGTTATTTTAACCAAAAGGATTGCTAATCAGATTTGTTCCGGCAAAAGTCTCTAAATGACTTTCGGTTTTTGGAGGAGATATTCCAAATTTGGGCACAAAAAAATTAAATAATGAAAGTGAGTGATCATAATTGAAAGAAATGTGTTTTATTTCTGAGTTTCTGTGTGTCAAAATGTCATAAGATGCTTGAAATGGCACACATGCTCGATGACAAAATAAACATCTAGAGCCTTGCACTCTGGACGTCGAGGTTCTTCAGTTGATGAAGAACTGTACAATAGTTCATTGTGTTTCTTAAAAACCTGGCTGCTTAGCTTTTTTCCACAAGAACAGGGAATATTTGCAGAAGCAGAAAAGTGGCTTTACCAATATCTCTGTGTCACAGTAGAAGAAGTCCTCCAAACACCTGGAGCCAATGAAACGCCTAACATTGATGTCAAAGCAAACTAAGACACTTAGTGTATTGCAACACGAACGCGAGAAAAATACTGCGAATTACAAACGAATGCAAAGATGACAAACAAATCTCCACAGTCGATTTGGAAGAAGAACCCACCAAGAATAAATAAAGAAGGACAGGGTGTATTCCCCACAAAGTGGTTGAATCAAAGATAACTTCTCCTACCATAAAAGACCACAGCATGCTTTCTCGTCGTACAGATTTCTATTCATGTTGGACACTTTGGAGACAATTTTGGAATGCCTCATTGACTGGAGAGCATAACCGATTCAGCCTCTCAAGTTGTCAGTATGCTTTCCATATGACACACTCTTGAATCGATGCTTTCGATCATGAATATTGGATATAAAGCCAGGCGTTGTTATCAAGCTAAATGTGAAGAACGCCTCCAGCTCCACCAGAGACAAAAAGGTGACTGCTGGATTACCAAATGAAGATGTTGAGGCACTACTTTATAAATAGAATAATGCATTACGCCATTGAGGATCGAACGAAGCTGGATATCGTTTACAGATGGTGTCACACAAGGCTGTGTAATAGATCCACTACTGTTGAATTCGAAAGAGTTTTGCTTGGACAACAAGATAGCAATCATTGTAGTGACCAAACTCTTTGGAGAGTGAAAGCATGACTTCATGAAAGTATATGGTTGGGGATGGTTTAGCAGTGGCTAATAAGCACCTACCTACCTACCTAAGCAACGGCCTACAACTTTCAGAGGCGAAGACAGAAGAACAGTGTTAATCAGTCGCAAACGAGTCAGGGATATGCTTCCTCATCAGTGTCGAAGTACCTTTGCACTCTATAAATGCAAGACTAAATTTTAAGCAACATCTGCAGCATGCACCTGAGAAGGCAATGAGAAATGTTTGTCCAGACAAGGATCATGCCAGATGACAGAGGACTAACGTTGCAAGAATTGCGACATCAATAATGCTCTAAGAATGCAGCGTCATCCGTAGAATATCCTTCGATTCAGCATGCCTTCTCTCTAAAGAAACTCAGCTGAAATGTCAGAGCACACAGATGCTTCATACCCTGAGTAGGACAACGAAAACAGCTGGCGGCGAATACCAACAAGGTAAAGATGTAAGCCTGAAGTCGGGAGGAAGTGCTTGACGACTTTGCTTCAAGGTTTTTGGCCAGCATGGAGGCATAGGTTTAGTGTGTATAGAACCCATACTGTACTGCACTAAGTACGCAGCTGCTTCCAATGCAAAAATAAGTGCTTCAAGTCTAGGTGGTAACTCTGATTGAACGCTGAGGCCTACTTCCCTAGACCTACATATAGCTAGTAAACCTCGTAGGCAACAAGGGTGAACTGGATAGATGTCTAACGAAACAGGGACATCTTTTGGCAGAACTACCTAAATCCTTCTTTTCCGATGCAAAAATTGTCAAAATTTCGTCAACTCACCGGCTCACAAACTTATCAATTGTGGCAGCCCTTTCTCGGGAACCTAGTCCATTGCTGCTGGGCCTACATCGAGCGGGCTGTAAGGCGATTGTGTATGCTATTATTGTCCCAGAAACGCAGTCTGTATACTCGATCAAAAAAGTGTCTCTGCTACATGCAAAACTTTCTCGAATACTGCCAAAGATTGGAGGACCTGGGTATCCAAGAAGAATTTTTGTATCCAATTTAATCACGTCAGCTCCTGCTTACATAAGGGCACTAGCGACAGAAGAAACAAGAAGTTATTGACTTTCAAGTTGCTTCATCGTAGCCGGAATAGTGTGGACGAAGTGCTAAGAACCTACCAATAGCAAGAGAACCTTGAGGAAAATTTTAGCCAACTAGAATCGAGAGGAGGTAGAGAAATCCGTGCCAGCGCCTAGATCAAGAGTGAGATACCGTGTATGCAGTATTGCATAACAGACGCCTCATGCAGAGTAGAATTAATCTTCTAAGCCCATGGAGCCTTATAGATTGGATCGAAAAAATGCACGCATGTCAGGTCAGGTCAGATAGATGGGTGCCTTGTGACCAGAAGGCTCAATTAGACACACAATTCGGGTCCATTGTTAAACCCTGGGAACGCTGTAAGAAGGTCCGCTGTAGAACCACCCAGATAGTAATATAAATCTCAGGAGGTCCATTAGCTCAACATTGCCTAAGTCCTCCAGCTCTGAGAAGAAATGACTGCCAAGAGTTCTCTTTCTTCTAACAGATAGGGCGGGTAGGACAGTCACACAGCAGATTTCTTCTTCGTCTCTGCAGCTTCTACAATAGTCGTTATGCAGCATCGAGTCTCTCTGCGTGAAGGCCAAGGACCCGTGCGTTATGACGACTGAATTTAACCAGAGTTGATGATCTTTTCTTGCTAAAGAACCCAACGTCTGCTTGCACGATTGATGGCTTCATCTTCTACTTTTTTTCTTTAAAGAACTGACTGGGGCTCATCAAGCTCAGCAAGCTCATCCGCCTTCTTGTTTCCTTCGATACCCATATGCCCTGGTACCCAACTGAGGGTCACCGTATTGGCTCTACATATCTCGTTCAAAAGAGATTTGCAGGTTCCCACCAGCCTCGACCGAACTATAGCAAAGTCCAGAGCCTTAATGGCTGCCTGTTAACATCGGGTTCATGTGATCTGTTTCCGTCAATCCATTGGTAGCCTCTCATCGGGACAGAATGGAGGCGTGACCGTAGCAGTTTTGGCTGTCAGACTACTACAATAAATGTCAAACTCACTCCATCACTGGAATTAGGGCTGTTAGGGCGACTATCTCTTAGTTTTTGGACCTCCGAATCCGCCGTCTTATCCTGCGAGCTCCTCGGCCCTATTCAAAAGCCCCAGCTTTTCATTTCAGATGGATACTTAGTGGAGAACTACCCTTCTTGTGGATAACTCATTGATTGCTCTTGACCTCTGGCTAAGCAAGTACATAAGCCAAAACCATCAGTCAATATGATAAAAGCTCTTATCGTGACAGTATCTATCGACTGTTAGTCCCATCAGATGGATCGATTCCATCTTCAGTTGTGTTATCTTTCAAGCCCCATTCATATTTTGTAAGTGGATACAACCAGTTACATGGTGTCGTGTCGGTATCGATAGCACAATTCTTATCTGTACACGTTATGGATTCACGGCAATTTATTGAATGTAAACAAATTACCATTTCTTTTATTCGAAACCGAAATAGAAGCCCCATAAGTAGCAGATATTAAGTTTCCCTAGCTCTTGCCTTGATAACAACAAAACACACTCACTCTAGTAAGATCCATATGCGATCTTTTGTTCTATCCCCAATGCTCTAAGCTTTTAAGCTCCACAACAACAAAAAAAGAGCTCCAGTACATTCAGTTTTTTGTGGTCAACACAGAAAGAGAGGGCACAACAACACAACAAGAAAAAGCCCCATCGTGGAGTATACTCATGGATTCAGCTTTACACACCCAAGCAACAACATGCCAGCTAGCTCTTCAATGTTTCGGCGGCGCATTCAGTAAACATTTGAAGTCGAAACGGTTCGGTTGGGCTGAATGCGACTTGTATCGGAATAAAGTCTACGTATCTACGTATCTCGCGCACCGGCTGCAAGGCAAATAAAAAAATTTATTCCAAAAATAAAATTTCCCCGAAAAAGTAAACGTTCTTCATTCATAGATACACGGATAGAGGTTTTTGTTTTAAGAAGATCCAACCCAGTGGGTGGAATCGAAATGAGGAGGATGTTACCGGAAATCTAAAATGTTAATCGAAATTAGTATCTTTTGTGTAATTTATCAGTATCTATAGTAAGTAGATACTTTTGCCTGTTGAAGTGATTTATGTCATACCAATATGAACCACTTGAGGTGTAATTAACGTGGTTTTACGTACCGGTAAACAGTGAAGCGTATCGTATTTCCTAGATACCTACTACCAGCCTATAGGTAATGTGGTTATAACACCATCAATCATTTTTTTTTTTCTTCTTTGGATATATAAAGTGAAAATCGTTATTAAAAATATTGTTTATCGCGAGGAAAGAAAAAAAAATTCCCATCACACGTTGTTTACACGATCGAAACGCGCAAAGAAAGTTTCAAAATAGAAGAAAAAAAAAAGTATAAAATTCGAGTTCGAGGGAAGGAGAGGCACAATTACCAGATACAATCAGCTGTTGATGGGGTTCCGGTCCGGTCTGCCAGAAATCTAGAGGTATGTGGCTGGAATTCTTCTTTTTCTTTTCGAATAAGTTTTTGAGATTAACCAGATACCTATTTTGGTTTAAAATTTAAGATGAAGATATTTAACTAAATGCACAAGAGAGTAGGTACGTCTCTTTCATCTTAGTATAGTTGTATCTTTTTATTGTTATCTTAATTTTGATGGCTTTTTGTTGGTTTGACTGCGTTCCATTTTTGGGGATTTTATTTCCTTGCCCACAGATTCGGTACAACGAACCGGTCAGACAGTTGTTTTGTGTGAGTTTTGTTTTTTTGAAGTTTATGAAAATGTTGTCCAGTCCATCTCTTGCGTACCTATTTTTGGATGGAAATTTATTCATTTTAGAGGATATTTTGTTGTTGATTGATTTTTGCTTGGCTTGGTGATTTTTCGCTTTCAGTTAATTAAAAATTTAAGTATCTCAACAGTTTATGAGAAGGTTTCATCTACGCGGTAAGAAGTTACTTAAGTCGTTAAATAAATGAAAAAAAAAAAATGCATTTTTTTGCAAATGCAAATACGGTTGTTGAACGTACGAACACATGCGATTTTGGTATTCAATTCGTGTGTATACTATGTCGGGTGCAAATTTATTGCGATAATAAAAGATAGAACCGTTTTTTTAGTTGTTGTTTTATTGTGGTCAACAAAGTGTAGTTTGCACGTAGACTTAATGCTTTCACAATTCTTTGTTATAACTACGGATAGACGAGGAGCAGTCAGTATGTTCGCATGACCATCGCAACATTTTAATGGCCAGAATAGGGAACTCATTTTGTGTGCATTTAAGTGGGACATTAACAGATATACATAGGTACATAACTGCTTCATTAAATAAACTATATACTCAAAAATTATGTACCAACTTTGATCAAAATCGGACTGCGCCATCTAGCCTCATTCGAGAATAAAATTTGAACGTAATTATTAGAAACGTTTTCGAGAAAACTGGCTTTTTGTAGAATTTGTCATAAGTAAAGTACCGTTACAAATAGGACTAGAACAAAAACGCGAATTTGATTTCGAATTGTGACCTTACAGAGCTCGAATATGAAGTTTGAAGCAAATCGGTCAAGCCGTTTGGGCTGCAGTCCTGCATATGTCCTACGAGACATACTTTTTTTTTTATCGTTTTTTCGATTTTCTTTATCATCGTCATGTCAGAATTTTTTATCTTATTTGTTTAACGATACCAATACTTGCGTTATACATATCATAGGTGGGAGTTTAAGAAGAGAAAGACTTGAAAGCACGGATTTAAAACCTTATCCTAATGCAGTCGCGCTGTAGCCTGGCTCTGTCTGCAAGAGCAAGTATTGGTTCCTTGGGAGTGGTAGAGTTCTCGTAATATACACATATGTGCTCCTCGTCCGTTTAAATAAAATTAAGAATAATTTAGATATCAGACTGAAGTTTAGTCATTCTACATTCTCGTATGGAATCCAATCTCGTCCATATGAGCGTCACGACCGACGACGTTAGCAGCGATCGATTCTTTGGAGCCGACTACCAGTCACTCTTCACATACATACAGCTGTTCGATCATTGGCAATTTCGCGTTCGAAATAGTTTGTTAGCTCCTCCAATGTTGTTGGATTGTCGGCATAGACCAAGGAGGATCCAATTGCATGAGCGTGGCTCCCATTACACGATCACCGAACTACCTCTATGGCATGTGGCACCATCTTGTTGAAGTCATATATCATTGTTCATCAAATTCTGACCAAAAATAGTCCTCCAAGATGGAGTTGAAGGGGAGAAGTCGAAATGACGATCATTTACATCCACACCCCACGATCACTTTTTGGAATATGCAATAGAGTCTCTCAAAGCACATCTTGCTTGTTGCCAAGCTATTAAGCCAATCTGAAGATGACAACAGGAATTTCTTCAAACAGAGGACATATGGAGAAGTTAAGGCGCTTAATTTGATCAGCAGGGTCCGGTCCTTGAGTTAATTTAATCTTGATCTGAGAGATATGCGAACTTCTGTGAACGGCATGGAATCTACTGATTTGGCTGTGATATTTTAGGTACTTCAACCGGATGTCCATGTCTCTCGATTCCTCCTACTAATCATCACCAATGAAAACAATATTGGTGAAAGGATGACACCTTGCCGAATACCACTCTGGACTTCGAATTCTTTGGACAGCTTTTCTCTGTGCATATGGATCCATCGTATGAAGCATGTTCTTTTTCAAAATCAATGAATAACAAGTGAATTGGTGATCGAAATTCAATGAACTGCTGCAATTCAATGATGACCTGCAAGGTCTTGTAGTGGTTCATACAGTAGGAGCACAGAGCATATCTTCCAATCGGTGGAACTCTAAGAGCGAACCATGTGGAGGCCAAATCACGTGGTTCGACAAGCGATGGATGTGCCCATGGGTGACCAGATAATCCAGGTCAAAACTGCATTGCCAACCTTAAATAGGACGAAGGCTAAGTCAAGGAAAAAAGTAGGTATGCAATAAGACTCCAAATGAACAAGTTTATCGCTCACTCATGACAGGGAAAGGGAAGAACCGTACTCTTGTCATATTACCACCTGATTGCCTTCTAACATAAACACCGGAAGGAACAGTGCCTTGTTTAAAAATTCCATAACGTTGTCTCGCCAAAGTACAAACAAAATAAGACAAATATCAACTAACTAAAGTGAAAGGCCCAGCCCTGCCCTTCAAGTCCGCGTGCAATCGGTACTCAAGACCTAAAACAAGCGTAAACAAAGTGGTTCAGTGAATTCTTATAAACCGGACTTAAGAAAACATAAACACACCGACTGAATGTATCTCGCAGCACACACATTTCCGATCTACACCATCAGCATCACTCTAGATCGCGCGCTCTGTGTGTTATGTAACCCAATCACCTGTTACCTTGTCATGTCATAAATGAATCAGACCCATCATCTTTTCTTTCTCCCCCCTTTCTATTGCATATGTAAAAATATACACATCTCACATCTGAATGCATCTGTGAGGTATTTTATTGCAAAGCCTGCTGCAACAGCATTGCCGGCGGCCGCAACAACTATAAAACAAAATGTATCTCAAGCAACCGCCCCGATGCTGCTACTGCTTCTTTTAATAGCTTCATTTCTTCGACGTCTCACCCTTACTCTTCTGTTCTCAGTTTTTCAAATTAATGTCGTCCACAGAGTTTATTGGCGCAAACAGTTTTTGCTTTTTCTCAACAAAAATAGCCCGATCCCTAAAGTAGTTCCCGAAAAAATAAAAATACCGCCTGTGCATCTATGTATCTGTACACGATCGGTGTGGTTCTAGAAAAAAACGAGTATGTATATTTGTTTTTGGAATTTTCTTTGTCAAGTGGAGGTTGTTGTGGGGATTTTTGCACTTTTTATTCCTCCCTCCCCATCTAGGATCGTGATCCTCTCTACTTACGTGACCCTCAAAAAAAGAAACTCTTGGCTCGCAAAAATTTATTTATCCAACTTATGTATGTACGAGTGGATATCTTCCAGAGACCCCGTGTGGCGTATCTGTTCGATATATCTGTATTCACTTTCATTAACGCCCCCAGGAACTGACAAAAACCGAGCGAGCGGAATACGCGAAACAGAAGTCGCGTCATGGTTTACCTACATTTCGATACGCGCGGTGGTTTTTCCGGTTAAGAGCGGATAGAAAACTCATTCGTTTTACGATCACTGGATAACTAAACAATTATGCATGTATCTATGAGTACAGACTGACCAGTGGCCATGTTGTTTTCGATACATTTCTTCCATCTCGTGTGTTGGATATACATTTCTACAATTTCAAGTTAATTTTGCAGCAATAATTGGTATAAACAATCGCGAAATAACGGTCTATAAATGTGCGAAGAAGATGATCGCGGTGAAAATGAACAAAATTTTGATGGATTTACCGTTGAAATGACATTTCATGATGGCGAGTTAATTTTAATGGAAATTCTTTGAATAGCTTTAGCGGTTTTAGATATTTTGCATGCGCCGCCGTGTGAAATAAATCATTTCAATGAAGTAGGAGAGAGAGATAGCCTTTCGTGGCTATCGTGCCTGGCAGAATGCAAGTCATTAATTACCGAGTGAAAAGAGATATTTTTCTTTTTTGAGATACATTCGAAATGAGCTGTAAACACCTAGAGCTGCGTATAGATCTATTCTATCAATTCGAACAGCAGGTAGCCTTTGTCTGTCAAATAAGACTTAGTGCTGACGGTAATTTATTCGATCACGAATTATGAGATCGTTGGTAAAATTTAATTGGTCTTGAGGTTTAAACAATTTAAATCGGAACAGAGAAATCAAATTACTATCCGAAGACATCTCAATTAATTGTTGCTTTGGTCTCTCTAACATGAAACTTGACTATATGATGCCATCTCGTGATAAATGTCAATTTGTCATTTCCTGTCAACAAATGACATATACATTCTTTCTGCCAACGGTCATAAAAACCGTAGAGAGTAATTCTTAAGACATAAACTACATTTGGAATGTTGTAAATGAACGATCGTAAAACATTTTCCATCAGCGGAAGATGATGTATGAAAGTAGCAATCGGGAAATGCTTTAGATTCATAGTTCGCTGATGATGATGTAAGTTGAGATGTAACAATTATCGTAAATTTATTTCCAATTAACCGTGTACTTAATATTGTCGTAAATTCTGGGATAACAAATAATTATTAGTTTTACGAGGCAAATTGAACGGTTTAAGTGGAAAAATGTATTGACAATTTTATACTGACAAGGAATGACAGCTCTGTTAATGTTCAGGTGACCTGAGCCATTTCTTTGCAAAGTATTAGCTTAAGAAGCGATCTAGTACAATTACTCTTTTCCTTATGACTTTTCCCACAAGACTGTGTTCGTAAAGGAAGGAAAAGAGAGAAGAAGAGAGAATCTTTTGAGGCAATTTCTTTAGAGAGCGGGAGAGTATGCAAGAAGTGAGTGAATAAAGGTCGCTTAGTCTGTCAACCAACAAGTTACAGTCGTAAAAAGTAAAATGGGTTGGTACATGGATATTTAGTCCAGGATAGGCTTCAAAACGTCAGCTCTTGCACCAACTAGAGTGAAGTTAGCACGATATAAGATAGACATCTTTGAGGCTGGGAGAGTTAAGTTGGGTCGACGACGTCGGAGAATACAAATCCAAAACAGAAGACATTTGGTCCGTACCCTCCTAAAACAGCGAATTTGAACGAAAATTTACGAATTTTGACGAAAAGCTGTTCGGGTACGGAAGATGAGAGCGCTCACGAGAGAGTAAAAAATGTCCGCATGCTACGAATTTTAGTGCAAGAAATTTCAGTAGGCTGGCTTATGAAAACTGTCAAAACTGTCAAACCAGTGTATTTTCAACCTTTTCTTGCTCAACACCTTCGTTTACTTTTTCGTAATTTAAGCTTTCTGTGAGAGAATTTTACCCCTACTCTTCGAAATTTGATAACCTACGAATTTTAGTGCAAAAAGTATGCGAACGGACCTATTGTAATGCTCTACTCCATAGTCGTTGTAGACCTCCCAATTACAGCTCAGCAAATTGCGAATACAAACGAGTAAATATTCGCAAATTTTGACATTTCATTCACAGCAAACTTTTTTACCTAGTCGCTGTCATTTACCAAATAAAAGAATAATAATTGTGAGGTTAAACTCTGGACAATGTGGCCTTCGTTCTACATACATCTGTGGAGTGTGAATATAGCTTGACAGTTGTTAATTTCTTCTCGAGAACTATAACAATTTAACTTTTTTTTATATAAATCGATACATAAACTAAGCTCTCTTCTTTAGGAATAGTAAAAGTGTCATTTGTCTGCCTTTAAATGTGCTAAAAACGGTTTGTGCTGAGCTGTGAATGTACTTTTAGAGGAAATAGTAATTAAAAAGTCAGCAATGTGTCAACTGTCACATGTCAGTATGTCGTTGGACAGCAGATTCAGCCATTTTAAAAATAAACAGTGAAATGTCAAACGCATATAATCCTAGCAATTTTTGGCCCCACCTAGTAGTCAATATTGTTACTGCTATTATGATATGTAATGGCGGTGAAAGCAGCAATAAATTGCCACATATGAACATATTGCCTGTATAGATTCCTGACTTGGAGGCAGCCGTTGCAGAACACTGAACAAGATGGCGTTGTTGATGATTTGTGTTAAAGTGAGTCAAGTATGCTCGTTCGTTCGTTCACTAGCTTCACGCTTTTCAACCGATTTTAGTTTATCGCTACCATTCCCTATAAAAGTTGGTGGTTTCGAGCAAGCAAGAAACTGATAGGTAGGTTCAAGTGGAATCTAGCTACTTACGTCCAAACGCGACGCAAATCTTTAATGAATCACTTTTGATTCAAAGCCAAGATGAAAGGCGATAACAAGTTTCCGGTTCCATTTTGAACAATATTTTCCTTTGGTCTTCAAAAAAAACAATTAATGTCCCATATTTTTGTGTTTATTTTTCAAATTAATTCTCAAGACTATCACTGATTACATTTTTTGGTTTTTTTTTTTGCTAAAATGACCCACATGCCAAATGTTCTATATTCGGCTCCTGAATTATCTACGCCATGCCAAATCGCATAAGAATCTTTCCCACATCTAAAGAGAAGCAGTTTTTTTTTTTTTAAAAAAACCACCTCCTCCATTCCAACAAAAAGGACTAATAAAATCGAAATTTATCTTCATCTGGGAACACATCAATCATTCGGTTGTAGTTTATACGAATCTACACTTTTACGAGACTCGTATGTTGCTTTTATTCTCAAAGAAAAACAAAAACAAAAAAAATTGGCACAAATGACGATAACAATACGGACTTTAGCCTGAAGCGTCGACGTCGATGTCGACGTTTAGGCGTTCACAAACTACGTATAGTGTGATGCTGATCATCATCATTTCATCGGATAAATTCCATGATTTATCTCGACGATAATCCACGTCAATTTTACCTTCAACTTTGAACCTCAATAACAAAAGACCTTAAGCGCATAGAACGCAACAAAAACGTTTTTTTTATTTTTTAAAGATCACAGAACCGGTCAGTGTAGATGCATTTGCATGTGGTTAGATACATACTCATGAATTGAGAGATATGAGATTGAGAATTTAAAAATATTATTTAGCGGCTTGGTGTTATATTTTTTTTATTAAAATTTTTTGTTTTTTTTATTCGCGGTGTGCCGCCTTTGATTTTTTTAAAGATCAGCGGGAATGGTATGTTTTTAACGAGAGAATTCTGATAAGAATTTTACACAGAATGAGATAGTAAAAAACAGTAGGGGGTGGAAAATGTAAACAGTAGGCAGTGGGCGGCATGACGAAGCTGTTGAGCAATGTACTGCAAAGGCATTTGCAATTTTTAATCAACGAAATGTGAAGTGACTGCCGATTTGGAGGACAGCCAGTAGTTTCATTGTTAATTTAGTCTGACCGAAATCAAGGAAATTTGATCATAGGTAATCGATTGATCAACGCCTGCAGAAAGGATGACGGATGACAAGTGCAAGTGGTTAGCATTGACAATCGATCATTGCTTTATCGAGAGCGGTCTGGTATAAACTATCGAACAAGTGGTCTAAGAAGACAAGCTTTAATCGGTTTGCTACTTACTGTCTTGTACCCTCTTCTGGATTCTAGGGCCTCTACAATCCTTATGTGCCATCAAGTTCAGTATCTGGCAATGTGCCTTCCATATACCGTTCTGCGCTATGCACCTACTCCCGAATCCCTCCGTATCCTTCCATCCTGAGTAAGAATGTTCCATTGATTGTCTATGGAGCTTTCACCTTTTCGGAGAGTGTGACCAACCCACTGTTGTTCACTCGAGATACGGTTTGACCAGAAATCCCTAAGATACTACGTAGGCACCTGTTAAAAAAACGTTTGCAGCTTCCTCGTGATGGTAGCGATCACTCTCCAGGTACTATATAGAACAGTCGTAGCTTGGGGTCTAAGCTCATTGAATTTGCCCAACCTATTTAGTTGATTATATCGTTTTCGGTTCCGTCACTGCTTAAGACAGTTCTCTCAAAGTATTGAAAACTTTCCAGTCTACAAACACCTTTTTGAAATTGATGAATAGAAGATGAAGAAGCGATCTAAATACAATGCAAGCACTCCTTCTCCCTGGAAGTGAGCTCAGTCGGTGCAGCTCGTAAAGCTGTGTGGTAATGATCTCACCTTTACTGAGTGTCATGTTGCGAACTCGGAGATTTCTTTCAAAGGATTTAAGTTTGACTTAAGTGCATGTTGCTAGCGAAGACTAGGTTCAAAGCAAAATGCTCCTTGAAACCGCTTAAGGTGATCTTCGTCCGGTATGAGCAACGAATTCTTTAGACTGTGTTAGGTGGAGCTTCGGCGACCCATCAGTTCTTTGCTATAGTTTATAGAGTTCTATAAACGGTTTTGCTGTCGCTCCCAGCTGGTGCATGATATAATTGAGGTTCTCACATTGCACTTTACGGAGTAATCCTCTCATCTTTATGTGATATAAGGACTCTAGTTCCTTCCTGTTGTTGGGGCTGCTGCGATTCGAACTTTAACGAGCTTGCTTTCGTTCAGATATCCTTGAAAAGCAACGCCCTACGACTCCCTGGCATCGATCGGCATTCCTTTCAGTACCTAATGTGACAGCAGTTCTCACCAATGATCTTGTATGGCAGAGGGGAGTAATTTGCTGATTGAGAGATGGTCCCTTAGTTCTTGACAAACTTTAGGATCTATATGTCGGTAGATGTTGAACCTGGACATGCTCAAGTCGTTAGATCTTCAGTCGCTATCTTAAGATGGTGATCTCGTTAAAACTCCATGTTCGCTCCTCGTCTGTTTCGGACGTCTAGAGCCTCCTGCCACAGCCTCCGATCTACGGGAAGATTTGACACATGCTAGATCCTCACGGAATCTTGGTCAGTACAGATCATGATCTCCTAATCGAAGCATGCATCAGAAAGACTTACTCCTTCTTCAAGATTCGAATATGAGTCACAATCTTGTTGACATTTTCCCGATTAAAGATTAAAAGATCGACGAAAGAGCTTATCAATATAACAGTCGTTGTCACTAAGTATTTCTACTCTCAGTCCCCGTGTACACAAAGGACAAACTAATCTAAATCACATAATACCCCCACTCGTCACACTTTCAAAATTTGTGAAAGTGAAAAAGTCCGGCGTCATGAACTAAAAAAAAGAAAAAAACCCAACCGCAGATGGTCACAAACAATGTCATCAACAAGAAACCGCCTGACAATCGTGCGGCGCAAGTCAGAGGTCATCCAAGTGGTCAAACGAATCAATTTTCCAATCAACCGTCGTCGTGTCGTTACCCTCTGTATTCATTTCTCTATTACTCCCCCCAAAATCTGTTTTAGAATCAAATCACGCACATCCCCACGGCGATGTCTCTGTCGCTAATATACTCGTATACCTCGAAAGCGGATCTGTTGCATGTCATGCGGGAAATTACTCACGAACACACCAATTGGAGTCGCACGAAAGGTGTGTATTTGCATTCGACAATACGACGCGACGCGGCGTCTCCTTCATTGTCTGATTGCGGTTTTTTTTTTTTTTGAGGTAAGAGCGGCTTTACCACCTTTAAATTGGCAACAAACTTACAATCGTTGATTGAAGTGCATGTTGCCCATTGGGGTCATGTAAGTGGAGGCTTACGAAACCCCCAGCTACTAGCTTCTTAAGATCCATAATGAATCACTTGAAGCATATGTGGTGACCACCAGGAGGAGGAAGAGGAGACTCAAGCTATCCGATTCCAAAGAAGCTCGAAGTGAAATTTTTCACGAAATGATTTAAAAACTTTTGCAAGTTGTGTGTGCGGTTGTAAGTCGTTTTGCCGCGCGTCAAATATGGTCAGAGGAGATGTCAACTTTTAATTTATTTTTATTGTTATTACCTTTTGTTGCGTTGTTTTTTCTTCTCTCTGCAACGCAAAATGTCTTTTATTTTTTTTGTGTTATTTGTGACAGCAAAAAAGCGTGGGCGACTGCGCGCTGCTGGCACCGTCACCAAAATCAAGTAAGACTCTTTATGACCATAAATGGTTCTCACCACCACCACAAAATCTTTTTCTTTTCAGCCAAAAATGTACTTTCTTAAGCGGGCACAGGAAATTATTACAAATGAAAGCCTGAACGATGCAATTCATAATGTCACTCGAGATGGGTGACATCTGTTGGCGAATGCATAATGTGAAATGACATGACAGTTTGGCTGGATAAAATTTTTTTTTGTTCATTGTTCAGGGAATTGCAATAAATTACAACGAGGCGGGGAAAAGAGAAATGAAGAATGAGCATACGAAATGCAAGTTGTGAAAATTTTATTGTTTATTCCAAATTGGGTGACATACTTGCGATTTTTTTTCTCTCTCTCTTGTTGTGCAGGATTTGCAAGACTCTTACTAGACTCGAGTATTTGTTTACAAATTTTGTTTAAATGCGTCAGGCGAAAAGTGTCAAGTGGCAGTTTGAGTGGGTATGTGGGTTAGGATGACAGCGGCAAGTGTTGCATTGCAAGGGGGAATTTTATAGGTTAGTAGTACTTTTGGGTATGTTTGGTTGACCTGACCTATTCAATTGGTTTTGGTGCGGAGTAAGCAAAGTTAAAGATATTGGCATGTGTACGGAACCGATAGTTTATCGACGTCAGTAAAAAACGTCAGATTCTTTCGCTTGATGAGGCCGTGCCGTGCTAGGATTAATTGACACAGCAAGATCTTAGGTTATATTTGTGGATGAATCTAAGGCTATCTATATTACTGGGAGCTTTTCGAAATTTTATAATATACGAATTTAAGTGCAAAAAGTACGCGAACGGACCTTGTATTTAAAAACTTCCATGTTTTATTTTATCAAAAGTCATCGCTCTGACAGTTGGCGCATATTTTAAAATGACAGCTCTTTTGGAATGACACTATACAGTGGACCTTTACTGAATCCAGGATTATAAGCACAAACGTTGATCCCTCTTAGGAGGGTGAGATTCTAAAGAAAGAAAAGATTCCATCGTCTTTGTAGAAAAATTCTTCACACTTCCATTGAACTGAAACGAAAGTTAATTCCTTTTTCAAATACCTTTTAATTCTAAACTCTAAAGCATTTTATTTATGCACATCCATAAAAAGTTTCTTCATCATTCTCGATGCAATACCTATAATCAACAGCCAATAACCTAGTTCAAAGCCGTTAATTGTCATCTCAGGTTTAATTTGAAATAAAAATTCAACAAGTTATAGCCACAGTGAGCGATAATTTTTCCCCGCATTCAATTAATGACCCCGCAAACGTATTCAATTTTACAATAAAGTCATAAAACCAAAAACCAAAAATCCATAAAATACAAAATTTTATTTAAATAAATCCCCAGTCCGTTTGGCCTCTAATTCACACCGATTCAAACGATTTAACGACCTCAAACCGTACATGTCAGGCAGCATCTACCCTCGACTGTACTGTTTAAAGTCAAAAAATTGTTCCCAATGACTTTTTTTTATTGTTCACACGATGGACATTCTCCTTTAGGTTTTTTTTTTTATTTTTGTTCGATAAATTGACCAGCAGCCAATAATTCAGTGGAAAAAAAAAATTAGTGTAAACATGTACCTAAGCGGATTAAGCTAGTCAAAGCAGCTTTTTGGTTTCAAATTTCGTTCCAGTTCTTTTCGGGTATTCGGTTTGGTCAAATGTCTCGACTACTGTCACTATGGGGCGACATTATGAATTCCTCACACACACACACTGTAACAGTGTAAACAAACCCCCAACGGACTGTCAATTAGTTTTGAAAACGTTTTGACGCAAAACTGTGCGTGTAGTATTTAACCTGTCACACTGACAGATGTGAATAATTTGATATGGCTTACATTGGACCATGCTTTGATCGGAGATAAGAAGCAATAAATACTGTCAAACGGCCTTTATTGCTTATTGGATACAAAATTTGAATTATAAATCAATTTTTCTTTTTTCAAAGAAATATATCACGTATAAATGCCTCTCTCCTCAAAAAAAAAAAAAAAAAAATGTTCAAGGTTCCTCTTATCCTGTTGTGAGTGCACTTGTGCACTTGGCTCGTTACACAAACCAGATACTTGAGGTAATTACTCGCGGTCAAGTAGTTGAAATGAGTTAATAAAAATTTCGATCAAGTGGACTCGATGGAAACCAGCTGCCTGTGTGGCAAAAGACCAATCCGATAAAATCATGAGGTGTCAATGCACCCTCGTGAGAACACTATCGACAAAAATGAGATAAATATTGTTTAACGACACGGGGGAGCAAAAAATTCATGAATACAATTAGTTTGCCGTTGACACATTTAGATATCGAGTTTGTCATCTGACAGGTGTTAGAATTTGACAGTTTTTTTTTTTGTTCTTTCTGTGGTGTATGTTGGCGCTTGCCGTTTAGGTTAATAGATAGTCAATTTGTTCGTTTAGACAGGTTGTCACGTAAAGTTCTTCTTTTTTTCTTTGCTGAGTGTTGATCGAGGGGATGACACGTTTTGTTTTAGATAAGATTTTGTGTTTCTTGGGAATTGTTTCCAAAGCTTTTTTTTTTGTTAAGTAAGTATGTCAGGGCATCTTTGTTTCGCGAATCATCAGTCACGAGTGCTGACTGAAAAAATTTCCTTGATTGCTTGGATAATTAATGGCAAACTGTCAAAGGAAGAAATTATAGTTTTCGGTTGGTGGTTTTGTTAAGTGAGTTTTGCAATTTAAAAATTCTGGCAATAGGTCAAAAGAAGATTGATTGTGCTTACGTTTTAAAAAAAGGTGTTATGTTTTGTCTCTTCACAATTATCTAGAAGTGTAATGCAGAGAACAGAATCACAATGGCGCCTTGCCCTTCGATGATGCGTTTCATGCTCAGGTAACGTGACTTCATCTCGATTCAATCTTGAACCGAGTTGAACTTTACGAACTCGCATTTGACAGTTCACTCAGCTGACAAGATGCTATTCAATTGAAGATGCTATGAAATCTTCGACAAGAGCAGAGACTAAAGCAAAAGTTAAACGTCTGTGTTTAAGTCAGAGTTGAAATAATGGTTAAACTATAATCTCTCTGCCGCCCATCGTTTACTTTTGCCACTTTTATCGCTAACTTCAAGCCCTAAAATTTGTCCTAAAACTGTAGTTTTTTACCGTGAATTAAGCACAAGTCGCTGACATATTCAATTGTCCGCAAGAGTAGAAAGTGTTAATAGTAAGACGTTTGGCAACACTGGCAATGTCTTTAGTGGTATAAGGTGACCAGACAAGAACGATAGGAACACAAAATTAGACAAAACAACCAAGGAGTAAGTAATAATTTTGTTTTTGGCTTCATTTTGAAGCTACATTCATGCCATTATATGTGATGTAGCGCATGATTTGAATGGCTGCCTTGTTAGTATCAAAAGCAGTCAAATTCACTCACAGAAAGCGTCAGCTTAAAAAACTCAGAAACCGGATGTACCTCTAAGACTGTGATGTGTCTATGCAATGCATATTTCTCCGCTAACCTTCACTTGAATCCCCAGGGAGAAATAATCCATCAAACTCTTAATGAATACCGTATTAAGATGATGACTATATTAGGCAAATCAATTACCACCTTAATGCTTCGCGAAGAAAAAACCTTTTGAAGCCATCAATTAGCGCATTAACCTTAGGAATTTCTCCAAAACAACGATTAGTAACTTGAAATCAACGAATGACGAAGTGAATTATGTGCAAATCCGTTAATTTGATGCATGACTAGGACATCTAGCAACGAAATGATCATTGACACAGATTAACGCGCCAAAAGGCTTCTCTTGAAACGAATACATAAGCAACATCTAATTAAGTCGTACTTGTTGTCATGTTTCATGAGATTAGTTACGGCTTGATACCCTCTGATTGCTCTTTTAAATTCAAATCTAATTATGCAACAGTTTAACGAACCTAATTGCTTGTATAACAAATTCATTTGTCCCCCCACTGCACAAATGCCCACTTTTCTTTGATTAATGTGTCGCTTGTCACACGTGACATACTTAATTTGATATTATTTTTTCTTGCAAGCCACTTCACACAAGAAAGTGACAACTAATGCGCGGCTTACATTACAGAATCTAGTTTACTTGGTCGTATGCTTATGTTTTTTTTTTCGGTTTACAGTCGCAGCCTACCTACCTACTCTCAATGTTCATGATCATGATTTCGAAAATTTTTCCAGCCCACAAGCTATTTTTCATTGAACAACCTTCACGCAAGCGCGTCTGATTTAAACTTCATCTAACTCGCAATTAAACTACCATTTAAGTACAAAGGTCGCTTTAATTTGGATTTTTATTTTCCTTCTTCTTTTCAGGCAGACGAATTTGCTCGAGATAACCTTCTTTGTTCGTTTGACACCAAATGTCACTTTTTTTTTGTTCATTAAGTGGAGACTTTAATTGGCCAATAAATCATCGCATCCACAAGTGATCCCCCACGTCAGTCTGACAAATGGAAACGCAACAAAACAGCGCAGACAAAAACCAACAATGAATATGGGTCAAAGCCGCTAGCACGACGACAGCAAAACTGCCACTACTACCGCCCTCTGACGCGCTTGAATTTTAATCGGAAATAGTGGAGACATTACCGACAAAAAAAAAAAATAAAGCAGAAACAAATCTGTTTTTTCTGTCGTTTTTTCCGCTATAAATTACGTCCGATCCGGTGTCTGATTGCATGAAGTTCCATGCCTTTGTTATCTTTAGTTATTTTTGAAATTTAACAAGAAAGAGAGGAACTAATACAAAAAAAAAAAAACAAGAAGACGACTACACTGCGAGCGCAAGTGAAACGCGTCATGCGCCAATGCGCACAGACCACAAACAAATCAACAGACAAAAACAGACGCCACAAACGTCAGCTGGAACACGATAAAGCAAAAAAACATAAATAAACTCTCAAAGAGAGAGCCGCGAACAAAAAGCTTTTCGGTTCGTAAATAAAAGAGAAAAACTTAACGAAAAAAAAAATACCAAACAAAAACATAATGAACTCGCCACACACTCATCTTCACCATCACTCTTCGCCGAGCACAGACTCTTCGTCGAATAAATATGCGCCTGCACGTAGACTAGCCGCACGTCAAACACTACGTTTGGCAATACCAAAGTATCAATGTGATAGTACATTCGGACCGAGTGTCAATGGCAACACCAATGGCGGCGGCGGACTGTCAGTTCATAACAGTGCCAGCCATCGATATCAGCCACATGTGTCACCGCCTCAACAGTCAGCGACACAGCATTATTACCGGCCAAATGGAATACATCATGGGAAGGCGCCTTCAGCGCCTATCATCACAATGAATGGGGTGACAACAACGTCACCCATTAGGGATGTGGGACTTAATTCGACGGGTACCAAGTTTTTGGGCGTTCGGAAGCCAAGTATTACACTGAGCTCAGCTGATGCGACAAATAATAATGAAATGTTTGCATTCGCCAAGGATTGTTCGCCGGCGGACCATTTAAGTGGTAAGTTTTAGAAAAGAGTTGAATTGAAAATATACAAGATCAGTTTTAAATTAAAACAAAAATAATAGCCAATAGCCACTAGTTCATGGAAATGAAAGTCGTGTCCAGAGAGAAGTTTGGATTTTTTTTAGATCTGGAATAATGTACTGTAATTATTAAGAACTTCATTGTCCACCTCCATTAACGTATATCACTCCTTAGAAATTTTATAGATTGGTCGTAGGTTCCGGAACATGGTAAGACACGGAATGGTAGCTCACCATATGTTTGAATACCCCAGTAGATTGGGTTCATTTTTCCCGTCTGGTTTGTTACTGGAAAGCTGGTAGCCTATTCTCTTCAAAGAATAGACAAACTTTTAAGGTCCCTAAGGAGGGTTGAACTCATTCGTCCAAGGTGTTTTTTTTAGCCTACATCGATTTTTATAGCTTATAGCTCTCTAATAATAGTCGTGTTTTATTGGAAAGTATTTAGCCAGCTCTTAATAAAACGTCCATACTCACTTTTATACTCACTTCTCATTTTTATCTTCAAAATGACATCCGAATCATAGATGGCGTGGACTATACTGTCAGCTTAAAGCAATTAAGGGTTGTTGTCTAGTCTACGTCATGTTTTTGTTCCTCTCAATTCTTGATTCGTCAAGCGTGGAAACGAAGCAGTTTTCTATGGAGTTGCTTTAAGCTCAAAGGTGCCAGGCGATATATTCATGGAAGTGTATGTTCTCACCTTCTCCCTCTTCTAAAAAGCCAGTCTTACCCCGGGGTAGTTGCACCAGTTTGTGATGGCCCATTCAATGAAATAAAGGTGACAATATACTAAACACAATAAGAGTTACTTTCTAATACTATTTTGTGGAAAAAATCCAAATGTTTTAAAGGGAGTAAAATCAGGACGAGGCGAGTACAGGAGTACAGTCCTTAAGAAGGGAGTAGGAATACTCTCTTAGTAGAACATTCGACAACCCTGGTTATGACGCTGTTTTAAGAACTCTTGCATTCGCCAACTAGTTTGGAAGTGGTTGAGTGCTGAGCAAAGCCTACAGCTACAGGCGCATATTTAACATCCCTTTCTCCTATTCCTAACAATATGTCTGATGAGTATTTTGTTTTGCAAAAAATCTCAGCATGGAAGACAAGTAGATGTTACAGATGTTGGCTACTGGCGCCTTACGTTGTTGCACTTTGATTCATTTGCGAATATGACTAAAGCCAGTCTTGAGTTATATTGAAGTTAACCTCATACTTGCGCCATGGCTGTAGCCTGAAAACTGTATGTTGTCATACTGGCACTGTCTCAGGTAGGCTTAGGACAACTTCTTTATATTTGGCTTCATCAAGTTGGTAACACCATTTAGCACTTACGTAAACCAATCATGATCGTCCTTTACGCAAAAAGAATAACCTGAATTGACCAGAAATCCAGTATATGATTCATCTGTCATTTTGTACTGACAGTTCTCAGGCATAAAGCGACTAGCACAAGTTAGACAAATTTTCATTGCCAAACGCTCCCTCTAAGTCGAGGAAAATTTTAAAAATTGACAGTTAAATTGAGTCCCAAACTGTCAAAACACATGGAAATAAGTGAGACTCAGACTCAGATTTGTATTTCCTCGCACTTTGACAGCTTGAGAGTCAGACTCAAACTCACAATTCTTTTCGACCCCAAAGTAGCAACCTTGCGCATTTGTGTAGCTGATCAGCTTCCTTGTTCTTTTCAGTAGGAAGCAAGCCAGACTTATGAGTTTGAAATTCTTGGCTCATTTACAATTTAGGTATGCGATTTCATCTCTGTTCGTATCAGAGAAACATTCTCAAAAGATTTGCGATACATTTGTTAGTTCTGATTCGCGTTTTACTGAGATTTGCCTTCGAGGAAGCTGTGTCATACAGTCGCCATCCTTAGGATCCGCTTGTCATTAACCATTTTTATACTATGCAATACTCTCCTGTCACGTGTGCTCTTAATACACAAAAGTGTCAGGCTGTGACCATTCAATAGTATCTAGAAAGAACAGATTCCATTATTATTTATTAGCAAAAATACCAGCCCTTTTTTTTTTTTTTGAAACCTGCCTCAAAACCAGTTTTTCAAACTGTAAGTTAAAATTAGCATAAGAGCCTGACTAATTAGCAAGACAGGTTTGCCTTAAAGATTTATTCAAGTTCGATACGTTATTGGCACCACAATGTCTACTAAGCCTGTCATTAACCTTGATTTAATGATCCGAAGAATATGATTAGAGTTAGTCTTTAAACTCCATTCTTTTTGTTCAAAACTAGTTTTTTTCTTTTCAACTAAATTGTACTCTCAACTCTTTTTTGTTTTTTTTTGCAGAACATTCACCGATCTTTGCCGAATTAGCATCATCAATATCACCATCAACGAGTTCAAGTTCGCCAACATTCAATCGTCTCTTTAGCCTGAGTCCATCATCGATGAGGAGCTACGCATTAGACAATGTAAGTACTCCAGTACCAGCCCTAAGGCGGTTCTACATTTCAACTCTGCAATTCAAATTCTACACCAGCACCACCTGTGTGTGGTAGCCTATTGAAATAAGTTGAAATCTACAATTCAAAACGCTTCAGCCAAATTGAATAAATAAACAATAAAAAGACCGTAAACCTAACCAAGATTTTATTTGCTTTCTTCGGATTCGCAATGCAAAATTTTGTCAATATTCAAATATGTTTTATGTCTATCCAACGGTGCAAGATCATGGTTAACAACCTCGAACTTTAAACTAAAAAAAAAATCAGACCAAAAAAATTAGATAGAACGCAGAGCATGTGAAATAATAATTGGTAGTGTATCTATTAGTATCTGTGTATCTATAACGTCAGAATTCCATTCGCATTCAGTCAGAGTCAGAGTACCAGAGTGCCGGCTGTTTTGCTTCGCGGGAAATGTTGTAGAGTCGAAGTAGAATGCTATCATAACACTTGGAAACGATTAGATACATCTTCAAAGCACAAAGCCTCACCCGTGTTTCGGTTTCAGTGCCATTCCATTATGAAATGAAGTTTTCTAGAGAATAAATCAATTTTTTTTCTTATTTTTTTTTTTGAATATAACAGAACCGCAAAGAAATGAACAAACTAAAAGACAAAGTATCTATGGCATTTAACTCAGTATCTATTGGTTATTTGAAGGCGTTCGTACGGGGGGGTTTTGTTTTTTCTTTGAATAACAGCGTGATTCGGTCTTACTAGCATTGTACGTTGGTTGGTTTTGTAATTTGATTAGTATCTAATAAATTGTTTTGTGGTTCGCGCGCGCTTCTTAATCCGGCTTAGAGTTTCTATTCAATGTAAAGCAATAGATATGTGTATTCTTAAAGTTCGAGTGTAAAAGATAGAAAAAAAATTGAAAGAGAGAGAGAGAGTACCCTTTGAATGCCTAATAGCATGGGCAATATGCACGGTTTCTGGTGCAAGAAAACTTTACATATATCTCGAGATAAGCGCAACGATTTGGCGGACTGTAATAGTGGGCAGACGGAAGTTATTCGCCCGGTGACGACAGCCCCGACAGCGGCGACTAATGAGCATTTCACATCCAAGGTGAGAGTGATATTTTGTTTTGAAGTACAAACTCTTGCACTTAGTTATGTATGTTTGGCGAAGTTGATCCATTAATCAAAAATGTAATTGTGGGTGACGAAAAGAGTGACAGTGACAGTGACATTTGAATCCGGTTATTTTGACGGCCTTGACGGGTGTTAACTATGCCTTCAGTGACCTTATTTTGATAAATTGGGGAGACATGCTGCGTTCTAGAATCTCTTTGAGATGTTTCTGTAACTGACTGCGCAGTTACTTCTATCTCTGATCATAATTATGGCTGAGTTGGTTTCCATTAGCGCTAAGCTTAGCTTGCAGTGGATTAGTTTGTCCTTGGATTGTGTTGAGTCTTTTTTGTTTTGCCTTCCGCGTGGACGGGCAGGTATGACGTAATTGCTGGTGCATGAAACGTCTGCCAGTTGACTGTGATAAAGTCACTAACCGAAGTGTGGTTCTCCTTGAAACTGACGTCGAAGGCTGTAACTTTGATTGATTTCTTAGATGGATAGTAGTTTCTATTTATATTTGGGACGTGCAATAGTTTAGTGGCTCACTAAGTAGGTTTAAAAATCCTAGCCGGAAACAAGTAGGGAGTCACACTTCTTCACACGCCCCTCGTTTTATTTTAAGCCTGGCTTTTCCAACTCATTGAATCTCAACGACTGAAGGCCGCATCACCACACCAATCAAACTCATCGAGCATTACACTGGTGTTGGCCTGGCCACTTTCATCGAATCTACTTTTGTAATCACTAGTCCAAAAGGAACTAAGCTGGCCCATTTGCTCCTTGGACCTGGCTGACATTTGGACTATCGTCTCATAGAAGTTGCTCGGCTTATGTGAGAGTACATTGGTAAGAACAACCCACCGGGATGCTTAGAGTCAGGCAAATTGAAGGACTGCTTGATCTTTGGCTAGATAAAATCTCTCGTCACTGTTCGTCTATAACCATTTTGAGCAAAGGTCTGAGGTCCGACAGGTCTTTCTAGTAGGCACGGCCAGTAGTGAGTTGTCTGCAGTTGTTGGCTTAGGTTCATATGCGTTTGTTGATCACTGATCTCTCCTCCACTCTCCGTCTATGGAGACGCAACAGAAGTCATTCCAGAAAACTTTTTCATCAAAGTAACCCAAGATATGTTCATTTGCTGTAGACAAAGTCCATGCGTTTGCACCTTATAGTAAAACTGAGACCATCTTCCCTTCTATGTTGATACTCGCTGCTCTGTCGTCATTCATTTCATCCCGAGGGGGATGAGCCCCTGCTCATCAGCAGGTTATGGCCTTCATGATATCGTGGACAATGGAATGTCATGTGTTCCACATTCTATGTCACTTTGTTGTTATTTTTCGCTTTGCTTTATATACTGAATGACAAATTCTGACATTAAGTGATCTTCAGAAATTCTGACGAATTGTCACTCCTAATAGCAGAAAGTAGTACATTCTGTGCCTAGTGCTTAAAAGGCAAATGTCCCTGTAACTGAAGCGTCTTATGGCGCAGTAGTCAGAGAAGACGCAAGTCAAGGTTTGATAGCTGGGAAAGCCCCAAGAAGTTGTTGCAAGATCTTGGAGCATGGAATAGGTGCTCGCTACCAAAGCATTTCTGGTGCTTGAATATTGTCTCTTAAGTGAGATCTTGTAGACGGATACATTCTCCATCAACGCTTATGTAAAGCCGGTCATTCATTTCATTTTCTTAGCAGCCACAGTGATTCGGCTTGTATGTGCCCCTGTGAGGTTAATAGCTGTGACATGCTCTTTTCGGACTCTTTGCTTAGTCTCTCAATATCCTAGTTGTTCCTCCTCATAAGATGGTGCTTTTTCCTTCATTGGGTCGTACCTATACTAACCCTTCCAGCTTTCCTATCCTTCACGGAATCATGGCTTACATGATATTAGCCTGGCGGCCGAATGAAGCACGTGCTTCAGTGTTGTGGGTAGCATGCTGGTAGACCTGAGGCAAACTTGGACCCACTGCCACAAGCTACAATCACGTGCGCCCAAAACTAAACCGCAAGCTATCACTTTTTAACCACATTTGCTCAAAGCTTACTCACAGTCTTATCTTAAATTCACAGAACATTATCCCCTCTGTCTATCGGTTCAGTTGGCTTAATTTTGTTTTATTAAAACTGGCATGAGGCCTCACCAGTAAACAAGAGTGTGTCACTCCTGATTCAAAACATTGAATGAGGTCATTCTCGCGACTACACACTGCCTACGATGTTAGGACTTATCACAGACCTATTGACGTCAGAACACAATAAGCTAAACACTACTCAACATCTTAGGTTCTGGGGAATCCATGACGCACACGACGACTGTTGTCCAACATCTAAACTCAATGGATCGGATTAGGTTCAAGCCAATCGAGTCCCAAAAATTCGAAACAACACTTAGTCATCGGAAGGTGGCGGCATGCAATACCGAAACATGTTCCAAAAAATCTTTCAGAAAAAAAAGGAAACACGCTCCACAAACAGCATCTCTCTCATGTACCATGTATCTACGTGAGAATGTGCACAAGTTTAGTCATCTGCCCGCTGGAGTGCATTCCTTCGCTCTGTCTGGAGGCCAATAATTCTCGACGACGCGCCGCCAGTGAATTCTTATCAACGTGGCTCCCGATCGCACGACGAACTTTCTAGCTACACGACGTCTTTTTTGGGGCGGATAGGGTTACTTAGTGGCGACGATGGATTATCGTGTATCCGTGTTGAATGGGTGAATCATCGCATGGAATCTCGACGAGACTTTCCCATGATCGAGCGCGCACAGGTGATCGGACATTGGTAATTTAAATCGCTTTGGCGTACGTGCCTATATCATTAAACTGAGTGTAGATACATTGTTTTGCAAAACTATACGCCAGATGGATGTGGTGTAGAATATCAGTGATTCCAAGAAAACCACGATCAATTGAGCTGCCGGTGATAATTTTTAAATTTGACAACAATACACAAATGCTCTTATATGGATTGAATGAATCTCATACATAAGTGATGAGTCAGTCAACTTGCGTCGGACTTGCGGATCTCACACGAAGCACTGAACGAAAGATACATTCGACTTGGTGAATGATTGTGAAAAATTTGAGGATTTGATTTAAATTAATGAGGAAGATACATAATGTTGAGACGAATGAGTGTATCTTTTGCCGCCAAGTGTTGCGTAATTAAGGGTAGGCGGCGCGCGAGTGTAAAAAGCCAGTGGCGAGGTGTGAACGAAATTTCTTTAATTTCTTGAAAAGCTTTTTTAGTAAAGATCACCAGTAGGTGATATTTATTTGACTAATTAGAGAAATTAAGAAGTCGTTTAAGAGGTTTGACATTTAAGTGAGATCACATGATCGATGGACGTCAAAGAAATTGGTTATTTTAAACAAATTGCCCTGAAGGTTGCTGCAAAACTATTTTGGAATTTGGAAAACAAAATGGAAAGTCGAATATTGAAATTAGTCTTTGGGTTGAGAGTGTCTTAAGTGGAGAGCAGGCTGCTAGTGTTTAAGCGAACCATGATACAGTAAATACCACGACCAACACCTGAAAGACTGCATTATGTAGTAGACTTTGATTTTGAAAAATGGTCAAAGCTTGACAAAGCTTGATCTGTCAAAGAATTTTTCAAAAATCGCCATTAGAGAGAATGGCAGTAGGAAGGTGGTATACTTCCGAAAAGTCACGAGTCTAGAAGGATCAAAGATTGCATCTGTTGTTGATGTACCCATCCGCTTATACCCACTCAGCGATCTTCATGGTGTGTGAAATCAGCTTTACAGTTTGTCGTGTCACACTTTTCTTTGTGCAAACTATGAGCCATTTGGTCACATCTTTTCCCAAACCTCGAGGAGAAATCTTTCCGCCGAAGTGCTTTTGGACTATTAGACCGCTCTTTCAACTTCTTCGATTGTTATGTCCAGCTTTTCTAGGTTCATACTCAGGAACGGCTCTTGGAGGGTGTACCTCTGTAGAACACAAACAAGAACTTGGTCCTGAGCATTGGTAATGAACTTTGGTGAATGAATCTCCTGAGCAGATCTCCGTCTTTTGGCCCTTGATGAAGATCACTATAAGCAAGGCCGGCAGACCCCTACAGATCACCAGTTCTCTTGTGGAGTTAAGAACTGTAGCGACTCATGTAGCTTTGAACCTTCTTCCGTCAGGGTTGGATCGTTTGTTTGCTTTCAGGTTCAGTTAATAAATCCATAGGTTTTGGCAACTCCTATGGGAAAAGTTTTTGTTGTGGAACTAGTCTTTCTTCCTTCCTGTGTCTCATTTAGAGTAGGTGGTGTACCGACAGTTGATGAACGAAACACTTCCTGGGGAAGAGTAATTCTTGGTTGGTTGGTTGGTTGAAACCGGCCCTCAGGAGTTGGTCCATTGTGCTGCCGATGTGTAAAGGTGGGAGGGTCACCTTCTTACTCAGGGAACCATTTACTCCTTAGTATGAAGGAGCCAATCTTAGCCGTACAGGCATTGTTGAGATCACTTAGATCGTTGGCAAGTGCGGGGCACATGCATAGGAGGTGAATGATAGTCTGCTCTTCTTCTTCATCTCTACAACTTCTACAGAAGTCATTATAGGGGATGCCTTCCTATAGGTATATGTCCGGTGAGGGTGTTTACGATTTTGGAGAGTGTTCCTCTCTTATGTTTCAGAAGTCCGATGGACCTGGTTTTACTCAGCGTGGGCCAGAGCAGCCTTGCTGTGTTACAGTGGCCGAGCTGTTGCCACCTATGGTTGGCTTCTCTCACCGCATCGGCATGGACAAGGTTTATGCTGTTTAGACCTGAGGAGCCTCGCCTGACCAGCTCGTCAGCTTCGCAATTCTCTGGTATGTTACAGTGATCCGGCACCCAGCAGAGGGTGAGGTTGTACTGTTCAACTATCTCGTTCAGAAATACGCGGCAGTCCTTCACTGCATGGGTCTCGTTGTGCTAGATCCGAGAGATTTGATGGCCACTTGGCTGTCGATGTATATGACAATATCCGATACTGATACTGCATTAGCCGCCAGCCAGTCAGCTGCTTGACGAATGGCTTTGAATGGCTAGGAAGGCTGAAGGAGAGGTGGATGTCCAGATCTTTTGAAAAGATATCAGCACACCGTGAAGGACCTCCCGTTGTGTCCATTCTGTTCTGTCGGGTATTAAGCATTTGTAGCCCATGTTGAAGTTGTGTTCAGTCCAGTGTGTTGTTGTTTCTTTTGTTTGGAACTTCTCAGTCTAATTGCTGAGCAGACAGCCAGTTGTTTGCTGACGATGTCAGTTGGAAGTAAGTGGAGAATGGTTTGGAGCGCTGCGGTCGGAGAGGTTCTCAGTGCACCAGTAATACTGAGACAAGCATCTCGTTGAGTTTTTTTTCCATTAGGATTAGATTGGAGGTCTTCTCCAGGGCATGAAGAGTAAGTCTTACTTCCTACTAACTGAAAAGTATGAGATCCTTGTGCGCAATTCTATAGTAAATATGCAGTAAGCCTAGTTCAATTAGAAGGAGATTCTACTCTCTGTGTATCGCTGATACTTATAATTTACCTATAGTGCCTGATGCTTCCACTTATCTTTAGCAACTTATCTTTCAACTTCTTTCTATATTGTGTTTATTATTTATTTCTAAAGCTAGCTAAGCAAAATAAAAACACAAACAAGCCACTTGTCACCGTGAATCGCAATTGCAATCGCGAGTAAATGAGTTGCTACCATTGAAACTGCGATTTATAAAGAATCAAAATCTCGCGAGACAATCACACTATTGTATATGAACATAAAGAGGAATTGTCGAAGACTAAACCGACTGAGTGACCGTATGTATTCAATACTTTGTTTGCTCTAGAGAAGTGAATGAATGCGACTAGAGATAAGCTGCGAATGCAAGTGAGGCTTGTATTAACGACAGTTGACTTGTGATGGTCCTATATGCTGGTTAGAGTTGCATATTGTGTCCACGTTTTAATGTAGAACCCTTTCAGACCTCACAATCAAAAATCGTGATATAAACAGCCATAACTGTGATTGCGAAATGGCGATTAAAGCTAGACTGCGATCTTCGCTAAAAATATTTGCATTCCACATTCCATTATCTAAGACTAATCTCACTAAATGTGAGAATTATTAATAGACCTGGCAAAACCCTCATATATCTGTCAGATTACAAGTCAGTAAATAAACTAATCTACACAATTTAACTAGAACTGTCTGCCCCCAAATAAATTGCTATAAGCCACTTTTTTTTTATAGATACTTCACCCAGAGCCTAATTCATGCAATATAATTGAGGTTCCAATTAAAAATTCACTGTCACAGTTGAAATAATTATCTATCTGCTTGCCAGATGCAAGTTTGACACATTTGGGTCGTGAGAATAAGATACATTTACAAATTAATATATTCCTCGTCTCGGTTAAAAAGCCCAGCGGCGGTTTAAATGTGACAACTTTATCTGGGTGCGGATTGCGAACGCATACTTATCTGCAACTCGACGCGAGCGTGCAATTAGATAAAAACTAATAAAACCAATAAAATGTTGATTCATTTAATTAATATTTACTTTTCGCCATTATGTCTTAAACGAGCGCGTCTGAGACAGATAAAATTGCTGCGGGCTTAGTATGCCACTGATTCGGATAAAAGATTTGATATTTGAATGAAGTTTGAATGAATAACATGCCATTCTGCGGAAATGCAGATAATGAACTTTTTTACCTTTCAAATTAATTAGTTTTTTAACCTTTAGTGTCGACCTTAAGTAGGATTTCATTTCCAAACGAGTGGGTGTGTCCAAGTAGTGATCTTCAGTCACATGTAGGTTGCAAGCTAATTAGACTGTGTGTATCCAACAGGTTCAGTATTTCACAATTTGGTACAACTGACATCTGTTGATGGAACTCGATCGCCCACGATGTGTGATCAGTAGAGAGATGGACCTTAGAGACGACTTTGATTGATTTTTATTGAGCTCCATAGTTGGAAAAAACTGACAAACGAAAGTGAATTTGCTGAGTCAGAAAAAAAGTGTTATAAGAAGCAATCTCAGATGTGATTAGCTAATGAAACTAAAATTAACTTCAATCAAAGTGATTGGTCGAAGAGTGTCACTTGGACGGTCAAGTGAGGTTCAAAGACACTTTTTTGGAACGAATAGCCACATGCCGCCTGCGTGTGATTTATTGGGATTTCCTTTTGTTGTGGGTTTCATTGACAAACAGTTATGAGTCATGTTCAAGTTGTAGAACCGAGTCAGAGGCAGTCAACAAATTAAGTAAGGCGCGTGTCATTTGGGTGAGCACCCAAAGCTGGAAAAGAGAACGAAGACAAACTACATGCCTTCAAAGGACTACTGAGCAATAAATCTATTCTATTTTGAAAGAACTAATCTATACTGAAGACTCAGAAACGATTGATAGACTTCTAGTGTGAGAAAGGTGATCGGAGACAAGTTTCTAAGAGGCAAAACCCATACGTATAGGCTGACCAGATAAGAACAATAGGAAATAAAATTTAAATAAAACAACAACGGCATGAGATATGAAATTCATTCTAACTTTATTTTGATATTACATACATGCCATTTTTGTATGATATGGCACATCATTCAAATTGTTGCCTAGAAGTCGCTGGCAGTACTTCAAGCGGTCGGTAAAATTTTTGAGAGCTCGGTCGAATATGTATGGGGCAAAAGCGGCTCGAGCTCGTCCTAAGTAGTCAGCTTATTAGCGTAGACTAAGGACTTGACGTAGTCTCAGAGAAAATAATCAAGCTGCTGCCAATTGATAATCGCTCGTCGTCAGACGACCCAGTCGCCAAATGTATCCTTCGTCGCTTGCATGGATATATCGATTTTTTGGCACTCTGGCTTCAGAAAGTGGGTAACAATCGCCCTATCGCTGAGACTGTTGACGGTAACGGTGTCTTCTTCCTCATTTCGAAAAAAATAAGATCAATGATGCCTTCAAGCCATAACCAAACCTGAATCTCTTCGATACCATTCTACAGACACGGTAAATTGCTTAAGGACTGTAAAAACTAGAAACTTGTCATCGGAAAAAAAAAGTCTACAAGAAATCGACAACCTAATTGGTTCCATAAAACCCAACTCTCCGCGATAACTTTAAAAACTTACACGACTTCTGAGCTTGGCAGTATCTGTAGGTCTCTGAAACGCCAGATTTCATCCAACAAAAAGAGCGTCGACTTTCTGTTCAATGATATCAAAATTCCCCAAAAGATTTTCAACCAGTTAAGACACTTTGTGTCGCCTCTTTATGTCGCCTTCTACCAAATCCTCAACTCAGAAGAAATTTCCAATCCAGCAGCACATTTTCTCGCAATTATCCATCTCAGGCACCTCTTTAAGGCAAACCCCCGTTCTTTAAATATCTTTCACGACCAAAAGTCCATTAACTTGACAGAAAATATGAACTCGTTGTCATTTGCGCGCTGCAAGTGACTCGCCAATTGGCGCCAATGGTGCGCACTGCAAACAACCCCAACTACAATTTCGTTCCGTTCAAGAGAGAGAATGAAGAAAAAAAAAGAGCACTACGTATGCCAACATAAGCGAACAGCAATTCATAAATCCATCTCAGCGGGAGCAGCTCACAAAAAAGGCCAATATTTTTTTTATTTCTCGTTTCATATCTCGGCAACCACTACACTATCCATGGCATGACGGACGACTTGGTGTAAAAATTACATAAAGCACGTCCCAGGATGGTAGTTGTCTTATTTTGCCTTTTTTGTGCGCATGTATACACAGTCAACCCAAATATAGATTAATGTGGCATCAATCCACGCCAAGCTGGAACTGAAGTCGATTATGGAAGAACAATGTAATTGACCACATGATTCACATTTTTGTTCTGTTCATCTTGGATAATTTTTATGTGCGTCGACATAATTAGTTTCCCCCCCTGAATACGATATCTACAAACAGAACAGACATCATGGAGCAACATCAATTTAGATTGTTATGCTTGAGGGAAGTCGTCTAAGTTGTCATTCGATTATGTAAACAGAAGAGGTCTCAAATGGTTACTTTGCGGTACACCTTTAAATAACTGGAAATGTTGGGCAGTTGTCATGCGATTATGTTATAAGAACCAGCCCTTAATGGCAACAGTGAGGTGCTCCATTCAATGTTTGAGAATGGTTAACATTGGTCATTCAATTCTGCTCTCAGTGTCATGTCATGTCAGTTGTCATTCCTTGGTAAAGTATTATTCAATAAGAGATGTCATTTTCAATCAACACTGAATTGCAACACTGTTCTTTTAAAAGTGGAGATATTTTTAATTAGTCTAAAGTGCAAGCCTTAAGATTAGTAATGAAGTCCAACATCTACCAAATATTTGCCTCAGCTCAGGCTAATTAAAGTCTCCATTTTGAGAAATCCCACGTACAGAAAATTTGCCCCGCAATAAAATCATTGATTCATCCGACACATAGATGGCTTAGCGGACTTTCTTTTACACTGTTAAGTGATTCAGCACAGTGGAGCCGAACTGTTGGCCTAAGTGAGCGATAACTCTTTCGTTACGAGACACCCTTCTACCTAAACTAACCTATTTAAAAGGCATACTGCATAGTTGTTACAGATTACACGTCTTGCCTCAATGACAGTTTAATATAAAATACAACAATAAGGAGCTAGGGGTTGGTATTTGGCACACAAAATTTCCCTGGTAAATCTGAACACTTTTGTCGACAGCTCTACAAACTATTTGATGGGCAATTGGTAGATTATGAAGACCATAGACAGTCAACTTCGTTTCATAGATTCACTCCCCAAAACTAAAAACCGCCGGAATTGGTCATTGTATTCTGACGCTCAAGCAAAATCAAATGGGAGCTCACTAAGTTCCCACATATAGGTAACGATTTCGTTGGCTGGTTTGACTAGCTAGGCTCTATTGTGAGGTCTGCGAATGACACCAGTGGGGAGGTCAAACGAAGAATCACTCTTCCCCTTGGATACTTTGAGAGAAAAGTTACTCGAGTGATCTTTTGTCCCGTCTCCATAGACGATGAGTGGCAAAGACGATATAACGCCGAACTATTCGGCCAATAAAAGGACATCTACTTGGTCAGAATAGTTCGTATGCAGCGACTAAGGTGGCTGGGTCATTTAGAGCAAATGGACCCCAACATTCCAGCTAAGAATACCTTCGAAACCACTCCGGATGGACGGCGCAGTAGAGAACCACATCGCGGTAGGTGGCGCAACCAACTACTATTTGGAGGGAACTGGCTCGTAACTGGAGAGGTTTGTTGGTTGAGGCCCAGGTCCACCCCGGATTGTAGCGGCACCTAAGTAAGCAAATGAATTTCGCGAATGGAAGACTGCCTTACAAATAAAAGTTTGAATTATACAAAGCGTATGACTACAGACACCCATAAAAGAGTTCAGTTATTTTTTGCCATTATAAGTTCCATCTTTTTTTAGCATCGATTCCGCTCCCAAAAATGTATTTAGTCACCAAAACTTAACAAAACTTTCCAATGACAATTTATTGACGTTGAAATGGCCATCCAAACAGAGCCCGACAGACTATACATATATTTTTAGCAGATGCCTCAATCATTTATGACGTTTTTCCTCCTTCAAAGTTTTGAACTTGACTCATTTTGATATATGTATTTCAATGAACATAGTCCGCCATAAAAAATAGTTGCCTAAAAGCATTTTCGTCAAAAATGTCGACTTCTTCTCTTCCTGACGACAGTTGCCATAGTCAAAATAATTTACAATCAGTCGCTATTATTATTTTTTTTTTTAATTAAAACTGGGAATTTTTGAACCAAATGCCATAAAACGCATTCATTTGTTTAGAAATATTCTTAATATCATTAGAGAGCCATAAAACGGGCATAAAAAGCTCGACGTAATTAATATTAGGCCAAAATGAGTCGTCACTCCTGCCACGCATTGTGGCCGGCGTGTCGGTCGTTAAGTTTTGGCGTTTTATTGCAATTTGTTGTGTGGTAATTTTTAGATCGTAAATCGTTGAGAAATCTCCCATCTCTTGGAAAGTAAACAGCACATTTTCGTACCTCAATTTTCGTAATGTGAAGCAAAAAGACTGTCTCAAAAATAGTTCAAGTTATGGGCAGACTATCTACTTCCATGATCTGACAAAAAGACAAACATTTACTTGCACTTGGCTTTTGTCTTTCACTCCTTTTGCTGTGTATCTGTGTATTCTCAAATCTCAGATACAGTTTTAAGCACATGAGATACAAATTTGTGCATCATTATGAGCAAGGAAGGGAAAACTTATAAATAACACAAAATACTCGTACAGCGTGTAGCTTGTTGCGAAATCTTAAGAAAACGAAAAGAGTATCTGTGTAAATGCAGGAAGAAATGAGGCACGGTTTTTATGCAGTTTTACGATCCAACCAAGGTCAATGACAATAAAGACGCTCGATCATTTTGCATGGATATGTATCTCGTTTGAATATTTGGCAGAGAAAAGGGTTAACCATTGTAGCCACTGTGCACTTGGGCATGCGTTTAATTGAATTTATTTACGATATTAAGCGGACATTCCAAGAAATTAATGAAAACCATAAAACGATTGGATAAAGGAGAGCAGAGGAGCATTTTTTTTGGATGCAATTTCCATGAAATGTGAGAGAAAAGTGGGGCACTATAGTTATGTCACTTGAGGCGAGCGAATCTTTTGAACTCGTTGTGAACTGAGAAGATAAATACTGTACTTTAGTACAAAACTGGACTCGTCCTGTAAATCATTTTAAGGGGGGCGAAATCTGGAGTCAAAATCAGTGGTATCCTTTTGGAACTTGGGTGCACAATTAAGCTGGATCTGGCGTGAATACGATGGATAGGATCGAGTACACAAGGAAGACTAAGCTGCGAAACATTTATGACAATCGAGAGATGCGAATTCGTCATGTGTAATCGGTTGCCATCAGATCCACACAGCTATCAAAGGCCGAACTATAACCGTCATTAACGAGTACCTAACTCGTCATCGAAATGTGAGGAATGGCAAACATTCATAGCACCCGCTATCGTATGCCATTTCATTCGAACACTTTACTGCGATCGAGTAAAGCAACAAAGATATGAGTAAACGAGTCCTACTGTTTCACGGTAAGTCACTGAGTTTCTTTCGATAGTAGAACGAGCAACCAAATTGTCCAAGTGGTAATCGCTGCATGGCGTGCATTCAACATTTTCGATAGTTCATCCATCCTTTGGTTATGGGCCGCCTAAGAATGTGCGTATTCTATCGACCTGTCAGTTTAAAACGACAGAGCAACGGATCGATCGATTCTATGCGTTTGGCACTTAATCATGTCAAATGTATTCACATGTCACAAATGTCAACAACCAATCGACAAGATGGTAGCTCTAGCCAGCCATAATCGGCTGTGATAATGAGTGCGTTCAACGGAAAAAAAGATGACAGAGAATGCACATAGAGAAACACGAGGCAAGAGAGGAAAACCGCATAATGACAAGAGAATTCTGATGAGTTGGACTCAGTGACAGAAGATAGATAAAAATGGCTAGTTCACCATAGAATGAGCGGGTCATTCAAAATGATGATGATGATAATGTAAGCTTAAGTAAGAGTCGCAAATTTAAGGGAACCACCGACGTAAAACCACAGCATAATCATGCTGAGTACATATGTTCATCTTTTCTCCTATAACACCGGGTTCTTGCATGGCCGGGAACCTCTATTATGTCGAAGAATGAGACGTGATTATGTAGTACATGACAAAGCACACATTTTTGGCCTTTGCATTTTACTTTTACAAGATGTTTCGCCCGAACAACTGTCAGAATGCCGACTGTAGTTAGGCAACCCCTGAGACTAAGGTGTCTTATCTTTGTCTCTCAATTGAATAAATTCTAGCTTCCCAAATTCCGAAATATCTAATTCTTTTCAGTCAAAACTGAATCTCTCGACCAGTCAGAAGTGTTTGACTACCTAGTCAATAGAATACGGAACGTGCCAAATTTTTTAGCTCGTGTATGGTTGACAGAATGTGAAGAGGAGTTCAGCGAAATGTTTTGACAGCTAACTCAGAGTGACAGTTTTGACAGAACAACAGCTGGGAACCAGTTAATTTGATTTTCGGTTGAATTTACATCTACTTTTGGGCATTCGAATAAATTCGCATTTGGTAGTCGCAAACGAGCGTCATAAGGCATCTAACCTAACCTAAGAGGTTCCTTTTGAGGTAGACTTCTGTCTGACTTTTTTGTCGTTTTCTAAAGCACAAGCTACGTCATATAAGGACTCATTTGCGCAAATGCCAGTCAGACATCACGATTTTAAAATGAGACGCACGCGTCTGATAAGGCCCACAGTGTTTTTCTTTTCTTCTCAATTGCAGTAGCAGATTCGTTTCCGATTGCATTCGGTACGCGTACCTACGCATTCTGAATAAATTAATTAGCATCTTTCGAATGCATTTGCCAGACAGCGTTGTTCGTTGATATTTACATTTAAAGTTTTATTTTTAAAATCAAAACAGTTCCGTTTTGGACATTTCAATTACTCACTCTGCGCAATTAGATTGTTTTGTTCTGTACTCTTCTTCAACACAATCGCTACTCTCTTTTATTTATCGAAATAAACAACAAACACACGAATGTGTAAATTTAAAAATAAGACGACCGAAAAAAAAAAACTTGATTATTTCCTGGAACTGGAACTCATATTCGTGCCTTTTTACCTCCGCCCACCGAAATAATTATTTACACGCGGACCGGCACGGGGTAATCCGATTGTGTGGTGGGTGAGTTCTTGAAATATTCACTTGGCCACGAGATGGGGAGAGAAACGAAATCGATTTATTTTCGCATTTATTTACTAGTAAAAGTGTTTTCGGATGAATTTCTGGGATATTTTTTGGTCAAAAAGTACGCGGAACAAGTGCTTTTCCAAAGAATTCTGTTTATACCTATTTTAAGCAACAGAAAGTGGATAGTGGTATTGAAATAATAAACATTTTTTTTTTTAAAGAAATTCAAAACAGTGCCTCAAGGTTGGCATTAAGGGCCTGTTGTGTTTGTAAATGATCATTCAACAAGAGGTGTCAATTTAAATTGCGTTTATTTTTCAACTGTCAACAATCAGCTATTCTTGTAATGACATTAGATAGGTAGAGGGGTAAATAGGTAGATTGCAACAACGTGTTGTAGTGGAAATTCACCACAAAAAAGGTGAATGTTTTCAGATTCAATTTCTTCTTGGGGAATTCCTTTGGAAATCGAATAGAAATTAGGAAGAGTTATTTACCCTGCCCACAAATTTATGTTTGAGCTCATTAGCCAGTCAGTAATGTCCACAATTTTTCTTTTAAGTCCACAAACTAGTTGCTATTTAGCTTAAAATTGTATTCATTTGATTATAAAGCTAATTTTCGTATTTTCTTCTGCTTTCAGGTAAGTCCAAATGAAAAGATACAACATATCACTCGCACGCGTAAGTACCTAGCCCCCAGCAAACTCTGAAGGTTTCGATGAGGTTCATCAAGAACATGGTGAGCCTTCAGCTCTTGGTATTGCCCATAGGCTAATTGGGATTTGATGGTTAAATATCTACAAAGGTTGGTTCAATTATTGTAAGCTTATAGGTGCTCTCTTCATTCTCGCCTTCTCTCTGACATAGACTATATCAAGGTACCTATTGTACGACTCAGTTAGATCTATTGTACACAATGTACTCTACTTCAATTGTTTTGTGGAATCATTCTCGAATTCAGACAGGTTCTTCTTTTTTGGGGGTTTATACATATATGTGCATAGTTTGCAGGACCTGCCTGCGCTACATCTTAAGGATTTTCTGGCCAAACCATGTCTCTAAGGAACAGCTTTATCAGAGAACGAATACGAAAGTGACAGTGGATTGGTCACACTCTCCGAAAGGGTGACAGATCCATAGCTAATCAAGCGATGCAATGGAGCCCGCTTACCCGCAGGATGGCACGATACGAGGCGGTCTTAGGAGGACGTGGCGCAGAACAGTGAGGAAGGAAACACCGCAACTGGGAAAGAGTTGTTGGGAGCTGAGGCACATTTCCAGAAATCGCACACGATGGCGCGTAGACGTTGTAGAGGCCCTAGGACCCACAAGGGGATACAGGATATAAGCAGAAAAGAAGAGAGCATAGTTTGCAGTATCCATCTAAAGTGTACGATTGGGATAGGAAGCCAGCTATAACATTGTCTTGGCAAATTTTTGACCTGATTGAAGGGACTGGGAGTATGGAGGACTAATTTAAATTATAGTATTTTCTTGATCTTCCCAATGCACCAACAAAGTCCAATAAACTGACCACTAAGCCACAACACTCTCTACTTGGCAATTAGTCGAAGTCATGAACCGGATAATGATCTGGATAATCAAACAAAATAAACTACTAATCGATTGAATTATACCATGTGCTCCACCATGGAACAAATGTGGCCTTAGCTGGACCATAAACACCCTTATTGTCTGTTAGGACTAAAGTCTTCTTTCACAGTACAATAGTAGGTCGCAGTATGCTGCATCATTGGAAGGCATGCCATAAGGCTGGACCTCGAATTCTGCAGAAACGACTTGAATATGAAGAAAGGAAGATACTACTCTTCACTTTCTGCGAAGTTCTCAAACATTGGTCGATGCAGCCTCCAGGGCTTCAGACTACGGTCCTTATGGTCCAACGGATACTTGTTAAGAAAATACCTTGATCCCGTGGTATCACAAAAGACCTAAGCTGGTCTAAGTGAGGTTATACTTGTTGCAGTCTGTCAGACGAACCTAACCTTTAACAGAGCTTGGATTAGAGCTTTTCGTTTTATGTCTTTCTATCGGACCAAAGGCTAAGTCTACTTCGGTTTCCTTCTGCACGGTAGATCCTGATATGATGACAAGTGATGATGACTCTGGCCCAGATATCCACTCATGTTTTAATCTCACCTGGTACGAATTCAGTGCAAGAGAATGTCAATGTCTTTCTTGTAGTATTGCCTGTCAAAGTTAAGTTATCCTCATATGTCATATGTAGCTCTTATTTTCTGGCTGGGTGTTGGCTAGTCTTAGTTCCAAGTACGAGCATATTCAAGGCTAGATTCTGGGGTAATAGTTTCATTTCATTTGGATAGTCAAAGGAAAGTCTTTCTTCGGTCTAATCGCGGTTTCCCTTTTTTTCTAAATTAATTGCCTGTCTGTCGACAGAAAGGAAAACATTCAACCCACAAATAAACTACTGTCCACTCGTATCGGCTAATTACCCCAATGTTCAGCGGAAATCGCCTAGTCACAATTCAAATGAACAGTTAACAAGTGAAAATCTTCGAGGGGAAAAACCCGCCGCGACAATATTTCTAATTTCATCCACCACAGTCTTGTCTTGACTTATTGAACGTCCACTGTATTACCCGAGCTCGAGCACTTAAAAAAAAAAAAAGTATTAAGGAGGTGTGTCGCATCGTTTCGTTGTCATCTACACGTTGCATGCTATAAATGCGTGCGTGCTGCTGCTTCGCCCTACCTACCCCATTGCTCTCTATCTGCTGTCATAAGTCATATACACTATCCAACTGTTTGCTTTGTTTTTCTTCTGTTTTTGTATGCTTTCCTTATTTAGGCGAACAGGTCTTGTGCGATCAGCCATGCCCAACAAAACGCACCGCGATCTTAACAAAAACAACAAAAAAAGAGTATCTACCACCAAATGAATCCCCCAAGCCCCAACAAAAAAAAAAAAGTATCTACGCCTTTATGTGTGAGTGTATTTGTCGAATCAAAAAAGCAAAAAGATACGATCACGATCAGCACACTTGAATTTCATTCAACGGTCTGTGCGCGGCGCTCAGTCCATTTTCGAACTCTCAATGGAAACGAACGTTTCGTTAACGTACCACGACGTCGGCGCAACGTACTACCAAACGACTAAAATTAGTTGCACTTCGAGTATCTCAGACGACTGAGCACAAGCGATCCGTGTTCCAATTTAATTCACTGTTCTTCTCTCATACACAAACCCCTTTTTCGACGAATTTTCGCGCATAGATACAGTTTTATGTATTTTTTTTTTTAACACAAATCGACTTGAAAAAATAATAAATTCAATTGTATAGTTTGTGCGTTTGTAAAAGAATAGGAATTAAAAAAAAAAGTATCTAAAAGAAATTTTCCACGGAAAAGATACGTGCAAATGATTTAAAGTGATCGCATGATTTACGGCGAGTATCTAGATAGTTAATAAATCTATCGAAACGAGTTAGTTTTTTTCCAAAAAAACAAATCTACCAATTAAAAGGTGAAAAAGAACTTTGCAATGTATCTAAACGCTCTCACTCGGGTTTGAGTAGTATCTTTTGGTTGAAATTAATTTTATTTGTCGTCTCGTCGGTCGGGTTTTTTTATTTTTAAACTGACAAATTCCAAGAATTCCTTAATTTTTCAAATAAATACAATAAATTAAATTTTTATTTTACTTTCGTTGTTCTAACAAATCCGAGTGACGTGTGCGGGAGATCTTTATTTCTTCAAATGTGGATGGAAGAATATCATTCCTTGTGTCAAAAATATTATTATTAAGTGAATGTTTACTTAAAGTACACAAGTATAGTGTACTCGCTAAGAGAAGGAAACTAAAATATCTACAAATTGACCGGTCTTTATACTAAGTGCTGGCATTGAACGTCATAACGTACTTATATCTAATGTTTGTTTACGACTTTGGGTACTAATCAGTAAAATGTTAATACTTTTTATCTATCACCAGAGTTGGGTTTCATGTGTCAGTGAAAGCTTTAAATAGATAGGAAGTAGGTACTAAATTCTAGAAAAAGTCAAAGCTAAAATGCTAACGACTTTTCTTGACATAGTTACTAAATTTATTTAATTTTTTCTTGTCCACCGTTTTGTAGCCAAAACGTCTCTCTTTTACAAATGTGATGCATTTTTTTTCTCTTCGAAAAATTTGTGGCAATTTGACAAAAGTGGTTTTGAGTGAATGCTTTTTTCTGGCAGAACAAGGACGTTAGACTCGCAAAACGGCTGACACATAATTCTTAGATTTATAATTTAAATAACATGGATGCTTCTAATAGGAACACATACTAGATTGGGTTAAGAGAAAATGTATTTGGTTGTAAATTAGAAACATGTTTTTGGATGAGATACATCTCGTTGGGAATTTCATCAGAAATCTTAATACTTTGGTTTTGATGAAAAAATCCATCAAATTCTTAGAGCAATTTTTCCGATCGAAATTCGTGAAAAGTCGTATGATGCCAGTGGACAAAAACAAAGGAAAGTACCAGAATTTCGCTCGAAATTTTGCATGAGACAAAGGACTAAATTTGTTCATAAATTTGGATGGGTTAGAATATTTTAGGAAATTTCAATTTCGCAAGTAGTTCTTACAAATTTTCTTGCAGAATATGAGTTAAAAAAAGTTGAATAGTAAGAGAGTATTTGTTCATTTGTTTGCGTGGAATAAATACTTCAGAAAAAGAGCAGCCTTTGTCCTTCTAAAGGGTTAAAACTTCCTCCATATTAAAATAAATTTCTTCATCATAACCTCCGCAGAGTTCTTCCTAGCCTCATGGGATATTTGGAAGTGTTGTGCCCTGTGATGATTCCCAAGCGGGAAATCTGGGATTTCCAGTCTTTCCGATCAAGTTTCTCGATTTTCGTTTTGTCAAGCGTGGGCCATAGTTTCCTGGTAACGATGAAGGTTTCTAAGGAGTTCGACCTATATTCGGTCTCCTGCTTGAAGGCTGGTTATTCATGGATGGATATGTTGGTTGTGTTTCTGAGCCACCCTTTGCCAGCCTTCTCATGTCTCGGTATTCCTTCACCTTCAAAAAAGAAGGTGATATCCTCTGACGGTATTGCTTTTGCCGAAGACTCACGGCTTGCTGATGTCACTGGCAAGACCTCCGCCTTGAAGACACTGCTGTAGGTTGAGAGCCATACTATTGCTAGAAAATGTCAAAACGAATGTATATACATACCATGGATTATTCATTTAGTATGGGACCATTTTTTTCCCCAATCGTCTCTGCTGGGACATATGCATATGAGATCGGCCGACGACACTGTGCCGCCATAAGACTCTTGCCTTTGTAGGTGTGTTGCACTGGGAATAGATCTCCTGGTTCTGGGCACAGCTTTTCTATAGACATGCATTTGACTAGTCTTTCGTTGAGATAAGGCTAATCGGTCTGAAGTCTTTCGCTTTTGTGTGACTTGCCTGCTTTGGGTATGAAAGTAACCCTTACCATCCATCTTTTTGGTATATACATACATAGCTATCTTACCTTCACACATTTCAATTTTGCTTTGTAGAAGCCACTATTGTCTGACTTTTTGAGTGTTGAGCACTGTACTGCGAATTAAGACCAAATCCGGGAATAGGAAATAAATATTCCCAACAGCTTGTACACCAACCACAGAGACCGCATACAGAAACCTAAGGCAATGATCTCTATGGTTAGAGTGCAGACTTTAAGAGGGGAACATTTGTAGGTTACAGCACTATTCATGTACTCTTTACATAAAGATTGTGTCTGGATCCATACATGATATACACATTTCTGCAGGAATAGAAGGGGCTAGCAGCTTTATGCCGTATCTGAAGCACAAAGAAGAGCAGTTTCCTCTTGGATGTTTGTCAGATGTTTCCGGAGGTGGAAGAGAATACTTGTGATGTTTTCCAGGAATCGAACCTTGTTCTCCAAGGCTTTGTTATTATTTTTGAAACCAAAGACACTGTCTTAAACCAGTATTGAACCTCCAAAGTGTCATCTTGCAGACTCATAAATATCGTGTGCCAATAACACGGATAATCCACTCATTCCGACGACGTTGTACAATTTCATTAGTCATCCTTTGGCGGATGCGGCAGCAATATCCTGTTATCTGCCAATCACAAGCATATTACACAACCTCCACACTCTTGTACACCGAAGGAAACCGCAGGCAAAAAAAAAAAATTAGCATACGTGCTAAACCTCTTTCTCTGCCACATTTGTGGCTTTCCTTTGCGTTTTATTGCTAAAACCAAAACATATCTTGAAAATTATCGCCAACCTACATTGAACTTCCTCCTCGCAGCGCATCGTCGTCGTCGTCGTCGTCGTTGTCGTTGTCGTTGTCGTTTGTAGTAATCGAACGTTAAACTCGTCGAATGTATCTTATACTACAATGTTTTGTATCCACTCCTCAACTTCATCTGTTCGCAACACAACACTTTAGAGCGTGTTTCCGTTTCCATTTGCAATAGATGTTCCGGCCTGAAGGCACGCTTCAAACTTTTATAGGTGGGCAAGGGCATACAGTCAAACCCCCTCTTCTGTCTATCGTGTGTGGCGACATGATTTGTTTTTTTTTTTGTAATTTTTAATGAAAAATAAGTAAAAAAAAAAAAACCCCGACCCACGCACGGGTAGAAAATTGCGTGTTTACGCGCAGCAGCGAACGTCTCTTGTGAAATACTATCTATAAGGTAGAGTCTACACTATAAACAGCTGGGGTGGGTAGTAGATGCGATTGCCTCCATCTAATGTATGTATCTGCAACGGCAGCGCTCGTCTAACTAGTTTTACTCGGTGGCACCTATTTTTTATTTTCTCGTCCGCTTGGTGGTTAAAATGTCAGAAGCAAAAGAGGTTCCTTACCATAATTGGCAAGACCAGGCTCATGACAGAGCACATTACCGGCTTTCTTACCAATTTTTTGTTTTATTGCTACGCAAATTGTTAAATTTGCTTTTGTTGTGATTATTACTATTAAAATTAAGTTGTCTTATGGTCATGCATTTGAAGACTGGTTTTTATGGGTTTTTTTTTTTGGGAGAGAATCTGGGACAGTTGGCACAAAGAATGATGGAGTCTTCCATGAACGGTTTGTCTAAAAGTGTGGTAAATTGGAATTTGTTTAAATTTTCTTCCAGTAAAGTGAATTAAAATTTAAAAAAAGAAGAAAAAGTGAAACGAAGAAGAAAAGAAAATAAACTTTTACTTCAAATGAAAGTAAGTTTAAGTTGAAAGAAAAGCAAAAAAGAAAAAAGTTAAGAAAAAATTGTGAAATAAAAGAAAAAATTAGTCATCCTGGCTGCAATAAAAGTTAACGAATTTGATCATCGTAATTTTTTGAATAATTACGCCCATCGACGAGTACCAATTGATTTACGACGAAGCCCCAAAATGGTTGTCACATCGGCAAGGAACCCAATGCCGCCAACGAGGTCATCGCGGCTGATTTTTCCAAGAAGTCATCAGGTAAATGCATATAATTTCAAAAGTTTCAATTCAAGGGAAGTTTTTGTGAGTAATTTTGGATAATTTGATGAAATTTTGGAATCTGTATCCAAGACTTAAATCTCACATTTTAGTGGGTTAGTGCGTTGGACTACTGAGCAAGGGGTGGCAAGTTCGAAAGCAGAAAAAGTTTTTCATGGCTTCACCTCATCCAAGCTTCTGACAAACGTCAAAGAGTATTTACTGTCATTTGAAAGCTTCAAAAAATACTCTTCCATTCGGTTACGGCATAAGAATCTAGATATCTTCTGTACGTGTACAAATATATATCACGCACAACACGAATAGTTGTGAGAAGCTAGGCCGTGGCTCTCTATGGGCTGCTTATGGCCTAATATTTATTTTATATTAAATTTGACCACCTCTCCGAGACTGGAATGTGTCTCATAAGGTGCTGATGATCTAAAGCCAAATAAAGCTCGATAAAGCCCATAAAATTTGAGCTTTGGGTCTTAACAAGAGGATTTTGCATATCACCTATCTTTATGATCCTCTCCGGATAGAATTGGTTCTTCTACATCTCTCTCTCCCTCTCTTATAACGCCCTCTTTAGGGTTGAAAGTAGCCTATGTCCTTCCTCGGACTATAAACTATCTTCCCATTAAATTTCAGTAAAATCGGCCCAGCGGCTTACCAGTGAGCATGTAACAAACATAGCTTTAGTTTCGGATTATTCAACAAGAGGTATCATTTTAAATCATTGGAAAGAGGCTCAATTTTTGTGAAAAGTGACAAAATTTTTATTTTAATCTAAAGAAAAAATTCTGATTTTTAAGAATAGAATGGAAGATATGCGAAAAATTTTCCATTACTCTGCCTAGAAATGGCCATTCTTTTGATGAAATTTTTCACAATAACAGCTCTGGCATTTGCTTTTGGTGCTTGAGTCGCTGGTATGGCACTTGGGTCACAGATTTTCTGCCTAATTTTTGGCTAGTCTTCGTTTTAAGAAATTCATTGCTGTTTGTAGCTGTTTGACACGTGGCGCTAAGAGTCTGTCAATGTCTTTCGCTGAAATGGTCGCACCAACAGCATTTTCAAGACATCTATCTACAGTTCATCTGCTTGCTGTTGCTCATGCGTAGTTGCTTGAGGTCGCTCTGTAGTTACTCGCGTCACCTACCGGAAAGTTTTTCTTAACCACTGGTGTTCTGTTGCTTTACGTTTGAATCTTTGTGACGAGAATGCGTCGATCGCAATGTAATCATTTTGGTTCACAGTCTTATGATGAAAAACAAGAAACATGTCCTTCTGTAGACATTCGCAAGGTTTTGGTCCTCTGCAAGGTCGATTTACTCAAAATCCATTAGTGGACGTCAACTACTCTATGACAAAACATGCGGAGAATCCTCCTACAGAGCGTCATAACCACAATGAGTCTCACAGACTTGCTTGGCTACTGTGCCTGGTTTCAAGGGCTTCTCTCCTTTGTTTGATCACCTGTCCAACAATAGAGCCAGAGCCTGTCATCGATAGATCGACCTAAAAGCCTTTTCCTCATAAGTGACAAAATTCAGGTAGATCTGAGGGACTTAGTTCGATTTTGTGGTGCCTTCCAGGCATTAAGGAGGGCAATCCTTGACAGTTCCAAAAAGGGTCAGTTCAAAGCAAGCATTATTTTTTATAGCTCTTTTGAGAAGATATTCTGACTGGTGAAGAAGATTCTTTGAAGGTGCTTGCTAGCATCTTAAATTGGGGAGGCATTTCTGTCACTTGGACCTTGAACGAAAATGAAGTCACGTATCACGTATCTTGCCGTTCAGGGACCTACTCTAGTTTTACCCTCTTATGAGCCAAGAGAACTGTGTGTATCGTAACAGCAGTTAAGTATCTTTAAGTCCTTCGTCATCGACTCTCTGAGAAGAGACACCAAGTGCTTCTGATACCTTTTTCAAGATTTAGCCGAGGAAAGTTTTTAGTCACATCAAGACATTGATCAAAAGAAGACTCTAGATCCAACTTAAAATTCTTTATGTCGGTGAGTCCCATACCCGAACCTGTTTCTACTTCTACTTCAAATAGCCTTTTGAAGCATTATTTCCTGCTCAAAAACTCTTTGAATGCAGTTTACAGTTATTAACTACATATTTCCTAGAAAAGGAAACACAGTTCTGAAGAAAATAAAACATTTTTGAACAACAATATCAAACTTGTTGCTAAATTTGATTGCCATCTTTCCCATTAGGCATTGATCTTGATCTAGCATCATGTGATCTAGATATAATCAATCAGATAGAAATTCAATATCATAATTGCTTTTCGCCTACAATTGGGCTCTATATATTGAGCTGAAGATAGAATCATGTGTCAACCTTAATAGGCCAACATTTTGAATGTCTGTTGCATGATTCAACAACAATTTTGCTGATAAAAATCATTAAGCGTACACTTGACTTGATAAGACCAATCAGCCTCACTGCTTCTATGATGAATCAAGATGATGATTTATCATGCCTGTCTCATCAGTAAATGCTCTTAATTTGATTAAACATCACCTTCCGGCCTGAGAAACCTGACATCACTTCCGAGCTGTTGTCGGAAGCGTGTCTCTGCACATAATTCTTCCCTTTTGTCTTGGAACAATGACTTATTACTAAGACGCTTTTCCATTTAACCAAAAACCTAACTCATGCAGTTCTAAGCAAAAAGGTTATACTCGTATCTATGTTTGCTTATCGCGTCGGTGTCTGTTCAAAACAAATATCACTTTGTCATCGGAGTTTATTAGCGAGGTTTGTTTAGATGAATTCAAGTTTTGTTGTTAAATTTTATTGGATTTGTAGACTATTTGGAATCAGAAAACGCAGAGTAGAAGGTGCTAATCAAACTGCAAAAGATGATTAGATAAGAAGTGCCGATACTGAGAAATTGTCATAAACTCTGGTTGCTATTTTGTGTATCTTTTTTGTCTTATTAACAGGTGTAAATATCTTGGAAAAGTTTAGGCAAAAGGCACTGAGTTTTGTGATAAGTTTTTACCGCTATGCCATTGAACTGCCAGTTCTAGAAGTGACCTTCTAGGTATTGAACCTGCTTGTGCTATCGACCCTCATGTCTATCTATAGCAATCAATCATTATACTCGATAGACTATGGTTCGACACATGTATTAATGAAAATAAGCTAAAAACAAAACATAAACAAACAAACAAACAATATGACCAGTCATTTTTATTGCGACATAAATCTTATCTGAACGATAAAACAATTTTTAAAAACATTTATACTTCGTTGCAGTCCATTTTGGGGCATGTACATGTACAATAATCACAGATACTAGGTATTTCGGAAGTTTATCGGCAAAAGAATTGATTAGTTTCCAGGAAAAAACTGGAAAAATCGAGAAGCCGTCAGACTAGGCATCAAGTCACCTGACAACTGCAGGACATTTGATGCATTTCATTATGAGCAAAGTCTACTTTAAAAGCAAATAACTTGAACTTAGATGGGCCAAGAGTCCATAAGGGCGAATTCTGGTTGCAAAATTTCCAGGAAAACAGTCATGGGATAATGCCTTAGACTAATGTGATGACATCATAACCCAGCTCAATTTAATCCTTAGATGGGCCAAGAGTCCATAAGGGCGAATTCTGGTTGCAAAATTTCCAGGAAAACAGTCATGGGATAATGCCTTAGACTAATGTGATGACATCATAACCCAGCTCAATTTAATCCAATTCAATCCACTCACTGAGTATCTTAATTAAGTGACTGAGAAGAAAGCAAAATGATTTTGGATGGTGTCCGAGCTAATGGGAGAAAAAATTGCATGGAGTCTTTGCATTCGGTTCCACTTCGCGGTAAATTTTGTTTTAAACAGTTCGAGTGAAAGACTTACCTTCTTTACTGAGTTATGTTTATTCGTTCTGCGCACTGTGATACCGCCAAGTGGCGGACTCAAAGATACAGTCATTCATGGGGTTGTATTGAACATTGAGCAAGATCCCTCAGTTTTAAGAATTTCAATTTTGAGACTCTCTTAGACGTTAGCTAAGTGAATCAACACAAAGCTCAACTAAATGCCGCCCTTTGCAACTACATCATACTTTTGTTCAAACGGAGAATGGTAGACTGTTGAGGAACCACTCAAGGTGAAGTTTTCTCTCCCTTATTGTTGCTTTTTGTATTGGATGAAAGCCTGGTTCCTAAAGGCAAAGGGTTGCAAACCAGCGTCCTAGACAGTCAACCTGCTTATTCTGATTTCGGAGAAAAATCTTCCATTTATGAAAGTTTGACCTACAACTAGTCAACGATTGGGCAAACAGGTTAAAAAGGGACAAAACTTTTTTCACTTAGAAAAGATCGATCTCTACCCTTAGACCTTCCAAATAAAGGCGGCTTTTAAACTATTTTCTCAAGTCTGTAGGAGTCATGAAGACTGGGAACCATATTTCGCCATCTTGCTGGTTAATAGGTGCCCTTGTTGACAGAAAGTATCAATGGCTGACTTGAATCACTTGTGCATAAAAGTACTATGTGTATAAGTCTCAGGAGCTACCTTAATTCTATTTTTCCTAGAGTGCCAGTGCTAGACAATCACAGAGAAGGTGACAAATAGATTCTAATCGGCGCCATCACTGTCTATTTCCTCAATGTGTACTGGGATCAGCAAGAGCTCACGAAGGGCTTAGATGTGATTATTCCCTTGCTGTTTCATACTGCCTTTCAATACCGGGGACCTCCATGTGACCTGGCGGTCAACAGAGGATCCTCTTATTGGCCACTGAAATACGTCCAGTCCTTTGGGGAGTATTTTTGCTGTTGACTGCAACATTCTAATGGCGACTTGACTATCAAAAAAGGGGAATATGTTCATCGAATCCCTGTGGCAGTGTCTTCAAGCCACCCAATTCCGATCGCATAAATCCAACCTAGGATTCGATTCTTTACAGCCAGGCAGTCATTGGGCCCTGTTACCATTGCATCGAGGCTTGTGACACAGAAAATAATCCAAAGGTGTTAGCTCCCATAATCTTAGGGGCCAATTCAGAATTCAGAAGCATCGAATTGAGCTTTCAATATATTGATTGTGTTGGCATGCACCAGCCTCTGCACCTGCTTCATTGCTGGCCAACATTTTCTGGTGTAAATAAATATCAGCAGCAATTTCGTTTTGGGTCTATCCATCGAAGGGACATCGCAGCTAATGGCCAAGCGGTTTCAATTCTTCCACGAGCTGGATCTTGTCTTCACTTTCATTCCTCAAAGTAGATAGACACCGCTCCAATTGTTGTCAATTGACCTCGGTCCCTCAAGCTAAAAGCTACCGATATTTACATTTGTATTCTGACGTCTAAACAAAATCAAATGGGAGCTCACGCATACAAGCTTAGATCTCCGCGGCTGACTTGATGTGTAATGGGCGCAGCCATTTTGCAGGTAGTTAGTTCGTCTATGCTGACAGCAAACCAGCTGTCAGTTGTCAAATTGATTGCCGCTGGAAAAAGTGTTGCCAATTCAGTAAGGCATACTTTTTTTGATGCCGAATTTATTTAATAAAATAAAATTTTAAAAGTTGTGGCCACTTTTTTAGGAATATTTCCACAGCCAAATGACAAACAATACCAGACCATAAAGCATGCGCTATTGCCTAGTGTAGCACTTTTACATTCATTACTCTTACTTAAGATCATAAGAGAAGCAATGGCAACCGCATATTTCGTGGAATTTTTCTTACTTCCGCGAAACAGTTTACCGAATTCTACCACAAAAAAGAAACATTAAAATGTAGGTCAACGCATGTACACGATAAATGACCCATAAAACAGTTCCTACTCCCCTCTCAATTACATAAAAGAATTCGCACTTTTTATTAGTACCGACGCACATAAAATTTCCCAAACAAAGATTAAACAAAAGAACCAGTCCCATTTGAATTTCCAAGTAAAACACATAAAAACCCACTCTTTGACCTAAAAACAGCCATCCAATTTCAACACAGCGCAGCCTCAAAAATATTGTCTAAAACATCTAATCAATTTAATGACTACAATAATTATTACTAACAAGAACCCCTTCCCATTCATCAGTGTTACAACACTCGGCTGACAATTAAACATGTGTCCCATAAGATACAAGAAATATCGAATGCACCCTAGGCAATAGATACATGGTTTTTTTTTCGAAATTACTGCGGCGACAATTAAATGCAATTTATGCTTCTAATTCTGCGCGGCTGCAATACAATAGCATTCTTGTCTAAAGCCTGCTCACATAATGAGAGGAGGACTGCTTTTGTGTTCCCATCCGAAGCCAAAGTATCAATTGACCACAAAGATTGAATTAGTTGATGCACATTCCGCATTCGCCAGTGAACAAACAGTGAACACCATTCTAAAGTGGCGAATGTATCTTTTAATTAAGATTGATTTAGAACGCTTTGATTAAGTGATTTCGCTTCTTGTCTTTGACCACGAGGTCAAATGGTATCACTATTTCAAATCTGCAACCAAAGAATGAATGCCTATCTCTGGGTTCTGTACCTACACACACATGTTCTACGAGCGTGATTTTTGTATCTCAAATAGATATGTATATTTTTAATTTGTTTCTCTTGGGCTGATGTTGTTTAGGCTGTTTCGTTGTATATGTTAAATCTAAAAACAGAATCCGAAGCCGAAATCGAAATCGAAAGCCAGACGATGAATTTTTCAAAAGAAACTGAAATTTTTAAAGCGGCAAGACCTCACGCAAGAGCTATCTGATTTTCTTAGGTTCTTTTGCTCTTCTTCTGCGTCTGCAGATATTTCTAGACTCTTTGCACTCTCAGGACGGCTGTGTTTGACGTCACAAAAATCCAAAGTTCCAAATACACTTGGAGGGAGAACAACTAGTACACGTTTTTTGGGAAAATTTATTTCGCTTTTATTTTTTGCCCGCCTTTGTCTAGATGTGTTTTGGTTTTTTATTTTTTGTTTATAAATCTTTTGCTTGATATAATTTATTTGATTTTCTTTTGGGGAAAAACCAAGGAAGTGAACCAATCTTTTATTAGCTAAAATGTTTATGTTTTGTTTTAATGAATGATTTCTCGAATTTTTGTGTAAGAAAATCGCATTTGTTTTTGTGTTACGCATACGCCTGTCATTTGTCACAGGCTTTGGCCCAAACGTTTGCGAATGTTTTTTTTTTTCTGGTTTCACAGATGGATTAAGTAACTGAGATTTATTTTTGGATTGACACTGACAAGTCGGTGGATATCCGGTAATAAATTTAACAAAGAGGTAGACGAGAAAATTTAAAATTTAAAAATAAGGCAATTCTTCTGAGTGAAGATCGTTTGAAGCACGCAAATTGAACGCAAATTGTTATCGTTTGAAGTTCAGAAGAAAAAATTTACACAACTCGACCGGAATGGACTTTGTAGCTTCAACTGGGCCAACATATAGCTAAAGTAAAGAATCTAAAGGTGCTTGTCACCTTCAGAGTAAAATTTGGGCGAGTAGCTCTCAAGCTACTCACGAGAGAATTTCGTAAGTGGACAAGGACCTGAGAGCTGGTTTACTACTCTCTACTAGTCGCGAACATGGCTAACACAAATTTTACTCTCGCATGGAAAGCTACTCGAGAGTTTACTAGCGAAAGTGCTCTCAAGTGGACACGGAACTTAAGATACATACAGTAAGGAAAAGAAAACTGCCTCTCGTCTAAAGAATATCTCGATTTGCCACAATAGATACATGAAGGACATGTTGCCAGTGAGATCGTTGATCAATTTCCTTTCATATCTGAAACCCAGGGTAACCAAATGGACCGTAGTCATTTCGCTACCACGCAGAGTCATTTTTTGATGCTGTGGTGGGAAATTTTAGTGATATTTGTGTCTCTGTCATAAATCGGTTGCCATTTGACCGCTGAGTTTCAAAGCATGTCCACAGTGAGTAGGAACCTATTTGCCTATAGTCCCTGCTACTTAGTAGTTAGTCCAAAAAAAGAGCACGCTTTAAAGCCCTTGAAGTGACGATTTAAGCATAAAACCATTGAGGTTTCAATCATTACTCTCCGTGGGTGGTGTCCAAACTATCGAGGGGTTTTGTATAGGATTTCGTCATTCGTTTATAATTCACAGGCCTGAAATGGATAGTTTCTCACAACAACATTGGTTGTGCGTGGTATGTCTTTTTGCACCAACAAAACGAACAAATATTGATGACATATCTGAAGGTTGTTTTCTCGTTGCTCTATAGCTTTCTATGAACTTATAATTTCACGATCTTTTTTCCGCAAACAGTGGGCATATATTCGACGTACATATGTAGATGTTCCTAGAGGACCAGACAACATTTCAACGTTTTGAATCGAATTACTTTTCATTTCAAATAGCTTTTGCTTTTATTATTCGCATTAATCTTTCTATTTGCATATTGCATTTGCATCCAACTGCTCAGCATAACTTCAAAGAGCATAACAATTAAGAGAAAGCGCATCTGGCCTCCTAAAACTATACCACAATTAAGAAGTGACAGCTACAAGAACTTCACCACTGCCACACCACTGCAATGGCAACTCAATGCTCTACCATGTATATTAACTGCGAAATTTAGCAAAGCAAACGTAACAAAAAACAAAGCAAATCAAATGAACACAATGCCGGGCCTAAAAAGCCGGCAGTATCGTATACAAAACAATGCACACATGTCAAATTTAACATTCTTTACCACTCGTTCAGTTGAGGGGAATAACTAGATGTCACTGCACTCTGACATTCACCTCACTCATGCGCACTGACGGCAGTTGGAAACGACAGTAAACTGTCAAACTCTTTCAACAGAATGTATGATACTTTTGTCTCGCTTATATCTGTCACTTTCCACCTTTTGATTACAACAGGTAGGGTATAATTAATTCAAGTGCTCTCAACTTGGTGTGTGTGTGTCTGATTGCAGTATTTATTTGTGTATGTTTTGACTGAACGAACACACCACTATGGTGGAGGAAGTATCTAACACGTTTTCTTGCTGCTCCCTTTTAAACCTATTCTCCTCTTTCGTTCATTTCTCCCTCATATTTGGTATTTCACCTCCTGCTTTATGCTAGCATTTCGTGGGTTAAAAAAAAGATACGAAGATTTTTTGCTCTTTTTTCGAATCAAAATTTCAGTCGGATTCAGTTTGATGCTTTGTGGTGAGTTCAGTTCCGGGCTTACTACACAACGTACACCGTCGACAGCGATGTCGGAAAACTACTATTCGAATTGTTGTTGTTGTTAGTACGTACTACCACAACGCGCTTACTAGTGTTGTGTTGTAGTGCTTAGCAGCGGTTCGTATTAGTTTCGTAGATAATTTTTCGTTATCACGCGAAACAGACACGCCGTTTCGATGTGCATAATTCGTGTAATTTGAGTGCAAAAAAAAAAGTATTTTTTTGAACTGGAGCAAACAAAAAAAGTATCTTTTTGTGATAAATTTGCAGCGGTTACTACTTAACGGATGAGAGTGGCGCTAAAGTGTTCTTTCGTGGTTCTGAAAATTTATTTTCCAATTAAAATTCGAATCTTTTGTGATTTTTCTAATTGGAAACGCGCCAGAAGACGTCGTTCTTGTGTCGCCATTGTGTCCCGGTTACGCGTACAGAGCAGTGCTTGACCGAGTTGTTTTTTTTCTTTTGTTTTCCTGTTCTCAAGTATTGAGGGCTTTCTTCAGTTTATAGTGTGCATCCGTGCACGTTTTGTTTTTCCTCACTCCCCTTTTTCTTTGGTGTGCTGGGTGCAATTGGAATTATTCAAAAAAACGTGTTCTGACGTTTTATAATAGCCAGACAGCTGTCAAGTTGTTGTTTGTTGTGGTAGTTGGCCGTTGGTGTGTATGCTTAAAAGTATCGCAAAAATTCAATATAGTGGTAATCTAATAAGTTTTTGTTTCCATTTTTTTGGGGGAAGGGAAACAATGAAGGTGTTCATTAAGTGCTAAGTGTATTAATTGGTTATTCGACGGAAAAAATATTCACATCACCGCCGTAATAAAAAGGATAGAAGCTGAACGGCACGAGGAATTTGTTTCGCATCGATTGATTGGTGAACGAGGATTGTGATCAACAAGGTGGGTTCGGAAATCTTAGACTAACAAAATGTGGCATTCCTACACGTTTCATTTAACATCAAGGACGTTAAAGTGTTGTAGATCACAAGAAACTGATCGGTAGGAAAAAAAAAAGAGGCGTAGATTCTTTTAACAACATTGCGTGCAGCATACTGGTAATAAATCAAATTGCCCACGTCTTTTTTGTACTAAAGTACCTACACACAATTGGCCTGAGAAAACACAGGCAGAGACGCAATTTCCAGCGACACCTAGAAGCAGAAGTATGTAGTAGGTATCTTGTCAAAATAAATCTGGGGAAAAATAAGACAAAAACTCAATTTTCTCGGAGAAAAGAGTTAAACTTTGTACAATCATTGGCTGAAAGGTTTCTTTTTAAATTTACCGTATTTTCTAACTTGCAAACAGAAAGCTGTCATTCTTTGACAGCTGTCAAGTAAGAACCACAGACGTTTGGAGAAAACGGACAATACGAAAGTGGTACTCAAATGCTTGGAAACATTCTAAAATCTAGACAAACACACGTCGAGTATTCTAGTAAAAAGGAGTCACAAATGCATGCTGCAGATTGTTAAACTTAAACCTTCTCTACTCTGGGACAACAAATACTTGGCTTTTTTGTTCAAACCAGTCACTTTTTTTGCCAAAGATGCGTCCAAAAGTGAGGACAACTCGAGTGAAAGGTTGGCAACTCGAATTCTTGTCTTGTGACTTCAATTCATTGTATGGAATTCAATATATGACGTTACTTAGGAGGAATTGTATACATCCTTCAAATGTATTGAGACAACTTTATCTAAGTTTTTGTACTTTACACTGCGGTTACATTATTCCAATCATTCTTTGATGACAAATTAACTAACTAACCACAGTTTCTTTGGTATCAATTGTATTTCTCTCGATTTCACAATGATTACATCTTGCCTTTTACCGCATATGTAATACATGAGCCTGAGTCAGCTTCAAATTAAATGGGGGAAACTCCCTGAAAGTAATCACTTGTACTTGTCAATTGTAAAGATAGGCTCATTGTTCTCTGGCAGGGAAATTTGCTGAATGTAATCTCTTGCTCTGTGGAAAAAGCAACCGATTTTCTCTTACACTCGATCTCCTGATGCAGCTGATGTTGGCATCAACTTTGGGCGCAAATTCGAAGACATAATTTCGGAAATGATGTAAGATGGCCCAAACCTAAACATCGAGGGCCTTGCTCCTATCTTGCTCTAGGAAAAGGAATATTGGTAAACATCCCCATCAACCTTTCAGCTTTTAAAAGAAAAAAAAAGATCTCAACGTTCTTCTAGACAAATAGCTTAACTGAAACTCAACAAGGTGACTAAGACCATGTTCATGTCGCATCGACGACAATACATTGAAAAGTGAGGTTTGAAACTAAAGATTGTCTCTCTGGAGCACCTGAATCGTCTGCATCATCTGTCTCATAGAGGCAATGAAAATGTGACCAAATTCTCGGCCATTAAATTCAGAAATGAGCTACCCTCAGTGCTGTGAGGCTGTCACATGTGTATACTGGAACTAAAGTAAGTCGTCCTTAAAGGCTCGGTCTAGGAGATTCAAGAATCAAGGCTCAAAAAATGGCTATTCAAGAGATCCTTTAACTCCCAACTCTATTTCTGGATCCCCCATTTTGATTAACTTTCAGTAATGGACTAATCAAAAGTAGGCGTGGTGCTTTTTCAAAAGCGATCAGGAAACGTCCATACCATAGACTAAGATATGAGACAGACTGCTTGGCGTATTTGCTTGTTCAAACTCTCATAGTATTCAGACATTCCAGCAAAATCAAATAGGAGCCTACTCATACATGTACAAACTTCGGTGGCTGATCTGACAGAATAAAGGGGCATCCATTTTGTAGATGGTGTTGTAGGTTATTGGTTGCACAAAATAGTGTGCTTCAAGAGAAAGAAAATGACAGATTGATTCACTTATAAGTACCGCTTGGTCAGGCAATTTAGGCTCCGCCTTTTTATTTCAAACTGTTCCTCGGACAGGAGAAATGCATGATGTCTGTTGTCTCTAACTGGCCTATGATCTATAGATACTTTGATCACCTTCCACAACTGAATAGCATCTCATGCTAAAGCCATTTTTGCCAACTCGTACGTCAGTACCTTTATGACGCTTATTGGCATGCTCATTTTAAGGTTATTGCCTGCATAAACAAAAAACTTTATTTACCGGATCTATCATCAGCTTAAAACCAGTTTAATCCAAATCAAGCTCCTTGCATTTAAAACCCTTAAATAAGAAGAAGAAAAAAACCCATAAACACCCAATTTAGTCGCAGACATACAGAACAGACTAACTTCGTAGTTTAATTGTTCGATGATTTGAAATTGATGATAACAATTAAAATGTCAAACTTGGTCACGAAAACGCCATAAAAATCGAGTCTCGTTAAAAATTGTCTCTCCTCTAAATATATAGAAAATCTCATGAATAATTCATCTTTTTTTTCTTTTTAAATTAATTCCAAAACAATTACCATAGACTTAAACACTTAACCAGTATCCCGCCCATCCAGTCTGGTTCGGATAAAAAATTTGTCTTGATGGGAAATTAACACCTCATTACTTATACACCAGTTTGAATACACATCAAATCAATCGTATTGACCGCTAATCTCTAATCGACCGACCATCTGATTAATTGCTCTTCCCTCTACGTGTTGCTATTTATAAAAGCGCGGTGCCTTGAAATAATTAAGCAACAATTATGTCGCATTCGTCACTGCGCGCGTTCATTGGCAACACACAGAGCAAAAGAGTAATTTCATTCAATTTGGCATTGGCTGCACTTTTTTCTTTCTCGGCATCAAGTTCGTAAGTGCTGCCAAGTCGGGGGGGTAGTTGTCGGAAAGTACTCACTTTTTTTTTTATTGCAACATTTTCCTGTGCATCCGCATCGGTTTTTGTTTAAATTTATGGATACGACTTTATGTCCCAATAAGCATGTCACTGAAGCGTTTGAAAAGAGGAGTGCAATCGGCCAAAATTTTGGCGGTCTATTTAAAGTTTTGCAGCGACTGCCAACATTTTCACCTGTGATTAGGCAGGCATGCCAGACCGGATGGTTATTTTTGGTATTTCATTGTGAAAAGAGGTATGTATATTGCAGCAGATTTTAAAAATAGTTTTGGTAAAGGATTGACGTGAGTTAAAATTAGAACGAAGGAATTGCGGATTTCGAAAACATCTGTGGTGATTAGAAGAGTGACATGTTCAAGGTGGGAATTTCAAATATTTGTTAGCTAAGGGAACATCGAAAGCTGTTGTGTTGGTTAGAATGAAAATAATAAATGCGAAGTAAGAACGTCGTCTATACGAGGAAGGCTTTTGTCACACTTAGCTGGGGCACGAACCTTATGATTGTTGACCGAATGCGCTTTGTACCATCCCTGATACGTGTTGTTTGGGGAGGAACTGTCATGTGAATTATGTATTTTCAAAGTATGACTTTTCTTACTGACAGTTCAGACATGGATTTTTGAGGTTTTGCAAGTAGCCTGGAACCAATATCCATCTCTGACATGATGATTAAGTAGCACTGATATAAAAACTCGTGTATCACAAATTACTGTCGGTAGTTGGGTTGCTGAAGAAGCCGCAAGCATTCTTCGCCCATGAGGTTAGGTTAGGTTTGTGAGTTGGCAGAGGAAACGGAATACCTCCGCCGCACTCAGGTCAGCACTGGCCCATTGTGTCATCCATAGGGGGGTTTAGAAAAAGTACCCCTTGCCCATTTAACCCATAAATGTCTGTAACAACTTCCCATGGTTGTACTTACTCGTTATGTCGTTCAATAACATGTCGATATTGGCGTTGGAGAGTTGTCCTAGATCCTGAAAGAAGTGTTTGCCGAGGAATTTGTACCTGGAATGTTAGAGTCCAGGGCACTGACAGAGGAAGTGGGTAGTGTCGTCTACAACATTCTCATCGCCGCATCCTCTGCAGGGTTCTTCTTCCGTCCGACGCAGTTTCTTTAGGTGGTACCCCTGAGAGTTGTCGCTCATGCGGATCCACAGTGAACGTCTGTCCTTGCGAATAATTCTCTTGGTCCTTGCCTTGTCAAAAGTTGGCCATTGTTGTTTTGCAGTTTTGCAAGTATCTAGGGACTTCCATCTTAAGTTCGCCTCTCTCATAGCCAGTTTTCACTGTACATTTCCATTCAATTCTAAAGATCTCGGAAGGAAAGATTGCAGCCAACTTATTGGCGCTCTCTATCTCCGTAAGGAGAGACACATACCACTCTGAATCAGCGCAAAAAATCAATTTTAAATTCCCGCCACTGATTGCTTACCACAGAAATCCATTAAAAGCAAAATATTCCACGCCAGATATCACTTGATCAATTAAACGAAATGTATATCTCTTTCAATAAATTATACCAATCACAAAGTGTTTCTTCGAAACAATTTAATCGCATTGACACTCGTAACGTAACAAACCAGCGAAGAGCAATTCCAAAGAATAAATATTTATCCTAACACAAGAATGGCAACTCATGCCATAGATATCCAAACAATTTCTTATTCTTATTTTTTTTTGCAGAAAACAAATTACACACTCGTTTCTCTGTACAGTGTTATCTTTGCCTGAAAATCTGCACAAAAATTCCAATCACAAAAATACAAACAAAATCAAAATCAAAATCTCATCGGCAAAAGATACTGTATCTCTTGAGGAAGGGTTTTCCCCACCACCCACAAGCCCAAATAGAAAACATTCTAAATTCGCGTTCAAAATTTTATTAAATTGCCATCCAAATATATAAATTGATAAAAAAAAAAAAAACAGTTCGTGCTGTTTTAACAAGAAACAATTTGGCAAAAAAATATTTCAAAACGAAAAAAAAAAACTTGGCACTGTGCCAATTTAAAAAAATTGATCTCTGTTGAGTTTTGCTTTATATTTTTGCAAATATTCTATTTTTTAATGACTGCAAGGAGTCAATTGATAGAGTAAAACAATTTAACTAGAATATAGCCCGCCGTATATTTGTTTATTGATTGCAAAAAGTGATTGCGATTGGTTTTTGTTGCCGCCTTTTGTATGAATAGAGCGAGGGCAAAAGTAAACCCCCGTCCAATTTAGACAGTCAGACTGTGTACTTGGTATCGTACACCACGGAACTGATTAGATTAAGTATATGGAGAAAGAGTTTCATGATTTATAGACTTTCCAGTGTACTTTGGAGAAATCTGATATGTGGACGATTGATTGCACCACAGTGATTTGAAGTTTATTCACTCAAGCCGCAAGTGGAAATACAATTGCCAGCAAGTAGTTACACCAAATAGTGTCTGTGTCTTGAGCTCTGTAAGCCAAGCGGCACAATTTTTCAGAGTCAAAAGGGAACTCAAGACTCTGGAACCAAAATGTATTCAACGCCCATTATCTCTCAGATACACAGGGAGATGCATGTGTGGACATTTCCCGCTGAAAATGGGACAAAGCAGCAGATTTTGACGATGGATTGGATCACTCACCATGCCTCCTTTACATTTCAAGAAATCCAAAGGTTACTCCTGGAATATACAAACTCTGCACACTCCAGATGCAGCCCAAAAACTAGAATCCGCCAGGAGATACGATGCATATGAAACAACCTAACTGCGACATCTACTATCGCTACCACAAAAGGCTGGAGGCGGATTCGTCAGCTCCGTTCAAGAGTCAATGATTTATATTGATCTAGAAGGTGATAAAAATCCTTTTTGGGGACTTCAGTCGATAAAGTGTGTTTGTCGGTAAACATAGCCTCCACGACATGACAACAAAGCAGCAGCCTGGGGAGCTTCTCTTTGACGGTCGAAAACGCAACCAAATCGAATGACCGTACTTTTAGAAGAGCAAACGTCAATTCTAACCACTGCCGTGTTGCAACTAAATTCAGAGCCCGGCTAAGGAGAAGAAGCTTCGAGGCGATCAGAATAAGAAGCTCCCTCAGAAAGAGCCAGAGTTTACCAAAAGCAACCCTCTGCAGTGCATTTACTTACCACAAAGGCCAACAACCAGTGGACCAAATGCCGCAGCATCATTAAGGATGGATGGATCATTAAGGACTATCGGACGAGAAGAAGGAAGGAGAAAGGAATTCAGTTTAAAAGCAGCTTCCCAGCTTAAGGACACCGAGGAGTCTTGTGAGTGAAGAATATTCGCAAGAGGGTGGCAGAAGATACACACAAGAGCAGGCACAGAGGACTATCGGACGAGAAGAAGAAAAGAGAAAAGAATTCAGCATAAAAAAAGGAATCATGCAGCTTTCCAGCTTAGGGACACCGAAGAGGTTTTCGAGTCTATCGCAAATCTGTCTTTAAATTTGGTGCGCAGACTCTTCGAAATAGCGAAGCTAACCTTCTAGTCGATGTATCTAAGCCACAGTTCCAGCAGTGGCTCCCGATCGTTGGAGAATCTTTGCCTGAAACATGGCTGCTTTTCATCCTCTTTGGCACGCTGCTTCCAGTTGTGAAGACCATATATAATTGCTGAAATCCCAATCGATCTTCGATTCATACATTCTTGTGGTTTCATGGTCGTCATCCAAGCAAAATCCGACATGACGTTATTTAGCAAATATTTTCTTCTGGCACTGCAAAACCCAGTGCCATTTCGTTCACGACCAAAGTACTTATCAGGAATTTACCTTTTATTATTTTTAATTAAAACCAGAAAAAAAGTACATATTACTACATCCATAGAGATGCAAATTCAACTCGATAACAGTTTAATTGTTATCTCAACTTGCAAGTTAATTACTTTAAATTAAATCTGTTTAAGATCAGTAGTTCCCACTAATTATAGCCTGTTTAATTACAACCGATTTGCATAAGTTGTAGATACACAATTCATGCTTAAGCCTGAAATATGTTCTACACATGTACACTAATCAAAGTCACATTGTCACTTCATCTCGACACATGTGTGCCTAGCCTAGACACACACTCAGCTTCTGTCCCATTATAACTGCATTAATCGTATCTAATTGATTTTCGAACGGCAGCGGCGGCGGCGGCGGATACACATAAATGCGGGTCAAACGTGCCGGGGTGCACGTTGCCCCCACCCCTACAAAACTTTTCTGTTTAATGAAACTAAGCAAGTCATCGTGACCCTGCATCATGACTGTTTTTTGGTGTAAATCACCTTAAAGATACAGTATCTATTGTTCACATCAATGCCAGGTTTTTATCGTTTTTACTGCAAACACATTCTTATCGTTGGAGCTATTCATCTACCACTTGAGAGTGAGTTATCAACGCCAAGTGCTAAAAGTAAATATTAAATATAATTTTGTTCATTTAAATGTTTATTTTTTCGAATTGAATTGTGCGAATCGGGTGGGGGCACAAGGGTGTGCTGGCGGCATAAGCCGCCTTCAAAGACTTGTATACTTTTTTGCAAAACAAATAAAACCTCGATAAGAGCGACGAACCGACACATAAAACTAAAACACTCACACACACATAGGTACTTCTGGCGAAAAACAAAACGACGCACGATACAACTAAAGCGGTTCCAATCGAGCGAGACTCGTACACAAATTGATTTTTAATCCCGCGACTGGAGGGAAAAAAACCAACAAAACTTGTGCTGATATTGGAAAATAATAACATTTAATTGTTGTTCGCTACATATGTATTTTTTTTTTTTCTTGCAAAAAAGATCTATCGAAACAGAGATACTCGTACATTTAAGCCTCCACCATTCTGAGCCTAGGGGTGGGCCTCTGTGAGTGAGCATATGTTGCTTTTCGGGTGGCAAATTGAGATTTTTCTGGTAAATTAATTCGCCGGAACGATTTATCATTTAGAGATCGTTTGTTGTTAAGCAGATTATGTGTCGTATGTTCGCTGAGGAGTGAAATTACACAGATCAAAAAGAGTCTGTTTTTGTCCGAGATACACATAATAGTTTATGATTTCTGTATTTAATAGAAATGATAAAAAATATTTGTGCTAAGTGTGGATGATAGGCTTAGAGTTGAAGAATGAAATTTTTGGAAATGGAGTTCAATAAATTTTAAGGGAAACGCTTAACATTTTTGAGCGGATTTCATCTAAAGCTGGTGTTGTTAATTGAGTCATTAGCGGGGAGTGTTTGCGTTGTTTGCATTGTGGTGTTATGAAAGCCTATTCGTTGGATTTTACATAATTGATATGTGTAGTATCTTTTGTGAGTCATATGTTTGTGTCTCTTAGGGAAACAGTGTTTGGTTCCGAACTCGAACAATTCCAAACATCAATCAAGAACTTTCAAGAGAACCTCTAAGCTCGAAATGTTCGGTTCGGCCGATGCACTAGCTATGAAGTACAGAAAGTATTGGTAGTACACAGTCCACCACCGTCACTATTCAAAGAAGTCCTTACATGCTAGTGGCTCACCAGAATTAGGATCAACAACGCAAACCTATGCCTAGGCTGTGGTAATAAGGACCACTTAGCCCCAACCATCTGGAAACACTCATCGTCTATATTTCAGAATAAATAATCACTTGTCTGGTAACTTTGGCGATTGACTGTAATAAGAGCCTATTTTTTACGAAATAAGGACCGGCTTGTCTCTTCTGGACTTACCTCAGTCCAAAAACGGAAATTTCGGTCGTTCACATTGAGCCACTCGTCAGTATTAGATAAGACTCTACTTTAAGCCGCTCAAGAATCCAAACTCAACACAGGGATGGCTTTAATTCCTGAGCACCTGAGGTCAAGATAATTTCCAATTTTTTCACATATTGGACGGACATAGCTTGAACTTGAAGCCGAATAGGCAAATTTTGATCTACCACCACTCTGTCACCGAACATATACGTCAGACAACTGTCAAAAATGACAACAAGTTCTTGCAGTAAACAAAAAATCCTTCTAGTCTACATTGCTTTCAGTTACGTTTTTACAATCAAAATTCTGTGCTCGCGATTGAGTGGCGACGATGTGTGTTTGGTCAGTGAAATGAATGGCTAACGAACCCACAAAAAAGATTACTGTGAGTTATAAACGAATGCAAAAATCTCATACTATTCTCCCTAAAATGTATGCGCCACCTACAGAGAGTATATATTGAAACCTAATACGACAAGAGAGCCAAATTCCACAACATTTACTTCTTCCTAGTCAACCATTCATATCCTTCTTGGCGAATGCGATCCCGGACACGTTGCTGTCCATGTGAAGGTAGTTTCACTGGTAAACACTTCAGAGGTACTCTCAGGCTGATGTCCATTTCATAACTAAAGAGAAGACATCCCATTACGTGAGCGTGTGGGTAAGACTTAGACTTCTGGCATATGTATGAAGGGCAACCGAAATATATTATGGGTCTGAGGGCCTTGGGCTTAACTCGACTAAGCCTTAATTTTTCTCTGTTTTTCTCTAATTTGAATGCTCATCTTGAACCATCAGGAATTTTACTATTTTGAGTAAGCGAATTCCACTGCATCCTGTGGCTAGCTATCGGCTTTTTATCTTTTTGGTAAATGTCCACAGTTGTTGTGCCTATTGGTTCTTGACTTATTCTCTGACAAATTTGTTCGTTGGAGATACAGTTGGCCAGAAAGCCCGTAAGATAGGCATGTTTGACTGAACGTTGGCAGCTTTATCGTGTACCCAAGTACAACATCTAGCAGCATAGATTCAACGATCTGGATCTAGTATAAAAATTCTGGGAATTTTCCAAGTCAAAAAAGTAAGTTGTTTACCAAAATCGTCAATGGATTCCACAGTTGTCTCTATCTAGAGAATTCATCTGCCTTCCAAATTTCTTCTGAGGAGTCTTATTATACATATATTTCAGACGGTAACCAAGAGATGCCTCATTCAGTCCCACGTGTTCCAAAGTTCACTCAGCTGCGTAGACGAATTTGCCATACTCTTATTTGGTAGTTCACTAGCTAGCTATCCAGTGGGCATTATGTTTACGGTGATAATGTGATCTTCTCTTCCAAAAAATTCAATTCAAAATCAATTCCCTCAGCACAATGGCAAATAATTAATTTAACTTTAATATGCAAGTCGCCATAACACTCTAGCAGGCGAAACTCATTTGCAAAGTGATCGTGGGCGGATGGGTTTTTTTTTTTTTTTGTTTAGAAGTTATGTGTGCGCTGCGCACCTTTCGAACTATATTTGCGCACCACCAAGACCGTGTCTATCCATCACCGCATGGCTGCTCTTTTGCACATACGTCGGTCGCTCACAAAACAAAAAATAACTTTTTTCCTGATCGCCCACTTTGTGGCGTCAAGTTGTTAACCAATCTAGTTTTTTCCTTGGCAGCAAAGCAAAAAAAAAACCCATCTCATTCGAATGAATAACGTAAACAGTTTCATTTTGATTTGTTAAAACACACTGAGAACCCTTGGTAATGTTAGCCTCGAGCTATTGATCTTGTACGGTACGACCTGAACGGTCGCGCGATTACGATCAATTTACTACTCGTACTCGATCGCAATGAGGCTTTTCCTCGAATCCAATCCCACATCTTGCGTGTGTTTAGATGCAAATTTTATTCAAACAAGCAAACGAATGCATTTCATTTAGCGAACATCAACGCAAATGATTTGTGTCAATCTTTGAGATGGAATTCATTAAAAAAAAAAAAAAAACGATCGTGTAGGTATCTGTATCTTAACTTGTTTTGACCATCTTTAGAATCTGCCCAAAAACCTTTACGAATCACATTAGACACGTGCCAGGGATGGACAGCCGAAAAAAAAACGGGTCACAGGACACCATTTGAAAAGGTAAACAAACCTTCGTGTTTGAACTCTTCAAGGGGACAGAATAATTCTGTTGGGTGAGGCTCATCATCATCATCATTGTTGTCGCCAATCCTAGAAAAAAAAAAACAAGACTACACACACGAAATGGTTAATAGAAAAATTCTTTCTTTAGAATCATCATAAATCAAAAAAGGATCCGAGAACTATTTCATATTCACGGCAAAGCGGCGACGAAGGACTATTTGGTTGTGCCTTTTGTTTGCGGCGGCTTCTACTTTCGCTCGAGTGTGTAAATGAACATCAACTTTCACGTCGTTGTCACTGGGGGTCGACGTATGTACAATATTTTCCGCGAATTTTCTTCAATTTCAAGGTGATTTTCACATAATGATTGCGTGATTGGCCGACATTAATTCGTTTTCATGGCAAAAAAGCCATGACACACACACACAGCACACAAAAGTAGAACAAGGCGAATAGGGATGTTGAAGGTTGGACGCGCTGCTACACGAAGTGGGATTTAAAGTTGTCAAGGGTGGTTTCTACATGGGGTTTTGATCGGAATTATTGAAGGATTTGAAATGAAAAAATGAAAAGGATTTTAATTTTGTTATATAGATACATAGATAGTTTTGTGTATGGAATCTGAATCAAATTTGAATCAATATCTTAAGAATTACAATATATCCCATCGATTATCTTACACAGCTGTACTATTTGCTATGGATGCAGCCTATTAAGGCGAGGAACATTTGTCGAAAGGACGTAGGCGGATTGGCCAGGAAAAATACTCCATGCCGCACCACGTTGTGGTCCTTGAAAGTCCCTATACAAACACTTTTGATGGCCCAAACAGGTGTTGACACAATGTGACTTCTGCCCAGTGCTTTGAATGTCAAAGTTAAAGGTTCATATAAATGAAGGAGCTGAAATTGCAAGTTTCCGAACCTTTAGAATCTGTTTTCAGACAGGGTAACGTAGCAGAGTCGTTCCTTGGTTTTTATTGGACATCAAGAAGGTTCGGCATTCATTCGAATTTCTAGAAGACATATGAACTAAGGAGAGTCTCAAGAGAAATTCTAAGAAGTTTTCCCACAGTTGGTAGCAGAAATCTGGTGAAAACTAAGTCGCGATGGATCATCACATGGTGTCACCTTGCTTAAGCTAAGGCGGTGGATCCAAAAAGCTTCCAAAGTACTGAGACCTACAGAGGGGGCTTATGTCAGAAGTGTCTAAAATCAAGCTCTTAGGTTCGGTTAGAGATTGTAGCAAATATGGAGCCGTCTGTGAGTCCTACGATGAATGCTTTTCCTTGGTAGTAACGATCTGGCTTCAACTTAGTTTGCCTGATAGCGTCTAGGGCCTTTGAGTTGGGCTTAGGAGGACTCATTGCCATCAATGCCTTTGTATCCAGGGACTCAGATGAGTCTAAGAGTGTTGTGCGTAGAATTGGAGTCTGGTTGAAGCTGCCTGACAGTCTGGTAGAATTTGTACCCCAATGCATTCTCTTTAGCAGTTCCAACAAATTTACCTTCATCAAATCATAAGATCTCATATTTACTTGGCCCTGATACGATCTTGATGACTTGGTTCTGTTACGACATGCATACACTTCGCGCGCTATCTAGATGTCAAGCCATTAATCATTTCCATTTGACATTTCACCGTGCAACTGCCTTCTGAACACACCCCTGTCATAATAAACGCGTCTGATTATTTAAAAATATGTCAATCGGCGATGTTTACTCGAAGGTTCTGATTTTACCAGAACAGACAAGTACTACGATAAACATGTGTACATTGTCAAGTTCAAAGGGCAGGCTTATCGGAGCTCAAACTTTTCACTGTTGGCAGGCGCAAGTGTGCACATAGTTACAATTAGTACGACTCCATCCATCCGTGGAATTTTGAATTAGCCGCGCGGAAATTGGCTGTTGCATAGAAGAGCACGTAGTGGCGCAACATGTTTATAAACTTTTCTTATTTTGTAAATTGCCATTTAATTTGTTTATTTATCGAAATATTTATGGATTTTGCAAAAAAATCAAAATGGCAAACGATCACGAATTGGAAAAAAAAATCAGCAAACACATGTTCTGCTTGTAATTTTGCCAGTTGTGCAGCAGTCTCATGTTGAGAGATACATTTACCCATCAGAACTTCTTGGTGGGACAGACAGTCTCTTTGTTCGTCGTCGTCAAGTGGAAAATCGGAAAATTAATCGCGCTCGCGACTGGCGATACGTTGTGTTGGGGGTGGGGCACTTAAACCGCAAATTGATAATGTACACTAAATGTTGGCGGCATGTTGGTTTTTTTATTTTGTTTTTTTCCTTTTCATTGGAAAACAAACACGTTTGTGTATGAGTGGCTATTTTTATAGAATTTTCTCAGTATAACCGAGAAATAAACTCTCAAGTGTGTGTTTGGCAAATATTTACCTACAAATTGGAGAACGTTTGTTACGTTAGAATTTGTTTGCTAATTTTCTTTAGGTGACTTAAGTAGTTCTTTTGATATCAGAAAGACAATGAAGTTTTGTTCTAGAATGTCAAAACGAAAGAAGGTTAACGAGGCTTCGCGTGTACCAGAAGGAATGAATGAATGTCTCTAAAAACTCACTAATCTCTTAGACCTAATATTCACTTCATACAATCATAAGGTTCAGAGTAACTAATTATCCGATAGAGTGTTTGTTTGACCACGTATCACACAACAAATACTTCCCAAAATTTATTGGGGTCTTCTAACTAGCATTGCATTTAGTCTAACTTAAGAAATGGCGTTTATTTTATGGTAATCTGCCGATCAGATGGTAAGATCTGCTGATCTGTCAAATGGATTAAACTTCTATAAATTTTCTTTAAGTTGCCAACAAATAGAGAATTCTTACTTAAGAATTAGCGCCATCTTACGCCACGCAAGCAATTCAATGTGCTAATTGTCACTACTGTTTCAAAGATTACGAGAGATGGCGCTAAGAGCTATAAAAAGCACCATTGTCAACCGTACCTGTCACGGTCGATTATCGCCCAATAAATATCTGTAAGGGTATCAGTGACATGATGATTTAGATGTGTATTTCCGAGGATCAATGCCGTGGAACATTCCTTACGTACTTGCTGATCTAGCCTGTGGCAGTTGCCCTTACCCATTGGTCAACGACATTTAGTGTCCACTTGTATGAGATAGACAATTCTCGTTGACAAAAAGTTCTCTTCGTAGAGTTCCTGGCAGTTATGTATGAGTGTTGAGTACACGCTGAGTTCAAGGTCTTAAATGCGCATTCTTGTTTGAATGATGACTTCACGGCATTGGACCCGGTGTCAGAATTATCATACTTTCTGCCTGACTTCTCTCTGGCTTATTCCTTGGAAGAAAAGCCAAGTGGTTGGGCTTGATCGCATTGTCCGATGGAACTGCAATCGTTCAATTGGCTTTACATTCTTCTTACGCTCTATCTGTCTCTAGAATTCACAAAACTTGTTGTTTGTCGCTATTTCTTGTTGAAATCTTTCCTTTTCCCGCTCTCGGCTTAATAGACTTAAGGCCTCGAGGAAGACGACTGAAAAAAGTACGATCTTGGCAAAGAATAATCCACGATTTTCAAAGTGTATCTTCACTGCTCATATGAATTAGTCACGCAAATATTGTTACATTTTCCTAGCTCGTATAGTTTTTACTTGACAGATGTCATCCAATCAGAGCTGTCTGTTTGACAGGCGATAAATGGCGTGAAATTTAAAATGAAAGCTCTTAAAGGAACAAAGTGTATAAAGGGCATCACCAATGATAATCTGATTCATAGAAATGATGTAACTTACAAAATCACTTTCTAATTACATACATGCAGGGAGACACGGTTGATTGCCTATGCAACTTGGTTTAATAATTTCAATCTAAAGGTCGAAAACGCCATAAATACAGAAGTATGCTTCTTTTAGTTTCTAAATGCTAATCATCAGTCCACCTACTGGATAGAGTTTCATTACAAAAGATACTATCCAACTCTCTAAAGGCAACTAATCAGAATGTACCTTAAACATTATCCAACCATTTTAATTGCCTGTTAAGCATTTAATTGCTTTATGCCATATTAGACAATTAAGGAAGCTATTCAACATATAAAAAAAGAACTGAAAACATTCCTAATGCCCCTAATATGCTATTGTAGCCAACACCTTCTGCATTCGTTATAAAGCCGGCAAATAGCAAATTGTATTGTCAAAACTCATTATAATCTCCTCACCCAGTCTCTAGAGACAGCACAGCACAGTAGTGGCCGCATAAATACTCAACCCAAGTCGTAAAACTGTCTGATGGTTCATTGCAACCAGTTCCATTGTCTACTCGCAGTAGTAGTAGGTTTGGCACAGTATCTATTTAATTTCTTTTAATTTATTCAAATTGCGAAAAAAAACTGTTTCTGTTTGTTTGTTTTTTGTCGCCATTGTTGTACTTACAGATGGGGCATTGGGCCGGCATTTCCTTACCACGTGACCGGCATTAGATTCAAATGATTCATAATTCAGATCACGTTTAGAAAAAAAAAACTGCTCTTTTCTTATCAAATGCCTGGCGCACGGAAATGCAATTCAATTCAATTTGCATTTCTTGAGCTGAGTTCCAACGAAATGTATCTGAGCAGTGAAATGAATCGCTTGAATGAAACTGTTAATTGATTGAGCTCGCGACCAATCCCACTTTTTTGTTTTTTCATTGTTTAAAGAGGAGAAGGTGTTCGTTTGGTAGACAGATTTATCGCTACACCGTTAGTTTATAATTAACTGCATGCAAACAAGGCGTTAACCGTCTGGCGTTCTAAATACTGAAAGCAGATACCTTTTAGATCTTTTTTTGAGTCTTATTTGGGTTTTTTTTTTTTTTTTTCAGATGTCTGACTTCTCGGATACCACACAGCATGTCAGTCCGGCAGCATCTTTAATAGAAAATTTCCATAAGAAAAATGGTACCATTGGTCCTACTGCTGGCAATGCTGTTACAGCGGCGGTGGGCAATGGTGGAGCGACGAGTACACCAACGGTGACCGGTGGTGGCTCCGCTGGTGGTACCCTCGGTTCGACATCAAACACCAGACAGAATTTAATCAATACTAGTTCTAGTTCTAGCAGTAGTCTTAAGGAAACCTCATCCACATCACAGCAGGTAAGTTATTGCCACTTATAATGGGTGTGGGGGGCGATTTATGGTTCTTACTGTAGGAATTAGCATTTGATGATGGTTTTGGGTTGCATGTGAGAGTGTACACTTTCACTGGAAATTTATTGACTTCCATTCAAATTGAGAGACACGCCATGGGATACAGTCTTTTTTTTTCAGTAGAATTTGTAGGGAAATGAATGGGTAAAGGCACTTAACAAGTTTGAGCAGGACTGGGAATAAAGTGTTGTGTGGTGGACATGGACAAATATGGATTGGGATAGGTTTAAGGTGCTGAATGGAGGTTGGCTCCTTGTTGTGTTTATTTATAGATTTTCAGTGGAACTCAGTCTAAGATTCAGACAGGACTTGAAGGTATAGGGTGACCAGATAAGAAGAATACAAAAAAACTATTTAAATAAACGAACAAAGGTGTGAGATATAACATTTATTTTGCCATTATTTTGAAGCTACATTCATGCCATTATGTGCAGAAAAGCACATCATTTAAATGGGCACCTCGGCTTCACTTGTAGAGATTCAAGAGGTCGGTCCAATATTTGATAACTCGGTCCAATATGTACGGCGTTGTTCTGGCAATAGTCGAAAGAAATTGGCTTGATAACGTTTTGTTAGAATCAACCTCTAACCCCAGAACCCCAGAACGTCGGTCAACATGACAGCAGCTATCTGTTTTGTCATTTCAAAAGAAATAAGGTTCTTAAAACCGCACCAAATAGTCAGTCTTTGTAGATGCTTTAATTCTTAGTCGAACACTTGTGGATTGTATTTTGCTCATTGACCTAGCCACTGGACCAAAAATATGCCTCGTTCGGGAAGATGATTTTTTTTTGGCCAAAATCCAAAATCAGGAACATTTCCATAGCGAACTGACGGCGTTGTGTCCGGCTTCAATTATTGTGGCTGCAGGCTCAAATCCAAAACACGCCAGGTTGACTCTTTTCAGCTGTTCAGCGCCCAATCGACATTTATTGCTCTTCTTCGTTACTGGCCACTTCAGGCGGCTACGTTTCCTTCAATTCGCACCAATCTCTGTCTGGTTGGTTGCTTAAGGTCCAGAAGAGTGTCTTCAGGCTGAAAATTTTCCACGGTGCGATGAATTGCATGCACACTGAATCCATTATGACGACCGATCTCACGACGTTGTGTATATAATATAACTGAGCCTGTATTTCAATAATATTTCTTAACAATTTCCGCTCGTTCCACAAGCGTCAAACTATGAACGATAAAATGGCAGACCTTATTCATTTTTTTGACAGCTAGATGCCATTGGTAGCCTTGACAGCTACTGAAACATAACAATTGGAAAAAGTACCATTGCTATCTGGTCACCTTTTCAAAAGACTTATGTTCAGAACGACTGCTAAGAGGGTACCATAAAATCCATTTTGACAAAATTTTAGCTTCTTCATGTGTTTTTTTTTTAACTCAATTTGATCCAAAATGGCTCATAAATTTCACATAATTCAACCAGCGCAGTCACTTCGGCTGGAAGTAAGTTCTTTTATGTAAGACTACCTGGCAGGTGGGTGGTTTCGAAGAGTGTGAAAGTCGCTTATCTTATCTCATATATACACTTTCGATTAAGCCTTAATTCTCTTATCGAAAAGTCATAAATCTAAAGCGCGTTTATACTCAATTAGTTAAAAATAAATTCATCACTCAAACAGGTACTTAGACACCTCATACAACGTTCAACCGAATGTCCACTTATCGATCAAAGATAATTAAGAATTCTGCGAATTATACTGAATTGCAAATCATTTTCCTCAAGAAATTAAAATAAAAATAAATTCTCTTTCCAAGGAAAAAGGCACTTTCTTCAAAAAATTCTACTCAATTTGAGTTTTTCTATTGAAAAACGAAAGAAAGTGTGCACCCCTCTTCCGAATGCCGGAGCTGCCACTTAGCCAGAGCAGTGTATCTCAATGACTAACGAATCTTATTTACACACTATTTTGACATAAAAAGCTCCGAGTGAATTAGGTTCATTTTATCTGAAATTCGCTGTCAAAAATAAATAAAATATTAAGCTTCTCGTCCGCCCCCACAGGTGACAATTTCTAGCTGAGTGATTCATTCACACAAGTGGCTCCTAGCAGATTCAGTGGGATGTAATGGCATCTATCATGCGTTTGGCGGTAGATAGATCTCAAAGTGTGTAGAAACTTGGAGATACCAATTGGTCATTTGGCTAAAATAAGATCAGACATGTCTCGAGGTTGAATGACATGCCATAGCTTGTGCCAACAATAGAATCTCCTCTCGTATCTTATCAGTTGAACTGCAATTTATCCAACAACGCACTAGTTATAGATTAAACACGCGTGGAAGACATAATCTACAAGCTAGCCTAATTGACGCCGACAGTTGTTGTTGTTGTAGTTTTGGCAAACTAAAAAAGTTTATCGCTTTTGCATTAGCTTGAGTTGAGGCTATAAACAAATAAAATGTTAATCAGTTAATCAGGGTTGGGTAAAATGGTAAGTGCTTTTGATTACGAGTTAATTATAGTATAAATGAGTGACTGCGTAGCGTTTTATTGGGGTTTACATGAAGAGAATTCTTGAAATTCCATTCGCAAGAAAACGATGTCTAGTTGATCTTGATCAAAATGTCATACAAATTTTTAGGGTTGGGTTTTTATATCTTATCGGAAGCAGTTTGAAGTAATAAAAAAAAAAATTTAGCTGATTAGAACAATGGTGGTCAGAGGAAAAGTTTTTTCTTAGGTCATCTCGAAAGGTGACCGCATATGAAGTGAAGGTGATCTACCACATGAAGGGTAGATAAGATTGATTTATTGATATTCGATAGACACTCGTGCGATGACATGTTTTCGAAGAAATCAAACATAATGAGTGGTCAGAAGATATCTACAGTAGTGATGAAGTGATTTGTTGTTCAGTTTGTTGATATATGCGATGATCCACTATCGATGAACTGATGTGACTTTTGTACATTTTAGAGAGACCTTAAGGGCTTTTCGGGTGTGGTATACTCGTAGTCATCATTTTTTCATTTGTGGCAACGATTGGTCATGTCTACATGACTTGTATGTGGCGTAGAGGATTCCATATCCAACCTAACCTATTATTTACTTCCTGAATCCTCTGGTGAATTATAAGGACTTTACAATGCCTTTGCACCATTGACTACAATCTGCAGAAACTGTGTCACAGCTCTCAGAATTGTTTGGCCAATTCTGTCTTTTAACGACAGCAGTGTACTTGCATAGTTGGCGCTATCAAGAGAGGGTCTAGGAACCAAAAAATGTTCAACTTGGTTCCTGTCTGTCATTTGTGCTCAAATATGGTATCATTTGGTTAGAAAAGTCAACCAATCTTTCGCCTCTATTCTTGTGCCTAAGCCATATTCCAACCGATCATTATCGCTGGACTCCTTGACAGCTTATCCATGGGCCTGTCACATACACATGGTACGTAAATAGTTGTGGAAAGTCTCTTTGTCTCAGATGTTCCATCTGTGGGGTAAGAGTGTGGGTTAGGCCACGTACCCTAGTCACCATGCGGTTGTCAGAAAAGTAGTTAATAGGAGTCCGATCTTTAGTTTTACATACTAGAGATTTGTACTAACCTGCAACTGACCATTAGGTTTCGCGTACTCCCTGGATGTCCAGCCTAAAGCCCATGTCGAGCTTTCTATCCATCCTTTTGAGGTCCTGCACTTTGTATTTCAAGAAGCAAGTCTTTATATTCCTTATCCAAAGTTTTTTTCGACATCCGCAGTAATTTTTATATTTCGGTGGCGCAGGCATACATAAAGTACTTTCACTTTGATAGGCAGAGCATTGGGCAGAAATCACATTGTATCAACACCTGTTAAGGCCTTCACAAGATCTAAAAATTTAGTTACCTTGGGAGCTCCGCAATGAGATAAAAGAAGCATTACATTTCCAAGTTGTCCGTTGCCCTACTGACATAATCCTTGTCAGCGTAGTTTCCTGATAACGCGACATGCAAGTCTCCAGTACAAAATTTATTTACATCTCTATCATTCAAGCTGTTATAATGTCAAGCTCTGCCTCTGTCACTCACTATGACGTTTCTCCTTAAAAATTCCTTTAATAGGTAACAAGTTTTTGTATTATATTGCACAAACAAAAACAAATACGAAACATTTACAGCCCACACACACTATCATCCAGTAGAATATACATTCAATTTGGATGCACAACAACTAGATGCGTACATTAACATCTTGTTCACAACAAGAATGACGTTTTGAACTTAAAATCTTCTGATTTCAAATTATCAATAAAATGGTTGAAAAACAAAAGAGAAAAAAAATCCAAGAATCGGCAAAATTTCGACCTTTTTCAGTCGGTTTTACGTCAATTTTCGGTTTTAATTTCTTAAAAGTGTTGCCAGCTTTCAATTATAGAATAAGTTTGATAAGTTCTTTATTCACTTAGTCAGACTTTTAAGGCCCGTTTGAGCCGCTTGTTGCGCGGATTGCTTATTGCCATATTGTGAAATATTGAAATACATTTTCGCTCCTAATTTTGTCTCAAATACAACCCTCGTCCATTCAAACTTATGCGCCACCACTTCTTTTCGGTTTCTATTTATATACCTACTTTGGCTAGTTTTGGCTTTAAAAGGCAAAGCATGACTCATTAAATCGTATTGTCTTGTCTTCACAGTCAATTATTTGCACCTCAAGAAACGCGTGCGCCTAAATGTCTGATTACAAATTCCATTGGCATACCTTCACTCCTAACACCTCATAGCCAAAAAAAACCAAGTACTACAAACAAATCCGCCATCCACCAAACCCATCTTAATAGTATAAATCAACATTCATTTACTGTTAAAAAATTCATTAACTAATTTATTCCATTACCAAATAATCCATCAAGCCAAACACACGACAAGACAAAATTTACAAAAAAAATAAACCGGCTACGTCCGGCAACAATGTCTCATCGTGTAGCTTTCAGTACAACAACAACAAAAAAAAAAAAAAAAGGAAAAACTACCTCTTAGATAGAGAAAAATCTGATTAAAAAAAAAACACACCACTCAACAACTCACCATATTGTTCTTATCATCTGTCAGAATGCGATCATAGCAGCCCCCATTCACCACTTCAACTGTCATTCATCTTCGAATTAACTGTACACGATGAGTAAATGTACTTAATTTTTCTTAAAAAGAAAAACAAAAGCAAATAATTTTATTTATAGAATAATCATCACGACGACGACGGTGAAAAAGACCAAAACAAATATTTTAACTTCTAAGGAAAAAATACTGAGCTCACCTCGATCTAGCTCGCTCAAAACAAAAAAAAAAGAAGAGAAATAAAAAGCTTCTCCCCATACTAACCCTCGATAGAACAGCCAAAGCTTATTTCATTTTCAGTCTTTCAGTCAAACGAACGAGGACGATCTTTTGTCGCGTGCGCGAATATTTATATTTTTTTTTTCTTGTCGTCGCTCCACAAAACGATCAGTCAATAAACGAACTATTTTTTTAATTTTTTACTTAAATTTTGTATATAATCGATAATTTTAAAACGAACGAAGTTATTTACTTAAGGACGAGATATTTAATTTTTTCTTAAATAAAGTATTAAATATAATTTAAATGAAATTCGGTGGAAAAATCGAGAAAAAAAAATACACAACATAAAAAAATCTCTTATAAAACGTAAAAAAAAAAAACCCAAGTGAAGATTACAGTAATTAAAATAGACAAAGTATCTTTCTGGTAGAAAGAGGAAATAAAAGATACTCAACAGAGTAAACACGCATTGAACAAGGTTAGTAGCACATGCATGTCTCGAAACCTCTTCAAAAAGATACTCAATCTCATACCGGTTGGAGTATCTACACTTCCTGATTGTTGTCGTTGCCCTATCAATTTTCCAGTTGTAAATTTTACTTACATTCAGTTTTACTATTGTTTTTTTTTAAGTGACCCATCACAATTAAAAATAGATGTGAGCTTTATCTTTTATAAAAAAAAAAACTAGGTTTTTTCGTCAACTTGTTTGAGGCGAAAAACAATTCCTTTTAATGCAAATTTTAAGACAATAGATTGGTATTTATAAAACTAAAAATCCAAGATAAAAATAGATTGAAAATGCCAATACACTCGCAGGGGGGGGGCTAACGCTGAAGTGCACTTAACCGCGTGACATTCACATGCAAATACAAATATTCCTGTTGTCTGTTTGTTTTTCTTAACTGTACCGAGACTATATGAATGAGTAATTAATTTTAACTGATTAGATAGGTAGAGCAAGCAAATAAATTTAGCGTTTATCGTTTGATAAATTGTTTTAGGTTTTTTTTTGTTTTGAGTCAGAATTTGGATATTATATATATTTATGACTGCATAATAATTTTAAGACGCGCTATTCATTGATAGATTTTTGCAAAATCGTCGTTTGATTAATGAGTACCTATACTCACAAGAATATGCAGTGTCATGATGGTTAAGTTTGAACGACTGTGTTTGAATAGTCAGAATGTGTCAGAAAACATTATCTAGAGATGCAATCTGACTTTATTGCCCTTTAACACTTTGTCATTGGCATCTGTTGCGTAAGAATAATTCATAATGCTTCCTGAATTGTGTAACATCCTACTGAAGTGCCGTGACTCACTATTTAATCTGTCTCGCTTTTGGAGACACTGAAGGAAGTATTAAAGTGTCAGCAAAATACTGACAAAGTTTACTGAACGATTTAAATAGTTTTAGTTTATCTCGTTGAAGGTTAGTTATCATACATGTATACAAATATTAGCCACCCTCTGTGAGATTCAATGTCAAAAATTTGTTTTGAGTAAATCCATTTTTTGTTTCAGATCAAAACAAAGTACGGGTCAGAAGTCTGTAAATAAGGATGGTTCCGCTTCACTCCGCTGGTTCTTTTCTAGATTAAATGTTAAATTTTTTTTATATTTTTTGGAATGTTTTGTCAAGCAAAGCGTACATCTAGAAATAGTCTTTAAAGTCTTAATCCACTTATTCTACTATCAGAGCAAGGTTTTCAAAACCTTTTTGTATACCCTATCCTAAGGGTATATTAAGTTTGGCACATAGATTGTGACATGGAGAAATATTAAAGATAGACCACATAAAGTATATACATAGATATGTAAGTGATCAGCATCGCTAACCGAGTCGATTTAGCCATGTCCGTTCGTCCGTCCGTCCGTCTGTCTGTCACCAGTTTTTGGGCATTAAATTTTGAGGTAGATCGATGAAACTTTGCATACGAGATCCTTTGAAAAGGAAGCAGTACAAGTGTAAACATTTTCAAAACCCGCCCACTGCCACGCCCACTTTTTTCAGTAATTTTACATGAAACTCGATTAACTTAAGCAAATATGTAAATATTCTCTTACCCGACATATCTTCCATACATAGTGTACGGCCACGCCCACGTTTTATGGGCGTTTTTATCCAAAGACTGATTTTCGACAGTTTCATCAAAGTAATAGCAGTTTTTAGGAACAAGATAGAGTATATGTTGACAACATTTTAAAATCTGCCCACTACCACGCCCACTTATTGGAAAAATTCGTGTTTTGGAGTCATTCTATAAGATATTTGAGAAAAGTAACTTAAGCAAGTAGGTATATTGGTGAAGGAAGAAGCTAACTGTATAGGAAAGGGATTTTTATATGTTTTTATAGATTTTTCTTTAGAATTTTTTTATGGAAATTCATGTGGCCTCTTCACCCGTCAATTTTGGTCTTATGCCTCATTGGACTTGGGTTATGTTGTGGTGAAGTAAACTCGCCTATGGGCACCTGCCTGACATACAATTAACAGAGGGCGTGGCTAGACTTTGCGGAAAAAGTGGTGGGATCCCATGAATCGGTAGATTAACGACTACATACATATATGTACATATGGAAAATTGGAAAATGATGCCAAACTTTAATCTTGTTTTGCGAGAAATACCACTCCAAGTAGTCAAGTTATGCTTTTACTGTCAAGGGATACCTTTAACATTAGGATGAGAGATGTAAAAATGGGTACCATGGCTTATGAGTGCATCACGTGGCAGAACATAATACAACAGAACATATGACAACTGGGAACTTATGCAACAAAAGCTTATATAACAAAGGCAGTAAGAGAAAAGGGACAGCATTTCATAGAACGTGACCTAAATTCTTAAAGAGTACTTTGCTTGATTAAACATCACGCTCTACTGATAAAATGTTATTGACCCCAAGTGGATACGTTCTTGTCCATAACTACCTATGTAATATGTGCAAAATATATGTACTTTTGTGACAACTCTTATCCCATACAAATGCAGGAGATTGCGTTCAACTTAACCTATTGAAATTCATCCATTCTAAGGATTTAATTTGCAATAAAGTGACGTATGGTACTGTCACTCCAATTTAGACGTTGACGACCCTATTGACAGTTACGTTCTTGCCGGCCTCATTCTTGCATACACTCTCTGCTACAGCTTTCATATTTTCTTCACTCCGGGCTTGATATGATCCTTTGTGTCGCCTATTGTCTAATAATAAAAATTGGCTTTCAAACTTCTTGACGGTGTAGTGAATCATCTGTTCGGCTAGGCAAAACACATTCCTAGTAGAATCCTGATTTTAGTGATACAGCTGACTAATTAGAACCGGGCTAAGTCTCTTACGATATAATGTCAAACAATACTAAATAACTTTACTATAACAGATCACCATAAACCACGCGTCATCTATCAAAAAATCCAAAGACAAAAAAGTACCTTTAAATGAATCACCTGTTACTATATCCTTCAAGGCATATAGCCCCTGAAAATATGCGTCAATTTAATGAGTCGCACCACCATTGGATTTTACTCAACATAACCACAAAATCAGCAAGTATTTGTGTCGAATCCTAATTATCACCTGGTAACACTGGACAGTGTCGGGTTTTCTTTGAACTAGAATGCGATATGCTCAATCGAGCGTAGACCCGGTGTTTTTCTTGATTTTGAATGAGGACACCTCCACTTGATCACAAATATTTTCCCCGTAGAATATTTTTAAGTCAAGAAATTTGTATTTAGTTCGAAAATGTAACATCATTTAGCGGTTTTGTACTACTTTAAGTAGCAAGGTGCTCTATCTAGCAGGGGAAAATGAGAAGCTTACTCATTTATACTCTAACTACTTAAAAATATTTTTTCCCACATCTTCGACGTAACTCATTAGGCGTCAGTTAGGAGAGAAATATAAATCCAGACCAAGCATCACGCCAAATAGTGACCTTCAATTGTAATCGTCATTTATGATTCACAGACCTCTGGATATGGGCACGCTTCAGTTTTGGTTTGATGAATCATATTTAGAGCGAAGCGAAAGTGAGAAAGAAATTTATGGCTTAGAATCTTTTTGAAGAGTCTCGAGTGCAAAGCAGGCACGTGTTTGGAAATTAGCACAAATTGAAAGCGAAGTTCGTAATGACTTTCTGAGATTGCAATGGGTGCTTTTGTATTGCAACACTAATGTGCTACCGAGCTTGCGGATTAGTCAAAGTTGGAACATCTTAACCAGCGACGAATGATCTTTTCCAAAAACCAGACAACAGGGTGGTCCTTCATTTGTACACGACTGCTTTACACTGATCAGAGCATCTGTTGTACCTATCTTGTCTGTGCTAGGTACTTCTTGAGCTTACATGCTTGTAAAGGTACGGATCACATGTGAAGACTCACTGATCGCGACCAGACACCATAAGGTTAAAATATGCTGGGAATCTGAACAGAGCAAAGTGGAAGGGAATGAAAAGCCAGTGGAATTGTTGATGCACTTGCCACCTATCAGCAAATTGTATTGTACTATTGATAACATATTAGAGAAAGAGATAAACTGCTCCTGGTAATCCAGAGAGCATGGCACTACTTCTCCTGCCTTACGTTCAAAACTAAAAACACCAAAAACGAGGACTGTACTGGCAATGGATCGACCCTATATCCGCATGCTTACACTGCGCCATATGGACTATGCTCCACGAATGGAATGCAGAGGCAAACTATTTATGCATAAGCTGCGTAGACGAAGAGGAGGTAGAATCAATCTACAACATGTTGTGCCACTGCCTTGCCTTACAAGAAAAAGGCCCACGAATTCTAGGTCACAGATTCTTCTCTAGCTTTGCAGATGTAGTAGAGTTAGGGATAATGGACGACTTTGGCAATGTTGAGCTGGTGGATCTCCTGAGCCTTATATTACTATCTGGCTGGTTCTAACAGCGGACCTTCTTTCTGCGTTCCCAAGGTTAAACGATTGGGCACAATGGAACCGAATTGTTGGTCTAAGTGAGCAGTGACCTGGTCACAAGGCACCCATCTACCTGAACTGACCTAACGATAGTGAACTTATTTCCCGTAGGTGGTGTCCAAATTAACGAAAGAGACTTCTATATGATTTTTGTACTCGTTTGTAATTCACAGTATTTTTTCGCGTTTATCTCGGGGTACACTAAGTGGTTCCTTGGCGCTTAGTCCCTGCCGTCACCTTTTAGCTCAATAGACAAGTCCATAAATAATTTTGAACATGAGTCTAGTTTAGGAAACACCAGTCGTGTGCTTTCTGAGCAATTTGGATATGATTGGGACCTATGTGCTAAATTTTTCATGCACTGACCTTCAATTTCTGCTGCTTTTGCCATGCCAACATTGGTTTCGATCGAGTTTTCTAACTTTCTTCCTAGTTTCGCAAGTAGATTATGCCACTGCTTTTGGGGGACACAACTTAAGTAGGCTTATCAGTTGTCATATTTCAAAATAACCTCCTTATGTCCAGAGTTGCAACTTGACAAATGTGAAAGGTCACTTTATCCAATTTAGCCCTGACCATTCCCAATCAACCAAATCATCTCGTGACTAAATCTATAAAAGCTTTTGCAATATCGTTTACCGATCTTTAGTCAGACTCTTTAACAAATTAATTACCATAAAACTAGTCAGAAATGGATTTAATCATTTTTCAGCCTTCCTACACTAAATTTTTAAACGAAATTCATTCCAGACAGCACTTTGTATGCTAATTCTCTTATTCAAAACCATACCCATCCGCTTTACGATCGATAAATGCCATTTGACAGGTATCTTAGCGATAATTTACAGCCTCTTACGTCCGATCAGATACAAAAATCTCCTCGAAAACGGACAAAAAAAAAAAAAAAAAAGAAATTCCATTTTAATTAGAAATATATTTTTATTTAATTTTTGTCACACTCTAGTGGGAGTTAAAAAAATATAGAAACATGTCATGAGTATAAATACATTGGCCACCTAATCAGGTAGAGGCGTTTGCGTCCAAGAAATATAGATCATTCCCATCATTAGACATTCTTTTGTTATCTTTAGATACCAAATATTAGATACAGTGTATTATCGCAAAGTTATAAGCCTCTAAGTGACTCAAGTACTTTCGATTGGTTTTGAGAGCCCTAGACTTTCACTCAGAGTTATCCTCAGGGGATACATACACGATCGATGATCGATCTCATCCTCGGGGCTCTTTCGATCGATTTTTCATTTCACTTTCACAATTCCGATAAAAAATAATGTTTTTTGTATTTATTTTTAGGTCGTGAATAGTAGCAGTACAACGACACGCGTTGAAAAGAAATCCCAACGTTTACATCACGTTACATCATCATCATCATCGTCCTCATCGTCGACATCCGAAATGAAGGCGACCGCCCTGAAGCGTGATTTAAATGAGATTAAAAACTCAATGTCTGAAATAAATGACTTGGCCATGAGTCGTACAGCAACACAACAATTGAATGACCTGAAGCTGAATAGCTCAGCGACAATCAATCAAATTCAAAAGAAGTTAGTCGCCTGAGATACTGTTTTAACTTGTATCTAAATGTTTGTTTTCATTTTCTTTTGTAGGATTCGTTCATCGATAGAAAATCTTGTGGATAGTCCAACTGGTGAGCCATTGGTAACGTTTCCCGATTCGGAGGATGATCCGCATCATGATTTGAAAATGGATCTGGTAAATGCATCGAAAAGTGCTGCGCTAACAAATGGTCTGAGTGGCTCTTCGAAGACAGTGGACACAGTGAAATTCGAAGAGAAACGCATGAAAACCGAATCGAAGACCAAAGTGGTTACCGATGGATTCAGTTCGGAGCAGGCTACTAGTAATATGGCCTTAAGCAAACGCCTGCAGGCCGGTGATATTGATTATAAAGAGGCTAAAGCAGCGTCTGCAATGAGAAATAGACTGGAAGTGGATGGTGTTAAGACGGAGGAGAATGCTGCTGTCGTTCAGGTATGTACTCGTACAATTATTTGTTTGTTTTTTTTTGGTTAAGATTAACTGGATTTACTGTTATTTAGTTGACAGTGACAGCTAGTTAGAGGTTCCGTCAAACCTTTGGTTTCTTTGGATCTTGCATTGAGTAATTCAATTTCAAATATATAAGGAATATTTGCTGAAAAATTGAGCTACTGCCACGCCCCCTTCTTTCCGAAAGAAACAATTGCCTACTAGGGCAACGCTATTTATCGATTTTCGTAGAAAAATGGGAGTTTTTAAGAAGCATTTTGGTTAGAAAGTGTCCAGATTCTGCTCACAGAAACTCATACTTTTCGAAAACCTACATTTTTCAGAAATTTTACAAGAAAGTCTAATAAACTTACCTAGGCAACGATTTTCTAAAGAAAGTATGAGTTCTTCTTTAGGGTTTTAGTTGAAAAATGTCTGGAATGTGCCAAAAGGCACGCCCATTTTTGAAAGGCCGCAATTTTTTGCGTAAGCGTACAAAACATAACTTTTACATCAGAAGCGATTTTCATCGACCTTCGTAAGAAAATATGAGTTCTCTATCTGGGAAGTTTTCAAAATTTGATCACAGACACACCTACTTTTCAAAGGCCTAAATTGTGTTAGCAATTTCAGGCATCTGATGTTCTTAAAGAATGTTGGTTCCAAAGCCCTTGCTGGGAACACTAATGTAGCTCATCAAACAATTTAGGACATAAGTCTAGACTAAGAAACACCAGTCTTTTTCAACTCGAAGCCTTTTTCGTTTTTGAAAATAATAGTTTAAAGCTCTCGAATAATTGATTCTGAAGGCAAATAGTTCTCTAGTGACTGTGGCATGATGTCAGCGTTTTAATGTCTGACAGAAATTCGAAATGGATAGATAATTCAGAGAACTATCCCATGCGGCTTCTTAAAGCGAATCAGCAGTAAACATTTTGAGGTTAGATTATCACATTTGAGGAAAGGTTAGCCAGCTGACGATAGCGAATTCCAATGCACTTATCTGAAATACAGTCATGCATGACAGTTGACTAGTAGCTGTTCGTGCAAATGGTGTAGGTCATGAACAACGGGCAGTTTGTCGCGTGACATTGTGCTTAAAGTGCAGATACCGCAGTGGCGGCATTTGTCTTTAGTTTATAAAGTTTTTTTTAAGGGAAAACAGTTTGAAGCAGTCCAGTTTAAATTGACAGATTCCTCACCCCTCTAAATAGTCAGTTAGTTTTGTTGTAGTAGCGACTAATTCCAATGAAGAAAGTCCGTTTTTCTAGTACCTAAGGCACGTCTTTGAATTGATCTTGAAATGTGGAAGGTCCATTACTTGAGTTTTATAATAGAAATCCTTCAAATAGAGTGCTTAGATTTTGCCACCAAGAGTGAGAGTAATTCATATCGATTGATGCTACAAGGACTGCACTATTTCTCTCTTTGTTCATCAGAACCCTTTCTTTCAATTTGTCGCCTGGTCCTTGACCAGATTGTGGTTAAAAAAAGTTTTCCAGCAACTTTTCTTCCATCCATTTTTTACTGCAATCACTTATTCAATTTCAATGCCCCACTCCAATTAGGAAATAAAATTCTTCTAATCTCAGACAGATAGAACCATTTAGGCTTTTATTTCCCCCCTTAAGTAGGTCACTTAAAGCTACAACTTCCTTGAAGACTATTCAGACGAGTGGCGGCACTGAATCAAACAAATAGTTTCCTGCGATGAGAACCAAATTGCCGGGCGTATACGTAACAGAAATTTTGAAAATTCCTCGAGCCATTATAAGTGCATTTGGCATTTGGTGTCCTTCAAACCCCAATTCCGAGAATCTTCAACCTTATCATTTGAAATCTAACGAGCTGTTGTGGAAATCCCATAAAGCTCCTTCCCAACTCCTTTTCAATCTCCCTAAAAAAAAGCTCCTAAAAACCCATCTAAACTTGAAGCTCTTTCTTCTTGGTGAACCCATTAACATTTGAGCACACACACAAAAAAGACGACCGTTAAGGAGTGTTTCCCTACCAACCAGTGTGCGCACTACTAACCCCAGTAGTCCAATTGGGTGTGTTCGCTTCGCAAAGCAAATAGAAACAACAACCCCTTTGATTTAAGTCGCCCCCTTCGTCTAGGGGATGGATAAAACTTTCACTTTTTTTTCCTTCAGTGTTTTACTCACAGTTTTAGGGAGTAGTCCACTCGCAGGACCTTATTAAGTTTTGTAGTTAGATAGTCAAACCATTAGTAAATTAATAAAGAAAAGAATGAATAATTAGAAGACATTTAACTTTCTATTGATTTTTCTTCCCTAATTTGAGACTTTTTCGCGTGCAGGAATGTCGGCTAAAAGTTAACTTTAGTGTGCCGCCGATATTTCTAGTAAAATGTTCCTAACAAAGTGTTTCCCTCCGGTTACTGTTCGATTTCTACCATCGCCATCTATACACCGAAAGGGGAATCGAAATAAATCAATTTTCCAGAAAGTATCGGTAAATACTCTTTTGTTTTTGTGATTAAATTTTATTTCATCCAAAACGAGTTTGTCACATGAGATACATAATTCTTTTGTCGGCTATTAAAAAAAAAAAAAAAACTCAATTGTTATTCATCTGTTGGTATATTTTTAATTTTTTTTACTGACGACGACGACGACGTTTTAAACGTCATCAAGCGACGTAAGATCTTATTAAAACAAATATTTGTGGTTTGACGGGTCTACTTTTGTTTTGGTTAGTAGGCTTAAGTATGGATTTCCTTCTTTTTTGTATTATTTTGGAACAAATCCAAAATAAACTCTAAATGTTGACAAAAGCATGTCATGTCTTTTATTAGTGTCATCTGCCACCAATCAGAATCTTTAAAAATCGAATAAATAACTAAACGCGCCGGTATTTTCGTACTGCATACATTAATCAGATTTTTTTCTTTTTCATTTTCGCAACAAGCCAAGGTAGAATGTTCGTCAATAGCACGTTTTTTGGTATTTTTCTTGAGAAAAAAATAATACATGCGTATTTGATGTAAAATTAGGTGTCTTTTTTTGTTTTTGGCTGACATTTTGGTTTCTGTGATTCATTGTGAAAATAGTTTGTCTTTTTGGTTGGGTTGTGTGTAGTGCATACATATTTATGAAATTCTTCTTTTGAAAGGAAAATATTTAAATAAGACGAACAGGTAAACACCGAAAATTTTGTGGCGAAATTCTGTGAACAAAGTGCTTTGTTTGTTTTAAGCATTAGCAGCTGTCAGTTCAGTGGTTTCTAATAATTGGCTTCTGATTTATCATTCACAATAGAGCAATCACGAATGGGAATAAACTAGTTTGAAGACAAAAGAAAGTTTTTCTAGGTATTAAGGAATTTCTGAAAGTCGAAGGAGCTGTCATCTGTCATTGTTTTCAAACATTTCGTTGTAAATCGGTAGCCACTTTCATTGATTTATAAATAAGGGTCTCTATAGTTGGGTAGGTAGTCCGATTTATGATGATTGGCATTTCGCATGCCCTAAATTAATTGCTCCTTGTTTAAATAAAAAACAAGCTGTCATTAATTTTGACAGGGGTAATTAATGTTTGTTCAACCTGAAGACAAATGAATTAAGCCTTGGACTGTCAAGTTTGACATTTGACATCACAGAATATTTTTCAAATTCATTAACAGTCGGCTAGTATTGCCAGATGTTAAGAGTAGATTCAAGCGCATACTGTAATGTTTCAAAATCCGGTTTACAAATTCCCTTCTTCTCTCATTAGACAAACATCAATCAGGAACTCTATTATGAAAACTAAGTGGAGCAGCCTGCTTAATATTCCACTCAGTTAAACATCTTGACATGAGACTTCACGGAAACAATCGATTTTGCATTCCCGGCACGAGTGTGTGAGTCAATGAGAAAAGCTAGACTCGTTAAATTTGTTTAGTGTCACACCATATGTCAGAAAAACTGTGTGAATTTGCATTAAATCTATTAATTTAATAAGAAATATTGCATGCATCTATTTGGGCCTAGCTTAAATGAGTAATTAAAAACTAATTTGCGAGAACAATTACAATTACATTGGTTTTTACAGTATCTTTAAATTTCCGCTTTCGGCCATAAATTTAACTATAAAATGTCAAACATTTTTATCATCTTCAACTGGTTATCGATACTTGACACGTGTCAATCTATCGAAATCATTTCTGCGTTCGAAAATGCGACATGATGACGTAAATTCCTTATAAATTTCGCAAAATATATTTTAAAAAAGTATTTAATCCGAAACACGCTGGACGCGTTCAATAATTTTTCAAATTTTGCACTCTCCCAAGAGCTGTCAGAAATTCCCTGTCAAAACCGTGCAAATACGCATTAATTTTCAGTAAATCTTTTCGTCTTCAAAGTGACTGTCAGTTATATCCTGTTGGCGGACTTAATTTTCCGTCGAAATAAAAAGAATATTATTCTCTCTCTTTTAATTAAAATAAATATATTTAAACTTGTATAAGTTTGAATAAAGAATTTTAATGTCATTTTGTTACCGTTAAATTCCTTGCATTTTTTTAAAACGGTTCTTGTGAGCAAGAAACAATCCCGAGAGTGAGTTTTTTTGATTGACTGACATTTTAATTTAAGACACAAATTGATTTTTGAGACGCAAACGAAATTTTATAAAACTAATTTCTTATCTTAACCACTCTTTCGTTCGAAACAAAACAATTTATTTATTTATACTCGAGTATTTTTACGACGAACTAAACAACAATTTTGAAAGGTTTTTTTTTTTGCTTCAAAACCAAAAACGTTTCGCTTTAATTATTTATTTTTCGACTAAATTGCCTTTGAAATTGCCCCCAAAAGAAAAAAACCGCTTGCCAATTACTTATCGTGCCAAACAGGTGCCTCGCTGCTGACGTACAAAAATGTACCTGTTCTTCCTCGTAGAGCTATCAAGCGGCGATGAAAAAAAAAAAAAAAAACATATAATGCTAATCTAAAATTTTCTAAAACAAAATCTCTCTTATCGCGAAAAACCTCAAAAACACCCTCTCGATCATCACACAAAAAATCGTTGAGCTTCTATTTTGATTATAATTTTTTTTTTTTCGAAATTCTATTTTCAACTTTAATTATCCCCCGAGAGAAAGAGCAAAGAGCAGAAGAAAACGCATGATAGTCTCTTCCGAAAAAGAAAAAAATCTCAATTAAATTTTCGAAAATACTTTTTTTTTGTTTTCGAAAAGCGTTTTCGACATTATTTCCTTCACCCAATGACCATTCGCGTACATCTTCCGCGCGCGTGTGTATGCTGATTTCCATTCTCAGACAGTGCCGCTAGCAATACAAGTCATTCCGACGGACTTTTCTCGAGAATTTAATTATAGAATCCATTCGACCTTCTGTAAAGGAGACGTCAAACCGAAATAACGAAATTCGATTTCCGATTTTCGAGTACAAAAGGGTGCATTTTCGTGAGAATATATTTTGACAACCTGTGAGACATAACGACGTGCGTGAGTTTGACTTTATTTGGGACACGAATCGTCGTCGCGAATGGTCTAATACTGCTATACGGAAGCGCGTATTCGTATAAAGAGAAACCTTTTGACACTTTGCGCGAGAAAGCATTTCTTAATTAGACTTTTGTTCAAAGTACACATGTGAAATTTATCGCGTTACTGTTGCATGTAACTTATTATGCGCAGTCAAGCAGACTGCGCGGAGCGCACGAGCAAACAAAAAAAAAGACAAAAAACTTAATTCTCTCAGTCTGATCGATGTTTGCAAGCTTAGCGATCGCGTTCGCGTTCGCGGTTGGTGCTACAACTCAATGGGTGGTTGTTTGAGGGAAAAATTTTATCAACATTAGTTAATTTGTTTAAAAATAAAATTCCTATACAAATTCTAATTTTAAATATGGACTACAGTGTGGTGTGCCTGATGTTGTACCAATAAAAATAATAGAGAGTGGTGTCTCGGGAATTTGATTGAAACAATTTTAATTGGATCTTTTGATTTATCTATTATATATTTTTCTTTTAAAAAAAAATAAATAAAATAAAAATAAAAGCATGTCAGCTAATGTGCCATGGTCTGTACGGAAGGGTATCTTCCGATCAAGCGGACAATCTGATTTCATTCCGACGCGATCGCCGAGTCCGATTGTTGAAATGCCTTTGTCACCGCCGCCGCCGCCAACGCCGTCTTCCGAATATTATACCGGTTCGAGGTCGCGCTATGAAAATGGACGCGGAAGTCCATTTAGCCCGCGTGTTACGATTGTCGAGAGTACATTGTCGCCGGGAGAATCGCCTTCGCCGCCATCGTCCGTATCGTCGCGTAGTGGTCGAAAACATTCCTCATCGCCGCCACTTACTTCTGGAAATAGTTCGATAAATCGCAATGTTCGGGATATACCCATTGAAGTCGAACAGAATAAGGTGAGACTCACAATTCGAAGAAAGTGTTTGATGATATTGTGAAATAGCTGTAATTCTCCATGCTAACGGCAGCTGTCAGAACACGTGTTCAATTTACAAATTTTGTCGTGACTTATTGATTATGGGAAGTCGTTGCAACTGGGTTATTGCTAATTAACACTGTTGTTAAGCTAAGTAGAGCTAAATATTCTCTTCGCGTTATCTTAGTCTGATATTAAAAAAAGCAAAATGGCTTGTTTTTGCCCATTTCACTTTAGCTTACTCACAAATGTCAAAATCGTGATGACAAGACACCATACGCAATGAGAGCTTCTTCTTCGATGACTTTTATGTCACCTTAAAGAGTTCTTCAGAAATGAAGTCAAACTAAAGTTAAAGAAAAATTTTTGAAGCTACGAATAATTTCAATGAAAAGCCAAAGTTTTTCGGTTATGAATACACGATACAATCGTTTTACTATCGTTGAAACCCCAAGCCATAGAATCTGTTGACGTTGACAGATGACATTAGTTGACAGATGATATTTTTTTTCTCAACAGCAAAGAATATTTTTCTTCATTCTCTCAATGCTCCCACCAATAAAAATACGTACACTGAATGTGTTTGTGAATGCGTGAACTTCAATATTTGAATTTAAATGCGCGAATGTGTGTACTGAATAAAGATTAATATTTTGAAAGTTTGACAGCGTGACATCTCGTTTCATTTCAGTTACGCTCCTTTTTATTTATACAATTTTAAGCTACAAAGTTAAAGTTCATAAGATCGGAATCAGAATTTGAAAAGCATACCTTTGAATACATACTACGTCCGTTCCCTTCCTGACAAAAATGGTGAATTTGGTGGATATTCCTGCTCTTGTTTGTCAAAATTTTGCACATAATTTATCACTGAAGAGAAAGCTCACGAGAGACTTGGGAACTTCCTCATTGCGGGAACATTAATCAATTTTATGACATCCGCCAAATTTGTTGTTTTTGATTGAGACAGAGAGGAAAGAGGCCAATTTTCTGCTTTTCATTTTTCAGTACTTTTTTTGGTTATTTTTCTGTTCTTACCTCTGGCCTTAAAAATGTATTAAGAACCGAAATTTTGTCCATAAAACACGGGATCACACCTACAAATGTACTTAGAAGTAAAATTGTTTTCGCGAAAACCCAGTGTATTTGATCCTTAATCCAAAAATGTTTGTTAATTTTCATACTCAGCTTTTAGTTTTAGATCAGATTGTTGGTTTTCGTAAGAAATATCGACCACAGCATTTTTCTATGAAAAAAAATTATTTTCCTAAAGTGGATCTAGTTCTTCAATAATTGTTCTTGATTTTTGATCGAAAATACTTTCAAATATAAACCATTAATTTCATTTATTCATTAATTTGGATCAGCTTACAGCAAGTTTCCTTTTGCAATTTTTGACATTCAAGAATGATTTCGGATCAATTATTATTCACTTCAATTATATGAAAGATTTTCTTTTTAAATTTGAATGTAAACTAAAATTTCGATAGATTTTTATGTAATTTCTTACATTTCAAACTCAATATTTATTTTGCTCCAAACTGATTCAACTGATTTCAAAAGTTCTTTCAAATATTTTGAAGAGATTTCATTCCTTCAAGACTGCATGTCATGGTTTTTGGTTCAAAATTTATACTTTTTATGTCTAATTTATCAAATGGGTTCCCACTTTTTTATGTAAAATGAAATTGTCACTCAATGAAGCAGTCTTGGTTGTCATTCGATAAACCGTCAATCATGCGACTCTGACTAATCTTGCGAATGCTTAGAGGTCACGAATAAAACCTAAAACATTCTAGTAGTTGAATGCCTATCAACTAATAACTTAAATGTTATCTCATTTGATGGAAAAAAAATAATTAAAAATTTATTTTCACATAATGGAGTCATTAAAGTCTATGTCACTACTCGACTAAACAGAAAAGACTTTACGATGTTTATGGAGCAGCATCTTCCACTTAAAGTTTAGTGGCATTCCTATTCAAAATTATTAAATAAGTAATAAATAGGAATTCAAATAATTGAATCGTTACAATTTAATTACAGAATCCATTACCATGTTCGATAAATGGCTGGTGACTTCATTGATTCCCGGTAAATCGGGGGCCAATTTAATTCAATTCATCTTCTTAATTTCTCAGAAATGTATTAATTTCCATTGAATTAGAGTAGAAACATTGTAGGACAGGCCATAAAAACATCTTCCCACTGACAGTTGCCCCCTGATCTGGCACCCACCCACATTTATCAATATTTGCATTTCCTGAAGCGAACGTGGTGACAGCGAGCAGCACTTTTTCTGTTGAAATGATGCTAATTGCTAAATTAACTAAATTTACTGAGGCAAATCAAAATAAACACAAAAATTCTGAAAATCATAAATTTTTGAAATTCTGTGAATACGATTGGGCAAAAATGCAGCACAAGGTAGGCGGAAGGCGAGTATGCTTTGTTCTTGAGTCATGACTCATGAGTTCTGCAATCAAATTTAAATGTCAAATGAAGAGTTGCAGGTGTAATCAATTGATGTTTTGGGGTTTCCATTTGAAATAATTTTGGTAAAGATTTCGCGATAAACTTTTAAAGGAGACGAAGGGCAGACTGAAAAGTATTGTCATAAAATTACACACTTTGAATGTCAAGGCAAATCTAAAGATCAGAACTGGGCCTGTGTTTTTAGGTTTTTTAGATTCAAATTTCAAATTTCGTTGTGAAAATATTGTCACGTAATGCAACTGAATACCGGCCGGCCTAAACTTTTATCTCTCATGAATGCTACAACGGGTATTTCTTAAAAATGAAAACAAATAATTAAGCATTTTTCTAGTTTTTGCTAAACAGTTTGTTTAAAACCGTTGAACAGGGCACAAGCGCATGTAGTTAGTCCAAGAGTTTTATGTGTTTGGTATCAATTTAAAATCATTTAATTTGAAATAGTAAATATTAAGACAAAAATATTTTTGTAAAAATGCTGTTCTTTTCGATTCAAAATTTTAATGTGAAAATAGTTTAATTTCATCTGAAATTTGGCACGATTTTTAGTTGGTTTTTGGAGTTTATTGTGAATGAAATTTTCTATCCTCCTTATGGTCAAATTTTCATTGGAATTATAATCAGTTTATGAACTTTACTCAGGATTTACTTCGTCTTATCCAACATTTTGGTACATAGTTTGGTTAATGTGTTACTAGTTTTTAAAATTTCCCTACTCAAATTTTTCGTGGTCTCAAGAAAGGTGCGAAACAGTTTTCGCATAAGATTTGCGTCTAATCATTTTTATTGAATAAATTGTTTTCGCTGAAATTTCCAAAATTTTTTTGAGTTTTCGGAGTATGGCTCAGGTCTTGAAAGTCAACAACAAATTGTGAAGCAAAGTTTGAATATACATTTTTTCTTGGCAAACATTTGATCGGTTTGTCGTTGGTTGTTTCCAAAAAGCGTCCAAATTGTTCAAATTATTTTCATGGATAATGCTTATTACAAAATCGAAATGCAAATGCTTTCAATTATTTCAAATTGTTTATCATGAAAGCATGCACTCATTACTTAACATGATATCCTTGCGCCTGAAATTAAGATCAATTTGTACCTAGATTTTGTACTTTTCATGGACGAAATTATTGTGAACTAGGTAAACGGAAAGGGAAATTTTAAGGTACCAACGGTTTGTGTAGAAAATTTGTATTATTTGGATTGTTATTGTAATCAGAATTTCGGTTCCAAAATTTCAATTAAATTTGTTAAATTTTACTTTAAACTTCAAGCTGACATTAGAGTTGTCACTAATCAAGGATTTCTCTTATCTTTTATTTACAGGAAGCCCTCTCTCTGCGCACCGGTGACGTTACCCAACAAGCCTTCAATAATGTAGCTGCCGCAAGTATTAAAGTTCAAGGCGACAGTTTTAGCGCCGAACGAAAGGCAATCTCACAAGAGCAACAAAGTCAAACAATGACAACAAATGGTGGTATAATAAATCAAGAGAAACATGTCTCCTCAGCATCACAATCCAACTATACGATTACAACAAAAGGGGTGTCCAGTTCGGGCAGTAGTATGATCTCATCATCATCCATGAGCTCCAATGGGCATATGCGATCAGATTTGAAATTTGATGATCTGAAATCATTGACTTCAGGCAGTTCCCAGCGGGACATTGAAAACGCCAAGAATAAGTATTCGAACTTTTTGAAGACCTTTGTGAACAGCCTACAGGAGACACATTCGCATGAGAAGTCCGCCTATTTGGATACCATAAACGAGGTTATTCAGAAAGCTTGGGCAGTACCAACCCATGGTCATGAATTGGGCTATAGTTTGTGTAATTCATTGCGTCAAAGTGGAGGATTAGACATGCTCATGGAGAATTGCATGCAAAGTGATTTAGATATACAGTTCTCGTCGGCTCGTCTATTGGAGCAGTGTTTGACCACAGAGAATAGAACACACGTTGTGGACAATGGTCTGGATAAGGTGGTGAAGGTTGCCTGTGTCTGTACAAAGAATACAGATACTCAGCACTCGAGAGTTGGTACTGGAATCCTGGAACATTTGTTCAAGCATAGCGAAGGAACGTGCTATGATGTGATAAGGTTGGGTGGTCTCGACGCCGTACTGTTCGAGTGCCGAACTAATGATGTAGAGACTTTGAGACATTGTGCTAGTGCGTTAGCCAATCTTTCTTTATATGGTGGAGCTGAGAACCAAGAGGCGATGATCAATAGAAAAGTACCCATGTGGCTATTTCCGCTGGCCTTCCACCACGATGATAATATCAAGTATTATGCCTGCTTGGCCATTGCTGTACTCGTCGCGAATAAGGAAATTGAAGCTGAAGTTCTTAAGTCAGGAACTTTAGATTTGGTCGAACCTTTTGTGACCTCACATGATCCTTCAGAATTTGCCAAATCGAATTTGGCTCATGCCCATGGTCAGAGTAAACACTGGCTAGAACGTTTAGTACCAGTACTGTCATCTAATCGCGAGGAAGCAAGAAACTTGGCAGCTTTCCATTTCTGCATGGAAGCTGGCATCAAGAAGGAGCAAGGCAATACAGAAATCTTCCGGGAGATCGGTGCCATTGAGCCTTTGAAAAATGTGGCCAGTTGCCCGAATGCCATTGCTTCGAAATTCGCTGCGCAGGCGTTGCGTCTTATTGGAGAAACGGTCCCGCATAAGCTCTCGCAACAGGTCCCACTCTGGTCGGTTGAGGACGTCCAAGAATGGGTTAAGCAAATCGGTTTCGGTCACTTTGAGCGTCAATTCGCCGAATCGCAGGTAGATGGTGATTTACTGCTCAAACTGAACGAAGAAAATCTCCGCGAAGACATTGGTATCTCGAATGGTATCTTGAGGAAGCGTTTCGCGCGCGAGCTTCAAAACCTGAAAAAAATGGCCGACTATTCGTCGAAAGACTGTGCAAAAATGTGTCAGTTTTTGAATGAAATTGGTCCTGAATACTGCACATACACATATGCCATGTTGAATGCTGGCATTGACAAGTCCTCATTGAGACAACTGAACGAGGATATGCTGATCGCCGAGTGTGGTATCCATAACTCAATTCATAGACTTAGGATTCTGAATGCGGTCAAGTCGTTGGAGAACTCTCTGCCGAGTTCGTCAGAGGAAAATATGGCCAAGACACTGGATGTATTTGTTTCTTATCGACGATCGAATGGCTCGCAGCTGGCCAGTCTTTTGAAGGTGAGTAACTTTGATTCATCCTTCGAGATGAGGCGAAGTTTTTAAATGGTGTACGTGCTTCTAGGTTCACTTGCAATTGCGTGGCTTCTCAGTGTTCATTGATGTCGAACGGCTGGAAGCTGGAAAGTTTGACAACGGCCTGTTGAATAGCATCAGACAGGCCAAACATTTTATTTTAGTATTAACCCCAAATGCACTAGAGAGGTGTGTTGAAGACTACGACGGAAAGGATTGGGTGCATAGGGTAAGCGAGTTCTGCCCAACTATAAATTTCCTGATGCTAATGGTTTCTCTTTGTAGGAAATTGTTGCTGCTCTCAATTCAAACTGTAACATCATCCCGATCATTGATAACTTCCGTTGGCCAGAGGCCGAACGACTTCCAGAAGACATGCGTAGTGTATGCCATTTCAATGGAGTCACGTGGATCCATGACTACCAGGACGCCTGCATCGATAAACTAGAAAGGTAATACCTTGAGCTTATCCCCAGAATGAGGAACTTATTGGTCTTGTTTGTAGATTCATGCGCGGCGAAAAGAATCCAGATCGCATTGGATACATGCGAACAGATACTATGACACCGAGTACACCGGGATCCGCTTCGGTAACATACCAAAGAATGCACAGCAACGATTCCGATTATCAGACGGGCGTTAGTAGTTGTGGCGGCAGTTCGGTCGGTGGCGGCAATGGGGGAGGAGGAGGCAATAATGGCGGCGGTAATTGTAGCAGTGCGGGCAGTGGCAATGGCAGCGGTGCGGGCAGCTGTACAGGATCAAATGCCGGACAAGGTGGGCCAACGATCACAACCACAACGGGGCGATCGGGTTCTGATTGACTAGATTGCCCTCCGTACACTAATTTAATTAATAATAATAATAATCAATTTAATACTAATCACAAACTAGCAGCTAATCATCCGGCAAATAGATACCGTAAAACGTCCAGTCCAGCCCGTACGTATTTTGGTGGCAATGGGACAATGGGTGGTAGCGGTGTAGTCTCTGGTGCAGGTTCGATGGGTGGCATTGGTCCCTATGGCGGTCGTGGTGGATCGAAAAAGAATCTTTTGTTCCCGTCACCGCCGTATCGAACGAATCCGATCTCAGGGCGACCAGTCGCCAATAGTATGGCAAGTATGGCGCCCAACGAGGGTACAAAGATTGCGCCCAAATCTCCGTATAGATCGGGACGGCGCAGCTCCGCGGTGGGTATAACCAATCCGCCAGCAACTTCGGCATCAAATATAAGGAGCCAGAGTTTAGATATATTGGATGGCCAAGGAGATGATGATATCGTCGATCAGGACGGTCAGGATAATGGTACCCCACTTGAAGCAAGTTGCGATTCAGTGGTCCTAAAGCGAGACAAATCAACAATGGTCCTTAATGCACAGAATCGCAAGTCACGTAGCTTAGATCAACTACTTGACGGCCTTCCATTGACAATTCCCGGCCCAACTGAGGGCACACAAAGTATGCACAATCTTACCACACCAAAAACTCCCGACTTCAATGGTCGTCAACGCATGGAATGCGTTCGTGAATCATCACCACAACCGTCTAATCTGGCCACACCATCGCCCTCGTCCAGAGACTCACAATCCGTTACACCAGAGCGCAATGTGGCGGCGGTGTCCCGTCAGAGCCCCGAAGGCATCAGCTCGGCCGAAGATGACCGTGAAGATACCCAATCGAATTACAGTTCCGGCTCAAAGGACACGGGTAAAAGTTCAAATAGTCAGAAAACCCTCTTCAATCGGACCTTGAAAAAGGTCCGATCGCTCATGAAAAAGTAAGCAACTCTTGGCTTTACACTTCTTAACTACTACTACTACTACCATAACTTAGTACATCTATATATGAGAGTCTATACATATTCTGAGTATGTTGTCTTATATACCGCCCTACTGTGCGCACGCGCGCGCTCCTATTCATCCTACCTTAAAGCACATTTAACATTTTTTTTTATTATTTTCGTTTAATCGCATCTGTAGTTGACGAAATACGTCAAAATTCATTTTGCCCAAAATCAAAAGCTTCTACTTGTACTTTGTCTAATGCTGATGACATTTGTTTTGTCAAATGTCATGCTTTTCTCCTAAATGAAGAAAAAAAACCGCTTTTTTATATTCAAAAAATAAGGATACAAATGTGAATGTCAACCGTCCTTGCAAAATTGATTATTATACTTAAGAAAAACATTTTACCATTTTTTTTTTGACATGTGTAATCGTGATATTTTGACAGAAGTTTTTTTTTTGTTTTTAAGAAAAGAACGAAACGATTAGTGAATTTGTGAACGCACCAACTATTTATTTTTATATATAAATTATTGTGAATTGGCAAAAACGCTTTAATTATATGCTAAAATTATTTTAAGATTTAAGATGAAAGAATACTAAATGTCAAATAGTTCAAATATTTATTTAAAAACAGAAAACTATAAACCGAACTTGGCAATGCTGTCAGATATGGAAAGAAACAAAATTATTTAACTTTGAGTTTGTTTGACTGATTGGGCTCTTTGACATTTAAAGACAACAATTTTGATTTTTGTGTGTACATAGTTTTGATTGTTTGTGCATGTAAGTTTGGTTTTAGTCTTGTTTAATTTGTTTTCTATGTATTAGACGGAGTCTAAGGACATGTTATGTAGGACATAGGCCGGGTGGCCCTAATTAATTAGGAAAAGCGTTTTGTAATAGTGTCATTAGCTTAAAGATAGTTTAACCTGTTTATAACTTTGTTTTAAAAGTAAAAATAAAGAGCTAGGCCCTACAAGTATCCAACGCCGTGATGAAGCCATCAACCATCTGTCAAAAAGTTTTACATATATCGTTCCTACATAATGGATTTTGTAAGTGCGAGGTCATTCTGACTTAAAGTGTGTGAAGAAGGCGAGGAATTTGATACTAAAGAAACGTCATCAGAAATGACAGACGTCATACTGTTAAAAAAAATAGAAGCATACTAAAACAGCTACACCAACTTTGACAACCGCAGCAAAAAAATGAGAGCGAATGCATTTCAGTGGAACAGAACATATTGCCCACAGCAACAGCAACTTCAACGTAAGACCTAAGTGTCAAATGGACTTTTGAAGTTAGAGTTGTAGCTGCTACTGCTCCGTTTTATTCCGTGGCACATTGCACATAGGTCTAATTGCCTCTACTGTTGCAATATATGTATTCTGTTCCATTGAAAGGCATTGGTTGCAAAACCTTTACTGTTGTTGTCATTTGCTGCACTCAGTTGTCAAAGATGTTGTTCCTGTCGGACAAAATTTGATGTCATTCTACTACATAATCGCGGGCAGAACTCGGACAGGTATTCTTCTAAATAGAACGCGGAACGGAACGAGACCTTGAGACATAAAAGTGTAAAAAAGTGAAAATGTTCTGATCGAAAACAAAATGTAGATTTCCTTCATCCTTTTCCCTACTTTCACACCGGAGGAAATGTGATCTTAAAATTTTGTTTACAAGAAATGCCCAAATCAACATCCAAATTCCTCAGTTGATTTCTTTTTATTCTTAAAAACTTGCAGAACTCCGCAAGATGTTCATAAAGTTCCACAAGGTTCCACATTTCCTCCTGTCTTATTCTTATTAGCAAGGAAAAGTTCCTAGCTTTCGGCAAGGTTCCATATTTACTGTCATCTCAATATTTATGACTAGGAATTTACTATCTTATTTATTATAAAACTACAGGGCGTCACTAAATTTTTAAATGATAAATTTATACATCCCTTTTTTGAATTTATTCCTGGGCAATATGGTTTCCTGTGTTCATAAAATTTCGTCTATTTCATCGTCTTATTTGTCCTTCTTGTCTTTTATTTCGGATAAACATTGCTTTTATTTGGAAACTTTTCCGCTTCAACATTTCCTGACGTTTCAACAAATGCCACGTCATCTTAAGTGTCAGCTTAAACTATGACATCTGTCTTTCTTTTCAACGATTTTTGACACACAATTTATGTATGTTCATTGCTAGGAAGAAGAGCACTTTGTGAGCAGTTACCAGTCTAAATTGTTATTTAAATAAAAAAAAATCTCTGCGTCACATCTGTCAGATGTCAGAAGTATGAGGATGATTAGCTGCAGCGTTTCTGATTCAGGTGATAATTTAGACCAGCAATTTCCAAAAGAAACACATACATGTGTATATTTTTTTTATTACTATTCAAAGAAAACAAAAATGCACACCAACAAATTGTCATAATTCGCCTGTCAGAAAAACAACGCCAAAACACATTTTGATTTTCATCTCAAGTTTTGTTCATTTAAAAGTTTTTTGTTTGGTTTTTTTGATTGTTTATTGTTTTGTTTGCATTTTGTTTTGTTTGTTTGTCATTTTATAATTTTTTTTTGTACAAAAAATAGTTTTTCTTTTTTATGAAATTTTTGCCTAAGAGAAAATCAAAAATCAATTTTTCTTTTCCTCATTTTATTTGTAGACCGTAGAAAAATGTCTCCGTTATGCCTGATGTGTCCGTGACAGCATATTATTGAATGATTGCACATTTAAAAAAAAGCATATAAATCCACACACAAAATCTTGTTCAGTTGTAGTGAATTGTGGTTTGACGATGCAGTTTTGCTTTGTCCTTAGTGTTAAACAAAAAAAAAAAACAAAAATTGTGTTATATATATTTTTTTTTTCTAAAGAAAAGTTCTGTTTGTAAATTTGTTTTTGCCCGAATTTGTAAAAGTCATGTCATGTATTTAGTTGTTTCTTTTTTTTTTTAATAATTTATTATTAATGTGATTTTTTCATAGACTTTATTATTATTTAAAAAAAAATCTTATTTATTTTTCGATCTTATTTTATTTTTGACACACACTCACACACGTACACCCAAAAACGCAATATTTCAGCAATGAAACTGAAGATGATGCTGAAATGCCAGGAATAATACTTTCGAAAGTCAATACGCCCTCTTCTGGGAAAATGATTTTCTGGTAGACGACACACTTATACACAAATTTATGTTTTTATTTTTTATTAAAACGACGCGGTACACTTGTAGTAGTTTCCACTTACTATTTTCCATTTATGTAGCGAATAACTTGTATTTCCTTAGACTGGTCTAAGAAAACTTTAATCAAGTTAACAAAAAAACAAAAAAAAAAATGCTGAACACAAAAAGAAAAATGTCCACCTTAAAATATAAAAAGTTTTGTTGTTGTTTCGTGTAGTAAATTTGTTTTTGTAATTTGTTTTCATCTTAAGTAAAAAAATAAATTTACATATAATCAAATCGCTATGCCAGTTTGAAATAGATTTCTGTTCTTAAAAAAAAAACAGCGAGAAACCTACCTACTTAAGCCGGAAAAAAAAATTATAAGTAAAACTTAAAATAGAAAATGATGGTGCCTTAAAAATTTTCTTACAGCTTTTTGCAGAGAATCTTAAAAATAAACAAAATAGAAATAGATTTTACCTTATTCTACAAAAAAAAAACACACAGTATAACCATTGTAAAAAAAAAGAGAAAAAACACTTAAAAAAAAAAATTGAAACTATTTTAAGTTTTAACATTTAATTTAATGTATAGTACCTGTTAAGTATATTTTAATTAATATATTATGAAATAATTTCTTTCTGTCTTAACAATGTGATTTATTAATTTTTATTCATTTACAAATTTTACTACGCATAAATTTACAAACAAACAAAGGTCAATCGACTATCCGAAGGAAAATTTTATTTCGAAATACAATGTTGGATAGGAAAGTTTGATTTACAAAAAAAAAAACCTGTGAAATGAATTAAAATTCGAATGAAAATGGAAAATAAGAAGAAGAAATAAATTTCTCTCATTAAATTTATTTAAAGAAAAAATTCTACATTTTATGTAATTTGTAGTTTTCTACTGAAACAAAAAACACACACACAAAATAAATGCAAAAAAAAAAAAAGAAAAGAAGAAAATCAGCAACATTATTATGAATTAAGTTTTCAAAAGTCTTAATCATTTCGAAATTAGTTTGTATTTAGTGCTGAGTTCACACTTATTAGTTGTTAAATATTACAATTAATAATATAATTTTTAGGAGTACTTTATTGTAGATTATTCTTTAAAGAGATTAAAAATTAACAGCATCATGAAGAAAGAAAGAGAAAATGTAAAGAATTCATTCAGCAATATGAATAAAATATAAAAAAAAAACAAATAAAATATTTTATAAAACTTAAAAAAAAAACTAAAATAAATTGGTGTTTTATTTAAAGCGGAGTTGCAAACTTTTTACAGTTGCGGCTGCTATAATTTCGGTAGGTACTTCGATCAGTACATTGTGTCCCTGGCATAGAAATATTCAGCCAGTCTGCCGGAACGGAACGATTACTAAGCATTACATTGCAAGTTGATTATTGAACATTTCGTCTCTAGATTATCGAATATCGGTTCTGTTCTCTTGATTTTGCTGAATACATAGAATTAAGTAGGTCTCCATGCTTTCAATCGGAACCACACATCTTTAATCAACCATCTGGACTGGGACAGGAGTTCAATAATAGCTTTGCTCAGTGACTGAAAAAGTAGCACAGCACAGAACAGAACAGCACAAGTTTGTGTAAACTATCAGAACAGATTAGAACAGAAAAGTACAAGCTCCTGTTCAATGAGTCAGAACTTGTCCCAAATCGCAAATAATTTCCGTTGTGACACTTCTCACGAATATTGTCTACCCCTCAAAACAGTAGGTGCAGAAAAAGAGTGTGCTGGACTGTGCAGTACAGACTCATTGAACAAAAAGAAGGGACACTTTTGGACGCAAAAACCTGTAATTTTCTGTGCTGGACTGTGCAGTACATAGTCACTGAACAAAGCTAATGTTGAGTCCGCAGGTGTCAAAATTGCAAAGTGCTTTGCTTTGACTGTAATTTTTGTGTGCCCTATTTTATTTGGCTAGGCTTCTAGGTGAAAAAACGTCAGCTGAATGGCCATTATCTGATGTGGAAGGAGGCAAACGACTTGGAGGTGGTTATGGTAATGCATCATAGTCCAACGAAGTCAGTGCTAATTAGACTACGTCATGCCACAAAGAATAATAGCGGAGACAGTAAGCAACCCTGTTGGACTCCACGTTGAATTTGAAAAGTCTCTAAGAATTTGCAATCGTAATTGGTCATTCCAAAGAAAAAAATAGTGTTCGGCTTGCGTTGGGTGTTTTTAATTCAGACCGGAGCCAAAAATATCGCCTTCATTATGTCCGTTCGCGTACCCTCCCAAAACGGCGAATTTTTACGAAAATGTACGAATTCCTACGAAAAGTACCCACACGTACGCAGAATTTTCGTAGTTTTTCGCAGAAGAGAGCGAGAATTTTAGCGCAAGAAATTTCTTTGGGCTGGTTTGTGAAAACTGCCAAATCTGTCATATAAATGTATTTACATCTTTTTCTTGTTCAACCCGTTCGTTTACTTTTTCGTAATTTTAGTTTTATTTGAGAGAATTTTACCCCCACTCTTTGAAATTTGATAATCTACGAATTTTAGTGCAGAAAGTACGCGAACGGACCTATTGTGTACTGGGAAACGGTTTTATTACGACAAAGAGTTCTCCTCTCGCTCTGCCAGAACAATCGAAATAAGGTAGGTACTTACTGACATATGTGTGTACTTCGTGAGAATTGGGAAAAATAGTCACGAAACTAGATTGGATTAATGCTTTAGGTGAAAACTGATCTCCTTATCACTGCGACCAATATGCGCACATTGTCACAGAACTAGCTTTTGTCATTGTTCAAAAACGTTTCCCAAATGTGTTATAAGTGGGTGCCGTGGCGCAGTGGTTTGTGCGTTGGATTACTGCGCAAGAGGTTTCAAGTTCGAACCAGAAAAATACCATCAAAAAGTTTTTTTTACGGCCCCACCTCTTCCGAGTGTCTGACAAGATTCAAGAGTATTACTGTCATGAAAAAGCTTCTCAGAACCCCTCTGCCCTTCGGATACGGCATAAAACTGTACGTCCCTTCTGTATGTGCAGAAAATGTATACCACCCACAACATGCACAGTTGTGAGAAGCTAGGCCTTGGCCCTCTATAGGCTACTTACGGCCTAATATTTATTTTTATTTATAAGCGGCTAGCTATGAATATGTATGTAATTACATAAGTAGGTAAAAATGTTAAAAATGCACAACAAATGCAGTAATTTCATATTTTCTGAACTTTGTACCATAAATAGACAACAGAAAAACAAAATGTTAACGGTGATTCCCCTCACACAGCAAAATAGCTGCGCAATTCATTTCGCTTATGGAATTCCTTCTCTAAATAACTCATTGCCATCCCTGTACACGGCCATCACCCTCTCTATTTTCTAATGGTAGCGCCCGAAACAAAATGGAAGTTGAAACGGTAAACGTCACAGCTCACAGCAACAAACCACTTTTCCTCCATTTCCCATCATTCGTGTCAAGAATTTCGGGCAGTACACACGGTTGCTGAGTGTTTTTTTTTTTTTTTAAAAAAAAACTAAGTCGCGTAGTTAAGCAGTGGGCGTCGGGCAATTGCTTGTATTTTCCGTTAAAGTTTTTCCAATTAAAATTAAATATTTATTTATTTTTAAATAGAATTTGTCGTGTAATTTTGTTTTGTTTTACCCAAAAAATTATTTGCACTCGATAAAAGTGTTTTTGTATTGCCAATCGAAACCAATACAAGCACCCGTAAGTCGTAACTCTAATAACAAGTGAAGTGATTTCAAAAATAAAGTCAATAAAAGAAAATCGAATTATCCAATCGAAAAATAAGGAGGAAAGAATAATAATTAAAGTGTTTCTTTTCGTTTAACAGCGAGTGTTTGAGTGTATTAGTGTGTGGTAATAAAATAACAAAGAACCCCGCCGCAGTAGAGTAGAAGAAGGAATGAAATTACATCTCTTGGATGCTGCTGTGCTGTAATCAGATTTGTGGATAAAAATCTTCATCGTCATCTTCTGTTGGGTGTAAGTTTTTGTCTTTTTGCAATCCACTGTACCTACATATGGTTTTTTCCAGTGAAATTTAGAACGAATTTTTGCCCTCGAAAAAGTTTCTCTTTTCTTTTTTATTTTTTTTTTTTTACCAAAGACGACGATGAAGCAAGAAAAAGTAAGAAGCAAAATGCGAATTCCGGATAGTCAAGTTGTTTTTTTTTTTTTTATTATTTAGTCTTTGCTTCTTATTCTACAATACTATTTGGATAGTGGCTACAGTGGATCAGTGAATTGTTGTTAGCGCCAAAAAAGGAAACATTAAAAAAAAAATAAGCAAATTAGATGTCTTCTAATTGGGAAGTATCGAGATAGGGGATGACGCCAGGCATTCTATTTTAAGATTCGATGCATGTTTTGAAGGTCGATTTTCGAATTTTGACTACCTAACTTGAGCGTGTTCGGTCACCAGAAAAACAATCCAAATAAATTAACCAATTTTACGACCCTTATACCGATCGTGAGGCAAACGAAGGGTCAGCTATTAATAGATCAGTGCACAGGTACCTGCGTGGAACCCTTAGGTCAACCACATCAACAAATTTAATTGTTTGTAGATAAACGTTGATAAAAATGTCTTGTATTTTAAATTAAAAATTGTACTTCGTTCAGCCCCTATTGTTGATACAACACTTCATAGAGTTATGTAATACTGATGTTAAAAATCCTAATGGTCCTTTCAGCGATTTTTTACGAAATCCTGTTCGCGTGCGGAGAAAACGTAAACACCTTCGTAGCACATTTTCAAAACTTAGTTTCTGAGAGAACTTATTTGAAATGGTATAAGTCTGATCTCACTCTTTCCTCCATTAGCCACCACACTTCCAAACTTTACCAGTAATAGCTCTTCAAGAAGCAAGTAAGACCTAGCAGTTTAGTCGTCAAGCACAAAACTGAAGAAGCAGACCTTTACGTTAGAGACACTCTCAAAAGGATTTCAACAAAAGAACAAGCAAAGGAAGTACGATACATACAGATGGACAATCCGCTTCGAAATATGGCATGAAAGCCGTGAAAAATGAGACAGTTCACTGAATGTATTCTCTCTGCTACGACCCGCTCCAAATGCATTTGAAATGCACTGCTTCCAATGCTTTTCAATCAATATAAAAATTGTCAATGATATCTATTTCTTAACTTAAAACATGCTCCATTCAATTCTTGAAACGAATAATTGGAACTTTACAAATATTTTGCATAGATTAGAACGAAAGCTTATTTGGTGAATAACTTTATTTCTGTCGCACTGAAACCTATTGTGAACAGTTCCTAAAAGCCATGTAATCAAATGAACTGTCACAACTACCGGTTTCTTGAAACGTCATTTCGGAACGGAATGGTTAAACTCTGGCCGTGTTCTCAAGGAATTCGCTAACCGTTTAGCAGTCTACTAAACTTGCTAGAAGGCGAAATGATTCGCTAGATTTTAAAGTAGGTCCTTATCCGTAAAAGTCGATCCGTTTAGTCATTTGAAGTACCAAACCAACTGAACAGATGCCTATAAATAAAAATTAAAATATTAAGCTTTGGATAGGCCAAATTTAGTAATGAGTATGTCCAAATACATCCGCTGCATGACGATCTGAAAGAAAGTAATAGAATAAAAGAGAACGAAGCTTCAAAATGTACTAAAAATCAATCCTGAATGCCATAGACAGAGTGTTCCATTGGGCACGTTCCGCATTCTAGACGCTAGGTAGTCAAACGTTTCTGATTGGTCGAAACATTCAGTTTTGACTACAAAGTAAGTCTTTTTTTTTTTTGAGGTAGTGGACTGGATTTGAAGGCAAGAAAATTCTACCTACTTTTAAGTCGATGTGGAAACTGTCAAAAACTCGTTTGACGTTCCATACGTTAGGCATTACCCCAAAAGTAGGCCTAGAGTTCCCATTGCTAACTTCTTGCTAAAGTAGACCTGAAAGGCAATGGTAGGGTTCTATCGCAAAGGCAATAAGTTTAAAGTTCCCTTTTTAAAGAATGACAAAATGTGAACAAAAGCAATTTGACTGACATATACTGACATTTAGCAATAGACCATTGTCACAGATGTTGCCTCGGGAAATGCTGGGCAAGATCTCATCCACAGTGGGACCTACAATAGCGGCGGTATTTGGTTCCACAATGGATCTGTCCTTGAGTGGTAGTGTCTACCTCGGAGGAGTTGATAGTTCGGCCAACGTGTGAAAATGAAGTTTCTGACAGTAGATGACTGCTTAAGACTAAACCTTGATCGAATGTAGATGAAGTCGTAAAGACAGTGCCCATCCAAAGTTAGCAAAGCTGAAGAGACTGGAGCTTGGGGGATTAAGAAATCTTTCTCGACTATGTGACCAGAGTACTTGGGTGTTTCGAAAAAATCAGCAGCTGTCTGCATTGTTTTACTGTTAAAGGCATTTATGTATCATGACTGGAATCAGGCTTTATGATTTTAGACGTTCGTTTGCTCTTAGAGGTTTCTAACTATGTTACGTGACTTACATTTTGTCACGTACTCTCAGACGTAATCAGAGTTTAGTGACTCGTGGGCTCTCCACCGACAAAGAGACCTTGAATTACAGCTAATTTCTAATCAGCTATGAGTTCATTTGCAAAGAAAATATGATGTCAGCGTAACGCTAAACAATTTACTACGCCATCATAAAGTCTTTGTACTAAAACACCATATATTTAATCAGTACTTAAAATTATTTTTCCTAATATTGTGAGTCCCCTGATATATTTACAAAACAAAGAAAATTTATTCCCAATAAAGTGGCAACACTCTTCTACGTTATAAGAAACTCGTCCTTGATTTCCTGCATAATGTGCAGATTATTTTTCATCTTCGTTTCAATGTCATTTATCCTTATTATGCGAACTATTCAACACATCGAGCACATACTCATACAGCTGCCTTTGATACTTTCGCATAAGCATTATGGCTCGTGATTCGATTTAAGTCACGTACTTTGCAACGAATCTTGGTTTTGAAATTCCCTCAAGCGTTTTGAATTTGTTCACATTCATGACACATGCTTGGAATTACAGAGATTTCCTCCAATCCAAACCATGTGTTAAGTAGAATATAATTTGCAGTTTCTAATCGCCGATTAAGGTTAAAATTTTCTGCAAAATTACACATAGAAATTACAAAATCCACAAGTGACATCATAACACATTTCCGCTGTCAAATCAATAACAAAATATCGACTACCTGTTGTTGTATAGCGGTAATCTAACAATAGAGGCGAGACATACATTGACTTGAGTCATTTTTATGGCTTTACAATGTGTTGTTCGTTGGCGGATCTATTGATACAACTGAAAACTTAAACACATTCCAAGTGACAGTTTGCAGTGTGTGTCACTTGTGCTGTCATTATGTATTCAATTGTTGTCGACGGAACGGGTGATGCGTGCAATTTTATAAATTCCACCGAGCACTTTATTTGTTTGGCAGCTATGACTTTTATCACGTTTACCAACAACAACAACAACAACAACAATATAATAAACATTCAATGAAAGTTTGAAAGGACAGTACAAAGTGTAGACACTACGGCGAGTACTGTCTGTGTTTAAAACAATGTTTGTTTGTTTTTTTTTTGTCCGCCATTTATTGATGTTAATTAATAAATGGAAATGAATTTAAACTGGAAATAAACAAAGCAAGTGTAAGTAATACACGCGGGGAACATAATTTCGTTTTGGATAAATAAATTGAACGAAGACGAGGAAAACGTCAGTGGGGGTTGGTACCTGTTGAATTGTCTTGTCACAAATCCCGAACTACAAAGTGTTTGATTCCCTTTGTGAAGTAGGCAATCAATGGAACAAATGAACAGATTTATTTTCTCACGAGGACCCAAGCAATATCGCTACTCAAAAAGGGACAAATGACAGTTGTAAATGACAAGTAAATAAGTAAAATGGTGCATTCTTTTAACTCAAATATAGAAAGACATTGACAGTGACACTTTATGTTACATTCCAGACTGTCACAGGGGTTATCTGTAGCACAACTGATAGCGTCATGATATCTGCATTGTGCGACCGCAGGTACAGTCTCTTAACACCGAAAAATGATAGCAAATTGTACACTCAAAAATTCAGAGAGAAAAGAATTTATTTATAGCGTCAGAACGTGATGATATCCGCGTCTAAATTCGGAAATGAAATAATTTTAAAAATGCACACTCCGCCGGCTGGTACTTAACTTAAGGAAGATGAAATGAAATGGTTTATGAATAGTTTGGTCGAAAATAACAAAACGTCATAGCAAAATAAAAAACAATATTCAAATGTGAATTTAGATGTCACTAATTGATTTTCGATAATTTGAATTGCTCTTTGATGTCATAGTCAAAAGGTACTTGAAAGAGAGTTGAAAGAAGTGTCATCATCTTTTGACAGATGGTTTAAAATTGGTGATGATATAATTTAACTAACTTGTTTGTTAATGAGTTCTTTTTGGTGAAGAAATTCCATAAATTTTCATCTTATGGTTTTGGAGAATAAAATTCGTTAACTCCTCTGCAAAAGGTGATGCCACTGTGGGTGGAATGTATAAATAGCGCTAAATAAAGAGAAATGTTCTCTATCGAATTAGAACTGAACATTATAAAAAAATGCGTTGAAATTCAACTCAAGTAGGTGGCTTAAATGTCCAACGCTGCCATTTTATTATAGTGAACAAGAGAAACTTCTTTTTAAACCTAATTTCTTTAAAAGATAGCAACTATAGTTCTTTATTCAGTCAGTGTTCTTGCGAAGGCTTCTACGTTGATATTTCCATCTTTACAGATTATCAAATTGAAGTTGTGGACTGCTTTAGGTGGGAGTCCTTGAAAGTTAGATTAGATTGAAGGGAGAAGCCGCAGCTACTCAATAGAATAGTTCTGTTCCCTTAAACTTCAAAAGTGCTGCTTGATAAAATGGCAAACTTTACTTAACATTTTGACAGCTAAATGTCATTGGTTACTTTGACAGCTGTTGAAACATATAAATAGGAAAAGTGTCATTGCTTGGTATGGAATCGTACGAATGTCAAAGAAGTCAAATCCTATTGGGTGTATCTGCTTCATTCCATTCCATTTCAGTAAGATACGTCACATAGAAAAGACTGTTCGATTTCTCTTATTGAGTCAACTAATTCACGCCACCGGGAGACTTTGAAATTGCTAATCAAGATTCGAAATAAAAAAAACAAGCTTCTGAAATAAAATTTTTAGAATTAATTCCAAATATTCTCCCCTCCATTTTCACGTATGAGAGACCCTGCTGCCGCCCATTTCATCCGTAAACTTTGACTCAATCAAACAAAAAAGACAATAAATCTCAATTGAATATAAAAAAATTCCTGTCACGTAACAACGCTATACGAATCTCTACAATCGCTGCCATTATTATTTCAAATGGCGTCTAATATCGTTCATTGCCCATAAATACCAGCACAGAGTTCCCCCCTCCCAACAATAATAAACTTTGGCATCCCAATGTGGGAAGTCACTCAAAAGGTCCAGAGTTCCAAAACTAGCACCGAACCAAGTCAATTGCATTCCATGTTCATTTGGAACAGGAAATTCTAAACAAAACTATTAATTCCTATTGGTTCTGTTGGGATAGAAATGTATCTAAAAATAATTCAAGTTAAATGGTTTCAATTACTCTCCCGTAAATGTACAGTACGACCAGAAATATACACACGAGATATTTATTTTCAAAGATGAACAACACCTCCGGGATCAAATTTATAATTTAATTAGCTCTTTTCAAAAATTAATAAATAAACAAACCCTGCTAGGTCTTTGTCATCATCTGTCAAAAAGTCGCCATTGTTCAGCACCAAAAACGCACACAGTCATGGTAAAAAGTTCAACAAACCGTGTATTTGTGGTTGACGATTGCAAAAAAAAAAATGGCTATAGCTACTTTTTTTTATAATCCAACGAATGATGAAAAAAAAAACTTCAAAAATAAAAGACGCGAAGAAAGTGTGCCACTACAGCAACGATGAAGGAGACCTATACACGTTGACTTTGGGTGTAGTGAAGTGGTTTTATGGAAATGGCTTGTCGTGTGGGCAGTTTTTGTTGTTGTAAACCGCAAAACGAATTTTTAGTATCTGCAAAATTTAACTTGCATAAAGCCCATTTCTTGCGGTTAAATTTAATTAGCACAGTTCAGGGAAATGAAGGTGCTGCCGGTTTTGTTGTGCCCCAGTGTAAGAAGAGCTTGGGTGAGACTTGTTGCAAAAGGGAGTATCGAGTTCGGTGAAAGAAATCCTACACTTTCGATTTTTCAATAATTTAAGGGGAAATTTAATAACCGAAATGAATGCCATGGAAAAATAATGAACCTCGAGCGGTTTTACGTCGAACAAAGTTCATAGTTGCTGGTGGCGTTTACGCAAGACTGCGCTTGTGGGTTGTGCCATCAGTTCGGAGCGTTGATCTTCAATTTTTGCAATAAGTTCATTTGAAGATCACCTTTTTTTTCTTTGATATGAATTAAGGAATTTTGTAAAATGGAGAAAGGCTGTTTTTTTTTTTTAAATAAATTTTCGGCAAGATTTGTGTATTTCCTCAACCGTTAAGGTTGATGTTCTTAAAGTCGTAAGTCAGAGACTCAAGAAAAAAGACAATGGGCTTTCTCGAAATACATACATACTCGTATGTTCCGTACTTAAGAAGATGATTCTTCTCGCCACACTCAGGTCAGTACTAAGTACAATGATGTTCTGCAGAGGTCCTTTAGATCTCTCCAGAAACTTGTACCTTGTGTCCGAGTTGTGGCATAGAAAGTGACTTGCAACCTCAATAGCTTGTTCGTCAGCATAACCTTTGCAGAGCTCTGTTAGATATAGCTTTTCCATGTGATACCGCAGAGTGTTTTGCTCTATGATTATAGCCACTAGGGTGGAAATGGATTTCCGGTCTTTTCGAACAAGAGTCTCGGTTATTACTTTGTCAGTCAGGGGCCATAGTTTCTTTGAACACGAATTTTTTGCCTTGCTCATGGCATTTTTATCTGCTATAAGGTCGACGGTGCAAGGCGGTTCTATGCTCGATGCAGAGGTACCTCTTGCCAGCTTGTCAGCCCTCTTTTTCTTCGGTCTTCTGGGAACACAGCAGAGTTGAACCTTTTGCTGCATACTAAAAGCCTTGAGTTCTTTGCGACAGCACATCAAAAGGTTCGAACCTGGCTGTCATACCCTCTATAGGTATTGCTTTTACCATTGACTTGTTGGCTGCTGTTCACTGCCAGGACCTCCGAATGGAAGAGATTGCTTAAGTTTGGAAGTAGAAATGACCGTGCTTTTCGTTTGAAGAAAATGTCAGAACCTACGCTTGTGTCCATTTTCGAGCCATCTGTGTATGGATTGAGCATGAACATTCTTCCATTCATCCTTACTTAAGGAGGTATATATTACCCTGCGCTTTGGTGACTAGGTTTTTAGATATTTTGAAGAGCCATTGTTCCGAATTTGAAGCTTCATGGCTTTCCGATAAAAATTCAGAGAAACTCTTTACTTTTTTTACACAGAATTCTCATCATTTTGTCTGCTTTGATACGCTTTACTCCCTGGTCTTATCTAATACTACAGCACTTTCTGGAATGCATCTTCTGCCACCTTCTTCTATTGAACGAACTCATTATCATAGCTTCCTTTTGACGCTTGGTGTTGGCATTTGTAGTAGATGAATGTACTGCAAGGAATTTCTCGCTCTGGCTCATTCTGTCGTGGCCAGATCCTGATCGTTAAGTTCCTTGGTCTCTGCAGGTTGCAGCTTCTTCTCGTTGGACAGTGGGTCTCTAAATTTAGCGTCAACAAGAAAGTGGTCAGGCTCGATGTATACACGTCCAAGATGTCGGATTCACGCCTTGGTCCGACTTGGTTTCGATGTTGATGTGTGGAATTTAGATCTAAGAAAACTAGCTCTTCTTATTCTATGCAAAGCCGATTCATTGGAAAACGTTGTCCGCTGTTATATCGTGAAGGCCGCGCTTACCGGCTGACTTAAGACAGATTTTTTATTTTACCAAAAGTCCCCTCGAAGAGGCTCTTTCCAGGAAGTCTCTATTCTCTAACTCCGAAGCAGTTATGGAAGTGTTTGTATTACAATAGTTTGCTGCTTCTTCCAAATTTGGATTCACATTATGTTGAATGGAAAGCCAGAACAAGGTCCCAGTCAGATAGTTGCAAAAGCAGTGAGTTACAAAAGAAGACTATACATTTCAGTAGAAAACAATTAACGAACAAGTAAAAGTATCTATACATATGACTCAATTCAAATTCCTGTTTCAATTTAATAGAATTCTAAAAGGTTGCTGATTCTATGAGAAATTCTTCGACCCACTGTCTCTCTAAACTTGTCTGCCTTCACTTTTCCATTAAAACGAATACATATACGAAAACATCTTCTACACTATATGGATGGTATCTGTAGAATGCCGCATTTGCAGCTGCTGCAAGTACTCATGCAAGTACCTACAGTGACGAACGAAAGTGTAAACGTGCATAAAGCTCATTAGACTCGAATGCACTTCACTGGCACTGGTGTTGGTAAGAACTTGATTTTCTGGATTGCATTTTGATGCTGAAGCTGACGCTGATACTGATTTGATTACAAACAAGAACACACATAGATACATATACCCATCATCCACATAGATACTCACAGTCTGGCTGGAGGCCTCCAGCAGAATGTTGTTGTGGTTTTATTCTGAGAGTTCATTCGTTTAAACGAGTAAACATTTTATTTTTTTATTTTTATATATTTTCCTCATCCGAATAGAATTGAAGACCAATTTGTGGTTTTAATTGAAATTGATATTTAGATATAAACGACGGAGTACGAGTCTGTTTTGCTTGCCTGTTGTATCTCTCTCCCTCAAGCCTTTTTTATTCTCTCTCGGTATTAATTACCAGTGAGTTTTTTTTTTCCTCTTTTGCAAATCCTTTATGCCGAGAGTTTGCCAAGTGAAACAATGGGTGTCCTTCCCTGTTGACAGTTAAACGTTTTCTTGTTTGTCTCATAGATACGAGTGCTATATTTGTTTGAAAAAGAATAAAAGGATTTTTGCATTCCTTTTCGCCTGACAACTGCGATGACAAAATCTTTTTCTCTTTTTTTTTTCCTCATGCGGAATTAATTAAAGTGGAAGCCATTGAAACGATAACGAGTCTATGCAGTGTTGGAATTCTTCCAAAGGGAGTCGTAGTTGCAGGAAGGAAGGCGTGATTATCATAGTGAAGAGAAGATGTGCCTGAACAAGTCTCTGACGTTGAATTATGAAGTGCGAATAGTTGGGTATTTTTATTGATTTTTTAGATAGTTTAGAATTTTAAAATGCGTTACCCTTAAAATTTATGACGGACAATACAATTGTTCCCTCAAGCCATTCGCCATCATACAAGCTATTTTCGAAGCTCTAAATGTCATAAAACTCAGGCGTAATTTTGGATCTTTTTGGTCAAGTCAGGCCATAGATTGAGCCTCAAACTTCAAAGAACGAAGTAAAGTTAAATGAACGTTAGCGCCATCTAACATTTAGCCTAAATGCACTAAAATTTAGCTTCAATTCCTTTCGGTCGTATGTATATAAATATGTCGTAAGATATTTTAACGCTATATTTCGAGGACCAAATTAATTGTTGCCTGTATGATAGAGATACTCCCAATTTCGTCCCTTTTTTTCCATATTTTAAAGCCTCTTTTTGTCTCAATCCCAAACTCACTTTATAAAAAAAAATTTTCTCAAAAAATAGTCTAGAATCTAAAAGCTATTGCATACTTTACTTAACTTGCGTTACTTACGTTACCGGCCTAACTTAATCGCTGAACTGAAAGCCTGAACCACAACAGCGCTTCGACTTTAGCTTGTTTGCTAGTTCAGCCAAAAGAACTTGACGTTTCCTATAACAATGGCGCTTTGGGGTCGAGCTCACGATTTGAATTTGTTATGAGAGGAAGAGGACAATCTCATTCTTCTTAATGAGACCTCTACGCTAAGCAAAACTTGAAATGGGCTGGCTTTTTGCTCGCTTTAAAGCTAAACTGTCAAAAGTAAAACCTGTCATTAACAAAATGTCTGTCAAAACGGCTGGCACGTAAAGTAATCGTTTTCGATTTGAGAAATCCCACTTTTTCTTGAGGAAAATAGGAAACAAAAGTTCACCATTCAGTTGTCAACTCTGTGAAACCCACCGGAGCTGTCATCGGTTTGACAGATGCAAGTTGGTTGCAGAATTTAAAAGATTTTTCTTTATACATAACACATGGCTTCTTTTCGAAGATGGCTGCATCGGATCGATAGAAATATGTAAAGAACTAAAGCAAATCTTTATCCGAAGTGCCACGCCCACTTTGAGTTTTAACTTTTACTGTAAAGGACTTGGTATCACTCAATAAACTCTTTCGACTTCTTCTATATGTTTTTTTTTTCTCATCTTTCCCATAAGTATCGCACCAATTCCTGACGCAAATCAGAAAAGGAACATAACTAGGAAGCACAAAGGGCAGAAAAACTATGGATCACCTCGTTTTTACATAACTAATTTTGCAAACAATTGAATCGCTTCTACTTTTTTCTGTTTTTGTTTTTCTTCAGCTCATGCATGTTATTGTTTTCTTCTACTGTCTGTCAATCTATTATGCAACTTTTTTGAATGGAAATTATACAGCAATCATTGTACAAGCAGGCGGAATCTAAATGCATAGCCAAGTGAACTAGTTGCATGGAAACGAAGATAATTTATTCAACGTACGAAAGAAGAACCGAAGTATTTCGAGGTAAGAAATACTCACATGAAGAAGAATCACTTCCGTGATTTTGATTTCAATGTGGTGGGTGTTGAAAAGACAAACATGATTAGGGACATTAATTACTGTTATGAAGTAATAATTGACATGAAGTGTGAAAGAATTGGGAGAAGAAAAAGATATTACTACTTGTCAATTGTTGTCGAATGAATATGGGAACTAGAAAAGAAAGTACTGACAGATACAAACATAGCCGGCAGCTTCTAATCCCACAGGATTGCTTTTAGCATCTGCCTTCCATTGTATAAGACAAGGGTGGTATACTGCAAAAGTCTAAGATTCCTTTTCGACCCCCAGCTACCTGGTTTGACAGATATTTGACAGATACGCCACTTACCTAAGCACGTTAAGGTTGAGAGCTACTAAGTCATACATGCTGCCCGCATTTCAGTTTGGATCTCCAAGCAATACACTACTATCTCTTTAAGAAAACGTCAACACTAGTTACAGCTAAGAGAGTAAGGTTTTAAATTACCTAACCGGTAGAGCATTTATTTGCTCACATAGCACACGAAAACTTCAACATGAAACTACATGAAGTTTCAGAAGCTAGCCTAGAGTCTGACTTAAGACATGGTGTATGCTTGATGATGATCTGTCGTACAGAAGCTGAGATCTAATCTGAACTGAAAATTTACTTTTGACAGATAACGGCATCTAGCAATTAATGTCAACGCAACTGTCTCTATTGTCTCAAAGGATCCAATAGATGGAGCTAAAGGCAATTTATTTCACTCTGTTCGTTGTGACTGCTTAGGAAAATCTTAGAATGCAATGTTACACAGTCATTTGAAATTATCCAACACGCGCAGAGAGAGAATTCCCAAAATGACGCTGATGTAGCTGATTCTACCAAGGTTGCCGAAGGTACTACTAAGGGAGTATTCGTACTCCCTTCTCATCGACTATACTTCCAGAGTCCCGTCATCCTGATTTTATTCCCTTTAAAACAACTTAATATATTGTCACCCTTATTTCACTGAATAAGTCATCATACACCGGTGCAATTACCCCGGGGTAAAACCGACTTTATAGAAGAGAGAAATAAAGTGCGGTCAGTTGGTCAGTTGAACAGCAAGTTGTCAATTTCGAGGTGAAAAAAAGAGCACTGGTACAATACAAGTCTCGGTTCATGTACACAGAAGCTTACCCCGCATTATTCATCCAATGTGATGAGAGTAAGAGATACCTCAGGGATACCAGAGGGTAAAATTGCTCCAGTGTGTAATGGCCCACCGAATCCATATATCAAGTTCTAATTTTATCAGGCAGATTGTCAGAACATTATTTGCATTAAATAAAGAACAAGGACAAGGACACCTATCTGTCCTTGAAAGTGGTGGAAGGAAGTAAGTAGAATAAAGCTTACAACGAAAATATTACTCCTTCGGTACACTTCTAAAATACTCCCCCTCGAAATTGGAAAATGGCATCCCTGTTTTCTACCGTTGATAGTACGATTCTTTTGACGTAAGAGCTGAAGATGGGGTAGAGCAGGACACCAGATCCAAACTAGACAGTCATCAGAGACTATACCTGACCCCTCATTTCCAAAAACAGGCGGAGCTTAAATTCTCCTGTCAAACAATCTGTCAAACGACCCAAAGATGACAGTCAACTTTATGGTGATGTTTGTTAGAAGTCACCTTCACAGATATTGACAGTTTGTATATTCAACTGCAACTATGTACTTAAAACTATTTTACTTGACTGGAGTGCAATGAATGCGTTCACGTTCAAACGGGATATGGTATCTTTAAAACATTCTTCATATCTTCTAATTAGCAGCAACTAGTCATGGCTTCAACAACCAATCATTTCCATGGTCGTATCAAACGTCAGTAATTTTTTTTTTAGTGGCACACGACTTGAGTTCAAGTTGTCAATACTCGTACATATGTCCACTTAAAAACAAAAATAAAAATATGCAAATGAAGAACAAAGCAAGACTTGGTCTTGGATTTACAAAAATAATTCTGATTTAATTTGATTTCGTGCGAAGCTCAACTCATTGAGATGAGCTCACTAATTTTGTTAATTAAACGCAGCCATAAGCAGAGAACAAGTCGTCAGAGTGGTTGACATCTATCTGTGAATTATTTTTCAGGTAAAAATGTGCTAAGTAAATTGTATATCTGTTTTTTTTTCTAAACAGATAAGCTTTCTTTCTTAAGTGCATTATAATTTCTAACTTCTACCTTTTTTTGGTTTTTTTTTAAAAGGTTCTCACAAAAATTTAGGTTTTTTTTGTGACACAATTTAGTTTGTAGATAAACTTTATCGTCGTCTTATCTTGAAAGCTTTGGAGGGAAACGCAATATAAATTTGGATTGCTTAACACTCTGTTTACTTCTTATTTTTTTAGCAACTTTAGCAGTAAAATTTGTTATCAAAAAGAAATAGTTGGAAACGAAATTTTTTAGTTTATCGAGGCTCCACGTTGGTATCTAAACAATTTGCTGCGAATTTTTTGTGCGATATGACAGATGATTAGTTTGGCTAGTTCCTCATTTTATGTATTTCTTTTCAAAGTATGTCATTGCCAAGATGCGGGAGCACTTAAGTGGAAACCAGAAAAGTCATTAGTTGACTTTTGTAACCGTGACCCGCATCAATTTGTAGGAAAAAACATACGAGTACATTTCGGTATATTTTCAACGCCATCATTCTTGTGATGAATACTTCGTTAGTCATTAAATTGTAATACATGTATGTTGGTATAAGTGTTTAACAATTTCTGTATGTAAACATGTGACTTATACATTAGTCTCCCACCGGCGTAGATAATCAGGTTCTGCCATTATTAACTGTCGCGGTTTGGTGTAAATAATTCATTTAGACACGCAACGAAGGTATTGCAATTATATTGTCCACCAAATGGGAATATCTCGAGATGAAAGAGATATTTTTTGCAATGGCTCCAGGAAAGCCTTTGTGGTTTGTAATCGGACTTGGAAATGCATGAAGGTTAGACAACTCAAGCTCGAGAAGTTTTTCAAGTGGAGGGCTATAGCGTTTGAAGTTCAGTGTAAAGTGTCCAACATCCATAAAATCCGTCGATCCGTTATTCCATGGTTTTTAACTGACAGCTCGATATAATACACTCATTGTGATTCGGTTTCATAAGATCTGTAACTCTCATTTCTTCGTAAACGATTTAAATGACAGAAAACTCAGTGCAGTGTAACTAGTAACATACCTAGTTTACATCCCTGTAGTACTCCATAGATCACAGCACTTTCAACTGTTTCTGGACATACTTCCCTCTCGATTATTCTGCACCAGCGCATCTCAAACTGACGAGTGATGTAGGTAAAAATTCAACAAAGTACAACTAGTACCCAATAAACATCCCTGTGGGACTTCTTTGGTCGTATGTATTCTCCGTCAAACTGTGACCAATTCGTTGCCATTGAAACATTCAATGAAATTGTTAAAAAGGAGTCTTTATTGAGGTGTTCCTTCGCGGTTCTGGCTAGCTGTTCAGTAGTTCGTTATTACTTCTTGTGCTTGCAGTTTGAGGCTCCTGCATTGCTATCTGCTTTGACAATCAGACTCTTAGATATCAGTTCTAAGACAGTTTGGACTATCGAAGTTGTCATCGTGTCCAAATCTGTGAACACATGCCCACATGTCTGGTAGAACTTTAAGTCCACTATGTTGGGTATAATTTAATGCGTCGAAGGCCCTTTTTGAAAGCAATCTTTCGTACCATTTCCGTATATGTACCTCCTTTCTCTCCTGGCGAGAAACTTCTCTTGAGCTGCTTGTGCCATTGGATCCATTGCCACTAGTCACAATGAACACCCTTTCATAGGACACCAGTCGGAAAGTGCTCCTTTAGTGTTGTGAGTTCATTGCAGAAGGTACAGTCATCCTTGTAGGTACATAACATATACTTGCATTCCATAACGCCCTAGACCTTGATTGAAGGTAATAACTTGTGCGTACAATCGTGTCGCACTTGACAGATGTTCGATCAAGACACATAAGCCGGAGCGTATCTTTTGTTCAACGCAATCTTGCCTACGAAAATCAATTGCCTTCAACAATTGATAAACGAACAATTCTCTGTACATACCTTTTGTATGTACATGCTAAAACGCCATCACACTTAAGCAAACAGCACAAGGTTCGTGCCTAAAGTACTTAAATTCTTTTGGATTTTCCCTCAATTAAAATCTTTTTTAAAGTTTAAACAAAATCACGCAAAACCACACAAAAACAATCATAAATTCAAGTTCAAGCTCCTTGCCCATGTGTCACCCAGAGCGCATCTGCGAAAAGTCATAAATTTTCACAAATGTCACACACATTTTGGCATCTTCAACTTCCTGTCACTCTTAAACTTAACGCCACATTTTCTAACGTCAAATGTGTGCATGAATGATTTTCAAAAAGAGACAAAAAAAACACGCGCCAGACTCGAAAAAATCTGACCCCACTCCGGGCAATTATCACAACCAAATTTGCCATTTCGCGAGTACACTCATCGAAGTTTCCAAGAATTTCACCCTAAAAAAATAAATAATGAAAACATGTATGAAAGTATCTTCCCTCCATCCCCATCGAACAGACACACAGACAAGATACAGACACAAAAAAATTAAATAAATTACTAATTTCAAATATAAACATGGCGTCGAATCACTAATTTAGTATTTAATGTTGAACTTGGCTATGAGTCGCGCCAATCTTGTTTGTGTTATGATGAAAAGAAAAATAAATAAATAAAAATGCTTATGACAAGAAAAAGTTATCTGTCCGTCTGTTCATGCGACTTTGCTGTGCCGGAACGTGTTATCCGCGCGATTAGTCATCGCAAAGTTCGTGGAATTTGTAACTATAAACTGATTTCGCAATTTTCCGATTTTCATTGAGAAAAGTTCGAACTCACCTTGAGAAATGGGGGATATTTCTTGGAATCAAAGATGATTGGTTAGGAGGATCAATGAATGGAAAATAATACTCTGTTCAGCGCTTAATTATCTAACTTCTGCGGAATATATATCGCTTTTCTTAGTTCTCGCAGTTTAATAGGTTGAAGTGAATTAATTACTTTGTGGTGTTTATGTTACACATTGTTCGAGTGTATATCGGAAGCAGGCGATAAAGGTTTTCTATTGACTCATTCAATAGAGGAAAAACTAGAACAAAAAACATAGCTAGTTCTTAACGATGAACCTGATAACAAACGAACAGGGCTTTCCTGTTGAACATCTGAATAGGTACAGTACGAAACGAAAGGGTGTTGTTCTTAAAGTGTTTAGTTGGTAACTGGCTTACAGCTAAAAGTAGTAGCAACACCGATCGCACAGAATTCCAGATCGTTCAATCGCTACGTCAAAGAAGAAAAGAAAGACTCTGCGTAGCATAGTTATACTCGTAGATACAAGTGATTCAACAAGAAATGCCATTTTGAATGAATGGAAAAATGCAACAAATTTGGAAAAACTTGTGATATTTTTATTTGAGTATAAAGTGCAAGCTCAGATGTTAGCAATACAATGTCTACCAAATTTCTTCCTCGACTGCACCACTTTGATTGGGGAGAAAGTTGTATGTGATTTTGGCATTAGTTCATAATTCACAGTTTATTTTTCGCTATTTACGGTCTTAAGCCAGTTAGATAAACAATTGACATAATTTTTGGCAAACTCTAGATGCATAAATCGATACTCAACATCTATTTATCGATTTTAAGGCCTCGTGTGACAGTGTTTATAGAGAAGGTTTGTAACCTTCCTTCCTTCCTTTAACGTGTTTTATTACTTGCTGCGATTAAACCAAACCTACAAGCCAACTATAGAGGCCCAATATAGCATGAAAGTCTGCAACAGACAGTAAGCAGAAAATGTTGACAGAACTCAGCGTAGCACTTGGCAACAAGAAGGGACACACTACATTGCCAAATCAGACAAAACGTCATAGTTGACAGCTGGTAAAACACTTTGTCTTTCTTAGATCTGCTGATAATTGTGGCTACGACTTATTATTTTAAATCAGAAGAAGCACAACTCTTGCTAGTCGCTATTGCATGAGTAATAAAAGAAGAACGTAATCTACGTACTTAAGTGGCGCCACAGTTCTGAGTCAGGGCCTGAGCCAATATTTTCCTCCATTTAGCTCGGTTCTTAGTTATTTGCCTCGTACCCCAACTGGCTTGAGTTCTGCTTGAATTTATTTGGGCCATGAGAATACAAATGCAACAATTCTCATTCAAAATCCGGAAGAGAAAGCGGGTCAGAATATCTAAAAAGAAAGAATTTTTCATTGGAAGCCACCAAGCAGTTCGTCATTCTTCTTTAACAAGGTACAATTCCCAGCACTGTAAGGCAGGACTGTGGAACCTTCAACAGTCTCGTCCTGTTTTTTCTGGGTTTCCCGGGAAAGGATTTAACTTCAGCTTCAACGCTCCTACTATACCACAGCAATACCGTCAGTGAATTGGATTTGATAGTCTTAAGATTCTATTGTACATTATGCTCAATAAGACTGGGCCAAGAACTGAACATTGAGGAACTTCACGCGTAATTTTGTGCAGCTGTGTCCCAGACAACTCGGTATATGCAGATTGCTTTAAAGTTCTGGCTATGCTCTTCCAGCTGACTGAATTGAAGTCTTTTTGATGTCGACTGTTATAACAACTGCTTGGCTCCTAAAATGTCATAAAATGGTTCTTTTAGCTTGAACTTTCCTTCAGCTACTAATGTTTGGTAGCCAATAATGAGTAGATCTATTGGTCTTCCCACTTGTAACAAATTTGGAGCATCTCAAGACCCTGAAATAATCTACACGAGGCAAGAAAACGAAAGCCTTTTCCATACATTACCCTGTTTCCATTTTGAAACGATTTGAGCTACTGGTTACCCCAGCAAAATATGCCCAATTTTAACAACACAATCTCAGCAAAGATTCATCCTAATCAACTTTCAATCAAACGAAAGATCACACAGGCGTCAAGTGATTAATAAACCCCATGGCCTCATTCAACTCGTATTATTGCATGAGACTCTGCACTTAAGCAATTAATATCTGGACCTACTCTGATTGAATCCGAACTCATTATCAAACTGACTTTTAATCTGTTTGCTTAGTCATCCCTTTTCAAAAGAAATTTTATCTTCAAGTGCAACGTAAGACGAGACGGCCACCGGCGCCTTATAAATATCATTTCCAATTATGCATTGAAAACAATTTGAATAATCTATTCAATTTCAATGAGTCAAACTTTTTCAATACCGGCATCCGATGTTTTGACCCACTTCAAGTTCCGTGCAAAAATAAACCACTTCAATAGGTTTCAACTTATTTTCGGTTGAAACAAAACCTCACCATGCCGATGATAAAAATATCTACTTTCACATTTCTCCCCTTTGCAAGGCATATGTCCAAACCGCGCGTCCATCAAAAGCAGCTCGATCCCCTCGAAACGCATTAAAACGAAGCAATTTGCGGGCGTAATTTGATGTGGGAACCCGGGGCAGAGCTGCACCCTAGTATGACTATTCCCGAGAGTATCTCACAGTCCGAACGCACAGAAGCCACACCAAAGCAATATTGCTAAACTGGAGAGGAATTTCCGGTCTGGAAAGCAATGCATACAATTTGTTTTTTTTTTTTTATTTCTCAATTTTAATAAAAAAAAAAAATATTTATTCGCCTACGTCAAGGGGTGGGTTTATAAACAGAGTGGGTTGTGCTCGGGAGTCCATCCAACTGTTTGTTATTTCCGATAAATTATAATGAAATACGATTACTTATTACTCATAACTGAATGAACAATGAATATTGAATGAAATTGAAAGCCAAATGACATTTGAAACGTCAGCATATTTTTCCAAACCCCGGAAGTCTCTCTATCAGTGTTTCTGACTTATCTGCAACACGACGCATTAGCACCACACTCTGTTTACGATAAACACAAAGCAAACTTTAAATTTCTTTACTACTGCTAGCTGTCATTGACCTTCAACATTTCTCCATCACACAATCTTTAAATTGAATTAAGATGAACATAGGGAATTGAGTTCAAAGTTTTTATTGTCCCACTTGTCATATGTGTCAGTGTGAAAATAAATGCGATTCGAGGCCAAACATTATACCTCATTGACGTGTATTCTGTGCTGTCACTGTCACACGCTGTGACGTTCCGGCGAATGTCACATAATAAAACAAAACACAACCATAATTTAAATGGGACCATTCGGAAAGACACTCACAATCATTTAGAGAAAATAAAAAAGTAGAACACCACCGAGGGCGGTAGAGTGTAAAATTTCATATTCCGTATCTGTAAATGATATTGAAATGCAGTTCTGTCAACAAACGTCATGTTGTGTTGTATGTGTGCTGATTTTTGAGTCATAATTGCAAATAATTGATCCAACTGATCAAGGATTGGAATATTTTTGAACAGAAACATCTGTGAAAAGTGGGGAATTTGTATTCATCAGAAGGATTGACAAATATTGCGATTTTACTCATAAAATACTGTCAACAGATGTCGCTGATGAATATAAAATCTGAGTATAATGCGTGCCAAGAATAAATGCATGCTCACGTTGTATATTAAACTAAAACTCGCACTGACAGGGGATACATTTCAACATCTACGCACGACAGCCAGCGTTCGATCAATCATGAAACTTTGTTAAATGAATTTCTTAGTTTGTAGGGTTGTCCGGTGAGTTAGGGGGGGAAATTTTGCTTTGTGAAACTGACCCCTAGGGGATTATACACGTGAACACACATTCTAGGCATTGGTGGTAGTTCTTCTTGTATTTCAAAGGGATTTATTGCCGAACTACGACTTAAGGGTAGGACGGTTTATACGCAGGGTAAATCAAAAATGCTGATATACACAAAAGGGGAAGTTTTGTTAGAGTTGTTCACCCCTGATTTTTGTACCGATAATAGTGTCAAAGGCTACAGGTTGCTTGACGGGGATATCTGGTTTCTTTTGGCCACAATTTCGGCTTTGCTTAATACATATGGAGGGACTACAGAGCAAATGACAGTCTTACTCATTGTCTGGAAAACATTATTGGTAAAAGGTGGCAGCCTTGTCAAACCCCACTTGAAACATCGAATTTCACGACCATGCTAGAGGTCTAGATTGATAATGAAATATGTAGATCGTGCGATTAAATGGGTATAACCTTGTAGACAACGTTGTCGACAACAGATGGAAGATTTGAAAAGCTTACTGACCACATTTCGCAATTGCTTTCAAATGAAATATAACTTCAGTCATATTCATGTAAATTAAATAACAAATTTTCAAAGAAAACGCTGTAATACATCCGTTTCCGCAGCAAGATATGTAAGAAGGCTTTGTTTACTCATTCGTAGAACTATTTCTTCTCGCTAAATGGTGCTGGATAGATTATATTGCAGCGTAAGGTCTATCTGACCGTGCATTTAAGACAGAATTGAAGGGTACATTTGGAGTTTTGAAACACGACAGTTTTTGTATGCAACTGACCTTATAAACCTGTCGATAACAAACAATGCAACTATATCTAGCCGATCTAGTTGTATCGCTCGGACTTCTTTTTTTTCCTAGGACAAGAGTGAATCGAAACAAGGATCGATTGTCTGTTGTAATGGCAAAAATTTTTAGTCCAAATTATGTTCAATTGATGATTGTCTCTTTCAAAAAAAAGTCTCACTCTCAACCCTTTTGCAGAAGGAGGTCGATCGCATTTCGCTAAGAATCATAATCATAACCCTATTTCAATCATATGTAAAAATGAGAAAGAGAGTAGGAGACAGAACAGAGCCTTGAGGAATACCAGCATTTATGTGGTCAATATAAAACTTGATGTCGTCCAATAGTTTAAGAGAAAGGTGATTTATGATTCATTCATTTCCGTCAATGGGTCGATAATTGGCCGGAGAGGAAGATTCGCGTTTGTTCAGGGACAGACTGGATAAATATTGTTTTCTACCATTTCGAAAAGAGCCCAGAAAAGCTTACAAAAAAATTTTGACAGCGAAGGAGACCTCTTCGGAACTCCTGCAATTGAGCGAGTGCGAAGGCCACTTATCCCTGCGACACTGTCAAACACAAAAACAGACAAAGCACCATCTTACAGTGTAAAGTTGGCTGCAAATTGTGCAGCAAACACGTCCGAGAAGCTGACAGCTAGAATGTCATTATAAATCATGGTTGAGTTTATTACATCAACGTCACTATCCTAGCAACTTAGCGAAGTCTTAGGAACCTTTTAAGGCCGCCTTTTCTTTCTCCGCAGACAATTCGTTCAAACATTCACTGTGAATACCCACCACTTAATTGGTTAAGGAGACGTTGTGAAATATTTCCTCGCCACTTTCCAAATTTTATACATTTTCCATTTCAAATTCAGCAATTACAACCAAAAATAAGCGCCTAATTATCCACCGCACATGACAAAGGGTCAAATGGCACGTAAAAAAAATAAAAGCAATAAGCCCAAACTGCCCAGACATTATTTTTAATGTAATTCAAGCCACGCTTCGTGATGGGTTAATTAAAATCGAAAACCACCTCGAAAATTCTATAAAAAAACCAAAAAAAAAGGAAAAAAAAAGAAACAAATTGTCAGCACTTTGTATGAAACTGAGTTTAATTTGCTTTTTGCCTCTGTTTGGTGCTTGTGTGTTTTATTTCGAAAATTATGCGGGTATCAGCTGTTGAGTGTCCAAATATGGGTTCCGATTTCACACAAAAGTTGGCAATTTATCATGATAATCTTTATCAGTTCCTTTTTTGGAAGAAATCTTTTTATTTATTTACTTTCCACATGTTGAATTGTGTTAAGAGCCTTGATCCTGAAAAATAAACCGAGAGTTCTTATCTGTTGACTCAGATACACTATACATGTTTCAAATTCTCGTTGCATGTGAGTGCATGGAGATAGGAATGATTTCGAGTCAGACAGATAAGGAACTCAATCAGTTTTTGTCATTAATTAACTGGCAGAAGGAAAGCCAACATATTTGTATTCTCAAACAAGAGAGGATTAAAGATAAAAATGTCGGTACAGTAAAGATCAAAAAAACCATCTATATTCAATTACTGAGTTTGTTTTTCTACAGACCTTTCAGAAGCATGGATTAGTTACATTTGTTACATTTGTTACGTAACTAATTCAGTCAGTTGTATAATTTACAAATAACTTATTAAAATCAGTAAAGCCCGAACTATAATATCATTAAGCCTGTGCCTATAGCGCACTGTCAAAATCTGAGCAGAGAGAAACATGGTCGTATGTCAAATGCTGACGTATGTCAAGTGCTGACTGGCAATCAAAAGAAAATGACTCGATTCAAGTGTTCCATTTGTCAAAAATTCTTCCGTGCTTCTACCAATGTGAACGTGATATACTTGCTTCCACTTGTCCTTTCCACGCCAATATGAACAGGCACTTACACGACGTAGCCACGCTCAGCGCTCCGTATGGAATATGCGAATGAAATCGTAAAAGGGCACGTTCCACATTCTAGGCACTAGGTAGCCACGTTTCTGATTGGTCGAAACATTCAGTTTTGACTACAAGTAAGGCATTTCTATTTGAGGTATTGGACTGGATTTGAAGGCAAGAAAATTCTCCCTACTTTTTGAGTCAATGTGCAAACTGTCCAAAACTCGTTTGACGTTCCATATGTAAGGCATTACCTCAAAAAGTACGCCTAGAGTTCGGAACGTGTCCAATCTAAAAGTGAACGAAACTGAGCGAAATGTCAATATACAAATTATGTGTATGGTAGAGCCTTAACTTACCAACAGTGAGCTATGCTTCGGAAAATTGCTTCTATCAGTTACTGCCATGCGAATGATCTGCAAGCAAATAGTCTTATTTCCAGTCTTTATCTTCGTTAATCATTTGGTCATGTTAGGACAAAAAATCTAACCACAAAGATTCTACTCCTGTCAACTTTCTATCTTTTGTCACCAATGACTCAACACCTTAATCAGAATATATTCGCGCAAAGAAAAATCACGCCATAAAAAGCAAATATTTGCAAAATGGCTCGCATAAATATTGACTCCAATTTCAATTTAACTTAACACTCACTCCATCAGCACTTGATTGCGTGCTTGTTTCCAATAAATTGACAAAATCACTACTGTCAGACAAAAAACATGTCAATTTCCATTCGTTACTCCCGCCTGAATTCGACCAAAGTCCATTCAGCTTAAAACCGTTAAAAATAAAAATACTCATCTCACATCTTTTTCGAGTCTCCCTCTCCCTCAAGCCCACACAAATTACCATAACATGCCGCACTCTTCCGTCTCAATTTAGGAAGTTCTCATTCATTTCTTTACAAGTGGCCAATTACAGCCGCTGTACACTTACATTTGTCTGCAATGTGTATGCATTCCCAAGACAATTGCAACGAATGTACTTCAAGTAAGATAAAAAAAAAAATGAACACAATAACTGTTCACGCTGTCACGCGCTGCAATGACCTGGTTTATACGGAGTGATGACAGTCCAATGCATGAAAGAAGAAGTGTACTCATACTCGCACGTTTGTCTTGGCTGACAATGACAACAATAATTCTCATATTTTCCAGACCCAGTCATGGATTGGAGTTTATTACGTTCTTTTATTCTTGTCTTTATCCCTCTCTTCCATTTTAAAACAAAGAAATGAAAACAGAAAACTGTCTGTGAGGGACAGTCATGTAAAGTTCAAGATTTTTTGTCATTTCTAGATCGAGGACGCGTCAAAATGTAAGCCAAGAGTTTCGTCGAGAAGAAATTGAAATTTGAGACGCTCTTTGTGACACTTGGCTCTCGAATGTCAAAGAAAATCAATTTGTCAGCAATTTTATGTTTTTTCCTTCTAATTGGATCAGTATTCGTATTAAACTGGTTTATAGTAAGATAAAGTTGAACCAATCTCCATAAAACTTAAGAATTTTATCAGCTTTAGCTTGCAGTGCCATCAAAAAGATTCATCATCACAGCTGAGCGCATCATTGATGTGAGCGACAAAAATTGATTAAAGAAAAGAATAATAATAATAATAATATTACTCACTGACACTTCGGATGACGGGGGGTAGAGCTGACAAACAGGCGAGTGACAGTTCGTAAAACAAGGGAGCAGTTCCCAAACAATCAATGTTCTGTTCTGAGAGAGGGAGCAAGGGGATAACTGCTGATCTTATGGTCACTTATTTTATCTGTATGTGCGTATAAATACATAGATTTGAAGTGCGGAAGTCCGTAATAATTGATAATAGCGTTTCGTTCTTCTCTTAATGGAAGCCAACACGAACAGTTTTCGCTCTGTTTGTGTGAACAATGCCTTACAAGAGTGAAGGGAGGGTGGATTCTGTTTATTTCAAAAATAAACAAAACTTATTGGAACGGATAACAGCTCTGATGGTTTCGTTTATAATGTGACAGGTTGTGTATTTTAAGGTTTGGTTTTGAGCGCGTACCAAGAACTGACAGTTTGATTATGTTTATCTACTCGTATAATCAGTAACCAAAAACTGCTGATAGATGTATACAGATATGGCAAAACAAAGACGAATAAGTAACTTAATACATACTGTAGATTATTTTGAATGCACACAAAAGCTGAGTGTGTGATTTTTGCAGAGGAAAGCAAAGTTGATAAAACGCTGCGTAAAGAGGATTTTGTTTACTCGAGATATTAGCTGACGTTTAAATTGTTTGGCAATCTAAGGTACAGTTTCATCGTGACAGACAATTTTTGGTGGTGAAATAAGGGATGAGTTAACATTTGCTGGTACAATTTACTTCAACATTATGACAACCAATTGACAGAACTAATAATAGATCCACCTTTTAGTTATTCCAAAACCTTTTATTCCAAGCAGCCGGTCATGGTAGTGCCCTCTTTAATTCAATCACCAAACGTCTATAATTTTGATGAATAAATTAAAGACCATTCCGCCAACAAGAACCAATAATTACCTGACCCATAATTACAATTGATCCACAAAAAGCCACATTCCATCACTAAACAAGTGTATCACGCGATTTGTACACAATTGGCTTTTGACATATGATAATTACCTCCAATCGACTGTCACAAAACAAAGCATTTCCATTGTCAAGGTCATGGGTTTTATTATTTTTTTTTATTAACTCCTCTCTTAAATACACAAAATCAGTCTATTAATGGATGTCATAGCAAGTTGACTGACAATGAAAATAACAATAGCCAACAGCTAACGTAGCTACAATTGGCACTGAACTCAGCAAAGTCTTCTTATTCCACTCAAAGTACAGTGACCGTCTTTGGACGACAAACGCTATTGATTGCTTGAACAAGTCAAAGACGGTCAGCAGCACGAGGGCAATAAGAAAGATTAAAATTGTTACAAGTTGCACTAATTTCTGATAGACGATATTTTGAAGAATACATTTCGATGTTTCCGGTGACAGTTCGTACAGAAACAAACGATTTCGCAGTGTTTGAACGGACTCATCAAAGCGCGACGTGTCACTGTATTCTTCATCGGAATCGGAACGAAATGTCAGATGACGTTTGGTTGGCGTTGGATGTTGCTGGAACATTGTTAGGTCGCCTTCATAGTTTCCAGTGAAGTTGGATGGGATTGTATACGTTCTGAAATTTCAAATGTTTGGAATGGAATAGATTACTAAGAAGAGTGCTTACTTGTGAAGGAAATCTCGGGGTAAACGAGGTCTTTTGGGTGAATCTGCATCAGGACGATATGTTCTCATTTTTTGTAGTTTTGCGATGATTTTTAGTTGCTTATTTGAGAATTTATGAAAAGCTTAGACAAGTGTTGCTTGAAAAATTCAAAAAAAAAAAAAATCTAAAGATTCGCAAGTTTTTAAGGATTGAACTGAGTTTGGGAATCAAAGTGAAGCTAGGTAAAAGTAGTCTTATTATTAAAACTTAGTCCGTTTTACATACATAGCTGTCCTCAGCCAGTCATGGCATCTTTGACATGCCGGAGTTAGAGTGACGTTTACAATAAGAGAATGGCAACATTGGTGACATGCGATTTCACAAAATGTCAACACCAAGTGCCAAAATCATTGCATATCTGGACTGAGATCCTACACGTATCCAAATCATCCTTCTCTTTGGCTTTTGGTAGGAGTCATTAAGGTCCTCTAAGGATGGGAGAAAACGCTTTTTGGTTTACAAGTCGGTTGTTTAGCGTGAGTTGTGTTATAGGCTTATTAAGGATAAGAAAAACAACTACAGTCTTCAGTTCTTATGGGGCACAACGCATCCACGTTACAACTAAGCGAAAAGCCAGAGTCTGTGATGCTTATAGAGAAGGAGACCATTGTGCTGCCATACCATTCTATCTTCTCCCTGGCCTCTCATGACTGAAGTGCATACTCTGATGCTCTAGATGGACGGAAATAATTCAAAAAATGGTGCTTCAAGAGTAGTTTCTTGGTCGTTTACTGGTCTAGTCGAGCCAAAGCCTATATCGAAATATAGAAGGTCGTAGTTCTGAAACCATCTTGACTGTCAAAATGGTTTTATGCAGCACTCTAGTGAGAAGATTCTGCGGTCAAAGTCAAAGTGATGACAGTGCCACAAACGCGTACTGTGTCTTGGCTACAAGTCCTGCCTATGGTACTCAAGTAGAATTTAGAGCACTGAGATGAGTCCTGATCCCTCGTCGGAAAGTGCCAAGACCACTGAACCACTGAAATTGCAGCAAAAATCCACAAATTTGAAGAGAGATGGTGATTTCTAATTCACTGTTCTTTTTGGGTCAATAGTTTGGATCCATTTCTTAAGAGCATAATGCGAAGTAGCAAAATAAGAGCTTTTATTTTACGAGGGACTTAGCTCGTGATGGTCAGTCCAAGTCTGGTAGCGCTCTTGGGCCACTATCACCAATGTTTTGCACTTCCATTGATACGTGTGCTGCTGGTTGGTGTTTTTTCTTGCATCTTGTAATCACTGTCATCTAGCTGTGGGACTCCGCATTTAATCCCCCTGGTGAAAAGTGTTTCCACCTAGGAATCCCCCATTTATAATTTTGTCTATTGCAAACGCCTTTACGGCTTCCTCCTGTAGTATACAACTTACTGCCTCCATATTAATTGATTTATAAATGGACAACTAGCTATCGTATGACGACTGTTTGTCAAGGGTTAGGCTGCAAGATAAAAAAAACCCACTTCAAAGAAATAGTATAATAAACTCAATTATAGTCACGTTTCAATGGCTTTGGGCAAAGTATCAACTCAAATTCGATAAGAAACTTTTTAATTCAAAGTAAACACTGCAAAGAGAGCGAAAGGCAAAACAACAATTCACCCGACGAAATGAAATCATACTTTTTGACGCACACAAGCCAGTTTATCAAAGCAGTTTCGTCTTAATCTTACGAACCTCAAAAGGAAAATTATTGTGCAAACCACAGATTGGACTCAAACCGCAGTGGATGAGCTAACCTTTTATTTTTTTTCATAAGTTTCACTTTAAGATAGGCTCAAGAAAGACCAAGAACTAAATGACGCATTACATGAGATAAATTTCTATGTTTACGTAGAAGCTTGGTAGCCCACTGTAAAGATGAGGTATGGAAAAGAATGGAAAGCTATAATGCCCATAGTGTGATTGGATAACCTAAAAATGGGGCTGGTAAATTACAGATATCCTTATAAGGATTTTATTGTACACAGACTCTGAAGTAAGTTGTGATACCTTTGCCATCTGTCATACGACAAAGATGTGTATAGCCTTTGCTTGCACAGGGTAACAGGGTATTCTCATGGGCATTCCGCATCAAAGATCAAATGCAACGTGCTCTTAACAAAGTTGGCGACTGGTGTCTATCAGAAGGGCTTACGGTCAATCCAACCAAGAGCTTTATCATACCCTTCACCAGAAGAAGAAACTTAAACCTTCAAACCTAACACTAAACAGTGTTCAAATCGATTTGTCAAAAGAAACCAAATATCTTGGGGTAACTCTTGACCATAAACTGAGCTGGAAGCCGCACAAAGTCAGTACTGAGAGCCTTCTGGGCCTGCTCTAGGCTTTTCGGCAAAACATGGGGATTAAAACCAAAAATTATCCACTGGACTTCCCTCACAATCATCACTCCAATTATCACCTACGCTTCGCTAGTATGGTGGGAAAAGGCCAACCAAACGGTCACGCGGTCTGCCCTCATAAGAGTGCAATGCGCTCCTGCCCGACAGCTGCGTTGGAGGTTCTCTTAGGCCTCCCTCTCCTCCACATAACTATTATGAAGACTTCAGCTGCTAGTGCATTAAAGCTTCAACTACTATACAATAATTCTTCCCCTAACTTAGACGGACACATGAAAATCCTTGAAAGAGTTCCTCTGCTATCCAATTCAGCCGTGTGGCTCTAGGACTTCATGCCCAAGAGAATCCGTCTCCTCAAGACGGACAATCAGCCTACTCCCCAAACTTCCTCATCAATAGATTGGTATACTGATGGACCTAAAATGTCAAGTGGGTCTGGAGCTGGAATCTCTGGTCCAAACTACAAATTATCTGTTCCTCTAGCACAAACAACCACTGTCTTTCAGGCAGAGGTCCACGCTATCGAGCTCTGTGCCCGGGAGAATGCATTAGAAGAAACCTCCGAAGATCTCATATCAACATTCTTTCAGGCAGCCAAGCAGTAATCAAGGCTTTTAACTACTACAACTATGAGGGTAAGCTAGTTTGGAACTGTCTCCAATCCATATCACACTAACTTGGGTCCCTGGAAACAGTGGCATCCAGACAAAGTGCTCAGGCTCCTTTCATTGGTCCTGAACCTTTTTGTGGCTCACAAGCTAGTCAAATCAGAATAGAGCTCAGCAGATGGATACGACAAGAATCGCTCTCCTACTGGAACTCTCAAAATGGCCTGAGTCGTAGTGCTTCATATGCCGATCGCCTTCTCTTATCCCTCACTATCCTTAACATAAGCATGCAAACAGTGCTACAAATACACAAACTTCTTACAAGGCTGGGTCTCTGGGTACCAGTGATGGTCTACCCCTAGTTAGAGGCGAGTCTAAATATAGACAGACCGCGAGGGTCGATTGTGAAACCATGGGTGCCTTGTAACTTATAGAAATGCTGCTCACTTATTTCTGTAGAACGAACCCGCTGTGTCGCTCAGCTCAACATTCAGGTCCTTCAGTTCCAAAGACAACTAACCACCAAGGTTTCTCATTCTTCTGACGGATGGTGCAGCAGGTGATGATCGCATTCAGTTTCTTTTTCGTCCTTGCAGCTTCTTTACAGCGAAATGACCGATAGTACAGCACCAACTGATTAAGCTGGAGATTCGACTGTATCCACTAAAGTGAGGGACTGACTGCTCGTCTCATGGCATAGTAAATACCATGCCATACAGACCCTGACTAATGTTTGCTTTAGGAATTATTAGAAACAGAAAAGGACGCGTGAATGTGGACACAAAGAGTAAAAAGATCTCGCAGTGATTGCTCGTTTTCACTGCGATTGGTAGCTCTTGAGCTGTGAACGACTATTTGCAGGAGCGCCAACAAAGAGAAAGCAGCAAGAAAGTGGTATATCAACGAAAAGTTGCGAATCTCAAAACTAGTTACGTTTTCTAGTAGGCTAGCTTTAAAGGTGCAATATGTGTACCAGGTGTTTGCTTTTGACAAACAGACAGACTGTAGGTAGGGTGATGATGTTTTACAACACCTCAAATGCATTCGTCAAGTTATCTTCTCCTTATCTCCTTCTCACCTTCTATGTTCTTTTACCATTCCAGATAGCAGTCGAATCGAAACAATTAAACTTTTACATTCGAATGTTCGCCGAGTGAAACTAGCACCACTGCCACTGCATTTGAAAGCAAATAATGCGTATCCATCCAACCTGAGCGCGAAGTGAAACTTAAAACATATATCTAAACAGAATCCAAATTAAATTAATTATTCCAAAAAGCCACGCACCATTAAATGGAAACATGAATCGTAACGTGGAAAAGGCAATCTTCCTGGCGCTAGCGTTAGCGTTCTTCTTCGCTCTATACGCCGTCAATGCTGAGGTCATTGTAGAAACTGAATTAGAAGGACCTCATGTGTGCAAGCGACAAGAAAAGTGAGTACCTCCTCGTCATACAAATCCTAAAATATTTTCTAAATATCCTCTCTGTAGCTACAATGTCGAGGTTACAACAACCGAAATGCAATCGTTCCAGGAGCGAGTATCGATTTGGTGTTGGAACGTCCCTCCCAGATGTTCGACGTACAAACTGAAACAGAAGAAGGTCAACAAGACACAAATCCTTTCGAAAACCCGAGTTGTTAAAGAGTGTTGCGGTAGATTCTAAAACAATGTCCTTCCAATGACAGCTTCATAATAATAATTTGTTGTTTTGTTTTGTAGAACGCTATGAACCCAACGCATCGGGGAATGGTTGCGTCCCCGTGTGCAAACTAAAGTGTCAACATGGGTCATGTGTTGCACCGGATACGTGTAAATGTGAACACGGCTTTGGCGGTCCTGCCTGTGATATAAGTAAGTATTTTAGTAGTTTGTACTGGCTCTAACCAATGTTCGTGATCTGTAACGAGCGGGGGGTTTAACTTGTGTGTCTTTGTTTTGTGCTTTATTTTTTTGATTAACATTTCGGTTTTTTCCTGCTTTAATTGATTTTATTTGTTGGTCACAGCTTTTGTTTGTTTTCATGTAATCACTTTCAATTTAATGAACTTAGACGGGGTTGGGTTGGGTACACACACTTGCTATCCTTAGATAGAAATGGAGTTTGATAGAGATTTTACCTAGGTCTAGAACTTTTAACACAAACAATTTGGTTGTAATATAAGCTTAAGAGGGCTTAGAGTGAAAGGCTTTAAAGAGTATTTAAGTAAAAAAGTGTAAAAGTCCATTTATAAGAAATAGACATAGTGTTGACTCTCAGAATCGAATTACAATCGACCGGAGTCAATCCTTAAATCTTAGTTTCCAACCACTGACAACTGCGAGTAATACAATCGATTAGGTGTCTTCGATTGTTGTTTATCGATTGTTCTTCTCGACAACTGCGAGTAATACAATCGATTTGGTGTCTTCAGTGATGAGAGAGAAAGATATTGCTTCAGTCCCTACATCCCCTTAAAAGCGCTCGGTGTTGTAAGCATGCTAATCGATTAAGACTCGATTGTTGTTTATCGATTGTTCTTCTCAAAGAGTCACTCTTTAATCGCCGATTGTTCGATTCTTCACTGTGATGCTAGTGGCATACAATATTATCCATTGACTATAATTTTTTATCATAATTCGATACTTTTCTCGGAAAACGAATAACAGATTACAATTCCAGCAATTGTCAATTTATCGATTGGATTATTCGATAACCCCAATCGTTAAGGAGCAAGTAGGACCACTTGATGACAGATGGCATTTTGAAAACTTTTTGGTTTGAAGATTGCTTTTCAAAAAAGTTGAAGGTCAGAATCCCATCTTCTTTGAACGATTGATTCAGTTGACTGACATCTCTAGAAGGAATGCCCCTTTGTTCATTCTGTTTCTTAGAGCCTCTATTCCTAGCTTGGATTACTCTAACTCTCTATTGCATTCAATAGTTTGCCATGTATCTGCAACTATTTCGTAAAGTGTAGGCAAACTTCTGTCACATACTGTGAGAAGCTAGGCCTTGGCCTTCTAGGTGACTTAATATGTACTGGTCTATAATCCTATGTGGTTGTAGGCATAAGGCATGTATGAGTCCAACAAATCCCCTGTTTTCAGTCCCCCAAGCTCCCCCAAGCGGCATTGCTCACATCGCTAATCCTCAATACAAATACTGCTGGTGCTAAGTTGCAACCATGTGGAACCCCACTTTAAATTAGGAGCTACCAATTGTCTGTACATAGCGTTCTCCAAAAAAACTCCACAGACAGCAAGCTATCTATACTGAGCCATTGTCCAAATCATCTTGCCTAGCTTCGAATGTATTTTCGAGTTCTAGACTTTCTTGTCAGTTAAATCCTTGCTTTGATCCTTTTCACACTGCAACTAATGCATTCTGTTAAATTTTATAAATGGACTTAAAAAAAAAAAATATGTAAAAAATGTATATGTTAAAGGTAAGATTATCCTGTGGCGTAGTTTTGTGTTCACAGTTATGTACATGTATAGACGGACAAGAGTGCTATGTATTAACAAATCCCTACCACTTAAGCTTAAACAGAATCGCCTCCAACTAACCCTTCACAGAGTGTGTCTTAATCCTTTTTGTTTGTACATATGTGTGTTACCCTTGTCCCTTAACACCGGCTTTCGGATAGTCACTCACCTAACAACGTTTTGTTAAACTTTCGATCTAAAACCAAACCTCCCACTCCAAAACAAAAATTTTTAGACTGTCCACCCGGACGTTGGGGTCAAAATTGCGAAGAGAAATGCGAATGCCTAAATAACGGAACCTGTGAAGCATACACCGGTGCCTGTGAATGCGCCAAAGGTTTTGTCGGTGAAAAATGCGAAGAGTACTGTCCACCCGATCGTTACGGTGCCAAGTGTCTGGAAGAGTGTCGTTGTGAAAATGGCGGCAGCTGCCATCATGTTTCCGGCGAGTGTTCGTGTGCACCCGGTTATACAGGACCTTTGTAAGTTTGTTCACACTTTTTTGGTTTTTATTTTTTTCTAATTTTCTTCGAACTCACCCGGAAACAAAAAAAAAAAAGATGTCAAGATCAGTGCCCGGATGGAAAGCATGGCGCTCAGTGCACACAGGAATGTCGCTGTCAGAACGACGGCAAATGTGACCCGCACACTGGAAAGTGTCAGTGTCCTCGCGGCTGGACCGGACAGGTCTGTGCCAATCGTTGTCCCAATGGAACTTATGGCCAGAATTGTGAGCTAAGTTGTGAGTGCTTCGGCGAGGCTTCATGCCATCACATCACTGGCAAATGTCAGTGTCCTCCTGGATATATGGGAGAGAAATGCTTCGATCAGTGTCCAACCAATCGGTATGGTCTGAACTGTACCCAAGAATGTGACTGCAAGAACGAAGCTGTTTGCAATCCAGCAACAGGTGAATGTAGCTGCCAACAGGGCTGGGAAGGACCAGACTGCAGCAATCGTACATGTCCCGATGACAAATACGGCGCCGGCTGTAACAGGACATGCGAATGCGATATGGAACACACTGAGATATGCCACCCATGGACCGGTAAATGTGAATGCCAGACTGGTTGGAGCAGCTCCCAATGCAATCGTCCTTGCACATTCCTCAAATACGGCAAGAACTGTGAACTAGCCTGCGAGTGTAAGAATAACGCCAAGTGCTCACCAGTGAATGGAACATGCTTCTGTGCGCCCGGCTACCGAGGACCAAAATGTGAAGAGATGTGCGAAGAAGGTAAATACGGTCAGGACTGTGCCGAGAACTGTGACTGCCAGAATGGAGCCAAATGCTCGGCCGAGACAGGACAGTGTTTCTGCACGCCCGGCTGGAAGAACATCAAATGCGATCGTCCCTGTGATGAGAATCACTTTGGCAAGGACTGCAGCGGAGTATGCGACTGTCAGAACAACGCATCGTGTAATCCACAAAATGGTATTTCAAATCTCTCTTTTGGTAAAGTGCTTAGAGTAACTCTCGTTTTTAAAAAAAAAAGGATCCTGTACATGTTCCGCCGGCTGGACTGGCGAGAAATGCGAACGTAAATGCGAGTTTGGAACCTTCGGACATGGCTGTGCTCAGCACTGTGAATGTGATTTCAATAATACGATCGCATGCGATGCTATCGATGGTCGATGCATTTGCAAGTCTGAGTGGGGAGGTACGTGCGTTGCATATATTAAAAGAACTCACCTTCAACATAACACTCATTTACACACTAATAAATACCACTTAACACTTGATACGAAATCATTGTCATTCTTTGATCATTTCATTTCGCATCCTCATACTATACACTGTACACTATATCTATATCTATGAACAGGTGGTTGGTTTCTACTTGACTACTATATTTTTTTGTTTTTGCGGGGGAAAAAGAGTCTAGGCAAATGAGTCATTCATGGATTGCATTGTCTTCTTTTTTAAGTATTTCTCAAGTCTTCTATCGATGGTTAGTTTGAGTGGAACTGAGAACCAGGATTCTAGGTGCTTTAAAACGTCTTAACAGGCGAAAGATACGATACCTCTACAAATGCTCTTCCTGGACACCAACTTTTAACCGACAGAGCTTCCGACCTTTGAAGAGTGTCTCTCTCCGATCTGTAACCTGATGTCAAGTGTCTGAAACCTAGGAGCTGATATTCTTAGATCTTCTTCTTGGGTGGACCGTTGTTGTCCGTTCGTAATACCCAATTTGGTCGATATGCCTTGGCTCTTTGGGCTTAGCTCTCCGTAAGATGATGTCAGGGTTGTTCGTCATCGTATCTCCCCGAAGGTGCACATCTTTTCAGCTGCATTTCTCAACAGCGATGTTTTTAACTGATTTCTTGCCAATAATATAATAATAGACTTTGTCTTTTCCTTATACGACTCAGTGATTTGTGGGTTGCACTACCTACTCTGGTTCGAATCCCAGAAAGTACTTAACATCTACTGTCAAGAGAGAGCTTTTGAAAATGCTTTTGCCATTTAGTTGTGACATAAGGCGAGAGGTCCTTTCGCGTCATGCAAATTTGTGTAGCGCGCATAGTTGTTAGAATTCAAAGTATCCTGAGTACGAAAGCATTTCCAAGCAATAAGTCCTCAAGACCCTTTAATCACTGTGCTTCAAAAACTTGCTCCGGGATCACTTCGTCTGGAAGCGGATCTACTAACATACGAGCCTAACGAGCTTAATGATTGCCATCACATCTGAGACCCTTCTGGCTCGTCCATCAAATCCCCACAGTGATTCCAACCTGACGAAGACTGCTCTAAATGCAGACGAGCTCCAAAATGTCCTGATACGATGGGAGATCACAGCTGGAGATATGAAATTGCGCAGTACAACTAAAAAGAAAATTTGAATTCGCTTCGTGCGACAGAAATTGTTTTTCTTGTTTCCCCTACCCGTGCCTTCTGTTCTTTTTTTTTTTTTGAGCTCTGTCGTTCCTTTCGTCATAGATGATGCTTAAATCCATTTTCGGCTAATTATCCTTGGATACCCCCATCACTTAATACATTTTGTACTACTATGTATCCTCTTTGCCAGATGGCGGGCTAGCAGCTGTCAAACATCCGTCGTTGGTTCGTGTGATAGGAAGACATTGACTAAGGGCAGCTGGCAACTCTCTAAGTGCCTACACTGCACAACCAGTCTAGTGGAAAAAATCTCGGAGATATTTGTAGACTGTGGTTACTCCCACAGAAAGAACCATTCAAACAACATTTGTTAGGCAAGAATAGCGGTGACTTGCCACTTAAAAGATTATGGGCTAAAAGTAGCTCAAAATTCGCCATTCGAGTAACAGTAGGTCAGCGATAGAGGTCTCTGTAGTTGGTTATAAAAAGTTGCTCATTGTGCATCCCTATTCCTTTTTGTTCCGCGATTGTTTTCAGTTGCATCGACAATTTGCGCCAATTGAGCAATAATTGATTGGCGATAGGTGGCACTGTTGTTGGCCATAAAATGTTGCGTAATGTAAACTAGTGGCCCGAAATATTGCCATCTACATACTAACTTTAAACAAACAGTCATAAAAATCTGTAAAGTGTCACGGGTTGACACTGACTGACACTGACTGTCACTGACTGACACTGACTGTCACTGACTGTCACTGACTGACACTGACTGTCGCTGACTGTCACTGACTGACACTGACTGACACTGACTGTCACTAACTGTCACTGACTGACACTGACTGTCACTGACTGTCACTGACTGACACTGACTGTCACTGACTGACATTGACTGTCACTGACTGTCACTGACTGACACTGACTGACACTGGACTAGAAGTTCGTTGTGTATCCTTCTAGGAAACTATTCGAAAGTTTGCTATAGCTAGTGAATCGGTAAATACTCCTAGGAACATACGTTGTGGGGCTTGTCCCCTAACGAGGTTGATTTGAAAGGTCACTGCGTCAATTATATACTGACATGCCTATTTAAAGTGACGTCGTTAATGCCCTTTATCCGTTGATATTACTTTGAAGAAGTTGAAGTAGGTGAAAAGCATTCTGAGAGACAGTGTTCAAGGTTCTGTTTTACTTGTACTTTGCATGAACAAAGAAGAAGAGCTTGCTTTTGTGCTGCATGTCCTTGAACTAAGCATGTTCATAGTTCCTACTTTTATGCATCCAAAAGCATGCATCCCTAGTTTAAGCCTTCTTTAAAATTTATCTAAGACTGCATGCCATGGTACCAGCAACATTACAAGATGCCTGTGGAGGCTGGTACCATGTTCCACACACACACACATCATTCATACATTTCTCATCTCAATTTTATTTTTATTTTTTTTAAATTCAAAATTAATTTTGTTTTATTTTTTTGTTTTTTCGCGTGCGCTTTCTTTTTGTTTTTGTTTCGTTTTGTTTCGCGTTACGTTGGTCCTATATTTGTGGGGGTTGTTGTCATGCATGATCGCGGACGTTGTAAAGGAGTCCATTGTGAGACCCAGTGTCCGCCAGGATATTACGGAGAACATTGTGATCAAGTTTGCAGATGTATGAACAATTCATCCTGCGATGCGGAGACTGGTAAATGCATTTGCTCCAAAGGCTGGACGGGAGACGATTGCTCGAAGCCATGCCCGAAGGGATACTATGGCGCTGGATGCAAGGAGAAATGTCCGGCTATTATTCACGGTAAATTTGAAGAAAAAACAAAGCAAATTCCAGCTCTAACTTCCTTTATTTTGTGTAGGAAACAAGAGTTGTGACCACATCACTGGTGAGTATGTCTGTCGGCCAGGGTATGTTGGAATCACCTGCGAGAATCCCTGCCCATCGGGTCTGTTTGGTCCAGGATGTGGGCTGAAGTGTAACTGCCAGCATGGAAGTGAATGTAGTCACATAACGGGACAATGTCAGTGTTTGCCTGGTTGGACTGGAGCCAACTGCAATGAGGGCTGTCCAACAGACTTTTATGGATCGAATTGTGCCCACAAATGTCGTTGTCAGAACCATATGGGATGCAGGAAGAACGATGGCTTGTGCATCTGCCAGCCCGGATGGATGGGAACACGCTGTGAAGAAGGTATGAATTTACAATATTTTTGTCAAGCTTTTGAACCTTCTTATCCTTGCTTGTAGTATGTCCTGAGGGTTTCTATGGCCAACACTGTATGCTGACCTGTGCCTGTCCGAGTCAGAACTTTGTCTGTCATGCAGCAAAGGGATGTGTATGCCGACAAGGATTCACTGGAGATAACTGTGATGTTCCAACTGTTGCTCTGAGAGTCCAAGAAGCTGAAATTGAATGTAAGTTTGACACAAAAACCAAAAATCTTCCTTCAAATCCTTATTTTGGTTAATTTGGTTCTCTCAACAGCTAGTCGTGCCGGTCTTGCTTGGGGACTTGTCCTGGCCATACTCTTTGTTGGCATTGTTGTTGCCGTCGTATTCTATTATCGTCGTCGTGTATCGAATCTTAAAACCGAGATCCAACACGTTCAGTACATTACCGATCCTCATGGCACGTATCCTGACCGACATAACTTCGATAATCCCGTGTATGGATTCCAAGGACCAGATACACGATTGTTAAATAACTTGCGACCAAAAATGAACAATTTAGATCGTACTAATTCCGAGTATGGAGATGATTCCAATGCAAGCAGTAGAGGTGAGTTACTTAAACTGAATCCAAGAAAAAAAAAGTTTGTTGAGTTTTATTTTGTATCTTGTAGCTGGAACGTACTCCATCAACTATAACAGCGATATGCTGCAGAAAAATTTGAACGCTGATCTCACTAATCCCAATGTTTACAACAGTATTGAGGATCCATTAAAGGAGGAACATGTTTATGATGAAATCAAACAAAAGGAAGGCTACAAGGATCCTGGTAAGTCGAAGAAATAGTTTCTTAATTTTAGTTCACTCCCCCTGTAGTTGTAGAAGGCTTATGCCTTATATTATGTCCTGAATGGAACCCAAAAAGTTTGTGGAACGATGGATCAAGATATCGGATACAAGACACTGTCTGCGTACTTATGCCCCTTATGTCCTTGTAATTCCTTAAAGGCGCCTGTAATGCCTGTGTGCAGTTTCTGGTAATTCACGTCACTTGCTTGACTGGTCGGGCTACCCAGGCTTACCCTACTGCCATATATCTCTATGCCCAGTCAATGTCTGTCTCCCTTCTTCACATTTGGTACACTGCGAAAGACCAAGCAACAAACACATCACCAATCAGCTATAAGATTAATACTGGAGTAACTATACAGCCCTGGGGTACTCCACTTTGAACAATGAATTCCGCAGTAAATCTTGTTCTATGTAAAATTTGACATGGGTCCTAGTTGAGCTGACATGGGCGTCCTTGACGACGATGAAACTATTGCTCTTTCTACCTCCTTCTCTCTTTGCGATTCCCAGATATGTCCGGTGATTTAGCAACCAGCATACGGTGAGGTTCTGAAGTCTACATGACTTTTGAAGAGATTCTCGTTAGTCTTTCTATGCTTTAGATCTCGTTTAAAATTGCGACTCCAGCTCTTGCAATTTTAGCAGTTGCTCGAAGATCGTAAAGCACTTGATTGTACCGCTGCTATCCTGTGGATCCTTGAAATATGTGAAGAACTGGTACATTTTTTTTGTGACAGTTTTGAAGTTATACTCATCCTTTAGCCCTAGAAAGTTAAACTGACTTCCATGTTTTGTAGATTCCTTTTCGAACTTAAAAAATCCTCTTAAGCTCTTTTTATATCCTAATTTTTTATATAATTCTCTCTCTAAGTTCTTGCATGAAAAATTTGTTTAACTTCTTCTCCCTATCTCCCTTTTTTTTTTTTTTTTTTTAAATGCATCCCTAGTTAAGGAATATCGAAAGAAACTCTTTCCCGATGGTAAGAGAGGTTTTCAAACCCAATCTCTTATTTAAGCCCAAATTCATTTGCTTTTATGTGAAATTCAAACCAGGATTTGACCTTTTCTCCGCAGATGAATACGATCACTTGGACTACTCCCGCCCTAGTACTTCATTCAAGCCACACTACCATCGCATGAACGACACCATTCTAAACATCAACAGCGATGAGGACAAGCCCAGTAACCTGAAGGCAATGTCAGTACTTCTCGAGAAGAAATGCGACACCGATACCGAGAACAGTGAAGAGGCTACATGTGATAGTATCTGTGAAAACATGGACGTTTCAACAGCGTCCGCCAATTCGAGCCTTTCCCCAAAAAAATAAAAAAATCATCTTCGTCCTTACACCGATGAATGAATGGGGGAAAAGTGTCAACTAAAAAAAAAATAAAAAAGAAAAAAACCGAGTGAAAGCAATTTTTTGTATTAAAATTTTAGATTTTAGTGTTACGATATCGAATACTAGATTTTGTAGTATGTGTTTAAATCTTATGTTTTATATAGGCTTACGGAAAGGAGCAAAGATTATTTTCTTTTTTAATTTATTTCATTGTTATTAATTAGAAGAGAAATTTTAAAAAAAAAAAAACTTTGTTGTGATTTGTAAAAGAGAAAAAAATAATAATTGTACAAAGTGAGGAGTTAATGTAAGTGTCGGTGTTAAAATGCACGTAAATATTAAATTTATTTTAAATAAAAAAAAAAACTTTTTTTAGGAAAAAAAAAAAATACAAACATTTTCAAACTTTCTTAAAGTGTGCCAAAATCGAGTTTACTTTTAACAAAAAGAAAAGGTTTGGCTTTCAATCTTAGGTCAGTTAGTGATCAACACCCTATTCACGTTGTGTATACCTCCTGTAACAGGGTGACCAAATAAATATCAAGCCTATCTCAAGTGGAAGAACAATGACAAGGAAGCTAGTATATATATACACGTTGTATACCCTGAATGTCAGTATAAACCATAATGTTAATCAGAAATTGAGAATTTAAATGGTTTACACACAAAAAGGGGTGTGGCTTATTCTAACTCAGTTGGTTTTAGCCAAGACGAATTAAATGTCATTCTTCGATCGCACTGTCAAATTCAAATAAGATCTTAAACCATCAACCCTGTTCGAATTCAGATGAAACTTTGCTACCTACATAAAATGTAACTCTGTTACGTCAGAACTCAAGTACCACTTTTAAACATCAGGCGAAGACACAGAGGAACCATAGACTAACTGACAGTCATCTTGTATTTTCTTTGCCGCAACATTGCTTCAAACGAACAGTGCTATTTCTTTTTCTCCTTTTGAACTCAACATTTTGTGCAAACTGTCATTCAATTAAGAAAAGAACAAGAAAATGACACCTCCCAGCGGTTAAGGACTGAAGCCTTCGTTTAATTTTGTTAAAACGTCTGAACACACCCAAAGTCAGTAGTAGGTGGCGGGCTTGCGCAAACGAAATGTCAAACAGAGTGAAGATGAACTGTTCGTCTTAGTGTCTTAAGGGAGACACTGATCTTAAGGTGGTACTCTGTTCCAATTTTAGCCACCCTATATGTGATCAATGTTACATACTTAAAATTGGCAAAGCTACTAAGCTTGATGGCACACTTTCTTAAACACTTCCGCACGAGTTGTCAAAAACCAGAGATAGGCGTTTCAAGAGCAAACATTGACATTGTGGTGAATGAACATTCAAGAGAGTCTTATTGACTTCGAATTTTAGTATTTTAGACTTTAGAACGGAAGGTCTAAAGGGTTATTACCAGTATTTTTCTAGTGTTGTGGATAAGAACATGGAAGAGGATACATGCTTCAAGTAATATTGACATTGATCGTGTGAAGAGCGCCATAGAAATGATCTCATGTTATCTTCGTTAAGTTCAGAGCTCGTTTCAAAACAAAGACATCGCGAAAATTGGCACATGCGCAGCATATTTATCTTTGTCCAAAGCTCGATTCACTACACCTAACTTCAAGCAGGTATAAAAATTTGAGTCTAAATACTTCATTAACGAACCACTCCTTTGAGTGACACTGACACTAAAAAACATTCGACACAACAAAACTTAAAATTTAAATAACTTAAACATTTGTAGCTTATAGCTAATAAAATATAACGGTTACTGAAAAAAATTTTAAAAACTATAATGAAATTAAAAAAAACGAGAAAAATGCCAAATTGTTTTTTAGACTTTGCTCAATTTTTCATGAATGAAAAACACATATGTATATGACTGAAAGATTCTTTTATTCAGCTGTGACTTTCCGTTGATTATAATATTTTTCATTTTTATTTTAAAATAATTTAATTAATTGTTTTTTTTCTTTCTTCCATTTTGTACATAATGCTTTTATTTTAATTTTAATTTTTTTTTTTATAATATCTATTTAATTATTCTAAGAATAATAAAGCAGAACGGATATTAAGTAAACAAAATATAGTAACTCATAATATCACAAATCCATTAGCAACAACAACAATTCAATGTAAAATTCACAAGATGTTAGCAATATACTTATTAAAAATATGAGCAATATAGCATTAATCACAGATTAAACAAAAAAATGTAACCAAAATTAAAAAAAAAAAAACAACAACAAATTATTCTCCAAGAAAATGTGAATAAAATATTTTAAATATATATATATTTTATATACAATAATATGAGAACAAAAAATATATTTTTTTTTCCAAGTCTCACATATTGTCTGTGGGATGGTGAGTTCAGTTTTCAAAATTTTAAATTTTATACCAAAATTTTATTTTTCAAAATTTTTATATATTTAATAAGAATTCTCTTAGTATGTTATTTTGTTGAGCATGACGAGATGTATAGATTAATTTTAAAATCTATCAAAGGATAAGGTTACAACATATTCCCAAATCTGAGTGTATTTTAAAAATATCAAATTCATATTTACCTGCATATTTTGAAATAAATATTTACAAGAATAAGATGTTTATTTTAATGAACTAAAGTCAAACATTTAACTAATAATCATAATCATAATCAAGAATATTAATTCAAATTCCCGAATTTCGCTTCTTTTCTCAATCAGACGCGTAGTTTAGCGGGAAATCAAGTTTAAAGTTTTCTATGATGAATTTTGGGTTTTTGGGTGGAAAATCCATTTTTTCCGTACCCGGGGTGGGTGATCCCGAATTTCGCTTCTTTTCTCAATCATACGCGTAGTTTAGCGGGAAATCAAGTTTAAAGTTTTCTATGATGAATTTTGGGTTTTTGGGTGGAAAATCCATTTTTTCGGTACCCGGGGTGGGTGATCCCGAATTTCGCTTCTTTTCTCAATCAGACGCGTAGTTTAGCGGGAAATCAAGTTTAAAGTTTTCTATTATGAATTTTGGATTTTTGGATGGAAAATCCATTTTATCGGTACCCGGGGTGGGTGATCCCGAATTTCGCTTCTTTTCTCAATCAGACGCGTAGTTTAGCGGGAAATCAAGTTTAAAGTTTTCTATGATGAATCTTGGGTTTTTGGGTGGAAAATCCATTTTTTCGGTACCCGGGGTGGGTGATCCCGAATTTCGCTTCTTTTCTCAATCAGACGCGTAGTTTAGCGGGAAATCAAGTTTAAAGTTTTCTATGATGAATTTTGGGTTTTTGGATGGAAAATCCATTTCTTCGGTACCCGGGGTGGGTGATCCCGAATTTCGCTTCTTTTCTCAATCAGACGCGTAGTTTAGCGGGAAATCAAGTTTAAAGTTTTCTATGATGAATTTTGGGTTTTTGGATGGAAAATCCATTTCTTCGGTACCCGGGGTGGGTGATCCCGAATTTCGCTTCTTTTCTCAATCAGACGCGTAGTTTAGCGGGAAATCAAGTTTAAAGTTTTCTATGATGAATCTAGGGTTTTTGGGTGGAAAATCCATTTTTTCGGTACCCGTGGTGGGTGATCCCGAATTTCGCTTCTTTTCTCAATCAGACGCGTAGTTTAGCGGGAAATCAAGTTTAAAGTTTTCTATGATGAATTTTGGGTTTTTGGGTGGAAAATCCATTTTTTCGGTACCCGGGGTGGGTGATCCCGAATTTCGCTTCTTTTCTCAATCAGACGCGTAGTTTAGCGGGAAATCAAGTTTAAAGTTTTCTATGATGAATCTTGGGTTTTTGGATGGAAAATCCATTTCTTCGGTACCCGGGGTGGGTGATCCCGAATTTCGCTTCTTTTCTCAATCAGACGCGTAGTTTAGCGGGAAATCAAGTTTAAAGTTTTCTATGATGAATCTAGGGTTTTTGGGTGGAAAATCCATTTTTTCGGTACCCGTGGTGGGTGATCCCGAATTTCGCTTCTTTTCTCAATCAGACGCGTAGTTTAGCGGGAAATCAAGTTTAAAGTTTTCTATGATGAATTTTGGGTTTTTGGGTGGAAAATCCATTTTTTCGGTACCCGGGGTGGGTGATCCCGAATTTCGCTTCTTTTCTCAATCAGACGCGTAGTTTAGCGGGAAATCAAGTTTAAAGTTTTCTATGATGAATCTTGGGTTTTTGGGTGGAAAATCCATTTTTTCGGTACCCGGGGTGGGTGATCCCGAATTTCGCTTCTTTTCTCAATCAGACGCGTAGTTTAGCGGGAAATCAAGTTTAAAGTTTTCTATGATGAATTTTGGGTTTTTGGATGGAAAATCCATTTTTTCGGTACCCGGGGTGGGTGATCCCGAATTTCGCTTCTTTTCTCAATCAGACGCGTAGTTTAGCGGGAAATCAAGTTTAAAGTTTTCTATGATGAATTTTGGGTTTTTGGATGGAAAATCCATTTTTTCGGTACCCGGGGTGGGTGATCCCGAATTTCGCTTCTTTTCTCAATCAGACGCATAGTTTAGCGGGAAATCAAGTTTAAAGTTTTCTATGATGAATTTTGGGTTTTTGGATGGAAAATCCATTTTTTCGGTACCCGGGGTGGGTGATCCCGAATTTCGCTTCTTTTCTCAATCAGACGCGTAGTTTAGCGGGAAATCAAGTTTAAAGTTTTCTATGATGAATTTTGAGTTTTTGGATGGAAAATCCATTTTTTCGGTACCCGGGGTGGGTGATCCCGAATTTCGCTTCTTTTCTCAATCAGACGCGTAGTTTAGCGGGAAATCAAGTTTAAAGTTTTCTTCGATGAATTTTGGGTTTTTGTATGGAAAATCCATTTTTTCGGTACCCGGGGTGGGTGATCCCGAATTTCGCTTCTTTTCTCAATCAGACGCGTAGTTTAGCGGGAAATCAAGTTTAAAGTTTTCTATGATGAATTTTGGGTTTTTGGGTGGAAAATCCATTTTTTCGGTACCCGGGGTGGGTGATCCCGAATTTCGCTTCATTTTTCAATCAGACGCGTAGTTTAGCGGGAAATCAAGTTTAAAGTTTTCTTCGATGAATTTTGGGTTTTTGTATGGAAAATCCATTTTTTCGGTACCCGGGGTGGGTGATCCCGAATTTCGCTTCTTTTCTCAATCAGACGCGTAGTTTAGCGGGAAATCAAGTTTAAAGTTTTCTATGATGAATTTTGGGTTTTTGGGTGGAAAATCCATTTTTTCGGTACCCGGGGTGGGTGATCCCGAATTTCGCTTCTTTTCTCAATCAGACGCGTAGTTTAGCGGGAAATCAAGTTTAAAGTTTTCTTCGATGAATTTTGGGTTTTTGGGTGGAAAATCCATTTTTTCGGTACCCGGGGTGGGTGATCCCGAATTTCGCTTCTTTTCTCAATCAGACGCGTAGTTTAGCGGGAAATCAAGTTTAAAGTTTTCTATGATGAATTTTGGGTTTTTGGGTGGAAAATCCATTTTTTCGGTACCCGGGGTGGGTGATCCCGAATTTCGCTTCTTTTCTCAATCAGACGCGTAGTTTAGCGGGAAATCAAGTTTAAAGTTTTCTTCGATGAATTTTGGGTTTTTGGGTGGAAAATCCATTTTTTCGGTACCCGGGGTGGGTGATCCCGAATTTCGCTTCTTTTCTCAATCAGACGCGTAGTTTAGCGGGAAATCAAGTTTAAAGTTTTCTATGATGAATTTTGGGTTTTTGGGTGGAAAATCCATTTTTTCGGTACCCGGGGTGGGTGATCCCGAATTTCGCTTCTTTTCTCAATCAGACGCGTAGTTTAGCGGGAAATCAAGTTTAAAGTTTTCTATGATGAATTTTGGGTTTTTGGGTGGAAAATCCATTTTTTTGGTACCCGGGGCGGGTGATCCCGAATTTCGCTTCTTTTCTCAATCAGACGCGTAGTTTAGCGGGAAATCAAGTTTAAAGTTTTCTATGATGAATTTTGGGTTTTTGGATGGAAAATCCATTTTTTCGGTACCCGGGGTGGGTGATCCCGAATTTCGCTTCTTTTCTCAATCAGACGCGTAGTTTAGCGGGAAATCAAGTTTAAAGTTTTGTATGATGAATTTTGGGTTTTTGGGTGGAAAATCCATTTTTTCGGTACCCGGGGTGGGTGATCCCGAATTTCGCTTCTTTTCTCAATCAGACGCGTAGTTTAGCGGGAAATCAAGTTTAAAGTTTTGTATGATGAATTTTGGGTTTTTGGGTGGAAAATCCATTTTTTTGGTACCCGGGGCGGGTGATCCCGAATTTCGCTTCTTTTCTCAATCAGACGCGTAGTTTAGCGGGAAATCAAGTTTAAAGTTTTGTATGATGAATTTTGGGTTTTTGGGTGGAAAATCCATTTTTTCGGTACCCGGGGTGGGTGATCCCGAATTTCGCTTCTTTTCTCAATCAGACGCGTAGTTTAGCGGGAAATCAAGTTTAAAGTTTTGTATGATGAATTTTGGGTTTTTGTATGGAAAATCCATTTTTTCGGTACCCGGGGTGGGTGATCCCGAATTTCGCTTCTTTTCTCAATCAGACGCGTAGTTTAGCGGGAAATCAAGTTTAAAGTTTTCTATGATGAATTTTGGGTTTTTGGATGGAAAATCCATTTTTTCGGTACCCGGGGTGGGTGATCCCGAATTTCGCTTCTTTTCTCAATCAGACGCGTAGTTTAGCGGGAAATCAAGTTTAAAGTTTTCTTCGATGAATTTTGGGTTTTTGTATGGAAAATCCATTTTTTCGGTACCCGGGGTGGGTGATCCCAAATTTCGCTTCTTTTCTCAATCAGACGCGTAGTTTAGCGGGAAATCAAGTTCAAAGTTTTCTATGATGAATTTTGGGTTTTTGGGTGGAAAATCCATTTTTTCGGTACCCGGGGTGGGTGATCCCGAATTTCGCTTCTTTTCTCAATCAGACGCGTAGTTTAGCGGGAAATCAAGTTTAAAGTTTTCTATGATGAATTTTGGGTTTTTGGGTGGAAAATCCATTTTTTCGGTACCCGGGGTGGGTGATCCCGAATTTCGCTTCTTTTCTCAATCAGACGCGTAGTTTAGCGGGAAATCAAGTTTAAAGTTTTCTTCGATGAATTTTGGGTTTTTGTATGGAAAATCCATTTTTTCGGTACCCGGGGTGGGTGATCCCGAATTTCGCTTCTTTTCTCAATCAGACGCGTAGTTTAGCGGGAAATCAAGTTTAAAGTTTTCTATGATGAATTTTGGGTTTTTGGATGGAAAATCCATTTTTTCGGTACCCGGGGTGGGTGATCCCGAATTTCGCTTCTTTTCTCAATCAGACGCGTAGTTTAGCGGGAAATCAAGTTTAAAGTTTTCTATGATGAATTTTGGGTTTTTGGGTGGAAAATCCATTTTTTTGGTACCCGGGGCGGGTGATCCCGAATTTCGCTTCTTTTCTCAATCAGACGCGTAGTTTAGCGGGAAATCAAGTTTAAAGTTTTCTTCGATGAATTTTGGGTTTTTGGGTGGAAAATCCATTTTTTCGGTACCCGGGGTGGGTGATCCCGAATTTCGCTTCTTTTCTCAATCAGACGCGTAGTTTAGCGGGAAATCAAGTTTAAAGTTTTCTATGATGAATTTTGGGTTTTTGGATGGAAAATCCATTTTTTCGGTACCCGGGGTGGGTGATCCCGAATTTCGCTTCTTTTCTCAATCAGACGCGTAGTTTAGCGGGAAATCAAGTTTAAAGTTTTCTATGATGAATTTTGGGTTTTTGGGTGGAAAATCCATTTTTTTGGTACCCGGGGCGGGTGATCCCGAATTTCGCTTCTTTTCTCAATCAGACGCGTAGTTTAGCGGGAAATCAAGTTTAAAGTTTTCTATGATGAATTTTGGGTTTTTGGATGGAAAATCCATTTTTTCGGTACCCGGGGTGGGTGATCCCGAATTTCGCTTCTTTTCTCAATCAGACGCGTAGTTTAGCGGGAAATCAAGTTTAAAGTTTTGTATGATGAATTTTGGGTTTTTGGGTGGAAAATCCATTTTTTCGGTACCCGGGGTGGGTGATCCCGAATTTCGCTTCTTTTCTCAATCAGACGCGTAGTTTAGCGGGAAATCAAGTTTAAAGTTTTCTATGATGAATTTTGGGTTTTTGGATGGAAAATCCATTTTTTCGGTACCCGGGGTGGGTGATCCCGAATTTCGCTTCTTTTCTCAATCAGACGCGTAGTTTAGCGGGAAATCAAGTTTAAAGTTTTCTTCGATGAATTTTGGGTTTTTGTATGGAAAATCCATTTTTTCGGTACCCGGGGTGGGTGATCCCGAATTTCGCTTCTTTTCTCAATCAGAAGCGTAGTTTAGCGGGGAATCAAGTTTAAAGTTTTCTTCGATGAATTTTGGGTTTTTGGATGGAAAATCCATTTTTTCGGTACCCGGGGTGGGTGATCCCAAATTTCGCTTCTTTTCTCAATCAGACGCGTAGTTTAGCGGGAAATCGCATTTAAAGTGGGTGGGCGGACACGTACGAGCTAACAAATAAAACTCAAGCCTCTCTTTGTGTTTAGTATTTAATAAATTAGCATTATCATTAAGTCATTGTTTTTGTTTTACAATAATTAATTACACATTTCCTTAGCAAAAAAATTAAATCGATTAACATCTCTACATCTTCATTACACTTATCAATAGTACAAAGGAAAAAAAATACAAACATTTGGTGAGTTTAAAGATTAAGCCATACAATTAATTAATAAAAAAAAATTACATCCTTAAAAGTTAACAGATTAAACCTCTCTTCTATTTGCACCTTGGTCTATTTATAAGAATCCATGTCCGGCGACCTCTGCGGGGATGTAACCCTCACGACCGTCTCGAGTTCTGACGTAGAACCACTGCCGACGATCCTTCGACTCCCGACATTCGCAGAGCGTCACTATCTCGCCTTTTTGCAATGTAATACTCTCCGTGGCATAGTCACTCATGATAGCCACAAGGGTCTGTCTTAGGCTTCGAGTCTGAGCGGAAGCAGCCGCCGCTGCTGCTGCAGCGATTGCTGCTTTCTGATTCATCAGACACTGTTGCTTCTGCAGGAGCTTCGACTTTTGCTGTTGGAGTTGACAATAGTCATCGTTCGTTGTTGTCCTGACAGAAGCATTGCACGAGCTGACTACAGCTGGCGATGCAGCTGGGGTAAGAGTTGTCTTAGTTGTGGGTGAGGGTTTCTTGTACAAATTCGTTGACTTTAACTGGGCGTAAGCCTTTTCGGTGAGCTTTGGTTGAGATGCAGCACGGAGGTACAGTTTATCGACATGATGCTCTAGGGTGCCGCTTGGGGGAAGACGTCTAAGCCGAGGCGTTCTGGCTCCATCGGACCTCGTGCCGCCACGCAGACGGATCTCCTTCTCGCTGTCGGTCATATTGCCACAGGGTCGCGGAAAGACATCACCACTTGTCTCCCAGCAAGGTGTCGGTTTGGAGGTTGCATTCTTCCGAGCTGCAGGTGGCAGGATACCCAGGGGCAGGCAAGCTGCATACCCAACATATCCCTCCTCGGCATGAGGTGTCTGTACATAAAGCCAATTCTGGTTCTTGAAAACCGCATTCACCACCATTCCCAAAGGAAGTGGTATCTCAATCTGATACCCACCGGGACGGGTCTGATAGAGCGTGCTTGATGAGGACAACACCACGGGAATATTGCCCGGCGATGCCAACGAACACTTTGACAGGAACTCATCGACATTACGAATTTCATAGCCGAACTTTTGAACACGATTCCGATCACGACGTTTCCGGTGTCTATGTCGTCGATGATGGCCCTCACTGGCCGCTATAAGACTAGGCTCGGAATAGGTGCCCTTCAGCGACTTGGCATCCTCCTTCTCGCATTTTTCTAGAACATTATTCTCGCTCGCCTTAAAGCACTTCTTCTCAAGGATTTTCTTGGTTTCCATGCGTCGCCGTATAATCGAGTCCGGTGCGGCTGTGCTATCGCCGCCAGACTTAAGTGAAATCGGCTGTCTCGACGGAGTACACACGAACATAAGATCCTTGCAGGGTTCTCGTTTCTCTTGGTACTCCTGCAAATTGTGATTGCTAACGTATTTCTCATTGAAAAGCGTATCCTGGCTGTCTTTGGCTTTGCCTTTGAGTTTCTTCTTGAACTCAAGACCTGCCGATAGCTTTGGCTTGACATCAATTCTTGTGGCATTGTTGTTGTTCTGATGCTCGGCTGTATCCTGATCGGTTTGTTGATCTTGTTGTTGCTGCTGCTGCTGCTGCTGCTGTTGTTGATGTTGGTTTTGTTGATCTCTGAGAACCCAAGTCAATGATATACGTGGCCTACGTAGGCTGAGATTCTGACCCATTTGATTCAGCTGTTGTGCTGTAGTTAAATCGGTTACACATCCTTCATTGATCGGTGCTCTTTGGTGATACAGTTCGGGAGTACTTTTTGCCGATGCCACGACATTGTTGTTACACCTGAAGGGAACTGCGAATTCATCGATTTCAGCGTAGTCTGAGGATGAATAGGTTGCCGCGGATGAGGGACGTATGCAAAGCTTTCTTCTCGAACTTCGTCTTTGACGTTCGGGTGATGAATCGCTCTCTTGAGAGGGGAGTATCAATGCACAAGCGTTTAGAAGATCTGGACAGTATGCATCTGGAAAAGAGGAGACAAAAAACTTTATAAAAATCTTCAAATTAAGAATGAGGTTCAGATGACTGTGTGTGGAAGGAGACCAGGAGGAGCCTTTGTTATTTGAACAACTAGGCAAACGTTCAATCATTAGACGAACATACTAACAACACAATTCATCATCAATCGAACTCGCAAGGTAATCCATCCAATCCTTATTGAATAGACGAAGGATTATAAGCCAAACGATTGCCATTGTCCGAAATTGACAATGGACCGAGAAGCACTTGTTCGAAGGAACATTTCACATTGTTCAGCTACTACATAGAGTCCTTGGAATGGATCACAAAATCCCCAAACAAAAGGGACAACAATGTGCTGCTGCAACTTCTTCATCCACTTAAGAGTAAACCATTAAACATTGTCTCCCATTAATCATTCCAAAGGAGTCCTTTACAAATAAATTGAGATAGACAAGAGTTCCTAAACTGTGTCAAGCATCTTACACACACACACACAGACAGAGACTATAACTTCCTGGCAAACAATGCGTCGTCCAAGAAAAAGGAACACAAATTTGCATTCAACAACCACCCTTGTCCTTACCATTTACTCGAAGTGTAGCATTTCTTCTTGAGAATCCATTGTTAATGTCATCATCCTCATCGCTACTTGGACTGTTGTTACTTCTGCTGCTGCTGCTGTTGCTGTTGCTGTTGGTGGTACTGTTGCTTCGGCTACTCACACTGGTGTCACTACTCTCGGACTCATTACGTCCGCACCGATTGTTGCCTGCAGCTGAAGCAGGACTTGGTTCGACTGCACCCACTGCTAAACCTAGTACTAGTGGTCTTCTGCCGGGCATTGGTCGAGTACCAGCATTTTGTATATTACTACGAGCTTCCTGCTCGTGAGGATACTCCCGCTGCGGGGGTTTTCTTGGTGTATACGAAGGCGGAGGCGTTGATGGTAGCTCGTTATAGTCTCGATATGGTGGCCTCGCAATTGGCAGAGACAAATTCTCGACAATTGGGCGTCGTGTGATTTCTAAAGGATTCGTCGATGTTCTACTATTCCTTTCTGAAAATAGAAGAGAAAAAAATCTACGATTTAGTCAAGTAAAACATTTTAATTGTCACTTGCTGAAGCATCCCAACTTCCTTCCAGTCAATGGAAAAATAAAAATAATTGGCAAAGTCCTTCAAAGAGACCGAAATCCTTTCAGAAGTATTCAATCAGACAACAACACACAGCTTAAGGTTGATGGCTGGTTAGAGAAAAAGAGATCATTTTCATTTTGCTGCCAATTAAGGATGTTTCTTTCTTTCTTCTGTATCCTTCGAAACGGTCTGCAAATAAGTCACTATGAGGGTGTATATGTGCCTAATTAGTCACCATTACTCTAATGGGGAGCAAAAAAAAAACAACCATTACTTGCTGACAATTAACACTTTTTTTGCTTAGTAGGAGGACAGCAACTGCAACGAGTTGATGATGATGTGTGAAGATACCATCACCCTTAGTCCTTGCGAACTCCAATTATGCGTTTCCGTTAAGTTCCAACGCAACTCATGAAGTACTTCAATTTAGTTTTTATGTGCCAAAGAGTATAGTCCTTTTGGCAAAAGTTAAGGGATTAACTCGTTATGTGGTTGATGAAAGAAGTGCCTGTGACACCATAAAAACAGAGACTATCGTGTGAGTTATGAGGAAAGGAATGTATTTAGATAGATTTAGGACTTGATTTGGGATGCTTTTAGTAGTTCCAAGCAATCACTGAGGTTAGGGAAAATCATTATAAGGATAAAGCTATGTGCACTTAAAGAAGAGATTAGATGTAGAGGATTTGGACAAAGTTTGGAAGGCGCCAGGATGATCCAACGTTCACAACAACTAAAGTTTTCTACTTATAAAAAGCGCTGTTCAATTCGGGAGAGGAATATCAAGAAACTGACGCCGAATTGTCAAAGGAAATCTTCTTTAGCGAATAGGCCAATTCCTTGCTCGAAGTCTACCTAAAGAAATAGGAGTACACAAATTGGAGTTCTGAGAAGATCATTGAGAAATCAAGGCATTCACCTCTAGAGTTGAGCACAAAATAACACTGTGACTCAGAAATTACAATCACAATCACTTGTGAGCTGCTACTTTTCACAAGCAGCCATTGTGTACCATATCTTCGTATTCCCACAATACTTATAACTGGATGTCTGAAACACAGAACCATCACACTCCGGCACGATGTTGTCCATGAACAAAAAAGCTCCCGATCCTTGTAGAGTCTCTGCCTGAGACACGCTTGCATTCCTTCCTCTGCTGCATGTTACTTTAAGTTGTGAACTTGATCTTCATGCCGGAGGTTCGGTCTTCTTCGCCGTCTTCTTCTTCTTCTTCTTCTTCTTCTTCTTCTTCTTCTTCTAACCTGGCGATCAACTTAAGCGACTGTTCTATTCCGACGATGAATCCGTGCTGCGATATGGATATGGTACCTGAAGATTGATCGCCACTATCACGAGGAAGCCGTAAATATTCATCAATAGGTGCCTACGTTGGATCCTAAAGGCTAGGGGATACAGGACATAAGTAAGTAAGTCGGTTGGAGCACGGCGGTGGTATCTTTTCCTCCATTCGCCCTCTTTCTACAAAGGCGTTCAGAGATTCAAGAATAGTGTCCCATCAGTTGGAAAGATTTGTAGGAGATAGTGCCTTCCGTGTTGACACCTGCCCTGCGCACTATCTGTTACAAAACACTTTTGAAAAAGTCGTCTAAAAGCCCGTCTCCTTACCGGAGTCCGCAGTACGTGTGGAAGAGCTCAGAGGAGCTATTTCCGAGTTGCACAAAGCATCGCTGATCGCACTCATCATCAAATCAAGGGCTCCTCTTTGGTTGTGGTCCGTAGCCAAGGGTGGTCTCTTTGATGACGTGGCGGAGAGATTCTCCGTCAGGTGCACTTTGGTCCTTCTGACGTGCTAAGGCGTTGAAAGTTAAGCTTTCAAGCCTTAAGTGGCTCGCAGCTTCTTCTCGGCCTCTGAATTCAGAATGGACGTCCCTATGATGGGCAAAAGTCTATCTTTGATTTCCTTCATGTGGCATAGAGAATTAAAGGAAATTTCATGAGTGTTCCATATTTGTTGAATACATTTCAAAACATTCACCCTTTTTTTCCTACCAAATCAAGATGATGGGTATTAGCAGGAACTACTTGTCCCTTTTACATTTCAAAAGAAGTTGAAATTCAGATCCCCAGAGTTGTTTTAATGACCCTTGTGCTCCTGCCTGCCCTCTTGATCGTTCAATTACTCAATTTACTCAATTGTTCACCCTCTCCAGCAGAGAAAAAAATGTTAATTGGAGAGCTTCTTCCTAGATCCAAGTCTTACAACCCTACAAGCTCCAATTTACGAAAATATAGCCACCAACTTAAGCTAGAATATAAAAAACAAAACAACAACAATTACTCGTGAATAAATTTTATATTTCACTAGTAGCTCACAAAAAAAGGATAATAAAAACCGAAGAAACAGGGGAATAACAAAACAAAAAAACAAAAAAACCTTCAACAAGTCTTCCACTTTATTTCCATCCATCTGACTTAACAAACGATGGCATCTGGAACGACTGCAGTGACACGTTTTTCACGTAACTTTTCCAGTAGCGTCCCATTATTTTTACGCACCTTTGACGAACTGAGAGAGACGAAGACCTACTACTGGTAGCAATTTAAAGTTACTCCATTCTATGGCATGTCCTGCTTCCTGCTCTGTATACAATCGGGTGTCAAGTGCAACCCTAACGAAAGGCAAGTTTCAAGTTGAGCAGAAGGAAGAAGATTTTTTACGACTTTTTTTTACACAAGGATGCTGTGTGTGTGTGGGTCGAAATTCAAGTGCATTTTGCAGAAGGATAAAGCGTCGAATATAAAAGTTACAAATTCCCAACAGAAAGAGAGAAACAATTTAATGATTCCCCTACTTCACATCTTCTGTTGTGTAACGCCCTTTTTTTTGTTGCTTCTTATATTTGCTTTTAACGATGAGAAAGGGTTTTATGGCAAAAACATTTCAGTTTAACGGTGGCTTTGAATGCCGGATACGAATACTTGGTTAGGAATCCTTTAAAATGCATTTAAATGAAAGCTAGCTAGTTTTTTCTTGAATATAATTTAGTTCTCTTTACTGTCAGTATAGAGTAAGAAATTGAAAAAAGAAATTGGCATCACTGTCACCACCATTTAAACAGAGTTACCAATCCGATCAACATTAAGTAGTAACAACAAGAGATCCAGATACCTATCCATGATCAGGTCCACTCTTTAGTTTGTATTTCCACAATCAGGTGGAGCTTTAGTTGGTAGCACTTATCAGAGATGGCATACGAAGTCATAGCGAAATTTTTTAAACAACGTTCAGCCTGAAAGTTCTGCCACGTTGCTAAATCCCGATCAGAGCAAGTGGTGACGTGGCTAATAAATGCTAGTCTTTCAAGGCTTCTAAGTTTGTTGGTAGGAGGTATCTATCTTTATTTGCTAGGATCGATCAATAGACAGACCCCATTCCGCACAGCAGTCGGGAACTACAAGAAGTGCATCTTTTATGGGTTGACACACATTGGCTACTTGTTTGCCCTTGATCATGAGCCCAGTCTAATCAGTAGATCATCCACCGCAGGGAATCAAAAGAGCGATGAGAAGATTCTACCTTGTTGGGTATATGAGACTGGCTGATCGACTCGTCCACCATCTCATGGCACCGGTAATAGATCCCTCAAAAACAGCCTCTTTTTTAAAGCTCAAGTAAGGGTCACTTAAACCAATCATTTCATCGAACAAACGCAGTTGGAGCCATACAGATAGTGATATGAATTTCTGGAGGTCCATCCATAAGTTCTCCAGCTCCGAAAAGAACTACCAGAACTCCAAAAGAACTATTCCTCGTTTTTCAGAAGGATAGGGCAGGACAATCACAGAACATGTGATTAACAGATTCAATTTCTACTTCGTCCCTTCAACTTCTACAATAGTCTTTATGGAGAACTACCAGTCGCCCCGCATGACCCTGTAATTACGCCAGAGAAGACCTGTGCTCGAGAGAGAGAGAGAGAGAGGTCGATATCTTTTTGCTAAAGCGCCTTAGCCTAGATGAAGCTAGCCTCTGTTTGCTCGACTAGTGGTTTGGTCTTCTTTCTTTTTTCCGTAAGGACCTGATTCGAGCTACTAACAAATAAGTGCAGTGCCGACCCTTTCTTAGCAAGCTCGTCAGCCTTTTCGTTTCGTATCCACATTGACTTTGGATATCTGATTTGCAGATTCTCACAAGTCTTGATCTAATGACAGTAGAGTCCAAAGCTAGATAGTGATCTCCGTTTCTATGATATTACACTCGGAGCCCGTTTGATGGCTTTGACTTCAGCTGGAAAGATGCTGCAGTCGTTGTGATCGCCAACTGCTTTTTCTTCTTGGTTCGCCAGTTCTTTCAGTAAATTCTTCAGTTGAATCTCCTTTTGAATGATAGCATTGGGCTTATGTGATTAGTTTCCGTCGATTAACTAGTAACCTTCCATCGAGACAGAATGTAGATGGAATCGAATAAAGATTCGATGACCCCAATCGGCGCTCTCTTAGTCTTATAGCCAAACATTGACGCAGTCGACAGCGATGCACTCTGTGTAGACTTGGGTGAAGTTTGAAAGCTGGTATAGCTTCTCAAGTACTATCCATTATACTAGTGGGTTTACTTCCAGTCCCTTTGTGCTGAGCCAGAAATCCACTAGCTGTACTGCGAAGTTGTGGCTTTCACTTAGGACTGAAGGAAATTTCCCCAAGACCAAGATAACCTCACATTGAAGCCCCGTGCTAGATGATAGTTCTCTATATAATTGTCAGAATATACTGCAATGGCAATACCCGTCAGAAGTTTGTCCAAAGCAGTGATTTTGGCTCGAAAAACGCTGCAGCAAAAGGTAAGTTGATGTCCATCTCCCTCCTTTGTATTGACACATCCCAACCGTAAAGATTGATAGCGATTCAGGACATCCAGCCGTGCCACTCGGTTCTGCACGATAAGGGCTATCTCCTTAGAATGGAATGAAGGCTGTAACTAAGTGATAGTGCAGGACGCCTAACGTGAATTGACCTTTCATCTGTTGACTAAAGCGCTGATCTGTTGGCAATGATCCTTTCGACTGCCGCTCACAGTTCTCGCAACTTTTTAAATACCAATTGACGGAAGATTGTGATTAGAAAAAAAAGTCACTTCACGATGCTTCCACTGAACTCTACGTTAAGGTGCGTGTCCACTTGAGAGCACTTTCGCTAGAAAGCTCTCTAGAGTAAATCTCGAGCAGCTTTTCATATGAGAGTAACATTTTAGTGAGCCATGCTCGCGACTAGCTACTCTTAGAATACATAAATTTTTTGAGTTGAAGTCCGAGAGTAAGATAACGTCTGTCCGCTTGCGAGCAACTCTTTAAAAGTTTGAAAGCTGAGAGTAGGAAACCAGCTCTCTGCGAGTTGCTCTCAGGTCCGTGTAAACCCACGGAATTTCTATCGAGACTGGCTTGAGAACTACTCGCTCAAATTTTACTCATAAGTGGACAAGCACCTTTAGATTCTACCGAAGCAAATTTCACCTTTAAAAAAACTCAGATTAGTACCTAAATTGCATCTTCCTCGTTGCAATTGAAAGAGAACATTTCCCTGAAATTACACTCCTCAATAAAGCAATAAATCAAGATCAACTATTTAACCCACATCTTCCGATTTCACAGAAATTACATTTTGATTGATGGCTACTTGGTCTTCAATACAACCAACGCCTCGAGTCACCAATATCAAAGTCGACGATATGAATCTCTCTCTCCACCTCCTTCTGTAACGTGTGCAATATATTTTCCATGTACCACCCGAAATCAACTGAATTGCATCTATAAGCTACTCCCTCTTTGGTGGATTTTGTTGCGTATAAAGATTTCTATCTATTCCGCTGCCGCATTTTCATTTTGAACCTCTCTCTCTCTCTGCTGAGTGAATCTCACACAAACCATAGACCACCCAAACAGGAAGCGCAAAAGAAAACCTATACCAACTATTGAAATACATTCGATCAGGACGAAGATTTGCATCTAAGCACAGCTTAGCGCATCTGAATGCAGCAAAGCAAAAATGGTTCTTTCTTCAATTAAGCAGTTGGAATTTATTGGTATTATTAACGGCATACCTCAGCACGGTATGAATAAAATCGTTCAACAGATGCATGTAGATACTTAAAACTCCCCGGAAGGGAATATAGTAGAATGCATGTGCTTCTCTCTAAACAAATTTGCAGAGCTCAAGTAAAATTGTGATTGGAAAATCGTGCTTAGATGGCGCGTATAAAATTACCGCCAAGTTGAGAGTGGATTGTTACAATGTTGCACTGATGAAGGTGTAAATAACTTTGAATTTGATGGACGTTCATCAACTGTGTGGATTGGTGGCTTAGCTGGACGAGAAACGAATCATACTTTGTTGCGTAATCACGTTCGTTTATCATCTGCTGCTACTTTAAACATTCGGTTAACGGTCGTGCACCCGATTATTACCTTTTTTTTTGAGATAGTAAGTTGAGTGCCTAAGTGCATTTGAATAGAGAATGCAGGTATCAGACAATATCCAGCGGTTGGGTGATTTATTAGCCTCTTGTGTACTTTTTAGTAGAAAAGACATTTGATACCTTGTCTTTGCACATCACTGTATCTCAGCAGGGATATAGAACTTGATTCTTAATTTTTCTACGGAAGTAGCCAGGGTCATGTTTGACTACTCTGTATGAGGAAGTCATGTCCCCTATGCCCGCCTTTAATGTAATTTACTCATCCTTTTCATTAAACTTTGTAGGCACTCCAACAATGAATAAATCAAAGTAGCAGCCCTCGCCCTATGGCCACATGAGACCCACAACTTGAGAAGAAAAGAAACAGGACACTGGTTACTACCCTCCTCATCGATGGTAATATCGTTTAACCAAGAGTATTAAGAAGCCAATAAGTCATCTGGAATCTCTTCTTCTGAGACCAATGATTTCTTACAGGGAGCATCCCTGCCTACCTACATTCATCATTTACAATAAAAGCACACACAATTATGTAAGACACCAATTCGTCATTGGACCCTAAGCGAGGACACAAGAACACTCAATGGAGGGAAGCTCTCAACTGACTTTTTATGAGCGCTGAAGCTATAGGAAATCCCTCCTCACGATTCGAGCAGACTTGCCGCCTAGTGGAAGCTTTAAAAAAACCCAACCGCAATCTACCAGTAGCTTTCTTCACCATCAGCCAAGCAAGTCCCTGATCAAGCTGGTACATCTTCAACTGATAGAGCAATGCCTAAAGGAACTAAGCAATCCAAGCGTCCAATGAAAATAAGTCACAAAAAACTGGCCTTCAATTTTGCGAGCTCAGGGAGTTCATGAACTTTAGTGACTAGAGATATATAGTCACTCTCTTTCACATTGCACCATTCGTTTTCGCACGAAAGCCTAACGTTGCAACTACCACCAACCAGGGCTGTAAAATAATGCAATCATTGTGGAGTGCATCCACATGAAGTCATACTAAGAATTCACGTAGATTTGTTTCACTTCAATGACTTCAATAAAGAGTTCAGATTGAAGAAAATAAATTACCATTCATTTTGAAGTCAATCAATTTTAGCAAGAATGCAATCTTTTTGAATGCTCTGCATTCTTTGAAGTCACTAGCATTCATTGAATGCATTCAGTTCCGAGAAGTCAGTTGAAGTCAATGACTGCATTCACTTAGTTGAAGTCTTTTAATTCAGTGATTGCATTGTCTACCCTGCCTTCAACGAATTCAAGTGACTTTAAGTTAAAGACTTCATTGAACATTGAAGTCAATGATTTAAATCATTTTTCGGAGCATTCCAAGGAATTATAGTCAAAAATTATTGCATTCGTTTACAGCTCTGCCATCAACGCCTGAACCAGTTCTATTCATAGACATTCGAAGCCAGTCTTGAACGCAAGCAAAATTTATCTCATCATGGCGTCAAATGGCATACGCATGAATGCAGCTCTTTTAAGATGATACCAAACGACATATTGCTCCAATAGTGTCCTCCATTGGAGGGACAACCCATGCTTAAACTAAGCTTATACTAGTTTATCAGGCATTTAGAACCTTACGTGGTTAAAAGTCTCTAGACTTGGCAAGGAACCTAAGAGCGGCATTGATGTTTTCTACTTGGCATAGAACTACTCTATCTAGTGTTAGGAGAGCTAGAAGGTTGTTTCCCTTAATGTTTAGCGAGGTCGGTCACAATTTGTGTGGAGATCGACTCAAGGCCCATCACATCCATAGTGACTTCTGCTCATAGATGGCATTGCCCGACAGAAAATACAGCAGCATCATCATCTTCCTGAAAGTAGAGAATAAAGCACTATGAATTAAAGCAGCGGTGACAAAAACGCCTCCTTGCACAACTACTGTTTATAATTGGCCGGCGTTACGTGCCAAACGTTACGACGTTACATGGAGCCTTAACAAATGCTCCCTCCGCAGCTATAGGTACAATTCTTCACCTACTGATCCTAGACATCGTCAGTAAACAAAAGCAGCCTCAACTGCAATTCGTTTGTCTGCCTCCTCACAGTGGCTGTCTCTCAACTATGACCACTCCTCCGTTCTAAATGAATTTAACCTCATTGATGTAACTACCGACTACACCCCCGCTAAACTCAGCTTTGGTCGGAACTTCCGTACATCAATCCTAGCTCGTGAAACATGGTCTAATGTGGAGCAGGTGGATGTTGGACCGATTCACATCACTGACGGATCAAAGACCTCAGACGGAGTTGGTGGTGGTGTCTACTCCTCTGTGCTTAACTTTTGAAGTTCTGTCATGGCTAAAGTGTCTGCTACGGATATTATCATTTTCACAGACAGTCAGGCTGCCATCAAATCTCTGGAATCACCCACAACCACATCAACGGTCGTACAAGATTGCCGTTCATCTCTGATGGAGATCTCGGAAAAATACAACATTCACCTATGTTGGGTGCCAGGCCTCAGGGATATTCCAGGGAACTGAAAGGCTGATGAAATTTCCAAACTTGGCACCATCCTCCCAATTGAATCCGTAAGGACGGGAATCGGTATTCCAATTGCTACCTTCTCAAACTCGATGCTATAAAGAAGGCCAACGCTCTTTGGGTTCATTGCCCCTTCAGGATTTCTAGAGAGCTCTGGGCTAACCTTAGCTAGAGACGTTCAAAAGAACTGTTGCTTCTGAAGCGTACTGACCTGAGCACCATCATCGGAGTCCTCACAGGACACTGCCTAATTGGCCTACACGCTAGACGTTTGGGAATCTCATCTAACGATTTTTGTCGAAGTTGCAGGGACGAGGAGGAAGAAGAAACGATTCCTCATCTTCTTTGCAACAGAACCTCTTCTAAGTATTATTTTGTCCGGTAATCTCTCCGTATTGGACATTGTAGTATCGTGGTAATTAGTAATTGCTTGTGATTTTTTCCTCAGTAGATCCGGTGGTACCACAATGGCCCTTTTAAATAAATGAGCTGGTGGCCATCAGTATCTACGCTAACCTAACCTAACCTATGTGCCACACAGCCTGTGTCACAATGGACATTTTGCACTAACCGTTTCCGAACGCGGAGGCGATGTAAATTACCCACCGAGATCGTTCAATCTGTGGACGACGTAGTCACTCCAAATCATTTTATGAATCATAACATAAGAACCTTTTGAAAGAGGTCTTCAACCCCAAAGAATTTCAGACCAGGCTTAGAGTCAATGCCCTATTAAGTACCCCCACTCCATTCCCTAAGGACAACACCTACAAAAACGAGAACTAAGAAAAAGGCAAAATCCTTTCAAGAAGCACAAAGTACCTACTTTCTGCTGGTTTGTAAAAAAAAAAAAAATCGAAATCTATTATTCAAATACGCAATGTAATATTACAACAAATCCTTTTATGTGTCCCTTATTTCCTTTAAATAATTGAACAAGAACCCATCAGCAACGACGATGTACGCAGGCATCCTTGCTCCATCAACTTTGTTCACATCATTTCCTTACGAGGGCAATTATAAGTAGTTGAATATTATGCATACGCATATCCTTACCAATACGCTCCGCTCCTTGTCCCCGTACGTACATCAAAGTAAAGCGAATGTTTTCGACATCTTCCTTTACATGTTTTATTTCTTTTTTTTTTACCCCGAAAAGTAAATAAGTAAAGATGTAAGTATCCCAATTCATACAAGGGAAATACCAACCAAAAGTTGCATACGAAATTAAAAAAAACTCCTTGAACATCCTTATATAGAGAGAATGTCCCCGCGGGCCATTGTTTTATTACAAAAGAGCCATGGAATGTAGAGAAACCACTACCAATGACATTCAGAGCGGAGTTGTGTAGCAGATGTACCTACTCTCTCAACTCCAACTCCAATTCCAGGGTATTGGCTTACACCACCATAAGGACATGCTTACAAGAAGTCCTTTTGAACACAATGTTCGTTCGTATTCTCTGTCTTTTTAGGGCTTTTTTATGAGATTCCTTTTTTTTTCGCCGCATTTTGTTGCCAAAGCCATATTTACACAGACACAGCAATAAAAGGACAAGTGCCTAAAAAATTTTACAGAAAAGTTGAAGACGTTAAAAAAAAAAAAACGAAGCGACTTACAAGAGCCGAAGCCGTGAGGTTTTTTAAAGGACTCGCGCGCCCGCGTTGCTTTTTTTTGTGTTTTTACGTCGCGGTTTCTCGAGGAGCACTATGTCGGATGGAGGGTAATCAAGTAGATTCCACCTAATACTCATCAAGGGATTTTATGATTGTTTGTTCATTAAATGTGAAAGAAAGTGGATTTTTAGGACATAAGCTTGTTGATTACAATAACGAAGGAAACGCGCGCGCGTCGAAGCCGAAACGGAAGTAGGAAATTCATAAAAAGGCACAATTTTACTCCAAGGGGAGATTACTCCTAGTGGCTGTGTGTTGCGGTAGTAACTTGTAGTTGTGATGTCAATTTGCATTTGCATAGTTAATTTATTTAAGATAGCTTCATGGATCATATAATTTATACGTACTGTGGCTCTTGTTGTGTTCTTTCTATTTTCGTTTTTTTTTTTTTTAATGGCAAACCATAAACCAGGATGTAATCAAATTTTTAAGTGTTACTCTGCAAACAAAAAGAAAGAGATTTTCAAAGTGACCTTTTGAGGCTCAAATGTCATAATCTCAGGCAGCATCCATTGGTCCTTTTTGTTAGACTGTGGGAAGTATCTAAACGGCGGAGTGTATATCAATAGAGCACCCCAAGGGATCCGTGGAATTGATGCTGGTTCATTACTGCGATTAAGGCAAATCCTTACCCAAACAGCTTAAATTTCAAACCGTCCAAACGCCCCGATCTACTCCCGATCGATCGATCTCATTCTAATTGTTTTATTTAGAGACAGATACAGATACAGGCCGACCACTTGGAGGCAGATAAATGTGATGAGGATCCCATCGTCCCAAGATGTCAAAAGGGGCTGGAGCAAAAGTGAACGAAACTAAGCGAAAATTCATTATGGTTGCTATAAGTCCGCAATCGGCTTTTGTCCATTCTAGACCATCGGCCTGCGAACTTATGACCATGATTCCACACAGATTCATTTCGAATGCCGCTCTAGACGCATTTCGTAGAGCAGTCGTGATTGCAATCTTTCTAATCTTTGTTCAGTAGTCAATGTAGTCCATGCCCTGACGATAGTCGTGGACTTCCACTTCACAAGAGCCCAGTACTTGAGTATGAGTCTGACTATTGCTGCCTTAGGCCCCTCCACTGCTTCTTACAATTAAAATGAGGATAGTGTAACCTTTTCGGATTCTCTCAGTTCAGTTTGCAGTTCAGCTCAATGCCAAGATTTAAGGATCCAAGAAGGGCAACTCCACCCCTGCCAACTTACGTAGTTCCGAAGATTCTTCTTCCTTTGCAGAACCCCACTAAACCTGTAGTTTCTCACCCATCTTTGAGTAGGGATTCCACAAAACCACATGAACTACCATGAACTACAACCACTATAGCCTACAGTGACGATCAGCAGGACCTTATTAGGTATGTACACCAGGATCATTTGGTCTGATCGAACAGTCAGCTTTTTAGCCTCCTTATTCCTTCTCTTTGTTCAGCTTGAGATGGAATAAGGACAACCCATTTGATCCTCTACCCTCCTAGATCTTCAGCTTTTTTTTCGTACCTCTCTTGACTGTGTTTCGTTACTGGAACATTACCAGCCCAGCAATTATATTCTCCACCTCACGTAAATTCCATTAAATTGTTAAAAGCGAAGCGAAAAATTTTCATTGCCTCCTTCTGCATCGACAAGACGACAAGACTCCGATGGACGTCTACACGACTAAGATGAAACAAAAAAACACAAAGTGTTCCACTCTCTCGTCAGGAGAATATAGTCAAGGACCAACCTGAGACTCACGGGGAAAATAACTTGTGATTAGGTGATCATCATGTAAGAGATCACATCGCGTTACATGACGTATGCACTTATGTAATACGTGAGGGATCACTAAATTGCACTGTGCAACGCGCTCGCCATCGAAACGAATGAACAAAGGAGAGAGACAAAAACAGAGAGCAATTGCGCACGCGCGCTTTAGCGCTACATGTGGTGTCATGATCATCCGGACACAACACACATACAAACAGGCACATGAAAGCCAGAAGAAAAAAAAAACAACAACAACATACAAGTCGGCCAAGAGGAACAGACAGACAGAATGATTATTGGTGGCAGGACTTCGGTTGGTCTTTCCCGCCTGTCTTTCTGATGAGTTCGATCAAACTGAAATGACGGCAAACGAATTTGAAATACCGTCACGTTTTCATGCATGTCGAGCTATTTGAAGGTGGTGGGTACACTATGGTGGGGGAGGACGGTAATTGTGTGGGGATCGTTCCGAATCAAAACAGTGGGGGTGAAGAGTTTTCTATTTAAAATTTTCAAAGTTTTTTTATTTTAAGGACACGCCCAGTTTTTCAGTCAATATTTCCTCTGTCTCCTTGATGGCGTGGACAACTAAATAACACATGTTCGCTAATAACACGCCTGAGTTTTTGCAACAATTATGAGTGGTGAGTGAGGGAATCGAAAAAAGCGAGGTACAAATCGGTTAAGAGTCTATGATTTGAGCAAGGACATCGCCAACTTACTTGACGACCACACCAATGCTTCAGAGGACAAGGAGATCATGATCTTAACTTGTAAAAGAGTATTTCCGCATCAATGGAAGGCTCCAAAACTTTTCTTAACCACAAAGGGAAACAATGAATCCCATCGGCCAGCGGGGTATGGGTGCAACAACGCATTGCATGATGGACACCACGGCAATCACTTTGAAGCTCCTTCCACATGACAGACTGGAGGCAGGTATAAAGGAGCACAATTAGGGTTTCCGCAAGGTAGAAACTGCCTGTGAAACTGGACATTTATTCTACCAATACTCACGGCCAAAAAACTGGCCGAAAATGCTGATTTGAAAACAGAGATGCAAAAGAAAAGAAAATGCAGCACAGTATAAGGTGGCTAGGGCTCAGTGCTAGGACCCTTGCTGTGAAGTCCGTAAAAACCGCCCAAGGATGCCTTTGTTTGGCATTGCCATTCTAGCTGGACCTTACATCAATGGCTTTCCAACAGTAGAAGAACAGTGATCCAAATGCCTTGGCTTTATCGTCGATAGACAACATCTTCTCGTACAATATAGCGCCTCTAAGCGATCAAAGGCTGCAGTGGAATCAGCATGCATAATGCCAAATGTCGATGGAACACAGTTCGAAAGAAGAGTGTTTCTTGCGACAGTGGTTTCGGCAATAGTCCTCTATGGATCACCAGGAATATTGAAACTTTCAGTCAGAGGACGTATTGCACCAGGACGACGGTACACTAGGAGTGAGTTTGACGTGACAAATAATAGAAGCAAGAAGATCGGGCGATGTGTGTCCACGACGAATGGGGAAGACAATGGAATTCCTCCCAAAAAGGGCATCATCAAACATCGAATATCCAACATCGATACGTGGGTAAGTCGACAATATGGAGACAACGCCAGGTCCTACAAAATTGCGAAGTTCAATGGTCAGGGATTTCGTCTAAAAGGTAAAGTATTCACCACAGTCCGTCCTAATCATCACCACTAGATGTCACAGCCTCTACCAATGGATTAGACCAAGTTCTCCTCATGGCTGAATATAGTCATCACTATATTTTGAGAACCCTTAGTAGTTACCATACTTCTAGAAGTCTTGGGAAAACTGTGGGTATAGTCACTTTGTCAAGAGTGGCAATTTTCTTTCCACCCTCACTGTACAGTGCCCATATATCGTGGTAAATTGAGAGCAAGCACTGTGGGTGGGTAGCTACATCTTAAAATTTTATGTTTATTTCCAGATCGAGGAATTTCTATTGAAATAATTTGAAATAAATACGAGTATCTTCCCTGGCACAGGCACAGCTCTCTGTGTGTGTGGGGGTGTGGGGATGCGGACCCAAAGAGCAGCGATTTCCAATTTAGGTCAATTAAACAGAGGAGCACACAACCAATTTCTAATCATGAGCATCGCTCGAAGCACTGTTTCAATTTGATCCCGATCTCGAGCCGAGCACCATGTGCGCCGCCGCTCATAAAAGATTCATCGCAGAGATCACAATTAAGATTAGGTCATCCAAATTCATATCTCCCACAGCAGCGAGTTCTCTTTTTTCTCCTTCTTTGACCGAAAAATTCCTCCTCAGACAGACACGGGAAGAAAAACCGCATCTAAGACGATAATGACGTCGTTCTCCGGCCACCAGCCAGCAGATGTGCTTCAGCACACAATCCAAAGACAAAAAGGCTCGCTGAGTACCGAAAATCCTTTTTGCCAACACAACAACAAGTTCCTCGGCTCTCCAAACAAAAGCAGCATTTCAGTCCTGTGCCTTAGCTAATTCCATTTTTTTTTTGTGTACCTCGAATTAGGCGAACGAAGTGGGAGGAGGGCAGAGAGGGAGCAATAGAAGCACCACATAGTACGTGAAAGAGAGCTCTCACAAATCCCAAAATGAATTGAAATTAAGTATCTTTTATGGGTGGACGGTTTGGATTAGGGTTTAATTTTCACATTGTCCTCAGATTAGCTACATTCCCTCTTCGTCTGTGTGTTTGAATTTAATTGGCCGACAGCAGCCAACATTTCTTCAAATTAGTTCTGTTCGCTTGTGCTGTGCTCAGAGCGATTCAATGGGCGCATTCAGCTTGACTATACATTTTCTTTTTTTTTTTTGCAAAAACCAATTGAATCAAGTTTAATGACAACAAAAAAATAAAAAAAGGAGAAGAAAATAACTAAAAATTATTATCAAATATTTTTCCTAATAAAATGAATTTCCTTTTATTTATATTTTTATAGTCAGTTTTATTGCTTTGTGTTGACAGTTTGCCTAGTTGCCTAGTTGCCGCTGTTGTGGACAATTTTGTAGAAATTACCCTCTTCAATGGGTTGTTTAGCGGGCTTTTTGCCTACTAAAATATAAAAGTTACGATCTTATAAAACCCAAACGATAAAATGGCAAAAATCTTATAAAGTTTTTAATGTCGTCTATTTTAATTTATTTTTCATTTAATGCGAGTTAATTTAATGAAGCTCATTTGAGGTTTTAACTGCCACTTTTAGTCCGTGACATACACATGTATGCGTGTCAAGGATGGCATTTTATTTTATAGCGGAACACCATGTGCGATGGAGAGGTTAAGTCATCTGACCTCACAATAAAAAAATATTCATTTTCTGAAGCAAGTCGGCTCTGCAACACAGGCATGTCGGGAGGTTGTGTAACTTTTATAAAAATAGTAGCCCAAGTAGCTGTCGTTTTTAGCTGACAGCTCGATAAAACACACACATTGGGCACATTCCGAACTCTCGGACTACTTTTTGAGGTAATGCCTAACATATGGATCGGCGAACGAATTTTTGACAGTTTGGCTTAAAAGGCAAGGAGAATTTTACCTTCAAATCCAGTCCACAACCTCAAAAAAGAAATGCCTTACTTTCTAGTCAAAACTGAATCTCTCGACCAATCAGACTACCTAGTGCCTAGAATGCGGAACGTGTCCATTCTTATGGGAGGCAACGGATAGATGAAATTCAACGGATAAAGTAGTAGTTTCCTCTCTCTTTTTTCCATCCGGCGATCCGTTGACAGTATATGCCACACATTGACATATTGAAGTTCACGCATAACAAAATTTAGAGTAAGCATATTCATTGGTGGAAACAAAGTGAGAATGATGTGACGGATTCTATGGAACTGTTCTATCTGGAAATACGTCAACTTAAGTGTCAATGTCAAGGGATCGACGGATTCTATATGTTGGACCCTTTACTTAAAAAGTAATTCAAAATTCGTTTTAAAATGGGAAATTGTCCAAAAAAAGGTTAACAAACCACAACCGTGTAATAACGGTTAACGGGGTAAGATCGGTTTTTAAATGTCATCTAGAAATCCTTTGTCTCATAAGCCGGTACTGCTATACCGAGACCTTCTCTGCGGAAGATTACGATCAATCTGAGCTTCCAATCATCGGCTGGGTTCCGGGGCATGACACAAGGAAACATTCTGAGGAGCTAGAAGATTAGACATCGAGGTCAAAACAAATCTACTTCTCTCTCTTGATATACAGAATAGGACAAAAGTAAGCTACAAGAGAAGCAAGGACTAGGTGGAACTGCCCTTTTTTTTACATAGCCAGAACCGAAAGACAGGTGGTCTGGTGAAGTACAAGAACGGTCCGGAGTTCGGTCATTAGACCTCTTCTTTGGAACGGAAATGTGACTGACAGCTGAAAGACTGTTCAGTTCGAAAAAAGGATCTAAATTAACATTATGAACTTCTGAGCGCCCGTCAAGTATTCAAGTATTCAAGCAGGCGGCACTGTTGGGTTCTGTAAAATATTAATAGGCTTGAATATGCCATTGTATCAGTCTGGTTGGAGCCACTTACAAACAACAAGGAAACAGGAAACAAGCTCTCGCCAGCATATAGGTAACTCATGATCCAGAAAGCTTGGAGTAATCTGTTTGTACAATCTTCTGCGTCTGTCTTATCTCAGTCTTTACAAAGATTATTTGGTTGAAACTTCCATTAAGAGCCAATAGCCTGTATGGTCCACTGCGTTCAGTGAGAGACTGACAGAAAATATATATAGATTGAGCCAGTTGCGCAATAGTCTAGCTCGTAATGTTGTGCTTGCTTTACCTGCTCTGATTGGTTCCAGTTTTGTGATGAACCTAGCAGTAGACAACTCTTAAGCCGAATCTACAGCATGCTGAGAGGCAGGAATCGTGCATTTTGGCGGACCAAAGCTCTAGTAGAGACAGCTCTTGGCAAGAACTCCAACATCGATACTGCTCTTTGGTGCCATGAGAATAAAACCTTACCGAAAGGACACGAGGGTTGATTAGACAATCAATCGCCTTGCATATGTAGTGACTGATATGGAACCAATGGATCTTCTTGCTGTAGAAGACAGAAATGTTATGCCAGCAGGACAACTGAAAGTCAGGCTTTTACTGAGCTCCAACTAAGGATTAGTGTAGAAGAAAGGCAATAGCCCATGATCCGACGTTTGCACAGATTAATTCCCAATATAAATGCTTGGCTCAATGGGAACATGCTCTACAGGCTTCGTCATGAAGACAAAACCTATTGCCGAATGTGTACGGGAACAGACGAGGATGTGGAAAAAACAATCTTTCATTGGTAAACAAGTAGTACGCTTGCGAGAACGGGAAGGATTCGAGTACTTTAGGATAAAGTCCATCCTCATGATGAAGTGTAGTGCCATGGAAGGGTGAGTTTAGTACCTCGCCAATGAGGTTTTCTAGGCAAATGCGACTGAGCAAAAGGCTGATAGACAATAATCATCCTGAAGAAAGAACAAATAAATGCAGCAAAGTCCACGATACGCTTCCCTAACAAACAACAAATGGACAACTGATCCCACAGAAGAGTGTCCATTATTCTCTCTTCTTGATCGACGCATGATATGTCTCAAAAAACAAACCCAGACAACTTGAATTGTTACTTCTTCTTTTCCCACCATTTACCACTAAATGTTCGCATACTCGTACAAACAGCCGCCCATAAAATGCAATTCAGACGTCTTAATGACGTCAGTAAATTAATGTCTAATCACTTTGATCACTAACCTGCCACAAGTGGAAAACACGCAACAACAACATTAACAAAAGTGCAAGCAACTGCACCCAAAACGACGATACAAAAGCAACAAAAAGAGAAAACAAAACTAATTTCACACGTAGACGTAGAAAACTTTATGAACCCAAGGGAAAGCCTCTAAGATCTCTTCTGCCAGTAGAAACAAAACAAAACCACAAAGGGAACCTTCACGTCATCCACACTCTCTCAAGTGAGCTGGATCTGATCCGGTATTGCAAGGCATTTCCTTGTTTACCTGACCGAAGGCGAAAACCACAATACGCGTTCATTTATTGGTAATGCCCAGATAATAGCCAGATTCATCCGACTTGATGAACCGGCAAACGCACGCCACATAACAAAACGCGCATTCCGGGCCGCAATCTAGACCAACAAGGCGCGAAGGGTGGGGGGGGGGAATACCAGTGAAGCTAGAAATCTGATTCTAGCAACGAAACAGGCAAACAAAAAAAAAAGAGCAGACAAAAAAAAAGCCCCATCATCCCAGAACTGTGTGTAGATTTCTTGCAGCAGATTCCCTACGTGCCGCAGATTGATGATTCCCGCTAGAAGAATAAGATGTTATGTTGTAGATCGCCGCGCTTTTCGATCGAGTGGTCGGACGAGGTAAGAAGACGCGCTCCAGATGCGGAATTACTATTGCGTCTGCTTACCTTACATATATACGTGAGCGCGTAATTATTTCACAATACCTCTTCGCCAATTATGGCATGAACTAATTTGAGGAATCCGCTAAGGGAAAAAAACTGAGAAGACTTACAGACCCTGGATGCAAAATCATTTCATAGTACCTTTGACATAAGAAAGTGACCAACAATGGCTCATCTTACCCATCAGATTGAAGCGAGAGTATAGTCAAAACCTTGGTCATATCGCAAAATATAAAAAACGGTTACCAGATAGCAATGACACTTTTCCCAATTGTCATATTTCAACAGCTGTCAAAGTTACCAATGACATTCAGCTGTCAGAATGTTCTGTAAGGGTTGCCATCACGCTTTCATAATGTGAGGAGTCTAATAAAAAAAATTATTAAGATTCCAGCTCAGTTGAGAACTTCGCCGTGAGATCGGTCAAGGTGCAGGCAATTCGTCGTTTGAGACTGAGTCCACTTTTTTGGACCTTAAACCACCAAATAGACAGAGATTTATGCGAAATGAAGAAAACATAGCAACCGTTGAGATCAGTATCCAAGTTGACCCAGAAATGTCGATCAATTGAATTGGGCATTGACAAAGTGTCAACCCGGCTAGATTTGGGCCTACATCCGCATAATATTCTGGTAACGAAAAAATCGAAGTCACATGACCATAGACAAGGCCGTAAATTCGTTAATTGGGCACCAGAAATGTTGACCGGAGGTCCGGGATTTGGCCTAGAAATCATCTGCACGGACGAGGTCCATTTTTGGCTCAGCGACTGTGTCAACAAGCAAAATTACCCTTATTGGAGCGAAAAGAATCCAGAAGAGTGTTTGTTGGGGTTTATGCCATGGCGGCACCATAGGAACTTATTTCTCTTGAAATTAGAAAAGGCACACCTATACTGTCAATAACAGTAGAGCCTCGGGTATATGGTGATGCAAATCGACTTTCTGTGGGCAGAGCTCGACAACAAGACGCAGTTACATTCATACGAATACCAAACGTTCAAAGATTATTTTCTTTGGGGCTACGTCAAGTTCTTAGTCCACGTTTTCTCAAGCTTTTTGGATGAGCTTGAGGCCAACATTCGAGACGCTATTGCCTGAAAAAACACACGGCATATTGGACCGAAACAACTCAAAATTGGGCTTGAAGGACTGCCAGCGGTTATTTTACACATAACGTTTAATGCTATTCTACACATAATGACATGAAGTCAGAATCAGTTTCATATCTTCATTTGAATTCCAGAGAACCTTTGTCCAATAGCATATATTACTTGTCTCCACCTCCCACACAAGAACATAACCGATTCAAGCAAGTCCTTCCGCCGATTAAATAGCTATCGAATGTCCTACATCCCTCGGCTTTTATTACAATAACTCAACCATTATATTGCCATCTTTTCGGTTTTGCCTCCATCAGCAGCAATAAAAATACCGAATCCCTGCCCTAATCGCGTCCACAATAACTATTAACTCAAATCACCCATAAACGCAAACTAATTCGCCGTCGTCAAGTCACAATTATTTCTCAACTATATTACCCCCCCCAAAAAGCCGAGTAATTGAATCGGGAACGCTAATCCGTTACATCCTTGACCACGGCAAATTGTCTCATGACTCCATGGAACCATGGAACCATGGAACCACCACCACTAGTACACAATGAGAAAGAAATTAAATTTTGAAATTATGTCGCCAATGAATTCACAGACTTAAGTGGGGGACATCAGTCGGTCTCGGTCTCGGTCTCGGTTTCGGTCCACCCAACTCTGGGACAGATTTTATGACCATGTTCGCAAAAGATAACTTAAAAACTTTTATTGATTCGAATCGAATGAAAGAGGACCTGACTACGTGTGTGGTCTTGAGAGGATTAGGTGTGTACGTATACTACTCGTACGTATCGGTGGGACACGAAATCATTATTGTTAGTTAATAGCGAACTTAATGGCAATTTACAATCATTTTAAGTGCTCATCCTACGGGATGATGATTTCAGTTTGTAAAGAGGACTTTTAAGTTTGAACTAATGAGCATCAGGTAACCAGTGCTGCTGGTTCTTCTTACCTCCTCCTGGTTGGTGTGAATTTATTTGTCTGCCAGCGTGGTTTCTTTGGATTTTATGAGCCCCACTGCAGTCAGAAGGACTAGCTGACTATTAAAATTGTGGTTTATTGGCGATGATGATTGCATTTGGAACTAAAGGTGGGGTCTTTTTGGCTTTTTATCACTTTAAGGATCTCCGCTCCGGAGACAGTTGTCATAATAAGTTTTGTTGAGTAGTTTAAATGACAGAATAAAAGGTTGCTGATGTGATTTGTTGTTAAGGAACTCATTTAAAAATAAATAAATCAAAATATAATGGTACTAGACTTAATGAAATATCCTGTAAGACACTCATCATTTCGATTCGCTTAAATCCAAGCCCAACAAGATTGAAAAAAAAAATTACCCATATCAAGTGTCGACGTGATGACAAATATGTCCTCAAGGAAAATGGAAGTGAAAAAATGTAATTAAAGTCATGTAAAATGTGCGACAAACAAGATTACAACACCAAGATCGCTAAAAAAAAAAAAACAAAAAGAGACACAAATCACTTAACTGGATTAGCTGCATTTCTCACACTATTCGCCTAACTTGATGTAATAGACGACCGACCGACCGACCGACCGACGACGATCGCGATGAAAAGCAATCCACGATCACTTTTTAGATTGATCGGAACGCGCAGGCCAGATACCAATTGGGAATGTTTGACTCGATTTGATCAGTGATCGTTGTCATACAGGTTGTTGCGTCTCCAATGCTGATCTTTGATGTTTTCATCAAAAACACACAAAACAAGTAGGTAGATCGATGTTATGGATCGTTTTTCAAATTTTTACCCACTGCACTCAGGATTGATGGTGATGAGCGTAAAGAGTAGGGAAAGTTTGACGGGTTTTCTGCACGTGAAATTAGCCAACAACTTTCGATCTTGAAAGTCATTCAAATGAATGTCAAGTGAAACAGAATTAAATAGAGAATTTATTGATAACTTTTGACTTGTGGTGGGCCTTTGATTTAAAGTGAAAGTGTCGGCCGAAGCTTGCACCTGTGCAATTGCGATACCTATCCAAAAAGAGAGTACCAATCTACCTACAGAAGAAATTTACAGACTATTTCAGAAATAAAATAGTGGACTACGATACCGACGATGGGGTAAGGCAGTATAACGTCGCAGGCGATGTACCTGAGGGCTCCTTACTTGGGCCGACGATGTAGACATCGTTCTTGAAGAGTTAGAGCATGACTGCAATGAAACCATCGGGATAGTAAGGACTGGCTTGTAGGCATGAACCTACAACTAGCAGAGGATAAGACTGAGGTAGTACTTATCAGCAACAAATGAGTTATGGAGACTGGAGAGTGGGCGTGGTTCAATACTTTGGTTAACTTTTAAGCAACATCTGTTACATCCAGCGAAGCAGTGAAGAACAACGGCCGATCATATTGAAGGACTTAAACAAAGGAACGGACTACTTTTGGCAAGAGTTACGACGTCGGCTCCCAAATATGGGCTGACGCACTGAAGACGAAGTTACATAGAAAGAAGACAGAGGCAGTTTACAGAATCAATGCATTGGGAGAATGCAGCGCCTTTCCAACAGCCTTATAGGACGCGGCATGCGTAGTGGCTGCCAATAGACATCCTCTTCAAAGACAACGATTCCAGTACCGTGGAAAGCAAACCTGGAAGAGATAGATGGAACTCTGGATGTTTCAAAGCACACCTTCATAGATTTGGATGTACAGAACCTGTGGAAAAGATGGAACACATAAAACTCTACTTCCACTGGAGTTTAACCTCAGAGAACCTCATCAGACTGATGTTCACCATGCAAGAAGCTTGGGGAAACAGTCAGTCAACCCATGGCTACGTTCAATGCTTAACCTCGGTACCGCGATACACACGAAAGGACTAAGGAGACTATTAGTAGTTGTCCTGCAATATTTAGCCAACCTTGGGAATGAAGACGATAATGGCCTCTAGATTGTGTGGAAAACAACTAGGACTTTCTGCTTAAGGAGTCACAGTGAGGAAGTGTACCTATATTCTTCCGGCTGCCTTGTGCTATCTCCATAGCCTTAAGTGTATTTATCTGGGGAAGGAATGTGGCATATATAGCTTCAGCTTATGTCTGTCACCTTTTTCATATTCTCTGCGTCTCTAAATGAGATGAACTCTGTTTGCGCTGGCTTGCAATATGATGCAACAGCCTCTTCAAAGAACTTCCCACCAAAGCCAGATAATATGACAAGATTTCTGGATCTCAATCAGAATGATACCATCAGACACAGACGTTTTGAAAGACTCAAGACTTCGCCTGGCCTATTGAACACTTTCGGGGAGTTGATCCTTGTCGTACTCGTAACTTGTAAGCAAGAACTCATGGGCTTGGTGTTTTGTATTTTTATTCAAAGAACATATGTATAATTTATGAAATGGCAATAGATTGAACAATATCATTATAAAGCAAATGGAGAATGTATTCATCTGCAGCTTGATTCGGTGTAACATCGGTTTTACGTTGTGTTTTGGTGATTTTGAAATTTCTTCCTTCATATTCTTCTCGAAGCTGCTTTTCCAATGTATCTGCTGCCTGTAACATACTCCTAAAGCGACATTGTGCTCTCTCAAATTCTCTTAAGCGTTTATCAAAGGCAGCCATGCCTGGTGGAAGTGGTTCACTAGGTTCATCGTCAATATCGTCTGGCTGTCCTCCTTCCATTGTTATGACAAGTAATCTTGGTTCACAAACTTCTGGGTGTTGAGGTTCAATTAATATCTCGAAATAAACACCACCGCAGTCCTTGTCGATTCCACTTAATGTCTTTAGCCAATTTCTATATGAATTTAGAATTTCATCAATTTTTTTTAGACCCATGAATTGTTGCCGAAAATTTACGAAGTTGCCCATAGTTGAACTGGATTTTTCTGAACTGAAATTTTTTCAAATACTGAAGTTGATCCTGTCAAGCCCCTGCATTTATACCACCAAAAAAGGGACTTGTAATTAACAGGTAGCTCATTAGATGTCCTTAATAATCCTTAATAACATTAATTGGGGGTTTTCCCAAAATTATCGCCACCTGTTATTGAGTAATGAGTTTTTTTTTAAGTGAACTACAATTAGGGTTAAAAAGTTAATTCTATTTCTTTAGAATTACAGGTAGCGGTTGCATAAAGCAATAAACTATCGGCACGAAATTTCATGACAGAGATTTGCGATCTCGACTGGTCACACTACTTCCCCTACGATAATCTTCTACGTCAATAATCTATTACAATAGAGAATGATACTGAAGACCATCGACCTTCTTCGTATTATTCTCCACTTGGAGGACAGATTGCCCACATCCTGATACAGTTTAGTGCGGACATACTTAAGCCATAGGAGTCCGTTGTTTTACCCCCGGAAAAGGGACAAATACCAACGGAAACATTATTGAAAACTACAACCAAAGACACGAAGCGAAATAAGGCCTTACTAAGTCGGGTTAAAAGAATACAAAGCGCACTTGTGATACCAATAGACGACAGATCAGTGAGGGCATCAAAAGAGGGGACTTTTTGCAGACAGATCAGAAGATGAAACATATTTTTCTTCCTTTCCTTGTTTTTGCCATTGAAGAGAACGCCCAGAGGACTTGCGTGTCCACCTATGGGACAGAATCATGTGAGAACAGTGATCCAAAGGCATACTTTGAATACTTAAACAAGCTTTTGATTCCTTACAGAATTTCGGTTTAACTGAAAAGTAAGGAACCTTTTTAGGCGAAATCCTAAATCATCTCACTTTACTGTGTTACTACTGGTGCGCCTGTGGGATTCTCCGGTTTGACCTCAGGAAGTACTGGCAGGTTTCCCGGTTTTATATCACTTCACTTGGCCGTTTTTATTTTTCTTTTCATTTAAGTGATCCCATAAATTTTTTATCTGGCAATCCTGTAGAAGCGTTGAGTGGCAATTCCCTTTTGACTGGGATGGAGTAAGCTGATGTGGATCAAAGAACGGATAGGAGATACTCTGTCGCTCAAAACATCCACCAATACAAGTGTTCGTTACAGAAACATTTACCGGACGCTAGACTAGATTTTGGCGGATTTTAGTGAGAAAGACCTTAGCTAATAATTCTAAGTGGCTCGTCAGATTTGTCGACTTTTAGGGATGAGTACTTTTTAATTCTAGCGCCCCGTTTCATTTTCTAGCGCTTTTACTTGCACCGATACTTAGTGTAGGATTCGTGAAAATGTTCTATCTCGGGATTTTGATAAATTCTGATAATACAATAATATAGAAAAGTCGAAAAAAGTGGGTCTGAAAATGCTGTCTGTCAGCGAGGCTACAGCCTAAACGGTTAAACGGATTTTGATCAAACTTCCCATCTAGGGTCTGTGAGGTAATCCCTAGAGGCGAAATTGGAATTTTTGTTCTAGCCCTAGAATTAACGGTACTTTACTTAAGGCCAAATTAACAAAAAGCAGATTTGCTGGAAAGCGGTTCCTACGATTTTTTTTCAATTTCGGCAATAAGATGGCGTACCAAATTTTTGCCCAAAAACGTTTGTAATTGTACTTTAAGCCAAATTGGTAAGAAACTGACTTGCTGGAAAACGGCCATACCAATTTTGTTTAAACTTTATGCTGAATCGAGATTAGATACATGCTATAAAATGGCTTACAGCATTTTGGCCAAAATTTGTTATAACGGCACTTAAGGCCAATTTGGTTAAAAAACGGGTCAACCGATTTCATTCAAATTTTTAGAGTGTATAAAACTGTGCTAATGCTAAAAGATGGCGTAGAAAATTGTTGGCTAAAAGTGATAATAACGGTACTTTTTGTAGGGTCAAGCGGTTTTAGCCAATTTGCTCGAAAACGGCTCTAACGATTTTTTTTAAATTTTATATTTATGCTAATCTTGTAAAGTCTTATTAAATAGCGTACCGAGTTTATAGCCAAAATTGCTTAAAACGGTACTCTACTTATAGCAACCTTAACAAAAAATCGTTTTACTCCCACGAAACGCGGCCAATATCTTTCTTCATTGATGTAAAAGAATATCCTCGTAGTTGCATATGGAAATAGTGTGACCAGGCCACATGTTCGTATTTCTGTCATGCAATTTCGTGCTGAAAGTTTATTGCTTTATGCAAGGGCTACCTGGAATTCTTAAGAAATAGAATTAACTTATTTCACGGATTTCCCTAACCCTAATTGTAATTCACTTAAAAAAAATTCATTACTGCGCCTCAATAACAGGTGGCGGTAATTTTGGAAAAACCCTTATTAAGGACATTTTATTTAGCTACCCGCTAATTACTTGTCTCTTTTTTGGTGGTATAAATACAGGAGCTCAACAGGACCAAGTTCAGTATTTGTAAAATTTCAGTTCAACCATGGGCAATCTAGTAAACTATCGGCAACAATTCATGGGTCTAAGAATGGTCGATGAAATTCTAAGTTCATACAGGAGTTGGTTAAAGATATTAAGTGAAATCGAAAAGGACTGCAATGGTGTTCATTTCGAGATATTAATTGAAGCTCAACACCCAGAAGTTTGTGAACCCAGATTACTTGTCATTACAACAGAAGGACAGCCAGACGATATTGGCGTTGAACGTATTGAACCACTTCGACCAGGCATGGCTGCCTTTGAGAAACGTTTAAGAGAATTTAAGAAAGCACAATGCCGCTACAGGAATATGTTACTGGCAGCAGACAAAATGGAAAAGCAACTTAAAAAGGAATACGAAGGAAGAAATTTCAAAATCACCAAAACACAACGTAAAACTGATGTTGCATCAAATCAAGCTGCAGATGAACATATTCTTAATTTGATTTATACCGATGTTTTTCAAGCTTTTTCCATTTCATAAAATTATATGTATTTATATTCTTTGAATAAAAATAAGAGAAACACCAAACTCATATGTTGTACTTTAAACTTACGTCAAGGAGAAACTCCTTTGTCATGGTTGTCCCCGAAAGTATTCTATAGGCCAGGTGAAGTTTTAAGTCTTTCAAGACGTCTGTTTCTGATGGTATCATTCTGACTGAGATCCAGAAATCTTGTCATATAATCTGGCTTTGGTTGGAAATTCTCTGGAAAGGCTGTTTGAAGCTAGCCCGTCAATCCTAATCAGCTTCAGAGGTAGCAATTGCACTCATGACACTAAGAGTGGATAAATCGCTTAGAATGCAGCACTGTCAGTCGTGGCATCCCCCAGGGCGGCGTACTTTGACGCCATCTATTTTTTAAGTTAAACTATAAGCAAAGCAACAGCGAAAGCCTCGTTTAATTGCGTGCAGTAGTCTTCTATGGAATGTGACGTTAACGTTAACTTTCGTTGATTTGTTTGGAGCGACAAGGTCACATTTTCCAGTTTTCGAACAGATTTCCGTTAAATTTGTTTACTACCCCGACTAAAATGCAGACCTCAAAGGCTCGCTGCTATGTATGAGCGAAGATTTGATGGGAAAGATTCAACTGGGTATACAAGCTGTATAGTGATTGACTAAGACGACTTTCCAAGTCTAAATTAAACCGTATGGCATCGTCCAAAGGATCCTAAACTACAAGAGGGCCTAGTAACATTGTTGACCCATCTATTTATAGTATGATACCTGCATTCGCAGCATATATGCAGTCAAGCAATCCGAATGTCATAATAATGCATTTATGCGAAACTTTATCACCAACGTCTCGGTCTCGGCCGACTGAAATGTATCTAAAGTGCAGGAATCCCCGTAGTCGTCTTCCAATCTGCATATCCACTCTACATTATTTCCATAAATTTCCTTAACCGTCACGTAGCAGGCTCTCTTCGAACGTCAGTCGCTGACAATAATGTCACAACTTCGATGGCTTTTACCAAATCAATTGCCATCCCAAAAAGACACCATCACCACAAGACACCTTCTTCCATCAAGACCATCTTGGGTGCGCGCAATCTTCTTACAAAGTTGCATCTGACCAGGTTCAAAGCAAAACCAAAAAACCAAGGAGAATCCTCGTACCGGATAAAAATAGGTATATAAACGGAGTCGGTGTAGGGTTACATACGTGGTAAGCAACATTGTTGCCGCAAATGTGATTGAGAGGAAAAACAATTTCAACCTGTATCAGTGCATCTGTATCTTTTTTTTTTTTTCGGCAAGACGAAAGGCTTACGTTCGACATCTTGTTTGCACGAGTGCTCCGCGCGCCGCTGCCGCTAACTCTGAGGACACAAGATCAGAGACTGGTGGCGGCACCAGACAGATAGACAGACAACGTTGCATAAGAGGAGTCCACAACAATGCTGCTGCTGCTGCTGGCCAAAAGATAGGATCAATCTTTGTGTGAGCGCCCAACCAATGCTGCTACTACTAGTGGATAGAGATTGTCAAGACTTGAAGATTGATTTGACTTGAGGTGACAAAGTCCCTGGGTCTAGAGCTCCTTCAGCACATGGTAATGAGGGTAATTAAAGTCATGAACCTTCAGAATTTATGTCCCACTGTTTAAAATCAATATTCCCAAGAGAGGACAACACCACCGAGACCCAGCCAAAGGAGCATAAGGAAAAGGTTAACATGACACACACACACAAAGCTCAGGCATATTCATGTGTCACCACAATACGGCTCCCACTTTACACAAGAGTAGTATCTCCTTCTTGTTGCCGGTATTTTAATTAGATGTAATTTTTGTTACCCCTCTGCGAGAAACATTAAGAAGGGCATCCTCCTCATGCAGTAATTACAACAACCTGCCCGATGTCGGTGTCGATGTTCGACAAGGATTCTCTCTGAGAAGAATTTTTATAACTCGGGACATAAATTCACTTGGAATTAAACGAACACGGTTCGTTTTCCGCTTTCCTTGCGATTAGAAAGAAAGTTAACAGGTTCACCAGGCGGCGGCGGTGGCGGGAATATTGAAGATTTAAATATCTTCCGGGTTATATCCTGGTAGAGGTATTGAATTGTGAAACACTCTTCAAGAGGCCGAGGCGTAATTAAGAAATTTTATTTAATTGGTGAAGCAGTTTACACGATGAAATTGGAGAATGAAACAAAGACTGGGTCCTTTAGCAACGACACATAAACATAATCTCTTTTGCGCGTGTAACTAATTGGCTGGCAAGGAAGCAGAGTTCAAGGGCGTCTAGAAGGTGTTAAGTGGGTTGTAGGCTTATTAAACTCTTCATGGTGTTGCTTTCCGTATTTTAGAGCCTTTTTGTGCATTGTTTAGAGCCATGGATAACAGTATGAAGACTGGAATAGGACGAGGACAAAGAAAAGAGACGAAGAACTACTAGGGGATCATCATCAAGGATACAGCAGAAGAACAAGCCAAAGAAGTCATGAAGCTCTGTGCCAATGCCGCCAAGGTTTGTTACAAAGAAAGGACCAACATTTTTCACAAGTTCATTCTCCCAATTGGATTTGTCATGCTCGACAAGAGTGCACATGCTGTCGAACAGATACTGACAAAGAACTGCTCATGCAGATATGAAGGAGACTAGACATCGTCTGAAATGATTTGTTTAGAGCCGCGTGAAAGCTTGGACGCTGTTTCCTCTTTCGAGATTCGATCCTGCTAAGCCAAATGTTTCCCACTTATGCTTCTTGCATCTGTCAGAGCAACAGAAGGATTCAAACGTGTAGACTGCACTCATTATGATATTAGGTGGAAATGGATCTGGCCTCATAGCCTCACTTAACTACCAAAGTCCTTAACAACATCTGCACACACAAAACTATGCCATAAGCTAGGCTCTAGTCTTTACTCCTCTCAACCTGCAACCTGGTTGGTAGTGCCTTAACATCCATCCGTTGTGGAGTTTCTCATGAGTTCACCCAGAGTCAGAGTGACATTTGCGCCGAGAATGCTCACAACAAACAGTCTCATCACATGACATCGTGCACGTGATTCTATACTCCCACAAGTGCTTTCCAAAGTATTGCTCTAATTACCACTTCAACAGTCATTTCCACTTGAATCCTTAAAAATTAATTGAAAAGCAATTCTGCCAATATTCGTGTTTGGAAGGGGCTCTTCGTGACATCAGTTGACACTCACAATTCAATTACAAGGACCATCGCCTGCGTTTCGAGATGTGAAACAGTCTGAGACGAAGCATCAAATTCAGCTCACGTAGTTTCCTTCATAACCCACTTAAGAGAACAATGCCACGTCCACGACGACGATAGAAATCTTCTTCTTCGAACGAATTTTCTCTCCTCTCGTTTCCTTGTGCGCGTTTATGACCCAAGGAGCAAAAAAAAAAAAAACAAGAACCCCGTAGCAATAAAACGCAAAGGAAATAGTATATACCGGCAAGAGCGCCTGTTTGAATTCCAGATAAAATCTCACTAATAGATGTTTAATGGTACGTGCCAGAGTCCATCCATCTACCGGACATGCTGTTACACGACCGAGATTCATGTCCATCCTAGGCAAGAGTCGCGTCATGTCGCCATCGCCATAGCCATCATCAACATCATATTTGTCTTCGTGGAAACTTTAAATATCTCGCATTGTGACAAACGATTTAATTGGAAGCAGGAAATTATTCCTCCAAAGGGGCTTCTGCTGCACATCTCAATTTGGCAAAAGCCATCGGTGATTGAATCATTGGTTTGTTGGTGGGAGAGGCGCTCCGCTGGGGGAGCGCCGCCGAGTGTGTCTATTTTAATGGAAAACATCCACGTAATTGCTCTGGAGCACGTTAACACGAAGGAATTCCCTTTCGACTTTATGCCACAAAGAAAGATGCATGCACGACGACGACGCGGTGCCATATGGTTTCCATTTTGGTCTTGGGCTGAATATCGTGCAAGGAATATCGTGTTGGTCACTCACTGGGGTGTTTCACCATCCCATCTCAACTTGGACGTATGAATTATCAAGTCTCTGGTGCTCTCATCATCATGATCATCATCACCCATCAACGGGCGTCAGACAATACGCACACAGTTGGTCTCTTTTGATTCTGACTGCTCGCAGTGAAGTGAAGTGGAGTGGATTGCAGTCCTTGTGGTCTATGATGCGTGATACTTATGACAAGCAACGCATGCTTGTGGTTTTATCTCTGGAACTCGATATGTGATGATGATGAGGGATAACCGCCTCTTCCCCTCTGTCATGCTTGCGTTCTAGTCATGGAATGAATTTTGATCCAAAAACAATTTGATGGATGCACAGGTAAACAGAAATTCCAATCTTCAATCGGACGAATGATGTTGGAATTACTAGCTTTGAGAGGATTTGTTTAATACAAATATCTGCTCTGCACTGAGAAGGGATACAAAGAACTCATGGTCTAGGAATCTATTGAACAGTATGCAGCTGATTGATTTGCATTTCAAAGCAGCACATTTCTTTCACAGTTCAAAGAGACTTATGACTTAATACACGCAGGGGAGGAATGTAACTTTAGTTAGGAATGCGATATGTGAATCATTTTCATCGAATTCTATAGCACAGCGTTCCGCTTCGATCCGGTCACAGTCATTTCAAGTATTTCCCATCATATAAATTCTAACAGACTGATCATTTGAACTCCGCCACAATCCGGCCTTCCATATACACAGGAGTAATTTTGACAGTCCTTTTTCAGTTTTGGATTTGACACATACCAGTGTGGCCTTGAACTTGGCAAATCGACAGTAAATGCCTTATAAAGTGGCCTGCTGCATAGCATGTCACAAACTTTGACAACCTAACCAAGGTGCTATGTCTAATGGGAGTTGGAACATTGACGCCAGCCTTATCCTTAGCGACAAATTCCACTCAAAAGAAGTCTGGAGAAGGGGAGAGGTCAATAACGTCCATGTCACTGATGGGTCTAAAAAGATTGTTGAGTTCCTGTTGAGTTCCGAGACATTTCGTGGCTTGTATGGCAATGGAATGATAGACGCAATAATAAGGGTCAATCATTGGCAGTCTGTTCCTTCAATCCTTTTAAATCCAAAGCTAACTTGAACTTAAACAACCTGGTCAATGAAAGTGCACTTACAGGTCAAGTCGCGAATCGAGAACTACTTATGCCAAATGGACGGCAAGCAACGTTCCTCACTGGTGGATGCTGGTGACTCGTTTAAAAATAATAAAGAGAGGAACCTCAGAGTGATAAGAAATCCACCAGTCATCTGTGACCAAGCTGGCAAATAACCATCGGGAACAAGGCCATCGATAAATGTTCCTTTACGAATGCCTTGACCCAGAACAGTTTACCAAAAGCCATTCTAAAATTCATATACTTACTGTGAATTACAAACGAATGCAAAAATCACATACAGCTCCCCTCAGTTAATTCAGACAAGGAGACGCACCTTCTTCTCTCTTCCAATTTACACAACAAACCATGTTTCTGGACTCATCGCCCTTTCGGGCTCGAGAGAAGATCAGATTTGAAGTCACCTCTCTGCCAAATGACAAATAAATTGCTGGCTCTTGCACTGTTCGTACTCTACCTAGACCCACTTTTAAGAAACAAGTTTCAGTTGTAACCCAAAACTCTTGGAGGCATACTTTCCATGACAATAGTCGCAACTATTTCAAATTTCCACCCAAGCAATTAGCAACGAACTAGAACCTGTTTGCGCATTCCAGGTAATCCCATTCAACTTAGTGCCAAACCAAACCTACTTAAGTATAAAAAGCCTAATTACATTTCCAAACAGTATCAGATAGAACTTAATATCCAAGATGGTAAGTACTCCTCTCTAAACTGAGTTAGAAAAAAAAAAAAAAACTTTTTTTTTGTAGAAATTCCTCATTGCCGCATCTTTCTTGTGCCTTGCACTTGTTGGGCAAATCCAAGGAGGTAGTCTTCGTGGACTAGTTCGAATGCCTCATCAGGTTTATGGACCTCCGCTGCTCGAAGGTGAAATTCACATCGATGAAACCGCGTCCATTCCTGAAGAAAAGGAGACCACAATTATAACAGCACCTCTTCCTGTGCCATCCCCTGAATATGGAGCACCAGCTGTGGTAGCTGAAGTTGAGCGTATTCCATTCGAAGATAGCCTTCCTCATGTTGATAGCCATGTGAACTTTGGTACTCCAGCGCCTGCTTACTTGCCACCTGTAACACCAGAGCTTCCACATCTGGAGCCAGGTCTCCCCGACTTGCCAGAAGCTCCATTTGTGCCCATCCCAGAAGTACACAACACCTACTTGCCGCCAGTTAAGGAATTACCAGAAGTTTACTTGCCACCAGCTCCAACACATGAGTATCTACCACCGGCAACACCAGCACCAGAGCTTCCATACCTTCAACCCGGTCTACCCACTTTGCCAGAAGCTCCATTCGTGCCAGTTGAAGTGCCCATCCCAGAAGTACACAACACCTACTTGCCGCCAGTTAAAGGATTACCAGAAGTTTACTTGCCACCAGCTCCAACACATGAGTATCTACCACCGGCAACACCAGCACCAGAGCTTCCATACCTTCAACCCGGTCTACCCACTTTGCCAGAAGCTCCATTCGTGCCAGTTGAAGTGCCCATCCCAGAAGTACACAACACTTATTTGCCACCATCAAATGAGTACCTTCCACCAGCCACACCAGCACCAGAGCTGCCTCTTCTAGAGCCAGGCCTTCCATCTTTGCCAGAAGCTCCAGAAATTCCTGAAATACCAGAGCCTGTTCCCGAGGTGCACAACACCTACTTGCCTCCAGTTAAGGAAGTTGAGACTACTCCAGCTCCAGTGGTCGAGATCGAGACTCCTCATACGCCAAGTGAAACTTATGGAGCTCCACCAGTGCATTCAGCTCCCGAATACCCCGAGATAGTTGAACTGCCAGAAGTTCCAGAAATCCCCACCACCATTGAAGAAGAAAAACCAGGCGGTTACCATTATACTCCACCAAAGGTACCCTTTGACCTCCCAAAAGTGACAGTACATGCTCCTGTCTTGGTGAAAGAAGTCAAGCCACATGTCCACGTTGAGTCACACTTCATTGATATTCCCGTCAAACATGAACAAATCCTTGTTCACCCAGTTGCGCCAGTAATCGGACACTACAATGTGCCAACAAAGGACATTCACACCACTCTAGCTTTCCCCAATTTACACGGACTCGTAGGTCACTCGGAATTCACCCATAACCACGCCAGTAGCGCCTCATCTTCAAGCCATCAGGTAACAATCCCTCGTCAAAGTTATCAACTACTACAATTCAATAAAAAATTTCAGGTGAATAAGTATGTCGTGCCAGGACATGTCCAATTCCAGCCAACAGTCACCCATGACACTGTTCTGGTTGAAGAGCTCCAACCCTTTGCACCGGCTTACACCTTCGAGTCAATCCATTCTGGATCTAAGAAGCATTCCTCAGGATCATTCAGTCAAAAGGTCTCCGTCGTCGGCCACCACGATTTGTCATCATTTGGTGCTCAGTGGTAGTGGAAACGCCCCCAACTACCCTTAGAGCTCCAAACCTCTTATTGAATTATTCCCTTTGTTGTTACTTCTAATCAAATAAATAAAGTTTACACTTTTTTCCAAAAATGAGTACTCGTATGTCCTTAGGGAAAAATTGTTCATTCAATTAGAAAGGGATGACGGCAAGAACTAACCTCAAAATTGGAAAAGGAACTACCCCTCAAAAACCTACAGGAAGCGCATCTTGATTAAAGTAATTTCTTGTATTATACACATGTACATCCACACAACAGGATCTACTTATCCGTCGTACATTGTCAAGGAGAAGATTAACCGGTGGCATGGAGGCCAAACAAATATTATCTCTTCCTAAATAGAGTTATGTACATGACATGACAGTGGAATGTAGTGAAGAGAGTTCAGGCCACCATAAAAGAGAAAGAGGAAGGATGTATGGATCTCCTATCCCCCAGATGAGGATAAGCGAAAAATAAGGTAAAAAATGAAGAAAAAAAACCGACCTAACGATACAAGACAAGAAACGAAGAGCAGGACAAAAAAATAACGAAAAAAAAAAACAACACACAGCTTTGAAATCCCTTTTTTACTTCCTTGCATTATTTGGCCCAACATGATTGTAAATATCAAATGGTTATCTGTGATGGACAGTGGCGTCACGCAGCGGTAGCGGTACTTTTTACTTGCATCACTATTCACCCCCAAATAGCTCCACTACTCGAATAAGTAAAAAAAAATATTGCACGAGTTGACAGAAGCTAAGCATCATCATCGAAAATCTAGTACAATATCTAAATGTCAATCCCTGCCATTGACTCTGTTCAGACAATTATTCTAACTTAGGCTGAGGGAACCCTTAAATATGTAACAATAATGTCAAGAACTATATATATAATTCAGATAATTTTAAGAAACATAAACCCAAAATTTTGTGAAAAAAAAATTTACAAAATCTGGTTCAAAAAGCTTTCTTCAAACGATTGTCAGTCTTACCAATATGCGCTTCCGATAATAATCTGACAAGAACAAGCTCAAACATTCATGTGACTGTCAGATTTTGTCTCAATTTTTCTCACAATTAGATGACTGATCTGACAGTCCTTTTTGTGACAATTTTATCTGACTTAAAATTAGTCTGTTCACATGATTGGTAGATGAGTGCTCAAGAACATTTGACATAACCGTTGTCAGAAGTTGTCAGACTCGTTGCATTAGCTTTAACTTTTTTTCTAACGAAATTCGCGTACTTTTTGCACAAAAATTTCGAAGAGTGGGGGTAAAATTCTCTTTAGCTAGAAAGCTAAAATTACGAAAAAGTAAACGAACGGGTTGAACAAGAAAAAGTTGAAAATACACTGGTTTGATAGATTTGACAATTTTCATAAACCAGCCCAAAGAAATAGCTTGGACTAAAATTCACAGCATGGGAAAATTTCTCTCTTCTGCGAAAAACTACGAAAATTCTCCGTACGCGACAGATTTTCGATAAAATTCGTAAATTTTCGTAAAAATTCGCGAACGGACCTAATGACTTCAAGCTTATCGCTGTCACCAAATGCTCTGTCACAATTTCAGAATGGGGGGAAAATGGATACTTGTTTACTGAAATTTTTTTAATATTTTATTTCTTTATAATATTTTATAACGAGAACCTATTGACTGATGGAAAACAAACTATCATCGTGCAAAAATAACAATACGAGGCCGTAATGTGGTGCATAAGCGAGTGTCAAGGCCCAACTATAATTGCACTAAGCGTGCGATAGCTAGTGTCATAAGTGAACGAAAATTCTGTTCAGACGCTGAGTGCATCAATAACTGCAAAGGAACGTAGCCATATGTCATATCGTTTTAGCGCCACGTACGGAATAGGCGAATGAAGACGATCTCTACGTGACACTAAAGTGGACGAAAACTTGACGAAACTGAACGAAAAGTCATTGTGTATTCGGATGACTATATACGACAGTGTCCAGATCCTTCATTAAATTGTGATTGAGTCTTCAGAATACCTTTCTCTCGAAATGCTTTAACATAGCCCCAAATAGCGTACGGCTTCACTTTTCATTGGCACGGACCCCACTGCCCTCGTACATTGCCTGCAGTAGGTCTCTTCCGAGACACAATCCAAATCAAATACCATCTGCTTAGCCATGGCCACCAAACCAAAGCCACCTGTGTTGTGTATTTATCTCACACTCTGTCTACCAGTCGGCTACCTTCTTCTGTTTTGGGTGATTCCAAGTGGTGGTTAAGGTGGCTTAAAATGATGGCATCAACATCAACACGATAACAACAACAACAAGAGGAATGATGTTGATGATGTTAATAATGATGCAACAAAGTTTCAATGTTGTTTGGCAAGAAACAGAAAAGGGAAGAAAAATATACGACAAACAACGAAAGGATTTTCGTTAGAAGTTATGACCTACGAACACAGCCTTTAGAGTTTGAGTAAATTCTTCTTCTCCTCTTCTATATTTGGAAGGACGACAAAACAGAAGAAAAAAACTCAAGTGAGTTTATCCATCCGAATAAAAAGAAGAAAATTATGTGGCGCGGCATAGCGATGTGTGCTTGGAAAAGTTTTCTATTAATTTGACAGAACCAGAGGGTGAAATTTAGACAGAGAAAGAAAGAGAGAGAGAGAATTTTAAATGAAACACACAGAAAGTTCCTCTCAAGTCGTCCTTCCTTTTTACCAGAATTAAGATGCTTAAACTTTAACTATACTTAATGCAGCACAAGTAACAAGTTTCTGTTTCTGTTCACAAAGTTACACACAAACGCGCAAAGTTTCACAAGAAGCAATAGTAGGTACTTTCGTGGGCGAAAACGAGAAGGTAATGATTAATTAGTTAAAGGATGTTTCTTCTTCCTTCACACAGAGATAGAGACATTGTGTCAAAGAAAAATACTCAATTATTTAGAGTTTATCTTTTATTGCTTGTTAGTGGGTGCAACATTTGCAAAATTGAAGTGCTCTGCGGCTTTGGAGAAGGGTGCGAAATTAGTTGGTTACATTTAAGCTGTTAAGTGGAATTTTTGGTTCGAGGGATTTTGGCAAAGGGGTTGTAAGTAGATACAAGTTTATATGGTTACGGTAAAAACAGTTAAACTAACTTTGTCACTTCAGTGAGGTAAACTTGAGAAAGGAGGAAGGTAGGTGGAGGCATCCAATGCCACTTCTTGGAAGGGAAGCAACGAAAGGGACATAAGCAATAACTGGTAAATATCCTCTGACTACAGACGTAGCCTCAAGGAAGGTATAGAGATTTTCAATACTTTTGAAAGAAAGAAACCCACGTTGGATATTCACAACTAAGACAGAGTTTTGTAACATTCTCGGACGTTTGACAAGATCTAAACAATCCAAGATAAAATGGCAAACATTACTAAGTATTTTGACACCTAAACGTCATTAGTAGCTTTGAAAGCTACTGAAACATAATGACTGAAGAAAGTATCATTGCTATCTGGTTACCCCTTACAGAGCTTACAAAGGCTAAGACTCCACGAACACCCTGGAAACCAGTGATACGTTCTTAGGTGTTGTTGGATTTTAAGAGATCAGTAGCAGCCCTTGGAATGATCGGTCTTGGGAACCTGTCATCGAATATATACCCAACTAATGGTAATGGGTAATACTTTCGTTCTGAGCTGCTTACTTCCAAGAAGTAACTAACCTTACCAGCACTCTTTCAACCTTTCAAAAGTCAGCCTTAACTGAAGACTTTACCTTCACTTATGCTCAGACTGAACTCGATATTTTCTAGCCCAATACTCATACAACCTTTTGCACGATTACTTGCCGAACAGATCACAGAATCACAGCTTCCTCTAGCCGAATGTCAAAGTTTCTAATGAATTTTCATTAATTAATTCAACTTGTATATCTGAGCACACGTTTCATCCAAATAAAAACTTTATTCTTATTTCTTCCTTAAACATGGTAGGAGATTTCTACCACATTGTCTTCATGTTAATGTTCCTAATTCATTTCCTTTTCCACAGAAAGCTATTGATATCGCATTAATTTTTTGGCTTGTAATTGGAAGCGAAATTCAGGCGCATAAGGTTCACAAGCGGGTCCTTCTTAACCAAAAAGCTGCCACCCATAATGAAACTATTGGAACACCACAAAAATTGTTAATAGCCAATGTAACAGACCATCAAGCAGTTAACGAGGAAAGATCTTCAACAGAGTCATTAGCCGAAACCATAGATGTACCACATGCTGCTGCAAAGATACACAACCCAACGGTTCCATCTGCTCCAGCAAATGAGACCAACCTTGAGGTAATCCCAAAGCCATCTAGTCTAGTAAATGACACGATCGTTAATGTCAAACCGAAGGCACTGCCACAAGAAGCCCCTCAAAGATCACAAAATGTAATCACCCTAGTGATTGTTCCTTCGATTATTCCAAATGACAATGAACCTCATGTCGAGAAACGTCTCGAATTGGTCAACTCCACATCGATAGCAGCACCCCTTTCGAATGTGACCCAGGCCAAGGCAAACGTAAGTCACAACGATAACATTGACATTAGCTTCGATTTAGTTAGTTTCCTAAACCCCAAGCCGAGCTTCAAGAAAGAATTTAAAAAAGTCGAAAACGCAACAACATCTGAATTCACCGAAATCGAAAACGAAATGGGAGTGCTCTTTGAACTTATTGCTGACGTTGAACCCAAGCGTAGTAATGTCTCATCAAATGAAACAACATTGCCGACAGTTAAATTGGAGGGTTTCAGACCACCAATACAAATGGATGATGTGCCATTCTTTGAAGATTTCTCACCTGTCTTTCCATTAGAATCCTTTTTTGGCAGCCTTTTGATGCCTCAGGAGACCATAATTATCGAAACTGATTCGGAGATGCGAAATGCTGGTAATTTCCTTCCAATGTTGTCCGCAAGTCCGGAAATTTCTGTCGTGCCAAATAAAACGCATCCAATTAAGAGGGAAGATGCTCAACCAAAAGCATAAGCCAAATTGTTGTGATTCAGTGAAATAAATCACTGATCTTTTTTATTATGAAGTTTTACAAAGGTTAGCAGTGAAGAAATAGTCGAGATCTTTTCAGCGCAATCTAATTTTTTTTTTAAACATTTGCCAGGTTATCAAACTTGAAATTTATTTACACCTAATAAACTTATTCAATAAATATTTGTAACTCTCTATAAAAATCTTTATGCCTTTGCTATTTACAAATGCATTAAATTTTCACAGCAGTAAAATTAAATAATTATAGTTCAACACGATCGCGAAAAAAATGTTGTGAATTGCGAACCAGTGTAAAAAACGCATACAACTCTCCTCCCAATTAATTTGGACCCCACCCATGGAGAATAAATATTTGACATCTCATACAGCTACACTAACTCTCTCCTGTTCCTTCTTTTTTCTCCACTTTTGGAGACCACCGACAAAGCGACAAAGGAGTGCACTATAACCGGTGTTGAGAGAGTAGATACTCGTACACTGGATATAGTCAGCTGAATAGGCAAAGCAAAAGCTGCGTTTGTACTTAGAGGGTGACCGCCACTATAACGAGGAAGCTGCAAACGTTGGCCTATGCTATATCTTAAGGATTTTCTGGCCAAACCGTGTCTTTTATGAACAACTTTATCAGAGAACGGGACATGAACCTATCGGTACAACCGCACGACGACAAAAGAGGGTCCATAGCTAACCACGCTATGCAAAGGAACCAGCTTACTCAGAATGGCAGGACAGTTGAGAAGGAAGCACGGCAACTGGGAAAGAGTTGGGGCGAGCTGAGACACATTTCCAAAAACCGCACACGATATCGCGTAGGGATCCATAAGGGGACTAAGTATAGTATAACCAGCGAGCCGTATGAACATTAGCATAGGTCTCTATCCGGTAAGGCCCCTTAGAGCTCAATGTTCCTGACCACCTCCTGCCTTTATGTGCTTAGGGGCTTTAATGCGCCCAACTTGATTTCCTTATGATTTGGAACTATTAGTTGATCCTCCTGCCGTATCTCTTCTATAATTAATTTTCTTTTCGATAGTGAACAGTTCCCTTTCAACAGAGAAATCCATGCCCTTAAGCTTAAATCCTTTCAAATAAGTATAAGGTTCCCCTTTTTTGGTTGAAAATTACTTAAGTGACAAAGATTGTGAATAGTAACTGCCCTATCTGTCGCATCTGAACCTTTAGTAACACTATATGCTGCCGAGTAAAAGAAACCTTTTATCTTTCGCGAGTTCTTTCACCCCGAAGAATTTTTTTTTTATTTTCTTAACGCTGTCCTGGTCGCTCCACCAAAAGGATCCACAACGTTCAATAAACAACGCCAACCGTTACGGTTCACGGGCCGGATAATAGACTAATCGAAAAGAATGAATAATGAACAAACACAGATGGTGAGATGATGATGACGATAGTTGTGTTGGTGGTGATGATGATGATGATGATGATGATGATGATGAATCTATGCACCTCCAGGACCATTCAAACGCGACACAACATCAGATTAAAAGTCTCTAGCCCATATGTGTCCCATGAATAGACGTAACACGGACGGTTAAACGGACTTGGGGTGTCGCAAATTCAGTTCCATTGAATTGAATTGAATGCATCCTCCTGTCCACATGAAATTTTCCATTTCTTATTCATCATCACAAAACAGAGATGCATTCCCTGAAGCTTGAGTAGCATTCGAGGCAGATAAACTACCCACGAGAATCCCTGAGCAAACTAAAATGATTGGCTACCATTTGGTGGTAGTAGTTATAGAGACGACAAGAAGGATTCTTTAGTAGTGCATCCTCGCATCCTCTCAGACAATACGGCGTGGAGTAGTGCGCCAGGTTATGGAAAATTCGTGTAAAACGGAAGAAGGTACTTAAGTGGATTGCCAGTGCAACGCCACACACATTGTCGTCCGACAAAAGGGAACGTTGTTGCCTTAAAGCGGAGGGGGTTTTTCACTTGGATTTTATGGTGTTTTCAACGAGATTTCTTTCTCTCTCTCTCTGTCTCTCTAGGTCCTTACAAAAGTACATCCCGATAGAATGTGGTGCGGGGGAAAAAAAAAAAGAAAGTTGAACAGCACGGTGTTTATCTTCATCAGAGTGCTGTTGCAGAGGGGATAGTTGAGAACTGAGGAGGAGTGTTTCCCTTTGAACAAGGATCATGGTTAGGTGTGGAAATGAATTCACTTGTCTGGAATCATAAGTGTATTGTTGATGCTGATGTTACTGGCGCATACAAACTGGTTGTGTAATATTTCAATTGAATCGAATCAATACCCGGCGGGCGGTAAGGGTTGAAAGTTCTATGACTGAGGAGTATCATGGCTGATCGATGATGATTCCGGTTGAATTAAGAATTTACTATTTCTAGTGCAGTACCGACATGTTAGGGAACTACGAATGTAATAGAGCGGAATGAGCTTTAAATTTGGACTTTAATTTCATACTTCCTTCGTTAAAGTGTAAAGAGGTGGTTCCTTGAGTTTATATCATATTTTAATCGCAGAAGAATTTATCAGAAGCCAAAGAACTTTTTTTAAATAAATAATTGCTCATTTTTTTAAATCTAGTACAATTTTCTTTAAGCATAGCTCACTTCACTAACTGTCAAAAGCTCTCACCGAATTCACCCTTGGCTTCTGTCAACTTCTTATCGATTTCTGGTTGTCAAAATACTAACCAGTACTGCCACCTTTTGTTTGATTGACAGTTGACAGTATAGCAATATTTCTCGATGTTTTTTTGGCGAGTTTGGTTGTGTCATGAAGAGAAGTTTACCTTCCTGCTTTTTAAGTGACTGATAGCACAGAACCATTTAGTAAAATTTAAATATATTTTTGTTCAGAAGGAAAGGAGTAGCACAACACATTTAAGGTCTATTCACAGTTCAGCGACCGGGGAAGGATCGAACTACAAACAAACCCATTTTTGCACATTTAATGGGACGCAGTGTACAGTTTTACTACTCTCAAGGAAGAGATCTTTATTTGTCTATCGATTTACGAAAAAGAAGATAGATTTGATTTTGTTTCTGCAAAGAAATTAAATTTCAGAATTTCTACGAAATTTAACGAATTTTTACGAAAATCTGTTCGCGTATGGAGAATTTTCGTAGTTTTTCGCAGAAGAGAGTGCCACGAGAGAGTAAGAAATTTCCCCATGCTACAAATTTTAGTGCAAGAAGTTTCTTTGGGCTGGTTTGTGAAAACTATCAAATCAATGTATTTTCAACATTTTCTTGTTCAACCCGTTCGTTTACGTTTTCCTAACTTCAGTTCTCTCTGAGAGAGTTTCACCCCCACTCTTTGAAAATGGATAATCTTCGAAATTTAGTGGGAAAAGAACGCAAACGGACTTAATAACAATTCGCTTCTTGCATACTGTCAAATTTTATTTACGTTCCACAGCAAGATCAGAACATTCACGAGAGTTTAACCTCTAAAAATTGGTTGAACCTCTAAAAAAGTCGCTGTTAATGAAATGCTACAATTTACGAACATTCGCTTGTTCGTATTCGCAGTTCGCTGAGCTATGAATGGACCTTTATAATTAGGTCTAGGTCACACGCAAGTTCACATTTGTTCACAAATTAGGTGTGCCTGTGACATGGACTCTCCTCGATTTTGTACAACAATATAACCGATTACAACCAACATCGATATGCTAAGGCACAAACACACTTAGTCCGTGCGTTGTAACGCGCAATAGAGCATGTGTCGTTAATCGGAAAACGAAGCACAGCGTGAACACACACCACACGGTAGAAGTGCTGTTATATTTCAAGTCAGAAGAAGACGAAACAGACAAGAGAAATTAAGTTCTGGCTTAAGCTTGGCAAATGTACAATTTCCAGTCGAATTTTATTCTTTATTCGACATAACCCCTGATCCCCGAAAATATAGGTTCAATCAATAAGAATTTGAATATTTAAAATGGCACCTCTTGTTGAATGACCTCATTCTAGAAAGCTGTAATTGGAGTCCCACATTAGTCAGTGTTTAGCCCTTTACTGTAGAACACACTGAGATAGAGTTACTAACATTGCTACAAGGGTTTAAGGTTATCGATATCGATTTGCCACCAGTATCAATAAATAATTTCCTACACTATCTGAACGCAAGATGACACGGTCCTAGTCCGTCTGTCATATCACCGCTGGAGGGGTCAGTACTTGGAACACTTCTGTTGAACGTCATGTGCGACGGTGTTTTGCACCTAATACTAACGCAAGCAGTTAAAGTGATCGGTTTTGCTGACGATATCGCTGTGGTAACTGTGGCCAAGCATATACACAAGATACTTTACTCGACTGACCACAAAACTGAGGCTGTCCTAACCTACCAGCAGAAAGACAGTGGAATACAAGTTTTCGGGTTGGGGACTATGCAAAGGAAGCAATAAAATGGAAGTCATTAGGCTGATATTCAAAGGACATGTCGAGTATTGTAGTAAAAAGGCGTCACATATGTATACAGGCAGAGTTTTCTCTGACTTATTCCCAACATTGATGGCCTTCACAGATTTTGGCACAATAGCTCGCCGTTTTTGCCCAGAATGCCCAGAAGAAGAAGGATAGAAAAATGTATATTAAGCCATGAGCCATGAGACATTAAAGGCATTTTTCAGACACTCGCAAGAGGTGGAACCGTGAAGAAACTTTGATGATATTCGAACACAGTACTGCAACTCACGAACCACTCAGAAACGCCACGAAAAAGTTAAGAAAAGAAAGGTATCCATCAACTCCAATGCAAGAATTGAACCACTTACGACCCTCACCTTTCAAATCCCTCCAAAACGAATGCGTAGTCAAGTTTTCCAAATATTATTGAATGCGATCGGGTGAAAGCAAATGAAACAACCCCCGCAAGAGAAAGCACACAGACTCCAAATAATTGCTTGCCTATACAAGCAATCCCTGCAGGTGGTTAATAGTTAATTGAAACATGTGTGTGGACAGACAGAGAGTACACACCCGCCGCCGACGAATCCGGATTACATTGACCCTTTCCTTCGTAAATAGCCCCCAAAACAAATACATTTACTCCGATGGACTGTGTTTAAATCACTCTCCAATCCTGGACGACTTAATTAAATGCTCCTACGTGCACTTATTTTAATTACCATACCTATGCCGTGCCACCATAAATCACCACCAATAACTCATGTGTATTTGCAGTGCGAAAAAAAAATGGAAAAACAAAAAACAACCTTCCAATTACCAAGGATTTAACCGACACATCAGCGAGTAAACATAAATTCACCATCCTTGCTGCCTTTCATTCATTTTTTAATGCGTACTTCTTTTGAATTTCCCAATCAAAGCTCATTAAATATTCATCCGGCAGGATTCGCAAAAGCGAAAAACACTCATAAACACTGGCCAATAAAACAATATTATAAGGCGCAAAGGAAAGACGTTATGTTGCCAAATAAACGTCAACAAATCAGTTGAGAGAGAAATCATTTAAAACCTGGGAGTAGGAGGATACTAAATATTCACAAACCTTGAAATAAATCTTACAGGATTCGTACTCCAGCTGGCTGTAGTATATTTCACAGAAAAGGATATTATTTTCTCTTATTTTTTTCGTATCTTTCACTTTGCACTTGATCACAAAATTTTTGAGCGATTTTTTGTTCACTTTTTTATCACTAGAACCTAACCTCAACACAGTTGTGTTATCACTCGAGATAGGAGAAACTTTACGATTCACAAATTGCCGACAGTAGTGCCTACAAACAGGAGCTTTTCACAGATATGAACCACCCGCGTTCAGATACACGTTTAGACTGAATTTCCTATTCACATCCCCCAACGAGCAACGATGAAATGATTTCGCGAAAATCCATCTTCGAATGAAGGTTGGAGAACAACTTGCAGCATCAAACCAAAGGCACACAGCTACAGCATCCGTCGAGATCTGTGAGGTTTGATGTTGCGAGTGCTCCACTCCATTCATGGTTATGTGGGGAGAATTAAAGCGGGAAAACTGAAATGTGAACGAGTACTGACTTGCGTTCCACATAACAGAGAGTGTATCTATCTGGTGGTGGTAGAGAAGAACATATTCTGTATCTGTACTGCACGGTTCGTTATTGAAGTAGATTTGGCTCATTAAAGGGTTCTCATTGCTGGACTGTGTAGCGTTTGACTGTGTACAGTGAGTCAGAGAATTTTTTTTGCAACTAAAGAAGAAACTTTGAAACCAAAAATAAAGTATCAATGGATATCAAGCCTCAAAAAGGCGTCAGAGTATGAAGGCAATATGTAGGTATACATTATTTTGAGAGATTCTGAAACAGACCACAGCCTTGGGTACCTTTTCGGCTATCACCCAAGCTTCATCTTAGCAAGAGAGACTCTCTGGATTACTTTGATTTTTAGGATCAACGCTACCATCTGTTCAACAGAAATCTGGGTGATCTTGTGACCTTCATTCTTCTGCTGGCTTATGTAGATGACTCTTCCAGGCATAGTCCACAGGCATCATTCTCTTAAAGACCCATCTTCTTTAAAGTGATACCCGAAATTTTCATGACTTGTAGGTACCACTACCATCCATTTTTGAGATCCTCTTTTTAGGCCTGGAACTTTTCTATGAGTGATGACCACTTTCTCTGGTATCCTCCATAACCCTGTCGTTAATCAGATGCTCTATCAATCCTCTGCCAAATGATTCCGGACAAGAAAACTGCATGATTGACCCCTGCTTTGCCGCGTTTTCATTGCCATTGGTTCCTACGTGTCCTCTCGCACAGAGCAGCGTCTCCTCATTTCCAGATGAGCAATCATTGAGTTTATGAACCCATTCCATTCCCAAGTAGGGATTTAGGCCCTATCTAAATGCTTCTTTACATTTTCATGGGAGACTTTTTGATACCATGCAACTGAGCTGTCAGAATCGGTCTAACTATCAACAAGATTCCCCATATTTGTCCGGATACCCGTTTGCATTGATGAAGCACTCTTTTAGCCTCCATGTTAGTCCAGCATCTAGATATAAACTCAAATACCAAACCTTTACTAAAAATCCAAAAAGTGTTAAGGATTCCTTGTCAAAATGGTTAGATCAGTCATCCACATTCCACATGGAGAGCCCTTGTCCATGGCACCACCCTTCCACCACTCCTTATGGTATCCGTGACGTTCATGAATTTTTTTTAAAACAGTTCACCGTAAATACTTCCTTTTATCCTCTATTTAGCGAGGTTATGATCAGGTTTAGGTAAACATTATAACCTTATCGTAAATGCTTCTGTTGTTAGTGTTATTTGTAGAAGCCAGACACGCATTTAGAATTTTCTTTTAGTACTTGAATCATTGGCCTCAAAGCTGTTCAGTCGCATGATAAAAAATCACGATCTCCTTCATTAATTTCAGCACCTAATCAGCGAAAGTACCAGCCACTGTACACATGTAGGCCAAGCTATACCTTGACCTAACTACACTTTGATCTTAGCCTTTGCTAATATCTTGACCTTAGGCTTAAAGAATTCAATAACCAGTAATCTACTTCTAAGATATGAGCGCTCCTGTAGACCCGTTAAGAGCTCATTTACCTACATTAACAACCTGAGCACTGAGTAAGCCATCATCTCGGGTGCACGGGAGCCCTTCCGAGTACTCCGGGCTCTGGTCTGAATCACCCTCTTCTCGATACTTACATATATGATGGGGTGTTCGTTATAACCTATTCATAGACTCAGACGAGGTGAAGAAGGCTTTTGTTATGAGCCGCACTGTAGCTTTGATAATCTTGCACGACACCTGTCCTATGACTCTGGTCTTATGGATATGCCATCTGATGCTATGACTCCAATGCTTCAGCTGCGGTACACGCAAGTATAAGGTCGACTTTCCAGGTCTTCAGGACTGGTATTTTCACAGATGGTTTCAAAACTGATCAAGGATCCTCAGGGGCTGGTGTATTTGTGGAAGACAATAACACTGCAATACTCATTGTCTCACCTCTGTCTTCCAAGAAGAGTTATTGCAATCGTAATGGCTTCAAAGGCCATACAAAATGCTGTTTCCTTGTAGATGTCACCCCTTACAAGAAAGACTTGTTAAGCTTCAATTTCCTGTAGATGGCTCTGATTTTTTCACTCATTTGTATTATAATTCACCGTTTTTTTTTTTTCTTTCTTTTGTTAGGAGTATTCATCTGACTCACTGTAAATACTTCTCATCTAATGATGCGATTCAATGGCAAAAGAATGATAATCATACCTGAGGTTTGAACTCTTTTTCTATTGAGTTATATGCTCACATATCTCTACCTATCCACCCCTTTTGGGTGCAATAAAAGGTGCAAACAAAACAAACAAACAACGAAACGAAAAACCACCAAACGAATGTAGGAATCACGGTCCTGCACAGACCGACAGGCGGGAACCTTAACATTTCTCTCGCACAGATAAATAGATGACCGGACAGTATACTAGAGTTTGTGGTCTGTCGTCGTACTCGTAGTTTTTTTTTGTATCCAAACAGTGTTGCGGATCGTTGGTTTATCGGATGAATGAGCAGATGGATGGATGTATTTCTATCTGTTGGCAGTTTCGCTTGAGAGGTCCGTTTAGCGAATTAACACACGAAAACAAAACTAAATATTTTGCATCTACTGATGCAGAAAAATGAAGTAGAAAACTACTCTCTCTCTCTGGACATGTTTGTGTGTTGAGGTCATACACACATTAGAGGTTAGTTGCCATGCCCAAAAGAAAAAAAAAACCGTCCTTCCGATTATGCTATTTGCAACGGTAAAGCTCTGATATGCAAATACAAGTCCCCAAACAGACGCTGGCTATAAAGTTGCTCCCATTGGTGACTGAGCAACCAAATCAACCACTCTGCAAGGATATCATCTAGCTCACGATGCACATACGCTGAAAGGATTACAATCCCCCTCCAAAAAAAAAAAAAAAAGCGTTAAACTCGACTTAAAGTGGGATAGAATGCATTCCATCGGTTTAAGGTTTAGTTACAGAAAAGATAAATAAAATAAAAAACTTTCAACCACTCATTACATAAAAGGCTGAAGCTAAAGTTGAAGCTGAATCTGTATCCGGTGTGGACGGACTTCTCTCAGGAGGAATTCAACTCACTTGAGAGGGGGCCCACTGTAGTATATTCGTGTGTTTTTTTTGTTTTATTTTTCTCCCATTTAGGGTTGAAATAGCACTCAGTGGGACGGATAAAACTTTGGTTTCCAGCTCCGGATACTGGATGGTAAAATTTAAATAAAGATTAATGTGGGAATGTTACCTTAAAAATGGAATAAAATACAACCCAACTGCTTGTAGGATGGAAACAAGGGAAAGTTTCTAGGGCGGGGGATACAAAAAAAAAACAACACAAGTATATGGGTACTTATAACTAGGTATTTGCTCGTTAACCTTGGAGTTTGGTGGTTTAGGGGCAGCTATGTGTGTATTGACTTTGAAGTTTTCGGTTTTTTTTTTTTTGAGAGAGTTTTCCATAATTATTTATTACATGTCCTGCGGTAGGAAGAAGTCAAGCATAATATACTTGAGGAGAAACGATGCAAACTCATTTTGAATATTATGCTTAGGGGAGGTTGTCATTAGTGGTGTAGTTTAATTTACTAAAAATTCTATAGGATACAAGTATTTCGTAGGGAGAAAGTTGAACTACTATTTAGCTTAGGCAGAGTGGGTTTGATGCGAAAGTGGAAGGTAACACAAGTGGAAATGGGTTCAACGAGTCATACCTCTCCTGTCTACTCCATGCAAGGTTTCTGCTCTGATTCGAAAAGTGACAGCTGGGTACCTAATCATCTTTACTCAAAAAAGTCAATGACACTTTTTTCAACTGTCATGTCTCAGTAGCCGTCAAAGTTACGAGCTGTCCAGTAAAACTATTTCTCCTCCGCTCATAGATCTATTCTTAAGCAGCTTGAAGCATCAGTATATCCCTATGCGATGGAGAGAGGTTAAGGTGGTTTTTATTTCAAAAGCCGGAAAGGCTAGCCATTCGATTCCAATCAGCCTTACCTCGTTTATCCTTCGAAAGACTGATTGACATATATATCCGTAGCAAACAGGGTATCTCTCCCTAACCCAACACGCCTACACCAGAGGGAAAAGCGTATAGACAGCGCTACACAGTGTCGTCAGCTTAATTGAGAAATCGCTCAAATAAAAAGAATACACGCTCGCCGCTTTCCTCGACACTAAAGGAGCTTTTAATAATGTCAATACGGAGGCGGTAAAAAGAACATTGAGTACGCTCAACATTGATGACATCCTGATAAATTGGATAGTCAGAGTGCTCGAAAACAGACATATAATTACTGAGATTGGCGGCACCAAACTAGATGTCTACGCCTCCAGAGGCACCTTAGAGGGCGGGGTCATCTCCCCGCTTATCTGGGTCATTGTGTTAAACGAAGCTTTGAGGCTACTTGAAACATCTGGAGTTAAAGTCGTCGGCTATGCAGACGATGTAGTACTGATGGGAACGGGCAAATTCGTACCTACACTCAGTGAGCAAGTCGACGGTGCCCTCAAGATCAAAAAGGCCAACATTGTCTTCTACACGTGCAGCAGAATATTTGGGAAGACCTGGGGACCCTCTTCAAAAACAATTCTTTGGATGTACACGGCTATCATAACACCCATCCTTACATATGGCAGCCTAGTATGGTGGCCAGCGTTAAACAAGTCCACAAGTCCACTAAAGAACAAAAACTAGCGTGCATTGGTGCCACCAGTGCGATGAGAACCACTCCAGACAGCCGTATACCAAATCCCGAGTACAAAGCTATCTCTAATCTATCTGAAATCTTCTCCGAATCACTGGGTATATCCAGATCTATACGACTCCCAGACAACAGCAGTGTTTTCCAAGCGGAGGTCCTGGCAGTGACAACAGCTGCCCGTAAGTCTGCCGTAAGAACAATACCGAAAGAAGGCATCACTTTCTTTATCGACAGCCAGGCAGCTATCACAGCAATTACCGTCATAGAAATAAAATCCAGGCTTGTGAAGTGCTGTCGCGAAGAGCTTAAGGTTCTTGGAGCACAGCACAAGGTTCTGCTCTGCTGAGTCCCTGGGCAGACGAATTAGCAAGGAAAGCTTCATTGGGCCCACTTGAACTGACTGATCTCTCCATAAGCGCTATCAGGCTTAAAGGAGGGAAACTGGCTATGAGAGAGTTGAACTTGAGATGGAAGTCCCTAGATACTTGCAAAACTGCAAAACAACTATGGCAAACTTTTGACAAAACAAGGACAGACGTTCGCTGTCCATGCTCATGGGGATACTAACGGGTCACAACACTCTGCGGTACCACCTAAAGAAACTACGTCGGATGGAAGAAGAACTCTGCAGAGCATGCGGCGATGAGGATGTTATAGAGAACAGTACCCACTTCCTCTGCCAGTGCCCTGGACTCCAACATTCCAAGTACAAATTCCTCGGCAAACACTTATTTCAGGATCTAGGAGAACTCTCAAATGCCAACACCGACATGTTATTGAACTTCATCAAGACATCAGGATAGTTTGTATATACGGGTAACGAGTAAGTACAACCATGGGAAGTTGTTACAGACGTTTATGGGTTAAATGGGCAAGGGGTACTTTTATAAGCCCCCCTCTACAATGGGTCAGTGCTCACCTGAGTGCGTCGGAGATATTTCGTTTCCTCTGCCAACCTAACCTACCAGCTGTCCAGTCAATGACATCCAGCTGTCACACTTGCCGAATGTGTGGGAGTCATTAAAACTTAAATAGCGTTGGAATGTCGGTCATCAGTGTGTAGGCCAATCCTTGTATCGATGAAAACTTTGAGCGGAAATAGGCGCGGAAGTGTCCAGTATCGAAGAAGTCCGGTTATTTTAATCCGCCCAGTCTTGACATTGATTCCTGAATTGATACTCCCTGCCTGATACGCTCCACGAAACAAAAACTTAAATTGAAATTGAATCTACCTCTATCCGTAGGCTAATTTCGACGGTTAAACAAAGTGTGTCAAATGCAACCACAATTTCGATAAACGAAAAAATAAACTAAACCAAACCCCATTTCATGGTCCATTCAATCAAAGCCACAAAAACCATTCCATTAAGTTGAACTTCGCTTGGAACAAATACCACCCCGAGGGCCTACTCAACAGCACCGAATTCTTTTTTGGCAGCATGCCAATAAAAATTAATACCAAAACAAAATTTATTTTCATTATCCTTTCAAATCTTCTCAAGAGCCCGCTAAAGGAAAACACCTGCCAAAGTGTAACCTCACCATCCGATTGCACTTTGATTTGACACAGCATGCGAAACATTAAGGCGGATACACCAAATTAACCAAACACAGGACGAAGAGTTTTAAGTTTCCTTTACCCAACGACCTATGACCGAGTTTTATGATAATTATCTGCAAGGAACGACTCAACGACGACGACTTGAACACGAAGTGTTCTCGCCAATATTGGTGTGCTTTATGGCCTCAGCAACAGGAATATCGGAATGCGTGGCAAAACTAATTAAATCGAGGTGGGATTTTCGGTTGCCGAAAATGTAGGCGTTACCTATATATCGCCGATGAGATTATTCAAAATTTACCACAAAAAAGCAAAAAGGTCAATGAAAAGCCTGAGAATTTCGCTGGTTTTCTATTGAAAACCGTGAGATACAGATACAAAGATACTAATTCGGATTAACGCATGTACTCGTACACACCAACGACGACGACGACGATGACGACCCTACCAATTATGTATGCCAGCTAATAACCGTTCCGAAGACTCCAATCATGACGGAATTTCGCCTCGTAATCCTCGATGGGTATATTCACAATTCACAAGTCCTTCTCGTCGTTTCCCTTCTCGAGAGAGAGAGACAGAGAGCAAGCAAGAAAAGTCTCTCTTTTCCAATTGAAGACGAAGAGTTGGATGTTATGGCTGCCGGAGCAACCCACGACCGAGAGGGGAAACAAATAACCCATCCATCTATCCATCCATAAGTTGCGGATGGAATCACACACAGAGACTCATGGAATCCGTACCGTACCACTGCCATTAAGGGGCTCACATTTAAGAGGTGGGAATTTAATAGTTTGATCGTGAGATGCGTGACTTTGAACTGCGGTGGTTGTTAAATGAGTTCCTCCTTCTTCTCCCTTCTAAGTTTTTTTTGGGTTGAAGTTGAACCACTATAGCGCTCTTTGGGAAGTTTTCTTCATGCCATCGATTCAAAAAGCAAGACAGACACTGAGTTTGGTATTGTTTTAAGTTTAAAATTGTTTCTTTGGTTTTTGTTTACGGATTGTGCACTTGGAGCAGAAGGTTTCTTGGTTTTAATTTTCCCACATAGTTTGAGGATCAATCTATTGAATGGTTCAGGCGTAAGGAGTAATCACCTAATCCTCTCTCATTGTGTCTTGACTGTGAAAAGTTTTTGTTTCTGATGATTTTTTTTTTTGGCAAACATTTCTTCTGTTTTTCGTAAGTTCTTTTAATTTTTGGATCAAGTCTTCAAGTGGGTGGAATAGAGGATGATTCTTAGAATTTGTACCCCCTAATTCGGGGAATTGAAAAAGTTTTCACAGAGTGTTGCACGTTGCAGTTTAAATTTATCAGGATTATTTGTAAGGATTCTTGCATCTTCTACCGTAAAGCGAACATAGATCAAATAGCAATTTTTGACACGTAAAAGGGTTTTGAAACTTCTTTTGAAATATCAAATTGAAAATTCTAAATCAATTTTATGCGGGCTCTTGCGCTGGACGCTTTCATTGATAGCTGTCATTTTTTGACAGGTGTCAAGTGGAAGCTATACGGATCAAGAAAATGGAACGATAGAATCGAAATTCGCTTTTAAAATTTAGAAAATTTAAAGGAAATATTTCGTGAAGTTCTGGCTTTCTTTAGTGACTATGGAGCAACTTATGACTCAGGTAATAGTGTTTCTGTGAACTTGATTCATGAACTTGAGTCAGTCGGCGAGGCTAGAAGTGTGAGGATTTAAGTGCTAGCTGCAAGCACTGCTATATTGATACATGAACACAGAGCTGATACAAAAATTTCTCCAAGAGATTAAGGGTCCCTACGGACAGACAACACAATAGTACAACAGACACTTACAGCCAACATGTTACTTGGGGTGTTAGGTCCCATTACCTGTCTATAGCCTTTTATAGAGAAGTATAAAGCGCTTGAGGATGTTGGCATTCTAGTTGTGTTGTCTATCCAAAATAAAATCCAGAAATTAGGAACTATTTCCGAGTAAATAGAACTAGTTCAAGTTTGTCCGTGTTCACTTCCAATCCGCATTGAGTATCACAACTAAACTGTGTATATGAAGTGCATTTTGTATAAGGTTCCTTATGGTGTTAAGGACTGCAATGACATAAGCCATGGTGATTTTCCGTTCTGGGATTGCAATGCGATGGCCTGGTCCTTGTTTATGATCCATCAAAGCACTAAACAATGCATCGAGTGCCAGTTTCGGGAGAGACCCAGTGAGGCTTCACAGAGAACAGATGATGAGCACGCAAGAAGCTTGAGAAACAGTCAGCGAAACTGTGGCTGCCATCACGAAGGAGCAACGAAGAAAGGAGCGACAACGAAACCAACTCGGACAAGTCGAAGTCCCTCTTAGTGATTAAACGCAAAAAGTTACTGAGTACAGGATCAGTTTCGTCTTTGACATATTGAAAAGAAACAATGGGCTTTTAGGGGCTTATGAGGCTGGCATATTACCTCAGGCATTTCGGACGAAAGCAAAGCCCTAGTAAAGCTACTCTCTACTTCGTTATATAGCTAAAGCTCTCTTGACCTGTTAGATTTCAAGGCACAGGGCTCTTGTTCCCAAGCCTTTTTTGTATCGCTTTACAGCTTCTTCGAAACTAAGCCTGGAGTATGTCCTATAATTGCAAACCATAAAACAGGGTGACTTCCTTTTAAAGTCAAGAACTTAACCAACTTCGCCTCATTAAATGGTTCCTACTGACTACAAGGTTTACAAAATTTTTCCATCGTTCTGTCAGTAATATATCCCTCTTTGCACACTCTCCTTATATTCTTTTCGACATTACTAAATGCATTCAGACCTTGACCATAACAGAACAGAACCACAATAACCTCCTCCTGGCATCGCCCAGATAATAATTCATTTTCATACTCTCACCTTTCGTAAGTGTCTATTCGTGATTTCCCGCCACAAAGTGGTGGGTACTCCTTCGCGCCATAGGTCGATGTGTCGGTGTGCCGCATTAGTGAGTTACTTCCTTTCCCGAAAAACATACTTAGGTTCCACACTGCACTGCAAGTTGCAGCTGGAGCAGCAAACAGCAAGGCAGAAGGAACTACTCTTCTGTCGATGTGTGGAACGATTCCTTCGTTTCACGAATATTATTGTTCACTGGCTGGGTTATGTAGGATGTCTTGACATTAACCATATGTAATAGAGCGTAAATTTATCGCATTATTATGGCGATAGCTTATTACAGAAATGTGTATCCGCTCGTTGCTGGTCTGGTTAGTTGCCTAACCACCGACGAAGAGGACTATGGTAGGTAGTACTGGTGGTGGTAACTTAACCACGAGACACGTTAATGTTTGCGTTCGATTCGGAATCAATGAGCTTCAATTTTTTATCGCTTCCTTTTGGAGGGTTTTCTGTTTTTTTTTTTTTTTTGCAGGAGAACAACTCCACTCCAGCAATTGTAACATTGTGTGTGCGTGTGTTGTTTTTTGTGGTGAGGGGAATCATTGGGGGATAAATAATGTACCGCTGCAAGGAGGTTATCCATAAGGTTATCTATTAATGCGCCAGTCGCGTCGGTACGATTGTAGATTGTTCTTAACCGTACGGTAAAGTGTTAATAAATTTCTAAAATTGGATGTGCCCGGTGTACGGCTAATAAACTCTGGATTGGTGTCATAATTTTTCTTTCGAAATGTATTTCCTTTGCGAAGTATGATATCCTTTAGGTGGAGAAGGAATGATAGATGAACGAAATGGTGTGTGTGTTTGAGGAGCGGTAGGTAGAAATAGTGGGAGGGGTTATCTCGAATTGAAAGCAGGAGAGTCCTTTGAAGTGGCGGTTTTTCGAAGTCATTCTCACCATTCTGTCATTTTGAATTTTTCACCATTGTTGAACTGTCAACATTCAACTGTCATTATCGATGAATTTCGATAGTAAAAACTGGAAGGTTATGGCATTTATTTTCACCAGGGTATCTCCATGTGCCACACATCTGATGAAGCGTGACAAAACTGCTAAACATGTGATTTCTCGAAATGTAGACTTAGCCAGAAAGATTTAATCCGTAATGGACGTAAAGACAACCAAGACGTTCCTATATATCTATGAATAGAAGGAATATAAGCCTTACAGTAGGAATAATTACACTACACTGTCTGATAGGTAGACACGTCAATAGAATGAGAGTAAAATCACATTATTTCTGTAGAAGTTGAAGAGACGAAAAGTTAGAGGAAACCAACCTCCAAATCCTTGACACTTGGCCAATGCTAGATACTCTGAAAAAGGGAAGAAGATCTGAGGGAGCTTTCTAGCATAGATCAGCCTCCATTAACATCCTCTGAGAGATTAGTACTATGTCAGTCACCTCCCAAGGTCGGAAACTTACCTCGACAAAACTTCTAGACTCACACTAGTAAACAAATAACTTCACGTCAGTATATTAATAACAGAGAGTCATTTAGTCAGTCAACTCTACCCCTCTTCCGCACCCGACTATGTCCACGATCCACCTAGGTGTCAAAGATTCGATCGAATCAGTCACCATCCTCGGTCAGCAGTAACTGCAGAACACTACTAAGAGTTTGATTGAATCAATCACCCTACCTAGCCGACACCAATGGCAGAACAGTACACAGGCTTTGATTTAATCAGTCATTTATTGTCCTATGCATCCAGCACAACGAATTTAGCCCACGCTAAATGAAACCAGGTCTATCGGGCTTCTGAAACATAAGAGAGGAACCCTCTCCAAAATCGTAAGCACCCTCACCGGACACTGTGCTATAGGAAGGCATGCTCAAAGACTGGGCATCCCCAATAATGACTTCTGTAGAAGTTGTAAAGATGAAGATGAAGAGGAGACCATCAGTCACGTGCCCCACACTTGCCAACATTAGAAAGACCGCACTAGGTGAATACCTGTCCGACGATTTAAGTGATCTCAACAATGCCTGTACGGCTAAGATTGGCTCCTTCATACTAAGGAGTAAATGGTTCCCTGAGTAAGAGAGTGACCCACCCACCTTTACAGATTGGCAGCACAATGAACCAACTCCTGGTCTAAGTGCATCCTCACCGAGGCCCTACTTAGCCACTGTAGATACTTTTCTTCTTAAGAGTCCTCCAGAGAACAGAGAAAGGGTACCGAGGAACAAGTGACTTCTCCAGTTCATCAACATAGGATAGCTACCTCGCCTTACCTGGTTTCGAATTACATCACTTAACGAGTGATTGAAATTCATTTGGTACTTGATTCCACTATGTATACAAATATTCGATCACTGATGAAAGAATGTCAAATTTAGATACTCGATTCCGTCGTTTTTAACTCACAGATCGATAGCTCGGGAGGCGGACCATAACCAACGACGGTTTATTTTCTTCTTCTTCCATCTGTCACTCCGTTGACAGTATACACATGCATACATTTAAGTTCACACATTCACATATTAAAGTTCACGCATAAGAAAATTGAGAGTACTCATTTTTATTGAGAGAGATTGTAGAGAAACTGTCACTGCTCTTGACAATCAGCTGATTGATGTGACTGTTCTATTTATCCGGCAATACGTCAACTGAAATGTCAATTGACTTTTATTAGTCTCATATAACTCGATATCCAATTCGGTAATTCGACCCCTGATCTAGAATATTCGTGTCTAAACATCACTCCGATAACAAAGACCGCTGTAGTTACACCTAAAAGTCTTTAAAAAGTTCCACATTCTTCTCCAAAGTAAGCAAAACTGCTTTTAACGATCAACCATTTGAACCAAAAAACATCCTACTTCCTGCTGCACTTTATCCTTACACAAAATCCCTGCACTCATCCTAACATGGCACTCAAATTTTTGTCCACTTAAAAGTTCAATGTTCTCCTAGACCCAGAGCATCCTCTTAGAAAAGTATACCCTGCATGACAGACAACATATGTAGTGCCCCTTGCATTTGCATAGTTCTTTTTTTCATACCTCTCCTCTGCTTCTTTTTTTTTTTGGAACCAGGAGAAAACTTTTAATCCAAACCGAAGAAGAGAAAACAAATAACGCTATTTCCACTTGAGTGGAACTCCTTAACACATTAACGATGTAACTTTCCCCCCCAAAAAAAAAGGTCCTTAAAGCGAATGGTTATTGCTGTCAAATTTATTGAATTCGAATACCTCGTTTGAAGAGCTTTAAAGCCGACCAAGGAAGCCAAAGCCTATCCAAAGGAAAATGAATTTTAAAGTAATTATTTCTATATCTCTGGCCATGCAATGCATAGGGGTTCATAAGGTTCACCCACCCACACAGGAGCCCACGCAACCGTAAAATTTAACGACGACTTGGTATACTCGTAGCTCGTATACGAGTAGTAACTTATGTACGTGTAATCATTAGGAACGTCAGATTTCACACAATTCTCTGCGGAGCGTGTACTTACAACAACAATGATGGCAAGCAACAGTGCCAAATGTCAGAGTTCCCTCCACTGGATGCACACGGCAAGTTGTGAGATGTGATACGTCTCGCTACCACCACAGACGCTCCAGGAATCCCTTCTTCAAAATAAACCTTCCGTAACAAAGGCTCCTCCACCCCAAGATAAGGAAAAAAATAAGAAAACAAATATGGAGAATATATCTATCTACCTACCTAGCTGGCAACGATTTTCATCTGTATCCAGGATAATTGTTTATCCAGGACTAAAATTCTCTGAGAAGCGCACAAGCTGCAGCTTCATCATCATCACCGCATTCAACCCTCGTCCTTGTGTGCCAGATGGAATGAGTAGCGTTTGCTTGTGGGTGGGAATTGTGTTGTGGTCTTAGGTTTCATTTGGCATGGAGTTTGGGTGACGACACAATTATCACCGTTTGTTTGGAGTTTCTTCGATACAACCTACTCTCTGGCGGGTATTATTGCAAACCTGAATGCTGAATGTCAAGTGCGGGTTTTACTTACAGTTACATACAGCAGCTCGAGTTCTGTTCGAGAGAGAGGAAGAAAAAAATTCACAGAAAATTTGCAAGAATTCCTTGCGAAGGTAGCAAAACAAAGCTCCAATGAAGAACACTCAACAGAGAGCCGAGCTAAGGCAGGGGATTTCATCGAGATTTACACATTACGGGGCACAAACAAAAAATAGGGGTTTCGACTCTTGTTTGCAATGCCATAGAATTTTGTGTAATTAAATACCTTAAGGGTTTACAATTGGCATTCCTAAAACGAAAGCAGAACGGGTTAATATTTTTTTTTCGTTTGAAAAAGAACCGAGTTGTGAAATTTAATTAAGAAAAAAAAAAACAAGTTGAAATAAATTTGATACTGTCGTGTTTATCTTCTGGAAATTAGGGGTTTTTAAGAAGCATAATATATTTAAAACAATGTCTACATATAAGTTTAAAAAGAAGTCTTTTGGACCAATTTGAAATATGCATGCTTCCTGCAGGAATGTTTTCATAAGGAATAATTCCATAGTACTATTTAGAGAAAAAATCATTGCCATGTATAGTTTTGACTTGACAGCTGTCAGTAAATAAAAAGTTGACATTGACAAGTTGCCATCGATCATGCAACCACGTGTCAGTTAACAACCCAGTTATCGACAGTCTTGTTATTAAACTCAGCCTAGAGTGTCGAGCCGAGGAAGTTTGGAGCAAGTCTCTCCACTCTCATTCTAGTTCACTCTGGCAGAGAGTGAATTGTGAAATCTTTTGAAATTTAACTTTGGAAATGCACCCTGGTGTCTTCAGAATTATCACGTAGTCAATGACTCGACTATTCACAGTGAACTGGCAAACGAAACAGAGTGCAAATGTTAGCTGCCAGGTCTCGCTAAAAAAAAGTGCTGCCAAATGGAAAAAATTAATAAATATAAATATTTCCCGTAGCTAGGTTACACACCATTTTCAAATGGTATTGCCACGTCAAAGGCAAACATTACAGAGTTGTGGGATCAAACAAATACCTGCCATTCGGACAGAACAGGAAGACATACAAATACCTACTTACTTATATCCTGTATTCCTTTGTGGGTCCTAGGGTCTCTACAACGCCTACGCGCCATCGTGTGCGATTTCTGGAAATGTGCTTCAACTCCCGCAACTCTTTCCCAGTTGCCGTGCTTCCTTCTCCATTGTTCTGCGCCACGTACTCCTAGGACCGCCGCGTATCCTGGCATCGTGTACGTGGGTTCCATTACATCCCATGGTTAGCTATGGATCTGTCACCCTTTTAAAGAGTGTGACCAATCCACTGCCACTTTCGTCGTCGTATTGCTGTGCCTATAGGTTCATGGCCTGTTCTCTGATAAAGCTGTTCGCCAGAATATCCTTAAGATGTAGCGCAGGCACCTATTGACAAACGCTTGCAGCTTCCTCATGATAGTGACGGTCTCTCTCCAGGTGCCATATTCATATAGCAGCACGGATTCAACGTTGGAACGGAATAGTCGTAGCTTGGTGTTTAAGCGAATTCCATTACTTCGCCAAACTGTGGATAGGTTCCGCCATCGATTGAGACAATACTCCCAAGGTATTGGCAACTTTCTACTCTCTCAACCGTTTGTCCACCAATGCATATATGTGTTGATGAGTTCGGTCCTCGGCTGATCATTTTTGTTTTTGCCGAGTTAATTTTCAGCCCAACGACGTCTGCTTCCCTCTCCACATTTGCTATCATTTGGTGAAGGTCAATTATTCTGTGAGACAGAAGGCATACATCATCGGCGTAGTCGAGGTGCTTGAGTTCAGATGTAAGAGTCCATCGAATTCCTCCATTTTCTGTTGATGAGGCTGCATTTAGCACACCGCTAATCACCAATAAGAACAGTATTGGTGAAAGTATGCAGCCTTGTCGGACTTCGAATTCCTCAGACAGCCTTCCTCTATGTAAGACGTGACATATACCAGCAGGGATTTAAAGAATTCAGTCTTAAATTCGAGGCAAATTCTTAAAGAAATTTAGCTCATAAAAGTTTTTTGTATTTAGATCCCCATTTGTTTGTTTCAAATTCAATAAGCGGTTACGTTTAGTTAGGCCCATATCTGTGGAAGTCTTTGATGTGATTACAACCTTAAGACTGTTCTACACTACGCATTGTTTCATGGGCTTTTTGGCTTCATTAATTTTTGTTCCTCCTTTTGCCAACGTCTTTGAATTAACTCGACATCACACCCTGCATACTATAAACCATAAGAACTAAAGTATATGTGTCATTCTTCTGTCTTTAACCCCAGTTGAAATTAAATTTGTTGCTACTAATTTTATGATCCACTGACTGCATCGTCTATTCTCAGTCTCCATCGTACACTTTGTATTGTTCTCAAACAGGAAACTGACACCTAGATACTCTTCTCGAAACAAGAGTCTTCACACTTTTGTAATGGTTGCATGATTTCGGTATTGTTTTCATGCTTGGCTGCATTTCATCTTTACGGTGCAGGAATCCCAACTTTACATGAGCATTACTTGTAGGCAAAAGAAACATTGCAGTGTGGTGTACCAGCCAAGCCATAAATTTCCTCAAGCGCTTACTACTTTATCAAAGTTCCAAGCTCAATTAAATTGCAATAAACAAATCGAGTAGGCTGCAAATTTTCGCAGATATCTTCCATTATGCCCGATAGCCAGTTTCAGATATCAGATCATAGATCCTGTTCCTTTGGACAAGTGCAACGCTCTATAACCCAAAACAGTTAAAGCATAATTTTCACCTCATAGCATTCAAAACAAAAACAAAAAAAATAAAAATAACAAAGAAAGTGCTTCACCAATAAATCATCAACTAAATAACGGTCATAATAAATTCAACAATAAACCAACACTAAAGTGGCACTTACCGCCCGCCGGCTATAAAACTTTTAGATTTAAACGCTTTTCGAGTGGAGGAAACGGATTTCTTTTTTTTTTTTTTTTTTGGTTTTCGAGAATCCATCCATCCATCCATCGAGAGTCCACTCCTCGTTCTCGTTCTCGTTCTCGTCCTCGTCCTGGTCTTGGACTGGGTTATCAAAAAACTATCATACCACAGAAATCGTGCAATAAATTTAACAATTTTTCTTGGTAATTTATTGCGCGATTCGAGACTGGGGCTGGCGCGCATGTGTGTTAGTGGTTCGTGTGCTATATGGGCTCCCCATATAGTGCGTATTGTTATGCATTAAAACCTGCATCCTCATCATCATCATCTCGGTGGTGGATACAGCGACGGCGGCAGCGTCATTTTGGTCGTAATTTTGTATTTTGTAGAAATTTCCCATCGGAATGTTGAAATTTTTGTGAAATATTGTTGAATAAAAAAAAAAAAAAGGAAGGTAACACTGAGGGTCACGACGACTCCTCGGACGTGGCTCTCTCTTTCTGGCGTGGTGCTTGCCTGCCTCACCTATCCTTCGACGGTGGTTGGTACGCATCTGCTTTTCGTGGTGGTTCACTTAAACCAATTTTTATCATGGAAATTATTGGTCAATTTGTTGATCTGCAAAGTCATAAATAATTTATCTTTGTTGGTCGTTCGAGGGATAGTTGTGAGATATGGACATGTGTATAAGGCCGGTCCTTCATATGAAGGACCCTAGGGTCATAGGTATTTCAGGTTGAATTTTCGTTTCTTTTTTCTCTTTCATGGTCGTCGGTCGTCATCCACATCCACATCCACATCATCATCATGTCGGTCGTCATCATCGTGGCGATGCACTTGGTGGATATGTTTATGTGCCGAGAAAAACATAAATCCCTGGTGTTAATTTGGACCAGCCCTTGATAGTGATGTTTATTGTTGGTGGGACGGCGGGGCCCTGCGTATATGTATGTAATGTGAGAGCTGATCCAATGCAGGTGGATGTGGATGGTTTTTGCCGCATTAAATGCTCAGATAAGGACTTTGGAACGAAAGTGATTCTCTTCTAAAGATACTCATCTGAATGACCGGAACGAATAATAATGGTCGTATAGTTGAAGATTGGTTTACGATTTGTTGTTTAATGGAAAGTTTATTACCCCAAAGAAGGCGACTAGTTAAAGTGGACAGTGGAGAGGGATTTTCTTCTTTTTTGGACCTGGAGTAGACTCTTCTGCAAAATGTATGAGCAATGTCACGGTCACGATTGAAAAATTATTCTCGGCGATAATAGAGAGGACAACTAACTGCTAAGCACTGAAATCAAGAGTTTAAGCAACGGTATAAGACCTCACAGAGAAGTCTGGAAATTGTTTCCAAAGCATGAACAATCAATTCGTTTAAACCGCTTAAGTCAGCAGGAGAGTGTCGCATTAAACTAGTGCTGCTACAAAAAGGATAGTGAAACTAATCCCGTGTCGTAATATAATGAAAGAGTATACCAAGCCAGTGAAACTAGGAAAACAAGAATGAAATCTACAAAAGCTCCTATCAAGGATCAGCCTAACATCTTTCTTCCTCGAGACGTCGGTTGCTATTACTTAAAGAATACATTATTCCTTGTTTCCGACGACCCAAAGTGGACTAGAATTACGACACAGTTGTAACCAAAATGCAGATAAGAGTATTCAAAACCCAAAAGACCGCTAGATAAGTCTTTTGTCATAAGTTAAAGATCGGCAACGTTGTTAACTAGCTGTCAGTGATGACGTTTGTAATGTACTGAGTTTCCCTTGCTTCATAAAGAATTCTGGAACGCACATGCAGCATAGGAAGAGGCATATAAAATGGCACAAGCAACAAGGACTAATACTGCAAGGGAACTCTACGAGCGTTAGAGAAAAGCAGAAGAAAAAAGATGCATGAGAGCACTGTTTTTATTCCAGAGAAATTCCATCAGAAGCTGCTGCTTCATTTGTCAAAGTATCCCGTCCTAGCTCTTACTAGGATGAAAAAATATTTGATGGATAATGGTTGAGAGTCCTGATTTCATTTGAGAGGCAGAAGACAACATTGCGCTTTGGAACCAATAAATTCCACTCCAGTGCTGCCAAGATCGAAATAAGTTCAACAGGACTATCATTGGCAGAGAAATGGGTTGGATTAGGGGATGCAGATGAGAGATAATTTATAAAAATGTGAAAGAAAGTCGGAGACAAAACTGAACCTTGTGGAACACCAGCATTTTTGTGGTGAATATTCAAAACAACTTGTAGAGACTCTCTCACTTGCCTTTGACATATGTATCATATGCAATAATCTGTAAATAGCCGAAGAGATGGTAAGATTGATTCCACTTTCCAAATTTACTTCTGACGTTCGGCTCATTCATGGAATGTACGCAAGGGGTTTCGCTTCTTCGCTTCTTGCTGATTCTTCAGCCTTTTCATTGCCTGGAATATCTTCATGAGCAGGGACAGATTTCTCGACAGTACTTCAGAAGGTTCAATTTAATTTCTGTCGCAGTAATTGCTTTTATAGCAGCCTGGCTGTCGAGAAGGACAGAACGTGAGGACGGTTCTGGTCCACTTTCCTCCGGTTGGACTGTTGTCCGACCTAAGTTATGTTAGTAAGTGAAGCAATTCACCCAGATCTTATGGAAGAATCGATTCATATGCAAGTCATTATCGTTAAAAGCTCCTGATCAGCGGAGCTCATTACGAAACAATATACAGATCAAGTGGCTTATATTGTAAGCCATGAATCCCTCTGAACTGCACTCAACTTAATTAAATCGCCATCGACGAGGGACACTCCTCAGACTTTTAATTTGTTCGTCCACCACTGATAAGTATGACTCTCAATTTAATTGAAACAATGAAAAGGAGTGCACAATTAAAATGAATTATTACTGCACAGCCCCAGCCCTTCCACCCCTTGCTGCTATTGAATTGAATTCAATTCGTCCAATCCGACTGAATGCATTGTCAGGACAAAGATGGAATTTTTGTCATTGAGAATCCCCAAGTGAACTCATGGAACAGTCAATCTGATAATTAATATCGTTTCATCGATATGGCACATCGTTTTTAAAAAAAAAAAAAAGACTGTGAAGTGTGTCGACGATTTTTTGAAGACTCATAGTCCTGCCATTGATTTTACCTACCTATGTACACAATTAATGTATTTAAGTGCTTTTATATATACATATATCCTAGAAGGATTCTTTAAAAGTATGTCCTCGTTGAAAGCATCGAATTTCCACACTTGACTCTTCCCCAGTTCAAGTGCAACAGCAAGTACATTGTTCCAATCACATGCTGTTGCAAGGATATGGTTTCGAGGAGAGGGTTTCAATTATCGCTTGTGTCTGAAGCTATCAAAATTGTGTAAAGGTTTCTGGCTTCATTACCAACTTTTTGGAAAGTGATTACATTTCGGAGGGCGAACGTTCACCTCATTAATTTTTTTTTTTTTTGTTTTGTATTTTGTTGAATGTGGTTACCAACCGTTTGATGTTACACAATCACTAGTCTCGCACGTGCTCCTTGATGTAACGTGATATTTGTTCAGGTGGAAACCTTACATGATATCATGATTTAAAATCACCGAACTGATTCATTTTGCATGTAGAATTTGAAAAACATTTTTCAGTAGAATTGCGCCATTAATTGTCTCAAGCTTAGAAAATATAAAAAAAAATATTGAACTTTTAAAGCAGTTGCCAAATGAGTCACGAGATGGTGTCACAACTTGCAAGATCAACACTACCGAACCAAAGTGGCAACATCTAACGTAGCCAATTGCATGATAGCAATACCCTGTTGATTCAATCTGTTCTATTCTCAGCAATTCCCTTGAAGGACGCAGTCACGACACCTTTGGTCGACAATTACTTTGAAGCTATGAAACACATCCTTCAAAATTGACTAGGTGGATAATAGGTTGCACCCCAAAAAGGATCTGTTTGCTTTTATGCACACACGGGAGGTTCCTTCTCTTGAAGAAATCCTTACATCTTCCAAACCAGTGTAGCGTTTTACAAACGGAGTTGGAATTTAAGAAACTATTATCGCGGCCAGAAAACAGGGAAAGAAGAAGAGAAAAGAACATTAAGTACTAAATATCTTTTGTCAGCAGGAAATAGTAGATAGTACTTATTACGATCAAAAGATGTCCTGCCAGGAATTGGTTTTTCCGTCCGCAAAAAGCATTAGTCGCTAGCAAACAGTGGAGCTACGATTCTAACAGGCTTTCGAAAAACATGTTATGAACTTCTTACGGATATGAGACCAGCGCAGACGTCCTCCGAAAAAAGCCAACAGTACTACAATCGACTTCGTGACACTGTGCGGTGGAAAGATGAAATATGTGGAAAGCAAAAAGTTTGGCTAGAACAGGATAATCCACTTATAGGATTCCCCTAGTTCGTCAGGTTCTCCACTTGGCTCTGTGTAATTTCTGGCTTTTCTCCGAGCTGAAAACGCTTTTGAAAGGGATTAGATTCTATTCAGTTCAGAGAAGTTATTATGCAGAGTTCCATATCAAGGGAAGCAACAGAGTGATTCTTTTGAAAGTAGCAACTTTAGGAGACTACTTTGAATTTTAGTGTACGATTTTTGTATCAATACTTCCAACAACTGTTCAACGGTCAGCAAATACCGAACGTAATATGGCAGGAAGAGGACCCACTTCCAGTCAATGATCAGAACAGAAGACGAGGTTAAGATGAGCTCCCAAGTTAATCTCTTGCACTAAGTCATAAATCAGGTATGGGTAGGGGAAAGCACGCCTGACCACTCACCACTTACAAATCGACTTTAAAGACGCTTACGAATGTATTTATCGCCTCCAGGTGATGGCGGGATTCGGGTTACCAAATGGATGACGTCCCAATGGAAAACATGCAATGAGCTATACAACTGGAAAGAAGATCTTCGGAGCTGCCTCAAACGGGCATTATGATTTCTTTAATATCATGTTGGAGTAGATAGTGCACAGAGCTTATCCATCTGCTGAGAGATGCAGACGATACTGACAATGATGCCAGTTCTGTTCTACGGAGTCGAATGCTGGATAGCAGGGCATCTATGAGCAAAAAATTCTTCGCCACATATTTGGTTCCACATACATACATATGTATGCGAGAAGGGTGATTGGAGAGCTGTGACCTATACCCAGATGTGGCTGTAGTGCATCATTGAGCGAATGGAGAACAACACTCCAGCCAAGAGGATCTTCGAGTCACAGTCTCCTCCTTCGCTGCCAGAAAACTGCGTCTTCAAAATAACAATACCCGCGACCGACGAGGTGGGACGGAACGCGAACCTCAGGAAGAGACTGTCCGGAGCGCTCTAAAACTCCACCTTGATTCACCAATAACTTTTTTTTTTTGTAGAAAGCCTGATATAATATTTACATGTTTCCCCCCCAACAGGACGTACACAAATTCTAAAACAAATTCGTGCACACAAATGCCCATCAAACAATTGGAAAATATTCTCAATTATTTTAAAATGCTTCATTCCCATTTCCAGGAAAGGAAAAATAAAAAATTTCCATAAAGCCATCAGCCTACCTATTCTAGCTTCATAATACCGTTTACTCCCTCAAAAATCTGAAACACAAATATTGACTATTCACCATAAAACTCGCTCAAATGTGATTCCTTTATTTTTTTTTAGTTCCATGTTCCAGAAGTAGTACCAAACATATGTGCAGCACAATTCCATTGTAATGGCACACACGAGGCGGCAGCTCGTAATCCTTCCGCTTTTCCTCCTTCGACATTGTCAAAGGAGAATGCACACACCACCACTGCCAGGGCTCAAGGATGCGAGCGTGCCTTTAAATTTAATATTATAGTTTAATGGCTTTGTTCCCATTTGTGCCTGTGTGTGTGTATGCGTGGGAATCAACTTTTCAACTGAGCCAGGAAGTGGAATGTAGTAGAATTTTTTTTTCTATTTTTTTTTGCACAAATAACCGAGAAGGACTCCCCAGAGTGAGTTTATTTTTGCTGAGTTTTTTTTTATTTTTTCGGAGTTTTGTTTTAGTTCGCGGTGCAGCAGGATTGTTTGATGCCTCCAGGACTCTGGCAGGAGTGTGCGAAGGAAAGCTTTGTTTAACTCGTCATAATATCGTTCTGTGAATTAAATTTTCATGCATGCAAATTTATTTTTTGTTTTTATTTAGCGCACTCTCGCAATGGTCTTAGGACTGCCGCCGCGAGTATTCTACTGGTTGGCAGCGGTCGCTCGCTTCAAAGGACCTTCCATCAAAACTCAAATGGATAAGCGTGTGCTGGGATATATGCTGCTCTGTGCTGCGAGGGAGAAAACAATTTGTAAAACAGTGCAATGAACGCACCAAAAAATAATGCTAAGGAGGGCTGTTATAAGTTTTTTTCTTTTCTTTTTTGTTAACTGCAATATCATTTAGGAGAACGTTAAGTAGACCCAGTTAGATGCACTGAAAGGATTTAGTGTTTTTCTCTAGTGGTGGAGTGAAATCATTCGTCTGGAAGTCTATTCTTAATTGGAACGTTTAGGGAGATTGTATTTTAAATAGCGGTAATTTTTACTTGTTACATTTTACGTGCTGAAAAACATCCTTAACAGCTTATTGTTGGTAATAGAGAGAAGCAAAAAAGAGAGGGTTTATCAAAGGAATCTAACTGACACAGAAAAAACTACGCTTTTAGACGTCATACTCCTTCAGGATGGCGTGAAATATTTTACACAAATGGAGTAGTACATATATATCTCCATGTGAGCTTGTATAACTCTTGTTTTAATTGCAAAAGAACTTCTTTATTCTTGTGGCTCCTACTCCTACTTCCAAGAATTCTATCTAAGTTCAGTAGTGTGTAAAATTTCTTCTTTTGTGAAAGTCCTCGACTTGTTAGCAAGGACGTATGTATGAAAAAAATAAAGTTCTTCTGTGAAATTAATTTGAATGAAATTTGCCCGCAGAGGAGGTCTTGGCCTCTGAATAACATATCTGTGAAATTAAAAACTGCATAAGAATTGTACTCTTGCGTGCTCAGTCACCTATAAATATAAGTGAGGTTAAGAAATTCGTTCCTCATTCGTACCTGAGGAGCAATGTTCTTGTGATTGTCTGCTTAAATACACAAAGTCACAATTATGAAAAAAAAAATTGCATCATTATAAAACAAGAAATAGTTCAAAATCCCTAAAAAGAATTGAATGCCAAAACTCCTTAAAATTTTGGGCAGCAAAATGTTCACTTCTCATTAGACCCAACTAAAAAACTCAAAATCTTAAAACTTCAAACAACCAAAAGACATCCTGCACGTAAGAATTGTAAAGAAAATGTGAAACTACATATATAATTAAGTCCGTTCGCGTACCCTCCTAAAACAGCGAATTTTTACGAAAACTTACGACTTTCTACGATAAGCTGTTCGCGTATGGAGAATTTTCGTAGTTTTTCGCAGAAGAGAAGCAATCACGAGAGATTAAAAAATTTCCCCATGCTACGAATTTTAGTGCAAGAAATTTCTTTAGGCTGGTTTGTGAAAACTGTCAAATCTGTCAAACCAGTGTATTTTCAGCATTTTCTTGTTCAACCTGTTAGTTTACTTTTTCGTAATTTTAGTTCTCTCTGAGAGAAGTTTACCCTCAGAAAGTACGCGAACGGAATTGCGCACGAATGGGGTTTCAATTTGTGTTTTCGCTTTATGTGTTCATGTTTGACACTTCTTCCAATACGTGCACAGTTAGGTTTGACAAACAATTTACTTTCTTATTCGGCATATTACCGAAGATGAAAAAGAAAGCTGTAGTCACGATAAAATAACGAGCCGAATTAAATTAGACAGTCAACTTCGGGTCGTTTGACAGATTCGCTCCCTCAGGCTAAAATTCCCCGAGATTGATAAAATGCTTTCTGGCGTTCAAGCAAAATCAAACGGCAGCTGACAAAACTGACACATACAAAGGGCACGTTCCGAATTCTAGGTACAAGACAGTCAAACGTTTCTGATTGGCCAAGAGATTCAGTTTTGTCTACAAAGTAAGTCATTTCTTTTTGAGGTAGTGGACTGGATTTGAAGTGAAGAAAAGAAAACCCTACCTTTTAAACCACTGTCAAAAATTCCTTTGCCGTTCAATATGTTAGGCATTACCTCAAAAAGTAGGCCTAGAGTTCGGAACGTGCCCAAATACAGATCTCGGCGGCTGGTTTGACAGCTATGCGCACAGCCATTTTGTACATTCCATTTGTTGCTGTCAATTGACACAGCTCAGGGCTCACGTGGCCATAGATCAGAAGTTAGCTGAAATCAGCATGAAACTCAATATCGGTAAGCAAAAAGTGGTGCAAAGTCACCACTCTCAGCTAAGGCGACGATATTTTCATCTCAATGATACTTTACTGTTGACAGTTCAATAGTGACATGAAATACAAATTGACATCTCTTGTCTAAAGATCTCATGATTATTATAAAGCTTTCCCAAGCTGATGAAAGAGCAAAATAGATCCATACGATCGCCTATTAGAGAAAGAAAACATCGGCCGCCAACAAGAGTAGGCGCTAATCTAGCTGCTAGAATACTTTTGCACCGGGATGACAGATTTTGTCCTAGAGCTCGCTTGATTCGTTTGCGACAAATCTGTCACTTCAGTGCAAAAGCATTTTAGCAGCTAGATTAGCGAAGTGATGGGAACGCTTATTGTGTTGACCCAAGAACTAAAACGTACACAAGTAGGTACCTACACCTTCAGAAATAAAATTAATCAGGCCCTAAACAGCCCATAGATATTTATATATTTCTACACCTACAGAAGGGACCTAAAGTTTTTTGCCGTATGCGAAGGGCAGAGCGGTTTTGAGAAGCTTTCCCATGACATTTATGACATTTATACTTTTGAATGTTTGTCAAACACTCGGAAGAAATGGGGCCGTGAAAAAACGTTTGATACCTAGTATTTTTCGATTCGAACTTGGAACCCCTTGCGCAGTAGTCCAACGCACTAATCACTGAGCCACGGCACCTACAACAAAACTACCAACTCAAGTAAAACGAATTCAAACAACAGATTATTATAAGCATAAGCATTATTCGAATGACAGTCGTCACATAAATAGGAAACACTGTTAAATAAATACAAAAATTAAGCAAATTTGAAGACACTCCCCCCCAGAACTAGTTTCTTGTGATTAAATCAAACTGGCAGTTGGAAATCTTACATAACCATCTTAACGAACACGAATAAAAAGAGAGACACAAACTACTATACTGACTAAGTTTAAGCCGCAAATTGGGCAACCCAAATTCAGCTAAAAAATTATCAAGAATCAGTTCACAAATAACCATCGACGATTTATGGTTTTTGTGTCCACAAAACCACAAACCCAATCTTTGTTGACGTTTATAATCTTCTTAACTGCCGCTGACACGTCAAATCTAAATGCCATGTTTATGATCAAACTAAAACCAACACCTTACCTGCTGTGGACATCTGCTGTTGCTGCTGCTGCTGCACACCATTGTTACGACACAATTTCCGGAAGAACATCATCGACCCACCTTCAGATGAAAGAGCGACGAAGATACAAAACAAAAAAAAACGCAAAAAAAACCTTCCCACTTCTTAGCAGATGTATCTTTTAGCACACCAGCACTTTATTTTATTTTTTAATTAATTATCACCTCGCCAAGAACGGATTTTTGGCCTCTTTTTTTTTTGGAGCTTAACACTGTCACCGGATGGTAAACAAACCTTCACAAGCCAAGCTACTCACTCACACTGATTTGGGCGCGTGTATAAAAAAAAAAAGAAATAATCAATTGAACCGACACCGGATCAAGGAAAGGCGACACATAATACACCCGATGGATGGTATTACTCCTTAGTTCGTGCCGTACTTGACTTGACTCCACGAATAATTATCGAGTAATAAGACTTGAGCAGCACATGCCGCCACCGCCACCGTAATACCACCGACTACAGAGCTTCGCGTCATAGGGTTCGCACATACATATGTGTGAACCTTAACTCAGAGTCGGAAACTTGGTAGTTTGTTTTGTTTTTGTTGTTCTTCTTCTGTTTAGATATTTCATCTTCGTCGTCGTTTGTTATTTTTCCAAATGCAGATACTTAGATATTCCAAGATAGACAACACAAATTTCCTCTACAGCAGAGGGAAGTCACTCATTAAGGCTGCCGCCAGAATACAGCACCACCACAACGACCTCATCAAGCCACTGCGCAGTCGTAACACCACCAGCAGCAAGCAGCAAGTACAATTTCTTCTGCATATTAAACAATAAAATCGACACAAAGTCAGCAAAGCGTGCTATACTGATCCAAACGCGCTTTAAACAAAAACAAAATATAGTATCTCCAGCTATCCCTCGAATTGTCTACGATGGTCTCAGGTCTAGGCATTCAATGGACTCATTCACCCAGTCATCATGAGGGAGCGACTAAAACAACTCTTTGGCCGCGAAGAAAAAATGTTAACTTAGCCAAGCGCGAAACTTCCTCGCTGAACGACTACGAGTATGTTAGTTGTTAGTTGTTAGTTGCGTTGCGGTAATTACAGTGACTATTGCAAGAGATATTTCCTCGGGCAAATAGTGGCCCAAATTTCATTCAGCAGTCTGCGAATATTTGAGATAGGACAACATTCAGTTATCAAATTAAAATGAAATGACCTTTAAGTAGGCACACGGCGGCTTTAGCCTTCGCGATTCTGCTGCACACATCCAGTTGATGTAACCAAACTTGGTAGATTGTTACAAAGAAGTTCCGGGCCTGAGTATACAGTCCTAGTTTTTTTTCCTATTGTACCTAAAAGATCTATTAGTCGTTAGTGCGACCTAAAAGATCTATTGTATCGAATAGTTCGAGCTAACCTAGAAGACGTACTACTTCCCTTATGAAAGATTTCTTTAGTAGTGAAACCTTTTAGTTCTTTTAAAGTGTGTATCTCTTCATGGAGAATAAGTTTCCTTAACCAATATAGTGCTGGATATTCACGTAGAATGTGTTCGGATGTTTCCTCCTCCTCAAGACAGATCTGGTCTGTTCCTTTGACTGGCATAGGTCCATCTTTTTAAGGTGGTATCTCAGGTCCTTCCTAGTGGTTTCCTTATCTAAGTTAAAGATTTCCTTATAGGAATAAGGCTTGATTAAACTTTTGGATTGTATAAAACCCAACGCTTTGAGCCAGCGGAGCTAAACGAAGCTTGCTTTTCCATTCGTTAATCAGCCTTGTGGATGATCTCCAATTAACGCCACAGTAAAGTTCAGAACCAATGAAGGCAAATTCTGAGCCGGACCTTGAAAGCTCATCCCAAATAGTCTATAAGGACCCAGGCAAGTGTTACATTGTTGTGCTTCGCAAGACATTGTACAGCAGCTTAACAGATTGGACAATAATGCCCTAAGGGCCGCTTGGAAGATATGTATTCTGGCGTCTTTAAGTCAGGCCAGGTCAGAAGAAGAAGATTATGTATGGCGCAGATCTCAATGGCATGGAGTTCAGCTTAAAACACAGTCGAAGTCGTACCCATCGGTACTGAAATCTTTGTGTTGGGTCCAAAGACCCCAGCTCCTACTCCAGAATCAATTTTTCGATCCGTCAGTGAACCAAATCAGACTTCTGGGGCCTAGTTGGACCAGTTTTCCCAATCCAAGATTTCAACCTCAAATACCCTTCCGAAGTAATGTTGTCTGACCATTGTGTCTGGTATGGTACCTACATGTCTCTTTTAAGAATTGAGTTGAGTACTTTCAGATGGTTTGTACTTATATTCTAGCTGCAGTTAGGTATAGATTCCAGTGAAGTGATGTGCTTGTTGAAGAAGTGTCTCCCCAGACATTGGCATATAAAGTGGGGAATAGCTCCCTTATCAACACAGCCTTTGCAGAGCTCCTCCTCTGTCAGACATACCTTTTTCATGTGCTTGCCGCAGAGTGTTATTTGATGATACCCAAGAGGGTGGAAATGGATTTCCGGTCTTTACGAACAAGTTTCTCGCTTTGTCAAGCACGTGTCATAGTTTCCTTGTAATTACGCAGGGTTCAATAGAATTCCACTTATTTTCTGCCTTTCTTGTGGCTATATTCCCTTCTTCAAACTTAAGAATACAAGGCGGGATATCCACGGATGGGTGAGCTATGGTGAGCCATCTCTTGCCAGTTCATCAGCCTTCTCATTTCTCGGTATTCCTTCATGTCCGGGGACTCAACAGAATTCAACCTTTTGCTTATGCTTGTAATGTTGTTCCTCAGTATAGTGTTCCTCGACCTGATCATGCGGCACTTGGTAAGACCAAAGAAATCTTCAAGATCTTTATCAATGTTTGGATCTAGTGGCTTCAAGTTGAGTTTCTTGTGTGTAGTACTTTCCGATACATGTGAGGTAAACCATAGTAAGCCTAGCGGATGTGGGACTTGTGTGATTGAAGTTATATTAGCAGATTCAAGCGGAGTCAGCGTACGATAGTAATTATCGCCAGCCATTAACTGAGCTGGCATTGAAGGTAGCTGCTGTAGAGCATAGAAGAGTGGACCGAAAATGAATTGTACCTTATTCAGTTTTTGACAAGACTTGGAACATCGAAAGGGGGCTCCTGGGGAACCGAAGAAGAAGAGAACTCTGGGACATAAAGAGAGAAGAAGACGTGTCGTCGAGGCTTGCCTCTAGAAAGGAATACATTGACCAGCGTAGGGGACACATATCGGATATGTAGTTAAGCACTTAAACATGCAGGAGCATGGAGGTGGAATTAATTTCATGACGCTGACTTGAAGTTTGAGAACTATTGCTTTGGATGCATGCATTTTAAGTCGCTCAAACTACAATCCGTTCATCCGTCTCTAAGGTTGTTTGGGCGTTGAAATTCTCATTGGAGCCCATCTGGCTATAGAAATTGTCCTTTTCATCCTCTATAGTGCCTTTGATCGGAACATAACTTTCCTCTCTCGAGATCAGTGCCAAATCCCACTTAAGCCTGCAATCTTCTTGATTTCATCTTTTAGAAAGGGGATTGTACCATTGAGTGATAACCTAGATACATACAGAGCTTAAGTGTGTAATCCAAATTTTTACTATTTTTTTTTTGGCTTTGAGGCAACATCTTCGTCTAAAGCGGACCCTAATCGGTTGCATCTTACACGTTCTCCTTATTACAAACAATTAGCTTGATAATTTCTTGAATTAGCAATTTATACACCAGTGATTTAAGTATCTTAGAAAGTGCAATTAGCCTCTCCATAGTTATATCCATTATTACATACTTCATTATGTATCTAACATGAGAGAGTAACAAGTGTACAAGAATCTGAGGAATAAAACTTCATAATTTCGCGGGAACCAAGTGAGCCTTAGAGCTGGAAACAATGGATACCCCTGGTGAGATAACACATATTCATTCGTTTGTCAGTTGAGTAAGCCAAGCGCAACCGGAATACATTAGTCTAGCGCTGGCATGTCCGATACGGTGCGCTACTGTCTTAAGTGCTGAATTTTAAATAAGTACGCTTTAATTTACGGTTTTGTTGCCTCTTCTTCTTCTTCTTCTTGAAAATGCTCCAAATAGATAAAAAAAAACTATTTTCTTCGAAATATTCGCATGTGAATTCGCTTATTTACTGCAATGAAGGTATAAAGATTGGCGAAATCAGTCGAAGAGTTAATAAAACACGAGAGCAATATAAATTAGATGAACTCTTGAGGTAGGAGACCACTCTAACAGTGTAGCCAACAAGTTGGTATACAGAATGGAAGATTTTGAGTTCCTGAGAAGGCAACTGATCACAAAAGGACCGCTTTTGATTTCCTATGGCCGACATTAAATCGAAGCACTTGATATCAGATAACTCTCTAATGGGTACCAGGACAAATGGATATTAAAGGAAACGAAAGACTTGACGAGCTTCCAAGAAAAGTGTGAGGACTGCTCTCCCGCTTTAAAGAAAAAAGAAGCCACCAACCCTGGCTTCATCTGGGCTTAGACACATGTTCAACGGCCGTTCCTCAGAAAGAAGAGGTTTACTTCTCTGGTGATAATGTAGGCTACTCTCCGACATAATTACTAGGCAGTGTATGGTTGGAATTCTGCTGAATGCCTCGATGTATTGCTGAACAATAACTGCAAGAGCTGGATGAGCGAAGAAAGACTAAATCTGGCCTACACCTATTCCGTCACTCTCCTGCCCTGTATGTCAAAAGAACGGGAACTCTCTGTAGTTACTTCTTTACAGATCTGGAGAACTTTGATCTGCGACTCATTTCACTAGCGAGCGAGGACCAAACAATACCAACAGCTTATCTTCCACTCGAAAGTGAACAGCGACCTCTTGGTGCAACTAAAGTGATAGAGAACGAACTGCATCTGCATTGCAGGCATCAAACAGCAACATACAACGCTTGTCTTAAGGAGTATTACCCGAATGGTGAAAGGCGCAAAGAGTTGTCCTCTTACCAAAGATAGCGAACCTCTACGTATAGACAGTGACGGATTGGATAGAGTGCTATTGATGAGTCAGGAGGCCTCACAGACCGACAGGAGGCCGAAGGAAGACGACGGATAGGCGGGAGTAAGCCGTACTGTGTAATTATCAGTCTGGTTGTTGAGAAAACGTTCAACACCACAAACTAGAACAACAATCTGTTTTGACTTACCATCAAGAGGATACTGGACTACCTAGGAGGGACCCAAAAACCTAAGCAACAACGAATTGAAAATGACCCAGTTTTTGCTCTACAAAACTAGAGTTAGGTGTGTAATCCATTGCACCATCAGACTAAGTCCATAAGTAGAAAAAAGGCAAAACAAAATTCCAATTAAAAACAAAAAAAAAACTTTAATCATTTTTCATTTTCCTAGGATAGCCAAAATATCCCATGGCCTTCAGCTCCGTGGCTACATCTGGAAATGGCATAAGGGCCCTAAAAATCGCCGCCTCTAACTCCTCATACTGAAAGTGTGGAGGGAATGGCATGTTCTCTAGAGCGCACAGAAACACAGATCCTCTTTGATTTCCCACCGCCAGAGACCGTCCACAATTCGAAAATCTACAAGAGAACAAACTCTTGTGACAACACAAAAAAAAGGATCTAAAACCTTTCGTTCTTACTTCATTGTTGTTAAATATGACTTCTCCATCCTTGTCGAGGATATGGGCTTTAACGTGCTCCTCCTTATGTCCCAGACATCAACGGTTTTCCTATTAACAGCTATAATTATAGTAGAATGTGTTTTGCTCCAGTAGGCACAGTTCACGGGGCACATAGAAGCTGCCAGTGTTACCAGAGGTTTATATATGCCCTCAATCCATATTCGAATGCACCTTGAAAGGACAAAAAGCACTAAAGCGATATAAATAAGAGTATTTACTCTTACCAATCGTCGCCACAGGTGAGAAACACCTTAGGGGACCATGGCGAGAACTCCATTGAGTAGACCGCCCCTTCATGCGTTTGCCACAAATCCAAATGCTGTTGCGGATAATTTGTCGAGCATTTATAGAGAACACCCTCGTTAGAGAGCACATAGAATATATCCGACTTAGTTGGATCTAAGGTAATCCCCAAACACTGCGGATTTCGCATAGCTTCCAAAGTATTCGAACTACGTTGAACTGGCAATCCCTCCGGAGATCCTTCAACCCGATCCAGAACAGCATGCTGAAATCCCAGTAAATAGGGACTATTTATCGTGCGATACTTCATTATGCTACCACTTTCAGACACTGTGAGGAATGGTTCCACATCAGCCTTTTCACCTGGATCCAAACCAATCCATTTAATATCCGTAACAGGCGCATAGCCTGGAGAAGTTTCCCTTTGCGAAATAGCTACCGTGCAGTTGTCTTCGCTAGCGGCGATGTTTCGGATCTCCACATCGCCGTGATACCTACCGACGGCAATAAGCTGCGACCGATACGGCGAGAACTCAACCGCGACAACAGCAGTGTCATACAAGTATATCTTCTCGGGATTTACAGGGTTTTTAATACTCCAAACGCAGACATAGCCTTGCTTAGGTGAAAAGTTCGGCCCACACGTGAATACGCCATAGCCCACAGCGAGAAGATCACCATTGGTTGGGCACCAGCTCAAACTACTAACCGCGCGCTTTTTCAAATTATCATCATCACGCGGCACGTTCATCACCCAGAGGATCTGAACGTGATACAAGTATTCAACCTCCTGTGACAACGGATCCGACATGACCATATTCCGAAACCGACGTTGCTGACTTTTGAATACATTTCCGGCAAGTGCTCGCTGCATCACCATTTGGGAGATCTTAAATTGGGGCAGACGCCCTATCTTATCGCAAGGATCAATGTCATCCAACATGTAGGTCGTAAGATCCACAGTCTTTGCGTCTTCAAGCTTAAGATTGGATGTAATCTGTGTGAGCCGCTGGTACGTGTCAAACATGTCAAAATTGGATACATACGAGCCGACGTTGAATCGCTTTATAATATCCGTGTTAGCGTCGCGGGACTTATACAAAACACATTTGGTCTGGGCCTCTGAATCCGCCTTTCGACGGAGACGTCCCTTACCCTTTGTCACATATTCGTAAGCCCTGTTCTCTTTCTCAATTCGTTCCGCTTCTGGTGTGCCAAATGGTACAGTGGTGCTCCTCTGTTCAAAAAGCAAAATATCATCCGTCTGATGCAGACAAACCTTGATAAATGGTGTAATTTTTGGTTCAGCAACACGCAAGCACTCAAGCTGTTCCGGTTCTCTGGCCTGCTGTGCTGACTCCTCGTACAATATTAGAAGACCATTAGAAATCTACAAATTTTAGAACTTTATGCACCAACCCAAACTCTCTTTTGCCTGACATCATCTTACCCCGTTAACGATTTCATCCATGGACATCTTTATGGCTCCCCCTAAGCTAGACCGTTTCATTGAAAGGTCTTCAAATGCTTTTGTTCGTGGGGCAGTCTTTAGAAATTCATGAGCACTTGCAAGTAACTTAACAAAATCTCCATCGAGGTTTGTTGTTTCAATAAGTTTGGGTGTAACATCCACACCTTTTTCAATTACCTGCACATGGAACAATCATTGAATAAACAATCGCAGATTGTCCGTAGTTACAAAAAAGGACTTTACTTGAAAAAAACTCCGTTCCCTAGCAGCGCCAGCTAAGGGGTTTGATAATCTACTACTAGCAGAAGTTTTTGACCCCGACAAGCTTGAAGTACTTTTGGGCACGGAAATCCTGACATTGAGCCTCGAAGCGGTCGCTGAGATACCGCGGGATTGCTTTTTCATTATTGTTAAAACGTTTCGTTTGTTTTGATTTTGATAGAAAATCGATTTGAAATAAGGTTTACTGAGACGGAGCTTTAAAATTGTGGGGAGCTGAGCTTAGGAACTATAGATGTCCCTTTTCAATCGAAGATATTCTTGTCCTCAGCATTCTTTCCATGTCCACTCGTAATTCTGAGGCTCTGTGGCTGGCGCTCTGTAGTATTGCATTCAAATTCTGAAAACTAGCTGTAAAACGGAACTGAGCGCTGAATTCGACACTCAACCTAAAAACCACGCAAAAACATTATTTGACGTTTCAGCAAAATTATATAAAACCTCACACAAGTTTAGTTCTTGGTGGCTCGTTTGACAGCACAAGGTGGCGGCCATTTTATAGATGCAATTTTATTTGTTAATGGTATCATAACCTGTCAAACATATTTGGGTCTTGGTGACACGTAAGTTTGGTATCACCGGATTCTAAGGCTTCATTGTTTGTTTTTGCTTTAAACAGATGGAAGAGCAACAACAACATGATGACAGAGCAGATTGCAGTACTGTCAGCAGTACTGCAAGCTAAATTTCTACGTATTTTGGGCATAAGAGTCGGTGTAAAATTCTCTCAGAGAAAGACAAATCTCCAAAAAAGTACGGGAACGGGTTGAACAAAAAAGCTGCCTACTTTTTAGACCTCACTTTTTTGCATTGATTTATATCAAATGATCTTGCCAGCCAACAACAATACAACCATTTGACAGAACTTATAGTTTTGTTCAAGGAACTTTCTTTGAGTAAAATTTGCAGCATGGGGAAATTTCTTACTTTCTCGTGAGCTCTCCCTCTTCTCTTCTACGAAACTTAGATGTGCGGGAACAGGAATTTGCTATTTTTCGTAAAATTTTGTAGGTTTTCATAGTTTTAGTCAGTACGGGAACAGACCTAAAATTAAGTTGTCGAAATGCCTAAATTAGTGCAGTTTCTTGATAGCGTCAAGGAAGAGACCCATGTCGAGTTTTCTTATCGCCTCCCTCGCCAAGGTATTTTATTTAAATATTCGACCTAAATGCATCGAAAAACATGATTATGTATTCCAAAGAGCCCAACAAAATAAATACATTTGCAGATATGTATACTCTTATCGTACTTTACTTCAAAACTAGTTTTTTTCCCAAGCTTTTCATTTCATTTTCATTCCAATCGATTTCAATGTGTGACGTGTGACGGTGTCATTCGAACGATACTTCAACCGGAAATTGCGATACTTCAACCCTTCATTTGCGGTTAATACAGCTCCAGCAGCAAGTGATCTCTGAAATTCGACACCTCAAGTTCAAAAAGCAACTTTTCTGCGGTAAAAAAATACAAATCTTGAAAGCGAAAAATAATAATTTTCCTAATTCGAATCAGTGTTTGAATAGATTTTGTGTAGATCGGTAGAGTTTATAAGGTAGATTTTTTTTTGCTTACAAGTGTCACAATGGAACTTCAAAATATGGCTATGCCAATGGTCAATCAAGATCGTCGAATTATTGATGTTTTTCCCTCTGCATACGATGAATATTGTACGCCTTATGAACAAGTGGATTTCTCAGATGAAGTTAAAAGTGCAACTGCAATGAACCGGTCAATCAAGTTGCAGCCATGTAAAGCGATTGTCATCGGTGACGTTTCAGTTGGCAAGACAACTATTGTAAATAGGTTAAAGAATTTTATAAATCTTTTTATTGTGACTTTAGAATTTTAAGCACGACTAATCTTTCCTTTTTGTAGATTTTGCTATGATAAATTTCAAAACGCTTACAAGGCAACAATTGGAGTAGATTTCGAAGTGGAAACATTCAGCATACTTCGGCAGTCTTTTAGTCTACAAATGTAAGTCGAAAATTTGTTGTATTTGACCGATTGACTTATACTAATTCTTATAGATGGGACACAGCCGGTCAAGAACGCTTCAAATGTATCGCTCAAGCATACTATAGAAACGCCAACAGTAAGATATCTTCTCTTTTATAAATCCACATCCATTCTAAGACAAGACTATAGTTATAGTTATCGTCTACGATATGACAAAAGAGGATAGTTTGCAAGCGACGACGACTTGGCTGGAGAGTGCTTTAGCGGTCAACAGTATTCAAAAACCTTTGATTTTCTTGGTTGGATCCAAATCCGACCTGCTGGTGAGTACTCCTTTGAATGAGATTAGTTAAATAACTTCAACCCTTTTAGACAAGAGAGGAATTCGTAGCAATTGAGAAGTTGGCTTATGACATTGCCAGAGGCATGAGAGCCGAATATTGGTCAGTGTCAGCGAGAACTGGTTTCAATATTATTGAACTCTTTCAAAGAATCGCTTCAATATCATTCGAATCTATTATGAAGCAAGTAATTATTGAATCAAATTTCTTCTCGAAATCGGAAACTCCAGTAAAAGTAGGTGAGTTAGCTGAGCGGTGTGGTTTGTTAGGAAAATATATTTAGGTCCTCCTTATATTGCATTTTATTTTTCCTAGGGTTTTTCCAAAATTTAATGAATGGCTTCGAATGTAATGAAAACACTGATTCATCCAGGGAGGGCACATGCTTATGCTGACAAAGAAGAAACTAATTTATTAATTAAGACTGAGTTTAAGTAGATAATTTGCTTATAGTTTAAGTTTGATGTAAAATAAATTATTTTCCAGTAGATGTTACTAATAATTTTTTCATTTGCGCCATAAGTTTCCTGAAAAGTGAAAAAAGTGCTAATATTTTTGCCCAAAGAAATTTATTGGACTAAAATTCACAGCATGGGAAAATTTCTTACTCTCTCGTAAGCTCTATCTTCTGTGAAAACTACGAAACTTTAACATGCGGGAACAAAAATTCACTATTTTCGTAAAATTTCGTAGTTTTTCGTAGTTTTAGTCAATGCGGAAACAAAACTCATATATATAAGTTATTTGTGGTTATGAGTAATCAATCTAAAGCCATTTTCAATTGGGCGAAAAGAAGTCTTCTGTGAGAGCTTTTCTCTTCCCGATTTCATTTCGGAAGATTCTCAGAATACTCTCACGCACATAAACTCGTTCATTGGACTATATGTTCATTTGTAAGATTATAAATAAGAAATATGACGATTCACCAACACATAAACAGTTGAGCGGAAAACAAATAGCATGTTCCTTTGGAATCCAGAAGATCAGAGTGAAATGGGAAACGACATAAAAGTCTCGAAACCATAATTCGTCTATGGACTAAAATACTGAATAGGGCCAATGTGTAATGCATGGACACATCCCATATGTTTTTGGAACACCTCCAAAATTTAATTTGGCAAATAAATTGGTGCAATATTATGTAAATTCTAAAGATATGCGAATTTTTGTTTATCATATACGCTCCTGTTGAAAGTGATTAATTGTATCAATTATAGGAAAATGATAATTCCTACCAGTCAAACAGATCGGTACAAACAATCGTTCCGCTTTATGAGAGAGCAGCTCACTTTTTTTTACTGCTCCGTATGTTAGTTTGCTTTAAATATCTTCCCATCTCCTCTCAATTCCTCAAATTTTATTTAACACAAAATTAATTTGTTCTTCCAACCCTCCGAACACATCCCTATCACTCATCACAGTTTCCAAACACTTTCTTCGAATTCTCAATCCGCCATTAGTTCGAAAGCAACTTTCGAAGATCTTGCCTTCCGGCTTTTGACAAAGACAAAAAATTTTCCTTTCCATTCCTTTTTCTCACAAAAATGGCACCCAAAAAGCCAACAGAGAAGTCCGGTAAGGAAATTTATTTAATTTATACCAAAAAAACTTACAATTATCTGTAAATTCAAGTGAAAATGCAAAGTGCTGGATGTGGTTTAACAATTTATCTAAAATAATCTAGCAATTTATTGCAGAATAACGTGGAAAAGTGTCAAATTAAATTGCCATGTGGTCCATTCGGCCTGAAGGGAGAGTTGTCATATTTTGGTGTCGATTTTTTTTTTTCTTTCGTAAATCTCGCGTTTGCTTATGACCTTAAATCCCCACGGCAGCTATTGTGCCTCTTAATAGGAAGGAATCACATTTATTTAAGGAACTTTCCACATAACCTCTTTTTTGTTGATAAACCACAACCACGCAGTCGCTTTGGACCCTATCACGACACGATTCTAACGCCACCACGTGTGTGTTTGCTTATTTACAGCTAAACCGGGTGACAAGAAGCCCGAAAAGAAACCATCAACAACCTCTGCAGGAGGCGCTTCCGGCTCTGGTGCTGCCAAGCCCGCTGCCGCCAAGCCTGCAGCAGCTAAACCAGCCGCCGCCGCCGCTGCTGCTCCCAAGAAGCCCGCTGCTGAGAAGAAACCAGCAGCAGCTGCTGGTGCAGCCAAAAAGGCACCCGTGAAGAAGGTAGCAAGCGCCACCAAGAAACCAGCAACCGCAGCAAAGAAGGCTTCACCCACCAAGAAAATCGGAGTCAAGACCGCCGGCAAACCCAAGGCTAAGGATGGCAAGACCAAGAAGGTCGCCGGCAAGCCACAATCCATTGCCGCAAAATTGGCCGCCAAGGCTAAGGCTAAGGCCCTTCTCAAGGGCAAGAAACCAAAGCTGGGTCTTAAGGTTCAAAAGGGAACAGCCAAGGCTAAGGCAGTCGCTCTCTTGAAGGCTAAGAAGGTGCAAACTAAGGTGAGTTAGTTCCCAGCCTAGGCATGGATACATCTAGTTTTTTTTTTGTGATGATATTGTATGTAGGAATCTCATTGAGCGAATTCTATGAAAAAAACTTCCACGCTGACTCCTTTAACGCCTCCAAGTGAGGTGTCTCCTATTCTGTCCCAATTTTAACAAGTTTTCTTTCGTTTTTGCAGGTCATTAAGGGCGCTTTTGGTACCCGTACCAGGAAGATCCGCACCAGTGTGCATTTCCGCCGGCCAAAGACCTTGAAATTGCCCCGCAATCCAAAATACCCAAGGAAGTCGGTACCAACCAGGAATCGGTAAGCAAATGCCCCCTCTAATTGGCTGTAGCATCAATTTTATATTTGTTGTCTTTTTTTTTTGCAGCATGGATGCCTACAACATCATCAAGTACCCATTGACCACAGAAGCCGCGATGAAGAAGATTGAAGACAACAACACTCTGGTGTTCTTGACCCACCTGAGGGCGAACAAGAACCACATTCGTGCTGCTGTTCGCAAGCTGTACGACATCAAGGTTGCCAAGGTGAACATCTTGATCAGACCCGATGGACAGAAGAAGGCATACGTGCGCTTGGCCAGGGACTACGATGCGTTGGACATTGCCAACAAGATCGGCATCATATAAACTGTAACAGTTGCCCGCAAGAACTGTATCACTTTTTTTATATGTAGAGATATCGATAACGTGTTTGGGACCACAACAGTGGTGTGGCGCCCAGTGTTTTCGTTTTATAAAATCAGAACTTAAATAAACCAAGAAGTTAAGTAAAATTTCTATGCTTTTTGTGTGTGTGTCTTTTCTTTAGTTTCAGGCCATTGCAGGTTGGTGGAAGGATGGGAAACGTTTGATCATTTGAAGAGGTGAGTTTTGGTCGTTGCTTTCGATTGTTATTTGGCTTTATGATGAATTGTTTAGTAGGAATCTCATTGAGCTGTTTGCAATGAAAATAACTTAAATCACTGACTAGCCTTTGAAATTCTACTTATTCAACTTTTTTGTAGTTCTTCAATTGATATTCTCTTATTTCCTTATTTCAGGAAGCCATTGCTATAACTCCTGGTTCCTCCAATTGAACTTAAGGTGAGAAGCATAAACGTTTTTATATATTTGACTCAGTGCTTGTTATGATGATTTTGTTAGTAGGAATCTCATTGAGTCTACGGACTATGAAAATAGCTTTTAACTCTGATTGAGCGACTTATTTTGAAGCTCTCTCTAGAATTTAAATGATTTTTAATAACTTTTTTCGTTTATTTGCAGGTTGGTTGGAGTTTCTTGTTGAATTGTAGCTGATGCTAAGTTAAATGAAAATAATAAAAAGTGTTTTTATAAATATACATCTCTACTTTGTTTCCTTTTTTACTTGTTTATAATTTCATTGGTTTCGCACCTTTATTGGTCCGAGTTTAACAATCTTTGCATCTTATAGACTCTGGCCAAGTTTTGGTGGTAATTTGTTCGATCATTGAATAAATAGTTTTGTGCTCAAGTTCCAATCATATCCATTCGATTAACGCAGTTCACTCTGAAGGCATTTGAACACGAAACGAACGCAGAATCTACAAAATGGCTGCGCCCAGAACTGTCAAATATATGATATGAGCGAATGCGTCAAACGACCTGAAGTTCGTCTATGCAGCGGAATACTGCAATGCAAAGCATTCTTTAGGGTGGTCATGAAGTCATGCGAATGCATACACATGATTTGTATACTGCACCCAAAATGACTGTTCACTCAGTTGATGAGGATGCCTACATCATGTGTAAAAATATGACATATGAGGTCCGTCCTTCTTAAAACAGTGAATTTTTTACGAAAATATACGAATTTTTACGAAAAGCTGTTCGCGTACGTAGAGTTTTCGTAATTTTTCGCAGAAGAGAGCGCTCACGAGAGAGTAAGAAATTTCCCCATGCTACGAATTTTAGTCAAAGAAATTTCTGTGGACTGGTTTGTGAAAACTGTCAAACCAGTGTATTTTCAACTTTTTCTTGTTCAACCCGTTCGTTTACTTTTTCGTAATTTCAGTTCTCTCTGAGAGAATTTTATCCCCACTCTATAAAATTTGATAATCTACGAATTTTAGTGCAAAAAGTACGCGAACGACCTATAGTTATGTTTTCTTAATGCAATTATGGGTGTGCTAGGATTTAGACAGCGCGCGAGCACACTTTTCGTTCGATTATGACATTAGCTATCGCAGCCTTATCGTATAAATGGTGGGATACATCGCGTTCTAAAATACAGCGCGAAAGCAGCCACTGATGCGATGAAATTTGATTTAAGTACCTACGGGGCAAAAAATTGAGTCATCGGCGAATTCTTAAGTAAGTAAGCAAGTCGTCAGGAGAACCAACAGCCTACTCTGAGTATTTCGATATATGTACATACTCGATGAACGCTATAAAACATTCTGGAGCTATTATTTTGTTTTGAATTAGTTATATTTTCTTTATTGGTCTCACTTTAAACCACGGCTTTCATATAGAAATAAAACCATCATCATCGTTCAAATTTTACCTTGTTCACACACAAGCTGGCTCTTGTTTAAAATGTGCCTGGTAGCTAAGGGAAATTCTGCATGCTTCTACGAAAAGATTAAAACATGAGTGGCCACCAAGTTACCAGTTACTTGCCATTAAAAAGCGAACCTCATTTTGTGCACAAAATGCATTTCAATTGAATACCCCACATATCCTAAAACAAATTGCGCAAACCCAAACTTGGCATCACTTTTGTGAAAATATCCCGTCCCACTTTGCAAAAAAAAACCCTAATAGGAATTAAATATGGCGAAACGTCAATTGTCGAAAGAGTTTTTCAACAACGTACTTCGCGGCTTCTTAGCTCTGAGTTATTTCGCATTTTAAACAATTAAATCAACCCCAAAACCGAGAAAAAACACCACAAAAGTGATTAAAAAAACAATTTCTACACAATTTAACTCTTCCGCAGCTCGGTAAGGCAATAAAAATTATGTAATTAACTCGCAACTCGGTTTCCTATTGATTTTTTTTCTTCCCAACCAACCGGCAGAGATTCTCTTAAGAACACCCATATTGTGTGCGCAAAGGACCAAATCCGTGTAATTCCTGTGCCTATTATGGAATACTAATTCAGTCGTTCACCAGTAACGCACAAGCCAACGTAATGTACAACGGAATCGGACTTACGACTCCTCGTGGCTCTGGCACAAATGGTCACGTACAACGCAATTGGGCATTTGTTCGTCCAGGCAAAAAGGATAACCCCACCTATAAGGCAGAGGACGATATAAAGAAGCTCGACGCATCCATTAATCGTCCCCCAAATCAAGAGATACTCGATCACGATCGTAAAAGGAAGATTGAAGTCAAGTGTGTAGAATTTGAGGAAATTCTAGAGAAACAGGGGTAAGTTCTGAAGTTATTATTAATATTATCGAGATTGTTTCACTGACAAGAAAACAAGATGCAGTAGCAGAGGGGTAACTCTGCGTTTGTATATATGAATTTCTCCTTATCCACCCCTAAATTAATTTCTACCCTCGTACCTATTTCCTGTATGTATACGTCACAGAATCCATACTCTCCACTCTCGGTTCGGTTCAGTGCGGTTTTGGGTTGGTTTTCGTTTCGTTAGTTTCTTAAAGCTTTGCCAGGGTGCAGACACCAAAAAGCCAATGGCTTTTCATTTTCTTGTCGTTATTTCGAGGCAATCGTAGAAATGCACAAGTATAGTAAATTCCAATAATTGTGCAGGTTTTCAGCCAAGAAAAATAGAAAAAAACATTCATTCCTTTTTCCTCAGTGAAAGTCCTTTTTTTTTTTTTTGTCAACAATTTGAGTACTTGTATTTATTGATTAACGGTACACAAAGCTGATGGATTTATTATTGTTTTGGTCATAAAATCGGAAACTTTTTCTTCTTGATTCTTAAAGATACACACCGGAGGAGATAAGGGTCAAGATTAATTCCTATCGGATGAAACTGACAGGCCAGGGCAAAAGTGATCAGACAAAGGACGAATTCGGAAGGATAGTGTAAGTATACATTTGATTTTTATTTGGCTTTTTGTTGCATAACAATTGAAACGCGCGTTGCGTGTAAATTTTGTACATTTTTGGCGGATACCTCGATTAGTATCGATTTTTTTTTTATTTAAGTAGGTATAACCCGCATTCGATGGGGTTTCTCTTGCATGTCACGGTAAATTCTTGTCCAAAAATAAAGGTATCTCTTGACAGAAAAGAAAAGAAAATTTAGTAAACACGCGATACTAGTCTGCGGCAGGTGGGATGTGTTAATTAAAGTATAGCTCTTCCTCATTGTTTGTTTATTGTGTGACTATTAAATCGCGGTATTTACTTGAAATGTACGTACATTCTGATACACTTATTCTACATTGAAATGTATATTCAAAACTCGTTAAAAAGGGATAAATTCCTCTGTGACGACGTGGGGTTGTTACTTTTTTATTTCTGGCTTGTTAGAGCCTCGTTTATTTGTTAAAATATGCCGTTAAAATGTTTCAAATGAGAGACTTATGGTATCATCCAAGAAACCATTAATTTCACTCGTATTTTCTAAAAATAACCAGGTATGTACCTCTCCTCCTTTCTTTACAGTTCCATTTCACTTAAAGTGCTGTGGATTTTTACGGCAATCACTAAATTATTCACAAATATTAGATAGATCGGTGGTAAGCAGATTGGGCTACTGACTGTGGGGAGCTTAATTAGATTTCCAACAAACACCAAAGAGTTTTTTCATCGCATAGCCTCCCACGAGGCTATGACGGCATCCAAGATGTGTAACAATGAGACGCTTATAGTTATGAGAAGCCAGACCTTTGTCGGCTACTTGTGGTCTATAAAACGACAGCACATAATGTAGAACACCTCTAACTGGTGGATGTATAAAGTATATCAATGCCGTACAGAATTGAACAGTATCAGATTTTCTTCAGCTTGAGTATCAAGCTATCAAAACGTAAGGAAATCAGGGCCACAATAATGCTCTGAAATAATGCCTTTCCCTGTCAAATGTCGTCATTGATTGCGGCTCTTACTTGCTTACGTCCTGTATCGCCTTGTGGGTCCTAGGGCCTTTTCAATGACTACGCGGAAGCGGTAATTCTTCCTTCTAAATCACTTCGGTCGATTCTTTCAATTTCTAGGTGCGATTGCCTGGTTAAAGGGCTTCATAGAACCAAATTAAGGAGCCGTTTTGGCTGTTTGCAGCTATTTTGGATGGGAATTCTTTAGCGATCGTTGTCTCTTAGTTGCCGGTCCCCTCACTGCCTCTTCAGCTGAAGCGTCCACAGATCCAACAACGCCAAATGGTGGAAATTATTTTTCTTGCTTTTGTCTTGGAAGCCATTAAATTGGAAAAGTTGTGATGCTCCTGCTCAGGATCACAACCTCGTCATCTTATGTCCTCTCATTATCTCACAGATTATCAAACATCATCCTAAGACTATTTTGCGGGTAGAATGCATAATTTTGAAAGACCAGCTCTGTGTTATGCTACACGATCTACAGAAATAAAGAGTCTCTTCGTCATCTGATCAAAATTTAACTCGCTAAACTCAAGCTCATTTGACCAATAATCCCTTAGGAAATTCATGCAACACAAATCAATCAACACATTTCTAGTGATTCTGTGTTGAGTGCTGTTTACCGCCAGTCTCGAGCAAACAGCCTTTACCGTTCAAAGGATTGTACTACTTGGGATAGCAAGTCGCATATCTCAAAGCCTCTATATTTCTGCCCTTTTCCTGTTGTCTTGTTTACAATCCACTTGAGTCGACATTAAAATCCAGTATCTCCATGATTTGCCTCATTACTTAAGACTGAGCAAGTGCACTTCATGGCATAAGCAGCGGATTCCCATGGCGTCTTTCAAAGACAACTTTTAGCAGCACTTATCTGGGCCTCATTCAAAAGGGCTTTCGCTTGCAGTCATTTTAAAGTAAATAATTAAAATTCAATGGAAAATCAATAAGACTCTCACCATCGCGAGATGAATCTCTTCTGTAGGTCGCCCGTGTACCAATTATTAGCTTTTTCTGCGCAATGCCTCTCCTTGCAAAGGGTGAGTTTCACCGCGATGCAAAAGCCACCCCGCCATCAAGTTAGTTTTCTCAAGTCTTCCATCGACAATGGTCGTGTTTTGCCATTGTCGACTTCTTAGTTTATTTATTATTTAATTCGTTTTAAAAGCTAAAAATAAGTAAAGTACGAAATTTAATTAAAAAAAAAGTAAAAACCCTACTCTTTGGCATAAAAACAAATTGCTTAATCGAAAAAAAAGCCGACCATCAAATGTGCGACAGAAGGAACAAGAAAAATCAATAATCCCAACGACGGTGGCAGTTTCCATAAACAAAACGACCAAAATGGGGGATGAAGAAGATTTTACACCGAACCCAAATGCAAATAGAAAAAGTAAAACGACTAATGCGAAACAACTAAACTGCAGGTGGTATTATGAAGCTGACAAAAAGTAATATGACACCACCTATGGGGTTTGTCGCTAACAATTGCAGCACCCCTTGCTAAGTCGAATGGATTAAAAAAAGGACGTAATCTTCGTAAAGAAAAAAGAAATCATCAGCAAATTGAATTGATAGCGTGTTAGAGAACAAAATAAAAATACAACGATGTAGAGCACAAAATAAATCTTTTGACAAAAAGAAAATCACTTAAAAAGTCTTCCAGTTGGTAACCATCCAGCTTTTAGTGTAGTTCGTGTGCGGTTGTTTTTTTGTTTTTCGATAGTATATAAGTATTTAAAATAATCGACAGTCTTCCTAGTTAATAAGTTTGTTAAAAAAAATAATAAATAAGTCTTCCAATTGAATTCGCTTTGAAATGCTTTCATCTCAAGTGTATTCAACACAAAATGGGGTGCAGAATCACACCCCAGTAACAGTAACAGCAACGGCGACAGGAACAACATCAAAGCCAAAACGTCGTCGACGTAAGAAAATTTCGCGGCTATATTTCGAGCATGATAATCGCGACCCAAATTGTTCGCCCAAGTCTCCGCGTACAATGATGGCCTATCAAAGTGTGAGAAAAAAATTTAAACCCCTACGACCGGCAGTTATTGGAAAGCGAATCCGTAAAAAGCCTCGCCAACCTCAAGCAATGTACATAGTGCAGTGTGCGTGCGCGAGCGCGGGCTCTAACTCGACAGCGATTCCACTCAACAACAATCACAACAATAATCATGTGCATGGAATTCTCCTGAATTCTGCACTCTCAGCTGGTGGTGGCAGTCGTCTAATGATGGCTGGTGGTGGTGGGTGTGGTGAAAACATAGCTTCGCATGTTGATACCAATGACGTAAGATACTTTGCCGGCTTCTCCGCCATACCATTCCAAACGAGTAGTGGTGGCAAAGCCTTGCAGCAGCACTTTCCCATTGAATTCCTTAAAACTGCCGGTGCTACCCCATTTTATGGCAACCACCAACATCGCGTGTGCCAAAAAGAGCTGAGAAGTGTTGTGAGGTAAAGGCTTTTTTTCTTCCGTGCTTTCAATGACGTAAAAATACTTTTAGTAGCTAGGTCACAACCCTCCTATTCGATCAAGGTTGAAATAACATCAAGTGTTTGTTTTGGTTCTTCTTCTTTTGCAGTGTTCGTGAAACGCATCAAATAGCCGAGGCTCAACAGGAGAAGAACGCCAAATTGCGTGAAGCTTTCGGTATATCAGAGTACTTTGTCGAAGGCACAAGTTTCGATTCGGATCGTAAAGCAAAAGAAGATCTGGCGAAGAGTTCAGCATTACAAAAGGAGCTGGACGCTCAAAAGGATGGTGAGAAGGAGAAGAGTCGTCGCTACGCACTAGTGAGGACACCATCAAAAGAGAAAGACACAAAAGGCGATGACAATGGCGACGGCGAAATTCGAGCAAAGGACAAAAAGAAAAAGAAGAAAAAGAATCGTGATGGGTCAGTACTTTTTACAACAGTAGACAACAGATTGTATAATTTTTTTTTCTTACAGATCGGCTAGTCCGGAGCGTAAAAAGGACAAAAAGAAAAAGTCCAAAAAACACAAGAAAGAAAGGTAAGCGCCCTTTTTTTTTTATTACAAATTCATTCAGTTCGTATAATAGTTGAATAAATAGTTTAGTTAAACAAAACAAAACAAAACAAAAAAACAAAATTAAGAGTTAATTCTTTCTTCTTCGTGCTTAACAAACAATTTATAAGGGATAAGACAAAAATGAATATAAATGAAAGCAAATTAAACTCAAAATAGCAAAAAGCATTGATTGTAATAACTTATTTGTAAAATTTGTACAAAAGTATTTACGATGTTTAAAATGGGTAAGTAATTTCGTTGTGATTTCAAATGTTTTTATTTTCTTTTGAATATTTTCTTTCTTTTTGTTCGGAAAAGAATTGGGGTCTTACATTTTGAAGTTATGCATAGTCGTTGTAAGAATTGAATCTCCCACAGAGAGTTGCCGTCATTGATGAGCCACGGCCATCGAGAGCGCTTAGCTTTTTGCCCCACACACTTTTGAAATGAAATCCTTACTGATTGTTTAAACATCAATCCCGGCCCGTGACCTATGGTCTAGTCTTGAGCAGGTGGATGTCGAAGCGATAGCAAACAAAGAAGTCCTGTCAAAGTGTAGCGTACTATCTGTTAAGGATATTAGCATTTTCATCGATAGTGTGCAATCGTCCACAACCACATCACTTACTTACTTATATCATGTATCCCCTTGTGGGTCATAGGGCCTCTAGAACGCCTACGCGCCATCTTTCCCAGTTGTCGTGCTTCCTTCTCCACTGTTCTGCGCCACGTACTCCTAGGACCGCCGCGTACTCTGCCTTCCTGGGTAAGCGGGTTCCATTGCACCGCTTGGTTCAGCCCAACGACGTCTGCTTTCCTCTCCATATTTGCTGTCATTTGGTGAAGGTGCATTATTCAGAAGGCAAACATCATCGGCGTAGTCGAGGTGCTTGAGTTCAGATGTAAGAGTCCATCGAATTCCTCCATTTCTTGTTGATAAGGCTGTATTCAGCACATCGCTAATCACCAATAAAAACAGTATTGGTGGAAGTATGCATCCTTGTCGAACCCCACTTTGGACTTCGAGTTCCTCAGACAGCCTTCCTCTGTACAAAACGTGACATGTGGACCCATCATATGTAGCCTTAACAATTGCTTGTGATTTATCCGGAATGCCTCTCCTGCGCAAGGCACGCCAAATAAATTCCCGATTGACACTATCAAACGCCTTTTCTAAATCGATGAACAGCAGGTAAAGTGGTGATCGATATTCAACACACAGCTCGATGATGATCCGTAAGGTGTTGATGTGGTCGACACAGGAGGATCCAGAGCGGAAACCTGCTTGTTCGGCGTCGAGTGTGTCTTCAAGCTGGTCTTTGATTCGCTCCAAGATTACCTTGGCCACAGCAGGTAGCACGCAGATACCTCTCCAGTTTTCACACTGCATTGGATTGCTTTTTTCCCACTCATCCGGAAAACTCTCGGCTTCTCATGTTCTCCCGACAAGTGGGAACAGTAGCTCTGCCGATGCTGTTGGCAAAGTTTGAAAAAGTTCCGCGGGTATACCGTCAAGTCCTACCGCCTTGTTGGTTTTCAAAGGTTGTACTAGATTGCCGATCATCTCTTGATCACGGATCAATACATGCTCGGCGCTAGGCCTGTGAAGCGGATTAAATTGGCAAACATGTCGCAAACCTCCCAATCGGACCTAATAAGTTGGGGATTGTCATCTTTCTTGTTGCTTGTAAACTAATGTTCAGATTGGATGCTATAAGAAAGGCCAACGCTCTTTGGGAACACTGTTCTTTCAGAATCCTTCATTTTCTCTGCAACTGCCCTGCTCAAGCTGTATCCTTGGGGTTTAGTTTTATTTTAAATTTCATATTCTATGGAGCAATGGTTCGGAACGACACAAACAGACTGATTAACTCTCTTCACGTTCTCTACCATTCTTGATGATCTTGGTTGCCCGGATTCTTGTTTATCCAGTGAGAGGTATGCTTTGCGCAAATCAAGCAATGTCATCTCATTTAATGTTAATGTCAAAAAACTGTCAAAATTGACAGTACGATTTGTACACCACAGAACTGCATGAATCCATTCATTTGCCGTTGTGAATAGGTACGTTCCGAAGACTAGGCCTACTTTTTGAGGTAATGCCTAACATATGGAACCGCAAGCGAATTTTTGACAGTTTGCACATGTAGTTAAAATTTAGTCTCTCGACTAATCAGAAACATTTGGTAGTCAAAGTGCCTAGAATGCGAAACGTGCTCAATACTTCGCTTATAAGGGAGCCTTTCGCAGTCTCACACATACAGAAAACAAACGAGTGTGAATCATGTAGGTTAAGATAACGAAGCTCACTTTGCGAAACGAAGCATTATGGTGGGGGTCTTCATGAATCTGTGAGTGCGTAGTAGATTCCCATTCAATGCATCCATTGATTCAATGTACTGCTGATTCACGAGCCTTTGTAGGGTTTAAAAGGTAGGTACATGGTGCCTTTTTCCAAATACAGCAAAATGTAAGGGTAGAAAATCATTTGTTGGAATGAATATGCATAGGAGCTCATTTGGAATTTGTTTCATGAAGGCACTACAATGTGAGCTCAGTGAACACTTCTTATGAAGTAAAACGAATGTGTTTGAATGTTTCAAGTAGCTACTTGCTGCAGATCTCTGTTTTATACAAATAATGTCAAGCTGATTCGAGTAATATATACCGATTAGAGCGAGACCAACAATAGGTCTGTTCCCGTACTGAATAAAACGAATGAGAATCTACGAAATTTTCCGAACAATCCTGTTTCCGTACATCAAAGTTTCGTAGTTTTTCACAGAAGAAATAGCTCACGAGAGAGTAAGAAATTTCCCCATGCTACGAATTTTAGTGCAAGAAATTTCTGTGGGCTGGTTTATGAAAACTATGAAATCTGTGAAATCAGTGTATTTTCAGCATTTCCTTGTTCAACCCGTTCGTTTACTTTTTCGTAATTTTAACTCTCTCTGAGAGAATTTTACCCCCATTCTTTCGAATTTTAGTGCAGAAAAGGCCTACTAAATCATCTCTAAAACTTCTCTTTAACCTTAAATGTGATTCAAAAGTACTATGCATACTCAAAATGATCTCCCAATGCAAACGTGTATTGCTTTATTATTATCATTTATTCCACTAAAATCCTTTTACTGCTTTACACAAATTAAATGACGTGTTTTGTTGGCATACTATTTATTTATTTATTTTTTAAGTAAGCTCCCTATATAAATCCTATTTTCTGTTTTAAATATATGTAATTGAAATTAATCATCGTAAATAAAAGAGCATATCCGAATTAAAGAAAAAAATATATATTTTCTCATCTTTCTTTTCCATAAGACAGACCATTTTGATGAGTTTTCAATAAGGTAAAAAATGAATTAAAAAACGTCGAAAATGTCGAAAAACTTATATAATATACTACTAGAACTATAGCATATTAATTTTAATGTAGATAATAACTAGGGATGCTTTAAATGAAAACAAAAAAAATGTATACAATGTTAATGGAAAACTAATCATTAGTCGTAGGTGTATAAAAATAAGACCGTATCTTGAGTTGAGAAGCATTGAAGTGGACCTAGTGGTAATCATTTAAAATTTGAAGAAAATTGATAACAAATATTAGACTTTATGGATGACCAGATAAGGGAAATAAATTTAACAACAATGACCGTATTTGGCTTTATTTTAAGGCTACATTTGTGCCATTATCATATCAGTAACACATCATTCATGTCAAGTGGGTCTGGAGCTGGAATCTCTGGTCCAAAATACAAATTATCTGTTCCTCTAGGATAAAAAATCACTATCTTTCAGGCAGAGGTCCACGCTATCGACCTCTGTGCCAGAGAATGCATTAGAAGAAACCTCCGAAGATCTCAGACAGCTAAGCAGCACTCAAGGCTCTAAACTACTACAACTTTAAGTCTAAGCTAGTCTGGAACTGTCTCGAATCCATCTTGCAGCTTGCTGCACACAATAATATCACACTAACATGGGTCTCTGGATACAGGGGCATCCCTGGCAACGAAGCCGTCGATGAGCTTGTCAGACAAGGTGCTCAGGCTCCTTTCATTGGTCCCAAATCTTTTTGTGGCCCACAAACTAGTCAAATCAGAATAAAGCTCAGCAGATGTGAACGTCAAGAATCGCTCTTCTACTGGAATTCTCAAAATGGCTTAAAACACGCAAAACAATTCTTCAACTACTCAAAGAAGAGAGCAAAAGATATCTTTTCTATGAGCAAATACAAAGTTAAGAAAATCACTGATTTCCTAAATGGTCATTGCTCTCTCAATAACTACCTCAAGAAAATGGTCCGTGTTTAATCGGACACGTGTCGCCTATGTCTTGAAGGCACAAAAACAGCCCACCACATATTGTGCGAATGTGCCATAGCTCGGCTGAGACTTAAGTAATTTAACAAAGGCTTCACATCTCCCTCTGATGTATCCTCAGCTTTAGCTATCGATGTCTTTAGAATCACAAATGAACTAGAGTTCAGCTGAAAAAATAAAACTAATTACATTGAAACCTGCTAGGGAATAGCACAAAAGATCTTCCTGGGTCGTAGTGCTTCATGGGCCTATCACCTTCATTTAACCGTCATCCCTCATTTTCCTTAAAAAAACAAAAAAAAAAACATCATTCAAATGGACAAATGGCTTCCCTGGCAGTGCTTCAAGCGGTCGGTTCAATTTTTGATGATTCGTCCACTATGTACGGCGTTATTCTGACGAATTTTGGCCTCGTGCTCGTCTAAAGTGGTTGGCTTTTTAGCGTAGACCATAGACGAACTAAGTTAGGCAGTCAACTTCGGGTCGTTGGACCCCTAAGCTCGACCAAGCTCAAATTCGCTGAGATTTGTAATTGTATTCTGACGTTCAAGGAAAATCAAATGGGAGCTCACGAAACTCAAACATATAAGTAAAGATTCTGTCTGCTGGTTTGACAGGTATGCGCGCAGCCATTTTGTATATACAAAAATATTTTGTTGAAAAAGATAACTCGACAAATTTATAGTTAGGTCATGGTCACACACTACTTCACATTTTTTCACAAGTAGTGCAATTTAGGCTCCTATTTGCACTAAGGGAGCAGGGGAAGTTCTTCGATGAACGCTCGCCGTTTGATGACTCAGTTGCCAAATTTCTCCTTCCCGACTTCGTGTGTTGCGTCGCTTACAGGGCAAGTATTTCCGTTTAATTGGAACCACAGCTCGGATATATCAATTTTATCGTGGTCTGGCCACAGAAGGTCGATTACCACTCGTTCGGCAAGCATGAAACGATGTATTATAAAATGGCAAACCTTACTGAATATTTTGACAGCTGGATGTCATTGGTAACTTTGACAACTGCTGAAACATATTAGGTCCGTTCGTAGATTATCAAATTTCGAAGGGTGAAAGAGAGGTGCAAAAATTTAAATGAAAAAATTTAAAATACACTGGTTCGACAGCTTTGACAGTTTTCATAAACCAGCCCACAGAAATTTCTTGCACTAAAATTCGTAGCATGGTGAAATTTCTTACTCTCTCGTGAGTGTTCTCTTCTACGAAAACTACGAAAATTCTCCGTACGCGAACAGCTTTTCGTAAAAATTCGCTGGAGGGTACGCGAACGGAGCTAATAATTGGAAAAAGTATGATTGACATCTTATCACTCTATATGCTAGCCTAATCGGACCCGATTGATGTATTATCCTTCAGGCAGAAACCTTTATTTTAGTGCAGCGTTTATTACGTGTAATCGTGTGCGGTTCTTTAGAATGAGCCTCAGTTTTTTCCCAACTCCTTGCAAGTAGCCATCTCGACTACTCTGCACGAAATACTTTCTGAAACGTCTCACAATCTGTGTAAACGAGGTCTATTGCATCGCATTATTAGCTAAGGTCCTGTCACCTTTTCTAAAAACATGATAAATCCACAGAAATTTTGTATGGCTATGCCTATAGGATATGATACTGCAATGTCCACGTTTATTTTAAGTATAAAGCTTAACTGCCTAAAATTGTCGCAAATACTCAATTTGAATACCACTAAATCCACTTCGATATTCTCCTTTCAATTTCTATATATTAATCAAACTCACACCAAACTTTGAGAATTGCTGACTTAATTTTGAAAAAAAAAAAAAAAAAAATTATAATTTCAGCAAATCTAAAAAGAAGAAATCCAGAAAACGTAAAGCCAGTGAATCGGGCAATTCATCCGATTCCGACAAATCCCAGTCCGATGACGATTCAAGTGACAGCGAGAAAGAAGTAAAGAAACGCAAGAAATCTAAAAAGGACAAGGTAAGCCGATACACAGATACACTACAAAACCCCTCATTGATAAAACGCAAATTTAAATCTCCTTAATTGCATGAGAATTATACTCTCTTGTGAATTATATTGAACAAAATATCATGATGGACAAAATTTTAATCTATTTTTGCTTAAACATTTTTCGTAAAATAAAATCCCAAACACTATACACATGAACGACGAAGGTAATAAGTAATTATGTAAATTTTATCAATCATGGAATTGCATTAAGTCTTTCTTTCTTGTTTTCTTTTTTTTTTTGTTACCGTTATTATTTTGTAAGTTTTTCGTTTTTACTTTTTGTGAAAATTCAAATTGAGGCGATTAAAAATTGTCTCTTCCATGAAAGAAGATGTTCTTTAGTTCTTTTTTTTTTTCAATATAACCTAACCGATTAAGAAAAAAAAAAAACCATTAATCTAAAAATTAAAAAAAGAACAAAGAAAAAAATTATATTTTTTGTTTAAAACCCTTGGCGCTTCATTAAATAGGATAGCTATCGAAAGGCTCTCTTGTAGTTTTGTAAGTACTTTCATTTTGTCAAATTATTATTTTCATCGGTTTTGCGTTACTCTTTTTGTTTTCTTAATTATTTAGCACTCTATATATACATATATATATATATTTAATAAAATTAAGATAAAAATGTAAAATCTTTTGAGTTAGTTAATTTGATTTGTAAAAAAAAAAAGAAAAATATTAATTGTGCGGTGCAACAAAAGAATTATAAGAAAATAAGTTTTCTTTCACAAATCATTTGTTTTTTTTTCAAACTCAAGCAAACAATTTTTCTTTGAATTCCTCTTTTGATTAGAAAAAGAAGAAGAAGAAGCAACGAGCATCATCTGTAGACTCCAGATCCAGGTTTGTTGGCCCTTTACATAGTCATTCTATGATCGGAAATAAATTGTGTTTGTATTTTTGTAGCTCTCCTGATCGTGGCAAAGAAACAACATCATCTAAGAAAAAGTCTGAAGGGCCGGAGCCTCCAAAACATCGAAATCCATTTAGAAGTCGATCACGCGAGCGTAGAGACCCAGTTTCATCCTCATCCAAACCCACACGTCGCGTCGATCGGTTGTCACCATCATCTAAAAGTAGAGATCGCCGAGAAAGTCGCCGATCCGAAAGCAGAGGTAAACGCAAGATCAGTCCCGTTCCAGTGAGGGAGTCGGAAAAATCTCGTAAACGTGAGTCTTCTTCGTCGAAAGTCAGATCAGTTGATCCTAGTGAACGTAAAAGAAAGAATCTTAAGCGCGATGGAAGTCCTTCAGAGAAACGCCGAAAGCGTACAAAGTCTCGATCACCGGTCGGCAGATCAAAAGATCGCCGAGAGAAATCTCCACCAGCGGTTTCGAAAAGATCAGCACGTTCTAAATCAAAATCACCGAAAAGAACTACAAATGGTGATCCTCCTTCTAAGGGTGTAGATAAAAAGAATTCAGCTCCCAAAACTAAACAGATTTCGGTGTCTCCGCCTAAGAAAAATATTAATAATCCTTTCCGGCGAGGAGGTGCAGAGACAAAACCAGCTGTGCTTTCAGTAGCTCCGCCTGCCCGTCATTCTCAGTCCCCTTCCCGATCATCATCTTCTTCATCGGCTTCATCTAGCAGTTCAGGATCTGCATCACCGCCGGCAAGGAAAGTAATGCGTGCTTCTGAGAAGCCGGTAGCGCTAAAGAAGAATTCGCCTTTAACTGATCGTAAAAAGCCGAGCAAACGTTCACTTTCTCGAGAAATCAAAACAGAGAAAGGTAGAGGATCAACTTCTAGGAAACGTTCAATATCAAGAGGAGCGGATAAAAGACGAGGACAACGTTCGGTTTCACAGGCTAGATCTGAGCGAAGACATTCACTTTCGAGAGAAGTAAAAGTAGAAAAAGATAAACAATCAATTCCTCGTGGTCCACAGAAAAAACGATCGCGCTCAAGAGGTGGGCCTGACAAACGACGGTCGGTGTCGAGAGAAGATACAGGCGTAAATAAAAGACTTTCAGCTTTGAAAGAAAATTTAGACAACAGGCGATCATCTTCGAGAGGTGATCTTGACAAAAAACGACAACTTCCTTTACTGAGAGGGGGACAAGAAATGAGATCATTGTCGAGAGGCGTTAAGCCAAGATCCCGCTCAAGGGAAATCCCTCCAAGAAGACGATCACCACTTGCCGACAGAAGGCGTTCGCTTTCCCGAGGAGGAAAACGACCAATATCTAAGGAAAGTCCTCCGAGACGTCGATCACGTTCTAGAGGAGGGCCAGAAAGAAGGCGATCAGTATCGAGGGGGAAACGTTCTTTATCAAGAGGCCCTAAACGATCAACGTCCCGAGGTCCAACTGAAAGGAGACGATCACCAGTAAAAGACCGAAGACGATCGATTTCAGTCGAAAAAAGACGATCTTTCTCAAAAAGTGTTGGATCAAGAAGGCAGAGGTCACGTTCAAAACGATCACTCTCTAGAGGTGCACTGAATAGAAAACGTTCTCCAGCACGTAAGCGATCTCCGTCGCCGTCAAGATCACGTGACAGAAGAAGGTCTGTGTCACCATATCCGCCAGAGAGAAGGCGTCGTCCCTTATCACGTGCTCAAAGGTCTTCGTCATTGCGAAGATCACGGGACCGCCGTAGATCTCCTTCACCAAGGAGGCTATCACGTGATCGTGTGCGTTCACCCTCACGAGATCGTCGCAGGTCACCATCGTTCCGTTCGCGAGATCGAAAGCGCTCAATCTCACCACGCCGAGGCCAACCGTCGCCGTCTCGTCGTCGTGATAGGTCACTAGCGCGGCGTCGATCACGATCACGTTCACCTCGGTCGAGATCGCCCCGAAAAGATTTAAGGCGACTATCACGATCACCAAGAAGAGAACTGAAAAGTTCTCGCTCCCCAGTGCGCGAAAAGATTCGGCGTCCGCGCTCCTTCAGCAGAAGTCGCTCACGAAGTAGTCGTCGAAGTTCTCGTGCACCGCCACAACAACCACCAATAACAGTATCTGCCGCAAAGCAATCCCCAAGACCACGTACCAATAGGCGTAGTGGATCGCGCAGCCGCAGTGGCAGTTACCGAAATCGAGGATCGTCCCGTTTTCGGAGCTCTACATCGCGGCGTAAAGAATTTCTAAAATCTCCGCCAAAGGAAAAGCAACCAAGTCCTAAAGAACCTCCTGCACCCGGCACAGATGATCCTCCTCCACTTCCTTCACCAAAACCCGAAATGAAAGTTGAAGAATCAGCGCCTAAAGCCCTAGCAGATCAAGAAAAACCGCAATCAGACCCGAAACCACAAACAACTAAACAGCAGAAAAAACGATCATCCAGCTCAAGCTCGAACGGATCTGGTTCGGATTTAAGTTACTCACCAGCTAGGCGCAATCCTGAACGTTACCGCGACATACTCGATCAAATTGAGAAAGAGAAGCGAGAAAAGCGAAAAGGAAAAGACAAAGAAACCAAACCCAGGCAAAAAGAGAAAGAAAAGGAAAAGGAAAAACTTCCAAAAGTCATGGAAACAACTTCCTCAAAGCGTTCTCGATCGCGTTCCCATGGTACCGCTGCGAAGAATTCGCGCAGCACAGCCAAACCCCAACCGGTTGTCCGTTTGCACAGTCAGAGCGAAAGTGAAGGAGACGAAGAAAACGGTGGACCCTCCATTGAGTCCCTAACTCAAGACGACCGCAAGGATGAACTTAAGGAAATTGAATTGCTCGAGCAACTCAAATCTGGCATTGCCGCTAAGGCAAAAGAAAAAATCAAAACCATCGAGAAGATGGCCAGTGAAGTAAGTCCCACGCGCGATTCGTTGCGTACAAATTCTCTGAATCAATTCTTAGCTAAGAATGTAGCCTCAGTACCGGCCATAGGCAGTGGTTGTATTTACCCAGCCGCACCGTTGGTCAATAATTCACTACTACTAACCGTGGACACTCTCCCAATGACTGCGCCTCTTCTTAATGCGGCCAACGGTCAGGCGGATAAAAGTCCTAAAACACCATTTACTCCATTGATAAGCGTAACGCCACCGCCATCAATGACAGCGGCGAAGCCTCTATTTCCACAGCCCCCAACAGTTGTTCTATCACCTTCTGTGAATAATCATCACTCGTTGAATAATAACATTAATCGACGGAGGGATTTCCGCCGAAATCTCACTAGTCTCATCTCATCCTCCCCTGTTGTTAATGCGTCAGCTTCGATGTCTATCTCTTCTACTAGACCTTTGCAAATAATAAACACAACTACCATTACTAACAATGATAATCAAATAATTCTTACGACTAACAACAATCATTATAACAATAGTAACAGTAACAATCACCATCATCATAGTACAGCTTATTTTAAACCAAAAATTGTGATTAAACCTTTTAAGCTACATGACCCGCAGCCAATTGTTTCGGCGCTAAGTGATAGCACGTTGGTGGATACCATTGTCGCGAAGGTGTCCAATGCGACAGTTGCAGCTGCGGAAAGTCTCGCCCGACGAAGTCGTAGCCGTTCGCGAAGGAGTGAACGTGACGAGGCCAGCAGAAGATCCAAAAGCCGGTCAAGATCCTCGTAAGTACATTTGTTCTTTGTATTAGCCCTTTGCTTGGGTATGAATTGTTTTTTTGAAATGGAAATACAATTTTTAGGCACTATTCTTCATCAAGCAGTGGCAGCGGTAGTTCCAGGTCACGTTCACGAAGCCATTCTTCAAGGTCTAGCCGATCGTCGAGGAGCAGTTCGAGGAGTTCATCAAGGTTAGAAAGCACTAGTTTTTTCCGCATCAAAAGATTGTGTGCCGCATCACATTTCACTCTGGCTTTTTACATTTTTCTTTTAAAATAAATTGGCGCCCAACGTGGGGCTGTCTATATTTATTAATTCATGGTTCTTAAATCATTCATTATCATATTACAGCGGCAGTTCACAACATTCACACACCAGATCCCGCTCAGGTACACGTTCTCCTTCGATTCCGCGACGTCGTGGATCACCGAGTTTTCTAGACCGCCGACGGATAACCAGGTAACTAATTTCTTCACTCAAAGGCCCCAAATCGATAACACGCCACACAACCAATCACCAGTTCATTCTTTTCACCACAAAAACACACATATTTTCTTTTTATTTTATTTTTATTTTAACTTTATTTAAACATTTTCTAAAAATACTTTAATTTTCTTTTCTTTTTGTAGCAAATCCAGATATCGAAGATAGGCACCACATATATATGTTTATATCATTTTTTTTTTATTCGAACTCTATCGTCCTTATTTAAAAAAAAAAAAACTAAAAAACTATAAAAAAAAAATACATTACTTATTTGTAATTTAGTTAAGAAGAAGTAACTTGAACTTGAATTGATCATCATTATCGCTTTTTTAGAGCCTCCCACAGTGGTTTTCTTCCGATCGATTATTTTGCATTTTATTTTGATTATAAGTTAACTGTTCTATCAGATACTGCAACATTTAGTATGTATAAAACAACGTTTCATTTTAATTAACTATCCGTGTATACATTACAATGAATTGGAGAACCATTTGAGTTTTGTTTCGCAATAAAAAAAAAAAAAAAACAGAAGAGAAATGAATAAAATGTTGCTTTTTATTTTTGATTTTGTTTCTTCGCTTTTTTTTGTTTTCTAGAGCATTATTGTTTTTCATTTTTATTTGGTAAGTTTTATTTTTATTGATTTTTTTTATATTCAATTTGATTTATATTTGTTTTCGAATTTAAAATTAATATTTATTAACTAATATATTCTAATCCGAAAATAACTAATCCAACTAATCATAGTGCACGAAAACGACCAATACCATATCATCGGCCAACACCGTCGGATGCATCCAGTTGCTCTAGTTTTGAGAGTCGTGATAGTTCACCACCTTCGCTGCGCTCACCAACAAGAAGTCGCACCCGTAGTCCAATGAATGCGATTTAAAAAAAATTCAAAAAAAAGCTCCAGTTTCTAGTCTAATAAAGATTTTAAAAAGCAAACAAATTAAACTAACTTCTAGTCTTAGAATAAGTCTAAAAATATATATACCTAATTTCATTAAATATAACTGTTGATATTATCTATTTCAAGTTTAATTTATTTAAATGTTTAAATGTAGAACTAACAAGGAAAAACAAAAACCACGTGTAAAAAATCAGAGTTTATTTTATTTTCTTCTTTCTCATTTACGAAGATCTTTTTTTTTTTCATTTAAAATAGAGAATTTTAAATTTATATTGCACGAAAAATAATTGATATCACTCTAATAAAATAAGTTAAAATGTTGAAATAAAACAAATATTAATTTACAAAGTTTTTTTTTATTCAACTGTCTTCTTGACTTTTAGAATTAGACTCGTAGACCAGTGGTCCCTGAAAGCACCCGAAGTGGTCCGCAAAGCCATCTAAAAAATATTAAATAAGCTAGTTGGAGCTGCACAGCTTTACCAGTGCTCAGTAATTAGGTCCGTTCGCGTACTTTTTGCACTAAAATTCGTAGATTATCAAATTTCGAAGAGTGGGGGTAAAATTCTCTCAGGGAGCTAAAATTACGAAAAAGTAAACGAACAAGGAAAAGTTGAAAATACACTGGTTTGACAGCTTTGACAGTTTTCATAAACCAGCCCACAGACATTTCTTGCACTAAAATTCGTAGCATGGGGAAATTTCTTACCCTCTCGTCGTGAGCGCACTCTTCTACGAAAATTTTCCGTAAGCGAACAGCTTTTCGTAAATTTTAGTAAAAATGCTAAAAATGTTTTAGGAGGGTACTCGAACGACCTACTGTCTTAAAAATTGTCTCTTCAAGAAATTGCGCTCTGATATGAATTCTGAACACGAAACTCTGCTTTTTCACACGGAAGTGCGATGGTCTTCCAAAGGCCACACCAAGTTTGTACGAACTGAGTGAAGTATACAAGCATTCTTAACTGACAAGAATAAAGAGTTTGTTTCTGGAGCAGTTCTGTGAGTCCAAATTTCAAATACGCTTTAATTTTTTCGCACAACTAAATAAATTGAACCTTCAATTGCAAGGGTCAGGAAATTTTGCAGCAATATATTTTCATATGAAGATAAAAACGATGCATTTATCGCGAGCTATGGATTGCTATGGATCAATAAAGTCGAAAGAGACAACTTGTTTGCGTTTGAAACCCTTATAGTAGAAACACATTAAGACAACTTCAATAACATATACAAAAAGACCGATGTTGTGGTGTGAAACACATACACACAGCAACGACAACAGCACACAACATGTTTTTCAATGCAACACAACAGACTAAGCACGATAACACCAACAACAACTTAAACAGCAGATTTATGACTTAGGCCTAACGTTGAAGTTGTTGCTGCTGTTGCTGTGGTCAATGTGCTCTGTTCTATTGAAAAGAATTGGTGCAAAAAAATGTCCTCCCGTTTGTCAAAGTTGCTGTCGCTGTGTTAGTGTGTTTCTACTGTTAACCAAATTTTTGACACATAGTGTGCTGAGATTAAAGGAGAAATACAGAGTAATATTACATTTCATTTGAAAAACTTAAAAAGTGAATTCAATCGTTATTTTTTTTACTGCGAGAACAACGGTATTCGGAACCTGATTCGCAATCCTTTCATTGTAAATATTTCTGAGGTGTCTGATGAAATTCAAGAAGAAGTGATTGAAATGCAACACGAAAGTAACTTAAAATATACATTCAAAACAAGAATTAATCTTGAAGATTTTTGGAGCCAAAAAGCAATCTCTTTTCCAAAGAATCGAGAATGTGCTATACCCTATACGTCACTTAACTTTGTTTTCATCGACATATTCAGCCTTAATTTGATTTTCCCTCGAATAGCAAATTTCACTCGAATGAATCTTCTGTATTCTATGTCTCGAGTGAGAGGAGTTCATTATCGAATGAACAAATTTACATAATTTCATTTTCAAAATCAGCTCTGAGACGTTTTTTCTAAAAGCTCGGTTGATATCGAGACCTGGAATGTCATTTGCCTAGATTCGAGTCGATGCCGATCTGAGCAAGGATTAAAGAGATTAAAGTTAGTAAAGAGTATGCAGGCACAAAAATCTCATTAAAATGATATACTTATCTTTAAATGTTAAATTGTCGTAAAAAACTAAAATATTCACCCCAATTCTTGAACTCGAATACCAAATTCGAATCCAACTACATAGAACTATATAGAACAACCCTTTATTCATTTACATTTCCTGTATTTTACCTCTAAACAGTTGGTGATTCATGGTATGACAGAAATTTTGTCAAATGGTCCTTCATCACTAAAAGGTTAAGAACCACTGGTGTAGATAATGCCCTGCGCCCGAATTACCGGAATCGAAACGAGTTAGTGAGTAGGTATCGTAAACTCCTAGCTTCTTTTCGCTCGACGCGAATATTGTCAGATTAAATTCTCGGTCTGAGCTTGACAATAAACAATGCAGAATAAATCTATTTGTAACTATCCCTTATAACAATATATGGATTATCTTTAAGCAGACAGATGTAACTATTATGCACCAGAAAATATTTTTTTTCTGATTCACCTTGCCCTCACCGCAGAAGTCATGCGTACAATCTATTTGACGAAATAAAGATATCATGCAACTCTAGTGGTACTGGATTGAAAAAGAACAAAACGATTCAACGATTCATTCAAAATGCGTTCAATATTACCTATTTGGTCGTGATTGGCATCACTGTCTCCAGCCGCTCAGTTAAACACTAATCACCCGAACAGCGACCACACAGTTGACACATGACAGAATTTCTGGCAAAAACAAATAAAAAATATTTCAAGTGCATCAATCATTAAAATTTTTTTATACAACTGCGCCTTCAAATGGGGAACTCAAATTCTCGTGCGGACACTAAATCCACAACGAATAGCGACGGTCCACCGGCGGCTACAGCTACGAACCCACAGCAACAGCACCTCACCGCATCATCGAGCACGAAAACCATCAGCCGCTCGGCCTCAGGCGCGGAGATACACGAAAAGTATTTCACTCAGTTTGTGCCTGTTGAGAAGTTGTCAGAGATTCTGCACGAGAAGTCCTCGCAGTATGGCGTTAATGGAATCGTCGCTGAGGTGTTTGTCAACCAGGTGTTCCCGCGTTATTCCGATTTGGGACACCGCCTCTTCAAAATGCTGCATCACAATTCCCGGGCGCAAACCGAGTATCTAGGAACGGTCGCTTTTCGACAGCAGTGTGAACGTTTTCTGGGTATCATTGACGATGTCAAGATCTTGGAGTGCTACATAAAGGCGTACGCGGAGTCCGATAGGCCCGATTTCATCAACAAAGAGGGTGTGACGCGGTTGCTTCTCACCTGCTACACGATCGCAATGGAGCACTCGGGCAATGCGGTGCTTTGTCCGGCTATAAATCGCACATTTGATTCGGTTGTCAAGTCGATATTCTTCAACCAGGACAGCCTGAGCATTGGTTTCGTGTGCCGCTGGTTTGAACACAACCTAATCCGTTCGGTGCTGCTCGTGCACAAATATTGCCTGCATACGCTCTCGACTGCGTATCGTGGGCTCGAACAAACCGATCAATCCTCCGGGATTGAGCTGTCTACACCAGTGGTAGAGCAACGAGCGCCTTTCCCGGAACAGACGGACGCTGAATCGAGTTCTCTAATGCCTCTGTCGCAGGCCTGGCTGTTGGCTGGATCGCTTCCACCACTTTATTCCAAGCCGCAGGCTGTAGTCTCGCCAAGTGCCAATAAATCTACGTCCGCTGCGCAGATTTTCAAGGACAAATTGTCAATGCTGCCATCGCACTGGACACTGCTGTACGATTCCAATGAACATGGCCTCGGTGCCAATCGTTTCCTACACCATCTTCTCGGCTACCGTGGTCCCACCATAATTCTCTTGCACACTAAAGACGGCCAAACCTACTGCATTGCATCACCAAACGAATGGAAAGAAACCAACTTGTACACAGGTGCCGAGGGCAGTTGTGTGATACAGCTTCTGCCGAAGTTCGCTATTCTCGAGAAGAAACCCAATATTTTATATTTAAACACGTGTATACGTGGCTATCCTAAAGGTCTACGCGCTGGTTCCGATCCTCGGAAACCAGTCCTCTCCGTCGATGAACATTTTGAGAACATCGACTGCAAAGGCATTGCAGCTGTTCTCACATCCATCGAAATCTGGGGATGTGGTGATAAGAGCTCTCGAGAAGTCCAGTTGGACATTAAGAAATGGCAAATCAAAGAAGCCGAACGACAGCGTACCGTTAAGCTAACAGCAGCCGACTGGATGGATCATCCAGATCGTTACCTACTCGAGCTGGGCGGCAGACAAAACTATAATAATTAATTTAACAAGAAACGGTGACGGGTAGAAAGAAGAGGAGAGAAAAGGAGCAAAGATACTTATGATATTGCGACAGCTTACCGCGGCGATGATGCGTATGCCGCCTGAACACACCGGGACTAGCTTTCGTTGGTGATAAATTTACTTAATTTTTACTATGTATTTTGTTTTGTTGAGAGAAATCCTATTTGAATAAAGTCCATTCTATTTTATTTTATGCAACAAAATAGAACTTAAAAAAAAGGGTTTTCCTTTGCGTAGGTTGGCTTTGTACCTCTGTCAGAAGTGGCAATTATGTAGATTCTTTTCCAAGCATCAAATAAGGCATAACATAAGGTAGCATCATAAGATCTAACTAGCAGATCAAGTCCTGATACTGCAAGAATTTTTTGCTATTCGGTGATCTAGCGCCGCTAGGACAGTTCGGCAGGGCCCCTTCCTGCAGCTTCTCCAAAAGTGTTTGCAAACAGGCCTAGCCTTGTTGCGCTCTTGCCTATTAGACAGTGTCCAGTCATTAGTCTTGAACGTCGGTGTAGAAGTGCGACTCGTGAGTTGCCGGCATGTTTATCTATTTTTTTGTAAGGTATGCTGACTCATAGATTTAACAAGCGGCCATGTGGGTTTTCGCAACTCAATCTCATGAAATTGATACGATACGCCTAACAATAATCAATCAAGTGGGCTATTGATTGAAGACCGAATTCATCTGATTGTTAACCTCTTATCAGTCTCAAAATAAAAAATAAAATTCACTTGTAAACCTTATAATTATTATAAAATAGTGCAGTCCCCTTAACACGCAAATAGAAAAATATCAAAAAAATGACATTCCTTGTTTATATATGCAAGCTTTTTTCCTCTGTTCTTAACAACTATACCCCTCATCCATATAAAATGCTTCATAATCTTATCTCTAATAAAAATATTATAAAAAAGACGACGATATTTTGTTTTTTTACAGAAAAAAATCATTAAAAACAAATTAAAGTGATTTTTGGTCTTTCACTAGGTAACACAGCTTAAGGCAAGGAATTATTTCGCCTGTTCAGTGGCTCCCTTGGAAGTGGTTGGCTCGTCGGTTTTTTTCGACTTGGCTTCGTGACGTCTTCGTACACTGGCCAAATAAATAACCCAAATGAATGATATCATGTTGAATGTTAGCGTGCGGATCTGAAAATGAAAGAAATAAACATTTTCTGTTTCTGTATAATTGCAGCTATTAAATGGAAAATAATCAACTAAACCTGTTTGTAGATAGATAAAGATAGAAGATAAATTTGTTTATCTTATGCTTAAGAGAGACACATAGTACATCTACTAGCCTACTTACCATAGGAGGTACATAGTTCATGTTAATGAATACGGGGATTGAGAGGAATGTCCAATTGGTTTTGAGCAATAGCTCATAGAGTCTCTTTAGGTTTTTCACAGCATAATCGTGCGAGTTACCCTGCAAATACATGTGTTTGATGATGGCTTCTAGAGAGGGTCTAAACTTACCTCAAATCTCGAGAGAAAATATAGAGATAAAGCTTGATAGAATGGCGCAAACATTAGTCTCTCAGCCAAGAAGACTATAATACTCCTATAGGGTAGATCATGTGGGAAGATTGCCTCTATCAGCTGATAAAAAAAGTGAGGGACAGTACCACCGAATATGAAACTAAAAAAAAGCGGAAGACATTTAAACATCCCACTGATTATGGAAGCTAATGCGCTTACCCGAAGGATCCATAAGCAAGCAACGCCTTCTGGTTTATTACCCTATTGCCAGCGATTCTCTGTGAAGTGTAATTAGCCGATGTAGCTATGATGGCACTAAACAAATAAAAGGAATAAACTAAAGTGTTTATTTGTTGACACAAAAGGTCACCTTACCTGGTAATCGATTTCGTGCGGATTGGATTGTTAAAGAGCTGCTCAAGGTATGCACCGAGAAGTGTGTACAAAGGTTTTGATAGAGCCATGTTATTCGGTTATGCTGCAATTCTTCCCACTCCTGTAAATAGACAGTAGACTATGAGAATAGAATTTGTATTGGACTTAGTGAACGCCAGTTGTGTGCAAATGGCTGAATGAGATAAGCTAAGCTTATCTTAAATTTTATTTCTATTTTTCGTTTGCTAAGTGTTTGTTATTCTCTATTACGAAAAATAAACGCACCAAAGTGAATCTGACAGGTTAGTTGGTTGAAGTTGGACTGGTTTTTATTAGAACTTTCATCTAATCATGAAGACGCAGAAAGCGTTTGAGGGAATTGACATTTCCAAGAAATGAACATGTTTGATTGGAGGCCATAAGCTTGCGGCGAGTATGATACAACAAAAAGTGTTAGGGAATAATTGATAAAAAACGCCTGCGTTTACATGTTGCGGTACAATGATAAAAGACAAAACTTAAGCTCTTAAATCAAGAATTTTATTTTTGTTTTTAAAGTCTCCTGATATAATTCTTTGGAAGTGAGCTGACTAAAGTGTGACTAAGTTAATTTTTGTTCAAATTTGCTGAACAATGTTTGGAACTCTAAGAATTCCACGTCAGGCCTGATAACAAAGTTGGATATATGTATTTTATTTCTACTAATTTAGGTCAATTTCGACCTGTTTTTTGTTTCTATTTATTAAATCTTTTTAAAGTCCTTTCTTGGTACTTTATTAATTGGAAACTTATTCGCGAGCAATATCCAAATTTTGCACAATAATTCCTTAAAACCGCGAATATAATACTGCGAAAATGAACACTCCACAGAGGATATCACTTCTAAAACCAGGCAATAAGCACACAAACCTGGTTGCACATTTGTGAAGATAAGGACAGGCTATAGTTTTATGTCCAAGATTTTGTATAGTAATTCATCAATTGAGAACGGCTGGACCGATGTGGCTTAAATTTATTTTCAGCTGTTCGTAATTGTCAGGCAAAGGAGACGGGATTTTGTAAAAATCGAAAATTTTTTGAAACCTTAAAGTCCACGCACAGTCGCTCACTGACACATAAAGCCAAGAGTATCTTCGAATTAGAGCGAGTTGACGAAAAATTCCGAGCTTTCGGTTTAATGCCGGAAAAATTTAGCCTTCACAATAGCATAATCCAGAGCTGCAGAGAAGGGAAGGCATTCGTGTCTTAAGGCCTCTGCCAGGGCGCCATTTAAGTAAGTAGTTTCAGATTCAGATGGCTGACTATCAGGGGAAGAGAGGGCATTTTTGGCTAGTCGCAGTATTCTAGAGATAGGGCCAAATAGCCGTAGTTGGTTCGCTGAAGAGGCAGACAAAAAAATGGAACAGACCTAAGGCAATGTGCCTCTGTTTGAAGGGAAATCATTTCTCGTAATGCAGGAGAATAACTGATGGACGAAGAGAATGTCAGCAACTTCGAAACGGGTTTTCACGCTAATCAATTTTAATCAATCTTCGTTAGTTGTTGACCCATGGGAGATCGCGTAAAGCAGAATATTTCAATTCACAGGTGAAGTAAATTGTTAGGAATATATAGCCCAAACGAGAGCCCTATTCTCTGTCCATACCTACTTTTCCTTCTGAGAGCTTACAAAAGAACAAAATTAACCTTAAATTGGTAAAAATGCACTTTTAATTTTTTATCTTACAAAATGATAATACGTCGGGTAATTTTTTCAAAGAATATTCTCGTCAATTAAAAGGTTATACAAAAATCTACGTCTCGTCATTGCCACATCAGCCACATAATTGTCCTCACAGCGTTCATCATCACATTCCTCCTCATGGTAATACCTGACTTTGAATAATGGATCACAGTACACATCTCCCTGTTCTATGCAAATATTATGCACTACACAGATACTCGCGACCAGATTTGCTACTGCATAACCATTCCTTTCTTCGGAGAAGATTGACAATCTTTGGAATCTGGCTTTCAACATAGCCAAAGCCTCGTCGACTATCGCTCTAGTTTCGGCATGCATTCGGTTGAATTTTCTTTTTTTCTCGGGAAGTTCCGCAGACTCTGGATAAGGTGGAACAATCCACTTTGATGACGGGAAAGCATAATCAGACACAATGAACGAGTTGCGTGGAAATAATTGTCTGTATTTGTTTAAAGTTTTGTTGTACAGCTCGGACAATTGTAGGACTTGTATTTTGTTGAAGGAACCTTTCTCTCCGCTGCAGATATTAGTGAACTTTTTATCTGCGTCAGCAACTACTTGTAGATATATGCTGTATTTTTTGTGTCTGTTATAGTACAAATGTTTGTTGACTGTCGGTGCTTTCATGTCTATATGAATGCTGGCCATGGCTCCAAGAACAGTGGGGATTCCTGCTATTTTTTCAAATTTCTTGTTAATTTCCTTTGCCGCATCGCCAAGAGGCCAATCCGTATGCATATGCCCAATAGATATGAGCCAATGGCAAACCCGTCGAACAGCCGCCTGACTGTATAGTCTCGATGCCCCAAACGTACGACCGAGCTGTTTGTAGCTTATTGAGTGGGTAACGTACCAACAATACATGCGAACGTCCTTTTTGTAATTGATTCTAGGTGCTGCGGGGTCTGGTGGCGTTGTTTCGTTACAATTATCCCTATAAAGTGCTGAAAAATACAAGTTTTCAGGTAGGGTATTCCACTGAGAATCATCCACAACTCACATATGAGGTACTCTACGGTTGATCGTTCCAATCTGAAGAGGGATTTGAATTCCTTGTTGGTACATGTGTCCAGCTTCTTTTTAAAGTCATCTATAGTAAGGCGGGTGTTTAGTTTTTCCATTTCAAAGTCAGATTGGTCAGATTCTTCGGAACTTAAGCTGGTGCGGACAATGCCGCGTTGTGAGGTTGCGAGTAGGTCTAGTTGACTGTCGCTGTTGCTCGACGAGTCGAATAACAGTTCGCTCAAAAGCTGTAATTGAAATGTGTACCATCGGTTATTTGAAGATATATATTGTTTTCTTTTGGTTTACCACTAATTTAGCGGAACTAAACATTTGGAATTGAGTAGTTTTCCTTAGGCCGTTTTGAGTTGTAGCAAAGATTTTTGTTTATGCTCTTGTTTTTGTTTATTTTGACAATTCATTTTACGGGCGAATTGAATAAGAGGTACCAATATCGGGGAATAAACATTAAATGATAGTGCTCTGTGGCCAAGACAATTGTGTGAGTATGAATTGTTCAAATTGATGTTGCCTTCCAATTTCAGAATTAGGTTTAAAAGTTTCCTCTTTTTTTTAAAGAAATATCTACTTTGATTTTAGGTCAAGTACTATTAACTTTAAGGTAAATGCAATAAGCAATGGGAGTTCTTTTAAATCGCACTTGCCCCGTGCAGAACTTCTACACAAGGATTTCATCACATATGCAATAATGGCGTTAATACGTGACTTCACGTAGTTACAGTAACTAAGGATCAATTTCCATTACCGCTATAAAAAAGGAAAAGAAAACGAATCAAAAAGTTAGGAGCAAAACTAGATTTCAAAAGCTGCGGCCGTGAAAAAACGTATTTTCTTGGATTCGAACTTGGAACGCTATCCACAGTAGTTTGACGCAATTACCACTCAGCTACACCCTTTTGTTTGTCTGGTTTTCTGACGTTAAGACGTCATGAAGGTTCCGAAATTAAGGCGATCTAATTAAGTGCATCTATTTATACAGATATCTGTAATGAATTCTATTTCATGTGAACTTTTTGGGGGTCTGAAATCATTATGCGGATTTGAGAACACTATTGATCAGGACCCACCTACCCTTGACCAGTTTTGTGTGCCAGCTTTTTCTAAAGTAATTATGGTATAGTGTGACCACCACCTAATGCAACTCTCACTGTGCGAGCATCCAACTGTCCACACAGGTCTGACAACTTCCAATTCGCCGTATTCGCCAGTCAAGTCTATTTTGCTTGTCAAACATATTTTTTTCTTAGTGATTTTTTTCTCCTCTCAATCGCAAAATCCAAAATCGAAAAGAAAAGTGAAAAAGCCTCTGGAATCGTGGTTTTTCTTTACTAAATCAAAAGAAATTCAAAAATCCACTCTAAATGGCTTCGCCACAGCGTTGTTAGCATTCGTTGTGCTCTCCACACGGAACGATAGAAACGCATCTGCGGCTACACACACGCACTGAGAGATTTGTCGTCGACTTGGCCGACCAGAACCGAGTACAGTAGAGCCCCAGGAACCGTGTCGTGTGTAAAAAACAAAAAAAAAAAATGTATTGCCTTCAGTGTCTCATCCCCGTTCTGCTGATCCCGAAGCCAACGAACCCGGCCCTCATGCAGACGCACGTAATGTTCATCGTTCTCTATCTTATCGGTTTCTTCCTCGAGCGAAAGCCCTGCACCGTTTGCAGCCTGGTATTCCTCACCGCCGTGTTCCTCATCTGTTACAGTGGCGTCGGCAATTGCATATTCTGGGGCAACTGCGAAGGCCATCAGTGCGACAATGGCTAGACGACCTAAATCCATACCACGAGGTGCTATTCTAACCAGAAGCAGCCACCTACCTATTTAGCAATCTTATCTTTTACTACAAAATCTAATACTCTGTATCGCCTTCTACTCCTCCTCCTCCTCCTTCATAAATAACCCCTTTTTTTTTAGCGAGAAATTATTTATAAACAAAAACGATAATGGACTCTATTAATGCTCACAAAACGAAAAAAAGAAATCACATATTATTATAGATTCTCTTTCTCTCTGGTTAGACGAAGGAATATAGAAAAGCCAAAGCAAATTTTAGATTTTCTTATGTATTCTCGTATTGTACAGTCAGATGTTTTGTTAATATTTATTCGACTCTAATGAAATGTGTTAATTTTTTTTTTTGTTTCTTGCAATATGAACCACGAAACACTCGATTTATTATCATATTTCTTCTGTTGGTTTGTTTTTTTTCTGTCGCACTTTAGACGAATTCACTAAAAAAAAGAAAAACTAGATGTGGCGCGCAATATTTGATTGGTTTATTATAACGAATTTATATGTAAATATATAATTATATGGAAATATTTTATTGTAAAAAAAAAGGAAGAGAAAGTGCGCTTGAAGTTGGTCTTTATTTTGTCCGTTGTTTTTGGTGACACAAAAACATTTTGCGGTTGAGAGCCAATTTGAAAAGTTACACACACGTACTGTATGATTTGTTTTGATTTATTTTTTATAGAATTAAGTTATTTTTAAATATTATAATAAAATAAAACAAATTTGAGTTAAATTTTAAATGATTTTTTCAATTAAAACGGTGGGAATGGTAAAGATATACATTATGGCGTTGCTATCATTCAAATAGTTGGGATTCGATTGTGGTTTTCCAATTATCCACATGGTATGTATATATGTATGTACACAGAATTACTACGTTTAGTTGGAATCTGATAAGGAAACTAATTTGTAAAATGCAGTCATACCACATCGTCGAAAATGGTTCCCGTTTAAATACACGCCATTTACAAGAATAAACTGGCATTCAAAGCCTACAACAAGCCTAGACCTACAAAGTGAATAGTTCCCTGTGTCGGTAATGCGAATGAGTTCCACTGTATCGTCAAAAACGTTTGAATCTCTCCCCGAATTTTTCTCTTCGATGAAAATGAAGGCTTTGGCTCTACACAATGCAATGGTGCAAATTTTCCATTTTGGAAGAAAGTTTTGCGCACAGACGAAGAACTTCGTACGTCTCACAGTCCCTACGTTCCATTTAATTTTCCTTCGGTACCTATGTGGATGCTGCAATCCGTCCATTGATTGGGAAGTACTCATCGGTTGAAAACGTCGTCTAACTGGGCTATAACAATTGTCCTCTAAAACTCAGCCGCGTCTTTAGTCGGAGCTTAACAGTAGGTCCGTTCGCGTACCCTCCCAAAAGAGCAATTTTTTTACGAAAATTTACGAATTTCTACGTGAAACTGTTCGCGAACGGAGAATTTTCGTAATTTTTCGCAAAAGAGAGCGCTCACGAGAGAGTAAAAAATTTCCCCATGCTACGAATTTTAGTGCGAGAAATTTCTTTGGGCTGGTTTGTGAAAACTGTCAGATCAGTGAATTTTTTGCATTTTCTTGTTTAACCTGTTCGTTTACTTTTTTGTAATCTTACTTGTCTCTGAGAGAATCTTACCCCCACTCTTTGAAATTTGATAATCTACAAATTTTAGTGCAGAAAGTACGCGAATGATGGTAACTTTTCTTGCTCCTACATATGTATATAAGACTGCCAATACTCTTAAAGAGTTGCGGGATAATCAATAGTCTCGATTTGCGTTCCAAAAAGGTTTAACCATGACTGATGAATCCATTTACACCCTACGATTACCCAATTGATCTTCACCCTGATTACGATTATCAAGCCCACTGAAAAACCCACCGGCCAAGCTTCCTTAACCTCATTCCGTTCCGTTCAAGAACCACTCCCATAATCCACGTTCTTCGAAGTGATATTCATTCAACAAAGGCTTAAAAAGTCCATTCAGGACTAAAGATCGTTCAAGCAGTCTATAATCTAGTTATTCTTCATTTCAGTACAACATAGTCCAGTTTGAGGTACCGCAAATCCCATACGTAGAAAAATAGTGGTCTGTGATCGCCTAAGTTCAGACTACAACCGCACTGTTGAAAAAAAGGGTAGGCTTTGGATCATATCATCGTTGTTTAAGTGGCTTAGGACTGCATCGAAATGTTGTTTTGGATCCCAATAATTAATGAGGTTGTGCGTCTTACCGTCGAACCTACTTCCAACCACAAATAACCCATAATAGATAGTCCACTCCCCCCACTCTTCCCTAAAACACCAAAAATTGAGCGTAAGAATATCCTCTCTTTATTTCGTATCGGTGAATACGTGTGATGAAAGATTTGAAGTTTAATCAACCCATCTACAGGTCCAAAAAACGGATAATGTAGCTGGCGTGTTAAGATCGAACTCTTGACGAGGTGAAGATCTATTTTTATTTGTATACATTTCCGATTAAAATTTAATTTCTCTAGCAATGCAATTTGGGTTATTTGTGCTTCCAACTATGTAGATACTTAAGAGCCTGTTTTGATGATGACTCTTGACTACGTAGTAAAGAGTAATGTCGTGTCTACATGCAATAGTGCTCACTCCTGCACTACTTTGATAAAGTATAAGGGAGGGAATGAGTAAATTGAAACACTTCTGTATTTTTTGTGCGTTCTCTCGTCCAAGTACTCATTTTATGTGCGAACTACCCTCCTCAACGATCGAATTAATAATGATAAAATGGAATAGGAACGGAACATTTCGGATGTAGAACGCGACTCTCCTCGATTTTTCTATTTTCCTCATGACTCTCCCCCTCTCTTTACCCCTCACTCTTTTTACCTACAAACTACCGACATAGCCGAGTTTTGAGTCAACATCTAAACAGGCTCTAAGATAGGCACTTTAGCCTTACGTTACGTGTGTCAACATTTATGTTTGTTTCGTCTCACTACATAATGCCTCTTTATTCTCCCTGCCATTTTGAGGTTTTAGCTCGGTTCCCTCTATTTCCGGGGCCATGGCAATTTGAAATTTGATTCCTGTACGCTTATTGATTCGTTCTCGATATTCTTTATCGATAACAATCACCCCTATCACAGAATCCGTCGTAGAAGACATTTTGCTACGAATTTCGAAATTCAGAAAGGGAATACTATTATCGATTGCGTTCGGATTCTGCGATAACATTTTTTGCGGGTTCGTAGCTCTTGCATTTGTTACGACGGGTTCTGTAATAGGGGTGAATATGCTCTTTCTTTTCTACATTTTACCGACGTACATATGTATGTATTAGCGTATGTAGGTTTACCTATCTTCGTTGGTCAACCAAGCTCTGAAGTACTTGCTTGTTTCTGCTTTTAAAGCAAAGTTGTCTTTAAATTATTGTTGCACCTGGCGATTCCTGAGCCTATTAGTACTGTGCATGATTATTCTCAGCAAATTTGAATGATGATGGATGCAGTAAGGTAACATAAGATGGCTCTAGCGTCTAGGACGTTGTGGAGTTCACACCAAATGTCATTTCTGACCACAAGAGGCCGCCAGCAGCGGACGAAAAAGTAATTTAAATCTTGAACGTTCTGTTCAATTATCTTGAATATTCTTGTTCAATTATTCATTCCTTCGTTTACCCTTAAGGCGATAAGACGTACAAATTGTTGAAAATTAGGATTAATGTTTGTGTTTATTTAATCAGTAATAAATAGTTATAATATAGGAGTTGGTGTTTTTATCGTGCTGGTTCCTATATTAATGGTGACCCCGACGTGATTAATTAGTTACGCAAATATTAACTTAACACGTAATTTGCACAAGAGTCACAACCGACGCCAGACAGCAGACACGCGTACCTTTTGTCTAACGGTCATTGATCATCAGAAACGTGCATACATTGTTTTAACTTCGTCTTATCACCAAAGGATTTCCAAGTTAAACGTATTTTTTTGTTCATCTGCTGAAACATCCAATTTTTTCGCTGACATCAAATCGCAGATAACAAGCGACAACATGCCCAATCCAGACGAAGAAAATCAAAACAACGATAATGCAGATACGCCATTTCAATCACTTGACGCTAATATGGCCGAGATCCAGGAAATCGCGTCATTAAAAAATATTAGGATTCCGTCGTTCTGGAAAATTAATCCAGCTTTGTGGTTCGTTCAAGTGGAAGCGCTGTTCCACAACCACAGAATTCTCTCCGACAACAATCGCTTCAACGCCGTCATCGCTTCACTGGACCCGGAGATTTTGAACGAAGTGTCAGACCTCGTACAAACACCGCCTAAGGAAGATAAGTATAGTGCGTTTAAAACACAATTAATCTCTAGGTTCACTGAGTCGAAGGAACGACAGCTCAACAGGTTAATGACAGGCCTTGAGCTCGGAGATAGGCGACCATCAAGTCTCCTAAGAGAGATCCGTCGGCTGGCCGGTCAGAATGTGCCAGACGAGATGCTGCTAACGCTCTGGATCACACGCATGCCCAATCACGTGCGTGGTATATTATCAGCAAGCCGCGGCGTTGAATTGACAGCACTGGCGGAAATCGCGGACAGAATTGTCGACAACACATCTGCCCAAGCTGTATTTTCAACAGACACTCACAATGAAGAGGTACAATCAACCAGCTGCTCAGCAAATGATTTTCAACGGCGTCTTCATGCTGTTGAAACTTCATTATCAACTTTGACCACTATGGTTCAATCATTAACAACCAACTTTAACAACAGAAACAATCTGCGGGCACGTTCCAAGTCAAGGAGTCGCTCCTTTAGTAAGCCATCAACATCCCAGCCAGGACTCAAGGTCTGCTACTTTCATCGAAAATTTGGTGATGACGCTCGCAGATGCAACAAACCTTGTCACCATCCAAAATCCGAGCAGTTAAACTAGATTCGCTGTTGTCCTCTCAGGCGGCAGACAACGGCTTAAGATCAAACAAGGAGTGCCGCCTACATGTTTTCGACAAGAACACGAACCAGAAATTTCTACTCGACTCCGGTTCGACAATATCCGTGCTACCACGTACAAGCAGCTGCATAAATGCTAAAAGAGAAACTACTCTTTACGCAGCAAACAACTCGCCCATTTACACCTACGGCGAGAAGGTGCTTACTCTCAACTTGGGACTTAGACGTGTCTTCACATGGTCGTTCGTTATTGCCGATGTCAAAACAGCAATAATCGGGGCGGACCTCTTAGCACATTATGGGTTAATCATCGACCTCAAATCCAGACGTATCATCGATGCAACTACATCTCTAACAGTTCCTGGACTTGTGCACACCGCCTCTGTAGTAGGACTATCAACAATCAACTGTCTACAACCATACAATGACATCGTGAAGGAATTCCTTTTGGCAAAGGCTAAGAAAAACACAGGAAGAACCAAGTCTCAAGTCAGCAACGTACAACATCGCATCATCACCACTGGTCGACCAATGGCTGAACGACCGCGACGACTCGCAGGTAACAAATTAAAACAAGCTAAAGCTGACTTTCAGGCGTTGGTGAAGATTGGCATCTGTCGCCCTTCCAGCAGTCCTTGGGCAAGTCCAATTCACCTAGTTGAAAAAAAATCTGGAGGATGGAGATGCTGCGGGGACTACCGTCGGCTGAACGCTCAGACACAGCCGGATCGCTATCCCATTCCGCACATAATGGACTTCACCGAATCCCTCAACGGCAAACGTTTTTTCACAATCTTGGACTTAGATAAAGCCTACTACCAGATTCCAATGGCCACCGAAGACATTGAGAAGACAGCAGTGACTACACCCTTCGGATTATTCGAATTTACTGTCATGCCGTTCGGTCTCAAGAACGCTACACAAACCTTTCAAAGGCATATGAACCTTGTCCTCCACGGTTTAGATTATATTTTTTGCTATATTGATGATATTCTTATCTTCTCAGATTCGGAAGAGCAGCACCGACAACATGTCCGCGAGGTGTTGCAGCGCCTAAATGAACACGGTCTGACAATCAATATATCGAAGTGCATCTTTGGCAAGTCAGAAGTTACGTTCTTGGGACATACCATCAACAAAACTGGCAGTAAACCACCAGAAGACAGAGTAGAGGCAATACTCAAGTATCCGAAACCATCAACCATCATGGAACTACGTCGCTTCCTGGGAATCGTGAACTACTATCGGCGTTATATACCCAATTGTGCTCACATCCAAGCACCCTTGACCGGATTCCTGAAAGATTCGAAGAAAAACGACAACAGACCTGTTCCTTGGACTGCCCTCACAGAAGAAGCGTTTACAAACTGCAAAAATAGCATCAGCAAAGCAACTATGCTGAATCATATTGACCCTGAGGCACAATTTGTCTTAACAACGGATGCATCTGACATCGCAGTAGGAGCCAAATTGGAGCAGGTGAGCAACAACACTTTATACCCCATTGGTCTCTTTTCCAGCAAGCTATCGCCCACACAAGTTCGCTACAGCACGTACGACCGTGAATTGCTGGCAATTTATCTAGCCGTGCGATTCTTCAAACACCTACTCGACGGCAGGCATTTCATCGTACAGACCGACCACAAACCGCTCATTTACGCATTCCAACAGCGTTCGGACAAGGCACCACAGCGACGCATTCGACAATTGGACTACATATCGCAATTTACTACGGATTTCACTTATGTATCTGGCAAAGACAACTCCATAGCTGATGCACTGTCACGCATAAACTCCATAACGATGCCGTTCAAGCTTGACCTACGTGAACTTCATGATCATCAGCAACAGGATCCAGAGCTTAAAGCCATTCTTGACAAGAAAGAATCGGCTCTCAAACTCCAACAGCTGACGATGGATCAAGACTGCAAGATATATTGCGATATCTCGAACACTACAATCAGGCCGTACATATCTCCAGCACTGCGTCGTAAAGCATTTGATTCAGTGCACGGTTTATCACATCCTGGTGGAAGAGCAACTAGCCGCCAACTCCGCCAAAAATATGTGTGGCCCAGCATAAAAAAAGATGCATTGGAATGGTCACGTACTTGTACCCAATGCCAACGTTCGAAAGTCCAACAACACAACAAACTCGTCCCCGATACAATAGCAGTTCCAGATCATCGCTTCTACCACGTCCACATTGACCTCATAATTCTTCCATTGTGTCAGGGATACAGATACTGTCTCACCATGATCGACCGTTTCACCAGATGGCCCGAGGCCATCCCACTGAAAGACATGTATGCAGACACAGTGGCTACAGCATTCTACAATAACTGGATCGCTCGATTTGGTTCACCGAAAACACTCACCACTGACCAAGGAACTCAATTTGAGTCCGCGCTATTTAATGCGTTGACGAATATGTGCGGAACAGTCAGAATACGGACAACACCATACCATCCGGCTTCAAATGGACTCATCGAACGTTGGCACAGGTCGTTAAAGGCTGCACTAATGTGTCACGAAAACAACAACTGGATTGACGTTCTTCCAACAGTGATGCTCGGATTGCGAACCGCATACAAGACCGACATCAATGCTTCCGCCGCTGAGATGCTGTACGGGATCAATCTCAGGATCCCTGGTGAGTTTTTCACTACTGATGACTGTTCTGTTAATCCACAGGTGTTTGTCGAGAAGCATCGAGAAGCCATGCGACGAGTGAGACCAACACCAACTGCACACCACTCATCCAAGTCGAGAATATTTATTCATCCAGACTTGTCTACATGTTCTCATGTTTTTCTTCGCTGTGACGCTGTGAAGAAGCCCATCGAACAGCCATACAGAGGTCCGTTTCCAGTCATCGAAAGGATAAATGACCGGCTATTCACAATCGAAGCAGAAGGACGGAAAATTAATATTTCAGTGGAGAGACTGAAACCCGCACACCTCGAAAAGGAAACTCAACCAGAGGACAACAAAACAAATTCTGCAGAAGTCATTAAAACGTATACAAATAGAAAAAAACCAACGAAAGTGACATTTAACAATTTCGTGACTTCGTCTCTGGAGGGGGAGTAATGTGGAGTTCACACCAAATGTCATTTCTGACCACAAGAGGCCGCCAGCAGCGGACGAAAAAGTAATTTAAATCTTGAACGTTCTTGTTCAATTATCTTGAATATTCTTGTTCAATTATTCATTCCTTCGTTTACCCTTAAGGCGATAAGACGTACAAATTGTTGAAAATTAGGATTAATGTTTGTGTTTATTTAATCAGTAATAAATAGTTATAATATAGGAGTTGGTGTTTTTATCGTGCTGGTTCCTATAACGTCTAAAGAAAAACATTATAAGAAAGAACAAAATCTATTGCATATTTGTGGGCCTTCTACATTCAAGTCTCGAAGACCAAACGAGTGTGTTCAGTGATAATAATTTTCGGTTATCTTGCATACTTCAGAGTTTAGTTCGTAGCCATTGATCAAACTTTGCCTTTCGATGTGAATTTATTCGCTCGATGAGGAAAATAAAACAAAATCAATTTTTTTTATAAAAACTAATTTTATTTACAAATTTATTCCATCAATTTGGTCTCATACTATACATTAGAAAAAAATATTTATTATATTTTTCATGTTACCCTCTTTCTTGAGTCATACTTTTAAATAGTTAAATATATCGAAATAATACCAATTTTCTGAATATATTGTTAATTCTTTTTTTTCTTCTTTTTTTTTTATCTCTTTTTACATTAACATAATATACATATTTTAATAGAAATTTAGTGTCTTTCTTTATTGTTTTTTACTGAAAAGAAAAATGTTGGCTGGCTGTAAAAACTTTTTTTTTTGTGTTTTTTATTTGTTTTTTGTTGCAAAATAAAAATTTATTTAACAGCTGCGATCACAGGCGCACTTCTTGACACGTTATTCCGATTTGAAACGGAGTTCGTCTGTGCTACGAATGGAACGAGGTTGTACATCTGAAATGAGAAAAAAAGTGAGATCAAAATGTTTTATGAGGCTCCTTAGTGTCAGGAAACAAAATCTAGGAAACAAGGTAACATCCCGTTTTGAACCCTAAACACCTATTGTTTCTACTAAAAGAGCGTCGGCGTGAACGCGACTTTGTGAATTAGGTATTAACTTTGGACTTCTAAATTTGCTAAATAAGTTCTTTGGCTTCTCTTAGCTTAAGGAAACAGTTGATTAGGCTTTGGACTACATCCATGTAAAAGCCTTCAAAGTATGCACTGGCTTAAAAATCAGGTGCTCAGAATTTATCCCCGAAAAGGGGAGAGATAGAGAGAGATATACTTACAATGTGGCCTCTCGGGTTCCATAACTTCTTGATTCATATCGGCTTGAGCTTGGTTCATTGGAATGGGAATGTGTACGGGACTGACCAAACTGCGGCCATAGGTGCCACGGCCAATTTGCAAAATTTGTGGTTGATCAGGCATTGGTGGAGTCATTGTGTCACGTGGCTCCATTGGCAATTGTTGGGTGGTCAATTGTTCCTCTTCCTGTTGCCTTTGTTGTTGTTGTTGTTGCTGCTGTTGGTGTTGCTCCTGAGCTTGCATTTGTTCATTTGACTGAGTTTGTGAGTCTTCCTCTTCGGAGCTGTTGCTATCAGAATCAGCACTTGCTTCAGCGGCTTCTTCAGCAGCCAAACGTCTGAGTTCGTCAGTGATTCTTTCTTCAGCAGCACGTTGGATATTCCTTAAATCTTCAGCAGTGATTCCGGCACGTTGGAGAGCCAAACCCAATGGAACTCGTTGAACTTGAATATGTGGCAATTCCTGGTTGCTGGATGGAATCTGAACGGGAACATCATCGGCAACATGAATTTCACGGAATGGCAATTGCTGGACATGGATGCGAACGTGTTGTTCTTGCATGGGTTCTGGGTGTGGAGCTTGCATCACTTGTGGTGGCATTGGTGGGCGCATACCCATTGGCATATGTTGGAATGGTGGTGGCATCTGACGGATCATTGGTGGCTGTTGTTGTTGCTGGGGCATTGGTGGCATCATGCGTTGTGGCATATGTGTCAATGGGTATTGATTTGGGGTCTGACCAAATGGAATTGGAACCCGTTGGTATGGGATGAACATGGGGCGGATAGCTTCAACTTCATCATCATTATCGCGCACATTGTTGCGGGATTGTTGTTCCTTGCTGTCTTCGTTGCCACTTTCGCAGAAGATCGAGATACGTTCACCGGTGATGCGAGCTTTCTTGGGATCAGTGGTAAGGTTAACTCCGAATGGTAGGTTGACAGTCTTCGAGGGTGAGTCGACAATTTCTTCGGCGTGCTTACGTTCGACAACGCAGTTCATGCGGGATCTGTAAAATAAACACACATTCCATTTAAAGTTCAATTTTGAGCTTCCAACCAACTTACTTCTTATTATTCTGCAAAAGGCTAGCGGCAAGATTGCTCAAGCCAAATTCAAGAGGCATATTGGTTGGTGGTTTTTGCAAATCATCGGTCTCTTCGCTGTCGGAGAACGAAGAATCGGTTTCGCTTTCATTGGCTTGATCGTTGCTAGCTACTGGAGCTACTGGTGCGGTTTCTTTCGATTGTTCCACTTTCCTGACCATAATTGGTTCGTCTTTATCCAGATTTTGCAAGTCTGTTTCATCATTGGTATCTCTGCCAATCAATGCATCAGCACGTGGAAGTTCCTGCAAATATAAAAAAAAAAAAAAAACGAAAGAGGAAGAGTTTAAGTAAAATTGCAATTCACTTGGGATAATAGATAGTTGGGTAGTTGTTTCGCGAGAGTGGCGGCTTATGAATGTATCTGTGTTATTGCATGTACTTCGGAATATCACATCATTTCAAACTGATGGCGACGGCCGACTTAATGGTGTAAAGATTGCATAACTGATGTGTCGGCACATCATATGCGAGAGTTCAATGGCTCGAAAGAGGAAATGTTGTTGTTGAATGTGATCTGTTATGGAAACGTTATGCAATGCTGGTGCCACTGATGTCTTTCGTGTTCAACATGCTCGTATATGGTAAAGTCAATGAGCACAAGTCAACGAACCATGCAGGGAGTGGTGGAGGTTTTTGACTTTCCCATAAATTATCAACTTTCTCAACGTTTTTTTTTTTTAAGGTAAAACCAGACAGGGTCTTCAATTTGGGCAGGTTGTTTGAAAAAAGTTTTTTATTAAGAAATATTGCGTAAACTACTAACAAAGGAGCGATTTATTCTGCCTGATTTGGCGCGACTTTTGTTTTGGGGGATTAGAAAAGATTGCATCATTTGGTCACGCGTATCATATAAATTTAATTCGACCCAAGACTTTCTCACAAATCTTATGGACTTTCACTTCTTGACTTTCCTAATTCTATTTTTGTTTAGTTACTTTTTGTCTTTTTGGAAGTCTTTTAATTTGGGATTGTCCAGAAGTACATCTATGGTTGGCCTGCAGTACTTTTTTTTATTGTTCGTGTGTTACCAAATAGAGCTTCACAAACGTAAGCGCCTTCTCACAACCGAGAAGAAATCGAAACCAAAAGAGAATGTGTAAATAAAGCTTTCAAAGTTGCAGAAGGACCAACAAATGAGACCCTATCAAAGAAGGGTCTTTGGAGGAGAGATACAGGTACAGGCAGGCACTTCTGCATTTCTAAAACCTATCATCCATTCATTAAGTCCCGAAACACAAAATTGCATTAAGCGTGCGATAGCTAATGTCATAATTGAGAAAATTCTGTTCGCACGCTGTCAAAATCTGAGCGCACCCATAATTGCATTAACGAAACGCGACCGTGTGTCATAACGTTTTCGTCTGTCTCTCACGCTATGTCGTCATCCTCAGCGCTTCATGCGGAATATGCAAATGAAACTGATTTCGGCGTATGGAACCAGAAGTGTAGTGTAACCGCACGACTTAAGTGAGAAACATAATCAACATTTGGCTGCATATGCACGCAGATGTAAACCAACACATAAAATAAGCCCAGCGTCGATTAGTTTAGTTTAGTTGACAGAACATAAGGAAGCATTTCAGTCAGTTATGACATTAGCTTCTGCCTCCCAATGTTGATTATGTTTGGCCCTTAACAATTTTAGTGGTAAGCTTTCAAGAAATGTGCATTCAGAAAACAAACTATACCGAAGGAAATGATTCAAGTCTATATTTTTGAAAACGTGACATTCTTTAATAAAGAAACCCATTTCAATCGCATTTCCAACGCATCGTACTTCATTGAATCGAAGGCCAGGAAGATAAACCACGTCAAAACGAACAAACCTAAAGATCAAAGGGGAACGTTTGAAAGTGTTCAATTTAAGCTTTTTCATGATGTCATCCCTGGAAACCATAAATAATCTATTCGCATAGTTTAGAAACAATTAATTTTTATTTAAATATTTATAACTGCTGCCTAAAGCTAAACGTGACAATATAACAGAATTTCCCCGACAACGATCATAAAATAACAAACGTGCATATTTTTTCATTCCCTACATAATGTACGAGCGAGTAGTTGTTGGAATTTATTAAAGAAAACAAAAAACAGAGGAAAAAAAAAAAACTAATTAAATAATTTTCCTTTCGTTAGACGGTGAACATAGATTAGCACTGTTCGTTTATTGCATAACGTGTGGGCAGAACGTGCCCAGATTGACTAAGTTGATTTTTTCTTAAATTCCCCATTTGTATGCAAAGACATTTTTCTCCTCTTTCTTTTGCAATAAAAAAAAGATACTTAATGATTTTTGCTTTGCTTTGGTTGACCAAAAATAAGTTCTAATTTGTGATTTCATGATTTATTTTGAGTCCTAGTTTTTTTTTTTTGTTCTCTATCTGTCTTAAACCCGGATGTTTTTAGCACTTGAGTGTGGAAAAATACCGTCAACATCTAAATACATATATGGTTCTGTTAGTCTTGTTATCGTAAATTGAACAATTTGTCTTTAAGTCCTTTTATTGCGCAGGGGAAATACCAAACTATTTACATACAAGGCGAGTAAATATTTAAAATAAAACCACAGGAGTTCTACTTGTTCTATTGCAGAAGAGGAAAAAGAGAATTACTCAAATTTATAACACATCATGATCAATCCGGTTTGAAAGTAAGACGCGATAATTATATTCAAGTGTGACAAATGTTCTTTCACGAGTTGTTTATTTGATTGAATTCAAGCTTTTTTTCGTGGCCTTTCTTTATTATTCTAAGAAATTCAATCTACTGGATTAGTAACCGAAATTTGATTTGAGTTTTTGGCTATTAAGAGATGAAAGCAGGGTTTTTTCATTTTCAAAAAGTTGGGAAATGGTGTGGTGTCTGTTTGTCTGTCTGTGCACATATATGTACCGATTAACTATAACATTCAATCTCGTTTAAAACACGACGCGAAAAGGCTCAAATAGTGCGTATACGCCCCCGAGCTTTGATACTTCACGTTTATAAAATTTAACAAACGCCTAGGTGGACATGTTGGATACACAAAACCGTAACCACTATAGGATACACATTATCGGAGGTGGCTTACCTACTTAAGCTACTTATTCTTTAAAGAATAAGTGTTTCTCATTCCATGATGAAATTTAGGATTCAACAACCTGCAGAAACTACGGAAATACCTTGGTTCCCTAAAGCACTTTTGAAATCTACATTTATCTGTCTTTACTAGGCTTATTAAGTGGGTTCCACTTCATATTGTCGGAGGTCGGCCAGCTCTATAAAACTTTCTCTAAGTGCCTATTGATCCAATAAGTACATAGACTTCAACCAAGCAGACATTAACCAACTCAAAAAAAAAATCCATTGTTATATTGTTTCCGGAACTGAGTTGGTTATGTAGTATTGAAAGAAGCGAAAATAGACCACACGGTTGTGATAATAAGCATATCTATTTATGTCCAAAATGGTTTAAATTCTGACTGACGAATGATAGTGTATTTAACCTCTTACTGAGTCAACAAAAGAAAATTATGGGCCCAAAACAGCAGATTCTGCAGATGCTGTGCCGAGAAGTCATACACACATTAGATGAAAACTTGTTGAGTCTCAGCAGAATCAGAAGCACAATCTTTGGTTTGGGATTCACTCCCTCGACCTAACTTAACCTACATAAACGGTTTTTCTAAACTTTGACATGTGATTGCATGGCCGCAAAGCTACGTCTGTCAAATTGGCTGTCATTTATTAGTCTGCTTTACCAAATCAATATGAAGAGTTATAACCTTTAAGGTCCATTCATAGCTCAGCGAATATTCGCCAGTTTTGACGTTTCATTTACAGCAACTTTTTTATCTAGTCGCTACAATCAGCGAATTTCGTTTGACATTTGCCAAAGAAAAATAAATTTGTGAGGTTAAACTCAAAGCGGAATGTGAATAAAATTTGACAGTTCGCAAAAAGTATTCGTCTATTCGCGGGAAAATCAGCGAATTGGTAATTTCTTCACAGAAATTTATTACTATTAAACTTTTTTTTCTATAAAACGATAGATAAATTAAGCTTTCTTCTTTGGGTGTAGTAAAATTGTCAATTGTTTGCCTTTAAATGTGCTAAAAATGATTTGTTCGCCGTTGGCCCATTCGCTGGTCGCTGAGTTGTGAATGTACCCTTAATGATGCGTTCATGAAAATGGGTCTTCTGTTCAATAAACCAAAATAAAAAAACTGCCCTAAAAGCCAACATAACCAATGAAATCGGTCCAATTCTAGTCAGAGTTATGGAATATTCGACATTACAGATGCTCGACCGACATTTAATTCATGTTATATTCCATAAATATTGGCATACATGTACCTTCTTAGTAAATAAAAAATTCAATGACATCTCACTTATAGTTTGCTTTATTCAAATTAAGAGATAGGAAACGCTTAAATCCTACTTCTTAAATGTCGCAAAAGTCAAATATCGTAACCTCCTTTAGATATGACCTTCTTTTGGCATGTGACAAATCTTTGTTACCAGAACATATGCATTCTCGTAGGTAATTACTTAACTAATTAGACTATTCTTTAATTGCGCTATAATTAACCGCAGATGTACAAAACGAGAAAACCACCATTTTGATTATTTTTACCAAAAAATATATATACGAGAAAATAACAATATTCGAGACGTAGTTTAGCATCTCACTGAAGAGTGTCTGTTTAAGTAATTAGCGAATCCCATTCATTACTCATAGAGCCTTGTTTTTTTTTTTTTTTTTACTTTCAACAATTTCCTCAAGTGTTAATTCTATAAAAAATAAAATGTAAACGCTGTCTGTCATATGACTTCCATCACAATGTTTACATAACAAAATCTTTCATCCGATCGCACAAAAAATAAAAAACCGTAAAGAACATGTGAATTTAATGAGCGACTGTACCTAAGTGTTGTTTGATTTAATCGCAGTATTGTATTGAAGAGCTAAATTTAACCAAGGGAATCCCAACAAACTGGTTCTTGTAGGTATTGATATGTACGAACATATGTACATAATTATAAGATAGAATTAAAGTCTAACAAAAAACTTATATAACTTAAATTTTTTACCCACAATTTATCTTATTAATTTTTTCGCGCATCAACCTCTTGTATTAAGACGCAATTTAGTTGGGTTTATGGAAAAGTACTACTTCAACAGACTGGAGGGGGGATTAAATTATTTCCAACAAATTGATGTGCAAGAAGTGATATCTTGTAAAACTAGTTTTGAAATTGGAACCAGTTTAGTTTGATTTTTTTGTTCCAATATATGAGTCACTACCTAATCGAAAACCGTGTGTTTTTACTTAGAAATAAAGTAGATTAGTCTGTTATTGTTTTTATTTAAATCAGTTTAATGAGATTGGTATAAGTGCTGGACTCAATAAGCCGGCGTAATTTCTATAATTTATTCATTGATTGTCTGATGCAAGTGTTATTTTAAGTATCACCTTGTGTTCACATGATATTTTATTTTAAAGAGCAGGAGCAGGTTATGAAATAGAGCTTTAAATAATATTGTTTCTTAAAAAATGTACAGTCGGAGTGGATGGCTGTTGAATGAGCTTTTCTTCTTATTGTGAAGAAGCTATTGGGAAGCTTAAGGGCCAAACATAATCAACATTGGGAAGCATAAGCTAATGTCATAACTGACCGAAATGCTTCCTTATGTTCTGTCAACTCCAACCACTAACTAAGACATTCTACAATTTTTTTCTTTGCCGTTGTTGGTTTTTAGTTTTCATTTTTCGCGTAAAAAATGGATAGAAGCAGAAATTTAATAAAACGAGAATGAAAATATAAGCAAAAATGAGAGAAACCATTAATGTGGGCACATAGGGATGGGTAATTTCTACCAACTGTCAAATTCGCATATGCAATGAGCGGCTAAGAGCGCTCTCCCTAATGTTCGGTAATGTTTTCGAAAGTGAACGAAAACTAAACTTATCGACGCTGGGCTTATTATGTGTTGGCTCATAAGATCGTGTGTATTCGTGGGCTTACATCTGCATGCATATGCAGCCAAATGTTGATTATGTTTCTCACTTTAGATTGGGATTGGGATGGCAGATGACTTGATTTTATTATACAAGTCGCAGCAATATGAAACATATGAATGAGGATTGTATTTCACATCTGTGGGCTGTGAATAAAATTTGACAGTTCACAGGAAGCATTCGTGGAAAAAATCAGCGGCTTGTTTACCTTTTTTATATATAAATCGATAGATAAGTTAAAATTGTCAATTGTTTGCCTTTAAATGTGTTAAAAATGGTTTGTTCGCCGCTCACTCATTCGCTAAGCTGTGCTTTAAATAAACATTTTTTTTAATAAAAAATCGATCTTAATTGACATGACAATGACATTTACAAATTCCCTAATTGACTTATAATAGTCAAGAAGGTGTCAATGACATTTACATCCTCACTTTGTTTATGACTTTGCTAATTGATTTGTAAAGGTTAAAATTCCTTCATGGACAAACGTGTATGGTATGCATTCAATATTTATTTCTATACTAAATAAGTATTATTTCTTAAGGTGTTTCTTTTTGCCTCGTTGTGTTGATATTTAGTTAAAGATCTTGAAAGATCTGGATCTTATTCAAAAGTTGTACTCATTGCCAAAGTATGCCCATTCATATATAAAGATTGAATTCAATTCTCACTTCGGATAAATGAATCCTTGTGTGGCGTTTTCTATTGATCGATTTGACAGTTGTCAAGTTGGTTGAAGAAAAATAGATTTAAAGTTGATTGAAAAGACTTTTAGCTGATAAAGTCATCATCATTGATTAAATGAGTCCGTTGATGACTTGTCAAGTTTAAGAAAATTTCTAGAAAAGAATGTCTGTATTTCATCCACTCTGAGTGATTTTCTTTTTCTTGTTCGTGGGCCAGTTGAAAGGTTTATGATGACACTTCGATTGAATGGCTTAATTCAAACAATTGAACACTCAGTTTTGAATTGTTAAAGTTCGTTTATCGTTTTTATTGGGCTTTTATCCCGTGCTACCAAAAGTACTTATTCTAGTCCCGAAGAAGGCATGACATTTACACAATAGGTGATTTACATACATATGTCATCTGTAGAGCCATATAAAATGGTCTGACTAATATCCTAAATTTTCTTCTTATTTGTACTTAAAGGGAAAGGTGAGCTTGGGAGATATGCAATGGCAAGCCCTGATTATCTTGCCCTGACTTTCTAGTGTAAAAAGCTAATATCGGAAATGAATGAATGCACCTTTTCAGTCTATAGGATCTTTGGGCTTTTAGAGCAATTTCAATTTGATCTTATTGAAGTTTTCTAGCTCTTAGTCTATAGCCATAAGTTAGAAGTACAAAGAAATTACCCAAGGAAACAGATATCTCGGCTAAATAACTTCAAATCGCCGTTTAATCCTGTCAAGCTATTAAAAATCGATTTACTATCAACGTAAATGTCTTTTAAATGAAAATAAATAAATATTTAAAATATTTATCACGAAGTTGCCATCAATAACAATTATTGATGCAAATTTTCGTTTCGAAACTTCGCAGTTAGCGATCACTAGCCAAATTCAAAAAAGCCATTAGCACATATCTACCATGGAATTAGATAATATCTTGCATTTGCTTAATTGTGTATATTGAGTATATCTTTCCCATCCCATTGTTAATTATCGTTTCCAAGCACGAACAGCACCGTCTAACCAAATAATTACACAGAGCATCCGCCATGACCAAAACCACAAGGCATATTGTATGTACATATATCAAGTGTGTACCTATCCCCAAATCAAAAAAAAAAACTTCACGTCATATAATTATTATTTTTTTCCGAGATAAGCATTTCATTGAGCCACGCTAACTAGTAGTCGTTTTCGACGTGCGTCGTCGTCGTCTAACTGGCTACTGCTTGCCTGATTAGCTAGCCTTGAATAGAGAACAGGTATAGATTGTTCTCGTATAATTTCAATGTCACGTAACACAGATGCTAAATCGTTACCTATCTATCTATAGGTACACAGATAATAATAGATTCTCAAAATATACTCCCCAAGTCCAAAAGAAGATCTACTCCTGACCTCTGTTAGACTTTCAAAACTTACTAATTGCTGATGCATGCAAATAGGCAGAGGAGAAATATAATTTCGTACGTATTTTGTATTCAAAAGATAAAAAATTTGCATTTGAAGAATTTATGGGCACAACACAGTGGATACATAACGTATCAAGACTTTAGATACGGACGAAATACGTCCGAAGAGAAGAGCACCTCTTTATGGAAGTGGTAAATTTTTCTCTGTCAACTCTGGCTTACTTGGACACGATGGTAAACACACGAAGCATGTCTCAAGAATACTCAAACACATCAAATTTAAATAAATGAATCATCCACTAAGAGTTGTTTCTTTAAAAAGAGACAAAGTATCTATAAGCTTGAGTAATTGTAATAATTGTTGAACTTTAACTCTCTCTGCGTGTACATTTACATAAACGTCTGTCTAGAGTTGATAGCCTTCAGATCTTAAGTCTTGCATGCAAACAATAGAATTTGCAAAGAATTTATTGCAAATAAAGAATCTGACATAGCCTCATTTTTTTCATTTCGGATGTGTCGGCTTTGAGTTCAAGAGCGCAGTAGTTTCGTTCCACCCACTTTGCATCGCATTCGCATTTTGAACAAACAAAAGAAGCTGCGTAGCTGAATGATGGTTCATTCAGTTTGAACTTTCCATGCGATTGTTCGAGATACAGCACCCCATCGTCACTACAGATTTGTGGACGAAATATTTTCACAAATTATTACTTTTTTTGCGAATGGAAGTTGTGAATAATCCCATGAAGAGAAAGTAAGAGAAAAGTTCATGTTTTTTCCAAGAAACAGATAAAAAATTAATGACCCATGTAGTAGGTGTTAATGACACATACTCACGTGATATTGTGTGACAGGAAGTCGAACGAACATTTATGCGAGGCATTTAGCGGAATGGTATTGGTAAAAGTTGAAAGTTACACTCATTGGTGAATTTATTGGATTATTACAAATTGAATCAGTGAATGGATGCACTTAATTTCAGTCGTAAAACATCTGCACAAAGTCCTTTCACTGTCCGCGTAATGCAATTGTGCAATGAAAGTGTGAAAATACTTTTACTTATTTGGATAAGATATTTTGGCTTTTTATTTCTGATTTTAGCCAAAAACTTTTAAACTTTCTACTTGAGCCTACAAAATCTTAAGGTACTGGTACTCTTAAATGGCTGCTTGACGGTCAACATAGATCATGAATTTTATTTTGTTATATTTGAAGTTGGTGAAATCCAAAAGAACTTTTGGAAAGAGTAGACGAATGCATTCTATGTTGACAGTGCAAGTGCCACTAGTTCAAATGGTGCTGACTGGATGTAGGGCCCTTCCTGTCTTCCAAGCTGAACAAACATCATCATAATTTTGAATCTTCCGCTCAATCATTCATAAGAGTTGTAGGAGTAAGATGCTCAAAATCATAAGTAGCTATTTCTTATGAAAATAATCTGTTTTTAGGGCTATTGGGACTGGGACTTTGAATTACCTTTTTCAATAAAATAAGGTGCCTGGGGCTATTCATCGTAGAGAGTTGCTAGAGTTGTGACAATTACAACTGGCCACTGGCAAATGGCTGGTATCATGATTTTGATGTACACTATCGCACATGCAATATTGTTTAAGACAGAAACTCTTCCTCCTTTGCAGAGCTGTAAGTAGTTTCAGACAACATTTGTATAGTAGGCGAATCCTTCTTTGATAACCGAAGTAGATAGCGAAAGGCGTTGGAGAAGGTGTCTGCTTACTTGATGCCAGAGCTTCCATACTTGCCACTTTGAGTTCGTCCTTGAACTAGAGCAAGTACTGTGAGGTCTACGTTAGTTTTTTAAGCCCCTAATGATGATTTAATTTTGTGCAAAGTACCAGTATGTCCCAGAGACAGAAGCTGTTTTGCATTTCCTATTTATCCCGACAAGACCTTGACTGAACACCAGAAGTAATAATGCTGAAGCAAGACACCATTCAAAGTAAGCCGATTGATCTTAAGTACAATGTCGCATTGTTCAAGCTTACGTCAATACTTATTGACATGAGTGTATTTAAGAAGCAATACAGCTGCTAAGACCTTGAAATAAGATTCTAATTAAAAGAACATACAATTGTCACCGTAAAATCAATCACATACCCTACAGCATCATAAAACTTGCATAGCTAATCTCAAATTCTATTTGGAATGGAGATTAAGCACTACTGTGGGCTGAATAATGGAACTCTAATGAATACTGCTTCAAGTTATGGTTACATTACGACTGGGCGTTTTAGAACAAATCCATTCCATGTTCGTGTGTTAAATAGGCTGGCGGTAAAAACCCACCATTAAATCGTTTCCATTATGATCTATTCCATTCATAAGCTTAGCTTGCGTAACCACATAAAAATTTCCTACCAAACTCCTCTAATGGCTTGACACATTTGGCAAACGCCTTTAATTACATAAAACAAAACAAACAACATTGGCGTGCGTAACTAATAAAAAGAAAAAAGAAAAAATACATCTTCCTGGTTTGACAGACAACTAATTTGCGCAGCCAACAAAAGCCCTCATACAATGAAAAGCCAATCAGGCTTCAACAAAAAAAAAACAGATAATTTTTCACATCTTTCGATGGATTTCAGTCAAGCAGAATAGCAAACCTTTCCCATTTGTAGAAACATGCAAGCAATTATTCATGTGCTCATAGAGGCAGCAAGCTAATCAAAACCTAGTCCCGGAGAACGACTTTTTTTTTTTTGTTTTCGTGCACTGAACACACTCTATCTAAAGTGAAAGCAGTTGCAATCTATATGCCAGCGAAAATGTTAAAGATCACGAATGGTTCGAGTGGTAACAACTGGCAGATAGTATGTGGAATGAAACATCTCTGAGTATGTGTCGTGGTGGTACACACTCGTACTAGGTACGAGAAAATTCCACTGAGAAGCAAAATTAAAAAAAAAAGTTCGCTGTCCAACTCTTTCGTTTTGGGTTACTTGTCGTTTTGTGCACCCCCTGTCATATACCTACACACATTCAGGAGCTTGAAGTTGATGTTGATGTTGGCTTTCTGATTATGCAATATTGTTTGTTGTTTTCGAGTGGAATCTTCAAATATAGAAACGCCTTGTGGTGGATGGTGTTGGGTGAGTTTTTTTTCTTTTTTAAAAATTGTATGTGCCTTGGCGAGGAGATACAATCGCTTTCTGTGCAAATGCAGGTGGCTTGAGCATTTGAATTATGTACTCATTGCAAATGCATTTTGCAATAGGGTTAGGATAGTGGTAGACGCGGACCTTTTTATGGTTAGGTAATAGGCTATAGGGATGTGGAAATCAAGCACCTGTTGACGTTAGATAACTTACCAAACCTTGTAAGTATTTGATTTTGGAATTAGAATATGAAAAACCTTCCTCTTTCGGCGAATACATTAGTTTATTGGACAAATATTTGGCATTAATGTCCGATAGTTTTAGAGCCTTTACCATGTGTGTATAACCAAATCTTAGATTGACTGAATGTAAAATAAAACCCATCTGAAACTAGACACCAAGCTTGCTTTTTGAGAAGCTTTATCATGACAGTAACAGAGCCAAATCTGGTCTTGGCATCCCTGCCAAGCTCGTCTGACTATACAGAATGACAATAAAGAACTCCTGCTGCCTTATCAAAGTCGGCAAGGACAATACCTAATCGTTCGATGTCAGGAAAGGTCTTAGATAGGGTGCTGCGCTATAATTCGATCTCTTTCAAATAGTACTTGAGATAATAATTATACGAAACTCCAAAGGCACAATTTTTTACAAGTCTGTAGAATTTCTTCCTTACACCGATGAAATTGACATAATCAGAAGAACTCAGCGGGCCGTCATTGAAACACTTGCGAGGACCGAGGCAACAAACATTGGTTGTCTTGGACAGAATCCCACAATAGACAGATATGAATTCTAGATAGTAAATTACTTTGTCTACCTAGGCTCTATGGCGGGCTGCACAAATGATAGCAGTAGGGCGATCCAACAAAGAATCAATCTTTACAATCGGTGTTTCTATGGGCCTAGAAGACAATTGAATAATAAAACCCTCTCTATAACTACTAAAGAAACTCGTTATAAGATACTAATCATCTTAGCCCTACTGTATGGCGCAGAGGCATGGACTTTGACAAAATCGGATGAGGATACCTATGGCAATAATCTTGAACGAAATTCTGTGGCTTACCAAATATAAAAAGGGTACATTCAGGGATAAAATAAATTTTAAGCCGTAAACAGCCCATAGAAGGCCAAGGACTAGTTTCTCACGACTGTACATGAAGTGCGTGATATACATTTTTTACACGTACCGAAGGGACCTACAGTTTTATGCCGTTTCTGAAGGGCAGAGGGGTTATGAGATTCTCATGACATCTCATCTTAAACGTTTGTCAGACAATCGGAAGAGGTGGGCCCATGAAAAAACGTTTGTTAGTATATTTCTAGATTAGAACTTAGAACAAGAGTATGTGAGGGAAATTTTCCTCTTGTGGTCTTTGGTCCCGTTTGCGACTAAAATGGCTGGGTGATGTAGAGCTGATGGAGCTCAATGTTTCAGCTGAGAGCGTATTGGGATTTTCCCGAATGAAGTAGAGGACAACCTCGCAGTAGTTGGCGCACGAAAGTGGGTGGACGTGGAACCTCAAAAAACTTGACGTGTGCAACTGGAGGTAGTTGACTGCGGAGGTTTGTTGGTTATAGCCCAGGTCTGCCCCAGACTGTAGCGCCTTCTAATTAAGAAAGTAGATAGTAGCATTTCTTAAACATCTCATTGTAATCTTCATCTATGTTAAACAGAGGCAATCAAATCTTTTCATTACAACCCACAAAAATTTATCTTTTTTAAACCAGAACGCGTTTTCTATTTAACCAAATTCTGTCAACATAAATTGTACACCCCTTTGTTACATATAACCAAAAAAAACGCAATGACATTCAAAAAATCCATTAACAAGTAATTATTACCACAAGAGCTCGTGCCGACATTGTATTATTATAAAATCTAAAGCTAGGCCGATTAAAAATCTGCCAAATAATAGCTCTCCGGACAGCACTGCCCATTTAACCCAAAACACTGTACGTGTACGTACACGTAATCACCTCCAGATAATGACCATAATCATCTAATAACATCTATAGTGCTGCATCAGTGAATGCCAATTCCGGTCTATATCTATCTTTATCTCAAAAATTAATACGACCTCGACTGAGAGGTAATTTATTTAAATTTTTATCTAACAAAAGCTACATGTATATCTATACTTTGATTTGCAATTGTATAAGTTAAAGCACAAACAGCAGATTCATACAGTTGCAAGTTTCTAGATTCGAAGCTTTTTTGTTTTTCTGTTGGTCTTTCACATCCATCTAGATAGAAAATAGTAAACTTACCTTATTCACCTGTTGCAATGTCTCTAGCATTAGCTCTTTCTCGAGTACAGAATCGAGGGCTTGGACCTGGTCACATGATGCTCGGGCTTGCAAATAAGCCGATGCCAAAATGAACGTTCCAATTATGAACGAGGACACAATAATGGTGAATGCTGTAATCTTAGCAATTTTCACTGAATTCGATTGACGCTTGTAGGCCTGCAGATAAAATAAAATAAAAAAATAGATTAGTAATAATTTCCGGTGGTTTATATATATTTTTTTTGTGTTAAACGATTGGAGTGTAAATATCTACAAAAAAAAACCTGATTTTCCCAGTGATTATCACGAGTTTAGATGAAAATTAATAGAGTGAACATGTGGATCATTAACTTCAAATTGGAGGTAGAAAGTTATTTTCATTTTTGGTTATTATAACCTCTAGAGTGACATGGTTAGTGAATTAATATGTTTTCAAAATAAAAGTGGGTTAAGGGGCAACCGACGAGTGCAGAGGGTGTCACAGAAGGTGACGCCTTTAGAGGTGAATTCAATCACAGTTGCGTAAGTGTAATAAAATGATTCATTTAGGTTATAATTCAATGTTTTGGGGACAACTGAGTTGTGTAAGAGTGGCATTGAGGGGAAATTAATTGGGGTAACAGTTTTTTCGTCTTTTTTTCGTCTTATTTTGAGCCAAAAAATGTAAATTGGCAAGGAGAGGCTGTTCTTAAGCGCTTCGAAATAAGCTGTAATGGAAGGCTGAGCACCAAAAAGATTGACGAAAAGAATCCGACCTATATAATGGTGCCCGGAAGGAACAGGCTTGGGTATTCAGAATCACTGTGCAGAAAGCATCTTCCACTCTAAGGTCTATTCCACTGAAACTAGTGACCAGCTCAATATTGACAGAAAATATCCCAGAAAAGCCTTCACCATTCACTGAGGCAGTCAAGCTGCATTGGGTTCGTCTGAAATGAAATCAAGAACCTATTTATGGAAAGCCTTGTCAAAATAGACACACAGAACGAAGCTTATAACAAGAACATATCATAACCCCTATTCCTAAGACTACAGGTCCATTTACTGGTTTCGACGAATGAAATGAACACTCTCTCCAAAAAATGCACTCATTCGAGCTAAATGATTCAAGAATTTGGTCAACACAAAGCCCACTTTCATGGAGATTTTTGTGAAAACTTATGTCCCATTAGAGTTGCACTATTTCTTATTTATTGCCAAGTTTTTTATAAATTAAATTATAATACCACCTCCTCTAGAAAGGCAAATGTATCTGCACCTTCTGTACTGGCAAAATAACATCTCCCATCAAATTTGAAATCACTCTCTTTCAACGTCAAAGAGGAGAAATCTCGACAAAACTTTTCATTATTTCTCATACCCACTGCTCAAGCGATGTGTCCTCCTTTCTACATATTTATTTTTGGTTTTTTTTTTTGGTTAAGTAAATAATGAAATGGAAACCTTTATATCGTTCGACAGCGCAAATAAAAAAAAAGAAGGGTAACCGTAAGCAACATGCAAAAGACACATGAGCTCAAGTGTTCCTCTGGGGAACACAGACTTACACTCTCTGTGAGTCGTGCTAAGAAGTAGTAGAAGTGGAGTAGGTACCTCGATGACGCAGTCAGTTGGAGTTGAAGTTGCCTCTCTAATTTGACCCAAATCTCTTGCATCGATTTGGAAGTAGTCGCAACGCAATGTTATTATGCGGTGGATGAATTGCATTTAAAGAGAACTTTGATGGATGAGAGTTGTAGATGCAGATCGAATGGATTTGTATTGGCCAAGAGAAAAAGGAATTGAATTGCATTATGTTAACGATTTACTGATGGAATTTATGTTAATGAAATTTGTTTTCGTGGTATTTGCAAATATTTGAAAGTTCCCGAAGGGATCGTTATAAATATTGTTTTGACATCACTTGAAATGGTTTCTAAAAAGCACAGCTACACAGATTTTAAATCCGTAAGTATAGCCTCCTAAAACAGGAAATTTTTACAAAATATTACAATTTTATGAGAAAATATTCGAGGACGGAAAATTTTGGTTGTGTTTTAAGGAAGAGATCGCTCATTTGAGATTTTTTTTTGGGCTAGCTAGTGAAAACTGTCAAATCAGTGTATTCGATAAGTTTTTCGTAATTTTAGCTTGACAAACGATTATCGATTGTGAGTCGATATTGCAAATTCATTCGTCAAATTTGAGTTTTCAAAATACACACTCCTTTTCGGGAGGTAAGTTTGCAAGACAAGAAAGTATTATTTGATATTTCTTCGACGTGTTTGACAGTTGAAATATAAGTAGTACATCCCATTTGAGCAGTGCGAATACAAGCAGTTTACATTGTGTGACTATACTGCATGATTTGCATATACATATACACTCTCAAAGAAAATCTGAATAAATTGTACAATTTTCTAGAAGCAAAAACCAAACAAAAGTCGGATCTACTTTGCAGTACGTTCTGTCCAAACCCGGCTTTTACTGCTTACTACTTAGACAGTTGTTAGCACGCAAGAAAACTTTCATTTGCTTTCGACAATTACGGCGATAGCTTGTTCTATAACTGGACGAAAATTCTGCTCGCGTGTTGTCAAAATTTGCCCGTAGCCATAATAGCATTAAGTAAACGCTATCGTGTGTCACATTATTGTTCTCTTTCTGTAACACAATGTTCTAATCATAAAAGTTCTGTTGGTGTGGAATGTGGAAATTAAACCGCTCTCTTCATTCCGAGCCCAAAGTGAACGAAAACCCGACGAAACTGAGCGAAAAGTCATTATGTATGACAAATATTTCTTTGCACTTCATACAGGGGGCCACAAAAAGTGCTGCTATCATATGTGAGTTCCCACTGAAAGTTTCAGCTCTCTATACTAAAAAATCTATAATTTGCTACTCAACATTTGTGTGTGCCATAAAAAATCCATTGGCTTTACCATCTTCAGCCATTAAAAAGAAGAAAATCTACCAGCATAAGATTGCATGACACCATTTTCTGCAAAAAAAAAATTCAACTATGAATAGTTTTTCATAAAAGCCAAAGTAATTGGCAATTAAATGAAAACCATCATCTCTGTGAGGTTACGAAATTAAAAACAAAAAAATATATTCTGCAATGTATTATCATCTTCATCATCACCATCAAGTGTGTGTGATTATTTTTATGGCAAATTTTGAAGTCGCATCGCTACGTCTACGCTTCAAAGATTTTAACAGACAGAAGCTATAGAGCTGTCATTAAGCTGGCCAATGGCCTATGTTTGTTGACACACACGCCAAATCGTTGGCCTCTTGCTTGCAACATAAATCATTGCTCGTAACAATTTTTGTTTTTTATCTTCTTTTCTTTTTGCTCTACTGTTGACATTACCAACGGGCCTGGTCAACAACGAATTGCTCAATAAAGATAAAGTAATTTTTTTTTATTATTATTTTTATTAAATATAGTCTTGCATAAGTCAACAACCTGACGATTGACAGTTGAGGTGCATTACAACGAGTAATTATTTATGGTTGACATATTTTTTAAATAAAATTATTGATTGTAGGTACAATTTACATCTTAAATTAACTTTCCTTTCACTGTTTTGAAATACAAGACCACAGTTGTGATGTATAGTATTAAAAATTTAAAACAGTCTCTGTAATTTGATTCTGTTCGCCTTACCCAGATTGAACGTGCTGAAATATGATCTCAACTGGCATTAGTGTCATTTTTTTAACAAAATCTACAGTAATTGTCATAATTCATTAAGAATAAAGCACATTTGTCACGTTTGTCATTAAAAAATCTTAAATTGACATTTTTAACTGTCAAGAAACCAGAAGTTTTTATTCGATGAAGAAAGTCATTTTAAATTTATCTATAAATTCAATGCCAAGCTAGCATTTTGTTCTAGAATATAAATAATGTTTCAAACCGCCACCGCAGTAGGTGCATGTCATTTTGTGAATGCCCCCTACCGGTACAAATAAATCGAGAAAGTAAATTGAAATGGAAATTGCAATCACTCTGTGTACAGTTACACATAAATGACGTATAGCGTAGGATGTTGACAGTAGCATACCATTGTGTATTGATCAATTGCAAGCAATTTGCATTTATCATAAAAGTTCACTCTAGAGACTACTTCACTGGGTTTTATAATGGCATTCAATGTCATAAGTCAACAGTGTCAGCAGTACAGTTTAAGCATTTTTTTTTTCAATGTCAGTCCTATCTGTCAAGAGAAAGTGCTGTCATTGTGAACTAAGATACGTGCTTGTTCTAAGATGTATTGACAATGGAGTCGTTTATATAAAAGAAAGTCAAAGTAAAAGACATTATGAAAACATGCTCTAAATCATTCTTTGGAAATAAATGACCTTTCTCTTTTATTTAAACGCTTGTAGAGGCATTTATTCTAAATGAAGTTATTCTTAATGGGGTGTACAATATTTGATTTTGTTTAGCGGTCACACTTTTTGGAGACTTGTCTACGAATGATTTAATGTTTTTAGTGCATTTGGTAAGGAAAATGAATTTTTGGTTGTGCCTGTATGCGTTATCGGCAGCGGGATATTGTTGGTGAATTTCAGGTCGGGATTCGCCATTTTAGAATATAAGATCGTCTCGCAGGCCTAGCAGTATATTATATAAAATTTGTGATTTATTTTAAGTCTAACTACATATTTTACTACAAAAGTTATTGATGAGTTATGGTGGCAGAAAAATGGTGATAATAATGGCGGCTTTTTTTGTGCTGTCAGATAAATGCAATATACTAAGTTGGTTGGCTGGTGGCGTTGTTTGAGGTGTTGCCAAGTATAACATAATTGTGAAGCTTATATTTTAACTCACGTTCCAACACGAGTTTGAGAATAACGAAAAGAAGAAACATCTAACAGAGGTTTATTTTCCATGAAAGTAAGCTTTTTTGTTAAATTCTCTGAAGTTTGGTATTTTTTAGCTTTAATGTCGAGGAAAACAGCCCAGATAAGAAATTGACCATCCGATTAACAAACGAAAGTTAGCCAATCTATTGAAGGTAGATGGGTGACTCGGTGAATCAGAATTTGTAGCACCCGTTTCAAACGGGTGACAAAAAACATTCCAGAAAAAAGGTATCAGACATTCGAATTTTTATCGCGCCGTTAGATCATTGTTCTTCTTGAATACATGTTTTCACTCAAAAAAGTGGAATACATTCTGCATGCTGTGGGCTTTAGGGCACGTCTCCATTGATTAATTATACCACGGAATCTTATAAACCCTCCAACGTAAGGTATCTCTGTTTTTTTTTCCAAAACCATCCTCAAATCGGATGAAAACACATTTCAAACCGCCTTCGCAGCTTAAGATGATGCAAGTAAATTTAAGGAGCAGCTTTGTGAGTATTTGCTTACTCCTGTCAACAAAATTGTGATAAATACTGAAAAAAAACACCAACCAACAAACTTAAATATCATCTCAAAGCCACTCCTCTGTCTTCAACAAAAAAATAAATATGTAAATGTTAGCTAAAATGAAAAATAAGAAGAAAAAAATTATTCATGTGCTGTGCTCATGTGTGCATCTCTTTTCAAGTGATGTGCTAAGATAAATATCTTTTTAAAGTGAAAAATGTAAAGTTAACAAAAGAGAAAAAAAAAAACAACCTTCAAGTGCTTTTTGTCGCCACCATGATGTGTGCAAAAAATAATTAAATACAAAGCCAAAAAAAAACTTTTTTTAAAAAAAATTCCCCACTCAACGCAAACTACGAAAACAAAAGAATTGAGCGACAAACCTGATTAAAGTTAAACATTCCCATCTGCAATCATGGTGAACAGAAAAGAAAAGAAGAAGAAAAAAACATAAAAATTTTAATATTGCATTCACATAAAAGGAGTCAAAAAAGACTACAAAAAAAAGAGTTGAAATATAAACTGAAAATTTAAATAGAACAAGGCTAATATAATTCGACTGTGTTCAGTGTACAAAAAATGGTTTTGAATGCGAAAAAAGCTTTAAAAATCCATATGGTGACAGGTGCAGAACACTTAAAATCAACTGACAGCCAACATTTGGCATGGACTTGTGTGCAAATAGAATCCAACTCTGGAGAGATAATCATTTTTGTTGTTTATTTTTTGTCTCTCCATCAATAAAGCACAACATTTGTTATTCCGATCAGTGAGTTTCCTACACAAAAAAAAACAAAAAAACAAAAGAAACACAAACATTTTTTGAAAAAAAACGCGTAAAAAAACAAAACTTAACTGAAGCGTTGAATAACGCATCCGCTTTTGCGTAAAAATGCAGTCATGCTCGACTTGGATTATGGAATTGTGGAAGGAAACAGCCTTTTTTTTTGTTTTGGTTAAACAGGGCTTCACTATCTGGCATACGTATGCGAACGTTAACTAGCTAGAGAAATTTGTTAGTATTTTTTTGTTCGAGTAATTATCACCTTTTTTCTGGGAAAAGAAAAGTTTTGATAGCATGACATACAGTTTATGGCATTTGTACACGCTACCAAAGAGTTTTACAAGTTTTCCGTGACGTTGCTGGCTTAAATGATTGAAATTTCAATGAACTTGTTAGCTGTTATAAGACTAATGAAAAAATAGAGAAATAAAAAGAGTCACTAAAGCGATTAATTGGGGAAGACAGTTGGATATGTGTTTCTTTTTTTTGCTTTTCAATTATAACCAACAATTTAGGAATAGAATAAACTATAGAATACTCTGTCTTGTTCCTTCCTCTTAACAGGCTTTTGCTTAGTCTGAATTCGTTCAACAAAACTATTAACTTATGGGGAAGTACCAATCCGTAGACCATCTGCAGGTAAATCAGGCCACAACTCGGTCAGAAACGCTCTACGGAGCTTAAGCTTAGGTTCTCCATCACCAACGATTCAGTTTATTTTTACTAATCCATTTATTACCAACAGTGTGTTCCTTCCACTGGGTATCACCTCAGATCTTGTCCAATGATCACTTAAACAATTACAAACCAATGTTCGGTTCATAAAAAAATCATGAACCTCTTCAAATTGAACTTAAAAAGCCATTAACCCAGAATAATAAAACTTCTAGCTCCATTAAGATTTACGATTCTTTGCACTTTAAATCACCTTTTATATCTGCTAAAGACTTAAGTATTCGCAAACACATTTTGTATGCACTGGAGCAACTGCAAAAATGGTTTCTCCAAAACGCAATTTACATTCAAAGCGGATACCGGCTGTACGTTCAAAAAACCATGACGAGCAATGCTTTATCTAGATTGTAATCAAAGAAAACATACGAATAAATTGCATATGCAGCTTAAATATATCGTCAGAGTGATATACAAAACGAATGAGACGGACACGGTGCCCACTTAAGTCACTGATAGGTGTTCTTTATTAATTCGCTTTTAAAATTTAAGACAAAAGCCTCGACAACTGAAGTTTAAAATGCAATTCGCCTACAAGTGGAATTTCAAGGAAAAATCAAAAAAAAAAATCAGTTGAGTCCCGTGTGCGTCAATTGCCTCTAGGGATGGAAAACTTATGTTTGTTTCTTTATGAATGATACTCATAGTTGCATTCATTTCATGTACATGGGCAGTGATCATCCTTTTTGCAATCCTTTCATGGGTCTTTAAAATTGTGATTTGTATGCAATGTGCGACGTACTGCATGCAGACGCACGGTAGCTACTTTTGTATTCTATTTTTGGATTGGAAAATTCTTTTGCGTTAAATTTATTTTACCGGATGTGTTTATGGCTATTAATGTGGTGTTACCTAAAGTAGGAACAGTTGTTTGGAGCAGCTATTGTGCGAAGTTTATCGATATATCAAGGCTTATAAGGTCTAAGCCTAGGACTTTAACAGCATGTGGGCTACCAACCAACTACAAGTAACAATCTCAAATTTGTATTGCCAAATAGTGTTTCCAATGCATTGCACCTACAAATGGTGAAAGCAAACTTGATAACTCTCCTACAATCTTTGTTAAAAAACGCTTTGTCAATTACAATTTGTAAGTTAGTGAAATAGAAGTTAAACCAGTGTCTCCACAGTCAATGTTTGTGGTTATGACAACAGCAACAATATGTCGTTGACCAACAAACACTTTCTTGCTAGTCCTACTTTAATTTAGATTCAGCCATTTTGGACAAAAAAGTGAAATGTCAAATTTATTGCCATGGCGGCTAAACCTGTCAGTACTGTAGGTTTTCGTTCGGATGAAACGCAACGCTAAAAGCAAGCAAATCTCATGTTAAGCAAATGCAAAATGTCTCGGAAGTGTCAAAAGCAAGTGAAATGCGCAACTTGCAAGAAAATCTAATCTACTACATTTTTATCCAGTGAGCGCGTTGCCAACACTTTGCTTATCTAGCTGCTAGAATACTTTTGCACCAGGATGACAGATTTGTCGCTAACAAAGCTAGTGAAATCTGGACAAAAAATGTACTAGATTAAAGCAACTAGGCTAGCGAATTCTTTGCAAGGGGAATGCGGCCATTTCAGGTAAAAAATCGTTTGCTCTCTTCTCACTAAATAAATGGGCATTCTTAAGAAGCGATTTTTTTTTGCAAAGCCATCTTGTGTGTTGCTTGTTGCCTAATATGTTTTCTACAAGAATTTTTATTCTAGTTTATAGTATCTGCCAGTTAAACTCTGTAACTGTATTCTTGATATTCTTGCCAATAAGTAGTAAGCATCCTCGAAAGTCTACTGCGCTGGGAGGCAAAGTACTGAATATTTATTCCACTTCTTAGGCCATGAATTTATGCTCATAACATATTTTGCATAGAAGAAGACCACTTCCGACTTAACTAAATCAAAAAAGAAACAATTACCAAACAGAGATAATAATTCACTACCGGCTGGCCAATTAAATTTCAAACTGCAATATCACGAAATATAAAGCAATCATCTGTGGCAAGCTAATGTCCTCTATGTGGAAGCCATAGTCCTCTACAAGCACCAATAACCCAGTTTCAGTATTGCTAATCTTTATTTTTTTTTGTTTAGCCAAAAAGAGTAACCAACAACAAGATCTCAAGACTCTCCAGAGTTGGAAGCAAAATGCCAAAACACCACTTCAACTTCATCCAATCTTTTTCCACAAGACCAAAAGAAATTTCATAACACAACAAAAAAAAAAGGCAAGCAACTATCCACAGTCAGTGGATGTATTGAGTATCTGTAAACCTAAAACCAGAGCTCAAACCTCTAAGCTTTTGTGGTATTAGGTTGCCTGACTGGCTGACTGACTGCCCGCCCGGCTAACAATCTCAGTTTCAATTTCAACTGGTAGATGGATTTTTTTTTTTTTACTTTTTTGCTGAAATGACGAAATGAAATTAAAAAAAAAAAAAAGAACTCTACCTAACCTACCTAACCTATACATAGGAGATAATCAAGTTTCTTGTTGATACTAAGCCGCAATAAAATATATTTTGGACTTTGCTTTTGTCTTTATTTTGCTTTTGGTGTATACACATATATTTTTAGTTGATTACTTTATTTCAAGGTTCTTAGATTGAAGTTGTTTTTTAGTGGAACAAACAATAAAACGATGCAAACTGCAACGAATAGTGTGGATACACGTATTTGAAAACTTTGACCTTAAGTTGATATTTTCCAAAAAAAAAAAAGTAAATGAATGCTAAGTTAGCTTAAGTCGAAGTGAATCTTTTTTGTGATTAAATACCAGATTTGGAAGACTAGTTTTGGTTTTTTTTTAATGAATTGGGTTTGATAAAGACATTTTCAAGGTTCAAGCGATCGCTCTTTGAGTGAACATTGGTTTTTAGGAAAAATTTAGATACATACTATGGACAAATATTTAGTTTTATTTGCTGCACCTGATTTTAGGAAAAGAAACAAATAGAAGTAGAAGAATAGAGGAAGTAGGGAAGAAGCCATAGATACAGTCCAGAGTATGAAGCTAGGCAGTACTATACACATCCTCAGTGTATGCTGATGCCATAGCAAGAAATCAATTCAAACGGAACAAATGAATACTCAGGACCCTTTGCGCCTATAGAACAATGTCAGTCAGAAAAAGCAGCATTTGTCGTAGCTGGCATGGTACCCATTAATATCCTGGTCAACGAAAAGAGTACTCAATAGACAATATTTGAGTCAAGAGTAAGGCTGCGATACTGAAATAGACGTGGACTCTAATATCACACAATTCCTAACTGGCCACAGTAGGCACAGAAAATCCCTGCATTAAATAGGGCATTACAGTTTGCTTTTCTCAGGAAGAAAACGAAGAAGACGAATTTAATGTTTCACCCAAGAGAACCTAAGGAAATTAAATTAAAATTAGAAAACATGCAAGTTTGAGGCTTAAGCTGGTGTGAATCGAAAACAGTTTTCGTTGTCATACCTTTACCAGAGTCAATATGTCTAAAATGGAATCTATTGCGCATTTAGTTTTCCTTACATTATTGAAGTCTATTCGTGTTGAATAAAGTCTAGAAAATATGGAATACTCCATGGACTTCAATGAAACCCTACAGAATAAATACAAGAGAATTGATCAGTCTACCTCAAGTAAATGTCTTTCAAGACGCCTCGAGCCATCAAAATCAAATGGATACTATGACGAAGTTTATGATATTAGGGAACAAAGAATGGACTTTTCTTTTGACCTTTGCTTGATCCCAAGTGGCTAGATTCTTGCCTTGAATGGATCAGCTAAGGCTTTGCTTTCATCCTGTGCATAGAAATAAATTTGGTTTCTTTTAATTCACAGATTTCTGGACCTTATGAATTTTTAGGTCTTTTTTAATTTGAATCTGATTAGAGCTTAGATTTAAGTACAATAATTTGAGTTCGATTTAGGACTGACTATAGAATTTAAATCAGTTTCGAATAAGTCTTGAATTTTAGCTTATCTTTCTTCAAAATTTATATGCGTTTTTTAAAAACTAGAAACAACCTTCATTTCGTCCAGTATTGGACTACTAGCTGTATGGTTCTGAAATATATCTACTCAAGTGTCTCAGTAATAAAATTACAAAAGAATAATACGCAAAATAATTACTGCCAAGTATTGAAAATGGTTTGGACACTTCTCGTAGAGTGAACGTATACGGAAACCTGAAACTATGTCAACCCTTTTCTATCTTTCAAACCAATCTATTTTGCTCTTTTAGTTACATGAAAAGTATTGGAAAAAAAACTTTTTTATGTTATAAAGTTGAATGCAAAAAAATTAATGTAAGCCGGTTTTTAAACTTGCGATTTGCTTTGAAAGGGAGGTTTAAGGTATTGTCTCTTACCTTATTTTTAATTTGAAACAAATACATATGTAGATATATAATATTTTAGGTTTTAAGCTGATCAGTTGCCTTTCAAAAAGTCAAAGTTTACAAGGCCAAAGAGCAACCATTTATTTCAATATTTAGTTTAGAAAATAAGAATTTCGAAAATTCAAATTTCTGGATTTTGAAGAGCCAAATAAAATTGTAAACTATTTTGAGAAGTTGCCTCGATGTATGATTCCTTCAATTCAAAGATATAAGCCAAAAAAAGGCGAGTTTGAAAGACCCCAAAGGAAACTGTACTTTTAGCACAAAATCTAGATTTTAAAACCACCAAGAAACTTTCAAAACTAAGGCTTTCTTTGACGTCTTGTACTTAAATCCATTCTCTTTCCTTTCTTTTTAATCCAAAAAAAGTAGGTACAAAAGAAACACACGTTCATAGAAAATTTCCATCCTTAACTAAGAAAGAAAAATCAAATTAAAATCCTTACCGGTGGTGCTTCACTAGCGGTACTGTATACCTCGCTAGGAGCATATTCGGGTTTAATTTGCACAGTAGCCATTGAATCGTTGTCTTTCTCTGCCATAGGCTTCATTTATCCACAAATAAAAGTTTTTACTCCTCCTTGTAACTCCGCAAAATTTAATATTTCACCCACACGTTACAGTAATATCCACAAAATTCAATTTTTTTTTAATTCACAGTCCACCGTAACGGCCACAAAAACGTACAAAAGTTCGATTGTCGGGATATTTTAGGATACAAAAATTTAAAACAAAAATAAGAAATAAACTCAAAAACAAAAAGAGGGTTTTTTTTTTGTTAAACAAAAGCAGAGCACGTCTAAACACTTCGACTGCTACTCGACGTCTGAGATTAAGCCAGTCAACGTTGGGAGATTTTTCTACCAGATTTTTAAACTAACTGCGGAAAAAGTTGCTCGCACATATGAGGGGATAAACATTGACAGCAAACGAACAATAACAGAAGAAGTAAAAAATAAATAAAAAAGAAGTTATCTACAAGATACACAACAGAAAACCCGAAAAAGCTTCGTGCTCACAGTAGTGGTTGCAGTATACAATACGATGCAAAATAAAAAAATAAAAAATGAAAATATCAAGCCCAATACTGTGTTGAGAAGATCCGAATATAAGGGGGGAGGCTCAAGCGGGAGACGCACAAGTAAACATTAAAAAAAATAATAATAATAACAACAATCTAAGTGAAACGTCATGAACATTGGAGCTAGTGGGGGCAGCTGGTGCTTCGCTTGAGCTTAAAGCAATCCGTCCGATATACGCTTTTCGCGATTGGATAATGCTCTGGCTTAGGTGAGTTTTTATTATTTATTTTTTGAGTCCACGAAGCAAGTAACTAGAAGAGTATGACATTAAGATACATATACTAGGTACTGTACACTTTGCGAGACTTAGATTTAATTTCAATTTACCGATTTTCATGCAAATTACGTTGATGGAGGAGGAAATCGAGATTAGATGTTGAGCCGGCGAATAGGATGCAGGCTAATCGAATATGCAAAGTCGACGGTTTGTTTTTTATTTTTATTTTAAAGGTCTTGGGTTGGTGTTACATGTTGACCTTTCAATTAAGTTGAAAAGAGGTGTCAGTGTACTTAAGCGGAATGTCATTTAACATACCAACTATAGATCACATTAGAGCTGGTTCTGCAGCTTTTCTGCTGTGTAAGTTGAGATCTTTTATATTTTATAGTTGTAAGAACAGATTGCTAGTCATGTGGGTTCGTAATACATTTTAACAATGACTTCATTTGAAATGATATTTGCTTCTGGTTATACAACACAGACAGTAGCAGCTAAGGTCATTGAAGCTGGAAATACGATCGATAACCTTAAGAAGCAGCAGCTTAGAAGACAAGCAGTCAATCAGTTTAAAATGTTTCTCTTGTCAACTGTTGGTGCACAATCACCGATGTGCCGCACAACACGCAGGAATGGAAGTCAATCGATTTGGCTTTGATAGTCTCAACATCAGCAGTGTTACCTTAGCCCGTGCTTTATTTACAAGTCTCTTCATTGCGTATTAGTACTTCAAAAGCTTCTGTGTTTTCCTGAAGAATGCAGACTGCAGTTCAGAGATTTGATGGTGGTTACGGTCAGGAATGTGTTCCATTATTTTGCAACATTATTATGCCATTTGCGAGAGGTGTTGTTGTTGTTGAGTTAGAAGGTGGGAATCATTCAGAAAAGAAACTGAGCTTATGCTCACTTAATCCAATTCACTTCTTTCCCTGCGGCACTGTCATCAAGCATTTCCTCATGAGGAAGAATTTCAGTCTTTCACACTTATCTCGATCGTTGGCCTAGTATCTCTTTCATGCGATCAGCATTTTACTGGTGATCTTGTCTGTGGTTAGGCCCTATCCATTAGTTGTTCTGCCGTATCAGTTGGACACTTCGTTTTTGATATTAAGTCCTGTTGGCACAGTATATCCACCGGGTTTCTTTAGAAATAGAGTACCAAAGCGGCAAAGTTCTGAAGTCGCTGCATACTAACAAGGCGTTAATTCTGTAAATCTTTTCGTCTTCATTCTCTACGACTTAGTCTTTATCGCACTAGCCTGTATTTGGGGACCGTAAGCAGTATATTCTTATGCTTTGTTCCTCCAATGTTTCACATGACCTTTACCAGGGCAACCGTTGTTCTTGTTGTCTTTATCAGCTGCTTTTGCCCCTAAAACTCACTGGAGATATGACAGCTTGCTTATCGTTTAAAATCAAGTAGTTTTACTGGAGGTAAAAATAGTTGGAAAGGCCGCAGCATTAATGTCTACAGTGAAAGTCAAGCTGCACTTAAGGCATTCCTTAATCCTTTAATGAATTTCAATATAATTGATCGCAAGATTGAACTTGCTGACCCTTGACTGCGTTCCAGGTCACTTTCGGATCTCAGGAAATAAGATTGTTTAGAGGAAACTTATCAGAACCTGTCTATCTATATATACATTATCTACCTGTTGTATCCACGGTCAAGCCTTCCATTGACGATTCGATTCGAAGAAAGATATTCGCTTGTCGATTTAACCAATACAATGTCTAAAAACTATGATACTCCATGGGGTACTTACTTATTCTCAGAGTATACAAACCGCCCTGTTGATCTGGTGAAACTTAGCAACTTGTTGATGTCTGCGCTAGAGAGTTCTTCTAGATTTTAAAAGAACTATTTACCGAGGAATTTATTTCTGGACTGCTGCATTCCAGTGGATTGGCAAAGAAAGTGGTTGGTGCCCTCTACAACTGTCTCATAGCCGCTTCATCCGCAGAGCTCTTCTTCCGTGTGACGCAATTTCTTCATATGGTACCGCAAAGTGTTATAACTTGTAAAGATCGCAACAAGAAATGGAAAGGAATCGTCTGCCCTTATACATAAGTCTCTTGGTTCTCTTGGTATGGAGAGATCAGTTAGTTCTAGTACAACTGATGAGCATTTTTTTAAATTGTTTGTAGTAAAAAATGAAATCAATAGAACTCCATCCTCTTTCGATTGGATTCTAACTCGATCCCTCAATCCGTTTACAGCGAAAACGTGGATTGAAACTGAATTCTTTATCAATCAAATCTCTTAGTCCGGTAAATTAGCAAATAGAGCGAGAAGAAGAAGAATTCCACTTTTGTCTCCCATTGTGATCCTACAGAACTCAGATATAAAGTCTGAAATAAAGGTTTTTCCAATAAGGACTTGACCATTTTTTTTTTTAAATAAAACCCAAACCATTTGAGATATTTCAAAAAACTTTACTATCGGCTTAAAGTACAATCAAAACATTTATAAATGGAACTCGACTTCGTTCATATAGCCACCACGGGCACGTTTGCAGCTGTCGATTCGATGGATCCAATTTTCAGCGACTGTGCTGCACGTTGCAGCCGAAACGACCGCTATTTCGCGTTCAATGTTGGCTCTGAGCTCTTCCAAAGTCGTCGGCTTCTTGACATAAACCAATGACTTAACGTAGCCCCACAGAAAATAGTCAAGCAGCGTTGAATCGCACGAACAAGGCGGCCAATCGACTGGCCCATTTCTTGAGATAACACGCTCACCATACTTACTCTTCAATAAATCTATTGTACTTGTGGCACCATCCTTTGAAATCACATGTCGTCCAAGTCCATATCTTCCAATTCGGGCCAAAAATAATCGGTAATCATGGCGCGATAACGCTGACCATTCACAGTAACGTGACGATCGTTATCGTCGACGAAAAAATATGGCCCAATTAGTGGATGAATCATGGTGGTGGTGATTCATGAAGCACATGTGGGATTTTCACCCGACCAATAACGCATTTTTTGCTTTTTGACGAACCCATTGAGCCAAAAATGAACTTCGTCACTGAAGATGATTTTGCGATGAAATTCATCATCTTGCGCATCTTCTCCGGAACCCATCGGATACAATTCTTGAGTCAGCTTGATCTTGTATCGGTATAAACCAAGATCCTTGCGCCAAAGACGCCATAATGTGGTCTGAGCGATGCCCATTTCTTGAAAACGCCATGGAATTGACTGGATCGGGCGCCTGAACGGCAGCGATATTTTCGACCAACCCGTTGTCTCACTGACACGGCAACATCACACAACGAATATGTAGCCTCAAATTTTTGAATTAAACTCCAAATTTCGGTAGCAATATTTGTAGACGTTTCTCGTTCATGTACTTTACCATGATGAAAATGTTGAGTTTACTGAATAAATTGACAGTGACAGTTTGATGATTAGTGAAGGAGTGCGTTTATAAATTAAACCCAAAGTTGTCAAGTCCCTATTGAAAAACCCTTTACATACATATGTAAATTAATTAATTACAAAAGAAATCATCCTCCCAATCTTTGTTTGCCTACATACACGTATCTACAATCGAGTCTTTTCAATTTGATTTTTATTACGATCTCTCTAGAATTGCAAATCAGTATATTAAACGAAAGGTTAACATTAAACAGTGAACTCCGCCGTTTAATTTTATTATTTTAACTTTTGCCTATTTTATTTGGTTTTTATATATCTTCGCCTTAGATATGTATATACACATCACAAGCAAAATAAATATCTATTAAAAATTTATTTAAAATCTTTCTCTAACTCTTTTGAACGCAGAATCACTTCAAAATATCTATCTACTCTGTATAGATACTTTCATTTCGTCATTTCGTACCAGGTACATGCTAGATTTAAGAATCAGGTTTTTTGTACAATTTTTTTTGTTGTTTCTAATTTTATTATCACTCTTAGATTATATCACAATAGGTTCGAAACAGGATTTTATTTATTGTTGCGAATTTGTGGCTTTTTTTCTCGAGCGAAATTAAGAAGCTTCACAGGTAAAATAGATGCTAATAATTTTTGTTTCTGTTTTATGACTCAATATAAATAATAATGGATACAATGATACATACTATTTGTTTGTTTGTTTTAAGACGACGGAAATTAAGTTAAAGTCACGACTATATTTCAATTTGAGTCGTTTAACCTAGGCGCCATTATCGGGCATATCTTCTTCAAATTAGAGCCTATAAGAAAGACGCAATTTCACTTAAATCAATTGTAGAAATTTAATGATCAATATTACACCTCTTGCAGTGAAATAGATTTTCATGAGATTGAGATGCTGATAATTCTGTTTGTAAGTACTGCCAGTCATCGTCAAATATCTCTATAAATACGAGTCGAAATTTTAGTAAAAAAACACTTTTTACTTGTCGACATCAATCACTTTTAAATACAATTTCGGTCAGATGATTGCTTTCGAAACCGGAAAGTGGTAGGCGAAGGTGGTTTGGTAAGAATTAATTTGCCATCGGATAAAAGCAAATGAGATTTGAAATTGATATAAAAATGAATCAACTCCTTGAATAAAAAAACATTTTAAAGAGAATTTGATGTTATTTCATCGCAAATGGATTAGCAAATTCGTTTGAATTGCGCAGAAGAGAAAAGATTTTGTGAGAAGGCTGCTTGTTACCCATAATTCCATGGAGAAAGTTCTAAGGAATCTCCATTGAAGGGAAAAATTTATATTGTTGTCGGTGCCATAAAGGCTGTAGGCAGGGTTGGCGAATGTAGTAATAAGGGAGTAATTGCGCTTCTCTCTTCTCATCGACTATACTCCCGTAATCGCCTCGTCCTGATTTTACTCCCATTAAAACAAGTTAATATATTGTCATCCTTATTTCATTGAATGAGCCATCATACACTGCTGCAATTACCCCGGGGCAGTGTTGCCGCAAGAGATTGGAAAAAAGTATCTCCGCAGACAGAAGAAAAGTATCAAATGGTATCATAATAGGAATTATGAGTAAAACTTCCATTATTATTATTTTGTTAATATTAATAAAATGAAGACAAACTATAATGCCTAGAATAACATGAATATTCCCAAGTCTTTTACAAATAAATATATCCATCCAAACAGCCGCCAAGTCGAGTACAAGAATATATGACGGAAAAATAACTCACAGTTCAGTGAATAAGAGTATTGCCTGCCATATTATAGTATTTTGTTGTCGGAATTAAAAAGTATCAAAATAGGCATTTTACAGAAATCGAAGTATCACGTCGAAATTAAGATTAAAAAGTATCACTTTTGATACTTTGGTATTATTGTGGCAACACTGCTCCGGGGTTAAAAGGACTTTAAAGAACAGTGAAATGAGATGTGAAGTAAGTAAGAAATGGGATAAAATCTTCATCCAGTGTTCATCAGTTGAACAGAAAGTTGTCAATTTCGAGGTGGACAAACAGCTGGAAGTCGGTTCATGTACACTGAATTTTTTTGATGAGAGTATGAGATACTCAGGGGTTACACCAGGGTAAAATTGCTTTAAACTTTACTCCTGTACTCCTCTCAGACACAAAATACTCCTCTGTAAACAGCTAAAATGCTCCTCTTCGAAATTGGAAAAGGTCATTCCTGGTTAAAGTAGATACAACAGCTAAATGAATAAAGTGGAGGAGATAGAGACAGATCTCTAATTCTGCGAAATAAAAATTAATTTACAGATCCCTGGTCAGAATGAATATACCATACCTAGTACCATGAAAATGTGATACCTACCAGGCTTTCGATTGGTCGAAGTGTTATAGAATTACTGATCGGTTCTTATACCCATTCCTTGGACTTTTACGTGCGACAGAGTTTGCACCTAACGCTATCGCAAAGAGTTAAGGTTATCAGCTTCAATGATGATATTGCATAGCCGAACTATAATAGCCAGACATATCTACATTCTCCTGCCCTCAAATTCCCTAAAGAAGGCGAACGTGTGCCACTGTACAATTGTCACCCTGGCAACAACTATAATAGTTTAACGATAACATTTGACACATTGATGAATGATAACAGGTATTTAGTGACAACTGTTTGACGTAGAGTGCTGCCAAGTTAGAAAGCTTAAAAAATATTGCTGGTGTATAAAAGTGTATAAAAGCTAGAAATTGGTATAAAACTGAATAAAATGTATGAAAGTCAAAGTCAAAAAAGTACATTTTAAGATACTTTTGTAATCTTTTGTACAATTTTACACACGTTAATACATTTTTATATACTTTTATACGGTTTTTTAAGGTAAAATGTATAAAAACAAAAAACAAAAAAAATGAGAGAGATTCTATCAAATCCCTCTGCTGTTGCATTTAAAAATACGCCCCCTATGGCTTACATGACGTATGCGTAACATTATCATCAACTTTTAAATTAATTTTAAACTAATCTCCAGTCAATCAGTCACATCAAGCACAAGTTCCATTTATCGAAATGCCAATAAACTAAACAACAATTAACCAGCTAGAGACTATTCATTGCCATAACTTTTGCACCTAATAACAGAGTTTGAGCAGTAAAAAGAAAAAAAAAAAATAATACAGAAACTATATTATAATTGATGGCAGACACACCAACTGCAGCGAAAAGAATTGAGCGTGACAGCTGTGCAGCAAATAAAAGGTGCTTTCCATAATTTTCAATTCAATTCCTGACGTTCGACATCATTCCTGTTGCTTTCGCTGCTGCACCAGTGGTTGTGGCGTGCACGTTGCACGATTTTCATCGTTTAAGGTGAATAACAGGTTTTGCTATAAAAAAAAAAAAAACTTACAAAAATATATATTTATTTACGATAGCCATTTTTCAGCAAGACACAATCTGCACCAATAAAATGCTTGTATTCTAATTAAAAAAGTTTTATTGAATGGAAAGAAAGTACGAGTATAATCATAATAACAACGGGAAAGGTGGTGGTAGTGCATTGAGCTGTTTGTGTTTATGACAAGGCTCATGAATTTTGTGCAACCGATTCCGATTTGGCAGGGGAAAACAAAGGGAAATATCAAATATTCAAAAAGCAATTACTTGTAATCACAACATCATTTCTAGCTGTGGGAATAAGTTTCCATTTCAATGGACTCCGTAACTAGGCGGGGGAACCAACTTACGACTTGTGATTTGGGAAAGCACAAGACCCAATGGATGGGAAGACAAAAGGTTGCAATTAAAAATTGTCATTTATTTAAGAAGACAGAGACGATAAGCGAAATCACGGAAGAAGTTAGATGTAATCAAAGAGGTTGGAGTTTTTTTTTGTTTTTACTTTACCGGAACTGCTGCAACTTAGTAAACACTTAGTAAATACTTTGTTGGTCGTATGGTCTATAATCGTCGATTACGTTAAATTTATCCCTTTAAAATTTGTGCATAAAATCTATCAAAATAGTGGGAATTAGCATAGAAAGTTACATTTGAATTCCACTATTTATCTACGGTTTAAATTACGGGACTAAATTCCTAGGTTAAGCCACGCGACCAACCAAGGGGCAAACGGAAGACGATTTTCTCTTTGGTAGGTAAGCGGGGCTCACTGAACGTCTATGGGTGCTGAGAACATCCCTGGACTCTTTCAGCACAACTATTCTACTACTACTACTACTCTTGAGCCATAGTGCATTCTATTACATAAATTGTTGTTTTACGCCATTTTGAATAAAGATTTGTTCGATGTATGAGCCTTTTTTCAGAGACCGGGGATCGTTGCACATTTACACCATCAACGTTGGCGGACTAAACTGGACAGGCATCTTCGGGGCGTTGGACAGATTCGCTCCTACAAACGAATCTGTGTTTTGACGTTCCAGCTAAATCAAATGCAACCTCACCCATAGCATATAGGTTGACAGTTCTGGGCGCAGCCATTTTATAGATGCTCGGCGTACAATTTGTGTTTGCTAGATCACACGCTACTTCACAAACAAGGTAATTTAGGCTTCGGCTATTTCTGCAATGGGGAAGTCGGAGTTGTCCGTATAAATTTGGATATTCTAAGACCAGCCTACGAAACCCTAAAAGTGCCGGCCATAGCACAATGGTCGTTGCAGATGTGTCTTGATGAACCCAGTGTTTCGGTTTTCTTTCTTTCCTTTTCTTTAAAAAGCGTGGGATTCGTGCTACGCTAATCCTGTTCCTACAAGCTTGTCAGAACTTTAACTTTAAACACCCTAATGCCCTAGTATTCAGCAGAGGTTATACTCTAAAGGTTGATATTTATTAGATTCCTGTGTGAACATCATAGCCAGCACTTTCTAACTTGTAGCTAGAAGAGAAGAGAAGCTATGGCCTGCGTTTTTCAATGTCAGAACCAAAAGACTTGTATGGAAAGAATAGACTCATATCGGGACACAATAGCCTGTGCTGCTACTTGAAAAACTGTGTGTGACAGATGAAAGAACTCTGCAGGGCTGCAATGAAGGCTATAGGACATAACCCGCATTCTTTACCTTTTCAAAAGCAAGAGCGTTCATGGCTTAAACCTAAAAAATAGGAAGTATATTTGACCAGCCAACACCAGTGCCATTCAAAGCCTTTTATCTGCATCTGCGTCCGTCATCAGTTGAGCTAACCCATCTGGCATTTCATGCCATCGTACACTGAACTATTGGGCAATTATGATAATTAATTTTTCTTTCAACCCATCCTTCCATAGATACATATGCAAATGAATTGCCTTTTGCATAAATCTGCTCAAACATATGCTTACCATCACAAAGCGTGTACGGTGTGCTGTGGTGGCACACCATTTATAATCCCCCCAAACACAATGGTAACTTTCTTCGTAATCAAGACAGTCATTTCGTCTTGGCGAACATAAATCATAGAAAAAAAAAAATTTTGCGCTTAAACTACAAACATTACATTGAATACCTGGGCTCATCTTGAAGATCTTGCATGCCTGGCTTGGTCACAAAGTGATTCTTCCAAATGACTTTAGCGTGTGTGTGCGGCTTTTATTAATTTTTTTTTCTAACAATGTTAACGATGGGAATCTTAGCAAAAAACAAAAAAAAAATAAGCAACAAACATTCACCACCCAACTGGTACTCGAGCGCAAGTCCAAATTGATGAAATCCTGTTTCTTTATGTGAATGGAGTGGACCATGTGGCGGCGGCGGCTGCGGCGGCGGCGGTTGTAATCGTTAACTACTCCAAGTTGCAGATGCAGATATGGCTACTGGATGGCGTTTGGAGGCAGGCACATCTTTCGTATGATTTCGAAAAACTTTCGCTTTCAAACGGAGGAGGCTTATGCTGTGTGTGCTGCCGCTGTTGGATATATGGGATACCTACTTCAGGGGTCGATGTTATTATTTTTGAGAGAGTTAAAGGTTTTTTTTTTTTGTTCATCTGGTGAATGTTGCTTTTGCATTGAGACTGGGTATTTCTCAAGAGGGTGAGGCTTTATTAGACTTTTCTTTTGAATACTGTTGCTCGAGAGAGTTCAGAATCGGTATTGACGATGCACATTTCTTTGGGAATTGTTTTTCTTTTTTTCCTGCAATGTCATTTGGAAAGCCAATGAGTGGAATGAATGAATTGAACAATAGCTTAATCCTACCTTCGGGGTAGGAGTCTTAAAAAGGTAGAAAGGTTCTGGCGTTTTACTGGGTTACTATACAAAGGATTCAAGACAACAACACCAACTGCATTCAGCTCAAGTCGGTAACCCTTTATATGACTGAAACTGGATCGGACTTAGATATTGTAGAAAGTCAAAGAGTGCTGTACGTTTTCATATAATTTTAAAGTGTACTACAAGCAATTGATGGTGCTCTTTAGGTCCATTTATAGCGAGAACGCTTATAAAATATGGTGCCGATTAAACTAAGACTTGTACTACAACTTTTAGGTTATGGTCAGTCTAACCTAATGGTGTCTTTAAAGGCCACTGCTTAAGAATTCCTGATAACACCTTCTGTTCAAGTCTTATCGGAGCCTCTGGAAAAGTGCCTCAGCACTCCCCATCTCTCTACCAGTTGCCGTGCTATCTCTCAACTATTCTTCGCCAGGATCGCCGTGTATTCTGCCATCGTGTACGTGGGGTCCATTACAACGCACAGTTAGCTTTTCGGAGTGTGACGACTCCACTGCCACTTTCGTCATCTTATCGTTGTGCCTTTAGGTCCATGGCCTTTTCTCTGATAAAAGCTGTTAGTTAGATATACGTTTTGGCCAGAAAGTCCTTAAGCTATTGCGTAAGCACCTACAATAGCCACTCTCCAGGCAGCACGTCAGCAACCAATATTCTACATACGACTACATACAAATGTGCATATGGTTGTTATTGCTTCGTTGAATGAATCTATTTCAAGGACCAGTGCTCAATTCATAAATCATTGCTCAAACACCTGGTTTATAACTATGAACTCGTTTTGCATATTTTTAAGTGTCACCCGCAAACACAGTAGTACTCCAGTTTTTTTTTCCTTTTCTTTTTCAGAAATCCTCACCAAATTCAAAAGAAGTTATAAACTTTCCTACATACACCTAGTGACCATTGGTACAAGGTACCAAACCAGCTCGGTCTACTAATCATGTAAAGTAGTCCAACACACATCGTCAATATACACGGATAGTGAAGTCAAAACCAGCAGAGATGACATTCCAAATATCTGTATCTGTAATGCGATTCCCATCCATAACCCATGTTTGAATGCACACACTTCGTATGTGATGTGATCATTTCACTTTTCTTTTCCAAGTTGTTGCCAATCTTGATGATGATGATGCTAGAGATTCCTCCTCTACTTTGGAGTGTATTTATCTTGCTTTTGACAGTCTTCAGAGAGATTCCTTTAACAGACTGGCAGTGTTATATCTTTTCTGTTGAATTTTCCATTTATCCACTTGTCTCTCCGGTTGTATGCATCTCCTTTTCGTTTAAAAGCCAGCAACGTTTACGAAACAAATCGGAAATCCATGTTAAGATGCTATTCCGCAAGCGATACAATCATGTACAACAACTTTGAACCGGGAGATAGTATTAAAAAAAAAAAAAAAAAAAATAGTTTCAATCCTTGGCTAAACTGGCGCTATGCTTGGTAATTTACAGCCGTTGGTGGGGCAAACATTAGATACCTTAACGTTGCACCAACCGTTGGCTAACCCACGAAACAAATGGAAGCGAAAAGAAACTGCAACACTTTGGCCAGTCGACGCAGACGAGGAGGAATTCAAAACTGCAAAGAGAGCGGGATCAGTATAAAACGGCAGAACACGATTACTAGTGTAGTGGTTCCGAGGAGGATTGTGACCAGCTAGATGAACTTTAAAATCGAATTCGATGAGAAATCGCCGACATCATCTTCTGGCCGATTGCGGAAATAGACTTTACTGTGCGGAGGGAAACTTTCACCAGTACAGATCTGAAGAAGAAACTATGCAAACGCGATGACACTGCCACCAACAATCAACCAACCGCGACGATGGTTTCATCTGTTGATGATGGAAGATAGTAGATTGTGATCATGATCATGGAAGGAGATGGTGTTAATTTTCACTAAGCAGTGTGCGCGCCATATCATTGTTGATGAAAATTTGCTTGCGGGCGGGTGATCTGTCACAGAGGCGCTTATGCCACACATTTACACAAGTTGTTACTCTCCTCTCCACCATAGAAGCGAGGTGTGAATTGCTAGGGTAAACAATACAAGTCCAAGTTCAAATATTGCACTGGCACGTATGCGCATTAAAGTTGAACCAACGCGCGGAATGTCAGATCGCACTAACTTTATAGCCTGGCATATCTTCTTTCTCTTTGATGATTATGCATACAAAGCGCATGAGATGAATATTTTGGCTTGTTTATGAGCTCTATTATGGGTATATTGACACGGCAGCGTCTATGAATATTTGTTGAAATAATATTGCATGAGATGGGGCTGACAACAAACAGATTGTTTGAATTGAAAGTTGTATCTTTTTTATACATCGCCAGGAGGTAGTCTTCAATCAACTAAGTAAAGTTTGTGAAATATTGCAAAATCTTTCAATAGTCTATATGATATTTGTGCTATTGGTAAAGTTTGTTGTTTATTTTGAAACGCCTTTCAATTGCAATGATACGTTACCCCAAGTCGAACCAAGAAAAACGACGTGTGCTTAGCTCTACAAGATGTTATAGAACAATGCACCTGTTCATTTTGAGTAATATAGTAGTTCGGTTTCCTTTTATTTAAACAAGAGGCAACTGAGATCATTCGATGCGAGAGAAGTTGAACTTTAGTAAAGCCTAATATTTAAAACATTTGTAGACATACAACTAAGAAAAACCTCCTTGCCAACCACAGAACAGAAATAGGACGACCCTAAAGCTAGGTAGATAACAAATTCAAACAGTGATTTGGTTGCTAGAAAGCACACAATAAGTGCTATATCAAACGCAAATTCAGTGATATACAGGACTTAAGTGCCCAACCTTAAATAATTTTACCATCCGTCGATCCGTTGGCAGTATACACATTCATATATTTAAATTCACACATTAGTATATTGAAGTTAAGGCAGAACAAAATTGAGAGTACGCATTTTCATTGGTGGACGCAGAGAGAGAGAGAGAGAATGTAGAGAAACTGTCATCGCCCAGTGATTGACGGATTATATGTCAACTTAAATGTCAACGTTCAGCGGAACGACCGAACAATGGCTCGACGGATTCTAAGGGTTGGTCCACTTCTTCTTTCATAACTTTAAGGAAATCGGTTCTCTAAATCCTAGGTCATGTAAATGGGTGAGACCGGAGGGATCTGACGCTGACTCCAGGGAAAGTTGTTCCGTTCTTTCTTGTTCTATTCAATACGAAGTTATATACCTCGCATTTCCATACAAACTTCCTTGTGATTTAATGAAACTTATGATTTTGTCAATTTGGTACACTGGAGAGTGAATTTAGGTCCTGGAAGCAATATTTTTGTATCACTAAAAGTGGGTTATGTCCTTGAATCCTTTATGACCACAGGCCCTGCAGGAGTCTTCTTCAATCAGACACAATAAATGTGAAGTAGCATATGACCGTGAACTAACTTTAAATTTGTCGTGTTATCTATCTACATTGTGTTATGTGGGTTATTATTCCATTAATAACAAAAAAATGTACACACAGCATCTACAAAATGGCTGCGTCCAGAAATGTTAGATACTATGCCCAAAATTGCACTTATATGGATGAGTTCCCATTCAATTTTGCTGAACCGTCAGAACAGAGATGTGTTTTTGGGTGTTTTTTGGCTTGGATAGCGAATGTGTCAAACGAATGTGTCTACGTACTTTGATGCATTTAACAAGCTAAACAGCAAACTCACTGCAAATGAAGTTCACATTTCCATAAACATAGGTAACTGTTAGATATGAATTACTTATGTACATACTTTCTATTTTTACTGAAGGTTTGTTTGTTAATTAAATTTTCCTGCAGAATGGTTAGGGAATAAAAAAGGAGATTAAAATAGAAGAACATGAAATTTAATTTAAGTGCAAATATGTTATGAGTTAACTAGGAGTATTTGCATTACAGTCAAGATTTTATTGCAGGTATAATACAACGATGTATCGGCTGCATGAACAGGCACATTAAACTCCCAATTGAACCATGAAGAAGTAATTTCTGCGTTCAGTCTGAAAGAATTTTGTGTCTCCTTCAATGTAAGAGCTAAATGAAACAATGTGTATATGTGTATATGTAGACATACTTTGTGCTCCATTTCTATTTGACTTTCTCTTACAAGGAAGCTTAGTGCTATGGAAGTTAGAACATACTTTTTGCCCTCTGGGGGCTCCGTTCAGAGTCAATCCTAGCTGATTTGGACACTTTGTTTCCTTGAATTGTGCCCACTGTAGAGTGTTACATTGTCCCAGTGAGTGCCTTGAAATTTTAATGATTTAGTGGGTGCTTTGGCTGGCTTCTCAGTAGCGCATTCTGTCACACCAAATTTCCAAGACTTTGTTTATGGTTCCAGGCTGTAGCTCACGGATTGCTTGGATGATATTGGCCTTAAGTGCTTGAATCCTTTCCGGATTATTGGCATAACATCGGTCCTTCACGGTTCCCCATAAAAAAGGCAAAAGAAGTCAAATCGCAGCTCCGAGGCGGCCAATTGACATCGTCAAGACGGCTGATAACACGATTTGGGAATTTGGTGCGCAAAAAATAGATCTTGGCTGGTGCTGTACCATGTCTTCAATTTCAGTTTAAAAAAATCGCTTAACATGGCTCTGCGTCCAGAGCTGTCAGATACTATGCCCGAAATTGCACTTGTATGGGTGAGTTCGCATTTAATTTTGCTGAGATGCGTTTTTGGGTAGTTTTTAGCTTGGGGTCAAACGAATGTGTCACACATACCAGTCTCAGGATTTTTTTGCACAAACTTGGGTATAGCAAGCGCTTCATTTTGGCCAAAGTTTCTTTTCAAAAAACGCACTGTTTTCAATATTTCCCAACGTTGTTCAAGCGACTCATTTCGTTCCACAGACTTTCTGTCAAGATTTTGTTCGCGAAACAGCTGTCAGTGTCAAAATAACCTGTGATTTAAAAATACATTTTCCTATAGACAGATTTGTAGGGATGTTCGAGAAAATAACTTCGCTGAAAAAAAAGAAAGCTGTGCTGTCAAATTACCTCATAATCGACTATGGCATTAAGCAAACGCCACTATATGTCATAAAATTTTAATCTGGCTCTCATACGATGTCCTCATCCTCATGAGAATGTGCGAATGAAATCGCTTTGCACGTATGGAGCCAAAAGTGACCGAAACTAAGCGAAAATTTATGATGGTTTAAATATACTATTCGCAGGATATTTGATTGATATTTTTCTTTCATCTACTCAAAAACTTCATTCAAATGTCAATTCCATTACCAAAATCTGACAAAAACACTTCATTTCATTGGAGTTCATTGAACGACATTGACTTACAAAGAGTTTCTAATATCTCAGTAGGTTCATCTTGGCTTTATTTGACTTCACACCACGTTCACGTTCAAGCAAATATTTATCTAATATCTTCATTAGTGCCTAAGAGGGTCATGACTAGAAATCCATAAAACGCAGTCACACCATTGAGTGTCAGTAAACGCAGCTTGCATCAGGCGACAAACTAACTAGCTAACTAACTATACATACAACAACAAAAACAACAACAACAAAGAAAACTCGTTTGATTTGATCGTCACGCTATCTTGGTAGCGCGCTGCACGTTCTTTTCATTAAGCACCTTTTCTTCCTATCATTAACTTCCCAATGTTAATCTGACCCAGATATCTCCCTAGAACAGGCACACAATGCAATCTAATTGCTACCTGCTAATAAATGTCTTGTCTTTCGTATTTCGTCTTTTTTTTTTTTTTGTTTTTTTCTCCTCGTCCGGTTTCTCGTCGTCAGACCAAAAACTACATAAGTATATTAAAGCCCTGAGGCATCATTACCCGTCCCAATTGTAGCAGCACTGTAACCTATTGGTACACTTCTCTCAAAAGTATAGTACTGTGTAGTGTGTATGTATCTACAACTTGTACGAATATGAGATCTCTTAAGAACCATCAGTACTCGCTTGGATTTGTTTCTACGAATTGGTATCTAGATCTGTCTACTCACATGTTTTGTTTCCTCTAGGTCTACCTTAGATGTGTACATTTGATTATCTAATATCTAACCCACATTGACTGTTTTGTAAATAAACTTATACCGGCTTGTAATAATATGTATTATTCTGAGTTGATTCCAGTGCAATTACATGGTTACGTAACGAATAAAGTTGATGAATACCTAATTACCGACTTAAAGTAGCGTGACCGTGAAAAAGACTGCTGTATTCCCGAGGATGCTGACGGCGCAGGTCTTCAAGTTTTCTTTTCATTTTTTAACCGAAAGTTAATGTTTGTTGAACATGTTATATTACAATTTGTAATGAAGGTTAAAGTTCTCAGTTCTAGGTACTGAGTACAGAGGTTTTAATAAGTTACAGTGACCTTAAGAAGATGTGTTAAGGGTTTTTATCACACCAAATTCAAGCTGCAATTTGATAGATACAACTTCATTGTTACCGAGATGTGATGGTGTGATTTGAGTGACTATAAAAATTGTAAAGTGTTGTGTTTTTTATTGCTGTAGAATTTAGATTTGATTTATCGTTTTTTTTTTGCGTTGGAAGGTGGGAATTTTTCAAAGACGAAACTGAGCCCGTACTCAGTAACAGTGTGATATTTCCACCCACTAAAAGCACATCCCATTCGTTCCTTCTTTATGATGGTAGCCCCAGTTTCACTTACTACTTCCCAAGCTTCTTGTGTGCTGAACATAATATGCTCCGCGTTTTCCACTGATTCTGTATTCATTGGACAATAAGGGTTGTATTTACGCCCAAATCATGACCAGTAAGCCTTAACGAGGAAGTCTATTGGCACCAGGTTCTTCAATGTTTGGCATGATCCTTGCCAGGGCAGCTGTTAATCTCGCTGCCTTCTCCACTGCATGTTGCTTAAAAGTTAACCTTGCATCTATACCAAGTTACTTCAGTTCTGTTTTCGACACTACAACATGATCAACCATGGAACTCTTACAGCCTACATAGTGCATCTGCTACTGATAAGTATTATCTCCTTCTTCTCCTTTGCTAGTCGTAGGTCCATGTTTACTAGCCAGTCCTGTATCATACCGATGACTTCATTCCAGTCATGTTCCAGCTCTTCAAGAACAACGATTGCTATATCGACGGGATTCGAAGTTTGAGGACGTCGTCGTGCATAAGATTACACAGTAGTGGACCTAGTACGAAGCCCTAGGGGACACCGCTTGTGACGTTATAGTGCATTCATTATCCCTTTCACGGATTATCTTCTGTAGCTAAGGTTCTTTACTCTGGAATGTCATGTATTACAGGGCGATATATTTTCCGATGCCGATTTGAATTCGTCTTGACTGACAACCTGCTGGAAAATGCTAAACAGTTAATCAACCCCACCTAAAGGACTGTACGCATTTGGTTAAGTTCGGCAGGCTTCACACTTGTGGAGCAGGACACACAAGAACAACGAAACTTCTTGTAAGACAGGGTCCGTTCGCGTACCCTCCTAAAACAGCGAATTTTTAGGAAAAGCTGTTCGTGTACGGAGAATTTTCGTAGTTTTTCGCAGAAGAGAGCGCTCACGAGAGAATAAGAAATTTCCCCATGCTACGAATTTTAGTCAAAGCAATTTCTGTGGACTGGTTTGTGAAAACTGTCAAATCTGTCAAATCAGTGTATTTTCAGCATTTCCTTGTTCAACCCGTTCGTTTACTTTTTCGTAATTTTAGTTCTCTCTAAGAGAAGTTTACGCCCACTCTTTAAAATTTGATAATCTACGAATTTTAGTGCAAAAAGTATGCGAACGGACCTATTGTTACACATTAACATTTTACAAATAACTCTGTGGTTAGTAAGACTATGAGTATGGATGAGAGCTAATCCTACTGCTTTACAGTGCCTACTAGGGCTGTGGCAATTTATCCCCTTAATACAACTGACAAAGCAACTCTACTAAAACTCAATTTCAACAACCGCAAGTTTACTAACCAGGTCAATGCCCGAAAAGGTATTTCAAAAGATTTTCGCTTATACTGCTTACTATGAACTCAAGTTTATTTGCCCACTACTTATGGCTAAAATAGTCTAGCAAACATTCGACGCACATATTGCTTTAAATTTCAAAACCCTCTTTGTCATGCATTTCCAACACCCGTCTCGGACGGTCTTCCCTCACACTACAGTGGTGTTATAGACAAATGAAACTTTTGTTAACCTCTTAAAAGTGTCATCTATTTAATAGATGACACCATACCTACAACCACACAATGGTGTCCATAGAAATCTATAGTTGCACCTTGAACGCACTACAACCATCAGACGACGTCGTCGATTCGTAAGCCTTTGTGCGCTTTATACGGATATTCGTCTTCATTCTCATCGTCATCAGTCATCACCAACACCGTTGTCGTTGTCGTTGTCGTGGCTTATTACTTGAGTGTTGTTAACCACAGTATGGTGCAACCACTCTTAATACCACACTACACTGTGGTGCACTTTGCGAATGTAACGTTGGTACATAAAAGGGCAACGACTGCCCGCGCAACAAAATACACTCTCATCGTACTCTGGCCCCAAAGAAGAAATGAAGAAAAACTTTCGCTTTCTACAGCGAATGACGATATTTCTTTTGAACAAAAGAAAACCAAATGCTGGTTGATGGTAGTGGTGGTCGTACACAACCTGATGATGATGATGATGATGATGATGAGGAACTTCGATGTTGGTGTTGCTTTAGAAAGAAAATAAATTGAAAATGTTGTTTGGTTTTGACGTACTTATTTGTCTATACTAAAAACTTTAGGTCCGTTCGCGTACTTTTTGCATTAAAATTCGTAGATTATCAAATTTTGAAGAATGGGGGTAAAATTCTATCAGAGGTAGCTAAAACTACGAAAAAGTAAACGAATGGGTTGAACATGAAAATACACTGGTTTGACAGCTTTGACAGTTTTCATAAACTAGCCCACAGAAATTTCTTGCTCTAAAATTCGTAGCATGGGAATATTTCCTACTCTCTCGTGAGCGCTCTCTCCTGGGAAAAACTACGTAAAATATCCGTACACGAACAGCTTTTCGTAAAAATTCGTAAATTTTCGTAAAAATTCACTGTTTTAGGAGGGTACGCGAACGGACCTAACCTTGGATGTACATATGTAGTCTGTCACGTCGAAAAATTCTGATTTTGATCCATAATTTGTAACATAGAGAAATATTAAAGATAGAGTATATATATAAATAATCAGCTAACCGTCTGTCCGCCCGTCCATGTGTGATCAGTTTTTGGGCCTTAAATTTTGAGCTAAGTTGATGAAATTTTGTGTACAATGTCCTTGCAAAGTAAGCAAAACAAGTACAAAAAATGTTCAAGCCCACTTTTCGAAAAAATCACTTTTTTCAGTACTTTTATATGAAACTCGAAAAAACTTACTTAATCAAATATGTAGATATTTTCTTACTCTACAAATCTTCTTTATAGTGTATGTGGACCCGCCCACTTTTTAGGGGCGTTTTTCTTTTAAAAAAAACTGGTTTTCGTAGATTTCAATCAAATAATATCAATCCTTAGAAGCAGGCTTGAGTGTATCTTAAAATATTTTAAAAAATTGCCAACTACCACGCCCACTTTTGACATGAAATTCTTTTAAAGTTTTTTGAGGAAAAGGCTAAATACATTGCTATATAGGAAAGGGATAGGGTATCACACGATTCGCTCTAGGCGAAGTGTAGCATTTGGATATAGTTTTTATTTAAAGAGATTTCGGCAAATTGTGGTAATGTGATTTTAAGTAATTTTCTAAAAATATAGAAACGGCATATGTTTCACGATGTGATTATTGTCTTCATTTAGTGAGTAGAAGGTAATCGAAGAAAACTTCTGGAACACTATTACACGAGGCCTTGCCCTATTAGTTTGTAAATGACAGCTGCGAACCAATTTAATCTAAGAATGGCAAAGAGTAGTACTTAGCAATAAACATCTAATCACAAATCACATCTACCTAATCTAACGACTTATATTTTTAGCAGATTTTTAGTTTCTATTTTCATTAAAACGTCAAACGTCAGTTCGATTAGAAAACAAAAAACCATAAAAACTTGCAAAAAAAACGACAAATGAATAAAAAAAATGGCCTGGCCTAAAAGAAAAACTTTAACAATATTCATAATCGTATTGCTGCTGTCGTTTTTCTTTGCGGTTCTATCCATTGCGTTATTAGTTCAAAATTTAGGAGCCCACGATAAGGATAATAAAACAGACAAAATAAGTAATCGGTTTTGGTCAACCGATGTGGTTTATTATTACTCAGCGGTTTACGGAACTGCAATTGGTATGGTATAAAAATTTTCAAATGTTCGACTAGTATAACGGTAATTATTCTATAGGATGCCTTTGGTTTAGGTTATTCTTTTCAAAAATGATCTGGTCCCATGGAATGGTACATATGTTTGTACTTGGTATGATGTGCGTTGGAAAACGGGATATGTTTGATCACTTGTGGGAAAAGAGATTTAGCCAGATGACTCATTTCTTTATAATCTCCATAGTTAATATGGCATTATATTTTCTTGAGGTAAGAGTTGTGTTTATTTTCGATAGTAATACTCCGCTTAAAGAATATTTTTTGAAAGAAGGTTTTAAGATTTTTGAGTGAAAGTTTAGCTGTTCAAGAGCTCGGGGAGGACTTACCATGGCATGTCAAGGCCCCTATACATATGAAACAGGTTTTAAAAGATATGTTTTTTTTTTTGCCAAATATTAGTCGTTTGGTAAGATGTTTTGCATAAATGTTTCAGACCATCGCCATAACCCGGGACTTAAATTCGAAATATTTTGATTTTCTTGAAGCAAGTTCTTAAACTACAAAATCAATGTTGAAACCTAGTCATACAAGTAAAACATTGCTTGAAATGGGACCTATCCCGACGAAGTGGAGATCATCATCCCGCTCGTTGAGGTTACAAAGGTTACACAGAAGTGGCAGCTCTTGAAGATAGCGCTTAACATGTCTGTTGAGTTTCTACCCAGAAAATACGTCTTGTATTCCAGATTATGTTTCATTTTGCTATAAAATTGTCGATATTGAGATGACTGCGCTGTTGGAACATACTTTGGCCAGTTTAAACCGGTTGAATTTTTCTCTTAGGGTAACTTTTAGACAATCTGTTGCTAAGATATTTCATTCTTGAACACATTTTTTTCCGTATTTGCGAAAGCACTAATTTTGGTATCCTTTATTGGTTCATTGCCATGACTCTCGCCACATAATCAAGATGGAGCTTGAGGGTATCCGAAAACAGAGGTAATACCCCTGTCTCCAAGTGGAGCATGTAGTTAGGTGTATTGCTGGGAAGTTTAAAAACTCGCTTTATGAAGTAACGGCAGAACTTTCCACGCTTTCGAAGGAGCAGTAAAAAAGAATAGAAGTTGCTGTGGCACGGAATATCTTCTGCTTCGATTTATGCGTTACTCTTTTATTATTGATACATCTGCCCCAAACTTAAGTTAGATGTTAACAAAACTCCAAGATACTTATACTCTCGTAGAATTTCAATCTGTTCACTTAAGAATGGCCACCTTTCATTTCGAGCGTACCTGCCACCGCGATCCCTAAATATCATCATCTTTGACTTTGATAGGTTTACAGTCAGGTTCCAAGTTTTTACAACTCTGGAGCCTGTTAACCATGAGCTGCATAGTATCCACAGAATCCGCCAGAAAGACAATATCGTCTGCGAACATTAGAGCTGGACTTTTGGTTTGTCTCAGTTTTATTCCGCCCTTAACATGATCTGTTATGTCGTTTATGATTAAGATGAACAGCAATGTGCTTGGAACGCATCCTTATTCATCGCCTATTACCGTCAAAATCCGTTTGGAAATCGACAAAGAAGACATATTGCTTTTTTTCGTCTTTTCGAGTACAAATCGGCAATGTTAACAAGCGAAAATATTTGGTCGATAGTCGAATAATTCCGTCTAAAGCCAACTTGGAATTCTGATAGTTTGTTTCCACCCTTTGGGTTATTCGATTGAAGATTACTCCGGCAAACAGCTTTGTAGATGAATTCAGAAACGAAATACCCCTATAATTTCTGGATTGCTTGAGGAATCCAAAGGATGTTCCTCTCGCTTCCATACATTCATTATCAAACCAATTTTGTTTGTTAAATTTTCACCTAAGTCCTGCTGACGGGTTTTATGGGGCGGCTTTTTTTTTTACTATTTCGGTTAGAATATTGATATCCAGTGAAATATTCATGGCTTCCAATTTAACGAGTTCCCTATTAAGATATGTTCTATATGTTTCCCCGAAAACTGTCAATGTCACCTTCGGCAGAAGTTTCGAGGTGAGACGTGTTTGCTGCATTGTAGCTGCCGGGAACCTTGAAAGAAATTTCCAAAGGCATATGGTCCGAAAACGTTTTCATCCCTACGCGGAAGTCACTGAAGAACTGAAGAACCAATTTCCGGGTACTTACATTTGGAATTGCGCAGTCAAAAGCATCAGCTAGTTCTTATATCTTTTGAGTCTTAACGCCTTTTGAGCCTTCGATGTACGGTTTTGATATATAAATTCTGGGTAACCCCTAGCAAAATTATTTTGTGATAAACCTATCCTTCCATTAAAATCTCCAATTAGCATTGCACTAAGCTTGTTAAAATCCATCCATCTCATCCATTGGCTATTGTTAAAATATATTGGCATTGGAATGTGGAAAGTAGCGCCCTCCATTTTCAGTTCTAACCTTTTAAGTTCCACGTCAACTCCTTCCTTGTTTACAATATCCATAGGGATAAGGAGGAGAACCACTTGCTCTTTCAAATACGTTTGGTTTCACCGCTTGAAACTTCAACATGTTTTGAAACTTGTTTCATGTGTTAGAGAGGGCTTTAAAGAACGGCATCTATTTTTAAGATTTGTTTTCAATTTAAGAAAAAAAAATAAACCAGCATTTATTTTAAAGTTATGGCTGGTGAATTCAAAAATAATGCAATCTTTTTGATTGTTCTTGATTTATTCAATTCACTGCATTCAGTTGGTTGAAGTTAGATGAAGTCAGTCGTCAATGCATTCTCTTATTGAGTTTCTTGAAGTCTTTCAATATACTGATTACATTCAATTTGTTGAATCCACTTGAAGTCTTTTATGTCGCAATTTTATTTGGTTAATTTAAATAACTTCGATGGAGAGAGATTGCATTCACTGACTTCAACTGAACACATACAGTGAATATTTGTGACTTCAATGACTGTAGCGCAATAAAAAAATATTAAATGTTTTTGAAAGGAACTATATTCAAAAGTGATTGCATTCTTTAACAGCTTAGTACTTTGTATATTCTAAAACGAACGCAAAAACAAACAAAAAATACTGTGACTTATAATAAAATTGAACGCATATGAAAAGGAAATTCTTATACATATCACCTGCGCTTTTTTAATTCAACTGCATAGGAATATAAAAAATAAATAAATGTTAGGCCGTAGAAGGCCAAGGCCTAGCGTCTCACAACTGTACATGCAGTGCGTGATATACATTTCTGCACGTACAGAAGGGACCTACAGTTTTATGCCGTATCCGAAGGGCAGAGAAAACCCCTTCTCATGACAGTTATACTACTCTTGAATGTTTGTCAGACTTTTGATGGCATTTCTCTGAATTCGAATGTGGAACCCTTTGTGCAGTAGACCAAGGCACTAACCACTGAGTCACGGCACGCGACCACGACTTCCTATAGGGACTAATTATAAAGGGTGAACAAATAGATATATTTTTTGGTCTATGGATTTTTTGACAGTTTGACGTGTGCGTCGGGTTAACCTATTATGGTTATCTTGTTTAGTTTTTGTTTTTTTTTTTTTGTTCTTTCATCATGGAAAGTTCATATTTCTTCAAATTGAAGCCTGTGACTCCCAGGATACCTGATACCAACAAGATGGCTCTACTTGCTACAGATGCTCGTTAAACCATGACTTTCTTGAGAGAAATCGAATCATTGAGATGACCGCCTAGATCGTGTGAGCCTTTTTCTTTTGGGGCATCTGCGTCAAATCAAAAGTACACATGGATACGATCGAGGAATTGAATAGAAACGTTTTGAATCTTTCAAGCAATTTGAATTCTACAAAATTAAAATCGACCAGTCGCAATTTGTCAGTTTTCGTATTCTTTATTCAAAACTTAGGAGTTAATTTTTTTTTTTCTGAATAATTTTATTTTTTAAACTGTCAAACAATTTGTAATAAAAGAAAATGTCGTGGTCTAAAGAAAAAACTACAAGAATATTCCTATTTGTATTCCTGTTGTCGTTATGCTGTGTGGTGATCTCAGTTGGAGTATTAATATACAGGTTATATAAACTAACAAACCACCAGAGGAGCGTAAAAGACGTGCATGGCAGTCACGAATATTGGTCAACCATCTCGATTTACTATGCAGCAGTGGTTTACGGAACTGGAATGGGTTTAATTAAAGATTGAACTAAATTTGTTCAAATCTAAAAGGATTAATATTTTATAGGTTGTGTATGGCTTAGAGTATTTCGTTCGGGAACATGGTCCCACGGAATGCTACTTCTAATGACATTTCTTATTATGTGCTTTGGACTGCGCGATATGTTTGATGAAATTAAAAAGGATAAAACTGATAATTTGAAACACGAATATCTCCTCGCACTTGTTGATATACCGTTCTACGTTATTCAAGTAAGAATTTGTTTTCATATTTGACGGTAATACTCCGCTGATAGAAATGAACGAAAGCGTTTTTGTTCAGTCTCTTAAGGCCCAAACCATAATTGTATTAAGCGTGCGATAGTTATTGTCATAATTGAAGGAAAATTCTGTTTGCTCGCTGTCAAAGTCTAAGGTATGTCAACGCTCCGTACGGAATGTGAATGAAACCGCTCTATACGTACGGAAACAAAAATTAATGAAATTCGAAGAAAAAGAACAAATCATGCGTATGGGCGCATTCAGAGCCTTAATTCAATTATGGTTGGCCCTATAGTTCTACGCACAATTGTTATTATTATAGAAAGTGGTGCGTATCGTTAGGACGGAGTGTTATCAATTTAATATAAAGCAACTGCTAGATAATTAGTTCAAATTTGAATAGCTTCTTTTGTCAATTCATTTGGTCATGATTCGTTATGGGTCAACTCCAAGAGAAGAAGCCTTCCGTGCTGGAATACATTCAATGCTAGGCGCATTGTTATTCTTTATTTGCATCATGGACGGACTCATAATGTTTCAACAGGTCGCAAGGTAAGTGGTTTCTAGTTTAAAATTTATTTTCTTATCTTAATTATGAACGAGTTTTTTTTGCAGAGACCATGAATTTATTGACAATGTTGAGGTCAATGTGGCACACGTTTTTATCCTTGTGTACGGTATATGTACGTGGTATTTGATGTTGAATCCCTACTTTGACTGGAGAAGGCTCGCCAAACTTGTACGTGTTTATATTTGTTTTCAATTATTGCGACAATCTATTAATATTTCTGTTTTATTTTAGGGTCAACCTCAATCGGTAAGATTAACAAATATAATGTATAGGAGCTCCATTGTAGTACTTGTACTCTAAATATGACCAAAAAAAATTTAAACAATTGAGTTCCTTATCATGGTGTATTATTTTGGAATTTTTATTAAATAAAAATAAAAACTCAATCTAGAAAAAATCCCAAAAAGAGGAAAGGGGCTCCAAAAGTCCGCGACCCCCAACTAACAGGCCAGGTCAAAGAAGACGCAAATAAAAGTATATGTATGTACTTCATTTTGTTAAATTGTTTGACTAATTTGATTATACATACAATTTTACTTGCTATAACTCTTGTTTTTTATTGTTGATCAGTTTTTTATAAGTTGCAGAGAGATTTGAAGAATGAAGAAGGGTTTAAATAGAATTGAGGTAGTGAAATTGAAAACTTTAAAGAGTTAGAATCTAAATTTGATACGACTTTTTCGACTGAAGCGGTTTTACACGGTAAGGCCCCAAGCATAATTACATTAAGCGTGCGATAGGTAATGTCATAATCCAACGAAAATTCTGCTCGCGTGGTGTCAAAATTCGACTACATCCACAATTACATTAAGGAAACGTTAACGTATGTCATTTTTTTTCACACGATGTTGACATCCTCAGCGCTCTGTACGAAATGTGCGAATGAAACCGCTCTGTGCATATGGGGACAAAAAATAACGCAAATCAACGGAACTACGTTTATATGATCGGATTGAAATGAGATTAAGTTTCAATCCGGGTTTTTGCTGTAGCCGGTTTGAGTAAGAATCGAATTCAAATAGGATTCAGTTTCTGACACTGTTTCTCCCTTAGCTTTTTTGAAATTACATTAGTGAGAAAGAGGAAAAATGAGATAGCAAAACAGCAACCCGGTGGTGGAGGTTTCTCCTTTCTCAAAAAGACGGAAGTAATTTATTGAAAAAAAAAAAAAAAAAAAGGTGCACTTTTCAATAACCAAAAGAAAAGTTTCTGATTGTGCTTGCGAAAGGAAAAAATTAAGGGGAGCTATCAAATTAGTGCCATGAAAGTGAAACAACGTGTAAGAGGGCTAATTGCAATTGCAAAAGAGAGAGAGATAATAGGTCCGTTCGTGTACTTTTTGCACTAAAATTCTTACATTATCAAATTTCAAAGAGTGCGGGTAAAATTCTCTCAAAAACGCTCTCATTACGAAAAATTAAAAGAACGGGTTGAACAAGAAAAATTGAAAATACACTGGTTTGACAGTGTTGACAGCCCACAGAAATTTCTTGCCCTAAAATGAGCAAAATTTCGTGAGCGTTTTCTTTCGCGAAAAACTACGAAAATTCTCCATAAGCTTTTCGTAAAAATTCGCTGTTTTAGGAGGGTACGCGAACGAACCTAATGAAACACAAAAAAAAAAAAAAAACATGGGCCCGTCTGCTTCCGACAAAATTTTCCTTACATATTTTTGACATTTCCTTTTATCCTTCTTCGAATTTTTTTCATATTTCTTTGGCTGTTGTCATGGGCTCTAGAATATGGCGAATTAGTTTCTATTGTAGCAGAGAATTAACTTGTAAACTTATTCTAAATTATGAAATGCAATCGTTTTTGTACAATCTCCGCCACACCCATTATACACATTATTTCTACAGAGTCCAATCAACTATTTAGGCTTTGAAACGCCATTTTTGTTTTTACAATTAATTTTCCTATCAATAAAAGATAGCTGTCAAAAACATGAAACACTGGAAAATGAGACAATAGTGTGCGCGTCACCGAATGACAATCCAAAAGAAAATAACCGAAAGATGCGCCATTTAATGGCACAGAATCACAGAATGAAACTTCAAAATAAAATAGAGAAAAGGGTCTTGAGTCAAGAGAGTGTGTTGACTAGTCGTATCTTTGCATTCGATTTTATTATAATTCACCAAATTTTTTGCGCTCGCCTGGGAAATTACTGTCCAAGAAAATCCTTCAATAATTTTATTACTAAGCTTTTCACTCAATAATCTTGTTGCTCGGAAAAGCTTGATTATACTTTTATACAGGTTTGGATTCTAAAAAAAAAAGATTGAATTAACTTTCGAAACAGTTACTTATGCTAGGATTACACGATTACACGCGTAAACCGTCAACTGAACGTCAACGGGCCATTTACACGATTGACTCATTTTTATATCAATCGAATTGACTATGAGTTGACGCTTGCTGTCATTAGTAACAAATGGGTTTCCCAACTAATGGATAAATAAATTTTTTAATTAGAACCGTTTAAAACAAGATGCCAAAACGTAAAAAAATCAGCACCTTTGTACATGTTTGAACAAGAAAAATAAAAAATTTAGCAAAAAATTTACGACAAATGTCAATTTTGCTCTGCAATTGACGCCTGTGATTGGCGTAGATTGACGTGAAAAATTGTCCCTTTCCACGATTGATGTCGATTGGAGCTCAAAAAAGTGTAAATATTGACGAAAATCGTCAATCGTGTAATCCGTGCATTACGCTTTCATTTCAAAAACATAGGTTCAGCCCTAGTATGGCATGTTCATGGTAAAGTTTATTAAAAAAAATCATAGCGGAGTGTTACTATATTATAAAAAAAATTACAAATAATATCATAATTAAAAAAATTTACCAGTTTTGGCTAGCATTCAACTTGGTCATATTTAACAAAGGGAAAGATATAGACCAATTAATATTGCATCATGGACTTCATGCATTTGCTGGAGTCCTTGTATTTTTTCTAAGTTCAGAGGATGCGATTGCATCTTTACATTCAATGATAATGTAAGAAACATAATCGTATGATTTTTTTTCTGTTTTATTCAACTAGTAAATGTATTTAATTGCAGGCTATTGAAATTGAAAGATTCACATAAGAAACAAATAGAAATTTCTGTTTTCCTTGGTCTGTTATCTATAATATGTATACTATATATTTTATTGAATCCTAACTTTGATTGGAGAAGAATGAAAATACTTGTATGGTTTTTATTTTACTTTGAATAATCTTATAATTGTCTAATATTATATTATAATTTAAGTTTCCGCCGAGAGTTTCAGCTAAGGTAAAATTATATTTTGGGCAAGTACACATCTGCAAACATTTAAGTACATATAATATATATTTTAATGGCGTTCTAAATATCGCCCAAATAATTAGTTTCTTCTTGTCGTCTGGTCGTTCTAATTCCAAGTCCTTGGTAGAACTATCTATGCAATTCTCAATTCTGATCTTTAAAATAAGATTTGTTGTTAAATGTTGACCCCTTCTGGTATTTAAAATCTGAACGCAAATGCAAAATGTTTGTGTTTGCAAATGTGTACGTGCGTCTATGTAGTACTGTTATAATGAGCGAAAACTCAACTCCTTATAACCTAAAAAATTAAAGTTCTATGTCTTTATTATAAATAATACTAATTTGAGGAAAGTTCCATGTAAGTTTACTCTTAATTTCAAAGTGGGAATAATTAATTCAAAAATGAAATTTGCACTTTTCCAAATATTTTTAAGTTATGTGTGAAAAAGTAGAAAAGTACGCCGCCTCTGCGTATGACAGCATTAAATCAGCCAAACAAGGTTTCAATTAGATCTTGTATTTAGGCTTTATCTTAGAGATCTTAAGATCGATAAAAATTCTGTGACTTCGACTTGAAAGTCGATTCCTTCCCAGGAATTGTCTAAGTGTGAATATTTGTTTAATTTCGCAATAGAGCTTAAGAAGAATACACAATACTTTAGAAATGATGAAGGATTTGCTGTTGGCTACACTTCTTCTGTTCTTGTGCACTTCACTCACTAGACACTATCATCGTTGTTTTCAAGAACGTACACATCGGACGTACTGGTGTGCTCCGCCCTCACGTTTTTCTTGACTCGATTTCATTTGGTATGCAAGAATTCCGTGCGAAAATCTTACACTTTTATCGACAGCTTAGAGTAGGTATGCAAGTGAATTTTTTTTTCGAAACTGTCTATACACTTTTCAATAAAACACGCCTATGGTTATTGTTTCTCGGAGATTAAAACTTTCTTTACTTTTTGTTGTTTCTGGCAATGCATATTCGGCAATTCCAAAGGGCCTAAAATAATTGAATTAAGGCTCTGGACGCTCCCGTACGTAGTCCAATTTTCGGTCATTTTTGGCTCCATACGTACAGAGCACTGAGGATGGCAACATCGTGTGAAAAAATACGAAACATAGTAACGTTTCCTTAATGCAATTATGTTTGCGCTTGGGTTTTGACAGCCCGCGAGCAGAATTTTCGTTCGATTATGACATTAGCTATGGCACGCTTATTGAAATTATGTTTGGGGCTTAAATGCGATTTTCATTGTATCACGTGATACAGTTAGCTATCGGAAAGTATAACTAATCCATTTTCAACTCTGTCCTTGTACAAAAGCGTACAATTGTTCCTATTTTGTCCGTTCCGTGATAAAGATGTTCGTTTGGACCCAATTATCAAGATATGTACATCCATGTACTCCATCTGTCTGTATATACTTGCAGCTGAAGGGACTTAACATTTTAATAGAACAGTTGAATGCAGATAGGCAACAGAATTAATTATTCTCAAATCATGAACAATTCTTTTTTGAAATTGTATATTCTCCACTCCATAAAGGTTTCATAAGACAGTTGAGTTTTCGCATTTAGAATTCATTATTAATTAAATCGATCCTTTATTTAGATGAAAGCCAAAGAAGACAGAAGACGGATACAGGAAAGATCGAACAGAAACAAAAGATACACACCAAACAAACGAGCTCCAAAAAAGCGACCGAAATGACCGACGTTCAGTTGCAGATGTATTTTAGAATATTTTAATTTTTCGATACTTTCGTGATGAAATAAAAATGGTGCTTTACCAATATTTTTTTTCGGAGAATTTATAAAATCTTTTACGTTGTTTGTAAGCCGAAGCGCACTTCCTCCCGCTTGAAGTTGTAGTTGAAGGTGGAGCGGTAGGAGATCTAGGAACATCTCGTGTGCCGCTGAAGGCGTGGTGCGCAAAGCGCCCGTGATACCAACACTAGCTGATCGTTGTACCGCTGTCAACTTCTCTTTTATGTACCGTTTGGTCGTGGCCTTCTACCATACTAGAGCATCATACGTGAGTATGGGCATGATTATCGTGACGCCAGTGCATCATGACAGGTTCTTCTCCGTTATTTTCAAACAAATGAAAAGGTCATTGTATGCCTTCCGAACCCTTTCCTCCGTGTTCAGTTTCCAGTGTAGCCTGAATGAATGGAATCTTGTTCTTTCTTGTGAAGAGTACCAGTTCGGCTTTATCGGGCATCGATAGGGGCCGTTCGCAGCCATGCAGCTCTCGGCACGAGTACCATAGCCCACCTTAGCTTAAGTTAGATTTTTGCAGGTTTACTCCCCACCTTCATCTTAATGAGCCGCGCACGATTCAGTACATGCGTGTAAACTCTTAGCTGACACTAAACACCTGAAGGGTAAATAGCCATTTCCGGCGGGCGACGTAGTTTTTTTGCTACAATTAAATGTGATCACTGTATATTGAAGGCTATAATAAATTTGTTTTTTGTTTGTAAAACGTCATAAGCTTTCGCAAAATATAGAAAAAAAGAAAAATATGTAAATAAAATGGCATGGTCTAAAAGGAAAACTTTAACGCTTTTCCTACTCCTACTAATGGCATCGGTGATGTTCGCTGTTTTATCTATTCATTTGGGGTGTCAAGAACTACTAAGATTTGAAAAAGATAAGGAAAAAGAGAAATATTCCAATGAAAATTGGTCAAGAGCTATAGTCTACTTATTCTCAGTGAGTTACGGCACTGCACTTGGTATGGCTCAAGATTTAATAGAATTCTTTTCGAATGGTGATACAAGGATCTATATTTTACAGGCTGCCTTTGGTTTCGAATATTCCATTCGAAAATGGTTTGGTCCCATGCGTTAATACATATAGCAACGTATACTCTTATGTACGGTTCAATGCGGGACTTGTATGAAGATATTAAGAAACGGGACGATGACGAACAATGGAAGATTACGACGGAGCATTATATCATGGAGATGGTCATTCTACCGTTATATTTCTTGCAGGTAACATTTTAGTGTTGTCTCCCCACACTCATACATGTTATTATGCGCACATACGTTAGCTTAGCGCCACTCATATAAGATCTCTTGATTGTGTATCAAAGTCTTTTGCAAAATCAGCTAACAACATCACATGCACATACTTTAAGGAATCAGGTATGTTCCCGTACTTTCTGTGCTAAAATTCGCAGCTTGCTGTATTTTTAAGAGTGGGGGTAAAATCCTCTCCGAGAAATACATTTACATCAACTTTTCTTACCAGGCAACAACATTTTTGCCCAAAGCAATTCATATAGCATTAGGCAAATTCTTACTCTCTCGTGAGCGCTCTCTTTTGTGAAAAACTACAAGAAATCTATGCACGCGAACAGCTTTGTGTAAAAATTCGCTGTTTTGAGAGTACGCGAACAGACCATAAGTACTTCCTTCTTGGTCTTATAACAGATGATGTTCCTAATTTAGACAACCAGATATAAATGTATGTATGTATAACTAATACATATATAATATATAAATTCATTAGATTATCGCGTCATTTATTTTGGTGGGATTTATTAAAGGGAAAACTCCGAAACAATACGGTTTTCATGCTGGTTTGCATGCATTTTTTGGAATATTGGTATTTTACGCAAGTGAAGCTGCAGGATACTTAGGATATCATAAGTTGACAAGGTAAGATCCATAACATGACTAACTCGAGCAATAAGTATAAGATTTTAATGAGAGTTCCATTCATTGCAGGAGGTGTGACTGGAAATTTAACATTCCCGCGAGTTGTGGTTGCATATCTATGCTGTTCTCTTTTGCAATTACCAGTTATTTGTTGCTGTGTCCTAACTTTGATTGGAGAAGAGTAAATAGACTTGTATGTTTTGTTATTTGTCTTTCTTTGTGATTTGGTTATCTAGTAATATGTATTTTGTTTTTAATTTAGATACGAATGGGAGACCTTCCGCAGGTAAAATTATCTAAGTACACATACTCGTACATATCCGCACCAATATGATATGAAAACGGCACATAATGGTCGAATTGTAGGATTTGGAGATCCCAAAGGAAGGTGTCTGGGATATTCAAATCTGTAGATCTCGCGGGAAGGATTAAGTGGTCGGGCAGAAAAGGTTATCTCAGTCTGTCTACTGTTGTCCATGTGTCGTACAGTTAAGGCAAAGGGGCAGCTCATATATATCCTTTTAGCTTTGCATTATCCTTGGAATAATTTCGTCTTTCCCTGGCGATGAAATAGGTTTCTTTCGCTTGATGCCTTAGAGTAGGAGGATAAACAATTAAATTTTGAAACCTGTCAGGGGCCGTTGTTGGTGGTGATTAATAGATTTACGCCCTCACATTATGACGACGTATCTGACGGTTTTATTCTTGCTTTGGACAGAATTCTTCCGGTTTTTACGCAATGCGAAAGCTTTCCTATTCCTGGCATCCCAACCTAAATTGAATTTGACTTCACGAATACATAATTTAAAGTTAATATGCAATTTATATTTTATAAAGTTTTTTTTTTATAGATACGTAGTGACTTTGAAACAAATATTAATCAAATAAATATTTTATATAGGTCAAGACAAAAAAAAGGGCCAGCAAAAGTCGCGGAGGTCGCAGAGGTACCCAACCAAGAATAATTTAATTTCTTTAAATTTAACAACATTTAAAGTACATAGTTCTTACAATCTTTAAAACATGTATAAATGTTGACATATTCATGAAGTTATTTAAAAATTATTATTGAGAAGACATTACATATATGTAAGTTCTCAATGATTTAAGCATGTTAAATTTTTAATTCAGGTAAAAGATTTTTATATCTTTTAAAGAATGAAAAAAAAAGTAAAAGAATAATAAATAAAATGTCCCAAAAATTATTCTTTTTATGTAGTTTTCTTAGGCCAAGAGGTAGTGCGTTCCATAGCCGAATGGCATGAATAAAAAATTGGCGTTCCGATACCCTGATATGTTTCGCGAGGTGCAACCACTGTTAACGATCGTTGTGATTGTGCAAACCTTAATTTTTCGAATAAGTAATGAGGCTGTTTGTTGGTTATTATTTTATGTAAATACTTGATTGTGGAATAGTCAAGATACTTTTCCAATGTTCTTAGCAATCAATCTTGTATTAGGCGGTGTGTGTGAAGGCTTGCGACAAGGATAAGTATCTGAGAGATGATTCAAGATATGATTATCCCAGCACAGTGTATTACTGAACCAAACACCCAGATTTTTGGCTTCGTGAACGAATTCAATCCGAGCATTTCCAAGATGGATAGGGGGTAAAAAAGCGGGATCGTGGTCATTTCTGCTGGTAACAAGGCACTTAGATTTATTGGGATTAATCTGTTACCAATTTTCTTTGGACCGAATTCACTACATACGTACATTGTCTGCAAACATATTCACGGATGAGTTATGAACAACGTTTGAAAAGGTCATTAATGAAGATGGCAAAAAGCAGTGGGCCCAATATAGACCTTTGGGGAAAACCTGTTGAGCATGCTTAGAATTCAGATTGGACACCGTTTAAAAAAACTGCTTGCACGCAACCCGTAAGATAGGACATGATAAATATTCCCGCGGATGAGGAAAAACCAAACAAACCAAGTTTATAAACAAGAAGCCTATGATCTATATACATTGTCAAATGCCTTAGAAAAATCTAGCAAAGCTATAAAAGTTATATAAGCCGTGTTTTTTCGAAAGTGTTTAGCCACCTCTTAATAAAACGTCAATACTAACTTTTATACTCACTTCTCATATTTATCTTCAAAATACATTGAAAGAAAGAGGATTCGGATAACCTTTGCAGCTTTCCAAGATTTTGGGAATCGGGCCGTATTTTTTTCCAAAATGAGGCTGGTCAGGCAGTTACTGTGAATGGTGTTCGCTATCGTGAGATGATAACGAACTTTTTATGGCCCGAATTGGAAGAAATGGATGTGGACGATATGTGGTTTCAACAAAACGGTGCCACTTGCCACACAGCTAACGAAATAATGGCTCTTTTGCGCGACAAATTCAATGCCCGTGTTATCTCACATGGTAGCGATGTCAATTGGCCACCAAGATCATGTGATTTGACACCGTTGGACTTCTTTCTTTGGGGTTATTTGAAAGAAAAGGTGTACGTCTATAAGCCAGCAACAAACCAAGAGCTAAGGATGAGATAATTCGGCACATTAACGACATAGAACCTCGATTATGACGCTAAGGGTCATTGAAAATTTGGACCATCGGATGGAGGTGTGCCGCCGAGGTTGCGAGGGCCATTTGGCCGATATTTTGTTCCGTACATAATTGAACCATACCAATATTATCATAATTCATATTGTTTTCAAGAAAGCAATAGAGCTAGAAAAGATCAGGTAATTTCTGGGTCGATAGACGGCACCCACTTGATATTTCTTTCTTTCCTTTGCGCGTTAGTTCAAAGCAACCATACTCAAGCGGATTATCAGAAGATGAGGTTGCAAAGAGTTTTACGTCTACGTACGTAAATGGCGACACCCCACCGAGTCGATTATGCCTATCGTCACATTGAGTAGGCGCAATCAGGTATTTTCGAATCAAACCAGGTTTCCGAAAGACATACTATATCTATAATGGAACCAACAAACAGACCTATAAATTGGTCGATTTTGTGTTTAGACAAACTTTAAGCATTTATGCGGCATACTTTCAGGCCCGCACGCTGTGCACATAGGCCAATAAAAGAACCTCTGTTATCACCTATTTGTAAAAGTGACAAATAAATGTCCCTCCAGCCCAAGAAGACTCAGAAAACAAAACAACAACCTACGCGTTTTAATCTGTTGGAATGTCTTAGGAGGGCCTGCAATATTCATTTAATATCCTTTCTTTAAATTTTCACTTTACTCTTTACAGCCAACACAAACTCCACTCAGAAAAAAACAAATTTCCAAATTCGACAAATATTACGATTCTTACTAAATTGAGTGGGTAAGAATTCGTAGGTTTTGTCACGGAGGGTGTATAAGAAAGTTATGCACGCAGAGATGAGAAACAAAAAGCATAAGTAACAAAGAAACTGAATTTATTTGAATTAAGTATAGAGTCGTTACACTGCCAAGGAGAACCAAAAGAAAGAGAGAGTAAGTAGAAGAGTAAGTGTATTTATACAAAAATGAAACGTCAATTGTCGAATTGAATTGCCGCCTTCCAGCGACACCACATTCATAATGTTGGCTGCACTGATGGGGTTCAGGAACACAGCCATCACCGACGTTCAGGTGAATAACAAATCATTCACAAACAGAGGGGAAAGGTTTTACTCTCTCGTGTGCTTTCTCTTTTACGATTATTTTGTGTTAAGGAAGGGCTGGCACTAGAATTCGTAACAATTCGTACAAATAATGGAACGGACCTACATATATTAACATTACAAATAACCTATATTAGATAGTCCACTTCGAGGGATCTTCTCCTTAACCTAAAAATTTTACACTGCTGAGCGAAAATGTGCTAGTGATTTTCACAGATAGTGATTTTCCCTAACCCATTCTCGTTCACCAGTGTAAAAGGTTGTAGATTTTCTCACTAAGAGCCTGTTTAGATGATGACTTTTGACTACGTAGTAAAGAGTAATGGCGTGTCTACATGATATAGTGCTCACTCCTGCACTACTTTGATAAAGTTTAGTGGGGGAATGAGTAAATTGTAACACTTCTGTATTTTTAGTTTGTTCTCTCGTCCAAGTACTTATTTTAATGCGCGAACCACCCTGCTCAACGATCGAACTAGTAATGATAAAATGGAATAGGGACGGAAAATTTCGGATGTAGAACGCGACTCTCATCGATTTTTATATTTGCTTCATGACTCTCCCCCTCTCTTTACCCCTCACTCTTCTTACCCACAAACTACCGACATAGCCGAGTCATCTAAGCTCTAATCTCTCGAAGTGGGCTATCTAATATAGGTTATTTGTGATTAATACCAACAAATTGTCTGTAAAAGACTATGCAAAAAACATAAAACCCTCTAGAATGTCCCGTGGCGAAGTAACTAAAATAATAAAACTTAGACTCGGTCACAGCACATACATCCACGAACACTACATAAACAAAAATAAATCATCTCATTGCAGCTACTATAACTAATCTCAAATAAGCATCCACCATATCCTCGTCGAATGATCGTCCTTCCACAGCGAAAGACTCAGAAAGACTCTGGCGTGTCCCGCCAGATGATTGTTGTTTAATTTAAATGTTAAATCCTCTCTAACTATAATATGGTGTATTTTTCTCCTCAAATGTAAGCATCAACTAATAACTCCAGATATGTGTACCTCTTTGATTAAAATACCAAGGCCTTGTCAAATTCATTCTCATTACAATTTAATCATTGATATTGTTTAATGTGTAGCTCTTCATATTGATTTGGCAAGACGATTAAATAAAGAACAGCAAATTTGGCAGATAAAGTCTTAACAATATGGTCGCAATCACCTGTCAAAGTTCGGAAAGCAGATTATGTTTTTTAGTGGGGCCCGCTGTCATACTTCAAACAAAAAAGTGGCATTTGATGTTTTGATGTATGTAAGTGTTTTCAAATCTGGCATCCCTAAAAACCTGCTAAAAACAATCCAAAAGAACTCCTTTCTAGTTCGAATATAATAGACTTTCTAAAAATATCTATGTAGGCCTCCGATGCTCTGGCTATCCAGCTAACTTTTAATCTCAATTATAAGGTAGACTTTAAAAATAAATAGTAAATAAAAAATGCGTGTCAGTGTACGGGTACCAAGGACACAATCTAAGCACTATCGGATCGTCGTGAGGCAGCTGATTTAGTTGCAAATGTAGGGTTCTATTAAAATTAAATGTGTACACTGTATACTGAAGGCTATATTAAATTTGTTTTTTGTTTGTAAAACGTCATAAGCTTTCGCAAAATATAGAAAAAAAGAAAAATATGTAAATAAAATGGTATGGTCTAAAAGGAAAACTTTAACGCTTTTCCTACTCCTACTAATGGCATCGGTGATGTTCGCTGTTTTATCTATTCATTGGGCGTGTCAAGAACTACTAAGAATTGAAAAAGATACGGAAAAAGAGAAATATTCCAATGAAAATTGGTCAAGATCTATGGTCTACTTTTTCTCAGTGAGTTACGGCACTGCACTTGGTATGGCTCAAGATTTAATAGAATTCTTTTCGAATGGTGATACAAGGATCTATATTTTACAGGCTGCCTTTGGTTTCGAATATTCCATTCGAAAATGGTTTGGTCCCATGCGTTAATACATATAGCAACGTATACTCTTATGTACGGTTCGATGCGGGACTTGTATGAAGATATTAAGAAACGGGACGATGAAGAACAATGGAAGATTACGGCGGAGGAGAATCTCATGGAAATGGTCATTCTACCGTTATATTTCTTGCAGGTAACATTTTAGTGTTGTCTTCCCACACTCATACATATCCATTATTATGCGCACATACGTTAGCTTAGCGCCACTCATATAAGATCTCTTGATTGTGTATCAAAGTCTTTTGCAAAATCAGCTAACAACATCACATGCACATACTTTAAGGAATCAGGTCTGTTCCCGTACTTTCTGTGCTAAAATTCGCAGCTTGCTGTATTTTTAAGAGTGGGGGTAAAATCCTCTCCGAGAAATACATTTACATCAAATTTTCTTGCCAGACAACAACAACACAACCATTTGACAGAACTCATATTTTTACCCAAAGAAATTCATATAGCATTGGGCAGATTCTTACTCTCTATCTACGCGAACAGCTTTGTGTAAAAATTCGTAAAAATTCGCTGTTTTGAGAGAGTACGCGAACAGACCATAAGTACTTCCTTATGCACAGATGATGTTCCTAATTTAGACAACCAGATATAAATGTATGTATTTATAACTAATTGCATAACAAACAAATTCATTAGATTATCGCGTCATTTATTTTGGTGGGATTTGTTAAAGGGAAAACTCCGAAACAATACGGTTTTCAGGCTGGTTTGCATGCATTTTTTGGAATATTGGTATTTTACGCAAGTGAAGCTGCAGGATACTTAAAATATCATAAGCTGATTAGGTAAGATCCATAACATGACTTACTCGAGCAATAAGTATAAGATTTTAATGAGAGTTCTATCCATTGCAGGAAGATAGGCTGGAAATTCAACGTTCCCGCGAATTGTGGTTGCATATCTATTTTGTTCTCTTTTGTAATTACCAGTTATTTGTTGCTGAATCCCAACTTTGATTGGAGAAGAGTAAATAGACTTGTATGTTTTGTTATTTGTCTTTCTTTGTGATTTGGTTATCTAGTAATATGTATTTTGTTTTTAATTTAGATACGAATGGGAGACCTTCCGCAGGTAAAATTATCTAAGTACACATACTCGTACATATCCGCACCAATATGATATGAAAACGGCACATAATGGTCGAATTGTAGGATTTGGAGATCCCAAAGGAAGGTATCTGGGATATTCAAATCTGTAGATCTCGCGGGAAGGATTAAGTGGTCGGGCAGAAAAGGTTATCTCAGTCTGTCTACTGTTGTCCATGTGTCGTACAGTTAATGCAAAGGGGCAGCTCATATATATATTTTTAGCTTTGCATTATCCGGTTTTTACGCAATGCGAAAGCTTTCCTATTCCTGGCATCCCAACCTAAATTGGATTTGAATTCTCGAATACATAAATACATTTTATAAAGTTTTTTTTATAGATACGCAGTGACTTTGAAACAAATATTAATCAAATAAATATTTTATATAGCTCAAGACAAAAAGAAGGGCCAGCAAAAGTCGCGGAGATCGCGGTAGTACCCGACCAAGAGTACGTAAATAAAATTTGTAATTTTATATTGATATGCATGTACAAGTATGTATATTTATTTAATTAGTTGTAAGTTACCTACATGTAATAATACAAACTCTGCCCTCGACTTCGTACGTGCAGACCACTGATGCCCTGTTTTTTTTTTTAACTTTTTTCTACCCCAGCTTGTTGTACAAAATTATAATAGGTCTTTTGCCTTACTTTCTGCACTAAAAATTGTAAATTATGAAATTGCAAAGAATAAAGGTAAGAATCTATCAGCGCGAGGCAAAAATTCGTAAAGTCATGAAACGCGTGAAGCAGCAATTGTTACCCACGATTTCCATCAGAGATTTTAAATAACAACCTACGCGTTTTAATCTGTCTGAATGTCTTAGGAGGGCCTGCAATATTCATTTAATATAAATTCTTTAAATTTTCACTTTACTCTTAAGAGCTAACACAAACTCCACTCAGAAAAAAAAAAAAAACAAATTTCCAAATTCGACAGATATTACGATTCTTACTAAATTGAGTGGGTAAGAACTCGTAGATTTTGTCATGGAGGGTGTAAGTTAACACACACGCCCCGCAACAGTAATTGTAGTTGCATTGCCCCCGCTCAACCAAGGTCAGACGCACATGTAAGCAAATATTTTTTACGATAATAACCGATGCACATGCCGGCAAATAATTGCAACATAAGCAATTATCATTATTGTATTAAGTTAGATTTAAGGTTTTTGGGAAAAATAAAGTTAGTCTGAAAACAGCACTCGAACTTGTCGCAAAAAAAAAAAAAAAAAAACTTCATAACAGTCCTGAGAAGAAAAAAAAAAACTTGTTGAAGTTGTCCAAACGAAAAAGTGCGGAGTAGCAGTAATTAATTCGAAATTATTGATAATTAACTACAAAAATGAACTTAGTGTTTATGTAAGTTTAAGTAACTGAAAATCTGTTAATTAATTAGTGTAAACGATATTTAATGTTCTGAAATATTATTTCATAAATGTTTTATTAATTAATGAAACGCCTATCGGGGCAAAGAAATTTTGTACCGACATTTAATAATTTTGATTTCAGTAATCCCAACACCTCCTCCTTTGCCCATGTTTTCCGTTTTCTAATAACAATAAAATCGTAAATAAATGGTGTATCTTCGGTTTTACTTACATTTTCTCTTCAAAACACAGTTTTTCTTAATTTAATTTTTTTTTTATGAATGACTGCTGTCTGTTCAATCATTTTTGACATTTTCGATATAATTTTTCGACACAATCGAAATAAAACAATTTGGGAGCACAGTTTTTATTGCGACTAAGGAAATAAGGCTCGATAATTATCCAGATTTCGTTATTCTATATAGGTTGAGTTGTTAGTGTATTTAATATGGAAAATATATTTTAAGCCTATATAGAATACGAAAAAAACACGCCTATTGTAAGATTTTAAGATATTAAAAGGAATCTAAGACAAGTGATTTTGAAGGTAAAGAAAAAAGAATCAGGAACAACTACAGGAACAAGACAGGAATTTGCTAGCCAGTTGAATGAATTAACCGCGGCTATAAGTCACCTTCAAGCACCTCGCGTTGAAACATACGCTCCAGTCTCGATTAATCCTCTTATTGATTCAGGCAATGCCACCCTTGATTTAATCGAATCACTGGCCGAATTCAACGGAGATAGTACTGCTTACCCGGCATGGCGAACAGTAGCCCATTTCGCAACAAACACTTATACAGAGTGATCAGAAAAATACTACATAGCTATGGGTATAAATTACTGGCAGTGCTAATGCCACATTATCAGCATTTAACACAGTGCTTAACTTTAAGGCGATCATAGCAAGACTCGACCAAACTTATTCAGATAAGACGCCGATTCACGTGCTGAAGAATGAACTAAGCATTCTAAGGCAGAATAATTTATCTATTATTGATTATTATGACTTAGTTGACAAGCAGTTAACTCTCATAATTAATAAACAAACAATGACACACAGTGCAAATTATGACCTTATTGATGGTCTTAACGAGCGCGCAAGGGAAAATGCTCTTAGACTTTTCATTTCCGGACTTCGTCGTCCTATATGTGATATTATTTTCTCGTCGAAACCATCAGATCTTCCTACTGCCTTGGCAGTCGCACAAGAACTCGAAATGAATCATAAACGTTACGAGTTTGCACGCACATTTTCAAATTCCCACATTTCCAGAACGATGTCGAATTACAACGATCCAGTAGAACTGCAGGGCAATCTCGCCAATTTAATCAACATCAATCTAATAATCCTGGCGTAGCGGAAAAACATACTCGTGACCATATATGGTATACGGATTCAACACGGTCACGACTAGGGAAATTTCAAAGAATAAACCACTTGTCAGACTTATCATTAGAATCCTTAAGTGAAATAGGAACAGATAAATACGCTTCTAATGATTATGGTGATGATGATCAAATCGCAAATGATACCAATTCTTACGAGGTTAATTTTTTAGAATAAAGTCGCTCTTGCCAATTATTACAAAAAAAAAAAAAAAAAAAACAGTAAATGGACAAGAGCTGCGATTATTATTAGACAAAGGTACTTCCAAAAATTTTATTAAAAATTTACCTTACTTAAAAGGAAACTCCATTTCAAGTGAAATCAGTTAACGGTGTAAATATAATAAAGGAATATTGCAAAGTTGATGTCCTAGGGAAAACATCTACATTTTTTTATCCTACCTAGCCTCAACACATTTGATGCAATTGTAGGATACGATTTCTTAAAAGAAATAGGAGCTAAGCTAGACACTGTAAATAATATTTTGCTGCACAAAAACGGTCAGGAAAAAATTAAGCATTTTTCTTGCAAACAAGTTAACTCGTTGACTATAGATGAAGATCACGCGTTCCGTCACACCTTTTAGACCGATTTCATAATATCATAAAAAACAATATTAACGCTTTCGCCGAACCTAATAGGGCATTGCCCTATAACACTAATGTCAAAGCGACTATTCGTACTACAATAAAAGAACCAATTTACACACGAAGCTATCCATATCCAATTTCCGCTTCAGAATTCATTAATAACGAAATAAAAACTTTGCTTCGAGACGGTATTATTCGAAAATCATGTTCTCCCTATAATTCACCAGTACATGTCGTTAGTATCCTATACCTGATACTTCTGGTATCTTGGCTAATTTGGGAAATTCAGAATATTTTACTACATTAGACCTGAAATCAGGTTTCCATCAAATTGAGATGGATAGCAAAGGTATACAGTGTAAATAATGGGAAATATGAATTTTGTCGAATGCCATTTGGCCCACACAAAGTGCATGCTATTCCTAACTATAAAACGCCAAGCACACTCCGATCACTTCGATCATTCTTAGGGCTTTCTGGATATTATCGTAGGTTTATCCGAGACTATGCCGCAATTGTTAAGCCGTTAACCAAATATCTTCGTGGTGATAACGGGCACATTGGAAGCTCTATTTGCATTTGAACGAATAAAGCAAATATTGGCGTCTGAAGACGTTCTTCTTTCCTATCCTGACTTCAATAAACCGTTTTAACTGTCAACAGATGCCTCATCAAGCGCTTTGGGTGCAGTATTGTCCCAAAACGGAAGCCATTGTTTGGTCCCTAAAAGCGCTTCGTCATTATCTTTATGGAATTAAGGATATCCATATATTTACGGATCATCAGCCATTGACGTACGCCATATCGGATAAGAATCCAAATGCAAAAATTAAAAGGTGGCGCGCATTTATTGAAGAATTTGATCCTAAGTTTTTCTATACCTAAACCAAGGAAGGAAAATAAAGTTGCGGACGCTCTTTCGTGGCAATATGTTAACAATTCAACAGAGTTGCAAACAAACAATACGGTACATAGTGAAATTTCTTTGACAAGCGTCATTAAGACTACCCAGTATCCGGTAAACCAATTTATGAATCAATTCATACTAACGAAGTCAAACTATTTCAGCAAACAAACAAAAGTTATGTTTCAAAAACATTTACGTCATACCATACATTTTAATTCAGTTGAAAACTTAGTTAAGTGTTTGAAAGATATTGTGAATCCAAGCGTAACGAACGCCATTTGTTGTGACCTACCGACATTAGCACTCATACAAAACACTACAGTTTCACATTACAGTTTGCCCGCACTAAATTCTTACACACTGAAAAGATGGTTATTGATCTAATAAATAAAAATGACCAGAGTATTACTTTCCTGAGCTTAGAAAGGTCTTAAAATCAATCGTAACCAATTGCAAAATCTATATAAAAAACAAATATCAAAGAAAGCCTCCTAAGCCAGAGACTGGTAAAACACCAATCCCCAAGTATTCGGGGGAAATACTTCATATTGACATTTTTATAACAGATAAAAAGCTCTTCCTAACTTACATCGATAAGTTTTCGAAATTTGCAATAGTAAAACCCATAGTTTCTCGATCATCTGTCGATATTAAAGACGCATTGTTAGAAATACTAGGTCGGTACAGAAGTACAAGAATAACAGTTTCGGATAACGAAAAAGCTTTCCACTCTAATTTGATTAAAAGTTTACTTAAAAGTTTCAATAGAGCAATTTTTTGTTCCTACACTCCACAGCCAAAGTAATGGACAAATCGAAAGATTTCATTCGACTCTATTAGAGATAGCCAGGTGTATAGAAGCACAACATCAAATAGCGGAAGCTACTGATCTAATTTTATTAGCAACCCATAGATATAATAGACGCATTCACTCCGTAATAAATGCAAAACCAATCGATGTAATTCATAATTGTCCCCCCTCCAGGATCAGAAAGAAATAAGTAGAAAACTAATTTTCGCACAAGAGAAAACACTTCAATGTCTCAACGAAAATGCGTCTACTAAAACGTACAAGCCAGGTGAAAAGGTATTTTTACGAAGGAATAAGCGTATAGGAAACAAGTTCCAGAAAATAAATGTTATAAAAAAAGACTTAGCTCCTCATAGAAGGAAGAAAGGTCCATAAAAGTGATCTGCGTTAATACTCCATTTTTTTTCTCTTTCTCCTCTGTTCTTTTTCTCCTTAGTATAATTTTTGCACTTTTTCGGCCATCAACGACCAGAATCATCGATTAGAGCACAGCCCATATTATACCGATTATACTTGGTGAAGTAGCAATATTTGAAAATTTCACGTACATCGTGCATACCACTAATCTTACCGAGTACGAACTAATGGCTCAGGAGAGTACAGTGATACTCACTGAAATACCCGATGCAGAAAGTAAATATGAAATTATTAAACAACAAATGGAGGAAATTTCAAATATTCTGCACATTCTGGAAGTCCCCAAACGATTTACTAGATCAATCGACTTTATAGGATCCGCCTTAAAATTTATAGCAGGGACACCGGATCACAGCGATTATGAATTACTTCTAACAAAGGAAAATTTTTTTATAATTGAAAATAGCAACAAACAGATAGAAATAAATTCCCAACTACAAGAGAAAATTAATGAGGTCACAGATCAAATAAATGCATTAACCCATCATATTAAGGGAAACTCAATTTCAAAATTCGATAAGCAATCACTTCTCTTAGATTGCCTTTTAAATAGAAATATTTATATCATATCTCATTTAAATAATATTGTTTTATCAGTTGTATTTTAGACAATATTGAAATAAACAACCTAATCCATCTTCAAAATATACCTATTAACGTCAATAATTTGTTATCTGCTTATAAAGTAAAGATTTTACAAAATTCTAATGTAATTCATTACGCACTAAGAATACCTAAAATAAATGAAATTTTTTAAGTATCTATCCTGTAAGTCATAATAATAAAATAATTAAGTTACATGTAAGTAAAGCAGCAAAATGTATGTAAATGCATCAATTAATAAGATATGTGTACCTCTTTGATTAAAATACCAAGGCCTTGTCAAATTCATTCTCATTACAATTTAATCATTGATATTGTTTAATGTGTAGCTCTTCATATTGATTTGGCAAGACGATTAAATAAAGAACAGCAAATTTGGCAGATAAAGTCTTAACAATATGGTCGCAATCACCTGTCAAAGTTCGGAAAGCAGATTATGTTTTTTAGTGGGGCCCGCTGTCATACTTCAAACAAAAAAGTGGCATTTGATGTTTTGATGTATGTAAGTGTTTTCAAATCTGGCATCCCTAAAAACCTGCTAAAAACAATCCAAAAGAACTCCTTTCTAGTTCGAATATAATAGACTTTCTAAAAATATCTATGTAGGCCTCCGATGCTCTGGCTATCCAGCTAACTTTTAATCTCAATTATAAGGTAGACTTTAAAAATAAATAGTAAATAAAAAATGCGTGTCAGTGTACGGGTACCAAGAACAGAATCTAGGCACTATCGGATCGTCGTGAGGCAGCTGATTTAGTTGCAAATGTAGGGTTCTATTAAAATTAAATGTGTACACTGTATACTGAAGGCTATATTAAATTTGTTTTTTGTTTGTAAAACGTCATAAGCTTTCGCAAAATATAGAAAAAAAGAAAAATATGTAAATAAAATGGTATGGTCTAAAAGGAAAACTTTAACGCTTTTCCTACTCCTACTAATGGCATCGGTGATGTTCGCTGTTTTATCTATTCATTGGGCGTGTCAAGAACTACTAAGAATTGAAAAAGATACGGAAAAACAGAAATATTCCAATGAAAATTGGTCAAGATCTATGGTCTACTTTTTCTCAGTGAGTTACGGCACTGCACTTGGTATGGCTCAAGATTTAATAGAATTCTTTTCGAATGGTGATACAAGGATCTATATTTTACAGGCTGCCTTTGGTTTCGAATATTCCATTCGAAAATGGTTTGGTCCCATGCGTTAATACATATAGCAACGTATACTCTTATGTACGGTTCGATGCGGGACTTGTATGAAGGAATTAAGAAACGGGACGATGAAGAACAATGGAAGATTACGGTAAACGAGTATCTCATGGAAATGGCCATTCTACCGTTATATTTCTTGCAGGTAACATTTTAGTGTTGTCTTCCCACACTCATACATGTTATTATGCGCACATACGTTAGCTTAGCGCCACTCATATAAGATCTCTTGATTGTGTATCAAAGTCTTTTCAAAATCAGCTAACAACATCACATGCACATACTTTAAGGAATCAGGTATGTTCCCGTACTTTCTGTGCTAAAATTCGCAGCTTGCTGTATTTTTAAGAGTGGGGGTAAAATCCTCTCCGAGAAATACATTTACATCAACTTTTCTTACCAGGCAACAACATTTTTGCCCAAAGCAATTCATATAGCATTAGGCAAATTCTTACTCTCTCGTGAGCGCTCTCTTTTGTGAAAAACTACAAGAAATCTATGCACGCGAACAGCTTTGTGTAAAAATTCGCTGTTTTGAGAGTACGCGAACAGACCATAAGTACTTCCTTCTTGGTCTTGCACAGATGATGTTCCTAATTTAGATATAAATGTATGTATGTATAACTTATTGCATAACAAACAAATTCATTAGATTATCGCGTCATTTATTTTGGTGGGATTTATTAGAGGGAAAACTCCGAAACAATACGGTTTTCAGGCTGGTTTGCATGCATTTTTTGGAATATTCGTATTTTACGCAAGTGAAACTGCAGGATTCTTAGGATATCATAAGTTGATTAGGTAAGATCCATAACATGACTAACTCGAGCAATAAGTATAAGATTTTAATGAGAGTTCCATTCATTGCAGGAGGTTTAACTGGAAATTTAACATTCCCGCGAGTTGTGGTTGCATATCTATGCTGTTCTCTTTTGCAATTACCAGTTATTTGTTGCTGAATCCCAACTTTGATTGGAGAAGAGTAAATAGACTTGTATGTTTTGTTATTTGTCTTTCTTTGTGATTTGGTTATCTAGTAATATGTATTTTGTTTTTAATTTAGATACGAATGGGAGACCTTCCGCAGGTAAAATTATCTAAGTACACATACTCGTACATATCCGCACCAATATGATATGAAAACGGCACATAATGGTCGAATTGTAGGATTTGGAGATCCCAAAGGAAGGTGTCTGGGATATTCAAATCTGTAGATCTCGCGGGAAGGATTAAGTGGTCGGGCAGAAAAGGTTATCTCAGTCTGTCTACTGTTGTCCATGTGTCGTACAGTTAAGGCAAAGGGGCAGCTCATATATATCCTTTTAGCTTTGCATTATCCGGTTTTTACGCAATGCGAAAGCTTTCCTATTCCTGGCAGCCCAACCTAAATTGGATTTGAATTCTCGAATACATAAATACATTTTATAAAGTTTTTTTTATAGATACGCAGTGACTTTGAAACAAATATTAATCAAATAAATATTTTATATAGCTCAAGACAAAAAGAAGGGCCAGCAAAAGTCGCGGAGATCGCGGTAGTACCCGACCAAGAGTACGTAAATAAAATTTGTAATTTTATATTGATATGCATGTACAAGTATGTATATTTATTTAATTAGTTGTAAGTTACCTACATGTAATAATACAAACTCTGCCCTCGACTTCGTACGTGCAGACCACTGATGCCCTGTTTTTTTTTTAACTTTTTTCTACCCCAGCTTGTTGTACAAAATTATAATAGGTCTTTTGCCTTACTTTCTGCACTAAAAATTGTAAATTATCAAATTCCAAAGAATAAAGGTAAGAATCTATCAGCGCGAGGCAAATATTCGTCATGGAACGCGTGAAGCAGCAATTGTTACCCACGATTTCCATTAGAGATTTTAAATTACAACCTACGCGTTTTAATCTGTTGGAATGTCTTAGGAGGACCTGCAATATTCATATATCCTTTCTTTAAATTTTCATTTTACTCTTTACAGCCAACACAAACTCCACTCAGAAAAAAACAAATTTCCAAATTCGACAAATATTACGATTCTTACTAAATTGAGTGGGTAAGAATTCGTAGGTTTTGTCACGGAGGGTGTATAAGAAAGTTATGCACGCAGAGATGAGAAACAAAAAGCATAAGTAACAAAGAAACTGAATTTATTTGAATTAAGTATAGAGTCGTTACACTGCCAAGGAGAACCAAAAGAAAGAGAGAGTAAGTAGAAGAGTAAGTGTATTTATACAAAAATGAAACGTCAATTGTCGAATTGAATTGCCGCCTTCCAGCGACACCACATTCAAAATGTTGGCTGCACTGATGGGGTTCAGGAACACAGCCATCACCGACGTTCACGTGAATAACAAATCATTCACAAACAGAGGGGAAAGGTTTTACTCTCTCGTGTGCTTTCTCTTTTACGATTGTTTTGTGTTAAGGAAGGGCTGGCACTAGAATTCGTAACAATTCGTACAAATAATGGAACGGACCTACATATATTAACATTACAAATAACCTATATTAGATAGTCCACTTCGAGGGATCTTCTCCTTAACCTAAAAATTTTACACTGCTGAGCGAAAATGTGCTAGTGATTTTCACAGATAGTGATTTTCCCTAACCCATTCTCGTTCACCAGTGTAAAAGGTTGTAGATTTTCTCACTAAGAGCCTGTTTAGATGATGACTTTTGACTACGTAGTAAAGAGTAATGGCGTGTCTACATGATATAGTGCTCACTCCTGCACTACTTTGATAAAGTTTAGTGGGGGAATGAGTAAATTGTAACACTTCTGTATTTTTAGTTTGTTCTCTCGTCCAAGTACTTATTTTAATGCGCGAACCACCCTGCTCAACGATCGAACTAGTAATGATAAAATGGAATAGGGACGGAAAATTTCGGATGTAGAACGCGACTCTCATCGATTTTTATATTTGCTTCATGACTCTCCCCCTCTCTTTACCCCTCACTCTTCTTACCCACAAACTACCGACATAGCCGAGTCATCTAAGCTCTAATCTCTCGAAGTGGGCTATCTAATATAGGTTATTTGTGATTAATACCAACAAATTGTCTGTAAAAGACTATGCAAAAAACATAAAACCCTCTAGAATGTCCCGTGGCGAAGTAACTAAAATAATAAAACTTAGACTCGGTCACAGCACATACATCCACGAACACTACATAAACAAAAATAAATCATCTCATTGCAGCTACTATAACTAATCTCAAATAAGCATCCACCATATCCTCGTCGAATGATCGGCCTTCCACAGCGAAAGACTCAGAAAGACTCTGGAGTGTCCCGCCAGATGATTGTTGTTTAATTTAAATGTTAAATCCTCTCTAACTATAATATGGTGTATTTTTCTCCTCAAATGTAAGCATCAACTAATAACTCCAGATATGTGTACCTCTTTGATTAAAATACCAAGGCCTTGTCAAATTCATTCTCATTACAATTTAATCATTGATATTGTTTAATGTGTAGCTCTTCATATTGATTTGGCAAGACGATTAAATAAAGAACAGCAAATTTGGCAGATAAAGTCTTAACAATATGTTTTTTAGTGGGGCCCGCTGTCATACTTCGTCGTGAGGCAGCTGATTTAGTTGCAAATGTAGGGTTCTATTAAAATTAAATGTGTACACTGTACACTGAAGGCTATATTAAATTTGTTTTTTGTTTGTAAAACGTCATAAGCTTTCGCAAAATATAGAAAAAAAGAAAAATATGTAAATAAAATGGTATGGTCTAAAAGGAAAACTTTAACGCTTTTCCTACTCCTACTAATGGCATCGGTGATGTTCGCTGTTTTATCTATTCATTGGGCGTGTCAAGAACTACTAAGAATTGAAAAAGATACGGAAAAAGAGAAATATTCCAATGAAAATTGGTCAAGATCTATGGTCTACTTTTTCTCAGTGAGTTACGGCACTGCACTTGGTATGGCTCAAGATTTAATAGAATTCTTTTCGAATGGTGATACAAGGATCTATATTTTACAGGCTGCCTTTGGTTTCGAATATTCCATTCGAAAATGGTTTGGTCCCATGCGTTAATACATATAGCAACGTATACTCTTATGTACGGTTCGATGCGGGACTTGTATGATGGAATTAAGAAACGGGACGATGAAGAACAATGGAAGATTACGGCGGAGGAGAATCTCATGGAAATGGTCATTCTACCGTTATATTTCTTGCAGGTAACATTTTAGTGTTGTCTCCCCACACTCATACATATCCATTATTATGCGCACATACGTTAGCTTAGCGCCACTCATATAAGATCTCTTGATTGTGTATCAAAGTCTTTTCAAAATCAGCTAACAACATCACATGCACATACTTTAAGGAATCAGGTCTGTTCCCGTACTTTCTATGCTAAAATTCGCAGCTTGCTGTATTTTTAAGAGTGGGGGTAAAATTCTCTCCGAGAAATACATTTACATCAAATTTTCTTGCCAGACAACAACAACACAACCATTTGACAGAACTCATATTTTTACCCAAAGAAATTCATATAGCATTGGGCAGATTCTTACTCTCTATCCACGCGAACTGCTTTGTGTAAAAATTCGTAAAAATTCGCTGTTTTGAGAGAGTACGCGAACAGACCATAAGTACTTCCTTATGCACAGATGATGTTCCTAATTTAGACAACCAGATATAAATGTATGTATTTATAACTAATTGCATAACAAACAAATTCATTAGATTATCGCGTCATTTATTTTGGTGGGATTTATTAAAGGGAAAACTCCGAAACAATACGGTTTTCAGGCTGGTTTGCATGCATTTTTTGGAATATTGGTATTTTACGCAAGTGAAGCTGCAGGATACTTAAAATATCATAAGCTGATTAGGTAAGATCCATAACATGACTTACTCGAGCAATAAGTATAAGATTTTAATGAGAGTTCTATCCATTGCAGGAAGATAGGCTGGAAATTCAACGTTCCCGCGAATTGTGGTTGCATATCTATTTTGTTCTCTTTTGTAATTACCAGTTATTTGTTGCTGAATCCCAACTTTGATTGGAGAAGAGTAAATAGACTTGTATGTTTTGTTATTTGTCTTTCTTTGTGATTTGGTTATCTAGTAATATGTATTTTGTTTTTAATTTAGATACGAATGGGAGACCTTCCGCAGGTAAAATTATCTAAGTACACATACTCGTACATATCCGCACCAATATGATATGAAAACGGCACATAATGGTCGAATTGTTGGATTTGGAGATCCCAAAGGAAGGTGTCTGGGATATTCAAATCTGTAGATCTCGCGGGAAGGATTAAGCGGTCGGGCAGAAAAGGTTATCTCAGTCTGTCTACTGTTGTCCATGTGTCGTACAGTTAAGGCAAAGGGGCAGCTCATATATATCCTTTTAGCTTTGCATTATCCGGTTTTTACGCAATGCGAAAGCTTTCCTATTCCTGGCATCCCAACCTAAATTGGATTTGAATTCTCGAATACATAAATACATTTTATAAAGTTTTTTTTATAGATACGCAGTGACTTTGAAACAAATATTAATCAAATAAATATTTTATATAGCTCAAGACAAAAAGAAGGGCCAGCAAAAGTCGCGGAGATCGCGGTAGTACCCGACCAAGAGTACGTAAATAAAATTTGTAATTTTATATTGATATGCATGTACAAGTATGTATATTTATTTAATTAGTTGTAAGTTACCTACATGTAATAATACAAACTCTGCCCTCGACTTCGTACGTGCAGACCACTGATGCCCTGTTTTTTTTTTTAACTTTTTTCTACCCCAGCTTGTTGTACAAAATTATAATAGGTCTTTTGCCTTACTTTCTGCACTAAAAATTGTAAATTATGAAATTCCAAAGAATAAAGGTAAGAATCTATCAGCGCGAGGCAAAAATTCGTAAAGTCATGAAACGCGTGAAGCAGCAATTGTTACCCACGATTTCCATTAGAGATTTTAAATAACAACCTACGCGTTTTAATCTGTCTGAATGTCTTAGGAGGGCCTGCAATATTCATTTAATATAAATTCTTTAAATTTTCACTTTACTCTTTACAGCCAACACAAACTCCACTCAGAAAAAAACAAATTTCCAAATTCGACAAATATTACGATTCTTACTAAATTGAGTGGGTAAGAATTCGTAGGTTTTGTCACGGAGGGTGTATAAGAAAGTTATGCACGCAGAGATGAGAAACAAAAAGCATAAGTAACAAAGAAACTGAATTTATTTGAATTAAGTATAGAGTCGTTACACTGCCAAGGAGAACCAAAAGAAAGAGAGAGTAAGTAGAAGAGTAAGTGTATTTATACAAAAATGAAACGTCAATTGTCGAATTGAATTGCCGCCTTCCAGCGACACCACATTCAAAATGTTGGCTGCACTGATGGGGTTCAGGAACACAGCCATCACCGACGTTCACGTGAATAACAAATCATTCACAAACAGAGGGGAAAGGTTTTACTCTCTCGTGTGCTTTCTCTTTTACGATTGTTTTGTGTTAAGGAAGGGCTGGCACTAGAATTCGTAACAATTCGTACAAATAATGGAACGGACCTACATATATTAACATTACAAATAACCTATATTAGATAGTCCACTTCGAGGGATCTTCTCCTTAACCTAAAAATTTTACACTGGTGAGCGAAAATGTGCTAGTGATTTTCACTAACCCATTCTCGTTCACCAGTGTAAAAGGTTGTAGATTTTCTCCCTAAGAGCCTGTTTAGATGATGACTTTTGACTACGTAGTAAAGAGTAATGTCGTGTCTACATGCTATAGTGCTCACTCCTGCACTTCTTTGATAAAGTTTAGGGGGGGAATGAGTAAATTGAAACACTTCTGTATTTTTTGTTTGTTCTCTCGTCCAAGTACTTATTTTAATGCGTGAACTACCCTGCTCAACGATCGAACTATACTCTGTCCAACATAAATTGTCAGTACTGGGAAGATAGGGATTTTTGCCTCTCATTCGCACTCTTTTGTTTTCCGTAAGGTGCTAGTCTAACAAAAGCTCTTACAGGGTTGCCGCAGTATCATTTCAAACTGTGAAAGAATATTAGGTAGGGTTACCGTCCCGTTTTTTTAAGTTTGAAATTTTCATTGAATTTTTTTTATTTCCAAACCACTCCTGAAATAAAGTTATGTACATACTCTTCTTCTGTGTTCTGTTGAGATAAGCGTAAGGGTATAAGATGGGCAAATTGACCTGCTTCTGAAATATTTCATTATTCATTGTTGGTCAAAAATATCTTTTTTCGAATTTATGCATATACACTGGCGGCATTATTGAAGTTTTTTTTTGATTCATGAGAGGCGAATCGGCAAAAGTCCCATTTTTTATCCATTGAAATGCAAAAATTGTCAATTAATTTTCTTATAATGGCTAACTAATATTGAAAGCTGTCAATCCTTTTCGTTGATTAAACAAATTATGTAGAACAATGCTGAAAAATTTTAAATTATTCACTCACTGCATTGCTTGAAAGTAAAAAGCAAACATCCTATTTCAATTTCGTAACTAAATTTTAATCGATTTTCAACACATTAAAAGAAATAATATATCAGAGCAAAACAAGATGGTAACACTTATCAAAAATAACTTTTTTCAAAGCTCTAAAACCAAAAGCTCCTCAATAGAAACGAGTAACAAAACGGACACTGGTAACTATGAATGCACATCAATATAAATAGGGGTTGAAATGCAGCAGCCAATCAGGGCACATCCAGCTGTGCGCTGTTCGATCTACGTCAGATACAAATGGATACTCACAGGCGGGTATACACATTTTATGCGGGGTTTCTCTCAATTTAAAATATGACACGCTACTGATCTCTAAAAAGCTCTCCCATAAGACGTGTACTGACAATTTATGTTGGACAGAGTATTGTAATGATAATATGGAATAGGGACGCAGCATTTCGGATGTAGAACGCGACTCTCATCTCTAACTGTAACGAGTTTGGCTGTGTTTTGCTTCTGCTCCTAAATCTTTTATACTTTTATACTTTTATACACCTTGGAATCCTAAATCAACTTGTGTTGTGTCCTAACCGATTTTTTTTCCACGGTTTCTAATAACACACGAATTTCTTTGCATTTTGTAATTTTCTGCTTTAAAAGAAAATTAAGTAATAGTTAAACATAATTATAAACTCATATTTACTTTGTGTTTTTGTTTGCTGTGTGGAGTGTAATATTTTTTATTTTGCATCTCACTTCATCGCATACAGTTTTTAGCTGTCTGACTCATTTATCCCGGTGAGTTAAAATATTAGTGGATGTTCTGCCTTTGAAGCAATTTTCTGGTGCTACACTCATCATATTTTACGGTTTTCTTTTCATGAGCTTCTTTTACCTCTACATCTGAGTGAAAAGTTATTTTATCCATCAGTTGGAGTGTATTTGGTGTTTTATCCGCGTGAGTACAACTTTTAGTGTATGCTCTGCCGCTAAGCAAGGTTGATATTCACAATATTCATTTCATTCATCTTTTATTCGAACCTCATCGAGTTCATCAACCACATCATCTGCAGAATGCATTGGTTGCTGTACCTGGAAGGTTGATATTCACCACACCTTATATTTTGCCACAAACCACCATCGTTTACCATAATTGGTTGCTGTACCTGCTATATACAGAGCTGCCAATTTAATATTGTAGTATTTTATATTTCCTGTGATGGCTGCCTGAAATTGTTCCATACTATGTGTGTGGCGCTTTCACCGAGAACTGGCGATGACTTACGCAACTCTACACCTAACGGCCTCCAGTGGTTCTGTGTTCAGTGCCGTAAATTTTCATAATCTGCGCTTTTGAGACTTCTTGATGAATGCAAAGGCCCCTCGAAGCTTATTTTGGCAGAGCTAGATCGTTTGCAAGTGCATTTTAAAAAGCACCTTGAGTCTTGCGACAAGCTCTATGATCTTGCTTGTTACAATGCAGATACATTGAATGCAAGCTGCATTTATAAAAAGTCAACAAAGCGGACTTATTAATTTCATCTGATGTCACTAATACGATTGCATCACTTAATTCACGAACTGATCACGGAGCCACTTCGAGTTCATCGCTTCTAGTTGGAGAACCCCTCGTGAGTTACCCATAACTCCTGTTCCTGTGGAGAGTTTAAATATTCCCTCCCCTATAATGCCGTTCCTGCCTGCGGGTTCACCGCTGATACCTGTACGTCAAGAATCGCCATCATCTGTCAATCTTGTGGTAGTCAAAAGGCCTCCTCGTAAAACAATATTCATTTCGAGACATTCTTCTGCTACCAACGTGGACGATATACTGAGATATATTGCCAGCAAAACTTCGGTGCCAATATCATCTCTTAAATGCATCAAGTATAACTTTAATGAACCTCGTCAAATAGCATCGTTTAAATTACTAACTCCTGATGCCCACTTCGAAATGCTACTTTCCAACGACTTTTGACCTGATGGAACTTTAGTTTATGAATATGTTTCTCGAACTAGAAATGCATCATCAATCAACAGATCTGTAGCTGCAACTGCAACGCATCCAAAAAACGATTAGGTATCTCTAAAACTTTAAGTATGATCTCAAAACATAACTATTCTTTGTACTATCAAAACGTAGGTGGTATGAGAACCAAATTTAAGGAACTATATCTTTCATCTTCTTCTTTTGATTTTGATATTATAGTTTTTACTGAAACATGGCTTTTAGACAGCCACTTTACAGCCGAATTCATAAGTGGCTCCTCTTTTAATGTATTTCGCAAAAATCGCTGCGTGAACACTACAGTTCGATCAATTAATTTTAAAAATTTTCTTTTCACCTGACTTTGATCTTTTTCTGATCGTTAGCATCATCGCTACCTCCTGGTAGCCCTTTAGAACTTTATAAGTTACATTATGATAATTGTCGAACTCTATTTGATGACTTAAAACCACATCAACATGTAATGTTCACCGGTGATTTCAACATGGCGGATATTGTATGGGAGTTGAATAAATTTGATAGTTATCTATCTCCTCTTAATGTAACTAATGAGCAAGAAATCGAACTTATAGACTTCTTTAGTCAGTATGACTTAGTTCAGATTAATCCTAATAAAAACAGTTTTGATAATGTTCTTGATCTTATGTTTGTCGATAAAGAATTAGTTGTTAATATTGAATTAGCTGATTCTCCCATTCTCAAAAATTTCATATTTCATAATGCCTTTCTAGTGGATTTCTCAATCTATCATTATCAGAGAACTTCTAGTATTCACAAATTTCGCAGACTTCAATAAAGCTGATTTTGTTGCAATGAACAATTATTTACAATCGGTATCATGGAATAATATTTTACCATCTTTAGACTTAAATACTATGTATGACACTTTTTTCTCTTTTAATATCTCTTATTGATCTTTTCGTGGCAATTAAAGAAAATTGGCGTTATGTGGACAACCAGTCTGGTTTAATAGGAGGCTGTTGAATCTAAAAAAATAAGAAAAATAAGGCCTATAAGATAAATCGAATATGGAATTAAAGTCTTAAAAGGAATTTGATGTTCTTAATAAGTTCTTATACAGATCATACATATTATCTTGCGAAAACGGATTAAAATCTAATAGTAAGTATTTTTGGAATTTTATTAATTCCAAAAGAAACACTAATGGGCTACCAAACCTTATGTATTTTAAGGACTCTTCATCTGATGACACTGGAACTATTTGTGATTTTTTTGCGGACTATTTTAGTTCAGTTTATAGCCTTAATTATGGCCCCGACTCTTTTTCAAACTTGGAATCTATATTTGATCTGGGTGTTTTGCAATTTGACAGACTTGATATTGAAATAGCTCTTACTGAGCTCAAAGGAATATCAAGTAAAGGTCCGGATTGCATTCCACCTATCTTACTAAAAAATTGCGCAACTTCTCTTTCTCTTCCACTTTAGCTTATCCTTTGCAAATCAATTGCGTCTGGAAATTTCGTGGATATTTGGAAAGTATCGCACATTGTTCCGATATACAAATCCGATTGAAAACAGAATGTCTGCAATTACCGTCCTATTTGTAAAATTCCTTCTACATATAGCTAAATTGTTTGAAAAGTTAATTAACTTTTATTGCTTTATTGCAGGAAGTGATTTTTAATTGTCGAGATTTTTAAAGACTGGGTTTTCTTGTATTTTATCTTATTTCCATGTATGACTTAAGAATTAATTGCTTTATTACAGGATGTACGACATTTAGTTCCATTCTCGTACAAAAACATAATACAGGGGGGATGGTCTTTGAGTTCTTATTTCGTTGCCAAAAAATAGATACAGTTTTTTTTCGATCCCTGGGTGTTAAGACGGGTAGTTTTTTAAGAACTGTTTTCAAAGTGTTGTGCAATTTGTATTTTTAAATCGTTAATTTTGTGCTCAGTAGTAATAAATGGCTTCCAAATCATCCAAAGACTTAAGTGCCCGAAAAAAAAAAGAAATTGTTGACGCGACAAAAAAATTAAATGAAAATTTCAATCTAAAGAAATAGGACGGTAACCCTACATAATATTCTTTCACATTTTTCCTATTTTGAAAGAAAGTTAAAGCAAAGGAGAAAGGGAGGGATACTCCTATTCCCTCCAACTCATCCAGCCCTCAAAAGTGTCCAGTGGCTAAAATACTACTGGAATTAAACAAGAACGTGGCCGCCGCCAGTTCAGCAAACGTAATGAAATTTTTGGAGTCGGGGGATCCGCAGCAAGAGGTGCCTTTTATGGCTCCTAACAGACGGCACAAGACAAACTCCTCCTAACAAACCACAGTTAAGAAGCGGTAAACATCACTCAGCCGTCGATTTTTTTTTTTTTTTTTTTTTTCTCCGAGGGTAGGTGAAAATCTTCAAAAAGACACTATGAGGATCGCCAGCGCGTGCTCATAGTAGTGTGGGATTCTTACCCACTAAAAAACCTCCCTTCAACAAACTATTGTATTTGTTGGTTTTTATTGTTAATACAACTAAGTGTTCGACTTATCAAGCTGATTTCTTCTCACGAAATAAGAACATTTGGCAGGTTAGCTTCCCATTAGAAACTCCTGCTAGTTCCGCAGTTTAGACGCGGTTACTTATCGCGCCAGGTCTAGAGGTTTAGTTCTTTGAAGACGGCGCAGTAGATTACTTTCATCCAAAACTTGAAGGACTGTGATATTAACGTGACTTTCTAGTCGAATTTTATGCTTTTTCGCGTAGTTTCTAATTTCATCTACGATTGTTTTAATGCCGAGATCTCTGTGGATATCGTTAATTCTAATATACCATGGCGCATTAACAATTCCTCTTAGCACTTTGTTTTCAAAGGTTTGTAGAATATTTATATTACTTATTTTGGTACAACCCCTGAGTTGTATACCATAAGTCCATACTGGTTTTAGCACTTGCTTGTACAAAAGCAGTTTGTTCTCTATATTAAGTTTGGAATATTTTCCAAGTAACCAATGCATATCTCTATATTTATTTTCTAGTTCTTTGCGTTTTTTCTTTACATGCGATTTCCATTTAAGCTTTGCATCAAGTGTCATTCCAAGGTATTTAGCCTCGTTTACGAACGGAATTTGAACCGAGTTCGAAAAAATTGGCAAAATCAAAAAATTGATTTTCTTATTAGTAAAATTTATATGCACAGATTTGGTCTCATTAAGTGCGATTCGCCAAATCATTTACTCTATCCAATGCCTCTTGCAATTTTTCGGTAGTCTCTTCGAACGTTTTACCTACTGCCAATATAGCAGTATCGTCGGCGAAAGTGGCTAACTTCGTTCCTTCCACTTGCGGTATATCAAGAGTGTATAGTAGATATAAAAGTGGACCAAGAACACTTCCTTGCGGCACCCCAGCCATTATTTCCTTAAAATCCGAATATTCATTTCCACATTTGACACGGAATACTCTATTCGTAAGGTAGTTTCTTAGAATATTATATAAGTGTTCTGGCAAAACTTGTCGTAATTTAAATTTTAAGGCTTCGTGCCAGACCTTGTCAAAAGCTTGAGAAACGTCAAGGAATACGCTTGAACAAATCTTTTTTTCTTCAAGAGATCTTTCGATTACATCTGTTATTCTATGAACTTGTTCAACTGTAGAATGCTTACTTCTGAATCCGAATTGATGATCCGGAATGAGACGCATTTCTTCTATTATCGGCTGTATTCGTCCAATCAATATTCTCTCGAATACTTTGGATATAATTGGAAGAAGTGAAATTGGTCTATATGACGATTTTTCAGTTGGTGGTTTACCGGGCTTAAAAACCATTATCACTTCCACTACTTTTCATTGGCTGGGAATATGTTCAAGTCTAAACGCGGCGTTTATAATAAAGAGAAGCTTAATTAAAGCTTTTCTTGGCAGTGCCTTAAGAACCTCTCCCGTGATTAAGTCGTATCCAGGAGCTTTCTTGGGTTTGAGTTTCTTAATTTCTTCCTTAAGTTCGGTTAGTGTTGCATATCTTATTGCAATATTGTCTATATCCGACGTATTTGCATCTTGAGCAAGAGCTTGTCCATCAAATGGCTTAAAAGTATCTTCCAAATGCATTGCAAAAATTTGTGCTTTTTCTTTATCATGCCTGGACCATTCGTATTGAAATTTCCTGATTGGTGCGGTTTGTATTATAGGCTTTTTAATACCTTTTATAGCTTTCTAAAGCGAATAATTCGAATCTTTTTCTGCCGATAAGCTTTCAAGGTAAGTTTCTATTTCTTTATTTTTTAGATCTTTAATAGCCTTTTTTAGTGAGTTGCACAACCGATTAAGGTGTGATTTATGCTGCGGAGCCCGACTTTGTTGCCATTTTTTACGCGCTTTTCTCTTTTCCTTAATCATCTCTTGTATTTCCACGGGATAAGTTTAAACATTACTGACCGGCGTTTTCTTTTGCTTTGGAGTATTTTTCCACGCGGCACTTTGTAAGATTTCAACGAACCGATCAACTTCTATTTCAAGTTCATACGGTGTTTTAAGAGATACCCTCAGATCGATATTTACTTCTATATCTTTTTTGAAGTTATTCCAATTACTTCTCGCGCTGGTTAATCTGGCCATTCAGCCGTCGAATGTCAACTGTACGACCGGCTCGCAGCCCTAGGCGAACTTAACATGGAATCCAGTAAAACCTAAAAACTAAAAACAAAAAACAAAAAAAAAAAAAACCAGCATGCGTTACACCGACAGAAAGCCCACCACCACCCACCAACAACAGTAAAACAGGACATGTGGCCCCAGCACTCCCCAGCAACTCGGGCGACAGCGTCAGAACGTGAGTCGAAACAAAATTTGACAAATTTCAACTTTAAAATATTTAATCATTATAAAACTCAGATCTAAACTCAGCAAATGTATGAATGTTAATCTTAAATTATTAACGCTTGTAGTAATGTATTAGTGGATGCCGTGGCGCAGTGGTTAGTGCGTTGGACTACTACGCAAGGGGTTCCAAGTTCGAATCCAGAAAAATATCATCAGAAGTTTTTTCACGGCTCCACCTCTTCCGAGTGCCTGCTTGTCATTCAAGAGTAAAAATGTCATGAGAAAGTTTCTCAAAACCCCTCTGCCCTTCGGATACGGCATAAAACTGTAGGTCCCTTCTGTACATGCAGGAATGTATACCACGCACAACATGTACAGTTGTGAGAAGCTAGGTCTTGGCCCTCTGTGGGCTGCTTACGGCCTGATATTTATTTTTTAGTAATGTATTTATATTTAAGCGAACATATCAAAAATCTAATATGTTTAATGTTTCCTCATTAACTTCTAACATACTGTATAAATTATTGTCATTTTCGCTGTTAAACGTTTACCAATGACATACATATTACTTGTATCCTCAAAAGTTCCATCTTAATGTAAAATTGTAACTGTAACTAAAACAAAAAAAAAAAAAAAATTATCAATACATGCTAACACATTGATAACATGACTAACTATTACTATGTATCTAAAACATTGTCGTTCTTAATGCACGAAATTGAATAAGATATAGTCTTATAACTGAAACAAATCCCAAATACCATACGTATGTCTCACTCTAGGTAACGTAAATCCAATCTCGTTGCTTAGTATCACTATTGTATCACTCTCTCTCATACAGCTTAATTGTAACATATACCTGTATTTTGTACTTTATCTGTGATAGACAAAACGTCAAAAAAATCGTCAGTGCTAGAGCAGCTCCACACTACATGTAACTGTATTGCCACGGGCATTCGCTCATACTCTATAAGTATTCTCATTTGTCAAAGTAGGCCATACGCATAGCCACTTAGCTATAAGCACTAGCAAGTAAGTGAAACAGATATATTCATGTAAAAAAAAAAAAAAAAAAAAAAAGACTAAATAAAGAATTGAACTGAACTGATTACAAGGCACTTCGATTTATTGGGATTAATCTGTTACCAATTTTCTTTGGACCGAATTCACTACATACGTACATTGTCTGCAAACATATGCACGGATGAGTTATGAACAACGTTTGAAAAGGTCATTAATGAAGATGGCAAAAAGCAGTGGGCCCAATATAGACCTTTGGGGAAAACCTGTTGAGCATGATTAGAATTCAGATTGGACACCGTTTAAAAAAACTGCTTGCACGCAACCCGTAAGATAGGACATGATAAATATTCCCGCGGATGAGGAAAAACCAAACAAACCAAGTTTATAAACAAGAAGCCTATGATCTACATACATTGTCAAATGCCTTAGAAAAATCTAGCAAAGCTATAAAAGTTATATAAGCCGTGTTTTTTTCGAAAGTATTTAGCCACCTCTGAATAATTTTCAAAATGACATTCGAATCATAGATGGCATAGACTATATTGTGGACAACAACTATTAATGAATAAATCGTACTGTCAGCGTAAAACAATTAAGGGTTGTTGTCTACAATTTTAGTCTTTTTAGTCTACGCCATCTATGATTCGACTTTCTCCACACTTTATGTTCACTTTTGGTAACTGAGATACATATTTATGTTCACTTATGTTTTGTTTTTGCTTTGTGTGGAAAAGTGGGTATACACTTTTGAAAAAAACACGGCTATAGTCAGTTCCTTTAAGCAATGCTGGGGTACAACTGTGGTCCTGCCGAAAACCAGATTGCTACACAAAAAGAAGGTTATTTTGTTGAAGATAAGCAGACAAGTGATGGTGGACAGTTTTTTCTAAAACTTTAGATAAATATGGAAGTATTGCTATGGGTCGATATTCTAAGCACGGTTGCCACTTCTACACATAAATTCCTACCAATCTTTCCAATAAAACCTACCAAACGAGAGAAAACCTACCAAAGCTTTACATAATACTAGGTTCACAAACGTTCAACCGTAATTGTATTAAACGTGCGAGAGCTTATGTCATAATTGAAAGAAAATTTTGCTCGTGCTGTCAAAATCCAAGAGCTCCCATAATTTCTGGACGACACTGACCGAAAAGTGAGTTAGTGTTCATGGCCTTAGTTTATAATGGAACTATAAATATGTGAAATATGTAAAGCCCCACTGTAATCTCTGTTTACATGCGTACTTTTATTTGACATAAATATTTTTGGATTAATTGAAAATTATTTCAATTTTAAAAAAATGTTTGTCTTATAGGCCTAAGAGTTGTAAAAAAAAAACCTACTAAATCGAATTAAAGCCCTAAGTTTGATAGGATTTGACCAAAACGGCAACCGTGGCTCTAATTGTTGCTTTCTTTTTGAGGATTGTGATAATCTTTGCAGCTTTCCAAGATTTTGGGAATCGGGCTGGTCAGGCAGTTACTGTGAATGGTGTTAGCTATCGTGAGATGATAACGAACTTTTTATGGCCCGAATTGGAAGAAATGGATGTGGACGATATGTGGTTTCAACAAAACGGTGCCACTTGCCACACAGCTAACGAAATAATGGCTCTTTTGCGCGACAAATTCAATGGCCGTGTTATCTCACATGGTAGCGATGTCAATTGGCCACCAAGATCATGTGATTTGACACCGTTGGACTTCTTTCTTTGGGGTTATTTGAAAGAAAAGGTGTACGTCTATAAGCCAGCAACAAACCAAGAGCTAAGGATGAGATAATTCGGATCATTAACGACATAGAACCTCGATTATGACGCTGAGGGTCATTGAAAATTTGGACCATCGGATGGAGGTGTGCCGCCGAGGTTGCGGCGGCCATTTGGCCGATATTTTGTTCCATACATAATTGAACCATACCAATATTATCATAATTCATATTGTTTTCAAGAAAGCAATAGAGCTGGAAAAGATCAGGTAATTTCTGGGTCGATAGACGGCACCCACTTGATATTTCTTTCTTTCCTTTGCGCGTTAGTTCAAAGCAACCATACTCAAGCGGATTATCAGAAGATGAGGTTGCAAAGAGTTTTACGTCTACGTACGTAAATGGCGACACCCCACCGAGTCGATTATGCCTATCGTCACATTGAGTAGACGCAATCAGGTATTTTCGAATCAAACCAGGTTTCCGAAAGACATACTATATCTATAATGGAACCAACAAACAGACCTATAAATTGGTCGATTTTGTGTTTAGACAAACTTTAAGCATTTATGCGGCATACTTTCAGGCCCGCGCGCTGTGCACATAGGCCAATAAAAGAACCTCTGTTATCACCTATTTGTAAAAGTGACAAATAAATGTCCCTCCAGCCCAAGAAGACTCAGAAAACAAAACAACAACCTACGCGTTTTAATCTGTTGGAATGTCTTAGGAGGGCCTGCAATATTCATTTAATATCCTTTCTTTAAATTTTCACTTTACTCTTTACAGCCAACACAAACTCCACTCAGAAAAAAACAAATTTCCAAATTCGACAGATATTACGATTCTTACTAAATTGAGTGGGTAAGAATTCGTAGGTTTTGTCACGGAGGGTGTATAAGAAAGTTATGCACGCAGAGATGAGAAATTGAAACACTTCTATATTTTTTGTTTGTTCTCTCATCCAAGTACTTGTTTTAATGCGCGAACCACCCTGCTAGAACGCGACTCTCATCGATTTTTATATTTGCTTCATGACTCTCCCCCTCTCTTTACCCCTCACTCTTCTTACTCACAAACTACCGACATAGCCGAGTCATCTAAACAGGCTCTAATCTCTCTAACCCTCTAGAATGTCCCGTGGCGAAGTAACTAAAATCCTCGTTGAATGTTCTGCCTTCCACACCGAAAGACTCAGAAAGGATCTTAGTGATGCCAGGGATGCCAGACGTCCCGGCAGCCGCGGGTCTGTCCCGCAAAACGTGTTTCGTCCCTCAAGTGTCCCGCTGGAAGATTGTCCCGCAGTTTACCTTTTATGTTCCGCGTGTCCCGCCAGATGATTGTTGTTTAATCTAAATGCTAAATCCTCTTTAACTATAATATGGTGTATTTTTCTCCTCAAATGTAAGCATCAACTAATAACTCCAGATATGTGTACCTCTTTGATTAAAATACCAAGGCCTTGTCATATTCATTCTCATTACAATTTAATCATTGATATTGTTTAATGTGTAGCTCTTCATATTGATTTGGCAAGACGATTAAATAAAGAACAGCAAATTTGGCAGATGAAGTCTTAACAATATGGTCGCAATCACCTGTCAAAGTTTGGTAACCAGATTATGTTTTTTAGTGGGGCCCGCTGTCATACTTCAAACAAAAAAGTGTCACTTTCGTTCTAATCAAAAGAAAAGCATAAAAAATTTGATGTTTTGATGTATGTAGGTGTGGAAAGTGTCCCGCAGGGAATTTTTTCAAATCTGGCATCCCTAAAAACAATCCAAAGACCTCCTTTCTAGTTCGAATATAATAGACTTTCTAAAAATATCTATGTAGGCCTCCGATGCTCTGGCTATCCAGCTAACTTTTAATCTCAATTATAAGGTAGACTTTAAACATAAATAGTAAATAAAAAATGCGTGTCAGTGTACGGGTACCAAGGACACAATCTAGGCACTATCGGATCGTCGTGAGGCTGCTGATTTAGTTGCAAATGTAGGGTTCTATTAAAATTAAATGTGTACACTGTATACTGAAGGCTATATTAAATTTGTTTTTTGTTTGTAAAACGTCATAAGCTTTCGCAAAATATAGAAAAAAAGAAAAATATGTAAATAAAATGGCATGGTCTAAAAGGAAAACTTTAACGCTTTTCCTACTCCTACTAATGGCATCGGTGGTCTTCGCTGTTTTATCTATTCATTTGTGGTGTCAAGAAATACTAAGACTTGAAAAAGAAAAGAACAAAAAGAAATATTCCGATGAAAATTGGTCAAGAGATATAGTCTACTTTTTCTCATTGGGTTACGGCACTGCACTTGGTATGGCTCAAGATTTAATAGAATTCTTTTCGAATGGTGATACAAGGATCTATATTTTACAGGCTGCCTTTGGTTTCGAATATTCCATTCGAAAATGGTTTGGTCCCATGCGTTAATACATATAGCAACGTATACTCTTATGTACGGTTCGATGCGGGACCTTTTTGATATTCTTAAAAAATATGACGATGGGAATTACAGGGCTTGGAGAGAAGAGATGGAGCCGTATAACTTTGTAAAGATCCTACTAGTGGCTTATTTATTGCAGGTAACATTTGAGTGTTGTCTCCCCACACTCATACATGTCCATTATTAGCGCCACTCATATAAGATATTTTGATTGGGTATCGAAAGTCTTTTGGAAAATCAGCTAACAACATCACATGCAAATACTTTAAGGAATCAGGTCTGTTCCCGTACTTTCCGTGCTAAAATTCGCAGCCTGCTATATTTTTAAGAGTGTAAGTACATCAACTTTTTTTGCCAGGCAACAACAGTTTTGCCCAAAGCAATTCATATAGCATTGGGCAAATTCTTACTCTCTCGTGAGCGCTCTCTTTTGCGAAAAACTACAAGAAATCTATGCACGCGAACAGCTTTGTGTAAAAATTCGCTGTTTTGAGAGTACGCGAACAGACCATAAGTACTTCCTTCTTGGTCTTGCACAGATGATGTTCCTAATTTAGATATAAATGTATGTATGTATAACTAATTGCATAACAAACAAATTCATTAGATTCTCGCGTCATTTATTTTGGTGGGATTTATTAAGGGGAAAACTCCGAAACAATACGGTTTTCAGGCTGGTTTGCATGCATTTTTTGGAATATTGGTATATTACTTAGCTGGAGCTACTTCATTCACAGATTCTCATAAGTTGCAAAGGTAAGATCCCTAATATGGCTTTTTCATAATAAGTATAAAATTTGAATGAGAGTTCTCTTCATTGCAGGAAGTTAACCTGGAAATTCAACACTGTCGCGGATGCAGCTTGTATATCTATGTTGTTCTCTTTTGGAATTACCAGTTATTTGTTGCTGTGTCCTAACTTTGATTGGAGAAGAGTAAATAGACTTGTATGTTTTGTTATTTGTCTTTCTTTGTGATTTGGTTATCTAGTAATATGTATTTTGTTTTTAATTTAGATACGAATGGGAGACCTTCCGCAGGTAAAATTATCTAAGTACACATACATATCCGCGCACCAATATGATATGAAAACGGCACATAATGGTCGAATTGTAGGATTTGGAGATCCCAAAGGAAGGTGACTGGGATATTCAAATCTGTAGATCTCGCGGGAAGGATTAAGTGGTCGGGCAAAAAAGGCTATCACAGTCTGTCTACTGTTGTCCATGTGTCGTACAGTTAAGGCAAAGGTGCAGCTCATATATATCCTTTTAGCTTTGCATTATTCTTGGAATAATTTCATCTTTCCCTGGCGATGAAATAGGTTTCTTTCGCTTGATGCCTTAGAGTAGGAGGATAAACAATTAAATTTTGATACCTGTCAGGGGCCGTTGTTGGTGGTGATTAATAGATTTACGCCCCTGCATTATAACGAAGTAACTCACGGTTTTATTCTTGCTTTAGACACTATAAAAATTCATCGAATTCTTCCGGTTTTTACGCATTGCGAAAGCATTCCTATTCTTAACATCCCAACCTAAATTGAATTTGACTTCACGAATACATAATTTAAAGTTAATATGCAATTTATATTTTATAAAGTTTTTTTTATAGATACGTAGTGACTTTGAAACAAATATTAATCAAATAAATATTTTATATATGTAGCTCAAGACAAAAAAAAGGGCCAGCAAAAGTCGCGGAGATCGCGGTAGTACCCGACCAAGAGTACGTAAATAAAATTTATTGTTTTTTTATTGATATGCATGTACAAGTATGTATATTTATGTAATTACTTGTAAGTTACCTACATGTAATTATACAAACTCTGCCCTCGACTTCGTACGTGCAGACCTCTGATGCCGTTTTTTTTTTTTTTTTTTAATATTTTTCCACCCTAGCAGGTTGTATAAAATTATAATAGTATCTACAAAATCTGAAATTTGTTTCTTTTTTGCTGATATTTTTTAATGAAACGGAAAATAACCTATAGAACACTCAAAAAAGAAAAAAAAAACCTCCAACATAATTTCTTTACTCGTTTATGTTTATAAAAAATAATAGTTACAATACAAATACAAATAGCAACAACAACAACAACAAGAGTCATCGACTACCATCAGTGGAAATCATTTTATAAATCCGACACTTGGTCTCGGTAAGCGCCGCCAAATATATACTATTTGGCACATGTACCGCACAGGTATCATAAACAACTTCTTGCACAGGCATCGATTGCAGCCGCTGCTCGCGTTTCATATCGAAAAGTGATAAGAGTTTCGCATCTTGAATGTAACCAGCAACGAGAGTATTATTTTCGACTGGAATTTGCGAGCAACGTGTCATCACAGGTGTAGCCTTCGACCCATAGAACGATACTCGGACATTGAACACAGGCAAGTCGTTTAATTTCTCTAGCTTTCCGAGAATGTATCTCGATTGTGGGTATCTTGTGCTACTTCTAGTGAATACGAGCAGATTCTCGCTTACAATATCGTAAGACATCGATATGAAGGGACCTTCAACGCAAATTTTGGTCGCTACAAAATCGTGCGCTTCATTTGTGTACTCGTAGAACCAAAGCGATTGGAGTTTGCATACCATGAAACCGCCATTGGGAAAGTGTTTTGTTACCGAAACTGGGGCAATATTGATCACTGGACTAAGATCACCCTCGGTCTTATACTCTTCGACTATTGTTTCGGGGAAGCGTATATCGTAGGCGTACGTACTGCCGTGTTGTGCTCCAACGTAGAGGGTGTTCTCGCGGCGACTTCTATCCAGTGAGCAGGCCCATAGGGGTTTGTCGGTGGGACTGAATGTTGTCACCGCCAAACGAGAACGGATATCGAACAGTTTCGCTCGTGATTCCATCGAAACAGCGGCTAGAAGTGTTTGATCCGCACTCAGGCAAATATCGCGTACAGTCTTTGCCGATGTATGCAGAAATGTTGTCGGCCGAAAGGTCGGAGTGTCGATAAACCGAAGCCCGTAGCCTGGGAAGAGTGTCTGCGTAGACTTTTGTGAGACCACCATGCTGGAGAAGTTTTGGGAGTAGATCATCACTCGACAACCGGGTTCTTTGGATATTTCAATGTTTTTCTCCATGAAGAGCTTGTAGAAGCGTAACCGTGAGACGTCCTCTGTGCTAGTGCCTGCACTTAAGTCGGTATCGAGAGCACTAGAGACACCCCCGCCCTGGCGAAGGGTATTCTTTAGACGTTCATTATCAGCAGCGAGCTTTTGAACCTCCTGAAGAATCATTGTGTAGCTCATCTTGAGCGTGGCCAGTTCTGTTTGAATACGAATTCCTTTGGATTTTTCTTGGTCCAGTTGCTCTCGCAATTGGTGCTCTTCACTGCGATCAATGGCACGTATCCGACGTGCATATAAGCACCGAATGTCCCTATGGACTGCGCGGCTTTTGCACTGGGGACAACATTTGACGCCGTTTCGACCCGATTCAATGAGCCAGCGACGAATGCAAGAATCGCCAAACAGATGGCCACACTTAAGGGACACCAGCCGATGCTCACCCGACATTTCCCATGTATCAAGACATATGGGACACGTAAGGCCATCATCTTCGTTGTCATCATCTCCACTAGGGGATTTCTTCAGTTTTGGTGTATGCCCAACCGAGGATCGTTTACGTTTTTTTGGCGGCGCTGGTGATTCAGTTATATCGATTTCCACTGGTTGGGGATCTTCTGGAATTGGCCCTAAACAAACAGAAGCAAACATAGCACAATAGAGAAGTGATTAAATATCATCAAACTTACGAATAGGAGGCGTTTGAGCTCTTTCCTCTGGTTGTGAATCAATTTGTATTGTTCCTGGCTCATCATCTGGCTGGAGTCGTTCAATGATTGGAACATCATCCACATTTGCTTCTGGATTATCTATTTGTTCTGGGCTTTGCATTGATGAAATTGCTTTTGAGCAGTACCCTGTCCACTGGCGATTGTTTTGAACTTATAGCTGATTCATTCGTTTTGCAAAATTTATTATTATAAATTACATAGCATCCATAGGTTTAAATAATTCGCAATTTAAAGAAAAATAAGCGATTGTTTGATAAGATTTTTGGCGTAATCCGTATTTGTTTATCTTTCAATTGACAGATTGGCGGTGGGTTGTAGCTGGCAGATGGCGCTATAGTACGTAAAAAGACAACAGCAAGGGGCTTAAAAATAGAACCAAAAAAATACAAATATTTAAATTTATTTTATTTTGTTTCCAGTTGAACAAATTCTATATCGAAGAGATAGATCAGTTACCTCTGATTCGGAAGACTGTCTAGTATTTTTTTTCTACTACTTTCTCACGTTCTTGATACTCAGTTGGAGAGTGACTTGCTACCACCATCAGCTACATGCAAAGCAAGTAAACGTTAAAGGATTGCTTAGCTTTAGAGAAGGCGAATGAAGTGCTGGGGGTTTTGCTACTTAATATACTGCTTCCTGCGAATAAGTCGCCATCACCTAGCTAGCCTACAAATTTTATCACTCATCTTTGCGCTCATGCCGGTGTCTTGTGTTATTTTAGATAAAGATTTAGTCGTAATCGGCAATGAATTCTTCTGGTGGATTCATGGCAATTTAATTAAAATTATTTCACTGCGCCAACAATACTAACGCAAACTTTGCTTAATCCGCAATCCACGGTGAAGTTGACAAATTCTGCCACTAAAAAATAGTAGGCGTGCAGCAAAAATTTTACGAAAAAATAGCGAATTTCTGTTCCGTACGTCCAAGTTTCATAGTATTTTGCACAAGAGAAAGCTCAGGAGAGAGTAAGAAATTTCACCATGCTGCGAATTCCAGTCCAATGAATTTCTTCGGGTAAAAATGTGTGTTCTGTCAAATAGTTGTTGTTTTTGGCTGGCAAAAGTCTTTGATTGATATTAGTTAATCTATTTGTGTTTCATTCTGTCTATAGATTATTTGACGCATAAAACCTTTAGGTTACTTTAATATCAATACTTTACTGAAAGCCTATCTTTGATATGACACAAAGGCGTCCTTATATCACAGCATTTTGATGCGATTTCAAAGATTAAAAATGAAAACCCATGCTATATGCTTTCCACTCGATTTATTCTATAATTGATATAAAATACGAAATAATTATAAAAGAATTGTGGCTTCTATGTGTCTTGATTGGAATATTTTCTTTTTGTTTTAAATTATAATAAATTTTGAACTCATCAACTGTCGATCAACACGTAAACAATAAAATAAATAGTTTCTCAATGAAAAACAAATTGCACTAATTAAAAACACATTTAAATCTTCCTTATTTTTATCCGAAGATTAACTGCCTTAAACAGAATAAATTTTTTAAAAAACGATTACTAAGCTTCTCAGCAAACGAAGGGAATATACCGAGAAAGACTAAAAGGCGATAAATACCTTTTAGTCTTACACAATGAATTGCTACAACTTTTTAACGTTTTTTCCTCCATCGGGCGCATGTACCACCAACCATTGTCTTGTGGGTAGATTTTGCAGATATGCTATCCATTTGCGTCCAAAATGTAACCACACCAAACCGTACAGTGTACAGATAATTGCCTCTATGTAATAGCCGTCGAAAACGATTTCACAACGGCCGCCAGCTGCTGTGCATTCCTAAGAAAAATATAATATATTTATATATATAAATGCATACAAGTATTGCCATATTAACTCACCTCACGTTGTGCTTTATTAAGGCACCGATTTGTGGATAATGCCTCACCCGCATTGCTGCACTCCTTCCAGGTGAGTACATCGACTAACCAAAGTATCACAGTATTTGGCCAATTGCCACCCAAATTTGCCACCGTATTTAGTAATGTCATATAAGTACCACCCACAGCGGGGTCGGAGATCTTTGCGAAAAACGCCATCACAGCAACAAACATACAGTAAAGGAAAATCTGATAGAATCCATAGTTCGCGACCAGCAGGACATAATAGTAAAAGGGAACACCCTTTCCACCGGCGATCATGTATGGCGTAAAGTACGCAATCAGTGTAGCCGTTATGGAGAATATAATCCGATATGGAATCGCTTTCACATAGATGTCCATTGGTTTCGGTCCATTGGTGTAGCGACTCACCACTAGCGGTAGGATTATCTGCAGAGGAATGATTGGAATTACGAGTAACGCTAGCTTTTCTTTTGGCACACCAGCGTCTATAAGTTTTAGCGAGGTGACCGCATCACAGGCGGCGAATGTTGCCTTCACTGTTAGCAGAATAACAGAAAGGATTTGTATTGGTCTCATTTTAATAATATCAAGCAGGATATTATAGCTTTCTTTAATGTTAAGCTCCGGGTGATCTGTGTACCGTTGGTCAGTGTCTTCGCCGTGTTCACGCTTGAACAACGCTACCAAAGTGGTGGCTATCAGGAAGCAAAGTCCCCAGAACCATAGGAACTCAGGCAGTGTGACAATACCTTCATCTTTTGGCTCGCTGCGTAGGTAGGTGTTGCAGAAGTCCTTCGATTCCATAGCAATGAAACCGGCATAGCCAAGGAAATATCCAGCCGTCTGGCCGACACTGTTGCACGTCGATGCATATCCAACGTTGCATCGCTTCAGCATGGTAAGTGCCCAGCCGTCGACAACAATATCCTGGGTTGCAGCAAGGAAATTCAGGATAAAGAACATCGCTGCCAGAAATGCCACATTCGGCTCGACACCATTACCACCCAACCAGTTGTCCACTTGCGAAGACAGCAGCAGCATGAACAGCCCTATAAGGTACTGTGTCGGTATTAGCCACGACTTTCTTCGGCCGAAACGTGTCACATACAGTGAGTCTACAATCGGTGCCCACAGCAGCTTTAAACTGAACGGCCAGTACGCGAAACTGAATTCGGCTTGTTGCTTGTAGCTGGCTCCTCGATTCTGCAGCAGCATTGGGATAGCAGATATTAGGCCGATCGGAATACCTTGCAAAAGGTAGAGGAAGAGCAGAATTGCTATATTCCCTCGGTCACCGCGAATGTCTGTCTTCTCGTGTACCTCCGCATGATCGTGATCGATAAGAGCCTTTTCGTCGTCCTTCTTGGAACCGTCTGGTCTCCGGCGAACGGTCATTACTATTGATCACTGAGTATTGGCATGAATTGCACCGGTTATAGGGATTCTAGTCGACTTCGTACGAGCCACGGCCACGGCTGAAGAAAGGACACGTCAGTGGTTGGTGTATTTGTACTTGTTGATTTGCAGCTAAATTTGCAAAGAATTTATATTCTTCGCTTTGAGGACTAATTTATAGAGTTAAAGCAACTGTTTTTTAATTGATTCCAGTCCTACAGATTTAATTATTTCATACAGAAATCGTCAAAACAAACACAGATCGTTCGAAGCAGAAGGAAGAAGAGAGTAAAAAAAAAAAAACCAAACCAACACGACGACAACGCTGGCAATTTGACAATTACAATGTGACGTTTGTCCTGAAGGTTGGTGAGCCTGATGAAAACAAAATTCTCCCATTTACTCTTTCACTGAGCAAGTGACATCTAGGTTTGAGTTCTGTGTGCAGTGGTCGTGAGTGTTTAGGCTTGAAAGACAATATTTGCCTTCATCGATATCAGTGTTGGGACTTTACCAAAATTGTGTTAGATCCACTACTTCCAATAAATTTTGAATCTACCACGTCTACCAATCTAAGCAAATAAAACTAGCACGTTTTCTATTTCTTCTTCATTGAACACTTTTAGGTAGGGAGACGAATACTCGAGACATATCGACGTTCTCTTTTGATGTCACTGTGTTACTAAGCGGGGCAAAAAATACTTTACCCCGAATCATCTGACTTCAATTTATAAGGTATTCATCCTGCCAATTCTGGAATACAAGACCTATATCTGCATTTATGTGGTAGATAAGACTTAAAAGTGTGGCTGATGATTCGTTCTTTTCATTAGCCGAACGACACGGATGTAGAATGATTTTCCAGTCTCTGTGTTCCCTCGCCATGAAAACCTTAAGATGCGCATTCGACCACCTATTTGATTCGACCTACAAAATGCAAGGGCATTTTCTCCTCCCCTTCGTTGACAATGCAATTGAGACAATTCTCATTCTCTTTCGGACAGATGTTTTATTCCAAAATAGTTTATTACAAAAATCCATAAAACTTTTTATCAACGGGACAATTGATCTAAATTCTTACGGTTCTCTTTGTTCGTTTAATTTAGAGAAAATCGATTGTGTTACTTACAGAATAAGCAAAAAAGGGGGTATATTCTCTTCTTTTAATTATTCGTTACGTTATCATACAAAAATTGGCTTTTCTTTGTCTAATAATACTTCCAAGAGTCTTCTTGATTCTTTTGCTTATTCTTACGTTCTACCAAACCAGTCAAATGCTCTGATCGCACCGAGAGGGAATCGATTTTCTCCACCAATTGTTGATATGGGCTAAGAGGTTGTGTACCCATAACGACGTGTCCCAATTTCGAATCGATTTTAGCATTCAAACGTGCATTACGTATCAGATTAACAATCCAGCATTCAGCCTCACTGGGTTTCATGTTAAGCTTATCGGCCAACATGCTGATCGTGATGCACTGATGAATACGACAGAATGTCTCGAAGATCATCAAACGTGCATCTTCGACGAATTCATCGAGACAAGCGACAATGAAAAAATCATTGAGTATAACCGTTTGACATTCGTGTAACTTCATGCGAGCACCTTCAAAGTCGAAGTTCACGTATAGGCATTCCAAGAATTCGGTGATTGGATCACGATAGGTGTACGATTCTTGTTGGATGACTTTGATAAGATCCTTAAGAGCATTACGACGAGTGCGATTGATGATGACAGCAGTGGCCAGATAACGTAAGATGTGCGGGCACATTGTCTGGATGGCATTCAAATACAATGGCTTGTACAGGAACATCTCAATGATGAGATCGCGGCCCTTTGGATGATTGAAGAATACAAGTACACCCCAGTGAATGAGCCAAGTACGCTGTTGCAGAGCTTGAATGTTGGTATAATTGCTGTTGTCAATGTAGTCGCGTAGACGATTCAAATCCTCCAAGGCTGTATTCCAGTTAAGAGTTAGAATTTCAGCAGCCAATTTACCCCACAATACGTTGAGGTAGTTCTGTAAATAACGACACAAACAGTAAATAAAAGCAAAGCTTAAGGTTTAAAAGTGAGACGTAAAAGATTATATCGCTATAGTAAAAGATAGCACTTCAAAACATGATGCCAACTAATATGATTTGCTCCGAGCTAAAGCAAGTCTGGGGCGAAGTTTGGTTTCTTCCAAAAGGCCGTTTAATTTCGCGTTTATATGTTTCCATAGATTCCATGGATTGGGTCAGTAGTGCAACAATCAAGTTGATACTGCTCTAGCACTTGGCGACGATGGAACCACTAGGAATTACAATTACAATTCATCACAGCGGTTCTGAAGAAAACGAAGTATTCAATCAACTACCCAGAACCTAACTTTATGATGCCTAGACCATTGTGCGCATTGCCTCTCAGGTTAAGGTACAGAAACGCACAAGAAACAGCACATTGCTCATATAATGTTCACAAGCGGGTGCGATTTCCAAAAACTCATGTGCGTGAGCGTGCGTATTTGCATTAATTTAAGACGAGGAACTGTTGGCCCCAAAGTTCTATAGTTAACTAACATGCGCAAGCGAACACTCAGCATGGTACATCATGAGCTTCACAGCAAGACACACCGCAAGAATCTAAGAAATTTCGACGATTCTTTCTCTAGAATATAAGACGGCATCCTAATGATCCGAACCAAAACTATTACCCTAAACAAAACAAACCAAAAAACACATTCTTATGCCTAATTCAACTCACCTTATCATTTGGCGACATAACAATCAAGCAAAAGTACAAATACGAAGTCGACTCCTGATAGTTGCCGCACTCGTACAAGTACTTAGCCAACTTGTAGGCGCTCTCCAAGTGTTCAATCTTAAAGTTGTAATCCTTCTGCAGTGCATTCACAAATGTCTTAGAGTCCTTCATGCTCTCGCCATTTTTTAAGATGTCGGTGGCCTTCATAATCGGTGCAACTTCATTCTGCAACTGCTTGAGCGTGGCCAGCACCTCGGCTTTACGCTGCACCAACTCTTCCGGCATTTCTTTACTCAGATTCAAGCGCTTTCGCGTATCCATGGTATAATCAATCATATTTGTTTTATTCACTGTCTCCAGGATATACTCTAGCAAATCTTGTTGATTGTAAATCTACAAAAATAAAATTAATGTGCATGATTAAATGCACCGAAAAAGCTGTCATTGTTTCTAACCTCTTTGCCACATAGAAATTCCAAAAGCGGAAAAGTTAAATGCCTGTCCAGAAACTGGCAATTTTTAGTTGTTAAATCAAACTGTGCCATGATGATTTCGAATGTATTTGAATAATTCTGATTGAGTTTTTAGGCTTTTTTTAATAAAAATAAACGTGTTGACTTCAATTGTCAGACAATTCACGACGTCGCCTATTTGGCGAAAAGGGTCTTTTAAACGATTGCAGCGCCAAAATGCGCTGATTTGTTTGTGGCTTATAATTAAAATGAAAGCAGGAAAATTTACAGAAGTATTGCCAGCAGCAATTATATTTTACATATTCAACTTATTCGTACAAAAATTGTTTTTTTTTTTTTTTTTTGTAGCTCGAAGCAGAGGAATTGCGAAAAAAAACACAATTCTATTTCTGCCACATATTCAATACCATTATTATTCATTTAATATTTATACTTATGCTAACATTCTGATTCAGGCATCTGAAAATAAATGTATTGTAACATCGGCAAATAAAGAAACGTTGGAAAATCTGTGACAGTTTTTATGTCATTTACACAATTTATAGCTATTTACTTTCTATCGCGAAATTTTGGTTTTTAGGGTCAAAAAAACATTTTCTCGATAGGTACCTGCGGTAGGTGATCCCGAATTTCGCTCCCTTTTACGCTACGACGCTTAGTTTACGAGTTATTTATTTACGAGACCGAAAAACCATTTTTTTTTCCCAACTAGACGCGTTGCCTTCTAATCTTAGTCCACAGATTCTTCGGTGGCATTGCAAAGGTAGCAGAGACACGGATAATGAACATTCTTCGTTCGATTGTCGTATTCGAGTTCAAGAATTTGAGTGATTATCAACTGGTTCAAGGAGATACGGACAACAACACCTCTATCCTCATAAAAAAGTAAAAAACACACTAGTCCGTCAGACCTATGTGAACATCGTCATACACTGCCTAAATTTGACAGTTAACTCGAATTTCCCCTGCCCCCTCGTGACCGAAAACAGGCGGAGCCTGAATTCCCCTGTTTGTGAATAAATGTGAAGAAACGTGTGACCAAGGCCTAACTATAAATTTGTCAAGTTATCTCTTTCACTCACAAAATATTTTTTGCAGGTTGTTATTAAATTAACAACAACCGTTAGGTACTCTTACAGGATTGCCACAGTAACATTTTAAACAAGCAAAAATGTGAAAAAATATTATAATTATAATTAATAGGCTTGCCGTCCTATTTTTTTTAGATTGAAATATTCATTTAATTTTTTTTTATTTATAAAATACATATAAAACAAATTTGTCTTTTTCACACCACCAAGAGGTAAGGCGGTTTTTTAAGGGTATCCTGTTGAGATGAGCGTAAGGGTATAAGATGGGCTAATTGACCTACAATTTTTCTTCTGTATGGCGTGCACCTATCTCGGTGATGTAAGTCTTACATTACTTCATATATCTTCAACTAAACACAAAACGGCAATTTTCTGTTGACACAATTTATTTTAATAATATTTTGGCAGATTTTATAGTGCTTCTCATATAACAATACAATGCCTATTTATTTATTTCAAAGACTAAAATAAAAATATATTTTGTCTTGAATCTCAAAAAAAAAAAAAAAAAGTATTTAATACGCTAACAGTCACAGTATCAATGATTAGCAATCAAATCATTTCCACCAAAACAAGGCAAATTAATCAGACCCAGAGAAGTGTGTCTAAACATATGTAATTGGTGCTAGAGAATACTTAAAAAAACAACAACGATGACAGTCCGTGCGAGTGGCCAGGTCTTTCAAAAAAAGCAAAAATTCATTCGCTTTAATTTCTACACAATAGTAGCTTCAGTTTTATTTTACATTTACATTTATGTATATACGCTATATACGCATAACTGTATAATTTTTGTGTACCAATTTACAATGGAAATTGGCTAGTGTTTTAAGATTTACATATTTCTTCGATCTCCATACAATTTAGTGCGCGAGTAACATTCTAAAATAATTTATCTTAACGAAAAAAAAAAAAAAAAAATATATATATATATATATATATTAAAATAAAATACAAATGATAAAACGTTAATCCTTTAGTTTGTAATTTCCATTTGTTCTATGATTAGCTATTGGTGGTGTTTCAATAAGAGCATTCCTTGGCAGTTAAACTTTAATTTGGATTAGTTTCATTTTTAAACAATTAATTTAGTTTTTATAACTTTTCATGGAGCGGTTAAATTTCGATAGGAAATAGAGGGAAATTTTTACTTATATCGTTCGATATATTTCTATATGTGTATTTTCCACTTGTATGTAAATCTAATTCAAATGGAAATATCGATAATGGAGTAGTAGAAGGAGTAGGATAGATCCCAATTTAATGGTTACATTTTGAAAAAAAAAAAATTTAAAATTTTTTTAAAACATGAAATTTTTAGACTATTTCACAACGCTTCATTTCCTTCAAGAGTTCCTTGCCCATTTGAGCGGGGCTTCGAGTTACAATGACGTTGGCTCTTTCGAGGGCAGCGATTTTATCGCCGGCACCACCCTTGCCACCGGAGATAATAGCACCAGCGTGACCCATTCGTCGACCGGGTGGAGCTGTCAAACCAGCTATAAATGACACCACAGGTTTCGCGTTCATACCCTAAAAAATATTTATAAGTACTTCAATCCAGTAAAAGATAAAAATTATAAAATAAAATACGCAGTTGTGTTCCATTAGATATTCGGCGGCTTTTTCTTCAGCATTTCCACCGATTTCACCAATAAGAATAATTCCCTTGGTTTCCCTATCTTTGATGAATACTTCTAAGCAATCAATGAAATCGGTTCCATTGAATGGATCACCTCCAATACCAACGCACAGAGTTTGGCCTAGATTGACCTGTTTTCAAAAAAATCATTATATTTCTCATTTTGAGTGTAGGCAGTTTTCCTTTTTGTTAATTACCTGAGTGGTTTGGTTCACGGCTTCATAGGTCAGGGTACCCGAACGTGAGACAACACCGACTATACCCTTTTTGTGGATATGACCAGGCATAATTCCAATTTTGCACTATAAAATATAAAACAAAATAATGTTTTTTTTTAAATAAATTTATTCATTATAGTTAGTTAACTTTGCCGCATAACTTTCAAGGCAAATTGACGCTTTGTAGCCTATTTTTTTTATTTAAATTGTGCGTTTAATGTTGTAGAAAATGATGCTGTGAATCTCATGGATGGATAAGATAACAAATGAGCAAGTCCTGAGAAGAAAGCTGATATTTCAAATCAAAAGACGAAAGTAGAAATATTACCTACTCCATGTCATTATTCAACGAACGTTAGTGGCAAGAGAAAAGGTAGGAGTTCAAAAACTTCTTAGGGCCGTCATAAGCGTCAAACAAAAAGCTACTGATAATTTTTCCAACGAGTAAGACGGATTCCTGGCAGAGCCGACATACTAAGCAAAAGGCACTTAAATTATCGACCTCGCCTGGGCATCGATAGGGACCATACGAGACCAGCACTGAGTATTTATTAAAATCTATATTAAAATCAGAGAAGAAGACAGCCTAGTTAAAAGTGGAACCTCGCACACTTCTTAAGGACAAGTACGAACTTCTGAAAGCCTTACATGATTCTTTTGAAGAAAATTCACCCATTCTCAGCACAGGCCATTAACATTAGGAGCTCAGTTCTTGGGGGAGAAGTAAGGTCTGCTCTGAATCTTGCAACATCCGTTTCAATGCCACAGCCAAGTGGCACAATGCAACCACGCGAACCATTACCGGCTGTCACCTGATTTCCAGGAAACACCGTCCCAAAATGATCCCAATCAAAGAGATACTGGAAAGTCAAACACGTAACATCCGCAAAAAGCTCTCAATCTACATGTACGGCAACGCACTATACTAACTCAACAGCAACATTAACAATGCAACTTACAAAATAGCCATAAACTTCATCAGTATCCAACACACTGGCCAACTACCTCCCTAACAGCACCAACCTTGACTGCCCCTCGTCCATACTAATTTCAAAATACCAGTTGCCTTTTCAACCCAGCAAAAGAACATTGAGCAAACTTCTCTCGGGCTGGGCCCTGTTTCACCAACCACTTTTCACTTTGTACTTTGCAGTTTTTAAAAAAAAAAATAAGTTCCTGCAAAGCGCGATGTGTTTCACCGAAAATGCAAAGTTTTGACGACTTTGCATTTGTAGCCGTGTTTTGCAAAGTTCCCCAAGTAAACATATCTAGTCTAGGTGATGTAGGTTAGCACCCCGCAGTACTGAAAGCAATAAAGCTAACGAAACCTCGGTGAGGGGACTTTTTGCCATTGTAACCGGACAAAGATAGGATTCTGGAATGTAAAGATGCTCCTTGACTCGAGAAAATAAGGAGCAGGCGATATCGTAGGGATTAGCGAATTAAGATGGTAAGAAGCAGGAGAATACCTGTCCCCAATGCGTAACACTGTGTTGCTCTATTCCGGAAGACCAGTTGATAGCCGACGAGAATAGACGAGAAAGTCCGGCGTGGGTTTGCTATGAACATCATTAACAGCCCGCAAAAGCCGGCTAGATTCCGGACTAGAGTACGCCAGTTTTGCGCTCCAACGGATGGAGACGTGAAAGATTCTTCAACACGATGCCATATAGAGATATTGCTATAGTGATGGGAGATTTGAATGCCAAACCAACGTGGCAAACATTTGCCCAGACTGCCACAATGGCCCTCGCTATGTACAATACTTGCAACATTAAGTCCTGAAGCGCTTTAGGGACGCTCGTTCCACGTGTCTCCTTGGAACGAATCTGCCACCACTTAACGCAAACTATTGTTTCTAACTTCTGGAGCATAGACAAAATTGAAGAACCAGATGAAAAGGAGAAGTACCACACCACCTGAATACGCATGTGCTGGATGTCTACCTAGTGCTGGGGGAATAAATATGTAATGCAATAGTACATTAGCCTTGGTAATAGGAACGACGACCACCCACAAGATAAGACACATAATCATTTAATATTCTGTCGACATTCAATTAATTTCAAGGAGAAATATATAGGAATACCTATGTACATGTATCTTAATCCATGCAAGTCATGCGACTACATTAGCCGGCTGCCGATGTGTGTAGATTCAAATTGTCGTGAACAAAGAAAATTCTAAAAACGTGCGAATCTACTTAAATTATTTAATAGCTTTTCTTAAAAAATGTTTTTCTCCCAACAAATTAAGAAATACATAGGTACATAAGAATTTCAAAGTAAATACATAAAACAATAATGCCTACCGGCTACAACTTGAGCGTGTCCATTTAAAATCAACTCACATTTTGCCCTCTAAGTGGGTAAACAAATCGAAATCTTCTGATTTCGTTTATCAATTTTCTATTTATAGAAAGAAAAATGAAAAGAAATAACGTGAAGAAGACTAAAAAAAAAAAAAAAAATAGAGTGGGATGTCTACATGATTGGTGTCATGCCTCTAAAAATTCACTCAATCATATGCAAAGTGTCTCGTAAAAAGAAAACAACAGCAACAACAACAGCGAAAAGCACATTTAGAAAGGTTAACAACAGTTTAACGATTTAATCAGAATAGTTTTCGGAAAATAAATACATTCATGAAGAAATGTAGTAATATTAAAAAAAAAAAAAAAAAAGAAGAAAACATTTGCAAACAATTAAATGATTGTCTCAAGGCCAAACAAATGGTTTATTTTTATTTCAAATAAACTAGCGCTAGCGCTAATTGGATCATGGCCAATGCAAAGGGAAAGAAGAAAACTATTGCCGAATACACAATGTGAAAGCAATTAAGCAACGTTGCATAAACTGCTGCTGCTGCTGCTGCTGTAGCCCACGTTGGCGCATCCAATTCGCATAGCAATTAGGAGAGAACTAAATATTAAGTATGACGTCGCTTATCACAATGTGTTATCCCCTGTTGTTGACTTTTTCAATTAGAACAACAATCAACAGCCAAGACTGGAGCAAATCAAAGTTCAAGACAACTTTCGGACTTTGACCTCGGGCCCAAAGCGCGCAGTGAGCAATAATCAGATGACAACAAAACGAGTAGAATTTGCACCGCCGTTAGATAAGCTAGTTGCACGAAATGAGAATCAATTATTCTTTTTTTTCGACTTACCTTTTCAGGAGCAATGATTCCAGGACAATTAGGTCCTACTAAACGAGATTTCTCCTGGGACAAAAGCGCTTGCTTGACACGTACCATGTCATGCTGGGGCACTCCCTCAGTGATACAGACAATAAGGGGAACCTCGGCTTCAATCGCTTCCATAATAGCCTTGGCTGCACCGGGTGGTGGTACATATATAACGGTTGCATGACAATCGGTTTCACATTTAGCTTCAGCGACCTTCAAATTAAATCATTAAGATTCACTCTATCGACCCTCATAGTCAATCCTTACCGTCGCATATACAGGCTTATTCAAATGTTTAGTACCTCCCTTTTTGGGTGATACTCCACCAACAATTTTCGTACCATAGTCTAAGGCCTGCTGACTATGAAAAGTACCCTGTTTGCCAGTGAAACCTTGGCATATCACCTTCGATTCAGCAGTAAGAACGAGATTCTTACGGGTTTTGGTATAATCAGCTTTACCCCGAACACCGGTAATCAAAACGTCTGTAAAAAAATATATAATTTTCATTAAAGATCAGAGTTTTCCATTCGAAATCAAAAAATAAAGGTTGGTTTTAGGGAATATAACCTTTAACCCTCAAAAAAAGGACTTAATATTCCAAGAACAAAAAAATGTCACAAGAGAGACATCACCCCACAACCTTGCTCAACACTTGTATATAGATTACATCCCAATTGGGAATTTATTTTTTATATTCATGAATAGTTATATAATTAAGATTGGCAAACAAACTTAAAAAGAATCTCACTTTGAATGCGACCCAAAAAGCGTACTCTAGCCGCCATTGTAGATTTTTGTGGATGGAAGATGGAGAATTTCAATCAAAACTGGAATTCAAAGACAGTCTTTTTATTAAATTAGCGAAATCAATCTAATGGCAAAATGTGAAAAAATATGAATGAAAAGTCGGGAGGAAATTTTTTTTCTTCTTTTTTTCGTACCGTCCGTGAGGAGGAATGGTGAATAAAGAAACACACTGACAGTGATGGGGTGAATTTTTAATTTGTGGGGAGTATGTTTTTTTTACAGCAAATTGTACCAAATTCGAGAATTCGGAATAACGTAGTAGAATGGAATGGAACGTCGTCTGACAACACGACATAGCAGTCATGTTCGGCAATACTGGTTGATTTTAATCACTACGTTTATTTGAATAGTTTGTGTCAGGTTAAATCTGGGGTCGAATTGCGTTTTGAATTAATTAAGGGAAGACATTTAAGAAATAAATTCTGTTTACCAAACAATAGTTTCCTAAAAATATACTTCACAACTGCTGCTGTAGTTTTATTAAAAGTTTGCATTTGAAATAACCAATACAAAGAAATATATGAAAAAATTGGGATATTCTTACTTTTTTCACATCAGCTCGTCAACACAAACCCTGTCGAATAAAAAAATACTCGATTACTGATGACAGAATGCCAAATTTCAATACTCGTTACTCGATCTCTTAAGCGGTCATGCGATAACTGATGCTGTAATTCGAACCCTGGCTTGAAATTCATACAAACGTCGATCTAATCAAATGGATTTAGGCCCAACCATAATTGCATTAAACTTATGTCATAATTGAACGAAAGTTTTGCTCGAGCCCTTGTCTGCTTCGTTTTGACAACCGAAAGCAACACGCTCAAAGCGTGATTGTGATTGGATACACGTATATCCTATGTTCCAATCTCAGCTTTGTGTCAAAGTTCTCAACGCAAAGCATACAAAGCGAAAAGAAATGTGGCCGTATGTCATATGGTTTTTGCCTTGCTCTCACACAAAGTAGCCACCCTGACAGCCTCACCTCTCCGTATGGAATGCATAGACAAACTAATATTATACTTAATTCTAGTTTGTCTATGATGGAATGTAGGAATGACAGCGCTCTCTAGATAAGACCGTCATAACTTTTGGCTTCTATTTGTTCAGTTGTCGGTCACTTTTAAGATCCATTCATAGCTCAGCCATAGATAAACTAACATAGATGGTCGTCTTCTCCCTACTCTGCCGAAAATTTTGTAAAGCACGCCGATTTGAATTTTCCTATCTGTGAATACATGTGACCGAACGTGCGAACAAGACGTAACTATAAAAACAATCGTGGTGTCTCTTTTTTCCTTTTGCACACCACATTTTCAGCAGACTGTCATTCAATTAACAACAACAAAATGTACAGGAAAATGGCTGCGCCCATGAAATGTCCCGCGGTTTAAGAATGTGTGCGTGAGCTCCGATTTGATTTTGACGGAAACGTCAGAATACATTCAAAATCCGTGGTACTTTTGCTCTTGGGAGAACCAACGGTCAAATCGGCCGAAGACGACCATCTATGTTAGTTTATCTATGAGCTCAGCGAACTGCGAACACGAACGAGCGAATATTCGCCAGTTTTGACGTTTCGTTTACAGCAACTTTTTTATCTAGTCGCTACAATCGGCGGATTTCATTTGGCATTTGCCAAAGAAAAATAAATTTGTGAGGTTAAACTCGCGTGAATTTTTTGGTCGGGCGAATGTGGCTTGCGTTCTACATCAGTGGAATGTGAATAAAATTTGACAGTTAGCAAAAAGTATTCGTCTATTCGCGGAAAAATCAGCGAATTGACGATTTATTCGCAGAAATTAATTACTATTTAACTTTTTTTATTTACAACGAGAGATAAATTAAGCTTTAAGAGTAAGACAAACTCTTTACTGACGATGGAGCTATCATAGGTGACGATCAAAAGGCTCTGGAATGAGCATTCAATGTGGGTTAATATTTTAGCGGAAAATGTATACTGCATTAATTCAAAAAAGATGTCTGTACTGACCATTCTTAGGTCCATATTGAAAGGAAAAATGATACCCCAGTGTGAAACGCTCAAACATCTGGGGTGTATAGTACAATAAACACATAGTCGTGCAAGTGAAGGGTGGATTAAGGCGTGGACAAATTATGTCTGCAGTACTTCAGCATTACTAGTTAATCAAACGTTTCAGAACATAAACGGATTGCTATGTGCAACGCATCAAATGCGCAAACACGAGCAAACAAAGCATCTCGAATGATTGCAATGCATATCAAATGCAAATCATAACCTCTCATCGCAGAAGCATTGTCTGTTTCTTTACGTTTTAAGAATTCAACCTGTAACCCCTAGGCTCTACCTCACCGATAAGAAAAAGAATAAATTTCAAAACTTTGATTCCAAAAAGGGTCTTTGTATATTGCAACTATTGGCTTATAAAAAAAAAATGTCAACTTAAATAAAACTGCTCTGATCAAAAATTAAAGTCAAAGAATTAATATATAAAAGAAAAGAAAACACGAAAGAGATTAAAGGACTCCACAAAAAGAAAATAAATTAAAGTAACTTAAGACAAAAAATGTACAAAAGAAGTAAAAACAAATTACCTAGTACTTGAGTGAATTTTAAAATTATAATCGAATCCTACTAAAAGAAAACTCTAAATATAATTTCTTTTTTTGTATGTCCGGTGGTGTGTTGTATCAGAGCCTCAGGCACCCACTCATTCTTATTGCTGATTGTACTTCTGTAGTACGCGGTGGTACTACCATCATCAGTCTTCGTTTAGTTGAAGAAATTTCTTTCTGCATCGTAGTAGTCATAACCTCCAGCACCATCGCCAGGGTAAGTGCCACGCTCGAAGTCACCCAATTCTTCATTGACAACTGGATCTTCTGCCTTAGCGGTAGGCTCCTGATTGTAGAGATTCTCCTCTCCGGGTTTTACGCGCTCATAGATCAGAATTGTTTTACCAGTTCGTGCTTGCATATACTGCAACAGACGAGTGCTATTCAACTTTTCATGAGTTATGAGGGTTTGTGCAGTTACCTCTCCATTTTCTACCTTGTGCAATACCCTGTAGTTTAGAAGGAAGTCATTGATTTTTCCAGCCAACGGTTCATAGAGGACGATATGCGATGGCATTGCAGTCTTCGGATATGACGGAATATGAGATCTTAACCATCCATCAGGTCCTTCATAGAATTGATCGGCTTCATCGAGGTAGGATTTCTTGTTCTTCAAGTTGGGCTCACAGGTGAGGAACCGCATTGTTATATTCTCGTGAATGTGGCTTAAATTAAATTAGAGTTCTAGAAATATCATGGATTTGTGTGTTAATAATACAAACCTATAATAAGGTGTTGAGTGGCATGGCATGAGGTATAGAATAGAGGCTCTGTGATTCGCTTCATCTCGATAATTTTTTGCGATATCTTGTAATCTGGGCATTACATCAATGGGACCTCTTTGGTGCACTGTACTAAGGTACCAGGCGGGGAAGGCATTTCCAGCCAATATTACAGCTGCTATAACCCACAAAAATGGTCGCGATGCCTTATAACTCCATCGGGTTAGTGTATCCGCAATGATGTACAGGCACATTGGCAGTAATGATGCTACAAATCGGAATTCTTTGTGTTCCACAAAACTCAAAGTAATCAATGACACGAGTATTGTGATGAGCAGTTGTTTGCGAATGGGATAGACTTCACGGTGGCGGATTGTCTCTACAACTCCAAATAGGAAGGGTAGAGTGTTGATTCCAAGTACAGTGGGCAAGCCAATTGTGAAATACCAATACCTAATCGATATAAGTTTTAATAAATATAAAGCGCAGATTTGATGCGATCAAACTTACCATGGATGTGTGCCATAGAAACTTCCAATGCCGCGCAAGAGATTATACTTCAAAAATTCATATGGCGTCACAATCGGCGTTCCGTGAATATACGTATCCAGTGCTACACCCGCTCCAGCAACTAAAACCCTGAAGTGTACACAATTTAGGATTTTTTTTTTTATTAAAACAAAAACAAAACACTCACCCAATGAGAAGGTATCTTTTTAAAATGAGTTCCACAATGGATAGCCGTGTCTTGGATAAATGATAAATGCAAAGTGGCAACCAAATAATCGCTGCAGTTGGCCTAATAAAACAAGTTAGCGCAGCCAACCAGAGGTAGCCAGTACCCTCTTTCTGCCAGGGGAAGTAACTCAGCGCAATTGTAGTCAATGAAGCCTCTAAAGTATTGGTCAGTGTCCGAGAAGCAGTGTAAAACCAAAACCACGGCACGATTATCAAAAATAGCGCCCACTTCTTTTTCCCTGTCCACACGAAAAAGCGATAATCACCGAAAGCAGATAGTACCGCCTGCAGAATGCGCGGCAACAAAATCTACAAAAGGCAAATTCATTCATTACATAATGCAGCATGAAACAGATTATACTAACCAAATAGTTGACCTGATCTAAGCTAAGTAAAGCCAGCAACTTGTAGAGTCCAGCAAAGAGCAAAGGGTAGGCGTAGCTACGAATACCCTGCACCCATTCCCAGGTCAAATAACCGTAGCTGTGAATGAAAATTGTCAAGTCATTCAATAAGCTATCAACAAACCACGATGCCTTACCCAAAGGTGATTTTGTGAGCGACCTCCAGACTCTGCCAGTACTCATCGGGGACATAGTACGTTTGTACTATGAAGACGGAAGCAATGCGCACAGCTATGAGGATGATGAGCACCAGAAGGAGGTTCATTGCGGATGCGAATATCTTCAAGCGCGGTTTTCACTTAGCGACAGTCCTCGAGTCGAACAAACAAATGGCAAGCATAAATCAAAACACCGTGTGGAGAATTGCTGTCAGAAAAACTTTGTATTCATGGATCAAAGAATGCAGCCATAACCTATGCGCGCGGTATGAAAACTCGGAGAAACTAAATAATACAAAAAAAAAAAGGAATAAAAAAAATTACACAGCACGCTGTAAAGATTTTCTTCTTTATTTTTATTTTTTCGTCCCGCTTACTTCACTTTCGCAGCTAAAAATAAAAATAAAACGATGACAGCCGAAGCTAAGGGGATGGTGCGTAAATGGATGGAATTGGAGAATTGGCGCGGCGGGTGAGTAGTGATGCCACTTTGTTGTTTTAAGCGGGAGATTCAACTTTCACAATGACGCGATAAAGCGGCGAGTTGTCAAAAAATGTTTCAATCAGTGCAAATGTATGAAATAATACACACTGGCGCGAGACTCGCGTTCATTTCGAAAAATTGAAATACTCTCGTGACGTGACTGCGTGTCAGCAGTCTGATGTGATTTTGTAAAGTGAAGCTAAAGTTGTTTGGTGTGGTGTTATTGTTGTATCTTTTTCACATAGATTGTATGAGCTCGTTGGCAAAAATATCGCATTCATTATGTATTGGGAAACGATTCTATGATGAGAAGGCTTTCTAGTTTCGTTTTATCGCAGCATTGTGAATCGGGCATCAATCAACTGGGAATGATATCGTATTCAATGAAAATACCGGTGCCACTTTATTGATATAAGTATCGCGACAAATTTACATCACATTTCGAATCAAATGGAACTCAAAACTTCATAACCCCATTGAAAATTAACTAGTATGTGGGCTTTTACACGTAGACTCTTGAGGCTGGACTCACATAAGTGCAAAAGAGAAAGAAAATTCGAAAAGTTGAGAAGAAAAATATTTTGTCCTGTGAGTCGAGGGTAAAGTTTTCGGCGACTCTTTTTGACGTTTTTCTTTTCTCTTCTTCTTTTTATCATTGTTTTGCTTTCATATGTTTTCGTTGCTTGTAGGGTCGGATATTCACAAAAGAAAATAACAAAAGAGAACTTCGAAAAGAGTCAAGCCTCAAGAGTCTACGTGTAAAAGCCCACTATCATATCAACCCCAGAGCATTTGCTGCATACTCTGACTAATTGGGCACGTTCCGAACTCTAGGCCTACTTTTTGAGGTAATGCCTAATATATGGAACGGCAAACAAATTTTTGACAGTTTGAACATTGACTTAAAAGGTAAGGAGAAGTTTCTTACCTTCAAATCCAGTCGACTGCCTCAAAAAGAATTGCTTTACTTTGTAGTCAAAACTGAATCTCTCGACCAATCAGAAACGTTTGACTACCTAGTGCCTAGAATTCGGAACGTGCACATTCTATTTTTAGAAATGTAGATGTCGGTCGATAAGACCGAATTATAGAATCCGGCGGAGGGAATCCATCCGATCCGCAGTGATTAACTTTATGCATTAAAGAATCCGACGGGTGACTGTATTATTCATCCGCAGTCTAGATTATCGAAATCAGCTAATTACTCTCAAATATTGGTTGATTTTTGTTCTTTTCGTAACATACCTAGGTACATAGGTAAATATGTATGATTTTGTGAAATGAAAAGTGCCGGATTGAGTATTTGTGAATGAAACAAGTTTCAAAGAAATAAGAACGTAAGAGCGTAAGAGCTATAGCAGAATATATTTTGCTTCTGTCTAAGCCTTCGTCAGAAAAACCATAAGAATTTGCATTTGTTTTAGATTTGTGAAACAATTCAGGCTGAATAAAGACGCTATTAAACATGTGCTGTATGTGCAAATATTCAACTGCCACCAGTAGCAAGATTTTACCAACATTCATTCACTTTCTAACCGGGGTTTTTCTATAATGGCCAGCGAATAAAAATGGAGGTAGATTTCCTCCGCAGTGCATTCGCCGGATTCTATAATCGGCATGAATAAATATGATATAATAGGTCCGTTCGCGTACCCTCATAAAACAGTGAATTTTTACGAAAAGCTGTTCGCGTTCGGAGAACTTTCGTAGTTTTTCGCAGGAGAGAGCACTCACGAGAGAATAAGAAGTTTCCCCATGCTACGAATTTTAGTGCAAGAAATTTCTGTGGGCTGGTTTAAGAAAAATGTCAAAGCTGTCAAACCAGTGTATTTTCAACTTTTTCTTGTTCGTTTACTTTTTCGTAATTTTACCCCCATTCATCGAAATTTGATAATCTACGAATCTTAGTGCAAAAAGTATGCGAACGGACCTAAACATTTCGAACATTTTCAACGCTGCAGTGAAACTAATTTATATTGTCGATTGGGGGAACTCTTTCCTTGCGGACTCCACTATAGGAGCCGACAGGACCCGGCGTTCGGTCGCCTTTCGACCTATGTTACCTACTCACAACTTCCAATATCTAAAAACTGTGGTCTTGGCAAACCGTGATGGCACTGAACTGGATCTTTGCAGCAGAATAAGAAAGGCCAAAGCTGCATTCGGAATGCTATTTACAATACAATCTGGGAAAGTAATGTTATCAGCTTAAGAACGGGTCAAACATATAATCGGTGCAGCACCTAGAAGGTGGATCCCATTAACACACCTAGGCTGCAAGTCTTCGTTTATAAATGTTTAAGAATCATCCTAATGAATTTTTGGCCGAATCGTATCTCAAACGAATAGCTTTGTATGAGGATGATCCAGGTACCTATAAACGTTATTATACGAAGCAGAAAGTGGCAGTCAATTGGACACATCCTACGGCGCGAAGACACCTCCATTGCGAAATGCGCCATGCAGTCGAATCCGTTCACCCAAGCAACCAGAATAGCGGGACGCCCTGGGCAAAAGTGGCGCAGAATGAGTTAGAGAGAGCTCAAACGCGTTGCAGAAAAATGAACAAGATGGCGCGCAGGCGCTGTTGACGCGAGGGATTAAAGGACTTAAGTAAATACCCACTCACTGCTCTGTAATGATCCGCAACAACAGTTCTACTCCAGAATTACGTGTACTCCCAGTAGTCATCCCAAATAAAGGTTAACTTAAACTTTAGTTACATTTTGAGGTCTTTATTGAAGTTAGTCAAGTGTTGCTTCTATGAGACCTTTGTTAATCGTTTGCCATCAAAGACTTAAATAAAACACACATACTTTTTTCGGTCATGTGACCAAAATATATTTATTTTGAATGATTTTTACGTATTTGTTTATTTGCAGTAAAATTATTAAATATTTGTAGAATATATATGCAGGTATATATTACATAAGCAATTCGCTGTACGTTTACTATAATTTCCCTAAAAAATGTTGCACCAAGTCGTTTACTATTTTTATTATTGATTTTTTATGTGATAAAAGAGTTTTTTAAAAATTTAAAAGAAAAATAAATAAAACATTTATCATCTCCGCAATACTTTGAGTGTATGGTTCCGACATAAAAAATTAAACTAAATATAAAAATTATAAAAGAAAAAAAACTAAAGGACTAGCTCTGTTCGAACTAAACGGGATAATACAAACTATTACTCTAAGCATTAAAACAAACTTGCAAAAATAATAAAAATAATACACATACACACTCATAAGGACTTTAAGTGAATTATAGCTCATAGTCAGATCAATCTTCGATGGCTGTATACGAAGATCGATCGCACAACTACTGCAGTAATCATTTAATGTCCATCACAAAATCACAGCACCACATTGTTTACAAATTATATTATCATTTGTTTGTCCACTTTACATTCGATTACAGAACGTGTAAAGCAGATTTCTGTCCTCGAAATGGTATACATTGTTAATGTGCCTCAACACTCGGCCATCTACCAAATGTTTGGCATAGTGAATAGCTTCAAGGCGATCCTTTGCTAGGCCGACCTCGATTAGCCAGTTAACAAAGTCACTACCATAAAATACTTTGTGGTAAACTTTGATGCGCCATCTACAAGTACAAATATAGTTTGAAATCATTGACTTGTGCGATGAATTTGGATTGTTTTACCTTTTATCTGTTGCAATATCTTTCTTGCAGTTCTCAAGGTGATGATTGCGGAACTGCTCACATATGTGTTTTGTCTCGGGTGTAACCGCTGCCCAGTGGGGTAGAGTTAACATGTTCGCACCATACCACATCTTTCTCCATATTTTGCCTAGCGGAATAAGCAACTCACTGGTGTCTGTGATGAAGACGGCGAGCACGATCAAACTTTGTCCAAAATTAAGGAACGCATCCAAGAAGCTCAGTTCCAAATATATTCCTGACATTCCTTCCATTACAAGAGTCCAAATAGACACAGCAAGACTCTAGAACATTGTGAAATAAACATTTCTATCGTTATCGCTTTCCCTTTAAGCTTACCACAAACATAGAACAAAGGAGAATGATCAATAGCACAGTATGCTTCAGTGTCTGATGTTCATCACCATCTTTAGGGAATTCGAGTGGCTCCAAACCTCTCCTTGATTGTTCCTCATATTGTTGGATAATTGTTTGGCAATTTTGCCGAGATGGACCAGCACAACTGAACGATGGACTGCACATACTCGCTCGTATGCCAAAGTTTCTAAACAACAACAATCAAGCTGGTTATTATTACGTTTAAGGCAACATTAGGTATAGATTCCTTACCCATCATCATCAAACTGATGACTTTCGCGCCTTTGATCAATTTTGCTACTACGAGCACCGCCTCTATTCAACAAATCTTCAATATCGACAACAGTAGTGCGGTTTGTCGATGTGGAACAACAGTTGCCGTTGCCATTGCCACAGCCATGATCGGTTTTAGCCATTTCTTCATCTTCTGACGATGAATACGAAGCATTTCTACGACGAGTAGCTCCAATTGAATTTGGACTTGCTCTATCGGCTGCATTCGCCAAAAGATCTGCTGTCGACACTGATGAAGCAATAATTTCCGATTGTTCTAAAAGCAAAAACACATTGCAAATTGTTCGAATAGATTTTGTTCTAAGGTCTTACCTGAATCAGGATTAGATAGCTCCCTAGCTAGCGTTAAATACTTCTCGAAACGTCGCTTGTATCGTTGGTGCATCACTAAACAGCCAACGGTTACTAGGAAGTAAATAAAAAAGGAATAAACTTTAGTCATATTGAAAGAAAACAATTTATAGATTCGTTTGAGGAGTCTGAAGATCAGCTTGAAAACTTGGTCGTCACTAAAGAACTCTTTGTCCAATTGATATGCTGAGCTCGAAAATTATTGGCCACAATGTTAACTTAAGGGGAAGACTAATTTGAACTCCAAACAGGGATCAATCGGACGCCAAGCCCGTAATAACTGTTCGGTGTGTTCAGTTGTCATCATTTCAGAGTAAATTTTTTATGATTATATCATTAACTTACCAATAAAACACATTACTAGCATAAATACTGAAATAGCTGCTTGTGCGTTGCCATACTGAAAGCTGGGATTGTGTTTTCCTCCTGTAAATATGTTTGGGTCGAATGCAATCAGTAATCCTGAAATTAATGCCGGCAATCCCCATGCAACTATTATCTAAACAAACAAAAACATTAGATAATTCTTAATTGTTAACTCAACTGCGCACTTACCATGTATGGCCAGAGCTTAAGTACAAAGCAAAGACTGCGACATTGTAGAAAGAGTAAAGTTATCGCCAATATAGCTGTCCAAAGCCTGCTGCTGTATGCTCCAATGTTAAACATAAAGAACTGTGCATACAAGCCCCAATCGTTGGCATGATCCAGCTTGGACCACAGGATTACTCCAATGCAACACAAGAGCTGTGAAAAACAAAACTTTTAGAAACATTTCCAATTTGTTCAACATTCATAAATTACCTGTGAAAGAACTAAGCACACAGTGATCCTGTGAGGCATTCTGCGAAGCCTATTGGTGAAGGTCAATAGAAGAATTATCCAAACACATGCTACCAATCCAGTAACACTAATGTCAAAAGAAAACTCATCTAATTCATGGAGATAATCAGCTGGATTCAAGTTAGTCAGAGAAATCATTTTCGCTGAGATAAACATCAAAGGAGCACTGATGAAGGTACAAGCTACCATGCTTTTAGCGATCTGCAAAGAGGTCATTTTGAGAAATAGAAAATCCACTAAGCCAATATAGTATTGTTACCAATTCCACTTCCACGTTATACTGAGTGGCTATAACGAAGGCACCCGGTGCCGCTGGGAACGTCCCATACAAAAATCCAAAAGTACTTAGCTCAGTTGTTTCATTAAAATTCTCTCCAGCCTGCATTATATTGACTGTCTGTCGGGCTACCAGAGGCAACACAAGACTACAAACATTGAAAGCAATTAGAGAGATTCCCTATTCGTCGAATTATTTGGGGTAACTTACATTTTAACTAGAATCAAAATTCCAGGAATCAAAAATCCAGATCCTCGTAGTGTAGTCCCCTGTCCAACGATCTTCAAACCGAGTAAGAATAAAGCTGTTGCAGAGAAAGAATTTCCCAAAACACGCAGCACTCCGGCGACAATCTCTGGTAAGCCATTGGGAAAGGCAAATCCACCCAACACACCCAACAGTGTCATCAACAGCATTGGATTGAAGAATATCGATTGGATGGTCCTTAAAACAGCCAGCACCTTTTCATTGATGACACAATTTCCTGTATTTTGTGTCTCGGTAGCTGGACAAATTGGTAAGCTTCGATCCAGTTTATTTTTTTGTTGAATCTTTTGTGAGATCTCCATTAGGATGTAGCCAATTGGATTTAATATGGCCAACGATATGGGGGCCATCAGGTACAAGTAGGCGGCATATTCCGGATGCACTTTCTTATATAGTGCATCCACTGAAAGAGTGTTCTAGTGAAATTCTGTTTGAGGATAAAAATCTTTTTAGCTTACCAATTGGATATCCAATTGCAAAATCATTACTTTGTGTGCAAAAGATTGCCAGCAATCCAGCACGACCATAATTAAGCGGTCTAGCGATAAGTAGAGATACGACGATAACGGCAAAGAAAACAATTGCCTTTGAGACAAGTATCGATAATAGGAACGTCCAGTTGACCGTACTCCAATCGAGTTCCACCAGAGACAGGAATATCAGAGATGGTAGAGCAAAGGTACCAACAAATGTGCCAAGGCCTTTGGTTTCAGCATTTGAGATTATTTTTAATCGACCAGCGACATATCTGAAAGAACAGGAAATAAAATAGAAAGTCAGTAAAAATTTGTGTTATGCTACTAATAGCCTTATCAGTTAGTTGAAGACTACAATAATTGGGAAATAGGTAGCTATTCGAGAGAAACTTCGCTAATAAAGACATTTAAGTCTGCGTTATATGATTTAGGCTTAAGGTTTCTTTCTGCCGTTTAGGACTCACGAAGGGATCGCGATGGGCTCATTATGGTGCCTAGTGTTTAATGATGAACTCATAATCCTTTTTAAACCTAACCTAACCAAGAAACGACTTGAGGTTTACCGGAGGAAATTGTTCATTAAAAATTCCCTCATAATTCACAAGAAATTAAACTTGAGCAATGTGAATGAAATTTGGCGAACGAATCTCCTCAGCATTTTTCATTCTCTTTGCACAAAGAGCAGCTGTTGATAGCCCTTTTTAAACCTAACCTAACCTAACCTAACCTTAGCTAGAAACGACTTGAGGAAAGTTTAGCCGAGGAAATTGTTCATTAAAACTTTAAAAATTCACTCATAATTCACAAGGAGTTGAACTTGAGCGTTGTAAATGAAATTTGGTGAACGAGTGAACGAATCTCTTCAGCATTTTTCATTCTCTTTGCGGAAAGAGAAAGAGATAGTCCTTTTTAAACCTAACCTAACCTAGAAACGACTTGAGGAAGGTATAGCCAAGGAAATTGTTCATTAAAAATTCCCTCATACTTCACAAGAAGTTGAACTTGAGAATTGTGAATGAAATTTGGTGAATTAATCTCCTCAGCATTTCATTAGGTCCGTTCGCGTACCCTTCTTAAACAACGAATTTTTACAAAGCTGTTGGCGTACGGAGAATTTTGGTAGAAAGAAGAGAGCGCTCACGAGAGAGTAAGAAATTTCCCCATGCTACGAATTTTAGGGCAAGAAATCTCTGTGGGCTGGTTTATGAAATCTGTCAAGGCTGTCAAACCAGTGTATTTTTAACTTTTTCTTGTTCAACCCGTTCGATTACTTTTTCGTAATTTTAGCTTTCTCTGAGAGAATTTTACCCCCACTCTTCGAAATTTGATAACCTACGAATTTTGGTGCAAAAAGTACGATGGTTTTATCCTTCTTCAAGTTTTTATGACGTGATAGATATAATCTTGTAACTTTAATTAGAGCTCAATGCATTCAGGAATCTCCTACTATCTTTTATACTTCTGGTAGGTTATGTATGCCAGAGAGACATTTTGAATACCCCCTGCTGTTATCATTACAAATTTTGATAGATTTATATCTTTGTCTTCCATAAAAATAAAAAAATAAAACTACTCAGAGAAGGTTATCAATGGAATCAATTTGACCAAATAGGCAAATCTAGCCCAAAAGAACAAAACAAACTTGAATCAACGAAACGAAACAAGCGTTTCGGCATTCGAAGTCCAACAGCTCCAATTATGTGCTAAAAAAAAATAAAATAAAATAATAGGTCGATACACCATGATTGGCAAACTAGTTTTGCATTATGCGGAATTAGCATAAATTTTGTATTGTTTGCATTTCATCTACAAACTCATTTCTCTTTCCTCAAGGTTAGTGCCGATTCGATTCACTCGTAATACAGATCTCTGCGCACCAATATATGAGTAAGTAACTGCCGACACTCTTATAATCATGTGATTATAAAGTTAAGTATCTAATGTGCCTTAAATTCACCGCATCAATCGGCAATCAATTCACCCATGTAATTATCAAAACAACTCCTACCCCAGTGCATCATTGGGTATTACACAAGCGACAAGTAGCTGAACTGCAATTGCAACTGTAAGCAATCAAATTGGTATATTATAACCTCAAATTATAGAGATAAGTGAGAAGCGCTCGATTCATAATACATACACGTATGTAAATTTGTAATTGCAAAAATTAAAACAATTCCCATGTGATAGATATAGTTACATTCAAAATGCGAAGATAGCAAACAAATTAGTTCTGTCCTCTTATCCTCCTTATCCAAATATAATTTGTAAAATTATAGGCGATATGTTTGCGAAACAATTGTGTTACATGTTGATATGGTGTAGCATTTGTCATGTCATTTGTTTTGTGTAGTTTTTCCAAAATTAATTTGATTTTTAATTCGAGATCCCAATTAAACGCTAGAGAGTTTCCACGATATAAGAATTAATTGATATGTGAATAGGAGAAACATTATATTTAATGCGGCATGCATCCCTGCACACATGATGCAACTTATACTACAGTTTTATTTTTAATTTTTTAATATATGCGACAATTAAGCCGCAATTATATGATATAAAATAAATCACAATTAAAAAAAAACAAAGCTCATGGAATATGTAACCACCCACTTTGAGAGAATTTTATTAAGCCCCATCATTATATGATTTAATAATATGTGAAAAGGGTTTTCCTTATCTTATTGCGTTTTAAAATCTTGTTTGGGAAAGTATTTACATTCGACGATAGCGATGAAGTTACAAAGCCCGACAAACATCTGGCCTTTGGATATAGCATAAAACTACAAATAACCTAAAATAGATAGCCCACTTCCCCCAATCTTCCCTAAAACCCCAAAAAATGAGAGAACCAAAATCATCTCTATATTTCCTATAGGTGAATACGTGTGAAGTGTGATTTGAAGTTTAATCAGCCCATCTACAGGTCCAAGAAAAGGTTTATGTAGCTGGCGTGTTAAAATCGAATTCTTGTTTTTATCCGACCTAAAATATATGATAAACGTACTTAATATTTATTGAAAGTACCAAACGGAAAAAATTAAATTATTTGTGGTTATGTTGTGATACAAAAAAATGTTCCTGTTTAGTTTCCAATTTGAAAATTGGTATAAACTTTTACTTTGGTTATTTGTGATAAAACTAAGGGCTTTAATAGAAGAATGATTTCGCAAGGCCACTTCAGAAACAGTGCGAATACCATAGACTACCTAAATTGGACAGTCAATTCGAACTTCTCCTGCCCCCTTGTGACTGAAAACAGGCGGAGCCTAAATTCCCCTGTTTGTGAATAAATGACCAAGACCTAACTATAAATTTGTGGAGTTATCTCTTGCACTCCTTTTGAACACAATTTTTTTTGCACTTTGTTATTCCATTCACAACAACACATTTTATGGACAAAATGGCTTCCTCCATAGATGTCAAGCCAAGCCACTGAAATCGTTACATGTACATATGTGTGAGGTTAGTGAGCTCCCATTTGATTTTGCTTGAAGAATACAATGATCCATTTCGGTGGGTTTTAACTTGTTGGAGCGAATGTTTCAAACGACCCGAAGTTGACTGCATAGACAAATTTGCGGATTTGGATAAAATTTGAAATTTTTAACAGAATGGAGTCTCTTAATGACCTGGTATACCTACATATTTTTTGGGTGACTAAGTACCGCATTTTTATAATTTTTTTCAAACATAAGATAAGGGAGAAAATGGACCACTTTTTTGTTCAACCCGTTCCGGTACATTTTTTGAGATTTGCCCAAAAATCCCTTCCCTTCCTTAGGCTTATATTTTTATCTAAGCAAAGAAACCTATAAACAAATAAAATCTATTTAACTCATAAGTGGGTGCCGTGGCTCAGTGGTTAGTGCGTTGGACAACTGCGCAAGGGGTTCCAAGTTTGAATCCAGAAAAATACCATCAAAAGTTTTTTTCACGGACCCACCTCTTCTGAGTGTCTGACAAACATTCAAGAGTATTACTGTCATGAGAAAGCTTCTCAAAACCCTTTTGCCCTTCGGATCCGGCATAAAACTGTAGGCTTTCGGCCTAATATTTATATACTTTATTTTATTTAGCTCATAAAGATAATAGACCTGAGACGTAGACGATCACATCTATTCTGTTAGTGATCTGTATTCTGTATTAAAAAAAATAAAACATTTCACATGTGAAGGTAGTAATTAGCTTTTATTTCCAATGTTATTACATATTTTAAAATAAATAATCTGTCAAGAGTTTTTTCTTTTTATCTAAAAAGAAATAATTCATATTGCTATGCCTGAGTGCTACTCACCACGCAATTGCATTGTTCGCTAATCGGAGACGACATACGAGGTAATTAGTGTGACGTGACTGTTGTGAGGTGTTTTGATTAATTTGTGTTACTCTGGCTGTGACAGATATTCTCAAAAGAATTGCAATCATAGATTTTTCAGATGCATACATATGCATTTATAAATCTAATTAGAAACATGCGAACCGTATATATTATGTAAATATGTAATATAAAACTTGCACTGCGTAGATCAATTTATTTTAATTGATATAACCGCGTCAAATAAAAATGTTCTGCATTTTTTCTTGAAACGAGGAGTTTTATTTATTTTTTAACTTAGGACAGAACTAATTATCATGTTAGAACATCCAGTCAATAAAATTGGACTAAAACTATTCTATCTCATCAAGACTTTGCAGTAATACAAGAATCTAAAAGTGGTCTGAAAGTTTCAAATATAATATATGGGTAAAGGCAAAAATATTTAGAGCTTTCAAATCTTACAATCTGGGCAACGTAATATGGTTAAGATTAATGTCGAATTAAAAAAGAAAAGCAAAATGATGGGTTAAACACAACAAACAGAGTACTAAAGAGCTACTGGCTACAAAAAAAGCAGAGAAAAACACGTCCCATATCCTCTTTGAATGTCCAAGCCTCAGCGAAACCAGAAACACAATCCTTGATGAGGCTTCCTTTAACGACCTAAGCGAACTGACAGAAACGCTACCTAAAATGATCCTAAAATTTCATAACGAGTCCGCTAGGATCACCCCAGCCTTATATATTGTACCAAGATTTGCTTGGACTCGAGATATTCCAACATAAAAGAAATTGACCAAAGATAATTGAAAATAAATGAAACACGATCCATATAAATTTTAGTATACCGCGAGGTTGGCAGGTCTTTATTCTTCTCTTTTCTATTGACAGATGACAACTTCTAATTGTTTTCTTTCTCATGTTGTTCTCGACTACGGGTATGTTCGTCAGGATCGTTACATTATATAAAATGACAAAGTGACTAAAGGAACGGATAAACAACGAAACGGATCTACGAATAGAAATGATAAACATATTGTAACAAACAATGAATCAAATGGTTTCTCTAAATTGAGTACGTCTTGAAAATGTCAGTACCGTTTCGTGACAACAACGATAACGTTTCCGACAAACATGTATAAATTTCAAATAACAAAACAGTAAATTAAATTGTCGTATTCCATATAATTTGCAACATTATTGCATGATTCCCTTAAAGAAAATCATACACATTTCGCCTGTCCATTAAATAACCCCTTACCAGCATGCTGATTGCAAACAAATTTATTGTGTCTATTCTGTTTTACAATCTTGCAAAAAGTATCCAAGTGTATTTATATCTATAAACCACAGAAAATGTCACAACATATCTTGCCGCTACATCGACATAACAATTACCACTCTATGATCAGAGAGCTATACGACTTCGGAAGTAGATTTGCATAGAATACCAATAAAATGAACTTAAGCTGCCGTCAATAGCACGTTTTCTATGCTAGAGTTCGGATAAGTATAAGCTTGTACACCGATATTACCAGCCAGCAAAACGCCATAAAATATAATTATATTCATTGATCTTTTCATTCTGAAAGCAAAAGAAATAATCAATATAGCAGTAGCTCTGTTAGTTAAGTCAGTAGCGATCAGTACACAATTTTCCGTTGATTTATTGCCTTTAAATGAGGTTTAAGTTTTTTAAAAAAAAAATATTAGTGACGGTGTCGGTTTAATGAGTTTTTTTTTTTATCTTTAGGAAAGACATTATGGGTATATATGATGACTTAATTCAGTAGGAAGAGGTTCGTAGTTGTTGCTGCAAACAGTTAGCGGTTCAAAGTTGGCAGCAACAACTTTGAACTTTTTACTAAATCCAATTTGCTAGCAAATAGTTCAAGCTTTAAATGATTACGATGTTTGTGTCAGAAACTTACGACGGTGACGAAGCATTTAATGATTGTGGTCAACTGAATTTTACCCAACCAGTAATAACCTGTAACGTGAAACATTATACAGCACACGATTAGATATTCAAACTGTCAATAAAAACAAACAATCCATGTATCAATATCAAATACATGTCAATAATCTGGTCATTCAACCTAATTGTGTAGAAAAAATAATCATAGGTTGTGATCCTATTAACCTATATTTTATGTCTCATATTGTTTACATCTTTGGAAATGCGTATTAGGTTTTATAATGCACTCAATGTTTTTTATTATGACTTATGACAGAGATTGAACAATTTATATGTATATGCATTACTTTTGTTGTTGACAGTTCTCTGACAAGTTCAGTATTCTTTGACAAATCACAATGAACAGACTTAAGGTTCAACCAGAATTGCATTAAGTTTGCGCGCTGTCAAAATCTGATCGCACCCATAATTGCATTAAGCATGTCATATAATTTTCGCCTTTAACTTTCACAGCCTTTAAGGCTCAACCACAACCAACATTGGGAAACGTAAGCTAATGTCATAAGTAAATGAAATGTTTTCCTATATCTTGTAAATTTCATTTCTGTTAAATGAAAAAAATCATAGTCGGACATTTTGTTTGAATAAATTTTCAATAGAAACATGTCATCTGTCAAACTTACATTTACAATTTGACTGCGAGCGATCTTTCTTATAATATTCACTCATGTTTGCAAAGTGGACGAATATTTAACGACACTGGTCCAGCTTCAAAGACAAAGTATATGTTATCAACAAACAAAAATTTATCTGTCCAAAACATTGGGCAGAACGTCACTGTTGATAACTATAATTTCGAGGTAGTTAAGGAGTTCACCTACCTCGGAACAAATATTAATCCTACAAATGACACCTTTGTAGAGATCCGACGAAGAATAACCCTAGCAAACCGCTGCTACTTCGGTTTGGCGAAACAACTGGGTTCAAAACTCCTAACTCGACGGACCAAATTAATGCTCTACAGAACGCTCATCTTACCAGTCCTGCTGTATGGAGCCGAGTGCTGGACGATAAGTAAGAAAGCTGAGCAAATATTGGGCACCTTCGAGCGTAAAATACTTCGTCGGATATTAGGTCCCTTATGCGAGGAGGGCGAATGGAAGAGAAGATACAACCGCGAACTCTATGAGCTGTACCAGGATGTGGATGTAGTCCAAAAAGCCAAGATACGCAGACTACATTGGCTCGGCCACATCGAGCGAATGGACAACAATGCTCCAGCCAAGAGGATCTTCGAATCCCAGCCCCCAGGTTCGAGACGGCGAAGAAGACCGAACCTCCGGTACAAAGACCAAGCTGTCGCGGATGCCAGAAAACTTGGTCTTCACAACTGGAAGCAGCGTGCTCGGGACCGCAGAGGATGGAAGGCAGCGATGTCTCAGGCAGGGACTCTACAAGGGTCGGGAGCCCTTTAAGTAAGTTAAGTAGTCCAGCTTCAAGTCGACCATAATTTTTATCGAAATATTGTGTCTAATGATGAAGCTCACTTTTGGTTCAATAATCGTAGATATGATACAATAATTTGGGTGAAACTATTAACGTAGACTGGATTAAAATAAATTCAAAGGCTTTAAACGACTTCTGCAGATGACTGGAATTTATATACTGATGAATATTCTCATTCTGGGTTATTTTTTTTATTACGCGGTCTTCATCGCGAAGATATACATATGTATACATTATCGCGAATCCAATTATTAAAGAAAAAAACAAGTTTCTAAACCGCCTTGCAATCAATCAATTCTCGCTAATCTCTTACAAAGTCTTACAAACTTGTACAGGTGATAGTCATTGGATTTGATGCTCTCTATTTCTAAAGAACTTCCATTCATATAATACAATTTGCCGCTAAAATTCTTAACTAATTTGTTGTTTTTGACATGAATCACAATTCGTTAACCAAAACAAAACAATGATCTACATTATTAACCCTCATAGAAATGGTCAAATCAAAACTGACTAATTCAATAATAACACCCTCAATGTGTCCGTTCAGCCTGCCAGGCATTGTCCAGCCGTGAGAAAACAAGTAAATCAATTTTCATGAATATAATTCCATTCCACCGGCCATTACCCAATAAATGCAAAAAGAGTCGTCTGCCAAAGCGAAGCGCATTGACGTAGCGCGAACAAAGTGCACGCGGACATATGACTTACTGTGAGCCATGATGATTGTACGTCACGTGTAATGAATACAAATTATGAACTTAACATCGTAGCGTGCAACTGCTAGTATGAGCTAGCAATTTTGATTTAAGCCCCAGTACCGGATTACCTCGCGATGTGTCATACATATGTATATTTTTTTTTTAAATTACGAAAAAAAACCCAAACTGTTGGAGGAGTTAAAAAAACACTCATACTTTACCTTGCTCTGGGGGGATTTTCTCTGCGCCACTTTGTATCTCAAAGGAACAAAGAACTAACAGCGACCCCTTTTTTCCCATCTCAACTGATAACAGAGCCACCGTATTCAATTCAAACAGAAACAATATTCAATCGACTGAATAAACAATTTAATTGATTGGTAATTGAATAGATAATGATGCATCATAATCATTTCAACGACAACTGACAAGTGTGCATGCGGCAGTAAGTAATAAGTATCTATTGCTCCTAATCAACATCGTTGTTTATTCAAATGCTTATCAAATGTTAAATAAGTTTTTTTTTTCTCTTCTACAAATTATCTCACAACTTATTGATGCTTGGCTTTGTAGTCCATTAACTTGCAGTTGCAAATACACATCAGTCGTTTTCGTTTGAAAGGTTCAGTCAACACTTGAAGGGGCGATTGAGGAAACGTCTAATGTATGGATGATTAGATATTAACAAGTGGAAAATTATGTGGCGAGACATAAGGAATTTTAGATGCATTCTTGGAGGTTTTTTTCTTTTCTAAATTTTGCCGTGTATGATGGGGGAATTGTTGTTAAATTGTTGCCAATTGAGTCGTAGTTAGTTAGATTGATGAGTATGGTATTGTTTAATTTGAGTTGATTAATTAAATAAAGAATTTTAATTATGGCTTGCATTTGAATTTGTCATTCTTGCATCTTCTTTACTAATTAAGTCTTGGAATTTACTTACTTTTTCACATCCGGTAAAGTTAATTGAATTAAAGGAACGGTCGGTATTTAACAAAGTCTTGATTGAAATAAACTACATCAATTCAGATACATTCAGAAAAAAGTATAGGTATGCAATAGTTTAAATGACAGATGGAAGAATTGAGTTGAAAGATTGAGTTTGAATTCAATCGAAACCAAGTTGAAGTAACGTCTGTTCATGCAATTTTTGCACCAAAATTCGTAGTTTATGAAAAGAGACTTCTGACAGAGAACCAAAATCACAACATTGGGAAATTTCTTACACGTTCTCCCTACTCAAACAGGATTTCGTAAAAATTCACTGTTCTGAGAACTTTCCAGTACTTTTCAGCTTTACATGCATTAAAATAGAAAGACAAGAAAAATAAACTAAATTGTGAACTCTACTCGACTCAACCTTAGTACCTATTCAAGTTAAATTTCAACTTAATTTGGAATTGACTCCACAATGTAAGGACATTTATAATTAAGAGTAATATACAATTTTTAATCGTCAGTTTGGAAATCTCAACATTTAAGTGAAATTACTGGAACAAGTTAACAAAGTGCCAAAAGTTGCCCTGAGCAAAAAAAAAACATGCATCCCACTAATAGTTGCCGGATAAACAACTAATAAATACCCCCAATGGAGGTTGCTTACTGACAAGAGAAATCTAATAATTTTAATTACACGCTTCGTTTTCTACTTTGGTAATAAATTTCTAGCACCTAGGCCTTAGAGCGGTGTACGGAGCGCTCAAAGGCTTTTCAGGAACGTCATAAATTTATAGCTTTTTGATTTAGTTTAAACAAAATTTGTTGTATTTTACACCGTATGACCTTAATGCATGATGAAAATGGTAATTAAGTTCCCGTCGACTTTCTAATTGTTTTGGAGTGGTTTTTCAATTCATATCCAATATTGATTGGGTTGTCACTGGAGGGTCTATCACTTACAGCTTCCATCAGAGAAACGATTATAGCTATAATTCGCTATAATATCTTTGAAAGGTCATTAAATGATACTTACAGATGATATAAAATGCCAAAGTTTCCAATCAAGTTATAAAACCCACGCCGGCCGGCCGACTGGTTGAATCGTGAGTAGCATTCAAGAAGTTTAGTCTTTTTTTTTCTCATTTCTTGGCTAACCACTCCCTAGCAGAGAAATTCAGCACGTTTGCCGCATATGTGCTTGTTTGATTCCGCAAAGTGCGTAAAGTACCTTCATAAATAGTTTATGGTAATGTGGTGGTTTGAAAATATCCATACTATTGACTGATTACTCATTCATGGAATAATTATGGGGTGACATTTCAAATGTCATGCTGACGGACACATGCTGATGTATTTTTAGTTGTCTTTCTTATCACTTAGCTAAGCGATTTTCTGTTTTAGTTTTGTTGAAAAATTTTCAAAATTTCAACTCTTGAGATAGTGATATTATCGGAATGTGGTAATCACGTGGGTTAATGATTTTTTCACAATCGTACATCAAATAAGAATGAAATGTCATAGATATTGAGGATGTAGTTCAGAAGAGATTTGGTATTTGAAATAGTCTACTCGTATGGTATCGCTCTGAAATCTATTCTTCACCGCTACATGGCGTTCTAATAATATGAATTCGAAATCATCTACAAAAATGTTGGCAGCTATCATTTATCAGAAATTATTTCGTTTATTTGTAAAAGAAAGGAAATAAAAGCAAATACATATTTGGAACTGATATTGCGTTTATAAATTCATTTAAAGGTACTTTTTTGTCTATGTGTTTTTTTATAGAAGACTCTTAAATAATGTTAAAGTGTTTGTATTTTATACTCAGTATTGTTGGACATTTAATCTTGGAAATTAGCTTCCTACGAGGAATGTGTTTCGTTCACTACATAATTGTCGGACTGAACACACGCTTCGACTCGCGCTGTCAGACATTAAAATACTTTTTATGGAAAACGATTACGAAATGGGTTTGTCCATTCAAAATTGATTAATTTTTGTCGAAGAAGAAAACAAACATATGTATAAATCATTGGTATTGAAAGGATAAAAGAAAACCCCAATTCTCGCTTTTCAAATTTACGTCAATACTAGCTTTGTTCATTGATTGAAGAAGTAGCACAGCACAGAACAGAACAGCAGAAGTTTGTGAAAACTGTCAGAACAGATTAGAACAGAAAATTACAACCTTCTGTTCAATGAGTCAGAAGGTTCCGCAAAGCATTCTTCTTATTAGCAGTCAAACGTATCGCAAATAATTTTTGTTATGACACTTCTCACGAATATGTTCTACCTCGAAAGTAGATGCAGAAAAGAGTACAGTACAGACTCATTGAACAAAAAGTAGGAACGCTTTTGGACAATATTTGTTCTCACTGAACGCAAAAACCTGTAATTTTCCGTACTGGACTGTGCAGTACAGAGTCACTGAACAAAGCTATTGGGTCTTATATTTCACAGAAATATTTTTCCATATTCTGATAAGCCACAAGAAAAAAAAAATATTTTCCTCAATAGACAAGCGACTGAAATGAAAAGTCAAAATGGGTAAATGAGAGTGTCAACGAGATAATAACTTAATTGTTATCGCTATTCTACGAATTACACACTTGTCATAGGGATATCCGAACAACTATTGATGTCGTGACATAACACTGACTAGAGTTACCCTATGACGACTACTATAAAAGCTCAAAGAATGTAAAGCAAGTGGAATCCATTCACTGCCTGCAGGATAATCTATGAAACATTTTGTTGAACAAACTCCTGAGGTTCATATATGTAATTATCTGGGTGGTTGAGCTTCGCGGTTGGAAACTAGAATGTTGGGTTGTTTCTAAGGATTCTTAATTACGAGGCATAATCGATGTCTGCAACAACAGGTGACAACTGAACAACTATGTCAACAAGTGCGCCCTGACTTAACCGCAGACACAAGTAGGCATTTTAAGGAAATGCTGGTGAGTGATGAATAAAGAAGCCTTTTAACGTTTCTATAAAGTTGAATAGAGGGAGTATTTTGGTCGGAAACAACTACACAATGAACAACATAACTTAACGATCTTATAATAACTTACTGTCTCTATGCGAGCGCTCTAAGCTAAACTTAATGTGCTATACTCTTATCACTACGAATTTCGATTATTCCTTAATTTATTTTCTCTTAAGATAGCAACATACAGATAGACGAAAGTTTAGCAGCTTTATGCCTTACATGAAGAAGTGAACAAGATTCGGAAATTAAATTTCAAAAGCCGGTAAAATTTAGTGTTTTCAAATGCTACTTGATAGCGATTACCTTTAACTACCAAATTGTTGCAGTTGGGAGCTATCATGCGATTTGAAAGTCATCACAATTTTGTCCATTTACAAATGGGTAATTTGATAAAGGTATATGTACATACAAACATACATATGTAAAATTTCGAACTGACTACACCACTTCGAGAAGGTTTCAGTAGCTTGAATCGAGATACTTTCTGGTTGTTCTTGCGCAGGGGAGGAGGCATCAAAGGAAAAGTTATATATGTATAGCTCCTCAAAAGATAGAAAATAGGAAATGCAGCGAATATTTTTATACCAGGACATTAAGATATCGTAAGGCATATGACGAGGAGGAATAGTTTTCTATTCGAAGTTTCAGACTGCTGATACAACTAGGCAACAACCCAGAAGTCACAAGTACCTACATAGCCATTAGCTATCCCTGAATGCGGATGTAGGTACTTTTAATGGAACTAATTAACTAGAAAAAATACTACGCTAAATGCTTTTAGATATTATAAAACGTAACGAACCGACGTCATGCCGTAGTATTTCATAAACAACAGACGATGAGTGGCTAAGTGTAGTCGATAAAACAAGAAATAGCACATTCATAACTCTCACTATACCTTAATAAATTGCAAATAATTTACAGATGATTTGTCAATTCTCAAAAGGACTGGTTTCTTACAAATACCTTTTACGTTTAGTGTTATACAGATAATGAGCAGATTATTACAAGTTAAAGACACATTCTTAAAAAATCAAGAAGTCAAAAGTTATGCAACTCCAAGTCGACCAGAATAACATAGAGCTCTGGAGCTTCATATTGGACGAACTTTCATCTTTCTTAATAGGTATTGTGCACACTATCAAGGAAAGTGTTAATTAGGGAAAAATTTTGCTAGTGGACTATAAAGACCATGTTTTTCTGCGGGACAATACAATTTATTAGAGTATAAGGCTAAGTTATGGTGGTGTGATGAGATTGAAATCCAAATATCGATATTCTTTGATATCGACAGGAACTTTTGAAATTAAAGGATGTGTCTCTTCGGTAGTGGTGGGAACCAAAACTATTAACTTATTCGATAGTAGCTAAAAGTTCATTCATCCGATAGTTAGTCCGAAGAATTTCATTCGTTAAACATTTCGTTCAAATATTTTTTTTTGCTATGAATAAAACTATTGTGAATGAATGAATGAATAAAACTATTCGATAGTTGAAATCATTCAGTTACTATTAATCGATTGTCGAATTCATTCGATAATTCCCATCACTATACTGCGGCTCCCATTTGATCTGGCCGGATAACGTTTGCACGCGAAATCGCTAAATGCGGACGTGTGAAAGTCAGTACTTTTTACTCAAGGAATAGAGCAATACGCTTTGTTCACATATAGATATGACATTATTCTCTGGACATTCATGTTTTGCGAGCATTTTTGAACATCGAGCAAATTCAATTCTTATATTTTGGTAATTTTCTAGTAAGTCAACAAAGGAGCCGTCCATCTTGGTGCCCTCATATCCGGGTTAATATCAGAACTGTATTGGGTATCAAAAGTTTGAGTACCCTGGTATGGTTTAGGTACCCACGTTATTTCTAATAAAGTGACGTAGGTAATTTCTTACAAATGACATTTATGTGAACGAACAATCGTTTAATTCCATATATATATTTAGCCCTGTTCAAAAGAAAACAGGTCTATCTTTGAGTTCATCACTTTCGTAATTTGAACAAAGTGTCACACTTTAATGTCGACAGTATATATGTCTGTAAATCACATTAAGAGGCAATTTTCCAAATGGTATCACCAACGACATACCTATGCACTTTGATCTTTGGAATTACCAACACAAGAAAGAGCCACTTAGAACGGACCCATGCGATAAGCAATTGTTCTTGAAGTGAGAAAGTTACATAAAAGACACGGGTTAATAACAGAAGTCCCGATGTGTTTATTTTTAGAAAAACATCTACGACAAAACTAATTCTTCAAATCTTATCTCCCTTATCTCATGCTACTTCATTAAAGACGTACATGCCATCGAATTATCTGCTGAACTGAAGACAAAATACACAAAAAGTTACAATACATTTAAAAAGCATCATATCCCATACTTATGTACAATTTATGTGAATTTCCCGCAACGATTTTTAGGTCCGTTGATGTACTTTCTGCACTAAAATTCGTAGATTATCAAGTTTCAAAGAGTGGGGGTAAAATTCTTTAAGAGAGAACTAAAATTACGAAAAAGTAAACGAACGGATTGAACAAGAAAATGCTGAAAATTCACTAATTTGACAGTTTTCACATATCAGCCCAAATAAATTTTTTGCACCAAAAATTCGTAGCATAGGAAACATTTTTACTCTCTCATGAGCGCTCTCTTTTGCGAAAAATACGAAAATTCTCCATATGCGAACTGCTTTTCGTAAAAATTCGTAAATTTTCGTAAAAATTCGCTGTTTTGGAAAGGTATGCGAACGGACCTTTTGAAATTCTCCTGTCGTTTTAATAAGTGAACAGTTTCCGATATAATCACCCATATCATTCAATCCGACGAAATGAATGTCACATTTCACTCATTCGATCCGCGTTCAGCTTTAATCGCGTACATAGAGAGAAGATGAAACCAGCCATTCGAAACATTCACAGCCTTTTTCCAGATTCAGTGCCATGGAAGCATAAGGCTTGTTTCACACTATTCGGTTTTAGTAGCCTGCAGAAAAGTATGGCCCCTTTCACATAACACGGTTACGGCTAAATGCCGTGTAGCAGCCGTTCACTGCCACTGCAACGAACGGCGTCCGTACGGCTACCGATAACGCAATGGTATACATAACCAAATGCGCGCTTTCACATTTAAAGGTTTTAAATCGTACGATGAGTTGTCTTCAAGTCAGTGTAGTTACACAGCACTTAATCACAAAATGAGCTTGCGATCGAAAAAAGCCGTGCATAAACCGTATAGTGTGAATGGACAACAGCATTCGGATATAGTGTGAAACGAGCCTAACTATCCACCAAGGACTTGTGCCACCCCCGAGCTTTTTGCCGTGCAATATCTATTCTTTATATATACTTAAAATGGAAAAGAATTGTGGCACAATTTTCGGGAATTGTATTTTGTATGTTACTTTTCAACTAATAGATAGATAGATTCTCTATATTCATAGCACATAACACGTTGTTAATTATTAAAATTAAAAAAATTGTGTTCGTTTTTACTTTCTAATTCTTTTGGGAAACACAATAAACATATGCCTTGTGTAAGTATTTACTTTTTTTTACCTTAATGCACTGTATATTTCACAAAGTATTAGTGCTACTTATTTATATGTATTTCGAGCAAAACTTACAGTTAAGGAAAGACTGTTGCACTTCCGATGCACTTGAAGTAAGTCAACGTAATGGCAGTTTTCCAGTCAAGATGTGGATTCTGGACTATAATACGCAATATGCGTGCAAGTAAATAAGATACTGAAAAGGGCGTTGGCTATGTACTTGCATAAATATCTACTCCTATGTATTATCGAGTGCAATGTTCTGCATTTATATATGTATAGAGATTCATACACTGTTCCCCATTAATTTTCTGTACCCGTTCTTTATACTTCCTAGGTACAAAAAAGTACCTAACCGTTAATATTCCCAGCAACAGTGTACATCTGGATCTTTACAGAGAAAAGGGCATTCTTCTCCAGGGCACAAAAACATTTCACAAAAATGACAATAAGTTACCTATGAAGCAATTCCTATCAACAGATTGCCACATAGAACGCCGGTAAACTTAATTTTTGGATCAACAAGAGTACAACGCACTCGAGAA